>CM055642.1:23134000-25999000 GCA_029378325.1 Elaeagnus macrophylla | reverse complement strand
AGCTCCGGTAAGTTCCAACCATTGTCTCCATGATGAAGTAGATCAGAAAGAAATTCAACGGAACAGTTTGCATACGCAGTTACTGGAACATAAGCAGGCAACCAATTGTCTTTCCACACTCTAACATAAGAACCATTGCCAACACGCCATCGACCATATTTGAAGAGAATATCCCTACTAGGGGTGAGCAGCGGATCGAAACCGCCTGTTTTTCACCAATCCGAATCCGATCCGAAGCGGATTTGAAGATTTCTAATCCGAATCCGATCCAATAATGTAGTCAATCCGAACCAATCCGAATCCGAGTATATCAAATTTTTCGAATCGGATAGGTCGGATTGAGATTATAATTTATTTTTTTATTATTATCATATATAAAACACAATATATACTAACATTTAAATTTTAAATTGGTATATTTTTTAGTAAAATTTATTTATTTATTAGTCACAAATTAGATAATCAAAATAATAAAAAGTATACTGTTGAATATTATTAAATTATTATAGAGAATTTAATATTTTTATTTTTTAAAAAACTAAAATAATAATTTAATGTAATTGTGGTATGTATAATATTTAAATATAACACATTAAAAATAAATATACATTTATTTATAATTTTAATAGTAATTCAGTCCGGATCGGATTACAATGGATTATAAAATCTGTCCATCCGAATCCGATCCGAATCTGAACGGATTATATACTTTTCAATCCGAATCCGATCCGACTACAAAATATATCAATCCAATCCGATCCGAATCCGACGGATCGGATCGGATTTATTAATTTAAGCGGATTGATCGGATTATTTGCTCACCTCTAATCCCTACCATGTAATAGACTTTTCCATATCCATGATGAGGCTGGTGCAGCGTGGACATCCCAAAAAGAGGAATTTGAGAGGTAAAGACTCCGCAAAACCCTTACCCATAAAGCATTAGGAGTATGAAGGAAACGCCAAGCCAATTTAGCTAAGAGAGTCGAGTTAAAGGATTGCATATCTTTCAATCCAATACCACCTTCACCTTTTTGCTTAGTCATTGATGAAAATGACACCCAGTTAAGACCTCGCCTACCATCTTCCTTATCCCACCAAAACCTTATCATTAATGATGTTAGTTGTTGGCAAAAAGTAATAGGCAATTTAAAGATTGACATGGTAAATGAAGGACATGCTTGCAAGACAGATTTCAACAACACTTCTTTCCCAGCTTGAGATAAAGATTGACATTTCCACCCTTCTAAGCGGCGTTGCACACCATGCAGAATATAAGAGAAGAACCTGCACTTATTCCGCCCCCAAATAATTGGCAAACCCAAGTAAACTTCAAACTGAGAACCTAGTGGAACACCAATCTCTTCAGAGACTACAAGCTTAAGGTGTTGAGGGGTATTATGGCTAAAAAACAGCGAAGACTTATCTTTATTAATAAGTTGTCCTGATGCTAGACAGTAGTCTGAAATAATCCTCATTAGTATCCTATAATCACCTGTATAAATAGCATAAGAGCAATACATATTCACATTTAAGTGTGGTTATGTAATACATATAAATAATGAACAAGTAGGGAGTAAATATTGTAAAATAAATAATGAGAAGGTTAGTTTTACTATAAATAATATAAAGATGAATAATGTGATTACTGAAAAGGCATAAAACCCATAAAAATAATAGCAAAATATAACAATAATAATGATAATAACAATAAGGACGAGAAAAATAACTGGGACAATTGAATTAGAATAAATAATAAAACAAACGGCAGTAGAAAAGTAATAACAATGGTAATAAACTAGCCGAAATAAGAACCATATAGATAACAGTGGGGTGAGAGAGATAATAATGACACACAATAGTAATATTACCACTAGCTTGAGAAAAAAGAAGAATAGTATTAAAAATGTTCAAAAAGATTACTAACTTTAAATAGTAAAAAAACTATAATTTAATTGCTCAGGATAAGAATAATAGTTGCAACAGAAATAACAAGTCAAAAATTATTGTAAATAAGGATAATAATAAGAACACATACTAAACTGACTTTGGTAGTTGATATTACTAAGCATAAGTGATAAAGATTGTAATCATAATACTTATAGGGACTATGAAAATAAGAGCACTAAGGAAACACTATAGTAGAGAACTTATTTCACTAACAGTAGGAATTAGAGATAGTAAGAAAAAGAGTAATGATAATTAATACTAACAATAATAATGGGTAATAGCATGATAATAATAAATATGTTGTGATAAAGAAAGTGGCAGTATAGGAAATAAAAAAGAGACAATAAAACAGAAAAATAAACGAGAGAGGATTAGAGTAGTATGAATATGTAAACTACTAACAAATGACGTAATGATTGTTAGAACAGACAATTTGTAATAGGAATTAGATCAAAAAAACAATGATAAGAGATTAGTATAATAGTAATAGAAATAGACATAATATGAGTGAGAACTAAATTAAGACAGTTGTGAAAGAAACCATAATTATATTAATAATGATAATTTTTGGAATATGTCTAATAGTAATAATTGGCATAATGATACTGGTGGAAAACAACGATAGTAAGTAGAAAAACAAGGACGATAGTCAAAGTAGGCAATATTAAGAATAACAACAATAAATATAGCCGAATGAATAACAATAAAATCGAATGCTTAATGTGAAAGTAAAAAGCATTGGGACCAACTATAAAATTACAAAACATAGTAGCATAATTCATGATAGAAATATCTAGAAATACATATATAAATAAGCAGAGAAGAGAGTGGGAACCTGCGTTAATATCAACAAACAAAAGACAATCATCTGCAAATAGAAGATGTAAGATTTGTGGGCAATGACAGTTGAGTCGTATACCACTTAATTGGCCCTCCAGAAGTGCGTTGTTAAGAGCTGCAGAAAGTGAATCAGCAACCAGAATAAATAAATAAGGGGACAATGGGTCTCCTTGTCTAAGACCACGAGATGGAATAAAAGAAGATTTCGACTCTCCATTAAGTAGGATAGAATATTCCACTGTTGTGACACATTGCATAATTAATTGAATCCATTTTCCGTCAAAACCCATTTTATGCAAGAGGGCCTCCAAAAAATCCCATTCAACCCTGTCATAGGCTTTGCTCATATCTGTCTTCAGCGCAACAGCATATGAGCATCCCCGCCTTTTCCTTCTTAGAAAATTAAAAGCTTCTTGGGCAACAATAATGTTATCATGTATGAATCGACCTTCCACAAATGCACTTTGATTATCGGAAATTATAGTTTTCAAAAAAGGTCTCAATCTAAGAACCAAAAGTCGGGCGATTATCTTATAGCTAAAATTGCATAAGCTTATAGGTCTAAAATCTTGAACCACTTCCGCATTTGCCTTTTTATGTAACAATACTATGTTAGTTTTGTTGAAATGCCTCATAAGATGTCCTGTATGAAAAAAGCTAGTAATCATATTGAAAACGTCGTCTTGGCATAGGTCCCAAAAGTGTTGATAGAACTTACCATGAAGACCATCAGGCCCAGGTGATTTAGTAGGACCCAAAGAGAATACAGCCTCTTTTACTTCTAATCGGGTAACGGGTTTTAAGAGAGAATTATTCATGTCAATGGTTACACAAGGACTTACCTTATCAAGGGTTATGGAGAAATCTCGTGGACCTGAACTGGTGAATAAGGATGAAAAGTATGAAGTAAATTCATTAACTAATTCAGACTCCGATGTGGTCCACCTACCATTTATTGTTCTAACCCGTACAACTTTATTGTAGCTTCTCATGTGAACAGTAGAAAGGTGGAAAAAGTGAGTATTCCTATCTCCCCATTTTAGCCAATTTTCTCGAGAACGTTGTGCCCAAAAAATTTCTTCAGATTGCCATATTTTTTCAAGTTCATCCAATAGTTGAAATCGCCTCTCCCTACTTGAAATATCTAGGCATAAAGATAAACTTTGGATACTTTTTTTAAGCACTGAAATTTTCCTTCGTGGATTGTTTGATCGACCTTTCGCCCAATGTTTAGTAGCATGTTGTACATTACATAGTTTTTTCCATAAAATCCAAGCTGCTGAACCACTAGTAGATTTCTCCCATGTAGCGCGAATAGTGTTAATATAGTTAAAATCCAATAACCATTTTAGCTCCAACCTAAAACACTTTTTACGTGGCACATGTATTGGGTTACCAAGAATTAAGAGTGGTGAGTGATCACTTCCAATTGCAGGGAGTGCATCTACAGATAATTCAGGAATTATGGTAAGAATAGAAGGGGTGGCAAATACCTTGTCCAATCTAACCTTCACAAACATATCCTCATCTCTTTTATTTGACCAGGTAAAAAATTCACCAGTAGAAGGAATATCTATAAAATTACAAGAATTTTTAAAGTGATGAAAAGCATCTACTTCGGAAGAAATTGGGAGGCATAAACCATCCTTCTCATAATCATACAGAATATCATTGAAATCACCAATACAAGCCCAAGGAAGATTACAATATTGATTAGTAGATATTAAATGATTCCATAAATTGACTCTATCTTGTACATTTCTTGGACCATATACAAATGTGAGACGACACCAAGCAGATACAATAAAACATTGAATATCAATATAATTTCTTCCAGAAGATATGGCTCTAAGTTGTACAGAATTATGCCAAAATAAAGCTAGACCACCAGAAAGTCCAACAGAATCTACTACATAAACATTACTAAAGAATTGGCGAAAGAAAAATCGCTTGCGATAAAGGTGACGAATTCTACGTTCCTTTGCTTTTGTTTCAAGCAAACATACCAAGGAAGGACAATGGGTAGAACATAAATCATTTAAAGCGTGTAATGTTTTGGAAGGCCCTATTCCTTGGCAATTCCAGCAAATAAACTTCATGGCGCTTTGAATGTAGTGGGTGATTTGTCTTTAGGGATGTGTAGGAGTTGAATTGGGCTAGAGACCGGTTTATCAGCTAAGAACATGTCATCAATCAAATCTCTCTGGGTAGTACGAGCCTTTTTCTTTGAGCGATAAACTTTTGGAACTTCTTCAGTAATTATCTCTTTCAGCTTTAAAGAATCCTTACGGTTTCGCTTAGGCTCACCTACAATTACTCACATGAGAAACTTAAGTGAAAAAGTGGTAGAAGAGAAGTAAATAAAAGTAAAAGTGAGGAAGAAAATTATGTAAATAAAATTAGCAGTGAGGAAGGAAAAACATGTAAATAAAATTAGATTATGGAAAACTGTCGAAAACTGCCAAAAAATTGCCGAAAAACTGCCAAAAAAAAACTGCCGAAAAAACTACCCACATAAATTGCTGGAATAACTGTTAGGAACCACTTATGATTATGCCATGTCATTTCCATTTTAACAATATTTTCCTCTCAATCTGTTGTGTAGTCAAATTAGCTTGATCTTGAATACAAATTGACGACAAAGCAGCAGTGTTTTCCTCAATAGGCCCTTTACCCCTAATTGGTCGCAATGTTAAGGTATCAGCAGTCTTCCTATGGCCCAAGGAAGCTTGAGAAGAGAGGTGTCCTTTACTAGCCACGTTGGAAGGACCTGACCTGTCCGAACTAAGAGAATTCATGCCACTTAATAGATCAGCACTGTTAGAGATAGAGTGCCAAAATAAGAAAACAAACTAAATTAAACATAGTATCAGTTCTAAATAACAACCAAGAGCAGGAGATTGGCTAATGATAAAGGGAGAAACCTAACATAAACAAGAAGCAAGAAAGAAAAGAAACTTAGGAAAGAAGCCATGGTATTTAGAACAAAAATTATACTTGCTATAGTCTATAAATTTACACAAGTTTAAAAAAAATTTGGGACCTAGCAGTAGCTGTCGGCTGAGGTGGAGGGCGAAGTCCATAGGGTACCACTGGACCCATTCCATTAGGATGTGGTGTAGGACGAAGGTGTTCTCTCACAACCAATGGAGTAGGTTGTACATTTTCTGCCTTCATCCAAGGCCCGCAAACGTCCAAAGCAACAGGGATCCCCACCCCCATATCACGTGTAGGACATGAGCGTCGTTCATGCCTAAGACTACCACATGAGAAACAGAATGATGGAAGTCGAACATATTGAAAATCTACCCAAATAGTTGGGTTGTTCCTTGTTGTCGGCCAAAGTCCAGGGATAAGAGGCATGGAAAGATCAATCGAAACCCTTGCACGACTGGCTAGGCGACCAAAGTGAGGAGTAGAGTTCCTTTCAACCTCTAACACAGTTCCAATTCGCGCACCAAGCCTATTAAGTACTGGAAGCACATCCCACTCCGTTGGAAGGCCATGAAATTCAACCCAGAAGGAAACAGACGAAAAATTAAGGGTGCTTGGGATGGTCTGTGGACTCCAGCGGATGAGTAGGAGCAAACTGCCATTGAAACACCAAGGACCTCTATTTTCAACCCTTGTGAAATCCTCTTCAGTAAAGAACACAAACAAATAATACCCATCATTCAGATCTCTTGCCTCCATTCCATGTTGTGGTGCCCACGCCCTTCGAAAGACAGAAATCATAGTAGTAAAATTAAAATTGCGATCTGTTAACAAACGATCATAGTAAGCCCACTGATACGTTGCTTCCTGTTCAGACCCAACCAAATCATCCAAAGCAAGACTCATATCCATTGCAGCACAACCTTAGTGATAAAACTACACGCACCCAGACAGAATAGTGAAAGAGAAGTAGAGCTAAGAGGATAAATAGACCAATAACCCTAATAAACACTCGCCCTATTGTTGTATGCAAGACAACGTGGGGTTGTGTCATATTTTTGGGAAGAAAATGGGGGAACAAAGCACCCCAAAAAACTAACAATTAACTGTTAGAGCCAAGAGAGCAAACATGCTCTAGCACATAACTGCCCACGAACAAAATTTTTACATTTGACTTGGCTTTTAAATTTTACATCAAATTTATTAAAACCCCCGTAACGACATTCTGTTCGTTCATCTGCGACCGAAATCAAAGAAAAGTCTAGTGAATTCAACTAGTTGATTGAAAATGTCAAAAGTACTATAATAACTGGGTTTTGAGTTTAAGAAAATAAATAATTTAGTTTAATGATTTTAAAAATAGTTTAATAAGTCCAAATTTTTTAATTTTGTCATATCTTCTCTTTTTATTAACTTTGACAAATGATTCATTTACAAGAATACAATTAAAACTTCATGGAAAATCTTCTGAAAGAGACTTCCGAATTGTTGAATTCCATCTTTCCTTCTTACTTCATTTTCGGAAACAGTGATTTGAAAACCCATTTTCACCCACTGCAGAAATTATAATATTGAATGATGGTCGCTTTGGTTTATCTTTGATTAATTTTATTTTTTTCCCACCATAATTATTACACGAAGTCTCAAAATTTTTGAACAAATATTATAATAATTATGTTATCATATATAAATTAATATTTTAATTTTATAATTTTGAAATCGGACACCTATAGTTCATTTATTTATAAAAATTAGGCATAAATCTTCAATTTTAATACTTTGTTAAACTAAGAGTTCTCATTTTAAAAAATATATATATAACTAAAATTACTTACTTTTCATAATAACAAAACTTGTTATGCTTAATTCATAAATTACGGGACTAAAATATTTATTTTGAAAAAATTATAAGAATTCTAGTCCTAACACAATAATTATGAGATTAATGTACTCATTTGACAAAAATTATGAGATCTTTAGAACTTTATTCCCTTTATTTAATTGGGTTCGGTGTTTTATAACTTGTTTATTGTTAATGATCGTATCAATGTTGTGAATTTTTCCTACCAAGTTGGATAATTGTAGAGAATACTCGTTTCTTTTAACGGATAGAGATAATTCAATAGAGAAAAATATTTTGATGAAATGGGGTGGGAGTCATACTTTACGCCTCATACATCCATCTGAAACTCACTTTCTTGCAATTTTATATAAATAAAAAATTATATATTCTCTTAATTATTTTCAATTCAAAATAAATTTTATTTTGACTATTTAACAATAAAATAAAATAAATATATTATTACTTGTATTCAAAGGATAATATTTATTAACATTAATTACAAATTTTTTTATTTTACATTAAAAAAACTTGTTGATTTTGAGCATACTTATATTTATATTTTTAATTAGTGGAAAATTTTGAATCTCTACAAATATCAGAAACTTTGATAAAGAGTTTCACCTTGCCTCCATGACCATTTATCATGGGGATGTGGATCTCAATCCCACCCTCTCCCTACCCATTTGACAAAACTAGATGGTATTAGTAGTGCTGTCAGTATTGACTTTCATAGTCTAACTCAACTTCAAGCCTTCAATGGTTCCTCTCATCACTCAAAATCTCAAATCCATGACCATATGTATGCTATATATATCTCATGTGTTAGATGCAGAAGGAAGATCATAGTTGAGGTTAAGAGGGGTTGTAACCCGTTCAAAAATTAATTAATGTTAATCTCGACTTAGATATTTAAAAAATAGAGAAAAATGTGATAGAATTTCCTTAGATTAAGTAATTTGTGTCGTTTAATTCCTTAAATTATAAATGATATCATTTAGTCTATCAACTTTGTAAAAAGAGCCAATTAAGAACAAATTATATTATTTTAATAATTTTTTATTATAATATTATTATTTTTCTGTCAAGTGATTAAACACAAATCTTTATCAATGGTAAAGTCACAATTAATGTGAAATCTTTTTTTTACAAAATATTTGTTTTGAATATTTGTTAATTGTCATTGATATATTTTAATGTTTTATTAATATTTTAGTTTTTATTAAAAATTAAAATATATATTTAAATAACTTTTTGTTTGAATATTTACTGTTTATTTTTTTAAAAAAATAATTTTATATTAAATTTTGCTCTTATCTGTTAAAAATTCATATTCTAATCACATTTTAAATACTTGATAAAAAATAATAATATTTTAATAAAAAAATCATTAAAATAATATTGTTTGTCCTTAATTGGCCATTTTTATAAAGTTAATGGACTAAATGACATTGTTTCTAATCTAAGAAATTAAATGACCCAAATAACATAATCTAATAGACTTCTGTGGTACCTCATCCTAGAAAATGATACTCATTAATTAGATTGATCAATTTAATACTCTAATTTGATCATGGTAGAAAACGCGAAAAAATGAATCGTTACTCACATTTATTATGTCATATCTAGGAATGCGCCAAAAATTTAATCAATCAGACCAATCTAACTCGTTCAATTAAATTTTGAACAATTTCTATCAGATGATCAGATTGGATTAGACAAAATATTTTTTAAATCGTTAAGTTATGATCGGATGTCATATTTCATTGTGTACGTCCTAATCACATGATTCGATCGAAAAAATTAAATACATTTATATTTGTACATGTGGCAGTCCCTCGTTGATCCTTATTTTTATTATACACCCTATCCTACCTTAATAATATGTGCAAACCTTAAAAGGCTTAAACACTTAAACTTCATATCCCTTATTTTCCCTCAATTCATATCCTCTCTAACTCTTAGTTGCTCTCAATATCTCATAACTCTCTCTCAAAAACTTCGTCGTCAGCTCGTCACCCAATCCTCTCTCGATAGAGCAATGACCACAACCACCTCCACGACCTATCATGATCCACTAGGCCAAAACAATGCCAATCCTTCTGCTTTTTCGTAAACTGAAAGAGTAAAAGATATGGCTTTTAGCTTCCCACTTATCATCGTTTGTTTATTGTTAGAATTGTCTTTTATTTGATATTACCATTTCAAGTAAATGTTCTTGTTGGAGCATATGAGTTGACGCCTTCAAATTTGAACATTGACTTGCCTAGTTTTGCTCAGAACTTCTTCAAGAGGATGCCTTCAAAAGCAAACAACTTGCTATAAATTTTTTTGATCCTAGTTGATTTTTTTGAGATATTATAGTTTATTTATTTATATATACTATTATAAGGTTGATAATTGATGCTACCAAGTTAAAGCCAAATATGAAGATTTTGGTAATAAATAAATAAAAATTGAATTTTTTGAAACGAAATTTTGAACCTTTATTTATTACTTAATAGTGAACGTTTGTTTTCTATCTCTGAAAAAAGAAAAATAATCAAAGCATTTGTAAAGTCTAATAGAAAATATATATATTGTAAAGATTTGAGAAATTGCATGTTTAATCTATCTATATGACTATTGTATAACTAAATCCAGTCTATACGTCAAGAGATGACAAAATGTATGTTTAATCTTTCTTTATGGATATAACTAAATCCAGTCTACTGTTTTAAAGATATAACGTGATTTTGGATCTATTAATTTTTTTTTTAATAAATAATCATAATTACAAATTCTATATTTATAATAAAAATAAATGCAACAAGAAATAAAATATAAAATCCCTAAAAATGAGAAGAATATAAACTTTGAATTAAAAAATTAACTATACAGCTAACTAATCAAGAGATGTCCCATATTTTTCAGCATTTCAACATTCTCTCTTTAGTTTGATTATAGATATTAATCATGTTCAACTTGTAAATGAAATCATCAAAATTTTGTTGCGAAAGACTTTTGATGAAAATATATGCGGTTTGCTCTCTTGTAGGAATGTAGGTCACGCACATGATCCTATTTTCAACTTTTTCTTTAATAAAATATCTATCCACTTTTACATGCTTGGTTCAATACTTAGTTCAGTTATGTTGAATTAGATTAAGGAAATTATTAATGGTAACTTTGTTATCACAATAGACTTTGATCATAACACTTAGCTTGATATGCAATTCTTCCATAAATTTTTGTAACCATAACCCTTCATATATCCTTTATGCAACTGCTCGAAACTTGGCTTCGCCACTGTTATTAGCTACAACACTTTATTTTTTACTTCTCCAAGTTATCAAGTTTTTCTAGACAAATGTGCAATAACCAGTACTAGATCTTATATTTTTAGTCGAACCTGCCCAATTAGCATCTGTAAATACCTCTATGTCTTTACCTTTACTCTTCTTGAAAAACAACTTTTTTCCTAGAAAGCCTTTGAGATATTTAAGGATTTTGTATACAACCACTAGATAAATTGCTTTTCATGAATGCCTGTGTTGACTGACCATACTAACAACAAATGCAATGTAGGGCCTAGTATGTAATAAGTAGATTAACCTCTCAACCAGTCTTTGATATCTGTCTTTTTCAACTAGTTTACCATTATCATCTATCTTCTTACGGATGCACGAGTCACTTGTAGTAAGTGACAAGTATACTCCCAAGATCATCTATCAAGGAATTACGATTGTTTTAAAATATTAAATATTTTCTAAATTGATTATAAATAAAAATTAAATTCTAAATACTTTAATAAAAGTTTGTTCATGGAACGGTTGCTAAAATTATAAAATCGTAGAACAAGTAAAAAGTTTGCTGAAACGATATGATAAAAGAGTGGAAAATTAGCTACTTAACCATTTATGGATAAAATAATTTATGTGATTTTTACAACTAAGTAAAGTAGGATCTATTGATTTTTTTCTAACTAAACCTAGAAAATTTCAAATCAATGGAGATTTTTCCTTAATCAACTAATTAACTTCTTTGATTTGGACCGTTAATTAGCATAAACACTAGAAAATATTTTAATCACCTAATTTAAGACAAGTCAATACACTTAAATTAGGTTCTTGCTCAATAGTGCACAAATAAGCAAATATAATTTTTCTAATGCTTAAATCCAATATGTTTTCTAATGTTTATAAACTAAATTGATCAAGAATAATCAATGAATAAAAATATGAAGAACAATAAACAATAAATAAAATACTTTAATCAACAATAAATCACATATATAATCATCAATTCATGGTAATATTACTAAAATTTCACACAAAAAGAGTTTAGCTACTTATAATACAATCTCAATCAAGGTTTTTCATTACAAGAGACATTCAATGAATTCTATAGAGAAAAGAAATTACAAACAATGAACATACTCATCTTTCACTCTTGAAACAAGCTTCTTGATGTTGGATGGTCACCTCTCTCAAGGTCCTTGATTGAATTTCAATGGAGGGTCATCAATAGAGGATTTTCTCTCTAAAATATGGAGAATGAAGGTTTTGGGTACTTTTCACGGCTACTATTCACGCTTGGATGTATGAGAGGGTTTTAAGAATTGTATTTATAAGTTAGATTAGAAGTGAGGAAGAGTGTGTAAAAATTTGGGCGTTTAAGTGTTAACCGGTTACGACAGTCGTGGCACACATTTTCTTCTGTCGCGACGCGATGTGAAATTCTGGAATGGTATACAAACCAAGGGCAATCCAACCAAGGAGTGCATTTTCTTCTATTGCGGTACAGGGTGAAATTAGACCCCCATAGTAAAAATAGAGAGTTCACTACCATAGTACACAATTTCTTCTACCACTACGCAAGGTATTTTTGGCTCCTATAGTAAAATTCGAGAGTGAACCGTTGTGGCACATAATTTCTTATGCTGTGGCACACAATGTTATACATGCATTGTAAATGTCCCCTACACAATTGTTGATTCCTAGCGTAAGGCTTACATTCTTCAGCTCTTTTTACTCCATTTTCACCATCTTTGACCATTTAAATCTACAATTTATCTTACACTTACTTGGACCTACAAAACACGAAAATTTTCTTCAAATTAAAGTAATACCAAAATAAATCATGAAATAAATACTTAAAAACTAACAAATAATAGGTCTAAAATAGTGTTCATCACTTACCACAATCTACTGGAATGTCATGTGGTTTGCACCCAAGCATGCTCATTTCAATTAAAAGATCCATAACATACTTTCTTTAGGAGACACTAATGCCCTTTTTGGATCTATCAATCTCCATACCTAAAAAATACTGCATTTGTCCCATATCTCTTACTTCACACTTTGCAGTTAGAGTTTTTTTAAGTTTCTCAATCTTTGATAAATCATCCTCGATAAGGATTATGTCATCAACATACGTAATTAGAATTATCTTCAACCAGAACATAGTGTGATCTGATTATCCCTATTGATATCCTTGATTCTTTATCACTTTTGCAAATCTGTCAAACCATGCTTTAAGCAACTAGTTGAGGTTGTATAAGGACTTCTTGAGTTTACATGCCTTATTTTCCTCACCCTGCTTGCAACAACCTAGTGGTAGACACATGAAAATCTCTTCATCTAACTTATCATTCAGAAATGCATTTTTTATGTCAAGTTGTTGAAGACTCTAGTTAAGGTTTTTCTACTAGTGATAATAGAACCCGAATTGTATTTAGTTTTGTTGCAAGTACAAATGTCTATGTATAATCAATATCATAGGTTTGAGTAAATCCTTTAGCAACCAAGCGAGCCTTATAGCGTTTAACAGTTCCATCAGCCTTATATTTCATTGTAAAGACCCATTTACAACTAACAAGTTTTTCCTTTGTGGTAAATTTACTACATCCCAGGTTTCAATTTTCTCCAAAGTTTGCAGTTCTTCCTTTATTGCCTCTCTCCACTCTTGAATCTTCCAATGCCTCATGAATATTTTTTTAAATTGTCATTTTATCAAGGTTAGAGGTAAAAGCATGGAATCTAGGGTATGAATTATTGTAAGACAAATTTTGAGATAGGATGGAGAGTACAAGATTGCATTTGTTTTCTAAGAGCAATAGGCAAATCATCAATAAAATGAACAGAATTACCTATTTTAGAAGGAAACTCAAGGATGCTTGGGAGCTATTATCGGTTCAGACTCTTGTTGTGTATCAAGTGTAAGATTCTCCTTGTATTTTGGGTTTGGCCTCCGTGAATAAACACATATATCCTTGTCTTTTTGTGTATCAACATCTCTTCCTAAGTTCAAGTCATTTTTTGTATGTGGCATATTAGAATGACATGGTACGGTAACTCCATGGTTCATGTCTGGGACAATTTTGAGAAAGGAAAGATCAAAACTCAAAAAATGATATTAACTCAAATTCTTCCCTTGAAGAGAGAGTTTTGGAAGGTAAGGTGTGTTTTCAAAAAAGGTAACATCAAGACTACTGAATACCTTCTTTGTAGAAATATCATAACACTTGTATCCTTTTGGGGTAAGAGAATATCCAATAAAAAATCATTTAAGAGCTCTTGGATCTAATTTGTTTCGATTATGGGAGTGAATATGAATAAAGGCTATACAACCAAATACTTTGAGGTATAGGTCAAAAATAAGACGAGAGGTAGGAAAATAACTTTTGAGTTTTTGGAGTGGTGTTTCAAAGAAAAGGACATGACTATCTAGGCATTCTATTTATGAGGTAGGTAGATGTTAGAATCACATCTGCCCATAATATTTTGGGTACATTGGTGGTAAACATTAGGGCATGTGCTACTTTCAGAAGATGTCTATTTCTTCGTTCTGTTATTTTGTTTTGTTGAGGAGTGTCAACACAGAAACTTTGGTGAATTATCCCATTGTGGTAAAGATAATTTTCCAAGGTGGTATTAAAATATTTTGTATCATTATCAGTATATAAAATTTAAATTTTTGTATAAAATTGTGTATATATCAAGGAGTGAAAATTGATAAAAGTAGTGGGAACATCAGTTTTATCTTTTAATAAATAAATCCAACAAACGAGGGTATGGTCGTCAATAAAAGTTACAAATTATTTTGTATGAGTACAATTTAGAATACAAGATGGTCCCCATAAATCACTATGTATTATAGTATATGGCTTTCAAAAATGAAGTACGTTGATGTTTTGCAAGTTAACAAATTTCACATTGAAAATCAGACAAATTTTTATTAGAAATAACATAAGGAAATAATTGTTTTAAATATTGAAAACTATGGTGACCAATTCTAAAATGCCATAACATAGCTTGACTATCCCTAGAAACATACGCAAATTCACAATTTGTAACTTGACATTATTTACTCACATTGGCTTCTTCAAAATAGTAGAGTCATTCACATTATTTAGCACTGCCAATTGTCTTTCTTAATGATAGGTTGTGAAATACACATAATGAGGAAAAAAATTAGCAAAAAAGTTGGAATGTTTTATTAATGTTTTTTACATATAATAAATTACACGATAGTTTTGGAACATGGAGAATAGATTCAAGGGTTATAGAATCTAAAATTTTGATACTCCATTTTTTTTGCAATAGGTGAGAGAGTTTTATCTGCAATTTTTACTTTGAGATTTCCAGTACATGGTAAATATAAGGTGAACAAATGATAAGCATTAGTCATGTGATCAGAAGCACTAGAATCAAAAATTAAGGGAGTTTTAATTTGAGATGTGGTACTTAAAACTTTTAGAAAGTTACTTTTATGAGCTAATGAATTAAAAGGAATATTTGTGGAAGATTGACCCAATGTTTAGAAGCTAGAAAACATCTTGTAAAGTTGTTCCATTTATATGGATTGAAAGATCCATTAAAGGCATATTTTTTCCCTTGAAATTTATTTGACTGATGGTCAATTGATGCTTGATAATCACAAATTTTGTTATTTGGTCTTGGTTTCTAGTCTGTTAGTTTTTCGTGTATTTTCCAACATGTGTCTTTAATATATCCATTTTTTCTATAATGTTCACACTAGAGACGTCTCCTAATTTGACCTTGAATAGTACCAGTATGGACCCCACTTAAAACAAGCCCATTTACATCAGACCCATTTCCTTCATACCTATTAGGCCCACGCCCATTGAAACTTCCTCTATTTGGCCCATTCATTTAAGGTATATATGCATATTGTGAACTTAAGGCATATACATAACTTGCTTCTTTGGGTTTCCCTTTTAGCATCACTTCTCTTCGTCTCTCTACGCGGCATAATGAGTACTGGAAAAAAATTAATATTTAGTAATTTATTATGCTTAATTATTATAATTAGATTTAATTATAAGGTCTTATTTAATTATTTACATAAATCTATCAATTCAAAATTACGGGTATATTTTTGTGTATTTTATGTGTTTTTAGCTTCAGAAGAGATAAATAATATAAACACGCAAAGATGGGATACTTGGAACACACAAATAGCAACCTAGGAGCAAAAAGAATTAAGGCATGTAAGCCTTACATCAAAAACCAACCAATTTGTAAGAATTACGTACGAAGACACAAAAATTAACTTATGTAGCGGCGAAAATTTTTGTGTGCTGTAGCGCACTTCTATCGGGTTTTACTAAGGGACAATTTTTAGCTTTATGTCGTGGCATGAAAATTTGTGTGCCGCAGTGCATGAATTTTTTGGGGAGTCCAAGTTTTATGTAACACTTACACCTATAAATACCCCTCTTCCTTTTCTAATAACACAAATTTTAGCTAACTTTTACACTAAATTTTTAGAATTTTTGAAATGTTTTCACATTCAAGGAGGCAAGGGAAGCTAATCTCAAGGTCTTAAGACATAATAGAAAGTAGAGCTACAAGCTTTTAGTGAAGGAAACTTTTTTCACATTCAAGGAGGCAAGGAAAGCCAATCTCAAGGACTCAAGACATAATAGAAAATAGAACTACAAGATTTTGGTAAATGAAACATTATCCAATCTAATTTGCACGTATTTAGACCTCCTAGGCTCTTGGATTAATTAGATTGTTCTTATTTTTCTTCTCTCATTGTGATATATGTTAAGATTATATTTGTCTATAAATTTTAATCTAAACATAAGAGGCTGAATTTAACTATAAATGTTTAGATTTTGTTGCCATATTTGACTAGATTAATTTTGGTGAATGTTTTAATTGCATAAAATAAATAAAGTTAGTCCTTTGATTAAAAGTGTGTTTAAATATTTATTTGTGAATTTTCATGAGCTCATTTGATGATCATAAATAGATTAAAAAGTTTGAGAATTTAGTTTATGAACATCAACTTGACTATATTTTGAAAAACTTAATCAAGAACTTAAATTGATGACCTAGTTATGGCATTAGTTTATTTGGTATATTTTTTCTTGTACATAATTTGATTGAAAGTTGATATAACTAATTCATAAGATATTGATTAGTTAATCATCAAATAAAATTATCCTATCTGTAGAAATTTTCGTAAATAAAAAGAAAACTATTAATATTATTTATTGATCATTAATTCACTATAATATTTAATGCAAGCATGGTCAATTAAACTAAACGTTCATAAATCTTCTATTGATTATTTAAAAAACCTATTTAAGTTAGTTTAAAGTTGAACATAATTTTGTGACTCGTTTGTTTGTCATCTTTGTTTTCGTTCTTGCCTTCAATTTAATTTATAGTTCTAATTAGTTAATGTTTCAATACTTTTAGGATTCTAACTAGTTAGTGTTTTAGTAGTTTTATGATTCTAATTGGTTAGTGTTTTGGTAGTTTTAAGATTCTAACTAGTTAGTATTTTAATGGTTCTTGGATTCTATAGAAGTGTGAAAAAAATATTTAGAATTGCTGCAATTTATTGAGATATAGACCTCGACGGTTTGCTTGCTATAAGTGATTTGTACATTTATGAATGCTACAATTTTCACATCATAGTGCACTTCAACGAAAACCTCCCTTGTCGACGGGAGTGGTTGCTGGCTAAGGAGCCTCCCTCTCACATCATCTAACTCTCGGTTTAGGCCATCAAGGAATTTAAAGACCCTTTCACTCTCCAATTTCTTCTTGTACCGAATACTGTCATTCGTACACTCACATTGTTCTTCATAGTTAAGGCCCAATTCTTGCCATAACCCAACCTTTTTCATGTAATATTTGGTTACCTCCCTTTTTCCTTGCTTCATCTGCCACAATTAGGTCTTGATTTCGAAGATTTGAGGGAAAATTTCAGCTTTTGAATAGGTTTCAAGAGCTGCATCCCACACATCCTTGGCTGACTTTTTTCGATAGACGGCTTCATGGAATCTGCTAACCAAGCCAGCACCATTGAATTCTCTGATTTCTATTTTTGGATACTAACATCATTGGTTGATGCTGGTTTCTCTATTTCACTAGTAAGATTACTTAACTTTTTTTTGCTATCAATAAATAGTTTGAGAGATTATGCCCACTCACGGTAATTTTTCGTTGAGTATTTCAACCATAGTCCGAATTGAGAAATTATCAAGTCCTCTAGGACTTATGTTGATGGATCTCTCCTTTGTTTCTCTGTTACTGTGATTAGAGAAAACAGGGTTAATGTTGTTGTCGTTAGTCTTTGCCATTAAGGCCAAACTTTGATAGACAAACATGGCTCTAATACCACGTGGTTTTTGAAATATTAATTTTATTTCTTAATGAATAATCATACTTACAAACTATAATTTATAATAAAAATAAACACAAGAAAATAATATAAAATATAAAATCTTTGAAAATTAGGATAATATAAACTTTGAATAAAAAAACTAACTATACAACTAACTAATCAGGAGATATCCCATATATACATCCATGCCCTTAAAAGGAGAGTGCTTTGTATAAGAGATGTTCAACTTCCCAACTACACTATATTTTTTATGATTTCAACATATATAACTACTTCTAGAAATACTAGGTTCTCTACATTAATGATGGTACAATCCCTTACCCCGTGTGTGTGTATATTAGTAAAAGAAAAAGTTAATTAGTCCTTACCACCATATTTTTTGTATATGTAGGTGTTTTTGTTAGTTAATTGACATAAAAAGTAACCATGACAAATGATGTTATCATTTAATATATGAAATTTCTATAACTAATTATTTTAAAATTATTGATTTTTCCTTTATAGTTATATTTTGTTGACTTTATTTATTTTATATTTGATAGAGAAAAACAATTATACTTGTAGTCCATTTGCAACCACTAGAAGTGCAAGTGTGGCCCAAATTGTTGAAATTCATGAAAATCATCTACAAAGTACTCTACCAAAAATTAAAGAATCTCGTTTAAATGACAAACATGAACCTTTCACAAAATGCACAAATATCAATGATAGAAAAGGTAAGTGAAATGCTTCTAAACCTCCTTCTCAAGCATGAAAACATTTTTAATTAGTAAATAAAAGCCTAGATCAAAAGGCTAGATGTAAGTATCGTTTGAGAGAATATTTTTATGTATCTAGCAAGTTTGATAGATCAAACTTAAATGCTCATGTTTGTATGCATTGTAAACTATTTCCTAGTATATTAGGGAAGAAACAAAATACTCTAACTTTTAAAAATCCCACAAAAGATAAAGAAGATGCACTTGTTGCATACATATGTAGTATTGAGACTTATAGACTTGCACTTATAAAGATAATTCTAGTTAATGAGTTGTCATTTAGTCATGTTGAGTATGAAGAATTTAGAAAGTATGGTAGTTAGAAGAGTTTTGGAACCAAGGTTCCAAGTTCATTATTGCACTATTATTGCACGAGATTACTTGAGTCTTTTTCTAAAGGAAAAAAATAAGTTAAAGGAATTTTTCTTAAAGTCATTTTAAAGAGTTTATTTGACCACTAACACATGGATTTCTACTCAACATTTGAACTATGCGTCTCAATGTTCATTTCATCGATGATAGTTGGAAACTCCAAAAAAGGATCTTAAATATTTGTGTAATTTCTAGCCATAAAAGTGATATTTTTTGGGAAATCAATTGAGGAATACTTGTTAGATTAGAGAGTTTATAAGGTATTTACTACTATTGTGGATAATGTTAGCTCAAATAATATATTAGTTTAGTACGCGCAAAAAATTTAAAAAAATTGGGGTGGTACAATAATAAATGGTCAACATATAATATGAGGTGTGCAACTTATATTCTTAACTTGGTAGTGTGATAGGGTTTAAAAGAACATGGATCAAGCATAAATAAGATACGAGAAGTTGTATATATGTCAAAGGATCACCTTCAAAGTTTTTAAAATTTAAGAATTGTGCAGAGCAAGAAAATATTGGTACTAATAAGCTTTTATGTTTGGATATACAATCAAGGTGAAAGTCCACCTACTTAATGTTAGAAGTTGCATAAAGATTTCAAAAGGCTTTTAAGCGTTTAGAAGAAGAGGTGATATTTAAGTTAGAGTTTAACATTGAAAATGATAGTTGCAAATCTTTAGATTTCTTTAATTGGTCTAATGCTCATATATTTGTGAGGTTTTTGAATATATTATATGATGCAACATTGAGATTTTTTGGCTCCTTGTATGTTACTTCAAATTTATTTTTGGATCAAATTTGTTTCATACACAACCAATTAAGTTACTGGTATCATATTTTATGTTGAGCAAAATGCTACAAGAAATGAAAACAAAATTCAACAAATGTTGGAAACATTTTAAAAAAAATATGAATGATTTCTTATTTATTGCAACTTTGTTTGATCTAAGAGGTAAGTAACAAGATTTGAGAATTTGTTTGGATCTTTGTGTGATAAAGATGATGAAAAAATTTAAACAAACTTCAAATAATATGTTTGATCATTATTCACTTTTATATTCTTTAAATGCAAAAGCTATATGCTCACAACCTTTAGACACAAAAGAAGTATATAATTATAGCATCAATTCATTTTCACTATGGATGAACCGTTATAAAAAGCATGTCAAAGAGTCCAAAAATATAGACAATCAGACTAAAGTGGATGAATATTTGGGTGAGATATGTGGATATGGATGATATATCTTTTAATCTTTTGGGTTGGTAGAAGGTGAACTCATCAATGTACAAAATTCTTTCTAAGGTTATCAAAGATATTTTAGATATACCTATAATAATTGTAGCTTATAAATCCACATTTTTTACTAGAGTTTGATTTATTGATCCTTTTAAAAGCTCATTCTTCTCAAAAATTGTCAAAACTCTTATTTGTACTCAAGATTGGATTCGATCATTACAAATAATCAATATTCACGATTCTCTTAATTAATGTATGTAATATTATTTTAATTATTTTTCATTTATTAAATAATAACTCCTTATGATCGATGTTTTAATATTTTCGTCACTTTCTTTTGTCTTTTATTTTGTAGATAGAAATGTATTAAGGTGCCCTTGATTGGGTTTTGTATGTAATTAGATTATTTAATGTTAGTTATTTAAAGAGTTCCTCTTATTCATTCTACCTTAAATAAGCACATACGGTGGTTAATTATTTGTCCCTTTTTTCAATTAAATCAACTATTCTCTTATATACTCATGTTTTTATATACTTATGGGTTACCAATTTTTTTAACATTTTTTTAAACCATGATTAATAGGTAATTAAGTATATGAATTTCCTCTCTCTTAAAACAAAAGATTGTTTTCAAAATACTTGTTGGGTGTGAAATAATGAAATGATGAACTTGAATTACCTCATACTATTATAAAATATCTTTTTTGTTTATTATTTGAATAGATTATTAATGTTATTTAAATTAATATTGTATTGTGTTATTTTTTTATGTAAAGTTGTGTCATACTTTAGCATTGTTATTTAGTATTTTAGACCTTATTTTAGCTCAAATATGTTTATGATATGTGAAATTTGAGTTTTTTATTCAAATCTGAAAGTTCTAAAACACTACTAAACAACCCTAGATGTTATCAATTTTGAGTTCGAAACATATTCACATCGATCAGACATTCAATCACGTCTAAATAGTAAATGTGAAAATAAATAACAACACAAAAAATTTTAGGTGGAAACAACTTAGGCCAAAACAATGACCTAAAAGAAAAATCACTGATTCACCGGACCACCTTATCTATCCACTATGAAAAACTAATACTTAAGTACAAACCCATCTTATACTAGCCTTACATGAATAACGCCTCAATGTACTTTACTTAAGAGCCATTGCCTTATTTTTCTAATCTCCTAGATTAATGCAAACGAATCATGACCAACGTTTCGATTAGCTACTATCAATTAGATAGTCAATTTGAATAAATCTGTTTAGATCCGTGTAATAGCAACAACAGCAAAAAATAAAATAAATTTGTGAATCATGATTGAAGAGTAAAATATAATTGTAAAAATCACAAAACTAACAACCCTAAAACTTATAATAACAAAAATAACACCCTTAATATTAATTCATATTCCTCTCAATATTCAATACAGAAATGTTATTTTTGTTATTATAAATTTTAGATAATTTTTCAACATAATTTATTTTTTTGTTTCGTGTTAAACAATCACAAATTTGATAATTTGAGACCTTATTTGGTCACCATATTAACACTAACACGAGTTTTTATTAGCCTATAACATTCTGCAGCTTGTTCCATTGTTTTAAGACATACTCATAACGACTTAAAAGGCCATGCCAAATATTTTCATGGTAAAAGTGGTGCACTTATCCTTCGAAGTTCAAAGAAGTTTTTATAAGAGTCAAACAAGGATAACGTAAAGAACCACTTCGTTAATTATTTTATATGAATGCATTTACTTACATATAAAGGGCTCTATTTTAAGTACGTATTAATGATAGCTTTTTAAAATTATCAATACACACTATACTCGTGCATCTGACTCAAAAAAAAATTCTAGTTCAAATCCCCTCTAGTTTAGAGTAGGTATATAACCCAATTTGGATTTTGGAAAAAAGAAGAATAATCTTTGTGCCCTAGAAAAATTTAAGCAATGGCCTACATAATGTTGCGAATTCACTAATGCCTTGTTTGATAACGATTTTGATTCTTAATTTTTGATTTTTTTTCAAGTAAATTTTCAATCAAATATGTTTGGTAACGATTTTTAATTTTAATTTTTACATTTTTAAGAAATAACTAGCAAATTATGAAGTAATTCATAAATCCTTAAAAAAAAAAAATTTCAATCAAATTTCTGATTTTAAGTTTTTTCATTTTGACTAAACATTTTTTTTCTAAAGATTAAATAAAGTCTTATATTTTTTTACGATTAAATATTTAAATAAAATGACTACAAACTTTAAATTTATAAAAAATAAAAAATAAAAAAAATAACCAAAAATTGCTTTATTTTCAAATTTTTTTGAAAAAAATGAAAATCATTACCAAACAATCTGGAGGTGATTTTTTATTTTTTTTTCTTAAAAATCACTAAATAGAAATTATTATCAAATACATTTGTGATTATTTTTATAAAAGAATCAAAAATCACAAAATTAATTATTTGATCATAAATCATAAATCATAAATCGAAAATCAAAATCGTTATCAAACTTGCCCTAAAAAAATCTAGGTGATGATTTCATCTTGCTTATAGCTTTTACAGATGTTGCAACAGATTGTCACGCTTTTTAACAAATCTTAAAATAAGGTACCATCAATGTTCATAAGCTCTCAATGTTACTAGAAACATGATTTATGATCTGCATGCCTTTTAGCGAAAAGAAAGAACAGTATATTAAATTCAATTCAAGTCAAATAAAACTCCTACTAGGATAAAATATCCTATAAGAAATACTCAATTCGATACTCCATCGGCCGCCCTTGTCGCTGTCTTCGTATATCTAAAACAACAATAAATGGCATCCGCACACCTGAAAGTAGCTAAAGAATATTATTCATTATTATTCAACAAAATCATGGATCTCAGTTATATTTAAAACTCCTTAACCACAAGTTGTAGTTGAATTCATGCACTCATATTGGAACCTAAGGTAAAGTTAACAAATACACATGATTAATATATTGGACGATGTAGTCCATTACATATTGGATAAAAAACTACTAGATTTAGAGTTTAGATTTATATAAAAACATTTAGTTGTCGCCCGCCCAACATAAAAGTCGCGCGTGTGTGTATATGTATCAATAGTTTGAAAAAAGACATAAGACCTACTTATTAGTGTTAGAAATTGTTGGGAAACCAATCCACCTAAAAGCTTAAGCTATTGGGAGAAAGAGCAACAATAATTTCACACTTATCACTACCCCACAAGTGATAACTCTATGCATCAGGCCACACTTAAAAAATAATGGGATTTGCGTTGAGTTACTGGGATTTGAAAGCAGATTTCCAACTCTGGTACCATGTTAGAAATTATTAAAAAACTAACTCGCCCAAAAGCTCAAGTTATTAGGAAAAATGCCAACAATACTTTTTATATACTTATCAATTAGGAATATAAAAGGAAAAGGAAAAAAATGTCAATAATATGAACTATCCATATCGAAAACAAATTGATATCTTCAGTGTTGAGCGAACATTGCATGTCCATGCACAATGATTACTAGTTTGAAATTTAAAGCACTAACAAGTATGCAAAATTATCAGCAAGATTGAAGACCAATTATTAAACATTTATCACTTCTCCAGGGATTAAAAAGGGATTTAAAAGTGTGCTGAACAACCAAAGATAAAATTTTAACAACCTAAGAAAGGTTCCTACTGCCGTTAGTTCCGATGGTCGGCCCTTTGGAATTGTTAAGGCTTATTTTCTTAGCTTTTGCTAGTAATTGTAGGTCCCATCTTTTTGGTATTTGGTGCTTGTTTACACAAAAGCAAAAAGATAACATCATACTTTAGTCACTTTATTTTTATAAATTAAGCACATTGGTTACTTTTCTTTAAACTAGTACACATTAATTACCTAATAATTACAAATATGAACACTTTATCTTTATTAACAAAGGGCTAGTAGATATTTGAGGAAAAAAATATCTCAAAAAGCTAAAAAAATTGAAAAATAAAGTGATTAAAATGACAAAAATTAGCATAAAATAAATAGTGTTCACATTTGTAATAGTTAGGTGACTAATGTACACCAATTTAAAGAAAAGTAACAAATGTGTTCAATTTGTAAGACTAAATGACCCCCCATGTGCCCTTTTTTCCCAAGCAAAAACCTCAAAAGGGTTTGCCACAGAGAGTAGCGTCTCTTTTCTCCTGGTGAAAGTACATTCCAATTTTGTACGGCTAATTATTCCAAAAGACTGACATTTATCATCAATAAGAAAAATAAACCCAATTCATTACTTACCACGGAAAGTAAATTCACCTCTTCAATCACGAAATGGCGTCAGATCAATAGCAAAACGTTGCTTCCCCTTGCTGACCCCCTATAAAAAACATAAACAGAAGAATATTAGAGATTTGAGGATTGGAATACAATGAGAGCAGCAAGGGATGCCATTTTATCAATAACAAAATGATATGAAATTATTGCTTGATAATAAGCCCGAGCACGAGATATCACTTACATTTTTTTTTTTTAAATAGGCTCTAAAGTTTTCTTATTTTTTATTAATAAATAGAAAATACACTCACACACTCGGGTGAGATTCGAACTTGAATTCCTAGTGGAAGAATTGAGAGTCTTACCACCTAAACTACAAGAGATTCCCAAACGAAATATCACTTACATTATGTAGTAAGATTACATTAAATTTGAAGGGGCAAAAAAGATTAGGCATCAAAAAAATTAGCAGATAAAATAACGAGAATAAAGAGTAGAAAGTCATTCTGAATCCTGAACTTATCCTAATGCAAATTTTAGTGAGGAGAAACATATATCAATGGAGTGTCGCTGTTTGACATATAATTTATGGTTCTTCTAGTATGAAAGTTAATTTGAATCATGAACTGAGTTTCAATCATCTTGCTCAGTCTGATTATCTGCACAAAGGAATCAATTTTGGGGGGAAAAATAGAAAAAACAATGCAATAATAATGGTGGACACTTGGGTCCTCTAGCTTTGGTTTGAAGGACATTTTATTTCCTCAACTTAGCCCCTTAGCTTTCATACCTTGAGACACTTGAGCCTAAAATAACAATGAATTGGATAAAAAATGACATTATTGCCCATGCAAAATCACTTGAGTTGAGCTCATTAATTGGGGCCAATGACGTTATTTCTTTATTTTATTCTTTTACCGATTCACAGCTATTTTAGACTTGAGGGTCCTTGGGTATGAAAGGTAAGGTTAAAGTAAAGCACTGAAGTATCCAGAAAAACAAGTTAGGGACTTATAATGCACTTTTTCCTAATAATATTGCATCATTACTCCTAAAATAAAAGTACATAATGCAATTAATTTTAAAGAAATTTTAAAGTAAACTCACATACCCATTATACAAACTGATTTAAAAGTGTTAACAGCAAATACACATGCATATAGAGTACTTCTCAAAATCATACAAAAATTGTGGCCTCTCAATGTTATGATTTTTCAAACATTATCAACCTCATCCACTAAATTTAAAACTTTGGTATGTAATAATAGTGTTGGAAACTTTGTGGGCAAAGACACTTATTCGTAATGCGTAAGGACTAGTGCATGTACATTCAACAACGATACCTCGTCTATAGCTGCCCCCGGTCCATCACTCTTACATCTTTCGTACATTGGTAAGTAACTTGACCCAAGCATGTGCAACTACTTTGTTTAAAGTGTTTTAAATTTATCTAAGTCTACTCGACATGGTTGTTGGTTGACGAAGTCATTCGCTTGAGCGAGCCCTTCGTGGACCGAGCAATGGTCTTGGCTCGAGCACCTATTGGAATAGTCATCGAGCAGACACCTTGGTTTTTTGGCACAATTAGGACAACCTCTCAAGCGACTAGCAACATATTGGCTCAATCAGCTATGGACGAGCTATAGAGCAAACTTCTCGAATTTTTGAAGCAAGTTTATTATAGACCTCTCAAGGGTGCCTCTAATGGCTGAAGCAATGCTCTTGGTTTCAACATGAATAGAATCACATGTCGAGTAAAGCTCTAGGGTTTTAGCCATTAAGGCACAAGTGTTTCATTTGCTCGAGATAACTCCTTTATTGAGCCAACGTTGTGTAATGTTTACTACTAAAAGCATAATTACTATGTGGATAATTGCAAAGTTTATATCCTTTTTTGTGCCAAGATGAGTACCGATGACAACCATGGTCCAAGCAAGGTTGATTTTTTTCATGATATTTAAGATTTTCTTGACTCACAACATACTTCAGCCGAATTCTCACAACAAGTGTACAGTCCTATTAGGAATGTCTCAACATACATTAGAAGTAACTAAGAAGTAGAGTGTCACCTTAACTTGGTGGAATTAATAAGTTTGAGCCTAATTATCCTTAAACACAATGTGAGTTTTTCTACTTTGACTTGCCCCCAGCTATGATTGAATTAGAATGGATAAGAGGCACGTGGTGTTGATATTAGGAAGTAAGGATGCTTATATTTCTGGCAGCGAACTTTGGGAGAATATAAAGAACATGGATACAAGTTATGCCTTGGAGTGAAAGAGAATTCCAAATTCGCTTTGTCTATGAACAAGGAAGCTTAAGCAATACAACTACAAATTTTATAAGGAGATTGATCTTGGCTCATGATGAACACTGGAAACAGGCATAACATATGCAAGTTCGACTAGAATTGGTGTTTCTAATGGCAGCTAGGTGAGTAACACATAAGAACTTGCCCTTAAAAGGGAGGAAACAAACAAACAAACACAACTACTAATACATTGTAAGCTAAGGACCAAAAGGAGGACTTTGTCCGAGGGGATCGCACTTGATTAGCTAGTTGGTAAGGCGATGACAACTAGCTAATCTGAGATGGATGAACCATGCTGGGACTAAGACACAACACATACTCCTATATCAGGAAAGAGTGGGGAATTTTTTGCAATGGGTGAAAGCCTGACAAAGCAAAGTTGCATTGGGTAGAAGGCTTATGGGTCGTAAACCTTTCCTAGATAAGAAACAATGACGGTATCTTGGGAATAAGCACCAACTAACTTTGTGTTGGAAATCATTGTAATACAAAGGATACAAGTGTTCTCTGAAATGATTGGGCATAAAGCATTAACAAGTGGCTTTTAAGTCTGCAATCAAATCCTAGGGCTAAACCTTCAAATGGTGGTAAAACTAATAAGGTGGAGTACAGTAGGGGTAGAGCAAATTTTTGTTGGAGCAATTTTTGACTCTAGGAGGTGAAACTTTTCTTGATATTGGACAAACATTAAGTAACTTCTTTTTCTCTATAAAGATTTTGAGCTGGAATACAAGAGGATTGGGTAACTGGACGTGAGGAAAACGAATTCCGATGTTGTGATAATTCAAGAGTCAAAAAGAGATTGTAGATTAGAGAATCATTGGCAGTATTTGGAAATTTCGTTTCAAAGAATAGGTTTATCTGCCTTCCTATAATAGGTCTGAGCAATCATCTTAATGTGCCATACTAAAACTGTGGAGGTAATTGAGTTTGTTATTTGTGAGTACTCTATCTCAATCAGAATTAAGCCAAGTGAAGGAGGGGACTGGTGACTTTTCAGGAGTTTATGGTCCTTGTAAGAGAAGGAAAATAAATCTTTTTTAGGAGCTGGCTGGTTCATATGGCCTTTGTAGTCTTAATTGGTGTGGGGTTGATTTTAATGTTGTCAGATTTCCAACATAAAAATCGAGTGGTGGTAGAGAAACTAAAAGCATCAAAGATTTTAATTCTTTTATAAGGGGACAGGGTTGAAAGAATTTGCACACATAGGTAGTAGTTTTACTTGGTCCAACTTTAGATCCAATCCAATTTGTTGTAAGCTTAGCAAATTCTTGTTCTTACTTGCGTAATATAAAGCGAAAGCAAGTATAAATATAAAATGGATGAAAGAATGAATGCAAAAGTTAAAATAATAGATAATCAAAATAGATTGAGAAAAAATGAAAGAAATATTTTAATTCTCATTCATAATTCATACTAAGGAATTACATTGATATTTATAGAAATAGTAGGACTAAAACCCTAATCCTAATAACACTCCTAAATTAATAAAAAAAAACATAAGAATAATTATCGAATATTCTAACATTAGTTAAAAAAATTAACTATTAATCTAATATTTCAGCTAAATTTGTTAGAGCGTTATTCTTGATTATTGCCCAATACTTTTGAGCAAGCAAAAAAAAAAAGCATTGGGGTCCAGTTCCTTTTAAATTTAAGGATATTTAGCTCGGGCATAAAGATTTCATCAATAAAGTGCAATAATGGCGTGGTGAGAAGCATTTGAACAAGGATGGTGAGGATAAAACTGTATGAAAAAGTGGGACCATCTCAAAGAAAGGTTAAAAAGATGGAACAAGGAAGAATTTGGAGATTTAAAAGACAGAAGAAAATGTTTGGAGGAAAGGATGTCTTTCCTAGATAGATGTCAAATTGACAAAAGTTTCAATGATTCCTTGAAACCAGAGTTAGTTGCCCTTAGAATTCAGATGGAAAATCTAATTGTTAATGAAGAAATCCTTTTGAGACAAAAGTCAAGAGCTACTTGGATTAAATAGGATGACGTGAACGCTAAATTTGTCATGCGATTGCAAACGGAAGAATAGAAACACGATTGAAAAAATTGAAAAGTAAGATGGAAATGTAGTGAAGGATGAACATCAAATAGAAGAGGAAGTAGTGAGTTTCTTTACGAAGTTTTATTCTAATACTGATGGGCCAAGACAACAACTCCAAAGGTTAGATTGGGGATGCATCCAAGATGAAAGAGCAAGGTGGCTTGAAATACCTTTTGAAGAAGAAGAGATTAGAAAAGAAATTTTTGAGTGTTCAAAAGATAAGGCCCCTGATCCAAATGGGTTTAACTTTGCTTTTTTTCACAAGTGTTGGGAGATGATTAAAGATGAGTTATTAGAAGCGTTTTGTGAATTCTTTAATGATGGTATAGTTAACAAAAAAACTAATGCTATTTTTATTCGCTTGATACTGAAGAAAGATAAAATCTTTGAGAGTCGTAGATTTTAGGTCAATAAGCTTGGTTACTAGTTTATACAAAATCATTACCAAGGTTGTCTCTAAGAATAAAAATACTTGACTCTACTATCTCAATTGAACAAGCTACTTTTGAAAAGAAAAAAGAAAAAAAAGGACAAATTTTAGATGTCATCCTAGTAGCTAATGAAATTGTAGAGGAATATAGAAGGAACAATAAAAAAGCTTTGATTTTCAAAATTGATTTTGAGAAAGCCTATGACCATGTTGATTGAAATTTCTTGGACTTTTTGTTTAAAAAAAAAAGGTTTGAGAAAATATGAAAAATGTGGATCAAGGGTTGCTTGTATTTTGCAAACTTTTCAATAATTACTAATAAAAGACAAGGATTTTTTGGTGCATCAAGAGGTTTAAGGCAGGGAGATCTACTTTCTCCCTTTCTTTTCATTTTAGCAGTTGATGGCTTGAGCCGATTGATAGAAAGAGCAAAGAGGTATAACTTAATAGATGGCCTTTGTGTTGGGACAGATAGTGTTGTAGTTTCTCACCTTCAATTTGAGAATGATACAATTTTCTTTTCCTTGGGCAGAGAAGAGAAATTTGAAACTTGATTAATGTGAATGAACTTTTCTGTCATGTGACAAGTTTGAAGATTAACTTGTCAAAAATCTGCATTCTAGATATCAGTTGTGCAGAAGATAAAGTGATAGCTTTAGCTAATTAAATGGATTGTGAAGTTGAAAATTGGCATTTGAAATTTTTGGATTTACCTCTAGGAGGCAACCCAAAAGACAGCAGACTTTTGGTCTCCAATAATTTAAAGATTTGAAAGAATATTGGCAAGAAGAGAATTTTTCTCCAAAGGGGGCCGTTTAACTTTAATAAATTCAATTATGGCGAGTCTTCCTACCTATTACTTGTCAATTTTCAACATTCCAGTGGGTATGGCCAAAAGGATGGAAAAAATAATGAGAGATTTTTTGTAAGGAGTTAGTGAAGTGAGAAATAGTCACCTCGTCAATTGAATGACCGTTCAAAAATTGAAGAAAAAAGGGGAGTTAGGCATTGGTAACATTATCAAAATAAATAAGACTCTTTTAGGGAAGTGGCTTTGGAGGAAAATGCTCTTTGGCATAGGGTAATTAAAAGCATACATGGGATGTGATAAGAATGGGTGGGATGTGGTAAGGGGTTTTCACCATGTACGTTGTAGCCCTTGGATCTCAATTGTGAAAGACTGGAATTTGTTCTTCTCTTACTTGAGGTTTAGAATGGATGATGGAAGAAAAATTCATTTTTTGGGAGGAACACTGGATGGAAGGTGCTTTGTTTTCGACAAGATTTCAAAGGTTATATGGTTTATGTTTGGAGAAAAATATCCCTATCAGTAAGTTGTTTTCACCCGAAGGTTGTAATTTCAGAATAAACTTGTATAATTAGGAAGTTAAAGATTTTTCAAGCATGATGGTAGAGTTGGAAGGCGTTAAGATAAGAACAGACAATAGTGATAGAAAGATTTGAACCAACGATTCTTCTAGTTGTTTCTCCTATAAATCCTATTTTGAGGTTCTTGTGAATACTCTTAATGAACGAGTTTTTGATCACTTTGTATTGATGTATACAGGCCCCATTCCAATCAAAGTTAAATTCTTGAAATGGTTGATTACTCTTGGGAAGATGAACACAAATGATAGGATTCAATTAAAATCTATCAAGTCTTGACTTTCTCCTAATTGATGTATGCTTAACAAGACTAACTTTAAAGATATAGATTATTTGTTTTTATATTGTTCAATTGCACAGTTTCCATGGCCCAAGTTACAAAGATGGGAATACGGTGGGCTCTTCCAAGAACTTATCATTCTTTATTTTTGGAAACTTTCTCTATGTGTGGGAGCAATAAAGAAGCTTTAAAGGAAGGGTATGGAACTATAGGATAGGAGCAATTATTTGAGTCTTGTAGATGGAAAAGAATAGAAGAATTTTTTATGATATTGAGAATGATCATTTTGTTTTATGGGAGAAATTTCAATTTTTTGCTTCTTCTTGAACTTCATTTTCTAAAAATTTAAAGAATTATACCCAATTTCTCATAGGTCTTGATTGGGATGCTTGTATTCCGTAGTTAGGATGATTTATTTGTAAAGGTATTTTTTTTTTGGTAGTTCTTGTTCTATCAGAGTTTGAGATCCACTTTCTTTTTGGTATCCATTATTATTAATATAATACAAAGTTTCTTATTAAAAAATATATATTCTTTCATAATTACTATGTATTCTAATTTTTTCCCAATACAAAAATTGTACGGTGCTAGATATGGAAATGAATATTCTATAAGGAAACGAGATCAACCTAGTACAAATAAGTTATTTAACATTTTTTTTTTTGTTTCTTAGCATGTAGAAGACTCATTTAGCACACAAAAATATTTTTAAAAGATTATCTGTAATTGCTTAAACTTGTTGATATATTGTTTGTATTTTAGAATAGATTTGTTTGTTGTTAGTAATAAATAGGTTGTCAAATTATTTATCTATTTTATTATTATTGTTATTAAATATGCAATTATGACAAAATAGTTATAATTAATATTTCCGTAAAGAGAGACATATATTTATTACTAAGGACATTGTTCTCATATATATACACACACACACACAAAAAAAGTACTCATGTGGTCTTAAATTTGTGTTTTATTGATACACTTTAGTCCCTATATTTAAAAATTTATGACTAACGTGTACAAAATAAAAAAGAAAAATTAGTCTTCAACTCTTAAAATATAGAGACTAACATGTATTTTTTTAATTTAAATATGGATCGAGTGTACTAGTTGAAACTAGACAACTGAAGTGTACAAAAATATAAGTCCAATAACTTGAGTGTATCAAGACCCTAAACAAAATAGCCAAGGAAAAGTAGGTAAAATAATTGGCTAAACATCTTCTTTAGACCCAAACTTTACACTTCTTAACAAAAGCGTCCCCAAACTTAAAAACTTACAATGTTAATCCCAAAATTATTAAAAGTTAACACATAAATCGTAAATTGTATTTTTTGCTTTTTGTATCAACTAATTAACGTTAAGTGATTGCATGACATGCAAGTGAGCATTAAATTAACCATGGCTAACCTTGGCAAAGCTTTACATTGACCATAATAACTTTTGCAAAGTTCAAAATTTTTACATCGTTATTATGGTCAATGTTGAGCAATACGAAGGTTAATTATGCTTTATTTAATGCTCAGCTACATGTACTGAGCACTTGACATTTATTGGTTTATCCAGCAAACAAAAAATGTAATTTAGAACTAATGTGTTAACTTTCAATAGTTTGGGAAATAAAGTATTAAATTTTTATGTTTGACGACCTTTGCGTCAAGGAGTGTAAAGTTTGGGAACCAAAGAAGTTGTTTAGCAAAACAATTTGACTGATTCCTTCATGCTAATAATTTAACTCATGCCCAAGTTAGCGACCATCCAATAAGGAGGTGTATATTTTCATATATACAGTTGGACTTAGTTTCTTTTTCTCACATCACCTCTTCCTCTATCATTATGGGAGCCATGAATAGACCAACACCATTATTACAGTTCTTCAGCTCTCCTCTCATGTCTGAATCTACCATTTTAATGGGTCCAACAATAAATTACTCTCTCCCCTCATGCAAATAAGCTTCATCCACTGCTTAAATATATCTTCCCGTACAAATACAAGTTATATGAATCTTTCATTTCATTGCTTTGCTCTATATTTTTAACTCAGTCAATAAAAAATTGAGAAGCAAGTATCCCTACTATATACTGAGAAACTTACTGCAATTGTCACCAGCTCTTCAAGAAGTTCCTCCAAATGGCGCAAGGGCTATTTTAACAAGGAAGAAAAATTGTGCTTGTTAGTAAGATATTGCATCTTGAAAATGACTAAAAGAGGATGTGTCTAACATATTCCACCAAAAACTTTAAAATAAAAAAAATAACTTCCTTAGCAAAATGCCCATAAACTGAAAGCAATAAGCCTGTAACAACTTACCCATTGTGTTGGACCATCAACTGGTGCATTCAAAGGATCATCATGCACCTAAGTAGCCAAAGTAACCAATGAACAATTGAAAAAATGTGCATCCAAAGATAACTATAAAAAAATAATTAAAAAGAAAACTTTGGCTCAACATGCTTTTTGGAATCTAGAAATACTGAGAGGGGTGCACCATTATGCATGGCTGCACTCATAAATTCATGCACGACGATAGAAGTGGTTGAAAGGGGGATAATTACATATAGGCTTATTCAATGAACAGAATGTTTTGTTGAGGTGTTTTTTAAGATGAATGTTTTGTTGAGGTGTTTTTTAAGACGACTTTGGTATGTTAAGGTGCTATTAGGAACATTATCTTTTAGGGTTTTCAAATCTAGGAAATGTTTACCTTACATGTCTACCTGGGTTTTATTGACTATTGATGCTGGTTACACCTTATTGCTTCCTCTGCTCCCTCGTTCTCCCTTCCCCCCCAAAAATAAATAAATAAATAAATATTTTACCATTCATAATCTAATTCTTGTTGCTTCCATTTGCCTTCTCTTTAATTTTTTGCTAAACTTCTTTTGCCTTCTCTCTCGTTTCTAGTATCTTTTTCTTATCTCCTCTCTCTCTCTCTCTCTCTTTAATATATTTATTTCTCTCATTTTACCTCTCGTCAACCTTCCTACCAGTCAAGAATCAGGTAAGAAATGATTTTTTCTGCTGCATCCAACATGTGCTGGCACTTAAGTTAGTTATTATTGGCAGTTTAAATTGGCAGCAAACTTAACAAAGTAAAAAGAACTTGTCCTGTGAAAGGATTATAGTGCAATTATCAGCTTTAGCAGACTCCATATACCTCCATGAAAACTCCATCAACACCAACAGCCACTGCTGTCCTTGCAATGCATGGTATCAGTTCACGAAGACCACCACTGGCAACACCTCCACCATCCAACTATATGAAAATGAACACAATGAATGCTAACTAATCAATGATGAAATAGAGCATTGCATTTGAATTAGCACCAAACAACAATTTGTAATAAAAGTATAAAACCAGTCAAGATTATGTTACACAACCTAGAATCTGAAAACATATCCTCCAAGCAAGATAATTGTAGTTTGGATAAATGATAGAATATGAATTCATTTATATTTCTGATTATTTAAAACTGTACAATATGTCCCCTATCTATAATGATTCTAAGAAGTAAATTAAAAAAAAAATGATATCTAATTAAATCCTAATAATCAGGAAGGAAATTTCTCTAACAATATTTACAAATCTAAAACATATAATTAAAAAATTTAACTGAAAAGATATAACTAAATCCCACAAGTTTCGGGATTTCCACAATAATGATTTAGGCCCATATTGCTGAAAAAGACCACATGCTCTCAATAAAAATGGAAATACAAAAGTAAAGAAAATTAGCAAGTTTTTCAATATAAAGGTATTTTTATAAGAAATACGATACAAATAGTTACAAAGATGAAAAAAATGAACCAGTAATTCTCTTAAAAAAGCATCAGATCAAACTAATACAAGCTCCCCATGATGCATACATGAACAAAACCTTCCCCAGAAAATATTACTATCATTCTTAACCGATGCAAGCTTGTGAATTTTTTATGCCTAAAATAACCTTATATTTTATAGTAATGACTATCTTAGCCAATTTTCCCTTTAACGATTAGGGATACCCATATGATTATTATATATCAAGAAAATTTTAGCAAATAACCATACTTCATAAAGAGAAGCAACTGCCCAGCATGCTGCTTTTGACAATGAAAAAATGTACGACTTATTTGTACCTTCTTGCCAGCAGGCTGTTGTAGTGAATGTGTGATATCAGCAACCTACAATGGAATGGAAAAATTAACAAGAATCATCTATAACTAGACCTAATGCTTGTGAGCATATGCAAAGGAAAGAGAAAGATCAACTTAGTCATGTATAAGTTATATGTAACCTAACTTCAGCATTCATTTCTTCAAAAAAAAAAAAATGCACAAAGAAAATATTGTACTTCAAGTAATGCAACTGAGATTCTTCATGAAGGATTTAACAGGTGAAGAAATAAGCATGCTTAATTGCTTATTAGTTATTTGACTAGGAGCCTAATTTCCATTATATTCAACTCAATCATCCAAAATGACCTATCAGTATTTATTTTTTTTGGTTTCTTTTCACTGGCATTTGGTTGCAAGAATAACTTTAAAGTTTAAACCAAATTCAGTAGGTTCAAGAGAAGAGTTCTTCATGATCAAACACATCAATGAAAACTGCAGACTACAAAGCATCGATTGTTTTCCAGGGATTAAATTTCCTGAACATAGGTAACTTTTAAATTTATAACAATAGAAGAGAAGAAAACAATACATTAAGATACCAAAAGTGGAAGAATTTACTTACAACAGGACAATTGGCTTCCCTCATCCACTCAAAATTGCGTGGATCAACAATTAAATCATCTAAAGCCCAATAATGGAAAAGTTATTGTTATCAAACTGAAAGAAACATATAGTAATGAGACTAAATAGTAAATCAATTGTACAGAGAAAAAATAGTAATTATGCAACAATAGATCCTCCAAAACTGCTTAAGAGACAAACAAAAGGGAAAAGACAACTTGCTGAATGAATGAATTTTCTATTTTTTTCATCAGTTGAATCTTGCAACACAGAGAACGAAACAAGGACAATTCTTGTAAAATCCTGAAGAGACAAATAAACAGCAATAACCACAGATTGAGGCCAAAAGACATACTCTTGCACATTTCTAATATTTTGAAACTATAGAATAACTCACAATCTGGCCTCCAACAGTCCCAAAAGGATAAGATAATCATATTGCCACTTTATTAAAACATACTTGAAAAGAAAGAAACAATACTTTTCAGAAGCATATCACTAATGGTTCGTTTGGTACATCGTATTGGATTGTATTGACTAGATCACACTCTATTGTATTGGAGAGTACAATGTTTGATGACATATTGGATTGGAATATGATAAGTTATACAATATATGGCATATGATTGGATTGGATAATATTTTTTAAAAATTCAATGACAAAGATTTTTTATATTTGAATTCCAATGAAAAGTGATTTTTAAACTTTAAAATCATATTTTTTCCCCTACACCAAATTTTTTTTTAATATTGTACCCTCCAATACAATACGGTGTACCAAACGAGCCATTAATTATATTTAAACTTTAAAATCATTTTTCCCCTACACTCCTAGTTTATTAAATACACTGAAAATTATTAAATAAAATATTAAAAAATCTTCTCAAATTTAAATTAAATAGTGGAGATAGAGAAAATAAGAGAGATTTGAAATGAAAGAAGAAAGAGAAAAAAGAGCTATATAAAGTCCGCACAGGTTTTGAACACAAAAATTGATATATCCTGTCAAAAGTAAACTGATCCTCCAGGCGTGTCTCTTTTAACCACTTACAAGTCTCATTATTGGTCGGCCAAGGATTTATTGAATGTGACAAATTGAGTCAAATGCTATACAGGAATAAATTATCACTGTCCCAATGCTTTACATGGTAAGAGTGAGAAAAGAAATCCTGACTACTTACTATAACCAAACATAGTGCCCCTCTCACAGACCATCACATTTGGATTTCCAGCCAATCTGATCTTCTCAGCAGAATTCACCATGACCTGCAAATGCACACATTTCACAGAGCTAAGACCTCATAGAAGCAAATAAAAAATGCCTGGCTTGTTTAAGGGAAAACACATCTCCCTGCTCCTCCCTAGAATCACTAACTACCCAACCCCCACCCAAAAAACACAATTACCCGGTGAAAAATAACAGAAATCACTCACAGATGGAGCACAGAACTGGCCTTTCTTGATATTGATGATTTTCCCAGTCTTGGCTGCTGCAACTAGGAGATCTGTCTGTCAGATTAGAAGATTGGGGATGAGATACATAGGAGTGAAGCTAATATATCAATCTAATATAAGTTAAATTAAGGGGTGTTAATACACAAAATATATGCTTAACCTGACGACATAAGAATGCAGGGATCTGAATAATATCTGCAACTCTGCCAACTGCTTCACACTAGTCAAAGAAAACGAAATGTTAGCAAAAAAATCATGGAACATTGGACTACAGTATTAAGTTTCCGCTATGAAAAACACAAGTTAACTAGTATGCCTTGCCTTCCATATGCCTACAAACTCACTTAGGTATTTCACAAAAGCCATAAAATGATTTAAATTCCAAAATCTATGTTTTTTAATGAGACTCCAAATCATGAATATACAGTAACAAAGCCCAGTGAAACAGTGTGAGTTGCTTACTTTGTATTGATCACTTTTCAGAGACAAAACAATCTTATAAAAAAATGAAACAACATAAAAGATGTGTACTTGACACATATAAAAAATTTCTCGCAGCTCGTAAAATAGCTCAAAAGCCCAGGAGAAAACACAAAAAATCAATTTTGTAACTTACAAGCTTCCCAGTTTGTCCAACTATCAAATGAATAATAACTCCTGGACTCTTTAAACACCTATGCCCATACAATGACACCAATAATAAATTATTTGGGTCGTGCAGGTTTCAGTAGGAAAAAAAGCCAAGACCAACCCAATGGATACAATTCATCCATGTTGTGGCACAAACTTTAGTAAATTAACTCCTAGCAGGTTGACCGGTTTGGGTCGAGTTGGCCAGTCTGTCAATATTTTGCTTTTGTCCAGCCCTATACCTTATTTAACAAATGTATCCTATATTTGACTAATTTTCCACTTTAAACAAACAAAATATAATTGATAAACACATGATAAAAAGCTTGAATACGAAAAAAGGACAAAAAATGAACAATAATTTAAAATGTATGAACCCATGCGCACTTGTTGGAGAAAGCCTGCAGCAATAGAAGGAACAAAAGAACTCACCTGGAAGGTTTCATGCACATCAGTGATTATAGGTATGTCGAATGCTACTTTAACCTTCTCAAGGATCTGCAACAAAAAACAAAGTTGTATTCTAACATATTTAACCTCTCTTTCATACTGTGATTACAAGCACGCACAAATCCAAATTGAAATAAGAAAATTGCAACTTGATACGTGGTCAACTTTACATTCAAGTTGTGTTAATCACCAATCCTCCCAATTGGACCAACTCTTCATTTATATCATTGTGTTTAACACTCTCTCACACTCGAAATTCATTTTATCATTTGGAGTTTGTAGGATTTGAACATAGACACCGCTGTAATTACCGCGTTAGAGGACTGCTAGCAACTAATTCTCTTAAGATTTTAGGTGGTTGCTAACAATGTTTTTATATATTTTAAGTCTAACACTCCCCTCACTTGATAGATTCGCACAGAGCTATTGAATTGAGAGGAATCCATGGGTTCTCACTTGTGTGCTTAGTAATTTTATTTTATGAGGTCTCAGTTTTCAACTAAGTAGATACTTTTCAAATGGCCAATCAAGCGGAGATAATAGAATCTCATGCAGTTTGTAAAGGCTCATGAACTAAGTAGACCAAACAAAAGAATGAAAGGCCCATATCATGCCAGAGAGAAATTTGGAGTTGGAAAGATTTTAACTAAGGTGTTAGGCTCTGATACCATAATTGGACACCAATGCATCTAAAAGCTAATATTTCTCACTTTGTCCAACATTTTTTATGCCGCATAAGCAATACAAATAATTCTGCAAAGTCAAATACCTGCTCAGTTCAGTACAAACTACGAATCCAAAAAATTTCCAAAAGACATAATAGATGTTTACCAAATATAATGCCAGCAACTTCTCAAGCAATTCAAAGCATGCAAAGTCTACAGAGCCCCTTCCCCTCCCCCTCTGCATTTAAGGTTTTGTATGCTATGACAAGATTTTGGACTAATAATGACATCTCGAGATTCTACAATACACACCAGCATGCTTGTTGTTTTTCGGAAGGCTTTATATGACAGTTACTGTCTGATGTATAGAATTTTTTCAACAAAAAGGTCTTCAACAAGAAATAGAAAAGTCCTTTCTAAAAGCTTTAAGATAATTCATTTCTAGCATGGGACATTGAATATGATAAGTAGAATGTGAGACAATAACAATGAGAGAGATATAAATAGCAAAATGAACCTTTAAGCCTTCAGCCATGCCAGGACCTCGAAACGATTTTGAGGATGTTCGGTTAGCTTTGTCAAAGCTCGACTTGAAAACCAAGGGCAACCCAACTCTACAAAATTGAGAAGGAAACAAATCATGATCTATAATAAGAAATCCAAAGGGCACCCACCAAGTACATAAAACTTAACAAACCATATATTTTTTTATAAGAAGCGTTATATTATATTAAAATGAGTAATAATTACAAAGGTAGAAGTGGACCAGTAATCCACTAAAAGAAGCACCAAACTATGCACAAAGTTTCTCTCAACCTTAATAGTATTTAAAACAGGGGTAAGAAAGTCCAAGGATTTTTTGTATGCTTATCTCAGTTTCAACAGTTAGATAATTTATGTTCATTTCGTTTTTATTTTAAGTTAAGTAGCGATATGTTTGAGATTCAAAGTATAGACATGAACAGCAATGCATAAAATTCACAGAAAATCACTATTCTGCATTGAAGGATGGAAATAATATCCTTGTCGATTGGCAACAGTACCACACACAAAGACAAGAACCGACTTTCTCTAAATTCATAGCCAAGAAAAGGACAATAAATCGACTTCCATCAACAGTTATAATTGTAAATTTGAGAAGCATAAACCTTTGGATTCTAGGGAAACATACTTTGATGCAACACTCTTAATGTGCTTAGCCATCCGAAAAATGTGATCTTCCGATTCAATCACATTTGGACCCGCTAGTAGAAAAAAAGGCTCTGCTGCCTGTTTGCACCAATAAAAATACAATACTTCATAAATCTAATATCTCAAGAATGATCAACTACGAAGAAGACAAAGAAGCATTGTAGTTTAAACCTTCAGTTGGTTGTATAGCACTGTTGATGAATCCATGTCCTCCACTCAGGTGAACTGCGGCTTTGTTGTGACAGAAGGAGATAATGATTTGTTTTTTATATATATATAATAAAATTAGGATAATCTAAAATCAAATGGGTTGGGGCTTTGGCCTGGGCTATTGGGTATTGAGTTAGTTTTGTTTAACCATTTTATTTTGGCACTCTCAAGTCTCGAACATTTTTTCGCATCACTAGATCCAGAAAAGGAGAGTATTTTAGTCAATGGAGTTCTGAAATATGAACTACTCTGAACAGTTCCTCGTGGCGCAATCTTTTAGGGTGTGTTAGCACCTTTTAATTACACTTGAAAAAGACAAATCCAAACCCTCACATGATAACCAATAACTAAATGCATAAGGTAAAGTTAAGTACATAAAATAACGTAATAATTATAAAATTATTTAAATCGTAATAAAAAATAAATATATAAAAATTCTAAATTTACACGTTTTCCAATATTTTTTAAAATTAAATTTTTTTTATATATTTAATAATATCAAATGACAAAACACAATATTTAACCATTAAAATTAACATCTATTTAACATATTCGTAAAAACAAAATCCATATTTTAATTATTATTTTTATTTTTAATTTATAAAAATAAAAATTTTTACTAATAAAAAAAAAACTATTTATTTCAAATACTCATCTCTTTCTTTATCAAATATGCCATTGTTGAAAGATAATGACCAATAACCAATTTACAACAAAAGATATCAAGAAAGAAGAGCAATAAATAATCTTAAATTTTATTCAAATAATAATCCACCTAAAAATTTATTTTAATCATAAAAGCAAAGCTAAAAATCCATAAATAAGTTTAACATAACATAATCAAAAGAGATAATTTTTTCAATAAAATCCAAACTTATACCTAAAGAATAAATTATTTTTGAAGAAATAATTATTCAAGACTAGAATTAGTTGATCTTCAAAGATCTTGGTAATTACCCAACAATCGTAAAATTCTTCTTTAGGGAGTTTTTGCCTTTTTGGGATTCTTTTATCTTAATTTTATATAAATTTGGTTCAAATGAGTTCAAACAATATAAATACATCATATGTTAAGGAACATTCTAAACTATTATATTAAGTAGATTAAGTCAAATATAATAGCTAAGAGTAATTGCACTTCTCAACTTCTCTTGGAAAAAAATAAAATAAATAAAACCTAACCCAAATCCCAAAGCATAGTTTCCCCACTCCCTTACTTTCCCTCTACCTTTCTTGTAACTGTACCTCCTTAACAAGCACCAACAAATCCCTCTCAACTATTGAGGAGGAGTTCCTCCTTAAAAGAGCTCTCTTTAGTTGCTCTTTTTTCTTTCACCTTCTCATGTTGTGTTATGCTTTTTTTTTTTTATATATATATAAATTTGTGCCTTATTAGTAGGATTTTATCGTGCATCATTATAATGTAAAATGTTTATGTGATATGCTTTGTCAAGTACTCAATCAAAGTTTTTAATGAAAGTTTACTTTGTTGATATTTCACCATTATGGACTTAAATCTCTCTATAAATTATCAAGAAGAGCTATATTTGTTTATCTCTCAAATAGTTTTTGATGAGATTTTTTCTTGTTTATCAAATCTTCAATGTTTCACTTGAAATTGATGGTCTTTTTGTGGTTCTTTTTTATAGATCTTAAAAGCTTCTATAACTTTTAACATATTTGTAATATTTGATTTGTAATATATTTTTAAATGGTGTTCGATAATGTTGGTTGCTTGAATTCATGATTGTTTATTTAAAGATTTTTCTCTAGGACTTTTTAAATTTAGTAATTTTTATTTTAATTAATGAAAATTTTTATTTATGACCAAAAAAAAATAGTTCAATGCCAAGTAAAATATATATTTTTTTATTTTTATTTTAGTGTGGCCATCACATAATTTTTAAGTGAGATATTATAATAAATGAATAGTACACCTTCCATTTAGGGCCATTGCTTGATGGAAAGGATACTATTAATAACTATTTTATTAGTTTATTTTATAAAATATTATTAAGGGCAGACAAGTTTAGTAGTCCTTTTTTTATATAAAAAAAAGCACTTTAGTCCTTTATTTATTTTTTACACCAATTTAATCCTTTTTTTATGAAAAAATGACACTAAAGATCCTAAATTAACTATTCTGTTAAAAATTGAAGTTAAAATATCACGTGCAATGCACATGTTCAGGTTATTTTTGGCTTTTAAAAAAATTATTTCATAATAATCCAATTCCAGCCCTTAATAATTTTTTTTATTTTCTTTTAATCTTATAAACTCTTTTATTTCAGAGGCGTTGTTTTTTCTTCTTCTTCTTCTTCTTCATTTTCATTTCTTCTTCTTCTTCTTCTTCTTCATTTTCATTTTCTTTTCTCCCAAACGCTTTCTTTTTCTCTACTCTCAGATCTCAATTCTCTCGATCAAATGGACCATTGTACTTCTCAAATCGTCGAGCTGGTGCAAGAAATCAATAACATTCTCGTCAATAAAAAAAGACATTAATTTTCAGAATGTTAAATTTCTAGAATGATCAAATTTTTTCTTTTCAATTTTAGATATGTTCCATTCAACTGATTCGTCTAGGAAATTAAAAATAGACACAAAAGTAATCACAAATGTATATAATATTCAATACAAATACAAATGCCCAAATAAGTAATAAAATCATAAATTATAAACTCTTACCAGCCTTCTCGGCAATCTCACCAAATGCCACTACCTCCATTGTTATCTTCCTCGACCAATCTTTTCTAAAACGATTTCATGATTTTACTTGAGTTTGAGTTTGAGAGTAGAGGTTTAGTAATAGAGAAGAGAAAAGAAGAGACGAAGAGGCAGAGGAGACGAAAAGTAGACGAAGAGGACGTACAGTCTAATTGTTTTTTTCTAATTGTAATTTTCTTTTCTTTTTTTTATATTTTTTTAATTTCTTAATTATAAAATCTGTTATTTATTTTTAAATAAAATGTCCAAATAACCCATCTTATTTTTGCACATGTGGTACTCATGGAGAGTAGATGAAAAATTTAACGGAAGGTTAAAAAAAGGACTTATACTATTTATTTTTCATAAATAAAGGATTAAAGTAATTTAAAAAAAAATAAAGGACTAGAGTGCTCTATTTATATTAAGTACAGGATTACCAAGATATTTTTCTCTATTATTAAATACCACTCACTTAAGTTTATTGTATTTTTTTTATTACTATTGAAAAAAGGCTCCCTTTATTTTAAAGATATCACTACTAAAAATCACCCCCATATTATACTTATTTGCACTTAAAAAGATATAAAAACATGAACAACGTTTTTAAAATAAAAGGCTAACGCGCACTTTTTAGAAAACAAATCTACTTTTTATCTTCACACCTAAATATAAATTTTGTCTAAAGCTTAATCCAAACTCAATAAACTGGATCTATATATACCAAAAGTACTAGCTGCCCTTTAGGTTTCTAAAATTACATATTAATCCTACTACTTAAGGTGAGTTAATTTATTTATATAATTAAAAAAAATCAATTAAGTTTAAATTTTAAAAATTTGAAATTTTTTAAGAATAAAATATAAAATCTTAAAAAAAAAAACAAAAAACCCATTTTAAATCAGAACACATGAGTAAATACATTATGTTTGTTATAAGCTGTAGTATTATCTTTTATTCATATGTATATGAATCCTTTGATTATCATATATTCAACACATCGTTAATGTTGCCAACCTTTGTTATGAATAATCAAAGTGAAAAATGAGCGACAACTACCATTAATCCATTTTATAATTTTATTCTTAGATTCACTACTGTCAAGAGAGAATCTAATATGTAGGTTGAGATAAAAAGTGAGATTTATCACATGTTAAATGTGTTTCATTTCACTTTTCTCTCATTTGTTTTCAATAACATAATTTCAATATCCAATCATGTGGATCAAGTTAAACCGCAATTAGGTTTGGAATTCAATTCAAAAATAAATAAAAAAGTTATGATTTCCTGGGCATTAATTTCAAGCTAAGCCCTTTTTTAACAAATGTTTTTTTTTTTTTTTTTATAGTCTTATGAATTTTTATACTGATGTGAAGATCTTTCGTACAAATGGAATAATTGATAATCTTGTGAATTTTTAATTTTTTTTAATTCAATTTTTTTTTTAATGCACATTATTTGCTACAAAGATTTTTTTTTATATACCAACACTTCTACAAAAAAATGTGATTCGAAATCATGTTCGTAATATGCCACCAGGAGAAATATATTGCAATACAATGCAATTGGCACAAACTCACAAAGCATATTTATTAATTGGAAAATGAAAGAATTTGAAGGAAAAAAAAAAAAAAAAGAACGAATCCTAATGAAATGGAAAGAAGAAAAATTATAATTACAGTACTTTTAATTTGTTGAGTTGTTTATTTATATTAGTTAAAATAACAATAAAAATAATTGCTTTATTAAAATAATTTGTTTTTAATATAATAATAATTATTTTTGCCTAGTTAATTTAGAAAACTAAGTTATTCATTGATTTTGTACTAATTTATGCCAGTAATACACCATAATTAGGAGGAAAGATAAAAAAAAAAAAAAAAAGATTAGTATTAGTATTTGAAAAGTATGTATGGGACTTGGGAGGATCAAAATTTACCGGAGAAATAGCAGGAAAAACAGATTCACTTGCATTCGAAAAAGATTGGATATAGTGTGAGAGCTCCATAAATCCGAACTACTTAGGCAATTGAGACGTAAAAAGAGATGGATACGCTGCAAATTTTATACAATTATGTTAAATAAGCCTCTAACTTAAAATAAGCAAATAACAAACAAAATAAGTAATAACAACATGTTTAAATCAATACGCTAAGTTAAACAACGAGCAGATAAAAAAAATATGCACTAAGCACATTAGTGATAGTGTGCCTTACATGCTCATATCCAAACTAACGACATGTAATGGAAAAGCAATATACATACAACATATGAATCAGGTAAACATACAATGAAATTAATAAAAGATTTTCAATCACTTCAATATCTCATATGTGGGAACATATTCGATAAATGATAATTGTACTTTCACAACATATGACCATAAATAACACAACATATAACGTGGTAAACTCACTTAGGCTATAATCTTAAATGATAACATCCACAGATTGCTTAGACAATCACTCAGCAGCAAATTCATTAAAGAAAATAAACAGTTAATACAACTCGATAAAATAAAACGCTTATACCTTTATCAGTTGGGACAGCCTATCTTAGTTGCCTATGTTACTCTCACCTAGAGGTGTCAAAAAGGTCAACCCGTCAAATTAGCATGTCGTGCCGGTCTTTGGCCCGTTAATTAGGGTGTTGTGCTGGCCCTTGGCCCTTATATGGGTCGTATCGTGCCTCAATTTTGGGTCCGTGGGTTTTAAAGTGTCGTGCCATGCCTCGCCCGTTGGGCTGTGCTTAACGGGCCGTGCTCGTGACCAATTTATTTCATTTTTATTATATATTTATTTAATTATTTAGTTAAAAATTATTAATAATGCTTTAAAAATTAAAAGTGAGAGTCGAACTCTCAACTTCTCATTTTATAGATTGTTAAATATTCATTAGATTATGTCCAATTTTATTTAAATGTAAAAAAAATTATTTATTTATTGGTATTTTTTTAAAATTAATTTTTAAAATAAAAAGGCTTCGCGTACCGTGTCGTGCTACTCATTTTGGCTAACGTGTCATGTCGAATATCTGGTGGGTCGTGCCGTGCCAACCCAATGGGCCAACTAGCCAAGTGTTTAACAGGTCGTGCCGTGCCGTGCCGTGTCAGCCCGTTTGACACCCCTACTCTCGCCAACTATCTACACAATTACTGTGATCCAAGTAGATCTAAGCTCATCCCTGAAGTTCCATTAGCACATGATGTCATCGACTACTAAAGGCTCATCCAAATACTATCTTGCAAATAAGTTTCTACATTGCAATACCCAGCCGACATACAATACACCAACATATATTCTCGTCACCTATGCATAACGTTACAACCTTACAAAACCCAGCCGATACACGTCAAACTATCATATCACAACAAATCAAGATAATACTTAAAATATGTGGCTCTTCTTAACCAGATTTACAACCGATACATGACAACTCAACTATGAGAGAATCTCTCTAAAAAAGATGTGGCTTTTCACTAACCAGATTTACCGTCGATACACAATAACTCAATTATCATTAAATCCTCACTTAATTTCACATTTTTACTTTTACCCTAGTGTTTGAAATATGAGAGAGACTCCTCTATGATTTCATATATCGTAATATGATATTCTTTTTCAAATTTGACACTCAAAAGGAAAAGTGGACAAAAAATTCACCAAAGAAGCCCAAAAATACTTGGGCAAAGTTTCCCACTTTTTGGCCAACAAAAACAAGAGAGAAGGGTGATATTTAAAGAGAAAATGGCATCCTTGCAGCCCCCCTAACGAGCCACACAGAGAAAATATGGGTAAAAAAAATCTCGCAAATCTTTTGCCGACCACCTCCACGAGCCCTTGGCAAGAACAACTCAACGAGCCATCGAACTGAAAAGAATTGAACAGTTGAAAACTAAAAACCACAAACACTGACTAGTTCACCAAATAAACGATTCAGTTTTCCCAATTTTTCGAATGGTTCCAAAACCCCCATACAATAAGACAACGTTTTATCTAAACATATCATCAAGATATTGCATTTTGTGATTAAACCAAAACATGTTCTAAGTGAGTGTGTGAAATTGAACTAATAGTAATCAACCTTACAAAGGGACCGATAAATGTGCCAAATAAAATACAGACACCGTATTTTGCATACGAGAATGCCAACACTAAAACTGTTAAAAGAAGAGTGTAAGAATTGTTTGAATATTTCACTTGATTGAATTGCTTTGTACAGATTACATGACTTTATAATAGAAATAAAGACGACAGAAAATGATATTAATTAAATACAATGATTTCTACCATATTGGGAATGATCTCTACCATATTAACATTTTATTTACTTTCCTATTTCAAAATGAATCTTAACACTCCCCCTCAAGTTGGTGCATAGATGTTACACATGCCCAACTTGTCTAAAAACTTTGAGAGCACCCGACTGGACACTCCTTTGGTAAGGATATCAGTTAACTGATCCTCTGATCGAATATTTGGTAGTTCCACAGCCTTTTCATCTAGTTTTTTCTTAATGAAAAACCTATCTACCTCGACATACTTTGTACGGTCATGTTGAACTGGATTATAATCTATATCACATGCTACTTTGTTATCACAATACAACTGAATTGGTTGTTTTAAAAAGTAGCCTAGATCATGTAAGAGAAATTTCAACTACAATGCTTCACAAATTCCTAAGGCCATTCTTATGTACTCAGTTTCTGCACTAGATCGTGCAATAATATTTTGTTTATTGCTTCTCCATGTAACTAAGTTCCCACCTACAAAAGTAAAGTATCCTGAAGTTGACTGCCTATCGTCAACTACTCCAGCCCAATCAGCATCAGTATACACTTTGATGTTTTCCTTGTCTGTGATTTTAGAAAATAGAATTCCCTTTCTTGGAGCATATTTTAGATACCTCAAAATGCGCACATGACTGCATTCATATGTTGCTCACCAAGATTATGCATAAACTAGCTAACGATACTTAGAGCATAAGCAAAATCTGGTATTGTGTGAGCTAAGTACATCAACCTTCCAACAAGTCTCTGGTATCTCCCCATGTCCACTGGTACCTGATTTGTCTCAATACATAACTTCAGACCCTTTTCCATTAGAGAGTCAGCTGGTTGGCAAGCTGACATATCAGTTTCATGTAGCAGATCTAAGGCATACTTTCTCTAAGATATAAAGATTCTTTTACTTGATCGAGATACTTTAATTCCTAGAAAGTATTTTAAGGGGCCTAAGTCTTTCATTTCAAATTCCTTAGACAAGTATTCCTGCAAAGCTCTCATTTCTTCTAGGTCGTTGTTGTGACGATCATGTCATCCACATATACAATGAGTGCAGTAATTTTTCCACGTTGCTTCTTTAAAAATAATGTGTTATCTGAATTGCTTTGTCTGTAACCAAATGTTGTCATGGATTTGGTACATCGTCCGAGCCAAGCTCTAAGGGACTGTTTTAATCCATATAGTGATTTTTTCAACCTACACACCTTTTGATTTTATCTTTCTGTTCCCATACACCCTGGTGGGAGATCCATATACACCTCTTCAGATAGTTCATCATGTATGAATGCGTTCTTCACATCAAACTGCTGTAACGGCTAATCAAAATTTACAATTAAGGATAACAAGACTCGTACTGTGTTAATTTTGGCTATTGGTGCAAACGTTTCAGTGTAGTCAATTCCATAAGTCTGAGTATATCCTTTTGCCACCAATCTTGCCTTAAATAGTTCGATCATTCCATCAGCTTTGTATTTCACAATAAAGATCCATTGACACCCAACTGGCTTTTTTTCTATGGGTCGGTTGACGAGCTCCCAAGTTTGGTTCTTCTGCAAGGAGGCCATCTCTTCATTCATTGCAGCTTTTCATCTTGGATCATTTAATGCTTCATGCACACTGTTAGGTACAGATACAATAGATAATTGATTGATAAATGACTTATTTGATTTTGACAAACGATGTGTAGACATATAATGGTCCATAGGATATCTTACTTTACTAGACAATTGAGGTTCATATGTAGGTTTTGGAATACCTCTGGTAAGACGTTGTGGTAACTGTCTCCTAGATGACTCAGGCATTGTACAAGGAATATTCTCAGACAATAATTAGTTTGGTGTATCAATTGTGAAAGACTCAGGTTCGATTTCAGAAGTTTCTTAGCTTTCAGAAGTTTTCTGGCATTCTAGGTGTTCATTCTCACTTAGATCCAAGTTTTGATTACTATATTCCATCTCATTCACTTCTATGTTTTTTATGTCGTTGTGTAGGGTATCACCATTCACATCAAAGTTTTGACCACTTGGATTCAATTCACCTACATTTGAATCAGATACTTCCACCACATCTTCCTCAAAGTTGTATACAAGAATCTGAATTTCATCAAGAGACTCCTCCTTTAAGTCAGACTTTGAGAAATACATAGTATCTTCATGAAAGACAACATCAATAGTGATAAACATTCGTTTAATAGGGGATGACATCTGTATCCTTTTTGATGAATTGCATATCCGACAAAGACACACTTCAAGGCTCGATGTAGTAACTTACTACAATGGTGTTTGGGAAGATAAACATAGGCAACACATCCGAAGACATGAGGGGGTAAGTTTGAGACTGTTGGAGCAACTATAGCTTTTGTAATTGTGTGGAAGGGTGTTTTGAAGTTGATAGAACTCGAAGGAACACGATTGATGAAATAGGCAGCAGAGATAAGAGCTTCACCCCAGTAGCATAAGGGCATGTGAGCCTCGAGTAGGGGAAGCACGAACAACTTCCAACAAATGTCTATTCTTGCGTTCTGCTAGACCATTTTGTTAAGGTGTATTCGGACAAGTGGTTTGATGAATTGAGCCACGAGAGTCCAGAAATTGCCGAAGTTTCAAAACTATGGTATTCCCCACTATTATCACTTTGTAACACTTGTATGTGAGCATTGTACTGTGTACGAATGATGTTATAAAACTTCTGAAACAACAACGTAACCTCTGATTTGGATTTCATCAAGCACAACCAAGTCATTCGAGTACAATCATCTATAAAAGTAACGAATCAATGTGACCCCTCCAATGTGGGAACTTTAGATGGTCCCCAAACATTAGAGTGAATAACCATAAAAGACTTTTGTGTAAAATGGAAGGAAATAAAGTACAATGACTTTTTGCAAGTTCACACACATCACATTTGAAAATAGAAATATCCAAATTTGTAAATAAGTTGGGAAACAACCTTTTTAAATAACAAAATGAGGCATGTCCAAAACGTCGATGCCAAAGCCAGATCTCAATGATCTTCTTTTGGTGAACCAGTGCCGCATACTGCAAAAACTTGTTGTAATTTGCTAGAAGTTTTTGACTCAAAGTCCAAGTAATACAAATTTCCTTTCTTAACACCATAACCAATTGTTTGTCTAGTTTGAATGTCCTTGAACACACAATAATCAGGCCAAAAAATAACAATACAAGATAAGGTAGTAGTGATTTAAGAGACTGACTGAAGGTTATAATTTAAAGAGAGGAACAACTAACACAGAATTAAGATGTAAAATATTAGTAAGATGTGAGGACCCTTCCCCAATAACTGGGGTGGTATTGCCATTAGCCGTAGAGACACAATTTTGGGAGGATGGGTTAGGGTGGAGACTTGTCAAACATAAAATGTCATATCAGTAGCACCATAATCAATTATCCATGCACTATTCAAAACAGGTGTAGAAATGTTTAAGATCTTACCTCTAGTGTTTGTAGCAGTTACTAATGTTGATGATGTAGGAGTTGCTTTGTTTTCCTGTATTTGAGCGACAACTGCAGTAGAACACCACTTGGAGTTTTGATGTCGTGTTGGGTCCAACCAGTTTTCAAAGTAACGACTTTTTTAATTATCTATTTGATTGCAATAATTGCATTTGTATGTAGGTTTGCATGAATTGAAATGGACCTTCAGACTGAACAAAACTTAGAATAGATTTGCTTCCAAATGATTCAATCTGGTCACTCATTTTGTCCTCATTTTTTTTATATCCTTTTTTCTTTTTATTTTTTTGTGTCTTTCTTTCTCTTTTTATAAACTATAAATAAACTTTACTACGATGGTGGGGGTGATTTGAGAGATGAATTTGTGATTTCTAAGAGATGTGGCGGTGGTTTTGGTTGCGACAAGGGCGATGTGTAGGTTTCGACGAGAGTTGTGAGTTGCACAGTGGATTTTAGGCGAGACTTGGGGGTGGCTGTTGGTGGTGACTATGGGGATCTAGTTGGGTTGGCTAGGGAATGGCTTGTAGTGGTGGCGTGATGGGTGGTTTAGTGGGTTGGCCACGAGGTATGGCGGGCTGTGGTTGCGGGGGTGTTTGATTTTTGGGTTGTTGGGTTTTGGATGGAGGGGGAGTGATGGTGGGGTGATTTGGGTGGCTGTGAAGGGGTCTGTTTGGTTGGTGGTGGTAGTGGTTTTTTCCGTCAGTGGTTGACGGATCTGTTTTGTTGAATGGTGACTGTGGTTGCAGGTGACGATAGTTGTGGTGTTTGGGGAGTGGCAGTGGTTTCTTTTTTTTCTTGGGCGGCGGATCTTTTTTTTTTCTTCCCGATTTACAGAACCCTAGTAAGTTCTGATACATATTAAAAAAAGAATGTAAGAATTGTTTGAATATTTCATTTTATTGAATTACTTTGTACAGATTACATGAATTTATAATAGAAATAAAGATGATAGAAAAATATATTAATTAAATACAATAATTTTTACCATATTGGAAATGATTTTTACTATATTAACATTTTATTTACTTTACTATTTTAAAATAAATCTCAACAAAAGCCAAATGACTTATAGAGTGATTGTAAGCCTGGATAGTTAATTGAGCATCAAAGAGGAAATGTTAATAATAAACCTTTTACAGTTTCTGATCGTTGCTCGGTGGTGATTGACACACATTTGGCAACTACATTTCTACTAAGGTTGTTTACATTTTGGTTAGCATGGTGCAGGGATCCCATGAGTAAGAATGTAATTGAACAAGCCTAGTGCACACAGGTTCTTGGAAATTCTGCTTTAACTCTTTGTAAGAAAATTTCTTTTACTGCTGGTAGACTTAAATTCTGTAATAAAGAATACTTTGGTTTTTGTCATAAAAAAAATAAAAAATTTGGAAGAGCAATTTGACAGCAAGCTACACCAAATGACTAAAATTCTAAACAAATTGCTCAAATCTTAAAACAAATGGAAGAACAACAGATATACAGGAATTAATATGAGGCAAAAATCAAGATTGGCTTGGATTCAACATCGTGATCGAAATACGATGTATTTTCACTTGAGCACTCTATTTTAGGAGAGAAGGGAATATGATCATATCTTTACAAGATGGTAATGGAACATGGTTGCAGAAGAGAAATGAAATTGGTAAAATTCAACATTTTACACTATGTTTCAATCTTCCAGTGCCAAATCCTACTGAAATTAGGCAAGCTTTATGGGGCATTCAAAGTTTAAAGGCACTTGATCTTGATGGTATGTCTGCTCCATTCTGTAAAAAGCATTGGAGCATAGTTGGGACTAATGTGATACAATTTGTGCAAGATCTCTTTAAATCAGGAGTAATACATTCATAAATAAATTATACTATGATTGTTCTATTATGTAAGAAGAATGATCCAGCTACTATAGCTCATTATCGTCCGATCAATCTGTGTAATGTGTTCTATATGATCATTACAAAAATTTTGGTAGGAAGGAATAAACCACTGTTGGAAAAATTTATAACCCTTTTCCAAACAGCTTTTGTTCCTAATAGGTGGATTGCTGAAAATACAATTTTAGCTCAAGAAGTCTTATATGTCATAAGGAGGAAAATAGGAATAAAGATAGACATGAACAAAGCCTATGATAAGATGGAATGGGAATTAATTTTGCAAGTTTTGCAAAGGCTAGGTTTTTCAAATGGTTTTTGTCATTTAATTAAAGAATGCCTAGCAATGGTAAATTATACTATTATCCTAAATTAATCAAAATTTGATTTCATCAAACCCACTAAAGTATTTAGACAGGGGATCCAATTTCACCATATTTGTTCATTTTTTGGGGCTAAAGCATTATAAAAAATGATAGTAAAAACAGAGGCACAAAAACTATTTTATGAGATCAATATTTTGAGGAATTCACCTTCTCTTACTCGTCTTTATTATGCTGATGATGTACTATTGTTTGGTAAAGCCAACTTACAAGAGATTAATCATTTGATGAGGCTAATAAATCCATACGATTCTATGTTTGGACAAACTCCTAATCTCTAGAAATTGAATTTATTTTTCTCCAATAATGCTTCAAGGGATTTTCTCCAAAAATTAGGGTACTAAAGTAGTAAATTCTTTACATTTAGTAGTTTTATCGTGTATTATCCTTTTTATTTTGCCCTTTGTTTTTTCTCTACTCTTTTATTATTTCATTATGTTGGCTTTTTTTATCCTACTAAATTTCAAAATATTTTTAAACTAATATACCATATTTTTATGTATAGTTATATTTAGTAGTTTCTTTTCCAGTTTGCTCTTTGTTTTTTTCTTTTCATTTTTAGCTTTAACTTTTTTATTATTTAATTATTGTTATTTTTTTACTCTACTTAATGTAAAAATTTCTATACCATAGTTTTATGCATAATTACATTTAGTAGCTTTATTAAGTATTGTCTTTCCCAACTTGTCCTTTGTTTTTTTTCCCTTCTCATATTTACCCTTAACTTTTATTATTATTTAATTATGCTATATATAAAAATTGCTTTTATACTAATATATCATATTTTAATGCATAATTACATTTGATAGTTTTATGAATGATTTTCTTCTTAGTTTTTTCGTGCAAAAATAAATATTAAAATATCATTATATTAAATACACTTATTGAATAGTTGTATTATTAGTTATATTATGCACCATTTTTTTAATTCTTCATATTTTTTATTTTTGTTATTTTTTAATACATTAATAAATATTAAAATGTTCGTATAATTAATAAATTTTGTATGAATTGGTTTTCCTTGTACACCAATATATGCTAAAATGTTCCCATATACTTATTAAATTTAAAGAGTCGTGTTTAAAGACTTTTTTTCAAATAAAAAATTGTAAAATAATATTAATTATTGTTCGACAATCAATACTATTATACAATTATCAAATCTAAACAACATAGTATTGTTCATTTTCTAAAAATAATAATAAATTATTAAAATAAAATATTTACATAAAATATAAAATAAAAAATAAATATATTACCTAATAAATTATTTATAAATTACATATTAATTTAAATAAAATAAATAATTTAAATAATATAATTATGTTATATTATATGTATATAGCACGGGAAAAAAAAATTGTGTGTATTATGAAGAAAAAAATACCATCCTATATATTTTTTTAAATAATAGTTTAGTTTTTTATCTATTTTTTACAATATTTAAGTCTTCTTTTTATGAAAAATGATAGCACATGTTCTTTTCTTATAAAAAAATAATAACACAAGTTTTTTTTTTTTTAAAGAAAACATAAAAAATATTAATAAATTTTGTTTATTAATTATAAAAGTTTATTTGTGCATATTAAAAATTTATGTCAATAAAAGTTTTAAAAGAAAAAACTATTATGAAAATTTTATCTACTTAAATATTGTAAATTATTAAAATTAAAATACTGCAGAAAATGTTGGTATCAAAGTCAGTAAGAAAACTAAATAAATTTTAAAATTAAATTTATCTAACCTAACACAACAAGAGAGATAAATTATCTAAAATATTATAATGAAGAATTAATAAAATTAAAACTCTAGTTAAGAAAAAAATAAAAAGAATTAATATAAAACAGATAAAATGAATTCAACGATTAAAAGAAATTATAATTAAACTAATAAAATGTTATAAATAATAAGTTATTTTTGTAAAACTTTATAAATATCTAACAAATATTTGTAAAATTTTATATAATAAAAAAATAACTAATAGTATCATTTTTATAAAAAAAAAGAACTAAAATAATGTAAAATTAAAGTAAGAAATTAAAGTGAATCCTTTATATGCCTAATATGAATTACTAGTTTTGGGGCACGTGGAAGGCTCGTGCTCTCTTATATATATTTTTTATATAATTTATATTCACACACTTGTTATTGAAACTCAAATCATAAAATTTATATATTTCAAGTGAAATTTATGTCATATGTATTTTTTTAAAATGCAAGAGATTATGCAAAATAAATTAAATATATCTCTATTTAAATTGTTCAATCAAACAAGTTTTACTATTCAACAAATTGTTTATAAAATAGCTAATTAAACTTTTATATGTCATTTAAAATTGAATAATAAAAAAATCTTAAACTAATACTCATATATATACCTATTTTTAATGTGACAAAAAATGATATGATAGAAGAAGAGTGTTTTTTTGAGTCAAAGGTAAAAGTATAACGCTAAGACACATAAATTTACACTTATATTAATTATATTGTGATAAATGGTTAAATAATTTTAAAAATAAATAAAGTTATTCGCTTTTAAAGATTTTTTTTTAAAATCATATTATAATTAATATGGGTACAAATGTAAGTACGAATTTATGTTACCTTTATATTTTTTGGTAGGAAATAAACCAATTCAATCATATTTATTGAACAAATAAAGCTCATAAAGTATGATATTATTTATTTATGTAATTAAAAATATATCTTTTAACATTAACTCTAAAACAACATTATCAAATAATATTACAATAATATAATAAAATTATCAAATAAATAAAAAATTAAATATTCAAAATAAAATTAAATAAATGGTATTTATATAGAGGACAATTTGCCTTTATATATATAAATATAAAACTAGTTATAGGAAAAAATAATTTGATTTAAATAAATAGGATGTATATTTCTCACTTTTCATAATGTTTATAAGGGAGTTTATTTTTATTTTTATTATAATAATTTATATCAGGAAGTTAATACATAGTATAATTGGTGATTTGTTCTCTATGTTCGTGTCATACATTCAATATTTTTAAACTTATTTATTATCCCTTTACTTCACTTACCTCTGCCATTATTTATTTATAAATTCTATTTTTAATAAAGAAATTCACAATTTATTCTTTAAAAACTTTTTTACTATTCAAAGAATCATAAAAATATGCAATTGTTAAAAAAATGACATTAAAAATTATTTAAAGATCCAATTATCCTGTAAAATTCTCATTTTTATAAGGAAAACTTACTATATTATTGTAAATAGTATTTTTTGAAGGTAACATAATACTTATTTTTTTATATTTACAAATTAGATATAATAATCATTTTTTAAATCAGTATAATTTAGTTACATTTTTATTATATGTTATTTAATATATATAATAATTTAATACATATAAACTATTAAAAAAATAACACATGTTTACTAATATGTTGTCAGATTATATAAGTTGCCAACTACTTTTTTTTAACTCTCTACTTTTTATTTAAAAAAAATAAAAAAATTAAATACAAATAAATAGAAAATAAAATAAAATAAAAATACCAAACATAAATAAATATGAGAAAATAAACTCTTCTTTATATATAGATAATAGATAAATATAAAAAGAGAGTTTGATCCATTCTATTTATTTAATTTTTATTTTATGTGATTAATTTTTAAAAAAAAAATTGTGTTGTTTTTGGTTAAGTGGCTATTATTTACATTTGAAATTCATTAAACAAAATATATACCAAATAAATATCATGAAAAAAAACTTTCTTTTTTATATAAAGTTAATAATATAATAAAATAAGTTTGCCCCATTTTATTTATTTAATGTTTTTTAATAAAAAATATGATTTAATTTGAAATAAATAGAATGTATATTTCTAACTTTCCACAATGCTTGGCAAGAAGTTTATTTATTTTTTATTATAATAATGTCAATCAAAAAATTAGTATATAAGAATTGGAGATTTGTCCTCTAAGTTCGTGTCATGTGTGCATATTTTTTAACTTATTTATTATTTATTCACTTTACCTACTTTTGTCATTATTTATTTATAAATTTTATTTTTTTGATAAAAAAATTCACAATTTATTATTTAATTTTTTTTACTATTTAAAGAATCGTACAAATATATAATTGTTAAAAAATGGCAATAAAAATTATTTTAAGATCTAATTATCCCATAAAGTCTTATTTTTATAAAAGAAGCTTATTGTATTATTGTAGATAGTATTTTTTTTAAGATAACATGATACTTGATTTTTTATTTATACAAATTAGATATAATAATTATTTTTTAAATTGGTATAATTTAATTACATTTTTATTATATGTTAATTAATATATACAATAACATAATACATATAAACTATTAAAAAAATAACACATGTTCATTAATATGTTGTCAGATTATATAAATTACTAACTATTTTTTTTAGCCTTATACTTTTTATTTCTAAAAAATGAAAAATAATAAAAATATCAAGTATAAATAAATAGAAAATAAAATAAAAAAAATAAAAATATCAAATATAAATAAATAAAAAAAATAAATTTATATATATATATATAATAAATAGATAGATATAAAAAGAGAATTTGCTCAATTTTATTTATTTAATTTTTATTTAATTTAATTAATTTTTTTAAAAAGTTGTATTATTTTTTATTAAGTAGCTATTATTTATATTTAAAATTCATCAAATAAAATATATATTAAATAAGTATCGTAGAGTTAATAGATGCAATTAAACGGAAAATAATTTGCTTTCTTATGTACAAACTCACCGACAAAGTATTATCCTAAAACTCGTTAATTTCTTCTATTATTATGCTCTCAACTTCAAATTCAATATCAAATTTCGACCTCTCACTAGTCACTACCCTTATTAAATCTCTATCGACGTTTTAGGAACTCGACCAAAGCCTAAACAACGATCTGGAATTTCGAGGAGTACTGGAGGGACAGATCATGAAGTTAGGGTTTTTCTGCTGACCTGATTTGTAAGTTTATCTTCCTCTTGGTTAGAGTTACGGATAGCTATCTGTTAGTTAATTTGATATTGTTTATTGTTTGTGAATTTAAGGGCACAGAGTATTTCTTGTTTGTTTTGGGTTTAGCTTGGCATTGTTGTATGTTTTGGGTCGAAAATTAATTGAAGCCTATTTATCTGTTTAGATTTTGGCCTCAGTACAGTCTCAAAAATTTAAACTAATTGACTTGATGAATAATATTATCTTCTAGTTAATTGTAGTATTTCATTTGCTTCAAAATTTGGTTTTTCTTTATTGGTTGATATAATGTAGGACAAGAAGCATTTCCGCATTTTTTAAATAAATTTTTTAGCTATTCATAGTCTTAGAAATTCCTGTAGAAGTTGCCCGAATATTTGTTTTCCGGATGATACAAAACAAATAGGATAGGCGACCAAGATTCTAAGACTACAGTATTTGGCGTTCTGTACTCATCTCTTTCATAGCCACATCCTCCAAGCATAAACTTGATATGTTTTGGTTGATCTGATCTTAAACAGGCTTTTACTCCTTGTAAGATGTCGAGACCCATGTTGCTTGTTTTCCTTTTGCTCATACTCATAATTACTTCTCAGTTCGAGTGGAAACAACCACTCGTAATTGATGGTGATGGAACACCTAGTATCTCTCAAAAGCAGGAGCAGATTTCAAAGATTGAAGAAGCTGTAAAGGAGAAGGTATGAAGTCTCTCCCAGTCCAGGGCACAAGTATTGTACTCTGTTCGTGAATGAAGTTTTTGCTTTTATTTTCAGTGATTAATTGATGCCACAAAAATATTGCTTCCTTTTTATATTTATTTATGTACGTTATTTACAATTTATTGTTTTTGGTTTTTATGGTGCTGGTATGGAGAAAGAAATTGTCAGTAACTGAATCCGATTGCAAATCAGAAACATTTTGTACTTGCCCCCCAAAAAAATCATAGATTTAAAGTTGGAAATAGTTCCATGTTCTTGGGAGATTCTTCTGAAATTCACGAGTTGCAAATATTGTACCTTCTTAAATGCTGCAATCTTGCAGCTTGGTATCATTATTATATCTATCTCTTTTTTATATGACAAAGAACTTGACAGTGTAGAATGTACAAATGGGTTGATCCCATTTCAAACCTCTAGCTCCAAGTGATATTTCATTAACATACATGTATCAGTTTGAGTCTTAGCAAGTAAAATGGTCATGGAGACATGTACACATGGATAAGCTGTTTGACATGTATATCATAACAAATTGATGAATGGCAGGTGTGAGGTTCGTTCGAAATGGGCAGCCATGGTAGTCAATTTATACCCAACAAATTTGTTTTATTACGCTCTCTCTCTTTCTGTGCTAGGAAATGATAGACTTAATTAATCTTGATTCTGTTTTCTCCTCCCCACTAGCTCTGTCCTAAAAAGCTGGAAAGAGTAGTTAGATAATGTATTGCCTCCCTAGAGTCAAGTATTCATTAAGCAAGGCTTTGGCCAAGACAATGGAGAACTTCTTCTCTACATATGAAATGATGAAATATATCTTTGTCATTGGAGATAAGTTGTGCACTATGGTTTTTATTAAGGTTCTATATGTTGAATTTGGCTGAAAAGTTGAGTAATGTGGAAATGGGTAAAGGATAACAGGAATATGATGGGATGTGGTTATAGAAGGCGTGAATTTCCTCCAAATTATTATACATCTTTTTTTTCCTTGTCCCCCGGTTTACTTCAATGTTTGGCAATATGATTTATTTCCATTTCTCTCTCTCTCTCTTAGGTAATTTGTTGATGGTTTTGGGGAGGGCTTGGAGATGCTTAAGAGTTGGGGGGAATTGAGTGGTTGACCATATCATTTAAATTTTTCATAGCTGCAGTTTTATTCTGTATTCTCCATGTTGTGATCTCATTGCCATCTCAATTTTAAATTTTCTTCTTCATATATTTAGTAAACTTTTGGCAAAGAAAACAATTGATTGTGGTATTTATGAGATCCAATTTTGTTTTCTAAATTTGGATCACACTACACAAACATAAATATATTGAGCTTCCTTTTGACCCTCCTTGTGCATAACCTTTCACTTTTGATCCCCTAGCCAATTTATAATGAAAACGGAACACATGTTTAAGAATAAAATTTATTTGAACACATGTTCAAGAGGAGTATACATAGTTTAAAACTTTTATAAGATGCATAACCTGATTTGTTGATGCTTTGGTTACTGTCTGTTGTTGGAGCTAGAGTTGTTGGAGCTCCGACAACCCTCGTGCTTTTGAACCTGTGTAATTTTTTTTTTTCCTGAATATGTGTTCAAGAGTAATGAGGGGTCAAAAATGAGGAATGAAGCTTTACGAGAAAAATATATTGGTGATTTCTAATAGAAAATTCAACTCTTGTATAAAGTTACTAAAAGTAACTATTGGTTAATTGAGAATAGATGGAGTACAAATTTGAAGGAAAAAAGGGATTGTGATGTAGTGAATGGAGTCTTGCTAGCAATGGTGATTTCAAGTTCTTGGCATAAGTGAATTACAAACTTGGGAATGGATAAATGATCCAGTTTTTGGGATGATTTCTAGCTTTATGAGTTTTTGTCAATTATATAATTTGTACTAGAATGTAATATTTTTGTGAGAGGGGTTTAGCTTTTTTTGATTGGTTGCATGATCTTAGGAGGAACTTGATTTATTGGGTGAACTGGTTATCTCATTCCATTGTTTGATCTCTCCCATATCTTGAAGCGGTTGTTGGTTTTAAGAAAGCTCAATGCTTATGATGGAATTCAAAAGAAAAGTCATACTTGGTCTTGGTAACATTTTCCTTCTTCGTGTTATAAAAATAGTATATAAGATTCAAATAATTTGCTTCTATGTGAGGAACAGAAAATTGTTTTTACATGGTCTGTTAGGGTCAACTTATGAAATAAATTGTTTGGAGATATGGGTGTTACTAGTTTGTTTCGAAGGAAAAGAGTAGAGTTGTATTATTTTGTATCCTCTGTCGGAGTCCACATTGATTGTGTAGGACTCTCATGCAAAGTTCATAAGTATTATGGGCCTCATCACTCATTGAGCTAACTTTTTTAAATTGGGTCAGCTAATGGTTCTAACCTACAAATTAGAGCTTCAATTGGTCCTTGTGTTAAAAACTTATGGACCTCCCTCCTAAAAGAAATTAAATACACAAGAGTCTTGAAAAGGACAAGTGACCCTAGGAGTGAACATACCCAAGTAGATGAGCCAGCCTTGCTAAAGTAGGATAAGTGAATTAAAATTATTCAAAGGGTTTACGTTTGCATTTTGGGTCTCTCAGCACCCAACCTTTTTAATATCATTCTTTTTGAACTCTGGCATTTAAAGATCTAAGGATTTTGGAAATCTTTCTCAGTTTATCGTATTCTCTATCATCTGCATCTTATGTAACGCAAATATCTTTGTAATAATGAACTTGTCTTTTAGATTTAAAAAATGTAGCTAATTGTTGAAGTGTTTCATATTTTGTACTTGGAAAAGTCTATATCTCAAATTTTAGATGAACCTCAATGATGTGGTAGAGAATAATTGGTAAGTGTTAGTGTTATTGTGATATATATTAGTGCTATTTGTATCTTATCATTTAAAGATGGACATTCTGTACCTATTTGCCTTTGTAAGATAGAGAGATTAATGTGGATCAGGGAAGAGACTATAATTGGGGGAATTTGGAAAGAGAGGGAAATTAGAGTTAAGGATTGAGGAATTGAGAATTTGGGGAAAGATGAGAGGGATATGGGAGAGAAATTGATATTGTAATTCTTATGCTGTATAAAGACTATTTTGATAACAAGATAGATCCCAATTACTAACTCAAAATATAATTTAAAAATCAAATACTTATCCTAATATTATTTAAATATGAAATCCTAACAATATCTAAATTTTCGTAAATATCCCAATCTATTGATGCTAAAAGATTTAGAAATGGAAGTATAGAATTTAAGAAGAGAGGAAGAAGATGAATTAAAGGGTTTGGTAGGATAAAATTGAATCAATTCTCTCATCTCATAACATTTCATATTAAAATATCCATAAAAAATTACCAACAATACATAAGCTAATAGTACTTATAGTAAACTAATGGGCCATATATATTACATAAATTGAAATAACAAATAATTAAATACTATATTATCATTTTTTACATTGTTTTTCCCTACTTGAAAGAACTTGACTTTGACAAGTTTGTAGAACCATAAAGTAAACTGAAATAAGAGAAATTTCTTCAACCTCCTTGAAGATCCCAAACTTGTGGCATAATAAAGGAGACTAAACAAGGCTTTGAACCTTAGTTAGGTAATGATCCATCCCATTTGAAATATAAATGTATAATTATATGAGTAGAACATTCTAGTGAGCATGCATTAGAACACTCAAAAGGGACAACAAAGGTTTGAACAAGGCAAGCATTGGATTTTGAAAATGAAGGACATGGATCATTAGAAAAATCAAGCTTAGGATGAATTGTATTGATCAAAGTACATATCTTAGTATGTGTTGGTTCCTTTGCAAGATTTTCAAAGTAATTACAAATAGATGTTTGTTGGGTGGTTTTGGTTCTAATGGAGCACAAGGTGTTTATTTAGGTGGAATAAGTAGATAATAGCCTTTTTGAAGATTTTCTTCTTTGGAAGAGGAATAAGTATACTGGGACTTAGAATAGTAGCAAGAATTGGTTTTGGAGGTGAACCAAGTATACATTTTTGCCTAATGATTTTTGCTTTTGGTGTTGGTGTGTAACCTAGAATACCCTCTAAAGGTGAAGTAATTTGGGTGATTTTAAGCAGTATAGGTAACAAATCTTCTTTGATAGAGAAGTTAATAAAATTTGATTTTTTTTTAAAGAGGAACCAATAATATCTTTCTACCATTCTAAGGAAATAAATAGCTATTTTACTCTTCTTTATGAATTGCGTTTACTTGGTCTTGCCAAGGTTTTCCAATGACACATTTCACTAACCTTGGTATCAATTCATTTCTTAATCCATTTAGCAATATAAGGGTTAGTATGTGTTTCAGTTTTTATGGTGAATGTAGTCATGAAAGTATTGTGTTTTTTTATGACTTTGGCAATTGGGTGGTTTGGGATTTTGGGATAAAAGTATAAATAGGTATTGGTTGGCACTCATCGAAGCACTTGGGTATTGACTCTTTTCTTATTAGGCATAGGACAACAATTTGGTATACTTTGGGAAATAAGTTTGGAAGAGTTAGAACCGTAAGTTGATGTATATTTGTAATTAGCCAACCTTTTATGTTCTCTCACAGTGGACATAGGGGATGGTTTTGTATACATATTCTTACAACATGTTGATTTCACTTTATTTCAATAACTCACTGGTTGATACTCACTGTATGATACTCATTGTCATACCAAAAATTCTTATCTTGTCATTCTAATTTAGAAGTATCATAAGACATATAATTAAGGTCATCAAAATCTTCATAATAATCAAAATAATTTTCAACGCTTTGTAATGAACAGAACCATCACCCACTAACCTGTGCCTTCCTACCACCATTGCTTGAGACCTCCAACACCCAATCCTATTGTTTTACCCTTGCTAGAAACTTCACCTTTCTTGTGCAAGTCAACCCACTAACAAAATCCCAACCTATGCAACACATCACCAATAGCTACTAGCCAACAACCCAATCCATGACCCACCGCATCATCACTAGAAACCATTGCAACCCCACGCCACCCTTCATAACCTCACACCCCCTATTGTGACTCTCACCCCCAGCCTATCCATCACCTACCACCTTACTTCCTCCTTCCATGGCAACTTCACCATCACAACCCTCACCCTCTTTGTAACCGTCCTAAATCTACCCAATCCAAACTTAGTTCCATCAAACTTCTTCCACCCCATAGTCAACTTTCTAGTGGCTTCTTCAATAACGCTATTAGGTGTTGAGTTATACGTTTGGAATTAAATTGCTAGAGTTAATTCAAATTATTTTGGAATTTGATATCAAAATTATTCCCCACCTTCGTTATTGGATGAGCCTTCTTCTGGATTTGTTTGAATGTGGATAGGAAGTTTGATTTGATATTTTATCATCACTTGGAGTACTGTTTGGACAACGCAAAGTTACTTAGATAATTGCTTATGCAATAAGAGTTCAGCCCTTATTCAAATAAGTTGCTCTGATGCTAACTAATGCAAGATGGTCAATTTTTTTGCGTACATTAGGACGAGACCCATTCCATGTGACACCAAATTGTCCGCTTTGGTCCATAACTGCTAGCATGCCCACGGCCATGACTCTATAGTTCAACGGAATCTCAAGTTTTGCTTTTAAGGAAAAACTCCAAAACGCGTCATGCCGTTTAGAGAGTGCTCACCCCTAATAAACACATTACCACTTAACTTCCTAAATGATGTGGTACATGTGCAGGCTCGCTTGCATCATGCACTCTCACTTAAAGAGTCTTATGTCATTGTAAGAATACAAGCCTACATGGTTCAATTGGGTCATGGCTCTGCTATCGATTTGATGTAGTGAGATTAAGATATAAAAGCATAGAATTTAAGAAAAGAGGAAGAAGATGAATTAAGGAGTTTAGGAGGATAAACGAGAACCAATTCTCTCATCTCATAACATTTCATATCAAAATATTCATAAAAAGTTATCAATAATACATAAGTTAATAGTACTTATAGTAAACTAATAGACCATAAATTAAAATAACAACAAATAATAAAATACTATATTATCCTTTCCTACATTATTTATCTTATTCTTTATTCTAATCAAAGATGTTTGATCTCTCTTAGTCAGAAGTAAAATGCACTCACCCTTTCAAGCAAAGGGCTTTTAACTACATTACTATAAGGTCAAGTATGGGGAAAAAAAAAAAACTTAAGTCGATGAAAGAAAATTTTATTTTCAGATTGATCTTTCTTTAAGAAAATAAGTTTATTATATTTGCAGAAATGTAGTCAAACTGTATTTTCTAAATTTGATATCTCTTGGTAACAAATTACCTCTGTTGTTTCTTTTACAACTTTCAACTTCGTTTCTACTGTCAGAATTTATACGGTATATCTGGAGGTGTTGATATGCATAATTATGTCTGCAGGTTATGCATTGAATGAGCATTTTATGTATTTTATCCATTCTTGCCTTTTTGAATTATAAGGATTTATCATGATAGTTAGGTTTATAGTCCGGATGATTATAAGTTTTTATAATTTAAAGAGAAAAATATCACAAAAGTCCTTAGATTAGGTCATTTGTACCGTTAAGTCCTTTAGATTATAAACAAAGGATTATAAACGGTGTTATTTAGTCCTAGTTTTACAAAAAGGGTCAATTAAAGATAAATTATATTATTTTAATAAATTTTCTATCAGAATATTATTATTTTTCTGTTAAGTGGTTAAACGCGATTAAAACATGGGTCTTTAATAATAATAAAGTCACAATTAATATGAAAAAATTTCACAAAATATTTTTTTTGAATATTTGTTAATTGCCATTGTTTTATTTTAATGTTTTATTGATTTTTTAATTTTTATTAAATTAAAAATTAAAAAATATATTTAAATAACTTTTATTTGAATATTATTGTTGTTGATTTTTTTCTTAAATAATTTCATATTAAATTTCATTTTTATCTTTTTTAAAAACTCATAATTTAATTGCGTTTTAATCCTTTGATAGAAAATAATAAAATAATAAAAAAAAAATCATTAAAATATTATAGTTTGTCCTTAATCGACTGTTTTTACAAATAGATTAAATTATATTGTTTATAATCTAAGGGATTGAATGATACAAATAAGACCTAATCTAAGTAACTTCTATAGCATTTCACCCTAATTTAAATATATGGACTTTTATCTATAAGACTTTGCGGGGTTATTCTCATTTTAAAATTCCATTTTAGAATTTTAACAATTTTGGAACCTTTTAAGTTTGTGACCTGCTGTAGCTAGGTTATTTTTATTAATAAACGTATGTAGTGGCTTGAAGAACTTCTATAACTGATTAGTGGTTCTAAATTGTTAATTCTCATTTGGGGTCTTAAGTTGAGAATGATAGTCCTATATGTAGATAAATTCTCAAGATATATAATTATATATTGCCTGCCTTGTTTGGGATCTGGTGCCAGTTGTCTGCTATAGTTTGTTCATGATTTACTGCTCAGTTTGTTCACTGAACCCTCTTGATAAGAAAGCATAATATTGGACTGAGTCGACAGCACAATTGTTGCAAGAGCTGTTTTCATTTTTGACTACACTTATTTTCATTTTCGACGCTAGTCAATTTATCTTCAAAACTGAATGTGCGATAAAAATAAACTTATTTTGAACCCATGTTTAAAAGTAGTATTCTTGGACCAAAACTTGTCTCGGAAGAATAGCATGATTTATTGTTGCTTCGGTGGTTGTTTGTTGTAGGCGACCTGTTTTCTTACGCATGCAGGTACATTGAGAAAATATTTCTCAATGTGTTAAAAATTAATTAGGGTTAAAAATGAAAGTACCTCGTAGGTCATCTCATGCAAGATTCTTTAGTTTTGTTGGAGCTTTGTGACTTGCTGTTTTTCATCCCTCTTTGCACAAGATGCCTTGGAATGAGAGAGCTTGCTTATTTCCTAACGAAGATTTGGCCTTGTAGATAATTCTATCACAAGAAAAGAGCATTCAAAGACTTAATGAGCTTGTTCGTAGCCTTCAAGACCAATTGCAACAATGCAGGGGCGACAATGGAAAAGCAAATGACACTGTAAAAACTCTAACTGAACATGTTCTTGAACTTGAACGGCATCAAATTATCGAGGACTAAGCCTTGACAATCTTGTAAGTTTCTGATTCATTCTTGTAATATATGTTAAAATCATTTTCAGCATCCGACCTTCACTTTTATTGAGTTCCCTTTGGTATTGCTTTAGAATCAAAATTACAGCATAAATCTTCTGTTATGCACTGTTTTCTTTTACATCCCTTCGTCTCTTATGTAATGATAGTTCCTTCCCTTGTTGATTAAAAGTGGGAAGCTCAATAGGAAAAAAGATCTTGAATTTCATGTCCATACAAACTTCTGAATCAGCATATGCGCTATTATCTGAAATAACATCCTGATATGCTCCTTGGAAAATGTTTTTTTTTTTTTTTGTGTCAGAACGTATGTCACAATATAATTGATTTTTTTTAATAAGTAGTTCTATAATTATTTCAAAATCTCACATTATAGATTTAACGACTAGTAGTTGACCTCTTTTCCAGACTTTTGTCATTGCAAACTCTTTAAAAGTTCAAGAAATCCATTTTTTCTGTAATATCAGATTCTCCCGGCCTAGTGTGATTGTACATGGTCCCAATAATTAGCATTCTGAAATTAACATGTTTTCCAAAACCGTCGAGTACCTTCCAATGTACAAAATTTATCAACGCTACCAGTAAGCATTTTTCGTCGTCGTTATTCCAATGATGTAATTGGTACAACAGGTAGTAAATAAATATAAAAAAAAAAAAAATGATTTTTTTACTCTTTGATGATGTGCAGGTTTATTATTATTTTTTGCTTTAAATGCCTTTAGAATATTTACTTTGTAGATGATTTGGATGTAAATTTGGAAAGTCTGGGTTAGTTTAAGCCCAAGACTTCAAGCTCAGGCTGGGCTGGGCTGGATTTTCTAAAATAAATGAGACTTAAGTTTGACTCTAACGATATGTTTGAAGCATTATATCGGATATGTTAAGTATAGTAGTATTAAACTAAATTGTATTAAATTATATTTTAATTAATTTATGCAGTATTTGATAATAAATTATGTATTATAGTTTGATAAAAATGATTATAAATATTTTAATAAAATAATTTATATTTAAAATATTTTTTTGTTATAAAATTTATTTAAATTAATATTGAACTCATTTTTATATTTTTATTACATTTAAAAAAAAATTATTTTTAATCTGAGATGAAAAAAATTAGGACACGTAATTTTATAATTGAAAATTTTGAAAATTTAAGTTAAATGTTTAATACGTTTTAGATTCATACCTCTTGGTTGTACAAATATTTTTTATACAATTTTATTATTTTTATAATATACAATGTGTTTTGATAATTGTATAAATTTATATAGTCAGTGTCTTTAAAACTGTTTAACAAACAAGTGTAAAAGGACTTGGCTAGGGTCGGGTTTAGTAAATTTTTCTTTATTTTCCCCAGATTATTATTGACGAATGAACATTCTTATTAGAGTGTAATGTAATAAAGTAATTAAATGAACTTGTATGCATGGATTAGTATTTCATTTCAAATGTCGAAATTATAAAATAATAACATAAAATTGTCATTATATATAAACATAAATATCAATATACATTTAGAGATTTGATCTGTTGAGCGTTGAGGTGGACATGTGAAATTAAAAACTGATCAAACCTACTATTTCGAGCGAAAATTAACCTAACTTGAAAAAATATTAATTTTTTCTTTTACCGGTTTTGGTTCAAGTGAAAATCGAATGCTCAAATCGATTTTCAGTTTATTAAAAAAAGAGTAAAAACGACACCGCCGAACTTTTTAATTATGTTACTAAGTTTGTATATTTTTAAAATCCCTCATTTTTTTTAAAAAATCTTTTTCATATGACTTTTTAAATACGCTTAAATTTTTAAAATTTAATATACTTAAATTTTTTAGAATTTTAAAGACTCATAAATTTTTTAAATTGAATGAGTAGTTATATTTGTCCTCATTGAGGCACAAATTTCACTAGCATATGATTTTATATTTGTTTCAAAACACGAATCTTGCTATTAAATTATATGAGATTTACAAGCATTTATGAAGCATATAGTGTATTTTTTTTAGTAATGATGCAGTGGGGATGTCAATTCTAGTCAAAATATATGGATTTTTCTTAATTGAATACGAAAAAGTATATTTATACTGGCAGAGTTCAAATCCCATTCCAATACATTTTTTTCATGTGAATTTTATTTTTATATTTTCAAAACAGACTAAAAAAAGATGCAAAGAGTGGGATAAGCTATGTGATATTTTCTTCGGAATAAATAGAACAGTTCGTTGAATACATTTAAATTTTAGAGTCTTTAAAATTTTTAATTAAGTTCATATCAGAATTTTAAAATTTTGTAAAAGTTTTTAGAACTCTAAATTGAATATACCACCATTATAAGTATACTCAATATTATCCTTTTAAAAGTATGTTAACTTTTCTTTTAAGTAAATATAAGAAGGTTCCAAGTTTGAACTCCTTCTAATGTAAAAAGTGTTTGACTGAGTGCGCAAGGTTTTTGTTATTGCGATTATTTAATTTGTTAACATGATTCAGTTTCTTTTTTAAATGCCTGAACTGCTTTGTTTCATGAACCATGAATATCGGATGTTAAAATATAAGATGAAAATATAAAAATTGAAAATTTGAACTTGTGTTTTCACTTTTTCAAAGCAGTTATTAAATTTAAGTGATCAATTTAGAAAAATTAGTAGAACTGTCCGGTCACCTACGAAGCCTAGACCAATAGAAAGAGTTCATTTGGATTTGGATGTGCTTATTTTAGAAGTAGTTTTAAGAAAAATAGTTTTATTAAAAGTAATTTTAAGATAATCATTTAAGTGTTTGAGATGAAAATATTAAAAGTAATTTTGAGTGAAATTTTGATAATTATTTTAGTACGAGAGCATGCAATTAAAAATATTTATTCCAAAAGTAAATATTACTAAATTCTCTTAAAAGAACAAATGTGATTTTCAAGATTGTCAAATACCTTTGAAAGTACTTCTCGAATAATGTATGTTGAGACCTTTAAAATACAATTGTCAAAATATTATTGACAATATTGAAGATATTTTCATCCTTAATTTTAAGGTAAAGTATATACCATAAATTAACGTGTACAATTTTTTGTGAAAACAATTTGGTGAATTTTGTTCATAATTTTTGTGTTTTGGTTAGTTTGATGTGTTTTGAAAAGGTTCATCATTAGTGCTCTAATTTACAAACCTACTGCACTTAATTAATTATGATTATTTCAAACATTAATTTATTTAAAAAAGTGATAAAGAAAAGTTAAAATAAATAAATAATAATAAACACCACTTGTGTAAGGGCAATAAACTCTTTTATTGCTAAACTACTTCTAAATGAAATATCAAAACTGAGTAAACACATACATAAGCCAAAGACCTAATAGCACAATAACACAGGCCTTTAATGACAAACTAAACTTGGAAATAAAAGTTCTCTTAGCAAAAAAAAAAAAAAAAGTTAACTCATACATAAAAAATAATTTTGACGCATGAATACTATAGTTTTTAAATTTTAAGACACATATTTATTTGTTAAATTTAGTGACCCAAACAATCACGTAAGTACCTAATCTTTGAATTAACATATAGGTACCTAATTTTTTATTTTATTTTATGCGTAACTGACTAAAGTTTTAAAATCTATCATATAAGTTCTTATCAGGCAAGTTTCGGACCATAAACTTGTCCCAACAATGTAATACTCTTTAATATCATAAACGATGACTCAATGTCATAAATAGAAAAATTAATGAAAAGTAACAATTTAAATAGTGAACATGGCCCTTAATTTCTAATTTTTTTTTACTAAATAAAGACACATGATCCATGAATTGTTATACTTTTTAAAAATATTTTTATCTTTGTTTAATTTGTGTTAGGTAGAAATAAAACCATGTACGCGTTATACTATTTGTGGTCTACATCAAAAAGAGAAACAGTTAAATTGTACAGTCAGGTTAATAGATCTTCATTAAATAGGGTGTATTAATAGTATATATTTATATTATTATTAAATAATATAACTATTAATTAATAGGCATTATTTACAAAAATGTCATCCGTTAATTTTCCTATAAATATGGTCCCATAACTGAAAAAATGTATGTGATAGCTCATACTCAAAACTTTTCTCTGAACTTATAGTTCTTGCCAGAATCTAACTTAAGTATCGGAGATGATATGACATCCCATGGTGTTGTACTTCTTAACATGGTTTGCAAGAGAGATGTATGTTGATGTGGACGAAAACAAAGGCTGGACATAAATTTGATCCAACATCTAGCACGGTGTGGGAAAAAAATTTAATTTTGGATCGATTGAACTAGTGAAAACATAAGAACATTCATCGTGTTCTTGATCTGTTTCCTCCATAACTCCTATGCTCGATCCATTTATAGCAAAGATGAGCTCTTAATCAAGTTCTCAAGACTTTCCTCTTCCCCCAAGGGATAAGGACCATGCTGAGGTCTAGGTGAGCGATTCATCACCACCATCACAAGAGATCAACGGTCTAGTTGGTTGTCGCCAACTTGGCCTAGAGCACTAGCGTACTGAGCGTAGAGAATTGAGGAATCACCTTGAGTCAAAACGCTACGCACACTCTGGTTAAGAGAGCTACACTAATGAAATTGTTGACTTTGCCTTAAGCAAAATCAAAGGGTCTAATAGTGAGCGATTATCCTACTCCAACCCCACCCATGGGAGACTTAGAGTTCAGGCTCCGTAAAATAGAGCAGATGTTGAATAGTGAAAGACATGAGCAAGATCTGATAGACCCAACTCAAGTCCCATTCACCTCAGAAATCTTATCAACCCACATCGGGGAAAAGTTCAAGCAGCTGACAATTGAGGCTTATAATGGTTCTCTGATTCATTAGACCACATTGACCTATTTGGAGATTGAGTCAACCTCTACGCTCATAGTGACGTTGTTAGTTGTAGAGCGTTCCCCATGACACTAGTGGGCAAGGTCAGAGTCTGGTAGAGAATCCTCAAACTAGGATTTATTGGAAACTTTGCAGAGTTTGCAAGTCAATTCCTCAGTCATTTCTCAGCAAAATAGAGGCTAAAACCAAAACTCTGACTCATTTGATGGGGGTGATACAGAGAGAAGGAGAGTACCTTAAGGATTTCTTCGATTGCTTCAGTAATGAGAAGATCTAGATTGAAGATTGCCCCAACTCACTCACTATCAACGCCTTCCTCCGAAGCTTGCATATGTGTTCCTTCTGGAAAAAGTTGGTAACAAAACTACCTGACCTTAGTTATAAGACTATGGCCAGAATGGTGGCAACATCTATAATAGTTGAAAATATGGCAAGCCACTATGGAAAAGGTAACAAAGTCTTCCCTCAAAAGCGAAATCCTAAAGAAGAGCCTAGAAGCTCAGAGGACAAGAAAGTGAAGCAAAGAGTCAGGAAGTAAGTGGTCCAAAAAAGTCAGGATGCCCACCACCAAGGTTTGACTTCAAGAAATATGTTCCCCTTAACACTTCCAAGGAACAAGTGCTGATACAGATATTGAATTCAAGAATCTTCGTCCTTCTAGAAAAATTAAGGAGACCTCAACAAAGCGAAACCAGGACTTGTATTGCAAGTTCCACTAAGACTATGGACACCGAACTGAGGATTGTTGGAAACTCAAGAAGGAAAACGAGTATTGGATAAGAAAAGACTTCCTTAAGGATTTTGTCATAGCAAATGAAGTTAATCACTTTGTCAATCCAGGATGCTAAACAGAGGAATTTGGACTCTCATCTCTTAATGAGGTTCGCATAATTCTGGGAGGGTCAACTGGAGGAGATTTTAATAATGCTAGGAAGGCTCATGCTAGGGGCTCCCAACAAGCCATGAAGTCTACAAAATCATACAAATCCTTGGAAAGGGAAAAGAACCAAGGATGGTATGTGAAGAATTGGTCTTCACTGAGAAGGAAGCTAGGCGACTGGTGCATCCACATTATGACTCATTAGTCATGACTTTGCAAATCGCCAATAATAAAATCTACAGGTTGTTAGTGGAAACAAGAAGCTCAATGGACATCCTCTTCAAGGATACCTGGAAGCATATGAAGCTTCAGTATCCTTTCCATCCAGTTAGTACTCCACTCTATGGCATCATGGGAAAGCCCTACCCTAAAGAGAAGTGTTGAGTTACTATACACAATTGGGCTTCATGGGAAAGCCCCACCCTATAGGTTGTTAGTGGAAATAGGAAGCTCAATGGACAATCCTCTTCAAGGATACTTGGAAGCATACGAAGCTTCAACATCCTTTCCATCGAGTCAACACTCTACTCTATGGCTTCATGGGAAAGCCCCACCCTAGAGGGAAGTGTCGAGTTACTAGTCACAATTGGGGAGGGTCGTACCACCATAACCTTGATGGCCAACTTCTTGGTGGTAAACTCACCCTCTGCACAAAATGGCATCTTGGGACGTCCATTCCTATATGTCTCTAGGGCGGTATCCTTAACTTACCACCTGACCTTGAAGTTTTCAAATGAGATGGGAGTGAGAATGGTCTTTGGAGAACAAAAGATGGCTTGAGACTGCTACTATGTGGGAATCCGCCAAGGCCAGAAGATGTGAGCAGACATCAGTAGGAAGCATGGTCTTGAGAACTTATGTATTTTTTCTTTTAATTGTTTGTATTTTACTTAACATTATGTTCAGTGAGGTCTTGCATGTCCATGTCAACACCAACACCAACAAATAAAGAAAAAAAAAGTTAGAAATGAATAAAGAATTATGTAACTAGTCTTGGCACCAACATATATTGTACTTTACATTTCAACAAGTAGTAGTCAAACCATAGCACACCAGCCAAGGCTCTCAGCATTAGCCTTGGACCCTAAAAGAAGAAGTCGTCAGTAAACTTGGCCAATCTTAGCCTGGCACTCATGAGCCCTACCTTGTCTCGAGCACTTGCCCTCCCTCAAGACTTGGTACCTAGTTATGGCCTTAGCTAAGATCCAGGCGCGATCAAAATGAGCTTTAGCAACTTATTCCACTACTACTCTGCACTACCATGCTACTACCCCTAATGAGCGAGCCATGGCCCTCCCCAGGAGCTGATAGATGGGATCAGTAAAGGTCATGATCATGAAGCTTTGCAGCCTAGAGTTTGGGTTTGGACTTGGGACAAACTTGTAGCGTGAACGAAGCCATGCCTCCCTCACCTCAGGAACACTCAGGGCTTACAACTTGGAATCAATAGTAACTACGACCAACCTATCCAAGCATCAATTTGGAAGTCTCGCCTTCTTTAGGATTATGCACTAGACTTAAACACGTACAAGGGGTAGGAAGGAACCATAATCTTCCACCAGACCAACCCATGTAGACAGCCTTGGATAAGACTTGAGGTACAATAGCTTTGCTATCATATTAGGATACAGTAGGAACACTTGCCCAGAACCAAGTCATGATTAGGTTTTACCCATGAAGCTAGGCACCCCTATGCCCCATAACATCATTTGTCTTAATGGAACTCAAGCTAGATATCTGGAACTGGCGCCTATGATCTAGGTTCAGACAAGAGTCAACTAGCATCTCAATGGATCGAACCTCTTGAGGCAACAATATAGGATCCATACCCGTTGGCACCTATGAGGAGCTCATCTAGGATCAAGACTTTGTTAGATTCTAGAGGTAACCAACCGAGTTCTCAAGATAACCTCACAACATATTTTTGCTAGGCATGGATCAAAAGAGTAGCACACTCTGTAAAGTCATACTTGGCCTACTTGATAAGTAGTGCCAAACCACACACCAGGCTAGAAGGTACCACAACCTTTCATGAAACCAATGCATGGAGGAGTTCCTCAGGATAGAGACTTGAGGCCTCATATATACCCACACCATGCTTAGAAATAACCCAAGACTAAGTACTAGTCGTCAAGTTTTACCTGGGAACAAGACACCCCACCCACCAGGTCATTATCTCAATAGAACTCATGTTGTACAAGGCTAATGAAGGCTCACACCCCTTTAGGCATTCATAACACTTATGATCCAGGATCCAGAAAATGATCCACTAATGTCTTAATGAAAGGAGTTTAGCAAGAAAATGATATGAAAGTTGGCACCTGTGATAACTCTCTTAAGATCATGACATTAGTCAGTGTCTAGGTAATTACTCATTTTGTACAGTTGGGAACTCATTTTAAGGCCTAGGTATATGGAGTGGATACTCTGGACCACTAGAAATTGGGGCTTGTATTTCCTTCCCCAAGAAAGGACGGAGTCCACTCTCACAAAACTTGGACTCAAGACATGGATTGTTACTCGCCGTACTCAAGAATCCTACCAAGCAAGGGGCTGGAAGGACAGATCAGATGAATTTTAGATCATTAGTTAGTCACCAAAATTATAGTTACTAGACTCAATCAGATGACAGACTGAAAAGAGATAGGGATTTTCAAAAATTTCCAAGTGACTTGAGAAAACATCTACCCCAGGGACTTGGGAAGACTAAAAAATTCTTGGAATTGAAAAAGTAACATTCTTTGGACTCGGAGAGGTTCCACACAAAAAGGGAACTAGGATTCAGGATGTAATCAAAATTTAGAACTTTAGTAACAAAAATGAAGGCCTTAGTAAAAAATTAGAGTAAGAAAATAAGTTGGAGTCTAAGAAAGTTAAGTTGGAGAATGTCACAATGCTGATAAGATGAGACCGCTAGCGATGGGGTTGGTTGTAAATCGTCGCCATGACCACAGCAGACACAATTCGACTAGACAAAAATGTCACGCAATAGAAGGAGTGCCACCAGCCTTGTCGGTTCAAGCAGATTGCTAGCTAGTTGACCAGTTGATTAGCCAGTGCCGACCAATCAGCTAAGAGCACTGTGTACGCAGCCCCACTTATTGCTACCAATTGCTACCGACAAACGCATTGGGTGACCATCCAACCACCTGGATGATGTCTTATCAATCACATAGTGGCTCACCCTCTATCACGTGTAGATCACATTTGGTTTTGTGTCGAACGTCATATGTACCGTTTGTGCACTCCAAATTTTTTTTGGACCTACCTTGGGGGCTAGTGCTCTGCTCTTCAAGGCCTTGGAAAGTTCTCTCTTTCTCATCTATGGAAAGAGAGAGTGAGGCCCAAGCTTGGTCTTTCTCGAGCCTAGCCAACCTGATGGCCCCTAGTAAAGGACTTAAGTTTACTCGTGCTGTCATTATGAAGTGATCAACTGCAGCCTTGAATTTTTGGTTCATCTCCAACCATCCAAGGATGTCCTTCTCAAATTCGCCAAGGGGGCTTACGAAACCTCTACAGTGGGTGTGTTGCATGGAAGACTATAGTATGAAGCCTCCTCTTCCATCACAAAGTCCTCGATTGGTAGAGAAACTTGAACGGAGTCAAGCGCTCCCACTTTCATGGCCACCTTAACATGGGAGGTAGATGCCTCATGAGCTCTCTTCTTTTTTAGAATGCCTCCACCTTTCTTCAAGTTCTTGGTCCTCAGGATCTTGGTAATGAATTGGAAGGCGTTAGTAGAGTTACCCTTCTAGGCTACCACATGGTAGGACTTGATGATTACAAAACATAAGAAAAGAGAAACAATGAAGAATAAGATTAACTTAACTCTATGTGAGCCTAGATTAAAGAATTATTCAACACTCACACAAACTAGGTTGTTGCTGAAAGTTGGAAGTAGAAAAGATGAGAGTTGAAGTCCCTAATGAAAGATCTTCTCTGGTAACACGAACCTCGAACTACAGCGTCTCCTTAGGGGTAAAGCAAACAACTTTCCATTCACATTCTTCTTGTCTTCTTTAGTGATCTTCACCTTTTTTCCAGTGAACTACACAAAGAAGTGTCCAAAGAAAATTTAGTAAGACAAGCAAAAAAAATGCAAAGTAAATTCTAGTGGATAGGTCATGCATGTGTGAGCTGCTCATCGCTGGGAACAAAACGTGTGGGACCTAGCTTAGGACAAGCCATATCATACGCCCATATGGAAATGAACCAAATGTTCAATCAACCCTTGTTAGACTTGGGCAATGCAAGGATTAACTTCCCCTTTCCAAAGGGTCCAAGGATGATAAAAAGATCTGAACTTAGCAAGGCTCATCACTTCACCTTTCTCCTTCCACAGTACACAGCAAGAGAAGAGTATCTTTCAAGCATTTGGGGTTAACTACCCAAGAGGCACCCCAATCATACAAAAGAACTGCCATACCAACAACAGGAACGGGAGTTGAAGACCGGCAAATAATTGATCTCCAAAGATAGTGATCCTTTTAGGAGGGGGTGGATTGAGGACAATATCATCACCAGGAAGTATAATGCCAATGGAGTCTGAGATCTCAAACATCTCTCTCAACATGTCCACAAAGAGTTGGGTTGTGAAGGGCACCAAAGAGTCCACTTCATAACCTAAGTTAAACACTGTGACATCAGTTGGATCTCTACCCAAAAATGGAATTGGGAGCCTCAATTGAAGCAGTATGGCCAAAATGGGGAGACAAATTGGATAGAGGACCTAGATCGACACCCGATTCATCAAAGATGTTAGGGAAGGAGTCGTCGACTGGCACCATCATCAGTTCGACCAACTAGACAATCAGCTTGTCAGTCGGTGGCTGGCTAGTCAGTTCCTCCAATTGTGGCTTCAGCTTCACGTCTCGATCCTGCTTGCTCGGTCCAGTCTCGATTTGACTGCAGGACCCTCCATTTTTGAACTCCATGCTACATATGCTTCTACCTTGGTCCTCATTCTTGCTTCCAATATTTTCAAGCATGCCAACTCTACTCCTGCGCTCAATTTTTTTGCTGTGATTGTTTGCTCTCTCGCAAGGCATGGGTTCCTGAGGTTAATAAAAAATTTCTAAGGAATAGTTACCTTCTAGCCCACACTTGTAAAAAAAAAAAAAAAAGTGTTGCAAACCCTCAAGAAAATTTTTCAATCAACCGTATGGATCAAAATGGTGGAAAAATAAAAATTTTCTAAGGGTCTATGTTGTTCTTCCTAGTTTCTAAAGTCTATGCGTATTCAAAGCAAACTGAAGGAAAAAAAAAAAAAAAAAGAAAGGAAGAATAAAAGAAAAAAGTTGAAATTTAATTAACTTACCTTGCTGGAATGGAGTCAATTGTTGTTCTCAAAATTATGTTATCTCAAAGACTCTATCTCTTAAATTTTGAAGTGAAGTGGTTTGAGAGAGGCCATGTCTTTATATAAGATTAATAGGTCAAATCTCAACTACCCATCATATAAGGATCTAAGAATTCAGATAAGGAATTTTTTTTGGATAATAATGCTCAAAATCTAACTCTTTTGGAAAGTCAAACTCTCGCTAGGATAGTTGACTTTTTTCTCAAAAGTTTGACCTCTTATAACTTTCTAACCGGGACTCAGATTAAGGCCTAAAAATAAGCATTGAAAAGCTTATGATCATGATAATACAATAGCATAAAGATTATTGGGATACCAGCTACTTGTTGCAATTAAGACTTCCCAATGCCAACTGTATCTAAGCTACCATACCCTAAGAGACATTCTAGACCACCATAGCTGCTAAAGTGGCCTAGGGGAATTATGTTGGGTAGAAATAAAATCAAACGTGTGACACCATTTTATTGGTCCATATCAATAGAAGATTTTAAATGGTATAGCCAGCGCATAGTCAAGTAATTTTTTTTTTATTAAATTTGGTGTATTAATGATAAGATATTTATATTATAATTAAGAGAGCGGAGCCATAAAAGTCTATTAGATTATATCATTTGTGTCATTTAATCACTTAGATTATAAGTGGTGTCATTTGGTCCCTTAATTTTAGAAAAAAGGGCTAATTAAGGACAAAATATATAATTTTAATAATTTTTTAATTAAAATATTATGTTTAAAATTAATATTTTAATATAAAAAATATTAAAATAATATAATTTTTCATTAATTGACCTCTTCAAAAAATATTTTAATTAAAAAATCATTAAAATCATATGTTTTGTCCTTAATTGATTCATTTTTCTAAAATTAAGGAACCAAATGATACAAATGATCTAATATGAGTGACCTTCATGATACTTTTATCTATAATTAAATAATATAAGTATTAATTAATGTGACTTATTTACAAAAATAACATTCACCCCTTTCTCTATAAATAAGGCCTCATAACTTAAAAAGGTATACATAAGAAAGCTAGAGCTTCCAAGTCACTTTCTTTTAAACCCTCAAAACTCCTCTATAATATTTAACTATTATCTTAAGAAACTGACTTAAGCATTGAAAATGATACAATACTCCACGGTGTCATCCCTTTGATATAGTTTGTTAGTGACGTGAAGGTCGTTGTGGCACGAAATGAAGGCCGGATAAAAATTTAATCCAAATATTCTACAACAGGTTTAATCTTTATGTGATATTGTAAAAAGAAATAAATAAATAAATTAATTGATCATAAGTTTTTGAGTTAACAAAAACATGCATATCGATAATTGATATATTGGCTTAAGCACAACCTAATTGGAAACAATTAGGTTATACATTATTGGTAATTGCAATCTTTCGAACGGGAGGTCAAAGGTTCAAAATTGGGAATTCCCCTCCAAGTTTGGACTGGGTAATAGGTATTGGTAATTTTTTAAAAACGGGATTGTGGTCAGGTGTCTCTTTAACACCTCGAAACCATTTATTGAACAAAAAAAAGAGAGACTTAATATGTTAAACATTGTTAATTAAACTTCTTAACATTAAGTTTAATTTTCTTCTAAATTTAATATAAAACATAAATTACAATATATGTCATTATTTTAAAATATAAGAGCATTTTTGTTCAAAATTAATTTACAAATAATTTAAACTTTCTTATATAGTATAATTTTTTTAGCGATAATACTTAATCATTCACATAACACGTACACATGTACAATAACATAATTTGAATTAAGAGGACTCAAGGTGTTTTGTGTCCTAAGGCGAAACATAAAAGTAAGGCCTTAACTATAAATTAAAAATTAAATAAATGATAAATAAATAACAAAAAAAACAGGTTAGGAAATTTTAACGATTAGAAATTGATGAAAAATTAGAATAGGAGGTAGAAATTAGTCAATTTAATAATTATATTTGGGTGAACTATACAAATAGTTCCCATATTTTTTTAGGCTAAACAATACCTATGGTCTCTTAACTTTTACTCAATATACACTTTAGTTTTCTAACTATTTTTTCTTAATATTTAGACCCCTAACTTTTTAAATTTGACAATATTAATCTAACTACTAAATTTTATGTGGAATTTAATATTTGATTTTTTTTTTCTTTTCCCCCCTTTTTTAAAGAATAAATATTTTAAAAAAAAACCCCTAGAACTATCAAACTACCCAAAATCTCTTTTTTAGTTAAAAAAGGGAAGAAAAAAAAAGGTGAAAAAAATTAGACGTTAAATTTCACAGAAAATTAATAGTTGAACTAATATTGTCAAATTAAAAAAGTTAGGAGACTAAATATTAAGAAAAAATAGTTAGGGGGTCCAAAGTGTAGAATGAATAAAAATTAGGAAATAATAGGTGTTATTTAGCCTTTTTTTTTTTTTTTTAAATATATATATTATAGTTTGGTTCTTTTTTTTTTTTAGTTCCTTTTTTTTTTAATTTTCACATCTTAGTCCTATTGCTTTAATTTTTTATAATTTAGTTCATTTCTTTTGTAATTTTCACACATTTAATCAAAAATTTGAGATAAATTTAAAATTAAACTTTTAAAGTATATAAAAGTGAGAGGACTAAAGTATAAAAAAAAAAAAATAAATAAATGAACAAAATTGTGAGAAAAAAAGTAAGTGAACTAAAAATTGAAAATTAAAAAGTAAATGAACCGAATCTTAAGAAAAAATAATAAAGAGATCAAAATGTAAAATATATAAAATTGAAGAACCAATAATATAGCTCACCCATCATTTTTAATGGTTACATAGACAAATGATTATAGCAAACTAAATTTATAAAAGATAAAATAACTTCATGTTTCATGATTTTAAAATTCTAAAATTAGATTAAAAAAAAATTATTATTCTAGCTAGCATTTTATTTATTTTATAATTATATATTTCCTATGTACATCAAAAATGTCAAATCTTTTCAAAAGATTTAGATATCATTAAGAATACCAAAGCATATAAGAATTTTTTTTTTTTATCTCAATTTATATAATATAATTTAATTTATATTAATAAATAATATTATAATTATTTTTTCATCTCATATTTTAACTTTAAATTTAATAAATAAAAATTTTGTTCAAAAATTCAATTAATTGACAAGTTATTTCTTTCTATTATTAATTATTTTTACACATTACTTAATATAATAATAACTTTATACGTAACTCTATAAAAAAAAAAACTTTATACGTAACATACCTCATATACTATTAAATTATTAATTTGACCTTGTCCTTTCACCGTGTTGAAGACGGATTGATGGAAAAAAAAACTATTAATTGGATCATGGAAGTTTCTCTTTTTTGGTTTGACTAGACTTTTCTAAATGAGTTGGAATTCTTTGACCTTAGTCCAACCTTTAGCATTGACCTCAGAGTTCACAATTTGAACTTTTGGGTGAGTGAAAAAAAAAAAAAAAACCTTTTTATTCTTTCCTTAACTTCAACAAATAATAACAAATGTTTAACAAATAGTATTATACATCATAATTTTAATTAATGTGAATAATATTTTATTAAATATAATTTTATAAATTTAATTATATTTATCAATAATATTATACTATATTATTTATAATTTATTTCAAACTTAAAATAAATAATATTTTTCATATTTAACGGGTAGTTCTTTACTATTTATCCGCCATTTTTTATCTTGATATTTTTTAAGAAATATTCTAATTTAAATTCTCTAATTTTCAAATATCTTTGAATAAAAAATAAAAAAAATTCTTTACCGATTTGAGAAAAAAAAGTGGAAATTTCAAGGTTTGTCAAATAAATTTGAAGGTAAGCTTGTAAGTTGGAAAGTAAAATTATTGTCTCAAGCTGAAATAATTACTTTAATTAAATTATTATTTTTCAAATATTCTTATATACTCTTTTTTTTTTTTTTTTTTTAAGTTGGAAAGTAAAATCATCTACTTTATATATAAAAAAAAATTGTCAGTACCCTGGAATTTTTTTTGCCCTTAGTTGAATTCTTAATACAAGGTTGAGTTTATAACTTTAGCAATAACTTGAGGAATTCCAATTACAAAGAAAATCCCTTATCTGTCTCTAAAGTCTAAACCAGATCACCTTCACTCTCTAGTCTCTTCTATCTACACGATCTTGTTCTCCCAACTAACTCACACAGCATACACCAGTCTCTCACTTTACAAAAATTGAGAAATTGCTTTTTACACAACTAACTTGTACATTTAAACTAATTAATTAATACCAGTTATATTAGCCTGTACAGGTGTAACCTTCCTATTTGCCAGATGCTTTATTAGTTAGCGAGAAATTCTTCGCGAGTAGGTAACTCGGTACTAGCTATTAATTTTATTGATAATTATTTTAATATAATAGTGAACATAAAACTCATTTTTTAAATAAATTAGTTAAAAATACGTGTATTATTTATAAATTATTTTATTTATTTTAATTTTTTATGTTAATTTATACAATATATTTGAAATAAATACAAAATTAATTTTTATACTTCTAAATTAATTATAAAAGTAGAATAATATTTAGAGTTCTTATTAAATATGATAATCATCTTATTATATGTTTTATTAGATGTGATTATTATTTCATTATTATGTTTAGAGTTGATGTGATAGTTAGAGTCCTTCTTAGATGTAATCCTTATCTATTATTATATTTAGAGACCTCATTTAACGTGATAATATATATTAAAAGAGTAACTAATGTTAATAATTAAAAATATAAAGATAATTTTGTTAAAAAAAATATTAAACTTAATTCAAAATTTATATATGGCATATAAAATGGAAATGAATCTCATTAAGATTTATATAAAGTATAGGGTATATTGCTGAGTTTTAATTTTTTTTTTTTCAACAGAGGATTTAAAAAAAAAAAAAAAAAAAGGGTATATTGCTGATTTTTACTAGGGGCAAGAAATGGAAGAGGTTTGCGTTATATTTGAATAAGGAGAAAATATATATAAATTTATATTAGTTTTTACATATATCAATTATATGATTGATAACTGATAAGTGATAAAATTATTTTAAAAAATTAAAAATAATTTAACTTTTTATATAATTTTAATAAATATTATAATTTAATTAATATAAATATAAATTTAGTTCACCTTAATATTTTTATTTGATAAGAGTATCAAAGCTTGAAAACTTGTTTAATATATAGGAAAATAACGCAGTTGACTTCTTGAATCTTACAATAGTGAATTCTTTTCGACCCTTTCTGAGAATTGACTTAATTTTCACTCATTAATATATAAATAATTTAATTATTTAATTAATTTTATTTTTAATAAAAAATATATGTTTATTTTTTAATATATATATATATATATATATATATATATATATATATTATAAAAAAATAAATAAATATTTTTATTAAATTATATCAAAAAATTTAAAACTATGGTTTAATCTATGATTATTTATGATTACACCTAGGATAAACTATAAATATAAATGATAAAAGTTTTATTTTTAGAGATCAAGATGAAGGAGATTTTTTTAGATTATGTTATTTGATCTTTTATATTATAAGTGATATTATTTAATTTTTAATTTTAAAAAAATGAGCTAATTATTGACAAAACATATAATTTTATTATTTTTTGATTAATATTATTTGTTATTAATTAGTCTTTTAAAAAATAATATTTTAACTAAAAAATATTAAAATAATTTATTTTGTTTTTAATTGATATATTTTTTTAAAATTAAAAAATTAATGATATTATTTATAATTTAAAAAAAATTAAATGATATAATTTAAAGTATCCTTATAAAACGTTTTTTTATTGTTTTTTATTGGTTATTGGAGGGGCCCTTTGAATGCGGCTAGACCTAGAACTTCACTGTATAGAGTGATTTGAGACATTGAACCTGGATGTTTAAAATTCCTGTCCCGGACTGGAATGGCATGTCTGTTACAGAGAATGATTATATAACTTTTATACAACAACTTATATTGCTATAAAAGCAAATTGTATTATTATAGTATAAAATAAGTTATGTAAAATTATATTAAATACTTAATTTAATTTATATAAAATTTTAATTTTTTTATTTTAAATTAAAAATAATATTTTTTTCTTTTAAAATATAACAAATATATAAAAATAAATTAAATATTAATATAAATAAATTTTATAATAAACTTATTTTCATATCAAAGAAAATTGTATAAAATAATTACATATTATTTTAAATAAAAATTATTTGATTAAAATATTTATCAATGAATTTTATTCGATTGTATTATACGAGTTGCCATCAAATACTTACGAACTAATTATAATATAATTTAATATAATACGATTATATTTAACTTTTTTGATATAATGTATTAAATATGCCATAATAAGAATAAAATCTTATATGTAGATCCATATTTAATCTTCACGCTAGATGAGTTTTTTTTGGGTAGCAAAATATTCTGAAATAAATATCCATCTTCACTTTACATATTGGTTTCTTCCTTAATGCCAAACCATCGATAAATCATCAATGACAATCTCTTTATTTTGAGGATAATAGACTAAAATGGTACTCATTCACTGTTATTATTCTAATTTCCACTTGCATTTTCCCCAATATTGTTTATTCTTCTTGATATATATATATATATATATATATATATATATATATATATATATATTTAAATTAAATTAACAATTAACGCGTTACGTAATGCATACAATAATGGAAAAGTAAATAATATTACTGCAGTGTTTGGTTTGACCATTGAAATCAAATAAGGAATCAATATTATTTAATTGTCATTTTCTCCTTCAGACCGAATATAAAATTAAAAAAATTATTTTTTTAAATAATTATTACTTAAAAGTATTACATCTAAAAAATTAAAATAATATATTTTTTTTATAATGGGAAGGGAATTAAATAAGTTTTCCTAAATGGGGGTAGTGGAATGAGAATTTTATGTGTTTTAGTAATTTTTGAGATTCTATTTTATGTCTTTGACTCAACCAAATATAAAAATATATGAAAATAATTTCATTCCCAATTTCATTTATTCTAATCAAACGTGTCATAAAATGATATATATGACACTACTCCACCTTGATAAGTATGCAAATTTTTTTAAGAGAAAAATACATACATGATCCTATACTTATTACAAAAATGACTTTTAGGGTGCGTTTGGTTCGCTGAATGTAATCGTAATCGTAATGGAATGTAATGTAAAAGAATCAGTATTACTATTACAGTGTTTGGTTTAGTCACTGTAATAAAAAAAAGAATCAATATTACAGTGTTTGGTTTGACAACTGTAATGTAACGTAATAGAAAAAAAAACCACAAAAATTAATAAATTTTAATTAATCACATAAATTAACAACAACAAAAATTAATTATAACGAAAAAAATAACAACAATTAATAAATTTAATTAATCACATAAATTAACAAAAAAAAATTAATTTAGCAAAAAAAAAAATGCAACAAAAAAAAAATGCAATTTCAGAAAAGAAAAAAAAAACAATTTAAAAAAAAAAAGTACAATCGTTGCTATGGTTGAGGAGGGCGATGGCTGGCGCACGACGGTTGGACGGAAGGACGCGAGTTGGACGGCGACGCGAGCTGGAACACCGCGCCAGCTGGAACAGGGTGCAAGCTAGATGACGAGGCCAGCCGGACGGGACGACGACGGAGGGGACGATGAGGCCAGCTGGACGGGACGACGACGCCAGCGTAGGTGTTGGACGACGACGGCTGCGTAGGAACAGGGACGGGCGAGGGGAGAGGCGTAATGTAATACTGATTCCTTATTCCAGCACATGTAATCACTTTTTCCTCTCTACATATAATTGATTACATTATATTACATGTGTTTAGGCAAACCAAATAATGCAATGTACTGAATCAATTACATTACATGTTCCATTACAGTGTACCAAATACCACCTTAGGTCTTATATTTATTTTTTATAATAATTTAGTCATTTTGTTATTAAAAAGTAATCGTAAAAGAACAAAATTTAAAAAAATTATTTTATATTTTAAATTTTTAAATTGCATTAGATAAAAATTGTTTTAACTTAAATAAACTATTACTAAAAAATTAAATAAAAAATTAAACAAAAACAAAATAAAAAATAATCATTTTTTCTTATGTAGTTGTTTTATAATAACAATAAGGCTAAATTGTTTTTTTTTTTTTTTTAAAAAGTTTAAGCCCTAAATACCATTTTTAAAATAACAATAGAGCTTGTACATTAAAAAAAATTAATCTATACTATATATAAAAATCTAAATCATGCTTAATATTTTTATGAATAAAATTATTCATATATTTCAAGCAATTAATATTAGTTACATTTTTAAGATAAACTATCACATTAAATAAGACTTTAAACATCTAAATAATATAATAAAATAAAAATAACTTCTGATAAGAACTACAATACCACATATAGAAGGAATCTAAATACTTTTTTATTTTTACAATTTATTTAAAAGTATAAAAAATTAATTTTATATTTATTTTAAATATGTTGTATAAATTAATTAAATAAAAAATAAAAATAAATAAAATAATTCATGTATAAGACATATTTTATTACTATATATATTTATCTACGTGTCATTTATCATTGACGATTTTGTCATCAAATTTTTATTTTAATTACGAAATTATCATTATTATTATTTATTTGATAATAATGATTACATTATCTTATTATATAGATAAGATTATAAGAGCCTTATTTATAATTAACTTTTTTTTTTTTTTACAAAAAGCCTTAGATAACTTAAAATACATATTTACACAATTGAATCAATTCTTTTTTATACATAACCTAAAAATATGACCGTAAGATTATTATTTATAGTTTAATTTCATATATTAGAATTCTTAGATAAAATAAAATACATACTTATTTTTCAAAATAATGGTACAACTTGTAATTAATGCAAAACTTTGACAAATTCGTTAAAATTTAATTATGAAAATTTTCATTATTATTAATATTATTTATTTAATATAAAATATTATAATAATCTTATTTATTATTTAATTTTTTTTTACAAGAAATTCAATATAAACTAAAATACATAATATATATTTGAATTAATTTTTTCCTTTTATTTTTTTAAAATAATCGGTTAAAAATAATAATAATGTAAACAAGTAAAGAAGAAAAAAATTTAAAGATAAAAGATAACATTATAAAATTTTTATTTATGGTTTAATTTTTATATTAGAAGTCCTAGATAAGATAACCCAAAATACATATTTATTTTTAAAATAATAGCATATTATAATTAAAGAAAAAATTGAAAAAAAATCAAGTCTAATTACAAAAATTATCACAATTGTTAATTTTATTTATTTAATTGCATTAATTATATTATATCATTATTTTATTTTATTTTTTATATTACATGAGTACTAATTACTTTAAAATTAAAACTTATATATTTATGTTTGTAATGAAAAAGAAATTTATGCTTCAAATAATTTTTATTTTATGATGATTAATTTTTTTTTTTTTTTTTAAGTTCGAGCATCTCATTTGAGTCTTAATGTTAATGAATTTTTACAGTGAAATTTTTTTAATAATTAAATAATTGTTAAATTATTAATACTTTATTAACTAAATTAATAAATATATATTTAATATCATACAAAAATATTATAATAAAAAAAATTAAATATAACACGTAAGCATTTTTTATTGGTACATAGTAAGTAACAGAAATTTGGCATTATTCATATTTTACGGATTTTAAGGCTCATTGAATTTTAAACGTGAAACACGTTGTTTTCCATTGCTCCCACTTCCTAGACGACATTCAAATTCAACCATTACAAAAATAAAAATATAACTATGAATAAAAACTTAGTAAATTATGAAAAATAATATTTTTAAAATTTATAATAATAAAAATATTATTTTAATTATTATAAATTTTAAAAAATATTATTTTAATTATTTTCTCAAAAACTTCCAGCCAAACTCCAATCAGGACCAAAGTCTCATACTCATACTCATCTACTCAACCGTTACTTACTAAGTCAAAAAACAAAGGCAGACGCGTTTTTTGTTCCACCCTCAACCCCACTTGCCTTTTCTCACTCCTCTCAACATACATTGAACTTTGAACCCTAATCTCTCTTTCTCTCAATCAAATTATTATTATTATTATAATAATAATAATACTGCTTGAATGGCTCTCTCTATATATATTTTAATTATTATTATATATTTTTATTTAAATATCTCTCTATTTCCTAGCAACAGCGTTATCTCTGCTGTCTCACACAGCCTTTCTTTTCATATATAAAACCTACAATCTCTATTCCATCTTAGAATCACCAGACCTTCTATCTTTCTTTCTTCTTCTTCTTGAACATTCATCATAACAATTAAGTCACCACAGCAACAACCATGTTCAAAAAAGATCCGAATTCCAAGCCGATTGTCATCAGAGAAGTTTGGGCCTCCAATCTCGACTCTGAGTTTGAACTCATTCGAGATTTGATCGATCAGTACCCTTTCATCTCCATGGACACCGAATTTCCCGGACTTGTTTTTCGATCTCCGTTCTCTCGCCATCTCCTTCCATCCGATCACTACCGGATTCTCAAATCTAACGTCGACGCGCTCAATCTCATCCAAGTCGGCCTCACTCTAACGGACGTTGACGGGAATCTACCAGATCTTGGAGGTCAAACTCAGTTTATTTGGGAGTTCAACTTTAAAGACTTTGACGTTGACCGTGACGCTCACGCTTCTGATTCGATTGATCTTCTAAGGCGACAAGGGATAAACTTTGAGAGGAATCGCGAGGCAGGGATTGAATCTGAGAAGTTCGCGGAGTTGATGATGTCTTCGGGACTCGTTTGTAATGACTCAGCGAGTTGGGTTACGTTTCATAGCGCGTACGATTTTGGGTACTTGGTGAAGATCCTCACGCGCCGAAACTTACCAAATGGTCTAGAGGAGTTTCTGGAAATTCTGAGGGTGTTTTTTGGAAATAGAGTTTATGATGTGAAGCATATGATGAAGTTTTGTCAGAGCTTGTATGGAGGATTGGACCGGGTCGCTAGCATACTTGAAGTGAAAAGGGTCGTTGGGAAGTGCCATCAGGCCGGTTCAGATAGTTTGTTGACGTGGCATGCGTTTCAGAAGATGAGAGACTTGTATTTCGTCAACGATGGTCCGGAAAAACACGCCGGCGTTTTGTATGGATTGGAGGTTTACTGACCTGACCAATTAAAATTTATGAAAGCTATATAAATAAATAAAACTGAAATTCGTTATTCGTTTATTATTTTATTTTGTTCGAATGGTTACGTTTTGTAAATGAATACTTGCAACAGCGAATCGTCACCAAACAAGCATAAAATTGGGCAAATGGGTATATGCTGGGATAAAATATATGAACTTGGGAATATTTATGACAGTATTTTTATAAAAAATTGGAAAAAAAAATCGTAAATATTAATACTATAATGTTAAGATATTTGTGATAAAGTTTTATATATATATATATATATATATTAATTTTGGTTACGTATGTTATATATAATTATTTTTTAATAATAATTATAAATTAAAAAATAATAATTTTTTATTGAGAATTATATATATCTTTTTAAATAATATTACATAATTTAAAATAAAATTCTTATAAAAAATAATAATAAAGTTATTCAAAAAATTTATACATAACTAACTACAAATAATATGTATAAATATAACATTATACAAAGTATAGTTATTTATCAAAATTATTTAATATAGCATAATAGTTTAAAATTTATGTTTAGAACTATTCAAGTTTAATTTTAATAATAAAAAAATATACTTATATTTTTATTTAAATTTTTTGTATGAGAATCTTTTTAATTTGTAAAGTACATTATACAAAAAATATTGACATATAAGTAACAATTTTTATATTGTTCACTTGGGAATAATGAATTGTGATAAACTAATATTACCTACTCAATAATCTATTTTAACAAATTTTTTTTAAAAAAATTATTTTAAATATCAAATAAATAAATAAATAATTTTTCAATAAAAATAGAAGTAACAAATAAAATTTAATAAATGATAGAAAAAAAAATAAGAAAATAAGAAATGATTTTTTTTCACATTTATAACAAATAACAAGTGTCAAAATACTTAAAAGTATAAAAGACACTAATAAAGTAAGACATATATCATAATTTAAGCTCTCTCCATTAAATTTTAAGGCATGCCTAATATATTCTTTATTTATTTTTAAAAAATAATAATGAAAATAAAAAATTATATCTTTTATAATTATCAAAAAAATATTAAACAAAATCATCATTAGATAAATATGTGGAGCAAATTTTATATATATATATATATATATATATATATATATAAAGTAATAAATATACTAAATTTTAAATAAAATATATTATATAAATACAAAATAAAAACAATATTATTCATCTTAAAATAAAAATTATAAAATAAGTATACTAACGTCAATTATATATTAAAAGAAATATAAATTATTTTACAAAATATATCAAATGAATTGAAATAGAAAATATAAATAATCAATAAAAGTTATCAAATAAATATAAAATTAGCAACTCTCTTTTATAAACATACTAGTATTGTGGCACGTACAATTGAGTTGTACATGTTTGTATTTAAGATACAATGTCAAAATTTGTCACATAGCATTCGAGTTGTATTTAAGTTTGTTAACCTTGTTATAAACTTATAGTTAGCAATAAGATATTTATCATATTATTTCAAACTATTTGAACATCTTTCAATTGTAATGATTGAATAATTTTGTGAGTATTCTAAAAATTATAACAATCAAAACAAAAATTTCAAATATATTTTTTTCTCCTTTGTAGGTCTATCTATAATTAGTAAAAGATAATAGAATATTAATTTTTTCATTGAAGCACAAACTAGTAAAGTAGTAAAATTGAATAAATGAATAAGACAACCAAGTTTCATTGAAATTGCAAACTCCATACATAAATATAGTACCAAGTTTTCTTAAAAATATAAATTTAAGACGCAATCTAAGTCTTAAAGTTAACACTAAAGTATTTTAAAGAAATTAATGACTATATTTTTAATTAATTGTACTTTATTTTTTAAAAGAGGAAAATAGTTCAAAGCAAAATGACTCACTTAGCATATTTGAAGAATAGATGGTTGAGAAATAGATATACGTCTCCATTTATTTATAAGGAAATCTAATAACCTTATAACAATACCTATAGGCAAGCCAATTACAACAAAACTTAGATTTTTGAAGCATTATTGATTTGACAATTATTTGGTAGTTTAGTTCAACAATATCAAGATATAAGATTAAGATCTAATGATCACAAACTAGCTGAATAACTTTGGACGTGTTGATGTCTATTTACCTCTCACTTCTTATATGTTTCTTATCTGACATTATGACCATCTCTCACTTTAACTTAACAAAAAAAATGCATAAGGATAAAGTCAAATTTTTTCATTTTATTTTTTAATGTTTTTAACTGCACTATATAGAAATTGTTTTAACTTTAATAGACTATAACTAAAAGATTTGAAGAAAAATTAAATAAAAATATGACTAAATTATCATAAAAAATAAATATAGAACTTAAGTACTATTTTAAAAATAATTATAAGACCTAAAAAGTTATAATCTCATAAAATAAAAGTCAAACAAAATTAAATTGATGAAAGTATGAACTAAATTTTTATTGAATCACATTGCAAATTAAATATAAGAAAGAGAAAAAGAAAAACTGAAAAAAAAAAACAAAAAAATAAATAAAACATAAATATAAAAAAAATCAAATAAATAAGATGGAGAAAACTTGCCTTTTATACAGAGTAATAAAAACAAATTGTAATTAAAAAATTTGAAGAAAAATTAAATAAAAATTGGACTAAACTATCCTAAAAAATAATTATAAAACCTATGTGTTAATTTTAAAATAAGTATAGGACCTATATATTTATCATCCCATAAAATAAAAGTCAAACAAAATAAAATTGATAAAATTATGAACCAAACTCTCATTAAATCACTTTACAAACTAGAAATAAGAAAGAAAAAAATCAAACAAAATAATATCAAATAAATAAAATAAAAATATCAAACAAAAAATATCAAATAAGTAAGATGGGGACAACTCTTTGTTTTATATAGATAGATAGATAGATAAAAAATAAAAAATAAATTAAAATAATATCAAATAAATAAAATAAAAATATCAAATAAATAAGATGGGGACAACTCTCCTAATAATAGCAAATTAAAATGATCAATTTTAATTAAAAATATATTTTTTAATTACATATTTTTAAAAAATAATATTACACAATTTTAAAATAAGGCTTAATGACACTACCTTATAACTCACAAGTAATAATAAAATTATTTTAAAACTATATTTTTAAATAATTTTTAAGGATTTATGGAGTACAAACTTTATTATATAATTTAAAATACAGAAAATGAGTATCCTATCAAAACCAAGATTTCAAACTCAAATAAAAAATCGAACTGTGGCCAATCACAAGTAATATATCTAGTATTATATTGTACAAACTGTGGTTGTTCATCAAAATATTTTAATATATCATAATAGTTTAGAACTCATGTTTAGAAGTATTCAAGTTTAATTTCAACATTAAAAAAAATAGAAATATTTATATTTGGATCTATTGTATAAGAATCTCTTGAATTTGAAAGCGATTACACTTATAAGAAGTAACATTGACATCTAAGTAACAACATTTTATATAATGTACCCATAAATAAAAATTAGTATAAAAAGTTATGTAAAAAATGAAGCCTTAAAGTAAGATTAATAAGAAGAAGCAAAATTGCAATGAATGGTGATAAATTTATATGACCTACTCAATAATCAATTTTAACATTTTTTTTTTTGGAAAAAAATATATTTTAAACATCAAATAAATAAAAAATAATTGTATTGACAATATAAATAGAAATAAAAAAAATTAAACTAAATTAAACAAAATAGACAAAGAAAATATATTTTTTACACTTATAGTAAAGATTAAAATATCTAAAAATGCAAAATATATTAAAGTAAGGTCTATTTCATAATTTAATTTTTTTCATTTTTATTTTAAAAATAATAAAAAAATTATCTTTTATAATTGTTAAAAAAAATATCAAACAAAATTATTGTAAAATAAATATTACAAAGCAAATTCTTTATATATAAATTAATAGACCTACTAAAAGATATAAATTTTCAAATAAAATAAATAAAAAAATTACCACAAATAGCACCCCTAAAATTTATAATAACAAAACTAGCACCCCAATAACATTGAACGTATAATATTGAACGTTTCAACATTGAATGAGTCTAAATTGTAACAATTTAATTTGAACGACATTTAATTGAACTGACGTTTAAAAAAATGATATAAAAATCATTTTTTTTAATTGTAAAAATATATAATTTGAACATATAGTTGCTATTTTTGTTATTATAAATTTTGAGGGTTGTTATTTTTATTGTTTTTTCAATAAATATATTATATAAATAGAAATTATAAAAAAAAATATATATATTATTCATCTTAAAATAAATATAAAATTATAAAAAAAAATTAAAAATATGAAATAAATATACTTACATTAATTCTCTACTAAAAAAATATATATTATCCAAAAAAATTATTTTAAAGAAATAAAAAAATATAAATTATTAAACAAAAATTATCAAATAAATACAAACTCATCGACTCCCCTTTTTATACATACTAATAGATATATACACATTTAAATTTAAGAATATTTGTGAATTTTTTTATTAAAAATAATAAATTATAAAATATTATTAATTAATTTACTTTGCATTTTTATTTATTTTTAAAAATTATTAAATATATATAAAAAAATAACAATGATAGAAGTAAATGAGAGGCAAACGGGATAGTTTTATTTGAGAATCAATTATACTGTTGAATCAAACATTTTCACATTATTTAAAATCTGTGATATTTAATATTCTCTTAAAAATAAAATATCTTCATCGTAGTAGTTTCATAAAATAATATACAAGCCCGAGCACATTAATATTCTTTATAAATTATAACATCATTTTTAATAAATAAATTAATTATTTATAACTAATAATAATTTATTCAAAAATTTATAATTTTATTTATTTATAATTTTAATAAAATGGGACTAATATAAGTGTCACCGTGGGCAACTTTGTACAACGTTAAATATAATATGTTATATTTAAAAATAAAAAATTGAGGTAAATATAATTCATTAAATACAAAAATACAAATATATTATATTAAAAAATTGATGATCGTTGTGAAGGTGATATAACATGTTATAGTAAAAATATTTGATAATAAACAAGTTATAGTAAAATTGCAATTACAAAAATAGAAAAATGAGAAAAAATTAAAGAAAAACTAAAAGAGGGAGAGAAAATTCATTAACCAAGTAAAGGTGAAGAGAATCTGACAAACTAGCTGAAAATTTGCCATTCAAACTACTCAAGTATGAATAAACAAACAAACATACTCAAGAAACAATTATCAGTATGCAAGTGGGCTAGTGTTAATGATTAAGATGAACTAGTAAAAATCTCTTGAGAATAATTCTTTGAACATTTAAAGTTTATATTATCGAGAATCAATACTAAAATCTAACAAGAATTAGTTTAACAATGAAACGAGGGTAATGAAAAATGGGAGATAAATGAAAGACTCGAATGGATAGAAAATACAAACACTTGGCAATGAATACGATCTGCATTCGTTTGTAATGGTATATGCAAACCAATTACTCTTAGTCATCTAGTTTACTTTCTCAAGTCTACATAACTGTATATTTAATCAATGTAAAAGGCCTGGAGTATTTCATAATATACACATAGATGAACAATCTTGCTCACTTATTTGCCTCTAGATTACATGGATTATATATTTCACAAAACTGTACAATGAACCACCCTGTATCTTCAATTCACAAGTTTCCCAAGCTTCCATAGAAACCTTGGGATAGTCCCTAGAAACTTGTATCCCTCTGACCTGGTTCCACGGTGAATAGAGAAGTGCAAACGATACTTCGACATCAATGGTTGTCGTGAAAATCAAGATCAATGGTCCTCCTTGTCCAACTAAAGGTGTTTCAAGTTTCAGCTTTCTGGAGGATTAGTGCTCATAGGCTTCTCAGTTGAAGTGGATGGTGGAGTGTGTGCTCTTGGTGTCCCAACATCAACCATCATGTAGTCATCTTGAAGCTCCAAATTGTTCCATTCAATACCAGCTATACATAGAGTCAAGAAAATCTATTGTCTCCGGAAAGTTTACTAAACCATTGAAAAGAGACCAGAGAGACCATACGCTCCCGCACACACAAAACAGAGGTAAATATAAGTGAAGTTGAGCTAAGGATACGTTCTGTTCTCCACATGTCAGTGATGCTAATGTCAGCATCTGATAGAAGCCAATAATCTGCATCAATCTGAAAAAGAAAAAAAAAAAAAAATTTACATAGAATTGATCTCATCCTTCTATATATCTATAAAAAGCAAAAAAAGAAAATTACAAATATAGGGTTCATTTTGGATGAGTTCACAAAAATGTTTGAGTTAAACAAATTTCACAATGTAGATTTGGATATACAGGATCAGATACCAGTGTGGAAAGGGAAAAATAAGAAATTACGAGGGCGTAGAATTTTCACATACTTGTAACAGTTACAAGTGTGTGTGGAATTTATACACATGTATGTGAGTTGTTTGGAAGTGAAGATTGGGGGGAAAAATAAATTCGTGAGTAGTAATAATGACTAAAACACATTGTAAAATTAGGCTAACCCAAACCAGATTGTACATATTGGTATAACTCAACCGTGTACTGGGAGTTAAAAAAAAACATGTGAAAGACTGTTTTGAAAGATTTATTTTCTGTCTCTCTATCTATGTTTTACCTCTTTGGTTCAATGTATTTTTAGCAATTGCCTATAGAATGTGAGTTAACAGGACAAGTCAGATAAAAGCAAGCTACTAGTTATAAATACACCTGGGAAAACCATAATTTAACCTAAACTTGGTTCTACTTTCCACTATACCGAGTATATTTAAATACTGGACCTGCATATCCTCTTTATCCATTGCATGTCCAGTGAAAAAGAAAGAAAGAAAGAAATTCTGTCTATTAACAGATTTAGCTTTTTGAAAAGCAAAATAATTGTGGAAGACGGACTTACATCAACCTCTGAGGGAACAATTTTCATGATCCCGCCGACAACATCATGCGAAGTATTAAGATCGGCAGATATTGTAGGATCATCTTGTCCCTGTACTCCAACATCAGAAGTACTATTCTTAGTGGCTGTCATGGCTACTTGGTTCTCACTAGTTCCACAACTTGATGGTACGTTTATAGGGACCTCAACACCATTAATCTCCTCAAATTTTTCTTCAAATTTACTAGAATAGAGGTCAGAGAAAGCAAGGGGTTAGTAAAACTACATCCATCCTTGATTGCATCGCAAGCATTAACGAAAGCAAACAAGGTCAATGATGTTGCCATGTTGATAACACCAAACAGATATACCTGACAAGATAAACATCTATTGGACCCAGAGTGCTCCTAAGGACTATGCGATATCTCCTTTGGGGATAGTCAACAGCCTAGCAATGAATCGCTAAGTTATATATAGAAACTTGCAGAATTGCATTTACCACGATAATGAAGTTTCATTAGATATTTTTCTGTCTTGAATTACCTCATCAGGATCTGGGACTTCAAGAGTGGTGCCATGTGGAGCCTTAATTGCAATTAGTGTTTCATTCTGAGGGAAGCAATAATCTTTACACCCGTTAATAGCAAGTAGAATGTTTCAATAGAAAGTATAGAATCACAAAGTATCAACTATATACGAATTACAGGGGTTTTGGATCAATTTGGTCCTATAATTTTACCGATTGACATTTAAGTCGTGTAACTATTAGGTCCATTTAATCCAAAAAATTTATGTTTACTCCGGCTTTTATATGATTTAGTTATTCACATGATTCCACTTTAACTCCTGAGATGACATGTTTTTTACGTTATAAAATAATAACATATGTGCACTATGCTCTACAATTAAACTTTTTAAGTTTGAGCCATTGAATAACAATATTCTAAAAATGTCAATTTTTTCAGTAAATGATCATGCGTATGTTACATATGTTATTTTTTATGAGTATTTTTGGATTATTATATTGGTAATTAACAAGCACATGTGACAGGCACATATTATTTAATGAAACAATCTGAATTTTTTTTTAAATAATTGTCACTTAATAACCCAAACTTAAAAGGAAAAAATATACTTGGGGTCACTTAACTTTTACAAATTGATTACATTTGTAATTCTTTTTAAAATTAGTTCACATTAGTCAACTAACTATTATAAATGTAAATTACTTTAGTCATTTTAGGCCAATTTTTATCATTTTAATCACTTTAGTTTTCATTTTTTTTCAACTTTTTGAAACTTCACATAGTTAAGTAACCAATGTACACAAATTTAAAGAAAAGTGATAAATGCATTCAATTTGTAAAAATAAGGGAGCCAAAGTCATGCTCCCCAACTTAAAAATACTGAATTAAATGATCATACCCTAATAACTACATAACTAAAGTATTAATTTAGTAAAGTTAAACCCTTGATGGCAGAGTATATACAAATAGAAAAGATAATAAAATGACCTGGAAGCAGGGCAAGCCCTTAATGTCTTCTTCAGTGACAAATAGCAATCTAAGAGAGGAAAAATGAAAACTTAAATAAGCATGCCAATCAAGATTATCAATTATCACATAAATAAATTAATGGGTTAATCTAATAAATCACTTTTGGACCAATACAAAAACTCACTTCTGATTGTTTTCATCTTCACTCAGATCCCGCAATCTATCTTGCATGTCTCTGCCACACTTTAGATGTCTCAGGACCATCCAGAGATTAGTAAAAAGCAATGCATTCTGCAGCACTAGTGAGGTGTAATTACGTTACCTTATTTGTTCTTCTAATCTTCGTTCCTCCATGGTCAAGTTTTCAACTTCTGCCTGCAAACAAAAAATTTTCCAGTACAGTGATTATTTGGTAGAAGAAACTTGGTTAAATTTTCTTTCTGAAATGCATTATAATAAAGCATTAAAGATTTAACGTATGGTCCATTTCCTGAAAACTTGCATATACCATATTACATTTACAAGTCGTCTAAAGGGGAAGATTCACTCAACTACAAATATCTTTTCCATGTATCAATTGAAATGCAAGACAAATATGAATATTAAATGCATGGACATAGTGGTGTATGGCATGAAAAGACATCATGGTCAATGACTTGAATAAAAAACAATTAGCCAACCCAAATCTGACGACCTGTTTCATAATAGATGTTTACTAGAATGTATATTCATGTATACAGTCTTAGTGTCCAAATTAATCCAAAGCGTCCACCTAGATATATGAGTGTTGAGGAATGTAATTCAAAATTCCTATATATCATCTTTGTGAGAGTAAGTGAACTTGGATGGCCATGTAATTTATGAAATGAATGTGCGTTAAATGAGTTAGTGGTCTGAGTTAAATGTGTTGAGGAAGAATCACTTACATAGGATTGTGTTGAGAGTTATTTGTGTTCCGCTTCGAGTTGACAATAGTGAAATATAGTGAGGTGATTATAAGTTCATAGTGTGTTCATAGGAGCTCTGTGCTACCCATTTGAAAGTGCACCCCTATATCATTTTAGCCTCCATTTCTAAGGTCTATCTTCCAACACTCTCATACTCACACGCAAATCTCCTCAAAGTGTTTTTTGGGTCCATCAACACTTCCACACGTGCAAAGTAAAAAATTTAACAAGGAGACTAGGACAAATAAACCAAGCAAAAAGATTTATTAACACTTCTTAAATGAGATAAGTTAACAGGAAAATCAAAGAAACTTATAAATCATGATGAACAAACATATATGCATCATGACATGCACACACAAGCACCAGCAAAATAAATCCTGTAATCCAAGCTAAGGAACACCCAAACAAAGATCTGCTTTTTCCGTACCTGTAAGCTAGCATAATTTTCATCCAACTCCCCTGGCCTTGCAACGTCAACTCCTCTAACAGATCAATCAATCAATTAATTCAAAGAGAGTAAATTCTCCTGTCCAATAAACATTTAAACTTCCAGCATATAGCAGATAGCATCTAACTTTTGGAGATATAATGTTATAAAAATGACAAACTTAGAAATATATCAAACTTCCCATACTTCCACTGTATTCTATTTTTGAGCTTCTTCTCTATTAGACCAATTCCTTCAAGGACATTTGTTATATCATAAATTCGCCTCTTTTGCACCTGTAGCAATCAGACACTATCAGAATAACTTTAATACAAGAGAAACCCCATGATATAATGAAAGAAAGTCACCTCTAAAGTATCTGCAGCTTTATTTAAATCTAGTATACCATCTTCTGCATGTTTGATCAGATTGATGAACTTTTTGGTCAAGAGACCTGAATAAAAAAAAGAAGAGAAATTTTGTCATTCTTTCATGGAATTAATCATAGTTTTCTAAAAAAAGGATAATAAGATATCAATTGAAAAGGTAAAAAGAGTTCTTCACCCAGTGAGCTGTCATAACGACAAGGGCCTGCTGGAGTAAGATTTGCACCAGGAGAACCTGCCAATTTTAGAGAATGTTTCTATTTCAATTTACATGCCATAATAAATATGATGTTGGAAGAGAACTAATAAATAAAATCAGAGAGTTTTGTTGCATTAACCAATTTGTTATTTCCATGAACTATGTGCTATATATTTAAAAGAAAAAGACAAGCAACAATTTGAATGCTAAAGCCTTACCAACGTTCGAAATAGGAGTTTGAGGTCCAGATTTATTGCACTTTGTCAGCCTTGATGTCTTGGTTCCTTTCCCAACTTTCATTGATAAAGAAGTCTGTACAGAGTTGTTACATGCCTCAGCATATCGAGGTCCCGCTGCCCTATCACAAGACTCAGCTTCATAATCTGCCGTGTCACTCTTCCGCTTTAGTTCCTAATACACCGTTTAGTTTTTTCAAAACACAATCAGCAACATGTGAAGATGAACTCAATCATAGTTAATACAGAATACTAGCAACTACAGCTCATTTATGTAAAAAATGAATAACTAAAATTTCAAAATCCTGAAGAAACTTAAACATTGTAGTAGTAAGATATGTCACAACGAAAGGCATCACTTTACTCTCTGACGGTACTTACTTCCAATTAAACACTATATCTTGTTTTTTTCTTTCTAACAAGGAATATATCAATATTATTAATGGTTAAGGGTTACTCAAATTTTATGTATTCCTTTCTTATCTATAGAGTGAATGAATATACTTACTCTACAAACCATAATTAAGAAAATATACAAAACTAATTCAAGGCTATAGATGCTAATGCTTTGGCCACGGTGTAAGAACCATCGACTTATACATAATGACCATATCCTAATACCATAAGACGATATCTCAATGCCAGAACAAGCTCATGATGCCATGCGATTTGGAAACCAGCATTACGCTAGTGATATCTATGTCATTTGGATTCTTCATTTTTTACGAAGTACCCGTGTCCAAAAGACAATTCATGGACATGGGTGTGGGCATTCAAACACTCCAATTTGGTGTAAATTTAGAGAAAATTTAGTTTATGATATCAGGATACGCATCTAGAAATTTACCACTAGGTGTCCTAAAAGAGTCCATGTAACATCTAAATCGTCAAATCCTATTTGCTAAATTACCTATAGACTATTTAATTGAATACTAGTATACTACCATGTGTGTATATCACCTTAGCCTATGAAATTTAAGGTCATATATTCTTCAATTCATTTCCTGTCAGCTTATGCCTTTAAAACCATTAATAGCAAAACACCGCCATAAACATTTTGATTGTGTGGGTATCCCCATTTCTAGTATTTACTCTGATAGCTTCTATCGCCTACAACTTTGTAGACCACCACAGACATAACATAGCAGGCAATAAAGATGATTTGTTTTACGAATATAAAATTGAAGTACCATTTTCTAATTCAAATAGTTTTTCACTTTCTAAATCGATGCTGCAGGGTATCAACAAGATGACTCAGTTCACTTAAACGTTTCAAAAAATCTGAACTTGAAGTAGTTGTTGACTCAATAGATTCAGTAAACTGTTTCCACCAAGAAATACTTACAACGACTAAAAAAGCATATCTCAACGAGATTACTCATCCATTCAAATATATCAGCCCAACTACAACGGAAAAAAAAGAAGTAAAAGAACGAAAACCGAACAATATAATAAAATTAAGAAATAAGAGAAAGAAAATAACATACTTGAGGCTTAACAATGATAGCATCAGCTTCATGATCGGATAGGCGACTGGGGTCAGAACCAAAGCGGTGATAATCTCCAGAGGATGATGAAAAAGGCGGCTTCATTGACGCAAAGGGTAGCTGCCGCCTCATGATCTGCTCTGGAGGCTTTTCCGTAGGATTTGAAGCTCGAGAGCCCGACATCTAAAAGACAAAACTAAAGATCGGACAGTGCCTGAGAGCTTAGAGAATGATGGAGATCGAGAGGGTTTGAAAAACAATTTGGATGAAATTGGGAATAAATTTTAGAGAAAAAGAGGGCTTGAGAGAATTGGAGGGAAATTTTGAAGGAAAAGAAATAGTAGGGAATTGAGATCTGGGGTTGAGATTTGAGAAGAGAGTGTTTGGGAGAAAAGAAAAAGCGGGGGAAAAGAAAGAGAACAGAAAACGAGGGAAAGAAATAGAGGAAGGTGGAGTTTTGGTACCAAAGGGAAGAAGGAAGGAGGGAATTTGGTTCGGAGATAATTAGATGTGGATTGTGGAGGGAACTGCCAAGCACTTTCTTTCCTTTTTTGTCCTTTTCCAACTTTTTTTAAATATTTATTTCTTTCATTGCAATTATTTACTTATATTTAATATTAGTTAAAGACGCATTATACTTTTTTTATTATTATTATTTATTTATTTAGGCAACATATTCAGAATTTGTGTGATATAATCATAAATAAATAAAAATAAAAAATTATTTTTTAAAATTATAAATTAATTAAGAAAGTGAATTCTTAAAGACAATCAATTATCTTAACCAAAAGGGCATATATGTATATCAAAATAAAATATGATTAGTATTGTTAGAACTTTTAAATTATTTAAATGTGTTCTATAATTAGTTCAAAAAAATAAAAATATGATAGACGTATTAGAAAAATAATCTATGTTTATATTTTAAAAATATTATAATTTAAGTATTTCAGCTTAAATTCTTTTTAAAAATTTAAAATAAAATATAAATAGTAATATGTTTTTAATTTTAAATATTATTTTTATCTAAAATATTAGGAAAAATAATATTTATAAAATCTTAATACTTGTAATTACAAAAATAACACACTTTATATTCATCTCATATATTTTTACTAAAAATAAACTCTAGTACTTAAATTTTACATTGAATACCATCTAGTTAGAGACAGCATTTAAGTTGAATTTCAATTAATTGAACATGTTAAATGTTAAATTTTGACAAATTAAACCCATTTAATGTTATTAAAGGTGATATTTTTGTTGTTATATACTTTGAGGAATTTTATATAATTTTTTAAATTATTGTAAGTATGATTTCAACTTTTATAAATAATATACATATAGATATAAATATTAATTTTGATAAATTGATTTAGTATGAAAAAATAATAAGCAACCATATCATTAAAAATTTAAATTTTAAGATCGGGTATAAAAAAAAAGTTGAAACATTTTGATAACCTGAATAATTCCTTTCATTGCACAGTTTTCATTTTTCATGATAATGCCTGAACACGTTATATTTTAGGCTAAATAGTTTTTAACGTGCTTAAATTTTGATTTATTTTATATATAAGTGTCTAAATTTTTTTTTTCAATCATCAATATCAGAATTCTTGTAGTTCAGGTGGTAAGACTCCCAATCTCCCACCATAAACTTAAGTTCAAATCTTACCCGAATGTGCGAGTATGCATTTTTTTCTTTATTAATAATAAAAAAAGGACTTTAAAGCCCTCTTTTTTTTAAAAAAAAAAGTGCCTAAATTTTTTTTCTTCAAAATTATCCAAGTTTTTATCCTATTTACACATAAGTATTTTTTTATGATTAAATTTTGCTTGTATATAAAAAGATAAAAGTTTGAGTATCTTTGTATAAAGAAATTTTTTTTTTTAACACATTTTATGTAAAATTGACCAAATTTGAGTACCTTAAAAATTATTTAGCATATATTTTAGCAAAATAAAAATTAATTTTCCTATTAGATAGATATTAAATTTATTTTTAAAAATACGTGTTTATGACTTTATCTTAACTTGATTAATTTGATATATTTTTTAAATGATTGATTAATATTAGAACTTTTTGTTTGGGTAAACAACAAACTTCAACGGGATTTAAAATATCAATATCGCTAAAAAATATAAAAATTTAAATTTTATAAATATATTAAAATATTGTTATTATCGATAAAAATATTAAAAAAAAAATACAAAAGTTATAGAAAAATAAAGTCATAAAAACTTTAATAAAGTTCTAAAAATATCAAAATAATTCATTATTTATTTAATAAATAAATTATCTTATTTAATACATATAAAAACAAATATGTTTCATATTTATTTTACCAATATATTAAAAAATTAAAGTGTAATTAGTTAAAATATTTAAAATGATTATTTAAACTAACAAATTTTATGACTAATAGAATTAAATAAAATTAATTATAAACAATATTTAATATAATATTGTCTACATGTGGAAAATATTTTCATCCTTGCCGCAACCAACGATTTCCGACGGGCAATGCTCACAAACTCGAATAATCAAATATATTTATTCTAACCCCAATCAATCAAACCTTTATTGACAAATTTTCACAAAACATATATACTGGTGGGTCAGTTATGGTTGAAAAACCTTCGTAGTCGAATATATGTTTGTCAAGTTATTTTAGTATCCTAACCCCAAATTTATTTCCTTCTCATTCATTTCAAAATTAGGGTTAGGAGAAACACGAGAGAAATTGTAAGTGTTAGGCGTAAATTGGTTTACCCTATGATAAATGGCTAAAGAGCAAACATGAAAATTTTAATATTTTTTAAGATGGAAAATAATTTAAAAACTAAAACATTAACCAACTTATTGTACTTGAAAAGAATGCACGAGAACTAAAATGACCAAAAATTATTTTAAATGAAATGTATTGCAAAAAAGCTATGACCCAAATGTACAATTTCACCATTTTGTAAAGAATACTATTCAAATGAGCCTTACCTTTTGTATAAATAGTGAGACAACCTATTTTAAAATAGTGGTACAAAAGTACACCTTTTTCTAAATAAACTAGTACAACCCTTGGCCTCTAAACAAGGATTTAATAACAGGAGCAAACTAGAAGTATTATCTATACTTAATGTTACAGAAAAATACGGGGTCCTATATTTATTACAAAAATAATATTTAAATCAAGTATTTATTTTTTGTAAGATTTTATTCCCGTTATTAAAAAATGACCCGCACATGGACATAGTCAATTTTTTTTTTTCAATTGCATTAAATAGAAATTATTTTATCCCGAACAATCTGTATTCAAAAGATTTGAAGAAAAAATTAAATAAAATGAGGAAAAAAAAAAAACCTTAAAAACCAATCATTTATTATTGTGCGGTCATTTTTTAATAAAAATAAACTAAACTGTCACAAAAAATAAATATAGGACCTAAATGTCATTTTTAAAATAAGTATAAGACATTTCCAGTCACCTTGCCATAATATTATTTCTCCTACTATACTGGGCATTACAATGCGTGGTAGGAAGGACTTGCATATATATCATCTGATTCATGCCGTTGAATACATTTGCTTTCTGCTAGATACGGTATCAGTCAATTCACGATCCTTTGTTTCAAGTGGGAAGAGCAGTACACAGATTCCCGATACAAGACTTACAATCACGAATAGAATAATTGATGCAGTTTGATGACATCCATGAATCAATCCTACTGCCACAAGAGGACATAGCATTCCACCAATTCTACCTATGGAGCTTGCAATTCCCACTCCAGTTGTTCGGACTGAGGTTGGGTATATCTACAATTCAAGTGTCAATAATATAAAATGTTCTGTCATAATTTGACATGTTTTTAAATGTAGCATAAAGGGCCATCTGGGATAAATTCAATAAAACAGTATGCTGATATTTGTTTTATCCATAAATCATCTTCTATTCTATGTTAGTCCTTTTAGATTTGGGTTTTAAGGGTTCATTTCCTCTTAAAACAAAATGCAATTAGAATTGCAGTGGAGGAATAAAATTTAGAATGCATGGTGTTGAGGATGATCAAGGCCTGTTATCGGAACATTTCAAGAGGCAACACTCAAACAGAACCAAGAAAAAAGACCACATGCATTAATAATTTCCAAATCCACCTCATAACAGCTACCATGTCCTTGTACAAAAAAAATCCAGAAATTACAGAACTAGATGTAACCAATGACTTTGGGTTGACGGAACAACCTACCTTAACATCTAGGCATGAACTTTTACTCCACCTACCTCAATCTTGAGAAAATAAATTGTTGAATGTAATGTGTACATTACAAACGTTATATAGTACAATATATATACAAAAAATAACTAGCCCTACCATTAAGGCTGAAGATTTAATCTACTCTAATTTGGCAAGTAAAGATATTATGAATATTTACAAAGATATTTTGACAAGTAAAGATATTATGAATATTTAAAAAGATATTTCTTAATACTCCCCCTCAAGTTGGAGCATGAATATCATGAAGTTCCAACTTGTTGCTTAATGTCACAAACTGATCCTTCCCTAAGGCCTTTATAAAAATATCTGTCAATTGGAAGCGTGTAGGTACATACGATGGACTAATTATTCTAGCTTGTAGTTTTTCTCGAATTATGTGACAATCAATTTCGATGTGCTTTGTACGCTCATGAAAAACAAGATTAGCAGCAATATACAAAACTGACTCATTATCACAAAACAATGGTGCAAGAGCTGTCTGTGGGACTTTTAAATCCTGTAGTATAAAGCGTAACCAAGTCAGCTCCAAACATGTGTTGGCCATAGCTCGATATTCAACTTTTGTTGATGATCTTGAAACATTGGTTTGTTTTTTTGATTTCCATGAGATGAGCGAATTTCCAAGAAAAACACAATATTCTGTAACTGATCTTCTTGTCGCATGACAACCTCCCCAATCTGAATCACAAAAATCCTTCAATGTAAGATTGTTGGTGGCAGAAAATAACAAACCTTGACCTGAAGCCCCTTTTAGGTATTTAAGAACTTGTATGGTAGCATCCCAATGAGGTCTGCGAGGCTGATGCATGAATTGACTTAGTGTTCGAACAGCATAAACTATATCAGGCCTTGTGACAGTAAGGTAGATCAATCGGCCAACCAGTCTCCTGTATTTGGTTGGATCATTCAGTAATTCTCCATCTGTGGGAGTGAGTTTCAGATTCTGTTCCATTGAAAACTTGTCTGGGCGTGCACCTAGAAGTCCCGAATCTTGCAAATTATCAAGTGCGTACTTTCTTTGACATGAAAATACATTTCTTAGAACGGGAGAATTCAATGCCCAGAAAATATTTCAAATCTCCAAGGTCTTTGATGCGGAAGCGATTGAGAAGGAACCTTTTGAGACGTTCCATTTCTAGAAGATTATTTCCAATTAGAAGTATGTCGTCAACGTAGATAAGAACTGCAATAAATGAAGTGCCTTGAGCCTTGGTAAAACGAGAATAATCAACTTTAGACTGTTTATAACCGAACTTTTGAATAGTATCTGAAAAAGTAAAAAACCAGTTTCTAGAAGCTTGTTTAAGGCCATAGAGGGACTTGTTGAGTCGACATACAATGTTTTCTCCCTGTCTGCGAAGACCAGGAGGAGGCTCCATGTACACCACCTCATGTAAATCGCCATGGAGAAAAGCATTTTGAACGTCTAATTGGTGGATGAACCAATGGCAGGTAGCAACAACAGTAAGAAGACAGCGGAGTGTAGTGAGTTTAGTCATAGGGGAGAAAGTCTCTTGATAATCAATGCCCTCAATTTGATTGTAGCCTTTAGCAACAAATCTAGCCTTGTAATGCTCAATGGTGCCGTCGGACCTGTATTTGATTTTGTATACCCATTTACAGCCGATCGATTTATGACCAACAGGTAATGGAACCAAACTCCAAGTGTTATTGTGCTGTAAAGCCTCTAATTCTGCAGTCATGGCTTGACACCAATGTGGATCAAAAATAACCTGAGCATAGGATGTGGGTTCTGTGTAACCTGTAATGTTAGCAAGAAAAGCACAATGTGCAGAAGATAAACGAGAGTAGGTAAGGAAGTGGGAAATAGGATAGTACCTGATGTAGAACGAGGCGTTGAGGTTGAGTGATTGACGTGGTTGGACATGTGGTAGTCTGTATGCCATGCCGGAGGATGTTTAGAGCAAGTGGACTGTCGAGGAGGGGGAATGAGAGTAATGAGATTATCAATATGTGGAGGGGTGGGATCGATGGATGGGGTCAAAGGTGGGATGGAAGAGGTGGGGTTGTCATACACGTCATATGCATCAGAGAGGATAGAGTAGGTGCTTGTGGTGGGTCATTTGAAGGTTGTGGCATATCGATTGGTGGGGTCCAGTTGTTAATGAAATCCATGGAAAGGTAGTGTTGGGGAGTATGTGGAGTAGGTGATGTCGGAGATTGAGAGAAAGGAAAGAGATGTTCACAGAATCAGACATCACGACTAACAAAGAATTTGTTGGTCTCCAAATTGTAGAGTTTGTAACCCTTTTGGCCAGTAGAATATCCAACAAAGACACAACATGTGGCATGGGGATCAAATTTATGAATAGGATGGACAACAGTTGCATAACAGAGACAATCGAAGACTTCCAAGTGGTTAAGTGATGAGGGACGGTTGTATAACAATTCAAAAGGTGATTTAGTGGAAAATAATGGTGAAGGTAATCAATTAATAAGATAGACAGCAGTCAGGACGCATTCACTCCAAAAAGTAATAGGTAAGTGGGATTGAAAAAGTAATGTACGTGCGACAGTAAGAATGTGGCGATGTTTGCATTCGACGACTCCATTTTGTTGTGGAGTGTAAACACAAGTGCGCTGATATTCAATGCCTTTATTTTGAAAGAAATGTCTCATATAAAAAATTCAGACCCGTTGTCTACTCGAATGGTTTTAATGTTGGCATGGAATTGAGAGTGGACAAAAGTAATAAAAGACTTGAAAAGGTTTTGGGTTTCAGCTTTATGCTGCATCAAAAATATCCATGTGCATCTAGTAAAGTCATCCACAATAGTAAGAAAGAAACGTGTCCCTGAATGTGTGGGAATTTTGTACAGGCCCCAAATATCACAATGTAACAAATCAAATGGAGCTTTAGTTGATATTAAACTTAGAGGAAATGGAAGCTTTGTTTGTTTGGCCATTGGACAAACACTACAATTATTATCAAAAGAAATATTATTGGAAGGCAATAATGGGGAAGCCAATCGAAAACGAGCAAGGGATGGGTGTCTAAGTCGCATGTGCCATAAATTCGATGAGAGTGAAATTTGATACGAGACAAGTGTCTTTTGCAACGGAGACATGTAATAGAGACCACCACGCTGTTCACCCAAGCCAATCATCTTTCCCGTAACCAAGTCTTGCAAAACACACAAGGTAGGAAACAAAATGGCACAACAATTTAAAGAAGTAGTGAATTTGCTGGCAAACATTAGATTTAAGCGAAAAGATGGAACACACAAAACTTTGTCTAATGTGATATTTGAATTGAATGGTATAGTGCCAGTGGAAGTGATTGGAGCATGAGAACTAGGAGGTAAATTAACAATGGGCATGTGTGATGATTCAGTTTTGGTGAAAAGTATGTGATAATAAGTGATGTGATCAGTAGCTTCGCTATCTAAAATTCAATGTTTAGTGAACACAAATTTTATAGAAGAAATGGAAAAAAGGAGCCAGACCTGCAGCATTTGCATAAACATTGTTATTACCAGAGGAATGAGTCGAACTCATCATAGAAACTGCATGTGCTAATTGTTGGAGTTGCTTTGCCGAGAACCCATGTAAAGGGTTGGAATGAGAGGCTGGCTAGGTTGGTGCATTGGAACCATATGACTGGGCTCCTTGCGTTGGAGATGTGTCCGCTGCATGGGTAGTAAGAAAAGGCCCACGTGCATGGATGTTCCCTTTAGACCCTTGACATTATTGCTTAGATTGATTGTGCCTGCTGCCTTGAATGCCTGTGTCATTGGGAACCCATGTCCCATTTTTAAATTTATATCTTTTTTCAGTGTGACCTCTCCTATCACAATACTTGCAATGGAATTTGAGAGTCCAACATTCTTCAACTGTATGACCATTTCTATCACAGTGGTCACAGTGTTTGTTTGTTGAATTATTTGACATATTGTTTGAACGGCTGTGAATCGCAGCAGCAATGAAAAAATTCGTTGTAGGTCCTAATGTTATTTGTCGCTGTGTTTCGTCTTGAACGACCAATGAATAGGTTTGACGGACATTAGGCAACGGTGACATCATGAAAATATTCCCACGAGCACTGTTGTAGGTGTCGTTGAGGCCCATAAGGAATTGCATCATCCGATCTTCCTTTTGTGTATTGTGTGCTTTTACCTCGTTAGATGTAAGAGGGGTCTGATATGTTTCTAATTCATCCCAAAGATCTTTGAGTTTCTTATAGTAATCTGAAACCGTCATGGTTCCTTGTGAGAGAGAGACAATGGATTTCTATATCTGATATATGGTGGGTGCATTCTTTTGTGAGAATTGATCTTTGAAATCTTGCCACACTTGATGAAAAGTCTTGGCATGAACGACTGCTTTGGCTAGATCAGGTTCCACCGAGTGAGCAAGCCATGATAAAATCATACTATTGCATTGATTCCAGAGAGCATATTTGGTTGGTTGTTCAGTTTCTGAAGGAGGTTGAATGGATCCATTGACGAAGCCGACTTTGTTCTTGGCCGTGAGAGCATGGATCATGAATTTACTCCAAGATGGGTAATTGGTGCCGTTCAACTTTATTAGATGAGCATGAGACCGGGATGATTTGATTGATGAACAAAAAATGGGTGTGATGAATCAATACTAGGATTTTTGGCGCTTGAGTTTTTGGAGTTATTGTTTTTTGTTTCTGGTGGTGCTTGATCTGACATGGTGTTTGAGGGCAGTGGGTGGCGGCGAGCAAATATTACTGGCGATGGGTAGTGTTTTTTGTGTGTGGAAGCTTCTGGTACGCAAGTTTCTCTTTTTTTTTTTTAAGTTTGCTCTAATACCATCTTGAGAAAATAAATTGTTGAGTGTAATGTTTATATTGCAAACGTTACATAATACAATATATATATAAAGAATAGTTAGCCCTACCATTAAGGCTAAAGATTTAATCTTACTCTAATTTGGCAAGTAAAGATATTATGAATATTTACAAAGATATTTCTTAATACTCAACAGCAAGGTAAAAACTTTTACTCCGACAATACATTAATAGTTAGATATACACAGTAGAAGCCAATAAGAGAATCTGTCAGCATAGCAAATAGATCACCAACTGTAAAAGATTTCCATGCAGTTCCAAAACAAGCAATTATAGTCCTATAACCTTCCAAATGCACACAACTTAATTAACTTGTCTCAGATTGAAGGTCGCTTTTACTTGGGACCTATTTTACATGGACTCTTCATGTTTTGTGAAGTACCCTTGTCCAAGCAAACATCACATGGTCATAGGTGTAGGTATTCAAACAACTTTAATTTGGTGCAAATATGCATAATTTAGAAAAATGGAAATGTTTGGCACCCAAATTATCTAAATATTTACGAATCTAGATATGCTAAAATAGTCCGTGTAATATAGCTTAAGACCAAAGAAACTCTAAAGCATTTGGTTTTTCTTCAAAAATCTGAACTGGAAGTTTTAAACGATTCTATATGTTTAACACCTGTTATCTCTACCTATCAAACAAACTATATGTTGAATAAGAAGAAAGAGACTACAGTTTTTGACTATCATATTTGAACTATTCTTGAGGTCTAATAAGTAGAATTTCATATAATTTGAATGTCTCTAAGAGAACTTATTACCAACAAAAATACCTCAATAGCCTAGTAGTAATGAAAAGAGCTAACATAATTGACTTCCAAGTTTTCATCTTTAATGGAAACTAAATGCATTTAATATTCAGTTAATTTATCAAAAAGTTCAGAAGTTACCTCAGGGGCATATATATAGATAACCGTGAAGGTTGCAGTGATGCATATGCGAGCTCCAAAGAGAAAGGTTGTAGTTAAACTCTTAGGCTGATGAATTACCAATGGAAATAGAAATAAGCAACACAGGAAGAACATGCTTGACATTGAAAATTTACGCCCAAACTTGTCAACAGTGGCAGCAGCTATGACAAGCCCAGGTAACTCTTCAGGAATCAAAAAGTCAACGTCAATCAAGTATCCTATAGAACTGATAAAAACGAAATCTTGTGTTCCACATATTTTAGTATAATTATTATTTGATGTAAAGAGAAGCTCACCTGCAAAACTAGTAATGAACACATCTCTATAGCTAACACTCTGAGATGTTTCTGACTGTAATGCACTTGGCATACACTTACTATTTCCATTGTTTAACTCAGAGGTTAACAGCACAAGGCCATAATAAGAGAAAGCATTTCCGAAAAAAACTATCCATAAGAGCAAGGTTGACCTAAGTAGTTCGGGGGAAAGAAGCATCAACAAGGATGAAATAGCTCCTGCATTAGAATTCTTCGCCTTAGCAGCTACTTCTTTGCTTTGTATTGGCGAAAGTAAAAACATGTCTTCAGCTGGTGTAATACTTTCTTGTAGCTCAATATGTTGATCAGTAACAAGAACTCCAAGTGGGAGGTCCTTTCCATTTATTCTTGCTATATTCTCCAAAATGGTTAGTGCTTCAGATGTTCTACCTTTGAGACATAAAAACCGTGGTGATTCAGGTACAACCCAATAAAATATAAGGAGAAGAGATGATGGGAGAGAAGATAGTGCAAGTAGCCATCTCCAACCCAGTGTTGGCATCACAAGCTGCCGGGAGGAAAACATTCAAACGTAAAGTAGGAATCAGATTAATGAGTCATAAGGCATATCAAGAAAACTTTTCATTTTCCCCACCACCCATCCTTCATATGTATGTTTCGATGTAGGTTATTTACTGAGTTAATCGTGAGCAGTTAGGTTTTCATTATATGAAACAAGTTTTAGGGACTGTATTCATATTTAGGGTTTTTAGATAAAGACTTCTATAATAGTTACTAGAGATCGGAAATTTCCTGATATAGGACTGCACTCTACAGATTTCCTTTAATAACATCTTCATTGCCTTGACAAGATTGGGTCAAAGACAAGCTATGTGATGGAAATCCTAATATGCTACGGTCAACCTATACTTGCCTTAGAAAAACTATTGTATTAGGACCTAAGATTATTTTGTATTATTTGTGTTTTATTTTAATTTTGCTCAAAGATATCTATGGGGCAAGTTAAATTGTGCTCAGGTAGTTTACTTGTTTGCCAAAGTTGTTTTATGCCTTAGTGACCAAGTTAGATTATGCCCAACTAAGTTTGTAAACCGAATAAAGTATTGTGTGATATAGACTTTGATGATTGAGTGAATTTTATCTTTCTCTCGCCTCTCTAATTATTTTTTTCCTCTTTATCTAAATTATTATTTCTTCACTCCCTAACCTTAACTTCTCCTCCTCCCTTTCCCCCTAGTTCTCTTCCCTTGTCGTTCTACATTAGTTGATAGGGATTGGGAGCAAAAAATAATTAAATAATCAGATTTGGGAATACGAGTATAGAATAAGAGAGCTTTAAAATGGGAGGGAGAAATTTAGAGGGGATTTTTATTCATTCATTTTAGTGCATCAAACATAATAAACCTACGTTATTGAAGAAGAAAAAATTTGTTTCCCGGAGACCTCTCTCTTCGGACTGCCTCTCTCAACCCTGTGTTGGATTTGTTTTTGCATGCAAATTCTCGCTCATTTCTCATTTTTAATGGCAGTACAAAGGTTGCTACAGGTATCTCTCCTACTCCAGTGTGGGTTCAAGTCCATGATCTTCCAATGAATTGGAGGATTGATGTGATTGTTAGAAGGATTACATAGTTTGTTTGTTCGGCGATTGAAGTTGATAAATTTTCTCTAACTAGTAGTCTTGTATGTATTTATTACTGGTATTTTTATTAATGTCATTTAAATGTATTGTTAAAGGATAAAAAATGGGAAAAATAGGAAATTTTAAATTACATGGCATCATTTGTTTTTATACATGCATCAAGAAAATAATTTTTAGGAAAATAGTTTCTGTCTATGTTAAGGTCTTGCAGAGTTGGGCATCGCAGGACATTGGTTGCAGCAACCTAATGTATCAAGGACTATAGATATGCACTTGACACATGCATTTTTAGAGTATGTCCATACATGTGTCTTGAACTATGATCACGCATGTATATCGAATTTGACCAATACATGTGTCATATGTATCTCATCATATTGCTCAGAATATGATCATACACGTATCTCGAAGTTGGACCAATACATTTATTTTGGAGTTGATCAATATATATGGAATGATTTGATAGCATGACATGCATGCTTACTTGATATATTTATCGTATTGAAATGTTTTCTATTCAACATTCTTAGAGCAAACTAACAAATATACCATCGAACTTCGAGTATTTATACAAATTTACCACTTAATTTTAGGTCATGAAAAATCTACCACAAAACAACTTATAAGTGTTACAAATCAACCATGTTTGTTAACTTTTTATTAGTTGTACAAATCTACCACCAAAATATGTAATGGTAGTATTAGATTTGTAACACTTATAAAAAGTTTGGTGGTAGATTTGTAACAATTATACGGAATTTGATGGTAGATTTGTCACGGCCCAAAATTAAGTAGTAAATTTGTACAAACATCCTAAGTTTTGTGGTACATTTTTAAGTTTACTCAACGTTGTTATTCTCCCCATTTGCATGATATGATATTTATGAAACTGTTAGTTTTAAAATATTAATTTTCTTTTATATTATTTTAAATGATATTGTGGAGTATTTTCCTACTAAGCTGTGAGCTCACCCCTTTTTCTTAAATATAACTGATTAGGTTATTTGGGGAGTAGAGAAGTGGTTCTTAAGCGTGGCAGCTGAAATATTTTAAGGTTCAATTTAGGACCCCTTTTGTTATTTTGATTACCCTGGTTGTATTGGAGACAAAGCTGAGACACTTTATTCTGTGACTTAATAATGTATGAAATTTTGGTTTCGGATCTTTCTTTCGACGCTGCATTTTTATCCTTTATCTCTATGTTGTTATAAAGTTAATTAGTTTTAAAACAGGGATATCCCAGATTAAAAGATTTTTAAGTATTCTTTTCTGTAAAATTTTAAGAAATTATTTAAACTCTATCCCTTCTTTCCACTAATTCATGTTCCAGGCGTGACAAGATTTGACAGATCTATAACTAGACTAGCTTTCCGTTGACCAAGCAAGACTAAATTTAGTGTATTACCATTGTAGACTGCATCCTCTCTTCTTCCCTCCTCTCCCCCCCCCCCCCAAAAAAAAAAAAAATATATCCAAAAACTTCAAACTGTTCAACAGCTTTTATCCCTTCTAATGCCTTAAATCCTTTCAGTTATTACCATTATCCTCAATTAACTTCATATTCAAGCCCATTGTGTAGCTTATATGAGCAAGAGCCTGGTTTGTCCTAGGTAAAAGAAAGCATATTGCAGTAAGAGGAAAAGGATGAATCAAGTGGAAAGAAAAAATAAAATAAGTAAACATGGTGGATTGTCCCTAAAAAAAAAATAAACAATTACAAAAAAAATACATAAAATCATGTGCATGAGAAGTAATATTGACACAAAAAAAACAAATTCATTATTAAGTAAAATAGGTTCAAAGGGGAAAAGATGAGAAATAAACCATGCATCATTTTGAAAAAGTCCAGTAAAAGAGCCCTGAACAACCCCATCCCACAAAAGCTACACAGGAAAAGCTTTGAAACATAAAACACAAGCGAAATGCATCTTTAGAGTAAGAGGAAAGAAGGCTTCCTTCTAAAACAAAAATAAAGATAACTTAAGATTGGTGATAAAAGCAATTATACTTTAAAATACATCATGCACTAAATAGTCAAAATAGTAAGGAAATTTGAAGCATACCCACGCAAGTGAAGCCTCAAAGATAGTTCCAAGGGTCCAAAAAGCTGAAAAAACAACCATCCAAGTTCCTCTATTAGGAGCTGGGATGAACTCCAGAAACCAGGATGAGAGTACAGGGCCACCGCCCAAACCAAAACCGACGAAACAACGAAGAATTATCAACAAAGTGTAATTAGGGGCAAGAGCACTCAAAAATCCAGCAGCAGCAGTAAGCATTGCTGTAGTGACGAATCCTTTCCTGAAGGAGTATTAGTGTGCAAAATAAATTAATTAAAAAAAGAGAGACTTTAGGATTCGTAGAACATCAAAGAAAGAAAAGCAAACCCAAAAATAACAGTTACTTAGAAACAATAAGTTAGAAGTTGAGAATCAAAACTTGATAACAAGGGTAAAAAGTAGATGTTAGAATTATCAAATGAAACCTGCAAGCTATAACCTAACAAGTCATATTACAATAGTACCAGAAGGAAAACAAGAATAAAAAAAATTATATTTTTGATTTATTGGAAAGCACGGGCTAATTGCTAATATTATGGACCACATTGAAAAATGGCAAAATGTCACACCTTCGTCCATGTTTATCAGAAACTATGCCCCATGTGTAGGCTCCAACCAGCATGCCAGCAAATACAACGCTGGTTATAAGGCTCTCTTGCTGAGGAGAGAGATCCCACGCAGATTCAAGCGCTGGTCCTACAAAAGAAAGGAGCATCATCTCCATGGCTTCGGCAACCCAACCCATACCCGCATAACCAAGCACTAGAATTTGGAAATAGCCAAACCCAATTTCCCCAAGAGCCTCCTCTACTGTGAACTTCCGTTCTACCATTCCCGTCTGCTCTCTCATCTCAAGTAGATCTGAAATTCACAAAACGTAACAAAAAAAGAAAGAAAAAACATATCAACAAAATATCAAATCCACAATATTAAAGGATAGCATGGAGCTATGAATTGTAAGGAATTTTCTAAATTTTTTCATATAGATAACAACAAGAAGAAAAAAAAAACTACAAATATGACGATCCGAAGTAAGCATGAACCAAAGTTTCAGAGCAATGGTATGCAAATGTAATTATTAAATGCAAATATATTAAACAAAAAAAGAAGAAGATAAATTCGCGAGTAAATTGAACTGTAAGAGCACTGAAATTCACAAGAATGGATCAAGGAAATGGTAAAGCGATTTACTTTGACTCTTAAGAAAAAGAAAAAAACACCTACCCAAATAATATTCTCAGTAAAAGAAATCAGTGAATGACTATAACATCTTTCATACTTCCGAGTCTTCAGCTTGTGGCATCAGCTACCTTCTTCTGCACAATCGTTTTTGGTTTAAGGGGACATAGCTCGTTATTGGAAAAGTCAAAACATCTTGTATGGTCATCGAATATCGATGCAGGGTGAAATGATTCAAAACTACTCGGGTGATATAAAAAAATATCAAAAACAACCATGTGTTTCAAGTAAATGTCAAAAACACCCTTATATTTTGAGAAATAGCACAAATGTCATTCTGTAAATGAACCGTGAGATAAACGTTTGGTGCTTTGCATGCAGTTTTAGTATTTTTATATATTTTTCAGTTTATTTTATTTTTTTTGTATTAAAAAATGATTGCTTATGTATAAGTTAAAGTGATAAAGGTCAATTTTTTGCTATAGAACTGGCTTCATTCACTGGTTTTTGTTTTATAGGTTTAATATGGCTTGAAAAAAAGTGGTTTTATATTATTTGTGTGATGACGAAGTATGCTGGTAGGATAAGATATGATGAATATAGTTAGATAGAACGTTATCCTGAGGTTATTAAAAAGTATGTTAGATCTTGGACTTAAATTAACTAGGGAGTTATTCATAATGGAAGCTATTGTCCTTAATAACAATAAGTTGAAGGAACTGAATAATAATATGATTATGAGTTGATGGATCTGATGAATTCATATGAGAATAAAGGGATTAAAACCTAGATTTATATGTTAGTTTGTTGTCTTTCACTTTGTAACTATCTTTTTATTTTGCCTATAAATATTACTTTAAATTTAGAGTAGTAATTTTTGTCGCGATAAGAATAAAATATTTTAATTATAATTGATCAATAATTTTTCCTATTTTTGCAGTGTTTTTATTTCTTATTATTGTGTATAGACAAGAAAGGAAAATTTGAAGCAAATTTTTTCATGTGTAAACTATCACATTAACATAATATTTAACACAACATGAGAATGACTTAATTGATATAATTTCACACCCTAATTTAAATCAAGCTCACTATATATAACTATAAATTTATGCAACTATAAAATATATTTGAAAAATTACTTAAAATAATACCCCTAAATTTGAAAAAAAAAAAAAAACCTCAATAATATGGAATGAGATTTAATTGGCCAAAGTTCAACACCTTAATAAAAACAATTGGTGTTGATTTTTTTTTTTATAGTAAAAATATAAGAGTTAAATATAATAAAACTATTTTTTTCGGTTATAAATTTTAAAGTGTTAGAAATATTATTTTTCTAATATATTTTTACAAATATTATGTGAAAATGGAGATCGAGGATGGACTGGCCGAAGGGCAGTGCCCAAATCCCATCGTGCTCCCACGAGTTCAATTTCCACTGTTGCCAAAATTGGAATTTTCACATAATCAAAGGGAGAAAAAACACTTGCTTTAAGTATCTATGTGATTGGGAACATCAACTCCAAAGACTTCCACAAACAATATTCTCTTTATATATAATTCAATACAATTCGGAACCATAATTCGGGCTGCCAGAATAGCTCCTCTGAGTTTTGAGGTTGATTATTCATTATTTGTATAATTTTCCAAAAAAAGGGGACTATTTGGCATATTAATGGGCTAATTCTTCAAAACCACCAAGGTATTAAAGAAATAATAATCCTAACAGCAGCTATAAGTGCACATATTGTTCAAAAAAAAAAAAGCGACAAGTGCACATCACTCTCTTACACATAAGAAAGTCATTATATGATAAGAAACATGTCCTTGACAAGAAGCATATCGGAAACTGTTCTTAGTAGTTATCCATGCACGTACATTCCAGCCCCTATCTAAAAATGCCATAAGGCTTTGAGCTCTCAATATCTACTTGAATAAATGAGCTAGGTCTGGATCATTCAAGTCCACATCTAACCATCCATTTAGTCGCATGTATTCTATGTAATGATCTGGGGGCTTTACAGAGCGGGGGTTCACCGGAGTAAAGCCATGAATCCTCTCCAGGTCCCGAGCCAGCCACCTGACATATGCATGGTCTAGCGGAGGTACAACCTTCAAGAAAACCTCTTCCTTTTCTTGTTTCACAGGTCTATTTCCCATGTTAAAGATGTATGCTATAAAAGTGCAACTGCAATCACATGACATTTAGCAGCACCAACTAGAGAAATTAGCAACCATCATAATTGATAATGACTGAAGGAAAAATAAAAATTGCAGTTTTTTTGGTTGGAAACTTAAAGCATAGAGAGATGGGAATGGTAGAGAAGTTTCTTATAAAACTAAAAGCATTGGCAACATAAACAGCAAATATATATATATATATATATACACACACACGGAGATCACATGGAATAGGCTCCATACTTGATGAAATTCACAAACGCAGTTAAGAAAGGTGAATTTCATGATGTAGCTTCATTTTTAAGACACAAGTAACATGGCTGGTGAAAAAGGAAAAATAAAAAAAATTACGCGGGTGTATGAAATTTCCACAAACATGTGTTGAAATTTTACACATATTTACTAGTGTGTAAAAATTCTAAACGGGTATGATATGATGTTAAGATTGGGTTAAATAATCATGAAATATATTGTAAAATAAGGTTAACTCAAATTATATTTTGAATTTTCATATAATAATATGAGTTTTTCCTATAAAAAAATAAGTTCTGGTTTGAGGGTAGGGGAAGAAATCTTCGTGAGATGGCTAATCTGCAGGAATGTTTAAAAGACAGGCCATCCAGGCATCAAATATCAAATGCAAGCATGGAAACACTGCATACCTTAGCAGCTCCACCACCGCTGGCACAAAACAACTTATATGTGTTGGAGGAAATTAATAGACATTAGAAATTCATGACCAAATAAAATGTCACAGCAGATTACATTTGATTTCACTAAGTGTTCATTGGAAAAATAAGGAAACCAGTGACCTTTGAAACTTATAAAAGCAGGTTATGACATCAATGGATTGTCAAAAATATACTGAGGAAGGATGGCTGTGTTATGTCCAGATCAAATTCTATGTTCTCATTGAATTTACATATGTATGAAAAAAAATACCAATTTTGAGCCTTGATATTCTGAATTGCATTCTGGGGAAGATCAGACCAATTTTGAAAGAGATGCAGAGAAATTTGAGGAATCTATTTCTCAAAAACTACATTTGTAGTTGCCTATTAGGGCCAAAACCTCGAACAAACTAATACTAGTCTAAAATCCTTCAATGCAGGTCACCAGAAAGGAAAAAAATGTGAAATATGCATATATAATTTACATATGTATGAAAAGCTCCTTGTCATATCAGAGGCTGATGAATAAATATGGAACGAGTCCATTAAAGTCTTACCAAAGGAAAGGAAACCTGAGTTCTAAAGCCGAATATTTAATTTGCATGATGTTGAGCATACTGTGGACGTTACATGACTAATGCCTATATTTTTTTGGCATTATCTCAAGCCATTATCTCAAGCCCAATTATGGGCTTTAACAAGAGGTATCACAAAAGTTTCCAGAGATTAGAAAGCATAAGGTCATGTATTTAGGATATGACCACAATTTATCTATCTAGGATTTAACATCTGGTCTATTGTATAAATTCATGTAGGTTACTTCATTACGTATAACTTTGGATCTTTATTTCCGATGCGAATACAATGTCAATGAAAAAGGAGGTTTAGTGTTAGAAGTTGTTGGGAGTTTAATTCTTTTAAAAGTTTAAGCTAGTAGAAAAATGACCTATAAGAATTATATTCCACGTATATGTTCAAATATAGCATATGTAAATAGAGAAGATTACAACATATATGTACCTTTGTAGTTTGATGCAAAGGTAGTCATGTTGTATTGTTGTAAATTCACCAATGTTTGTGTGTATGTAATGAGTTCTTCCTTTACACCAAAGCACAACACCCATCGCACCCCAAAAATCAGGAAGAAAAATAAAAGACAACCTAATGTCTTATTTATAATATTTGGGTAGCTCCAAAATGGACTTATAGATGGATCCGCTTAATGAGCCAGCTAAAGCCCTTGAGAGAGACTTTGCACACATAACAAAACAATATTTTGGTCCATCCTATATGGTTTAACAAAATTATACATGTTAACTTTACTCCATTGTTTTATATGTGAATGATTTAATTAAATAATTATGCTAATCCATAAAATAATTCTAACATGGCTAACAATGCTTTTATATATCTATCACTCTCCCAAAAGTGTTGCTCTAGGCTTTAAGTGAGACGAGCACATGCTTATCACACAGATTAAACATTTGGTCCATTCCATTATGGCTCCAATACAATTACATGCTTATTAATATGTTCTAACATGCTTTAACATATTACACGATACATAAAAGAGTTGTCAATGATTATGACAATCTATTTAGATAATTCCAACACGTTAAAACACTTGAAATTCATCAATTGGAATTATTGGATTGTGAAAACAGGACTTTCAACTCTAATACCACGTTAAAAGTTGTTAGAAAACCAACTCACCCAAAAGCTGAAGCTAATGAAAAAAAGGCCAATAATACTTTTATACATCTATCAATTAGATCCTGCAACAAAGAAATACTTGATTCCTATGATGCAAATCAAGGTGTACCGAGGTCTCTAGGGATGACAAACTAAAATTCTACTAGTGTGATGCAAGCTACCCATTCATTTTCTCCTAAATTTTAAACTTTCTCGCATCATAAATTTAACATAATAACTGCCCTAAAACTAAAAAAAGGGAAATTGTTCATGTCATTTCACACACTGTCTAAAGTCTTAATATTCTCAAGTACTGGTGGCTAAATGATGGTGTGAGTGAAGCGGTTAAATCCTATATTCATTACTATTTAGACAAACTTGCTTTTACTTTCCCTCCCATAATTTCTTTCCTCAGTTTTGATGCCTAAAACTAGAATAAAAGCAGTTGAACTAGTATTACCTAACAGAAATGGACTAAACGCACAGTAGACGTATTTGTAAAATAATCATAACCAAATTACTACAATGTATTGTGCATTTTCTTTTCAAAACTTAAAGTCAGCTTTTGAATTGGCCAGAGCATTTCTAGCTTCAATATCTATATCTATACTATATATAAAAGTCTAAATTACAGGTTATAAATTTTTTGGACGAAATTGCACACATATTTTAGAGTAAGGACTATTAGTGCAATTATTACCTTAGTTTTGTATATTTAGGACTCTTATTATTATTTTTTTTTTTTGTAAATTCAATAATAAAATTATTAGTATTTAAAGCTATTTGAAATATTAATATGTTCAATTTTTTTTTTTTAGATAATACTAACAATACTATAGTTTTCTTTAAAATAAAATTTAATAGTAATTATATTAGCATTTTAATGTATTTATGATTAGCAGATGTAAATGCATGATTTAAGCTAAGTTAGAACAGGGCGCCTGAAGAATGTGTGAGACCGTAGGCAATAATTAAAAATGAGGCCTCTGACTAATGAGTATTACATATTCTTAAAAAAATTATTAATATTAAATTTATTAAAAGTAACCATTTAAGTTACTCTAACCTGAACCTGAACCTAAATTTAAATTTATTTTACCAAACAAATCAAATCTTTCATGATCTACTACTAAATGAGTAAATACAACAAAAATACCAATCGCATTAGGATGATGAAAATGCTCTACTTTTGTATAAATAACAACAACGACATTAGTTATTATTTTTTTTAGTGAGTTTTTGTTGATATTTATCATTACTGTTTTTGACATTTGCATTCCAAGTTTTTGAACATTTTAACCTCTATTTTTTACAGGAATGAAAAGTAAGAGGGAAAAAATTCACACAAGTATTGTTTTAAACATTCAACAAATCTAGGAGGAAAACTCGAAATGTTCATAATAACACTTTTTTAAGGATCCAAAGGTAAATTAAATCATCATATCAGATCACTAAACTAGCTAATATCAGAGTATAATACAAGGTCGGAAATTATAAGTATAAAGAATAAATCTGAAAACATTAAATCAAAAACTTCATGATAGAACAGAGCCAAGTTAGACAGATTACCTATTACCAATAGAATAAAAGCTAACCAAGCAAGATATCAAAAACAACAAACAGAAGAGCGAAATTTAACAATAATCTAAATGAAATTGAGACAGATTTTCTTTTATTTGCACGACCAAGAAATCATTTCAAACTAACAGCTAATAACCCAAATATGAGAATCACAAAATGAAACTATTGGCTTACATGTAACAGAAGAGGGAGATGATTGATGGAGAACGGAGAACCGAAGAGAGTGGGACAGTGGACCGTGCAGACTACGGGGATGGGTTGATGGTAGCAATGGAGCTTATCGTCTTGACCGGCTTCGTTGGTGAGAAAAGAGGGAATCAGAGAAACTGGGATAAGTTGATTCCAGTTGATTAGGCCTTTTTTTTTTTTTTTTTTTTAAATTAAATTTCATTAATAAATATGATGTCAAAATATATCCATTTAAATACAACAGTAATTAAATTTAACAAATAAAAATTAATGATATTTGTTAACACATAAAAAAAAAAATTTAAACTTTTATTATTCATTTTGTTATAGCAACGGAGCGAGACTGGTCGGACTTGGAACCCAAGTAATTTTTAAATGGGGATGCTTATCGAGATCCAATAAAAAATGGTGACCCTAAATGGAAAACTATGATGTAAGTAATATTAAAATTATTATTTTAAATTTTTAGAAATTTTTTATTTTTATATAAAAAAAATTATAAAAAATAATTTAATAATAACAAAAAAAATAAAATTTATAACCAATAAATAATATTATATGATAAAAAATAAAAAATATATATAAATTTTTTTATGCAAAATAACATTGATAAAATTTTGAAACAAAATAGTTTGAAGTAATAAGAATAAATTATAAAATAATTGTATCACTTTAAATTTTTTGAATTTAAGCAAATAGTTTAAATAATTTTAAAAAAATAATTGTTGATGTTTTAAAAGAATAAATACATAACATAATGATAATATATATAATATATAATATATATATATAATGCATTACATAAAATTAATTTAAGTTTTATGTAATTAAATTTATAAAAAAATAAAAAATATATAAATAAATTTATATATTTATTAAAATGAGCTATATAGTTTCGAAAAAATGGGAATGAAATGTAATTTTCATCCTTGTCCCTCTTCGTATTATAAAATGCGAACCCTTATTCCTCATTCGACATTTTATTATCTCGATCATTACCTCGAACTAAATAATTCCCTCAAGAATTTGTTCCAGAAAAAATTGAAAATCTTACTTTGTTATAAAATTATTAAATCAAGTATTTAATTATTTTATTTGATATATTAATTTTTTTTTAATCTTATCACCTTTAGGATCTCTTTTTGATTAGGACTTTGAACCTGTGTGTCTTAACTGTTGCGTATTTTATTTTAAAAAAGCAAACAACATATACTTTTTAAATTTTTGGCTTAATGATTCTATTTGCCCTTAAACTTAAATAAATTTATACGTAGATTTTTAAATTTTATAATTTAGTCTTCAAAATTTTAAAATTTTATATATATAGGTTATAAATATTTAAATCTTACAATTTAGTCCCTAAATTTTTAAAAATTCTCACGTAAGTCTTAGTTAAGCTATTAAAATACATATTTGTGAAACAAAAATTATGATCTATTTTAAAATTTTAAAATTTGGATACTAAATCTTATGATTTAAAACTTTAGAGATTTTTGTGTAAAGTTTTAAAAGTTTTGAGGACCAAATTACATGTTTAAAGATTGAAGGTCTATGTATAAATTTAGTTAAAATTTAAAGACTAATAATATACTTTTTCTTGCATTTTGCACTTGAGTACCCTTTACTATTTTTATTTACTTTACATTTTTCATATTTTGATTTTCTTATTCCTTTTTTTTTTTTTTTTTTTTAATTTAGTACTTTAATTTTTATCCTTTGATTTTCTTATTATTTTATACTTTTGATGTTTATTTTTAAGTTGGTTTAAAATTTTGAAATAAATGGGTGAAAATTAAAAAAAAAAAAAAAGAAACTAGTTATAAGAAAGAAGAAAAAAGTAAAAAGGCCAAAATAATAAATATTAAAAAGGGACTAAAATTTAAAGAAAAAAACAAGAGTAACAAAGTGTAGTTTAGCCTTTAATTTATTATTTTAGTAAGGCAAATAAAAATAACACAACTGATTTGTTCACAACGCATGAACTCTTCCCTTACTTGGAATTGTGATCTAGATTGTTCACAACACATATCGTGAGTAAGAGCTGGAATTTCATGCAAAAGCGTTGTAACAATGATTCAATTTGAGATAGCATCAAGGATCAAATCCTTATTTACACTCAATTGGCTCCCCAATAGCTCCAAGACTATCAGCAATAGTCTTTAATTAATTTCATCTTGTACTCATCAACTGTAAGATTCTCTTTCTTGATCATGGTCTACTATTGCAGTTTCGTCAACTCCATTACTCGAGATTGACCTGTGGAGGAGAATAATTTTTCATATGTTCCACAGGTCATATGAGTTAGAAAATACTTTTGTTTTTGGTGAAAATCATCACCAATACCAAATCTAGGAATATTCATATGAAATTATCAAAAATGAAAAATAAATAAATACTCTTCCACAATTGTTAAAATGCAAAAGCTTAGTAAAAATAGTTTAGGAGAATGTTTTTCTGCCTATGTCAAGGTCTTGCGGAGTTGGGTACCCTGAGATACTTGTTGAAGCAGGTTGAATTAATACGAACTAGAACTGCCTACTTTATATATGTATTTTTGGAGTATCACCATACAAGCGTATTTGATTTGTACAGCACATGGATACATATGTCATATGTATTTTGGAATATGATTATACATGTATATAAAAATTGGACCAATAATATGTGTATCTCGTAGTTGACTAATACATATAGAATGATTTGATAGCATAACATGCAAATTAAATTGACACATTTTTAGTAGAATCTATCGAAGTAAATATGTTCTACGATTAAACATTGTTTTTCATCCCATTTGCATGATGTGGTATCTATGAAACTGTCAGATTTCGGAAAAGAAAATATGGTGTTTTATTTTAAAGTGGTAATTTCATTTGCATTATTCTTAATTAAATGTTGTGTGAAGTACTCTTCTATTGAGCTATGAGCTCACCCCTTTTTATTAAACATTTCAGATTAGGTTTTTTGAGGAGTTGTGATGTGGATTGTGAGCATGATCGTTGAAGTAGTATTTACAGATTCAGTTTAGAACCTCTATTTGTTATTTTGTTTACCCCTTTTGATGTTGTAATGCAACTTTATTTTGAACATCTTTTTTAATACATAGCATAACTTTATTTATGTATAAAATTTTAATTTTAATCCTCATGATGAAAAAGAATAAAAAATATATGTTCATTTTTCTTATAACTTAAATGAATATTTTTTTTTAGTATTATGAAAAAATGAACTTTTTTTTTTTACCGAGGGAGTTAAAAATGAAATTAATTAAATAACTAAGTCATTTATGGACCCAAGGGTTGAGCATAATGGGGGCTGCAACCTCAACTAAATTTTTTACAAAAAATTAATTACATGTATATTTTTAACATTAAATAAATATTTTATTTGTAGTAATATATTGTATTTAATTTTTATGTATATATTTTGGTATATGTTAACAATATTTAACAAATACGTGGATAAAAATAATATGAATTGTAAATAAAGTGGTTAAATATATATATATATATATATATATATATATATATATATATATATATATTTGGTAACTATTATTAACAGAAATAAAATTGTAGTAATATATTATGTAAAAATTATTCTTAAATGTAATAATCTAAAAAAATTTAAATATTTAACTTTAAACTCAATATTATAAAAAAAAATTAAAAAAAAAAATAAGAATATGATAAGCTTCATATTAAAGCTTTTAAGTTTATGTTTATCAAATTTTATTTTAACCCAAATTTTAACTTTATCTAATATTATATTATTTGACATTTTATTTTAATAATCTTTTAGAATTTATTTAAAAAAAATTTATATAAATTTTTTATTATTAGTCAGTCTTATATTATTTATAAACATATATTTTTAAATATTTTTGAATATAATCTCAAGCTTAAAAATTTAAATCATATTCTATTTTTTACATTCTAAATTATATATCTATTTGCCTATATTTTTTAGTTAATAAATTTATTTTATTCATGAATGATACTAATATTTATTAACTTGTTATATTTTTATTTAATTTTTTTTATAAGTTAATTATAATATGTTAACTTTATATTTTTGAGTGATATGTCTTTATTATAATATGATATGAAAATTAGTATTGAATTGAATATAATTTACCGTAATTCATACTAATTTTTTATTTTGTATGAAAATAAATAAATTTTAACCCCTTAAAGTTTTTTTTTCTGGCTTCACCCCAGTTATGGACCAGAAGTTAAAAGTTCTAAAAATAGGGATATCCCAACTTAAGTGATTTTAATACTTTCTTTAATAAATTTTAAGAAAACAAATTTAACTCTATCACTTCTTAACGCTACTTCACAAACCCAATATTTCATGGCATTGGCATGACATTCAGTGTCCAAAACTATGTAAAATAAGTGAATAATCACGTAAACTTTAAAATAAAATAATATATTTAATTTATGGTGAAAGGTTGTGTTTTTATTATTTACTTAATACAGATAGAAACACTTCCGAGTTTAAGGTTCAAATCTCCACCACACATTCTAAACTTATTACTCGAAAAAGAAGAGCATGTGAAACATAGAATTTTGACACAAAAACCTCCAAATTCAACGTGTGGACAAATTTCAATTCACATGTGAATGTTATGGGACTTGAAGCCAATTTTTTTATATGCCTAGATGGAATTTATACTATTGAATCACAACTTGTTGGTGCGAATGTTAGACTTAAGTTCCCAAAGTCTAGACCATCGCTTGTCAATAGAATTAGTAACACCAGAACCTGTAAAATAATGACTCAATTTAATTAGTATTGATTTCTTAATTTGCATGTCAATTTATATATACCATAAATAAATAATTTAGTTATTTATTTGGTTTTATTTTTTTAATCCTTTCAATTAAAAATATATATGTTTATTTTCTTTTAACACTAAAAAAACATATGTTTATTTACGTTATAAAAAAAATAAACATATTTTTTTCTTAGAGCAGTTAAAAATAAAGTTCTATATATAAAAGGGATTATGACATACAATTACTCTTTGGTACATAGATGACTTAATTATTTAACTGGTTTTATTTTTAATCCCTTAGTTAAAAAAAAACATATTTTTATTTTCTTATAACCTTAAAAAATATATTCATTTACATATTTTTTTTTTTAAGAATGGTTAAAAATAAAATTTCATGTATAAATAAAAATTATGCTATACAATTAAACCAAATTTAAATAAGTTTGGTTTTCAAGTTAGTTGTGCATAGTTTCACTTACATTGTACTGTAATAGGAGATTTCTTACACAATTCTGAGCAAGTATCCTGCAAATAAATAAATAATAAGAAAAAGAAATCCCCATAACCTGTTCAATTTTGTGAACATGCAGAGAAGTGTATAATAATTGATTAATTATCTACTTATTTTAATTAAGAATAGTATTCTCTTCATACTTTTATGGACGCATTAAGCCGTATTTGGTCTTGTATAAGTGAATCAAGATGAGCTTCGTTTCCGGGTTTGATGTAAATCACCTGTCGGAAGACCCATGTTAGAAATAAGGTTAAAAGTATAGTAGTATACCATAAGTATACAAACATGATGAGTATTTTTATAAAAGAATCAAAAATTATAAAATAATTATTTAATTATAAATTATAAATCAAAATTAGTGAAATTTTATAAATTTGTGGATTAAATTGTATAATTTAAAATTTTAAAAAACTATGAGTGAATTTTATCATAACAGCTAAAAATGAATTTTAGAAAAATATAATTAGAGAGAGAGTCTAGAGACTTAATGATGGATCATCCTCTTCATTATCAGGCAAACAATTTGAACGCCTATTTCGCTTTGAAGGCAGAACCCATACATTAAAATGCGTATTGATCTGTCACATTGCAGAACAACAAAAAGAAGAAAAGAACACAAATACAAAATATTAACATTAGCTTAAAGTCATTATATACATCTTAGCTTAACATTGTGATTGCATATATAGAACATATAAACAAGCTCAAAATATATACATGAGTTTGCAAGAAACTCATAGTATAAGTTGGAATATTCAAGTTTTCTAATGTGGTCATTCCAACTAACACACCCATGTAAGTGAGTGACATAGGCACGTTAATTTAGTTACATGGGTGTGTGATTGAGCTGGAATGACCACATTGTTCTTGCATATTTGTATTTACATCAAGTAATTTCTATAAATAAATACCTCTTTGCAGTATGGAGAGGAACAATTGCTGCAATTTCTAGTGAAGGATGTATTGATTCTTCCATCAACAGAGAAACCAAAGCCAGCATGCTAATAAAAAATAGAGAGACTAATATTAATACACAATCAATATCAGACGGTAAGTAGTTCATTGCATTAATGTTTTCTTTTTTCAATAAATGGCTACACGCTTATGCAAGTATAATTTTTCATATACACTGGCAGAGTTTTGACTCACACGGCTCACAGTGATCATATACCATTGCACTAAATACGTAAAATTAATAGGCCTATATGTTGTACTTATCAATGTTAGAATGTTGCTTTGATGATCATGATAGAGAAAGTGTGAATGGGACCTTTTGGACAGAAATATTGATTAAAACAGGAACATGTTTTTGAAGTTGGTCCTCAGCTAAGTCTTGTAAATCAAAGTCTCGGAGAGAAAGAAGATAATCACAATTCCATTTGCCTTGCCATCTTCCATCCCCAGTTGATATTGTGATCAGACGCCTTGGAGTTGTGCTTGCTGTGCTGCTGCTACTTTTTATTTTTGTCTGCAGTATATAAATGTGTGTGTATGTATTAGTATAAATAAACAAATCCTATCCTTAATGTATTAGTATAGGAAGCAAATCACGTGTATTGTTTTTGGTGTGCTATTTTAGGTATTATAAGTGATTGTAGAATACACGGACGCAAGTAGTACATGAGAATTGGACACGAGGAAAATCACCCCAACAGTCATGCAACTATTCTATAATGTGCATTTAATACCACAGCTCTTAAAACGTACACTCTAATTACAAAACTTTTTTAAACTATGCAATTTAGTCCTATCTAATGTGCATTTGTGCTTGATTTGTGGGAGTTTTTTTTTTTTTTTTTTTCTTTTTTAAAAATGGCTCTAAAGTACCTTTCTTTTTATTAATAAAGAAAAAACACACTCACACACTCAGGTAAGATTTAAATTTGGATTCTTGGCGAGGGATTAAGAGTCTTACTATCTGAAGCACAAAAAATTCCTAAAATTAATAATGAATCAAGAAAGAAAATATGTGTGGTGTTTCCAGGTTCAAATGGCACGGAAAAATCATCGATAGGATGGCCACATGATGTAAATATAGCGTCAAAATTATGGGTCATGAAAAAGAAAAACACGTGGTATTAGGGTGAAACATTTGTTTGTCTTTTTTGTTTTTCTTCTCCTCTGTTAATAAATATGATTAAAGCTAAGTTTTTTTTTTTTTTTTTTGTATATTTTTTTGGATTAAAATGTGCATTTAAAATGTTGTGGTATAAAAGTGTATATTATAGAATAGTTGTATGACTGCAGGAGTCATTTTTCCTTAGCAGGGAACTGGGTGTGTAGGAAAACATTCTTATGCATGTGAGAACTTTTTGTTGGAATTTATTAGGTAGGCTATTAGCTTTTTATTGATTTATAAAATGAGTTGAGCTGTATTCTAATTAACTAGCTGATATGCCTAGCTTAGGCTCATTTATTTAACATGGGCTTGGCACTTCTTATAGTGAAGGTGGGCTAATTATTGATGTTATGAATTTTGTATAATCGGATAACAGTTTTATGCTCTTTATAAACATATGATAAGTTCCCTCTACTCTAACAAGAAAAATGGCTAATTGTTTTTTGAAAGAGCTAGCAAAGGGAAGACTAAACATTGTCAATTTTATTTATCAAACCATTGGTTTGTGTAAATTCATTCAACAATTCTGATTTGTGTTCGAATTCGAGAATGAAATTAATGGATTTCTAACACTTTCAGGAATTAATAGCAATCAGTAGAAGTAAAGATATAGGGATTGTTCTGTTTAATATATCAATCTGTTTCTTTAACTTTTTAATTATTTCAAAAAGCAAAGCGATAGTTCTAGCTAATTAACATATAATTCTAGAGTGAAAGGAAAAACACGTTTTGAGTGTCGCTTCTGTGATTGGCTATTTGTAATACATAGAAATAAAAGTTTCTAACCAAGTATATATTTCAATTTTATCCTCAACATTACTCATTTAAATATTTTATCTTATTCGTTATTATATTATTTAATTATTTATTTAACATGAATTGTCATTATTATTCCTAACAGAACACATGTCATTAGTGACTGATAAAAAAAATATCCTGAATAATCTCAAGGCCACATATCCTATTTTTTACCCATTCTTATCTTAAGCTTATTAGTGCAAGTGTCTCTAGCAAGCATTATAGGCCTAAACCAAAGAAAAAGAAAGAAATTTGAAGATAGAAATTATAAGTTAAACTATTGATGCATAAACTTCAAATGGAAACTGAGAAACATTTACAAACAGTTAGACTTTGGTTTATAGTTCATTGGAACGGTATGAATGTTTATTTTAAGAGATAATTACAGTTTGTCATTTTAATTTTTTTTAGATAAATTTATATTTATTTAACCGAGGGTATGTCTAGTGAGAATTGTGTTAAAAATTATGTTTTAAACTAATCGGTATTCTATATTTTTTGAAGGGTTTTGGAAATTATAATTGGGTGTGTTATTCTTGTTTCAATGCTTGAAATGTCTAGATTTTGTATCTTCTTATGAAACAAATTTGTACAATTCTATGAAAAGTTGTACATATTTAACTAAGGTATGTGTCGTGAAAATTGTGTTAAAAATCATGTTTGAATTAAACAATATTTTCAATTTAAGGAAGGGATTTACTAATCCTATGTTGTGCTCTATTTTGTTTTAAAGTTTGAAATGTATTTTTTTATTTATCGTTTTACAGAATTATATTTGAATATTTCTATAAAACGTGATGCTTACTTATGTGATGATATATTAAAAGTGTTTTAAAATTGTTTACAGTGAGATGACAAAAATTAAAATTTTAGTCTTAAAAATAGCTTTAGTGAAATAAAATGAGCACATGTTATCATTCTAGAAGCTTGAAATGTCTACTTTTTGTATATATTTACAGATTTTAATTTAAACTTTTTTACTTAGTGTTATGTGTGTTTTAATTAAGAAACATTTCTTTGTGACTTAGAAATATTTTTCACCCAAGTTCATGGCCAAGGGGTTGAGTTATAACCTTGTATTTCAATGAGGTTTTTAAACAATTTTGAAACTATTTACTTGTAAGTTGAACTCAATTATAGTATATTATTTTAATAGCGACTAGGAGCTTGGGAATATAGAAACTAGAAGTTATACGGTATTAGCCCATATTTTATAACCTTCAGATTGTTTTGAAGTAGCCAAATAAGCTCTAGTGTTAATTATTATTTCTGATACAAGTATGGTGCTATAAGAAGGTTGATTCATCAGATTCTACAGTACAACTTGAGCTACAATGGTAATATAATACAGTACAGTTAGTGGATATTCAATATTTTAAAAAGTAGATTATATGTTTTGACATTCTTATTTGACTATTAATTTTATCGGCCAATTCATTAAAATATCATGCATTTATATGAAGATATGATTATCAGTTAAGCTATAATGAATTTTTAACAGCACATATTAGTAGTTTCTAACACTATGACATTCATGCCAAGTTTTGCTACCAGATTTGGTCATATTCAGTTTAAAAATTCAAATTTTATGTCAATGTATTTTACGTGCTAGTGCACGAAACCATATTATGAAAACGTATTTGCCTTTTGGTACTTGAACCAGCCATTAAATAGTTAACAACATCAATATTAGAAAAAAATATGTTTTACTAGCTATATTAATTTTATTTGGAAATTTACAAAGTGATATTGAGTTTGCTTTTCTAAAACTTCAATAATATCATAGAGAATGTCATTAGCATTCATGTAATTTCATTTAATACAAGTAGCACGAGTTTTTGAACCTTAAAGTTGAAAGTATATTTACTTAAACTAACTAAAATTTGAACAACATATTATATATTAGTTTCAATGCACTTGCAGATTGATAATACTATGAGAGCATACTTTATTTTTATTCTAAAAACCATATAACTAAAAGCAAGATAATTTATAAATAAGTTAAGATTAAATCAATTTTATTATTTATACTAATTTTTATACAATCTTGTAAGTTTAGTAAATATTTTAAAAATATCATAATACTTCCCTTTTAGTTTTCAGTGCTAGTTCGCTCTATTAAGCATTTAGATTCAATTTAACTTGGTAAGACATATGATCAACAGATTTAGTTCAGTATGATATTTACCAATTCAATATGATACTTATCAATTTAGTTCAGTGAAATCAACGCATGCATGACATATCAACAGAACCAATTGAGTTATTCTAATGATTATATCGGGTAAATTTTCCCACACGAGTAGTATAAGACCTTGAACTATTGCTAAGCTTTTAGTCTGCATGGGAAGCAAATCCCTAAGTACTCTTGACATAATAAAGTAAAGTACATTTCTTATAATTATACTTTCCATTTCCAAACTTTTAATAGCACATTATTATACTTTAAAGATCATATTCATTATTTCATTTCATGGTAATTCATAAAGATTTCATGCATCATTTGCATAAATATTAAGTACAGTTAATAAAATTTATCTACTCATTGAACTTTCAAGGTCACAATTTATATTTATTTTCCTCCCTCAGATAGCAGTTTTGAGGAAATATAGTGTGACAGTGAGTTTGGAGACTTATGATCAATATTTTATTGTACATTTTAGATAGTTTGATCACTTTATTCTTTTGTATAGCAAACGTTTGTTGGTGTATATGTGGACTAGTGGCCAATAGTAGGAAACCTTATATTTTGGGGTACATGTATATCATAGTTTATAGCCACGTTGATGAAAATGAGTTATTTTATGGTTGTGTAAAAGAATATGATGTCTGCTGCTCTATGAAAAAGTATTATATGAGTTATCATTTTGTTACATGATGGTTAGTTCCAATTAAGGGAAAACTATGCCAAAATTTTCATGGAACTTTTTTCGACTATGGTTTTGAAACAATTCTAGAATTAGTCAAAGAAACAAGTTAGTCAGTTATTACAGTTCCCTACGTTGCGTTTCGTGCTCCATGGTAGATTTAGGGTTGTCCAATTTACCTAAAATTGCTCAAATTTGAGTTAAATTAAATTTTTTTTACTAAAATCATTATAAGGAAGCCTTACCACTATTGTGGTAAGAAATTTTTTTGTCATAGTAAGCCTTACTATGACACTAGTAAGGCTACCATGACTTGCTAATGTCTTCCAACAAATTTGAGTTATATTCAATCTTTTAGCAAAATTGCTTGAGCTAAGACTTAACATTGCTGTTCAAAGGTATTGTCTTGTCCTTGTAAGATTTACCACGATACTAGTAAGGCTAGCATGACTTATCAGTGCTTTCCCACACTAGGTCAATACCTTCCCACACTGAGGCAATGCATTTGCACAGCATGCCAATTCCTTCCCGTACTCACTGAAAAGTTAGTCGAAGGCCGGCAATGGTCGATGTAATTTCGTTCATGATTCTACTTTTGTTATATATGAAGGTAAATTAGTGATATTTTGGTGTTAATATTGTATATGTAAGATATATGGAAAATGGTTTTGGTAAAAAAAAAATTAGTTGCAAAATCCCATTTAGTTTGATAAATAACTCATCGCTCCTGACACTATGTGTTGTTCAATTTTTAGTAATTGGTTTTTCAGTTCTTTTCTAAAGCGCAGAGTAAAGCTTATTCTCTCCAAAAGGTTATATATGTATATGTATGTATGTATATCTTCCATATCTGTTAAGTCACCCCAGACCAATAAGTTTTATCTCCCACTTACGAGCAAAGAACAAAGAATACAAAATCAACTTCAAAAATAGTACTAAAAATACATGCAAAGATTTTCAGTTAAATTGCCATAGTTTTATTTTCCAGAAATTGAATAGAGTTACAGACAAATTAAAACAAAAAAATCACGCAAAAGGATTAAACGAAGAAGAGCATTAAAAAAAGAAGAAGGATCTGAGTACTTACCGTGAGATATCTTTGTTTTGAAATGAAAGGCAATGGTTCTGAAAAGGAATTAATATAAGAAGCAGATACAAAAATAAATCAAATAATTTAACAATTATATTACATGAGATTAAAAATGAAAGATACCATTAAAGTGAATGTTGCTGGGAATGTAAGAACGGGTGGTCATGGTGCTACTAACATTAGAAAGGATGTACTTATCCACTTTTTATTGGTGGTGCTGCCTTTATACTACTTTCTATATTCTAAGTTTCTACTTAGTACGTGCCACAAGGTGGGTGACAGACAAATGTGGAACTATTATCTTGTCTTTTAGAAAACACAATTTATTATAAATTATAAATAATATTATATTATATTATTTATAAGTGTAATTAAACTAACATCACTTTATTTAATAAAACACTTACATATCAATTATAATTTTAATATATAAAAATGTTTTATCATTTGGCCAAAGTAAAAGAAAAATGTATAAGTATTAGGGTGATGAACTAATTTAATCTTATTATTTTTTAAAATAAATAATTTAGTCTTTTTTTTTTTTTTCGTTCAATTGGTCCAACATTTTTTAAGAAATAGATAAATAAATATAAACAACAATTTTATTTAAAAACGATAGAAAAATACTTGTAGAAGATGCATGATATTTTTCAGAGATTTTGAATATATTTTATTCATTTTAGTCTCAAAGAAAGCTATAATATATTTTGATTCAGACATTTTTAAATTAAAGTTTTTTTTCTTTGTATGTGAGAAAAGAAATTTTATGCTTTTATATTATATACGATTCTTCTTTTTTTATTTTTTTATAATTATTTTAGCTTGAAATTACTAAATAATCCTTAATTAATTAAGAATATTGTAAACAATTTTTTTTTTTAAAATATATACCATGCATTTTTCATATATATGTGTGTACATATATTTGCTGGCTTGCTTTTCACACTATCTTTGTTTTAGGATAAAAATATAGCAATTTTAGATATTTACCTTAGTATACTGATGTGTTAAAATGTGTACTCGCAAGTGTATGAATCACTCGTAGTAAAGTGATAAGCAACTTCCAAGGTCGGTCTCTCAAGGAATTGCAGTGGTCTTAAATAACTAACTTTTTAATCTAAATAGAGTTCTAATGAAAATAAAACACTAGTTAAATAGAGTTCTAGTGAAACTAAAACTCTAAGTAACTAGAATCCTAAAGCTACTAAAACTGTAAAAATGTTGTTTGTTTTTGTAACGAGAACAATCATACGACAATCAAACGAAAACAAGATCGCAAGCAAACAATCAATTCAAATATCAATGGAGGATGTATGGACGTTTAGCTTGGTTGACCATGCTTGCATCGAAAAGGTATGGTGAGATAACATGAACGTCCTATATAAACTAAACTACCGACTTTCCTTTTAATTACGAGACTCCTTTTGGCGGGGGTAGGTCTCTTTATTGATTAACTAATTAATTGCCTTTGGCGGGGGTAAATCAAATAGTAATCAAATTATGCGCAAGGAAAACATGCCAATCAAATTAATGCTATGACTAAGTCACTAACTTGAAGCTTCGATTAAGTGTTTCGGAATAAAGTTAAGGTGACGTTCCTATAACTAAATTCTCAGATTTTTCAACCTAACTACGAACATCAAATGGGCCCATGATTATTCATAATTAAATATCTAAACATGCTCTTAATCAAAAAGTAATTCGTTTATTCCAAATAAAATACACCATACACAATTCTAGCAAACATGGCAACACAAACTAAACATCCATAATTAAACTAGCCAGACATGTTCATATTAATATTCATAGACAAATAAAATATGATCATACACTTTAACAAAAAGAGAAGAAGATTTAATTCTATAACAACAAGAAAATCCTAGATCTAAATACCGCTTATGGATTGGATAGCGTTCTTCTCCGTAAGCTTTATCTTCGATCGTCGTTGGCTTCCTTGAATCCTTAGAATAGTGTCTCTCGCTTCGTTAGAGTGTGGCAACGCTCTCAAAACTGATTGAATGTAGTGTTTGGGTAGCAAAATTGTGAAAAATAAGAGTTGTGTACGAATTGGTCGAGTTCTCTTGTAAAGGGGGTCTAAGGGGGTATTTATAGATGTAAGGGATTCCTGATTGCATTAGGAATAGGCGCGCCGCGGCATGCATTTTTCCCACCGCGGCGCAACACAAATTCTGGAAATTGTGTAAAAACCCGAGAGCTCCCCGCCGTGGCATAACTTTTCCTCGCTGCGGCGCGCTTTGTCTTTAGTTTCTTCACATGTACCCCCTTACATATGTGATGGCTCGTTATGTAAGGCTTACATATTTGTCTCGTTTAGCCCGTAACTCGTGATCCGAGCGCCGTAAGTGTTCCGTCTTTGCGTGTTTTCATTATTTGACTCATTTGACGCTAAAAATACCTGAAATACACTAAAATATACCCGTGACTCCGAATGGATAGATTTATGAAATTAATTGAATAAACAATAATAATAAATCTATATATCAAACAATTAAGCACAATTAATCACGAAATATTAGTGCTTTTCGAGCACTCATCATATACTACCTTTTATTTTTAGCCCCTTTTCAATTTGTACTTGAAATAAAACACACGTATAAAATTAAAATCATTTGTATGCATATTTAAGAGTAATATTCTCTATTCAAAACTATTTTTTTGTGAAACTCATATCATAATTGTTGGTGCTATAGTGGTTGTCCAGGCGTTGTTCAACTAACTTTTATCTTTTAAAAGCATGTACAAAAATAAAATAAAGTTTAAATATGAATGAACCCTTAAATGAGAGGACATGTCATGCAATATTCTCTAAAAGATATAGGGTGGGTGACATGCACAAATTACTAGCTTTTGCAAATGAAGCAATTACGTACAATAGTTATTTTAATAAATAATTTATTCTATTAGTTTTAAAAAATGTAACACCATAAGAACAAAATAGTGCAAAGTCCATAAGATTTTTTTTTTTAATATTTTATTTATTTTTTATTTTTTCTATTGCATTTGACAAAAAAAAAATTCAAAGATGTATAATTGTTAAAAATTTAAAATAATGTTTTTAAATATAAAAAAAATGAAGAAGAATATAAAAATTGACAATATTGATTTTATTGTATGTCTGTCTTTCACATACTGTGCACTTACTGCTTTTATATTATATGTTATTAACTTGGACATGAGCTTGTGAGATACACTATTACTAGAGTATTTATTACAGATTGTTATTTCCTATCTGCAAGTTGTTTACATAGTATGGTGAATTAAGAATAATGTATCATTGTCTATTCTGATGTGTTATTTGCTTAGCTCACATCTCAAGGGTTGGTTGGTCGAGTTAGAATATAGCTTGCAAAAAAATTTAATGGTTGGCATTTTCATTCCTTTATAGGTTCCGGTTGTCTATTTGGGTTACAAGTTCAATTCATCTTTGTGCAATTATTCTTATGTATGAAACTCTTATATAATAAATTTGGGCTACAAATCTTATCCCTTTATTAAAATACAAATTCAATATTTAATAGATAATTACGAGGTAATTGTATATATTTAAAAAGCATTTTGGATGACATAAGTTATGTGAAAGTGTACGATTGATTTTGTTTTCTCATAATTCTTTTTTTGTTTGTCGCTATTATAGTGAATTTATTGTTGTCTGTGGTTGTCATAACAACCCGTGAATGTTACTACATAAAATCTTGTTTTTATGTGAGTTTTTCACATTATATTGTTGTTTATGCATGCTAGTATATATGTGTGGTTAGTACAATCAGAGTGATAACTGAATATTTTCCCATATAGAAAATATTGATTGTGATTGGAATAATTTTCCTTCTTTACTACTTTCCTGGTTTTTAATTTTTGATTTTTTTGGTTGTTTCATTCTTAATGTTTTATTTGTTGGATTAGTACTTATTGTTTGTTTCGTTGTGGGCTAGTTGTTGAGCCCTTGAGCTGTCCTTATCATCTCTTTTTTGGTTGTGAATCGGGTGCGAACTTTCAGTTTGTAAAGCATGTACACATTTGTGGCTTAACCACTTTAGTGTTGGTTTTTCTTTTCTCTTGCTTGTGTGTTTTTTCTGCTTAAGTAAGAATGACTTTTTGTGTAAAAGGAATTTTTTGCCTAAGTTTAATGGCATTTTCTATGCCAATTTTAGATATCAAATGTTTTCTTATATGAGATCATATGAAAATTATGTTTGCACCTTGATCGAGAATTGAGGAAAATTTCCTTTTCAAAACCATTAAAATGGCACAGTAGAGCCAAATTTTAGGAAAATTTCGTTGGATGTTTGGAATACAGAGGAGCTTTTCCAAAGTGAACTGTTGGGAAAAAAATGGTGATTTTCCACAACCAGATTTACGGGGAAGCAAAACAAAAATAATGTAGTGCAGGAATAAAGAAATAACACACAGAGAATTTTTACGTGGTTCACCCCAAAAAATTAACTGGGCTACTCTACGGAACTGCTGCAGCTCACTTTCACTATGGGAGATAATATTACAGTGTTTAAATACAACACTCAACTCACAAATCCCAAAAACCAATACACCCAAATAATATTTCTTTTTCTTTTTTCTTTCTTTTCTCTCTCTTTTCTTTCTCTTTCTTTTCTCTTTTTTCTTTCTCTCCTTCTCTTCCTCACGCAGAGAAACTCTCTTCTCTCTGGAATGCTTTGCAGGAAAGCTTGGGATGATTCTAAATGGCTTTCAGCCTTCTCTATTTATAGAAGAAAAAATTAGCAACTATTTGGGTGATGAGGTAAGCAATGAGCTCAGCATCTCTATTTTTTCTTCTTCTCCAGCTAGCTGCTCCATTTTCTCTTCATCAATGGCTGCTGTCGGTGGCTGCTTTCTTTGACAAAATTAGGCAACCACCAGCCACCATTTCTAACAATCTCCCACTTGGAAACTGATTTTAATCATGTTTCCACACATAATCACTGCAACAACTCTTTCTAGGTTTGTTACGTCCGCAGGCCAATTGAAGTTGAACACAACTTCAATTTATCAATTGTCACCGTCTTCGTAAACATATCAGCTGGGTTATCATTTCCTTGTATCTTCTCAAGCTTGAGAACATCTTCTTCTAGAAGTGACCTGATGAAATGATACCGTAGTTGTATGTGTTTCATTCTGGAATGAAAAGACGGATTTTTTGCAAGATGGATGGCACTCTGACTATCGCAATGTAACACATTGCGTTCCTGTTTCTTGCCTAGTTCTTCCAAGAAACCTTGCAACCAAATCATCTCTTTGCTGGCTTCCGTGATTGCAACATATTCAGCTTCAGTGGTGGAGAGAGCAACAATCTTTTGCAGTTGAGAAACCCAACTCACTGCTGTTCCGCCAAGAGTGTAAACATACCCTGTAGTGCTCTTTCTATTATCAACATTTCCAGCTAAGTCAGCATCCACATAGCCTTCAAGAGCCATATCTCCACTTTTGAAGCATAGTGCCATATTTGTGGTACCTCGTAGATATCTAAGAATCCATTTGACAGCTTCCCAACGTGTCTTGCCTGGATTGTTCATGTACCTACTTACAGCTCCCACTGCATGTGCAATGTCTGGTCTGGTACAAACCATGGCATACATCAAACTTCCAATAGCTGAAGCATATGGAACATTTTCCATCTGAGCATGTCCTTCTGCAGTTTTAGGTGACTGCTCTTTGGATAGTTTGAAATGAGCACCTAAGGGAGTGCTCACCGGTTTTGCATCCTTCATGTTGAACCTATCAAGTACTTTGCTAATATACTCAGCCTGTGACAACATTAAGGTTCCTGATGCCTTGTCTCGGTTGATCCTCATTCCAAGAATCTGCTTTGCAGCACCTAGATCTTTCATTGCAAAATGTTCTGACAATTGATGCTTCACATTATTTATCTCTTGCATGTTTGACCCAGCAATCAACATGTCATCTACATACAAAAGTAAAATAATATAGCTATTGTTGAACTTCTTCACATAACAACAATGATCTGCCTGGCATCTGGTAAAGCCACTGCTGCTCATGAAAGAATCAAACTTTTTGTACCACTGTCTTGGAGCTTGTTTTAGACCATACAAGCTCTTTTTCAACTTGCATACCAAGTTTTCTTTGCCTGCTATTTCAAAACCTTGTGGTTGCTCCATGTATATATCTTCCTCCAAATCACCTTGAAGGAATGCTGTCTTTACATCTAACTGTTCAAGATGTAAATTCTCCGCAACTATCAACTTTAATACCAGCCTTATTGTGGTCAACTTCACAACTGGAGAGAAAATCTCAGTGTAGTCGATCCCTGCTTTCTGCTGGAAACCTTTAACAACCAATCTAGCCTTGTGCCGCTTACTCCCATCATGCTCCATTTTCACTCTGAAAATCCATTTGTTATGAAGAGCCTTCTTGCCTTTTGGCAATTTAACAAGTTCCCATGTTTGGTTTAACATGAGTGAGTCCATTTCATCTTTCATGGCAGACTCCCACTTGACAGAATCATCCTTCTGTGTTGCTTCCTCATAAGATTCTAGTTCTCCGTTGTCAGTTAACAACAGGAAATTTTGGGAGGGTGAGTAGCGTTGTGTTGGTTTGTGTGGTCTGGTGGTGCGTCTCACTCATGGTTCCTCTTGCTGTGGAACTTCTTCTTGTTCTTCCAGTGGAACTTCATTCTCTGGTTCTTCTTGTGGAACTTGGTTCCCTGGTTCTGGAATAACTTCATTCTCAGGGTTATTGTGGACCCTTCAATGCACATCATCTTTAGAGATCTCCTCTAAATCAACATACTCTTTTGGTTGAGTATCTCTGTCTATACCACCAGATTTTACTGTTGACCTATCCTTATACACAACATTCTCATTGAATATAACATCTCGGCTTCTGATAACTTGTCGCCTTTCATAATCCCAAAAGCGATAACCAAATTCATTAGAACCATATCCAATAAAGATACATTTCTTGGACTTCGGGTCAAGTTTACTTCTTTCAGCAAAATCAATATGAACATATGAAATACAACCGAAAACCTTTAAATGTGAAAGGTTTACCTCTTTACCACTCCAAACTTCCTCTGGCAATCTTTCATTCAAAGGAACAGAGGGTCCACGGTTGATCAGGTAAGCTGCTGTATTGATGGCCTCAGCCCAAAACATTTTAGGCAAGCCTGCATGTATTCTCATGCTTCTGGCACGTTCATTCAGAGTTCTGTTCATGCGTTCTGCCACACCATTTTTTTGTGGTGTTCTTGGAACGGTCTTCTCCATTCTGATTTCATTGCTTGCACAAAAGTCTCTGAATCTTCTGTCTATGTACTCTCCTCCATTGTCAGACCTTAGGCACTTTACTTTCAAGCCAGTCTCATTTTCCACCATAGCTTTCCATTTTCTGAAAATATCATAAACTTCTGATTTATTTTTCAGAAAATAAACCCACACCTTCCTTGTTGAGTCGTCAATGAAGGTGACATAATACGATGAGCCTCCAAGGGAATTAACTGGAGCGGGTCCCCACACGTCTGTATGAACCAACTTTAACTTTTCTGACTTCGGTGTTTTTCCAGTTTTTGAAAAGCTAACTTTCTTCTGTTTGCCGAGAATGCAGTCCTCGCACAAACCAATGTCCACCGACTTCATATCTAGTAGTTTTCCTTTTGACAGGAGTACCTTCATCCCTTTCTCGCTTATATGACCAAGCCTTTGGTGCCACAGATTTGATTTTCATCTGCGTCCATGACTGCTATAGTACTCCCACTATTTGAGGTCACATAGAGGGTACCTACTTTGTTTCCACGAGCTAAAACCATAGCTCCTTTTGTTATCTTCCATGTGCGATCCATGAAGGTTGTTGAATAACCTTCCTCATCAAGCTGTCCTATTGAGATTAAATTCCTTTTCAGACCTGGAATATATCTCACATTTTTCAGCTTCCACACAGTCCCATTTGGCAACTTCACTGGAACATCTCCTTTGCCCACAATCTTCAAGGGCTCATCATTTGCTAGATAAAATTTTTCGAAATCACCACCGGTGTAATTCTCCATGATTTCGCGACAGAAGGTAGAGTGAAATGATGCACCTGAATCCAAAATCCAGGACTCAATAGGACTGTTGACACTCAAGATAAGAGCATCACCTGCTTCCCCAGCAATATTTGTAGTTTCTTTTGCACCATTATTTTTCTTTGGTGCTCGACAGTCTCTTCTGAGATGTCCTTTTTGTCCACAATTCCAACAATTTAAGTTTGCTCTGCTAAATCTTGACTTACTTCGTCTAGACTTAGACTTTTTTCTGCTTGAGCTTCTCTCAAACATTCTTCCTCAGGATTCTATATGTAAGGCAGAAGATGAAGCCTCACCAGATTCTTTTCGATGAATTTCGTCGCTTAGAATCAAATCACGAGCAGTATCCCATTTCATCGTCGTGCTCCCTGAGGAATTACTTATTGCTGTCACTGTGCCATTCCAGCTTTCTGGTAGAGAGGATAAGAGAATCAAGGCTTGACTTTCGTCATCGAAATTAATGCCTACTGAACTCAACTGTGTTAGAGTAGAGTTAAGAATATTTAGGTGATCTGTAACTAGCGCTCCTTCTGACATCTTCAAATTGAATTGCCTTCTCATCAAATATACTTCATTTGAGGCAGTTGGTTTTTCGTACATATTTGACAAGGCTTTCATCAGACCTGCCGTCGTCGTTTCCTTTGCGATATTGAAAGCAACGTTGCGAGACAACGTTAATCGAATTTTTCCTAGCGCCTGCCTGTCAAGAAGATCCCAATCTTCTTGCTTCATATTTTATGGTTTTGTTCTTGATAAAGGTTTGTGCATATTTTTCTGGTACAGATAATCTTGAATCTGCATTTTTCAGAAACCAAAATTTGACCCATTGAATTTGTCGATCTTAACTTTTCCTTCGTCTGCTGCCATTACTCCCACTCAAATCTGGTAACTTTAAAAAATCACTATCGCAAAATAATGATGTGTGAATAGTGACATAAATAGTAAATTTACTAATCAACTTTTGACTTTTACTATTCACTTTTACTTTAATGATTGGTGAATAGTACTTCCACTATTTGCACAGTAACCGTTACTATTTGATGAATAGTAACCTTTGCACAATGTGATTTTCTGTACAAGAATTTTGCAACCTTGTAGCTCTGATACCAATTGTTGAAAAAAAAATGGTAATTTTTCACAACCAGATTTACGGGGAAGCAAAACAAAAATAATGTAGAGCAGGAATAAGGAAATAACACACAGAGAATTTTTACGTGGTTCACCCCAAAAAATTAACTGGGCTACTTCACGGAGCTGCTGCAGCTCACTTTCACTATGAGAGATAATATTACAGTGTTTAAATACAACACTCAACTCACAAATCTCAAAAACCAATACACCCAAATAATATTTCTTTTTCTTTTTTCTTTCTTTTCTCTCTCTTTTCTTTCTCTTTCTTTTCTCTTTTTTCTTTCTCTCCTTCTCTTCCTCACGCAGAGAAACTCTCTTCTCTCTGGAATGCTTTCCAGGAAAGCTTGGGATGATTCTAAATGGCTTTCAGCCTTCTCTATTTATAGAAGAAAAAATTAGCAACTATTTGGGTGATGAGGTAAGCAATGAGCTCAGCATCTCCATTTTTTCTTCTTCTCCAGCTAGCTGCTCCATTTTCTCTTCATCAATGGCTGCTGTCGGTGGCTGCTTTCTTTGACAAAATTAGGCAGCCACCAGCCACCATTTCTAACATGAACTACATTGCAAGGGTTTGTATTTTATTCTAAGGGCAGTGTCGTAGATTAAAGCTGAATTCTTGTTTATCTACAAAAGTTCAGAGCTTGGGCTTTCTAGAAAGAAAGTACATAAACCACTTCTTCAATGATGTTGAAGAAAGATCTTCAAGTTCTAAAATTAGTACTTCTTGGTGTTCTGCTTTAACGGCTTCTCACACTAGTAAAGGTTCTACCCATTCTACTCAATGGGTTGATTAAGAAAGTGATGATGTTCATGGATATGTGTAGTTTCATGTGTCTTAGATACAAGTTGTAGTTGCAGACTTTGGAGCTTAATTGGAGTTGTGAGATCAAACAAGAAACATGGAGTTATGAATCTAGATGGATGTGTTAAGTCGTGAAAATAGATGAAGTATAACAAGATGGATGCACTAGATTTAGGTGTGTTGGGATTGTCTTGATTGTGAGTCAGAGTTTGTTTACGTGAATAAATTTCTTTAGATCATCTTGCATGAATGTATATGTATTAATTATGTGTCTTTATAGTTTGTGCAATGTTTACAACGGAAAGTCAAAGGGAGAGAATGTAAGTCCTATTATTTTTATGTTGGCATACTCGTGTGCAAAATACAGTATTTATTGCTTTACTTAGTGATTATCATCCTCTATATAATGTTAATTATTTTCATTTAATATTGTAAACACACACCAACGAAAGTTGAGAGTATTTAGTTAACATTTTTAAGTTGTGTATGTGCATTGGGTTCTTTTTTGTGTTTGTGGGTATTTTAGAAAACTTGACAATTTTTCTAATACAATGGCTACTTTTTGGTGCTCGTTGAGGAGTTGACGAGGAATACAGCCTTTATCATTGTCGTTATGGTTATTATCCTCGTTAAATGGTTAGCGAGCACAGCAGAAGCTTAATTGTTTTTTTTTATAAATGCCCCATTTGTATTGTTTTGGACAATTAGCAAACGTGGGAAAATTTTGGCCATTTGCAAACTCAAGTATTTTATTAAAATTATTTTTTTAATTTTTGTATTAATAATAACAATACATTGAGTGTAATTTCGTATTATTTGGGTGATTTAAGAAAAAAACCTTGTTTTTGGGTGCGTTAATTGAAGATGAATTAAACTCCAAGATATAGTTTGTATCTAGGTATGTATGCATGAGATTGCCCCTTATGTTAGATGGTTATCACTATCTTGAGGCGTAAGTGATTGTAATACATCATGTAGTGGTGAGGCTCTAAAGAAAATTCATATTTGCATTAGATCATAGTTACTGTGAAGACAATAGTGGAGGCATCTTAAGTGCAATAGCACTCAAAATTGATAGATGTATTAGCATATACTTCTTAGGTTATGAAATATTGATTAATTTTTTAGTGAATTGTTTGCCGTCTAGTAATTGTCTTTAGCAATTAGTGAATGTTACCATATTAGAAGAGTACCTATGTGAGTATAATACGTTTTATTGGTGTGTTTGAATGATCACATGTGATGTTTGTACAATCAAAATTTTATCCAAATATGTTTCTAAATAGGAGAATTGTGATTGTAAAACTTTTCTTTTCTTTAATGATTTTCTTAATATGCGTGTCATGTATGTCTCTACATGTCTTGTTCAGGTTATAGATATTTTTATCTTACTATCTATTGTTGTAATTAAAATAGGTGTTTCTTTCCTGTCTTTTATCTTGCTTGTTTTATTACTTGTGTTTTTTATCTTTCCACCTCGTGTGAGAGTTGGGTGAGTACTAAGATGTCCGTATCATTTTCCCTTGGTTGTGTACCAAGTGTCAATTTTCAGTTAATGCAAGGAAAAGGATAATTGGATTTGGTTTGGCCCTTAGATATCATTTGGGCTGTGTGGTTTCCTGCCATGATAAAAGTGAGAATGAGATATGTTTGCATGCTATTTGCTAAATTATTTACAATTTGTGATGGATATGAATTGGGCTTGGAGTTGGGTGTTGCACATGTTGTTATGGAGACAAATTCTTTGCACGTTGTTTGGATGATTCAAAGGAATAAACTTAATTTGTCTATAATGGGAATATATTAATTCAATTAAGGAAATCCTTTTGAGCAGAAGTTGGATGGTGATATATCGGCAAAGAGAACCTTGCAAAAAAAGAAAAACTCATCAAGAAGGAGAGCCACTACCGCATTGAACATTAATGACATGTCCTATCTAGATCATCGGAGAAGAATGTCCTGACCCAGACCAGGGTACCAATCATAGGTTGCAATCGAGTTCAACTTAAAGGCAGGTGGCCAACCGACCATCGAGTTTCGAACTATATACCTCCAAATCCTCAGAAGAAGCAACATCATTTCCATTTAATAAGTCTGGTTTTTTAACTCGTCTATCTCACATTGGTGTAACCTTGCAAATTTTGGATAAACTTTTATTCAGAATGACTTTAAAGGAATGTAAACATTGGCTACTCACATGATTGGTTATTGGAAGATTTTCTTATAAAAAACAACTTATATTTTATGGGTTGACTTCAATATAATTAAAATATATATGTAATGTGTACCTTTTTGTTACAAAATTATGAAAATTTTAACGATATTCAAAACTTCAAAAATATTCATTGAAATAAGAAAATAAGACAAATGGTAAACCGGAATTAGTAATTTTTTTTAATAATAATTATTAATTAATATATTTACTTCAATATTTTTTGAAAATAATATAGATGATAAAAAGTAATATAATATTATTATTTTTGGGCATTACACAAGAAGTAAAGTTTCATTGGTAACATCTTATTGTATAGCATAAAAGGAAAGCCCATCTTAATTAGTTGGTGTATTGGAGGCATATATAGTCTAGAGGAGTACCACTAAGGGTGAATACAAACGCATTTTCCATAGCTGGCACAATAAGCAATTGTGCCATCAGTACAAGTTATAACTTTACGAGTACAATCACTACTCTTTTTACAAGATCGATCATTCAACTCTATGGCATCGGCAACATATACAGAGTTGGCTTGAGCTTCAACTCCATTCATCCATGAGAAATTTACACCTTTAAAAATGGTAACATTTATCATTATCTACTTCAACATATTGAATATAATGCAAGATTATATTTAATGAAAAACAATAGAAATTTTAATGTCAATGAAATTGAATTAAACGAAAATAATATTATTATTATAATATTTGGTTTGAAAAATCAAATCAAAATGAGGGTAAAAACATTGGAAACGTAATTTTCTTACCTTTAAATGGGATAAATGTTGAATTGTTTTTGTATCCTTACATTGTATAATCAATGTACGGATGCATGTATTGGTTTTTATAACAAGCACGAAAAAACAAACAAAAAAAAAAAAACTAAGTGAGGTAAAAAAACACATTGAATTCCTTCATATAATTTAAGCTTCTAATATTAATCAACACAATCTACATAAATTTTTGTGTGTGTGAGATCCTAAAGTAAGACTTACAAATTGCAATGAGTAACATGATAATTATGCAGTTGAAAGAAGATTTCTCCATTTTGATTTTTTGCTCCTATAATCAAGCTGGGGTTTTGTGATGTTGAATAATAATTGGGTTTAGTTTTTTCAGTGCAATTGTAGATCTCCAACTTTGTGTGTGAATTTATAAGATAGAAGATGAATCAAATTATGGCAAGTGCTTCAATTGTTTTTAATAAATTTGTTATTTCATTTAATTTTTTTTTTCTTTTGCAAGTTGCAAAAATGTATTTCATTTAATTATAAGTTATTTATTTATTTAAAAATTGATATGGATAAACATCTTGTGAGATAACTAAAGTTTAACTTATTCAACGTACAAGGGGTGTGGCAATTTCTGACACGATACGATAGCACCATCCGAACACGACATGACACAAATTTTTTTTAGTAAGAATTGATCAATAATTTTTTTATGTTTTTAAAGGTTTTGTTATTTCTTACTATTATAAATCAGTAACACACAAAAAATTCAAATAAATTTTTTAATGTGTCAACCAACACGAAAACACGATACAAATAACACAAACAAACACGACACGAACACGAACACGACTAACACGACACGATTGACACCCCTACATACAAGTACCTAAACTTTTTTTCCTTAACACAAATGTACCCAAACTTAACCTATTAACATATAAGCTCTAAATATAGATTTAAATGCCAAATGATTGATCTTTAATTTTCAAAATTTTCAAATTTTTATCATATGTTCAATACATATTTTTAATTTAATTTTTTGATATAAATATATTTTCACAAATATAAAGTTTAAATTTTTTCTTATTTTTTGTGGAAAATATTAGAGAAGTTGATTATATATTTAACGCAAAATAAAGATATGTTAAATATACATTCACTATTCATTAACATAAAAAAAATTATATATATATATATATATATATATATATATATATATATATATCTTATCTTAGTACTATATATTTGTCTATGCATTATTTGTCATTTTGGACAATTTTATTCTCAAAATTTTGCTTTAATTATAAAATTATTATTATAATTTATTTTATATATTTAATGATAATAATTACATTACCTTATTATCTATATATCTATCTATATCTACTCTAAACGAGGAAGCTTGACTTTGAATAACAAAAAGACTAAAATACTCCTCATATTAATACTAGGACAATAATACCTTTAATAATTTATTAAAATAAAATTCATGCATATTTATTATAAGTATTTGTAACGGTTATTAACATTAAAAACAGATAATTCAAATACTTTATACCTTATAAGACAAAAGCATGAGTATATTATAATAAATAATCTATCAAAACGTTTGGTATTAAATTTTGGATGAAACGTTTGATATTAATTTTTTTTTCCAAGCTTCATAAAGAATTTAAAATTGCATAAAGCATGAGTATATTATAATAAATAATTTATTGAAACGTTTAGTATTAAATTTTTTTTAAGCTTCATAAAGAATTTAAAATTTTCGGTGAAACGTTTTATTTGAAACTAAAAATATTAATCTATTAAAATGTTTGGTATTAAATTTTGGATGAAATGTTTTAAAATTATATTAATTTTTTTATAAGTTAAAATTATATTAAATTAAATACTAAAGAAATTAACTCTTGTTACATATTTCTTTATTTGGTATTTATATTAGTAAATATGTGCATCAAATCTAGACATAAATATTTTTAAAATTGTACTGTATGTGTATGTGTATCTTCTTCACTTCGAAATTCTTCATGTCCTTTTCTTGAAGTCTTTTCCCCCCCTCATTCTATCATTTCTTTTTTATTATTTTTTCTATCTTTAACTTCAAGTATTAATATGTAGAGAAATAGAAATATATCACATTGAAAAAGAGTCTAGAGACACAAACTTCATTTATATATGTAAAAATTCTAACTCTAATTTTATATACATGCACTTGTTAAATTTGCTCTTTTTTTTTTTTTTTTTTTTCTTTTCGGTACTTTATACAATTTTTTTTAATTCATTCACACTGTATTAATATCTTATCAATGATAGTGACATATTTATCTTCTTCACTTCGAAACTTCATTTATAAATACATATAATAAATAAATATTTTAGTATCTAGGCCAAATTACAAGTAGTAAAGTGATTAATTTCATTTTTTTAATTCCTAAAAATAGTTTAGAGTATAATTTTTTATAAAAGTGACTTAATATTTTCAACTTTAACATGTAAAGTGAGTAATAAATTTAACAAATTTAACTAATTTATAAAAATATTTAAAAATTGAGACTAAATTATGAACAAAATTTAATATTTAAGGACTAAATTATTGTTACTTTTATTTGTTATAAAATTATCAATTATTTTTTTTATAGAAATAAAATTATTGATTGTTATAAACACTTATTCCATTTTTTCTTATTCAATTTATTATCATTTTTTGTAAACACTTTTCCATTTTATTCCATTTATTAATTGTTGTGTACTTATTATAATATTATTCATAATTGACTAATTGTTATGTTTTAAAGAGATTTATGTGGTATTTTATAATGTTATAACAAAAAAATTAATAAGTTACAATGACTATGAATTATTATAACATAAATAATAACATTATATTAAATAAATCATTTCATTTATTAATTGTTGTCTACTTATTATAATATTATTCATAATTGCTATGTTTTAAAGAGATTTTTTTAATAAATTTATGTTATGTTTTATAACGTTATAACAAAAAAAAAAAATTATAAGTTACAATGATTACAAATTATTATGAGATAAATAATAACATTAAATTAAATAAATTTACTAACTATTACTAATTTATTGTAACATTGAATTTTTGCTTAATCTTATCAATGTTATTTACTCTCTCTCTCTCTCTTTTTTTTTTTCATTTGTATTAAAAAATTTCCACCAAAACCATCACTAATTAATTCTATATTTTATGTATATTTGTTTTAGGTTTATGTTTTGTTTTCTGTGGTTATAAAATTAATTTTTTATTTACAGAAGTCAAAAAGCCACACTTAATAAAAAGTAAAAAAAAAATTATAGATTAATAAGTTACACGTAATAATTTACATGAATTAATAATAATTGTGAATTAGTGTAAGATAATTGTTAAACTAAGTATAAATTTAATTAAAATTTAGATATCAATGATATAATTTTGCCTATTTTATATAGCTAAATAAAATTAAAAACTTAATTTAATTTGTAAAATTTTTTAAGACGTGGTTCATAATTTAAACTCATTTGCATTAGAAAAATGGTTGTCCTTAATAATTATATATTTTCTGGACATCAAGTATTTTTTTAAGAACATAAAGTATTTATTTAAGGGTATATTTATTTTCATGTACAACGTTTTAAATAAAATATATTTTTATTTTATTTTATTAATCTTAAAATAGATTAATAAAATATGAAAGATAATATTAATTCTAATTATTTTAATAATGATAAATTTCATATATATTGGTTTTATTTTGTGAATTAAAAAAACCCACAAAGTAATTCTATATATAATGGTTTCATTGAATTAAAAAAAATCCACCAAACATATAATTTTATTATGTGTTTTTAGTTTAACATCAATAATAATTTATTAAAATGTTTAACCTTTATCTTAATTTTATAAAATTTTAAATAAGATACAAATATGATTTATTTTTTTAAAGAGAGAGAATTGTTTTCACAACAAAACTTATAATCAAAAAAGCATGCACCATTTATTTTTTTGTTATAAACTAAAAAATTACAATAGAAATATTCAAATTATACTTGATTTTAAAAAAAATTACAATAGAAATATTCAAATTATAAACTCAATTAAATAGAAATATAATATAGAAAAATATGGACAAACCTTGATATATTATAAATAGATATTTATTATTATTATTACCATTATTACTCATTATTATTAATATAATATAATAATACTAATATCTCATATTTTATGGTAATCATTCAAACTAACTCTTATTTTTACACCTATTATTAATAAAATTTCTTTTTTTTTTTTCAACATTTTTCATAAAATCTGAATTCTTCTAAATACTCATACAATCTTATTATTATTATTACTACTACTACTACTAGTACTATTATTGTTATTATCTTTATTTTTATTTTTATTAATATCATATAATAATAATTATTTAGAATTTTATAAATTGATAAATAAAGAAATGAAAGTGAAAATATGATTAAAAAATCAAAATAACATATATAATAGTTGGGCTTATATTAAAAACCCTATCTTAATTTTATCTTTATAATAAATATGAATATATTTATTTAAACTCATCAAATAAAATATAAAAATTATCTATTGTTGTCATTTTATTGTTAGTTTGCTTTATCGACAAAGGAACAATTGAAACCAATTGTAATGACATTTAATTTGGCTTTAAAATAACTTAAGTGAATATTCATCATCCACGATTGCATAACCAACGTTACCAAGTTCACTCATTGTATCCTTTAACTTGTTTTTGATGCTAACACTTTATGCATTATTAAGCTTATCACATGTTTTAATTTATTTTGTTATTTACACTTACTAATATATATATATACACACACACACATTTGTGTGTATGTATATATATATATGTATGTATGTATGTCATAAAATAAATTCGTCTTCAACTCTTATCTTTCAAATAATATTTTATGATAATTAAGATACATCATAATATTTATTTTATGAAATTAAAAAATTTTATATATTTCACATTATATATATTATGCCTAAAGTACGAACTTAATATATTTTTATTTTTTCTCTTAGGAGAAGTGGAACATGAACCAATGTGCTCTACATTGCATTATTTGAGCTCTACATCAACTTGTTCTTATTGGGGGGCAACAAAATATCAACACGAACCACAAACATTTTGCTGTCAAAGTAGAAAGATTAAGTTAGCAACTATTAATATTCTGGATAAATTGTTTTTTTTTTTGTCCCAAACAAATGAAGGAGCAAATTTCGAAGATACATTCATGCATACAACTACATATTCTCTTTCACATCATTTGGCGCAAATTTTGATAGAGAACTTGCATAAAATAGATGAGGAGTCTATACATTCTATGTACAAGGTCAAATATATCATCCTTTTCCAGAAATAGTATCAAATGAAGGCACTCCTTGCTTCTTTCATTTATATTTTTATGATAATAATAACGAAGTTGAAAACAGAATGAGAATACTAGTGGAGAGATAAATAAAGACATTGTAAAACAACTAATGGAATTATTGGAATTAAATCCTTATATCAAATTCTTGATCATTCTTCATTTGAGAAACTACAATTACACATAAAATAAGATGTGAGACAGGTTGAGCAGTAATTGTATAATTATCCAACCATAGACCAAGTCGCCATCCATATGGATTGAGGGAAATAATACAAACATACCATTTGAAAGAGAGATAGTAATTCATACACACTCTAGTATGGTAAACCTTACACACTAAAATATTATTTTGGTTGTTATGATTCATTACAATATTTGCTTTTATTTCCATATGGAGAGGTTGGCTGGCATCAAAAAATATATATAAAAAAACATTTGTTAGTTTTGATGAAGACACAGACAAAAAGAACTTGAACAAACAAATTCAAATATCAACAAATTTTTTATTATAATTATAATTATAAAAATTTATTTTAAAGATATGTATTCACTTAATGTTTAGTTACACCACATACTAATCACATAAAAAAATAAAATTATCATTAAATGGCATATAAAAGTGATTTTTATTTTTTTATATAATATATATATATATATAGTTTACCTTTTAAATAGATTAGTATTATTTTAATATAAATGTAAATTTAAATTTTATTATTTTAATCTTTAAACATATATTTTCTAATTTTTTGAATAACTACAAAAAGATTTTTTAGCTTTTAAATTGATACACCAAAAAAATTGATATAAATTTTTTGATCTCAATGAGAACTAAAATAAAAAATCTTAATGAAACTTAAAATATTATTGTGACAGCTCAACTATAAAAGTGACGTTATGGAGAGATCTAGTAGAAAATAAAGGAGCCATTCTTTAAGAAAATATGGAAGAAAATAATATAGTGACAATTTGTGCTTTTAAAACTTCAGAATTTAAAGGTATTAATAATTATAATTAACGCTATCTAGATTATTTATACCTTTGTTAAAATAAAAAGTAAAAATATAATATTTTAATGAAGGAAAAATTAGTCTCTCATCCAACACTAGCTCAACAATCCACATCAGCCTAAATATGCCAAAAGTTGATGACAAAAGAGAAATATCAAGAACATATTATATTATATTATTATTATTATTATTTAATAATACAATTGAAGATAAATTTATCCAATTGAATTAATTATTTCTTAACTATTTCTCTCATAATATAAATTCATTCAAAAATAAAGATAAGTCAAACATATCAAAAACATCGTCTTAAAACTTTAAACAAGCAATTAAAATAAGTATAAAGAATATATTTGATGGTACAAATGACTCAACTCACATAAAATAATAATTAACAATAACTATTTAAATTATTAAAAAATATTATTAAATTAATTTTATTATGATATTACAGGGCTCATATTACACTTTTGAGGGATCAATTATTAGAATTCAAAATAGAAATGAACCATGGTATGAAGCATGTAAAAAGTGTTCAAAATCAATTATAAAAAAGGAAGATCATATAAAGTGCCTAAAATGTAATTCTAAAAATCCAGAATTTGAAAATAGCTATATTTTATGATCATATAAATCAAATCAAATTGAATATAATTTATAAAGGACAAAAGAGAGATATAAAATTTATTTATTATACAAAAATATAGCAAAACTTTTTTACAATAAAATTCTTTGTTTGTGATATTTAAACAGGCATATGTTGAAGCTTGTGGTTTGAGATGACTTTAATACTATATTGATAACATTGTTTGAAGCAATAAAAAATTTGATTGGATGTAATATTTCAGAGTTCATCGAGTCAATGGAACTGGTAAGTAAAAAAAAATTAAAAATTTATATATAAAATTAGTTTTTCAAATGGAGAATTGTAAAATATGTTTTAGGAAAAAGAAGGGAGCAAGAATTTCAGAAATTTGGTATTGCAGCAAAACAAAAAATTCAATTTTTTGATGAAATTATTTAGAAAATTAATAGAGAATGAAAAAAATTTAGTTGTTGTAGAAAACATTGAGCTAGTCGGCGAAAAAAGGCAAATATTTTTCATATTGATGACTATGAAAACGAAATAGAAAATATTTCCAATAAAAAGATCAAGATAGAAAAAGATCGAACTTTTCTCTGAAATTTGTAACCAATCGAATATTATGTATATTTTTTTAATCTTTTTTAAAATTATAAACTTATAGTTGTTTAATTTGAATAAATAAACATTTTATTTATTATATATATATATATACACACACACTTCTTTCAAAAAGATATTTAAAATACTCTTCTTTAAATATCATAAAAATACTATTTATTTAATAAAATATTTTATAATGTTTTAATATCCTTTGATAATTGTAAACAAGTGAGTACAACAATAAAATAATTTATTAAAAAAATAAGATTACGTGTAATAGCATGTGCTTAAAACTAGTAAATATAAAAGAGTAAGAGTCTTATTTATGGTTTATTTTTTTATTTACAAGAAGTTCTATATAACCTAAATTACATGATTAAATTAATTCTTTTTATAATTAAGTAGTTGTTGAATTTTTAGTATTTTATTTATTAAAGAAATTAATAAATTTATATTTTAATATCACAAAAAATATAACAAAAATACTAAAACATAAAAGTAATAAATAACACGAACTAAGCGGATGCATTTTATGGGATTGGTACCTTGCAGTACCTATATTGATGTTTTAGTATTCATTTTTTTCAAGTTGTTTAATAGTACTTTATTAATTTTTAAGTTGTTAAAAATATACTTTTATACTAAAATAAACAATAATACTATTACATTTATTTATTGTAGGAATATTATTGTCATTTTAATACACTCTCTAATAAGTCTATTATTATATATAAAAAGTAGTTTGTTCTATTGTATTTATTTAAATTTTATTTTATTTGATGAAGTTTTTTTATTTATTTATTTTGTCTATTATTATTTATATATTGTTTTTAGATAAATAACTATTATTTATTTTATAATGAAAAATTTAAATCAACACATTTTGTATAAATGATAGCCACTTAATATTGATACCTATAAAATATCAACCCGCTTTTTACTAGCTATTTTATATTTATCTATGCGTTCTTTTTTGTACGATTTTATTCCAATTTTTTTTCTTTAATTACAAAATTTTAATTATTATTAATTTTATTTAATTAATAATAATAATTATTTTATTTTATTATAAAGCTAAAATATAATTTTTTGTTTTAATTTTACATAAAAAAATACATAATTTATATAAATTTAAGATAACTTATTATGTTAATTAATTTATTATATTATATTATAAATTTTTAAATTTGTACATACATTGTACTAATATTTTGGCTAATATAATACATTTTATACATATTTTACTAATATATATATATAATACTCGGAAGAGCTGTATGTACCTTGTAGGGGAGACCTTCCTCTTGGACTATTCTACTCTGAAATCTGAATTACCTCAGGATAAGGTTACACCTTACGAGACCCACGTGCCACAATATCTACCACTCATCATCATCCTCGTCAATATAATTGCAACATTTGTTTCCCCTTTCACTTTCTTATTCGTTAATATTTTTCTCCTTTCAGGAAATTAATCACATCCCTAATAATATAACCCAAATCACCAAACCCATCCGAAATTAGAACTTTAGCCTATAAGTTACTCTACCCACCACCCAACTTTCGGATATAATTATTATATTAGAGCAACTCAGCAAAGTATTATCATTTCTTTCAATTATGATAACTGATAATTAATCTAAATTATTTATTTCACATGTTAAATTTTTTTTCCCCCAATTGTTATGAAGTTGCTAGAATTTTAACACATTACCCTACTATCAAGTTAAATCCCTCTAAAAGATTTTCTAAAAGATCGTTTTACGTTTGCCAATTATCTTATAATATAATGAGATTTGCTCGTGTGAGCACTTTAAGAATATAGATTTAAACCCTGTACATTATAAATATATGAGTGTGAGAGTGAGTTATATTGAAAAAATAATTTTATTTTTTTTAATTTTAAGAAATAGTTTATTTACTACTCTACCATCTTTTTTTTCTTCCCCTTATCTATTGATTATTTGCTCTAACGCATTGCTTAAGAAAGATGTATAAAATTAATGTTGTTGTTCTCTTAATAATTTTGCTTTTATACATTTATTATTTTTTTTATAAGTATTGACTATATGTACTATGCATATAAAATATTTGGATCCTCTGCTTGTTATTTCTCTACTTATTTTTGTTTGTTCTTAAATTTCAACTATCAAAATTTACATCCGATGCATAGAATAAATTTAAAGCTACTAATAAAAAATAATATTTGATACATAAATTAAAAAGATATGATTTAAATTTAATAAGTATAAACATAAATGAATAGAGAATCTTAGTCTATATATAAAATATTTATAATATAATAATTAGGGTTATTAAATTTTAATATGTTTTTAATTCTAATATTATGTTATAAATTATAAAGAAACTAACTCTTAGAACTATTGAACAGAAAGTCAACAATATTTTTTATATGTTGCATCGATCATAAATTATGACAACTAGCATTTTTGTTCTCCAGTAAAAATTTGCACTGGTATTCACTTTCCACCTCATAAATAAAAAAGTATCATGAATTACAAATTTAAAATTATTCAGTTATCTTAGTGTCGAAGTTTTAAGATTTATGGTTTAATTTTGAGCAATTTTTTATTTTTATTTTATTTTAATTTTTTAATTAATTTGTAATAAAAATAAACACATATTCAAAAATAAAACTAAATTAAATACATATTCAATCCTTTTATATGGTCCAAAAATTTTATCGGAATCATTTATCACTAGAGTTGCTTGATTAAGTACAAATTTTATGTTTTTAAATGCATGTATGATATAAATATATTTCAACTTGTGTTTAAAAATGAAATAACCCCTAAAAAAAAAAAAAATCATACAATATTCTCTTTAAATTTTTGTAAGTTATAATTTATAAAATCTTTTATTCTTCAAGATAATTATGCTAATTGGAGGTTAACTAACTAACTAAGAGCTGACATAAAGTATTACGTATATTTGCTCAACATACATGCTTTAATTTGTCGTTTTCCTATATAATGCACTCTCTATTTATGAAACCTTCTCATAGAGCTATTTCATCATAACAATTCCTTTCTCTCTCATCATCTATATCAACTGAAAATCAAAGAGATCCCAAAACACCCAATCCCAGAGAAGCTATTAATTAACAACCATGAGCGAGAAGAACTGTGGCCATGAAGATGATTGCAGGACGAAGAGGCTACTAAAGGGTGTTATTTTTGTTATAATTGCGTTTTTAATCCTCTTAGCCATAGTCATATTTCTAATTTGGGCAATTCTTCAACCTTCAAAGCCTCGTTTTGTTCTCCAAGATGCTACCATCTACAATTTCACAATCTCAAACTACCCACCTTATTCTCTCTCCACAAGCATTCAAGTGACAATCTCTACTCGAAACCCAAATGATAAAATTGGAATTTACTATCAGAAACTAGACATTTTTGTTACTTATAGAAACCAACAGATCACATTAGCTACTATTTTGCCAACAAGTTATCAAGGACATAGAGACATTGTAGTTTGGTCACCTTTCTTGAATGGAAATTCAGTGCCTGTTTCTCCATATATTCAAGGGGTTTTGACACAAGATCTGAATGTGGGTGCTGTTTTGGTTAATGTGAAGATCGATGGGAGAGTTAAATGGAAAGTGGGTTCTTGGATTTCAAGTCAGTATCATATATATGTTAATTGTCCGGCTTATATTAAGTTTGGTGACAGAAATAGTGGGATTGCTAGTGGACCTGCTATCAAGTTTCAGTTGATTCAAAGTTGCTCTGTTGAAACTGGTCTTGGTTCTTAATCACGAGTCTTTTTCTTTTTCATCATCTTCAACTTATATGTGTTTTTTTTTTACTTAATTTGTTGTTTGCTGGGAGTATATGATCATGTGACTGTACTCTTTAATTTTCAAGGGAAATTTAAATATCGGCTATTTTGAATACATATGCTAAAATTTTCACTTCATTTCTTCCTTTGTATTATTTTGATTTGGTTGTAGTTATTGAGTGTTGATCATTTCCTTTTCATTTGTTTTTCTTATATTTCAATTTTATTTTTTTCCCTATGTTAATTTAATAGTTACAAAAACTTATTTCTTTAATTAACAACTCTTTCTACTATACTAAATTAATATTGGGTCTTTTAACTTACAATTAAATTAATTGTTATTATAAATAGTTGAAAAATTAATTCTTTTGAAAATTTAAGTTACTTTGAAGAACATTAACTATACCTTTATATATTTATTAAATTTAATTTAATCTATTTATTTATTTAAAGAAAAATAAAATGACTTGGTATAATTTTATTTTCATTTAACACCTTAAAATTTATATATAAAAAAAAATCTTTAAACATTAACATATTTCCCTTTCAAATTTATTGTTATAGGTTTTGTAATTATTGTTTTAGTCGGCCTTATTTGAGTTAGTTATTGTATTTTTTTTTAAAGAAAATTATCAAAAATAATAACCATAAAATTTATAATAACAAAACTAGCACCTCAATAACATTGAACGTTTAATTTAAACGTGTAATATTGAATTTTTAACATTAAACATGTCTAAATTGTCGTCATTCAATTCCAATTAAATGGAGGTTCAAAGAAAAACTATATATCAATCATTTTTTTAATTATAAAATTATAAGTTTGAATAAAAGAGGTGCTATTTTTGTTATTATAAGTTTTAAAAGGTGTTATTTTTATTATTTTTTCATTTTTTTAAATGAGGTTGGACTTTCTCCATTTTTGTTTATAAAGTTAATTAGATCACATTTATTGACTGAAATTTAAAAAAAAAAAAAAAAAAAAAAATAGCACCTTTTAAACTTAAAACAACAAAAATAGTTTTTTTTTTTCATTTAAATCATATATTTTTACTATTAAATAAATAATTATTAAATTATTTTTTTAACACCATTTAGATTAAATTACAATAATTGAATCTATTTAATATTAAAATTATTTAAATAAACATAATTTAATATTATTAAAATTTTATAAGTTTTAGATTTGAAACTCTATATAAAAATAATACATATTGATTGATGACATGATGGAGATCGATGCACGAGACGAAGAATTAGTGAACTGACTTCTTTTTTGGTGTGACTAAGCTATATATAATGATAATAAATAATAATGTTAAGAACCATTAATCAAACAGTTATATATATGAAAACGACTTAGCTAGATTCTTAGTTGACAAAGAGTCCATTAGTCCAAGGCTTGTGTTCTTCGATTGGAATCATATTATTATATTCATAATTTAATTAATCATAAATAATATCTTAATAGTATCTTTTTCAAATACGTCGTTTAAAGGTTGTGTGACTTGTCAAATTTTCAGATGTATTAATTGGTAATTTAAATTAATTAGATCCTTGTTTCATGGACGTGCTACACAAAATCACATAATCACGTTCTTCGATTCATAACAAATCAGCACCAAACACAATGTTTTTTTTTCATGTAAGATAACCAAGAAAATTATTCATTGCACTCTGTCTCTGTGAAGTATACATAAAGGCCAATCAATACAGTGTGTTGCATATAATTATTTATTAATTATAATTTTATTCAATAATAATAATATTAAAATGTAATTATATTAATAATTTAAAAAATAATTCATACAATTTTGGGTGTCACTATAATAATAGTGATTGTGTCAATATAATTTCTTAACTTTGATCAATTTTACATTTTTATCATTTAATTTTTTCTCCCCTTATAATTTATCTTCTTTTAAAAATGGTTTAATTGTATGATATAATCTTTTTTTAGGCATAAAGTTTCATTTTTAATCCCCATCAGAAAAATTATACATGTTTATTATTCTTATAACGTAAATAAACATATATTTTTTAGTATTAGTTAAAAATGAACATATTTTTTTCTGAGGAGCTTAAAAATAAAATCAATTGAATAATTAGATCATTTATTTACCAAAAAGGTTTAAAAATTAAAGAACTAAAATAATAATTTGGCTGTTAATGTTATAAAGCAGAATTTTCAATTAATTTATAATTATTTGAATTTAACTAGTTAAAATTGTAAAAAGAAAAATATAGATTTGGAGACGAATTAATAGTATTGTTTAAATTATATTTAACATTTTATTATTATAACTCGTCTCTTACATGATATTTGACACCTTTTTTTATCTTTATATATTGCTGGTTGTTATGTCTTTGTTCCTTAACTCATACTACTCTGATCTCCAACCAAAAAAATGATGAAAGAAGAAGAAACACATATTCAAGAGAATCAATGGTGACTTTAAAATGGAGAGTTAGGAAAGAAAGACGAGTTTGCGTGAAGAAAAAGATGGGTTCACTTTATTCTAACTTTATTGTGAATTTGGAGGATATACCAAGTCTCAAATCAAAGTTGGTTTTAAATGTCTCTACCAACTTTGATGTACAAATATTCAGTAGGACCCCCCTCCCCCCTATTATGTTTTTGTTGACAACTCCCTCAATGTCTACCTATGGTGCTCTCATTTTATCTGTCATTTTGGTTAGGCTTAACTTCTTTTTTTAGTATTTAGATTTAAGCTTATTTACACAAAAGTATCTGATCTATTTTTTTCAAAAATAATATGCTCATATTTTTATTTTATTTTATTTATATATAGTATATTTTTGGAATTAATTAACTGATATGACACGTATTAAATTAAACACGTGGCAAAATTAGCTGACATGAAAAATTTTAATTATAAAAAGGTACTTATATGTAAATATAATAAACGTATGTATGCTTTTATATAAAAATAAATAATTTGAGTAAATTTGTATAGAATATGCATAAATTTAGTTACTTTAGAAATTGTTTATTTTTTTGGATATGTAAAAGTACATCATTATAAATAACAAGTAGATAAATAATGAGTTCAGATGTTCAATCCCAAATTATTTGTTTCTTCTACGTACCGTAATCAATACTTTTAAAAAAAGAAATTTAATCTTCAATAAAATTTCTGTAAATACCATTAATAAAATATTTTATCCCAAATTATTTGTCCCCTCAATCATAAAATAACATATATATTTATTTTTAAAAAAATTAAATCTTTAATATTACTTCTATTAACAGCATTACTTTTAAAATTGCAGATATATTTCTTTGGATCTATGCATATGACTTTTCCGCTTGTTGTCAAATGACTATGTTTGTGATTAAATTCAACCACACAATATTATCTACTTTTTTTTTTTTTTTAAATCTCACCAAGTTAAGGCTACTATCACATCTCCGGACTCGAACTCGCGTCCCTACTATCCAACAAAAAATATAAGTGCGTATTCAAATCAAACTGAGCTACTTGCTTATGGGTATAATATTATCTACTTTGGTGAGTATATATTTTCATTCTTGCAAACCAACTAAATCTTATCTCAGCATGCAGCGATGAAGTTAGAATTTTTTTTAAATGAGGGTTGAAATATAATTTTTTTCATTTAAAGTAAAAATTTTATTAAAATATTAAAAGATAAAAAATACATTATAATGTATAATTAATAGGAGCTACAGTTGACTCTCTTCAATCTAATAATGAATTTTTTACATAATATTATAATAGAGACATAAAGTTAGCACTCAAAAATATAAAGTTAACATATTATAATTAACTTATAACAAAGATTAAACAAAAATATAATAAGTTAATAAGTATTAATATTATACATGTATAAAATAAATTTATTTACTAAAAAATCTAAAAAAAATAGAAAGATCAATTGAACACATCAAAATTTATAAATGTTAAAATTAAAACTAAAAAAATAAAAATGTGCAAAATAAAAATATGATTTAGAATTTTAATCTTAAGATTATATTTAAAAATATATGTTGATAAAAAATATAAGATTAAAAATAAAATGAATGAAAAACTAAAGACAAAGAGATATTACAATTTTCATATAAATAAAATTTCAAATAAATTAAAAAATATTAAAATAAAATGTCAAATAATATAATATTAGATAAAGTTAAAATTTGGGTTAAAATAAAATATAAGAAACTTTAAAGATATGAATTATAGAAACTTAAAACTTTAGTTTGAAACTTATTGTGTGAATCTTTTTTTATTTTTTATAATATTGAGTTTAAAGTTAAATATTTAAAAAAATTTAGATTATTACATTTTAGAAGAATATTATATAATATACTACTATAATTTTATTTGTGTTGCTAGTAGTTATCAAATACATAAAAAATGTGTATATATTTAATCACTTTACTAATAATTTATTTTATTTTTATCAACATATTTATTAAATATTGTTAATATATATCAAAATATCTATATAAAATTTAGATATATTATATTACTATATATAAAATATTTATTTAATATTAAAAATATATTTATAATTAATTTTTGTAAAAAAAAATTATCCCAAGCTACAGCCCATTCTGGCCCTTAATAGCTCCGCCCTTGTGAGTACGGTGAAATTTTACAAAAGTATTGCACTTATCTTTAGATCTAGGCCTTCACATGAGCAACACAAAATTTCGTCTATAATCTTAGTGTCCTTATCAGTATGAAGTTTGCTTTTTTGAAAATTAAAACTAAGTTTATATGTATAATTTATTATAAAAATTATTAAAAAAATAACAAAATTAATACTTTTAAAATTTATAATAATAAAACTAACACTCTTTGTATTTAAACTTATATTTTCACAATTAAAAAAAATGATTAATATGTTATTTTTGTTTGAATACCCATTCAATTAGAATTGAACGATGACAATTTAAATTCGTTCAATATTTCACGTTCAAATTAAACGTTCAATATTATTGGGGTGCTAGTTTTGTTACTATAAGTTTTAGGGGTGTTATTTTTGATAATTTTCCTAAATTATTTGCATTTTGTTATGTTTCAAATTTCAATCTAATTTTAGATATCTCTTTTTAGGGACTTTAGAATGAAAAAATTCTACTCTTTTACAATAACTCACTCTCAAATTATTTTATTTCTTATATTTTTTTAATGTTATATTGATACCAGATAATTTATCACCGGTAAAACATTATTGTCATTACTCTTGAATGAAAATATTCTTGAAACTCATTATCCTTTAAAAATTTTCCAATGAGAATAACAATTTACTCAAGGCTATACAAGGCTATATTCCAGGTCAATTTTTTTTTTCTTTTTTTTTAAAAAAAATTAATTAATTATATATATTTTATATTAAATAAATATTTTATTTATAGTAATATATTGTATTTAAGCTTTTGTGAATATTTTGGTATATATTAACAACATTTAACAAACATATTTATTAGAAGTTATTGATCACCATCTCTCTGAAAAGTTTAAGTTGTTAAAAGAATGCTTAACTATATTTTTATATATCTTCAATGTCGATAAAAATTATATGAATTATGAAAAAAATGATTAAATATATGAACTTTGTTCCAATATTTAGTAAATATTAGGTTCATACATAAAGTTATATAAAGTTATATAAAAATACTTTTTAAATTCATATATAGTAATCCAAAAATATTTTAAATATTTTACTTTAGACTAAATATTATAAAAACTAAAAATTAGAAAGAAAAAAAAAATGATCAAAAGCTTTTCCTAAACTTTTAAGGTTTAATCATTCATATTGTCAAAGTTTATCATATTTTATTTTATTATAAATTTTAACCTTATTTAATATTATATTATTTTATATTTTTTTATAATATTTTTTTATTCATTTGAAATTTTTTTAATATAAAAATTTAAATTTTTTTTCCCTTAGTTTATATTTTTAGATATAGTCTAAAACTTAAAATTCTAAATTATATATATTTTTATATTTCATATGTTTCTTTTAATTTTAGTTTTAACACTTAAATATTTTGATGTTTAATTGAATTTCTTATTTGCTTAGATTTTTTACTTAATAAATTTATTTTATACAAGATATCAATACTAATTAACTTTATTAAATTTTTCTTTTTACTAGATAATATTTATTATATGTTAATTATAATGTGTCAATTCTATATATTTTATTTTTTTTGTGTCAACTTTATATCTCTACTGTAATATCACATGAAAAATTTAGCGTTAGATTCAAGAAAATTTACCGTAACTCCTATTAATTCTATATTATCATATATTTTTTTTTTGTTCTTTAATACTTAAATAGAATTTTCACTTTGTATATAAAAAAAAAATAAACTTTAAAGTTCAACACCCCTAAGAATTTATTTCTAGCTCCGCCCTTGCTCAACAGTGATATGAGATGCCTTCTTAACTAAAAAATGGAAATTTTGTCTAAAATAGGCTAATTCTATATTATAGTTTAAAAAAAGGTCATTTTATGTTAAACTTTAAAAAAGAGCAATTTTTTCAGTCTTCAACAAGTTGCCGGTTCTTCCTCTTTCTTCATTTTCTTCCTCTTCCTCTTCCTCTTCCTTCATCTTCTTCTTCTTCCTTTCCTTCCTCTTCCTCAGAGAACACGTGGGCAATTTAACAAAAACAACGCCTCACATTTATTGCACAAGTTGGTGCTAATCAAATTTAACCAGCATTGCACTGTTCATCATTTTCTTCAAGTTATCTGGTATACCAGAGATATAGACTATTGAATTAACAACATACAAAAAATATTTGATTGGTTTAAATTCAACGAAGGAGAGGTCTTCATATAAACTATTGAATTTTGAAAGAGCCAAATTTACGCAGCTCATACAGATATAATAGTGCTTACAATTTGCGTCACTAACTAACATTGAAAATCAGCTGCAAGAGGAAGAATAAGACTATATAAAAGAACTGTCAATTGCAAAATATTCTCCAACTAATTTACTATTTAATTGAAATTTATATTATTCAGATTATACGTGCTAATCAAATTTAACCTAGCATTGCACTGTTCATCATCTTCTTCAAGTTGCATTGCACTGTGGTATATCTGTAGTATATCTGTGGTATATCTCGATATGTCAGGGTATATCTGGTATATCTGTGGTATATCTCGATATATCAGGGTATATCTGGTATATCTCGATATATCAGGGTATATCTGGTATATCTCTGATATATCTGTGGTATATCTCTGGTATATCTAGTATATCTCGATATACTAGGATATATCTAGTATATCTCTGGTATATCTCGATATATCATGGTATATCTGGTATATCTCTGGTATATCTCGATATATCATGGTATATCTCTGGTATATCTCGATATACTAGGGTATATCTCGATATACTAGGGTATATCTGGTATATCTGTGGTATATCTCGATATACCAGGGATATACGAGGGTATATTTAGTATATCTCTGGTATATTGGTATATCTCTGGTATATTTGGTATACCTGAGGTATATCTTTGGTATATCTCTATGGTATACCATAGATATACCAGAAATACACCAGATATACCACATATATATTAGATATACCACAGATATACCTCAGATATACCACAGATATACCAAAAATATACCAGATATACCACATATATATTAGATATACCACAGATATACCACAGTGCATTGCAATTTAAAGAAGATGTTGAACAGTACAATGCTGGTTAAATTTGATTAGCACGTATAATCTGAATAATATAAATTTCAATTAAATAGTAAATTAGTTGGAGAACATTTTGCAATTGACAGTTCTTTTATATAGTCTTATTCTTCCTCTTGCAGCTGATTTTCAATGTTAGATAGTGACGCAAATTGTAAGCACTATTATATCTGTATGAGCTGCGTAAATTTGGCTCTTTCAAAATTCAATAGTCTATATGAAGACCTCTCCTTCGTTGAATTTAAACCAATCAAATATTTTTTGTATGTTGTTAATTCAAAGTTCAAACCTTTATTAAATTACAAATTATATTTGTTGTTTTAAACCTAATAATTGAGGATTTTACTTGAAATACAGTGAAGCTGAGAATTAATGCAGTCACGGCATTGGTTTTATCAAATTTTGTTCAGTGTCAAAATATGACATGGATTGTTAAAAAAATGAGAGAATTGAGGAAGAGGAAGACGAAGACAAAGACAAAGAGGAAAGAGGAGAGAAGGAGGAAGAGGAAACCTGCTAACTTAGAAGTTTCAGGTTCAAAGTCAAAAATTGTCCATTTCTACACTAAAACTTAAATGAGCCTTTTTTTAAACTATTATATGGGATTTGACTATTTTAGACAAAATTCCTAAAAAATGAGCAACTTTGTTTAAATCTTTAAGAATTCAAGATGCCGAAATCATATTGAACTTGCCCAACAAATTTAAGCTTCAAAGTTCAACCCCCTAAGAATTTATTTCTAACACTGCTCCTCTCAACAGTGCTATGAGATGCCCACTTAGCTAAAAAGGAGCAATTTTGTTTAAATCTTTAAGAATTCAAGATGCCGAAATCATATTGAACTTGCCCAACAAATTTTTTTTCTTGTAGCTTTATTAATATAATTATGGGCCTCCGAAGAATTGAGGAAATCATCGTGCATCAAAGGTAGGGGTGTCAATTCGTGCGAATTAGACTAGTTCGAGGTGGCCCAAACTAGGCTAATCTAAATTGGTTTAACCCTAACTCAATTCAAATTTAATTCGAGCTAGCAAAGGTGAGTCCGAACCCAAACCAAACACAAACGAGCTGGTTCAAACAGGCCCAAACTAGCCCGAATTATTAATTATATATATATATTTTAGTTAATATAACTTTTTTTTATTAAAAAAATATGTTTAATAATTAAAGCTCAAACAACATTACATAAAACAATAAATATATATATATAAATATAAGAAAAAATTAATTATTAAAGCAAAAAGTCAATTACTAAATTAATTAGGCAATAAGTAAATGCATTAAATCCTACACATGAAAAAGTTAGAAGTCGTTATGCTCTCATGAAAACTCACATTTAGAATAAAGAGTTCTCAAGTCCAAATAAAATTTCTTTTAGCTATTAAACAAAATAAATAGAGATGAGTAGATTAAATTAATAGACCTACTAAAAAATGAACAGTTAAAGTAAATTAAAATGTTACACGATAACATAACTTTTTGTTTATATACACAAGAATAGAACTTTGACAATTTCATAATATATAATTCTCAAGACAATGAACAAGTGGAAAAGAAAATAGCATAACACAAGTTGATAAAAAAAATTAAAATTTTTACTTCAAAAATTAATATATAATCGATTTAAAAATATAAACTTCATAATACTAATTTAAATTAAATATAAATATTATTATTTTGTTTAAAGAGTTAGGTAGATTTAAACTTTAAATGCATTAATATCAAAGAATGTAGCATAATATTGTGACAAAATGAATATATTATAGAGAATTTACTAAAAATAACACCCCTAAAACTTATAGTAACAAAACTAGCACCCCCAATAATATTGAACATTCAATATTGAACGGGTTTAAATTATCGTCGTTCAATTCTAATTGAATGGGTGTTCAAAAAAAATGACATATTAATCATTTTTTTAATTGTGAAAATACAAGTTTGAACACAAGGGGTGCTAGTTTTATTATTACAAGTTTAAAGAGTGCTAGTTTTATTTTTTCCTTAAATTATAACTATTTATTCATTATCAGCTTATTTTTCAAAAGAAAATGAAAGAAAAATAATTAATATATTATAAAAGAGAAATACTTAAAGAAATGAAACATTATTTTAATTTTTATAGTCTTTTTTATTTTTTTATTTAAAATTTTATTTTATTTTATTTCTGGCTAATGGACTGGCCCTAAATCAGCTCAAATTTTTTTGGGTTATTTGAGCTAGGCTGAAAAAAGCTCAAATTTAATTCGATTCATGTTCGATTCGTGTTTTTCGATTCAATCAATCGAACTATAGCACAATTTATCACCCTTAATCAAAACCTTAATAAGATTTTTATTATCATATTCTAGATGGACATTTTGATTACTTTCAATAGCCACTTGAACCTAACCATTTGAATCTCTATTACTATATAAAAAGCCAAGGTTTGGCTTTGCTTTCGTTGTCTTCGTGCTCTTTTTTTTTTTTTTTATAGACATATACAATTTATATTAAGAAAATTTTTGTTTCCGTCGACTTTTTTTTTTAGTAAGTGAAATTTTTGAATCATAATTTTGCAATAAAAATTTTGACAGTGTTAATTTCAAGATCAAATTTAAATATTAAATATAATATATTTTATAATATAATTTATATAAATATATTATTTTGTAAAAGAAAAATATGTATAATGATAATATTAATACTTAAATTTAGAGATAAATTATAAAATTGTAACTATTTTATTTATATTCTAAAATATATTTACTTATTTACGAACTAATATTTTTTTTATGGTAAAAATGAAATTATTCTAAAAATTTAGGAAAGTGATTTTTAAATTATCATTTTTTAATTAAAAAATGTATACAATGATAATATTAAGACCAAATTCATATATTTAAATATTAGGTATCTTACAACTTATATAAATATGAATATTCGATATCATGTAACTTATATAAATGTACCACTTTATAAAAAATGTGTATAATATCAGCAATAATCCTTAAATTTATCATTAACTATATAAAAAACCAAAGTATTGCCTTGATTGTTCGATGTTTCCGTCAATTTTTTTTAAGTCAAGTAAAATGAATTTTTGAATCACGATTTTGCAATGAAAATTTTGACAACATTGATTTCAAGATCAAACTTAAACATTTAAATATTATATATAATACATTTTATAATATAACTTATATAAATATATCATTTTATAGAAGAAAAATATGTATAATGATAATATTAATACTTAAATTTAAAGATAAATTATAAAATTGTAACTACTGTATTTATATTCTAAAATATATTGACACATTTATGAATTAATATTTTTTTTAGGTAAAAGTAAAATTATTCTAAAAATTTGGGAAACTGATTTTTAAATCATCATTTTTGAATTCAAGAATATATACAATGATAATATTAAGACCAAATTCATATATTTAAATATTAGGTATTATATAACTTATATAAATATGAATATTCAATATCATGTAACTTATATAAATATACCATTTTATAAACAATGTGTATAATAATAGCAATAATACTTAAACTTATGGCTAGATTATATAGTCATAATTATTATTATTTTTTTATATTTTAAAATATATTATCTCATTTATAATCTAACTACACATAAATTAATTAATTACTTAAATAAAATTTATTGTCATAATTTACTTTCACTTTTTAATGTTGTGTATAATTTTTTTTCCCTCTAAGAGCCAAATTATACAAAAAAAAATTTGAAAAGTAATTTTTAAAGCATTATTTTATAATGAAAAAATTGTAGAATATTGATATCAAAACCAAACTCACACATTTGAATATTGGATATCATATATCTAATATAAATATAAATATTTTATATTATATAACTTATATAAATATACCACTTTATAAAATGAATATGTATAATTACAATACTAATATTTAAACTTACGGTTAAATTATAGAATCGTAATTATTTTTTATATATTTTAAGATATATTTACTAATTTACAAACTAATTTTTTCTCCATAAAAGCTAAATTATAATCGAAAAAGTGAATTTTAAAGCATCGTTTTATAATTAAAAATATGCACAATGAAAATGTCAAAACCAAGCTCACATATTTAGATATTGGATATCATATGACTTATATAAATATTATATAACATATATAAATATATCACTTAGTAAAAATTGTGTATAAGACAATATCAATACTTAAACTTAAAGATACTCTATTGAATTATAACTTTTTTTTAATATTCTAAGATATATAACTTATTTACAAATTTAACCACACATAAATTAGTTGACTATCTAAATAAAGGTTTATTTCCATAACCATAAAGTAATTTTTCATTAATAATAATGATAATAAAATGTAATTAAATATAAAGTTATAATAAATAATTCATACATTTTTATAGTAACATTGATAAAAATTGTATGAATATCGTTACTATAGTTTTTTTTGTAATATTTTTACATATGTAAGAATAAAGTATCCACAAATAATAATATAATTTATATAAGATAGAGCTTGAATCTTATAATAAATTGTGTTTTTTAAGTTTATATTTATTCTCAAATTTTATCTATTTTATTTTATGGTCCTTCTTATCAACTAGAACTGAACATTATAATACTTAATAAGATTAACAAGTATTTTTAGGTTAAAATATGTATTTTAATTTATTATTTTTTGAGTTAAAAATTTACGAACAGATTAAACAAAATATTATGTATTTATAAATAAATTAATATAATATGAACCATTTATCAACAAAATAAAAATGAATTAAATAATTAGATAAAATATTATATATTTATAAATAATTAAATACATAACAATATATTTATTATATGATAAGACATAATTTATATAAATTATTATTTAAATATTTTATCTTAATTATCATTTTAATAGAATAATTGAAATAGTGCACCTGCATTGCAGGTGCCACCAATCCTAATTTCGAAAAAAACAGCAGCAGTAAGAAATTGGGAAGTTCAGCATTGAACAACAGATCATATACCTTTGTAGGACACCCATTTTCTTTTCACTCTATTCCAGACAAGGACGAATCTGTGTGGGTACGAGAAGGGCACGTATCCCCTCTCACCGTTTGGACAAAGAGATGAAATTGTGTTCACTTAAATTTTAAACTTTTATAACTCAATAAATGTAACATATTTTTATTTAAATAAAATACATAAATAATAACAATAACTGAAAAAAACAAATATTGCTATTTTTTTTTTTTTTTACTATTTATATGGTGTCACTATTGACTTTCTATTTCATCTTTAATGTTTCCCAATTTTTTACCCTTTTTTCTGGCTATCTATCGAACTGCTTTACTTTGCATAGTTTCTGATTGGGTTTGGTAATTTAATAATCTCTTATTTAATAAAAAATATTCATATAAATTTATATTTTTATATTAATATATCAGTAATTTTTATATTTAATTTTAAGTATATTAATAATTTAAATTATAATTTAATTAAAGATTAATGCATGTGCCACACATGTATAAAAGTTATGAAAGGTACAATTGTTTTTTTTTTTCCCAAAGAAAGCTTCCTTTTTCAATTCCTTTTTTTCTTTTTCTTTTTTTACTGCAACTTTATTAAATGATATATAATATATTTAATATTATTTTTTATGTTTTTCCTTGTAAAACATAATATAATATATTTAATATTATGTTATTTAAAATTTTTATATTTTAAATAAAAATTAATGCATGTGCATGAAATATGCGAAAATAATAAATATTAAAATTATCTTTAACATAATTAATGCTTAAAAAAATTAAAATATATTAAATTTTGAAAATGATGAAATTTTAAATGACATAATATCAAATATACTATATTATGTTTTACAAGAAAAATATAAAAAATAATATTAAATATATTATATATCATTTAATAAAGTTTTGATAACAAAAAGAAAAAAAAAAAAAAAAAGAATTAAAAAAGAAGCTTTCATTGGTGGTAAGAAAAAAACATTTTTAAAGACAATTTTGTCTTGAATACCTCTCATATGTGTGTGGTACGTGCATTACTTTCTAATTAAGTTATAATTTTGGATCATTAGTGTACTTAAAATTAAATATTAGAGACTACTGGTAAACCACTATAAAAATATGGATCTACATGCGTACCTTTTATTAAATAAAGAGGCTAATAAAGTACTTAATCTTGTTTGGTTCGGTTGATATTTTTATTTCTACAATTTTTCAAAATTGTGAATTGCTTCTTATTGCGTTTGCTTTTGAGATGTATCTGTAACAGATCTTGAAACAATGTGAATTATTCTGTTTTTCATGGTTCAAAGCATTAATTCTTAAGTGTTATAATTTCTTTTCTTTTCTTTTTTTCCTGATAAAGAAAGGTCCAAACATAAATTTAACTTATGAATAATATAATAAATTGTATTATATGTAAAAAGATATATGTAAGTTAGGCTGGTTATAACTTAAACAAACGACAACAACTTAGTACGAGCAATCTAATATGCAATTTATTGGTGCCACACCTAAAATGTAAGAATAAAAATAGAAGTTTTTGTTTCGACACAGACTTGTTGGTCATACAAGATTTTCGACCTACCGACCTGTAGGTTGTTCACTACACCCTCGACGAAGCCATTTAGTCCGGTTTTAACTTGTCTAACTAAATTAAAGACCAATCTAATCTCGTTACTAGTTATATTTCATGTTATATATGTTTTTATGTGTAAATTATAAATGTATCTTTTTTAAAAACATAACACCTATAAATATAATATATAATAAAAGGTCACTGAGCCATCATCATTAATTGCACCAATTATTACTTTTCTTATTCTCTTTCTACAATCCCTTTTGAACTTGATCTATCTTCCAATAGTTCACATAACACAGTGGCTTCATCGTAAAAAAAAGTTTAATTAAAATCTTGATTGTTATAATTTCTGCTGTATGAATATGACTCTTGTAATTATCTCACAAGTCACAACGTTAGTATGTTTTAAATAACAATAACTTATTCCTTTTTTATATTTTGGGCCAGAGTGTCATTTATTGGAAGAATATAAAGACGACTTGGTGGTGACTAGTGACTGCCATGACAAGCTATTGTTTTGGTACAAGTGTTGTTATTTTGTTGAATCATTTTGGCATTTCTCTTAGAATCATTTTAAACGTGAGAGTTCCAGAAACTATTTATTTGAATCTGGATCACATTATTTTAAAATAAAAAAGTACGGGTCACATTCTCAGGATGACTATGGGCTGTGGCCATCAACAATCAACAATCACAGCATACAGAACCAACAGAAGAGTATGGACCTTCGGCCCACAGTTAAGGTGGAGCTCAAATGTCCGCTTCTAGAAAGAAGTCGGAAATGAAATGTATTAAAAAATAGATGACAAATAATGTAGGAGCAGGAAAGAACCTTAGCTGACCCCTTTTATACATTTGAGAGATTGTTCTTTTTCTTGACAAGTTGTTCAACATGTCTTTTGCATTTTGAGAATTAAAGCTATTTTGATTAGAGGAACTTTGTAATTTCTATGTTACAGATTATTAAGAATTAAATAGTGTGAATTTTATAATGTACAACTTTATTAGTCAATTGTTTTAAAGTATGTGCACGCATATGTGGAAGGCTTTCCATAATACTAAGTAGGATTTTGGATATATATAGATTTTATGATCTACATGACATGTGTACATTTTCTCTGATGCAAAAAGTCTTTATGTTAGTATTTGAATGTTGATTTAAATTGGTCTAATCTAGGTCGTTGACTTTTTTTTTTTAAATCAAAACAAGTAACGTGAATACGGCTTATTAGCATGAGTTATATAATTAATATGTAATTAATATTTATCTATTTGTAATAGAGCTCTAATTTATATAGAATTCTTGTTCATACAACTTTTGTATTTTTTCTATATATACCTCCATTGTAAGATGTGTAAATAACAAGATAATAATTTATTCTCATTATATTTGACTTGACATCAGAGCTAAAAAAATATATAATTTAGCTTAACTATTCAAGCAAGGTCATCAGTATCAGATTTCTATGGAGTAGCTTGACAATACCATCATCCAACATTGGAGGTAACCCTACAGCTTCTATAGCTGGTCGTGGTAAGATTGGTATGGTTTCAAACGTTTCTCACTCTGTTAAATCTGATACTCGAATTATTGATTATGATGCATCTAATCATATGATTTATGATAAATCTAATTTTACTAACATGTCTTCCCCACCAATATGTTATATTATGAATGTTAATGGTGAAGTTTTTCCTGTGTTAGGAATAAGGCCAGTTCGTATTACCCCAACCTTACAGCTCCAAAATGTTTTATATGTATCGAATTTATCTCATCACTTAATATATGTCCCACAGTGAATACTGAATCTAAATGTTCTGTAACCTTTTATCCTATGTATGTGATTTTTATGATCTTCTTACCAAGAAAATAATTGGTCGGGGGTATTTGAGGAACATATTATTTCGTCTAGATCAGACCTACATAAGGGAGAAACCAAGAGCACAATCTCGCACCACTTTGACTTCGAATTCTGACCAGCTAAGTGAAATTAGGTTATGGCATTGTCACTTAAGGCATCTGTCTTTTAGTCTTATGAAAAAATCTATGCCTACTTTGTTTATTAGTGTGAGTGAATATGTTTTATATTGTGAGACATGTGTCTTGGCCAAGAGTCATCGTACTACTTATTCTCCAAGTATTTCTAATAGAAGTACTATTCCTTTTGAATTAATTTATTTTGATGTTTAGAGACCGTCTAAAAAGCTTACTATATCGAGTATGAGATATTTTGTGTCGTTTATTGATGACTGTACAAGATTGTCATGGGTTGCTTTTCTTAAAAATAAAGATGAAGTTTTTACAACTTTTCATACTCGTGTTCAAACACAATACAATACAATAGGACTAGTACAGTCCTACTTTTTGACAATGGAAGAGAATACGTCAATCGTATTTTCTAAGATTTTTCTAAACACATGAGATTGTTCACCAAACTACTTGCCCACAAACAACAAAACAAAATGGGGTGTCCGAAAGAAAAAATCGTCACTTACTTGATATAGCTCGTGAGCTCCTATTTAGTACTCATATGCCAAAATATCTTTGGGGCGATGCTGTACAAGCTTCTGACCATCTCATCAATCGTCTCCCATCTAGTGTCCTTCGCGAAAAAATCTAGTTTGAGGTTCTCGCATGTCATGTATCCCTCCCATCATTTCATAATCTTCCTGCATGTGTATTTGGTTGTGTTACTTTTGTACATGTTCCTAAAAATCAGAGGTCTAAGTTAGATATCCGGACAATTAAGTGTGTGTTTGTTGGTTATGAAGGTTATCAAAAAGGGTACAAGTGCTATTATTCACCTACCAAAAAGTATTATGTCACTATGGATGTCACTTTCTTTGAGAATTTGAGCTATTTTTCCCTCATCTGATACTGCTCTTAAGGGAGATAATTCATTTTTTAAAGAGTTGTATCATGGTGAGAGGGAAGAATTAGAAGAAACTGAGGAAGTAACGCAATCAAGTGTATTTGGTTGTGTTGCTTTTGTACATGTTCTTAAAAATCAGAGGTCTAAGTTAGATGTCCGGACAATTAAGTGTGTGTTTGTTGGTTATAGAGGTTATTAGAAAGGGTACAAGTGCTATCATTCACCTACTAGAAAGTATTATGTCACTATGGATGTCACTTTCTTTGAGAATTTGAGCTATTTTTTCTCATCTGATACTGCTCTTAAGGAAGAGAATTCATTTTTTAAAGAGCTGTATCATGGTAAGGGGGAGGAATTAGAAGAAACTGAGGAAGTAACACAATCAGGAGATATTTTGATGGGTCCAATTGAGGTTCTTATCCCATTGAATTCAGTAATAGAAGAAGCAAATGCTTCAAGTATCCAAGCACTAGTTTCGATCACTAAAAATCAAAATGAAGACACAACTGTTCCCTCTCCTCCCTTGAAGTCCTATAGAGGTTATTAGAAAGGGTACAAGCGCTATCATTCACCTACTAGAAAGTATTATGTCACTATGGATGTCACTTTCTTTGAGAATTTGAGCTATTTTTTCTCATCTGATACTGCTCTTAAGGAAGAGAATTCATTTTTTAAAGAGCTGTATCATGGTAAGGGGGAGGAATTAGAAGAAACTGAGGAAGTAACACAATCAGGAGATATTTTGATGGGTCCAATTGAGGTTCTTATCCCATTGAATTCAGTAATAGAAGAAGCAAATGCTTCAAGTATCCAAGCACTAGTTTCGATCACTAAAAATCAAAATGAAGACACAACTGTTCCCTCTCCTACCCTTGATCAACAACTCCCTAGTACTGAAGGTCATTCATACGAGGTATGTACACCCACTGATACTAATAGCATTGAGTCTAGTGTTGGACAGTAGCCACAAGGTATGAACCAAATATTCATGCAAAATCAAAATATCCAATAGCCAACTACATGTCCACTAAAAGATTGTCTAAGTCATATAAATCATTTGTAAATCAAATATCTGTTGTATCAGTACCTAATAAAGTGCAGAATGCATTGAAAAATCCAAACTAGAGGAAGGCAATGGATAAAGAGATGGAGGCATTACAAAAGAACAATACTTGACAACTTGTGCTTCCATCACAGGACAAGAAAGTAGTTAGTTATCGTTGGGTGTTTACCGTAAAACATAATGCTAATGGATCTGTGAATCAGTATAAAGCCTGCCTTGTAGCAAAATGGTTCACTTAGATGTATAGTGTAAACTACAATGAGACTTCTGCTCCTGTTGCCAAAATAAATATTATTCGGGTTCTGTTTTCGCTTGCTGCAAGCTTAGATTGGTCACTCTGGCAGTTTAATGTTAAGAATGCGTTCCTTCATGGAGAGCTAGTCGAGAAGGTGTACATGAGTCTTCCACCTTGGTATGTAGCTGCTCTTCCTGGTAATTTTGTATGCAAATTGAGGAAGTCTCTATATAGGTCTCAAGCAGTCCTTTCGTGCCTAGTTTGGAAGGTTTTCACAGTTCATGCAGAAGGTTGGTTATAGACAGAGTAACTTAGACCATACGTTGTTTCTCAAACATTAACAAGGGAAGGTAACTGCTCTAATTATTTATGTTAATAATATGGTAATTACTAACAATGATACTGTTGAGATAGATAGATTATAGAGACAATTAGTCTCTGAATTCGAGATGAAGGATTTGGGTGAACTGAAGTACTTCTTAGGAATTGAGGTAGCTAAGGGAGAGAAGAAATTTTTCTGTGTAATAGAAAGTATATTCTTGATCTACTAACTGAAACAAGCATGTTGGATTGCAAACCTATTGAGCAAAACCATTGTCTAGCAGAGTATCAAGATCAAGTACCAACTGATTGAGCTCGCCATCAGAGATTGGTTGGGTGCTTAATTTATCTAGCGCATACTAGACCAGATGTTGCATATGCGGTAAGTGTAGTAAGTCAGTTCATTCATAACCCAAGTGAAAGTCACATGGATGCAATTGTGAGGATTTTAAGGTACTTGAAGTCAGCTCTAAGGAGAGGAGTAATGTTTTCTAAACACAACAATCCTCTTGAAGTTTGCAGCTTCACAGATGCAGATTGGGCAAGAAATATTACATATAAAAAGTCTACATCAGGTTATTTCACTTTTGTGGGAAGAAATTTGATTACATAGAAAAGTAAGAAGCAAAAAGTTATGGCGCGGTCCAGTGCTGAGGTTGAGTATAGAGGTATGGCTCATGGGGTATGTAATTTGGTGTAGATAAGAAATTTGCTATTTGATTTGAGTTTCGAATCCAAAAGTACTATGAAGTTGTATTGCGACAATCAGACAGCCATTGATATATCACAAAATTTAGTACAGCATGATCGCACTAAGCATGTAGAGTTTGATCATTACTTTATAAAAGAAAAGCTAGATGCCAAACTAATTATTTTCCCTTTTCTTCCCACTAGAAAGCAACTTGCAGATGTACTCACTAAAGGAGTTTCCAAGAAGGTATTTTATGACTCACTAAGCAAGTTAGGCATGGTCGATATGTATACTGCAACTTGAAGAGAAATGTTAGCGTGAATCGTATAATTAATGTGTAATTAATACTTATCTGTTTGTAATAAAACTCTAGTTCATACAAGACTTTTGTATTTTCTATATATACCTCCACTGTTAAATGTGTAAATAATAAGACAATAATTTATTTTCATTATATTTTATTAGACTTACACAAAAGCTAATGGGCATGTTACTGGCCGTTATTTTGTAAAATTCTACTAAAGCAATGAAAAAAATTGTTTTCGTTATTTTAAATGCTTCATAAGTAATTCTAAAACTTAGATTTGTAATTTATAGGAAATATGGATTAAGAATGACTTTGCACCTCTTTTTTTTTTTTTTTATAACAAATAGCTTTATAACTAATTACTAATTGTTTAGTGTTACTTTATTAAAGTCTTAAGTATTAACTAAATGACATAATATTTATTCTTGAGTTTTGATAACAATGCAAAATGTTTTTACAAGGATATTTTCGTTAACAAAATTAATTTTCTTAAATATATATTTACCATCCGAGAGTTACAAATAAATTAGTTATATACCATTGGCTTTTTAAAAAAAGTGATATCTTGGAATAATTATTAATTAGCCAACAACTATTCCAAAAACATAGTTTGTATAGATACATTTTTTTTAAAAGAGAAAAACTCAAATGCTCCGTAACTCACTTATATTAATGTATGGTGCGCACTTTTCTCACTCTTTTCAAAATTTAATTAAATCTCTCTCTCATGTAGAGACACAATCTATGGTACTGCTATATTAAACGAAAAAAACTCCTAAAAACACTACAAAAACAATAAGTCAACCTATTGGAATGGTTGCTATTTTACCAATCAGATCTGTTATTAATTACTGTTCCAAAAAATTATAATTTTTGGACACCATCAAATGGAGAATTTCTTCTATACTATTTATGTATAAAAACTTATAAATACAACAAAAAAAAAAAAGACATAAATTAAGAGATTGAACGTAAAAGAGAAAAAAATTTTAAACCTAAAAAATAGGAAGTTAAAGAATTTGAATATATCTCTTTCCTCGGATATATTCAATTCTCAATACATCTATTATATTGAAATTTTTTTTTTTCATAAAATGTAACGAAAGAGAATGAAATCATAACCGTTGAAAAGACATTTTCGTACGATTAATAACCATCCAAAATAATGCTTTTTAGTAGCGAACAGATCTACAAATAATGGATAAGCCAATGAATTTACACAAAGAAACACATCTTATATTGCAAGATCTGGACATCGGACATATTATGTATAAGATAAACCATGTAAGGTTTCACAGAAGAAAAAACGACGAGGAATATGGAGAGAACTCAACGCATAATATTTACTTACAAAGAACTAAGCAACTAGCCCCAACTCCTAATAAATGCCAAGGGCTATCCTAACAAACTCATCCCTCCTATCCCTGATACCAAGTGCATTGTCTCACCTCCTAGTCATCAACACTGACCCTTTTTTATTAACTCGTCACATAACGTTTCCAAATTGGACCAACCAATCAATAATTATTTAGGGCTTTTTTCGATAATAATTTTGATGTCTAATTTCTAATTTTTTTCAAATGATTTTTCAATAAGCATGTTTAGTAACAATTTTTTATTATAATTTTTATATTTTTAAAGAATCACTATCAAAATATGGATTGATTCATAATTCTTTAATAAGAAGAATTTTCAATCAAATTTTTGATTTCTAACTTGTTTTATTTTAATCAAACATTTTTTTTCTAAAAAGTAAATCAAATTTTATAACTTTTATATGATTAAATATTTGTAAAAAAATGATCAAATACTTAAAATTTATAAAAAAAAAAATCAAAAAATTTCTTTATTTAAATTTTTTTTGAAAAAAAAAATAGAAATTATTACCAAACAATTTAAAATTAATTTTTTTACTTTTTTCTTGAAAATCACTAAATAAAAATTGTTATCAAATACATTCATGATTATTTTTATAAAAGAATCAAAAATCACAAAATCAATTATTTAATCATAAATAAAAATAATTATCAAACATACCCTTATTAAATTGGTGTTAAAGTTAGGTTTAGGTTTTAGATAAAGAAAACTCTTTATTATTTGTTTTTTTTTTTTAAAAGGGACTATAAAGTTCCCTCCTTTTTATTAATAAAGAGAAAATACACACTCACACACTCGATGACGCTTACTACGGAGTTTTGATGGGATCCGGTGCTTTAATGCTGGTATGATTACACCCAAAGAATGTGTTGGGAATCATTTGTGTTCAGGTGGTAAGACTCACAATTCTCCTACTAGGAATCTAAGTTCGAATCCCACCCAAGTGTGTGTGAGTGTGTTTTCTCTTATTAATAAAAAGAAGGGACTTTAGAGTTATTTTTATTATAAAAAAAAAAATTGGTGTTAAAGTTAACGGTAATAGGTCATCTTTCTCACCTCATCTCCACTCACCAGGTTCCCCATTTTCATTCTTATTTCAATAGGTCTCGTTTATTGTAAAACTCCATTTGGGGACTAAATTGGGCAATAATATAACAGCACAAAAAAGCACAAATATGACCACCCTACAACAACATAATTTTAGTTTAATTTTTGCTAAGAACAACAGCACAAATTGAACACCAATTATGAATCAAAAATGAATTGGATCTCCAAAGAACACAAGTAAATCTAAGGCAAAAAAAAAAAAAAAAAGTGGGAAAAGAAAAACGAGCAAGCAAAAAAATTTACAAAATATTCATATGATCATGTCAAAACTCCAAGACAAAATAAAAATGAAAAAGTGAAAAGATAAGCACACAAAATCAAAATGAAAAGAAGCATTAATCTAAACCCAAATTTAAAATCTGATGAAAAATCTATACATCCCAAGTAAATAATAATCCTAAAATTATATCCATTTACATCAAACAGTTTTTCATAAAAATTAAGATAAGTATCACTTAACTTAATTCATCTCCATGTATGAAATAGTAATGTCATGCAATTAATCCCAAATAAAATCTAAATAACACAGAAATACAAAATTAAATTAAATACCAACTCGGCACTCCTTTGATCCACCGACGAGCTTGCCAGAACCTCCATTAGAAGAAAAACCCACGGCAACTTTCTCACACAAAACCCTTAACAACCTTCTCCTAATTCTCCACCCACCAGTCCTGAACCCTACAACTGACAAAACCTTCACATTGAAGTTAACCGTTCTACGACCTCTATCTTCATTAACATCTCTAACAACCCAATTGTCAACATAAGATCCAACGGCCAATACTGTTGCATTGAAAGAACTGCGAGTCTTAGTCCCCTGACTAAAGGGTGGTACACGGGTCTGAGAAATAAACTCAGACTTATAAAAAACGGAAGCTTCGGTTTGGTAATATGAAATAGAAAGCTTCTTATTTGGGTTGTAAACAGATAACCCAATAGCCCAAGTGGCAGTTAGGGTTTGCAATGAGGTGGAAACATTGAAGTTGGAGACAGAGAGCGAGTCGATTTGAAATTGAGGGAGACGTGGTCGGACGACGAGCCAGATGATGAGTAGAATGCAGCCTATGATTATAAAGAAAGCAAGTAAGGAAGCGAGAAGACGGCGGCGAAAATTGGCTCGGCGAGCGGCAGAGGGGTCAGTTTGAGAATAAGGGTAAGCATAACCGGGGTTGGGAATAGGGTTTTGATAAGGGTAGCCATTTGGGTTGTTGTGAAGAGGTTGTCGTGGGGGATAACCAGTGACAGGTCTAGAAGAGTCTATGGTGGCCATTAACGGTGGGTTTTTGTATCGTTTGATGAGGTTAGCTTTTGACTGCTCGAACAAAAAGTAATTGGAATGGAAAAGTTAGACAGTGTGTTTTCAATTTCACATCTCACTTTCCAGAAGGGTGAGGGAAGGAATTGCTATTGGAATTGGGGAGTTTGTGGGAGTTAGGGTTTGGATGGGAAGTTCAATACTTAGGTTGATTTTGGGGAAGGGTGGTTTCATAGTCGGTGATCTTCAAGAGAAGTAATATGCCACGCCCTGACAGGGGAACTAAAGGAAAGCACATAAAGATTCTTTTTATAGAAGATGCTCTCTTTTTTATGGGTTAATTATAATAAGCTTGTGGGAAAAATGTCATCGGAGTTTATTAAGATATATTTTATTTTATTATTTTTTATATATAATATTTTAAAAAAATTATTAATTTTTAAAATTAATATACCATCATCTATATTTATGTTAATTTTAACACTTACAAACTAAAGACCATTTAAAGCTTCAATTATAACTTTGGTTATGGGATTAAAAAATATATAATTATCCTAGCTTGATCAAAGCACTCGGAGATGTTTCAATAAAAATAAAAAAATTAGTCTCTTAATCTTATTTGAAAGAAATGATACCAAAAAAGTTAAGGGGTGATCGAACCAAGAATTTCTTTTAGGAAAAACAGAAAGCAAAGAGAACGACATCACACACATGCTGAAAAACCAAGGAAGCAAATTCCATTGCCACCTCAAACCACTCTTCTTATTCTCCATATACTTAAAACCAACGGATGAGAAAAATGACTCCCCTGCATATTAGAACTTGCATTGATTTGTTAGCCGATTTAGTAGCATAGAAACATTGGAAATAGCTAAGCTAGCTTATATTAATTTGATGCGAATAGTATATGTGGTAACATGAATTTAGCAAAGCACATATCACTTCTGTTTATTGTAATAGAAAATTAACTAAATTGTTAGTGGTGTTCTCTTTAGAAGATAATAGACTTTTAAGATGTCATGTAAAATATAATTAACTAAAATGTACAACTAGTCAAAACGAATGGATTAATCTAATATCTCACCTCTAAGATACCATGTAAAACATAATTAACTAAAATGTATAACTAGTCAAAATTAGTGGGTCAATCTAATATCTCACCCTAAGTTTGTGCATATATATCACTACTACATTATAAGCAACATAGGACGGCTTAAAATTTAGAGTGAGAAACAAATAGGACGGTCACAAGTATATGGCCATCGTATAAAAAATATAGGACGGCTGTTACGGAAAAAATTAAGCGGTACTTTATAGGACGGTTAATAGCCGTCTTAAAAAAAATTCTTTTAGGACGGCTATTAGCCGTTTTATATACCAACATATAGGATGGCTAATAGCCGTCCTAAAAGAATGATGCAAATTTTATTTATTACTTCCCCATTTTCACGGCATTTAACCTACCCCCAGTTTACAAAATTACAATCCCTAAGATACTTCTCTCTCGAAACGCCAAAGATACCTCCAAACGCCACCGCCACCTGCAATCGTGGGTTCGATTTGAATTTACTTGGGGTGTTTCGATTTATTTTCCTGAATGCGAGGGTGTAGAGGGAGATGAGGGAGGAACATAAGGGTGTGTGGAAACAATGACTAGAGGGTCATTGGGTTTGGGTATTTGTTCTGGGAGTTATGGGTCTTTGGATAAACAACTACAAAACGGAGTTTCACCTATCCTTATTGTACGGAAGCCCTCAAAGATGCTTAAGGAAAAGGAGAAGGTTTGTTCATTCTAGAATCATTTGAGTCTAATGTCTTTTCGGCAGCGGTTTTCACCTGGGTTCTGTACGTCGGAAAAGGTTTGTTCATTCTAGAATCATTTGAGTCTAATGTCTTTTTCTGTCTTCTAGGATTTAGAGTTTTTAATTTTATATCAATTTCATCTGTGTATTTTTCTCTCATGCGTCCTTATTAGTATTCTGGGTGTTTCTTGGTGGGATTGAGTTCGATTATTAAATGGAAATGACAGTTAAGTGAGTATCAATCCATTGTTCTAGAACCATTTTGTCATCCTTCAGCAGTTGGTACGGATGTATCAAAACTCTATTATAAGTGCATATCTCACTTTTGTTCTACATTAGATATGCGCTTCTATATTGGTAGTTTTCTAGTGTATGTTCTCTTTCTTAAGATATGTTTACGTGTGATATTGGCTTCTGTTTGTGGAAGTGGTCTCTTTATGTTATAGCCTTGTAGGTTTTGAATGTTAAAACTTTACATTCAAAGTTATGCTTAAAGAGATGCCCAAATGAAATAGACAAGCAAAGGTAGATGCAACTGGAAAGTTACTAGAAAGTTACAACTGGTTCTATTACATATTTATAGTAAAACAAGGGTAGATGCAAAAGGAAATAAATCTTCTAATTAATTAGTACAACTATTCCTCGTAAACCATTAAAATCTCCTAATAATGTACATATTAAATAATATCTTAATAAATGTACAAAGGTCAACTCCCCTGATTTCTTGGGATTTTAATAATAACATCTCATTTATTAATTATTACTACCTTGCAATTAGGGGAATGATAATATTTCATGTTCATCTTTAATGGCATTAATGTTCGTTCACTAGCTCTTGGTCAATTGGAACCTTCTCTCATAGGGAGAAGGCGTGTTGTCTTTTCTTCCATAGTGATCTTAGGTATACCTCTTTCTGCCAGGACAAAAGAAAACAGAGTTTCCAAGACATATGACCACTAACTTTAAGTGGTTGGTCAATTAATCATTTTTGTCCCACTTTTATTATTATAACTTATGTACTAATTTTAATTTGCTTGACTGTGTATCTTCTCCAAATATTAGATGATTATGTAAAGAAAATTCCAGCCCGTTATCGTTTTCAGCTTCAGTAGAAGAGAGTGCGAACAACATGCAACGTCCATGTCCAAGCTTGATTTTAACACTCAGGAAGAAAAAGATACAGTAGACTTACCTGCAATTGAGCTGATGTTGCCACTTTTACAGCGAGGAATTGCTATCCATTATTCTGGCCTTCTTCCTGTAATCAAGGAGTTGGTGGAGATTCTTTTTCGGGAAGGCCTTGTAAAGACACTTTTTGCTACAGAGACGGTAAGATAATCTCCCCAAGTAATACTCTTAAATTAACACTTTCCATCTGGTATTGCTTTGTACTTGTAGTCTGCGTAGTATCTGGTTACCACTTATTATTTGTTTTATTTACTGTTCTTTAAGACAGTTTGCTATAGGTTTGAATATGCCTGTTGTTTTTACATCTGTTAAAAAGTGGGATGGTGATAGTCAACGTTATATTGGGTCTGGTGAGTATATCTAGGTGAGTGAATATTTCAATGGTTTTCTTTACTGTATGGTAGATTCTGAATTTGGATGAATATTGTGCATGTATGGGCACTAAATTTTCTTAAGGTTGGTTGGTAACAATGTGTGTGAGTGTTCCAACTGTAATAATTTCATTTCTTTTTTACTTTGCAGATGAGTGGAAGAGCCGGTCGTCGAGGGAAAGATGAACGTGGGATTTCTATAATAATGATTTGACGAGCAGGTGACTCTTTTATCAGACACCCATTTTTGTCTTATTGGACCAGTTTACAATCATCTCAGTCAAAGTCAAAAAATTGCCATTTTTTTTTCTTTTTTGTCACCGACAATAAAAGAGTTTTGTACCAATATTCTTCGTCATATTGCATGGACTCTATCTTACTTTTAGCTTTACTTAATCTATATTGCTTTTAAAACAAAGAGGAATAGTGCTTACTGTTATTTATATGTCTTCAAAATACGGGTTAAATAAAACGGAGTTTTTGTAACTGCAGTTTTAATTCAATCAGTTGTAACTTACCAGTTTACCCATTGCATCTTCTCTGGTTTTTTTGTTTGTTTGTTTCCATTAATATCATTAGTATTTAAAAGTTTTGAAGTCATCCCTTGCTTCTTTCTAGTAATTTATATTTCTGGGCTTGTTTATCAGAGACTGTGAAACTAAAAGATGCAATGGGTAAGTTTTATGATAACACAACCTTGGTTAACAATTTCCTGATATTGTTTGTTTATGCTGTATGCAGGATGCAATGGGTCAATGATATTGCTGCAACGATGTGACTTCTAAAGTTAACAAGGCACCTTCCCGACTGCAGATAAGATTCAATATTAATGGAAACTCTGGTTCCAAAATAACACTTGGGGCTGTTAATGGGAAAATTATCTGTGTAAATTACAGTTAGGCAGCTTTGAATCATATATTTGTAATATAAATTATGGATGTTTTTTAAATGAAATATTGTATTCTAAATCTGAATCGTGTTCCTGGAATGACTATAATTTGTACAGGTTATATATAGATTTCAATCTGGACAAACAAAACAAACAAAAAAAAATTTAAAATTTAAAAAAAAAAAAAAAAAAACTTATAGGACGGCTATTGACCGTCCTAAAAGAACTTTATAGGACGGTCAATAGCCGTCCTATAAAGTTTTTTTTTTATTTTTTTATTTTTTTTAATTTTTATGGCCGTCTTAAAAGAATTTTATAAGACGGTTAGTGGCCGTCTTAAAAGAATTTTATAGGACGGTCAGTGGCCGTCCTATAAGAATTTTTTTTAAGGCGTTCCGTGAACGTATTATTTTTTCGATTCTTTTAGGACGGGACTTTATAAGACGGCCACTGGCCGTCTTATAAGACTTATAGGACGGCCAGTGACCGTCCTATAAAGGCAAATTTGTAGTAGTGTATATATATATATATATATATATATAAATCACGACTAATATTATTTTAGATAAAATTATCCTTATATTTTAAACTAATGATATTAGTTATCATTCTAAAATCTATTATCACATTTAAATATGGACTCTAAACATTATCTAATTTATATTATATATATACATATATATATATATATATATATATAAAGTCTAAATCACACATAATTAACTTAGAAAAAAATTAAAATAATTCACATACAATGCACAAATTTTTAACTAGTTATATCCAAATTTACAAATTTTATTCTCTAAAACATATAATTCAATTTTAAAATTTTAAAATGTATCATATAAATCACTAAAATTTTAAATTATATAAGTTAGTCTCAAACTTTTAAAACTTCACACATAAGTTCTAAAATTTGAATAACAAATAAGTATTTATTGGTAGAGCTAGGATTTATATAAGAAGTTTTAAAGTTTTGAAATTAAATCATACAATTTAAAGTTCATATACTTATATGTGAATTTTTAAAAGTTTTAAAAGTAAATCAATCATTTTAAAAATTTAGAAATCTATGTGTGTAAATCTAATAAAAATTTGGAAAGCAATTGTGTAGTATAACCTAAGTATAACACAAAATATTCGATCAATTTGACAATTAAAAAATTTGATTCGATCAAAGGTCTTGATTAGTTTCGAGTCGAGGTTAGACGATTTTTGGATTGCACTTGACTAATATGATCGATTTTGGATTGAAGAGCTACATCATCTTAGAAGTTTCTCACAATGTTGGGTTGCCAGTTCACCGTTGTCTGTTGCAAGATCATAATAGTTTTCATATGTGATCAGCCTATATGTAAAGGGAGCATTAGAGCCCAAAAGTGAGGAGTGGGAGTCATGTTAGAAAGTTTGAACCATTAGTAGTTAATAGCATCATATGGTGATTGAGCTTCATGGACTAGCTAGAATTTACTTGGATAATGTGATGTGTAGACATCGTTGGTAGCTTAGATGTAGTTGAACGTGATGTTTCAACTGATAGAAGTATTTGCATTTATATTTTCATAGGTTGTGAATTGTTGATTAACTTTATATAATGAATGGTTACCATTCAACCTGACATAAGTGTTGGATCCTATGTGGATTACTATCATATGTTATGTATACTCATAAATTGTAAGAGTATAATCATCATTTATCGAATGTATTTACACATAAGAGACCTTGAAGTGATTTAAAATATTTTATAAGATTTCATTGTATGTTGTGTGTTTATTGATTTTACTCTTTAAATGTTGTTGACTTGACTTAGACAGGATCTTGTGAGGTACACTATCACTAGTGTGTTTATTATAGATTATTCTTAGTTGCTTTCTCATGTGGTGGTTTTTATATGGTGTATTAAATTGAACATATATATATTTCACTATTATTGTTATTATTATTATTATTATTATTATTATTTTGCTTGATTCATGATGTGAGGTCATACATGTCGATTTGAGATAAAGCTTACAAAAAGATTTCATGATTTGTGCTTTTCACCTTCCGTCTAGGTCCCTGTTATCTATTTGGGTCAAAAATTTAATTTATATATATGCGATTATTTTAATGAATGAAATTTTATTATGGATCCTCATTATTTATTTGGGTTGAAAGTTTAATTTATATATTTATAAGGCCATACTTGCCAAGTTGAGATAGAACCTACGAAAATATTTCATGGGTTGTGCTTTTCACCCTCCGTCTAGGTCTCCATTATTTATTTGGATTAAAAACTTAATTTATATATATATATATATATATATAATTTTTTTAATAAATAAAATTTTATTGTAAATTCTCGTTATTATTTGGATGAAAGTTTAGTGTATATACGTGAACTTGTTTAATTTCATTGTGGATCCACAATGACTAAATATCACATTATATGGAGATAAGGTGTCTAGGATAGTAAAGTTTCTTTTCAACTTCCTTCCATTGACATTGATAGATAGCTCGATGTTTCCATAGATGGTCGTGTTAGAGTCATTAAAGCCTACCAAGGAGTGCTTGTCTTTAGTTATGGCTTTATCTTCAAGGCCTATCTTTTTCAGGGTGCTCATGAAGATGATATCTAATGGGCTCCCATTGTCAATGAGCACCAGCTAACCATGTGATTGGAGATCATGATGGAAATGACCAAGGGGTTCTCATGTGGAGTGATTTTGGTTGTTAAATTAGCTTTGTCAAAGCTGGTTGGAGCATCACGCCTTCATCAAGTGTAGACTTATAGAATCTAAGGAGTGGGAGCTCTTGCTTGATTTCTATAGGACCTTCTTGATGAGTAGGAGCTCATTGGGAGACCTTCGGCCTCATGTATTACCTCTTAAGATGTTGTAGTTTTGAGGATTCAAGTGGGAACTCGCTGGGCTTCTCCTTTTTAGGACCTCTGAAACTTTTTTAGTAAGCCTCTTTGAACCCTATCTCTGTGGAAAGCACAATAGGGACATGTCTCCCTTTTATCTTTGGATATAGCACCCATCATCTTAGGCCATTTGACATATTCCTTGCCTTCTAGTATAGGGATTAGCTCTTCTAGTGGGATGGTAAAGGGAAATAGTGTTCTATCTCCTAGGCCCAACTTGTCATGTTCTTTGTTATTGTTTTCAGGTCTCTAAAAGGAGTATCCCTTGTTGGAGCCTTCCTAATGTTGCTGCCATAAATCAACACTTTTCTGAATGCTTGAAATTTCCACGTCCTCTAAGCACTCAAAGATCTCAATCTTTGCTGAATTGAAGCATTGAATATAGCTTTGTAGACATTCTTTCTTTTTCTATACCACTAAGAAGGAGCTTTCAGCAAAAATAGCATGGATTCTGAATGGAAATTAGTATTTTCATAACTAGCAAAATCACTAACAAAATTGTGCGTTTTTGTTACCCATAATTTATGTAGATTACATTAATACCCTTTAGGTCTAACAAACAACTACAAACAAACTAGAAAACAGATCTGCCGCGCTATTATGCTTTCATCATCGCCCTTTTTTACGTGATATACAGAATCAACAGAATCAGCATATAAAAAGATTGATTTTTACATGATACTGTCTCGCAAAGAAAATCAGATTCTACAATTCTTGTAGGAATTATGATCCAAAATCTGGAAGAGACATCTTCAACTAGTAAGATTCATCGACTTCCTATTCATTAATCTTGTTACAGGAATTACTTCAGAATTATTTGTTACGTATGCAAAAATTGAATGTATATATTTGTATATGTAATCCATTCAATAATTTTGTTCTACCAATAACTTCCTGTGTTAATCTGCTTCATTAATCGTGTATCAGAAATCTTCACTACAAACTGGGGTAGTGAAGTTAGAGGATTAAAGATGAAGCATAGTAAACAAATTACGTTGTATAGTATGTAAACCCTTTTACATAGTATATAAACCAGTTTACATACTATGTAAACATATGTAAAAGTTTTACATATGCAACAGTTTTAGATATTGTAACACAGTTTTAGATAGTATGTACATTGTGCAACACAGTATGTACATACTAATGTACATAGTATGTAACCCATTACCTATTTACATACTATGTACATAGTATGTACAAGTAGAAGTTGTAGACTGGTAAACTCGTTACAAGTAGAAGCTGTAGATAGTTACATAGTATATAAACCAGTTTACATACTTTGTTTAAATGAGTATGTAAACTAATTTACATACTATGTAAACTAATTTACATACTATGTAAACTCTGTTACATACTAGGTAAACCATTACCTGTTGTATGTAAACTAATTTACATAGTATGTAAACTAATGTACATAATCTTGTAACTCTTGTTACATACCTCTTACTCTTATATGCAAACTGGTATAACTGTTTAGATAGTGTCTACATACCAGTTTATAGTAAGATCTCTTGTATGTAAATATATGCAACAGTTTTAGATAGTGTTATCGTGTACATGATACTTTTACATACTACGTAAGAGAATTTACGTATTATGTAAATAGTTTACAAACCATGTTGCAGTTTGCACTCCTGTATGCAAATAGGTATGTAAACTAATTACATACCAGTTTGCATACTATGTAATTTTGTTACATAGTATGTAACCTTTTTACATACCTATTTTGTACTTATCATTGTAATATACCGTTTTACATACCTATGTTTGTACTTTTTATTGCAATATATAACAGGTGACCTAAAGTTTGGAACACTACTTATCCATAATGGAAAATGGATATTTGAAAATGGAGAGGATACCTATGTAAATGGCATTCCAAAGGGAATACGTATAAGAAAAGATGTGAACATGCTGCAATTGAAAGAATAAATATGTTCTGCTTTACACTATGAAGGAGATATCAACATCAAAATGAAGTGTAAGGGTGTTCATATAGCTTTAACTATTGTGGATGATAGGGATGTGGAATACTTCCTGAAAGTTAATGTAGGCCAACAATCTGAGGAATATAACAAATTGTATGTAGTACATACAAAAAAGCAACCATCCCAATTTTTGATAAGTCAAACTTCAAAAATTTGATAAGTCAAACTTCAAGTGCAGAATTTGTAATTGCAGATACAGATACGAAAATTGAAACTGACTCGACAACAAATTCAGAAGATGATGAAGGCTTATATAATGGAAAAGTGTATAAAAGTAAGGAAGAACTCAAGTTATATGTCTCAACATTAGCCATAAATAGAAAATTTCATTACAAAGTTAGCAATTCCAACAAGAAAACCATAAGAATGAAATGCAAGGATGATAAGTGTCAATGGAAACTTGCAGCAAACAAAATTGGTGAATCTAATGCATTCAAGATAACAACTTATGTCGAAGATCATACATGTTCACAAATTTATAAAGATCAGCGTGGAAAACATGCTACTTATAAATACGTAGCCGAAAACATCAAAGACATTTATAGAGATACCAGTCGGCAATTAAGACCCAAGGATATCATTTCTGACATCAAGAGCAAAACTGGTGTGCAAATCACATACAAGAGGGCAATTATGGGAAAAAGAGAAGCAATAAGAAATGTTAGGGGTGATCCAAAGAATTCGTACATGAAACTTCCAGGGTTCTTCCACATGTTGGAAGAGGCTAACCAAGGTTCTTACACAGAGATTAAAACAAACATTGACTCTAACTTCAAATACGGATGCATGGCAATAAGTGCATGCATTAATGGGTTCATAAATTATATGAGACCTATAATAGTTGTAGATGGAACATTTCTAAAGGAAAAACAAGGAGGAGTATTACTTGTTGCTGTAACAAAGGATGGGAACAACCAGGTATGAGGTTATATTTTCATTTACATACTGTGTAAATCAGTTTACAAACGAGTTTTCATACTATGTAAACCATTACCTCCTTGTATGTAAATGAGTTTACACAGTATGTAAATCAGTTTACATAGTGTGTAAATTCGTTTACATAGTATGTAAATCAGTTTACATAGTATGTAAATCAGTTTACATACTATGTAACACAGTTTACATACAACAGATAATGGTTTACATAGTATGTATACTTTGTTACATACTATGTAAACGAATGTACATGCTATGTAAACCCATTTACATACTGATGAACACTATTTTGACCTACTATTTGTTATATTTTTAAGTGTTTATTTTGCATTTAATCTCGATACAATCTTGTTTTGGAGGGTATTCTACTGTTTTGCAAGTCAAAGTTGGTTTGGGAAGAATGTGGAAAAAGAGAGCAAAAATGAAGCAAAAGTGTTAAAGAATGTAAGCCTTACATTGGGTGCAAATCACTATGTAAGGGGGACCAACAAGAGCTTAAGAACGTAAGCCCTTACATCGTGAATCAGCAAATTATGTAAGGGCATTTACATAGCAATACAAAAACTCGCGCCGCGGCGAAGAAACCATATGCCGCAGCGAGGGGCTCTCGTGTTGCATCCTGAGAAATCATGAAAACATTGCGCGTAGCGGCATGATTATTGTACTTCGCGGCGGGGAGGTTTCTGTTTTTTTTTTCGTAGTTCAGAATGACATGCTGCGCCGCGGCATGGAAAAAGGCGCTCCGCGGCCCGCGCGAGCGGATTACAATTTTCCCTCAGCCACACACGCACATATTCTTTGGAAACCCTTACATAAAAGAGACCTAATTTGACACAACCCCATCGAACGGAACATCATATATTCAGCCTCCCACGAACACACGAGACACCAAGGGTGAACAGTGCGTGAACAGTGCCGAATTCAGGTTTTTCTGAGAGAGAAGTTACATCATCAAAGGCTATTCAATTGGAGCTTCATCAAGAGACTTGAAATAGGTGATCATCCAACATCAAAGACCTTGTTGTAAGAGTGAAAATTGGTAGATTCTTATTTGTAATCCTTCTCCTTCTCATTAGAATTCTTTTGATGTCATTTATAATGAAAAATCTAGATTTGAGTTTGATTATGTGTAGCTAAACCCTTATGTGTGGGATTTTAGGGATGCGACTTTGAATGGATATTGTTTATGTGGTTTTATTATTATTTAAGTGATTTGTTTCATGCTCGTTGTTTTTGACATCTATATTCATTAATTATTTTTGGTCAATTTAGTTTATGAATATTTGAGACTATTTTAGGATTGAACTTTAGAAATGCCATCTAAGTTTAATTGGGCATTCTTGAGCATGAACTTAAATTGAGTGCATTGACTTGTCTAAATTTAGGTAATTAAATTACATTTTCTAAGATTAATGCTAATTAACTAATTAACGGTCCGGATCAAAGAAGCTAATTAGTTAATTAAGGAAAAATCACCATTGATTTGGGATTTTCTAGGATGCGTGACAAGAATCAATAAATTCACTTAATATGCTTGTTTGAGGAGACCACGTAAACCAATTTATCCATACTTAGTTCACTAACTAACTTCCCACACTAGTTCATCATATAGTTTCGACATCGTTCTTTACTCGTTTATTTATTTATTTTAAGTAATTACATTTTTAGCAACTGTTTTCTAAACCAATCTTTGATTAGAGTGTTTAGGATTTATTTTATCGTTATGTTTTAGATTACGTTTAAATCTTTTAAAAACCACCGCAATTCCTTTGAGAGACGATCTTGGGAGTATACTTGTCGCTTACTACAAGTGACTCGTGCACTTGCGAGCTTTTACAAATACAAAATTTGATTATCAAGTTTTTGTGCATCACATACTATGTAAACTGTTTACAAATGAAAATACTAATAGTTAAATATATTATGTAATGCAGATTTATCCCATTGCATTTGGAGTAGTTGATGGGGAAACCACAAAAGCATGGAAATGGTTCTTTAGAAGACTAAAAATGCTTATTGAAGAAAGGGAAAACTTGGTCATAGTCTCAGACAGAAGTCCAGCTATAAAATCAGCAATCAATATTGTATTTGAAAACAAGGCACACCATTGTTATTGCTACTATCACATGAAACAAAACCTTGTGACTAATTTCCATAACAAAGCAGTTAACAAATATTTCAAGCTAGCAGTTTATGCCTAAAATGAAAATGAGTTCAACAAGAATGCAAATATGATATATGAGGCATCCAAAGGAGCAATGTAATACTTACTAAAAGCTAATTTGTCTACATGGACAAGGATCAAATTTCCAACACCAATAAGAAGGTATGATTTCATGACATCAAACAACGCTAAACACATAAATTCAGTTTTGAGACATGCTAGAGACACCCCTGTTACATACTTATTGAGAGAAGTACGAGATATGATCCAAAATTGGTTTGCAAAAAGAAGAATAGCTACAACAGGGATGGGGATACTTACAAAATGGGTAGAAGATAAGATTGCAAAAAGAAAAATCAAAGCAAAACAAATGCAAGTGGTTGACATTAGCAACCGTATATCACAGGTCAAAATCGAAAATGATAGTTACATTGTACAACTTGAAGCTAAAATATGTAGTTGTGGTAAGTTTCAAGCACTACAAAAGGAAGCAACCAATAGAATCCATATGCTCAATATACTACCACACAAGCACCTTGCAACTTGCTTATGAAGCTCCAATATACCCAATAGAACACGAAAGCAAGTGGAACTTACCAACTTCAGTAAGAGATGTCTTAGTGTTGGCACCAACTGTACAGGCAAGTGATGTCATGTCGCAAGAGAAATCAATAGGAAGGTTAAAGAAGAAAAGAATGCCCTCACTTGGTGAGTTTCAAGAATTGAAAAAGGCAGCCAAAAGAAACAAGTCAAAAAAAAACAACAAAAGACAAATAAGACTTTCCTTTTGTATTTTAGGTCTTACTATTCCTCAACAATTATTACATATATTTTAAAACTATGTAATAAATTTTACATGATACAATATTTCAATTTCTTCTTTCCGTGATATGTTATATATTGTTATTACTAAAAAGTTATATTATTACATATCAAAATAATAAATAGGTATTCATATATTATGCACACTATGTAACACAGTATGTAAACCCGTTTACACAGTATGTAAACTAATGTACATACTATGTAAATAGGTTTACATACTGCGTAAATCATTTTACATACAACAGGTAATGGTTTACATAGTATGTAAATCAGTTTACATACTATGTACATTAGTTTACATACTGTATAAACGAGTTTACATACAACAGGTAATGGTTTACCTAGTATGTAAATTAGTTAACATAGTATGTAAACGGGTTTAAATACTATGTTTTATACATTACATACTTTTACATACTATGTTTTATGCATTACATACTTAAGTCAAGCCACGAAACCTAAACAAAAATGGTTGCTTCCTTATCATGCATGTTGCAATTGCATGGTAGTGTATGTAACACTTATACATACAAGTGCAAAATATGCTGCCTCTTGTTATTCAACACAGTAAACTATGTACAATATTATCCACAAATGAAATTAATATATTTACAATATTATCCACAAATGAAATTAATATATTTCAAATGAATATTGTCATTACATAAAAAATGAATATAACATATATTTCAACCGAATATTAACACTATCTAAAATTAATATGCTGGATCTAGCATACCATCATTACAAAAAAATTGGATACAATACCTACTTCTAATTTTTACAATAGGAATAGAACCAATCATGTCCAGTGTCCATCCACGAATAAGAAATTTAGCAAACTTCAATCACCAAACACCACAGTCATGACTGCACATTTAAAAAATGAGTAAACAAATAGTATCAAAAGTTCAAAATTAAAAAACAGACAAAGAGAAAAAGTATAAGTATTTACTTGTTAATTTGCTTAGGGACACCCTCAACAACAAAAATAAGCCAAGTTACATAAGGATCAGGCTGACAATCTTTGCCATAACCATGGTATCCAATCGTGTAGAGCAAAATTGGAATAACAACTCCTAAATGACTACATTTTTCCTTCACATTGGGTGTGTTCATTGAATCATAGATTTTAATAAATCTTTTATCTAAATAAATTACACAACACACCCAATGGTTACCATCAACATTGACTAGAACATATAACTTCTCCAATTCCTTCCAGTCCTCAGCCCACTGCTCAACCAAAGAAGGTGCACCAGTAGCAAACTCAAACAAATATTGGTTAGCACTAATTACAATAGACTGTAGATTTCCTTGACACTCAGAAACTAATCTCGAACATTCCTCCTACAAAAAAAAACATCAACTTCCAAACAACATCAGTTACAACAAACTCTATTACATACTCACCATGATATAAATGATTTGTAAACTATGTTACATACATAATCTCTTATATGTAAATTGTATTACATACTCACCATGATATGTAAATCAGTTTACATAATATGTAAACCATTTACATATATGTAAACTAATTTACATACTATATAAACTCATATACACAGTATGTAAACTGATTTACATACTGTGTAAATCAGTTTACATACAACAGGTAATGATTTACATACTATGTAAACTGATTTACATACTATGTACATTAGTTTACATATTGTGTAAACGAGTTTACATACAACAGGTAAACTGTGTAACATACTTGATCTATGTTGTATATAACTCTGTTACACTGAACAAGGTGAGTATGTAACAGAGTTTACATACTATGTAAGATATTACATACACTGAACAATACCAAAAAAAGATTATAAATCATACATTGAATAATGTCTTTAGAGTAGTATATGGCTTCAAACCAAAAGTGTCTGGATACCTAGCCCTCCAAGCTCGAATCTCATATAAAATGGCATCCATATGCTGCAACAAAGCCGGTAAATTCGTGAGTAATAATAAATAAAGTAAATGCTATAAAATATATTGGTTGACAACAAATTACTGAATAGGTTAAAACTGAAACATTTAAAACTTACTGTACTATGTAAATTTCCAGCTCCACTTTTCAATGGAGCAAAGAAATACTCCTTACCAACAGCTAGGTCACGATACTGAAGCTTAATAGGTTTACTACAAATAAGAGCAAAAATTAAAAAAAAATGTCAAAAATCCAAAATAATAATAATAATAATGCAAACAAAGTTTAAATAAATGAATAAATATACATACGGTGATTGTCTCTTCATCCAATTTGTAAAATTTCTTTTCCCAACCAACAGGTAATGGTTGATATGGGCAAGAGGGATGCTCCAAAATATCATCATCATCGCATATATCTGAAACCTGAGCTGAAGTAGCGACACATCTAATTCAATCAGCTTCAAGTCTGCCATATGCAACAGGAATACCCTTCTTATCAGGGCACAAATATGGACTACAAATAGCTCTTGAAGGTTTAATTTTTCTCTTATCTCTCTCCATTACAAAACTATATATAGCTGTTGAACAATGAAATATAGGATCAAACCTTAATTTAGAACTAGATTTATACAATTCTGAAAAATGATCTAACTGATTGAGAGTATTGCTATCAAAATTGGGGTCAGAAGAAGCTGATGGAGATTTGGTAACAACAATCTGAGAAGATGCAAATTCTACCCCAAGATCAAAAGAAGGCTTATCTACATCATCTGCTTTTCTTGCCTTCTCATATGTATCATACTTTTTAGGAAGCATGGGTGTAAAACAGACATTTTATGGAGAACTACTAGGCCTGGTTGTCCGCTGTGAGTCCAAACAACCAAATTTAAAAAATATAATTAGTTACGTAAATATTTGAATTAATTATAAGCTCAAACACTAACAAAAAAAAACTTACCGACTGAGATAGTTTTGAAGCAAACATGTTCATATTTGCAAGCAAACCATCAAGAAGTTCTTCTTGACGGCGAAACTTTTCATCCATATATGCCTGATGCTTCTTAAACTTCTCATCAATGTATGATTTATGCTTGTCAAACTTCTCATCGATATAAGATACCATCTTTCCCAACAAGCTCTCTAAGCCATCTGATTTATCCTTTAAACCTTCGTCAACAGGTTCATAACTATCTTTCAAACAATCCAATTTTTGCTTCAATAATGACTCATCAATTGGTTGTTCTTGGGATTCATCCCTCTGGCTTTGACACATAACAATGTCGTCAAAATAGACAGCTTCAACGTTAGAGAGAAGAGATCTAAAACAAGGAGCATTATCGTATGACAAAATAGTGTTCACACAAAGCTACAAATAAAAAAATACAAAAACAAATTATATAGTAAACATAACCAACATAAACTACTACATAGTTTAAACTCTGTCCAAACAGTATGTAAATAGGTTTAAATAGTATGTAAACTCGTTTACATAGTATGTAAACCCATTTACATACTATGTAAATGGGTTTACATACAACAGGTAATAGTTTACATAGTATGTAAATCAGTTTACAAGCTATTTAAACGAGTTTACATAGTATGTAAATTGATTTACATACTATGTAAACGAGTTTACATACAACAAGTAATGGTTTACCTATTGTATGTAAACTCATTTACACAGTATGACTATTATACATACTATGTAAACGAGTTTACATATTGTGTAAACTGATTTACACAGTATGTAAACTCGTTTACATACTATGTAAACTGATCCTATTCTATTTTTGTCGCTTACTCTCACAAGTTACATAAAAACTTACATACTCATATAATCCATAAATGAAACCATAAATCTACAAAACAGGTTAATCAAATATTACCTGATATGGCTTATTAAGGATGGCTTGCACAATGCCAAAATCAAGAGTAAGTGTTGATGACCACTTCAGCATTGTAGGGAACTGATCATTCAAACAGATAGCCAAGTCCTTTGCAATATCAAGAATGACACCATAGATCCACACTTGGAATACTAAACTTAATCCAACAATTTGATAACGGACCCTCTCATCTTCCCCTGATTTTAGTAGGTTGTGCATCTTCTTCTCAACCAAGGCATTGGCAACCAGATGCATGTGCATGTAATCTTTCCTCAAACTATCAAAAAGATAGTTGAATACCACATCACCCCAGGGATAACTATTAAATTTATCCCAATTGGAAGCCAACAACAAAGCTTCCCTAGATATGGAAAGCCTCTTTAGCCTTCCAATTAACCCACACTCCAAGAAATATATGAGGCATATCATAACTGCATCTTCAGGGCAGATATAAACAAAATTGAAACCAGAATGCTGCTTCTTAATAGGAGATTCACCAACAACCACAATACTTTTACAGGATTTTTTCTTCTTCTTACTTTCAGATTGTGGAATTGGCTTCCCAATACATCCAACCAAAAACTCCAAATATTGAATGGATGTATATATACCAAAATATTTCTCCATAAAGGCATTAGACCCTTGGTCTACCTTTACATCACAGGAATCATCGTCATTCAACATATGCAAACCGGTCGCCACCCAAAATTCGGTTCTTGAAAACCTAATAACCTTAGAATTAATCTTGAACCATAACTCCTTGACAATCTTGCATGGCAAGCATCTTTTGAGGAGGATAGAGTGAATAAGCTGCCCACTAAATTTGCAGACAGGTAAATTGAAAAAATTTCAGAAACAAGATTGCAAAAATAAATCTTTCTGTTCTTCATTCAGAACACTTTTTATACGAGATATGACATTACGTGGTTATGAACTACAACCACAACGTATTTGAAAAGCCTCTTTAGGTGACAACAAATTGGGAAAAGATCTATTGCCTTCAAGAAATGAAGCCTACAAAAAAAAAACAACTTATGCACTGGTGTTACATACTATACAAATATGTATGTAAACTAGGTAAACCATTTCTATGTAGACATAACTGTTTACATGGACACCCCTAACCGTCGCCGGTAGCTTCTCTGGCTAAAGTTGGTGATCTTTCACTGGCACCCACATCCTACAATGCACCAAAATGGTCATTTCCTCCCCAAATATTAGAAAATGAATGAGAGAGCGTAGAGATAGTCGTATTATTTTTTTAATATATTCAACGAACCAGGTCCAAAAATTTGTAATACAATCGTTAAACATTGTCGAACGTATTTCAAACATTCAAATATATATACCAAACATTTGAAAAATGTCAAACAAGACATGCCAAACATATAATAAATGTTCACATATATATGACGAACTTTTGTAAAATGTTCAAATTATTTAGACGAAATTTTTTAAAATGTTTATCAATGCTTGTTGAACATGTTGGAAATGTGCAAATATATTTGCTGTACATATTTAATCGAACCACTATTGATTTGTAACTTTTTGTGTAGATTAATCTTTTTGGTAATAAGGATAAGCACTTCTTGCATGTTAATTTTAACAGTTTATTTAACACAAATAAGGTGAGTATTGATGTGTTAAAATGTGTACTCGCAAGTGTACGAATCACTCGTAGTAAAGTGACAAGCAACTTTCAAGGACTATCTCTCAAGGAATTGCAGTGGTTTTAAATAACTAACTTTTAACTTAAACAGAGTTCTAATGAAAACAAAACACTAATTAAATAGAGTTCTAGTGAAACTAAAACTCTAAGTAACTAGAATCCTAACGCTAATAAAACTGTAAAAAGGTTGTTTGTTTTTGGTAACGAGAACAATCATACGACACTCAAACGAAAACAAAATCGCAATCAAACAATCAATTCAATTAAATCAAATATCAATAGAGGATGTATGGACGTTTAGCTTGGTTGACCATGCTTGCATCGAAAAGGTATGGTGAGATAACATGAACGTCCTATATAAACAAAACTACCGGCTTTCCTTTTAATTACGAGACTCCTTTTGGCGGGGGTAGGTCTCTTTGTTGATTAACTAATTAACTGCCTTTGGCGGGGGTAAATCAAGTAGCAATCAAATTATGCGCAAGGAAAACATGCCAATCAAATTAATGCTATGACTAAGTCACTAACTTGAAGCTTTGATTAAGTGTTTCGGAATAAAGTTAAGGTGACGTTCCTATAACTAAATTCTCAGATTTTTCAATCTAACTACGAACATCAAATGGGCCCATGATTATTCATAATTAAACATCTAAACATGCTCTTAATCAAAAAGTAATTTATTTATAAATCAATAAGATACACCATACACAATTCTAGCAAACATGGCAACACAAACTAAACATCCATAATTAAACTAGCCGCTCATGTTCATATTATTATTCATAGACAAATAAAATATGATCATACACTTTAACAAATAGAGAAGAGGAATTAATTCTATAACAACAAGAAAATCCTAGATCTAAATACCGCGTATGGATTGGATGACGTTCTTTTCCGTAAGTTTTATCTTCGATCGTCGTTGGCTTCCTTGAATCCTTAGAATATTGTCTCTCACTTCGTTAGAGTGTCGCAACGCTCTCAAAACTGATTGAATGTAGTGTTTGGGTCGCAAAATTGAGAAGAATAAGAGTTGTGTACGAATTGGTCGAGTTCTGTGTAAGGGGGACTCTAAGGGGGTATTTATAGATGTAAGGGTTTACACGAATCCTATGTGCCATAGGAATAGGCGCGCCGCGGCATGCATTTTCCCCGCCGCGGCGCAACACAAATTCTGAAAAATATGCAAAAACCCGAGAGCTCCCCGCCGCGGCATGCAATTATCCCGCCGCGGCGCGTAATGTTTCTATGTTTTCCAGGATTAAACCCGAGAGCCTCTCGCCGCGGCATGTATTTCCCTCGCCGCGGCGCGCAATGTCTTCCTTCTTTTCATGTCCCCCCTTACATATGTGATGGCATTTTATGTAAGGCTTACATATTTGTCTTGTTTAGCCCGTAACTCGTGATCCGAGCGCCGTAGGTGTCCCGTCTTTGCGTATTTTCATCATTTGACTCATTTGACGCTAAAAACACCTGAAATGCACTAAAATATACCCGTGACTCCGAATGGATAGATTTATGAAAATAATCGAAATAATAATCATAATAAATCTATATATCAATCAATTAAGCACAATTAATCACGAAATATTAGTGCTTTTCGAGCACTCATCAAGTATTTCATATTTAACTTTATTGATTTAAATTTAATTATAATTTGACAAATATAAGCATTTTTTTATAGATTTTTTCGTCAAATGAATACTTAATTGAATGGATAAAATATACGAAAAAACAAAATAGAATGATTTTTGTAATGAAAAAATCTGAATTAGGTTCGAAATGTAGATGGCCAAGAATAGATTTTACTTGTGAAAGAAATGGACTTTATAGGTCAATGAAAGAACTTCTCAACCACCGAAAAAAGAAAAAGAACGTTGATATACACACTGGAACGAAGAAGTGTAACTATCCATTTTCTATAAAAGGAAGAATGAGTAAAAATGGTAATCAATGAATGGTAAAAGTTATTTGTGGCATGCATAACCATTATTTGGTGCAACACTTTGATAGACTTACATATGCCAGAAGACTTACTAGTTCAGAGATGAATTTCTTGGTTGATATGTCAAAGTACAATGTGAGACCAAAAGATATTTTATATAGTATCAAACAACGTGTTGAGAACAATGCAACTACAATGAAGCATATTTATAATGTACATTTAAAGTATAGAGTCACTAACAAGCAGGACGATCTATACTGCAACAATTGTTGCACAAATTGCATGACATAGAGTGGCATAGGAAGAATTAGAGGGATAATATCGTTACAAACTTGTTCTTTGCACATCCACGATCTATTGACTTATTACGAGATTTCTCCTATGTTGTAATTATGGATTGCACTGCACATATAAGACAAACAAATATATATTACCTTTTTCTTAAGATTGTTGTGGTAACATCTACAGAGAAGACATTCTCAATTGGACAAGTTTATCTTAAACATGAGAAAGAGGACAGTTACAGCTGAGCATTAATGATGTTGAAAAGTTTGATTGATGATATTATGCCTAGTGTTATATTAACAAATAGAGAATTGGCTCTTATAAATGCAGTGAAGAATGTTTTTTCCTCATCATTTAATTCACTTTGTAGGTGGCATATTTCAAAAAATATAATTTCAAATACAAATAAATACTTTGGAGATCAAGATAGATGGATTTGCTTTCAAAGTATGTGGAAAGATGTTGAGTTATCGAAGTCTTTTGAAGAATATTCTAACAATGTATCTTAACTTGAAAACAAATTTGGAGATGTTAATGATGCAATTAGATCATTAAGGATGCATGGTTAAGTAAATATAAAGAAAAATTTATTTCAGCATGGACAAATTTATATATGCATTTCGAAAATACCACAACAAATAGGTAAAATTATATTTATATTGATTTTGTAAAATTACATTGTTAATAGGAATTGTGTTGCTAAATTACTCTTGATTAATTTGTTTAATATGGATGAAAGTGCACACTCTACATTGAAAAAGTAGTTGAGGTCATCACAAGGAAATTTAGTTACTAACTGGGAAAACATTCATCAATTATTTGAGCTGCAACATACTGAAATTAAAGCCTCATTTAAAAAAAGCATAATCGCAGTCCAACATCATTTCAAACCAGCATGATTGTTTAGTGAGTTAAGAGGTTATGTGTTTTTGAATGCAATGAAAATAATTTTGAAAGAAGCAGAAAGGGCAGAGAATGTATGGATTGATGTTGTAGCATGTGGTTGTGTAAAGCGTCGAACTCATGGCTTACCTTGTGCTCATGAGATTGCATAATATAAATGACTAGGTCAACCCTTTGAATTGTCATTGATTCAAGTCATTGAAAACAACTTAACTATGCTCCTTTCTCATGAGTTAAGAACGAAAAGTTGAATTGCACACCATTTTTGGAGGCATTCAAACAACGATTTGATTCAAGTGATGAGAATACATAGATGTAAATGATAAAGGTTCTATCATTTTGGGCAAAACCAAACACTACACAATTAGATAAGCCAGTTATAAAGAATAACAATTGGGGTCGTCCTCCAAAGAAAGATAATTCAACACGTCGAGATCCTTCTATATTTGACTACTCATTAGCTAATAATGCGATTGGTTGTACTTCATGAACGTAATTCCAAGAGTCCCAAAATTGAAACTTAAGGTGTCCCAAGCAAAAGCTTCAAACACTCCTTCATCATACATCAATCAATTTCCTATTGCAATTGAGCCATCTATCAAATGTGTCAATAATGTCAAGGGAGATGATAATTGTGGATTTAGAGCCATAGCTGTTGCACTTGGATATGATGAGGATAGATGAGATCAAGTGAGGATTGATATGCTTAAAGAATTAAGATTCCATTTTAATGATTACACACATATGTTTGGAGAAGTTGAACTAGTCACCAACCTTATCCAAATGCTTGATCATAGAGGTGTCAAAAAGGATGGGCCGGCCCGACCCGGCTCGACCCGGCACGGCCTAGCCCATCAAATTAGCGTGTCGTGCCGACCCTTGGCCCTTTATATGGGCCGTACCTTGCCTCCACTCTTGGCCCGTGGGCCTTGACGTGTCGTGCCATGCCCGACCTGTTAGGCTGTGCTTAATGGGTCGGCACGGCCCGTGACCCCTTTATTTCATTTTTTTAATATATTTATTTAATTATTTAGTTAAAAATTATTAATAATGCTTTAAAAAATTAAAAGTGAGAGTCGAACTCTCAACCTCTCATTTAATAAATTGTTAAAAATTTATTAGATTATGTCCAATTTTATTTAAATGTAAAAAAAATTATTTATTTATTGGTATTTTTTTAAAATTAATTTTTAAAATAATAAGGCTTTGCGTGCCGTGCCGTGCCGTGCCACTCTTTTTGGCTAACGTGTCGTGCCCACCCGGTGGGCCAACGGGCCAAGTGTTTAAGTGAGCCGTGCCGTGTCGGCCCGTTTGACACTCCTACTTGATCATCTTAAAAGCCTTGCAAATTATGAGAACTAGATGACATTACCTGACATGGGTCATATTATTGCTGCTACATATAATATTGTATTGGCAACATTTAGCATGCATGCATCATGTATATTTCTTCTCCTTTGATCTAAGGTCCCGTTATATCATATGTTGATTGCTATAGGTTTTGTCAATGATGACCATTTTGTGCAGGTAACAAATGTTTTACTATCCACGAGCTATTGTCGAATATGTTTATGTATTTGCTAAATTTTAATGGTGTTACATGTTTATATATTTATGCAGTTAGAGTTACAAAGAAGTTGTCCAATGCCACCAATTTGTCGTGAGTGGATGCATTTCATCATGCTTGTGCAAATGAATGGGAATTGTTTTATACCAAATAAATTTAACTTTTTGAGTTAATGAAACCCTCTTATAATTCAAAACAAACTGTTATGTTAGACTAGATATTTAATGTGGCTTTTTATAAAATTGGTTGAAAATATATAACGTTCAAACAGATCAGTGAATTATACATAAAATGTTCAAACAGAACAACCGAACATATACAAAATGTTCAATTATATAAGCCAAACATATGCATAAAATTCAAACAGTGGGTTTGAACATATGTTAAATGTTCAAACTACTCAAACGAACATATTTTTGAATATTTTCAGACTTACTTGAACATACATACAGTCGAATATCTCTGTTTGCTTGAAATTAACACATAAACATACATACAGCAGAATATTCATGTTTGCTTGAAATTAATAGATAACGATTATCCTGCCTTGTTAAAAAAAATCTCATAAAATTCATAAACTATCCATATATTAAAATATAACCAAAATTTAACACATACATTCAAGTATAATGTTAAAATACTAAAAACTACACCACAATCTAAAAAAAATATAAAATAACAAATAAACATCTATGCCCTATGTCTCCTGATTTCAGATGACTGTGTTGCATTTGTTGAAGAACTACTTCTACAATCTAATATGATCTTTTCAACCTTTTTGAGCTTTTTTAACAATTTTTTTTATTGATTTTCAGATCTTGATAATATACGTTGAACTATTCTTAATGCTTCTAGAACACATTGAAAAAATAAATAATTTTTTTGTTAATTACAATAAGAATATTATCGTCTTAAATAAAAATCTAATATTGAAAAAAATATTCAACTTACTGGATCCTCTCTAAAAGGATGTTGTTTCACACGTCGTGGAATGAAAGAAAGTCCATGTACAAGATTTTGTACACGAACATATAAAATAAATTGATACCACTCCATAAATTGTGGAGCACAATCAGAAGGATGCGAAACTACATTACCACTAGCACACTCTGATAACAAGTGACTGTCCCAACTACTCAAATATTGGTCTGTAATCTTGAACTTTACTATGTATTGGGTTGCATTGGGTTCTCATATTACTCTAGATGGGGAAATTGGATATGGTGGTATTGTTTGAACACATCTAAATTAACTTAGAACTTGGTGACTATGGTACAGCTCAACAACATCAATAACTTTTATACAACCAAGAAAGAATGTTACATTGGGTAAGTCATCGTGTGTATAAGGATCTCATATAACCTACAAAATAAATTAAAATAACATAAATATAATTATTGTAATCACTAAAATGAATATCACATTTGAATTATTTTTTATTTAGATCTGTTGGACATAAATCATCTAGCTACTCACAAAGAGATTGTAAGTAAACTGAGTCAACACTGACTTGTGCCTGTATTAATCAACGATGAACATGTGGCTAACTATCCCTATAGTTTGGATTATAGGAAGGACTACAACAAGAAAAATGTTCATATATCCATGATTGCAACAAGTTATATATTCCAGCAACTTGTCTTGAGCCATTTTGATTAGATGTACCAAGTTGTCGATATAAATAGGCTAGTGTCCCTGTCTTCCATGCATACTCACCTACCCTATCCAAATCCATAAGGAGAGTCAAATAACTTACTTGTACAAAACCACCAATCTTATCGAAAAACAACGTGCATCCAAGTAAGTACAATAAAAATGCTCTAGCCGCACAATCAATAAACTTGTCATCATCCCTCATGACTAAGTTACTGATTTTTTTTCTCAATCACTCTAGCTTACTAGTTTGTCCTCTATCACTCATTTGTTTTTTGCTTCCTCCGCATCAATTCTAAAAGCATTCATCAATAGGCGTATAGCATCACCTCTCTTCAACTTTTCAGGAAGCCTAGTGCATGCCCGACAGGTAATGCGAAGACCTAAAAGATATTTCATATCATGCAAGGTAATAGTCATCTCCCCAAATGGCATATGAAAAGTATTTGTCTCAGGATGCCATCGTTCAATGAATACCGACACTAAAATCTTAAATCTTATCAACTTGTTCATATGTTGCACTTCTTAAATATGCAAGGCCAGATCTCTCTATGCAATCTTTAAACCTCAAACAGTTACAATTATAAAGATCCCAAACTTTTAGTTTATCTGAGTGTCCAATAGTTTTCAATAAACCTTGTTCCTAAAAAAAATAAGTCACATTTCAACTTCAAGATATAATCATACAAAAAATTAAAAAGAACATTTTTTCATTGTACATTACACTTACCTCATTATCCCATATTGTGGATGCTATGTGAGTGTTGTAACTTTTCTATACTATTAAGTTATTCGACCCACCCGAAAATGATGAATGTTGCTTGGGTCTCCTATCATCCTCTAACTCATTATGTAAGTGGTCACTCATAAATACATCCTCATTATTTATCATTTGCTCTTCTACCTACTCAATTTTATTACTACTCAAGGGCAATGCTTCTGGTAAAGTCTCAATAACCCCTTAATTCTGCTGTGGTTCTTCTACAGTGTTTGTTTTTTCACTCTTTTTTCGATAAAAAATACCTTCCATTTTGTATCTTTCTTCATTCATTCGACGCATAGAAACCGTTGGTCACTGTCTCGACATATCTACAAATTACATTTCAAAATTAATAATTATGTCAATGACAAGATACCAATATATTTTTAGTAGTAAATAAACAAAAAAAAAAAGACAATTAAAGAAGTAATTGGCATCAATCAAATCAATATAAGATAAATATATGTAGTGCTTGTTAGGTTAGGTTGTCAATATATGATGTAAATCTATAATCTATAGTTTATAGTTACTTCTATTATAGTATTGTTGACAAATCTAAGTAGCCAAACTATCAACATTACTACTAGATAGCAACAAATTAAAAGTTGTAAATTATATAGGTATAACTTATTATAGTATATCCATAGTGAGGCTCACAAAATTCATTCATCAAAGCATTTGAATAATTCAAAATTGGATAAATATGGACAGATTAGAACTTTTGTACTTCCAAAGTCATAAAGCTTAACTTGGTGGGTAAGGGATCAACTTGCAAGTATATAAAATATGTGATACAAGCATCCCAGTTACTTTAGTATTTTTAATTTGACGACAAATTTTGAATTATTTGAGAAAGTTATAGGAAAATAATAAAAATAAAAGCCTTTATAAATCCTTAAGTTTTAATTAAACATTCCATTTCTAAGTAATATATCCTCACTGATGATTTTTTTTTCCCAATTATTTCCAATATATTGTAACAATTAAAAGAGTAAAAAAATAAATAATTTGTTTAAAGTAATATATCCTCACTGAATGAATTGTAGAAAATCGAATTTCAAATAAAATCTAAAATTGACAGAGAGAGATAGAATTGTAAACTAAAATTGGGTACACATAATCTCTTCAATTTTTTGGAGAACAATTATTGGCTTAGAAACAATGGCAACAGCAGCGACGATGAAGGAGAGTAATGGCGACGGCAGTGATTATGGAGGAGGTCAACAATGGCAACAGTAGCAAAGAAGAAGAACAATGGAGGTGACGACGATTGTGAAGGAGGTTAACAATGGTGACAATAGTGACTTGTTGAAGATGAACAACGGCGATAGCGTCGACTTCTTGAAGCTAAAGAATGGCGACAGTGGCCACTTCTTGCTCCAGTAAAGGCTTTGCGCATAAGGGAGATGCATTCAGTCATTTTTTTAACTTTTCTAATTTAATATTATACAAAATATTAAAATAATTTGAGGTATGCGTTTAGGAAAATAAAGGTATGTTAATAGATCGGGCCGAAATTTAAAGTAGTGCAAACTAAGAAGAGCCCAAATGAAGGCCAACTCTAATCAAAGAAATTAAGGCCATGGAACATCAACACCCTAAAGGGCCAAAAATGGTTTTGATAAGAAAGGGCCCAAATTTGGGCAAATTTTGTACAAGAAGAAGGCTTCTATTTGAACAAGGAAGTCATAGGTGGCACTTAGCTTTGTTTTAGGACTTTTAATTTGAGCAAAAATTTATATTAAAATTCAATTTATCTTTTAGCAATTATATTTTTCTTGTTTAGGATTTTTGTTAGTAAGTCTAATTGTTCTAAGATTCTAGGTGGTGTTTATTATAAATAATAATAAGGATGAAGCTTATATACACAGTTCAAATTAAATTTATCAAAAAGTATTGTACCAGACATTTTTTCTCTCTTGGTTCGTGTCGAACTTGTTAACTTATCAAGACTGCAACCTTGTGATGTTTAAGAGTTTATGAAGGCTTAAAAAACATTGTAATGCTCAAATTATTCCCACAGTCTGTATTCTAGCTTCTTGGGATGCTTTTATACTCATTTTCGTTGTTGGGTTTTAAGGCTACGGCCTTTCGGTTTCACATTGATTTGTTCTCTGTGGATTTTTTAAGGTCAATCTTTTAGGGATTCATATTAGGAAAATTCTCGAAAAATTTCGAATTTTACTTCGAGACATCCCATTAAATAATTAAATATTTTAAATAAAATAAAATGACAAATTTAACCATTTTACTTAAAATTAAAAAATATATCTCACACCCCACATCCCACCCTCTTAACTAATTTCACTTCTTTAAAAAATTCTCATATATTCCACCTCTTCTCCCTCACTCACCTCCACCTCCATCTCCATATTTATCATCAACAACTCTAAACTCTAACCCAAAATATTAAAAATGGATGATAGATATATGAATGATACAAAATAGGTGAAATTTTTTGAAAAAAAATGGAGACGAAAAGCAATTAAAACAGGTATATAAAAAAAATTTATCTTCAAATCGCTCAGTGGTTTGGTAAGCGTTACCAAACAAATTATATAGGTTCGGCAATCCCTATCGAACATACATGATATGTTCAGTAACCCCTACTGAACCATTTTAAAATTTGCACTTAAAATTTTATTTAGGATCGGCACCCCCTACCGAACCTTTTGTAAATTTCTTACAATATCCTATCGAACCTCTTGTAAATTTCTCACAATTTCCTACCGAACTTATGTGAGAAAAAAATAAGGAAAACAATAAAACTAGTACCCCTTAAACTTATAATAACAAAACTAGTACCCATTGTGTTCAAACTTATATTTTCACAATGAAAAAAAATGACTAATATGTCATTTTTCTTTGAACACCCATTTAATTAGAATTGAACGACGATAATTTAGACCCCGTTCAATATTGAACATTCAATATTTTCACGTTCAAATTGAACATTCAATATTATTGGAGATGCTAGTTTTGTTACTATAAGTTTTAGGGGTGTTATTTTTGGTAACTTCTCAAAAAATAATTTAATTTTTTTCACAGGATTTAGCATACGAAGTACAAGATGGTCAAAGTATCGACTGCACCAAATAATTCAAAATAGATAGAGTGAGATATGTTATATTTTTTAAAAAATACTATATATTACATAATTTGAATGTATTAATTTTTTTTATTTTACTACATATATTTATTTCAAAAGAAGAGTTGATCTCATGAACGAAGTATAATGGGACAAGTAATGGGATGTTGGTTGTGATGAAAAAGTCTAACACAGGTTCAGATGGTAGGAGACCTATGATTGATTTTGCATGTGAAAGAAGTAGAGTCTATAGTTCCAAAGTAAAACTAAAACACCCTAAAGATAAAAAAGAGGATAAGAAGGAGAAACAAATTGGAACAAGAAAATGTAATTGTCCGTTTTCTTTAAAAGGAAGGCTGATCAAAAATAGTTATCACTGAAAGTTAATAGTTTGTTGCGGTACACATAATCACCGATTAGCAAGATATTTTGAGGGTCATCCACATGCCGGAAACTCAATAATAAAGAGATGAATTTGCTAGTTGATATGACAAAGTGCATCGTTAGGCTAAAACACATTTTGTATAGGATGAAGCAAAATTATAAACAAAATTATAGTACAATAAAACATACGTACAATGTCTATCAAAAACATAGGCTTAAAGAACAAGATGGAAGATCAATTTACAAACAATTGATGCATTTATTGATTGTTCACAATTATATGGAGTGACATAGGAGCAATGATATTGATGAGGTTATTACAAATCTATTTTTTGCTCATCCAATCTCCATTGATTTGTTAAGAGCTTTTCCTCATGTGATTATCATGGATTGCACCTGCAAGACTAACAAGTACAAATTACCACTTCTTGAGATTGTTGGGGTTACTTCTACAAATATGACATCCTCTATTGCGTGTGCATATCTAGAATTTGAAAAAGAGGATAATTATTGCTAGGTATTGGAGAGATTGAAATCATTGATGTATACAAACTCTATGCCAAGTGTCATCTTAACAAATAGAGAGAAAGCTTTTATGAATGCAGTAATAGAAGTGTTCCCTACATCTGCTCACCATCTTTGTAGATGGTATATATCTCCAAAAATGTATTAAAAAATACAAAGAAATTATTCAAAGATAAAGAAATATGGTATAATTTTAATCATTTTTGGCATAATGCTGTATCAACCAAGACTGTTATTGAATATGACTTAAACATCGAATATATTGAAAGAAACTTTTTTGAATGTAAAGAAGCAATACATTATGTGAATAATGTATGGCTCAATCCATGCAAAATGAAACTCCACCTTGTACATCTTAGGGTTGGACCCTCTGTTAACTTTAAAAGGCTCAACTGGATCAGGTAAAATACTTTGAATATGTTTAAATTGGTGCAACATCCTGTGCCTATGATAAGGTTCGACGACTTCCATAAAATGGATGCATCCATGAAAAAACGTTATTTTTGGAATATCGATGCAATATGGATCCCAAATAGCCTTACAAATCAAAGTATAAACATAATGAATTTAAAATAAAATACAAATAACTAAATAAATTAATTAAAATTAAAAACATAATAAGAGTAACATACGTCAAATGTTGTTAGATCTTCGAGTGTCTCTCTCAACTCCTCTAACAACTTCTTGTCTATAGAAGCACGAGTGTACAACCCCCAACGCTATACAAGAGGAAGTTGACTGTTATAGTTTGGGTTTAGCGATGGAGCGCATATAGGAATATGTTCGTAAATTCATACTTGTAGCAAAGTCAAATATTCAAATATTTGCTTGGCATCATATCGACTAACTGTCCCCAACTATCAGTATAAATAAGCCAATGTAGCTGCACCCCAAGCATACTCATGTATATTGTCTATATCTATCAATAATGTCAAGTAAGAAACTGGGACACTATTTTCAATTTTATTAACAAAAAGTGTACATCCTAACAGATGTAGCAAGAACGTCCTAGTCACATGGTCATCTTATCGGTCACTACAAGAAGTAAAGAGAGTCCTTAACCAACTTAGTTTGATATATAATCATTTTTGACTCAGTTAAGACTTTGCTACATCTGTACTAACTCCTAATGCCTCCATAATAAGTTAAATAGTATCACTCCTACTTAATTTCCTTCCAGTACAAGCTGTTCATGTAACCTGAAGGGCCAATAGTTGTTGTACATCATATAAAGTTATAGTCATCTCACCAAATGGCATGTGAAATGTGTTAGTTTCTGGATGTCATCTCTCAACAAATGTCGATACCAATATCTTGTTTGCATGTTTGTATGTAGCATGACATAACGAAACTAGGCTTGACTGATATATGCGATGCACAAAATGTTGATTATGGGGTTGATTGAGATCCCAGTCACTTTGTCCCACAGAATGATCAATAGGTCTTAACAATTCACGATCATCCTAAAAATAAATAAAATTGCATATAGTTAAAAAATATATATTTTAATTTTAAATCGATAATAACATTTTACAAATGAAATACTTACAGTCTTATTCCAAATTTTATATGCTATTTGAGTTTTAAAACTCTTCAACACCAAAAAATTCTTTGGACCAAATAGAGATGAGGAGGTGTCTTCGTAAACTTCATCGTATTTCACCTCATGCTCTACTAACGTCTCAAAAGTATGGTCATTTAGCTCATGTAAAAAATTGTCCACAAATCTAGTCTGATCCTTTATAATCTCTGTGGAATGATTTATAGTCGTCTGAACATTTGATGGCTTAACTGTGGACATTTGTCTATGTTTTCTTCTTCTATATACTAATCCTTCTATTTCATATAATTCTTCATTTCTTTTTCTTTGCGAAGCAGTTTGAGGTTATTTACTCATACCTAAAATAACAAATTAGTTGTTAAATGAATAAAGAAATCACAAAAAAAATTAGAAAATATCATTTAATAGCAAAATAAGAGGTTTAGTAAGGGAAACCGAACAACACTGTGAGGTTCAATATGACCCTACCGAACAAAACAGTGAGGTTTGGTGGACACCTACTGAACAACACAGTGAGGTTCGATGGACCCCTACCGAATAACACAATAAGGTCCGGCACTCCCCACCGAACAATACAGTAAGGTTTGGCACCCCCTATCAAACCTACTATTCATCTTCTTCCTCTCACACGTGAACTCCTAACACCCAAAATCAAAAGATTTTCACTCTCCCCCATTAATCACCAAATTATACAACCCTCTTAATCAATTAAACATGAATGTATAATCTAAACAAATTAAAATAATACCTAAATATTTGATGTAACGTATATTTTTGAAATCACCGTGCGTGTACTGGCATGGCAGGGTACGACGACAATTGCACAATGGTAGGACAATGGCTGGGTGGTAGGACGTTGGCGCGGTTCTCAGAAGAGGGTGTTAGGTCATCGAACGATGGTGGTGGTGGATGGACAGTCAGTAAGGATAATTAAGTTTAAACAGTTCGATAAAATGATAGGGGATGTGTGAGTATAGTTTGGGTGGGATGTGTAAGAGTGCTTTTTGGGAGTAATTTTGGCATTTTAAGTATTATTAATTTTTTTTGTAAAATTTTTGTTTTCACTGGAATGTCCAAAAGTACATTTTGGGATTTCTCCATAATTTTCCTTCATATTACCTATCCTTTTCTTTTCGTTTTTCTTTGTTTCAATTTCATGTCTTTGTCTTTTCTTCTCTTGTTTTCGCTCCTTTGTTGCATCCTAACTTTTTTATTGTTTTCGTTGTTTGCTCAAGCAGAGTCCTTTGTTTCATTGGAATTCAAGTCCTTTCATCCTTCTTTCCATTGCATCGAAGTTTAGAGTAAAAAAAAAAAAAACAATTCAGATTCAGTTCATCAATAAAATTTTGTGTGAGACATTGTTTATCCTTTTGGTTCTTGATCCAACTTGTGAACTTATCAGGGCTTCAACATTGTGGCCTTGAAGAACTTTTTAAAGCTTGAAAAACCTCGTGGTGCGCAAATCAATCCCACTACTTGCATTCTAGCTTCTTGGGAAGCTTTTATACTCAATTTGGTTGTTGGTTTTCAAGGCTATGACCTTTGGGATCACCTTTATTCTCTGTTTTCAAGGCTAGCCCGCAATTTGCAGTACGCATCAACCAATAGCTACAGTATGTGAAAACAAGTCTGACCAACTTCTCTTTCTATATATAGTTTTAATATGTCTTCTGGAGACTCGGCCAACAAAGAAGTAGGCCGAACCAATCTTTTCAGTTTCAAGCCATTGAAGAGGCTCAGATTGGTAATCTATAAATAAGCCTATGATACTCAATTAGACTAACTATATACATAGACGTGTACTCGAAGAGCTATAGAAGTGAGTCATCTTGTAGTGAGTGTCTGTGCGAGTCTGTATGTATAGAAACTAAGATGTAATCTTGATTTTTGATATACAAGGAAGAGCAACATTTCTGTAATGATTATGCGTTGATTACTTGCTGCCTTAGTCACCAATTTGTTTTCTATGTGTGATTAATACCAGTGCTTCAAGAACAGTTTCATTACAGTAGCAAATCTTTACTCATGTTTGGTGATTTAGTTTTCTAGGAGTTTATAGTCAAAGCTTTTATCTAAACAGAAACATCCACACTCAAAATGTAGTAGTCTCCACACTCCCTCTCTTTGGATGGGTTGTGTACTTGTAGTCTTTTTTCCTAATTTTGTAGACTTCTGAGTTTATAAAATTATTTTTTCTTTAAAAATAATTAGATAACTCGAAACTCGAAAATACAAGCATTTGATTTTACGATTGGCTAAATTTATTCAACAAAGTTGAGGAGTCACTTGTCACAAATGAAAAAATTATGCATTATGGGGACATTCTTAATCTAAACCACCTGAGAACCAATAAAAATTGAATAGTTTGCAATGTGTACTCCATAAATATCATCCAAGTTAATTATTTGTTATATACACAAAACATATATATATATATATACCCAGTAGCCTTGTATCTTTCAGATTAGTAGAAGACATGAGGATGATACATATGCGGTATCTAGTTACAAAGCGGTTAGCTTAACAAAGCCTTAAATTTAAGCTTTAGTTAATTCATATATATATATATATATATATATATATATATGAATACATGTTAAAAAATAATTTTTTTTTTGTATATGCATTAAAAAATATAAAAGATTGATGGATATTAACGATGGATAGTCCAAAATTCTGACAAATCAAATTATGCCTCTAAAAAGTGTTTTAAACTTTGTATATTACTATTAAACATTTGCTCAAAAATGAGTTTAATTTTTTAACATGCATTTAGTTTTGATTATAAAATTTACCAGAGGTAACAAAAAAATAGAAGGTAACGTACATTGGAGTCAAACACAAAAACTGCTAAAGCAACAAAAAGGGTTATTGCATTTGTGATGTGTGTCTATACTATGCCAAAAATAATAATTCAAAAATACTCCTAAAAATTTAATATGTTGCATACACGTGATCATTAAATCTTAAAAAATATTTAAAAATTTTCCTTCAATATCTTAAACTTAAAATTATATATTAAATGGAACTATCTTACTAGAAACAAGACTAAAAGTATTAACTAAATAAATTATAAGAATAAATTTCCATAAAATTCAAAAATAAACTATTGTAGATTATAAAACGTTTAATGGTAATAAAACTGTGAAATTAACCAACCACAGTACCAAGGTACTCTCTCCACCTTCTTTCTTCTTTGCTTCTTCTCTTTTTTCTTTTCTCAACATCGGGGAGAGACTTTCCCTTAGGAAGTTTCTCTCTCCAGTGGGTATATTCCTTGCTCTGTTTTTTCAGGTTTTGTTCTCTTTATTTCATAAATAATTTTTTGCCATTATTTTTTAGTAGTTTCTTTGTCAGATCTAACTCTGTGAAGGTTAGATTTGTTAAGTTTACGAAGATTCTTCAATAAGGAGTTCTACAACTCTTAGATCAGCAAAAATTTGAAAAGTTACTAAAATTCTATTCCGCCTGAAATTTCACCGGTACAAAGCTTTCAAGCAGCCATTTTGGTAAAGTGTAGACGTAATTATGAGCAAGATGAAGAAGCTCATTTTTTCTCCCTGTGTGTAATCTGTTTTTTAGTAGTTGAAAATGTATTAGTGGACTTCATCTAGTTAGATGACGTTCTTGTTGCATTTTTCAAATTTAAATATTAATGAAATAGCACAATTTTATCAACAAAAAAGAAGAAGAAAGAATGCTAAACAGCAGTGCAATGCATGTAGCCTAAATACCATGCAATACATCACCAAGGATATCAAAGAATGCCTTGATCAATTATTCCATACTTGGATATAAAGCTGAATACAAAATGACTGCAAGCTACAGCATATGCATACAATTGAGGGGATACATATTTCAATATGTACAACAACAATAAAAATCCATTGAAAGAATTACACAAATGAAATAAAGAAATAAAAATAATAATAAACTTGTGACTGTTTAGAATTCAAACTGAGTGGAAAAAGGCATAATGAGCGAAGAGAAAAACTAAAGCTTAATTCCAAGTTAAATGAACAGTGCTGCAAGCTGAAAATGTATGCGTTTAGGATGAGGAATTTCGTCCAGCATCCTCAGTCATCATTCCTTTGATACTCTTGGCTAACCAGATAGCAGTCTCTCTTGGGGAGACTTTATCTTTACCAAAAGGCTTCAAAACAACTGAAAGTTCTTCTAATCTATTGTGTTGCAACAGATCTGCAGACAATTCCAGTAGCCCTTCAAGAGCCTCCGCCCTCTGTCTGAATGAGTTCACATCCAAAGTTTCCTTCCCTGTTGATTCTTCTTCTGTCACTGGTAAAGTGCTCTTTGTTGGTTCAAATGAATCAGATTTTGATTCTGAAGGAATGATGGGGTTTCTACTTTCTGTTTCCTTTACACCTGAGTGATCAGATATATTTGATTTTGAACTCACAGTTTCAAAGCAACTTGATGGTTTAAGAGGCATAGTAGCTGGCATAGTTCTCATTTGTATATCATCATTCACCATGTTAATTAGCTTACCAACATCTACGTTATGAACCCCCATTTCAATAGGCTCCACAGCTGGCTGCTCACCCCCAACACGATAACTACTATGCCGTATAACATGTATTATATCTCCAAAGGCAGAAGGAAGATGAGTTGCAGATAGCTTGTCAATTGGAGAACATTGTGACAAAGTTCCTTTGTCTGACTTTGCATCTTGATGACTTGATGAACTGGAAGGAGTTGTAGGAGCTCCTTCAGCAGCTGAGGATAAAAGCTCTCTTACAGTGAACTTGTCATCGCCATTAGATGTGGATGTAGGACTTGACTGTGTATTGGGCATACTGCTAGACCTACTCACCAGAATTTTGTCTTTGCTGATGAGCCTTTCTTCAGAATTTGGGACTTGAACATCAGCAGCAATAGCTTCACTCCCCTGTCCACTACCAGTTGTATCGTGAAGATCTCGATCTGCCTCAGAGGTTTCAACCAGGCATTTTACTGACGTGTTATCATGTCCATTACTTTTCCCAAAAATGTTTTCAGATACGCTCACAGGTAAATGAATAGCAGGTGAGGAGCAAGCTGGAGTATTTCCAATACTTTCCATATATGTATTAGTTCCATTATCAAGAAGCACCTGTTTAGTCACATCTAACGAAGTTGCTGCATCATCACCAATCTCAAATCCTTGCAGTGACAATGAAGATGAAAAGGAACTGCTACTGTCTGTCTGCATTCCTTTGGAACCTCCTTCTGGAGCCTTTTGGGGCTCAGGTGCGACTTCCTCAGAAATATTAGCAAGGCAACCATTGGAGGCTTGAGGAGTGATTTCTCCAATCGTGAATCCTTGAGGTGACATTGAAGATGAAAAGGAACTGTTGATCTCTTTCTGCATTCCTTTGGAAACTTTTTCAGGAGCCTTTAAGGGAACAGATGCGACTTCCTTGGAAAAATTAGCTGGACAGCCATTGGGGGCTTGCAGAGTCTTTTCAGCTTCTTGGTGTATATTCACATCCGAATTTGAAGCATTTCTTACTACATCTGGCACATCAAGCACAACTTGCTTCATCCTCCCAGTAAATGAACCACGTCTGATCAAAGATGGGGGAGTTATTTGCCTAGACTTCGAAGGATGTCCATCTTCAACTATGTGTTTTGTAGGAATGGGTGGAGGAGTTCCATCATTTTTGGGTTTAGGATTTGGTGAGGAATCAATTGCAACTAACTGCATAGATATGTTATGCTAAATACCACTTACCACTATGAATAAACTAAAATAGATTTTAGAGTCATAAGAATACCTGATGCTTTAGGGGATGTGACGCCTGAATCCTCTTTGCAGAATCAGGTGCTACCCTTAGTGGTGCAACAGGGGGTGCGTCAGGATTAGACTTTGAAACAGGAGCAATGGCACTAAACCTGGGGATTTTAGATGCTACTTCTATATTAGTCCTTTGGGTTGATGCAGAAGCAAGCTTTACCCGGTTACTTCTTATCGGAGAACTTTCCCTTCTATTTCCTTCTTTCAAAGCCATCATTATGTTCTTTATGGTTTTTGTTTGCCTTTCAAGATTCGATCTCTGATCATATTGTGAAGACTTTACTGCATCTTGGTCATTCATTTTAACAGGACAAACATTAGGGCCACATTCATCTTCAGCAGGTAGTACCTGCTCAGAGCCATATTCGTCATCAATAAAAGTCGGATCTGCCTCAGGCTCTCTATCATTAAAATTTGGTGACATTTCTGAAATGTTTTTCTCACTGGACAGAAAACTCTCTTTGTCACTACTTGAACTAGTACTGTTTTGGCTTTCAGCGATATTTCTTCGAGAACCACAGCCTGTGGATAAAAGCTTTTCTGGAGAAAAGGCAGTGGGTGGAGTCAAAGATGGACGATATTGTTCTACGTAAGGCAGCAAATAAGGATTCTTTAAAATTTCAGATGCCTGAACACAGTGCAATTCTAATTGTCAGGTTGAACACTTGTACATATAATTTTTGAATTTCACGTATTGAGGAGAAATACATACACTTGGCCGATGCTCAGGATTCTTTCTAAGCATACCCTTGATAAGTATTTTTCTGCATGTACATATTGTCAAAAATGTTACTATGATCTATGACATACATTATTCAGTTAAGCAACATTTTTTTTTCTGCATGCGTATTCAAAGAACTGGATACATTTTTAATTCCTTACAATGTTGATGGGATGAAATGAGGGATGATGCTACTGTCTATGCTATAACAAATGTTCGTAGATATTCTTTTGAACTTCATTTTAATCTTTTCTTTCCTGGCTCTATTTACCTTTAAATAGACTCGACAATCTTCAAAACAGGCATAAATCAATCAATCCTCATTCTCTGACTTTATAAAGTTCCGGATTACATTAGTGGTGCCCAAATAAAATTTCAACCCTCTTGGCACCCAAACTTCTCTCAAAATGCAGTTTTTAAAGAACTATGAGTAAACAGTTAAGCCAAATATGGCAAAGGGGGAGTTAATAGGTGTTGGGAGAAGAGAGTTAACAAAATAATCAGAAATTTTGAAAATAAAAGCTGGATATTTTGAGGTGCATAAAACGTTCGCATTTACTAGTGTAAGTAACCCTATAATTTATCCTCCAGTAGATTTTAAATCTATGATAATACTACAAAAAGGTATAGGCAAATTGTTATTTTAAATCTATGGTTCATATATGGTTTATTTAATAAGACCACAATTATTTTCTTATGAGTTGTACAAATATGGTTCATTTAATAAGTACACAATTATTTTCTTTCCAAACCTTCATTCCCTCCGATTTTTATATAACTGAGTTACTCAACTAGTTTTACTTTTAACACCTTAAAAAACATATGTTTTTTAAGTTATAAAAAGAAACATTTGTTCACCGTATTTTATAATATGCATTAAACGTATGTATTTTACGTTATAAAAATAAGTTTAAGAATGAATCTCCATCCATGAGGGGTTATGCATTTAAACCATCATTTAAATCAAAAGCTTAACAATAATTTCATATTTGAGTATACCAAATGAAGCCCTTTTAAGTTCTTCTGACGTTGACTTTGAATCTTATGAGTGGTACAGGGTTTTGTGCCCTCCAGAGCCTTTATAAATATTTTGAATCATTAAGTGACTTACAGTTTACATTCATTAGTTTTAATATTTAAAGGGCATCAGCAGTTAAATTAAAAGGAAACTTTCAAAAATAAAGGATTTGTTAACACAAAAAGAAACCAAAAATAAAAATAAATCTCTCTCAATGTTCCACTTAAGTACTTTTTTTTTTTTTGACGAATAACTTTTATACACTTACAGCTTCTTTTTTTTTTTTTTTTTTGGAGAATGCATAAAGATATGTTAGTAGCAAAGAAAATACCAATAAGTTTGGTCATTCAAATCTTGATATAAGAAATACGGGTATACAGTTGTGACTGGGCTGTGACATCTGTAGGAGAAGCAAAAAGTCTTAATCGGATAAAATTTTGTGTCCATGTTCTGCATAGTTCTTATATAAAAAAAAAACGTTATGCATAATTGTGCAGATGATATTAGGTAGTTTTACCAAATATGACTATAATATGAAGGTATAGAAACATATAAACATGCAAGCAGAATGATCTACATGATCTTATGTTTCATCAAACCCCAAATTTAACTATAAGCATGCTTATTAGTTATTATTTACTATTTATACTCTTTGAAAGTTTGAAGGGATGAAAATAATTTTTGCCAACTTTGTCCCTATACATTTTGAAAATATAACACCATTGTCATCATTATTAATTTCTAAATTTTTAATACATATTTTTAAGGCTTTTTCAAAAGTTTTCGTATATTTATAAATTGAATTATCTTTTGATTTAAAAAAAAAAAAACGGAAAAATAGAATTATCTTTTGAATGTATACTGATTTTTGAGCACTTATATATCTCATTTATATAATATATTTTTCTAAAAATACTCAAATGTAATGGCTCAACAACAAACTTTGAGTTGCTTTACACAAAGGTCTCAAACTAAAAAAACCTAACAAATTTGGTCCCAAAGTCATTGATTGTTACACTTAAGTCATGTTTATTACACTATCCTCAAAATTTACAAGTTTTGGGACCTAAGTGTGACATATTAGTCACACTATAGTCCCCAAACTTTTAAATAACATTTATTTGTTTGTTTAGGGACCAAAATGCTAAGGTTTTTAGTTTGATGGCCTTTAAAATAATTCAAAATTTGGGGACCTTAAAAGTTGTTTAGTATGCTTATCCTAATTCCCAACATGATATCTTCTTATTGAAAAACCATAAAAACAAAATGTGAAGAAAAATAAAAACATAATACACTATCTTACATGATAGAATTTTTTTTTTTTTTTTTTAAAGTTTAAAAACAAAACGTGATAGAAAAAAGAAAAAGAAAAGAAGAAAACAATAATAGTTCATGCTTTAGGAAAAGAGTAAAATGTTACATTTCTTTGCTTCTATCTTTTTTTATCAATGATCATTATTTTTGTGTAAACTTAATTTATTTTTGTTTGTCGAATTGGAAAATATTTGTTTGAGAGTTAATGTCAAATAGGAAAACAACCTTAAGAGAGTTGTTAAACATTATCAGGAATTATTAATCCTTATATTTATCATAATATGCATGACCTTTCTTCTATGTCGATTGAACACCATTGGTTTCCATGCCATTTGATTTTTGTTGTCTAAGAAAATTAAGTGGCCAATTTCAGAACTGAAAATACGTGACCTTGAAAGGCAGTTCTTTTTTCTTTTATTTTTCAGAAACATTGGCTCTTTTATGTTCGTGACTATGTGTTTAGATCTTATTAATGACATATATATATGTGAATTTAATTTATTACCACCTAAATATTCTGGCTTTTAATTATTTTATTTATATATGCGAAGCTTTCTTTAATATTATTTTTTAGTTCACTATTTACTTTAAAGTCCCATGCATTTGGTATAACGTGTGTTCGTTAGCTTCTAATACCTTCAATCTAAATAACTTGCTGATAGGCCTAAGGTCCATTTCACATATACTAGAAGAAAGGGGAATATGGGAAATCAATCATAAGTTTGTTAGGGTGTGAGAGTTAGTTGTTTAGTGGTCCCAACATTAATCAAATGTTGGCCACGTGGGAAGTTTGTTATTGAGTGTTAGTGAGCACGAGAATAAAAGGGAGAAAGGGAAGAGAGAAAGGTATCAAATCAGTTGTAATTTGTTTTCGTTAGGAGAGTGCCCAAGACTCTCGAATATCTTGGAAGGAAACATTTTATGAATCCAATCAATATTATATCAATTCGTGAATTTCTATGTGCTGAATTGAGGGCTATTTCTATTGTTTAATATAAAATCAGAATCAATTTGTATCAAATTGGTATCAGAGCAGTCGATTTTGGGGAAGAAATGGCTAAAAATGCAAACCAGAGAATCGACATGATGGAAGAAACTCTAAATATGGTGCAAAGTGAACAAGAGAAGCTGGGAAAAGAAGTTGGAAGTATAAAAGAAGATATACTCACCATGTCTCAACAGCTGAGTTTGAGGTTTGAGCAGTTGTTCAAGCTCCACGAAGAAACCCAGAGACATGCCTCAAATTCTTCAGGAAGAGCTAAGGAGCCGATGATTGTGAGTCCAGTAGGAGGAGGATTTCAAGGAAATCTGTCAGGGTCATCGGAACCCAGTCAAAATTCGAGCTCACGACATGACTTTCGATTTCGAAAGTTAGACATGCCAATATTCGACGGAAGTAACCCCGATGGCTGGATCATGCGAGCGGAAAGGTATTATACTTTTCACCGGATGAGTAATGAAGAAAAATTAGAGGCGGCGGTGGTCAGTTTCGAGGGGGATGTTCTATTATAGTACCAATGGGAGAGTAAGAAAAAATCATTTGGTTCTTGGGAAGAAATGAAACTGATGATACTCAGACAGTTTCGGTCAACCCATGGAGGAACACTATACGAACAATGGATTGCGCTAGAGCAGACGGGAACGGTGAAGGATTATCGTCGGCGATTCATCGAACTCTCAGCCCCCCTGGACAACATAACGGAGGATATCGCCATGGGAACCTTCGTGAATGGACTTAAACCAGACATTAAGGTTGAGCTTCGCATTCTGGGCCCTAACTCACTGGGCCGAGCTATGGACCTGGCCCAAATGATTGAGGAGAAATTAGAAATCACCCAGAGCTCTCGGTTTCCAAACAAAACCCAAACCCACAAACATCACTCACCAATACGATATATGCCGACAACGGCTATTTCACCCAAGACTTATCCAGAAGGAAATTCAACGCTTCAGAAACCAAGCATGGAGATCAGGCGATTAACGGATTCCGAGCTACAACGAAAGCGAGAAAAGGGGATTTGCTATCGTTGTGATGACAAGTGGGTACCCGGCCATCGTTGTAAAAGAAAGGAGCTACAAGTAATACTCATCGATGATGAAGAAGAAGAGTGCGAAGAAGCTAATTTGGAAGGGTCGAATGAGAAGGAGCTAGATACGGTCGAATTGGACCCAGCCATAGAGGTATCCCTCAATTCAGTAGTGGGATTCACTTCTCCTAAAACAATGAAATTAAGTGGGAGTATTGGAGATCGAGAAGTGATTACATTGATAGATTCAGGAGCCACGCATAATTTCATTTCTACCCGTTTGGTGGAACAACTACAAATTCCTGTGACGAAGACAAAGGGTTATGGTGTCACCCTTGGAACGGGAAATTCTGTGAAAGGAGAAGGTGTTTGTAGAGGGGTGACGCTTCAATTACAGAGTCTCACAATCGTGGATGACTTCCTACCATTGAACTTGGGGAGCGCAGACGTTATTCTAGGAATTCAATGGCTTGAAACTCTGGGTATGACACATACCAATTGGAAACTACAGATTATTAAGTTTTCAGTGGGTGATCAAACGGTAACTTTACGAGGTGATCCTTCTTTGAACAAATCCCAAGTCTCTTTGAAAGCAATAATGAAGACTCTAAAGCATGACAACACCGGTCTCTTAGTGGAGTTTACTCAGTTGGGAACTGTAAATGATGACCACTTGGAAGAACCAGCATTTTTAAAGCCCACACTTCTCAGATATTCAAAGGTATTTAATATGCCCGAGGGGCTACCTCCCAAGAGAAACAGAGAGCACTCAATTGTTTTACAGAAGGACACTAGACCAATCAGTGTACGGCCTTACAGGTATCCCCACATACAAAAAGATGAAATCGAAAGACTTATACAAGACATGTTAAAAGCTGGGATCATACGAGCCAGTAACAGTCCATTTTCAAGCCCAGTTATTCTAGTTAAGAAAAGGGATGGTTCATGGCGATTTTGTGTAGACTACAGATCTCTTAACAAAGCTACTGTGCTGGATAAATATCCCATACCTGTGATAGATGAATTGCTAGATGAGCTTCACGGCGCACAAGTTTTCACCAAGTTAGACTTGACATCAGGTTATCATCAAATAAGAGTAAAAGACTCTGATATTCATAAGACAGCCTTCAGAACACACGATGGGCACTATGAATTCCTAGTGATGCCCTTTGGATTGACTAATGCACCGTCAACATTTCAAGCTTTAATGAATGAAATATTCAGACCACATCTAAGAAAGTTTGTGCTGGTGTTTTTTGATGACATCCTCGTCTATAGCAAGGATGAATCAACACACATTTCGCATCTGGAAAAGATACTGGATCTGCTGCAAACTCACCAGTTGTACGCCAACAAAAAGAAGTGTGAATATGGGAAGAAAAAAGTGGCTTATTTGGGACATGTCATTTCGGGACAAGGAGTATCGGCTGACCCTAGTAAGATACAAGCCATGCAGAGCTGGCCTGAACCAACAACCATCAAACTACTAAGAGGATTTCTGGGTCTCACAGGGTATTACAGAAAGTTCGTGCAAGGCTATGCTTCACTAGCTCTACCCTTAACTGAGCAGCTCAAGAAAGATCAGTTCCATTGGAACCATGCAGCTGCACAGGCTTTCAGGAAATTGAAAGAGGCCATGACTCAAACACCAGTCCTAGCCATGCCCAACTTTTCTAAACAATTTGTGGTGGAAACTGACGCTTCAGGATTTGGTTTGGGAGCAGTTCTCAGTCAAGAACAAAGACCTGTGGCCTACTATAGCCATACTCTAGGTACCAGGGCTAGATTAAAGTCAATATATGAAAAGGAGTTAATGGCAATTGTTTTTGCCGTGGAAAAATGAAGACCCTACCTCTTGGGACGACACTTTTTAATCAAAACTGATCAGCAGAGCCTGAAATTCTTGCTAGAGCAAAGGATAATCAATACCGGTTATCAACATTGGATCACTAAGCTATTGGGATACTCTTTTGAAATCCAATACAGAACGGGTAGCAGCAATAAAGTGGCCGATGCCCTATCAAGAATACCAGACCCTACTGCACTTCAAGAACTCCAGGTACCTCAATGGCAGCATTGGCCAGATTTGTTTAGAGAAATAGAAGGAGATGCCTTCCTGCAGAAGTTGAAGCAATCTATTCTGGAGGGACAGACAACCCTTGAGGGTTTCACCATCACGTAGGGACTACTACACTATAAAGGAAGGTTAGTAATTCCCAAAAATTCTAAGCTGCTACCCCTCATTCTACAAGAATTCCATGCCACCCCTATTGGAGGTCATTCAGGCGAGACGAAAACTTATCAAAGGGTTGCTGCTGAATTATACTGGGAAGGTATGCGAAAGGATATCTGCTCCTTTGTTCAGAAATGTTTAGTCTGCCAGCAACACAAATATCTCGCTACCACACCGGCAGGATTACTTCAACCAATTCCTCCACCAGCTGCAATCTGGGAAGAAATCACAATGGATTTTATTGAGGGGCTACCTAAATCAGAAGGAATAGATACAATCTTAGTGGTAGTTGACAGGCTCAGCAAATATGCACACTTCCTGGGACTCAAACATCCATTCACGGCAATTTCTGTGGCTCACCTCTTCACCAAAGAAATAATTAAATTGCATGGAATCCCAAAATCTATTATATCGGATAGAGACAAGGTCTTCCTTAGCTTATTTTGGCAAGAACTGTTCAAAGCTCAGGGAACAACATTAAAGAGAAGTACAGCATATCATCCACAATCTGATGGACAATCAGAAGTTGTGAATCGCTGCCTGGAGACTTATCTGCGCTGTTTTGCTTCAACAAAACCCAAACAGTGGGCTAAATGGCTGCCATGGGCTGAATACTGGTATAATACCTCCTTCCATTCATCTACCAACACCACTCCATTCCAAACGATTTATGGCAGACCACCCCCACCTCTCCTCAGGCATACACAGCAAACAACCATTGTTTCTGCAGTAGATCAATTGCTATCAGACAGAGACACCAATCTGGATGATTTAAAAATGAGTTTGCTGCGTGCGCAGCACAGAATGAAGACCAATGCTGATACCAAACGACATCAGGCTACCTTCAAGGTTGGAGACTTAGTATTTCTCAAGCTCAGACCATACAGGCAGCAATCTCTAGCCCAACGCAAGTATCACAAGCTGGCTGCACGTTACTATGGCCCCTACAAAATCATCCAACAGATTGGACAAGTAGCATACAAGCTGGAACTACCACCCTACACTTCTATTCATCCAGTTTTCCATATTTCTCAGTTGCGAACAGCCCATGGAATCACTAATACTTCATCAGTACTACCACCCCAATTATCTGCTGAACTGGAAATGGTAGTTGAACCAGAATCAGTGCTGGCTGTACGTCCTAAAATCTCTGGTCAGGTTAAAGAGGTAGAAGTGCTCATTAAATGGAAAGATTTGGGGGACTTTGAAGCTACATGGGAATCCTACTCTACCATTCAACAGCAATTTCCTCATTTCCACCTTGAGGACAAGGTGCATGTTTTAGAGGGGGGTAATGATAGGCCTAAGGTCCATTTCACATATACTAGAAGAAAGGGGAATATGGGAAATCAATCATAAGTTTGTTAGGGTGTGAGAGTTAGTTGTTTAGTGGTCCCAACATTAATCAAATGTTGGCCACGTGGGAAGTTTGTTATTGAGTGTTAGTGAGCACGAGAATAAAAGGGAGAAAGGGAAGAGAGAAAGGTATCAAATCAGTTGTAATTTGTTTTCGTTAGGAGAGTGCCCAAGACTCTCGAATATCTTGGAAGGAAACATTTTATGAATCCAATCAATATTATATCAATTCGTGAATTTCTGTGTGCTGAATTGAGGGCTATTTCTATTGTTTAATATAAAATCAGAATCAATTTGTATCACTTGCTTAATGAATGTGTATTGTCTTTCTCTCAAAACTGTAAGTTTGATTTATTCATCACTTACTTGCTAAACAAAACAAAAAATGTGATTTCTTATTTAGTTCTTTTCTATTTAAATTTTGAATATGAAGGTCCAAAAAATTCAATCTTAAAAAGTACAATATCAAAACACATGTATACTCTAAAATTTTGAATATGTTTGGATTTATATGGAATTTGTATTTCCACATTTCTTTGATAAACAATGAAACATCACTGTTGTCCAAATCTTCCCATCACAAGTATCTTTTGATCTAAAAAGAAGTTTGTAAATAAGGTCAATAACGAGAATATATTTGATAGAGAAGAAATCAAACAACTTAATTGATTTTACTCAAAAAAAAAATTGAATTAGTGAATTATGAAAAGGGATTATAGGTCACCATTGAATTATAGGTTGTTTTATAGCAAAATTTCGAAAAATACTTAAATAGCCTAGGACAATATTTTATTTTATCCAATATACAAACATTATATAAAAGTTGGAGCATCCGATTTAACTTACAAGGAAGGGGAATAGCAAGAAGGCAAGGGGCCAATGCAGGAACGATTAACCTTGCTTATTAATCCTGCCATATCCTGAAATTGTGTGTACCAAAACATTATTAAACGCTTAATAAGTAAAAAAAAATGTTGGTAAAAATTTCATGGTACTTCATTGCAAAGTGTAATAGATAAACATTACACTAAAAACTTTTCTCAAGGGCCAAAAGTTTTATCTTTTCATTATTCTGCCCAAGCACTTCTAATTTTTAAACTACAAATAAAGAAGCGCAACAAAGAGGAGATACATAGCTACGCATACAGTTTTCAGAGTAGAGGAATTGTATGACTTTATAGATTTATCATCTTTAATCTCTCTCTTGGCCGTTATTATTAATTATGTGTATCATTTTACATGTACATTTATAAATTATAATAATTAAATCATGGATAAGAAACAGCTACTGGCATGGTACAAATTACTACATCCAAAAGACAAGTTTCACTTGGACAAGAATCAACTACAGTTCTTGGCTAGTTTAATACATCAAGACTATGGAATAATGCAGAAGATGACATTTCTGGACCCAAGAGAAGCACTAATATATTAAAAAAAAAATTGGCAACTAAGACATTGCAAGTAATCTTACAAAAGCTTTAAATGCAGGGCGATGTGCAGCCATCTCATACATACAGCATCCTGATAAAAATATCAACAACTTAGCCAATAGCACTAGTAATTATATCAAATTTTGCTATGGAAGATGCATACCTAGTGACCAGATATCAGATTTAAAGCCATAAGGAATATCTGCAAGCAGTTCTGGACACATGTAATTGGGAGTTCCAACAACCTGCACACAAAATATAGGAAATCAACAAATTCCCTAGCAAGCAAAGATCGAATTAATGTCTGACTGCAGTGATCAACAGTAAAATCGAGAATTTTACACAAAAGAGATTTCACTGATCACTGCTAGCTGTTATGTGGGCTCACTAACTAATTAGGAAATCTTCATCACTAAATAGAAACTTGACAGTAACCACCAAATAGAATAAAATACTACATCCAGACTTTTAGTAGAAAATATACGACTGAAATTTCTAAGGGCCTTAACAGACAAATGCAAAGTTTGTCACATCCCTCTTAGAGGTACAGTTTAAATGAATTAGCCAGTCATCAACTGCCAAGAAAAGAAATATCTTGCCAGAGAAACCAAACATGAATTACATAATCTGCAATGAGTAATGGCATCTCAGAAATAAACGGTACAATTTACAAAACCAAATGATTGAAACCAATTACAATAGTAGCACGTACTGAAGAAGCCAAGTCATCTGCCTTTAAAGTTTTAGCTAGTCCAAAATCCCCTACATGCACACCACAAAAAAAAAAAAGTAAATTTCTTGAATCCAATGTAAGTCCTAAAGTCACAGTCAAGCTTGTCTTAAGTAGAACTTACCGAGACGAATATCCCGATCCTTTGTAAGAAAAATATTGGAACACTACCAGTGATGGGACAACATATTACTATTAGTGGCTCCAGACACAGAAGAAACATTCATATATCAATTAGAGATATTAGATAACATACTTTCAAGTCACGATGTAGAACATAGTTCGAATGCAGGTATTCAACTGCCAGAAGTATCTGTGTGAACCACTTCAACAGTTTCTGTAGAATGTTTCACAAATCTTGCATGAAACGCAAGTGTTTTATACTTTTATTGTAACAAAATAGTGATGACTAAATTCATAAAAGCGTTCGGCATACATAAAGATGAAACGCATGTGCAGCTTAACAGATATAGAGAGATGAGACTACCTCCTCAGGAAAATAAACCCCATTTGATTTTTTCATCAATTCAGCCCTATAAAGCATTAGTGCAAAAATAAAATGAGAGAGACTTTAGAGAACAAGAAAATAACAGGGATTACAAAGAAGAAGAATTTTAACCATCATATACGTTTAAAAAATAAAATAAAACTCACATGTCTCCACCTTCGCAATACCCGGTGACAATGCACACATAACAACCCTACATTATCAAATATTGAACGTTTAATTCAGAGCAAACATGCCCAATTAAAGATTATACGCTGATGAAAATATTATGATTTTCAATAAGGGAATTACTATTGCCAAGTAAGATTTGACTTTGTCCAAAGAAATTTCCAAAATTGCTAGCTAAATCTTTCAAAATTAATACCATTTTCTCGATCAAACCAAATCTATTTTGGCAATAGTTAGGGTTAATAACACTTTATGCTCAAAACGTATAGGTCTACAATAATTATGACCAAAATGTTTTAAAAGTAGCAAACATACCCACAACATTTATACAATGGTACCATCATAATCAATCATTAATTTCCGTTCACTGAGTTAACGGAAATAAGTAACGTGCCATATATGTGATGATTTTTTAAAGTATTTTAGTAAATTCATCACATAAATGAAAAAGTAAGCTATGTTTTATGCCCATAACATATTTAATTTTTAATAAATATTCCCCAAAGCGTCTATATAATAGCATAATCGTAAACAATTATTAACTTTCATCCACTAAATTAAATAGATCACATATAGTCTACATGACTATTTTTTGAATGTATTTTATTATTTACCTTACATTAGGTTAAAAATAAAAATATGAGTATCGTGGCTGAATGATTGACTCAATTTGAGCATTCGGCCATATAACTCAAATTTTCTTTTTATTTATTTTAATTTTTGACTTACTTAAAATAAAACATCTTAAAAATTAATTTAGTTCTATTTATGTTAATTTAGTTAATAAAAATTACTTATGGTCTAAGATTATATCATTATATAAAATTTGGGCATATTTTTGATAAATTTAATATGTTATGAACATAAAACGTAGCTTATCTTTTACCTATGAGCAATGTTTTAAAAGGCATGTTCGAGACTCAATCCTTATTATATTTATGTTAATTTAGTTAATGCAAATTACTTATGGTCTAAGATTATATCATTATATAAAATTTGGGCATATTTTTGATAAATTCAATATGTTATGAACATCAAACGTAGCTTATCTTTTACCTATGAGCAATGTTTTAAAAGGCATATTCTAGACTCAATATTCCTTCCACTGAGGCAAGGCTTAAGCCTTGACGCAATATCAGGCTTAAGCTTCAAATTAAAATGAAATTAAAATAAAAACTTTTAAATAAACAACAAAAAAAATAAATTATCACAAAATAACATCTTAATAACCTCACATAGTTCATAATATAACAATCCAACAACTATTAAAACATAATAAAGTTAAGATCCATTAAGAGTTAACTAAAAACGACATTACTAAAGTTTATAAAAAGTAGCGGTAGAAATAAAAATTTGGCAGCATAACAACTCAACAAGCAAAATATGAAAAAACAAAGAAAGAATAGGAACAAAAAAGGAGCACCAGCTAAAAAAAAAAATTAGAAACAAAAAGAAAAAATAAAAGAAATTTTTTGCTTTTCAAAAATTGCTTGTCGGAAAGAATAGGAGTTTGCCGAAGGTTGTTTAAAGAAGAAGGAACCAAAAAGAACAAATCCAGAGCAAAGGAAGATGAAGAGGAAGAAAAGGGCTTTTTAGAAGTTATTTCATAAAAACTAAGAGTTTTTTTTTTCCACTTTGATGGTAGTTTTTTGGTTATTATAACTTTTATATTACTAGTTTGGGCCAAAATATTGTTAGTATTTATCTAAGAGTCCAATTGGACCCTTAGTTATGTATTCAAGCCCACCGATTTTACTTTTTAACGTATAAAACAGAGGTTATATGCCTCAATAGCTTTAGTGCATAAAAATAGGTTTAAGCGTCAACTATAAAAAACGTATAATATTTTCAGCCCCTAATAAGCTAAGTTCAAGGCTGCCCATGTAGAAAACAAGCACTAAGATGAGTCTTGAGGCTAGCCTTAGAACATTTTTTGAAACCATGCTTATGAGATAGATTTACAAAAAGTATCTCAAAAAATAGTCATGGGGATGGTACATGATATATTTTCTTTAACTCAGTGGACGAAAAATTAACAATTGAGTATGATGGTACCATTATATAAACATTGTGATTATGTTTGCAACTTTTGAAAGATTTTGAAAATATTTGCTACAAACCTATACATTTTGGGCATAAGGCATAATTAACCCCAATAGTTAATCCTAAAAAGAACTGGTTTAAGAAATAGGCAGTTAAATGTAGTTAATCCACTTTGATGTAATTAAGAAATTAAATGTAGGTCTCCAAATCTGACCTTCTCAACCCAAGCTTCCTTAAATTCGACGATAAATGGATGTTGAATTCGGGCAATTAGAGCCATCTAAATCATTCCCAAATTTTCCAGCCATACATTAAATAAAACATGAAAGTCAATGAATTATAAAGACTACAAAAATGAATCAAGAAATAGAGCTATACCTCCTGGTGAGCAGATCGCCGGCATCGTTCAGTTTGCCTTGCAAGCCTGATCTTCTTCAAAACGTACCTGAACAAAAATTTATCAATTCCAGTGTCCTTACTTCAACCATTCCAGCCATACATTACACAAGTTAACCAAAATAAAAGACTCAAATTGATATGAATATCAACAAGTATTGAGCACACACTTCTTCTTCTCGGCCTTGTGATGAACAAGAATGGCGGCTCCAAAAGCTCCACGTCCGATCTGCTCCATGATCTCATACTGATCCATCCGAGACTCCATAGCCATCTCGGATCAAAGTCCACCAATCCAATGCCCTCCCAAATCAAATTTGAAAAGAAAAAAATAAATAAAGGAAAATAAAACGATTATTTTTCCTGGAGTTGACAAAGCTCAGTCCACAAAACCGAAACGCCTCAGGATTTGGATCGAGCGATCATTAAATGCTCTCTCACTCATTTACAAGTTAATGATTCGACAAAAATGCTCTCTCAGATTTATACGGATCGAAAATGAAGAAATTTCTGCTGTATCGAACAAGTAATGAATGATCTGATTTCTGTTCCCCTTTTTCGTTCAAGTGAAAAAATAAGATATGCCAAAGTGTGGAGCGGTGTTTGGGTAGATTTGGTTGGTAATCGCCGTTTGCTTACCAACTCAAAAAACAAAACTACATACAGATTCTGAACTCCAATCTCTTTCTTCCCACCCCCATTTTTTCTCTCCTAATTTTTCTCTGCTACGAAAAATGATAGCAATAAAAAAATAAGAAACAGTAATTTCAACGATTCTTCCAACTTTCTCTCTCTTTATGGGCTTTCGGTTAGCTATTATTAAGTCGAATGTATGGTTAGTAGTTAAGGAAAGTCAGTAGAAAGTGAGTGACGAGCGTCAAACTAAATAATTTGCACCATTTTAAAGCGGTTTAAGTATAATGTAAATATAATAATATTATGACTATAAAAAATAAAAATTTATAATTTATAATAATAAAAATAATTTTTTTAATTTAAATTATATATTTTTATAATAAAAAAATATTATTATGTATATATTTTTTTTAATATCGTTCAATATTATTAGAGTATTGATTTTGTTCTTAAAAATTTAGGAAAATTATTTGTGATAATTTTTCCAAAAAAAAAAACTAATAATCCAGTACATATATTTTAGTTGAATCAAGTTAATAATAAATGTTATAATAAAATAATTTAAGTTTAAAATATTATGTAAGTTTTTGTTAAGGTATCAATATAATTTAATTTAAATTTTCTTTAAATCAATATATAATAAAAAAAAAATTATATTCTTAATGAAAAAATATTACTTTAAAATTTTGATTAAAATAAAAGTCAAAATACAAAATTTTAAAAATAAAAATTCGCATAAACTTTGCCAAGTTTCAAATATAGTTTAAATTCATAACTCTTATTGAGTTAAAATTTATATATAATTGTACATTATTTATTATGTAAAATATAATATAAGAACACCGCATGCACTAATGTACGAGTATTATACTGTCGGACTTTTTTTATGAGATGATCATCTAAATTCAAAATAGATAAATAATCAATAAAATTTGTTAGAATTATCCTTTAAAAGCAAATATGTTTATACTTGTATTATAATAAATAAAATTGCAATTTATTTATTTATATGTGCTATTTAATATTTATAACATATTTTAAAATTAATAATAATAAAAATAATTTTTTTTTATATGTTTATTACAAGTAAAAATTTAACTTAAAATTTTATATTAAACACCGTACACCAATATATTTGTATCTGAACATTAGCTAGCTTGGATATAAACAGCTACGTCGTCGACAAAACTACAAAAGTCAAGATTATATCTTTATTTTTAGAAATATATTTTTCATCTTTATATGTATATCAATAATGTAATGACATATATTATTTCACCCATTTTCTAATATTTGTATTTTCCAAACTATATTATCCTAACAAATATTTGGCGTCCATCATAGAGCTAAGAAGTTTAGTTTGGTAGACTAGTACTAACTTTGATTAACAAGAATTTTACACGCTTTTGTTTCTAAGAGACCACACGGAATCGCAATGGTAGGCAAGAAACAAACAAATCAAGCCACAAGAGCAGTTGAATATGACGATATCCAACCCATAGTGGTGAGACAATTCGAGGATATGAGAAGGATGATGGAAGAAGCTAGAAAAGAAAATGACAATCATTAAAGAGAGTTGTGAGAGCAATATGTTGTTATAAAGAAGAAACCGAGGTTGAAAATGACATGGACCCCAAGAACCGGGTAGCAAACAACATATTTTATGAAGACTAAAATTTGGAGAATCACCCTCCATATATATCTTGGCAACAACATGGTTGATCAGGATCCCATCCTGAATGAAAGCCAGGAGAAACAGGTAAAAAAGCAAGGTTAGTTGGGATCAGTATGATTGAGAGAATATGCAAGCAACTGATTGGATCTCGTTCTATATATGATACCATAGACCAAGTAGAACTACCAATGAAGTTCAACCCTCCTAAAGAAAAAGTTTGGTTCTCCAGTAGGAACAAGCTCCCGATAGTCATGTCCAACAAAATGTATTACGAATGGTCCACTCCATTCATGGTGGTAAAACCAACAATGTTAGGTGTTACGCCTTAAAAGCCACAACCACAAATATTACTATGCGTAATATCTAAATGTACTTGATTGATAAAATAAAGATTCATTTAAGCATTCTTGTATCATTTTAGTATTCTTTAACACTAGTAGTTTCGTAGTAAGAGTTGTAGGTACTAACAGCATACTATTTGTAAATTTTATATAATGTATAAGAAATTAAATCATTTATTTTCAAATGTTAGCCTTAAAAGAAGCTAAGTATCATTGTTGAGTAATGTGAGATATTTTTTTTTATGCTCTAACATTATTCCTCAAAGTGTGGATCATTTTACCAACATTTTGTACTTTTAACTTATTTTGTTATTATTCTAAATTTATTGTGTCACTTATTTTTTTTATTTTGCGAGGCCCATTAATTTTTTTCAAAGAGATGAGACCCAAGGCTTTTGGCTTATTAATCGATTGGAGCTCTCATATTATGTTAGAAGTTATTAAAAAATCAATGATATTATATTAGAAGTTGTTGAAAAACCAACTATTCTAAAAGTTTAAGTTATTATAAGAATGATCAACTATACTTTTATATATTTACCACACTCTCACAAGTGTTAATTCTATATATCATGCAAGTCAAACACTTGCAATTAATTATTTGGGTTACTGGGTCTTGAACACAGGACTTCTAACTCTGATATTATGAGTCATCTATTTATAAGAGGTTAACCTCAAAGAAAGCTAAGTCTCATGCTACTTAAAAACACTACATTAGTATTATTGTTTGGCAATACGAGACATTCTCTTTATACTCTAATAGTACTTGACATATGGGTTCATGTACACTTGTTGCTCTCCTCTAGAAATGGGTGTCCTCACATTGTATAAAGCCTAGTCAGCGACTATTGTTAATGTGTATCTTGTTACTACACTACAACATGGTGGCCAGTCATAGTGAAGGGGTGCTTCACAGTTAGAGATGGTGCGATAAAGTGTGATCCCGATCACCAGTTAGTTATACAACATCCCTAAATAACTGTTGCTATATATCTGTACAAACTAATTGACGATAACTCTTAATCACGTAATAGTGTAGTAAAGAGTATGCAAGCTGGTTTCTTTGATTCACTAGTAAGTGCCGCATTGTTGCTTTTACCTTTTTGTTTTAGGTAGCCACTATGTATGCTTTATGAAAAACATTTCCCTTTGTAAATCTATGTTTTAAGTGTGTGAAGGCATATTCTTTTATCCGGTAAAATGTGATCTCAATGATGGTTGGCCCCAACTAGGTTGTCATTTCACAAACCCACATGCCAATAAATAGCAACATGGCCCTTGTTCTTCACATCTTTAAAATTTGCTTCACCAGAATCACTTGAAGTCTTGAACTCTCTTCATTCTTCTTCCATAACCCTCATTGCCTGCAACTTCAAGGTCTCTTAACATACTTACCATCTCTTCTATTGAACATAAGTCGTCGTCAGTATCATTCATTCATATTCCACATCATCCTCATTCAAATTCTCAACATCAATCAATATTGTTCTCTTTGAATTTTAACGTTTCATGAAATTATCTATAATTAGTACTCAAGTGTAATGGAAAAAAACTGCCTCTATCCCAACAGAGAACTACCTTTTAATGGCTGCCAAAATGGCATTTTTTTCACACGTCATTCAGTTATAGGCAGTTCTCCACCCGCCATACTTCCATCTAACCGACTCCTACTCTATGTGTAACCAATATAAATAGCATAAATAGTTACTTTGTATCCTCATTTTTTACTTCAAAATATTACAAAATTGGCACATTAATAGATATGATAATTGTGGTCAGCTATGTTTAAATGCCTAATTTTTTTAAAAGCTTTATGTTTTTGAGTGATAGGTTACGAATTGCAAGTTTTTATTTAGAAAGAATTCCGAGTATTTAACAGCACAATTCATACAAAATTGTAGATTATATTCTTTATTGAGCATGTTTAATTGAAATGGTTTGTTTAGAAAAATAGCATGTTTTTTCTGGTTATTCAACATTTTCATTTTAGGTTAGTTTTCAAGTTACTATATGATTTGCTCTTCTAATACTTAAATATATGTGGTGCGAGAATGATATGTTATATTAACACATATTGTGTTGTAGTCATTACGTCATTATTGATATAATTTTTTTTTTGGTAATCGTTATGTTTTCTTGTTGCAATAATATTTTGGAAATTACAAAAAAAATAACTCTAAAATTTATAATAACAATAATAACACCAAATAATATTGATTAGATGGCCGTAATTTAATACTGAATTTTTTTTATAGTAAAAATATATGAATTAGACATAAAAAATACTATTTTTCTGTTTTCATAAATATTCTTTATTCATTTATCAGTAGGATTTTTTATTGTATTTCAAACTTACAGTTACCACAATTCAATTTTAAATTACCTTTTTTTTTGTGTGACTAAAATTCATTAAGATAAATAAATTTTTCATTTCAATCAAGAATGATATCTGCAGGAGACAAATGATCAAACAAAAAATTAATTCAAACCCTATATCAAAGACTTATCACGTATCTTCTTATAAAAATTCATTTTGTATCATCAGGCATTTTCGTATACAAAATACAGTTTTCTAATTTTCTTTTGTCATGTTGTGCAGCTCTTTATTATGTGAGAATCTGAACACAGAACACAGATCTCTTACCTCTTTACCACTTACATGTATGGGTTGGGATCAGGATTTTAACAAATAAGAACCATACCAGCCACAAATGGGTCATTTCTATTCGTCAGATTCAAACCATTTCCAAGTTCCAAGAATATTGCGAAATATGGTTTTAGTTGATCAAGCATCGGTACTACGAAACTTTGCGCACTCGTAACTTTATAAAAAAAATACATATATAACTCACATAAAAAAATGTGTTGTATTATGCCGTAGAAAAACTTCTTTTTTTGTGGAAATAAAAATAAAACTTTATGTATAAAGAAACGATATGTCATCCAATTAAACCTTATATTTTTCTTTTGAAATTCGTCCAATTTCAAAGCATCACGTATACAAGTCATAGCTTAAATCTAGCACTAATTTGATTAACCTGCTCAGCATGAAAACATTTATCTGTGTATTAACACAAGGAAAGCACCCATTACAAGAGTGGATGGTGGAGATTACACAAGTGTAAACAGTACACTTCACCATAAAAATGTCCAGAAATATCAAAACATGTCTCTACACAAATTGCCCAACTCATTTATCAGTTTAATGCATTATGAAAAAAGAACATATAGAAGGCTCAGGTGCCACTTATTTTTTCCTTTGACATTTGAAGGAACACGAAAGCATTACCGATTCTTGCAGTTGGTCCGTTAGTCTTGGATTTCTGGCTTCTTTTCACTAGATTTGAGATACCACCCAAGAGCTCCAAATACAGTTACTACACCTGCTACAACAGCATAGTTCCTGTGCTTGTCAGTTGATACTCTTTCATTTGATGCTCCAGAAGTGGAAGTTGAGCTGCTAGGTGTGGAATCAGTAACAGAACCCCCAGAACTCACAGCAGGTGTCTCTCCTTGCTTAGGACCCTAAAAAGTATAGCCCATTATGCAGGGTTTGAGGATAGTATGAAACTATGTTACAATGGATTCTTCATTTTTCGAAAAGTACTTATGTCCAAGCAACGTAAAAATAGACATAGTTGTGAGCACTTATCGCTCCAATTTGGTCTGGATATGTATCCAAGTATTTACAATTCTTGATGAACTAAAAGAGTCCGTATAACATATGTTCAAATGAAATAGAAAGCAACTACACAAGGAACGGATATTCATAATATGGCCATACCTGGCGTGCAAGCTTCTCAAGCTTCTCCTGCTCTACTTTCTGCAAGACCACAACAATTATAATTTATACAAGCACAAAATATTTTAGGCCAGCAGGTAATCAATTGCAGTGAAATTTGTAACATGAATGCAAATGTCGAGTATGAAACTTAAAAGAGAATATATCTACAGGGTTTTTTTTTGTCATGTATCCAAGAGTATGATATATAAAAGCACTGCAAGATAGCTGAAATATAAAAGCCAATATATAGGAAGCTTTGAAGATTACCTTTATATAAATGTTTTCAGCAGCTTTTTCCTCCTCGCTTAGAACTTTTCCACTGCTTGAAAACCTCCTGGACACAAATCTTGTAACCATCCGTGTTGCCATATCTGTTGATTGAATTAGCTGTGTAACGAACAGTAGATCAGATAAATTGCACTGCAATTTTATGGCAGAATAACTTCCATTTTTCCTTAAGTACATGTAGCTATCACTTCTATCAAGCAGATTCCACACAAATGCCAAAGCAAGTGAAGTTTGTACCCTATGCTTTTTTATTTACCACCTAAAATAATTAAACATATTTTCATATGACTTGTCACAACATTCAAATACTCAGTAGCACGAGTGTATTACAGATCAGAGCAAAAAACAATCATAACAGATGCTAGGCCTGCAAATTAGCGGCAGAAAAACTGCCATGCAACATTTGAGTTATAACCTAGATGGAGCTTATTTTCCTTTACCCTGAACAAATACACAAGCTCTACACAGAGAGCTTATCCTTAAGTTATCTGCAAAATGAAAATTTAACTCAAGAAAAGAAACTAGAGAGACAATGAGTATCATCAAATGCTCCAAAAATGATAATAATTGGATCAAATCCAAATGTTACACAGGTTATGTAAGCAAATAAGGAGAAGAGTTTAATGCTAAATCTAGAAATGGCAACCATGTCATAGTTGTGCCATTTTTTGTTGACGCCATAAAAGATTAGGTAACTTTTTTAGTTGTCTTTATTATTCATACAAGAGTATGCAATAGTAGGAGCTTTGAAGGTACGAAATAAATAGTAATCAATTCTCCCTCAAAACTCTCATTTTTGTGTGTGTCATAACTGATTTCATGAGTCAGAAATTCCACTGCTACTAAATCATCCACAAATTGAAACTTCACCCAGGAAATAAAATTAGGGGTGAGTAGTGGTGGTTCCTAATGGACAGTTGTTTATTAATCCAAAAACAAAACAAATTTTAATCTAAAACGAAAAATGAAGAAGCCAGCAATCTGAACCAGTATGAAATTGGTCATAATATATTCATTTCGGATCAGATTGGGAGGAAATGATGAACACATATTACACTCCAAAATGAAGTCACAATACACAACATAATACAACACAATCAATACTTGGTACATTACTAGGTTTATACAAGTGACTAAAGTAACGTTTCAAAATCAACAAAGAATACAACAGCAAGTTGATCCGATGCTTCCAATCACCTATAAATGACTACATTATAGGCTAAAATAGCAAATGAGGACACATGTGTCATTCTCCTCTGTCCAAAATTTGTTTGAAACACAAAATTAACAATCATTTTGGGAAGTACTAGTATATATTTATTTCGGTAAGTGTCCCATTGATTTTATTTGGCTACTCTAGAATACCTCCTAATAACAGAATTGATGAGAGGTTAGGAAAAAATGTGCGTTAGGTGTAAATATTAAAATTTTAGGGAAATTATGATCTTTTCATATTGTTTGGCATCATTTTTAGAACAAAAATCATGTGGCAAACAAAGGGATGATTTCTATTATAGCAACTTTTGTGGCATCCAGAGCATTATGGCACGAAATGATAGTATATAGCTGATAATGTGCTTAACTTTTCAAAAGTGAGACTCACATGTAGTTTTTCCAACTTTTGTATCAGTTCTGCTAACAAAAATTGGTAAAAGTATCTACTTGAGATAAATTCAGGATAAAATGTAGTAAATTGAAGAAAAAAATAAATAGAAAAAGCATTAAGTTGCAATCTGGATGATACTCTTAAGACTAGAAGGAATATCTGCCTATTTATTATTCAAATAAGCAATTATATAATTAAGAAAAGAAAAAATGGGTGCCAATGTGAAGGTTCTTCCTCCGGTAAAAGTACAAGGATTTCATATAGTTATTCCATTAAGATCAGAAAAACTTAATTAAATTCGCATTTTTATAATATAAAAAAAAAACATTACTCTAGATATTAATCTCTTGAATAAGGTGACGCGCCGCCACCCACCAACATATAACTGCTTCCCCAAAATGAATTTTGGGTCAATTTAGTCCTGTAACTTTATTCAATTGACACAGTAATTTTGTAACTATTAAAGTATGTCAATTTAATCCTATAGTTTTAATTTTGGGTTAAGTTAGTCCAAAATTTTAAAAAATATTTTTTTTTAAGGGTAATATTGGATTTTTCTTTTTTTATTTAAAACAAAAATAAAAATTTCTATTTCCTCCTCCGTCTTCTCAATTCATTCTCCCATCTTTTTTTCTCTAGTTCTTTTTGTGTCTTCAAAATTTTTTGTTATCTTGAATTTATTATGACTTTAATTTTCAATTCCTAAACAAAAATTAATTAATTAATGAAAACTTCAAGCCCTACTCCTTTGTATTTGTATCTAAAATTATTGTTTAATACGCTGCAAAAAGAAAAAATGGGTGTGTATAAACATCTTATTTACATTATTGGTTATGAATGGGAGAATTGCAAACTCAGACAGTACGAGCATATTTAAAATGTGAAGAGAAAAATGGATAAAAGAGTGAACTGAGAAGATAAAGGTGGAGATAGAAATTTGCACTTTTATTTTTGTAGTGACTGAGAAGATAAAAGTGGAGACAGAAATTTGCACTTTTATTTTTGTTTTTTGTATTAAATAAAAATAAATAAAAAAAGAGAAATCCAATATTACTCTTGAAAAAAAAATATTTTTTAAAAATTTGGACTAACTTAACCCAAAATTAAAATTACAGGACTAAATAAACCTAAGTTAATAGTTATAAGACTAATGTGTCAATTAAGTTATAGAAGACCCAAAACCCTACCCAAAATTGTCTAAAACAGAAGCATTTCCGAGATGGGTATTACCAAAATAACCTAACTAAAAAATAATGTATTTTTATGAGCAATTGGTTTGTACTTCATGGCAATCAGGTATAAAACCGCAGTCAGGTATAAAACCTTATCTGTTTATGAATGAATGAATGAGCTCAAAATTGACAATCATAACATCTATTTCTAAAAACTACCCAAATAATTAACTACCGATTTTATTACCCATAGAACTCAAAATGAATTAAAATATCATTATATGAGAGTGTTCCAATGTTATGAACACAACAAATTAAACTGACAAGGATACAAAACTTTTGCATTCAGTAATATATAACAAACCTTAAAATCCTCCAAATTAAAAAAAAAAAACATAAAGAAAAAAGAACAAGGGGGGAAAAATATTATTTTATGCCAGCAGATAATTAGTGAGAAAGAAAGTGAAATGAAATACATTCGTAGCAGAAAAGGGGGGGAAAAAGTGAAATGGGATGAAATGAAATACAAACAATGAATCAATACTGATGTAATTGGAACCATATATTTTTCAAAATTTTCAATAGATTAAACATTGTTGATGAAAACACTCATTTGAAACACCAAAGATCCGAATTCCAAACCACATTAGTAAAGAAATTCCGTAATTGAGATTCCAAAAACAAAGTGTTCAAGCCCCATCTCCAGTTTCCAAAACCTAACCACACAGACTACATAGAAAGCTACAATTTGACAATTGCTATGAATCCCATGAAAGTGAAAGCAAAATCGAAAGCATCACGAAGTATAACAATAAACCACACCTTCCACAGCCGGGGTTGCCAATTTCAGATTAAACAAGAAATAAAACAGAGGATATAGAGCATTATCAATGGCCAGCATAAAACATTTTTTCGAACCTATTTGAGAGCCCTACAAATACCCAGATTTCTTTCGAAAATAAAAAATAATCAAATAGCACAAAAACCATCAGAATAGGATCAAATGCAATATATAATATATAACTTGCAAACGAACAATGAGCAGTGTAACTTACCAAGAGGTTGCTGATGAGACAGATGGTGAGAGAAGTGTGTGCGTCGAAAGAGGGTTGGGTTAATATAGTGGAAGAGAACTCAGCTCAGCCCAGTTATGAAGAAACGAACCGTTTTGCCTTCTGATTAAAGGAAACGATTGATCGAGTGGTATCAGGTGTAGGGTAAATGATGTGAATATTATGATCAATGGATTCGGTACGTACCATTATCTACGATGGGTGATGTTACCAATTATATATAAAGCGACACTTATATTTTTTTTTATAAACTTAAATATATAACTCTAAAATCTAAACTTTAAATTAAAAAAATTTATAATTGTGTCGTCAAATGTAATGAATAACGCCACTAAATATATATATATATATATATATATATATAAAAGTTTAATCATGCATAAAATAATTTTAGAAAAAAAATTGTTATATTTTAAAATAATTATATATCTTATTTTAAATGTTTTTTCTTATTTTAAAATAAATTAAGTTAAGCCAAAAACCCTTACAATATTAAGAAATTTACTTTTATAGTAATTATAATGTATGTATTTTGACAAAGCATAATTGAGTTTTCTTGTGGGATGTTAGATTTGTATTTTTGCTTGTTACATGTGTATTTTTTTTTTTTTTTTTAAGTTTAAACAATAATAACTTACTTTGGGGGTGTAGTGTGAGTTTGAGAATTGAATCTCCAATCTTTGACTAAAGACATCATAATCTTACCAACCGGATGAATGTGAAGTTCGTTGTATATGGAATTTTCTTTTTACATTGGTTACAAAACGGGTTAACAATAATGATTTATATTGCCTTTATGTAAAAAAGAGAGTTGTTTCATACTATTTATTTGATAAGTTTTTTGTTGGAAGATTTTATTTTATTTATTTACTCATTTTATTTGATATTTTGTTTGATAAAAATATTTTGTTTTATTTGATGCTCGTGATTTTTTTTTTTTTTTTGCACCTTATGTAAAAAGGGGAGTTGCCTCATGTTATTTATTTGACAAGTTTTTTTGTTTGATGATTTTGTTTTATTTAATTATTTTATTTTATATTTTGTTTGATAAAATTATTTTGTTTTATTTGGTGCTCATGGCAAAGAGGATTTACAAAATTTATTGCCTTTATATAGAAGGTTTTTTTGTTGTTGCTAATTATAAAAAGGAGAGTTGTTTGAAGATTTTATTTTTATCTAGAAGACTTGTTTTACAGTATTTATTTGAAGTTTTTGGTATGTTAGAAAATTTTATTTTCTTTGATGCTTTCAAATGAGAGACAAACAAAACAAGCAAAAGGGATTATTTTCTTTTTTTTGTTTGTTTTAAATTTAATCTCACTTTCAGAGTTATAAGACTTAAGTCTACAATCTACGAACTATAGACTAGACAAATGAAATTGAAAGAAATAAACAAAAATAAATACTGTAAAGAGTTATACTAAAAGGAACAAATGACTGATATTGCAAACAAACATGAAAAAAAAAAAATCAAAAAGTGAGAATTATTCACTACATCGTTCTAGAGTAAGAGAGTCAGTCAACTAGTAGTTGTTTAGCTTTGATGACAATTTTTAACAAGCTATCGATCTCAATCAGAGCTAGATTATCTTTCATTCTTCTTCCAAATGGTTGTTAATCTTTTAGTGCTTTAAGTTGTTTTCCAAGGTAAGCTAGCTTCATTTGTGAGAGACTTATATGTTATATAACCCCATAAATCAATAAAAGCTTTGTTTTTCTTTGAAGTATGTTTATATATTATTACCAAGTTGTTCATGGTCATGATCCACAAGGGAGAGATTTTTAGTTGCTAATGCAACACTTGATGATGGGTAAATTGAATACATTGATAAATGGAAGTGTAAATCTTTTATGATCAACGCATTTTTCTTTTCTATACATCTTCATTCATTTTTTAGAATGATATAATCGATAATTTGGTCATCATTCTCTCTGTTTCTTTATGCTTTACTGTTTTTATAGTTGTCCTTTAGTGTAACAACTTTTGAATTGGTTGCACTGAACGCTCAATATTTAGGTACTCATTCACACAAAATTGCATCAAAAGAACTCTATTTGATGCTATGGCACTAGATTACAAATCGATAATGTTATTGTTGATGCCACAACGTGTGCTACGTACATAAATACACCTAAGGACCTTAGGCTAAGGTTCATGTTTTTAACGACATGCACCTGAGTTTCATGTTTGATATACCTACTTCCTGTCACTTTGATTATATGAAAGATGATCATACTTGTTAATTTTGTTGCGTGATAGTTTTCAAATTACCATTTATTCATAAGCATGAAGCTCAAAATGCTTAACAAAGATATTACTACTTACTCAAGACGGAGCCAAGAATTTATTATGAGAGAACTAAAGCTTAAATTTTTTTTAACATACTACTATGAAAAAAAAATTAAATAAAATTAAAACAAACTTTATAAATATCATATTTGTTAATTGTAATAATAACATTAGCATAAATTAAATTAACTAAAAAGTGTTTATGTATTACCTGAAAATGATGTCACATTTGTAAGTATGTTGACACTTGACAATAGAAAGAAAAATTATGGAAGCAGAGCTCTGCGATGCTTTAATGCATAGAATTCATTTATAATTCAATCTGAATTACTATTTTCAGCAAAGTCTCTTTCAATATAAAGAATCATACAATTGAGATTTTTAATAAGCTTTATAGTTGAAAATGCACGTTCTGTAGTTGCAGTTGATACAAGAAGGGTTAATACTAAACGAATTAATCTGTCAATTAAGAAATATATATCTGATCTTCCATCTTTAACTAATTCTTGTAACAAGATTAAAAAATATGTAATTTCTTGAAATTTTGAATCTTTGACAACATCAATTTCATAATGCATTAATTGTCTTCTCAAGTCTTCGAGTTCTTTCCGAGTAAAATCTTCAGAATAAAATTTATTAGTAAGATTGCATATATCTTCAATGTTAAAAGATTTAAAATGATGAATAGAATCCAAAACAGAGCTAAGAGTGAGAAGCTCTATTGCATTATTTGAAAATCTTTCATTTATTTCCATTAATTGAAAATCAATTACAACATTGAATATATCAACTTGATAATGGTGTTTCACTGTGAGATCATCTTTTTGAAGACATACACGACGTGTGCGATCCAAATAAATATTGCCCATAATAAGTGTATTACTATCTTGTTTTTCACAAAATGATAACACGGGTTATAAAAACTTGTCCCAACCACATTCTCTTAACTTCTTTAGAAGTTTTTTTGTAGATTTGACTAATCTTGTAACATTCAAAATATCTTGAGATTTAGATTGCAATGCTTGACATAAAAAGTCAATAACTCCTATAATTTTGTTCATCAAAAGGAAAACAAAAACAAAATCGAAGGATCTAATTGATTTGAATGCCCCTTTAGCTTCTTCTCTTATTATAATTAAGCCCATCTCATGCTGTCAATAACAGTACATGTTGCATCAAATATTTCAATTAACCTATTAACAGAAGCAAAATGTGAACTCAATCTTGTAACTCCAGGTCGTTGTAAAAAACGAATTTGATTAGTGCCACCAGTCTCAAGTTCTCCACAGTCCAACAATTCTGCTAATTCAAGGTCTCTTGTACATTTAAGTTATGAGCAACGTTTGGCTGAAGCTCCAACAAAGTTGACAGCAAAGCTTAACTTTGAAATGAAATTCCATACATTAGGGACATCTTTAAATGCTGTAACCAACGCTAATTGAAGACACTGTGCAAAATAATGAACATAGTGTGCAGATAGAGAATCTTCAATAATTAAAGCTTGCAACTCATTCCATGCACCACGCATATTACTAGCACCATCATATCCTTAACCTTGAATGTCTTTAATTTGAAGATTATATTTAGAAAGAGCTAAACATATTTTCTCCTTCAAATTTGAAATTGTAGTTTCTTGAATATGAATGATATCAAAAAAGCGCTCTAGAATAAATCCATCACAATCAACAAATTTTAATATAATTGTCATATGCTTTTTAGTAGACTCATCAACTATCTCATCAACAAGAATAAAAAAATTTGCATCACCAATATCTTGGCTTATTTTCTTCCAAATATTATTTGCAATAATATTTAATATCTCTTTTTGAATCATTAGAGAAGTATATTTTGCATTTGCTGGAGCACAATCTAAAATAACATTAGCAATATCTTCATCAATCAATACAAACAATTTGACAATTTCAATAAAGTTACTACAGTAGATGATGTACTGGATTCATCATAACCTCTGAAAGCACACGTTTGCTTTGCAAGCCACTTAATAGTCTCTATTGAAGCCTTAAGTCGTAAAAAATTTTGCGTTACTTGTTGTAAAGATTTCCTAAGGATCAGTTTGTCAATGTGCACTGCTGGATTTTTCAAAGCATGTCATTATTGCAATTTGGCTCTCCTTCATGATTAAAAAGATCACATCTATTTTTATCATTAACTCTCTTCTAATCTTCATATTCTTTAATAGTGAATGTTAGATGTTTTGGAGAATTACACTAAAAAAGAAAGCATGAAAAACAAAAGACTTTGTCATTTTCTGGAGAGTACTCTAGCCAAGGAAATTTTACGAATCATGAATATTGAAAGTGAAGTTGGTTTCCAAAAGAAGTGGGTGGGTACAAATCTAATTTGGGTTGATATGGTCCCATGTTAATATATTCCCTTCGAATATTATCTTGTTCATTAACATGATATGACCATATTGGACAACGTAAACTTGGATTTCATTGAAGAGAACTAGTATCATTTATTCCAAGTTACTTCTTTAAGATTTAAAATAATAAGTTTCATCAACAATTGAAGTATCAATAGACATACTTGATGTTGTTAGATTTGCTTCCATTTTCTTAAAAAAAGAATGAAGAATTTTTGTTACTTTTGAGCTTTCACGTTGATGTTCCATTATAAGTTAAAACATAATAAAAATTCACAAATAAATTAATTATATATAAATAATTTATTCCAATGCTTATTTAAAATAAATAATTTTGATTGAGGCTTAAATTAGAATTACATTTATTTTTATTTTTATTTTAATTTATCAATATATATTACATTTATTTTAATTTATCAATATTATTTTTATTTTCTAATGTAATTTGACCCCCCCCCCCTTTTCTGTATCAAAAAATAAAATATTAGATTTAACATTACAAAATAATTTGATCTTAAATTACTAACAACAAAATTATAAGAAGATTTAATATTGTTATATTATTAAATAAAGCAACAAAATATTAATATTAATCTATATTAATATTTAATATATATTAACATTAAATAAAGCAACAAGCATATTAATATTAAAAAAATAGAAACTGAAAAAACCAGAATTTTTAATTAAAAAACTTGAAATTGGCAACGATAGCAGAGGATGAGCCAAGCAACGGTAGAGGGGGAGCAGTCCAAGCAATGGCAAGCGACAGTAGCAGCAGAACCTAGAGCTGGAGCAGGCAGGGGCTGAGTGAGCAAGGGTTCTCAGTTCTCACAATGTCACGCAACACTCAGGCACAGTCGCAACCACAGCCGCGCAAAATTGAAGGCACTTCAAGGTAGTCAGGCAGATGGTAGCGCAAGAAAAGTGGCAGCAAGGGCTGTCAGCTAAGCGAGCAGTGGTTGAACGACTAGAAGCTGGAGCAGCGACGCGAGTTTGAAGGATTGAGAAATTTGAAAATGACGAAGAGAATGAAGAGGGCTGATTAGGGTTATTAGCTTTTCAATGAGGTGTAATTTTGTAATTTCACATTAAATTTAAAAAAAAAAAAAATCCAACCAGGGCTATAGCCCCCAACTCCTGAAATCCTCTGTCCCTGTACTTTCTATGTACACAATGTAAGGCTCAACCTTATAAAATTCACTTAGTAATAAATGTTTGAGATTCAAGTCTTAGTTAATATTGTTGAATAAGATTGAATATGTTTAGAGGATGAAAAGGTCTAAAGACAAAGTTTACATGGGCTCTCAACTTAAGCGGCATATTCTCTCATCTTGAAAAAAATCTTAAGTTCAAACTTTTCCATTACGTTCTTTTTATTTTGTTCATGTTGTCTTGTGTTTGTGCTTGATTATAAAAGTTTTTTTTTTTTTTTTTTTTTTTTTTTTTTTTAAGAATTGAGATAGAGCTTCCTATTGCTTACAATTTTGTTTAATTTTATGATAAGCATGTTCTAATTATTTTAATTTTTGAAAAAAAAAATTAAGCACTTAACTAAAGGACTATTATATAGTTTGTTTTTAATAATCAACATCTCTTTTTTTAAAATTATTAGATTTTTTTTAATGTAAGAAGTTTAATTAATCATGTTTATTATCATATATATGAAATATGTATGTTCTAATTCTTAAAACGATGTGGTTAACTTTTTATTATTAAATTATATAAATTTAAACATGTTGTAAAATTAAATAAAAGAATTTAAAATCATAACAATTCATTGCACATTGTTTTTACTAGTCAAACAAAAGTAACATTTGGACTATTATTATGAAACTGATAAACTATTAATATTTTTATTTAATAAAAGATATAATAATAATTTAAGTTTTTTTAATTTAAAGTAGGTAATTTTGTTTTTATGGCAATATTTATTATTTTATGTTTTTACTCATTTTTTTGTTCATTTCAATACAAAAATATCTTATATTACCCTTACAATGGACATCAACCTCCAGCATCCCCTTCATCTTACCTCTATTATTAATTAATTTTTTGTCAATCAACCAACTTTTACTATTTACACAGAATAATCTAAAGTTGCATTTTTTTTTACTAAAACTATAGTAAGCTACTCTCAATTCATTTAAAGTAACCATATATGCTCTAGACCGACACTACCACAAACTCATTTATCTTATTTCACTGACCTCTTCATCCTTTTTGACTACATTAAAATTGATCAAACCTAAGATGAAAGTTATTTTGATCGAACACAATATGGTCTAAAATGGATAAAGATGTACAGAAGACTGGAGGAAATGAGCTGACATCAATGGCGATTATGGCAAAGATTGTGCTTCAAATGAGTTGGTGATAACCTAACTTTAGTTTCGATAAAAAATATGTTTTTGGATAATTCTGAAGAAAAAAAAAACATTGAAGGGTAGTTGGTGGAAAAAAAAAATGGGGCAATGTCAGGAGTAGAACAAAGAGAATAGTAGAGGTACAGGTACAGGTGGACATGGGTGGTATGGATTGTTTTCATAATATATGAAAGGGACAAAACAATACGAGAAAAGACATAAAATAATAAATATTTTCATTAAAAATTTATTTTTTTATAAATTTATTTTTTTTAATTGGACCATCATTGTACATTTTATTAAATGAGAATATTAATATTGTACTAATTTAATAATATGGGTCTAAATAAATATATTTTATTTAATAAGAGTACAATTAAGATACCAAACGTATGATGAATAATGAATATTTCTTTCTCTTTTTGTTTTTCTTCACATATGTCATTAAGGTTTGTAAAATAAAAAGAAAAAAAAATCTTTAATTTGAGTGACATTAGAAAAATAGCATTTATAATAAAAATAATTTGTAAATATACTATATATAAAAGTTTAAATTAGTCTTTATAAAATTTGGACAAAATTGTTCATGTATATTAAAGTAATGACTATTATTGCCCTTAACCTTTAATTATTGTATAATTTAAAGCACTAACAATTATCTTGAAGATTATTTAAAATGTTAACGTAAATATATGATCCATGTTTCAAGATAATATAGCAATATTATAGTTTTTATAAATAAAATTTAGTAATAATTATTTTTAATATTTTAATAAATTACGTGCAAATGCATTAAAAATATTAGAAAAAATATCAATCACTACAATGTTTAGCACAAAATTATTACATTTTCCCACATTGCCAAAAGTAACAAAGAAAATCCTCTATGATTTACTAGCTTTCAATCATTCTCTCACAATATTTGAAGAATACTCAATTATCGTACTAGCCCTAACACAAAAAATTGAGATTTTCATCCAATGATGAAAGCAAGATAAGTGTTTGTTAAGTGTGTGATCAAAAAGTATATTGTTCTAACCATGTGTGCACATGACTCATACATCACACAATTGTATAACATGACAAACATGTAAAAAAGACTATGTGTTTTGTCTATGAATGCAAATAATATAAAGTGAACTTTATAGAAAGAAACATGAAGAAGAGAGGGATGAAAGGGGAAAAAAGAGAGACACAAATTGTATAGAGTTGAGAAATATATGAGGATCTCATCGATACGGTGCAAGCAAAAATAAAATAGTGTTTTTTGTTTTCATTTTGTCATTTATTATGTTACAAATTTTGAGTTATTATTGTTTCCTTAAATTAAATGTATACCAATTTACTAATTTGTACTTACTTAAACGAGTCAAATTTAGCTTTGTAAAGACTATAGGTGTCATAGAAATACTTAATTCGTCTTAGGAACTAATGTATTGTGTTGGTACATGGCCTATTAATAAATTGGTAGTGTCAACCCATGGCATGTAAGAGGGCTTATGAACAAATTTTTTTTTTAAATTTGGAACTAAATTGTAGAATTTAAAATATTAGAAATTTATATGTAAAATTTTAAAAATTTGGGGACTAAATTATAGAATTTAAAAGTTTGAAAATCTAAGTATAAATTTAGTTAAAGTTTAGAAAACAATGATATAGTTTAACCTATTTTTAAATATAGTATCAATCTTAACATTCTAAATTATATCTTATTCTTAAATTTTCATATGTTTCTTTTAGTTTTTTTAGTGCTAATCATATGTTTAAAATTAATGATCAAAATTTAAGCAAAAATAAATTTTCAATTGGTTGTGTGCTTATTGGTTATTAAATGAGATTATTGTTTTACGTGGCCATTTAAAAAAAAAATCAACCTTTTAATTTTGTTTGTTTGTCAAAGCTTTTGCTCATTTAATTTTTATTAAATTGATTTTACATTTAGAGAATCATACGACTTAAGGGAGTCATTACATACATATTTCATGATTGCTTTTACTTGTATAATTTCTCCCATATGCTTTGGATTTAATTACATATGTGATCATATGCATTGTTAGCTAACTTCGATAATTTTTTAACCTTGGCAACCATGTTAACTTTGCTATTGTTATCTTATATCTCTTTCTCCTTGTTGTTTCATAATTTGTCATTGTCGTATGTCAAAAAAGGGGAGAGTAATTCATGTTGCTATACATATAGGGGAGAGATTGCATTTAGGGGGAGAACGCTTTGCATAATTCTGTGCATGCACTACATCTTCTTCACATTACTATGTACACTGAACTAATAAACAATAATGCTCCTGAACATAATTCTATGCATGCACTACATCTATCTATCAATCAATCAATCTATCTATCTATATCTTTTTCAGTCCACATGAGCTTATCAAAGTTCAAGCGAAAATTGTTTCACCGGATTATAAATAGTTTCACTATTGAATGTGTAATTGATGTAATGTTATATATCTACGAGCATTATACAGTGAAAGAGTGGTTTTGCCATATGAAAATGCTAGAGGAAGAGATTGTAAGGTTTATGAGTATTGACAATTTTTGTGGTAAAATATTTGATTGTAATCTAACACCTAGATTCTTTTTCAAGTCAATTGATTAATTTGAAGAAACAACGGAGCTCTCAATACATACATGTTAAGTAAAATACTTGTCTCATGCATACACTATCACACAATAATACACGTACATTTAGAAGAATTTTTGTGCACATAGTTAGATAGATTGATCGAGAATTAATCGACTTCAATCTAGCTATTCTCGGGTTTTAAAAAATGCATGGTTAGGTCAATCAAGGGTCTCTCATCGTTGGTAAATCGATTGAGTGTAGGTTCTGGATCGATTGAGCTTTGGCTAGATAGATCGAACTTTGGCTAAATTGATCGAATTAATTTTTCAATTTTACAACAACTCATTTTTAATTCGGCTCATATTTTATTTTTACCAATTTAATCTTATTTAATTGTAAAAGCTGAATTCTTGTATGAGCATAATTGTCATTTTCTATTAATTCTCATTTAAGTCAAATTAAACTCTATATAACAACTTTTGTTGGAGAAAAATATACCACAGTAATTATAACATTTTTTTCATCTGTTTATACATATTGTGTGGTTATGCTTGAATGATTCGTATAATTAATTAATTTTCATGATATTGAGCTTTACATTATCATTTTAAAGTTTGCCAGCTGATTTAATTTTTATATTATATGTTGGTGAATCTTCTACTTACAGTTGTCCATTATTGAATCTACTCTAAAACACACTTTGCATTTGTGTTATTTGTGATAACGTTTTAAGTACTAAATGTGAAGTGTTCAGTATTTCATGTGATTCAAAATTATTGAAGCTGACAGGTTCAATTGATTTCATGGAACTTGAGTATATTATGATATTAGTTCGGATCCACACACCTAGCTCGTGGAGACTATGAAATGAGAAACAGTTTGACTATTATGTTTAGGTTATATATTTAAATTTGGTTAAAATTAAAAATAACATATTCATCCTCTCTCTAGGTTAATTAAATCCGTAACTACAAAATTTCAATAAGTGAGAAATAGTAGAGAAAAGAATATGATTTTGATAAATAATTGGAGCCAAATGAACTAAAAAAAAAAAATCAATCTTTAACTTTTTTTTTAATCTTCCTTCAAGAATCTTAAAGAATGACATAATGACGATTTTTTTCCTAAATTTTTCTCTCAATTTTGGTGAAATTTGGATGATGTTTATATATGAATGGGCTATTGTGGGTATTTAAATGGGATTAATTAGGTTTTTAGACTCAAATCAACTTAAAACATTGGACGAGACAAATTGTAAGCAAATCTACATGTCTATGTGTCATTAGGAGAGAAGGTGCTGTCACATGGCACAAAAAACCCAACAATAGTGTTTGCGGGAGAGGGGTTGGCTTACTAAGTGATTCGCATTTTGTCTAAGTACATATACCCATTAAATAAAATAAAATAAACAATTCATAAAAAATCCAAAAAATTCAATAAGTTATAAAAAAAAATTTATTATATAATATAAAATAAATATTGTTAGCACTTGAGAACCATGAAATAAGTGTAAATGTGAAGTAAATGATAAGTAAATATATATATTAAATATTACTTATCAATAATTAAGCTTAATTCCTCTATCCATTGGCTTACCCTTTCATAGCCCAGCGTCGTCTTGTCAAGTGTTTTTGGCTCCTTGTAGTTGTTGATAAGAACCCCTGCTCTTCTCACAATTGTTCATTGCTAATGACTAAGTGTCAGTGGCTTATTGAATGTTCCATGAAAAATATATTAAAAATGGTATGAGATATCTCTTTTTATAATAATTTTCTTTTTTTCAAGGAAAATTGGAAGAAAGCTTAAAGGAATTTAAGTCTATAGTGAAAGATTATAAAGATTTTTTCCCGTATATTACTAGTCTTTATTTTTCCTCATTTGAAAATCTCTTTATTTCATAATGGGGAGAACCATTGTTTTGAATGTAGAATGAATACATGGTCATCTACTCATTATATTACTATAATTTCTTGCATATTTGCACCTTTGGTGGAACATGGGCTCCTCATTGTCAAATAAGAGCTGATACACAATTTTTTTTTGTATTTAATAATTACCAGTTGGCTTATATGTTACATTTTCATAAATTCATAGGCATCTTCCATTTGCTTTATGTAGCTTTTGCAATTCTTGTTAGGATAAACCCTAAATGCAATTATATTTGTATTTAAATTTTGTTAAAATTAAAATAAATAAGAGGAACACTATTATATTATTCAAATAAATTGTTGAAAATTCCTTATCATTCATGTTTTCTTAAAATTTAGTATATTAGTATATAAGTAAGGTGATTGATTGTAAGTGAAATAATTGAAATAATTTGTTATCATTAAATAAAATTTATAAAATGGGTCTTTAATTAAGTAATATTACGGCCCATGTTAACTTGGAATGAAGAGAATTTTATCCTAGTTAACTAATGTATAAACATCTAATTAGTAGTACTTTCTATAATAGTTTATATCGAATTGAATTAGACATATTAGATATATTGTTGATATATGTTTACTCATAGATGTTTTTTTTTTATGTAACTTGATAACTATTTGTTGGACAATCTTAATCATGAGTGATTTAACTGGCTTGTTGTTGTAGCACTTTGGTATTTGACTTACCTAGTGATTTTTAGATTTTTGGGCTAAGATACCTTATATCTTGATGTTTATGATGGACTATAAGGTTATCTTACAAGATGTGGAATCTACTCTATTTGTTCACAGATGTTAGATAGCAGTTCTCTTGTTTAACGATCTAAAGCTTGGATAACTACTCACAATCTAGAATATGATTATAAATAGTTATTCATACGCATTGCGAATATTTAAGAAAAAGATATAATAAATGTGGTAAATCATACTTAATGACCTTGATTGTATTATGAACTAGTTGTAGAGAAATGAGTTGTTCCTAATGGTTATACCAATGAATTACTCAAATATAGTGGATTAGTAAAGTATCAACTATGATGATTGTATTATCATAATATTAGAGCATACACAACATGGCATGTAACTTAGTAAACTTATATAGGTACCCTCTCTATATAGTAATATTCGCAGGTACTTAAAGGCAATCACTCTACATTATGCAATTTGCTAATAAGTAAATCAACACTATAGAACACGATAAAAGTATAAACGCAACTATATCTACCAGTCAGGACACCTACCCTAACTTCGCTTATTATCAACACAACATCTGATCCAAGCTCATCCACAAAGCTCCATCATCACGTAATGTGATTGACTACTGATGACTCAATCAGAACTAGCATGCATAAAAGTTGTGACCATGCAACACTTAGCTAACACAAGGCACTAACACGTAAGTGATGACCTTTGTACAACGTTGTGACCTCGCAACTATCAACCTACACATGAAAAACTCTCCACTAAGAACTATACTCACACATGCTTCTTATTTATGAGAATTGTTGCAACCTTACAACCACCAACTAACACATGACAACTCAAATCTAAGAAAGACTTGTTAAAATAATGTTGCTCTTCATTAGCCAACCATGTATTTTAACTCAACGAATCCTCACTCAATTTTACATTTTTAACGTTCAATCCTGTGTTTGAAAAATATGAAAAAGACTTATCTTTGATATCCTATGTCCTACATATTAATACACTATTTTATGGATCTAAACACTCATAAAGAAATCGAACCAAGAACAAATCGTGACAATCTAATGCTAAATGGGCAAAATTTTCCTTAGAATTTTGGCAAAGAAAAATAAGAAAAATGTGCTATTTATAAAGAAATGCATCATCATCAACCTTTTGAACAAGGTCCTCAGTAAGCTTTCAGCAAGGAAAAATGTTGATTCTTGGCGAGCCAAAAACTTGTTGAATTAGCCTGGAACTATACAGAGCACTAAAACACACTAAAATCGATCGGTTCACTCTTGAACTGATTTAGATCACACAATTTCATACCTAGTCTAAAATTTTCATGCAAAAAGACAATTTTTAATCTAAGCATATCTTTAAGATATGCAAATATTTACAATATATAATTAAACTAAATTGTGTTTTATGTGATACTGAGCCATCAATAATCAATCTCATAACTATAGAGCTGTAAGGATTTTTCAAAAGAGAAAAAATAATAAAAAGCAACCATTTATTGTTTTTAAATTGTTTATTAAGTTTATACTTTACATTTATTTACTTTTTTTGTTTTTCAAGTAACTATTTTTGTCAGATTTATAGCAGATATAATAAAATTAATCTATATATAATAATTTATAAGTTTAATGATAAATTTGTAATAATTTATAATTTAATGATATTTTTATAATAATAATTAAAATTTGATGGTAAAAGAATCTACTTATTTAATTAAAAATATATATATTAAATTGAGTAAAACTTTTTTTTTTTTTTTTTAAAATAAAAAAAGGGCTCTAAAGGCCCTTTTTTTTATTAATAAAGAGAAAACAACTCACACATCCGTGGTGGGATTCGAACTTGGGTTGCTAGTGGGGGAGGAGGAAGTCTTACCATTAGACCACAAGAGATTCCCAAATTGAGTAAAACTTGGCATGAGCTCAAAACTAGTAATGATAATACGTGGTTTTTTTTTCTTTTACTTGAAGATGTGGGATCTTCAAGTAATGTTCTTTACGAAATTGCCCATACAATAATGCAAGACATAAAGCGGTCAAGCCGTAATACTAAAAAGAAATAAATCACTAATCCGTAAAATCCATATTGAACTCGAAATCATAGCGCTGTCCGAGTATCACATTATCTGAACCAATTTCTAGGGTTGGTCTAAAACAATTTCTAGGGTTCTACTACATTACCACGCAGCTTTCTTTGTTCAGTTCTTTCTTCCTCTTGAATACGAAAAGGGAACGCGAAACTCAAAACAAAATCTTCCCGCGGATAGCTTAATTGGTATCTCTCATTCTTTATCTGCGATTCGTATTCTCCGTTTTTCTTTCATCGTACTAATCCTTGTGTACTCCTTTCCTTTCCCTCTAATTTTATCACTAGAGAATGATACATACTGAGTTCAGGATGAAAAAGTTCCCTTTGATATCATGCTTCGTTAGTATAGTAGCAGTGTAAATTTACATCAAATTATTGTTGAATATAATCTAATATACTTCAAATTATTGTTGAATATAAGCTAATGTATTATTTTGTAACTCAATCTCAGTCCATGTGTATGTATTCATTGCAGGAAAGTCCACGTTCTGGTACGTTTATTTTGGATCTGGTGTTTTTTAGTCGGATTGGACACTGTTGTGGCTTGATTCTCCATTTAGTGGAGAAGCCTTCTTTCCTTTTATATCTGCATTACTTTAGATAGAATCATGGACCCTTCTTTGTTTTGACTTTGTTGCGTCACCTTGCATGTCCATCAGGCATTAAATTAATCTCCAAATTTTATTCTGTATCAATAGCTATCTATAGCTCATTTTCTTGATTCTTTTTTGCTTCTTTGTTGCATTTCGTACAACTTTTAATGAGGATAAATGAACCCGTTGCAATGGAAACATGGAAAACTTAAGCTTGCCAATGCTTTTATCTGAAAGACAGTCCTATTCAAGAATTTGATTTCTTGACTTTGTACCACCTTCGTTATCCTCATGGCTGTCATTCAGAAATCATCTCTCTCTATTTGTGCTACTTATGTTGTCATTTTCCATATAAATCAGCTCTTTCATTTTGCAACCCCTTGAGTCTTATCTCATGAAATGGGTTCAATTGGGATTCATACTTTGCTACTCCTTTTGGCTGGCCTTTCATTTTATTTAGTCCTATCAATATGCATATACTTCTTCCCATAAATTCTTTTGGCCTATGTGCCTTCTTCACAGTTCTATTGCAAGCTTATTTTATTATATACATAAGATGCCACGGGCAAAGGGAAATGCAAATGTATCATCAGCTAATAAACCAGCCGAACCTGAAAAGCCTGTTGAGTCTGATGAGAAGGTTGACTTTGACGGAGACAATGATCCTGAGGAGGCAATGGATGAAGAAGTTGAGTATGAAGAAGTCGAGGAAGAAGAGGAAGTAGATGAAGAAGAAGACATGGAAGAAGAAGTAGAAGAAGTGGAGGAGGAGGAGGAGGAAGAGGAAGAGGAAGAGGAGGTGATTGAAGAAGAAGTGGAGGATGAAGACACTTACAATGTTGATGGAGATGATAATGAGGGTAATCATAATGGTGATGCAGCAAAAACTGAAGATGAGACTGACAAGAGAAAACATGCCGAACTTCTTGCCCTTCCTCCTCATGGTTCAGAAGTTTATGTTGGTGGCATTCCAAATGATGCTTCTGAGCAGGATTTAAAAGGTTTTTGCGAGTCCATTGGAGAAGTTGTTGAGGTAAGCTTCTTTTTCACTATAGTGAACTTTTTTTATCTTTTATTGAACAGAGTAATATTTATTTACTATTTTGTGTTTGCAGGTTCGAATTATGAGAAGCAAAGATTCAAATGAGAACAAAGGGTTTGCATTTGTAACCTTCAGAAATGTTGATATGGCTTCTAAAGCTATTAAAGAATTGAATAATACTGAATTTAAGGTGACATTAATGTTTTTTCTGATATAGTCATGTTTCTTACATTCTGTTTATGCTGTTGACTTTAATGCATGCTTTGTATTACGACTGTAAAAATGAAATTACAATTTAATGGTTGTTATAATTGTTTGGGATAGAGTTTAGTAATTTTTTCCTTAGACTTATCCTTGCTGTACGATACATTCAGATGTTGCTTTGATTTGACAATTTTATCAGGATCGAAAAATAAGGTGTTCATCATCTCAAGCGAAGCACCGCTTGTTCCTTGGTAACATTCCTAGGAGCTGGGGAGAAGAAGATTTGAGGAAAGTTGTGACAGAAATTGGGCCTGGTGTAACCGGTGTGGAGTTGGTTAAGGTCAGTTAATATACTGTTATTGTGCATGTATACTAGATATTTCTTAAGCACGTTAGTGAACTATATGGAGTCCTGCTTGAGCTCCAAGTATGATGCTAAACTATAAATAAATCACAAATGAAAAGAAAAAAGGGAGAAAATACAGTGATAACTATGGTGAAGTCTAGTGCCTGAAGTGCTTCTGCACCCAAAATGTGGAAAACAGAAAATCTTGATTCTTAAGATCAACCCTATAAAGTGGAGTTATCAAGGACCTACGTAGCAAGTGATCTTCCACCAAATTAACTAGACCTCTTATCTTTTTCTTCCTCTTTTAAGCTGTTCACAATCCAATGTCAAGTTAATACTGAATTCCTCAAAAGCATCTTGTTCTTGGACTTTTCAATGCCTGAATTTTTTTTTTTAATAGAGAAAACGTTTACGAGATATCCAATGATAGAAATCTACTTCACTCACCATGAACACATTTTGAAAACCATTTATCCTTTCTATTTTATTGTTCTTGTGCAGATGTTTAAATTATTTGTTAATATCCTCAATTTAAAAGACAGATTCAAATTGCCATTTATTAAAATGCTTTGCTATTTATCCCTATCTTTTGTTTCAGATACACTTTTTTCCTTTTTTTTACCTACTTTCATTCACAGGACATGAAAAATACAAATAACAACCGGGGATTTGCTTTTATTGACTACCACAATCATGCTTGTGCGGATTATTCAAGGCAGAAAATGATGAATCCAAATTTTAAGCTGGGTAACAATGCTCCAACAGTTAGCTGGGCTGACCCTAAAAATGCTGAATCTTCTGCAGCTTCTCAGGTTTCCCTTGAAAAAGTCAAATTTTTTCTTTGTTTATTCCTGATGATGATTGCATTTTTTAAAGCAGAAATATTTACAGTGTGGTTGGAGTTGATGTGTCTGTAATGTGAAAACCAAATAACTATTTAGTAGTTTGTTTTTCTGGTTCTTGCTTGTCTGTATGAAACCTATATGTGTGTATGTAATTTTCATTAGATCGTTTTGAGGTACGTAATGGAGGAAACATGGTGAAAAGTTAATGTTGGAAGTAGGGTGATTTGGTCTTTTATTATTTGTTCTTATTTCAATTGATTTAAGGCTCATTATTAAAGATTCACCCACTAGCATATTAAAAACCCATTAATGGAAGCATATATAGGTTTATAATTCTATGTTTTTGGTAGAATATTGTATACTTATTTTACAAGTGAAGTTTTGAGAAGCGAGAAAAATTTGTTCCCCCTACTTGTTCTTTCTATCCTCCTCTATCAACTCTCTTCTTCCACTTTTAAACACCCCTACATCAAAAGTAAAGGAGTAATGCTTAGAATTTAGATGCGGTAATTAGCAGCTTAAAGAGTTCTACTGAGAAATCTACTTATAAAGGGGTGACGTTAGATTCTCCTATGTATATCATAGATTCATAGTTGAATTTGACCAATGAATCCTTAACGGTTTAAGTCCTTATAATGACTGTGATAACTGCAAAATGTTGTCAGTTTCTCCTGCTACTTTCGGCATATGGGTTTAGTTCTTTTTCTGTAAAGACGGCTTTTCCCATGTTCTCTGACTAGCAACAAGGCCTGCCAGCTTTTCTACCTTATGGTAAATTTTTAGTTGTCTAAAATGTGAGACTGATAATATAAATGTCTTATGTAGGTGAAGGCAGTATATGTGAAGAATCTACCAAAAGATGTAACACAAGACCAGCTGAAGAAGCTTTTTGAACGTCATGGGAAAATCACAAAGGTGGTATTGCCTCCTGCAAAGTCTGGACAGGAAAAAAGTAGAATTGGTTTTGTGCATTTCACTGAGAGGTCAAATGCCATGAAAGCACTAAAGAACACCGAGATATATGAACTTGGTGGTAAATTTTTTTTGTTGTCAAAGTTCATTTTAATGTTTTACAATGCACTCAGGAATTTCAGTGATTTTGGGGTGTTATGATTTTCAGGTCAGGTTTTAGAGTGTTCTCTTGCAAAGCCACAGGCAGATCAAAAGGCTGGCGGATCAAATTTGCACAAGTCTGCAATACTTCCAACCTACCCACCTCGTGTTGGTTATAATATGGCTGGTGGCATGTATGGTGCCCTAGGTGCAGGGTACAATGCTGCAGGTTTTGCTCAGGTGATCTTTTTAGGAATACCTTTTATCCCTTCATTTATGTTGTTTCACATATAATATGAGGTAAACAGATAAGTTCACGATGTGCATTTTCAACTTTACGTTTATTGCCTTTAACCAGAAATGGGTGAAAGTTCATTTGTTTAGTTAGTATAATTTCATTGTTTCATTATTTTATTTTGAATTATAAATCTTGGACTTTTTAGTTTGTGTGTTCTTTTACTATTTATTTGCAGTATTGTCTTTTGTTGCATAGGATGCTTTCTATATATGATAATAGTTTTTTTTTTAAAATATGATGTGATAATGACTTTCAGAACTACATGCTCATGTTTTCTTCACCTTCATGTGAAGCACATGATTCTACTGATGTTTGATGTGCATCTCTTGCAGCCAATGATCTATGGACGGGGACCAACTCCTGCGGGCATGGCAATGATGCCTATGCTTCTGCCTGATGGAAGGATAGGATATGTTCTGTAAGAACTAAAACTGTTTTACATACAAAATCATGCATGTTAGAATGTAATAGTACAAATATAAACACTATTTCTGGGGATCTTCCTTCTAGCAATGCATTTAGGAAAATTGGTCAATCAGCATATTCTTGGCGTAAACCCCAAAATTCTTTTTTTTTTAGTCATATTTGTTGTTTGTCTTCACTAGATGGACTTTTAATATTCTACTCAGGTCCAAAATACCTCCCATTCCCCAATAGAAAGAGAGAAAACCATTCTCTCATATCTAGCAATTTCTAGCTGAGACAGAGGATGGTTATTCAATAATGCATTTTCGCTTTTTTTTGTTGTTGTTCCAAAAGTAACCATTCAATATTTAGTTTAGCTTTCATATCATATGGTCTTCAGTACTATATCAGTGATAGTGTAATGAAGAAGTTATCAGCTGATTGAAGTTTGTATATTTTAAGATTTACCTGAAGTAATGTATTTGTGATCTGCTACTAGACTAAATCCAGAACTAAGCTTCATATAATGAAAATGTATTAATAGTTCTGTCACACAAGTTCGTGACGCGACTGTCCATTCTAAAGGGCATTCATTTCCCTTCTCTTTGCAGGCAACAGCCAGGAGCACAGCCGCAGCTACATCCACAGCCACAGCCACAGCCACAACCTTCTCCACATCAAAGAGGTGGTGGCAGGGGTAGTGGGGGAAGTGCCAGCAAACGTGGTGGTGGTGGCAGTGGTGGTGGTAGTGGTTCAAGAGGAAGGCATGGCAATGACAGTGGAAGTGGGCGCAGGTACCGCCCATATTAATCAGTGTTGGGTAAATACTACGTCTCTTCTCTATGTTAAACCTTAATCTGTAATGGAGCGCTTTTATTCTTCCAGTAGCGGGGATATATTGGATTTCACTGACCTTAGTGCATTACTGTCCCACGCTTTATTTTATTTTATTTATTATAGTTGTGATATTTCTTTATAGATCATGCTGTTAATGTTTTACTATGACATTTTTTTGTTGTTGTCGTATTTCTGTTTTTTCACAGAACTAGTATATCCACACGTAACCCAAATTATATTACCTATTTAAAAAGTTCCAATTTCACCCAAATTATTTTTTGTTGTTGTCGTATTTCTGTTTTTTCACAGAACTAGATCATGCTGTTGATGTTTTACTGCCTAGTTTTGTTCTGATATCCCTTTGTCAATTTTTTTCTTTAAAATTTGTTTCCCCACTTATATTTCTTCAAAGGAAGCTTCTACCCTACATCTAGTTGTAGCTTAAACATGGTGGGTAGTTATTCAATTAACGATTTATATATATATTTTTTAGTTTGGATAAATCTTTACTAAAACAGGCGTGTATTTTAGTGTAAACGTAGAATGACCCTTGTAAGTAATGCGAGATTATTTGGTGTTGGACTTAGTTGACCTTATCATATAGGTCAATCAACATAAGAGAAGGGAGAAGATGTACAAGTTGCTGTTCGTTACCATTCTCTCTTTACAACATGCACGTTATTATTATTTTATTAAATATTCCACTTTAATTCAATAGTTGCTTTTCAATTTTGAAAATGTACAGTATGAGACGAAAAGAATACCTGAACAATCCGTTAAGATTCACCAAAAGGATTTGGTTGGTCCTATATGTTTCAAAATGTGCCCTTCAAATACTATAAATTTTAATAAGTATTCTTTAGTCCCAAATGTTTTCAGAATGTACAATTTAGTTCCATTCGAATAATGAAAGGGACTAGTAGCGTGTTTGTCACTTGTCACTTGTCCTTAATTGAAAGATTAATTAATAAAGTTAAAATGACATCAAAAAGCTTCATTAATAACTGAAAATAGAGAAAAAGGAGTACCAAATAATAATTTATCATGGAGAAAATTGGTATTACGTATTATTAATCAATTGTTGAAGGCTTGAAGCAAGAAAGGTCACTTTGATTATTATTTTATTATATGTTTTCTAATTTTTAAATTTAGTTTTTAAATTTTGGCCAAATTTTCAATTTTCAGAAAAAAAACTTTGAAATTAAATTTTTATTTCTTGATATTAAAATTAATAACCAAAAGATATTGTATCATATTCACTTTAAAATGATTAAAAAGTTTAAATTTAATTTATTAAAAACAAGTTTGAAATTATATTTTAATGCTTAGAAAGTTAAAAATGGGTTATTATATTCAATATTCAATTTTTTCAGAATTAAAACTAAAAGTTAATTATCAAATAGTTTTTCTATTTTTTCAAAAAAATTAAAAATAAAAATTTAATTCTAAAACTAAAAATTAAATTAGAATGTTTAAATGATAATATATTAGTTTTCTATTTATGTTTTAACAATTCTTTTGAAAGTTGACTTCATATATAAAAATGATTAAAATAGGAGTGATAATTTTTGATATAATTTGATATAAAAATGATTTAAAGTAAAAGTAATCCAATAGAATATGACATGAGTTATTTAACTTGTTTGTTAAATGGATCCAACATAACATAATAACTTATAATTAACTCGTTAAATTAGTATTTTAATATTACCATTAAACTTGATATGAACGCCACCGTATCCAAACAAATTTAATCAGCATATTTTATTAATAATGTATTTTTGTTAACCTTTTTTTGCAACAAGATAACTGACTTGAGACAACCTAAAAGAGATAATATTTTGTTTAAAATTTAATATTTAAATTATAATACTTCTCTTAAATGCCAAATACATTCAGAATTTGTCTCATTAAAAATCTTGCTAAAAAAATCGAATAAGACAAAAAACTAGCAAATGAAAAAAATAATACATTATTCTCATACAATATGTTAAAGTTGTCTCATTAAAATCTTTCTACGAAAATCCAGTGGGACAAAACTATGGAAAGAAAAAAGAACACAATGTGTATATAATCGATCAATATGAGATGTTCTTTTAATTGACACATTTCAACACTACTATAACAATCTTTCAAGTGTTAAAATAAATGTTATTGCTTAAAAAAAATGAGCTTACTTAATCATCACTTAACTTGATATGTAATACAATTTTTATATATTTCATAGCTGTAAAACAAATATATTTATTTCGATCACATGATACATTTAAATACTAACTTACTAGATTCATGTTGTTTTTAAAAAATAACTTGTTTTGTCAATCATAGCAAAATTAATTAGAAATATTGCATTTATAAAACATAAAAAAATAAATCATATATCCAGTTTATTGCAATATATATACTCTACAATAAAACTCATCATTTTATTCTTCTGTAATATTCAATATTTGTATATGTTCTGATAACATTCATTAATGCCAATAAATATACTAAATATTAATTATCTTGCTAAGTGGTGCTAACTCAATATAAAATGAAGAACAATATGAAATAATTTTGATATCTTACAACCTAATAATAATTGGATATATAATATGCATATTTTATTCATAAAAAAATAATTTAATACAAATTTATCTCTCTTTAAGATAATCACTTATTTTTGTCATATTTTTAAGAGCACATAAATCAAATCAACATTCTTTTTATCCATAACAAAATTATCAAACATGAAAATATTGAATTTTAATGCTTTTGTGATTGCACTAGATATTTATTAAAATTTATACAATTATTCACATTGCTTTAATAAATAGTACATATCTATGAATTATCATAACAATAAATGATATTTAAATTTAGTGTATTTATAAGTAACAAATATTATTGATTTATTTATGAAAGTAACTATATAAATCAATGTTATGCTACTACTAATCATATTTTAAAGTAATCTTATATATATATATGAGTAAAATTTTATATCCCACAATCACCTCATTTTTGAAATAAATTCATGTATTTTCAATGCATTTTGCATTTTTTGCTATTTGAACAACTAATACTTATAAATATTTAGTGAACATCTCATATGTTCACATTATATTCATTTCACTTTGTGCATAAGAAATGTAATATATGCATAAAATAATATTTTATATTTAACTAATATTTTGCTTTATCAAAATTTAATAATTTTTATTTTTATTAAGGATACTTATTATCTCTTACTTATTTAAGAGAGATATGAAAGAAATATATTGTACTATATTAATATATTAATATTTTTTCTCTAATAATTGAAATGATATCATTTTATATCAAATACTTAAGACTCTATAAGAGTCAATAATTGTTATAATTTTTTCAATATTATTTATTGGAGTGTTAACTTATTTTATTCTAATAATAATTATATTATATTTTGCACAAATATAATTAGCAAATTTTAGACAAATTATGAATGCTTGATGCCATTTCATTTCATTATTTTGTAGGGATTTCAACAATTGCTTGAACATTTTGTAGCTAAAATTTTCATTTTTTAAATGTATCGACAATATAGAGTACTTTATCATCGAGTAATTTTTTGAACTTCATATTTCATAAAATGGACGCATTTTAAGTAATTTTACTTCATTATCTTTTTTCTCTCCCTAATGGCAGAAATTATTTTTATTATCAAAATTATTTGAGTATCCTTATTGTTTAAAGGGTCCAATAATAAATAAATAAATAAATTCAAAACATATGCCTTTAAATTTATTAGTGGACCCTTTTGAATTGCAGAGTCAATGTAATAAAAATAATGCAACTTTATTTTGTCACTAATATAAGTTATAATTAAGAAATTTTAATAATAAATTTGTGAGTTAAATTGAACCAAAAATATATCATGTTTATATAATAAGACTGATAATATTATTTTTATAATATATGATTTATCAATAATTCAAAGGCGTAAGATTTACTATCAATTTTTATCATTTTTAATAAGTTCATTTTGTCTTAAGAACATATAATACGTATAATTACTGAATAATGAAAGCTTTAGAAATTGATCCACAACCATTTAACTTTATATTGTAGAATGAAACAATTTTGATTTTTTATGACTTAGTTTTAGTCATAATAAATAATTAAGTTTTTAGCTATTAAAATTTATTTTATATTTGCAATATAAATTCAAAGAAGTTTCAAATATTGATTTATAGTCATGTATTTGTGACATTATAAATTTAGACTAAAATATGCATCATCTGTACAATTTTTATCATAAGTTCAGTTTATTGAAAATTTTCCAAGTTTAGGCTTCTATCACATATTTTAGATGTGATGTAATTATATTTTACTTATAATCTCGAGTATTATTATTGTCAAATATATTTAATATATTAAATTTTTTGTCAACTTTGAAAAATTTAAGAACAATTATATATAATATAATTCATCATACTTCAATTCTTTAAAACTTTTTAATAGACTATATATAAAATTGTGCTAACTCAAAAAATATATCATTCGATAACAATGAATATAGTTGCATTCTCTTTAACCCACATAAATATTCCATATTTCAATTAAAAAGTAATAATTACAAGAAATAGATATACTAAAAAGACGTGAAATTTTAATATGTATTTCTTTTGGCTCATTAAAAGAAATAGATATACTATTCAATAACATTTTTTTCTTCATACTTTTTTCAAATAAAATGATAAAAAAGATTGAGCACTTTAAAGATTTTCAATAATCACAATTGAATTCTAGTCTTACAATAATTATGTTCGAGTAATTTAAATAAGTAGTAATATGTATTAAATTAATCATTCGTAATTTTCAAGATATATTTTCTTCTCTTGATTATATTCATTTCAATATTAGCATCAAGTAATATTCATTTAAAGGATGATATAATTAAAAGACCTTTATATTCATAATCATATGTATGACATATACTGTTTGTATAGATACTATTATCTTACTATTTTAATAACATATTTTACTAATACAATAACACATGTAATATTTTTATGATATCAATTTTGCTCTCAATGTTACTACTTAATAGCATACATGAGGCACTGAAAATATTTTACCATATTTTCTTATATATGTAAATTTTAGAAAATATTTTATCATAACAATAACAACGATACAGCAACTATAGTATTCACCAAGAATGTTCTCATAAAAAAATAATGGGACAATACCTCCTTAAAAACTATCATCCTAAATAGGATAACATTTCTAGGAAATAATAGTGGCACTAAGGCTTTCAAAAAGGACTATCTCCTAGGCAAAACTTCCTTAATCTTATTATATCATACAACTATATACTTGATAATATAAAATATGTATAATATTAATAATTATTAATAAAATTTTATGTGATATTAATATTAATAGTACATAAAAACATCAAACATAATCTTTCACATATGATTTGAATAAGATGATGATAACATTGTTCCAATATTAATCATAAAATACATCAAAATCATCATATATACAAACAATCTTTTTATTTTTATCATAAGATCTGCCGATTATATTTTGTAACAATAAGTTAAAATGAAAAATCTAAATTATCCAATGAATAAGTAATTTAAAAAGAGATAATGTAAAAAATTAATATATTATAATTAACTTAAATAATTTTTCTATTAAACTTGAACAAATTTTTACCGTGTAATATCCATCTTTATAATCACATTTGCCATACTTTTACCATTTTATTATCAATTAACTAGATTAGTTATTACATTCCAAAGTCATATTAGAATGGGAAAAAGAGATGCTGGAACCCCTAGCACCCCACTTCCTCTCCCTCTCCTTCTCATATTATCCAAATCAATAAACCAAAACCATAATAAGATGTCTCCCCTTTTACAATTTTTTTCTAGAAATTAATATGATTTTTTATGGTGGTATTTTATATTTGAAAATTGAGTGGATTATTTTATTAATTATTTTTTTTTAAATGAACTTATTTTTATTATGTCTATGTGCATATCAATGTATGTATCTAGCTTAAGGTCATATCGATTTATGAACTTTTAACCGTCACCATGTTGGTGGTTCCGAGATGGGTGGGAGATTTTTTTTTTTGATAGTAAGATTTCCTTCATGTAATTAAACCGTACAAACAATCTCAATTAACATATATCGAAGTATAAACAAACAAGAAGAAATTTGCATAATTAAACTGGCAAAGAAGTTGGGGCCCAATAAAAACCACTGGAGGAGGATGAGGAAGAGACAAAGAGAGGTTCGACCATCGTGTTTTTATTTATTTATTTAATTTTTTTAAGGATAAATCCCATTTTACCATGCAAATATATTATTTTATTTTGACTTTTTTATAACATTTTTTTTTCTAAGTTGAAAATATTTAAAAGTTGTCTGACTAAAACTTCATCACTTAGAAGGAGAACTAAATTACCTTAGTTATAGACCAAAACAATCCTAATCTAGAGAAGAGAGAAGAAAAAAAGATGAAGATAGTTGTCAAATCCAACCCATGATTTTTTATTGACTTTAACGTAACATGCTTTTGTGGAACATAATCGAATCCCTAAGTTTTTTTTATCCAATTGTGCATGAAAATGAAATATAAATGTATAATATTACGTTCTGCGTGAACGATATACTTATTTTGATGTGTTTAATGTTTGAAGGAAAACATACAATTTCTTTTAAAATAATTTGATATATACGACTGATCTTATATGTTTCTTTTTTATTATCTTATTGATCAAGCATTATATAATTTCCTTTTGTTAATTTGATTTATACTAAAATATAGAGTCTTTTGATTTTTTTTTTAAGATTACCACATAAATTAAAGAGTGGTTTATAATTAAACTGATTAAATATTATTTAGTTGTTTAAATATAAAAATGTGCTACAATAGTATATCAAAACAATAGGAAAAACAAACTTATTTTTTTACAATTAAAAAATATAAGTTTGATATATAATTTTTCTTTGAACATTCGTTCAATTGGAATTGAACGGCTATAATTTAGATTCATTTAATATTGAACGTTCAATATTACACGTTCAAATTGAACATTTAATAATATTGAGGTGTTAATTTTGTTATTATAAATTTTAAGGTTATTATTTTTTGTAATTTTTCAAAATAATATTCTCATAAAAAACAATATAACGGCGAAAACAATCAGCTGAACTATGGGACTTGTAGTCTCTAATTATAATTAGAAGAAATAAAAATGCTATTAGAGTGTAATTAATTTGTTTGTTTAAGGGTGAATTTACAATTTTGTTTACTTTTATTTTTCTTTTATTTTTAAAAATAAGTTTAATTGATTTAAAATAAAATAAAAGTATATCAATAATATTTAAATAAAAATAATAATAAATACATTAATTATCAAAATTATCATAAAAACGGTAACAACAATTCTGTAATTCAAGGAATAAATTTTTTGAGTATTTATTTTTATATCTTTTTAGTCTCCATTTAAATTTGACTATTTTAATTGACAATATGATAAATCTTCAACAAAATTTGATCTTTGATAACTTAAGTTTTTTAATTTGTGAATTGCAACGAAACTTCAAATAATAATATTATTTCTAGATTTAAAATTGGGGAAAAAACCTTGTCAAAACATAACACAACATGCCTAACTCACCATAAGTCGTGAAGAGATTACCACATGCACTAGATCTAAATCCATGTAGAACGAAATAAATCACATAATAACTTTAGTGATATTTATTTCAACAAAAAATAAATAATGATTAATCTACTGGAGAAAAGAAGGTTCCTTTGTAAAAAGAATTTCCTCTTCGATGGAGAAGAAAAAATTAGAAAAGAAAAAAAAGACAGCGACAAGGATTTTTAGAAGAGAGAGTCATCGTTAGGGAGTTTACATTTCTTTTAAGGAGCAAAAATACTGGGTAGGTTTTGGGTAAGTGATAAAAAAAAAAAAAAGGAATTAAAAGATAAAGAAAAAGAAAATGGAGAGAAGGAAAGGGGAAAAAGAGAGAGGAGATGGTCTCCTCCAGGCTTCTATTCTTAGCTCCTTCAATGATAAATACTATAGTAACATAAATTTACATCAATTTTTGCACTTATCTTAATTTCATCATAATACGTGGCAAAATTATTTAAAAAATTAAATTATTTCTCTATTTTTTAAAATTATTTTATCACGTGTCTAAATATGATTGACGTAGGTACAAAAATAGATATAAATTTATGTATTCTTAACATTTTTCCTCCTTCAATTTGTTTTATGTTAAGGTAAATCTGTAACTTAATCCCTGTTTTGGGTTAAGGTAAGTCTTTAACTTAATCCGTTAATTTTTTTTTGGCCATGTGTAAATATAAAATCTGATGTTGATATTTATTTTATTAAATTTTTTTATAATGTTGTAGATTTTACTCTTCTTTGTATACTAGAATTCACGCACGTGGGTCTATAGTGTGCTTCCAAATTTTCAGAATGTATGTGAAAATTCAAACTCTTTGATTTCTTATTTGCATGTTGGTTTAAAAGAAATTTATAGACATAAATTTTCTATAACTTTCTTATTAAATGTAATTATTAAAAAAAAAAAACATTTAAGCGTTTTTAAGTCTTCTTTCTAAAATAATTGGTTTTGATTTAGAAATATAGCAATTACATTATTTATTGACTATTCCAAAGTGTTTTGGAGTTCTTTTGAAACTGAAAAATTATAAATTTATAATAAATTCAAAAACCATTAATTGATTTACTTAATAAGAAATAGAAATAATGAATTAGACTGTTGTTTTTATTTTATTTTAATTTTTTTTATAGTGATGAATTAGACTATTCATGTCTATTTTATTAGGACTTGGTGATCAACTATGTTCTAAACTTAATATTTTAAGCATAAGTGTTTTTGTATTTGTATTTAAATATAATATAATATCAAGAGTTATATGTGAGATTTGAATTTAAAAGTCAAAATATATACATATACAAAGCTTTGTTGATAAATTTGGTGCCTTTGGTAAAGCATGAAATAAATTGTTTTATTTCTTTTTAATTGAGATTTTTATAACTTTTGCCTATAGCTAAAGAAAATAATAAGAATATATTTATGTTGAAAATGATTTTTATCGTCTGCTAAGAATGACATTTGAAATGCTACATTAGGTGATCCATGGGATTTGACTATTTGAGACCCTTGTGGCAGATAAGAAAGGAAATTTTGTAACAAAAGTTAGAGTTAGAGTTTAAGTAGGCGGCTCTTCAAGTAAAATCATTCTAAACATGTTATTTAAATATATTAATTGATATAGATGTAAACTTTGGTTTTTGTGTATATATTTGATAAAAAATAAGTTTATATAAGTTTTCAAATACTTTATCGAGTTTAAAAGTTTAACTTTTACTATGTCACTTGAGTTTTAAAAATTTGATGATTTGAATTTATATATATATAATACTAATATATAAATGAAATATTTTTTAATGCTAGTTTTAAAACGTTACGAAGTTGTGAAATTTTATAATATGTTCTATAAATGTTAGAGTTAGTATTTTATGGTATAAATGTCTGAGATGAATATGATAAGTTCAAGCTTTTACCTCAAGATTTGCACATAATTTTAGGACACAAGACAACATCTTGGGCTATGAAATAGTGAGAATGAGGATCATACTCTTGGATAAGAGAAAACTCGTTATGGGACAAGGAATGAGGGATATAAAATGTACATGAATGAATTTTTTTCATGTTAATTTTTACTAGTATGGTTTAGCATTATGATTTGGAATTTATGTATTAAAAGATTTATTTATTCTCACCCATGAGTTATTCAGTTTTCGGACTTTGTTTTCATACAAACAGCTTGATTTAAGTTATTTTTTATTACAAAGTATATATTTTCAAGTATAAAATCATTTGTATAGTTAAATGTATTTGTTTAATGGTTAATAATGTATTTGATTATATTAATGATAATAATTATTTAATTTATATGTTGAAGTAACATTATTGGACGAAAGTTCATTTTTTATTTTCTATAATTCTAGACAATTAGTAGTAGATAATTTGGAGCGTTGATAAGACTGTTTGGATACAAGTGAGAAGAAAAAAGTGTGAGCATCTTTTTCTATGCTGTTAATGGAATTGAGATTCAAAAAGATTTATATATGACATGCTTGAAATCATTAACCGCGTGACTCTAATTTATGATTTTCTTTTATTTCGTTGAACTTGATTTTCATTCATAATATTTTTCCTTACGAGACATTGAACTCGAACAAATTCTAAGAACTCATTTACATCTTCCTTTATTGATCTTTTATAAGATAAGCTCAAGTATTGCTCCTAAGTTATACATGATTTGTTTTCTTTTAACTCCCTAGACTCTATATATTAATCTTTTAATCGTCCTCCTAAGTTATATATTAATCTTTGCTCATGTTCGAAACTAATTTTTTTTTATTTCCTACCTTGTCATGTTTCGGTATCATTTGATCTTGTGCTATTAGTACTCATTAATTTTTCCTAATCACGACATTAAAATTTCAGGTGGTGATATGAACCTTTTTAAATAGAGGAAAAAGGTTAAAATGAGAAATATAACCCCTAAATGTGATGTCATGTGTTTTATAACATGGATGAAAAAATCGGGATATATCATAAAAATATCGATAAAATCACAATATGGGATAATTTCGTCTAAATTATTAATAAAAATATAAAAATATTAATTTCAATACTTTTACTTTGTTATTTTTTGTAATATCATCGAAACTCCAAACATACCAGTAAAAAAAAGTTGCGGCAGCGACTTGGCCATGTGAGATATATATATATATATCTCCCTCACGTATATGCTCAAGCCCACATCAGTAGTTTAGCAACAAAAAAAAAAAAAAAAAAAATTGTATTATTATGAAAACATATCTTTAGTTATGAGTTCTAATAATCCTGAAAAAATATTAGAATTTATGATTACTATTTCTTTATTGATATTGATATTTTCACAACTCTAAGATTTAAGTCAATCAAATAAATATGTTTTAATTAAATATTTATATATATTTATATTGTATATAATTTAATGCATTTAAATTTATATTATGTAACTTATATTTGTTAAATAAACATTTTACTTATGTTTTATTTTATGTCTATTACATGTTTTACATATGTCATAAATATATCATTTTAATGAAAAAAATTTAGCCAAACTAGTGCACTATTGTTTATTTTAATATTTACTGAAATTTTATAAAATATTTCAAAAAGTTTATAACAATTTTCACAATTTTCGTAAATTTTCTTCAAATATCCATCGATATCGATAATACCATCCATATTTTAGTAAAATTGAAGTCTTGATATCTCCATCGATGACAATACCACATAAGTACAATTTGAGGGACTAAACTACCATCCGGTTGTTTGGCAGACAAATACTAACAGAAACGATAATGTGCCATGTTCAATGGTAGATTTGTAAATTCTAATTTGTCTATAAGTTTACAAATCGAACAAATCTACCACTTAATTCTTTATATTAGTTTTTGATGGTCAACCGATAGATGATGCATTTGTGGCACTAATTGTACTTTATGGTATTGTCACTAAATAAAGTCTGATGATATTTTTGTAACTTTATCAATATTTCGATGGCAGATTTGTTAGTTTACAGAACATAAAATAACATAGTTTAACTGCTGATACAAACATTAACTAATTTCTGTTCTCTATCATGAAAAAACAAACCACTAATCTCAATCATCGCCAGTTTCATTCTCTTCTTCATTGTCTTCATGTTTACCATCTTGTTTGCTTTCATCATTTTCATTTTTATGTGATGAATCTTCATCTTCATCTTCCAATTTCCTCTTCTTTTTTACATCTTTTGCTTTTGAAGCGGATGCTTTCTTTCCTGCATTCTTCTTTTTGAACTCTGCAAGGAAACCAAGTAAGCTTAGAAACGACAAAAATGCTTCCTAGAAAATCATATGCAGCCAATGAGACTTTGAATATCACCAAATACCAGTGAAACTACAAAGATATATACACACAACTGAAAATGCTGGTATAAAGAATCTCTTAAAGAAAATGGTTCCGTCCACCAATATGACAATAGATAATATAGTCAAACCTATGTTAAACGGAGTCAAGATATGTATCAAGTGTCGGACACATCCATTTTTCTCAACTTTTTTTAAATTTTCATCAAATTGGAATGTTCGAGTACCCATACCATATCCATGTCATATCGCTTGGACATAAGAACTTCACAAAAAAAACGATAGAATCTAAGTAACATAAAGTCAAACTGCTCAGAGATTAGGTTATAAATTTGAAACAAAGAGCTCTACTACGATGGCCTTATTGCCAGAACGGTGGGGAACCTGACAACTCGAGTTGGACAAAAGGTAATTGCTTGGCAAACAAAGAGAATAAAAAATAAGTAAATGCGACGCATATTACATTTCTCACTTGACTGTCAACATAAAGGTGTAATGTGAAACTAAGAATGCCTATAATAGAGTTGTGATAATATCCAGAATGCATATATTGAGAAAGGAAAAATGGGCCGTTTTGACGGGAGGAGGGGCAAGGAAGAAGGGGACAAGGTTTATTCTAAATTAAGCGTTCGACATGCACAAATCTACATATCCATACTTTTTATGCATTCACACATGCAGTATCAATATCACAAACATGCCACAGCCGCTACCAAAGTGGTGGCCAATTTTGGTGCTCCGGGAAACACGCAAGGTTCAAATCCTCTCCGAACATCCCCTTAGAATTAGGATAAGTAGGGTTGATCAATATCAAAAACACCACTCTTGATGGACAGAGAAAAGATCATTCTACAGCCATCAGATCCAGCAAAACAGGTCGAAAGAACTCGACAGCTTTAGTAGTTCAAGCAATGTGTAACATAACATGGGTAGTATGTCTCAAGGAATCAAATCTCTTAGGGATACTCATTCAAGCTCCATAGATAAAAGTTAATCAACAAACAGCCATTAGTTAACTGAAGTGTATATTATAAGAAAATACAACACTAGGGTTTTCAAAACTCAATTCACATGCACAAACAAAAAATTACTCAACTCAGCATCAATTCAATCTTCGTTTGAAACTAATAAGAATGGGCTTCACAACAAGACTACATTATACCGCATTAATAATCACTGGAGCAGAACTAAACAATATTAATGAACTTCTATTTTGCATTCAACATTCACCATTTGCTAATAGTTATTTCAACATCTAAAATTATAAAACTTAAATGAAACAAATTCAAAAATTCATGAATTAAAAGGAAAAGAAATATGGAAACCTTGAAGAGAGGCCTTAAGAGGCAATATAAATTCGGGGAACTCGATCTCTTCCAATGCTTTGAAAACGTCCTCGCCGTTAATCGTCTGCCGTTTTGATTCTTTGCATATATCGTTTGCGCTGTTCATAGTTAAAAACCCAAAATCAAATTTTTTTTTTTTTTTAATTCCAAATAAAAGAAAATTTGAGAGAGGGAGAGAAGGAGGGTATACGTGGCAGAGAGGTAGTGGATGAAGATACGAGCGCTTTCGGAGAAAGCGAGGAGGGAGTCTTTGTTAATATTGATGTCGCCTTCGTCAGAGCAATCTGAGAGCTTATCCTTCACTATCCGGCGCACGATCGCCTTGGGCAGTTCCTCCGCTTCTGGTACCACCTTCTCCATTTGTGCCCTTTTCTTTTTCTCAGTTTCTCTCGCGTTTGCTCAATTTCTTTCATGATTTTGTCTGTGTGTCTCTTGGCTTTGGCTTACTCGGGGGTAGAATTGGAAATTTAATGTTCGATTCCCGCCATCTCTCCGGAGTATTTGTCTAAACATTTTTTTATACAGAAATCACCGGATTTGGGGTTGCTGAGGTCACACGTGTGTTATATATATATATATAAAATATACCTTGTTATTTGATTGCTTTATGTGAGTTTTATTAATCCAATAATTAAAAAAAAATGTTAATTAAGTTCAATTTTTTAAAATTAAGTATTTTCGTCGTAATAAAATTATTATTCTCTATTTCTTTAATCAAAAAAATCTCTCCCTCACATTCAGTATTCCTGTCATCAACTTCACCACCACTTTGCCAGTATCACCACCACATCACCGATATTATCACCATCTAATTGCAAGCTCGATGAACTAATTCATGGGAGATATATTTGTGATATAAATTACATTTAAAAAATTATATAAATTTATTATTATTATTATTATAGAATAATATATAATTATTATGCATATACAAAAATATTAAAATGAGATATAAATTTCACATAGACAAAATATATCATTTAATTTACAAACAAAAGTAATTTTGTTAAATAATTTAAAGTCAATTATCAATTTAACATATTTTTATTATTACTTATAATGTTACGATTGCAACTAAGTAAACATTTTAAATATCTTTGCAACTTATCCCATACGTTATATGCATAAAACGTAATTAACCCTATTACCCAAATATATGCTTTTACCAAAATATCATCAACAAAACTAACTCTATTAAATAATTTAATATCAGCTATTAATTATGTATGTTTCTATCATTATTCATAACGTTTTGCGAATAATTACAAATAAGTAAACGTTTTGGGCAATTTTGTAACTCGCTTTATACATTTGGGCATAAAATGTAGTTAAACTATTAAATAATTTAATTTTAGTTAAAAATTGGGCATATTTTTATCATTATTATAACGAATATAATTACAACTAAGTAAACGTTTTGAGCATTATTGTAACTCACCACATAAGTTATGAGCATAAAACATAGTTAACTCTAAGAAAAAAAAATATTCTATTTTCTTAAGGGGTTAAAAATGAAACTCTATGTATAAAGAGGGTTATGTCATATAATTAAACATTTTAATTACTTGAGCCATAAACTAAGAAATAAAGTGAAAATTTTTTTTTTTTTTGGATTTTACATGGGAGAGAATTAAGATATGCAAGTAATGGGACCATATGTATGAATAATGAAATTAAAGAAGAGAAAGACATCCATTAGTAGCCTGAACAAGATAAGGGTGCGTTTTAGTTTTTGGGCTTCATAGTACAAAAAATAGAAGAGAATAAATCTTACAAATCTTTTTTCATTGATTCTGTTTGTTTTGGAAGTTTGTGTTCCTTGTGGTCTAAACTTGGTGTCGCATTAGGTTAAGGAGCTGGGCGATAATTGATCCTCCGCATCCCAAAGTACACTACTCTCTTAGGCACGTAACACTAAATAATCCAAGCTTACCCACGTTACTAACCAACAGTAGATAATCATATTTCTTAGAGGTATTGCTCTATAAATGAGCATAACGAAGGTTGCATTAATAATAAAGATTTATGGAGAAACCACTGAGAGATGAAATAGTTGAAGTGAAGAACGAAATCGATAATGATAGATATGTGGACTGAGGACAAAGAGAAGAATGGGGGAGGAAAAGTGAATGATTGTATCAATTTTTGAATTAAAAATAGAGAATTCTAACTCCCATAAATATTCAATTTGAAAAATGCACTTAATTGATCATTTTTTAAATTACAAGACTAGTAGAACTCACATAAATTAATTAAGTACCAAAGTGTATTATCATTATAGTTAAAGGACCTCTGCGACTTCAAATCCCAAATCACTTAATTATGTCAAATTTAACATATTTAACAAAAGATAATAAGTTAAAAAAAATTAATTTAGAATTTAGGTTGGTGAAATTTTTATATAATCGTGGAGAAAATGAAGTTAAATGACTGTGTAGAACTTTTACACAAACTTTGAATACTTTACAAGTGTGTGTAAATTTTCTCACATAAATGCGTGACCATTATCAATCCATTGAGCTTTGGTAATATAAGGTAAGTTGTGCAGTCTCACATTGCTTGAAAAATGAATATTATAATGATTTATAAGTATGAGTTCTACTTTAAATGGAATGAGGCCTTTTGAATAGAAGCCCAAGTGCATAATACTTTCACACAAACTTTGAATACTTTACAAGTGTGTAAATTTTCACACATATGTGTGACCATTATCAATCCATTGAACTTTGGCAATATAAGGTAAGTTGTGCAGTCCCATATTGCTTGAAAAATGAAGATTGTAATGATTTATAAGTATGAGTTCTACTTTTGAATGAGGCATTTTGAATAGAAGCCCAAGTGCATAATCATGCGAGCTTAGGCCCAAAGTGAAAAATATCATACCATGTGTTGGAGTGAGGTGTTACAGATGGTATCAGAGCATGACTTAACTAGAAATATGGTTGACGAATACATCGGGCCCTCTACAAAGGATGATTGTGACAATTATCAATCATTTGAGCTTTGAAAATACATGGTAAGTTGTGCAGTTGAAAATACAAGGTAAGTTGTGCAGTCCCACATTTATTAGGAAAGAAATATTGTAATGGTTCATAAGTATAAGTTATACTCTAAATGATATGAGACCTTTTGGGTGAAACTCAAGAGCAAAATCATACGTGCTTAGGTCCAAAGTGGATAATATTGATAACTTTAATTTATTATAATATTATTAGCTCTTATTCATAAATAATTGTTTGTTTTTTTGAGAATGTTTGCACATTATATTCATTTATACAATATTTATGGACTTTGTAATTTAAGTAAATTCTTTAATAATAAATTCAAAATAACTATGAAATCTATCAAAAAGAATTATATTTTGATGTGCACTCATTAGATTTTCATTGCCCTTGCAGGAGATAAAGAAAACAACAAAGAAATACAAGAATCCAACTTTGCTGCAGCAATAGGAAAACAACGCCAAAACAGAGGCTGATCTAGAAATAAAAATTCAAGGGCTGATTTGGACTCTCAACAAAAGGACAATTTTGGGCTTTTATTAACTCACCTTTTTAGGGATAATATTGAAAATTAACACACCAAAAATTGTCTCCAATTAAACCTAAAGCTAAATACACAAATATAGGGCTGATTTAACACAGTTTTGTGCAGCAGAAAAGAGAGAACAAATCAGAATAATTCTGGGCAGCAAAACTGGACAGAAAAGAGAGAAAAATTAGATAGAAATAGGCGACAACAAATAAATATAAAAAAAGGCAGATCTGGGTAGCAGCTGGGTGGGACATCAGAGGAGAAAATACTCAGCAGCAATAGCGCAGATCAGAGGAGAAGAAATCAAAACAGATTGCGACAGTAGAGGAGAACAAGAACACAGCAGATAGGGATAATACAGAGCAGAATTTCGCAGAGAAAATAAAGGCAAAATAGGGGCAGCAAGAGGGATTTGGAAAGAGACCAATTGAAGGCTTGATTTGTAAGAACAATCATTGAAGAAAGCTAGAGAGATTGGGGATTTGGAATCCAATTGATTGAGATTCAATAAAAGGGAGTTTTATTAATTTATTCCTTCTTTTTATTCTTCTTTTATTGTTTTTCCAAATTTCTATAACTCTATGAATTTGATGTTAACCATGAATGATTTGATGTTTAATTTCATAAATATGCTTGGCTAAATTTTCATTCAATTAGGGTTGTGGATGTGCAAGTGTATGTAGACTTTATGCTTTAATTTTAAAAACTTGTGCTTTGCTTGACAAAGGGTGCTAATTATTCTATGCTTGATTGATTGATTTATTCTTATTGATTGCTTGATCAACAATTGATAGGATAGTAGACTGAAATTAAATCTTGAAAGGTTAATTTTAGTTGGATGAAGATAGAATAGTGTGAAGGAATTAATATAGGAATATATAATTATCTCACATAACTCAAAAGAATTTGTGCACGAATATTGTTCTTAGATTCAGTTTTGCATAGGAATATGTTTCATTGAGTCATAGATTATATAAACATTGTAGATTCGGAAGAATCCTTTGTGAATTTTTGCAATTCTAGTTACTGGTTCACTTTGCTACAGCAACGCTGCAGCAACGCAGTTTGTCTACATCACTTGTCACATTCGCAATCCTAACTGATTTATCTACTTGCGATTCTTGATATCTTTCTCGTTGAACGTTGTTTCAGTATTTTTACTCTTATCCTCTCGTTCTATTTATTTTATTTATTTATTTATTTTTATTTTAATAAACAAAAACACAAAATATTGATTTTAATAGTTAATTTTTACGATATTTTCTAGTATTCCAATCTCCATGAGAACGATCTTTCTTATCATTATATTACTTGTTTGCGACACATGCACTTGCGTAAAATCATATACACCATTGTGGGCAACAAGTTTTTGGCGCCGTTGCCAGGGATTGGCAACGTTAGAAATTATTCGTAGAAATCGACTTTTATTTTTATTTAATTTTTGTTTATCTAATATCTCCCTTGTGTCTTTTGTATGAGCAGATTTCGAGAACAACAAAATTTCGCTCATATTGAAGGAATGACACAAGTAGGGAACGGAAACAATGGCAATGGGCTAAATGTAAACAATGCAATAAATCCGATACCTCCAATGGATGATAGGGACAGAGCTTTGAATGAATATGCATTACCTATGCTAGAGGGGTTGAATCCAAGCATCATAAGACCAAATATTCAGGCTACTCACTTTGAGTTAAAACCGGTGATGTTTCAGATGCTACAAACAGTTGGACAATTCAGTGAGTTACCTACAGAAGATCCTCATCTGCATCTCAGGTTATTTATTGAAGTTAGTGACTCATTTAAATGGATAGGGGTAACCGAGGAAGCATTTAGGCTCAAATTATTTCCATATTCATTGAGAGATCGTGCTAGAACATGGCTTAACTCCCTGCCACCTGATTCTATTGCAACTTGGAACGATTTAGCTGAGAAATTCTTGATGAAATACTTCCCACCAATAAAGAATGCTAAATTGAGGAATGACATTCACCTCCTATCAACAATTGGATGGAGAATCTCTATATGAAGCTTGGGAAAGGTTTAAAGAATTGTTAAGGAAATTTCCTCACCATGGTATACCTCATTGGATCCAAATGAAAACTTTCTACAATGGTCTCAATGCCCAAACAAGAACTATTGTTGATGCATCTGCTAATGGAGCTCTTTTAGCCAAGTCTTACAATAAAGCTTATGATCTATTTGAGAGGATGGCTAGCAATAATTACCAATGGCCAATGGATAGAGTAGCAACTACAAAAAGAGTGGTTAGTGTACATGAAGTTAATGATGTTACAGCACTTACAAGTCTTATCTCTCAAATATCATAAAATTAAACTGTAAAAATAAAAAAATTGCATAAAAAAAACAAGAAAGTGAGAAAAAAATTCTCTCGTAAAATTGAAGTGTAAAACATAAAAAATTGATAAAACTTAACTTAGGTAACATATATCGTTATATCAGTATATATAGGCAATAGAGGCAGTGAAAGGGCTTAAGAGTGTGCCAGGTATTGACATATCATTGGTTAAAACACTGTAGGAAAAGACAAATTTTTACGTGTCGAAACTTGAATGGTTTGACGGCACCGCAAAGTGTAAGTGGAAGCAGCAAAAAAAATGCATGAAACTTGGTGGAATGTGATTGGTGGATATCTGCTTACGGAGCCAAGTTGTCCATATGGCGAATTTTAATCGACAAAAATTGCAATGCTTGTCTAGCAAAAGGTTGGCCCGCGTATGACACACGCCTAATGCGTATTTGTTGAGCTATCTTCCACGTGGCTTCCTATGATTGGTAGGATTTTGATATTGTGGCGTCGTTATTTTAACGTGAATGATGGCTTGACTAAAATTTCTAAGTGGATCCACAGTTCTTTCTTTAAGCATCCACATTTCTAAGTACATCCACAAATCCTTTATATAAATCCACTTGTCTAATTAAATTCATAAAAAAGCTAAAATTTTTTTAAAAAATTGTAAATTCTTTTCAAATATTTATGAACTTAAATATGACCAAAAATGTTCTTAGTTTGGGTAAAATATTGAAATAAACTATAAAAATAATACCAAAATACAATAAAATATTAGAACAAATATTGATTTATCAACTGTCAGCACAACTACTTTAATTCACTCAAAATTTGGCTCACTTCTAAAGCCCTACCACCACGTAGTGTAGTACTCTTACCTGCGATCAATACATGTAAATCCTAACAAAAATAAACACATTCCTAATATAATTTTTGCAAAATCACCTCTTATTGACAATATGTAAAAACACTCGACGTTTTGTTGTATGAAAATTTCGTTTATCAAAATAATAAATTTATCAAAATAACCTCGTATCTAAATATATAATAACACTTAATGTATTAGTAATACGAAAACTCCGTTTATCAAACTAATAAATTTATCAAACAACTTCGTATCCCAATATAGAACAACACTCAATATATTAGTGATATATAAACAATTTTAAAATATATTTTCTCAAACCTTGTATACCAATACAGATAAACACTCAATGTATTGGCTATACAGAAACAACTTTCACAAAATATATTTTTCTTAAGAATACCTTGTATCCTAATACAAAACAACACTCAATGTATTGATGATATATAAATACGATTTAAGAATACCTTGCCGACCCACCTCGGCAAGCTACCAACGAGATCTTAATGAGATCCAACTGTTAAAAAAATGAACAAAAAATCATCATTGATCCCTTGTTGATCTACCTCAGCGAGCGCATTAAGAGGGCCTTTGTGAGAACCTTGATGAGCTACATAAAATGATTTTTTCAAGTAAAAAACTTAGCAAATATAATTTCTACAAATACCCACAATGAGTAAAAATACACACCTAAAATTACATGCTCCAAACTACCTTGTAGTTTGTGTAACATACAAAGTATTCAGTTCTATGTGAGTATGTATAATACTAATTGTCAATAAAGTACCTTACATAGATAAAGATAAAAATACTAAGTAAAATAAACATGCTCTGTGTTTTGCACACAAGAACGCCAACAAAAATACAAAAGACAACATGATTTACAATAACTAAATAGCAGCAGGAGAAGTTAGACCCATAATCACTAAGAACAAGCTATTATCAGTTACAACTCTAAATTATATTTGTTAATTACAAAATTTTATTTGTGTTTAAAATAAGATGATTAAAAATAGATATTATGCATGTCAATACAAGTTTGAAAAAGAAAAAGAAAAAAAATTATCCTAAAATTTATTTGCTTAAATTTTGAAAATTATGTTGTTGCATGAAATTTGATATCAAGCTAATAAAGAATTTAAAAAATATTTAAAATTAAATTATCTAAAGAAATACAATAAGAAAAATAAATTATCTAAAATATTATAAAAAAAAAAAAAGAAGTAATAAAAGTATTATTATTAATAAAAAAAAATAACAAAATAATTACTCAAAATAATATCACAAATAATAAGTTATAAAATAGTGTTTAATATTATAAACTATTAAGCATTTGTTTGAGATAACAAAAATAATAATAATAATAATAAGAAGGCTATTAATCATTAAAAATAATTTTAATCTTAAATATAAATCTTAAAAAGTATTAAACTATTTTTATAAAGATTAAATATATTAGTGAAGGTGTACCAAAATTATTTGTCGTTTTAAATCGGTAGTTGATAAAAATTAGCTCGACTCGTCTGGAAACCTCAATTAGAAAAGCTACGAAAAGTGTTGCATCCTTTTTTCTTCTTTTTCCTTCAAGAAAGCTAAAGAGTCCAACAATGGTTTTTGGGTCTCAGTCCTATGCTCCCTCTGCGCCAGCCCTTCCCAATGAACATAATTATGAAAACATTCCTCCTCCTCCTCCTGCTCTTGCTCATCATCAACATCATGATTCCACAGTAAACTATGAGCCGCAGACTCAGACTAACTTGAATAGTTATCGGCCAGGCTATCCATATGGGCAATCCTCTTTTCCACCAGGAATAAATCCAGATGTTTTCAGGAGTTTTCAGATGGTTGACAGGGATCGAAGTGGGTTTATCGATGAAAATGAATTACAGCAAGCCCTTTCTTCTGGGTACCAAAGATTTAGCCTCAGGACCATCCGATTACTCATGTTTCTCTTCAAAAATCCCAATGATCCTCTCAGAGTCGGTTAGTGGTGCTTTAAAATTATTGAATCGTTCATAGCTTTATTATGAGCTGATAGGGTTTCTTTTTAATTTCTTGAACTTCAGAATTTCCCTTCATGTTTATGAATTTTTGGATTTTCTTCCATTTAATCATGTTCATTACAAAATTAATATAATACTATCTTTTCTTAAGATTATGCATGTTGCAATCTGGTAAATGAATATTATGGCTAATACTAACTTAAAATTTAGTTTCTCAAAGTCCCAAAGAGTTTTTTTTGCTCAAAGTCTAAAAAAACTTAATTGCCCAAAGTCTCAAAAAAAAATTCTTAAAAGTTTTTTTATATATAATAACAAATATAACAAAAATAGCATCTCTATTATTAACTTAACATTAATTCATACCCAATTCAATTCAAGATAAGAACGCTATTTTTTGGGTGTTGTTTTAGGTGTTTTCTCAATAAAATAAAAAATTTGTTCCAATGTCAACTTGTTATCCCTGTCAAATTAAAATAAGAACAAGTGTGCACGTTTGGCAAATAAGCCTTTTCATTTTTTTCTTCTTGTTAAATGATGAAATGACATTTCTTCTTTATTAAGTCGTGTTTTTATTCGCCAACCAGCTGTGGCATGAAGCCCACCTTTGAATGTTCAAAGTCTTTTTGAGATTAGTTACGCGTGTGAGTGTGAGTTATATAAAAGAAAATTTGTCTTTTTCATTCATATCTTTTGAAACCTTGGCGGTTGACCCTGTTTCATTAGCTAGCTTACTGTTTGCTGGTTTCTTGAGATTTATTTTATAGCTTCTTGACTTTTTCTGATGTTTGACCAAAAAGAAGCTTTTGATTAATGACTTAAGCTGTATTTGCTGCTATAGGACCCATAGAGTTTGCTAAACTCTGGAGTTGTCTTGGTGAATGGCGAGTGAGTATTTCTACTTATCTTCCCTCTCTATGCATACACAACTTCAACTATTTATCCTTACGAACTAATGTGATATGTTTCTTGGACTCTTCATTTCTTCATTTTTAGTGAACTTCTCGTGTCCAAGCGACATAACATGGATGTGTAAATTCATAGAAGATAATTGAGAAAAATGGATGTGCACCCAAATTTGTATCAAAAGATTTACGAATCTTGTTGTCCAAAAGAGTTTATGTAATATAGCTAATGTCATTTAGGTGTAGTGATATTTAGGAAGGACTAGAGTGAAAAATCTTGGGAGGGCAAGTTTTATGTGACGATTAAAAAAAATTAATCTATAAATTGAAAATTATTATATAAAAATAGAAATATAAATTTTTAATATTTATTTGTTTTCCGTATTATTGGTGGTATGAAATGAAACAAATGAATATTTTTTAATCTTTGAACACACACTTACATATATACCACAACTATTATGAATAAATGTTGAACTGATGCTACTAAAATGTGCACGGTAAGTAATAGTCAAAAACATAATTTCAATTTGAATGAACAATAATTATATGTGTAGAAATGTAACTGAGTATTCTATGATATTCTATGAATAAGCATCAAATATTTACAATTTTAATAAACATTAACGGGTAAAAATGAAATATTCAAAAGAAAAAAATTACTATGATATATTTTTATTAAATAAAAAAATACATTTAATACATAGAATTGATATTTTGTCTATTATATCATAAACATGTATGAACAATGATGAGGGTTAGGGAGGCTACCCATGCTCAAACATCGTTTTGTCTGTTTTGTCCCTGGTGGTATTAGAGGTGGCAGTCTCTAACATAGACCTTTAAATCAACATGAACATAGAGTGGTGATGAAGAGCATTCTTTCACCAATTGTCATTTATTCTTGTCCATGCACTTTTATTAGTGAAAATTTGCCAATGTTTGCTAGAAATATAATTAATCTGTTAGTAGCATTGTACTAACTACACCAATCATTGTTGTGAATTAACCCACTTCTTCATTGATTTTAAAATGTGTAAAAGGGAGAACTAGTTCTTAGTCTATTAAGAACTTCTAATTCTTATTATATTAAGAAGGTTATCTAGTGATGAATTTCACATGTTATAAGCTGAGAAATTTCCCCCAGAAGGTACCCACATTGGAGTTTACTTATAATAGCTCCATTGACCATTTATATGTTGGGTAAATTTACACCAAATTAGAGTGTAAAGTATTCATACTCATGTCCATGTCATATTATTTGAAGTTTGAACACATGTACTTCACGAAAAATGAAGAGTTGTTAAGATGTAATCAAGATAGAGAGCTGCAGAAGATGACAAGTGGATTTATAATAGTGTCGTAGTTATCCGTAATAGTGTCTGTAATTATCTGTAATAGTATTTGTGTCGTAGTTATCTGTAATAGTGTCTGTAGTGTCATATATATCTGTATGTGTAATACGTGTGTGGCTATAGTAATGCCCGCATGTAATATTAGGTGTGTAATAGTGCAGAAGGTGACACATGTCCCATTAGGAACAAGTGTCCTTCTACGTAGGAGATGGAAAAGGATAAGCCATGGATAATGATGCATTAAATACATAAGGGACGAATAGTGAATAGTGAATAGTGTATAGTGAACAGTGAATAGTGAATAGGAATATAAACAGGCTATAAAATATATAGCTTTGATACACACACATAAGATAGATGGAGTTGTATCGACACACACATATATACAAACGGACAACTCTTTATTTATGTACAGTGAGACTTGTATCATACAAACTAGAGAGAGAGTAGCTAGCTCTAGTGAGAAGGCCAAGTCTGACTTTCTACTACTGAGGCTACCTCTATTTATAGATGAGGTTTGCCTTTACTATTCATATTATTCCTATTCACTGTTCACTATACACTATACACTATTCACTATTCGTCCTTATGCATTTAATGCATCCTTATCCATGGCTTATCCTTTTTCATCTCCTACGTAGAAAGACACTTGTTTCTAATGGGACATGTGTCACCTTCTGTACTATTACACAACTAATATTACATGCGAGCATTACTATAGCCACAGACGTATTACACATACAGATATATATGATACTACAGACACTATTACAGATAACTATGACACAAATACTATTACAGATAACTATGACACAAATACTATTACAGATAATTACAGACACTATTACGGATAACTACGACACTATTATAGATCCACTTGTCATCTTCTGCAGTTCTCTATCTTGATTCCATCTTGTCTTCTTGTGCAGATATTATTATTGGTAATTCAACCACGCTTCCGCGACTCTTGATATCTGATATATCCACTATGCTTCCGCGATTTCAATTTCTTCTATTATTGGGCCATTATTTTGCTGTAGTAGGTTCTCTGGAGTAGTTCTTGATAAGTAGTCTGCTAGCACATTGTGTTCACCTTTGATATGCTTGATGTTCCATTGATACTTCGAAAGCCATTCTGACCATCTAAGAAATTGAGGATTTAGAAGTTCGCCTTCTTTTGATAAACTTGTATCTCCTTCCTTTGTAAGGTCTCCAGCTTGATATCCTTTTTCTGCCTTTTCTAAATTTCTTTAATTCTCTTTTGGCGCAATGACATGAAGTAGAATCATTGCATCCAAACTTTTGAGAATCTTTCTTACAGAACTTTGTTAGGAAAGCTCGTTCTGATTGCTTTATAGTTTTTTTAAGTTTCTGCGAAAGGCAATGGTCTTGTATCAATTTTTCTGCAAGCTTGTACAAGATAGCTAAGCTGGCTTGTGTGATATCTACATCTTGCTCCTTCAACTTTTCTTCAACTAATTCACTTACAGGTTGTGGCATGTTGAGAACAAACGTTCTTTTGATAGTTTCTGTATTCTTGTGGAATGTGTAAAAGAGTTGTTCTTGTCTCATATAGTATTCTTTCAACTTCGAGACATCACAACACTTATTTTGGAGGAATTCCTTCTCAGCTTTTTGTGTCTCCAGGTCTTCCACTCCAACAAAGACTTTGTTAATAACATTTAGAAGTGTTGTTATAGGTTGATCAGTTTGTTGGATGAGACATCTATCATTTGTTGGGAGATGATACCACCATCGTCTGAGTGAACTAGTGAATGCTGTTGTAATCCTGTCTAATACTTCTCTGAGAGTTAAATTAGAGTTCCTTAAAGTTTCTCCTTCAGCCCAAACAGCCATCTTTTCTAAATATTGACCTCTTTCTTCTGAATCAATCTGATCAATATTCCAGAATTATTTGTGATCTGGAGCATGTGGTATTACAACTCTGTATTCTGCTGGAGCAATATGATCTTCTTCATGTTGTTGATCCTGATGTGGGGGTTGTGCAGGATTTGAGGTCTGTGATTGTTCATAAAAGCTTTGAAACTGTGAGGCCGCTAGTGGATCTCCAATTGGTTCTGTTTAAGAAACGTTGGCTCCTTTTGTTTCTTCCAGTAAGATCAGCTTGAAAAGGATATGCAGGATTTGTCATCATGAACTGGTTTGATTGAGAGGCTGTTGAGATACTGCATGTTGTTGAAGAAGGTGAAGTTGGATCTTCAGTATCATCTTTAAATTCGTCCCCCCATCCAGTGGCTTTGATAGGCCATGGATAAACAGGAGGAGGAGCATAACTTCTCCAAAAAGCTTTTGGATTATTTCCTGATTCTTCCCATACATCATAAGGAGATGATGGTTTGGATTTCCATCTAGAAGGAGAAAGATCAAGATCAGGTTGCTTTTCTTTTCGTACCCATTGCTTTTTATTTTGGAGGTGTTTTTCTTCTTCAAATTTGGCAGTTGAATCTCTGACTCTTCTTCTTGCATCTTCCAGTTCTTCTTTGCTTAACATTGAAATCATCATGACAGTTCCAGTCGATGACCAGGGCTTCATTTTTTGGGCTTTTCTTGGTTTTGTGACTTTTGAAGGTTCAGGCTTATTTTGGAAATATTGGTGAAGGGTTTGGACTTCATTTAGGATCTGGTCTTGTGTTTGGGAAATTTCTTTTAAGGCTTCATTCTGAGATCTGGCATTGACATTTGACCAGGTTATAGCAGCTTCAATAGGACCAATATCTTCAGAAGTGATTCTTTTGACTAACCATTTCTCTTGGCTAACTTCTCCTTCTGATCCTATACATAAATTGTCTTCTGGAAATTGTTGGGTAATCATGGAGATAGATCTTCTTCCAGGAAAGACTTTTCTATGTACATGAGGGCATGACATCGGCACTTTTTCATTGATCTGGCACTGTTCACATGGGTACAGAGGTCTTGTCTGTTTTGGAAAGGTGACTGATATGCTGCCATCTGATTCCCTTCTAATATGTCCATCATCATGGATGACTTTAGGCTTGTGTCTTTTTTCATAATCTGTTTTCCAAGAAGGTGGGAAAATGAGTTGATCATCAGTGTGTACTTTTGGTTGGAAAATATTTTCATTACCAATAACTCTAACAATTGGTTTAGAGTCATGATCCATGGAAAATAAGTGAGACTGTAGCCTGTACGTTATGGTATAATGAACTGCACATGCTGTTTCTGTTGGCATCATGTTAGCACCATAAAGCTGGACTTTGATCTGGATAGTCTGAGAGAGTGTTGGTCTGGATAGGTCCAAAGTGAAATTTGGATCTATTTGTAACAGTACATGACCATTGTTAAGTCCTGCTTCAACTTGTGTAATTACAACATCTTTGAAATTTGTCCATCTGGTATCAAGCAAAGTAATACAGCAGCCAATATTTTTTCCGGCTAGGAAAGTGGGTTGTACTCCAATACGGATTGCACCAAGATGTAGTCCTTTGTAACCTTCACTTCTGTATCTTTTCATATCTTTGTCATCTAAGATAGGGAGATATGTTTCAGCATCTGAACTAGATACTGTTTGGACAGCAATAGTGGAGGATTTATATACAGGTAAGAGCTTGACTTTTTTGGTGGGTATAATATTTTTAAAGGATAAAAGTTGGGAGGTATTATAGAATTTATAAGGGTTTAAAGGGTTAAGAGGACATTTGGAGGTTGGGGTAATAACAGAATTATCAGACTACTCAGCTTCAATATGGAGGTTGATATCTTCATCAGCTAGATGAGTTTCTTGGACCATAGGTTCAGAATTGCTACCTTGGATGAGTTCTCCTTTCATGATCTCTAAATACCTCTCGAGGTTTTATAATAGAGCAGAGTATACTGTGTAGAATTTTTGAAAGTTCACCTAGGGTCTTACGGCGCCTCAACTCTTCAAACTGCTGTTGCCCAAAACTCCTTTTCTTTCTACAACCACTCACCAAATCATATAGGTACGGAGAATAAGGGGTTGGGTAGATTCTAGAGGTTATAGTCCGAAACTACTTATCTTTTCTGATGTGGGAGATCAGCTTCTAGCTACAGCCACAGAGCATACTTTGATAATTAGTTATGGATTATAAGGAAGTGGGTTATGTGTTTAGGCTTCAGGAAGAGGATGACAAAAGATTGATAATGTAAAGATAGACTTGTGGATGGACGAAAGACTCTTTAGGAAAAGTTAAGTATAGAGTAATAGGACACAGGATATCTTCACATAGAATCTGGGATATAGGATATATGACTTAGGATATGAGACTCGTAGCTTATATAGATAATATGGTGAATAGTAACTTAGGATAAGTATAGTAAGAGTAAGGCTCTCATAGTAGGTAGAGATAATCACTCATGTAGTAAGGCTATTTCAGAGTAAGTAGGCTCTGATACCATTAAAACGAGACACATGTCCCATTAGGAATAAGTGTCCTTCTACGTAGGAGATGGAAAAGGATAAGCTATGGATAAGGATGCATTAAATGCATAAGGGACGAATAGTGAATAGTGTATAGTGAACAATGAATTGTGAGTAGGAATAGTATGAATAGTAAAGGCAAGCTTCATCTATAAATAGAGGTAGCCTCAGTAGTAGAAAGGCAGACTTGGCCTTCTCACTAGAGCTAGCTACTCTCTCTCTAGTTTGTATGATACAAGTCTCACTGTACATAAATAAAGAGTTGTTCGTTTGTATATATGTGTGTGTCGGTACAACTCCATCTATCCTCTGTGTGTGTGTATCAGAGCTATATATTTTATAGCCTGTTTATCTTTTTTCGTTTTAATGGTATCAGAGCCTACTTACTCTGAAATAGCCTTACTACATGAGTGATTATCTCTACCTACTATGAGAGCCTTACTCTTACTATACTTATCCTAAGTTACTATTCACCATATTATCTATATAAGCTACGAGTCTCATATCCTAAGTCATATATCCTATATCCCAGATTCTATGTGAAGATATCCTGTGTCCTATTACTCTATACTTAGCTTTTCCTAAAGAGTCTTTCGTCCATCCACAAGTCTATCTTTACATTATTAATCTTTTGCCATCCTCTTCCTACCAATAATAATATCTGCACAAAAGACAAGATGTAATCAAGATAGAGAACTGCAGAAGATGACAAGTGGATCTATAATAGTGTCGTAGTTATCCGTAATAGTGTCTGTAATTATCTGTAATAGTATTTGTGTCGTAGTTATCTGTAATAGTGTCTGTAGTGTCATATATATCTGTATGTGTAATACGTGTGTGGCTATAGTAATGCCCGCATGTAATATTAGGTGTATAATAGTGCAGAAGGTGACACATGTCCCATTAGGAACAAGTGTCCTACGTAGGAGATGGAAAAGGATAAGCCATGGATAAGGATGCATTAAATGCATAAGGGACAAATAGTGTATAATGAACAGTGAATAGTAAATAGGAATAGTATGAATAGTAAAGGCAAGCTTCATCTATAAATAGAGGTAGCCTCAGTACTAGAAAGGCAGACTTGGCCTTCTCACTAGAGCTAGCTACTCTCTCTCTAATTTGTATGATACAAGTCTCACTGTACATAAATAAAGAGTTGTTCGTTTATATATATGTGTGTGTCGGTACAACTCCATCTATCCTATGTGTGTGTGTATCAGAGCTATATATTTTATAACCTGTTTATCTTTTTTCGTTTTAATGGTATCAGAGCCTACTTACTCTGAAATAGCCTTACTACATGAGTGATTATCTCTACCTACTATGAGAGCCTTACTCTTACTATACTTATCCTAAGTTACTATTCACCATATTATCTATATAAGTACGAGTCCCATATCCTAAGTCATATATCCTATATCTCATATTCTATGTGAAGATATCCTGTGTCCTATTACTTTATACTTAACTTTTCCTAAAGAGTCTTTCGTCCATCCACAAGTCTATCTTTATATTATCAATCTTTTGCCATCTTCTTCCTGAAGCCTAAACACATAACTCACTTCCTTATAATCCATAACTAATTATCAAAGTATGCTCTGTGGCTGCAGCTAGAAGCTGATCTCCCACATCAGAAAAGATAAGTAGTTTCGGACTATAACCTCTAGAATCTACCCAACCCCTTATTCTCCGCACCTATATGATTTGGTGAGTGGTTGTAGAAAGAAAAAGAGTTTTGGGCAACAGCCGTTTGAAGAGTTGAGGCGCCGTAAGACCCTAGGTGAACTCTCAAAAATTCTACACAGTATACTCTGCTCTATTATAAAACCTCGAGAGGTATTTAGAGATCATGAAAGGAGAACTCATCCAAGGTAGCAATTTTGAACCCATGGTCCAAGAAACTCATCTAGCTGATGAAGATATCAACTTTATTACTGGAGAAAGAGCCTACCCAAATAATCAGTTATTGGTGATCTAATATGGCAGCAGTTCAAGCAATCTAAATCCACAAGATTGGAGAATTCTTCCAGAAACAATTGATCCACCACCAGGCAGTCTATGGGAACTAAGGAACAATAATAAAGTCCTGAAGACTTTTATCCAGAAACTCCTAGAAGAGATCCAAAATTCAATACTCAAAAAAGTTCTTGAAGAACTTGTGATTGACGCCGGTACATAACAATTGATAGAGAATCTCAACAAGATCAGAAAGAAGAAAAAGGTGCTCACAAGATTCTTTGAGAGAGACCCAGACTCATACAACGTCAGATATGCATTATTCGCGCCAGGAAGATACTGGACAGTTGAAGAAATATTGACATATGAAAATCCCTTTTTCGAAGAAGTCAATGACCCAGTTACATATTATGTAACATTTGTGCATGAATCTGTATCCTATGGCTATCATGATCGAACCACAATTTTTCCCGGACCTTTGGCATGAAGGAATTGTCTTGCACTTAAAAAGACTACTTAGTCCACTTTTCTAGGACATTGATCGGTTGATACTCATCAATAGCCATAAGATAGAAAAGGAAACAACTGTCATTGTCCAGCTATCAGATATGTGGGACAGATGAATTCCTCCAAAGGTTATTCCGATAGAACATTATCATGATAATCCGTGGGAAGAAAATGAATTCGAATGGTGTTCGTGTGCCACTATGAGGAAAAGATTAGCCAAGTTTTACTGGAATCAAATTTATATCCCGATTCCGATGCTGTTTTCTTTTGAAGATCACATATTAATCAGGGATGCTGATGATGGAATTAATACTCCAGAATTGGCTATGATTGAAAGCATTCCGGGCGACGTTCCTACTCCAACTGGATCAGATGATGAAGAAGTTTGGCCTTATGATGAATACTGGCCTAACGATGGATGGGATTAATTTGAATCGCGGAAGCATGGTGGAATTATCAATTGATAAAACCGCAGAAGCGTAGTGGATATATCAGATATCAAGAGTCGCGGAAGCGTGGTGGAATTACCAATAATAATATTGCACAAGAAGACAAGATATAATGAAGATAGAAAACTGCAGAAGATGACAAGTGGATCTATAATAGTGTCGTAGTTATCCGTAATAGTGTCTGTAATTATCTGTAATAGTATTTGTGTCGTAGTTATCTGTAATAGTGCCTGTAGTGTCATATATATCTGTATGTGTAATACGTGTGTGGCTATAGTAATGCCCGCATGTAATATTAGGTGTGTAATAGTGCAGAAGGTGACACATGTCCCATTAGGAACAAGTGTCCTACGTAGGAGATGGAAAAGGATAAGCCATGGATAAGAATGCATTAAATGCATAAGGGACGAATAGTGTATAGTGAATAGTGAATAGTGAATAAGAATAGTATGAATAGTAAAGGCAAGTCTCATCTATAAATAGAGGTAGCCTCAGTAGTAGAAAGGCAAACTTGGCCTTCTCACTAAAACTAGCTACTCTCTCTCTAGTTTGTATGATACAAGTCTCACTGTACATAAATAAAGAGTTGCCATTAAAACGAAAAAAAAGATAAACAGGTTATAAAATATATAGCTCTGATACACACACACAGGATAGATGGAGTTGTACCGACACACACATATATACAAATGGATAACTCTTTATTTATGTACAGTAAGACTTGTATCATACAAACTAGAGAGAGAGTAGCTAGCTCTACTACTGAGGTTACCTCTATTTATAGATGAGGCTTGTCTTTACTATTCTTATTCACTATACACTATTCGTCCCTTATGCATTTAATGCATCCTTATCCATGGCTTATCCTTTTCCATCTTCTACGTAGAAGGACACTTGTTCCTAATGAGACATGTGTCACCTTCTGCACTATTACACACCTAATATTACATGCGGGCATTACTATAGCCACACACGTATTACACATACAGATATATATGACACTACAGATAACTACAGACACTATTACGGATAACTACGACACTATTATAGATCCACTTGTCATCTTCTGCAGTTCTCTATCTTGATTACATCTTGTCTTGTGCAGATATTATTATTGGTAATTCTACCACGCTTCCGCGACTCTTGATATGATAGTTAATAAAAAAAAAGGCTCTATCAAGGAAATCAATATCAATAATCAACAAAAAAAAATCCTTCACATATAATGTTTCCCTTTTCCTATCATCTTTTGGAAGATCCTGCTCATATTCACTTTGCCTCTTTTAACAAGCATTATATTTTCTCGGCAGGGCATATTTGAAAGATATGATAGGGATAAGAGTGGGAAAATTGATCTAATGGAACTAAGGGATGCACTTTACAGTCTAGGGTATGCTATTCCACCATCTGTTCTTCAATGTCTGATTTCCAAGTATGATAATGGGAGTAAAAGGAAGGTTGAACTTAATTTCGATAGCTTCGTTGAGTAAGTGTTATGCATCATCATTCTTTTCTTTTTGAAACTCTCCGGGCGTCTTGTGCTCCTGCTATGTTTCTGACTTGGTTATCTGTTCAATTTGCAGATGTGGGATGATTGTGAAGGTAAGAAACTTTAATTACCATGATTAATAGTTTTAGTAGCGCTTGTCAATTGTCATTTGTGTACAGGTAGCTCATCATACTGAACAGAGTACTGTTCTTTAACTCTCACCATCGTGCAATAATTGCTATTTACTCGGACATTACAAGTTCGTGTAGGTTTAAAAGTTGGGTTGAATTAATTTGACAAACTCACTTGTACACTTTAAATCATCGAAATTATTTAGGTTAAAATGCATAGGATGAATGGTAACCTTCTTTCATTTTCAACAAGTGTTCATATTTCTATAACATGATGAACACATGTTTGTACATGCTACTCACATTTTTATTTTGATATTAATGTGTGTTAAATTTATGCGTACATGTTTGATTGATTGTTTAGTTGCTAAGATAATATATGTTCGTAAATGTTAAAATATATGAACTTGGGTTCAAACTCTGAGAAGGGCTTTAATATTAGGTTAATTTTTTAAAACAGAGCCAATAAGTTAATAAAATGTTTATAAGCTGAACAACACTTATAATCTCTTATTTGTTGTCAATTTTTCATATTGATCCTCTAATCTTTTTTTTTTCCCTTAAGTTGGTCTACTTTTCAAATTTCATAAATTTGATCCAAATGTAGAATATGCTAAACTTTACGATAAAAGTTATATTTACGATTTTTATATGATTAAGTGTTTAACTTTTTTAAATTTACACATTTAATCCCTTTTTTTTCAAATTTGTAAAAATTAAAGAGTTAGCAACTAAGTGAATTAACAAAAGCAAGTACATGTTGTCTAGCTTATTTTAAAAAGGTAATGCTTGGAATTACACATTTCCAATTCCTTGTTCTATTAATGGATATTAGATGTGTGCCCCTTTTATTAAAGGGCATGTTCATGCCAGGTAAGGTATTGTTATTTATTGATTGTATTTGTATTGTTGGATATGAATTCATATGAAGCCTAGTTTATTTAGTATAAATATACATCGTAGAAAAATTATTTAATGTATAAACGATCTAATTATATAATTGGTTTTTAAAAAATATATTTTATTTCCTTGTAACTTCAAAAGTAATATATGTTTATTTATGTTATAAGAAAAATGAACATATTTTTTTTCCTAAGTATGTTAAAAATGAAATTTTATATATAAAGGATGGTTATATTATATAATTAAACTTAAGAAAAATTATCATCTGATTTCAGGGTTTGACAGATAAATTCAAAGAAAAGGATATAAGCTACACTGGATCAGCGACTCTTACTTACGACACGTTCATGTCAATGGTCATCCCATTTCTTGTATCGTATGATTGAACTGTTTTTGTATTATTTCCACTTTTTTTAATATTAATTTGTTGTGTCGTTTATCATAAAATGTAGGAATTTACCACCAATTTTTTGCGAAAGTTGTATATATACTATTTAATTTTATTGAGTAATAAAATAGTAATCAAGTATAATTAATAGTATAAATATACCTTTACGTTATTTTTTTGTGGTAGAAACTAATAAGAAGTATGGTGGTAAATTTGTACCACTAATAAGGAGTATGGAGTATGGTGGTGTTATATTTGTACAATTAATTATACTTGGTTTATAATTTTTGTGATATCATTACGTTATATTTTTTGTGGTAGAACCTAATAAAACATATGGTGGTAAATTTGTATGATTAATAAAGAGTATGGAGTATGGTGGTGTTATATTTGTATAATTAATTATGTTTGATTATTATTTTTGTTATTGAATAAAATTAGGTGTTATGTTTATAATTTTTGTGATAATTGGGTATTATATTTGTTAGTTTGCGTAAAATGTATAAAGGTGTTTTATCTTTGCTCTTGAGGCAATGATGCAGCTTATGAGGTAATCGAGGCAGGTCAATTCCTGATTGAAAATATGTACTTGTTTATTTGGCCCTTTTATTTCATCATCCCTTCTACAGCATACCCCTACTTTGAAACACTGGTGAGATGATCAGTCTTTCAATTTTACATTTGTTGTAAATAGATTTGTGGTCTGTTGGATAATAACTATTTCAAGTATTTGATGATCTTCAAATAGTATATATAAGTTACCGTATTCCTTTTTATAGTGATTATATTCTTCAAAAGCAAATGAAGATTGGGGTTGGTTACTACTGGTATCTTAACTTTAAGAGAAGGTACACAAAAGTACTATATTTTTTAAGGTTATATGCGATAGTAGGTCCTTTTTTATATTTTCAATCTATAGTGACTTTTTGCTTGTTATTTTTTCAATTTTGCCCTTTATGCATGTTTTTTCTATTTTTGTTCTGATTTGTAAGGTTTACAGACTTTTTATTAATTTTGTAAGGATTACAGAATAATTTCTTTTGATATTTTTAAAGAATTTTTTTTAATTTTTCTAAAATAATGTCTAAAAAGACTTCCAATTTTTCTATAAATTTTTTTTTTTTTTTGTGTTTTCTAAATGTTTTAATTTTTCTTTTAAGGTTTTTATTTGTTTTTGTGATAAAATTATGTAATTCATTTTTATTTCTATACATGCTAAAAATATTTTTTTTTAAATTCTTTTTTTATTTTCAATATTTCAAATTAGATTAATTAATTCTTTTATATTAAAAATTTGTATTTGTGTAAGCATTTTTATTATTATGGTGTAACCATATTTATTCTTTGTTCTAATTGTAAAGTACTTTGTAAATTATTAACTGTGTTATTTCGTTGGGTAATTTTTTGTTATTTCTTTAATTTATAATATTAATTATATTATTTTTTTTATAATATTTTAAATAATTTATTTTTCTATTTGAGTTTGGTTGATTATATCTTATTTTAAACATTCTGTTTAAAGCTTTCTTATTAAATTTGTTTATGTTTATGGCTCTGATACTAATTTTTACAGGTGATTTTTTGATTTGAAGCTTTAGTTAGCTTATCTTCTAATTTGTTCATTAAATAAATAAAACTAAAAATTAGATTATTAAATTCTTTTTTATTTACTTGTACAAATTTCTGTGTAAAATAATTTTTAAATATTTTTCTTATATGATGGTTTATTAGGTATAATATACTGAAAACATAATTTGTATAATAATTTAAAAAATATCGAACCTTTTAAAATTTTCTAAACATGTTTCATAATCTTCGTTATCAAAATATTCTATATTTGTCTTGTTAATTTTCAAGTTCATATTTTTTAAGTTTATGGTCTATCTAACGACTCAATTCTTGAATTTATTATTTTTTTTCTATATCAATTTTTACTAATTCAAGACTTGCTTTCAAATTTAAATGTTCATTATTTTTTCTTTTTACTAAATCATTACTTTTTTTCTTGTTTAGTAAAATAGTCAATTAATTTTTATAAATTTTCAATTATTTTAAATCTTCTTGTACTTTGTTCAAAATTATCTTTTATAGATGTTTTAAAACAAACAAGAGTTTATTTAATATAAATTGCATCTTTTAGATTTACTTGTTTTTAGAATAATTTTTACTTTTACTTCTATAAAATTTTGTCTTAGATTTTATTTTCATGCTATTATGTTTATCTTTCATTAATTATAATTTCATGCAATATAAATAAGATTTTACCAATATTAATGAGATTTCAAGGTATACTTAACTATATTTGCAAAATAACCTGTTTAGTTCTTTTACTTCCTAGCTATTTCCTTCTTGTTCTAAAGAGCTAAGCCTTACTCTAAATTCAAACTTCTAGTTCTTATGACCTTGTTGATCTTATAAAATTTATACTTAACTTACTAAAGTAAGAGTGATAGTTTGAAATTTTAAAATGGGCTTTTATTCATTGAACATAAAGTTTATACAAACTAGAGAACAAGGTTATTAGTTCTTACTTATTGCTGGATACATAGCTAAAACATGAAAATAGAAAAGTGAATAGATGTTAGGTTTTTTGTAGTAAATCTCTTAGCTACAAAGAGTTTTTTTTTTTTTTTTATAGACATAAGGGTTTTTTGTTTACAACGATGAGATTGTGCTATTCCTAACTTTCTTGTTTAGCTTTTAACACCTACATTATTGACACTCTTAGCCTCAATTGTTGGAGCGGTCCTAAATGGTTTGCTCTGCCGACATAGAACTGTGTGATAAGCTTGCATCAAGCTTTCTTATTTTGATGCAATAGATGCATTTATGATCCTCTGATTGTTGCTTTAAATAATGGCAAAATACATTTTTTGGTGTCCTCGCTTATTTCAATCTCATTACAGTTGAAGTTAGTTTCATAAGAAATTACTTTTTCACTGTCTTCTTTGGTGATAACTATATTACTTTGAAAAGTAATAATAGTTTTACTTATACTGTAAATAATCTTAATTTTTGAAGAGTTATTAATTTTTCTTATTTTATCATAAATTTGACTTAACATTTGTTATCTTTTTATACATAATTTGTTAGGATTATTTGTAAAAAATTGTCAGTTTAATCTATATCTTGAATTGCTCGCATTCTCAATAGTTAATATTATAGATGTTAGTAGGCGACCTTTTTTTCTCTCTCTTTTTGTTTTGTTTGCTTTTTGCATTTTTTTCATAGCATTTAGGGGAAAAGAATTTTGTAAAATTAATTTTAGAGACATATGAACTTTATACATTAAACTTGAACACATTTTACATGTGGTTTAAAACTTAACATAGTTCTAACAATTTTGTCTATAGTTCACAATTATATAAATTTCTTCAAAATCAATCATAATTATAAACAGTATCACAATCTTAAATTAGTCACAATTCGAATTCACCATCGTACAAAATGCATAACAGTTTTAAATCAATCACTGCTCTAAAACTTCAAAAATAGAACTTGATTTTTATTGTGTGTTGATTTTTGCAGTGATTCTCGATGGTATGGTGGTGTGTAGCATAATCTTATCCTCCTTATGCTATGGTGAACTATTTTTTTTACCAAAAAAAATAACCAATACAACTAAATAAAGAAATTTAAAAGGAAGAATAAAAGAAAGAGTTGTTCAATTGTGGTGGAAGTTTGCCACCTAAATTAAGCAATATGTAAATTAGTTTGTGGTAAAAATAAAGGTGTCTAATTTGGAGTCTATATAAGGTCTATATAATTTGGAGTCTATATATGAAAAAGTTAGGAGAAGAAAAACTAATTGCAATAGCTTCTAGTGAGAAGCTTGAGAGAGAAAGTTGAGAAAAGTTTTAGAGGGAGAAAGTTGAGAGAAGTTTTTTGGGTATAAATTGGATTATGGGTTGTGAGTTGTAAGTATTAGCAAACACTTTTAATATTTATTTTCCATTAAATTAAAAGATTTATAACAGCCTAAATTTGATGTGCTGATGAAGGTTTTAAAGGCAAAAATGGGTACGGAAGTGGTTGCCCCAATTGAAGCAAGGAATAAGCCTCAAGACAGTGTGAGATGAAAACTTTGCTTAAAATTAAAAAGTGCATAAAATTATTAATAACCTAATGTAAAGTACAAATAAATTAAAAGTTAATACACAAATTATAAAATATAAGAATATCTATATAAAGTGATAAACCATAGAAATTAACATCTAAATCACAAGTCAATATTTAAATAAAGTCACAAAATAAGTTTCAAAATGAACTATAAATAAGTTACGAAACATGTTTTAATATATGATCATTTTTTGTTTCTTCCAATGAGGTCCACTAGTGTTGGCAGTTTCGCGAACATAATTTTTATATTGTAATGTTTTAGTCTTTAGGATTTCTTCCAACAAATATCGAGATATCATAACTTTCATAGTGGTCACAGCACTTCAATGACTAATATTCATGTATCTTGCATACGTATTTAAGTGCATCTCATATAGGCTTTTGTTTGACTAATTTATGATATTTTGAATGATTTTTATATAAGCTTTTTTAAATATACGGATCGATCTCCCCTTGAGACAAATCGATCCAAGTACAGATCGATCCCATATAGATAGATCCTTCCATCGCTGCATAAAATTAAACGGGCAATCTTTTTTTTCTGGATCGATCCCCCTATAGTTGGATTGAACCCATTTCAATCCTCAACCGATTGTGTTCAATTTGCGCAATTTTATTTTGGAGGTCTGGAGAGACGGATCGATCCCCTTATAGGTTGGGTTGATCCACGTGTGTGTTGGATCAATTCAAAGTTTCGTTGGCGTAACTTTTTCATTAAAGGATCGATCCCGCCGTTTGTAACTATGTTTTTACATACGATTTTTTAATTCTAATCAACCCTCAATTGCCTATCATATTTTGACACATCAGCAAGTGACATATTTTTATTAGGTTTTCACAAGAAAATATAATACATCACTATTTGCATATAAATAGATGTCTATGCTTTTGATTTTCTCAACTTGCTAAATTTATGATTTATGTTGCTAGGCTTAGATTCATCTTTACATATGTTACATTTATACTAATTCATGCATGCTTTATTCATTGATCTTTGATCTATTATATATGCATGGTTATGTTAGATTTTAGCCTATCATTATATCTTGAATCATTGAATACAAATTTGTGCTTAAACTATATTTGTTTTAGATTTTTAATTTGCTTATACTTACATCTGATTATCTGACTGAAGCATTTGATGGGATTGCTCATTGCATTAGTCCCTCTAGAACACACATTGCATTTGTGTTATTTGTGCTAACCTTTCAGATTGTTCCGTGAACGTGTTTGAGAGCTTGAAAAGAGTTTTTCAGAATGTTGGTCTAGATCCATTCACCTACCTTGAGGGGACTTTGAAAAAAAGAGCGACAACTCGTAAGTAGAGTACACAAGGGCTTTATAACTATAAGGGTAGTTTAAGACCTCTTGTACTTAAACATTTATTTTTTCATAGTAGACAAGTTAGGTGGTCCCGATGGACCGATAGTTTTCCTCTTAGGTCGTGTTGACATAGGTTGTTTTCACCTAAAAATCTGTGTTATCTTTTTTTTATTTTTACAATTATTTCGTAATTGCGTGTTTGACCACTGTGATTAGTTTATAAATTAAAATTAGTCATAATTGTTAAAATAAGCTATTCACCTCCCGTCTAAGCTTATTAGGTCTATAACTTAGAACTTTCACTTCCTCTTCATCTCGAGTTTATGAATCTTTTTGTATATTTTATTTTTTCATTTAATTAGCTATTTGGCTTTATATAAAAAATTTGGGCCTAGTTTTTATAGTTTCATGAATGAGGCATAAGTCTCATGTTGCCTTAAGGCACATAATCTCGAGGCTTAAGTCTCAAGGCATATGTCTTATTGTAAAAGGCTTAAGCCTTAAATTAAGGAGATGAGATGCTAGCCTCGTGGCCCTCATAGGCCACCTTATTTCAAGGCAGGCCTCAAGGCATTATTTGGATCATTGGTGCTGATTTATTTAACTTATAAATTTGATTGATCGAAAAATTTTTTTTTTTCCAGCAAATGGTATCATAGCTTTAGTTGTTTAAAATTAAATTTTTGTTAGTTTTGCGAGGAATCGTCAAAAAAGATTCAAAGAGAGCCAGATTCTAGTGGGAATGAAGGTGACAGACAAAATGAAGATGAAAATAGAAAAGATTAATAGTGTAGACTTTAGATTTTAAAAGAACAGGTTAAAGATCATTTGTACCAAATAAATTCTTACAACCTCTTTCAAAAAAGAAACATGGCATGAAAGAAGAAGAGTTGGCTCTCCTCGACAGATAAGTTCTTAGAGGAATTAGATCGACGTTTTCTAAAAAATTTTCCTTTAACATAGCAAAAGAGAAAGCTGCAACAAGTCTTATAGTGGCTCTTTTTATAAGAAACCATCAACTTCAAACAAAGCACAGTTGATGAGGTAATTGTTTGATTTGCAGATGAAAGAATGAACATTAACAAATCATCTAACTGAGATCAATACAGTCGTAGCCCAATTGAGCTCAAAAGGCAATGAATTTGATGAAGTACGAGCATCGATACTTTTTGTCCTCTTTGGAAGAAAGTTGGAATGCTACAGTCATAGTAGTGATTAGCTGTTCGAGTAGCAACAAGTTGAAATTTGATGATGTTTATGATCTAATTATCATCGAAGAAATTTGGCAAAGAGAGTTAGGTGAAGCATCAACCTCAACCTCTTATAGTTTGTATTTGGAGTCAAAAGGAAGAAACTTTGAAAGAAATTCAAATATTAGAAAAGCACATGATAGTATGAACAGCCATGGAAAATTAAGGAATACAAGGTCTAACTCCAGAAATCCCAACAATTCCCTGTGTTCGAAGAATGTCAAGTGTTCGAATTGTAGGAAGATCGGGCACTACAAAAAATAATGTAAGAGTGTAACAAATGATCATGAGGCAAAGTCAAAAGCAAATGTTGCTTCCATCTCAGGTAGAGAAAATGTATTGAAATGCTCTTTGGAGAGCAAGAAGGAGTCTTAGGTGTTAGAATTTGGAGTGTTCGTTCCATGCTACTTTGTATAAAGAATTCTTTGAGAAGTATGTTGCCAAAAACCTTGTTAATTATCGATCTTTTGATATTATTGGTAAAGGTTTAGCAAAGATTAAGTTGTACGGGTTTGTTTGGGAGATAAAAAAATGTTAGACATATTCTTAATCCAAGGAAAACCTATTCTTAGTAGGGCAATTGGCCAGTGAAGGCTACAATGTGATCGTCCATGACAGTATAGGAAAATCCCAAAGGGCATAATGATAGTTGCACGAGGCAAAAAGATTGGTACTCTTTATTTAATAGTAAGTGCTCGCTGTTCAATTGCAGTTGTAATAGGAAACGACAATTCCAATTTGTAACACTAAAGACTCAATCACATAAGTGAAAAAAGGTTTAGAATTATACACCTAAATAAGATATTACTAAGTCTCCAATTAATTAAAATTTACATGTGTGAAGACGACATACTTAAAAAATAGAAAAGAGTTTGCTTTGAAACAAGTTCTAGAACCCTAAAGAAAAAAAAAACGTTAAAGCTTGTTCACTTCAATGTTTGGAGACTTATGACGTGCAAATTATAAGCATTCGCAAGTATACGAATCACTAGTAACTTGGTAATAAGTTTATTTCAAAGTCGATCTTTCATAAAATTGCATTTATTTTAAATCCTAATGTTCAATTAATTAATTGAAAAAAGTATAAAAAAATTTTATAAAATCCTTTAAATTAATACAGTGGTCATGTAATTAATTTATATTTTTATTCAAAATAGTACAATTAAGTTTTAATAATGTCTCTAACAACCTAATTATCAAATATTTACTTTCATCGTAAATATATATTTGATCTTTATAGTATATATACCATAACTCTTACTAACATACCATTATTATATTGTAACAGATGGCTTAAGAATATTTAATACAATACAAAAAGAAAAAAAAAATCCTTCCAATTTAACAAGAAAAAATCTTATATAAAACATTTTTATTTATTTATTGAGCAACTTGAGGTGTTAAGAGAATTACTTACTAACAATTTTCTAATAGAAACTACTCCTCTTTGATGTATTTGGCTTGAGATTATTATCCTGAGAATGCAAAAGTTTCTTAAGAACAAGTGAAGGTGGTTCTCTTTGTTCCCAAATGCAATAGCTATTTAGCTGTAATTGGAGTACACCCAAGAAAGAAAAAGTAAGATTGTTCTGCTAACTTGTCTAGCATATGATCAATAAATCGTAGGAGCAGTGACGGATCTAGAATTTTTATGGAGGGGGGACACCATGTAAAAAAGTTAACTCATCCAACTCATCACCTAATTTATTATCAACTTGGAGTTTCATATAACAATATATATTTGTCAAAAAAAAATTTAAAGAAATACCAAATTAATATATTATCATTATTATGCAATATGAAAAGAGAACAAATAAAAAACATATCTATATATACATACCGTCCAAAAAAAAAAAAGTGAAACTCAGAGTAACAAATAAAAAACATATATAATATATATTTAATTATATACATATGACGGATGACCTTGTAAGGAAAGGAAGAGAACAGTGGCGATTGGCGAATTTCGAAGAGAACACTAGAACATGGCGATTGGCGAATCTTGGATCTTGGTCGAGCTAATTGGCTTAATTATTTCTAGAAGGAAGAAACAGTGACGAATTCTGTGAAAGGAAGCAAAAGTGAGAGTAAAAGTGAGTTCTGCAAGTGAGACTAAAGACGAAGATGCTTAATTATTTTTACGCTTTATCCAACTAATTGCGATCTTAATAAAATAGATAAAAAAAATTGAACAGTAAAAAAAAATTATAAGTGAAGTGGGGCACTTCCTTTAAATATTTTAAAAATTTAAATTATTATAATTTAAAAAAATTAGAAATTTCAGCAGGGGCTTTGCCCCGCTCACCAACAAATAAATTACTTTGTTCACATTGCGATAGGCCATTCACAATTATAATTTTGTTATAATATTTTAATTGATTTAATTTTAATGTGACTTTTACTCTATTCGAATTAAAATTAGTAATTTTCTTTGCAAATGTCCAAGATATTATATTGACTCTTGTTCTCTTGTCCAAGATATTTTAGGTTTTAAAATATTTTTCAATCTAAACATATAGAATTGTTTCTTTGCTTGTTTGAGCTGTTAAAACAATGGCTAAATATTTTTGTTTTTTAATAATAAAAATAAAAGATTTTATTTAAATATTAACCAAAATATAAAATAACTTAAAATTTAATTTTTTAAATACATCATAGTGCATGATCTATGAAAGAATAATACTCTTGAAACTTTTTTGTTTGCTCTGTATTTTTATTCGTCTTAGTACTTTCATAAATCATACAATAATTTTTCTCAAAATCTTAAAAAAAATATCCAATTTTTGTTTTTTTTTCAAAAAACACCATAAATCTTTCACGTTTAAGTGATTATTTATAACTAATGTCATTTATTTACTATTTACTCTTCATGAACTCGAACGACATTAGAATTGACTTTCCGTCAACATGATCATCATCATCTTCTCCAGAATCTTCAGCAAACTTAAAAGTAAACTTGGAAGGATATGGGTAAAAGGATTTTTGTAAGAAAAAGTTAAAATAAAATATATGAGAAGGCAAAGAATAATGAGAAGAGAATATTGATATAAAAATATTAAAGATCAAATTCTGAAAAAGGTTCTGATGAAAGATCCAAAGTTCAACCATGATTGAAAACTTACTCCATTTATGTTACTTTCTTATCTTTCTCTCATTCACAAGTTCTTTTTAAACTCCAACGATGACTAAAAATATAGAATCAAGTAGGTTAAAAGAATATATGAAAACACTTAATAAGAGTGATTGCAAACAATAAGACTCAAAGAATAAGAAGCAAATACTTGCAATATTATGGGTGTATTTACGAATTAAGAAAGAAAAAAAAAAGAGTCATTTATATTTTATTGTTTTCTTCTTAAAAGTACGATGAAAATAGAATAATGACCTACAAATTTAAGAGTCATTTATATTAATTATTTCTTTTTTCTAAATTCACAAAATAAAATTATAAATTATTCTTTATTTTAATATTTTATATTTTTCATTATACCTTTAAATGACATTAAAATAAATTAATATTTTTCTTTCAATTTCTTACTGTTATTTAGTAAATACAAAGAACATGAATGAATTCTATTTTCTATTTTCTATTTCCTTTTCATTTTGATTTATTTTCATTTTCATTCCAATTCATTCTTATTACGAATTAATAAACAAACCTTAATATATAAAACTCGGTTAACTTTTGATTTATGTTTTGAAATTGAACTCTTATACAATTATGAGAAATTAAAAAGAAAAGTCGTTTTTTTAAAACATACCTTCGTAGAAATAGTTTATGCAAATTCTTTAGAATTTTTATTCCTTCAACTTTATTGTCCGCTAAAACACGCTTGTATGCGCACAAACGACCTCCCTGCCCCTGGCCCCTGGCCCCTGGCCCCCTTTATCTCTTTGCGTGAGAGTGCGCCTTAAGCATCCCACCGCTTAGCCTAAGAGACAAAACCGAGTAATGAGCAAAACCAAAAAGGCAAACACTTGAACACATGGTTATTCAACGAGATGTGTATTAAATAACACCAGTTTACTCCCTTTCCCTATTACATTACAGAGAGGGATAAAGGACAAATAAAAATATATTTTCATATCACTCAGACGCCCCAGTCCACTCTCTGCTTAACACCAAAGCTCTAGTATTGTTTATTTATTTATTTAAATAAGGAAGAATTATAATTTTACTACATCTTCATATTTTTAGAAAGGAAAAAAAAAACATTACAACAAATTTAAATTTTAGCTTAGTAGTCATAAATTTTTATTAAAGTTTTTAAAAATAAAAACTTGCTAATATATTAGTATTTTGGGTAATGAAATTGTACAACTATTTTTGTTTTTTGTTTTTTTCACTATCAAAACAAAATTTTATGAATTATCTATCATACCTATACCATTAAATATATATTAACACAATTAGGGATGTATATTTTAACCTTGAATAACCGAAACTATGATTATTAGAAAAAATTCAATTAGGCGTGAGGAAATAATAGTTATTACAATTTTAAATATGTGATTAATCAAAATCGAATATATATTAATATTATATTTTTATACACACATAATTATGTATTAAAAAACATTTTTAATATTAAAGACACAACTGTTCAAATAATTTGATTGAGTTTTCTTCATTATTGCATTTTTTTTATTTTTTTTATTTAAAAATATATGTTAAATAATTAAATAATAAAAAATATCAATATTTTAAATAATTTAGTAAAATAAGTGTTATTTTAATTTTATTAATTTTTTAAATTAAATATTATAAAATAAAAATTATGTCGAACCAAGAAACTAATATCAACTTATAACCGACGATTATTACTTAAATTGGTGTGAAATGGTTATAATTATTAGTATAATTGTCTTCTCTCGTTCTCACACCCATCTCTAAATAACATTATTGTTCAATAAAGTTATCACTAATTTTTTTTGCAATAATAATTTAAATTATATTAATATTGCTGCCAATGTCATTTTTTGGTGTGTGTGAAAATAACGCCATTCTATTAATAACTAAGAATTAAAGAATGATTTATAAGAATGCTAAGGGCATATTTAGTAACCCATAATAAAAGTTTAAAAGAAAAATATGAATCGAAAACAAAAATAATTTAAAATAATTTAAAACAAGATAAATTGAAATTAAATTATTTTTTATTGTGTTTATTTATTTTATTATAGAATTTGTATAAAAACAATTATTTTACTTTGAATGTAAAAGTAATTACTTTTAAAAAGTTTAATTTGCAATAAATGATTCAAAAAAAAAAAAATTTCTAAAATTAAATTTATGACTTTTTATCATAATCAAATTACTATTTTATTAGTAATTTAATTTTTTATATTTGTGTGAAACTTAATTACTTGAAAGCTTATTTTATTTATAATTAATAAAAAATTATTATTTGTAATATGATGATATATATTCCAAATGCACGCTCTATAAAAAAAAAAGCTCCCGCCTCTCTCTAAAAAAAAAAAACACTAGGGTTTCAATTTTTTTTTCGATCGTTTGGCCGACGGCGGGTCGTTTTGGCCGTCGGCCAAGCGTTGGTTTGTCTTTCTCGTTTCTTTCTCGTTTTTTTTTCGCAAATCTCAAGTGGTGGTTGTGCTCGTGTGTGGTTGTGCTCGCGTGGTGGTTGGGCTTGCGCAGTGCCTGACTCGCGTGGTGGTTGGGCTCGCCTGCGCGCCTGGCTCGTGTGGTGTTGGCTTGTATGGTGACTGGCTCACGTGGTGGTTGGGCTCGCCTGGTGGTTGCAGCGGCGCAGCTGGTTTCGATGCGGGGTTCAGTAATCCCTCAGCGCACGGTCACGTTTTGAGGTTTGTTTCGTTGCCGGCAGAGATCGAGCTGTTTGCGGTCGTCAGTGGCGTTCCTCGTCGGCGACGTCGTCTTGCTTGGCGGTTTGTTGTGTTTAATTTCATGAGGGTTTTGATTTGTTGTATTATTTGATGCTGAAATTTTATCACTTTTTATGTCATTTTTAGTTTGAAATACTGATGTAATTTTAGATTGAATGTACTGTAAATCAAATCCTTGTTTAATAAAATTTTTTCCTTTGACTTAAAAAAAAAAAAATATTCCAAATGCACGTTAAAAGAATGAATGTACGACAGAATAATATGTTTTAAAAATAAAAATGATTTATTATTTTCAACAAATAATTTGAAGAATACACAATTTATATAAATAATAATAATAATAATAATGATGATCAACTAATTTAATTAAAAGGTACAGAAGTTTATATTTTTTAATGAGATAATATAAATAAACTAATTATTAAAATGTAAATCAAAAATTTAAATCATAAAAAATATCAGAATTATATTTATGGAAGAAATACTAATTATATTTCACTTAAATAAAATTATAATAATTTTTAAGTTTTGAATTTTATAATGCTTAACTTATAAAATGATAGCATTTTCAATACTTTTATCATAATTAATATACAATTGTTATCCTTCATCATTATGGTATGAGTTTTAAAATTTGGCCATTTTAATTCCTTCTTTACCACACAAAGATGGTAATCTCTGACATGATATGATAATATAATTTAAATACAATATAATACAAATTTTTTTTAGTAAAAATTAATTAATAATTTTTTAGTAAGAATTAATCAATAATTTTTTTATGTTCTTAAAAGTTTTGTTATTTCTTACTATTATAAATAAGTAACATAAAAAAAATTCAAGTAAATTTTTTAATATGTCAATTAACACAAAAATACGACACAAATAAAACAAACAAATATAACATAAACACGATCAAATACAACACAAACACAATTAATATGACACGATTGACACCCAACACAATAACAATTAAAAAAAGAAAATTTATTTATATGAATCGGATACAAAGGTTATACTCTTAAATTAGTTTTTAAATAAATAATTAACCCGCTATCGATCTCTCCCCAACTGTGAAAACACACACAACTAGATTTAAATCAGAATCTAGAAAGAGAAAGACAACAAACTCACTCTCTTTGCTCTCAGCTCTCTCTCAAATACCACCATTTTCATAGATCACTGCTCTCTCTCTCTCTCTTAAAATATATATTTATCTGTTTGAGTGTAATTTCTTTTAATCTTGGATATATAAGGTTCGATTTGAAACCCTAGCATTGGATGTGAGAGTGAGAAAGTGCGAAGCTTAGATCGGTTATGGCGGAACTTTCCGACGAGATAGGGGAAGTGACTCCTGCTCCCGCGACGCCAGAGCTAAGTGGAGGAAGCAATGGTGCGATTTTGGCGGCGAATCCGACGCCTCCACCGCCATTGATGGTGTCCGGATCATTCAAGGAGGGGAAGAGCTCGTCAAGGAGAAGACCAGTAAGGCCCAGTTTGGACGCGGATGAGTTTTTAAACCTCTTGCACGGTTCGGATCCGGTGAAGGTCGAGCTCAATCGGCTGGAGAACGAAGTTAGAGGTGAGAATGTAGTTCGATCTGGTGGTTCTTTCGGGCATTTGGAGCTCCATTTTTAGGAGTTGGTATGAGTTTCGTTTTTTTTTTTTTTTTGTTTTGTTTATCTCTGTGAGTGCAGATAAGGACCGAGAATTAGGAGAAGCTCAAGCTGAAATTAAAGCTCTCAGGTTTTCTGAAAGACTAAGGGAAAAGGCGGTTGAAGAGGTTATTTTTTTTAACTCTCTCATTTACAATTTATCTTGTTTTCATCTTAATATTTCTTACCTGGTATTGACTTCTTTGATTTTCTGTGTTGGCATCTATATGAGTCAGCTTCCACGTCCCCGTATAAATGAATCTGGAATTCCAATTTTCGTATTTTTTGGGGTTATAATTATCATTTCTGCTAAAGTTTTTTAGTATTTATTTAGTTAAGTAAATAGTGTGCATTTGTCTTATGAAACATGATCTTAGCTATGTAAAATGTTGGATAGTGGCGGAACTATATTTAAGATTATTGTCATAAGAAATAGATAATAGGTTATTCAAGCAAAAAATCCTATCTGGTCATTCTCGTTTTTATTACTCATGTACAATGATATTCCTTTTCTATTTGTGATCTTAATTTATGGAGAAGCTCTGTACAAATTCCGTGAAAAACTGTCTGACTCTTGTTGACATGACTAATTCATAGTTTTCAGTGAAAACCTTTTTTTTTTTTTGGGTTATGATGCTTAATTATTCTTCCAAATTAGCTACTGTCTGCTATCTGAATTTTTGTACGTTAAAAAAGTGTTTTTAAGGTTTTCTTTCTTGAATCTTGGGGTGTTATGTAGATAGCAGAAAGTTGCTGACCTACATTCGTTGACATAGTTCCACACCTTTGTTATAAATTCACTCTCTCCCTTTGCTTTGACATGCGTTGTTTTTCATTATACCAAAAATCTTGGAGGGTTTGCATTTATAATAGGCCTTCGAACTGATGAGGGCGTTGAGGTTTATCTATTTTTATAATGTTGGCATTCGACTTTTATATGTAAAATATTGTCTGCTGAAATTACTAACCCCACTCTCAAATTTTGTCTTTCTTGAACTTTCTCACTCATTTACCTTCTCCCATTTTAAGGACGGGTATTCATCTTCCACTTATACTAATCATTGCCGACCTTGACTACTCATTCTGTCTTTTGCTTGGTTGTAGCTTACTGATGAACTTTCAAAAGTGGAGGAGAAGCTGAAGTTAACAGAATCACTTCTAGAAAGCAAAGTATTATCTCTTGCCTCTTCACACTACTCTTACCAATGTGCTCTTTTTTCCCATTTTTAATCATGATTTTCAAAAGTCTCCTTTAGTTATATCTGTTTTTTTTTTTTTTTTACAATATTTACATATTAAATTAATGAGGAAAAAATGTTTTGCAGAATCTAGAAATAAAGAAAATTAATGATGAGAAAAAAGCCTCCATGGCAGCTCAGTTTGCTGCTGAAGCTACGCTTCGAAGGGTTCATGCTGCCCAAAAGGATGATGACATGCCTCCAATTGAGGCCATTCTTGCACCTCTGGAAGCTGAGCTCAAGCTTGCTCGTCAGGAGGTACTTGCCAAGCATATATTGCGCAGGACAAGAGGACTTCCATCGCTGATTTATGGTTGTCACTGAATTGTCCTTGGTATTTTGCAGATTGCAAAGCTTCAAGATGATAACAAAGCACTGGATCGTCTCACAAAATCTAAAGAAGCAGCATTACTAGAAGCTGAGAGGACTGTTCAGATTGCCTTGGCTAAGGCTTCAATGGTGGATGATTTACAGAACAAAAACCAAGAGTTAATGAAACAAATAGAGATTTGTCAGGTAAGCCCCATCAAGCATTATTTTTGTGTTTTCTCAAGTACACTAGGGTCAGGACTCAAATCTTTTCCCAATTAATTTGTACAATAAGATGGTTTATGTGTTTTCTTGTGTTCGTAGGAAGAAAATAAAATTTTAGACAAGATGCATAGGCAAAAGGTTGCAGAGGTTGAAAAGCTTACTCAGACGGTACGGGATTTGGAAGAAGCTGTTCTTGCTGGTGGTGCAGCTGCAAATGTTGTGAGGGATTATCAGAGGAAATTCCAGGAGATGAATGTAATGTTCACATATATTTGAAGGCTAATCTTTGATAGTTTTTGCCTGATTTAGAATATTAATTTCTTACATTCCTTCCAATCAGAAAAATTTGCTATAATGTTCTTCAGGAGAAAATGAAAACTCTTGAACGGGAGTTGGCTCGTGCAAATGCGGCAGCCAATAGGGTAGCTGTTGTGGTGGCAAATGAATGGAAAGATTCTAATGATAAAGTGATGCCTGTGAAACAATGGCTAGAAGAACGAAGATTTTTGCAGGTATATGCCGTGTTCAATTTTTTATTTTGTATTATTTTTTTTTAAAGTCAGCATGTGATAATTCAATTGACAACGCTTTGTATTGTTTATGACGTTACTTCTTGCAGGGTGAAATGCAGCAACTTCGGGACAAGCTTGCTATTGCTGAACGAACTTCAAAGTCTGAAGCTCAGTTGAAAGTAATACTTCAGTTCAGGATCAGTCTGTATTGTTTTAATTAATTTTGGGGATGTTTCAAGAAGTAAACCTTTTCTCTTAAATGTTTTAGGAAAAGTATCAGTTGCGACTAAAAGTGCTAGAGGATAGTCTAAGGGGAACTTATACAATTAATAATCGTAGTTCAGCAGAGGCAAGAACTACAAGTAATGGGTTTTCTCGACGTCAATCCCTGGGTGGAGCTGATAATATGTCAAAACTAACATCAAATGGCTTTTTATCCAAGAGAGCACCAACTCCTCAATCGAGATCATCATCCTCTAGTAGTATTTCAGTTCTGAAGTACGCTAAAGGCGCATCAAAATCATTTGATGGTGGTACAAGGTCATTTGAAAGAAGCAAGACCCTATTGAATGGTACAGGTGCGAATTATACACTCAACCAGTCTTGTGACGTCAACAAGGACAATGCAGGACAAAACAACTTTTCTGGAAATTTAGATGATAAGACAAATGAGCTCCCAACAGTGGATAAAGAGGATAGTGTTCCAGGGGTTTTGTATGATCTGCTGCAGAAGGAGGTTGTAGCTTTGAGAAAATCCAGTATTGAGAAAGATCAAAGCCTGAAAGACAAGGATGATGCCATTGAGGTAGATGGCCTTTCTTTTGCCTTTTGAATTTTTTTTGTCCATAGGCCTTGCTTAACATTTGGTTGCAATTTCTGTTTAGATGCTAGCTAAGAAGGTAGATACATTAACCAAAGCAATGGAGATTGAGGCAAAGAAGATGAGAAGGAAAGTTGCTGCTATGGAGAAGGAGGTAGCTTCAATGCGTGTGGAGAAAGAACAAGATAATAAAGGCAAGAGGTTGGTGAATGCTAAAGGCTCTGTCAACAGTGCTCAGTTGCTTTCTGGGAGGTACTTCGTTAACATATGTTACTCTTTTGGCCAATGCTCTCATTTTTTTTTTTTGTGTTTTTGTGACATGCATTCATTTTTTGATGGTTGTGGAATTATTGGCAATGGTGTAATATCTATTGCAGTCTTTCCCAACTTAATTTTGCATTAGCTCTTGGTATTGTTTTACCAAATTGATCAATATCATTTTACATTAGTTGTTGTGTTATGGAAAGCCTATTGCTGCAAGTAACTTATGTTCATGGTTTGTCAATTGGCAATTAACATGTTATTTGTTGTAAGCTCCTTCTGTAGCATCTTGATATAATATATCTTGCTTGTCAATTACACTCAAATTTTATGTTTTCTTTTAGCCTGCATCTCTACTTTGCTACATCTTTAATCTTTATGGTGTTACTAGAAAACAATTGGATATTTATCTTACAGGTATCATCTATGTCGTGTTTGTTGTGTGTTCTGGCATTAATCACATCGTTACGTGCTAGTTGATGCATGGATTTTTTTTCGTGTTATCTATATATAATAATAAGAAATAACAATTCTTATTAAAAAAGAAGAAATAACAAGACCTTGAAAAAATTATGGATCATCTATGAATAAATTTTTTATTCGTGTCGTGTCAAATATTACCATCCCTAATTGATTTTAAAATGTATGTCCTTGATCGGCTCATATCAATTATGTGTTCCAAACATTCTAAAGTCTTGATTTTCATGGTATTGGCTCTTAAGAAGAGGAACAAACTGGAAGAGTTACTGAATTAATGTTAGCTGATATCTTAATTGTTTTTGGTGGTGATTTTGGTGCAAAATTTCCTTCACTCCCTCTCCAAAAAACTAAAAAAAAATAGAAATAAATATCCACTCCCTCATCACACAAACACACACTAAACCAAACAAGGATGCTATTTCTATTTCTATTAATATGATTTCCCTTCCTAAGTTTCTTAGAATCCCAATGACTGCAATTATATGATCATTCCTGTTATCTTAAAATTAATTGTGTTCATTATCATGTCCTTGTCTATTTTTATTTTATTTTTTTAATGTTTACGCACATTGCAATTAGCTTTGAAACTACTTGGTTCTCCTGGCCTTTATTTTACAGCAGACAGGTTCTTTCATTTATACTAATTATTGGTTTCTTTATTGATCTATGACCAATGTTGTAAAAAGTACTGATGTGTTTTTATTAATTGTTTATTATTAACACAATAAACAATTAATCATGAAAATAACAATAAAAAATGCAAAGTAAATCATATGGGTTGTAACTTTATTGCTTAAATGTCAATTTGGAGTATAAGGAAAAATAGAAATATAAATAGTTGAATAGAATGAAAATTTGACTTGCAATGCTGCAATTTAGCGACTAGCAAAGTTTGGAATTGTCAGAGGCAGGAAAAGAAAGGTATAGGTGAAGGAAGATCGAAGAATATAAAGGAAGTAGCCCGAATCATGTTTGCTCATGAGATTATGATATATATATATATATATTTTTTTTTTCCTTATCCATGACTTTCTACCCTTTTTAATTTTGTGAAATCGGGTCAAGATTTTATAGATAACCTATGAAATCAACTTAATAAAGGAGCTGCTTGAGAATAAAGCCTCAATTGTCTTGAGGCATAAAAGCCTTAAGGCGTAAGCCTCAGACCAAAAAGGCAAAAGCCTTAATTTATCCCTTGAGGCTATAGCCTCGATACTTTTTTTTTAAACCCTTGTCTTGAGGCTCACCTCAAAATAGCCTTTTACAACAATGACTATGACTTGTAATCTATGCACAGTGTGTGGCTCAAGTAGTTGGTATTTGAAACAATCACAATAATAGCGTACTATTAATGTCATTTTGGAGAGACCAAGAGTCAGATTTCTTCCTGAGGAAGAAATTGTTGGTGTTAGTTCGACTCTAGTTTTTCTTTTTCTGGTGAAGCCGTGAATGGTAATATTTTTAGTATTGAAGTCACTAAATAGTTTGACGTTTCCTTCCCTGATCCTATGAGCTCAGGGAAAGTCCTTGCAGCTAACATAGATTAAGTGCAGTATTTAAAGTTGACACTTCAATTGATAACCTATGGGTTTGAATGTAGATAAAGTTTTCACTTGACTGAATCAATGAACTATATTTTAACATGTTAACCTTTACAAACTTGAAACTGGTTTATGCTTATTAGCTGGTCATGTCTTAGAGTATTATTCGTCAACTCGTCGTTTTGTTCTGTATGACTAGATGCGTATCTACTTTTGAATCATCCTCCACTGTCATGTAGCATGGCACAACTACAATATGGAGCAGTTGGTTGTATTTATGATTAGAAGCCTTACACTGTCACTGCTGCTGCTGTATGTGCTTTTTTAAATTTTACACTGAGATGTTTAGTTAGCTTAATCCGACTCATGAGTGAAATGGATCAAGGATTGGTTTGCTTTCATTTGGTTCGAGTTAATTTAAACTCAAGTGATCCCTTGATCCTCATGCCTATCAGTGTGCGGTACACCTAACCTAATGCCATATATTTATTTCTTTCTTTTTGTTTTTTCCCAATCTCCTTCCGGAATTAGGTAAATGAAGTCTTGATTAATCTAATCAATCCTTTTTCCTTGGCATTCACACATATGATGTTTGTGCAAATGTCTTTTTTTATGCATGGGACAAGGAATTACATGACTTTGTAGATATAAATGAAATGTAAAATATGTTTGTTTGGTTGAACTACATAAATAGACTCTAAACTTGTCCGCATTCTACACTTTGGTCCCCTTATTTTTTTTCCTTATAAGTGGTCCCTTTATTTATTTATATTTGACATTTTGGTTCCTATAAAGTTCAATTTCAAGTTATTCTCAAATTTTGGACTAAATGTGTAAAAAATAAAAACAAAAGAGACTAAATCATTAGAAAAAAAGTAAGGTGACCAAAGTGTAAATTAAAAAATAAAGGACCAAATCATAAGAGAAACAAGCAAGGGACCAAAGAATAAATAAAAAAAGTATAGGGACCATTTGTGTGTTGAAAACCTATTTGTTTTTAGACTTGACATTGTACTTTTTTTTTTCTAACAATGTTATTGATTTATTTTTAATTTTAATTTGGATTTCTGACTCTATACCAATCAAGAGATTTTTCTGAATTATTCTCCATCTTATGACAAACAGCCAATCAGATTATTTCCCTTGAGAAGGTTTTTTGTCGAATCAGCTTAAATTGTGGGGTTGATGTTGATCCTATGCAGCTGTCTTCTTTCCCCCTTAAGTAGGATTTGAATTTAGGATAAGGTTTTTAAATTTGACAATAGTGAACCATGTAAACTGTGCGACCTGATCATGTGGCACTTAATCCTGTATTGGGCTCTCAGAGATTGGGTGAGGGAGCTGAGATAGGATGAACTAGTGATTTTGGGGATGTAATATATGTCTCCACACACACACAGATGCACACCTACACACGACCATCTCACAACTGCTAAACCAAGATTATGCAAGGTTGTCATGGAATTGTCTTATTGCCATCATAATTATATCTTGATTACGCAATTTATTTCTACCTGCTCTGCTAATCTTTTTATCACGAAGACTTGCAGAATTTGTAATTCTCCCATATTTTGCAGAAATGTCTGTCGAGGTGGATTAAATCGCAGCACCCAATGACAAACTTCTACTCATGTCTGCAGTAAAGAGAATCTTCTACATTTCCTTTTACCAATTCCTTTACCTGCTATCCTGTTTTGTTTTATGATTGGTTATAACATAGTAGCTAGCATGCTCTTGAAGTTATGTTCTCTAAGTGGCAATGACTGATAACAAAACAAAAAAGACGAAAACAGATTAGAGCTAAAAGCCGGTATGCTTCTGACCTAGTGTTATTTCCTTGCTGCTGCATAGAGATCAGCAAGAAGGGGGATTGTTGACTTTGGGCTAACCTTTTGTCAGGTCTTGAGTGAGTAATGGTTGTGTGACTGTATAGGTAGTTTATTGGCTTTTAAATTTTTCATTGCAGTTTGTACTTGTAATTGCAGCTAGTGTGATTGTTCTTCATTCAGGGTTTGTTAATATTATTGTAATCAGATCAAGATAAAGCTGTTCTATGGTTGTGTTAATTCACTAGTATTCTATTGGGTTAGTTATCTTCATAGCCTTTTGAGTATCGTATTAATATTTGAACGTAACTTGGGTTTCTCGCATGGGTTATTCATAATTATTTTAGAGCAATAACCTGAGAAGATTTATCACCATTTCGGAATGGTTACCATTAATTGATTATCATTTTATTTAATGTTAGGGTGAAATGCACTTTTGCCACTTGGCAAGACTTCATTGGGTTATATCAGTTTGACTGGACAAAGCAACCGGTCAATGTTTTTTTTTTTAAATCAATTTATAGTTGGTGCGGTGTGAGTCTTAGTATCATATCATTAAGTGGACATGGTGTTTTTTTTTTTTTTTTTTTGCCAATTAATACAATTCACTTTAGAGTTTATTGTTTTACATTCCCAAATTTTTATACATGCCAATCAAGGCACACCGTAAAATATTAGGAAAAAAAAAAAAAGAAAGTAAGGCTAGTGTTCAGTGGGATTAAATTGGTTTCAAAATAATATATCAATTGTATATATAATATACGTATAAATTAATATGTTATTATATATTACTTTTAATATGATAATTATCATATATTAATTAAATAGGATAATATGGATCTATTAAAAAGAGATCGGAATTCGAAAAATATTAGTAGAGGATATTAATCAGTTTAGAAGATACTTATATATGTGCAAACCCTTATATTACATACAAATAGTTTATGTTAATATAAGTAGACACTATTATTAATATTAGAAACACTCTGCTAGTTTTATTGCTCAACTATAGAAAACTTGCTTGAACCTAGAGTGGGTTTGATTGACATGACAATGCCCTCCCTTGATTTTGCAGGATCCGAAGGGAAGAGTGTGAAAAATTCAAATTTCAATGAATAAAATCATCGTGATTGTTGTCTGTGGGAAACAGATTTTGGTGTTTTATAAATTAGATGAGCATTCATTGCGTTCTTTGTGTTATTCAACACTAAGCAGCAGATCAAAATCATTTGTATTTTACTGATCAAATTTGATCTATACTATATCAGATTTGAAAATTTTCAATATTAAGTTGATAATATAATCGATCTATATTCAAGCATATTGGAATTTCTTACTCATTGAAATTATTATCATAAATAAAATATTATAGATACAACATTTTACTTATAAATTGGTGCAATGTTACCAAATTTTATTATTTGAAGTCATAACTAAAAGAATCGCATAATAAAAAGTATGCTCGGAGATTTATTAAACTATTATAGACATTTTAAATTTATATCTTATTTGTTTAAATTAAAATAATAATTAATATGACTGAGAAAGTATTTAAACATAACATATTTAAATATAAAATATGTCGATTCAGATCCAAACATATTATATGTTTTCCATTCATACTTATTTTCATTATAACTTTGAAATCGATCGGATTTTCTGGGCAAAATCGAGTTTCTTAGTTTAGGCAGATTGTTCGTATTATTTGCTAACTTCTACTTTAAATCATGAAAGTGCACCAACAGTCTCAACCAAATACATTTATCACACAACTCATATACATCAACATTAGAAAAACGTGTAACTGGTCAAGCATGTGAGCAAGAGAATATGTCTATTGAAAAATAAAAATATGCATATGTCACAACTCACATGTATTATTTCATTATATTTAACGAAAAAATGGATGAAAAGATAATTTTATTTTTGTTTGACACATTTTTTACTAACAAATAGACTTAAAAACACATATACTAAACAAGGGCACTAAATAGCCACTAAAACCTAAACAAAGGGACTTCATAACACTTTTTTCTATTTTTTACTATATATTCATCTTTCATATATTATTATTTCTAATTTCCTATTTTTATTGAAGGTAATGATATTGTCAGAAATGCAAGTTATTATTATCACAAGAGCACTAAGGTGTAAATTTTACAAGGAATAAAATAGGAATTTTATACACTTTTATTGTGACAATATTATTGCTCTTTGTTGATAAAAAAAAATTGAAAAAAATTGAAAAAATCCCATATATTACTCTAGATATCCTACTAAATGATTTAAAATTTACATTTAATTAAAAATACTTCAAATTACAAAACTATCTAGCCATCCTTCCTATTCTATCACACATCCCATACCACCTTCTCATACTCACCCGTTCAACACTCGCAAAAGCTTCGCAAGCGTAGCCTCCACTAGCCCCTACTAGTGTAGCAACGAGCACTACAAGTAGCCACCAAATTCGCACCGATGAGAAAAAAAATCGTGTGAACGGCGGTCAAACAAATTACCACCATCACCAAAGAACAATGTGTGATTTCAAATTTTTATAGATTGCTTCATATCCTAATAAATATTTAAAGGGTTAAAGGGAGGGTTGGAGCAATTGAGATTGTTAAGTAGAAGAGACACTAATTGAGTAAAGGAAGATTGTTAGGTTGTTATGTCTATAGGAGGAAGAAGATGGTATGAAAAGGTTTGATAGCAATTACCGTACCTAATTTGAATGTTCAGTTGGGGCTATTGAACCTCAAGATAGGTAATCAATAATTGTTTCAATTTTTTTTATTATTTGTGATATATTCACGCAATTAACAACTATTTTCTTATTTTAGGTACGAGTAAATGGCCTTAAATTGCTTATTTTAGGAAAAGAAATGAAGAATTGTATGAAGCACAATGACTTATGTATATAGAAGAAGAAAAATGAGAGAAATATCGTGGGGCCTTCAAATGTTCAAATTACAGTAGATCCTTTCACAGAATTATAAAGGATTAGCTAAAAATTATGGATCATTCTTTACATACGTTAGATGAGCCTACTTTTGAGATGCGAACTGAGCATGAGGTGGATGTTCATATACATGGAGACCCTTACTCATCTCCAATTGGTCCAATGAATCTGTCTATGCTTAAGAGTTTAAAAAAGACACATAACATATAAAATATGTAACAAGGTTGTAAGTATGAGGGTGAATGGTGGCTACAGTTCTGTAAATTTTGACAAAAGACTACAAAAGTCTTATAGCTTTCAAGTGGTCTAGATAAGCTCTATAGCTTATTAAAAAATAGTACAAAAATTCTCAGATTATTTTTTAGAAAAATTAGTGAGGGAAATTTTAGAAATAAAAAAAAATTAGCTTGCCTAAACTTACCTAGAGAAAAACTATAGAAAAATGGAATAGAGAATAAGTAATATGAAAAGAAAATTTAGGGGATAGAGATATTATCAAAAGAAGAGCTAATGTTGAAGAATTAATAAGTCTATAAACCAAGACCATCTATCAAACTTGTCCAATTAAATTACCTCTCTTATTTTCTTCTCTATGATTCTTCAAATTTTGAGCTATTTGCCTTTTTTAAAGCTTTGATTTATCAAATTTTTTTCAAAGTGATTAAATTATTTTAGTTTAATTATTCTCAACTTATGAGAATTTCTATTAAATCTACTAAGTGAATCATTGTGCTTTATTGTGAAAATTATCTGAAGTGTGAGGCTTGGTTCACTTGACATTCGAATTTTGAATGAATTTCATTATTTATTTTTTTGAATTCTAAGATCGGTAGCTTATAGATTTGCTTAGTTGATGCTTTATTTTCACCTCCTTTGCTGATAGGGATGTTTGGTTCTCGGATATGTATCGATGATTATACCTAGTGTTGTATGTATTATTTTGAAGTTAATAGTTTTAGTTTAACTTTTTAATAATTAAAATTTGGATATCCGATTTTTGAGTTTTGATTTCTAGGTTATAAGGCAATTAACGAGAACTTATGAATTTTTTTCTTTTTAAGAATACGCAAGAAATTTTCATTGTTTTTAAATTTGTTTTAAATTAAAAATTTAATTTGACAAGTTTGATAAACATTAGTAGTCGATAGTCTTGATTTATAGACTTGCTAACTCTTCAACGTTAGCTCTTCTTTTGATAATATCTCTATCCCCTAAATTTTTTCTTCATATTACTTATTCTTTGTTTCATTTTTCTATAGTTTCTCTCTAGGAAAATTATTCAAAATTGATGAAAACTTGTTTGTTATGAACTTATAGTATTTTTACATATAATGTTATCCTTAATTCATGAATTAATTCATTGAGGCAATTTGATTTATTTTTTTAATTCCAAAATTTTCCTTAATATTTTCTCAAGACCTTTGTGCTATTTTTTTTTAAACCTATAAAACTTATGTGAATAACTTGAAAATTATAGGACTTTTGTGGTCTTTTGTTAAAAGCTACGTGATTGTAGTTTTCCATCACCCTAAGTATGATTAAAGTAAAATATAATAATTGAATTTAAAATTTTAATTTTTTTTAACTATTTGTAATTATGTCATGTATTAGGGAGAACGTGACTTATTTAGGTCTATTGGTCATCCTGGATGAGTTATTGGGATATTGGTCAACCTTGCTTTGAGCATAATGCATACCACATACACAAGTCAGGCCTTGCTGCATTATGTTATTCCACATATAAGCAGGTAGGCAAGGTATTAGTCTCAACATTTGTTGAGTGATGACATCAAAATACCAATACATTTCACATGTCATTTGGTGAGATTACTATCACATTACATGTTATATAACAATGATTAGGCCTTCAAATTACTATTAATGCTTGCATTGGTGTAAAATTAAGTAGAAATGATGTTATATCTCTTCTCGTTGAGCAATTAAGTATTAGTACACATATCACCAAGAGACAATTTAGTTAAAAAAATTATATGATAAATTAAGTTGGTTGAGGAGTTTGTTCACTACTTATGGAGATAGACATGTGGACTAGGTTGTTAGGACATTTTTGTTACATTTGTTAGGATGTACATTATTTATTAATAAGATTGGAAACAATGTCCTAGTATCTTCCTTGACACTGTTGACTAATTTAGATAGTGTACATGAATATGCTTGGGGTAGTTACATGGCTTGTTTGTATTGATAATTGGGGACAATAAGTAGGCATAATACCAAACAAATATTAGGATATTTGACTTTGCTACAGGTATGTTAGACGAGCTCAATTTATGTGTTTCACAAGTGGCTCATCCAAATGAGTTTTACTTAGATATGCTAAATAATGAATGACATCTAAATTAGTACATTCTTTTTACTATTGTGCAAGCGTTTCATAAAATTCTCATACAAATGGATGCAATCCAAATCTAGTTTAGTAGCTTTTGATGTGGTGCAAAATTGAGTTTTCTGAAATGAGATTGAAATGAAGACAACTCATTCATTTGTATTATTCAATGAAATGTGCACTTGGTAGTCCATGAGTTCGAACCTTTTGTACAACCACTAGTTGTAGTATCAAATGTTACATAATCTGCTCTCTCAGATTCTTTAAAAATAAGCTCCAATGCAATTTATGAACATATTCTCTTAAGTCCTTGTATTGTCAATCTGAATTAAAATGAAGTTGAATTGTAATCAAGCTCATCTCAAATAAAGCTCTAATATATATATGTTGGGGCTTGAGTAATAAGAGAATGTTATCTTTGTTTGACACCAAGTTTTTTTGTGATGTCTTCAATTGTCGTTTCAATACTGCATGTGCACTTTTTGTCTTATTTGTTATTAAATTTCCTAAATGCAAATACAAATCTGTCTAAGATAAAAAAAAAATTCTTTATATGAATTTAGCCATATATTATTCACTTAATTAATTGTTTTCTTGACGTTTAAAAGTTGCATTGAATATAATCTATATATATTCAAATTATATTCACAAAAAGACTTAGAAAATATAACAGTACACAACAAATTGTTAAAGGTTTTTCTCTTTCCTTATCTTTATATAATTTCTTCATATTTCTTAGTACATTCTTAAAAGTATGCTATCTACAAAGAAAGTGAGCTGATGTAGGAAACACTTTCGTGATTGTATTCATAAGTCTTCTCTATATTTGTTATGAAAATACTATACATAATATCTTCATCCATCAATGATTTCAATATTCTCAATACCTAACGATAATTATCTTCCTTTTTAAATTATAATACGTACGCACAATAAAAAATATCATATTTGTAGAAATAATCTTGATAATGTCAAGAAGTGACAACTTATACTTATTAGTCTTATATATGTAATCCATGATAATCACACAATGAAAAGTTCTTAACAAATTAATGGAGACTGGATGAGCAAAAATTAGATTTGTAATAACGTCGTCAACATCATAGCTCATATGCTTGTAAATATATTTACTTGTACTATAATTTTGTCCATTGTGTTGTTTCATCTAATACAATATGTGATTTGACTTAATGTTGCACTTTTATTTTATCTAGCAAATTCATTTATTAATTAGTGAGTTTTCTTGCATGTGAATGACCTTTAAGATATCGTGATAATTGGTGATTATGTATATCACAACTAAACGTCAACTTTTAGTAAAAAATATTTTCTACCATTCTTACTTTTAAAGAAAACGAATAATTATATTTTCTTGTTTCGATTCCCTTCTCCTTCTCATTTTTATCCTTAAAGTCTTTTAGTTTTTCTTTAGAATGGAAAACTTCACTTCATTTACAAGCAAAATCAATCCTGTCTTCTATCGTGCACACCTATCTTAGACTTTTTCATCACAATCATCATTCCATTATTTGTTATAGTAGACTTCATGAGATCAAATATTATTCGAAATAAATACCTATAATGAAATAGCATAAATTAATACATACCAATAAAGTCATTTGTACTATTTATTGTAAACATATAATATATCTCACTTCATTTGTCTTCAATAAATTGTTATAGTCGATATTATATCCATCTCGTAATTCATATGCTCTATCGTTTTGTAAAAAAATTAGCAATTCAAAATCAATTAAAAAATACATAGAATCAGTAAAACCTATCAAACATTCTTAGTAGGTTCGGTAATGATAATGAACATACTTGGAATGTTCGATGGCCACTACCAAACCTATCTTTTTAATATTATCATTCAAAATATGTTTCGGTAGAGTCTACCGAACATTTAGTAAAGGTTTAATAAACATTTAGCGAAGATTCAATATCTACCAAACCTTTACTAAACGGTACATTCTATCGAATCTATTTGCAATTTGCAAGAAAAATAATGCTATTCGAGATCAATTTCAATTGACTCTTGGGTCGATATTGTTTGAATATTTATTATTCTTTCGTATCTTTAATATATATCTATTCAATTTTTAGTATTTTTAATAATTGAGTATTAAAATATTAGGGTTTGTGAGTGATCGGTAGAAGAAGAGGTAGATGAAAGGAATATTGAGTTTGAGATGGAGTAGGAGTAGTGTGATGTATTGAAATTTTAAAATATGTTTTTTTTTTTGTGAATGAAATATATTTAGTGAGATGTCTCTGTTTAATTAATTTTAAATATTTTATAATTAGCAGTATGTATCCGATGAAAATTAAAGGCTTGTTTGGCTGCTTAACTTAAAAATTATTTTCAAATCGTAACTCAATTTTTTTATTGCTTTTAAAAATAATTAGGTGTTTTAACAATATTAAAAAAATAAATAAAAAAAAATGATTGTTTTGTTGTTTGGCTAAATTATAAACTTGTTTTTATTGTACGCTTTTTAATGTTAAATTTAATATTATCATAATAGTTGAACATTGTATTTGAATTTAGATTCTCTAGACTTTATGTAATTTATTTAAATTTATGTAATTATTATAAATAAAATGAAAAGAAAAACAACATTGTAATGATGATTGATTATATTGTAACATTTAGGCTATTAAGAGCAAATCTAAAGATTTTATGGCCTTAGGAAAAATATAGAAATATGATCTTAAATAATTCCATAAAGAATTAGAATTACTAAAATAAGAATATTTATTTGTTTTTATTTTCAAACTCTAATATGATAAAGTTGAAAAAAATTAAAACATTGATGAAGAATTAAAAATTTATTTTTAACTTGGTAAAATTTATGTTTTTTAAGAATTACTACTTAAGCTTTTTTTTTTTTTTTTTTTACTAATTTGGTGTTTTATCTATTTAATTATAAAATAATAAGATATTTTATTTATTATTAACGTTAAATGTTAATTAATTGAATTACTTTGAGCGATTAAATTGCGCATTAAGAACTTTTATCGAATTTGGGGAGAATGTTGGTTTCATATGATAATCTCATGACTTATTTTATTAAGATATTAAAATAAATTCTAATTGAAGTCACTTGATTAATAATACATGAAAATATAAAGTATTAAATTGATTGAAAAAAAAACTTAAATTGATAAATTGAGAGTAAATTCAAATTTTTAATAAGAAATAAAACATTTTTCACTAAATTAAATCATATATTTCTATAAAAAAAAAATATGAATAATATGTCACAACTATTTTAGTGTCACAAAAAACAGTAATAAACATACGGTGGGATATAAATTATCAAATATTTTTTTTAAAATTTGTTATTATGTTTTTAACGTATGTAAATTTAACTTCCTAAGATTTTAGAATTTTTTAACATAATATTAAATATATGTTTGTAGATAAATTTCTTAAAGTTGTTTTAGTTTAATAAATAAAAATTAAAAAAGGAAAAGGGATAGAAAAGGGTTGAAAGTACATAAAATTTTTGGCTGCTTATGCATATAATAATTTAATAGAATAATGCTAACTAATACAAGGTATGAGAGGTTGAAGTTGATGAAATTGTTTTTCATGTTTCCAAATTTTTTGAAAATATTGAAAACAACTTAGGGGTGTTTTCAAAAAATTTATTTTTTAGAATAACAGATTTGTAAAAATAATGCTACAAATGAATGGCCAAACATTTCTTTATTTTAAAAAATAATTTTTTGTTCTTAAAAAGAAAAAAAATTGCTATGCAAGCATCCTACTTACTGAAACAAATTACGATGTGTGGTCTCAATTGATAGAGATGCATATTGTTGAACAAGAAAAAATCTCCTTCATCATAAGCAAAACCACTCCACCTGTTGTGTTTAACAATAGATATGACAAATGGTATGTTGAAAATCAAAAGGTGAAGCGCTAGCTTCTAATGTCCATGTCTCCTGGCATTATGAAGCGCTATCTCCGTATACTCACTGCATGTGAAATTTGTAATACTCTTTCCAAAGCTTTTTATGACGGTAATGATGAGATGTATGTTTCTTCTTTTCATTGGCAAGCTTTTTTTGCTAAATAAGATGCCAAATCACTTTCTGTATACTATGGAGAATTAAACAAAATATTTCGAGAACTAGATCATCGTGATAAAGTGGTCATGAAGGATCCTCATGATGTTACCGCATATCGACAATCCATTGAGCGTACCCAAATACACATATTTCTTGTTGTTTGGATAAAAATTATGATCAATTTCAAGGAGAAATTTAAAGTTATGAATCATTCCTCAGTTTGGAAGAATGTTATTCCTTAGTCCGCGTGAGGCCATATCATCTGCTACTTTGAATGGGAAAATTGAGAAACTTGAAGCTTTCGCTATGATTTCCCGCCATCGACCCAGTAAGAGGGCATAAGACTAGCCCAAATCCACAAATCCAAAGAATTTCAATAGTTTAGATAAACTGACATATAAATGCACTTAGTGCAATTAAACCTGTCATTCAAAAAGTCATTGCTTTGAACTTATTGGATATCCCGATTGGTGGGACTCAACATGGCATCGAAATTCCAAGCAGCCATCTACTGCAGCAGTAGCTCAAACGCAGGACGATAATACTGCCCCTTCATCATCCTCATTAGTAACCACTATAAACACATGAGGTAATATATTAACCATTTCTACACCTATTTTGAATAGTGCATGGATAATTGATTCTAGTACTATTGATAATATGACATTTGATGTTAGACAAGTGTCAACCCTTAATCCATCCTCCCAAAATTGTGTCTCCATGGCCAACGATAATACTACCCCTGTTATTAGGGAAGGATCATCTCATCTTACTGATACTTTACATCTTGATCCTGTGTTAGTAGTTCATTCTTTAGATTATAACCTTATGTCGGTCTCACAAATCACTAATACCTTAACTTGTGTTGTTATTTTTGGCCTAATTGTTGTGTATTTAAGGACATTCAGACTCGACAAACGACTGGTTATGGTGTTAAGAGAGGACAGCTGTATTACTTGGACTTGGAGTCAAACGCTTCTAGCTGATTACAACAAACTTTTGCAGTATAAAACACTAGTTCACCTAAGAAGATAACTGAGATTTGGCTCTGGCATCGACATTTGGGACATGCCTAATTTGGTTATTTAAAAAGGTTGTTTCCTAGTTTATTTACGAATTTGAATATTTCTATTTTCAAATGTGATATTTGTGAACTTGCAAAAAGTCATTATGCTTCATTTCCTTTGATTTTAAATAAAAGTTCAATTAATTTTTATGGTTATTTACTCTGATATTTAGGGATCCTCCCAAGTTCTCACATTGGGAGGATCACATTAGTTTGTTACCTTTATAGATTATTGTATTAGGATGACCTGGTTGTGTTTGATGAAGTCCAAATTAGAAGTCAGGTTAGTATTTTAAAAGTTTTATAACACCATTAGTACACAGTACATTACTTGAATACAAGTGTTAGGAGTGATAATGGTGGGAAATACCATAATTCTAAACTTCGGCAATTTTTGGACTTTCATTACTTAATCCATAAAACTAGTTGTCTAGATACACCTTAACAGAATGAAATGGCCCAATGCAAGAATAGATACTTATTGGAAGTTGTTTGCGCTTCCCTAATCGTGACTCATATGCCCTTATGCTATTGGGGCAAAGCTTTTCTATCTGTTGCATATCTCATCAATCGTGTTCCATCTCGTACTAATAACTTCAAAACACCCTTTCAAACACTTGTAAAAGCTATTGTTGCTCCAACAGTCCTAAACCTACCCCTGCATGTATTCGAATGTGTTGCCTATGTTCATCTTCACAAACACCAACGAAGTAAATTACTTCCTCGCACCTTGAAATGTGTCTTTGTTTGATATGCTATTCATCAAAAAGGATACAAATGTTATCATCCTCCTACTCAACGCATCTTTATTACTATGAGTGTTGTCTTTCATGAAGACAGTATGTATTTCTCTAAGTTTGACTTTCAAGGGGAGTGTCTTGAAGAAATTCAGACTCTTGTATACAATCATGAGGAAAATATGGTGGAAGTAACTGATCAAAATGTAGGTGATTTGGATCATAGTGATCAAAACTTGGATGTGAGTGGTGATACCCTACATAACGACATAATAAGTATAGAATTGAATGAGTTGGAATCTAGTGGTCCAAACTTGGATATAAGTGGAAATGAACACACAGAAAGCCAAGAAATTTTTGAAACCAAGCTTGAATCTTTCTTAATTGATATATCAAACTAATCGTTGTGTGAAGATATTTCTTATATAGTGTATGATCCTTCTAGGAGACAGATACCACAATGTCTTACTAGAGGTATTCCAAAACCTACATATGAACCATAATTGTCTAGTAAAGTAAGATATTCTATGAATCATTATATTTCTACACATTACTTATCAAAATCAAATCAGTCATTTGTCAACCAATTATCTATTGTATTTATACGAAATAGTGTGCAGGAAGCATTAAATGATCTAAGATGGAAAGCTACAATGAATGAAAAGATGGCTTCCTTGTAGAACCAAACTTTGAAGCTCGTCAACTGATCCATGGAAAAAAAAAACTTGTTAAGTGTCAATAGATCTTTATTGTGAAATACAAAGTTGATGGAATGATCGAATGTTTTAAGGTGAGATTGGTGGCAAAAGGGTATACTCAAACTTATGGAATTGACTACAATGAAACGTTTGCACCTGTAGCCAAAATCAACACAGTCTGAGTTTTGTTATCTTTAGCTACAAATTTTGATTGACCATTACAACAGTTTGATGTGAAGAACACATTCCTACATGGTGAACTATTTGAATAGGTTTACATGGATCTCCCACCAGGGTTCATGGTAACAGAAAGACAAAATCAAAAGGTGTGTATGTTGAAGAAATCGCTACATGGATTAAAATAGTCCCTTAGAGCTTGGTTCAAACAATTTACCAAATCCATGACAACCTTTTGCTACAGACAAAGCAATTCAGATCATACGTTACTTTTAAATAAGCGACATGGGAAGATTACTACACTCATTGTATATGTGTATGACATGATTGTTATAGGCAACGATCCAAAAGAAATGAGAGCTTTGTAAGAATACTTGTCCAAGGAATTTGAAATGAAAGACTTAGGCCCCTTAAAATACTTTTTGGAAATTGAAGTATCTCAATCAAGTAAATGAATCTTCCTATCTCAGAGAAAGCATGCCTTAAATCTACTACATGAAATTGGTATGTCAGCCTGCCAACCAGTTGACTCTCCAATTGAAGAGGGTCTGAAGATATGTATTGAGACAAGTCAGGTACTAGTGAACAGGGAGAGATACCAGAGACTTGTTGAAATATTGATGTACTTAACTCACACAAGACCAGATCTCGCCTATGCTCTAAGTGTTGTTAGCCAATTCATGCATAATCTAGATGAGCAACATATGAATGTATTCATGCGCATTTTGAGGTATCTAAAATCTGCTCCAAGAAATGGAATTATATTTTCTAAAAACACAAACAAGCAAAACATCAAAGTATATACTGATGCTGTTTGGGCTGGAGCAATTGACGATAGACTGTTAACTTCAGAATACTTTATCTTTGTAGGTAGAAACTTAGTTACATGGAGAAGCAATAAACAAAATATTTGGGCACAATGCAGAAGGTGAGTATAAAGAAATGACCTTAGGAGTATGTAAAGCACTGTAGTTGAAATTTCTCTTATAAGACCTAGGTTACTTCCCAAAGCAACCAATTCAGCTATATTGTAACAACAAAGCAGCATGTGATATAACCCATAATCCAGTTCAACATGACTATACAAAACATGTCGAAGTAGATAGATTTTTTATTAAGAAAAAATTAGATGAAAAGGTTGTGAAACCACTAAAGATTTGATCAGAAGATCAATTAGCTAATATTCTTACCAAATATGTATCTAGTCGGGTGCTCTCAAAGTTCTTGAACAACACTATGCCAAAAAATGGCTTTAAAGACAGTCATTAACCGTCATTGTAAAGTTACGATGAGGATTAAAAAAAATACAATGACCGTCATCTATTCAGGCGTCATCGTAAATAAGCATTTTTAATGACGGTCGTGACCGTCATGAAAAATAAAAAACGACCGTCATAAAAAATATATTCTATGACGGTTTTTGTTTCATGACTATCATTGTAAACTGATATTGACCGTCATAAAAAATATCAAATAAAATTTGAAAATAATGTCTAGTACATTATTCAATGACGGTTATTTAAATAACCGTCCTAAATATGTGTGTGTGTATATATATTAAATATTATGCTTTCCATATATCCTGTTTTATATATATACATATATTGACCATACGAATAATAAAATATCAATAATTTTATTAATAAATCTGTAATCTTCAGTTAGTAATTAGTTTTTAATTTTTCAAAACTTAAGTAGGTCTATACTCAAAATGAAAAATATATATTTATCTAAAATAATCTCACTATACATTAGCTAAAATAAAAGTAAAACTTTATATGTTCTACTATTTACAAATATGCATTGTCACATATATGCATCACTCTTGTCTCAATTGAAATAGTTTTTCCTTTGTATAACGCAACTTGTGCTTCCACTACAAAAATTAAGAACAAAACTGAGTAGGTTGCAGAAGTTTTTCGATTGTTTAATAAATGGATTTTCAATAACTAGTAAGAACAAAAAAATTAATCATGTAAGTCATCGTAGATCTCATTTGACATGAAGTTCCCCTCTCACAGTCGCAGGAGTCACAGGCAATACTACTAATTTCCAAAAGCATAATACTATCACATCCATTCCCCTAATAAAATAAAAAGATACACAAGGGAGTTTGATGATTACCTGCTTAAATGTGACTGATCCACTGTAGTCAACATCAATGAAAGCAAATATCTGCGACAACAAAAATTATTTGTGAACTACAAACAAAGAAAAGATTGAACCAATAAGATATATAATAGAACAAATATATTTTATCAAATATGCATATAGATATAGCATTCAAGCATGTATCTGTGACAAATCAAGATGAGAAAAAGACCTGCTCGTCTATCTTTAAACATGACCATTTATTGTTAACAATTACAAGGAGCGAGGCAGTGAGCAATGAAACTAGCAAAAAAAGCCTACAAATTGTCTTGCTTTTAAAGAGAAAAGAAGCTTTATCTACCAAATTCTTTTATATATATATATATATATATATAATGAAACACCTAACTTGAAGATCATACATTTCACAAACTTTATTTTGGAAAAGTAACAACTTATGTACTCCCAGAATGACTTGGAATAATTTTATAATACAATGGTTAACAAAGTATCAATATTTTTGTAGAAAGTTATACATAGCCAAGGTCTAGAAAAGCAATTTAATGTTGAGTAACAGACTAACCTCTTTGGATAAAGTACAATGCTTGAGCCGCAGGACCTTTATAAAATTATGATATTTAACTTGACCACTGTATGCAAGATAAAAATGAGTTTAAACTTTCATAAATGAAAATGCTTAAACATAAAATTCAAATTCAAATACTGAAAAAAAAAATGCATAGTTGTAAAGAAATTGAAGATTAAAATAAAATTTTAGTTAACTATCATAATTTAGATGATAAAAGAATTAAGAATCAGAGTACATGATGCGGAAAGGACCAAAAAAATATATAGAAACCATTATATTTAGTTTGATTAAGCAATTTAGCTATGTTATTAAATTAAAGGAAAGATTACATTCATGCTTGTCCTCCCTTCCTATCCCTCCTCTTTCTCTGTTTGCTAGAAATCTATGGCATTCAAATACACATGACATCTTATATGCATAAAATCTAGAGCAAGTAGTTCAAATAGAATAAGAGGATCGAGTTCTATCTAAGAAAACAGAGGTAGCAATCAAAACTTATTCAGAAAACTGCTAGCAACTCAACAGGCGAACAAACTCAGGTATTTGTTCACTAGTCGAGTTGGGGGGGGGGGCGGGGTTCACTATCAAGAGTGTGGCATTTGTACTTGAGAAAAATAATATCATGGGAAAAGCTATGAGAAGCCTTCTGTGTCCTTTAAATCTAAAGGGATGAAATGACCAATCATGCCACAGGAAAGATAGATATAGAACTCAATACCATGCAAATTAAAGCACCCTAAAAATCAAAATGTTGCCTAACGAAAAGAAATTGTAGCGTAGAAGCCTATAAGTTAGAGATAAAACACTCTAAAAGGAGAAACCCATCTTTGACTTTTAGGCCTGATGCATCAAAAATAATATCACCAAATTTTGTTGGCAAACACCGGTGTTTATATTTTCTAGTTGTATATGAAAATTAATCTGAAGTTAAAAACCATACAGAACCCTTTACCTCTAATAGTAATACATCACCATAGAACATGAAATAATAATAAAGGGAAACAATAATTATATATATAATTTACAGTATTATGTATAAGGGTAAAAAAAAAAAAAAAAACATTGAATTCGGGTCAGGGAGAAAACATAAACCTTACCATAGAACATGAAATTCCATTATTCCAAATACTGATTTTATTAATAATATTTGACAAGTAACAAGAATAAATTAATTCATATATACCTGAAGACGAATTGTGAAGGAGGATGGCTAAATTGTTATGCAGCGATGGCGGCCAAACGGTTGTGTAGCGAGTGGCGAGGCGAGTGGCGAGGACGATCGGTGAGGACGAACGGCAATTGAGGAACGACAGCGAGCAGCGAATTGGCGATGACGAACGGTGAGTGAGGAAAGGCAGCAACGGCGAGTGGTGACCGGTGACTGGCGACCGGCAAAGGGTGAGAGAAGGGAAGACAGGGGCGAGCGACAATCAATCTGAGAGTAGTGAAACTGAGTGAATCTGAGGAGGAGAAATATACTATACCCTAGAAGTTAGTTTACGTGTGTTATAATAATACGATAAAAAATTTTGTATTATTAATTTAAAAGGTTTTTATGTCGGTCGTTTTTTAATAACAGTAATAGAATATATTTATTTTTAATTTTAAAATTTTTGATGACTATTATAACTTAAATGACCATCATAAAAAAAAATTTATTCATATTTTAAAGTTTTAATGACGGTCATTTTTAAAACGACCGTCATCGTAATTTTAAAATTTATGACCGTCATCGTTATTTCATGTACACATTTTTAATGACGGTCATTTTTTAGAAAAAAAAACGGTCGATTGTCCTTAAAAGGGATTTTTGGCGTAGTACAAGTTAGACATATATGATATCTATGCAATAACTTAAGGAGGATTACTAAGATTCTTTGTTAAAATAAGAAAGTAAATTGAAGCATAGTATGATAGAGATCATTGCATTTTAATTAATATTATTTTTTGACCACTTTTATTTTTATTATAAATACATATTTTATGTACAAAGTAATTATTCAAAAATATACAAACAATTTTTTATTATCGTTGCAAACTAATACACATATGGATGATTTATAAAATATAGACGTTAAATTATAATTTAATTTTTTAAAAATAAAAGCCGTGAAGAAAAATTCTTTTTTAGTTTAAACTAAAAAAGTGAATATAATACTGATGAAAATGAGTTTAGAGACTTTTATGAATATTATTATAAGAAAGATATCTGATATAATTTGTAGTCTAAACAAAATTATATTCACATCAGTCTTCTATTATACAAATTTTTTTTTTTTTTTTGTGTGGTCTATATGTAGCTCTAAGTCACATATTCTAGAGAAAAAAAAATGTATACCTATAAAATAAATTACATATGAAAAATGTTAACTATTAGCAGTTATCTTTTTTAAATTTGTTAAAACTAATAATTTATAGATTTAATTGTATAATATAATTTTTTTTTTTTTATATATGAAATTTTATTTTTAACTCATCTTACTAATAAAAATATATGTTTATTTTTCTTATAACGAAAATAAACATATATTTTTTTAATGGCATAAGAAAATGAATATATATTTGATTTATTAATGAATAAAAAATAAAACTAATTTATACGTCGTTGTATATATACATGTCATATTAAATGGTTTCAAATTTTTCTATAAAAAAAAAAAAGAGTTTCAAATTTATTAATTTTCAAAGATAAGGATATCGTTTGGCACCAAGCTTGTGGATTGACTTCTTATTTTGGCTTACGAGTTATTATCTGCATTCTCTCAGGATTTAAACTTCCACATACAAACATTGTTTATATTTTTATGTCACAAAACAACTTCACTTTTCAAATGTTATTTGAATTCTTTTATATTTGCTTTGAATGATAAACTACAATAATAATAAATAAATAAAAAATGCTAACAATCTCCAAAAATTTTGTACAAAATTGAGCTTTCAAAGTTTAAGTTTCAAAATTTTCTGTTGAATACTTTTCTTTAACATTAAGGAGAGACACATAATAGTTTAGCTAAATGCAGTTTAAAAGTTCAACTGATCCGACTTTTAGTTGAATAAATTCCCGACACTTCTTCAAGAGAAAAAGGAAAGAAAGAAGAAGATATATATTTATTATTTGAAATATTATTAAGATATAATTTTAATATCTTAGTTATTAAGAGAAAAAGGAAAGAAAGAAGAAGATATAATTTTATTATTCCCGACACTTCTTCAAAGAAAAAACTGTGGAATTACATGTATTATGTTCAGATGCAATTCAATATGAAAAGACAATTGTCATTTTAAATAGCACAATTACTTCAAAGTGTAAAATAATATATATTTAATAGTATGTGTGAATATTTTTTAGATATGTTATTTTAATAACTATTTTATATTTTAAATAAAAAAGTAATAAGCGTCATTTTATGTTTAGACTTTTTCTGAATTTTCCAGCGCCCTTCACCTTTTCTTAATAAGAAACACCCAAGGCTCAAGTAGAGATGGCAATTTTATCCATCGGGTCGGGGCCCCGCGGGTACCCGAACCGTTTAAGTCAAAACGGGGCGGTTCAAATCGGGGCGGATACGGGTCGGTACAATATCCAAATGGGTACCCGTTTGAAGTTATTTCAGTCTTTCTGTCTCACTCACATTTAGGTTACACAAATCCTTTTTTCGTTTGCCTCCGCCAATCCGCCAACTCCAGGCGCCCGCAGCCCTCACCTCTGCAGGCTGCAGCTCCGCCACTGCCACCGCCTTCTTCCTCACCTGTCATCATCGTTTTCATCGGCTGTTTCCATTTTGCATAAACTCTAATTTCTCACGCTGGTATAAGCTCTAATTTCTCTGTAGTTATTTGGGTTGTTTTGATTTCTCAGCATAAATTATAAGATGTTTCTGTTTCAAATCTTTACTTTCTCCTATCAGCAACCATCCTGATTTCTTTGCGTGGATTCCGCTTTTTTTCAATCGTCATCAATTTCATTTTGTTTTATTTAGTCTTATTCATGTAATACTGCAGCCAAATATTGACATCATAGTCATCGATCTTAGCTAAGTAATATATATATATATATATAATTAATTTGTGATTGATAGTAAAGATAAAGGTAAAAGGTAATTTATGCTTATTTTTAGGTAATATAGATGAACCTGAAATCATTTGTGACAATAGTGGTGTTCTTGTTGTTGAAGCCAATGCTAACATCCCTTTAATGTCTGATCATGTTTTGTGATATCTTTACTTTCTGGTACTTTATACCAAACAAATAAAAGAAATGGAAAATCAAATTTTTAACAGGAAACAATTTCTGTATGCAGTGCCTGTCCTGAGAAGATTGTGGAGTTTGAAGGGAGTAAAGTTCAAGCAAATAAACAAAATGGGCGCAAAGCAAGGCAAAAGAAATCAAGGGATAGTTGTTCTGTGAATGAAGTTGAGAAGAGACTCCAAAATCTATTGCTTGACATTGAATCTGGAAGCAATACCTTTGGCTTCAAGAGAAGTGATATCAGGAAATTGCATGGTTGCCTCAAACATTAATCCAAATAGAGATAATACCATTTAAATTATTAATATTAGAATTTTATTATTTTTTAGAGATTGTATTTATTTTTGTTTGAATTCTGATTGAAAGTGGAATACAGCAGATGTTGTTTTTCTAAGGTTAAAAAAAAAGTCAACGGGTCAACGGGTCGGGTTTTTGACCCGTGGTTATAACCTGACCCGAAACCGAAACCGAAAGATCCAAATCACTTCGGTTTTTTTGCCCCACGGGTCAGTTCGGGTCGGGTCGGTTTTGACCCGAACTGCCCCATTGCCATTCCTAGGCTCAAGTAAAGTTTTCACTTCTCCGTGGCCCCTTCTAAACTTATACCCATGCAATTTGCTCCCGAATTAAACAGAAGCAACAACAGTTCGCAACTAGTCGCTCATGACCATCGACTGTCTTGTCCTTGGTATCCCCTCTTCTTCACTCTACTATTCATCGTACATCAACAGCTCGTTACCCTTTTCGTTGTTTTGTTTTTCAGGGGCTGGGCAAGAGGTTGGGAAGAGCTGTGTTGTTTTGACTATCAATGGGAAGCGAATCATGTTCGACTGCGGGATGCATATGGGCTATCTCGATCATCGCCGATACCCGGACTTCTCTCTCATTCCTAAGTCTTATAGCTCAAGCTTTGATCATTCTCTCGATTGTATCATCATAACCCACTTGTAAGTCCTCCCTCAATCCATATATGTTATAACTTATACCCAACGGCTTAGTCATAGCTAGTTTGCTGTGTTTTCATGAAATTCATTTGCATTTTGGTGTTTGTGGAATTGGGTAGTCACTTAGATCACGTTGGGGCACTTCCTTACTTCACTGAAGTTTGTGGATACAATGGACCTATTTACATGACGGTAAGTGATTGTTAAAATGTTAAAGTGATGGTTTTCTTTTATTTTCTTTTCTTATTTGGATAACAAGTTTCTGAGTCACCGGAGAATGTGATATTTATTCTGATATAAGCAGATTATTTTCTTCACCTAGAGTTCAGTCAGTACATATAGGAATGTATGTCTTGTACTGTATTGAATCAATGTTTTGTCATAAACTTAAGTTTTCACCCGGTCCGATCATAAATAGCATGAACAAAAACTAATTGGTCCCAAAATAGCATCTAAAATCTGTTCATACAAATAACATTCAACTAATGTACAACTATGTACACATTTTGTACATAGTATGAATATCTGTATGCATACATTATGTATATTTGTAAGTACAAGTTGACATACTATTTTGGGGCCTCAAACTTGTTTTGACCACTATGGTCCTTAACTGAATTCATCAACTTATTATTATTATTATTCGCTTTAGATGCTTTATCTGATGATATCATTGCGAACTACTAAGTAATAACTATTAGTTTTAAATCAGCTATTAGTAGTTTTTGCAAAGGATAGACTGTTTTTTCGTGCATTTTGAATAAAATGCTTTTATCTTTAAATTAATTAATTCCCACCCCATATAAATTATTGAAATATCATCAGTGCATATCCTTTGCTGATCAAACTATTATCTATGTAAGCTGAAATAAGAAATAGTCGACCTTAATTGTGAGGCATATGATGTTTCTTGCGAAAAATATTGAGATGTAAAGCATATGAAAGTAAGAATAATTGCATTTTGCTTATGTAATGTATTCAATGCTACACCCATATCGATCTCTCTGATAGTTTTGTATGAGTAAATCTTTAACCTTCTCTATCTTCTTATCTTGTTAGACTCATTGGATGGCATACTAGATTACTCTTTTGAGCTTTAAGATTCATAATAATAATTTTTTTGCAATGAATATCCTTGTAAGAAGTATTGAATTGCAGTATCCAACAAAAGCATTGGCCCCACTTATGTTAGAGGATTATCGGAAAGTGATGGTTGAGCGGAGGGGCGAGGAAGAACAGTTTACTACTGACCATATAGGGGATTGCATGAAGAAAGGTACATAATTACCTTTTAGTAACATCTAATGTAATATGTGATTTGCTATTTATTTGTGTTTTTCAGTTGACATAATGCCCGTTGATGGGTTTTTTGTTTTTGCAATTGATGATCCTTAGTGGCGAGCTTAATTTCCCTGGAAAATGAGCTGCCTGTTAGGATGTTCCTCGTTTTTGCTACAGTCAAAATCCTGCATCAGCTTTGTCAAAGAGCACTTCATTTGCTTGTAATGTTGATATTGGATATTTATGTTCTTTGATCCTGTATAGAGATCTTTCTTTGATCCTGTATAGAGATATCAAACTTCTGAAACTCGGTGATTGAACTTTCCAAATTATTCTTCTTGTTTTTGCTTGGTGAAAATATCATGCTTTCCAGTCTACATTTTTTTTGCTCCTCCTTTTCTAGCTCACTTTTCTATTTTTTTTTTTCTCTATTGGTATAATCGGTGTTTACTATTGATTGTTTTATTCCTGCAGTTATAGCTGTGGATTTGAAGCAGACAGTACATGTTGATGAAGACCTTGAAATTCGTGCATACTATGCTGGACATGTTAGGCTTTTAATCTAACCTTAATTTACATATTTTCATAGTAATATTTATATGCATAGTAATGATACTAGTATGCAAGATTCTCACTTTAAGTTAATTCATGACTAGACTTGTTAAGCGTTTCCTGGGAAGGTTTTTTTCTCCAAATAGTATTTGTGTCATGTTATACCTCTTAGTGTATTACTATTTGGAGTTATTTTGATATTTAATGGCTCTGTTAAGCATAAATTGTATTCTTAAAAATCTTCTTTCAAATTTTCTAGTCCTGTAATTTAAACAGACTTGTAATTACTTTCCAACTACTACCTCCTTTTCTGGTTGGACAAAATCGGTGCCAATTATGACATTCTTCCCTCCATTCTTGAAAGCACTTTAAACCTTGTGGATTGTGTAGGCATGATACATTTCTCTCCCTCCCTTTCTCCCCCCTCCTTCCTAGTCCTACCTCTTTCAATTAATGTGAAATAACACACCTTTTAGTTCTAGATGACATGATCTCATTAAAAATCCATTTTTGTACTATCACTAGACACCTAATTCGTTTTTTGAATTTTATTATTTTGATTTATTCGTCATCTTGCCCCACTTTTGCTGATGGTCTACTGCTTAATGTGAATTGCCAATTTTTGGTAATTAAACAATTTTGTCAGACGAATTGGAGTAGTGAAGTTCACAAACTCCTCTTTGTTACAGTTGAATGTGTAAGAGTAGGGTAAATAAGCTCACATTCATTCCCCAAGGAAAACTTCCAATGTTATTATCACTTACTAAATCGTCCAACAAAGGGTACATGGACTTAGAGATGTAAAGTCAATTGACCCATCTCATCTCATGTCACATTTAGTGTCCCTTATGGGCTTATGGTACAATATTGTCTCATCTCATTTAAATGTCATCTTATCTCATTTATATTGTATTCGTAATGTGCTTAACTTTCAACATAATATTTTATCATTTTTCTTATTAAATTTTTACATTATAAATAATCATGTATCATATTTTTCATTGTTCTTGTATTTTTTCTTGTCGTATTTAGGCCCATTTAGGACAAATAAGATATCTCAATTAGTACCATCTCGTGATAAATTAATTGAGCCAAGATAAGATGAGTTTTGAAAATTAATGGGTTGTAACATAAGTCCCATTAACATCCCATCTCAATTTACACCTCTAACCCTCAATAAAATTCACTCAAAAGGATATGGATTTTATTAAATCAGACTTCTTTCATGATTTAGAAGCCCCAATCACATAAAAGTTTCCAAAGGCTTTATGAACTACAAATGCTAAAACTAGTGCCATGTTGGAGAAACCTGGAACAGCCCTCCAAGCAGGTAAATTTAGATCCAGAAATTCTTGTTCTTTAAGAATTATGAGGAAGATCCATTAAAAGAGCGAATCATTAACTTTTACTCTTCTAGAAAACTAAAACGTACTAGAAAAGAGAAATACCTTCAAATTCAATTGTTGGGTAACATTCAAGGTTCATTTGGGATTACTTTAGAACAAATTAAAAAAAAAAAAAAAGATTTTGGAACTATGTTTGTTAGTCTTGGTGTTTGGTAAAAACTGGTAACAGTTTTTTTTTTAGAGAGGTAACAATGATTCCCTCTCTAAATTAGAAATTATACTTTCATTTCTATCCTTGTACCTTCTATGTATAACTCATGTGTCTATTGTAGTAACCAAAATGTGCTATAGCACTTCATGACTTTTTTCTTGTTCAATAACTTCTATACTTAATTTACCAAATAACAACTGACTTTCTCTACCCCAAAGCTACAATGCCAAAGCTGATTTTCTCTCAAGCAACGACAAGATCAAGGTAGCCTTCTGCCCGCCTGAACAGCTCTTGAAAATTGGCCATTATTTTCTCTAATTAAGTAGCAAACTTATTATAAGCAATGTATCCTTTTTGTGTTTGCATGATTTGATAGTAGCTATAACCTGCTATGTCTTTTTTCTTAAAGAGTTATATCAAATGACATTTATTTATATAGAAAACTTTATGTCAGCTAAACTAACCGATAAATCTAATCAAAAAAATTTAACAAATTCAAACTCCTCTCCACTTATAGGAAATATATTTTGTAAAAGTTTCTTGGGTCCCTACATTTTCTAAAAGCTAAAGCATATAGGGGAGAGACAAAACAATAGTTTTTTTGAGCTCCGTTTGGAGTACCTTTTATTTTTTTCTCTCAATTAGTGTTCTTATGTTTAAATTAGGGTTCATATACTTTATTTTTCAATTCTTTATTCTTCTATTACTTTATCAAATTTCTTCACATTCGAAAAGATCTATTGTACAGTTCAGATATGAATATTTTAATTTCAGATGTAATTTTTGGGAATTACACCTCCTCGACTTTACAGGCTAAAACATATGGAAATAACCAAATGATATGTTTGGTTTTTTCGTCAAAATTGGATCAAATTTGCCAGAAATTCAAGAACCTATCTATGATGATCGATCACTGTCTTATACAGTATTGACCCCAATGCCCAATAAACGCCGTTTTTATTGTGCTTATAATAAGCTGAATTATTTTGCCTTTATTGGACATTAGGGTCGATACTGTATAAGATAATAATTGATCATCATAGATAGGTTCTTGAATTTCTGGCAAATTTGGTCCAATTTTGAAGGAAAAAACAAACGTATCATTTGGATATTTCCAAATGCTTTAGCCTGTAAAGTCGAAGAGGTGTAATTTCCAAAAATTTCATCTGAAATTAAAATATCCATATCTGAACTGTACAATGGATCTTTTCGAATGTGAAGAAATTTGATAAAGTTATGGAAGAATATGAACTCTAATTTAAACATAATAACACTATTTAAGAGAAAAAAAAATGAGAGGGTACTCCAAGCGGAGTTCAAAAAAACTATGGTCAGTTGGTGGAGTATTGGGGGTGGTCCTTATAATATTACAGAGCCACCCCTCGCCCCTTTTATCTGCCACGTGGCGTGCGATGATTGGTGGAAAATTTGAAGTTCATAGATAAGGGAATAGTGTAGGAAAAAATATGTGGCTGGGATTTAAAGCTTATCCGATATTGTAAATGCTACAATATTGTGGCACTACAATGTGTGGAAATCACGAAGAATTAGAAAATCAGTTAGGATTTATTGTTAGTCAGTTAGAAGATAAAACAGAAAATATTTTATTTCTCTTATTCTTGATTTACTTTCGATTCATTAGTTTTTATTATATATACTCTCGTATTGTATATACTTTTACATAAGAAAATAATAAAACAATTATAGTTTTATTTATTCACCCATATGGTATCAAAGCCAACGCTCGTCCATAGAGGAACATACTAGCTAATCTCCGTCCTCTGGTCGTACCAACAAGGAGATAGAGGGGATGGCCACATCCACCCATGGTGGTGCTGATAATTCCCCACTCCAATTTACCATTGAGAAACTGAATGGCAAGAATTACCGAGAGTGGGCTCAGTCCATCACACTAGTAATTCAAGGCAAAGGGAAGATGGGTTACCTCACCGGTGACACTAAGAAACCCGATGATCCAGCTGGTCTTCAAAGATGGACGGTTGAAAATTCGATGATAATTTCATGGATGGTTCACTCCATGACACCATCTGTAGGGAAAACTTATCTTTTTCTTCCTACGGCAAGAGAAGTATGGATTGCTGTGAAGGAAACTTACTCGGACTTTGGAAATTCGTCTCGGATATTCGAAATTAAGACCCACCTTTGGCAAATGCAACAGGGGAATCTCTCTGTGACCGACTACTACATGGAAATAGTTGGGTTATGGCAAGAATTAGATTTGATCTGTGAAGAGGAGTGTGAATGTATTGGTGATAGTGTTCAGTACAAGAAGAAATTGGAGAACGAACGAATTTTTGAATTTTTGGCCGGCCTCGATTGCGATCTTGATGAAGTTCGAGGGAGGATCCTCGACCGGCAGCCTCTACCGTCGACAAGAGAGTGCTTCTCAGAGGTGCGGCGCGAGGAGGCTAGACGAGTGGTGATGATGAAGGATAGGATTGGAAGTGGCTTTGTAGCACGCGGGCTGGAAATTGGGCCGAAGAAGCATGCGGGTCATGGAGCTCCACCACAAACCGAAGGGCCCATGGGCCACACGCACACTCACGGGCTGAAACCATGTCTTGGTGGGCTGGGCTCAAGCTATGGGAGTTCAAGTGGGCTGGTTGGACCTGTTTTGGGTTCTTACAATTCAGTTGGGCCTGGTTTGGGCTCCAACAGCTCTCATGACTATACTAGGCCAGTTTATGAAAATTTAGCTCATGGACTCTTATCACGTGGGCCCCAAAACAATGGTGGGCAGGCCCAACACAAAAAAAGGCCTTGGTGTGATCATTGTCGTAAAACGGGTCATACAAAAGATACGTGCTGGGAGTTACACGAAAAACCAACAGACTGGAAACCGAGACAATTACAAGACTCGAGAATATCAGGTCTCTACCACTCAACATGAAAATGACAAACCTATGTCCAATTCAACATTTAATCCGGAGCAAATGGAACAACTTTACCAACTTTTTTCAAAATTCCAAACATCGGGTCAGTCTTCTACTTATGTCTCCTCTGGCTCGCTAGCACATAAAGGTAAATTTTTAACGGCTTTCCTTTCAAAAATAAATACCCCTTGGATTATTGACTCCGGGGCATTAGATCATATGACAGACAATCATGAACTTTTTTCTTCATATATACCCTGTGCTGGTAACTTAAAAGTCAGAATTGCAGATGATACTCTCTCTCCAATTGTCGGAAAATGAAGTATTAAAATTTCTGAATCTATTACTCTTGAGTCAGTCCTTCATGTCCCAAAATTATCCTGCAACTTATTATCTGTCAGTAAATTAACCGCTCACACAAATTGTTCTGCTAAATTCGTTTCTTTATCTTGTATTTTTCAGGATCTATCATCGGGGAAGATGATTGGCAGTGCTAGAGAGAGTGAATGACTTTATTACTTTGAGGCAGTCAATGTGAGTGAACAAAATTAAATTATAAATTGTAATTCTACTTCTCTTCCTAGGAATAATAATTTTTTGTTGTGGCACTTTAGAATGAGTCACCTTAATTTTCAGTATTTGAAACAATTGTTTCCTTCTCTTATTCAAAATAAAAAAGTATTTGATTTACAATGTGAAACATGTGAACTTGCAAAACATCATCGTACATCTTTTTCAAAATCCAAACCTTTCAAACCATTCGCCATAATCCACAATGATTTATGGGGACCGTCTCGGCATCCGAGTCGCACTCATGCAAAGTGGTTTATCACATTTATTGATGATCATACTCGTATTTGTTGGGTATATTTACTAAAAGATAAAACTGATGTTCGAACAGTATTTATTAACTTTCACTCCATGATATACACACAATTCCAAACACGAATTCAAATATTGCGTACTGATAACGATACGGAATATGTTAACCATTCTCTTAAAGATTATCTCCAAACTCATGGAATCATTCATCAAACCATATGTGTGTATACTCCACAACAAAATGGAGTAGCCGAGCGAAAAAACAGACATCTCTTGGATGTAGCCCGGGCACTCATGTTCACAACCAATATGCCAAAAATGTTTTGGGGCGATGCTATTTTGACATCTGCCTTCCTTATAAACAGAATGCTCAGTCGTGTTCTATCCTATGAAACACTCGTTGGAAAATTGAAACATTGTTTTCCAACTTCTCGCCTTATGTCAGATATGCCACTTAAGATCTTTGGTTGTACAACATTTGTACATGTTCATCCCACGACCGTGGAAAACTACACCCGCGAGCCCTCAAATGTGTTTTTATTGGCTACTCTCCTACTCAAAAAGGCTACCAGTGTTATGATCCCGCCACCAAATATGTTCTCACTAGCCTCGATGTCACCTTTTTTGAGACCACACCCTATTATCCTTCCAAAACTCCTCTTCAGGGGGAGAATGTGAACTCGAAAGATCAGTTTTGCTCTTTTGACCTTTCACTTCCTAGTACCTCCTTCCAAAATAATAACAGTCTTTTCTTAACAAATACAATCTCTACAACTCACCTGGAACCTGTTAACCAAATCATTCTAATGTGCCATCTATAAAAACCTATTTAGACTCAAGGGGAGACGCAGAGTCACAGGTAGATAAGGAGATACTTGTTTACTCAAGGAGGCCAAAATCAAAGTACAAAGGGAGAATCACTCTCGACACACTACAAGAATCCAACTCGGTGATGGATCCTATCCTTGAGCTCTCTTTGAATCCAGGTAACTCTAATTCCTTTGATGATTTACCTATTGCACTCAGAAAACAACCTCGATCTTGTACTTCTCACCCTATATCTAAGTTTGTGTCGTATAATGCTCTGTCTTCCACATTCCATGCTTTCACCACTAACCTTGACAGGATCGTAATTCCAAAACATATTGATGAGGCTTGGAAAATTCTCGAGTGGAGGAATGCAGTCACCACGAGCGTGGTTTGATAGATTTGCAAAAGTGATAAAGGATCAAGGTTATCAACAGGGTCAATCAGATCACACAATGTTTTTTAAACACTCCTCAGACGGTTTAAAAACAATCCTGATTGTTTATGTAGATGACATAATACTAACAGGAGATAATCTACCTGAAATTGAAAGACTCAAAAAGGTCCTTGCCACAGAGTTTGAAGTCAGAGACTTAGGACAAATGCGATACTTCTTGGGAATGGAAATTGCAAGATTGAAAAAGGGCATTAGTGTCTCACAACGAAAATATGTTATGGATCTTATAAATGAAACAGGTATGCTTGGGAGCAAACCAAGTGACACTCCTATTGAAACAGGAAAGAGAATGGAACATGATGAAAAATCAGTTGTCAAAGAAAGGTACCAGAGACTGGTCGGGAGATTAATCTATCACATACAAGACCTGACATTGTATTTGCGATAAGTGTAATAAGTTAACATATGCACTCTCCGAAAGAAAGCCACCTAGAAGCAACGTACAGAATTTTGAGATATCTTAAAGGCTCTCCTGGAAAAAGCCTTTTCTTCAGAAAAACAGATCAAAGAAGAACAAATTTTTTTTCAGATGCTGATTGGGCTGGTTCAATTGAAGACAGAAGATCCACTACTGGGTACTGTACCTTTGTATGGGAAAACTTAGTTACATGGAGAAGTAAAAAGCAAAATGTAGTAGCTAGAAGTAGTGCTGAAGCAGAGTTTAGAGCGGTTGCACAAGGAATTTGTGAAGGAATTTGTGAAGGACTATGGTTGAAGAAACTTCTAGAAGAACTACGAGTAGAGGCTGAGGTTCCACTCAAAGTTTACTGTGATAATAAGGCTGCAATCAACATCTCTTTTAACCCAGTCCAACATGATCGGACTAAATACATCGAAGTTGATAGACATTTTATCAAAGAGAAGGTTGAGAATGGTATTATCTGTATGACCTACATTCCTACACGAGAACAAACTGCAGATATTTTCACTAAAGGGCTTCAACGTCAGAGTTTCGATGATTTCATAAACAAGTTGGACATGGTTAATATCTATGCACCAACTTGAGGGGAAGTGTGGAAATCACGGAAAATTAGGAAATCAGTTAGGATTTGTTGTTAGTCAGTTAGAAGATAAAACAGAAAAACAGAAAAACAGAAAATATTTTATTTCTCTTATTCTTGATTTACTTTCAATTCATTAGTTTTTATTATATATACTCTCGTATTGTATATACTTTTACATAAGAAAATAATAAAACAATTATAGTTTTATTTATTCACCCATACAATGTCAATGCAAAACTATAAGAATACAAGACAAACAATGTTTATGGATGTTTGTCTTATGTTTTTCTTGTAATGTTTCAATCTCATACTGTTATCATGAGCTAATTATTATTATATTTTTAAGGTCCTTGGAGCTGCGATGTTTTATGTGAGGGTAGGAGATTCTGCTATTGTGTATACTGGAGATTATAATATGACTCCAGATAGACATCTTGGTGCAGCTCAAATTGATCGACTGGACTTGGACCTTCTTATTACAGAGTCTGTTACCTACGTATTCGTCATATGCTTCTTCTTTCTTTTAACTTGTATACTTTTGTTAACATTTTGAGGGAAATTTGCATTTGGTATGGAAGATTTCTGCATGCTTATATGTCTCTTTACTATTTCCTTTGAACAATTTATGCATTCTTTAAAATCCCTAGAACTTTAGTTGTGGAAACCTAGATATGATTAAGCTCTAGTCCATGCTCCTTATTTACCGTTTCATTGTTGTCTTTATGCATAAGAGAGACAGAAAATGGTCTTCATCATCAATGTAGTTAGGTTTTGTTTTGCCAGGGTGGCTCTAGCATGATGGTCTAGAAGCATGACATAATATTTATATTTTCTAGAGGCCTTAAGCCATGAGGCTTGTGTTTGAAGTAAATTAGGTCTGCTTGATGGCATCTCAATTAAGTTAAAAACTACCTTTTTTTACTGATCCTTTCCTATCTTGGTTTCTATTTTGCCATGCTCGACTTAGTGATAGAGGTATGATTGCCAAGAGTATTCATTTTACTTTTTTTTCCAGATCCTATTGTATCTTTTTTTTTTTTGGGTCATATGTTGATTTATTTAAATTATATCCAGATATGCTGCTCTACTTTGATAGTGACTAGAAGCATTTCCAGTGCTTCCATCACCAGAACCATGATAAAATATTAACCCTAGATATCCCAAATCTATGTTGACAGGACAAATTAGACATTCCACCAATTTGATTGAAATTTAGCATCTGTTAGCGACTTAGCAGTATCAACTTGTAATATTATTTGTTTTGGTCAAAAGGAGACCCATGTAACTTAGCTCAAGCATAAGGGGTGTACATATATTTTGCTCTAAAACTTCTCTCTCTCTCTCTCTATCTCTGTGTGTGTGTTTATGTGTGTTTTTTCTTTATGTATCTCTTTTTATTGGGTTTTGCAAGATAGTATATTTTTTATTTTTATAATATTCCATTAGCATCCTTAGAAAGAGTTACTTTGCTTGAACAGCGAAGTTATATGATCCTCCCTTGTTTAAGGTGGTAATTTTGTTTCAGTCACTAAAGATCTACTCCACGTGCTAACTAGCCTTTTCATAATTACTTGGGCTTTTAGTCTTTCTGTTCTTTAGGGTTTTCCATTTTCTTTGATCTCAAACACATGATGAAATTGATCACTGAATTTATATGAAGTGGTGAATGTAACCATCCACACTCTGGAAGGGATACCACCTTCCGAGTTGATCCTTCATTACTCTGATGGTTATGAAGAATTTATATCAAAGAATTCTTCACTTCCTTTGATCTCAAGCACATGATGAAATTGATGGTTGAATTTATATGAAGTGGTGAATATAACCATCCACACTCTGTAAGGGATACCACTTTCAGGGTTGATTCTTCATAACCATCAGATGATAAGTAATTTGAGTATGTTGATCTATGTCCAACTATGAGTATGTTGATCTATGTCCAACTATGTACTCTTGTTAAGGCTTCAGATGCGATAAATAGTAATATGACCTGAGTTTTCTTTTAATCTATAGTTTTTTTTTTTTTCCTAATGTATTTTAAATAGTTTTTAGAATACAAGTAGATATTTTCACTTCCCCTTGTTAAGCCTGAAGTTTATTTATGTGCCTTATTTTATGGGTTTCTTCTGAAAGCTTATTTTCCTTTATTATTTTAATAGGTCAACATATGCAACTAGTACTCGTGATTCAAAGTATGGACGGGAGAGAGAGTTTCTTAAAGCGGTATGTATATGATCTCTATTTAGAATACTTTGCCCTTATATTTACTTTATATTTATTAGTCATGGGACTCACGACAATCAATATAAAGGTTCCTAGTTATGTAACTTCTTACTGTGAGCATCAATATATCTGTATCAGTTCAGGCATCACAGCAATGCTATCGCATACTGGTGGCTATTAATGTGAGTTATAACTTATAAGTAGAGATAACTTGGTTATGTCAAGTAGCACTAGATAAATAGATAGGGGTATACATTTAATGAGAAGTATCATGTTATCATCATTATCTCTGAAAAATTATTCCTCAGTAGACTCCCTTAAGAAGACTTGATTCACGTCCGATTCAAGTTTGGAAACAGTCACAAAAGTCAATTCTTTATTCAGTCACATTTGTTCTTTATTGTATCATCATTATATATGCAAGAATTATCGTGTGATGGAAGCTATTAAAGTATAGCTTGTAAAAACTAGTCCTAAAACTGAGTTAATATAATACAGCATGTTTTTTGTTGTTTTTGGTTAATGTTGGCAAGGTAGTTTCATATAATAACTGGGGCACATTTCAAACAAATAATCAAATTGTACTGTTCATGATAATTTTTGATACTCCATTCTTTTCAAATGATTATTTTGTTTTGATCGGCTTTGGTTCTGCCAATCTTTTTGTTTTCTTTTGCTCTTTTGTTGTTCTCAGTCTATTCGTCTATTTTAAAACTAAATGCATGTAGGTCCACAAGTGCATTGGTGGTGGAGGAAAGGTGCTGATTCCTACATTTGCTCTAGGAAGAGCGCAGGTACTCTATACTCCCTTTCGTCTATTCTAATTTGATATGAAATTTCTGCTCTTAGATTTTGTGAAATGAAATCTATGGATAGATAAATCTGTAGTTGTTTTATTATTTTCTTGTATATTGTACGTACACAATAAGGGTATATATAATATAACCACTGAATCAAAAGTAAATCAGAAATAAAAGAAAAAGGATTTAAATAAAATATTCTCTGTTTTATTTTCTAACCAACTAATAAATCCTAACTAATTTTCTAATTATTCGGGATTTTCACACTCTCCCTCAAGTTGGTTCATAGATATCAATCATGTCCAACTTGTTTATGAAATCATCGAAACTCTGACGCCGAAGCCCTTTAGTGAAAATATCTGCAGTTTGTTCTTGTGTAGGAATGTACGTCATACAGATAATACCATTCTCAACCTTCTCTTTGATAAAATGTCTATCAACTTTGATGTGTTTAGTCCAATCTTGTTGGACTAGGTTAAGAGAGATGTTGATTGCTGCTTTATTATCACAATAAACTTTGAGTGGAATCTCAGTCTCTACTCGTAGCTCTTCTAGAAGTTTCTTCAACCATAGTCCTTCACAAATTCCTTGTGCAACCGCTCTAAATTCTGCTTCAGCACTACTTCTAGCTACTACGTTTTGCTTTTTACTTCTCCATGTAACTAGGTTCTCCCATACAAAGGTACAGTACCCAGTAGTGGATCTTCTGTCTTCAATTGAACCAGCCCAATCAGCGTCTGAGAAAATTTTTGTTCTTCTTTGATCTGTTTTCCTGAAGAAGAGGCCTTTTCCAGGAGAGCTTTTAAGATATCTCAGAATTCTATATACTGCTTCTAGGTGGCTTTCTTTCGGAGAGTGCATAAGTTGACTTACTACACTTACCGCAAATGCAATGTCAGGTCTTGTATGTGATAGATAGATTATTCTCCCGACCAGTCTCTGGTACCTTTCTTTGTCAACTGATTCTTCACCCTGTTCCATTTTCTTCCCTGTTTCAATAGGATTGTCACATGGTTTGCTCCCAAGCATACCAGTTTCAGTTAGAAGATCTAGAACATATTTTCGTTGTGAGACACTAATTTCCTTTTTTGATCTTGCAATTTTCATTCCCAAGAAGTATCGCATTTGTCCTAAGTCTCTGACTTCAAACTCTGTGGCAAGGACATTTTTTAGTCTTTCAATTTCGGGCAGATTATTTCCTGTTAGTATTATATCATCTACATAAACAATCAGAATTGTTTTTAAACCGTCTGATGAGTGTTTAAAAAATATTGTGTGGTCTGATTGACCCTGTTGATAGCCTTGATCCTTTATTACTTTTGCAAATCTATCAAACCAAGCTCGTGGTGACTGCTTAAGTCCGTAGAGAGACTTGTTTAGTTTGCACGCTGCATTTTGTTGACTATCTTCACAAAATCCTGGAGGTAATTTCATAAAAATTTCCTCGTCTAATACTCCGTTGAGGAAGGCATTTTTTATGTCCAACTGTTGGAGAGTTCACTCCAAGTTTGTTGCTAATGACAGTAATACTCTAACAGTGTTCAGCTTTGCAACCGGAGCAAATGTCTCGGTGTAGTCGATCCCATAAGTCTGAGTAAACCCTTTAGCAACTAGACGGGCTTTGTAACGTTCGACAGTTCCATCGGCTTTATACTTTACAGTAAAAACCCACTTGCACCCAACTGGTTTCTTACCTTTGGGTAACTCCACTACATCCCAAGTTTTATTTTTTTTTAGAGCCCGTAATTCTTCCATTATTGCATTCCTCCACTCGAGAATTTTCCAAGCCTCATCAATATTTTTTGGAATTACGATTCTGTCAAGGTTAGTAGTGAAAGCATGGAATGTGGGAGACAAAGCATTATACGATACAAACTTAGATATAGGGTGAGAAGTACAAGACCGAGGTTGTTTTCTGAGTGCGATAGGCAAATCATCAAAGGAATTAGAGTTACCTGGATTCAAAGAAGGCTCAAGGGTAGGATCCATCACCGGGTTGGACTCTTGTAGTGTGTCAAGAGTGAGTCTCCCTTTGTACTTTGATTTTGGCCTCCTTGAGTAAACAAGTATCTCCTTATCCACCTGTAACTCTGCGTCTCCCCCTGAGTTTAAACGGGTTTCTGTAGATGGCACATTAGAATGACTTGGTGTAACAGGTTCTGGGTGATTTGTAGAGATTGTACTTGGTAAGGAGAGACTGTTATTATTTTGGAAGGAGGTACTAGAAAATGAAAGGTCAAACAAGTAAAACTGATCTTCAAAGTTCACATTCTCCCCCTGAAGAAGAGTTTTGGAAGGATAATAGGGTGTGGTCTCAGAGACTTGATATCCTCGAGTTTTGGAATTCTGCCTTGGTTTCCAGTCTGTTGGTTTTCCGTGTATCTCCCAACACATGTCTTTTGTATGTCCGTTTTTTCGGCAATGTTCACACCAAGGTCATCGTTTCATTTGGTTTGGGCCTGTCCCAAATTGAGGCCCACGAGAAGAGAGTCCAGAAATATCAGGCCCATTAAGTAAATATGGTTCCTCATGGGCTAGATTAAAACTTTTATTTCCAGGCCCATTAAGACTTCCTGACCCGAGCCCATAGTGGAATTCGGACCCGAGCCCATCAAGCCCAATAAGGCCTTTATAGTCTTTCGGCCCGATCAGCCTGTCTTCCCCACTTCTTCTTCTCGCCCCTTCCTTGCCATTCCTTCGTCGCGCAGCAAGAGCCGAGCTCTCCCTAGCGCCGTCGCCGCCGCGCAACATCACTCCTCGCCGGCGTTCTTCTCGTCGCACCTCTGCGAAAACCTCTTGGGTAGATGGGAGAGGCCGATGGCTTAATACTCTTCCTTTTACATCATCCAAATCCCTGTTTAATCCAGCCAAGAACTCAAACACCCTTTCACTTTCTATCCTCTTCTTGTGTTGTACACTATCAGTGGTACAAGCCCAGCTTTCTTCGAGACTGAGGTCTAGCTCTTGCCATATGTTCAACATTTCCATGTAATATTCGGTAACTTCTCTGGTTCCCTGTTTTAAATTCCACAATCTTGTTTTTAATTCAAAGATTTGGGAGTAATTTTCTGTATCTGAATAGGTTTCCCGAACAGCCTCCCACACATCCTTTGCCGTTGGTAAGAAAAGAAACGTTTTTCCAAGGGCTGGCTGCATGGATTGGACGAGCCACGCCGTCACCATGGAGTTCTCTGACTTCCAAGTCTGATGGGCTGTGATATCACTCGGACTGGGTTCGTTTATATCTCCGGTAAGATATCCCAATTTTCCTTTGCCATCCATGACAAGCTTGATGGATTGTGCCCATTCCCATAGTTTTTTGTAGAAATCCCAAGATATTTGAGAGAATTAGTCAAAAGTCAGTTAGAGGTTGTTTAGGAATATTTTTTAGTTTAAGATCTGATTTCTTGTAAATATTATTTATAGATTTATTTTCTGATTTAGTTTCTTATTCTGTAATTATTTTCTTCTATATAAACCCTAAACATGTAACAGTTTAATTCAATCAAGGAAATTAATAAAACAATATCAGTTTTATTATTATCAATTCCTTTTATCATTATGGTATCAGAGCGGTGTTCGATTCCTGAACACTAATATACAATTTTTCTAAAAAGAAAAAAAATATATTTTTACCAGATTGTTCAACAGATCAGTCGTTCAACAACTTCCACGACTCAGTCCGTTCAGCCTCCGCCGCCTGTCTCCGTGAGTCGTCAGCGCCTCACCACGCCACCAGATCCGCGCACCACCTGTCGCGCTCTGTCCGTCGCACCCTGTCCGTCGCGCGCTCTTATGTCGCGCCCTCGGTCCGTCGCGCCCTGTCCGTCTCAGTCCGCCACCTGTTGCGCCGCGCCTCCAGCTTCCAGCAGCTGTCCAGTAAGCGCCGCCCGTCGCCCTCTCCGCCTATCCGCGCCTACACCTGCTCCAGGTCGCCTGCGCCTGCGCCTGTCGATCTGCCTCCATTGTCTTTCCAGACCACCTAGCTCCTTTTGTGAAACCCTAGCCCACTAATAGTACAAAAAAAAAAAAACAATTTTAGCCCAAATTCCATCTCAGCCCAAACCCATTCTAAAAAAAAAGCCCCACTTCTATGTCCATTCATTTAGCCCAATTTAAGCTTCAGTCCAAACTTACTTGCTCAGGTGTAACAACTTTTAATCCTGAACAAAGCGAAGAACTTAAAAGAATGTTTTCACAACTTCAAGTGACCGGTCAGTCCTCTTATATTTCTTTTGGTTCATTAGCTCATAAAGGTACTTTTTTAACTGCCCTACTTGCTACATCCAAAACCTCTTGGATTATTGACTCTGGTGCGTCAGATCACATGACTGACAATTATCTGCTTTTTTCGTCATGTACACCCTGTGCTGGGAATTTAAAAGTCAAAATTGCAGATGGTACCCTTTCCCCAATTGCTGGAAAAGGGAGTATTAAGATATCTGACTCTATCACTCTTGATTCCGTCTTGCATGTCCCAAAATTATCTTGTAACTTATTATCTATCAGCAAATTGACAGCCCATACAAATTGTTCTGCTAATTTTACTTCTTCCTCTTGTGTCTTTCAGGACCTATCATCGGGGACGACGATTGGCAGTGCTAGAGAAAGTGATGGCCTTTATTACTTTGAGACGGCCAATGTGAGTAATCCGTATCAAATTGCAGCTTGTAATTCTACTTTTCTCCCTAGGAATAATAATTATCTGTTATGGCACTTTAGAATGGGCCACCCAAATTTTCAATATTTGAAACAGTTGTTTCCTTCCCTTATTCCTAATAAAGAATTATTTCCTTTGCAATGTGAAGTGTGTGAACTTGCTAAACATCACCGTACATCTTTTTCAAAATCGAAATACACACCTTCTAAACCATTCTCCGTTATCCACAGTGACTTATGGGGACCATCCCGGTCCCCAAACCGCACTCATTCAAAGTGGTTTATTACCTTTATTGATGACCACACTCATGTATGCTGGGTATATCTCTTAAAAGATAAAACTGAGGTTCAATCCATATTTGTTAACTTTCATTCTATGATCCGCACACAATTTCAGACACATATTCAAATTCTACGTACTGATAATGGTACTGAATACATTAACCAATCTTTTCAGAATTATCTTCAAATCAATGGTATTATTCACCAAACTTCTTGTGTCTACACTCCTCAACAAAATGGAGTTGTTGAAAGGAAAAATAGGCACTTATTAGAAGTTGCCCGTGCACTCATGTTTACTACCAATATGCCTAAACTGTTTTGGGGAGATGCAGTCCTTACATCTGCTTTTCTTATTAACAGAATGCCAAGTCGTGTTCTTTCTTTTGAGACCCCGATACAGAAACTGAAAGGTTGTTTTCCAACTTCGCGTCTTGTGTCTGACCTTTCACTTAGAATATTTGGATGTACAGCTTTTGTCTATATTCACCCCCATGATCGTAGTAAATTGGATCCAAGAGCTCGTAAGTGTGTCTTTATCGGTTATTCTCCTACTCAAAAAGGTTATAGGTGCTATGATCCATCTAGCAAAACTGTTTTTACGAGCCGATGTCACCTTTTTTGAAACTACACCTTTTTACCCTTCCAAACCTTCTCTTCAGGGGGAGCGTGTCAATGTGGAAGAGAATTTTTTTTCTTTTGATCTTGTTTTTCCAAACCAACCTGTTATTTCCCGTCCTGAGCTTGAACCTGTCACACCGCATCACTCTAAAGAACCAATTACAGATGAACATTTAAACCCAGGGGGAGATGAGTTACAGGTTAGCAAAGAGATACAGGTGTATTCAAGAAAGCCAAAATCAAAATATAGAGGTAGATTCACTCTCGATACACTGCGAGAGTCTAATCCGGTGAATGGTCCAGAATTTGTTGAGCCCTCCTTTGACACAGGTACTTCCCACTCTACTGATGATTTATCTATTGCTCTCAGAAAAGCAAGTCGATCTTGTACTTCTCATCCTATATCTAAATTTGTGTCATATAACAGTTTGTCTCTCAGATTCCATGCTTTCACTACTAATCTTGACAGGATTGTAATTCCGAAAGATATTGATGAAGCTTGGAAAATTTTCGAGTGGAGAGAGGCTGTAATGGAGGAGATACGAGCCTTAGAAAAAAATGGAACTTGGAATGTAGTAGATTTGCCAAAAGGAAAGAAGCCAGTTGGGTGTAAATGGGTATTTACTGTGAAGTATAAGGCTGATGGAAATATTGAAAGGTACAAAGCCCGCTTAGTTGCCAAAGGATTCACTCAGACCTATGAGATTGATTATACTGAGACATTCGCTCCAGTTGCTAAGTTAAATACTATCAGAGTACTATTATCGTTAGCAGTAAATATGGATTGGACACTCCAACAATTGGATATAAAAAATGCATTTCTCAATGGTGTATTAGAAGAAGAAATTTTCATGACGTTACCACCAGGTTTTTGTGACAATAGTGAACAAAACAGGGCATGCAAGTTGAACAAGTTTCTCTATGGACTCAAACAATCACCCCGAGCATGGTTTGATAGGTTTGCAAAAGTAGTAAGAGGTCAAGGATATCAGCAGGGTCAGTCAGACCACACAATGTTTTTCAAGCATTCTCAGAACGGATTAAAAACAATTATGATAGTATATGTGGATGATATTATACTTACAGGAGATGATCTGATGGAAATTGACCGGTTAAAAAATGTCCTGGCTACTGAATTTGAAGTCAGAGATTTGGGACAAATGCGATATTTTTTGAGAATGGAAATCGCAAAATCAAAGGAAGGTATAAGTGTGTCTCAACGAAAGTATGTTCTCGACCTTCTAAAAGAAACCGGTATGCTTGGAAGCAAACCATGTGACACTCCTATTGAACTAGGACGGAGAGTAGAAGGAAGTGAAAAACCAGTGGATAGGGAAAGGTACCAAAGATTAGTGGGAAAGCTCATTTATTTGGCTCACACGAGGCCTGATATTGCCTTTGCTGTAAGTGTAGTCAGCCAACATATGCACTCTCCAAATGAAAGTCATCTAGAAGCAGTGTACAGGGTTCTTAGGTATCTCAAAAGCTCTCCTGGAAAAGGACTATTCTTTAGGAAGACTGAACAGAGGAAAATAGAAGTATTCTCAGATGCTGATTGGGCTGGCTCTATTGAAGATAGAAGGTCTACCACTGGATATTGTACCTTTGTTTATGGAAATCTAGTTACTTGGAGAAGTAAGAAACAAAATGTAGTGGCAAGAAGTAGTGCTGAAGTAGAATTTAGAGCGGTCTCTCAAGGAATTTGTGAAGGATTGTGGTTAAAAAAAATATTAGAAGAATTACAAGTAAACACGAAAACACCACTCAAAGTTTTTTGTGACAACAAGGCTGCCATCAGTATTTCTTTTAATCCTGTTCAACATGATCGAACCAAACATGTTGAAGTAGACCGACATTTTATAAAAGAGAAAGTTGAGAATGGCACAATCTGTATGACATACATTCCTACACAGGAACAAACTGCAGATATGTTTACCAAAGGACTTCCAAGTCTACAGTTCAAGGATTTCATAAGCAAGTTGGCCATGATTAACATCTACGAACCAACTTGAGGGGGAGTGTAGAAATCCCAAGATATTTGAGAGAATTAGTCAAAAGCCAGTTAGAGGTTGTTTAGGAATATTTTTTAGTTTAAGATCTGATTTCTTGTAAATATTATTTATAGATTTATTTTCTGATTTAGTTTCTTATTCTGTAATTATTTTCGTCTATATAAACCCTAAACATGTAACAGTTTAATTCATTCAAGGAAATTAATAAAACAATATCAGTTTTATTATTATCAATTCCTTTTATCATTATTTTTTCCGTCAAATTTTTCAACTGTGAGTTGAATTGGGGAGCTATCGAGTCCTGGAGGACTCATTCTTGGTCTGGTTTCTGCTTCTCTGGCGTTGTTATCAGATGAAACAGATTCACCAGTATTCGTCATAGTTCTAGCTCTGATACCATATGGATAGATAAATTTGTAGTTGTTTTATTTACGTACACAATAAAGGTATATATAATATAACCACTGAATCAAAAGTAAATTAGAAATAAAAGAAAAAGGATTTAAACAAAATATTCTCTGTTTTATTTTCTAACCAACTAATAAATCCTAACTGATTTCCTAATTATTCGGGATTTCCACAAAATCTTTATTTTGCTTCGGTCTAATCAATGCTTTGAACTGGTTTTGGCAGCAATCTTCAATCAGAAGTTGACAGAAACTTATGTTTTTTTTTTTTTTTGTCAGTTGGTGCAATTTTGTAATTATGCAATAGGCTAAACAGAATATTTACCACCCTTTCCATTTTTGTTTTGGAAGATATTTACTTTACCTTTGTAATTTGTATGCTTCCTTGTAAAACTATTATGTCATGTTTGGTTTATAATAATAGGAATGGTAATGGAAATGATTCAAGCTATTCTTGTGTTTGATTTAACTATTAATTTGGAATGGAATGTAAAAACATTCTAATAGTATCAGTAATACTCATTCCTCCCACCCTTCTTTGGAATACGTTGGAATGTTCTATTTTCTTCACATATTTGTATAATCATTTATTATTTTTTCTTATTTTATCTTATTTTAAAAAAGTTTTATTTTCTAATTTTACATCCGTTATAATTTTATAAATGTTACTTTAATATTTATCATTATTTTGATTCTAATGCTCAAACAAACATAATAATAGTATTATTGTTTCCATTGAATTCAATTCTTATTACCGTTCTCGTTCTCATTACGTTTCCTTAGATTTTTAAATCGTACTTCTATTAAGTATTTCCTTCTCTTTATTTAAGTTTTGATGCAAATTAAGTTTATATATTTGTGAGGAACAGACAACTGAGTTTTTCTTTAGCCTTCCATTTCAATTAGAAGGTTTGTTTATGGAATCCAAATATCTGTTGTAAGCTGATTTCTTCGCATCCTCATATGGTATATATTTCATGTACTACTGATTTAAATATCCATTGCTAGATATTTTATATAATAACGACCATTTAATCCAACATCATATAGGAACTCTGCATTTTATTGGAAGATTACTGGGAGCGCATGCATCTCAAAGTTCCAATTTACTTTTCAGCAGGTTTGCAGCAGATCTCTTACATCTGTTAATTATTTGAATGTTGCTTCTCAAACTACATGTAGTCGTCAAATTCTAGCTTTATTCCATTAAATAATTGTTTACATGCTATAGAATTGATAAAATACTTTTGTCAATTTTTCCCATGGGACCTCTACTATGTTCACATGATTTTTTGTGGGTCATGTAGATAGAGAGGAATAGAAGTTTTTTTTTTTATGATAGTGTGACTGATATCAATTTTTTCTAGGACGAAGTTTCATTTTTGGAGTCATCATGAGCATCTGTTTCTAAATAATTGAAAGATTACTCTCAATTTTTCATAAGTTTTAACTGTGGAGCTTGTATATCCTAGTTAGGTGTTAGAGCTTTGTAATGGATAGGTTGGTGCTGCTTGGTCCTATCTTTTGTAAGTGGATTACTGGTAAACTTTATACATTTGTAATTAAAACATACAATAATTTTTTTATAAAAAACATATATTTCAGTCTCCACTTTAGAGAAAATATAACTATGCTTGCTTATCTTAATAATATATTTTGGGTTGAGTAAAGATTAGACTTTAGTATATTTATATTTTCTTTCCAATGGATTGCTTGTCCACATTTTGTATTTTTATAACTATTTTTATATATAAATATACTAATGCTTATTAAAAAAAAATCTGCTAGGACTTTTCAGCTTTCTGATGTAGTACAGAAGGTACATCTTGAATTGATGTAGAATAGGGTGGGAAAATAGAACTAGAAAAAAAAAAAAAGAATAATGTATTGAATAGAGATTTTAAAAGTTTTTTAAATAGTTGTAAATTTCTATAGATTTTAAAGATTTTACTGAACTTTTAAAGACGGTGCATTTTGAGAAAGTCTCGTAGATTTTATAAGATTTTTTTTTTTTTACTTATGTTGAAAATTGGTAGGAGAGAGGTAGAGAAACTGTTTAAAGGAAAGAAAACTAGATCTCTTTAGAACTTTTATTGAAAGCTTGATTTATTCATTAGCTCAATTGGGTATTTATTGTTTATACACACATACACAAGACTTATTTAAATTAGGTTGAGTAATCCCAGTTATACATAACTAACAAGATACCTAAGAATATCCTAGAATATATACAACATACCCACACATACTCTCTCTCCTCTCTTAAGTTGGTGCATTGTGTCACACATGTCCAACTTAGACAATCGGTATGGAAAGAACTTTCAGTTACCCCATGATTCATAATGTTAGCTAGCTCATCAAGGCTCTTGATGTATAAAACTTTGTTAACTCCATAATTTAAGTTTTCCTTGATGTATTTTTGTATAGCTCAATGTGCTTTATTTGGTTATGTTGTACTCGGTTATTAGAAATCTCGATAGATGCAATGTCATCACGAAATATAACTATAAACTTCTTAGGACCGAAACCAAGTCTGGTCAATAGAATGTTCAACCAAGACATCTCTGTAATAGCATGGTAAAGATTGAAGAGATTCAATTTCGATGCTAGACAATGATACCACATTTTGTTTCTTACTCTAATATCACTTTTTATTAGTTGGGATCTTATCATAAAGTCTGGTCATGATTCATCTTAGTAGGAGTGTCTACCATAGTGCAGGCAAAATTATCAGTTGGGTAAGCCTACAAAAATACCATCGACGTTTATTACAAATGTACCACTAAACCAAATTTTGTTACAAACCTACCATGGAATAATTAAAAAGTTTCAAAAATATCATTTTGTTACATCTCCTTGAGCAGCATTAGACGAAAGTTGATAAATTTTGTTTAAAATACCCATGCTCCCACGTGGGAGTTTAACAGCAATCCATCCTACTAAGGTTACTGTTGGAATCAATTCGGCTAATTTAAAATTGGGGACTAGGGTTCTTGCGATTATCAAAGGCGATAATTGGGTGTTCAGAATTAACCCATTCTTGTCTATAACTCATTTGTCACTGAAATCGGCATCAATGACATCATGGTCAGGCCCCTTGCCTGATGAAGCAAGGTCTGGCTTCACCATTAAAGGGAAGCCCTGCACCAGGAGAACCAGCACCAGGCTGATTATATAAAGACAGTCCAATCTGCATTACTTCATGGTTAAGAGCAACCATGGCAACCTTTATCACTTGCGTAGAACTGCCCAAAATTGCATCTTTAAGTTTGCAGACTTGGCTTCAACCTTCTCTTAGATCTCCTTGTCATCTTTCACAATTTTTTCTGCCTCCTGAACCTTCTTTTTCTCCTGTATTTTTATATTAATTAATAACATGTAGATATCCATGCTTGCTATACAAGACATAACTAGATTTAAGAAAGAGAGCCTAGAGACTAGAGTTATATAACAGTACAACAACCGAACACAATCCTAATAATACCTCGTCACTTGGCAATGTAATGCCACTAGTTATTTGGATGCGTTGCTTTTGCCCTGTGCCTTTAGCAATAGCACTGACAGAAAGAAAGGATACCATTATGTCAAATTTGACCGCAATTTGGGGAACCTCTCTTGGTGCAGGCAGAATCCCATCCTACCAGAAGTTACCAATAGATTTGTTGACAAGTTATATAGAACACCCAATTATGGCCTTTGGGAATCCCAAGAATCCTAGTCCCCAAAAAGGGGCAGCAATAAGCTTAATTAATGGGATAGGTTGCTGTTAATCTCCCACGTGAGGGGAGCATAGGTGTTTCAAACCGGATTTTTTTAAATTTAGTCCAATTTCGTTCGATGAGATGTAATAGAATGGTATTTTTTTTAATTTTTCGATGGTGGTTGTGTGACAAATTTAGTTAAGTGGTACATTCATAACAAATTCAATGGTTAAGTGGTACTTTGATAAGTTTCCCCATATCAGTTTTGGCTAAGACCAAGGCATACTTGCATTGAGAGGGAGTCCATTGAGAAACTTCAATACCCATAAAATACTTTAAATTTCCCTGGTTTTCATTTTAAACGTTCTAGCCAAGTAAATATGTAACCTATCTCACCAATGTTACTACCTGTGCATATAAAAAAGTGATTGTTTTGGGCTTGTATAAAATCATAATTCTTTATTGATCGATTTTAAGTATCGAACCATACCCTAAAGGGTTTTCTTCAACTTGCATACCTTTCTTCTCTTGGAAACCCAAGAGAGACCCATATACACTTCAAATTACATACCTTTCCTCCTCTTGGAAACTCACGAGGAATCCATATACACCTCTGTCAACTCTTCATGGAAATAGGCATTATGCATATCAAATTTTGGCAATGGCCAATCTAGATTACAACAATAGAGCATAACTCTAATTATATTCATTTTAACCACAAGAACAAATGTTTCATGATAGTCAATTCATAAGTCTGAGCATATTTCTTAGCAATTATTGTTGCCTTGTTTATCCTTATTGTGAAATTTAATAGTGAACATCCACTTGCAATCGACAGTATTATTTCCCTTAACTAACTTGATCTACTCAAAAGTACGTTCTTCTAGAGGGCATTTGATTCCAATCATCTATTTACTTAAAAAAAACGTTCTTCTAGAGGGCATTTATTTCTTCTACTATGGAAACCTCCACTTGGAATCTTTAGGGTTTCCTAAAAATGACTAAGAATAGACATAAAAGAAATTTGAATAGCAAAATGTAAGTGACTTTTAAATAGGTAGTGATAAGAGATAAAGTCAAAAATAAGATAAACAATATTAGAAGAGGGCTTAAAAAAGCCTTGCTTATCTGGTTGTTTAGACACTTGAAGAAGATACCTCATACCTTGTTTACCAATCTGTAGATCCTACTCCTAAGGTTTAAAATGTTGATATTGATTCAAATATCAAGACTTAAATTTTACGAAAATGTTAAAGATATTGTCGATAGAAACTTTGGAAAATTTTAAGAACTTTTGAAACTTTATTAAAATCATGGAATTTGTTTGTAAAATATTAAAAAAAATCAATTATTTGTACTTTTAACTTAGTTTATTTATTACATATATTTATAAAAGTTGTGTTCAATTCGATCAATAAGTCATTTAATTAATCTAAATATTGTAAAATGATTTGTTAAAATTTGAAATAATTGTTTAGTTTGCATCTGTAATATAATTATAAATAGATAAACTTCAAGTATACATAATATAATTTAAATCTAGAAAAAAAAACAAAATTATTGGCTAAATAGTTTCCAAAATACCTAAACCTTGGTTCATTTCACACAAGGTACTTGAACTTTTTTCTTATATAAAGGTACCAAATTTTTATCCCGTTTATACATAAGTATCTTTTTGTGATTAATTTCTATCATGAAGTTTTTTCATGTTAGCTAATCAATAGTAATTAGCTGACATAGCAAAATTTAATCACAAAAAATGAGTAAATGGGATAAAGGTTTGGGTACATTTGTATAGATAAAAAAAAGGTTGGGCACCTTTATATAAAATGGACCAAAATTTAGGTACCTCAAAAGTTATTTAGGTAAATTTAGTAAAATAAATGTGATGATATATAAATAAATAAAATATATATGAAAAGAAGAATAAAATATTGTACCAAATTCAAATAAGATTGAAAAAAATTAAAAAGTAAATTATTTAGAAAATAGAAAATTTAATATGAGAATATTTTCTCAACATTTTAGCAACAATATCCGTAATATTTTGGCCAAAAACAATAATTTTTTCAACCTCGACATTTTGTTGACAATGTCGCAACTTTTTCAACATTTTTCGACAACGTCGCAACATTTTCGATAATGCGGCGACATTTTATCGATATTCTTACTAAACAAGATGGATGTCACATATCAACAGTGAGGTGTCTAAAATCTCGACAATGTCGCAATATTGTCGACAATTTATTCAACCTTGCCTACACAACTTGTGGATCCTAGGTACTAGGTGTTGAAACATGGGTAGAATGTATGTGAGTAGTAGATATATCAAGAAGGTGAGGTAAATCAATTCCATAAGACTAACTCGATGGTATGATAGTATTATCAAGAATAGCAGGAGCATTTTAATTAGGAGGTGGGCATAATAGTAGTATCATTTTTCCTCCTATATATGGAATAATTAATAGCCTTTTTTATATATGGTGGGCAACTCATTGGAAAATGATCATTCTTACCTAAATTCAAGCTTGATAGGATTAGTGGCTAAAAATATGATAATTTTTTAAACTCTTATCTCAACAGTTAGGATTTAAAATAGAAACATTTGTCTCATAAATAAATCTCAACTGTTAAGATAAATGAGTGTATTGTGTAAAAAAAGTTAGGTTAATTCATCTTATCCTATGTATATAATGCTTATATTTATTGTAATATAAACAATTTATTTACTAGACTTTTTGGATTACTCATTTATTTTCTCAGGTCTAACAATTCAAGCCAATATGTATTATAAAATGCTTATTGGTTGGACCAGCCAGAGGGTCAAGGAGACATACACCACTCGTAATGCCTTTGATTTCAAATATGGTAAGTGATTGATTAACTTTATGAGGGAATGACGGTGGTGGTTTCCCAATGATCAAAATACTATTGCATAAGTATTGTCTTACTATTTTATAGATACATTTTTACCAAAGATTGCATGGATTTTGAAGCTTCCACTCATAAGATGGAGTTCCAATTGTAACAAGTGGGGCATAAAGGAAAATTGATGGCATGTTTGTTACACAATTTTAAAGATAATGACTGTATAGTTTACACACAATTATGTGTTTAGTAGTGAAATTAGACTATTTTATAGTACGAACATAATACGATTATGTAAAAAAAAATTTGCTACCAGGGTGTAGGTCTAAACCGTATTAGACATATAACCTTATCTGTCTGAATTTTTCAATTATAAAATTATGTACCTTTGAATTTTTCTTTAATCTCAAATTAAAAATAATTTTTTTATTTTGAAATGTAATAAAAATGTAAAAATTAAATTAAATATTGATTTAAATAAATTTTTACAATAAAGTTATTTTCATATGTAAGAAAACTATATAAAGAAAATTATATATTATTTTAAATACAATTTATTTTATTAAAATATTTATCATCAATTTTATCTAACTATATTACATATGTTGTCACCAAATATTGTATATATTAATTATAATACAATTTAATACAGTTTAATCCAATGCAACTATACTAAACCTATTCAACACAATGAATCAAACATGCCGTGAATGTATGAATTTTGGTTAGCTTGTATAGATATGTTTTTGGACAAACTATAACTTAGACACTGATTAATCTTTTTTTTAGGTTTCTTTTTTCTTTTCTCATCTAGGTTTGATTGTTGCAGTTAATAACTTTGACCGCTCTATGATAAATGCACCTGGGCCTTGCGTTCTATTTGCCACGCCTGGGATGATCAGTGGTGGTTTTTCACTTGAGGTGTTTAAGCACTGGGCTCCTTCTGAAATGAATCTTATTACACTTCCTGGGTATTCACTTAACCTTCTTACAAAATGTGTACCATTAGATGGTGATGTATCATACATCTGCTATTTGGACCTGGAAAGATTAGATGGTGACGTATCATACTCTATTGTTGGGACTTGTAGTTTATTCTTAAAATCACCTTGAAAGACTCAAAATATAATAACTTTTTGGCCACATTATGACAGTCTCCCATGTCCATTACTATAAATAAAAAAGATCTCTCATTAGATAAAAAAATATCGAAAGCTTACCAACAAGTTGTGGCTCAATAGTATGAAGCTCATTTGGGCATATTGAAGATTTGTGGTTTGAGTCCCAATTACAATATATGAGTTGTGCTATATAGAAGAAATATTGATTGTTGTGATAATGGATTCAGTGATTTTTTTTTCTTTTTGTAAATAACATATTACATACTCATTTACATTGGACAAAACTCGAACTCATGTCCTATGACAATGGCTTTTTCTCCTAATTTATTTGTTCCTACTAGTTTGGGCAAAAGGCCAATGTACAAAGTTTAATTTCTATAAAAATTTCCATTTTAGGTACTGTGTGGCTGGAACTGTAGGACATAAGTTGATGGCTGGGAAACCTACCACAGTGGATCTGGACAAGGAAACTCGCATTGATGTTCGCTGCCAGGTTCATGCTCTTCTTTCTCATATAGCAATATCTTCAGAAATTCTTCATCTCCCTTTTATTGGTTCTCTGCTAAACTTTCCCTTCTATCTATTTCTACACTTCATTTTAACTCCCTTTTCTTATTCATGAACTCAAATTATTATTTGAAGATGAAACCTTTTGTTTATTTAAGAAGCTCTGAATTGTCAGTGTAAAGCAGAACCAAAAAATGTTTCTATAGTGTAACATTTTGTAGTTGTTTCATGGTGAGGTGACGCAGAAGCTGCATAAAGGAACAATGACTACTTCATAAATCCCTGAGCTTGCAATTGCTTGCAACTGATTTAGGGGCTGAACCTACAATTGCTTTAATACTATTTTAGGGAAGGACAAAAATATTATAATTTCTGTTAAGGCATCACTCTAATGGAAGTACAAAAAAAAATGATGTCTTCATTTGAATGTTACTAGATGAAAACGTCTCTAATCAGTTTGAATTTGCAAATAAGCAGTCTCATGTAGTTGTAGGTCTTCGTTGGTATTTTTGTCCAAAAAAGGCATCTACATTATTTTTGCTATGTTATAAGAAAACAAATTCTTGATTTGGAATAAAATGAGGAATATAAACAGAAAAAATAATAGAATGTTTAGATAAGTGGAAGACAAATACATTACTCCTAAGTTGTAACAGATAACAAGTCCGTTACAGCTACAAACATAGTTCCTCGGGTAGATGTCCATTAAATTAGACATCATGAAAGGAGCAACCATGTTATAGTCTTGGATGTTCTCTAGGATTTAATAATAGGATTCCTAATATACCATTATTTATTGGGTAAATGCTTCAAGTACTTGTTACTACCAAATACTTATATTTTAGTTTACCGTTACTATTTTCTGTTTCAATTTACTACTTTTACTATTTTCAATTTACTACTTTTACTATATTTTTTCATTGTATTTCTATCAACTACTAATTTAGTAAGTTAGTTATGGTAAAAGACGTGATAAGTTAAATATCACGTGAGTCTCACTTGAAAAAAAATTAAGGGGTTGTAGTTTATTGAAAAGTAGTAAATACAGTTGGAAAATAAAGTAGTAATTTTAAAACCAAAGTAGTAAAGTAGAGTTAATGCTGATTTTTGTTAACATCGATGATTGTTTGCACCTTTCCTTCCTATAGAAGTCAGAATGGAGAAAACATCGTTAGGATCTCGAATTACCACAGGTGTGACGGCCTTGTATCCTTCGATGCTTAAGTAAGTTTGAGTAGGTGGCAAAAAAGGAGACTAGTGTCTCTTCCTTGTGATTAGAAATATGTAGGAAAAATTGTGTTTTTGTGGTGTTTCAATCCGTTTTAGATCTGTTGTGTGAAGTATGCATGTTAAGTATATATAGGGAGATAATCTACCAGTCAATAACTCTTACTCGTTGTAATAGACTTATTTTATTTGTAAGAGTTGCCTCTTCGTAATCTATTTGTTGGATAATTAGGAAATGATTATCAATTGGTTATCATGTTGGATATTTATATGATTGGTTATGCCCATTTGTTGACTTAGTGTCTATTGAGTTGGTCTATGGTTCATACATGCTAATTATTACCTCTCATATTGTGCCATTGGGCTCGGGTTAATTTACATCCAACATCAGCCCCCAGGCCTTCTGGACCTGGATACATGGGCTAGGAGGTCTGTTCTATGATTTTGTTGCTATCGGGGTTTACGACCCTTCAAGCTATATTGGCGGTGCTAAGCCTTCCTTTGTGCAATGATTTAGAAAGATTTTTGCTTGGCTCGGACGTTCAAGACGTGCCAATGGCTTCCTTTTGCTAGCGATCTTTTTGGTTTCTCTATCGGACTCCTGGTTTGGGAGTTATGTTGCAGTTAAAGCTAATCCTCAAAAGGTCAACTCTTCCCCTTTTGGAGGAAAAGTAGAAGTTAACTCTAAAGTTACAGGTTGTCTTGCACCTTCTGTAGTACAAAGTGCACCTCTTCAAGGAGTTGGCAATAAGTGATGATTTTGAGGGATAAGACTTCCCACGAGTCCCCAAACTCTCTTTCTTAGTTGCTTTCCACTTTTCCAGAAGTGGGAGATTATTTTTCTACCACAGAGACCACGTCGTACTCATACTTGAACTAATGTGTGCTCGTGTTATGGATCAAGAGAGTACGTGCGTTGTGGCGATCTAGAGGAAGGTATGCAAAGGCATGGCCGGTGGTGATCCATCTGGCAGGTCCACGTCTGACGGTGGTCCAATTGACCACGAATCCAAACCTTTTTGACTGCGCATTTTTGGGATCTTGGCGACATCAGTCGATGACATGGCACAAAAGACTAGACTTTTTTTAGAAGCCCAGGTAGTGGGGGATCATATTTCTATTGCCTCAAGTTTTGGAAGTACCAGTTTCTTGGTCTACTTAACAGATTTTATTCTTGACTTGTGTCCAAACTTTGTCCTAGATGTAACCATGTAGTTGAACCCTTAGGAAGGTGCTTGATGAAGGAGGGCACATAGCGGTGCGTCATAGGAGGTGCCTGTCCTCTAAGAGGACACGTATTGTGGCACTGCTTGGAAATGCGATGGATAGGGCTCCATGGCCCATTAGCTGCACTTTGCGATACGCAAGGTGGAACTCTAGGCTTTACAACCTTCAATCAGTCTTAAGAGACCATAGATGTCTTGACATTTTTGTACTTCTAGCTCTATACTTTATGAGTGAGTTGTTTACTAAGATTTAGACCCTACAATAGCAATACTAGAGGGTGGTAGCCCCCTGGACCTAGACAATAAGTTCTGGCCTTTTTAACTTAAATTCGAGTGTTCTTGGAACACTTAGTCGATACATCGGTTTTTTGCATGTACAACTCCCAAGCATCTCGTTGGGAAGAAGAGTAAGAGTTTGTGCTTTGAGGTACCTTGGGATTCCAGCCCAAAGGTGGCTCCCACGTAAACTTGGGTGGTTCGGAGCTCAAGGCCCGAAAGAGGAAGAGAGCCATTAATTTGGAGTGACTATTGTTGGGCTTCCTTCTGGGAGGGCAAGTGCTTCTCCATATCCATTTGACATTTCGTCAGTGCCAAAAGTTGTGAACATTGGATTACAGTCTGTTGACTTGGACACTTCCTTCGTGGATATATTGGGCCCTCCGTTGTTCCAAACATTTCGGAGATCGTGGAGATTGAGTTATGACATGCGCAACATGGTTATTAGAGCTCAGTAGTTTGCCTTAGACTTGGATTGTGCTTTTTAGAGTCCAAGTTAGCTTACATGGTTGTTTGGTGACTGTTGAGGAGGAACTGCATTGGGGCAGTCTGGTCTAGAGTTTAATATGCTATCTCTTGATATTCCTTTACTTTAGCTATCTTGTAGTCCCCACCAAAGTGCGTGTACTTGGTGGTTTTATTTTCCAGCTACAGACTTGGTCTTTTACGAAACTTTTTGGACATATATATACGCCACGTTGCTTTGTACTTCTGTATTTTTGAATTCTATACTTGTAATTTTGTACTTGTGTTGCATTCTCGTACTTTGCTTTTGTTCTTTGGTAGCATTTCTTTTGTGAGGCTCGTCCTCAATCTCATTCGTCTCGAGATTACAGGTGCTCTTTAAGTTTTGTCCCTTTTTGGGAGTTGAGGTCCGTGAGACATGAATGCAAGGGTGCTTAGGATGAGACAATTTCATGAGGAACGAAGCATGGCATGATCAGTTCGCAATTCGGGGGCACTCAACTCGAGACAATCTGGATGTCCATGGGCCTGTTCGGCTAGTTGGCTATGCTTGCAAACTTAGTCCGTACGACTGTTATTGATATTTTGTGTCCGATCTTGGCTCGACTTGTGTGTTCTTCATCTGCTTGTTCGGTCATTTTCGATCTTTACCTTGTAAGAGTGTTTGATCGCATTCCCGTTGGGTTTTCCTATGGACTTTGCCACGTTTATGTGAGTTGTTTTTATTTTTTCAAAGTTCTAGGGTGGTTTGTTGGATCCAAAAAGCCCATTAGTCTACCAACCTCTGCTTGGAGAGCTTGAGTTTATCAAGTCAGCAAGTATTGTTATGAGACTTAGAAATTTTTTTGATGTTCTGTGGATTATTCTATCCTGTCGGGAGTGTCTATGCATTCCGTTGTCCTGATGGTTTTCTTTCACTGTCAGGTTGAAGACATGTGGTCTCCTATATGCAAACTTAAGTTTGAGCTAAGGTGGGGTGAAGAAGTTGTAGCAACTCCTAGACTCGGGGCATCGTTGCTACCTATTCATCAATCAAGCAGGGACTTATTGCCAGGACGCCCAAGAGATAAAGATCTTGTTAAGCTGCTCTTTGTGCCAATTGTAGTGTGGATTGCAGAACCTATACTTAGGATGCATCCTGTCTGTAATCGGTCACATCAACTTCTCTAGATGGCATTGTGCACTCGTCCCAAGGACGTAAAGCGCATTTGTGGGGTTAATTTTACCTTTGGTCTATCAGAGGTATGACCCCAAGGATATTGGCTTGCAGACTTCCTGGAGCCTGGATATCTTAGTTCCTTGTCGATTTCCATTTGGACTTCTCCTGTCCTCGTCGAATTTTACATTTGGCTTTACATGGTTGAAGTGCCTGCAAAAAAAATACAAACTTATTAGTGAGGCCATTGCCCATTCTTTTGTCATGGGGGATGTTGTTTTTGTCACATGAGTGGCATTTTGTGCTACTTGCTCTTTCAAGAGCTTTTCAATGAAGATGGTATGTAGGGGCAGCAACCCTAGCCGCTTACAGAATAGCCTTTCTTGGAATTTTATTACGAGTCCTTCTTGGTCTGCACTCGCCACTTTGGTGCGTGCCTACTAAGCATTATGTAGATTTATGTAATTTGGGAGGAGTTTGAACATTGCCTTGGGCCTTCGATATGTAAGTGGACACAATTGTTGTTTGTTGGCCTTTGGCCCTTCGATACTTAAGTTCGGATAGATGGCTATCAAAAAGGAAGAGACTATTGTCTATTCACTGTGTCTTTGTAGTGTTTTAGTCCATATTGGATATTTTGTGAGAAGTTTGCAGGGTGAGTATATATAAGGAGAGAATCTACCTGTCGATGACCCTTATCTGTTGTAATAAACTTATCTTATTTGTTAAAGTTACCTCTCCATAATTATCTTTGTTGGATAATAGGAGATGATTATCAGTTAATTATTCTATTGGTTATTTGATTAGTTATGCCTATTTACTGACTTAATGCCTAGTGAGCTGATCTATGGGTTATACATGTTGACTTGGACCTCTTGTATTGTGCCATTTGGCATAGATTAATTTACACCCAATAAGTAGTAAATTGAAACTAAAAATAATTAATAAACTAAAGTATAAGCAATACTTTTACCAGTTAATGTAACATTTACCCTTATTTATTTATGGGTTTGCTGTTTATCCTTGAGCATTTTATTGGTGAAAATAAATATTTGTTGAATCTATTTTTTACCTTGAACATACTATCTGTCTTGGTCATGCTTTTGAATTGCTATTCATTAGCTCGGAAACACTTGAAGTTGCATGTAAAGATGATTTTTAGTTGATGGTGAAATTTGGATGGTTATATCTGAATATTGAAATTTATTGTATGAAATATAATGTACTTCTGCTTGTGCCTTCTGTTTACTTTTGCAATTGTCAGTGACTACTGCTAAACATTTCTTTCTTCTATTTCCAGATTCATCAATTGTCTTTTAGTCCACATACAGATGCTAAAGGGATCATGGATCTTGTCAAATTTTTGTCCCCTAAGCATGTGATGCTGGTTCACGGCGAGAAACCAAAGATGGCTTCCTTGAAAGGAAGAATTCAGTCTGAACTAGGTATTCCATGTTATGATCCTGCAAATAATGAGACTCTGTCAATTCCTTCAACACACTATGTTAAAGCTGTAGCTTCAGACACATTTATTCGAAGTTGCATACATCCGAACTTTAAGTTTTCTAAAAGCAGCTTAGGAGATGGGCATGATTCAAGACTTAAAGGTGTAGAACCATTGCCGCAGCTACAAGTAAGTGACGAAAGGGTAGCAGAGGGAATCTTAATTATAGAAAACGGCCAAAAAGCTAAGATTATACATCAAGATGAGCTTTCACTCAAATTGGGGGAAAAGAAACACAAAGTTGAGTGTGCTTATTGTTGCCCTGTTCATCTTGGCACCTTTGAAGAGACGAAAAGCAATGATCTTACTTCAACAAATAACAAGATATGCATAGACGACAGATGCTTTCTGCTTGAAAATTTAGCTCCGAAACTTTCAAACGAACTTCCTGGAGTAAACATCCAAAATTTAGGTGAACATCTTCAAGTAGAGTCATTCCTGATGTCCATTTGTACAAACCACAACTGCCCTAACAGAATAGGTGATGATAGTCCTCAGAATAGATCCGATGCTGTGTATTTTTGCTGTACATGGTCACTGGCAGATGAGAAAATTGCACGGAAAGTAATTTCTATCTTGGAAAATTTTACTTAGGAAGAATATATCTTTTGATAGTAGACTCCCAGAAATTATGGCACTCGTTATTTATGCTGCAAAAACACTTACAATAGCTTTTTTGTAAAACTGATACACCTTTTTCATCTCTCTAGATCTTTTTTTGACTTGAAGTATTAAGTCATGGTTGTGTGTTCTCAACTCTCAAGTCATGGTTTTGTAGCTTTGGCCGTTATTTATACAGTGGTTTTTTTCATTATAGACTGAGTACTTGCTAATGCATTGTGTTGGATTAGATGTTAAATTATAAAGGTGAGTTGTTGAGTTATATTGTGAACTGATGCGTGCATTTTCCTTTTATGTAGTGTGGGCAATTTTTATAGAAGGCACCAAAGATACCCTTACTGTGAAAAAGTATTAGTTATATGAAAAGAGCATCTACATAATATAGAATCTGAACAATACCAAAGATCTTTATATGCCCTAGTATCTTCTTTAAGAAGGCAATGTTTATTACTCGAAGTTTTATAAATAAACGGTAATTACCTAATATAGGATTGAGTTTTACCAAAGTTTACAATATCGTTTAAATTGGATATTTTATTATGAAGATTTAAAAAAAAAAAAAAAATATATATATATATATATATATATATATACCTGTGCAACCATGTGTAGTGTATGTAAATGATTAGGAAAATCTTCTTTGTGAAATAGACGCAACTTAAATTACATCGTCAATTTTCGCAAAATTTGTTACTATAATGTGAGTTTTTCCATAAATAAAACCCACTCAAGATGGAACATACTAAGAAAATAATGAATTGGTACAACTAATATTACTATTAATTTTATCAGGTGGCTAAGTGGGTATTCTTTCTCACAAGTGAGCGAAGTTGAGTCTTTTGATTCTTATTTGTAAAGTTAATTAGGTTATACGCAATTGGGTGCTTATCCTTTGTTAAAAAAAATACTACTATAAAAGACGTGCATAAAAATCAAATAAAAAATAACACGTTACGAAGCTAAAATGATAAAATAAAAAAAGTTGTCTAACGTTTTCTGAAAGATGTTTTGTTGATCTTTAAGCGTAGTTAATTCATAAAGTTTTACTCGAGAAAGGATACAACAAATTGAGGTACTATATAAATAAAGAACATGAAAATTTATAAAATAAAACACAGATTTTAAATAGGAATTTAGTAATCCTTCAAAAAAGGTAATTTCATTTTGCATAAAATAGTCAAAGCATCCCGCCAATTTCTTACAGCAATCACAATGTAAATGGAGAATAATATCGATGTAGGTTTCGACTTTCGAGTCACGTGCTCAATCTTTAAAATTGATATAAATATTTACATAATAATTTAACAAAAATAGAAATATTTCAATTGATACGAAGATAAAATTTAAAATAATAATAAAATTATCTTACAGTACATATTATGTTTTTTTTTCTTTTTTCTTTTTTAGTGTTCGAATTCTCTGTGTAAAGTATGTGCACATATGTTTAAGTGTATAAATCTTTGAATGAAATTTAAAAAAAAAAAAACGACGATTAGCCCAAAAAAAAAAATCAGAAACCATTTACAAAATTAAATTAATAAACTATAAATAAAACTATTAACTTAAATTATAATGTTGAAAAATAAATTAATGGAAAATTTTTTACTAGATTATATATATTTATCTAATTTTTATTTTCATATTTTAAATATATCTTTTAAAATTAATTTAACATTAATGAAATTATATATTTTATAATTTGATTAAATTATAAGTAATAAATTACTTTAACTTAACTTTATTAGATGTCAATATCTACATGTATTTTTAAATGTAACATGTTACATTTATCTGTATCTTTGTAACCTATTGCATCTACCTATATATTTATATGCAACATGTTACATCTGTCTATACAAATTGGTCGATTCAGCTTCAATCCGTAATTTATAAACTAAATAAACTTTTGTCTGTAATATTTTTATTAGAGTTAGTAGTTTGTAGGTTTCTTATGTGTATATATACCCATATAACTCTTGTATTAGTAACTAAGACAATAATACAATTCTCTCTGCAAATATATTTCTCTTACATTTTCCTGAATGGTATCGGAGCCATGAAGCTCTGAGTTTCATAGATCCAATTAATCCGCTGCAAATTTTATATTTCCTTCGCGATTGCCAGAGCATTCTTTCTTGAAATCAAGTAACAAATCTCAAGAATACTACAGTTGATTTTGCGATTACCAGAGCTTGAACTGCAAGATTGACTTTCACGATTACACAAACAAATTAGGTTTTCTCATTTCGCAAAGAACGAAGAAACAGAAAGAGGCAACAGAGTTAACATTCTAAAAAATTTCTTTATTTCTCGCTCTGACCTTCGATCTTCAACCTGAACAGAGTTAGGGTTTCTTCATCTCACTTTATCCTTTCATCTTCTGCATTTTCTCCGAAATCTTGTATTTGTTCATCGATCTATTCCGACCCAATTTTTCCTCCAGATTGGAGTAATTTCCCGCTCCTCTTATGCAATTCGAGCACGGTTACAATATACTGGTTTAATCTGAATTGCTTCGTTGTTCTTCAATCTTGACATCCTTTTCGACGATTCTTTGAATTTCTTGAACTCTTCGGAAGCTTTTTCATTGATTCTTGTCACTCATCTTCGTCTCTAAAACTACTATCGGAAAAATATTTGTGATTTGAAATCAGAGTATGTCCGATTGTCTGAAAAAGGGTTGAGAAAATATAGGTCTCTTAAAGGAGATAACCAGAGACTGAGAGTGGAATTGAAACTTGAGAGTGAAAAAAAAAAATGATGTTGACACTTGAGAGTCAGAGGTTGCCTGGAAGTTCTGGGTATTTGGAATTGTACCCATAGAGGAAAATGTCACCCTTCAAGAACCCATACATTTTGGGGCTTACTGTTGTTGCTGGGATTGTTGGGCTACTGTTTGGCTATGACACAGGCGTGATATCAGGTGCCCTATTATATATCAAAGATGATTTTGAGTCCGTAAGAAATAGTAGTTTTCTGCAGGAAACTATTGTCAGCAGGCGCTGGTTGGTGCTATGATTGGAGCCACAGCAGGAGGCTGGTTTAATGATGCATATGGACGTAAAAAGGCAACTCTTCTTGCTGACGTTGTCTTTGCCTATGGAGCTGTTGTCATGGCTGCTGCTCCAAATCCATATGTTCTTATAGTGGGGCGACTTTTGGTTGGCCTTGGTGTTGGTATGGCATCTGTTACTGCTCCTGTCTATATTGCTGAAGCATCACCATCGGAAATCAGGGGAGCACTAGTTGGTACAAACGTTCTTATGATAACTGGAGGACAGTTTCTTTCATACCTAGTTAACCTGGCTTTTACAGAGGTCCCTGAGACTTGACGGTGGATGCTTGGTGTTGCAGGTGTGCCAGCTGTTGTTCAGTTCTGTTTAATGCTGTTTATGCCCGAGTCTCCCAGATGGCTATTCATGCAGAAAAAGATGTCCAAAGCAGTTGCTGTGCTTTCCAAAATTTATGACCATGCTCGCTTAGATGATGAACTTCAATACATTGCCGCTCAGGCAGAGGAAGAAAAGAAGAAAAAGCATCTTGTTAGCTACATGGAAGTCTTTAGAAGAAAAGAAATCAGACTTGCATTTTTTGCTGGTGCGGGCCTTCAGGCTTTTCAGCAGTTTACTGGTATCAACATGGTTATGTACTACAACCCAACAATTGTCCAGATGGCTGGCTTCCATGCTAACCAGATGGCTCTTCTACTATCCCTCATTGTAGCTGCCCTGAATGCTGCTGGGTCAATTCTTGGAATTGTTCTCTGGAAATGGTTTTTTGTGTTACACCTATTGGGTCTAAGTGTGACGGGCTCAGCAGTTAAAATCTTGGTAATGATTTTAAAACCTTGGTTTTGAGATTGGTTCGTCTTCAAGAATTGAAGAACGGCGTTTCATCAATTTTACTTCGTTTTGATATAATTCTTGCTCTATTGTGAGCATTTGGTTTTGCTCCTCTTCGTATTTGAAGAGTTGGAGTCTTCCATTCAGTTTTTCCTAGTGTTTCTCCTTCAATGAGACTAGGACCTGATGGTTGTTTTTCGCTCATCTTCGTGTTTAAAAGATGTAGCCTTGTATTCAGTTGTTCCTAGTGTTTTTCCTTCAATGAGACTAGGACCTGATGGTTGTTTTTCGCTCATCTCCGTGTTTAAGAGATGGAGCCTTGCATTCAGTTTCTCCTAGTGTATCTTCTCCTTCAGTGAGATTAGGACCTGATGCTCAGTATGGGTGTTTGTTTCTAGCAACCCATTGTTTGTTTTCTCTTTGGTTAGTGTATTTGATCACTTAGCTTTCATGAGTTTCAACATTACGTACTCTTTCATGAGCGTATGTTGGTTTTTTTTTTTTTCAATGTATTTTGTTCCTTGTAAATCAAATTGATGGTTCTTCTCTCACCATCAATTTGAGGGGGGATATTAGAGTTAGTAGTTTGTAGGTCTCTTATGTGTATATATACCCATATAACTCTTGTATTAGTAACTAAGACAATAATACAATTCTCTCTGCAAATATATTTCTCTTACATTTTCCTGAAATTTTACATTTATCCCTATCTTTGGATGTAATATATTATATAAATCTAGTAAAGATGTAACATGTTACATCTAACTCTATCTTTGAATGTAACATATTACATTCAACTCCAATGAGGTTGCTAGCATAATTGTCGGAGCTTCGGTGAGATCACCAGAAATATAGTGGGATCTTATAATAATCCAATTTTATAAAAGTTATAAAATGAGAGTATTTTGATCTATTTATTGAATGATTTGATATAAAATTATATGTTTTATGATGAATTATTACTAATTAAGAAAAATTGATCAATTTAAAAAAATAATGCTATTTAAGTCAAAAATTGACTAATTACTACTTATATATTTAGTCTTATATAAAAAAATTAATTTTTTTATTTAAAATAATATATACACATATGAAATTGAATTTAAATTTTTAATCATATTTAGCCTAAAAAAAGAAAGAATTATATGATTAAGTTATGCTTGCCCCAATTATAGGTTTTGCTTATAATCATTTTGTATCTTTTTAATACTGTTTAAATATTTAATAATATTTGTAATTGTAAGGTTATATAAAGAATGTGTTAAAAAGGTGACAATTTAATTAGAATATCCTATACACCTATTGGGGTTTACCAACTATAACCTCTCATCCAAAAACCCATGCTTGCCCTTAACCACTCAATTAAGTTTATAATAAGAGTGACCAATATCAAAGAGGTTATGAATTCGAGTTTTATATGAGATATAAATTATAATTTACCCCATTTTTCTTCAAAATGATGTGGTTTAAATGGTGACTTTAAAACTCTCCACTTCGTTTTCTCTGGACTAGAGTATGAGTAACTATGATGAAAAATAAAAAAGACAAGATGAATATGTTAGTTCTATCAATAGATAAATTAATATTTATAATTGGGAGATACAAACATAGATAGAAGCTATAGTTATAAAAATAAAAATAAAAATCCAACAAATAAATAGATAGAAATATAGTCAAATCATAATTTTTATTAATAAGAGAAAACACTCTCACATATTCGGATGGAATTCAAACTTTCGAACTTGGGTTCTTAGTGAAAAGATTGAAAATTTTATCATATGAACTATAAAAGATTCCCAAATCACAAATTGATAAGCATGAAAGTAGTAAAAAAGAAAAAGCTTTCTAATCATAATCAATACCTCCTATGTGAGAAGATATTTAGTAATCATTCTAATTGTACTACCAAACATATGAGCATGCATAACAAAGCAATATAATATGATAAACTCATATAAAAACCCCGATACTATATGGTAACATCCACAGGTAAAAAGATCAACCACCCGACAAGAAATAATTCACAAATAAGTAAATTAACAGTTTATGACTCAATAAAAATATAAACACAAGTACATTTACCAATCATAATGCTTGCCCCTAATGCACCTAAGCTACCTCCATTGTTGTTTTCATAGCAATTGATTAGCTCTACTTTAAAGCTCTACCACCACATCATGTGGCAAAATCACCAACTACTTGCATACGTGAACAACCCAAGGTATGATAACCCACATGCACCTATACCTAGATGCAAAATATTTTTTTGTGTTTAATTCATTTCAATTAGCTCACACAAAAATAAGTTTTTTACAAAATGCTCCACGTATCATTGATATTGAGCTACACTCTACTTATCACTGTGTATCAATGATACGAAACTAGAAATTAAGTTCTCACAAAACTCAAAGTTTTTAAATTACAAGAATTTTTTCACATTTTTCTAATTAAACAAAATAATCAAAATGATGGAGGATTTATAGAAAACGTTTCAGCTTTGACACTATGCTAACCACCTCGGTGAGCTTTCACGAACCATCTTAGCAGGAATAATATGTTATTTTTTAAAAATAATTTTTTAGTTAAAATTTAATTTTTATCAATGAAAATTGTATAAGCGATTGGGATTAGACAACAAATTTTTTTTTAATAAAAATCTTATGATAATTATAATTTAATTGCATTAAGTAGAACAAAAATAATACACATTCGCAGTGTGCAAACAACTAGTTGGATCCTTCGGGCTTTCAAATTAATCAAAATTTGTTTCTAGTTCACCAACTAGAACTCCCTATGTGTGAAACCTATTGTTGACAAACAACAATTTTCTCTCAAGAACACTTTCTTGAATCACTTTGATTTTTAGTTGAATTTCATTCTCACAAAATTATCTCAATTGAGTGCTAGAAAATTTTCTCAATTTCTTATGTGTTGGCCGACCATGAGCGAGGGGTAGAGAGTAATTAAATATTCTATGAATTGGCTAGAAGTTGGTGTAAAACATAACTACTAATCCCACTCTTATAAGAAGTCCTTTACACAACCAAATTATGTACTTGTGAGAATCTTATTCTCACACTAAGTCTCTTACACACCATCTTAGAGTTCTACCTTAAGTGGTGTGCTACAATTTAATTTCAAATTGAATTGCTTTAATAATTAAACAAAAGTCAAATCCAATTTGATAAGTACTAAAAAGCTCTTCTTGTCCCACAAGTAACTAAGTACTTATCAAACATTTAAATTTAGCATTTAAAATTTTAATTATTTCAAATAAATATTAATTAATTAGTTAAATTAATGAACCATTATTGATTTATACAGTGAGCAATCTTGATGTGATGATCAACGATATTCTAGAAACATAACCTTGAGTAATTTGCAGTCATTCTTGTTCAAAAATTTATTGTTATGACATCCTACGTCCATTATGAAACAACGTTTTAAGTAATCATTTGAATTATTTGATATTTGACCTTGACATACTGTTAATTTTTACTATGCGACAATCTGAACATCATCTTTTCTTCATACCGTTTTACCTAAGAGTCTGGTTTAACTCATTATCTTTTTCCACACATTCTCGTCAAATAATTTCTAATTGTCATCTTGTATTGTCAACGTGCACCATGTATTTTGATTGGTTATGGCTCAACAATTCTAGCTTCAATTTTCAATTGTGTTATACTGTGATCCTCTTATGAAGTTAAAAAACACCTTTATTGCGAGTCTATTGATGTATTTTCCTTCAACCAACTTTGTTTAATCTTCGTAAATCTCGAAAATGCTAACTTGAATAGCCATCACTCTTTCCAATTGTGTAAATCTTGTCATCAATCTTCAAGCAAGCTTAAATTATTTACTTTAATTAATCGAGTGTCCTATCAAGTATTATAAATTGTTCATGTTATGAATCTTGGTTACTGGCTAGAAGTACCCATCTTTGTGCAAACATCTGTACGCGTTCAAGTCCTTTCTTCATGATATGTCACATGAGGTGCTTTGTGTATTCGACACTACAAGCATTGATGCAATTGATAATCTTAACTACAATTCTTGTTAAACTGCTTCACGTCTGCGTTCTTTATCATATATAAAATTGACATTTAACTGCATCTAGCCAAATTCAAAGAAACTTAATGTTTTTACGATGTTGTTTGATTCTCTAATTATCACATCTTTATCTTTAGATGATTGTTTACTATTGCACTTCCCGAATTAACAAGTCAAAAGTGCTTATGTCCCAATTTCTTTTCTCAAACTTATACATAAAATTAGAGATCTCAAATCGTTACAATGTAGTTCCTCAATAAGTTTCATATTCTCTGCGACAAAGAATGATTCATATCTTGATAATGAACGACGATGAACTGGACTAATAACTCCATGAAAGCAACCGGCTTATTAACTCAGAGTATTCATATTATGTCTAAAAAATAGTTTTGGGTATATTCAATTTGGAACTCGACCTTATAAACTTGCATCCTTAAGTTGATCAAACCATTCATTGAATAACGCCCTTACTTTTTGTCTTTTTAGCTGGCGTTAAACAATATAGAGTAATCGAATTTGGAGTTGATAGTGAAGAAAATTGATTCTACAAGTTGAAAAAAATTCAAGTAATTCTTTTGTTGAGGTTGGTAATTACAAAGTAAACATTGAGTTTCTTCCACCGTTGTTTTGATTCAATTATTTGAGAAACTATTACATTTGACGTGTATCGACTCATGGCAACACTAGCGGGCATAAAGATGTAAACGTGAACTTATAGAACGAGTTGCTTTCCAAAGATCCAATCAGTTGATCGAAACTTGAAGAACAACTTCTTTTCATTTCGATTTAACTTGTTTGATCTAGTAAGGGACTACTATTATTGCGTTGCAAGTCCTTATGCCTTGATACACCTATTGAATACGAAAATTGTCAAATGCTCTAGTAAGAAACTTAGTAATTTTATTAACGAAACATTTATAGAATATTCGACTTCTTCAAAAAATGATATGCATTTGATTCATTCGAAAATCTTTGGATAGATGATACATTCTTTATCTCTCGAAACCAATCATTAGTTATTCAAATTTGACGTTATAACTAAATAAAGAAAATGAGTCTTTCCCTCTCTCCATAGTAGTGAACTCTGCCTTTTTCTTGTACTCTTTGCTAGTTCAATCTTACATAGTGCAAACATTTTACACGCCTTTCTTATTAGGTATTATTTTACGAGTAGGTAAGTTTAGACAATAATTTTTAGATAATAATTTTGTAAGTCCTGTAAGTCTATTTATATATTTGTTGGAGTTTTCGTGTACCAAACACAGAGTCTGTTTATTTTAGTTAGGTTTTTTGTCTACTTCTATCTACGATATTTTACTTGTAATCAATATCACATATACTCACGTAGATTTTAACATTATTATATATTTGTTTGATATACACACCATGGAGTGATTGAGAGCATGTAAATTGCATGTTTAATTGTGTTTTTATTCTTTCTTTAAAAAAAAAAAAAACTTTGGATATTTATGTTAATTTATTTATTTCTTTCTAAACTTAAAATCTTATCTTTTTAAACTTACCTGAGTATCTTTGGGTGTTCGTTGAGTTAAGTTGGCAAGAGATCGGCGATGTTATTTTGTTCATTTTTTTTACTGTAAGACCTCGTTAAAGGTTCATTGGTATCTCACTGATGCCTCACTGAAGTGGTCGACGAAAGTGCCATAAAGGGTCAATGAGGGTCTCCATGTTTTAATTTTTTTTTTATAAATACTCATTCATTTTTTTTTGTTAAGGATTTTTATGTGAAAAAACTCTATTAATTTTATAACTCATATCTGAAATATTTTATTCTGATGAAAAATATTTTTACATTTCTTGTATCACCAATATATTGTGTGTTGTTCCGTATAAGTGATTTATGGGTGATTATTTACATGAAATTTTTTATAAAATAAATATTTTAAAAAATGAGATTCTGTATTCTCAATACATCGAGTATGGTTTATGTATTTAGATACGATGTGGTGGTAGAGTTTATTAAACTCTTTTATAAAATTGAGTAACAATATATCGATTGTATTTCTGTATTATTATTACGATGTAAAGTTTTTGTATCAACTTACGTCGAGTATGTTTTTGTATTGTTGATATGAGGTGGTTTATCCTAAAATTATATTTTGGATAAATTGCATATATAGTTATACACTAATTTGATCACAGATATTTGCATTACACTGCTTGGCGGTGTGGCTCTAGAGGTAAGCCAAATTTAGTGTGGATAGAAGTAACTGTGGAGATAGTAGCCTACACAATTTGGACAAATGGTCCCTGATTGATAAAGGTTTTCAGAGTCTTATCTTATCGAGTTTGTATTAACTATTTATTGCTTTTAGTGAATTTGACTCCTAAGTAGATACCTTAAGCAACTCTTGGATGTTATCATTTAGAATTTGAGCCTAAATAAGTTTACCACATTGTATCATTGCGTTTGCTTGTTCTGTTGTATGAATTAGTACAATCTAAATATTTACGGTATATATGACAACATATATAATATATACTAAGATTAAAAAGCATTTTTTACTTTTACCATTGTATTTTATTAGTCTTATTTGTTTATTCTGCATTTACTTGTTAATTGTTATTTACTTTCTGCTACTTATACGAGTGGAGTGAATCCTTATATTTCTTATCACCTATATTTAGTTGTTCACCAAGTTGGACTTCTTTCAAATTTTTATTCTCAGAATATCAAAATCATATTCTAATACCAGGTTTGCACACCCCAAAATATAGATATGTGAATTTTGATTAAAAAAAATGTGTTTAAAAGATAAAATATTTAATTAAAAGTTTTAATGATCATGAAAAATCAACTAAAAATAAATTGATTCTTCATTAAATATAAATAATTTGGGTACATTGAAAATATGTTATACTTCATAAAGTAAAGTAAATACAATATAAAGTTTTAATAAAAATAATTACAAATCTAGAAGTTTATATTAAATTATAGTGGTTTTAGCTTATTTATTTGTTAATTATAACAACTATAAAAGATAAGGTTTAAAGATTAAAAAAAACATTTTCATTGAAATCCTCGCATCATTGTGTCCTATGTTTACATCACAATTAGTATTGTAGTTATTCAAATCCAAAAGGTTATGAAGCGAGATGTGAATTATAACTAATGCAGTACAAGTTTATTTTATGCACAATACACCATAAATATAATGATGCATGTTGTATAATAAAAATCTAAAGTAAAAATCTATCAAATAATAATCATATAGTGAGATGGACAAACTTCGAGATGTATGTGAATACAATGCGTACTTATAGTCCATGTAAAGCTAGTTTGCTTAAACCAATATCCCTAGTAGGAATGGGCACGGGGACGGGCGGGGACGGTTTTTGCCATAACCGTCCCCGAAACCGAGCAAATAACTGCATAACCGAAACTGCCCGAAAACTGCTACGGTTCGGGTACGGTTATAACCGGACGGGGATCGGGCGGGGACGGGTATGACAAAAAAACTGCCCCAATATCCGATTTAAAAAAAAAAAACAGAACTTGTTTTAGGCCGAGTGCCTTCAATGAACCAGAAAAATAAAGATCTATCTAAAAGAACTGATGCTAATTCAGTTGTCTAGATTAATTATGTTTGTCAATTTTCCCGATAACAAAACAGAAGAAGAAATTGAATACCATGTGGTATATTTTGTATGAATTAAAATGCAGTATTGTTACTGGCTCTTCCAAGCTCCAAAAACTCCTCAATTCAATGGGTCTAGCGTACCAAATTTCAGAAATCTATTAATTGTTAAAAAAAAGAAGAAAACCCAAAATTCAAAGCACCTATTTATGCTAAAATGTATAGTTAAATATAGAAACAGAGAGATAATAAGGTATGATAAAAAGTACGTACCTTGTGACCACGCTCGATGTATTTCATGGCTACGAGCTCTTTGGTTGCTTTGTTTCTCATAAGCCTAGCCACCCTAAAATTTCCAGATCCAATATCCTTCACAAGCTCATATTTTTCCATTTTTATTCTGTTGTTTCTTCTCAATTCTCTTTATTATGACTATTATCTTTGCATGTGTAGAAGGTAGAAACATAAGTGATGGAACCCTACGAAGCGGCTGAGAATAATCCATAGGTGGCGGCGACTCCCAACATTCGGTGGTGATGGAACCCATCTACACTAGCGAGTGGCGATTAAACTCCAAAGTAGGATCAACCGAGCTCTCACTCAAGCGACATAAGCAAATCCAATGTTCATCATCGAGCCATGCCAATGGTGGCATAAATTGCTGTTGAAAGAGATTGGGGCGCCGACCTTCAGGAAGAAAGAAAGAAAGAATGAACTGACAATGATTTAGGTTATGGTTAATTTCTATTTATATGTTAGTTTCAATTTATAAATAATAAGTAATTTTAATAAATAAATATATTTATATGTTATAATATAAACAAAATTGAAAGTGGTCTGGTGGCAAAGGTTGAAATGGTTGAAGTCACGTTTCCAAGTTCGACGCCCAGCAAAAGCAAAGCATGTAAATTTTATATATTTTGGGTACGGGCGGGTACGGTTTTATGTATAACCGTCCCCGCCCCGTCCCCGACATTTATATCCGGATATTACCCGAAACCGTCACCGTCCCCGAATTAAACGGTTATTAACCGATCCGATCGGGTCGGTTATCCGCGGATACCCGAACCCGCGGACAAAATGCCCATCCCTAATCCCTAGGGTACAAAACTCTATAAGATCTTAATACAGGTAAAACACTCCCCATGAAAAATATTTTTATGATGTATGCATAAAATCTTAGATATTATATATAATATTTTAATGACCCGTTTCATATCAAACTTTTCATATATACAAATAAAATGTTTATAACAAGAATTTTTATAAAATCATTCATAAACATTTTTCATAAAATTTGTATAAATATGATATCAGTTTTCACATTTCATAACATATAATGATGCATGCTATTTTTATAAAATTAATGCATGAAAAAAAAAGTAATATAAAACTCCTATCTCAAATCCCTTACTTCTTGTAGAAATTCAAGCCTAACTCAACCCAATAAGGGACTCCTCAACACCCTCCCTCACATCGTCACCAGCACCGATAGACATAAATGAGGTTGATCGGGGTTGACCGTGTTAGGCACAATCGAGAACAGGGACCCGTTTTGATACCATGTAGAAATCCAAACCTAACTCAACCCAATAAGGCCTCATTGAGTTAAGGGTTGCCCAGACTTATATCTAGCTCTTTACTGAGCTCCCTGGTCGATGTGGGACTCCTCAACACTTCTTTGGCTGAGTCCATTATCATTTTTGGATAAAATCTATAAATATTTACGTTAATAATTAGTAGTGACTCATACCTTAAATAAATTTTAAATTAAATTAATTAGAAGGATTACCCTACTAATTAACCACTTTGAAAATTAAAACATTTCTTCAATCTGGTACGCACTTATGGTATTTGAAACTTTGCAGTATTTTACACACGACCTAACTTTTTAGATAATACATGAAAGTAACGAAACTTTAGAGAGAGAAAGGAGGAAAATTAGATGTGGGAGTGAAAATGTGAAATGGTCAATACCCCTCCGTTTGTATGTAGAAATGGACCTCATTGGTTGCTCGACGAGCTTTTGGTGACCGATGTAATATCTTGCCATCTCTCTCGCTAAATCTCGTTGCTACTCACCGCCTGCTCTTCGTCCACCTTATAGTTGCCTCACTGGTTGCTCAATGAGCCTTCGTCAAGCTTTTTGACGAATACTATAACAAATTGCCTAAAGTTGCCCAAAAATTATTGAAAATTCTATTTTTTATGTAAAATTTTTATTTACACTCATTTCTTTAAGTCATATCATAATTTTATTTCATAAAACTCTTAATTCAAAATTTATTAACAAAACTTAATTCACGTACTTTTTCAAAAATTATTACCGAGACTGGAAATCTCACACCTTTTCTTTCATGACATAATGGGCAATATGTCTTAATAGTTAATGTTTTTGTATCATTGGCTCTCATATTAATAAAATATACAATTCGTTCTCATAATTTTTTTTTATTAATTTTATTTCAAATTATTTGTCTCCTCTTTGTTATCCCAATCACATTGTGATATGTGTAATTTTTTTTTTAAATTAAAACTTAAAACTTTTGTTAACATCGTTAGTAACTAACTTTTATAACTGAAAATATATATCTAGAAAAAATAGGAAAATAATTTACTTTTATTTGTTTTAATTTCAAAGTTTTATTTTTTATAATATAAAAAATATTATGAATTAATTATTTCGCTCTAAGTTCTTTTGTCAAATTTTATGATGGAGTTCTATGTAAAATATTTTCTACCAAGTCCAACCCCAAATTTGAGAAAATAGTTGTGCTTATATATATATATATATATATATATATATATATATATATATGTGAATTTTATCTCTTTGGGTCGTTTTTGAATTTAACAAGTTATATCCAAGTCTTTAAGTATAAATTGATATTCTTCCTATTACTTTTTATTATTGTTAAATTGCATAATTAAGGTGAATATTTTATCTTTTTCACTATGATAATATTATTTTATGCATATATAATTGTACAATTATCAATAAGATATATGGCATTATTATTTTTTTTAATTTTATATTGTTTCTTTTGCTTTTTTTATTTTATAATAATTTATTAAAAATGTATTAATTTATTAAAATTTATTACATTATCAATTTTTCTTTTTAACCAAACAAAGTATGAATTTTAAGTGCAATGTAAACAAATAATAAAATTTACATTAAATAAATAAATGTAATCACTTTATTAGCTTTATTCGTTGTAAATATTAAAATATAATTAACCTTATTTTTCATGTTGTTTTTCATTTTTTTACGATGTCATAACTTTACCATTTTTTAGATAAAATTATGACATTATTATTTTTATTAAAATATAAAAAACATTCATTTATAATATGTTACAAAGTAAAATATTTTTGTTGTACAGTCAATATTAAAATATAGTCAATTTTATTTGTTATGTATTATTTTTTTTCCTATGTCATAACTTTATATATTTTTAAAATTAAAAATTCTAAATTTTTTCCTGAAATTAGTGAATTTATTTATTTAATATAAATTTTAATTTCAATAATTATTTACATTAAAATTAAAAGTTATATTTTGGTTGGCCTAAAACAAAAATTGATCTATCAAATAGTTTAACTATATTGAACTTTTTAATAAATTAAAAAAAAATTGTTCCAAAAAAATAAATTTTTAAAAAAATAAGAATATTAAGAAATAGTTGTATTAATATGAAATTAAATAGAAAACATATAATAAATTTTAACAAATAATTAAGTCAAACTATATTTTATAAAAAATGATAAAATTAAGAAATAAAACAAATATAAGTAAGATTATTTTTCTTAATTTTTTATCAAAAAAATATATTTTTAATTATAAATGTAACTTTTGTAATTAGCGGCATTAAAAAAATTATTTAAGATTTATTTTTTTAAATAGTACACGTGTCATGATTAAAATAATAGGAAAAAAAATTTGGATTGAAAATCTTAGCCCATAAAATTACGGCAACATGTACAAAACAATTAGAAAAGGAAATAAAAGAAAGAAGAAAATAGAATCCGCTTTTAGGGCTTGCCGCCCCTATAAAAGTTGAATTTCGTATTACGCTGTTCATTTCACTCTCTCATTGTCGCGCTCTCTTACTCTCCTCTTTCTCCCTTCTCTAATTTGGTTTCTTGAAAGCGAGACAAATATATAGATTCGAGTTTTGATTCTTAATATCTAGGGCTTTTGTCGGAGAAATGTCGTGGGAGGACGAGATTGTTCTGCGTGATGTTACCAATGCTGGTCTTGTTGTGAGTGATCGTATTGGTCGAGAAGCTGGGTCTCAGTTTGATCTCGAAGAAACCTTAGAAGCTGCGAGATACGCCAGTCATCCCTATTCTACTCATCCCAGAGAGGTAAAAAAAATTTCCCCCATAAAGATTCAAACCTACTTGGGAAGAATAATTTTTGGTTAATGAGTGTTCTGTCTTTTATATATAGAAGACTTTCTGGTGAGAGAGCACAATTTGGTAAATTTGCTTGAATTCTTTGAGTTTCAATATTTTATTTTACTATTGTTTTGAGTTGTAATATGGATGGAGTTCCGAGCTGTGGACCGTAACTTATTCTCAAAGTTCATGTAAATAAGTATGAGTAGTTCATATACTTTTTTTATTTTGGAGCACTTCTTGAACAGTTTAGATTTCCTAAACAAAAGATGTTCCTTGCAGCAAGTTACATAATTAAGAGGTAGGTTAAAACTTGCAGTGTTCAGATAAGTTCAGATAAGAGGGAATAAAGATAAGTTTTCCTGATAATGGGTTTTCTAAACAAAGATGAACGTATTGTTTTACATCATCTTTTCCAAATTTAGTTATCAGTCATCTGTTTGTGTAGATTACTGTCAAGGTCCTATGTTGGGATGTGGTAGATATTTGGCACAATAATCAAACATTCTTTAATTTTGTTAATAATTTTTTGAAATTGTAAAAGAAAGAGAAAATCTGAAACCATGGTAGATGTAAAAAAAATCTTATTTATCAAGCACATTCTGATAATTTTTGAACTACTGCAGTGGCCGCCTTTGGTTGAAGTAGTGGATACCCGGGAGTTACCTCCAGTACTTATTGAAAGATATAATGCAGCTGGAGGGGAGGGAACTGCTTTATGTGGAATCTTTCCAGAAATACGTAGAGCATGGGCATCTGTTGATAATTCCTTGTTTCTTTGGCGTTTTGATAAGTGGTGAGTATTTATTTTGATTTAAGCTGCCATGTTGCAGTTGCATTTACACAATGTGTTGTTTTATTATTTTAGTTAACTATTCCTTAAAAGCTTACATATCCACATTCACTAGGCTAAACAGAAACATTATGGTAGAAAGCATTGGTTGGACGATAGACATTCATTCTTATTTAAGATAACCTCACAATGATAGTCAACAACCATTGTTCATAGTGTGGATGTTCATCCTTTTAACGTTAGTTTTAAAGTGTAGTTTCAGAGAGGCATTGCTCTTCTGTAATCTTGATGGTAAGTCGAACTCCGATTACTTGGATACTGTGGCAGGCTCTACCTTGTTTTTCCCTTATTATAGTATTGATAAATTTTCAATTATTTAATGTATTTTAGGCCCACAGAAACAGCTTCAAATCCTAGTAAAGACATCATCTCTCTTTCTAGTGTTAAACCACAAATGGTTCTAAGACAAGATTTCTGCTTGATATGAGCTGAGAAATGGTTTTCTTATTTAAAATAATATTACATGCAGTTGATTTATTCAAATATCATGATCTTTGTTATAATCTTTTGTTAAGATAGTCTTCCATACTTTGGGCTCGAAAAAATAAAACATAGATTTGACACATATGCATGTATGTATAGGCATTAATTGGCACACTTTAACTGATAATAATTATGATTTGTAGTTTTAGTCTTAACTGAGTCTAAAATATTCTTTTTCTTTTTGATCAGGGATGGTCAATGTCCTGAATACAGTGGAGAGGAAGAAGCTATTTGTGCTGTTGGCCTTGCGAGGGCAAAAGCTGGTGTTTTTGTGGAAGCAATTCAATTTTTATTGATTTTAGCAACGCCTGTTGAGGTAGTAACAATTTCCTAGTCCTTTTTTGTTTTGCACCTTTCTCAATACATATTTTAAAGATGCATCTCGAGTTTGATATTGTAAATTGGCTTATTCTAGTATTTAGTTTTTGTTCAACAAATTTAAGCTTGGAGTAGTATTGATGTGAATATATGTAGCCTAAATTATTGTTTGTTGAAATTAAAATTACATAATTATTACAAAGCACTGAAAAATGACATCATGAGTGCAGCCTAGTGCGCAACCAACATTTAGATGGAACTCTTTATATGATCAAAGGGGAATAGTGAGTAGACGATAGCTTACAACCAAGTATAATTTAATACTTATGTAAATGTATACTGATAGTCACTAAATAACTATGCTTATTTTGTATGACATTGTTAGTTTTGTTACAAACTTATAAAAAGAACTTAAATGCGGGAAATACATCCAAGATAACGTAAGAGAATATTGCTTGAGATGGGATGCTTTCATTTTTGAGCCCCTTGCTACTTTTGAACTCATATTTAGAATTTTTTTTGGTACATACATTCAAAAGCACAATATGATGCGAACCCTGCAACATGATTCCTATCGACCAAACTAGCTACGAGGCTAGAGAACCAAAAGGGGACGGTTCAAGACCCAACAACAAATTGATAGGAATTCTAAGCACAAACCCACAGATTTTGGTAGCAGGAAACTCACCTCAACACATGGATATTACGCACCACGCACGGAGAAGAGGGCGAACGCCACAAAGGGATTCAAATCCTTTGATAAGTTCTTGGTTTGCATTGAAGCAAGGAGCAACTTGGGCTCTCAATTTGTTTTCAAACAAATTTCTCATAAAATGATCAAAGATTACATTTGGGCTGCACATATGCTCCTATTTATAGTGTACAAATGAAACCTAAAAGAAAAGACAAGATCTGGGCCATTAGATTTGATCCAATGGTCAATATTACAAATTTTACATTTGCACTACGGCGGGCAAATATTCATGCCGCGGCGAGGAGGCTCGGATTACAAAAGTTAAAGTAGGCGGGCCGCGGCGGAGTAAGTTCCATGCCGCGGCGAGGAACCAAAGCATCCAACCCGAGAGGTCTGTGCCGCGGCGCCCAAAAGCCATGCCGCGGCGCGCACGTCCTTGATCCTCTGCGCGCACACCTGCCCAATGCTGCGCGCGCGTCTGCTTGTCCTGCGCGCACATCTGCCGAGCCCTCTTGTTCAAACAGAAACACTCGCGCCACGGCGCACATATTTCATGCCGCGGCGGGCACCTCTGGCCAAAAATCCCAACAAAACAGAAAGTCGTTCGCCGCGGCGGGGGAATGTCATGCCGCGGCGCAGCTCCAAAACTCAGCAACTCCACAATTAGCTCGGCACTCCCATGTTTCGCATGTTGGTGCCCTTGCTCGTGTTGTGGTGCGCCTTTCTACGCCAATATTTCACCCCCTCTTCGGCCGGGTCCATGATACGTGTCGGGCCTTGTTGGTGGCGCGATTGGTTCGTATCACAATACTTGTTGGATCTCTAGCAATTTCGGCAACGAATGGCCACCGGAGCACCAAAAAATCATTTTATGCCTCCAAAAAAAGTTTTAGATTGTGTATACTACTACTCTTGAACATATGTTTAAATGGGTTTTATTTTTAAGCATATGTTCAATTTTGATTAAAATTGATTAGGGGTAAAAAATGGTAGTGTAGAATGGGTTAAAAACGAAAACTGCTCAATTGTAATTATATTTTAGGGAATTTTTTTTTTAGGGCAATATCCCGTAGTAATCTTGGTGTCCCTTGTTTTTTTCCAAACCTTTTTTCATTAGGAAAATTAGTCCCTTGATTCTCTCGTTTTCAGCTACTATTGCTTAGTCCTCTCTAGAGTTAACCCTCTCTAGAGTTAAACTTGTCGTGATACGAGCAAGTGGATTCTTATTGTTCACACGTTGTAAACAACAATGCACAACAACATCAACATGTTTCCTAAGTTGTTGGCCTACTTTAAATCCACCCTTTGTGATCTCTTCTTGAACCCTTTTAACTTCCAAGTGACAGCCAAAGTTCACATCTTTATAATTACTTTTTCTTCCTTTTTCCTTTATGTTAACCCTAGTGGAAACCATGAGTGAAAGTTTTGAAAATTTTAGTCTAAAGTTTGCCGACATGGAAAATAATTGAATTTGGTTTCTTATAGAATATCAATAAAATATTGTTGGATGTTGGTAGATATATGTTTATAGGAAATATCAGAGTTTGTAAATATGGTGAAATTTTTGTTTCAAAGCTTGAACTTTTTTCTAAAGTAAAATAAATGCTCAATTCATAGTGAGAAATTGTGATTTTGATACCCCAATATAGTGTATCTTTGAGTTTGAGTAACATTGACTCCAAAATAACACCTCAGCTTGTATTACACAATGAGTACAATGACATAAACTGCTGTACACCAATACACATTTTATGTATAGATTGTAAATTAGTTTATGCACAATTTGTATGCTGTATATTACTTTGCTTTTCTCGGATCAATTAGTTTATTACAACATTAATGTACATGATAATGCTATTTTGGGGTTAATTAGTTTATTTACGACATATACATGGTATCTAGGTCACGAACCTAGAAATTGTTTTCATTTTTAATAAATAGAAATAATTTCAGAAGATATGAGGTCAATTATCTAACTAAATAACTAAATCTATAATCACCTTTTATTATTATAAGAGCCCTTGATTAATCCAATCCATATTCAACAAATTAAAACTTTCCTAGCCCAACATCCTTGCATTATTAACCCTTTGTTGATTTTCATGAGGCTTCGTCTATGATGATATCTCATGAGGTCTATACTTCCTAAACATATCTCCTTCAACAATTTGCTCCTTCATCTTCTTGGTAAGATGTCTTTTTGCATTTCTTTTGCTTATTCTTTCTTTCATTTGTCATTTTCTTCATTAAATTTTCCAGTGGTTTTTCAATCACTACTGAAGTGTTGGCGAAGAGAGTCCATATTTAATTTTGTTAGTTGGACATGTATCCTTTGTCATTCAATGGTGGCACTTCTACCTATTTTGGAGACTCCATGTCACCTAGGATCCAAGCACTAGCAAAAAATCCATACTTAGTTTCCGATAGTATTATTTTGGCAAAAGGCTACACAAAGAAGGTGACAATAATCAAAATTATAAGGTAAGTTTTGTGCCACAAAGCTTTTCAATCAATGAGAAAGAGTCTCTTAAGATTATACCCCAAAAGCATTTTGAGTTTCTATTTATATAGAGGAAAAGAGAGGCACAAAGGATAAAAATAACTTTTCCGAGAAAGATTGGAGAAAATTAAACTTCTTATTAGATAAAATTAATCTAACTTTTGGAAAAGATGATAGGGGTAGTACTCCAAAGAGTCCAGGACAAAACAACTTCAAAGTAATATGATGGAGCAAGAAAAACAAATAAAGAACATGAATTTCACTGGAGAGTTGATTAATCTTAAGTTTATGAATTATTATGTCATGTCCAAGAGCAATGATGCTGTGAGAAAGATTGTTTATTACATGAAGATTGTCAGTTGAGAATTTAGACATAAAGGGTTGTTTGGAAGTTGACCACGGTAACGACGTCGAGCTCATAACTAGTGCGACATACCAGGTCTACACCTATGCTTGTACTCATGTTCATCATTCCTGCCCATAACAATGCAGTCCTATGTGGACTTTCTATGTAAATGACTCGTGTACATGTAATCTCTTATATATAAGCAATAAAGGGTCTTGTGCCAATCATCATTAATGCATATTTATCACTTCTTTCTACCTTCTCTCTTTAAACTGAAACGATCCCCAACATTCTAGGAGATGAGCAAAAACAAAGGTCCATCAAGGATATCCTTTTTGACAATAGAGTCCTAAGCAAATTACGGAATACGGAAAATAGAGTTATTGTGAGTGTTGGGAGTCCAGGAGTTGAGGAAAAACAAAGGTCCATCAAGAATATCTTTTTTGAAGATTGAGTCCTGATATTGCCTTACTACAAGAAGCAAATTAACAAATAGGGAAAATAAAGTTATTGGGATTGTTGGGTGAAGTAGAATAAACAACACCACATTTTTCTCCTTTTGTTTGTAGTTCTCAAGGGTTCCTAACTTTTTTTTATAGATAATAAAGCCCTATATTGCTTAGAGTCCATAGTGACATAATCTCAGTTTGTTTCTTGCAAGAGGGTGGAGAAAACTGGTTGATTTTAAATGTCTTATGGATCTAAGAAATTAAGATAAAAGTTTTGGGAATAATGAGGAGGTTTATTTGCCATGTGAGGTCCAAAGTGATAAATAGGAGCTGCCTTTGGGTTGCTAACACTAAAACTTTGGGTTAGAATACAAAAAAAGTTAGATTGTTGGAATAAGGGTTAACTCTCACTTGGGGAAAACTAATTATAGTTAAGGTATTTTTGAAAAGCATGCCTGCTTATTACTTGTCTTTCTTCACAATCCCTTAAAAGTGGCATTGTGAAATTATCAAAGATTTTCTTTAATGATGAAGGAAAGTTCACTTAGTAAATTGGAAGGTGTCCTCTCTATCGAAATTTAAAGGAAGGTGTTGTCTAAATTGAAATTCAAACCAGGTTAATCAAGTTTTTCTTTGGCTTGTTTCCACTTGAAACAAAACATTAGTTTTTTTAGTTGTAATATGCATCTTCTTGCTCTTTCTTTATTCAGTTCTGAAAACTAGTCTTCATTTTATAGTTGGGTTTTTAAATGCATATATAATACTTTTTCAAATGCTCAAGTTTTTGTAGGGTTATACGTGATTCTCCTTGGGCCGGCAGTTGCCGTTCTCCAATGTAACATGTATAGTTCCCTTATTTGATTCCAGATCTAATTATACCTCGTATTAAGGTTATTATTCTTACTACAGTGTTCACCTTTGTTAGTTGATTCTTGTTGGAGTATGCTGCTCTGGAGGGCCTGATGGTACAGATCCTTATGCAGAAGTCTCATTGCAGACAATGCCAGAGTATACTATTCCATCTGACGGGGTTACAGTGAATTGCATAACTTGTACTGACAAAGGTCGCATTTTCCTTGCTGGCCATGATGGCCACATCTATGAGCTACATTACACATCTGGTTCAGGCTGGCAAAAGCGCTGCCGGAAAGTTTGTGTTACTGCTGGCTTTGGAACTGTCATAACAAGGTATTTATGCTATTTGAGCTCTTCAATGTTATATCTTGAAAGGTTGATCAAATGTTCAAGTAAAATGCATTGTATTTGTCAAGCTGGTCTGCTATTTTATAGTTTGTTAGCTTCTGCATATTTATTCTCTTTGGTGGATTGTTTAGTTTTTAATTTAGTTGGAATTTGAGCTATTTTTATTAGACCCATACAGGGGCGGACCGTCGTTGGGGCCAGGCGGGATTGCATTCCCGGCCAACTTTTTTACAAAAAATTAATTACATGTATATTTTTAGCATTAAATAAATATTTTATTTGTAGTAATATATTATGTATAATTTTTATGTACATATTTTGATATATATTAACAATATTTAATAAATACGTAGATAAAAATGATATAAATTGTAAATAAAATGATAACTATTAGTAATATAAATAAAATTGTAGTCATATATTATGTAAAAATTCTTCTTAAATATGATAATAAAAAAAAAGTTTAAATATTTAATTTTAAACTCAATATTATAAAAATAAAATTAAAAAAAATAAGTATATAATAAGCTTCATATTAAAGCTTTTAATTTTATATTTATCATATTTTATTTTAACCCAAATTTTAACTTTATCTAATATTATATTATTTGACATTTTATTTTAATAATTTTTTAGAATTTATTTGAATTTTTTTATATAAAAATTTTATTATTTTTATTATTATTAATCAGTCTTATATTATTTATAAATATACATTTTTAAATATAGTCTCAAACTTAAATTTTAAATCATATTTTACTTTTCACATTCTAAATTAAATACTAAATCATATATGTATTTGCCTCAATTTTTTAGTTAATAAATTTATTTTATTTATGAATGATACTAATATTTATTAACTTTCATTTTTGTTTAATTTTTTTTATAAGTTATTTATAAAATGTTAACTTTATATTTTTTGAGTGCTAACTACATGTCTTTATTATAATATGACATGAAAAATTTAGTATTAAATTAAATATAATTTACTATAACTTATATTAATTTTTTATTTTATATTAAAAAAAAATTCAGCCCCTCCTATATATTTTTTCTGCCTCCGCCCCTGGACCCATATTAATGTAAGATGTGATTTTCAGATGGATAGTAGTACCAGAAATATTTAAGTTTGGAGCAGTTGATCCCATTGTAGAAATGGTTTTTGATAACGAAAGAAACATTTTATATGGGCGAACTAAAGAAATGAAGCTTCAACTTTTTATTCTGGGATCAAATGGCGATGGCCAACTGAAGAAAGTGGCAGAAGAAAGGAATGTGCTCAGTCAAAGGGATTCTCATTATGGATCAAGAGCATCAAATCGATCTGGAAAGCCAGCTATTGTCTGCATAGCACCATTATCCACTTTGGAATCAAAGTGGTTACACCTTGTTGCTGTTTTGTCAGATGGTAGGCGATTGTATCTTACGACTTCATCATCTAGTGGAAATTTGGGAGGATTTAGTTCAAACCATCATTCACCCAGCTGTCTAAGAGTTGTCACAACGAGGCCTTCTCCTCCTTTGGGGGTTGGTGGTGGGCTTGCATTTGGAGCCATGTCTCTTGCTGGTAGATCTCAGAATGAAGATCTCACTCCAAAGGTTGACACAGCATATTATTCTGCGGGGACTCTCGTTCTTTCTGATTCATCTCCACCAACCATGTCTTCTCTTCTCATTGTGAGTCGGGATTTGAGCACACAAACTTCTGTCTCAGGTACATTAGGAACAAGTTCAAGGAGTTCTAGGGCATTAAGGGAATCTGTTTCTTCTTTACCTGTCGAAGGCAGGATGCTATTTGTTGCCGATGTTTTACCCTTGCCCGACACTGCTATGACTGTGCAGTCTTTATATTCAGAAATCGAATTTGGTGAATTTGATAACTCAGGAGGGTATTCTGAAAAGGTATCTTGTAAACTTTGGGCTAGAGGTGACCTCTCAACCCAACATGTACTGCCAAGGAGGAGAGTTGTTATTTTCAGTACCATGGGCATGATGGAGGTTGTGTTCAACAGGCCTGTGGACACATTGAGAAGGTTGTTTGAGTCGAATGCACAGAGATCAATATTAGATGATTTCTTTAATCGTTTTGGAGCTGGAGAGGCAGCTGCTATGTGTTTGATGCTAGCAGCAAAGATAATCCATTCTGAAAATATTATAAGTAATGCAGTTAGTGAGAAGGCGGCTGAATCTTTTGAAGACCCGAGACTTGTAGGAATGCCTCAACTCGAGGGTAGTAGTGCATTTTCAAGCACTAGAACAGCTGCAGGGGGGTTCAGCATGGGCCAGGTTGTTCAGGAGGCTGAGCCGGTTTTCTCAGGGGCACACGAGGGACTTTGCTTGTGTACATCAAGGTTACTTTTTCCATTGTGGGAGCTTCCTGTCATGATCACAAAAGGTGATTTAGGTTCTACAGGCCCTACTGAAAATGGAGTGATTGTATGCAGGCTCTCAACTGGGGCCTTGCAAATTCTTGAAAACAAGATCCGTTCTTTGGAGAACTTTATAAGGTCTAGAAGGAACCAGAAGAGGGGTCTTTATGGCTGTGTTGCTGGTTTAGGAGACCTGACAGGTTCAATTCTCTATGGAAATGGTTCAGAATTAGGTGCTGGTGACCGAAGTATGGTAAGAAATTTGTTTGGTTCTCACTCTCGAAGTAACGACTATAATGAAGGTGGGACCTCTAGTAAAAGGCAGAGATTACCGTATAGTCCTGCAGAATTGGCTGCCATGGAGGTACTAGGAGTTAGTTGAGAATTATAGCTTGTTGTACAAAGTGCTTTAAATCTTTTGCTTACCGTGTGGTTCATTGTTTCATAGGTGAGAGCAATGGAATGTATCAGGCAGTTGCTTCTTAGATCCAGTGAAGCCATATTTCTTCTCCAGCTTATTTCTCAGCATCATGTCACTCGTTTAGTTCAAGGGTTTGATGCTAATCTACGACAGACATTAGTTCAATTGACATTTCGTCAATTAGTTTGTTCTGAAGAAGGTGACTGTCTTGCTACAAGGCTTATATCAGCTCTGATGGAGGTAATGGTTGACCAAACGTGAAGCAAACTCATACATCCACTTTCAAATCTTTTCATATCTCCTCTGTCATTTGTCAGCTTGTATTATCTGACTTTGCTATAATGTTCTGAAATTTTCCTGTATTCTATGTTTTAGTATTATACTGGTTCTGATGGCCGAGGGACTGTGGATGACATCAGTGGGAGACTACGAGAAGGGTGCCCAAGCTATTACAAGGAGTCTGATTACAAGTTTTTCCTTGCTGTGGAGTGTCTGGAGAGAGCTGCTGTGACTCCAGATGCTGAGGAGAAGGAGAATCTTGCTAGAGAGGCCCTCAAATCCTTAAGTAAAGTTCCAGAATCTGCTGATCTACTTACTGTATGCAAACGATTTGAGGATTTAAGGTCAGCTGTGGATGTCAATCTAGGGCCTACACTTGATACTGTTTGATTTTATTGCCTACGATTTTGATAGATAAGTGTCAAACATAAAAACTGAAAGAGCTTTGCAGGTTTTATGAAGCTGTGGTTCGCTTACCACTGCAAAAGGCTCAGGCGCTTGACCCGGCAGGTGATGCATTTAATGACCAAATTGATGCAGAAACTAGAGAATATGCAGTCAGTCAGCGCAAGCAATGTTATGAAATAATCATTAGTGCTTTACATACATTGAAAGGTGATACTTCACAGATGGGATGTGGTTCTCCTGTTAGGTCCTTTGCTTCAAGATCTGTCCTTGATCTGCCATCCCGGAACAAATATATATGCCAGATTGTTCAGCTTGGTGTACAATCAGCTGACAGATTATTTCATGAGTACTTGTATCGGGCTATGATTGATTTGGGACTTGAAAATGAGCTGTTAGAGTATGGTGGTCCTGATTTGGTGTCTTTTCTGCAGAGTGCTGGTCGTGAGCCTATAGAAGAGGTTTGATTTATTTCTTTGTATTAATTTTGAATATCTGCAAGATTTCCAATCAATTTATATTACGTGTTTAAGATGTACACATTTTACCATGGTGTTAGAACTTTCTTTCCATTTCTCTTTTTTCCAAGTTATTCCTTTGAATTTTATATAATATACTTTGCAATTTTTTACCTTTAGTCATGTTCATATTTCTGCTGTGTATAGGTTAGAGCTGTTTCTGCTGTAACATCTGCAACTTCTCCTATGGGTCACTCAGGAGCACCTCTCTCTTCCAATCAAGTCAAGTACTTTGATCTTCTGGCACGTTATTATGTTTTAAAACGCCAAAACTTACTTGCAGCCCATGTATTACTGAGACTGGCGGAGAGGCGCTCAATTGATGCAGGAGATGTCCCTACTTTGGAACAAAGGTTGGAAATATTCTTCCTTGACTTTGTCTCTTCTGCTTTTTACTGAATTCCTGAGTAGAATATGACTTCCAGAGAAACATTTCTTGCTTTCTAACTATTCAAAGAAGAAAACTTCACCTTTTGAGGTATGATATGCAGTTAAACTTCACCTGTTTTTGCATTTGAGAAATGAATTACTTAACAATTTGGTTCCTAGTTCCAGGCTTACACTTATTTTTATATATTATTCTTTTACACTTCAGGTTATTCGTTTTGGTTAGTAAAAGGGTCGTTTCAGTTAGGTGGCATTTGATTTTCGTATTTGATAAAAGTACATAACAATATCCAACAGTGGTAAATATCTAAGCTAGTTTTGTTGTTTAGATCCATCAGAAGTTGTATTTCTTTGGCCTTGATAAGCTGCTTGTCTTTGCATAAAACCAGTTTTACAACAAAAGCAAGCCTAGACTGTCACTTAGGTGTTAATTGTGTCGAAGACAAAGTGATCTCCTTTGCCAACTCTTTGTGGTGTGAAGTTGGGACTTGGCCATTGAAATATGTGGGCCTACCTCTTGGAAGTGATCCTAGAGTTGCACAATTTTGGTCACCAGTTATAAAAATGTTTGAAAAAAGATTAGTAGGATGAAAGATGGCGTTTTTTCTCTAGAGGGTGGGGTTAATTTTGATAAATTCAACATTGTCAAGTCTTCGAATTTCCTACTTATCAATTTTCAAAATTCTAATGGGAGTTGCAAAGAGATTAGAGAAACTAGTGAAGGACATTCTTTGGGAAGGTGTTAGTGACAAAAGTAAAAGTCACCTAATAAATTGGGAGATGATATAAAGATTGAAGATAAAAGCGGGGATAGGCATTGGTAATATTATTGCAAGAAACAAGACATTGTTACATAAGTGGCTTTGGAGATTCCTGCTTGAGGAAAGCTCTATTTGGCATGGTTATTGGAAGTGTGGGTTGAATGAGAAAGAGTAGGATGTTGGTTGTGGATTGCAAGGTGGTGGACGTAGTACTGGCATAGCAATTTGATGTAGGGAGTTATTTAAATAACAACATGGAATTTGAGAGGAGAGAAAAAAGATGAATTTAGGAGTTTTGTAGAATAAAAGAAAACCAATTCTCTCATCTCATAATATTTTATACCAAAATATTCATCAAAAGCTACCAACAATACATAAGCTAAGAGTATTTATAGTAAATTAATGGGTCATAAATTATTATGCCTTACATCAATTGAAATAACAATAAATAATAAGAGACTATATTATCATTTCTTACATTGTTCTTCTCCACTTGAAAAAATCTCAACTCCGATGAGTTGTAGAACTATAAAATAACAACCGAAATAAGAGAAATTTCTTTAACTTATTTGGAATGTGCATGAGAAGTAATATGATGTGAGCATAAATAGCCCAAATTTATAACACAATAAATGAAAACAAACAAGGCTTTGAACCTTGGTTAGGTAATGATCCATCCCATTTGAAATATAAGTGTATAATTATACGAGTAGAACATTCTAGTAAGCATGCCTTAGAATAATCAAATGGGGTAGCAAAAGTTTATCCAAGCTATACATTGAATTTTGAAAATGAAGGATAAATGCTATTAGAAAAATCAAGCTTAGAACCAATAGTGCTAACCAAAGTACATACCTTATTATGTATTGGTTCCTTTGCAAGATTTTCAAGAGTAATTAAAACGATATGTTTGTTGGGAAGTTTTGGTTCCATTGGAATACAAGGAGTTAATTTAGGTGGAATAGATAGAAAAATAACATTTTTAAAGACTTCCTTCTTTGGAGGACGACCAAGATTAATTGGACATGGTATAATCGGAAGAATTGGTTTTGGTGGTGAACCAAGTATACCTTTTTCTACAATAATTTTTGCTTTTGGTGTTTGTGGAGGATTTAGAATACTCATTAAAGGTGGAGTTTGGGTGATTTTGGACGGTCTTGGTGGACAAGGCACTATCAACAATCCTTCCTTAATAGATAAATTAATAAAATTTGATTTTTTCTTAGGAGGAACCTATAGTATCTTTCTACATTTTCAAGGGAATTAGTAGATATTTTGTTCTTATCTATGAATTTCTTCCACTAGGTCTTGCCAAAGTTTTCCGAGAAGGACATAACAAGTATTCACATCAACTATATCACGCCACTTCATCTTTGTAATTCTTCACAATGGACAAAGAAGCTTTACACATTTCACTAATTTTGGTGTTAATTCTTTTCTTAATCCATTTAGCACTATAAGGGTTAGGATGTGTTTCGATTTCTAAGCCTAAGGCTTTCACAACACGAGGAGAAATGATATTAACTTTGGAAGCAAAATCAATTATCACTTTCACATCATTCTTTTTGTCTTATGGTAAACTTAGTTATGAAAGTAACAAACAATTGTTTACAACTTCTTTGGTAATTGGGTGTTGGTGGGTTGGTGGTTGTGGGTCAAAGAAAATCACATGATTATTGTGAGAGAGTGGTTGTTGATGGAGGTGTTGGGCTGGTTTGTCATGGAAGGGAGGTAGTATGGAAAGTGACGATGGGCATGACTTTTCTTAATTTTTATTTTTTTTCCAAATCAGAACTCAAATTGATGAATAAAGAAAATGGATGGAAGAGAATAGAAATTGATTAGTGTAGAAGCAATTTCAGAATGAGAGAAAAAGAACTTCAATTCTAGGGATTGAACAACAGTGGTTCAAACCTAAGTAAAATTTCATTCCTTGAGCACTCAATCTCAGAATTACAAAACGATAATCATTTCAAATTTCCTCCACCATAAAATGGTATATCATTCTTTGTGTGATAATTTGGTTAATCAGGTTGGGTGTTTTGAATTCAAGGTTGGTGTAGTTTGGTCGTATTGAATGGGTTGTGATGTGCGACAAGGTGGGGTAAGGTTGTTGTGATGGTCATGGTCTATTTTCTGGGTAGCTCATGGGTGTTGGTTCTCTAGGTAGGTTGGAGCAATTGAAGATGAAGGTTGGTGGTTTGAGTATGTGGGTTTTAGTGCTCGAAGCTCAGACACCAACTTTGTTTTCAGTTCAAAGATCGCTTGACGAAATTCGCTAATGAAAGCTTGATGTCGAGTCTATTTTTTGGCCAAGATCACGAAGATATTGAAGAAGAGCTTTTTCAAGAAGATGGTTGTCCACCTTGTGTGAGTCATCTTCATGGGTGGATTGGGATTTTGACATCATAGCTCAGGAAATGACCTGGAGCTTTGATACCAATTTGATGTATGGAGTTCTTTGAAATGAAAGCATATAATTTGAGAAGAGAGGAAGAAGAATTTAGGGGTTCGGGAGGATAAAAGAGAGAACCGATTCTCTCATTCATAACATTTGATATCAAAATGTCCATCAAAAACTACCAACAATACATAAGCTAAGAATATTTATAGTAAACTAATGGGCCATAAATTATTGGGTCTTACATCAATTGAAATAACAACAAATTATAAAAGATTATATTATCATTTCTTACATTACAATTGCTAAATAATTTAATTTTTTTGTTTTTAATTTGAGTTACAAGATGGGCATTAAAATTCTATTTTGAGAGGATTCTCTATTGGATGGTGGTTCTTTCTCAACAAGATATCCAATGTTGTATAGTCTATGTTTGGATAAAAATGCCCCAATAAGTATATTGTTTTCGCCAAAGAGTTGGAATCTTAGATTTAAAAGAAAAATAATTGGGAAGTTGATTTTGTAAGTATGATGTCAGGTTTGAATAGATACAAGTATATATATTAATGAGTTATTTGATAGGTTTTCTTGTAAATTTTATTTTAATCTTCTTATAGATGATCCTAATATACTTGACTTTGATTACTATGCTTCAGTGTGGGTCCTATTCCAAGTAAAGTTAAGTTGTTGAATGGCTTATTGTTCTTGGTAAGGTCAACATAATGGATTGAATACATTCAAAGTTTTCAAAGCTTTGTCTTTCACCTAATTAGTATTTTCTTTGCAAGAGAAGTTCAGTATACATTGATCATTTATTTCTACATTATCCAATTGCCTATAATCTTAAGTCTAAACTGCAAATAACATGGGTGTTCAATAGGCCATTCCAAAATCTTGCAAGTCTTTGTTGCTAGAGAAATTTAATATGCATGGGAATAGATGAAGGCTAAAAAGGTTATAGTGTTGTGGAGCTATGAGATTGGTGCAATTCTTTGGGTATTTTGGATTTAGAGGAATAATAGAATGTTTGAGGAAATTGAAAATAATAATATTATGTTATGGGAGAGAGTTTTATTTTTGGCTTCCTTTTTGGGCTTCAGTCTCTTATAATCTATAATTGGGGAGCTTGCATATTTAAGAATATGTATTGGATTTGTAAAGAATAGATATCTTATAGTTGGATTTTTCTTTCAAGTGTATTGCTTGACAACATTTTGTACTTTTATTACTATTTATATTTATAAAATATATTATCATGTTTCTTATATAAAAAACAGTGTCACTTAATTGATGTACGCAGAAATGAAAATATCTCACATCCTTGGTTCATTTTCCCCTAATTGGCATCTTTCTTTGTTGATGCTAGGTGTCACTACTTAAGTAATGCAGTTCTGCAGGCCAAGAGTGCAAGCAACAATGATGGCCTTCTTGGTTCTGGCAAAGGTGCTTTTGACAGTGGACTGCTAGATCTATTGGAAGGGAAACTTGCAGTTCTTCGGTTTCAGTTAAAGATCAAAGAAGAACTAGAGGCTATAGTTTCAAGGTTCGAAGCTTCATCACGTGCATCTGAATCTGAACAAATTGAAACAGGTTCCAGTAGTAGATTGAATGGTGATGCCAATTTTGCAAATTTAGCTCGGGAGAAATCCAAAGAGTTATCATTAGATTTAAAGAGTATAACTCAGCTATACAATGACTACGCTGTCCCATTTGAACTTTGGCAGGTAGTTCCTTTTCAATTTTGATACAATTTTTATTATTTTATTTAGTACTTTGTTCAGTCATTATGCAGCTCAAAGCTCTGTAGTGTGACACTATTTCTTTATTCCATGTACCTTTTGCTTTTATTAACATTTTAAAGTTAAAGTTTGAGGCTTATGCTTCGGACCGCCTTGAGGCTTAAGCCTCGCCTCACCTACGAAAAACCCTTGGTACTTAAATTTTACAGCATTGCCTGAAACTCGTCAATATACATTGCCACAGTTTGAGCTCCTTGTTGTCAATAATGATATTGTTTGAACGAAGTCTGTTGATAATGAGATGTGTAAGAATTGCTGATACATGATTATTTTCATCCATTCTTTGGAACTGATAGGTAGTTGACCATGCCTTCTCCTTGTGGTTTGGATTGGATCCTACCACCTAGCACCCCATTCAATTTGTAGGCAACCATGTTGACTTGCTTCTCTTTGGTAATCTCCATGCAATCAGATATCAACAACTTTGATCCAATTCAAGAACTCAACCACAATATTTATTTGGCTGCCATAGTATGGAATGTCATTTTTGGTTAAAGTAAGAGAGATCTGACATGGAGTGTGTGTGTTTGTTTGGGTTGATCGGTTTCAGTGATCTGACATTCAAGACCGAAAAGGAGTGTGTGTGTTTGTCTGGGTTGATCGATTTCAGTGGTAACCAAGTTACCTAGCGATTGAGAGTTGGACAAAGTGGGTCGATGAGGTGAAACGTAGGCACCATGAAGCTACACATCTCCATGATAATCCGTTGATGGTTGAACAAAGGTAATGTTTGGTGGGTGTGGTGTAGGATTGAGTGGAATAGGTTGGGAAGATGAAGCTTGGGGTCACTTTGGTTCAACAGTTGTGGCTTTCTTAAATGCAGTCACTAACTGCACTTGGAATTGAGTGAGATAGACGCAGTTCTTGAAGGCGCTTATTGAAACCAAACTTCTTTCTTTTGGTTCTGCTCATAAGTAAGCTACTAGAGCTTTTGCAATGAGATCTTTGTCCAAGCTAAACTGGCCAACATCTTTGGATTTAGCATTGGAGAAGGAAACGCCTAATGCTCTGAATTGCTTAGAAGCTGATTCTAACATTGAGGAAATAAAAGCCTCAAATTGGGAAATAAGCAGCTATGGCTCAGACCCTAGAACTTATCACTACCTCCTATACATAGAAAGGTAGTTACGCAAAATGGTACAGTTTTGTGTAACTAACTGACTCACTAAATGACAGCTGGACAAGAAATTGGAAAAATAATATAGAAATAAACGACAAAGAGCTGCATAACATCTCATAAAGCAATAAAACAGTAAATAGAGACCTTACCTGTGTCAAATGATTGGGGGATAGATTTTGGCTAGATATTGGATTAAGAACAGTAACCAGAAAAGCCACTGTTCTCTTTTTTGCATCAGTTTGTGTAACAGTTGAAGTGAGCAGAAGAATTGGAATGAACCACAATGTCTAATCCATTCCAACTAGGTAAATTCCCCCTCAGGTCTTAGCAGTTAACTATTCAGTAATTTCTCAAAGTCATTCTGATTGAAAGGTTTGATCATAATCTCTAATTCTTTGCCATGGTTCCCATGTTGTTTTATGTAAATTCGATCTCTGATCTTTATTATTATTATTATTAGGTCTCTGATCTTCAGTGGGTCATTCTTCTTTTTACATCACAGGATCACCTTAGTGAATAAGTTGAGCATGGAAGGTTGGGGGGGTAGCTATTGGTGATACCCTGAGTTCAGATGTTGTTTTTCCTTGAATGGATGTTTATGCTTCAGCCTTTCAAAGCTTTAGATCCGAGGACTGTAAGGTCCTGTTTTCACTGTGTGTTTACGTGCTGTTTGATAATGATTTCATTTTCAATTCGGTCCGAAGAGGTTTCAGGGAATCTTTCACTGTATGATATTGAGAATATGCTTACTAGGGATGAGAGTAGGTTGGTCGGTTAGGCATTTTTATAAATCAAAACCAATTTACTTATCAAAACTAATTGAACCACAAACCAACCTACTTAATCTGTTTGTTTAGTTCGGTTGGTTGGTTTGGACCTACTATATTTATTATTAAAAAAAAAAACAAACACATAAGAACATCAACCGCACTATCATATCATGTTTAATTGAATAAAATAACCAAAATTAAAGTCATGTAATAAGTTTTAAGCCCATATAAAATATATAATGATCATAATATGTGAATATAGTCATATTTAAATGCTTATAAAAGTAGAAAAAATGTCATTTTATATATGAAAATATTATTTTAAATATGTAGGTTCGGTTCAGTTTAAATAAGTTTTATTTTTTTATTTTATATAAACCGTAACCGAACTTATTTAATCGATTTTTTAGAAAGTTGAACTGAATCAAACCTATTGGACCAACAAAAACAAACCTAAAAGGTTCGGTTTAGGTCCGGTTTGGTCGGTTTTTTAAATTTATGCCCATTTGTAATGCTCACCTTTCGTAGGACCACAGTGTTTTTTTTATTTTGACAAAGATGTATCTTTCTTGTCAAAGGTCCTATTATATTGGAGTCTTGCAAGGACATTGTCAGCCATCAGCTTTGTTTCTGTCATTTAACCATGATATCCTTCAGTTATTGCATATCTAGCATCCTTCATTCAAATCTTTCTTTCATATGGCAGTATGTGCATACTATATTATATTTAAAGCATCATCATGGTATAATAAGGAACTGCAACAATCAACTATGCATGCAGATGGAACATATTACAATAGTTTTTTTAATAATTCTGAGTTGCCTTTTTTTTTTCCTTCCCTTCCTGTTGGTATCAGGTTTGTTTGGAAATGTTGTACTTTGCAAATTATTCTGGTGATGCTGATACTAGCATTGTGAGAGAAACCTGGGCAAGACTTATTGATCAAGCCCTTTCTCATGGTGGTATTGCCGAGGCTTGTTCAGTTTTGAAGAGGGTTGGTTCTCAAATTTATCCTGGAGATGGAGTTGGTTTGCCTTTAGACACACTGTGTCTTCACCTTGAGAAGGCTGCATTGGTATGTATTTGCACATAAACAATTTTTCTTACTATGTTTACTGAATTTTTTATACTATTAATAAAGTTTATATTGCTTGATTCCTCTTGATTAATCTTTTATAGGAGAGACTGGAGTCAGGTGTTGAATCTGTTGGAGATGAAGATGTTGCGAGAGCTCTCCTTGGTGCTTGCAGGGGTGCAACTGAACCGTTACTGATCATTTATGATCAATTGCTGTCAAGTGGAGCTATTATTCCATCACCAAAACTCAGGCTACGTCTGTTGAGATCTGTATTAGTGGTGCTTCGAGAGTGGGCAATGTCTGTATTTGCACAGAGAATGGGTACAAGTACAACAGGAGCTTCATTAATTTTAGGTGGAACATTCTCACTGGAGCAGACAACAGCCATTCATCAGGGGGTACGAGATAAGATCACCAGTGCAGCAAACAGGTGAATTCTTACTTTACTCACTTCAATTTACATGTTATATATTTTTGTTGATGTATATGATTATATCGATAAATTACCTCTTTGATCCTTTCTCATTACATGTTTAAATCTACAATATTGTTTGGAAGGGTTGGACCAAATCTCCGAAAAATCTGGAGTTTTTTTTTTTTTTCTTCTTTTCAATGATTACTTTACCTAAGGTATACTTGAACTAGAATCATATTTCTTCTTTCTGTGGCTCATTTTAGATTGTTAGTGTTATATTTATTCTTACAGCATTGAATCCCTTTCATTCTTACTCATGTTCCTCTACGGATCTCCAGCGTTCACCAGGTTTTGTGTGTGTATATATATTTTTTTGGTGAGGTTGGGGTTTTATAATAATAAATCAATGAATCTTAAAAAATAAAGTTAATCACTCCTTGTGGCATTTAATTATAAGAGATTTAAACAACTTTGGAGATTTCAATTATGCTGATGCTTCTTAACTTGACTCAAGCTGTTCCAAAAGAGATTCTTGTCAAAAAATCTTTTGAGAAGAAGATAAATTGGTTTCGTACTTGAGGAGCATTGTTATCTTAAATAGATTATTTGGTATAAAATTATACCATAATTGTTATCTTAGCTTTATACTGTACTAGGTGATGTTCTTATTCATTTTATTTTCCACGTTTTTTATTTTTCCTTGAAAATTTTTCAATAGGCACATATAGAATTGACATAAGGGCACCTTATGTTGTGTAACTCGTGAGCAACATGGACGAAATAGTCAGTCCACATAAATTAGGCTGATTTAGTTCCATTTTAGTGTTCTATTTATAATGTTTAGGGTTCAGATTTTATAAGTAAAATTCATATTTATCAATTTAGGGTATGAAATTTATTGATTTTTTATATTTTATGTTTCCAAGTTTTTTTTTTTTTGGCCCCTGTTGCTCATGATTTCTCTGTCATATCAATCAATACTCATATATGCACCAAGGCCATATTTAGTTTGCAAAATGAAAAAATAATGAGAATAGTGATCGTAATAAGAATTGAATTTAATGAAAACAATGTTATTATTATTATTATTATTATTTTTGTATGAGCAATGAAATCAAAGGATAAAAGTGAAAATAATAAATGAAAATATAAATATTTGAAAAAGATAGCATTTCAATGTAAACCTGAGGGTGTAAGAGGAATGAACTTTATAGAATGTTTTTTATTTCATTCTAAATTAATAGTCAAACCATTTTTTCTCATTATCATTCCTACTATCAACCAAACATGACATGACCTAGTGATTGTTTTGCTCCTATGGACCCATTCTTATATATTGTCAGGTTTGGAGAGGACATAGTAACTTGTAAGATTGTCTTTATATTTTTGTTTTTATAAATATTTCATGCAAGGGGGCAATATTTTCTTAAGTGAGTTGCAATAAAGTTTCGATAGTTATTTGAAACTTGGAAATGGCTAGTTCTTGAATTATTAATTATTAAATGTTCAACAACTGCTGGTATCTGAAAAGGCACTTTTGAGTTTTGACGAGTTAAACGACTGTATTGAACAAACCCTTATCCTTTTAGTGGTTTAAGGAACAGACAACTAGGGAAAAACAAGATATATATTAACAGGAGGAAGTAGATGCTTTTCTCTTTGATTTTTTTTCCTTTTCTTTTCCTCAACTTCTCTCAGAAATTACTTCGGTTCAAACTTGACTAATGGGCATTCCATGCACTGTCAACTTTTTATAGAGAAAAAAAATGATTTTCCTGTCTCTATGTAGCATGAAACAAATAGAATCTGCAACTCTAGGCCATTCAATGGCACTTCTCTTAGGCATCCTTGGAATTGTTGAAGATATTTCCATTTATTTGCAAGTTTGATTTTGATGATTTGCTCTCATTGAATGTGTAATGGCAGATATATGACTGAGGTACGGAGGTTGTCCCTTCCACAGAATCAAACTGAGCCTGTTTATCGAGGTTTTCGAGAACTTGAAGAGTCACTTCTCACCCCTTTTCCTTCCAACCGTTACTGAATGGTCTGTTCGATACGTTGTGTTGTATGCATTAGATATTTGTTTCCCCTGTTACATATATTCATTGAAAAAACATGATATAATATAATGCTTGAAAATTTTCTGCATTATTAATCCGTATATGCAGCTTTGGTACGACTGAGCTATTCATTTGTACAATCTGAAGCTTGTGCTTGGGGATGTTTGAGCATTATATTCTTCCAGAGTTAGAACCGATATGGCCCATTGGACGTGCTTGTGGTAAATTGTTTTCATTTTTTTATTAGGATTTATTGCTTATTTAGTTTACAAGTATAACAGGTTTATGCATTGATTTGTTTAGTTTTGCAGCGTCTACTAGCTCTTAGAGTTATAGAAGTTGCTATGGAAAAAATTCATTTATAGGCTAAAATATATTAGGGAAAACAACAAAAATAACATCCCTTAAAACTTGTAATAACAAACCTAGCACCCATTATATTCAAATTTATATTTTTACAATTAAAAAAATGACTAATATGTCATTTTTTTTTTAATATCTGTTCAAATGGAATTGAACGATGACAATTTAGACCCGTTCAATATTATTGGGGTGCTAGTTTTGTTATTATAAGTTTTAAGGGTGTTATTTTTTGTAATTTTTTAATATATTATTGGTTCTTAAAATTTAACTAAATTTACATATAGGTTTCGAAACTTTTAATATATATGATTTATCCACAAATTTTTAAAAACTTTTAAATCATATGATTTATTTTTTAAAACTTTAGGTGTAGGTCCTAAATTTTTTAATCACATGTATATTTTGTATTTTGGTAGTCAAGCTAAGATTTATTTGTGAAGTCTTAAAATTTTAGAACTAAATTGCATAATTTAAGTGTTTAGGGAATTTGTGGAACTTTTAAAAGTTTAAGACTAAATAATATGTTTAAATAGTTTATGGACTTGTATGTAAAGTTGTTTTAAGTTTGAGTTCTAATGAAGTTCACTTTTAGAGGCACTTCCTCACTCATTTAGAATTTTTTTTTGATGTAAATGGAACTTACATTCATCCAAAGGATTATATGGAAAATTCATCTAAATGGACATTACGTCGCTCTATCCGTCCCTCAATTCATCTGGGTTCAATCTAGAAATTTGGTAATTTGCCATATGAATTGTTTTTAACGAAAATCACCATATATACGCACGAGCATGTTAGTATTTCACAATCTAGGATGAGCTTGACAAATTCCTAATGTATGCTTCAGTGGTGAAATTAGGAATGTTGACCAAATGACGAAGTGTTAGCGTGGCAAAGAAACGACACTGCATGGCACCGTAGTGGCAATGAAATTGCGCCTGCTTAGTAAAGCAAGCCTTTTTTAATTTTATTTTTTTGGAAGCTGAGGAAGCATCTAGGTAAAACGAGAAACAATGCAAAAAGAAAATCAAAATCAAATGAAGATTGATAAATTACAGAAATAGGACGAGATCAGGTTTTAGAGGTTAACTTAAAAAGTTGACTTGTTTGATATGTTGAGTTGTTGAAACATTTGCATATTTTAGAGGTAAAGTATAAACAAGGACCAAAAATTATAATAACATCGATGAATGTAGGAAAATTTCTGAAAGAGCCTAAAGAGTTGGTTTCAAAGATGAATTCACGAGGTGAAAAATTATGCATTTATAAAGCTTGTTGGCAAGTGTAAACATTTATTGCTTCTCAACAATTTAACATTGTCTCAGAGGAGGTTGTGTATATATCAATAAAAATAATATTATATTGAAAGTTTTAAAATGTTAGGAGAGGTGAATATACTATTTTTAAAATTATCAATCTCAAGTTCAAAATCTAATCATAGAGACTAGACATGCAATCACAAATAAACATTAAGGTAGTGTTTGATTTGTTGAATATAAAAGTAAAGAGAATTATAATTGTAATTGAATTGAATGTACATGAAATATTATTATTATTACAATATTTGTTTAAATAGTGTAATCAAAATAAATAATAATATTAAAATAAAGATTATAAAATTATAAATGAAGTAAAATTAAAAAATGAAAATTTTTTATTACTAAAAGAGATAAAATTAGTAAAAAAAAATTGTAAATGATTATACAATTTGTGAAAAAAAAATATAGAACCAAAGCGTATTCCTAAGAGTTGCAGGGGTAATGAAGATTACTGTTACTGCTGTAATCCCTTTACATTCTATTACAGAGTACCATCAAACTAAACACAGTAATACCCTGAATAATTTCTATTACAATTATGATTATTATCAACCAAACATACCATAAATGAGGATAAAAATATGACAAGTTTTTAGGTGTAAACAATTTAGGCCATAACAATGATCTAAGATTAAAACTATCGGACCACTTAACCTATTCATTATAAAAATGTAATGTTCAAGTACAAACTTGGTCATCTATAGGGGTGAACATATATAGGTTGGTTTGAGTTTAGACTAAAATTGAAACCAACCAAATATGATCAATTTTTTAAAAACAAGAATTGAATCGAACCGAACCAAAAAATTTAAAAAACTAATCCAATCCGAACCAAATTTTTTGGTTTAGTTTGAGTTGGTTAAATGAAATTTCTTCCTCTTTTTTCGATAATGAATTTTGTTTATTAAATTTTTTTAAAATTCTTGTATTATATATAATTTCTAACGTTTTTAATGTTAATTTTATTATCATGACCTCTTTTGTAATTAGGACAAACCTCCAAATGTTTCCGATAAGTTGAACTCTCATTATTCTTACTATCAGTGCAATACTCTTTTTTACAATAATTGCAAGAACTCCTTGCACGTTGAGAATCAAGAGGTGTGAGGTGTTTCCATATATCAAATGGTGGCCTTCTAAGCTTGTTCTTTTGTGATGTTGCACTTGCTGGCAATTTCGGTGGTAAGCTATTACCGATGAGTGTTGGCTGAGTTTGTAATGTATCTTCTTTATTAGGTATGATCTCAATATTAATTGGGATAGCAGTAGAATCCATAATATTCTTTATCAAGAAAAAATATTACTCAACATCAGCTTATTAAACAACACAATAATTTAAAATAAACCACAGAATCAAAATGTATCTATTTCTCCTAATAATAATAATGTATCATACTTACCTATCTTCATTTTTTTCCTGAAAAATGGGAAATTGTCATTGCAAATTGAAAACCCCAATGCAAACACCTCAAACTATCTTGTTGAGGCCAATAGTGGCAATCTAAATACTTTACCCATCCCAAGCCAGATAATTGCACGAAGGGGAGCTTTACGTAATTGTTATTTCTTATAATGCTATTGTCTAGCAACATTCATAAAAACAAAACAGCCCAAGATGTTGTTAGCCTACAATTTATATCCAGATCGTAGTGCTAAACTAGGACAATCTCAAACTAGAAAAGAAAATACCACAAAAGCTTGACTCAGAGAACCAAACAAGAAGAAAAACCCAAGAAAAAAAGAACCAAAACAAAAAATCAACCCAAAAATGAGAGGGTAAAATTAAAAAAATAAATAATAATAAAAAAAACCCACAGCTTAGGCATTAAACATCCAGATTCCAAAGAGTTTTCATTCCTAATATTTTTTAATCTTAGAAAATATTATTGAAAATCATACATCGAGATAACCCAAAAAATTTTATTTACCTATAACAATACGTAATACACAATAGTCATATAATGAATTAAATGTACGGTAAAGAAGAAGAATCAATTAAGAAGGAAAAAGAGGTGTAAAAGCCCTAATGCATAAACTTTAGAATGAATCAAGTCAACAGGTAAACAACATTCAAAAACACCAAAAATCAAAAGTCAAAACACAATAACAAAATTTAATCAAAATTGAGATTTGAAAATTCAAAAAAAGAATGAAAATGCCTCGAAGAGAAATAGAAAGTGAAGCAATCCCAAATGCAGACACGAGCATACAGCGAGGCACACAGAAGGAGACGGCGACTCGAGCTAGAGCTGTGGTTGGAGGCCCCGTGCTATATTTTAGGGTTTTGAGGGGTGAACAAAAGGGGGCAACTGAAACAAATTTTTTTATAGTTTTTAATAACTAATTAACTATGAAGGAATGATATAAACTGTGAGGACTGAGGTGAACGACTGAAAAATGAAACGAAAATTTTTTATTTTTTAAATAAATATAAATATAAATATAAATGGGTTGGTTCCATTTTTTTAAGATTTTTTAATAAATAAAAACCAAACCAATCTAATATTAATCGATTTTTTATTATGAAGAATCGAACCAAACCAATAAAACTTAAAAACCGATTTTTCTGGGTTGGGTTGGGTTGGTTTGGTTGTGTATTTTTTTGTTCACCCCTAGTCATCTATTACCCTTACATGGATAATCTAATATATTTTACAAGCTCCTCTTCTATTTTCATAGTCTCCAAGGTTGGTATGAACGAATTTTGATCAATGTTTCTATCAGTTCCCCACCAATTGGACCCATTCACGGAAGAACCAAAAAAAGTTATTACAGAAATACAAGTGTTTGTGTGTGTTCTACATGGATTTCATTATGCAATAAATCTTAACCCTAGTTCATAAAGATGGCAAAAAATTTGGAACTAAGATATGTAGAACAGTGAACAAATATCTTACCTAGGCAGTGATCATTCTAGCAATACTCACATAATACCAAATATTCAAAAAAGCAATAAATATTTTCTAGATATGAATTCCACAAGAGCTTAGATGAATAGTTAAGCACAAAGAACAAAATTATGAACGCTCTTCAAAAAGTTATATTGCGTGAGTTATGAAATCACGAATAATAGGTTTGTATAAATAAAGAAATTTAATTCTTAAAGCTACATGTGTAGAAAGATATATATACCCTTAAAAATATTTGTAAGGCATGTCAAAGATAAGAGTAAATTGTAATTTTACAAGATGGCTTGAGTTTAAATAAAGATTAAAAAAAAAAACTTACGAGTTTGATTGATCGATGACCACGCTAAATCGCAAGTATACGTGCATAATTGATAAGTATTTAAAGTACGAGTGTTAAATTCACAAGTAATCTACAACTTATAAATGATTATTAATCAAAAACTTATATTACTATTTGGACAACAAAAAATATAAAATTAAATACTAACAATCTAAATCACAATCTTGCAACAACCAAATATATGAGATAATAAACCTAACAATCATTAATCTCTCAATCTTATAACATGTGAATCACTAAAATTACCCTGATGCCATTGCAACCGATTATATGATCAATTGATACTAAATTATGTATACATTCATATCTCAAATAAACTACTTATAATGCAAATGCTAAACTTAATCACACTCTCATGCCAATTAGAATAAACTATTACTCATTAAGAATGTTAATTATGAACCATATGCATAAAAATTATACATCTCATCCTAGATTCTACACATGCTATTTGATATAGAAAAACATATAAATATTTCTTTCAAAACTATGTATATGCCTCTATTGTGTAATTATTAGCCAAACAATTACTAGAATTCAAACAGATTAAATATATAATCGTATAAAACAAATACGATGGGTTCATTAACAATTCGTCACATGAAGAAAATTGGGTTCATAAGACTTTTAAATTAATTAAATTTATCTACTCATGTCTATAATAACAAAATCTATAATATTTATTGAAGAATACATCATATTGCCAAAGAAAAGAAAAGAAAAAGAGTTACAAATAATCTCTTGTATTATGACATCAATTTTCTTTTGAATCTTCAACACCTTCTACTTATACTCTTGATCCTTGCTCTGATATCTCAATAATGATGGCTGGAGAATTATGTTGTTGATAATGCTAATTTTGCTAATATGAATGAATGAATGAGTAAATTGGTTTATGAGTCTTCTAATTGTATATAAGCTAATGGAACCTAAGAGAATTAGGTTTTGATTCCAATTTGGAGACTGAAATTTTGGCAACTTTTCACACATACAAATCTTTCGCGCGCGGCAGTCGGGGTTACACAGTGTCGCGACCTAGCCTGGCAGGGAATTCTGGAAGTTACGCACACTGCATCTTAATGCTTTCAGATCAAATTCTTAGATTGTTTCTCTATGGCCCCAAATTGCTTCTGCCTCGCCCAATGCTCTAGGGTTATTTTTGTTATCTTGTGGCGCCACGGCTCAACTCATGCACTACCGCTACCTAAAGGTCTTTGGTGGTTTTGGTACTTCTATGGGCGCTGCAGCTTAAGATATTTACTGCAGCAGCATGACTCTTCCTGTTTCAGACATTATTTTTCACCATTTTGTGCACCGCAACCCAAATAATCCACTGCTGTGGCTTAACATATAATTTCCTCATTTTTGGTCCATTTTTACTTTGTTCACCTTCTTTATACATACATTGACATAGTAAGATAAAAAGTAGATATTTTCGTGATATTAAGCACGCAACAAGGTAAATAATTAGCTTAGAAGTGAACAAATAACTCTACTTTTACAGAGTTATTAATTGATCAATGATAACTTATGTACTCAATTTTTGCTCGAGAGGACTCGATTGATTGACCTCTTAAAAATGCACAACCAAAATTTAATCCTAGGAGAGTCTATTAAAGTCGAGTGAAACTCGATCGATCTACTCACTAAAAATTAAAACAAAAACTCACCCTAGGCGTTTAGACAAAATTTGATCGAAACTTTATCAATCTAACCTCTAAATTGATCTACATGGGTGTAAGACTAAGTGTGATTTTTTAAAAGGTATAATTAAAGTATAACTATCTGGAACTCAAATATTTCTTCAACTTTAATTGAAAGACTTGAAAACGAGTTAGGAACTAGTTTACAAGGAAATATTTTGTCCACAAAAATCGCCAACACTCATAAAGAGAATACATTATGATTGATTTTAAATTAACATGTACTAATATGGGATTTTTAATGTCGGCTTTTTTGTAGAGTTTTAGAATCTCTTAGCACATGTAGAACTTCCATACATGGTTTGGTATTTTGTAAATAAAAGAGAATGTGATATTCATGTTCACATATGGTATATGTCAGTATGTTGAATGCTTAGTCCTTTCTTTATATATTCATTAAATGCAATTTAGAGTTCGCATGTTAATTTTGATAAAAACATGGTAATATATTGGAATAGATAGCCTAGTTAATAAGTTGTATACAAATACAGTTTCATTTGTTTTTTCTTCAAGCTAGTAATAAAAATGTAGTTTTTATATAATAGGATATGGTAGACGTTTGTTGTCGGAGGGTCAAAAACATGTATATATTGGTAGGGAGTCGCTCATCAAATTTGATTTTTGAAGTACTTTCAAAAATATTGGAGAAGACAAATTGATAAAAGAATAAAATAAAGATTTAATTTATATAACCTCCCTCCTCGCACATGGAATTCATTTTTAACCCTTATCAGAAAAAAAAAATATGTTTATTTTTCTAATAATATAAATAAATGTATGTTTTTTTAACTCTGGAAGTAAAAAATATATGTATTTTTTATTAAGGGAGTTAATAATAAAATTAGTTAAATAATTTTATCATTTATGTACAGGTAAAAAAAAAATGATTGTGACGTAAAGCCCTATAAACCTTAGAAGGCATCATACCATTACCAAGTATGAAAGAGGGAGCAATGAGATTGTAGGCAAAAATATAAAGTGTTAACTAGAGTTGACAAAGTAAAAGGTAAAAATGCTAGCAAATAGAATATTATTAGCATTGGTGTTAAATTCAACAATATGATTGAGGAGATAAAAAAGAGAAAATATATTATAAAAATATACACATGTTAAGGGTAATGGTTCTTAGATTAATGGGGAATGGTTTTTCTATGTTTGGACAACAATCATGATCAACATGTTTAGGATTTGTTGTGTTGAAACCTCGAGATTTTAGGAATATTTGAAATTCAAAAATTAGTTTAGATAGGATATATTTTGTTATTATTTGTAAATATCAGTTAGGATTTTATTCTTGATTTTATTTCTTTTTCTGATCTTGTAAAACTCTATTTAAGTTGTGCTTTGTACGTATCATATACGACTAAGAAAAATACAATAAAACAAATTGTTTTATTCCATATGGTATCAGAGCAGACAAAAAAAAAAAGACAACAAAAAAAACATATTACCATCTCTCAGATCCACGGCCATCGCCATTCTCAGTCGACCGCGCGCACTCACCAGCGCTGTCCAGTCGTCGCGCCTCTCTCCGTCGCGCCTCGCCTTCCGTCAGCGCTCTGCCCTGCGTGCCGCCTGTCTCTCCGCTCTCCGTCCGCGCGCCGCTGCCAGTCTCTCCGCGCTCCATCCGCACGCTGCCTGTCGCACCGCGCACCGCCTGTTCAGATCCGCAGCCCAGTCACGCGGCCCAGCGTCTTCAGCCGCGTCTTCAGCCTCCGCGCCTTTCATTTCCGTCCAGGGGTATCACCAGCGCCGTTCGCGCCCTTCCGCGCCTGTCTCTCCACATCAGCAGCGCCTCACGCCGTCCATCCGGACTCTGTCCCTCCTCACGCCGTCAGCGCCGTCTCTGCTCCGCACCGGCCGCCTAAGTCCCATCTGCTCTCCAGTCAGTCGGCTGCCTTCACAGGGTAACACCAAACCCTAACACTAGCCTATTAATTCCCAATATCCCTATTGGATCAGCCTCCCTTTTAGTTTAACCCAACCCTAGCCCACCTAAGGTATCAAAGTCAAAATTGCAGATGGTACCCTTTCTCCAATTGCTGGAAAAGGGAGTATTAAGATATCTGACTCTATCACTCTTGATTCCGTCTTGCATGTCCCAAAATTATCTTGTAACTTATTATCTATCAGCAAATTGACAGCTCATACAAACTGTTCTGCTAATTTTACTTCTTCCTCTTGTGTCTTTCAGGACCTATCATCGGGGAAGACGATTGGCAGTGCTAGAGAAAGTGATGGCCTTTATTACTTTGAGCCGGCCAATGTGAGTGTTCCTTATCAAATTGCAACTTGTAATTCTACTTTTCTCCCTAGGGATAATAATTATCTGTTATGGCACTTTAGAATGGGACACCCAAATTTTCAATGTTTGAAACAGTTGTTTCCTTCACTTATTCCAAATAAAGAATTATTTCCTTTGCAATGTGAAGTGTGTGAACTTGCTAAACATCATCGTACCTCTTTTTCAAAACCAAAATACACGCCTTCTAAACCATTCTCCCTTATCCACAGTGACTTATGGGGGCCATCCCGATCTCCAAACCGCACTCATACAAAATGGTTTATTACTTTTATTGATGACCACACTCGTGTATGCTGGGTATATCTCTTAAAAGATAAAACTGAGGTTCAATCCATATTTGTTAATTTTCATTCTATGATTCGCACACAATTTCAGACACATATTCAAATTCTACGTACTGATAATGGTACTGAATACCTTAACCAACCTTTCCGAAATTATCTTCAAACCAATGGTATTATTCACCAAACCTCTTGTGTCTACACTCCTCAACAGAATGGAGTTGCTGAAAGAAAAAATAGGCACTTATTGGAAGTTGCCCGTGCACTCATGTTTACTACCAATATGCCTAGGCTGTTTTGGGGAGATGCAGTCCTTACATCTGCTTTTCTTATTAACCGAATGCCAAGTCAGGTTATCTCTTTTGAGACACCAATACAAAAGCTGAAAGGTTGTTTTCCTACTTCTCGTCTTGTGTCTGACCTTCCTCTTAAAATATTTGGATGTACAGCCTTTGTCCATATCCACCCCCATGATCGTAGTAAATTAGATCCAAGGGCTCGTCAGTGTGTCTTTATCGGCTATTCACCTACTCAAAAAGGTTACAAATGCTATGATCCCACTAGCAAAACTGTTTTTACAAGCCTCGATGTCACCTTTTTTGAATCCACCCCATTTTATCCTTCTAAACCTTCTCTTCAGGGGGAGCCACATGTCAATCTTGAGGAGAAGTTTTGTTCTTTTGACCTTGTTTTTTCAAACGATATCTCCAATCAGCCTATTATTTCCCATCCTGAGCCTGAACCTATCACACCACATCGCTCTAAATAACCTATCACAGATGAACATTTAAACCTAGGGGGAGATGAATTACAGGTTAGCAAGGAGATACAGGTATACTCAAGAAAGCCAAAATCAAAATACAAAGGTAGATTTACTCTCGACACACTGCGAGAGTCTAATCCGATGAATGGTCCAGAGTTTGTTGAGCCCTCCTTTGATTCAGGTACCTCTAGTTCTACTGATGATTTACCTATTGCACTCAGAAAACAACGTCGATCTTGTACTTCTCATCCTATATCTAAATTTGTGTCGTATAACACTTTGTCTCCCAAATTCCATGCTTTCACTACTAACCTTGACAGGGTCATAGTTCCAAAAGATATTGATGAGGCTTGGAAAATTCCTGAATGGAAAGAGGCTGTAATGGAAGAAATACGAGCTCTAGAAAATAATGGAACTTGGGATGTGGTAGATTTACCAAGAGACAAGAAGCCAATTGGGTGCAAATGGGTCTTTACTGTTAAGTATAAAGCCGATGGGACTATTGAATGATACAAGGCTCGCCTAGTTGCAAAAGGATTTACCCAGACATATGGGGTTGACTACACCGAGACATTTACTCCAGTTGCAAAATTAAATACTATTCGAGTATTATTGTCATTAGCAGTAAATCTTGAATGGCCTCTCCAACAACTGGACATCAAAAATGCATTTCTCAATGGAGTATTAGACGAAGAGATTTTCATGACATTACCACCAGGTTTTTATGAAAGAGGAAAACAGAACATAGCATGCAAACTGAACAAATCACTTTATGGACTCAAACAGTCACCCCGAGCATGATTTGATCGATTTGCGAGAGTGATAAAAGGACAAGGCTATCAGCAAGGTCAGTCAGATCACACAATATTTTTTAATCATTCCCAAGAAGGATTAAAAACAATTTTAATTGTTTATGTGGATGACATCATTTTGACAGGAGACAATTTGGTTGAGATTGAAAGATTGAAAAAGGTCATTGCTACGGAGTTTGAAGTAAGAGATTTGGGGCAGGTGCGTTATTTTTTAGGGATGGAAATTGCCAGATCAAAAGAAGGTATAAGCGTTTCACAAAGAAAGTATGTTCTAGACCTTCTAAAAGAAACTGGTATGCTCGGGTGCAAACCGAGTGACACTCCAATTGAAACTGGAAAGAAAACAAGAGTTGAGGAGAAACTTGTAGAAAATGAGAGGTATCAAAGATTGGTGGGAAGATTAATTTATTTATCTCATACAAGGCCTGATATTGCGTTTGCTGTAAGTGTGGTGAGTCAATATATGCATGCTCCAAAAGAAAACCACTTAGAAGCAGTATACAGGATTCTTAGATATTTAAAAGGGTCTCCTGGCAAAGGACTCTTCTTTAAAAAAACAAGACATAGAAGAATAGAAGTTTTTTTAGATGCTGATTGGGCAGGTTCGATTGACGACAGAAAGTCTACTACTGGGTATTGTACCTTCATTTGGGGCAACCTTGTTACATGGAGAAGTAAAAAACAAAATGTAGTAGCTAGAAGTAGTGCTGAGGCAGAATTCCGGGCAGTTGCACAAGGTATTTGTGAAGGGTTGTGGTTAAAGAAACTTTTAGAAGAACTACGGGTAGAAACTGAGACCCCGCTCAAGGTATACTGTGACAACAAGGCTGCTATTAGTATTTCTCTTAATCCAGTTTAACATGATCGAACCAAGCATGTCGAAGTTGACAGACATTTTATAAAAGAGAAGGTTGAGAATGGCATTATATGTATGACCTATGTTCCTACACAAGAGCAGATTGCAGATATATTCACCAAAGGACTTTCACATCAGAGTTTCGAGGATTTTATAAGCAAGTTGGACATGATTAACATCTATGAACCAACTTGAGGGGGAGTGTTGAAACCTCGAGATTTTAGGAATATTTGAAATTCAAAAATTAGTTTAGATAGGATATATTTTGTTATTATTTGTAAATATCAGTTAGGATTTTATTCTTGATTTTATTTCTTTTTCTGATCTTGTAAAACTCTATTTAAGTTGTGCTTTGTACGTATCATATACGACTAAGAAAAATACAATAAAACAAATTGTTTTATTCCATATGTTGTTTTGGTGATGGATGATTGAATGCCGATATTAAAATATAAAGTACATATGAAGACAAAAGGCATTAAATTTTCATTTCGGGTTTAAGTGCTTGTGTAAGGGTTGGGATTTAAAACCATTTAGTCAAATAAAATTGTTGGTCACAAGTATAATTATTATGTGCTAATTTTGGTATATTATTAGATAGGGGTGGCAATTATGTCATATTAATCGTGTCTGTGTCGTGTTATTTGTGCTTATATTTTTGTGTTAAGTGACACATGAAAAAATTTACTCAACTTTTTTTTTTTTGTGTTGCATATTTATAATAATAAGAAATAAAAAACATTTAAGAACATGAAAAAATTATAGATCAATTCTTACTAAAAAATTTATTCGTGTCATGTTTGGGTCGTGTTATTGAGTCGTATCAAAAATTGACACCCTATTATTATATGTATCATTAATATGCAACATACCACTTTGCAAAAGTGATTGAAAAATGGCAAGTTGCCTTAAAATATGGAAAGAAAAAAAATTTATTTGTTTGCCACTTATCGACGTCAAATATGGTGGTACACTAAAAGTGACACTAGAGATTTGAATTTGTTGGTTGCAAGGTTTGGGGATGTAATTTGAGGTTGGAAGCTCGTAGAATACAATAGAAAGATTGATTAATTGCAGTAGGTATCAAAAGTGTTCATGTGCGCAAACTTGAGACCAATACAAAGAGAATTAACAGGAAGGTTTTCACAAGGGTCATTGGTGAATTAATGATGTTTAGTTTATAGGACGTTGCAATGAAGCATTAACCAAATGACATTGTATCTAATATTTTGAATGAGTTTGGGAAAAAAAAAATTGTATTCATGAACTACATGGCAAGAGTAAAGAGGACTAGATGAGTACGTTAATATTGTGTGGTAAAGGTGGAGGAATCTTTAAGAAATTACCAAAATATCTGGAGTTATTGGTTGAAAAAAATTAAAGGAACAAAGGGAGAAACTAAACGTGATGAGAACGACATGTTTCAATATCTCATTATAGTTGAACAATGCTTCCATGACTTATTTCATAATACCAACCTGATATTGCATTAGATGGAACTCCTTTGAAAGGCAAAGTCCTTATGAACCGTATTTATTGCTACATGATTAAATGGTCAGAACCAAATATTTCCTCTTGCATTTGAGGGGGTGACAATAAGACTAATAAATCATTGTAGTGGTCTTGTGAAAAAACTATTTGAATTATGTAAGTGTGTTGATTTGGTTGGTAAACGACACACTAGCATAAAAACCTCAATTGGTGGGGGGTTTTTTATGTAGCAAATTGACATTTTATATAAATTAAAATAAATCAAAATACATAATTTATATAAACAGTAAATTACAATGAAAAATACATAAATAAAAAAAAAAAAAAAAAAGAAAAAATTGAGGCCCCTGTACCACATGGTATCTTTAAGATAAGTTTTTTTTTTCGTTCACTATGAGTGTTTGAAAACTCAAAAAAAAAATATCTCTCAAGATATAACAAACAATCAACTTACACCAACGTTAGTTGCTCCAACGAACTGTCAAGTGTCTAAATTCTTGAAAAGTGAATCTAGCTTGAGAACTTTTAAATTAATAATGTAGAAAAAAAATAATAAACTTTATCTTTGCTTGTACTTTTGAAGTGTGATCTCTCATCTATTTATAGATGGAGCTCACAAGATTAAAGGAAATTAAAGAGAAATTAAGTGACATTAAAGCAAAAAGAAACAGCCCAAATGGGCATAACAAAGTTTAAGAATAAAAAAATGGTTTTCAATATTTTTTTTTATCCTTTCAAATTTTCATTCAATTTTATTTTTCTTTTACAACAATACCCCATATGAATGACAGAGATTTTAAATCAATTTTGACTTAGAGATAGAATTAAATGGTTCAAAACATGCATAGGATAGGTAAGTGTTACCCTTTATCCTTTGCTTGTGAGAGTATATTTACATTACTAGTTGACCAGTAGACATAATATCCTTGAACAGTTCTGCAGTTTATATAAGCGATGACAAAGTTTACATAGGAATCTTTCCTGACACAATTCAATCTTCACTGTTATATTCGTTTTAGTCATGATTGTATGCTTGGTTATGCAAGAGTTTCTAAAGAATTGAGGTTTACTCAATTCCATCTCAAAACAAACATACTTTTCTTTTACATAGATGATCTCTTATCTAAAAGAGTAATCCACAAGAGTAACCCGTAGTATTCTATAAGGTATTCACACATGAATCTTTCTTGACACAATTCAGTTCTCAATGTTATGTTTGTTTTGGCCATGAATATATGCTTGGTCATGCGAGAGTTCCTAAAGAATTGAGTCATACACAATTCCATTTAGAAATGGACCCACTTTTCTCTCACATGGGTGATCTCTTATCTAAAAGAATAATCTACAAGAGTAACCCGTGGTACTTTGCAATGTATTCTTTTCGTACAAATCATTAAAAACTTTTAACTTAACCTTAACCTTATTTGTATCACTGTATTTTATCATAAGAATAAACTTGAGGGTAAACCTCCATAGTGATTCAATTAAGTCTTTACAATTACGTTTTTCCTTCGAAATTAGATCTTGTAATCTCCAGATATCTAGGTTAGGTTTCCTTTGCAAATCTTTTTCCTTTCATGGGCTTCAATCTCATTCCCCACGATGACTTATCAACTAATTATCAATTTAACCATTCAGTTTGCGGATCCATAATGTTATCATTGGACTTTAAATAGTCAATAGAGATAACCTCAGTTGAGAGTAGTTATCTAATGGTATTATGTCTATGACGTACATGTCGAGACCATTATACATATTTCTTTGTGCCTTACCAATTATAGATTGACTATCATAATTGATGCAAATTGTAGGCACAGGCTTTAGCCACTTTGGAATATTTTTTGAGAAATTGCATAGTCATTCAACTTCTTCATCACATTTATCAAAAGTGATTAATTTAGATTCCATCTTAGATCTAGCAATACATGTCTGTTTAGAGGATTTTTATGATATAACTGTATCACCCAGTGTGAACACATATCCATTGGTAGATTTATAGTATTTTATATTATGTATCTAGTTTGCATTATTGTATTCTTCTAGTACAGCTGGATATCTCGTGTAATACAATCCATACCAATATGTGTATCTTAAGTATTTAAATGATCTAATAATACCTTTCCATTTTTCAGATCTTGGATTGATGGTATATATATTTATTTTACTTACAATGTAAGTTATGTTAAGTCTTGTCCAGTCATCAAGTACATCAAACTTTCTATCACTCTAAAATATTCCAGTTTAGACACAATCTCACCTCTATTATTGAATAGGTGTAGATTAACATCTACTGGTTTTTTGATAATTCCAAAATACCTTTTGTTGAACCTCTCATGTAACTTGTCAATATAATGACACTAACTTTGAATGAGACCACTTGATATTCTTGATATCTTCATTCCTAGAATTACATATACAAGTCTCATGCATTTCATGTCAAACCTTAAGTTCAAAGTATGTAGATTTGATCATTACTACCCATATTTAGCATGTCATGAACATACAGACATAAGATGACATAGCCATCTTTAGTGTCCTTGACATATACACATTTTTCTCATTCGTTGATTTTAAAGTCATTTGTCTTCATGACATGCTAAAACTTTTCCTGCCATTATTTTGGTGCATGTTTCAAACCATATAATGACTTCACCAACTTACAGACCTTTCTTTCTTACCCTAGGGTAGAAAAACCCTCAGATTGTTTCATATAGATTTCTTCATCTAACTCTCCATTTAAAAATGCTATCATTACATTCATTATATGTATCTAAGATTTTGCAAAGCTATGATAGGAATTATCATCCTAATGGATGTTATTCTAGTCACTCGAGAATAACCATCAAAGTAATCAAGGCCATATCATTGTTTGTAACCTTTAATTACAAGTTTGACCTTGTACTTTTCAATTGATCCATTTGATCTACGTTTTCTCTTGAAAATCCACTTGAACTCTAGTGTTTTACTACTTGGAGGTAAATCAATTAATTCTCAAGTGTGATTTGGAAAAATGAACTCAATTTCATTATTAGTAGCATCTTTTCATTGGGGGCCTTTAGAAGAGTTTATAGTATCTTTATAGTTTTGAGGTTCACTTTTTAGCAAGTAGGTTAGAAAATATGGACCATAGGATATTTTTATCCTAACCCTTTTTTTATGTCTAGGTTCATCCTCAACATCAACCTCTTGATCAAGTCTTTGACTATCTTCATTTATAGTCTCATAAGTTCGTTTAAACGAACTTGATTCCTTTTGAGATGTACATGGAAATATTGATAAGTGCTTGAAAAGTACTAACATTTCATGATTTATTGTACTTAATTGTTTAAAAGTAGATTTGTTATATCTTGTTTATTTGATTATTTTCATAAATCTATCAATTCGAAATCACGGGTATATTTTAGTGTATTTTAGGTGTTTTTAGCGTCAAATGAGTTGAATAATGCAAACAAGCAAAGATGGAACACTTACGACGCTCGGATCAAAATTTACGGGCAACACAAGTCAAATTATGCAAGCCGTACATAATGAGCCAGCACATATGTAAGGGGTACATATGAAGAATCTGAAGACAACACACGCTACAGCGAGAAATATATGTGCCACGGCGAGCACCTCTCGGGTTTTTACCATTGTTCCACTTTTATTGTTGTGCCACAACGGGAAAATTTGTATGCCACGACGAGCCTATTCCTAAATCAATCAAGAATTATGTAACCCTTACACCTATAAATACCCCCTTAAGAGTCCCTTTTACACACACTTCAATTTTGTGAGCCAACAAAAGACTCAATCAATTTTTAGGAGCTTTTCCACACTCAAAGAAGCAAGGAAATTAATTATAAGGATCCAAAAAGCCATTGAAGATCGAAGATCAAGCCTTTGGAGAAGAACGTCATCCAATCCAATTGTGGTATTGAGATCTAGGGTTTCTTTTTGTTATAGAATTTCTTTTTCTTCTTACTTCTTTAAGTGTGTTCAAATTGAATTTGTCTATAAATTTTAATATGAACATGAGTGGCTAATTTTATTATGGATGTTTAGTTTGTGTTGTCATGTTAGCTAGAACTGTTGTGGTGAATGTTTGTATTTGTTTATTAGAACGTTCATGTTAATTCACCATAACTTTTCGATACAAGCATGGCCAACCAAACTAAACGTCCATATATCCTCCATTGATATTTGAAACCTTCTTTTTAAGTTAATTTAGAATTTGCATGATTGTTTGTTCGATACCATTGATCTTGCTCACAAATTCACTTTATTTACAGTTTTATTAGATTTAGGATTTTAGTTGTTTCGAGTTTTAATGTTACTAAAATTCTATTTAATTAGTATTTTAGTTGTTTTAGGACTCTAATTAGATTAAGAAAAAGGTTATTTAGAACCATTGCAATTCTTTGAGAGACCGACCTCGGAAGTTTGCTTATCACTTTCTACAAGTGATTCGTACACTTACGAGTACTATAATTTGCACATCAAATATATGTTCAAAGAATGATGCAATCATTGATTCCATTATCGTGTTTTTGTTTATGTCTAAGATCTTTGACTCATGCATAAGAAAACGATAAGCACTAATGTTATATGCATGTCCAATGAAAAGGCAACCTATCATTTTTGAACCTATCTTCACCTTTTTAGTTGTAGTACAACTACTTTATCAAGACACCACCATATCCGTAAATATTTATAGGAAGGTATTTTTTCTTTAAATAATTCGTACATTGTCCTTTGTGCTAGGGAACTTTATTTAAAAGATAGTTGGCTGATAAAATGTTTTTCCCCTACAAGTTATGGACCCCATAACTTAGTAGCATTATATTTAGCATTTTTTTCTAGTACAATTATTTCGTTTAGCTACCCCATTTTTTTAGGCAAATAAGGGGCTGTGATTTCATTTATGGTTTCGTATTGTGCATAGAATTCACTAAACGATGCTTCATACTCACTACCGCAATCACTTCGTAGTTTGATTTTTCTGTTGAGTTGATTCTCAACTTCAATTTTATAGAGAATAAATTTCTCTATAGTTTCATCTTTGCTTTTTAAGAAAATATACATAACAGTATTTTGTGCTTATTGACAAAAGTAATAAAATACTTATTGTTACTCCTTGTTTGAACAAACTTCAAATCACATAAAATCACTAGGGATTAAGTTAAGATGTTCTGTGTTTATTTCGATTGAATAGAACGATGACTTAGTCATTTTCGCCTTAATACAAGTCTCATAGTTGTGTTTGGAATCAATTTGGAAAGAGAGTATATGATTCATTTAACTAATCTACGCAAAGAGGCATAATTAACATGACCTAGTATACCATACTAAAAATTGAAAGACTCACGCAAGTAAGCAAAAAAATTACTTTATTAATTTTCCTAGGCATTACATGTAACATCCCAAAAAATTCAATACAAAAATAAACCAAAAGAGAGTCATCAATGTGAAATAAAGTTCCCAAATAGTCTACCAAAGAAAATATTATCAATTTAAAACATTAAAATCTTCAAATTTAGTATTTATAAAACCCAATAATAATACAATTTTGCAACAAAATTTCTTAAACGTAGCATGCTATACCAAAATTACTCTAAGAGATCAACAATTTTCAATGATGTTGCCAAATCTTCCCCATAAGTTTCTAAAAATTGATTAATGAAACTTAGATGAGTGATACCACTCAGTAAGTAAACTCACCGTAGTTGAAACATTAAGCAACACAATATAATAACCATACTTTAATAATAAAAAATATAATAACCACACTTAATAAAAATATTTTCTTATAACATGCTTATGTATATAGAGTAGAGCTTGCAACACATTGCTATTTCTTAGAAACACTTTTCATAGTGTTTTTTTTTTCTTTAGGAGTATCATGAATCATCCCTTAAATTTATCAAAGTAGAGCCTTATATGAGTCATCCTTCGGCAATTGACATGTGTGATATACAAGTTAGACTTAACTTATAACTTAGCAAAATTGGAATTTCATAAATAATTCTCATATGCACACATGCATTCAAACCAACGATAAGGACTTTTTAGTCCCCAGGTACCCAAACTTACACGAAAGACACTTTTCGCATACAACCCTTAAACTTATTATAACTTATATCGTGTCGCTCTAAGACACTTAACTTATATTTAGATGATTTAGGCATCTTATTAAAACATATGCTTACTTAAAAACTTTGCGTAGAAATATCTTATTCTTTTCGAATGGCTTCATATGAATACAAGCTTTTATAAAATTTATGCTTATGATAACATATATAAAATAATGCATATGTCAAACAATGCTCAATTACACAAAAAAACTTGAGACATAAATCATAATTATTCATAAAATATTAATATAACATAATCATTTTCTTAGAACAATAATAAACTTATAATCATACAAACAAATCAAACATATACTTAATATTTCAAGTAGGGTCAGTTTACTTACCTCAAATATGATGCAAAATTTTACAATACCATATGATATATGCATAGTTAATATTATCCTATAATTTTGAAGAATAAAAGAATCAATTTATAATATTAACTATAAAGATATAACTATCTTTTTTTCTTTTTTTTGTTCTTAGATCCTATTTCTTGTGTGTTTCTATAAATTATAATATTTTTGATAAATAATTTATATTCTAAAATTTTCTTTACACTTATAGAAGATTATTTAAAGTAAAACATATGACACTTATTATAACTTAAAAATCTAAGCTAACCTGAACATGTCTTAATACATGATTTATTATTGAACATAAAAATTAGTTTCTTTGTAAAATTTCTTCGAGTCAAACTAGACACATGTATATATTATTAAAAATTTCATATTCAAAACATATTTAAAAATCAATTTACGAAATTTTTCAAAAAATTTCCTTGGCAAAGTACCTCTTATTCAAAAATATCTCAAATATTATAAAAAATTATTTGGCTTTGAAATTTTCATAAACAATCAATAAAATATATGTTAAGTTGTTATTAAAATTTTAGATTAAAATAATTATTTTAAATAATTTAAAACTATTTTTATTTCATATATTAATACAAAAACTATAGAGTTTCAGATTTTCAAACTAAAATATTTTTGAGTGATTAAAAAAAATTAGACTCGAAAAACATGTCTATATTTATCAATAAAAATTTTTAAATCCTAATTCATAACCTAATTTTTCAAAATTATTAGAACATATATTGGACTTAGAATTTTAAGGTTTTGAGATTTCATTACAACATCTTTTTTTCTTCTTAATTTTAATACATAAAAAAGCAATGAAAATTTAGAAAAATTAGTTTATGCTGATTTTCATCATAAAAATTTAGAATTTTTTATTCTCTTTAACATCTTTAATAAAAACTTATGAAAACTATTGAAAATTGTGAGTTGTGGAACAAGACTTTTATCTTGAGATCACTTATATTGTTTATTGAAGACCTAAAGTGCTAGAAAAATATGAGGAAAAGAGAGAAAAATATATTATATGAAAATATTTCATGCTCTTCTTTTTTTTTTTTAACTTTTTTTTTATTTTGTTTCTTTGTTGAATACCAACTCTAATTTATTTAAATAATTTAATCCTAATTATATTCTAACAAAAATATTCCTTTTTTTATATTAACATTATTTATTTATTATTTATTTTTGGGTCATTTTACAGAGAATCACTAAAGTTGTTTAGAATATAATTCCAACACAATTAGTTTCAATGCATCCATGCTTCAATAGCGCTAGCAGATTACACATTCTACTCGCCCTTAGGTTGCTTGAGAGCCTCCTTAGTCAAGAATCTCACTAGATTCAAGTTGGTAAGATAAAACATTATCTTACTCCTTCACTTTTTGAAGTTTAAACCATTAAATTTTTTTAGTTTCTTTGCTACATCATGGTTCAAAAGAACTGAAATCAGTAACATTAAGGTAATCGTACTCACAGTTGAATTAGAAACATTTATAATTTGACTCTTAGTTTGGGACCTAAAAATGGTCATCGTGATTTTGATTTTTAAAAAATAGTAGTAACAATCAAGTATTAAAACCACAAAAATATAATTTTAGTTTGTGAGTAAAGAACAAGTCAAGCAATAGCAATAAGAAAGTTTAAGTAAGGAAAATAACTTTTTTCAACTCATAGTGAATATTTGAGAACTTTGGAGAAATATCTCGCAAATACAATGATCAATTAGCCATCAACTTACACCACTGTTGATTGCTCCAACGATATCTAAACTTTACAAAAAGGAACCTTGCTCTAGAACTTTTAAATTGTTAATATAAAAAAAGATGATAAACTTTATCTTCGGTTTTCCTTTTGAAGAGTGATCTCCCATCTATATATTTATGGATGGAGCTCACAAGCTAAGAGGCAAAGAAATTGAAGAGAATTTAAGGGGAATTAATAAAGCACAAAGAAACAGCTCAAATGAGCACAACAAAATTAAAGAACAAAAAAGGGTTTTCGATTTTTTTTTTCTTTGAAATTTTCATTCAATTTCATTTTTTTTCCGAACACTTTAATGCATATCATGGATTATGCAAGTATCACATACAAAAGAATACGGAAACAACTAATTGACTATTTGAAAATTTGATTTGCATGATCATGAAAGTTGTTGAAGCTTATATTGAGGCAAATTAATTTATTGAATTATAATTCGAATTAACATTAACTTCCTGTACGTGTTGCTAAACTTTAATAGATGAGTGTGGAGAAAAAGGACTAGGAAATATGCATGCTACTTTTCTTCACGTAAGTACAACCTTATAATGAAATCATTAAATGTTATTCCAAAATGCAAGAAAACTACCAATCACAAAACTATTATATCAAATTATTAGGGAATCATCAACAAAAATGGTTTAATGAAGACAAAAAATATCACTTAAGATGCTTATTAATTAACTGATAAGATTGAGAAAATAGTTAGGAACATACATAGAGGTTTGCCAACTGAAATGGTTGAGAAGTATAAGAGGTTTGCCAAATGAAATGGTTTTGTGAAGGAGTTATGAGTGTAAAATGTGGTACTTATTTGAAATTAATGCACATTCAAGAAAATTGAAGGGAAAATTGAAAAAATGTCTAGAAAATATGTTCAGAGAAAACTCTAGATTTTTTATAGATAATATTTTATTTTTTTTATATAATAGAAAAATTTATAATTGTAGAGAAACATATGTTGGTAGATATTTTAAAATATTAAATAGAAAAAATATAGATTAATCTAGAAGAAAAATCTATAGCATCTATCAACTATAAATAGGCTACACATGCTTTTATAATATTAAGCTTCTAATATTGATTTGGAGCTTCAATCAATGATACATTACTACATTTTCTAACATCTTCTCCAAGCCTCTATATTCCCAACTAGTAATATCACTTAAGCATACTCATATAAAAACTATATCAAATATCATCATATTACTCGAGTCTTCTTAAATTTTAAAATGATATAAAAGCTCCTCCCAAATTCTAATAGTAATGTTGATTACCTGGTTTATAGGGTAAACTAATCAAACTAACACAGAACTTTCATGTTTTGTCAAAATCTATCACTTAATTTTAAGCGTGACAAATATAACATCAACCTCTTTATAAGTGTTTCAAAATTTAATATTTTTTGTGTCGTAAACGCCACGTGACCTATTTAAGTGGTAGATTTAGATAAATCAAGAAAGTTATGTGGTAGTTTTGTTGGTCACGTGGAGTTCATTTGGAAAAGAAAATCGTTAGTTTTCATTATCTAAATAGCGGTGATGGCATTTTCGTAGCACCAGTTGATGATACATTTTGTCGCGCTCAAAAGTTAAGTAGTAGATTTTAATAAACCATGAAAATTTGGTGGTAAATTTGTTATTGTACCCTAGTTTATATTGATAGAAACAAAGGTCTTTGTAATGTATTTCAATTGGAGAAATTTTCGTGCACACATGCAATAATTGTTTGTATATTACATTGTAAGGTACAAGTGTTTATGAACCTGCAACATCAAATACAGCCAAACATAGTAAGGACAACTTTGTGATGAGCGCATAAATCCACTTCCAACAAAAAAGTATGAAGGTAAATAATGAAGTATAATGAAATATGTCTACTAGCACTGATAACGTAGAGGCTTCCTAAAGAAGAAAATCAAGTGAAGTAGGAATAAACTAGAGAGTTTTAAGAATGTGTGCAGTAGAGGCCATGCTACAGGCTCCTGAAAGATTACATTTTGACTAAGCTATATAGTTTATGCTTTGAAGGTTTGACACATTTATTAATTGAAGTTTCATTGCAAACATACAATTATTTATATTATTAGTAATTTTTTTAGTGTTTATTATTGCTAAAAGGTTACTAAGTTATGGGAAAAAAGATTGTAGAGGTCTCATAATTTTTAAAAAATTAGCACATTAGTTTAGTAATTATTAAGTTAGGCATTAGAGGTTTCATAATTTTTTAAAATGAGCACTTTATTTCCGTAATTTATGAGTATTTTTATTATGAAAAGTAATTAATATCAGTATATAATTTTTTAAAATGAGCAATTTTAGTCCAACAAAAGTATTAAAACTAATGACTTATAGTGCCTAACTTTTTTCAATAAATGGACTATAGGTACCCAATTTTCATTAATAAAGGGACTATATGTGCTAAATTTAAAAATTATAGGATTAAAGTACTCATTTGTACATAATAATTGGACTATTGTGACATTTTAAAAAAAAAATATAGAACTTTTATTACCTAATATAATAATTATGGGACCAACCTTCTTAAATTGAATAATTATCGGAACTTTGCTTAACTCCCTAAGTTAGGTCGATATTTATAAAAGTGGATAATTTGTTCCTCCATTTACAAACAAAATAGTATGAATTTGGGCGATATAAGAAGGTTATTATTATTGAGTGATAAATAAATTGGACGGTTGACAAATTTGACCGTTGTATTTAATTTATCGGATGATTATTACGAAAAATTTGAGAGGAAATTTTATAGAACGGCTTTTAGTTTTCTTTAAAACTTTTGTTACAGGACGGCTATGTTATTATATAAGACGGTTATAAGATTTTTAATTTAAGTTTTTATATACCAAATTTCTAAGCCCTCTTTCGATCGACACTTGCATCTCTACTACCTTCAAACTGTGAATACCACTAGACCATTCCATCGTCCTCAGTCATCCCCTCAATCCTCAGCCCTATTTCGCTCTTTCTTTCTTTTTGGTTTTGTCTAGTTGGCTAGTCACTATTTACTATGGCAGAGACAATAAAGGCAAAGACATTGCCAGAGGCTAAGAAGAAGGAACAAAGCTTGCCTTTTTTAATTAAGCTCCTCTCTTTTTCAGACAAGTATGATTGTCTACTAATGATATCTGGGAGGTTAGGAGCTGCTATACATGGATCTTCTTTGCATGTTTTCTTCCTCTTGTTTGGTGAAATGGTTAATGGGTTTAGTAAAAACCATTCCGATTTGAGGAAAATGATTGATAAAGTATCCAAGGTTATATAATTTCAAGATTGATTATGTAGTAATTGTCATTAAACGTAGATATGAGATTTGATTAAGCCATTGTTGTTGTCCTTTGCCGTATGTTCTGTATTTTGTGAATCTTGGTCTTGTTGTGTGCTTATCCTCTTATCTTATGCAGGTATGGCACGAATTGTTACATATTTTTGGTTTCCCTATCCTTTTTTGTCGCTTTCAATACCTATCAATTTCAATAGTTTTCCTTGATCATTTTTAACAACATATAACTATATATCTATAGATATATTTTTAACGCATTATTAGTCACCAGTCTTTTTTCTGACTACTTATAAATAGGAAAAATATCTTAAATTTATGTGAATTAATTTGTGTAAAAGATTTTATGTTGGATGATCAATTTTTTTAGCATTTACTTTGGGTTTTGTTGCGTTTAAATTTGGATATAAGAAACTCATTTAGTTAAAGCGTTTAAATTGGTTAGAGATTAGTCTTTGGTTTTATGGAGAGAAGCTCTATGTTGTTAAAATATTCTTTGAGTTTATGATATCTAAGAAATTAAAATTTCTTGATAGATCTTGTTTGGTAGCAAAGGAGGAAAGAGAAGTCTTTGTTTCGGTTGTTGAGACTGGTCTTTTGGTTTGATATCTATTAATCTTTTTCGTATAAGATAAGAAAACCGAATCAAATTTGTTTAGTTTCTTGACCTATAATCTAATGTTATTTATTTATTGTTGGTTGTATTACCATGAATCTTGGACATCATAGCATGTTTTCATTTTAAATTACATATAGTGGGTTCAAGATTAGCTGTTATGCTTTTAATTTGAGTTGTCTTTTAGTTATAAATTGAGCAGAATCTATTTTTTTTATTGATCATAACTAGTTGGATTTATATCATGTAGATACTATTTCTTAGGGAAAAGGTTTTGATCCATTAGATAGCTCATAGCATTAAGGTTCGTTGATGTTTGAATGTTATGCTACTTTCTTATTTTTGATACTTTGACTTGCTGTTCAAAAAGCTTACATTGTGTTTTCTTTTCAGTGAGATGTACTTCCTTTCATCATCATACCAAACTGCATATATTGAACTCGTATTTAATGCATTTCATGTTGGATTACGATGCCCATAATTTTTCCCTCAAATACATTATGGAAACTGGCATTCTATACCTCAATGTCCTATGTGTCACCTGTAAACTTAGCCCTCCAAAAAAGATTTAATATTTAACGAAATCCTTAATTTGAAGATTAAGAAAAGGGGATCTAAATGATAAATCTTTAATGAAAAAGAAGTCAGTTGTGGAATCATTTTTGAATTCATATATCCTCATATTCTTTGAAACGTGGTCTTAATATTATATTGTCGCCAATCTTGAATATCATATAGCCTTATTATTTCTTTGTAGGTTTATGTTTGTGCTTGTTCAGCAAGTAGAACTGCAGAGAAATGGGATCAGTCAAGACGATAATATTGAGAATAGAGCTACTTAAAAGGTATATATGATTAGATTCATACAGGAATTGGAATAAAAGACGAAGCTTTTAGGCTTTATTAAATTTTTGTTAGGTAATGTTTAGTTCATTCAATCCTAATAGGAATTAATGATCTACCAGAAGCATAAGCAAAGTACAAGATACATTCTTGATCAACGATGAAGGAAATGAAGACATGTGATTAATTTAATTACTAATTGCTAATGGCTTGGAACTATGTACAGATATGGTATATTTGTAGACTTACTTCTTATAAATTAGACCTTTGAATTCATTAAGTATTTGAATTTGTAGCAATTATATCAAATCACTTTGTATGACATTTGAAGATATATAATTTGTAGTTATATATAATATTAACTTGACTTGAATGGTGCATGGATTAATTAATTTTTCAAGTATATATGTACATGTTTTCTAAACACATATAATGTGTGTAACTATTTAAATGATAACTTAATGTGATCAATTGAGAATAAATGATGGATTTGTTGTGGTGAATTAAGAATTAAATACATATTCTATAATTTATAGTATTAGATTTTATTTATACAAGTATTAGTAATATGAGATTTAAAAAAATAAATAAAAAACTTATTGACCATCCTATATAATTTTTATAGGATGGTCATATAATCGTCCAATTTTATCATTTTTTATAGTAGTGATGACTTATGTATTTATGTCGTATATACATTTAATATAAATAATATTTGGTTTTTAAGAAAGAAGTAGAAAACTTACTACCATTTTTTAGGTCACATAAACCATTTGGACTACATCAGTTTCAAAAGTTGAGCCAAAAAATATGGAAAAAAATCATTTTTGTAAGGGATTTTTCTTTCTTTTTCTATTAAGGAGCATGCAAAACATTATTTATCTTATTTTCTATAAAAAATATTTAAACTTTTATATTTATTTTATTAGGTAGAATTTTTATATATATATATATATATATATATTAGGACAAATATTGTAAGAAGTTTTGAAGAATATTCGGATTATTATCAATTAAATAATGAGGTTTTATTTTTCTTTTTTGGAATCATGAATTTTTTAAGAACTTATCAAGAATTGTGAAACTTTGTGGCATTTAAAAGCTTATGAAAACTCATGTTGCTCCTATTCCATAATTTGACTTCTAATTTATTAGGCAATTTTATTAATTTGTTGTTAAGGAACTTTTAATTTACACTTTGTTCTTTGTGCGTTTTCAAGACTTGTCTTTCAAAATTTGCATTGATAAATTCAAGAGCATATGTTTAAAGTGTAAAAATTTGCATTGATAAATTCAAGAGCATATGTTTAAAGTGTAGAAATCGATGAAACATTTTAAGAGAGAAAGAGAAAAAAGTAGGCTAAAATTTATCGTATTAAAATGATATAAGAGATACAAGCAAATAAGGGTATATATAAACTTACAAGTAAAGACTCTAATACCTACAATAAGAGTAATAAATATAATACTAATTAATCTAACATGCACCATGAATAAAAATTAATGGATGGGCTTAGTGCAATTTTTTTTTTTTAACTATGAACCCTACCCATATTCGATTTGAAGTGAAAGTTAATTTTTCTTTTTTTAAATATATATACATTTGACAATTTTCGTTGTTGTTTAATGATTTATTGTATAATTTAAATGCACAAACTAACTCAAATTAATTCAAAGAAAAAAGTTAACTTACTTGAATGACTTTGGGTTTGGCCTTTTATTTAATTTGCAAAATTTGGTCAAACTCAAAAATATGTAGATCACGCCTATAAAATTTCAGTGAATTACTCAAATAGCAAAGATTTAAATAAAAAATTTTTTTTAGACCTAAATAGCATTTTTTGACCTAAACGGTGAGTTTTATTTATATAATATATATAATTTTTACCAAAATATTCCTTTATTTGAGTATTCGTAAAAACTTCGTCATTTTCGTGTTTCCTTCGAAGCTTATGAACTTGTACATTCACATTTTGTATGTACAGGTTACATACACATTTATTTTATATGTAACATATATATTCACATTTTGTATGTACAGGTCATGTGAACCTGTACAGTTACATACAATTTTTGTATGTAACAGGTACATACAAATTTGTGTAATGTACATACATTTGTATGTATGTACATCACATTGTATGTAACTGTAATTATTTTGTATGTAACACTAACATACAAATATTATTTTGTATGTAAGGTTACATTATTGTATGTAACCTGTACATTCACATTTTGCAGGAAGAACAGTTTGTATGTACAGGTAACCTGTACATACAAAATGTGAATGTACAGGTTACATACAAAATAAATGTGTATGTAACCTGTACATACAAAATGTGAATGTACATAAGCTGTTCTTCTTCTTCTTCCAGTGGGTTCATGTGAATGTACAGGTTACATATAAAATAAATTTGTATGTAACCTGTACATTCACATGACTTCATCTTCATCTGCTCCACTCTTTCTTACATATATCAAACAACAAAAAGCTTCAAATTACACTAAAAAACAGCGAGAAATAAAGAAATCACAATTAATTTATATTAAAATTTAAACTTATAAGATTTCATACAAATCAGGAACATAGAAGAAGCGAAGAAGAAGAAGCGAAGAAGAAGAAGCGAAAAAATCTTCATCTTTAATTCAGGAACACAGAAGAAGCGAAGAAGAAGAAGAAGAAGCGAAGAAGCGAAGAAGAAGAAGCAAAGGCAGAAGAAACGAAGCTGCCATTATAAATTGGTGGGTTAAAAGTGTCATTTATATCTTGCCAAAACATAATCGTTTTGCTATATGAGGCAAAATATCAGTTTTCATTGAAAATGTATCATATCAGGGAATTAATACATAAAATTTGACCTAAAATCAAGCTTTTAGTCTTAAATTAGCCTGATCAATTCGAATATATATACCTAAATTTTGGTAAAATTTACATTATTTTGTGGTTGATTGTATAAATAATTTAATTATTTAATTAATTTTTTTTTAATTTTATTAAAATATATATATTTATTTTTTATAATATTAAAAAAATATATATTTATTTACGTGTTAAAAAATAAATAAATATTATTTTTAAGGGTTTAAGATGAAATATTCTGTATGAAATTATACCATCGCAAGAATTTACGGTTGTGATTAGTCGGTTTGACTTATTGTAACGTCATAATATTAAAGTTTACGATATTATCCAAAAATAGGCATCATTAGTAAACACATAAAGTTATAAAGGGAGGGGTATTTCGACGTTTCCTTTTATCATCCAGTTTTGCACCTCTGTCAGCACCATCTCAGATCACTCGTACGCACAGAAAGACTACTGTACACGGGCAAGCCCAAAAAAAACAATACTGACGAAATCAATTAAAAAAAGAAACGTAGAAAAAGGAAATTAAAAAAAAAAAATGTCTCTGAAAATTTGGGGTTACAAATTCCATTAATTGCGATTCATTACGAAAATTACTAGATCTGATTTTATATTGCTTTAAACATTTTTCGAAATTCGATTCCAAATTTGGTGTTAAATTTTCGTTTTTTCTTTCCTTCCAATTTAGATTAAACCCTGGAGGAAATATGTTCCGATTCGAGCTGGAGAAGATCCGAAAACGGATTTGAATTAGGGTTTTCTTTGTTCATTTATTTTAAATCAGGACGAAGCTGAAAAGAAGAGAAGTCTTCGTTTCCGACTTCTAAGAGTTTGATATGTCTGACACTCACTCTGTTGTTCCAACGGCTGTGCTCCGCAATCTCTCAGACAAGCTCTACGAGAAGCGCAAAAATGCTGCTCTTGAGGTCTTTCTTTTATTTCGATTTTTAGGGTTTTGATTCGTTCTTTTGGATCTTAATTTGAATTTAGTGTCCATGCATATGTGTTCTGTGTTTTTGCGGGTTTAGGTTGAGGGAATTGTGAAGCAGCTTGCGGCCGCTGGCGATCACGATAAGATAACAGTGGTGATCAGTTTGCTCATTTCGGAGTTTACTTATTCGCCGCAAGCGAATCACAGGAAGGTATTAAAAATAGAAAATGTTTCATAGTTTGAGCAGTTGAGAGACCGTTGACTTTTGATAATTTGGTTGTAGAATTTGGGAGTTACATGGGTGCGACTATGGTTTTTAATGGCTTTACTTGTGTATGTTTAAATGTTTACTCTTTTTTTTTTCTATTACCTATTTGTGTAGGGGGGATTAATAGGGTTAGCAGCTGCGACAGTTGGGTTGTCTACAGAAGCTGCTCAGCATCTGGAGGTAAGGAGTTTAGAATCATATTCTCTGGGCAAAGTTTAACAGTTGGTTTTGATTAATATTCCACTGATTGTTTTAGATATAGTATCTGTAAGAAATGTGTAAGATTTTGTTAGAACCATATATACAAACCTGCTGGTATAGTAATCATGTTGTGAAGTTAACATTTGTCCATTTATTAAGGGTAGGCGACTGATGTGAATTTAATGTCGCTAGTTATTCAAACATAAGAAGGTACTAAATACAGTTTATATATGATATTTTAAAACTTAACATATATATATATAAAATTTGTTGTATCCAAATTCCAAGTGTCCATGTCCTAAAATCAGACACATAACCGTCTTAAAATTTTAAAACTTACGAGCCTGACCTCCCAATCTGTACCTGTTTCAGACACATACCCGAGTTTGGGTAACATAGGTTATGAGATATATTATTTGTAGCCTTATTGAGTGGGCATAACTTATATATTGATTTCGTGGTTCTATCTTTGTTGAAGGTGTCTTTTTGCAATATGTATAACAAATTTTTCATGGAATGCGCTGTTAATATGGTTAAACTAATGCATTTTCTAAAAACAACCAATTTAGTTTAATGTTTTTGCTTACTGATAGGAACTCTTCACTGCATCTGTGGACTTCTATTAATTAATTGTTAGGAAATTCTCTGGCACCACTATCATTTCAATCTCCTCATACATGTGAATTTAATGTTTTTGCCCCCTTTTCTGTCCTTTTTGCTTTCCGTTTCCTCCCAGCAAATTGTACCTCCTGTGGTTGATTCGTTTTCTGACCAAGATAGCAGAGTTCGTTATTATGCCTGTGAAGCTCTATATAACATTGCAAAGGTCAGAGTTGATTTGCTGACCCAGTAACACAATTACTGCATTACTTCTCCTATTCGCGATGGGTTTAATTCATAGTGTTTTGGTTATGCAGGTTGTTAGAGGTGATTTTATCATATTCTTTAATCAGATTTTTGATGCCTTATGTAAGCTTTCAGCAGACTCAGATGCCAATGTACAAAGTGCTGCTCATCTTTTAGATCGGCTTGTAAAGGTAAATATTGATTTAGCTCTGTCCCCTAGTGCACTAGTAATGAGGGGTCCACTATTAAGCATAGTATTTTTTTTTTTTCTCTTTATTTCTTTTCCTTGCAAGTATTTCTTCTGTTTGATGAGTTATTCTAACCTCATGGAACAGGACATTGTCACTGAAAGTGATCAATTTAGGTGCGATATCTTATCATTTTTGTGATTATTCTAGCCACTTTAGAGTTCAAAGATTTGTTTGACTTGTGAATTACTCTTATGATTTAATTTTCAACGTCTTTCTGGTGTTATGTTTCTTTAGCATTGAAGAATTTATTCCACTGTTGAGGGAGCGCATGAATGTCCTGAATCCCTATGTACGCCAGTTTTTGGTTGGATGGATCACTGTATTAGACAGTGTTCCTGATATTGATATGTTGGGTTTTCTTCCAGATTTTCTTGATGGTAATTTGACCTTTTATTCCACTAAAGCTTGTTTTTGTCAAACTTTATTAAATTATAGCTGCTTGGGCGCTGTACTTATGTTTTTTCCTGGTAGCTGAACATGTACTCACCACTCCCTGATAAATTCCAGGTCTGTTTAATATGTTAAGTGACTCTAGCCATGAAATTCGGCAACAAGCTGATTCAGCCCTTTCAGAGTTTCTACAAGAGATTAAGAACTCCCCAGTAAGATTTCTGTTGATTTTACTTGTTTTAAGTCAAATGACTGTGGGATAATCCCCAAAAGTTCACTGTTTCACTGTACATGAATAAGTTTATGCTAGTTGAACATTTAGTGTAGGGTTTGCAATATGTGTCCAACCAATAGCATGACGTTATACTGAAAAACAATTTGTTGTTAAAATTGATTGTTTATTGTTTTAAATATTTAATGTTCTTGTGTTTGTAAGCATATTGGTTTTCCTTACAATTATAAATAACCCAAAAATGACATGAACAAGGTTATCATGTCATTGTCACGTAAACGACTAACACACTACCATTGCCACGACCTAATTTTTCAGCGCATTGTATGTGAACACTTATTGAAATTCAGCATAAGCTTACATTTGTTCATATGACAAAATTGTTGTTAATTAGTTGCTCGTTATTTGTTGGCTTACGTTCCTTTGTTGTCATGCACTCCAAATTGTGTTGTACAACCATTATGATGCCTTTTTAGTATTTAGAATATCAGATATTTTTGATTTCTTGATGTATAAACTATAGTTTCTAGTTTTTACCGAACAACTAGCTAAGCAAGAGAACTTTTCAATCATATTTTTTAGAACTTAATCCAAGATTTATCATTGGTCATACACTTTTCCCCCTCATTTTTGGGGTCAGACAAATATAGCTCAAGTTTATGGTATATTATACGTTGGAAAGTCATCCCTCCAGGTTCAAAAAAATCAAGAGATTTGGTTGAGTAATTATAGGAGGATTCTTAGGAGAAATTCTAGTAGTCAACTATGTAAATGTGTGTGGCAAAAAAGTAGGGATTTAGAGTTGTTATTTCCAAAAGAATAGCTAGTACAGTTGTATATTTAAAGAGTCCACTGTACAGAAGAATTTATATTCTTATTCTTGCAAATTACATGGTATCAGAGCCAGGTTTACAAATATGAAACCTAGGCAGATTCTTCCCTTTTTTTATGCCCGTATAAACTTTTTTCCCTTGTTTATCACCATGTTTGAAGAGCCGGTAACTTCTACTGGCAATCAAATTCAACCACCCATGAATCCTCATTCAGACGATAACAACCACCCAGTTAGAATCACCTATATGAAACTCAATGCAGATAATTTTCTCTGCTGGTCACTATCTATCCAAATGTATATGAGGCCGAGGGAAACTGTGCTATTTAACTGGAGATAAATTAGAACCATCTGCCACAGATTCACAGCATGCAGTTTGGGATGCTGAAAATTCCATGGTGATGGCATGGTTGGTCAACTCAATGGGAGAAGAGATTAGTGCCAACTATCTAGGGTATTCCACGGCAAAGGAGATGTGGGAGAATCTCAAGCAAATGTATTCTGATATGAGCAATCAGTCCCAGATATATGAGATCCAATCAAGGGTAGGTGAAGCCAAGCAAGGCACAGATTCAATAACAAAGTACTTTGCTGGTCTTAAACGCTTGTGGCAAGATTTAGACATGTTCTATGATCATAAGTGTAAAGATCCCATGGATGGTGCTTGTTTCTAAAAGGTAACTGAGAATAGCTGCATTTTCAAATTCTTGGCTGGTCTCAATGTTGAATTTGATGAGGTCTGAGGTAGGATAGTTGGGAGATAGCCTCTTCCATCCCTAAATGAGGTCTTTGCTAAGGTAAGAAGGGAAGAGAGTAGGCGTATGGTAATGTTGGGAAAGTAGAGTAGAGAGCCCAATCCTGTTGAGACACATGCTCTAGTCTCACAGGATGCAGTAGCTACTACAAATAAAACTTAGACCCAAAAGACTGATGAAAGGCCAAAGGTATGGTGTATTTTGCAATAGATCAAGGAACACTAGGGAGACATGCCGGAAACTTCATGGCAAACCATCCAACTGGAAACCTGGGGAAAAATTTGGTCCTACAGCCCATTCTGCCGAGCAGTCCTATCTCAATAGGGAACAAGTAGAGCAGCTTCTCAAGTTAATTCCATCAAATTCTGAGTCATCTCTTCCTAATAGTTTCATTGCTCATACAGGTAACATCTGTACGAGTTTTTTACATCCATTTTTGCACCTTGGATCATTGATTTAGGTGCTTCAGATCATATGACAGGCACCTTACTTATACACCTTGTGCTAGTAACAAAAAGGTAAAAATTGCAAATGGCAGCTCCAGTATTGCTGGCATAGGTTCTATCAGAGTTTTTGATAAAATTGAATTATAATCTGTCCTCCATGTCCCATAATCTCTCTTGTAACCTATTGTCAGTTAGTAAACTTTTCCAAGATTCTAATTGTTCAGTTGTTTTCTCTTCTACTAAATGTGATTTTCAATATATGGTTGTGGGGAAGACGATTGACAATGCTAAGATGAAGGATGGACTCTATTACTTTGAAGATTTTCAGAGTAATATGCTGGCCCAAGGACTCAGTTATAATTTGAACTCTTTATCTGCTAAAGATCGAATTATGATGTGGCACTTTAGGCTAGGATATCATAGTTTCCTTAAGACGTTTGTTTTCACGTCTATTTCAATCTATGTCAATTTCTAAGAGCACTCGGAATCCATACCACAACGAAACATATCGTGCATCACAACAGTTTTATCTTATACATAGTGATGTATGGGGACCTTTCACTATTCTTACCCTAAGTGTGAAGCGATAGTTTGTCACTTTTATAGATGATCACACACGTTTGTGTTGGATTTATCTAATGAATACCAAAGCTGAAGTTGAAAGACCCTTGATTTTTTTTTTTTTAAGATAGTTGAAAATCAATTTTATACTAAAATCATTATAGTGACAATGAAACTGAATATTCCACAACAAAATGGTATAGTCGAGAGAAAGATCCGCCATCTCTTATAGGTAAGTAGGGCACTCATGCTATTCATGAATGTTCTTAAGTATCTATGGGAGAGGCAGTCCTTACATGACACCATTTAATTGCTTTCAAAATTGTTTTCCTACAAATTGACTAAGTCCTATGCCTTTAAAAATTATTGGTTGCATTGTTTTTGTTCACTAGCCTAGACTTTCTAAGTTTAAATTGGATGCTAGAGCAAAAAAATGCGTCTTTATTGGGTATGCTTCGAGTCAAAAGGGGTATAAGTGTTTTAATCCCAACAACTGCAAGACTTATGTTAGCATGGATGTCATGTTTTTTGAAAATAAATATTTTTTTGCTACTCATTTTCAGGGGGAGAATAAACAGGAAGATGAAATCCATAAAGTATCCAATCTGGTACCTGCTGGTTCCTATTTCGATTCTTCGAGTTTGGTCCCTTTTCTTGATTTTCTTGAACCTAATGCTATTCTTCCTAATATAAGTTTCAGTAATCAGCCTCACCTTCTAGTATAAACATAAAATGTTCAACCAGAGAGTGAGTCTGGTACGGATGTTTCTCAGGAAGAACATTAGGAAAATTTGTTTTCTAGAGAAACTTAACTTGATTTGCAACACTTTGAAAACAGTCATTTTTTAGAGCATCCTAAATCTAATATTGGAGAGAACTCATTGGAAAAGGACCTAACTTTGGGTGATAATCTTGTTGAGTTCCAGGTATACACTCAGAGAAAGAATCTGGGTAGTGTAGTTCAGACACATCAAACTGACCATACACAACTCCTTAGACCAGAATGTTTGTGAACAACTCATTTCCTTTACCTAAACCATCAATTAAAAAACCTATCAATATTGAACAGTTTTCCACTGATCTTGATATTTCTATTGCTATTAGAAAGGGCATTAGGTCTTAAACCTCTCATCCTATTTCAAAGTTCCTATCTTATCATAGTTTATCTAATAATTACAAAGCCTTCACCCACACCATTTCATACCTAACAACATACAAGCTCTTTCACACCCTAAATGGAAAGATGCTGTTATGGAAGAGATACAAGCTCTTAAAAAAACAAAACTTGGAAAGTTGTCGACTTACCTAAAGGGAAAAAGACTATTGGGTGCAAATGAATTTTTACAATTAAATGTAGGGCAGATGGTTTTATTGAAAGGTACAAGGCTAGACTTGTTGCAAAAGGGTTTACTAACCCATGGTCTTGACTACCAAGAAACCTCTACCCCTTTAGCCAAAGTTAACTCCATTCAAACCCTACTCTTTGTGGCTACTAGTCCTTACACCAGTTAGATGTCAAAAATACTTTTTTAAATAGCCATTTAGAAAATGAGTTGGGTAGAGAAAAAGTATACACGCTGATGAAATCTCTTCATGGGCTTTAACAATTCCCTAGAGCATGGTTTGAAAGGTTCGGTAGAGTTGTAAAAGGGTTTGGTTATAGTCAAAGCTAAGGGATCACACTTGTTCTTCAAGCATTGAAAAGAGGGAAAGAAAGCTGTATTAATTATATATTTTGATGACATCATTCTAACAGGGGATGATGTAGCTGAAATAGAAAGGCTAAAGAAGGCTTTGGCTGCTGAATTCAAAATTAAGTATTTGGGAGAATTAAAATATTTTCTTGGAATAGAATTTGTAAGGTCCAAGAAAGAAATCTTTGTAAGGTCCAGCAGACTTGCTGAGACACCTATTGAGCCTAATATCAAACTTGAAGTTGAAAATCTAATGCACAAGTTGATAAGGAATAGTATCAGCGGCTAATGGGGAGGTTAATCTATTTGACACATACTAGACTTGACATTTCATTTGCTGTTAGCTTATTGAAGTAGTTTATGCACTCACTTGGCCCCCAACATCATGAGGCTGTTCTAAGAATCGTTAGATACTTGAAAGAGACTCGTGGGAGAGGATTATTGTTTACTAACAGAGGACATTTGTTGGTTGAAATTTATACAAATGCTAATTGGGCTGGGAGTGTCACGAATAGGAGATTTACCTCTAGTTAGTGTACATTTGTAAGTGGTAATCTTGTCATTTGGAGGAGTAAGAAACAATGTGTAGTTGTTAGTAGTAGTGCTGAAACTAAATTTAGAGCTGTAGCACTAGGTATATGTGAAGTTCTATGGATCAAAAGGATACTTGAAGATTTAAAAATATTAGTACCATTCCACAGCCACTTGAACTCTATTGTGACAACAAATTTGTTATAGCTATTGCCCACAATCCAATTCTACATGATATAACTTACGGCATGTTTGATGCACTGTATTGGATAGCTTAAATATAGTCGTACTGGACTGAACTGTATTGAATTGTATTATAATTAGTCTGTACAGTATTTGGTGAAAAACTGTATAATATAGTCGGATTAAATTAATTGTATATATATTTTACTAAAATAATTTATATTTAAAATAATTTTTTATTATAAAATTTATTTAAATTAATAGTTAATTATTTTTATATTTTATTACATTTTTAAAAATAAAAAAATATTATTTTTAATTTGAGATAAAAGAAAAAGTTAAGACATAATTTTATAATTGAAAATTGAAACAGACTAAGTTGATTGTCCAATATGGTTTAGACTCTTCTCCCCTAGTCGTACAAAATTTCTAACTATTTTTATACTATACGATATGTTCTAATTTTACAACCAAATGCATCACTGTATATAAATTATATAGTTAGGATATTTAGTACGGTATAACAAATATGCCACAAATATGTGAAAATAGACAAGCATTTTATGAAGGAGAGGTTGGAAGATGAACAGATCTGTATGCCATATCTATCAACCAGTGAAAAAATAGCTGATTGTCTCACAAAAGGATTACCAAAGAATTAGTTTGACAAGTTAACATACAAGTTGGGCCTAGAGGAGATTTGATTGAGTAATTCTAGGAGGATTCTTAGGAGAAATTTTAGGAGTCAACTATGTAAATGTGTATGGCAAAAAAGTAGGAATTTAAAGTTGTTATTTCCAAAAGAACATCTAGTAGTGTTGTATATTTAAAGAGTCCATTGTACAGAAGAAAATATATCCTTATTCTTGCAAATTACATTCTACTTTGTTGAACTTGCATGTAAAGGTGCACATTTGACTCTACCATTGTTTATTTGTTGATATTTTTCTTTTAATAAAATGAGGCCTATTCTCATGGCAAAATGCATATTAACTGATGCGACCACTGACGGGTTGTGATAAGTTAAAACCTTAAACTAAAATCTTATGTGCCTATGAATGTGGAGATTTAAAGTAAGTTGTCCCATCCCATTGCATCTCATATTCCATTTAATATTTCTAATGGGTTTATAGTTTAAAGTTGTTCCATCCCATTTAGATTGTAGTTTTAATGTACTTTACTTTAAGCATAATATCTCATCATTTTTCTTTCTTCTAAAATTTCATATTGTAGATAATTATGTTTCATTTTGCTTATTATTTTTGTATTTTACTTGCTCCATTTAGATCCATTTGGGACAATCTTTTATCTCCTATTACCATAGCTCATAAAAGAAGTGGGATAAGATGGGATGAATTCCTAAAATTAATGATCCCAGTTTACACTTCTACTTGCATGTATGTGGTCAATGACATCTTACCACATCAATTAAAATGGATCACAATTTTACACCAATAGTAGTGCTCATTCTCAAACTTAATTTTCTCTCTCTCCCTCAAATTTTTTTTTAGGTAGGGAGGTAAACCCAATAAAAGGTGGTAATTTAAAAGTTGTACTAAATGAAGTATTAATGTCTTATTTATTAATAATTCTAGTTATTTAACTTCAAAATTTTAAGATTAAAGTCAATAGTGGATGATTCAACTACCTAAGGACGTTTTATAATAATACTTACCTTCTTGAATGCAACTATTATCCGGTAGAAAATAACCAAAATATTCTAGCACATTTTCTGGCAATTTTTTATTGCCAGGTCTGCAGTTGAAATTACCTGGTAATAAGACAAGTCAATTTATTTGAAATAATAAAATCCTTAAAGTATCATAGTTTTTAGATTATTTTGTTAGATATTTCTAGGTCTTTGGCAGTAATGAAACATACTTTCTTACTTCGATTATTGTAATAGATAGATAAAGGGATACATTTAGACGTACATATTGATACTTATATTTCTGTAGTCACAGTTGTGTAGCATGTTCTTTTACTTGTATTTAGATAAAATGTACGTTTAATGTTTTTGAAGATGCACAGTACTTTAACGTGAAAGCAAAATGTTCTCTTTATTTTTAACTTCTGACTAGTGCATTGCTAAACTTGAAGTCTGTAGATTATGGTCGCATGGCTGAAATTTTGGTGCAAAGGGCAAGTTCTCCAGATGAATTTACTCGGTTGACTGCTATCACGTGGGTAGGTTCCTTAAAATGAATTACTTTCTGCTACTATATTATCATTTCATTCTTTCCTGTTATCTTCTTTACTATCCCTAGTTTAAGATTGACATCTTTATAGATGAATGGAATGATCTAAAGCTTCATCAGGTTTATTTTATCAAAATGATCACATTGATGTCTGCTTGATTGTCCAGATTTACGAGTTTGTAAAACTTGGTGGGGACCAGCTTGTTCCTTATTATGCTGATATATTGGGTGCCATTTTGCCCTGCATATCTGATAAAGAAGAGAAAATTAGATTGGTACGTTTTTTATTTGTTCTCTTATTTGGCAGTAGTTTAAATTTAAGGTGAATACTATTTTGATGTGGATGATTTCATACCAATATTGATTGTTCGGTTCGATTCTTCATGAAGGTTTTTTTTTTTTTAAACAATGATTGTTCATGAAGGTTGCTCGTGAAACTAATGAAGAACTTCGAGGAATCAAGGCTGATCCGGCTGACGAATTCGATGTGGGATCAATAATCTCTATTGCAAGAAGGTGTAGTATTTGAGATGCTCCTAAGTGTTGCTCTTGATACTTCCATGTTTTAATTGGTCTCATTATTTCCTAATTTTTTCAAAATTATTATCATGTTGCACTACTTTGTTGTAATTACTGGATAGTTTTACTACTCAGGCAATTATCCAGTGAATGGGAGGCTACTAGAATTGAAGCATTGCACTGGATGTCAATCCTTTTAAACAGACATCGTACTGAGGTAACGGGGCACTTATAACGTAGTTGCTTCAAGAATGGAAGTCTTTCAGTGTTGGCAAACTTTAGCACATCTATTGATATGCTTGGTTATTCGCACCTTTTAATCTTTTTTAAAGTTAGCTTCACATTGTAACTTTAATGACACTTGGAGGTTGAGTGGTACTTCTCTTTGCAACCTACGTCTTTTAAATTCTTACAAATCCAGCTTATATTGGTGAACATTATATGGGATGCATGAGCGGCACTCTATCCATTACTAGCATATGCCCGTCATTCCTTTGTTTAAAAGAAAACAGGTTGAGTTATTTATTAATTGGCATACAAGTTTCATTACCCACCACGCATAGAAGTATTGTTAGTTTCATATGTGCAGTTTCTAGATAGAGGTTTTTTTTTGTTGTTGAAATGATTTGGCACAAGATACAAATTTGCTACGCCTAGTTAATGAAAGAGAATAGTAGTGACAGTCGACTTTTTCCATCAAATAATTGGCTACTTCTATTTTAGAACTTTCTTTTTTTAATTTCTATTTGAAGTTGTGGACGTTCTTCCAAGCCTAGAATTTCTCATAGTAATAAGCTAACTGAAACAGGTATTGGCATTTCTGAACGACATATTTGATACTCTTTTGAAAGCACTTTCAGATCCTTCTGACAAGGTAATACTTGTGTTATGAGTGGACATTTCCATTGCTATCTGAAATGGTTTTCTGTATTAGTTTTCTGTTTATTTATGATTTCAATTGGAATTGTTTTGAGCATCATTCTAATAAATCATCTTTGGCTAAACCTTATGTTTTCTCTATGTTCTTTATCTTCAATTCATGTGGCTCCTTGAAAATGATCTGAGACTAAATTTTTTTTGAAGTATTTTGTATTTCCTTGGGCTTTGATTTATCACCTTGTGGATATGTCAGCAGAATGCATCTGGCAATTTATAGAGTTTTGTTAAGCTCCAAAAAAAATATAACATATAAGAAGATTGTTAGTACACCTCCTAATAATTTAAGCTTTTAGGATAATGTTGCTAACACTCTTCTAACTAGTTTTATGTCCATTACTCGAGCTTGGCTTTCTATTTTGTTATTGGGAAGAGCTACATTCCTTTGTGTATTTAATATGCCGTACCTTTTTGTTTTAAATTTTAATTCATGTATGCATATTTTGTAGAATCAGTCGTTCTAGTTCAACTTTAAACTTCTTTTTGTGATAAATAAGACATGAAGATGATAGAGGCAAGACATTAATAAAAAACTGACTTAGCGATCCAACTGAGTCTTTTGATAGGTCCATGGGTGAAAGAGTAATTTTGAATTTTTGATTTATTTGTTGCTGACTTTTCACATGAGTTTTTCTTTTTAGCTGTTGTTTGGAAATTGGATTTGCTTCTTGTTTTTTCAATCTGTCGTAGTTTTGTTTCTCCCCAGGTGGTGCTCTTGGTTCTTGAGGTTCATGCATGCATAGCTCAAGATCCACAACATTTCCGCCAACTTGTTGTTTTCCTGGTGCATAATTTTCGGGTAGATTATTCTCTTTTGGAAAAGTGAGTTTCATTCCCTTCTCTCCAGCTTGTTTGGCCATTTCTTTTTCAGTTCTGGTAAACATACGTCATATGATCTGACTCTTTAATTTTTCATCTCTGCAGGCGCGGTGCTTTAATAATCCGTCGGCTGTGTGTACTTTTAAATGCTGAGAGAGTCTATAGAGAACTCTCTACAATACTTGAAGGAGAATCCGATCTAGAATTTGCATCTATTATGGTTCAGGTTATCAATGATCTGAAAATTTTGAGCTTCTTGTATTAGATGAAACTGTTAATATTTATCTCATCAAGGCTAATCTAGTCAACTATCTCTTTGTTAATTTATTAATTATTTCTGTGGATTTTGTGTTCTTTATGTAACTTTTCTATGGGTTATGGTTCATGTTTTGTTCTTTTAGGCATTGAGCTTAATTTTACTCACATCCTCTGAGTTATCCGAGCTTCGAGATCTTTTAAAGCAATCACTTGTGGATGCTGCTGGCAAGGACTTCTTTGTTTCTTTGTATGCTTCATGGTGCCATTCACCCATGGCAATCATAAGTCTCTGTTTTTTAGCTCAGGTAAGTGTTTAAAATTTTGTCATATTCTCCCACCAGTTCTTGATGAACTATTTGTGCTTTCTGTCTAGCTTTTGTATTATGTTGCATTTATATCATTGTCATCTTACTTGACAGGCATATCAACATGCTAGTGCAGTGATTCAGTCCTTGTCGGAAGAAGATATTAATGTCAAATTTTTGGTCCAGATTGATAAATTAATTCGTCTATTGGAAACACCAATCTTTGCTTATCTTAGATTACAGGTGAACCTATGAAACTGAAAGTTCGGATTTGGATTTTCCCTTTTATTCTCGTGTCCTTTGATTAGTATATAATAAAGGGGTGGCAGTTCGGGTCAACCCGTTTTCAACTCGATCCCGAACACGCTCAACCCTAACACGACTTGAATACTCGAACACGGACATGAACCCGAAAAGTCTAAACACAACTTGAATTCAAAATATGTTAATTTTAATGAATTCGGACCCGAACCCGAACCCAAGAACAAACAACATTTCTACTTTCTAGTTGTACATGATCCACAAAAAAATAAACCTAATAAAGTCAATGTGTTCCAAAATATTCATGCTAATAAAGTCATGGATTTCAAATTTGGGTATCTCAAATTATCATATATTATTATATTATATCATCAATATCCTTAACTTTTAGGTGGTATTTGGGCTGGGTTTTAGCCTTTTGGGCTGCCAGGGCCTAGGTTGGGTTACTGGGTTTGGGACTCCGGGCTAGTGGGCTCTGTGTGTGTGTAATTTTTGTTTTGTTTGTTTGTTTGTTTTAAAAGGGGTCAAATGGGTCAATCCGACTTGACCCATTTTTTCCGGGTTGATCCGTTTTAGACTCGAATTTAAATTGGTTCGGATTCGAGTAAGGTTTTTCATGTCGTGTCAAATTGCCATCCCTAATATATATCATATTCTTGTTTGCTTTGGAGATATTGAAACTGTGATATTTAGCTTGTTCTTTATCTCAGATCAATTTTGCCTTTTTTGCCATATCTTCTTAATTGGTAAATTTCTATTTGTTGCCCTTTTCCTGCACTGGTTTTATAGTGTACGATGCTATTCAATGATGAAAGCAACTTTAATTTGTTTGTGAGCTTTGACTTGGGTTAATTTATTTTGTCAATAATTATCACTGATATGCATGTAACACTAATCTTTTCTCAAGAATACCTAGGTTCACTAGTTGCAAGTCCTTGCTGGATTTCAGGAATTTCAACTTGACATTCTTGAGAAATATTGATGAAAAATATATGGATTTCATAAATCATTTAATATTTTATTCTGTCTAATAAGTAGAAATAGGAATTTTTTGTTTGTTTGTATATTAGCTACAATATATTCACACAAGTAAAAATGAAAATGTTAACATATTCACTTAAGATCTATCCAGTTGAACTTTGATGAAGTTCAGTTTTGCTGGTCATTACCGAGAAATCACTTGTACCAATCGGTGGTTAGGAATTGCCCAACTTATCAAATTATCTTGAGTACTAGGAGCTAATTTAACTGATGCTGGATAAATTTTATTTTAGGTTTGATCAATGAATCTATTAGACGTTGCACCTACATCCAAGTATAACTTAGCTAATAGCTTTAATTGGCTGAGATAAATGATTATTATTATTTTACTGTTATTCTTTGATGAGATGGGTGGTAGTCCTTGAGTCCCTGAAATCTTTTGTGGTTCTTGCAGCTTCTTGAACCTGGAAGATATACATTGTTGTTAAAAGCCTTGTATGGCCTTCTAATGTTGCTTCCCCAGGTATTTGAAGAGTTTCATATTCTTGTTAGGTTTTTATCACTTTGAAGAGGCATAGCTCAGTTTTGTAGTTTTTTCTGAAGACATTCTTGAAGCGTCTTTACACATGCAAGCTCAAGGAGATCTGTAATATTTGCCCTGTTAATTTGTCATGTCCACCTTCATTACATGAATTGACAGAATGCGACAGAAAAATTGGAAAATAAATCAACTCAAGTTTTGACAATGATCTTTACTTGTTCGTCTTGGATGTGTTTTTGGTGTCATTTATACTTGATTGTTCAATGAAACAGTGCATATCATCTACATAGATAATCTTACATTGATTCCATGGAGAGCACTACTTGCTTTTTGCAAAACTGCCTGTGCTTCAGTATGATTGAACTACTAGGGGTGTCAATCATGTCTAGTTGTGTGTGTTCGTATCATGTAAGTTCGTGTTTATTGGCCCAAATTCACATATTTTCTTTGCAAAGACAAAATAATTAGTAGTTAGTTCTAACTAAAAAATAATTTGTGGTCTTCATGCTCTGGGTTTTAACCCATGTTACCTGGACTCAAGTTAGAGTGTTGGATATGGACACATATTCGAAGGTCAGATACGCGAATTTTAAAATTTTAAGATACAGGAACATGTGTCTAATATTTGGACACAACACTTAGACACAACAAATTATTATATTAAATTTTATTTAGTTTATATTTATATGGAAAACTGTGTTTATAAATGTTAGGTTAATATTTTTATGAGAAGATTTAGGTACTCATTGGATTATATTAACTAAAATTTATATATTATTTTTATTTTTGAAAATTTAATCAGTGTGTTAATATTATATGAAAATCTATATGAGCTTTTGAAAACTGAAAATGGCCCTGCCATATAACAAAAAAAAATGAAAAAGAAAATTAAAAGGCCCAAATATAAAAAGTTAAAAAGCCAAAATTTCTATGCCCTAATGCAATCTAATTAAGTCGAGCCAGTCTCCTTCATGCTGCCAGCCTCCTCCTTGTTCTTCATGTGTCGTTGTTTTGTTTAGTTTTTCACATGGTTGTCTGCTTTTTTAGTTCTTTAGCTTCCTCTACTTCTTTCTTCTAGTCTTCAGCTACCATGTGCAAATTTTTTTCGCCGGAATGGGTACATATCCCGTACCGGTGTCATGTCGTGTCGACAACTGTATGGTGGGGTAAACCACCGAGTCCGTGTAACATAGGTTATAGCCCAAATTGCCACCCTAGGCCCTAGCTTGAGCCCCTTGCTTCTTGTGATTGGCAATATTCTTTTTGGCTATGTTGATATTAATTTGCCTTCAAATTTCAATTCTTGTAGGAATTGCTGAACTTACAAAGTGAAAACATTTTCTGGTAGCCGTTAATAGAACGACTGTTAGATTCTTTGTTTAACAAAACTGTGTACAGACTTATTAAACTAATTTAGGGTTAACTCTTTGCATTATATATAAAGAGAAATGATCTCTGGCATGATATTAGTTGTCTTGGTCAACATTCATATAACTATCATTTATACTATTGTGTGGAGTACACCGTTGTGGTTTTGGGCATCATAAATTCTTAATATGCTTGATGTTGGGTAGGGTATTAGCTCTTTATGTATTAGTAACTCAGTTACCTGGGAAGCACATGTCTTTATGTAATTATGGAAGTTATCAGTTTCCCTCTTTCTACAGTTCTGTGCAATTGTTTATGTTAGTTATCTAACAAAGTTTTCACCTTTCATTTGATGCATGATCATAGCAAAGTGCTGCCTTTAAGTTACTGCGGACACGTTTGAAAACTGTGCCAGCATACTCATTCAGTGGTGAGCCAATTAAGCGAACTGTATCTGCAAACCCCTTCTTACCACAGATGCCAAGTGGATCACAAGTTACTGAAGATGGTGAGTTGAACCAGGAAAATAAAAGTTATAACAATGGAATCAACTTCTCGTTGAGATTACAACAATTTCAACAAATGCAGCATCAGCATCGTTTGAATGCCAAAGGGCAGGCACAACTTCGATGCAGTTCAACATTTTCTGCACCATCAGAGGTCTGCTGCTGAGCTTATTCTTTTTGCTGTTGTCACTATTTCTGTTTTGCTAACATTTTAATTTCTGTTTTTTTATGTTGATTATTTTTTTGAAAAGACATGAGGCTCAATTTATGTAAAGTCGGGATAGACGGCCAAGGAGCAAGGACTGAGTTTTTCCATAAAACAGTAATCCAGAACTTATCTAGTTAGTTGGCTTTTTAACCTAGTAAACTAATTAAAGAAGCATACCTGAGAAGTCCAAGATTAAATGTGATAAAGCAAAATCATGGAAAATATATAGTATTAGATTCCTATCCTTTTTACTTTCAATTAGATAGAACTCAAGAGCTTCTATGGCTTCAAATGTAAAAGGGAATAGTGAAATAAATAATAGGAAAAATTACTATCAAATCCCTTGAGGTTTTTGAAAATTACAACATCTTCCATTGAATTTCTTGTGCAAATACATTCTTGATGAAAAAGGGTGTAATTGTTATTTTTAAACTCTACAGGGGATTTTTGTTTTTTCAAAGAACTTGAAGGGATGTATATGTAATTGACCCTAAATAATGTATGGAAATACAGAATGCTGACCAAAGAAAACCTCATGATGTAATAGTCTTATGTGATTTTCTTTCTAATTTTTTGTTTTTATTACTTAATCCTATGTGAAAATTGAATGTAGGATAAAGCAGGTTTAGACGGATGAGGCTAATTGAAAGAGTACTTACTAAAGGAATGATCAAAAAAATTTGACTCTGGTTGTATTGACAACTTTCATTTCCTAATTAACTGTGCTCAATAATTTTAACTTTATTATGATTTAAAAAAATGGAAAGATATCCAATTATTAGCTGATTTTGAGATCCTTCAATTTAAAAAAAAAAAAAAAAAAAAACCAGTATTGCGGAAGTCATATAATTGATACCATGAGATCTTTAAATTTTTGGGGGCCCTTTGTGATAGACCTCTAGTACATTTCACTTACGCTAGGCGAAAGGGCAAATCGGGTATTTTTTCATTATGTGTTGACGTGTAATTTTGGGTTGAAATGATGGGTTATGCTCAGTGTGAGTTAGAGAAATCTGTTTTGGAATTCTATTATGGAGAGTTAGAAATAGATTAAAGGCATCATGGGTCGGTGTGAGAGAGGATCAAGAATTTTGTATTGAGCTCATTGGGGTAGTTCCCAAGCCTCTCAAATGCTTGGCAATTGTTTAGCTAAACTTTTGAATTGATTAATGAAATACTTCTATGCTGATTATTAGAAATTGCTTTCATTGTTAATTTGTTGTTTCCTATCAATTTGGTATCAAAGCACTAACATGTGAAGATGACAACCAAATATATTGTGCCACGCATGGATGCTATAGAAGAGGTGATAGGAGCTGATTAAGATGAGCTTCACCAAGAAGTGGGAAATTTGAAAGAGTTACAGAATATGAATAAATGTATGGATAGTTTCATCAAACTTCAAGAAGATTCAACTCTAATTGCTTCGTCGTCAGCTAAAAAAGTGAAAGAAGTTGTAGTACTTAGTCTGATAGTAGGGAGAATCACAGGGAGCTAGTGGCGCTACATTTTTTTTTCAGGAGGTTCACGTCAGGATTTTCTTTTCAGAAAATTGGAGATGCTGATTTTCGATGGTACGAACCCATATGGGTGGATCTTGAAGGCAAAACAATATTTCACTCTTCATCGACTCACAAATGAAAAATTGGAAGTGGCCATTATCAATTTTGAGGGAGATGCTTTGTTATGGTTTCAATGGAAAAACAAGAAAAGATCTTGTCTTATGGGAAGAGATGAAGTTATTACTACTTAAACAAGTTCGTTCCACTCAAGTTGGCTTTCTCCATGAACAATGACTATCTCTAAAACAGGGAGTGTTTGTGAATACTAGCAAAAGTTCATTGAATTTTCAGTGCCTCTAGATAATGTTGCTGAAAAGTTTGCTTTGGGAAATTTTATTAATGGGTTAAAAACAGATATCAGAGCGAAGGTGAGAATTATAGGCCGGGCTATGAAATTGGCCCAAAGGATAGAAGAAAAACTAGTAGTCACGAGTTCTTAGAGCCATTGGAGGTTACTCGAACTCTCGCGTTGGGAACTCATATTTTAGTGAGGGGGGTCTGACTACTCCTAAAATGATGTAATTAAAGGGGGTTATTGGTAATCAAGAGGTGGTTACGTAAGAGCTACCCATAATTTCATTTCTATGGAATTGGTAAAACGACTACAGCTCCCAGTCTAAAAAATAAAGGCTTACGGTGTAATAACTATGGGAACTGGAAAGCCAGTACATGGTGAAGGGATTTGTCAAGGAGTGACTCTTCACTTGCAAGGAATTGATATTGTTGATTTTCTTCCTCTTGGGTTGGAGAGCTCGGACATAATACTTGGAATTCAATGGTTGGAAATCTTCGGTGTAACTCAAACAAATTGGAGAATACAAGTGATAAAATTCAGAATGGGATATGGAATAGTGACCTTGTGTTGGGACCCATCTCTCGAAAGAACATTGGTGTCTCTAAAAGCTATGATGAGAACCATTAAACATGAGGGCTTTGGAATTTTAGTTGAGCTCAACCAAATGAATTGTCCTAGTGAACACAATGCACAAGTAACCTATATTTTGCACCAAACTTTAATTGAGCATGAGATTGTTTTTAATATGCCATTGGATTTGCCATCAGTTTGAGGCCGTGAGCATTCTATTGTTCTCATAGAGGGTCACTCACTAATAAGTGTACACCCTTATCATTATCCCCACATTCAAAACGATGAGATTGAGCGACTGATCAGAGGAATGCTCGCTGCTAGCATTATACAAGTTAGTAACAGCCCCTGTTCTAGTCCTGTTCTACTGGTGAAGAAAACATATGGATCTTGTGTTTTTGTGTGGATTATAGGGATCTGAACAAGGCAACAGTATTGGATAAGTTTCCAATTTTCGTTATTGATAAACTCCTTGATGAATTAAATGGAGCAAGGATCTTTTCAAAGCTTGATTTAAAATTAGGTTACCATCAAATTTGGGTCAAAGAGGAAGATGTACGCAAGATAGCATTCAGAACTCATGATGGCCATTGCGAGTTCCTAGTGATGCCTTTTGGTCTCACAATGTTCAAGCAACTTTTTAATCCCTTATGAATGAGGTGTTTCGTCTTTTTCTCATAAAATTTGTTTTAGTTTTTTTTTTTTTTGACATTATTACAGTGCTATTGAGGAGGCCCATCAAAAGCATTTGGCACAGTTATTGAATGTGCTACAAAAGAACAAGCTATATGCTAATCGAAAGAAATGTGAGTTTGGCTAGACTCACATTGCTTACTTTGGCCATATTATTTCTAGCGAAGGAGTTGTAGCTGATTCTACTAAAACTAGAGCAATGATTTCTTGGCTGCCACCCACTAATGTGAGAGTTACGTGGTTTCTTGGGTTTAATGAGGCTGAGAAGGCCTTTGAGGATTTGAAGAGAGCTATGATTGAAGTATCTGTGTTAGCGATGCCAGATTTTACCCAACCTTTTATCGTTGAGGCAGATGCCTTGGGGTATGGTTTAGGGGTAGTATTCCTCCAGGGTCGGCGACTTGTAGCTTTCTTTGGCCATACATTTGGACCTCAAGCTCGTTTGAAGTCCATATATGAGAAAGAATTGATGGCTATAGTATTTGCGGTAGCGAAATGACGACCTTATTTGCTTGGAAGGCATTTTCTAGTCAGGATTGATCAGCAAAGTTCTTATTAGAACAACGGATTGTATGTGCAAGTAACAAAGTGGTCGATGTTCTTTCTTGCATTTTAATACAGGTGGATTGTTTTGCTTTACAACTTCTCCAATGGCACCAATGGGATATTCTACGAGTTGAACTAGCTGAGGATGACTTTCTACGAAAATTGTGAGACGATATCACTTCAAACACTCAACATGTGGGGTCTACTGTGGAGCATGGAGTTTTGTATTATAAAGGTTGCTTAGTCATCACACAATCATCTCAGTTGATTTCTACCATTATTGGAGAGTTTCATGGTTCCCCAATGGGAGGGCATTTTGGGGAGTCAAAGACATACTAGTGAATTGCAGCAGAGTTATATTGGAGTGGCATGCATAAAGATGTCATGAAATTTGTGCAAGATTGCTCAGTATGTTAACAAAGCAAGTATCCAACTACATCTCTAGCCGGGTTGCTTCAACCCATTTCTTTGCCTGCTCAAGCTTGCGATGAGGTCACAATTGTTTTCATTGAGGGTTTGTCTCGTTCTGAGGAGGTGGATATTATATTGGTGTGGTGGATCGATTAAAGCAAGTATGCTCATTTTATAGGCTTGAAGCACCCTTTTACTATTGTGTTAGTGGCTGGAATTTTTCCGATAGTCAAGCTTCATGGCATTCCTGAGTCCTTCATTTTTGGTTGCGACCGAGTATTCTTGAACCATTTTTGGAGTGAGTTCATGTTACAGGGTGCAACTCTTAAGCAAATACAACGTACCATCCTCAATCTGATGGGCAGGCAGATGTGGTCAATAGATGTCTTGAGACTTATTTGCATTTTGTTTCCGAGATTCCTCGTACTTGGGTTAAATGGTTGGCGTGAGCAGAGTATTGGTACAACGCTTTTCATATTTCCACACAGTGTACTTTTTGAGCCTTGTATGGTCATGACCCCCCTTATCTCCTTCGCTATGAGTGAGGTACAAGCTTTGGTGTCCTTAGTTGACTAATTATTGGAGGATTGGGATGCAATTTTAGACGACTTACGAATGCATTTACTTAAAGCTCAACAAAAGATGAAATTTCAAGTCGACAGTAAAAGGCGTCAAGAAGAGTTTATCGTAGAAGAGTTAGTGTTCTTGAAGTTGAAGTCTTATAGGCAATGCTCCATAGCTCAACGCAAGTATGAAAAGTTAGCTCCTCGCTTCTGTGGCCCTTATAAGATCCTCTAGTGCATTGGCAAGGTTGCCTACAAACTAGATCTGCCTCCTCTAGCAAAGATTCACCCTTTTTTTCATGTTTCACAATTGCGACCAGCTCGTGGGGTCACTAATTCATCTCCTTTGCTACCATCACAATTGACTTATAAGCTTGAATTAGTGGTAGAACCGGAATTGTTATTGAGAGTTCGTCCTAAGGCTCAAGTGGTGATGTGAAGTATTACTTAAATGGAAGTCACTACTTGAGTTTGAAGACATTTGGGAAGATTTTTACATGATACAAAACCAATTTCCTGATTTTTACCTTGAGGACAAGGTGGTTTGGGCGGGGGGTAATGATAGACCTCTAGTTCGTTTCACTTATGCTAGGCGAAAAGGCAAATTGGGTATTTCTCCATTATGTGATGACGTGTAATTTTGGGCTGGGCTGAAATGATGGGCTATGCTCAGTGTGAGTTAGAAAAATCTGTTTTGGAATTCTGTTATGGAGAGTGTCAGAAATAGAATTAAGGCAGCTTGGGTGGGTGAGAGAAGATCGGGAATTTTGTATTGAGCTTCGCTCACTGGGAGAGTTTCCAAGCCTCTCGAATACTTTGGCAATTGTTTAGCTAAATTTTTGAATTGATTAATGAAATACTTCTCTGCTGATTATTAGAAATTGCTTTCACTGTTAATTTGTTGTTTCCTATCACTTTGCCATCCCCTCGAGGTCTTATTTATTGGGACAGCCTCCTTATCAATATTTTGAGAGGCGGTTCAGGTCTATTTTCTACTTACCATGTTTAGCCGTCTAGAGTATGTTGATTCATTAAGACTTTGTTTTGCACAAAATGAGAGGGCATGAGCGTTAGATAAAAAATAGGGGAAACATGTAATAAGCTTGGCTTATACCACTATTCTTTTTTTTGTTGTTGTTGTTGTTGCTGCTGTATGGCTTATATTCACAATCTAGTTTGAATTAGGTTTATATGTTTCGTTAACTGTTCATAACACTTTTTTTTTTTTTTACTTCCCCAATCTTCACATTGTCATATACCCGTGTAGAATTATTACACTTGTAAAAAGTTACAAATGTGTGTAAAATTCACATGCATGTGGAAAGTCCACATTCCCCTTTCCACTAGCCATGAGACCCATGTCTTAAAAACCAGGTTAGATTGTGAAATTCACCTATTTTAACTGCTTTTGTGAATTTTGTTAACACTAGAGTATATTGCATGTGATTTCTGTAAAATATATCGGAGCTATGTTGGGACGGTTTCTTCCCCTGCTACAAAGTACAAGCTTCTGGATGGGATTCTGATATTTTTGAGTTTCGACCATCATTTTGAGCATAAACTTAGAGCTTGTTGCTTGCTATACTTGTAGGAGGTGCAAAGACCTGAAGAGTCCTTAAGGCCAACAGATGTGAATTTTCCTTCGTTGAGATCATCAAAGAGAAGCCCAGGGCAATTACAACTATGACAACACTGCTACTTGTGGACCGTAGTTGAACTGATCTCAACCCTAAATGGTATCTGGTATAGATTGTAAAGTTGTATATCGTAGTAGTTTGTTCTCTGGAACTTGTGGAGGTTGGGATGCTGATAAATTGGTTTTAAATTAAATTGAAATGGTTAGTTTGGAATAAGTCATTATTTTGACTTTGTAAACATGATATTCCCATGTGGTTTTGTTTTATTTTTGAAAACTACGTGGGCTAGAGGAAGATTTAATGAAATTGACAATAATCACTGTTGAAAGAAGTGAATTTTAGGATGATTGTTTTAAAAATGTGTCCGTAGATGGTGTAAAGGAGAGTAAAAAAATAATTACAGTCGTATGCATTTCTACATTTTATATGGGCATGTGACGGTGTGAAAAATGAAGTAAAAATCTTAATACAACATATTATGCCTCTTATTAATAATAATAATTGTTGATGTTGTTAAACTTTCCTCTTTTATAAAAATAAAGGGTCCTGTCTTACCACTTGTTAGTACTATGTTGTATATAAAAATATCTTATTTTAAGTATCTAAATTTTAAGATTTCGTAAGTTTACTAGTTGAAATTGAACTAAAACGTTTTAATATATAAATTTAATGACCTTAATGAACAACGACCCTTGTAAAATAAAACTAATTCTAGCTAGGGTGGTAGTACTGACCTCTATTATGTAAGGTCTAGCTAGTTTATATATATATATATATATAAAGTTTTTAGAATCAATTTCGAGAAAAAATTATAACCACAATTTACATGAAAAAAAACAAAGATTTCAATAACCAAGACAACTAACCAAAACTAATCAAGTTTTTTGGTTTGATATGAATTAATTTAGCACAATTTAAGTAATTTGATTTGAATTGATTTAATTTTTATGTTCAAAACCAAACTAACTCAACTTTTAACGCCCCTAGTGGACATGCCCAAGTATAACACCCAATTTAACATACTATATAGTGTACAATGATTTTTTCATGAAAAAAGTATTTTTTTTATCACAACTTGATATATGTATCAATTCATGTGTTACAAGATAATAATCCCTTTTCAACATAGCACCTTTACAATAACATTAAATCTAATGCTGGTATATCATTTGATGCATATAGTATTATTCTTGTTTTTTTAGTAAAAATAAACACTGAGTTATACATACTAATATGCATATACATCAGACTAAATCTAAAAGAATTTATAGAGCTAAATTCTAAACTCAACAGAGTCTTCAAATAAGTTCACTGCATTCGTGAAGTTGAATTCTAGTGTTTAGTAACTCATACAGGTGACAACCAGGATACATTGGATTGTTTACAAAGCATATATTTTTTCAAAATAAGTATCATCGTTATCAATGTCTGATATATTTGCAAAATAAATTGACAATGAAAAAGATTTGCTTTTGCTTGTTCGTTTAATGGATCTTTGGAAGTCACTGCAAAAATCGAAACGTTGCCGAAAAACAAAGTAGCACATGTTTGCAAGAGTCCCAACAAGAATGGGTCCTCCAACTAGGGTTATGGTGATAGCCATCCATGAACTATGCTTTCCAACCACCATATAAGCAATTGAAAGAAATGCACCACATGTACAAGCACAAGCAGCCCACATTAGTTTGTTGACCACTGAAACAACCTGCTTTTGTGCCCTTGTATCCCAAGCTACCAAAGTGATTTGAACCACAATTGTTGCTAGAGAAATGAAAAGAGATATAGCATTCAAAATGTAAAATACATGGAAGCCTATTTTTCGAGCTATGTTTCCCTTTCCTCTTTCTTTTACAACCATTTGATATTGTTTAGGCTAGTTGAAAATAGCCAAGAAGGCGATTGAAACAAAAAAGTACAACAACAACGGGGATAGAGTTGGTTGTGTTTTGCACAACTTCTTTGTGTAGTTTTTTTAGTTCTTTTGCAATACCAAAAACTTGACGTCTAGTTTTTTCATTTTGTCAGAGTTGTGATTGCACTTTGTGTTTAACATCACTAACAGTTCTTTTGAGTTCCATTGCTTCATCCACTTGACTAACATGTCTAGCATTTTTTCCATTAACTTCTACTAAAGCAACCTTGATTTCAAAAGCAAATTCTCCATATTGTAGCTTGTCAGCTAAATGCATTGCCGTTCTTGATGGTTATTGATAGCATTAACTTCAACAGAACTATAGCTAAGCAAAATGCCTATAATCTAAAAGGGAAAAAAAGAGAGAAAAATATCAACATATGAAGAGAAAAAAATTGTGAAGGCAAGTGACTTTTCAGCTAAAACTATGCTGTAACAACATAAGGCAAAATTGCTTTACATACAGAGCTGTTGTTGTCTCAATATAAGCTTTTTTCGTGAAAAGAAACTAAAAATAGATTTCGAGTATCAGAGAGGAATTACAGATAGCAAGGGAAGGAAAATTAAACATACAAATGATAATCAGTACAAAAATAGAAAAGGGTAAAATATAGCTTGTCATATGATGATTGAACATTGATGCCCTTCTTAGTCTAAATCATTCAAGCAAGAATTTGAATGCTAGCAATTACTAGCTGAAAGCACTCATAAATCTTTTCTATGAGCATGACTTTAGAGTCTCCTACCACTACTTCATCCTAGAGGGATGCTATGGTTACATAAACTTGCACCTACTGTTGCTCACAATGGTGTATATGATTTAACGCAAGTGCACGTGTCGCAAACAAGTAATATAATGATAAGAAAGCTCGTTCCCACGAAGATTGGAATACTAAAAAATATCATAAAAATTAACTATTAAAATAAATATTTTGTGTTTTTGTTTATTAAAATAGAATAAATAAAATAAAATAAATAATACGAGAGGACAAGAGTGAAAACACTGAAACAACGTTCAACAAGAAGGATATCAAGAATCGCAAATAGATAAATCAGTTAGGATTGCGAATATGACAAGTGATGTAGACAAACTGCGTTGCTGCAGCATTGCTGTAGCAAAGTGTACCAGTAACTAGAATTGCAAAAATTCACAAAGGATTCTTCCGAATCTGTAATGTTTATATATTCTATGACTCAATGAAACATATTCCTATGCAAAACTGAATCTAAGAACAACGTTCATGCACAAATTCTTTTGAGTTATGTGAGATAATTATATATTCCTATATCAATTTCTTCACACTATTCTAGCTTTATCCAACTTAAAATTAACCTTTCCAGATTCAATTTAAGTCTAATATCCTATCAATTGTTGATCAAGCAATCAATAAGAATAAATAAATCAATCAAACATAGAATAACTAGCACCCTTTGCCAAGCAAAGCACAAGTTTATAAAATTAAAGCACAAAGTCTACATACACTTGCATATCCACAACCCTAACTGAATGAGAAATTAGCCAAGCATATTTATAAAATTAAACATCAAATTATATATGCTCAAAATCAGATCCATATAGTTTAGAGAATTTAGAAGAATCAAATAATAAAGAAATAATGAAATAAATAAATAAATCCCTTAAATCAACCCTAAACCAATTGGATTATGATTCTTTGTCTCGTTCTTGCTTTCCCTTCAATGAAAATCCTTGCAAATCAAGCTTCAATTGGTCTCTTTCCAGATTCCCCTTGATGCTCTGTTTTTCCTCTCCTTCCTTGCGCCAAATCTGTCTAGAATTTGGGGCTGCTATCTGCTGTATTTTTCCTCCTTGCTGCCGCTGGTTTTTCCTCTGTTTTCTACCCAGAACTCACGTGTGTTTTCCTCTCTTGATGTCGTCTCCTGCTGCCCAGAATTATCCTGATCTGTTCTGTATTTTTCTGCCGCTCAAAACTGGTGAAATCTGCTCCTCAATTGTGTATTTAGCTTTAGGTTTAATTGGAGACAATTTTTTGTGTGTTAATTTCCAATATTATCCCTAAAAAGGTGAGTTAATGAAAGCCCAAAATTGTCTTTTTGTTGAGAGTCCAAATCAGCCCTTGAATTCTTAATTCCAAATCAGCTTCTGTTTTGGCGTTGTTTTCCTGGTATGATTTTGCTGCAGCAATGCTGTAGCAAAGCTGCAGCAAAGTTGGATTCTTGCATTTTCTTTGTTGTTTTCTTTATTTCCTGCAAGGGCAATGAAAATCTAATGAGTGTACATCAAAATATAATTCTTTTTGACAGATTTCATAATTATTTTGAATTTATTATCAAAGAATTTATTCAAATCACAAAGTCCACAAATAGTGTATAAATGATTATAATGTGCGAATATTCTCAAATTAACAAGCAAGTATTTATGAATAAGAGCTAATAATACTCTAATAAATTAGAGTTATCACCTACTTTTACTCCCATATCAATCATATCATGAAACGTGGCAACATTACCTAAAAAATTAAATCACTTTCTACATTTTCTAAATATTTTTTCCATTTGTCATGATGTGATTGGTGTAGGTGCAAAAATGAGTGAAAATTTATGTGTGTTTATCATTTATCCTTCATCCTATCCATTCAAATCATGACAGATAAAGTAAAAAGTAAAATAATAATACAAATCAAAGGTCAGGATAGAGTCATGACATGAAACATGACTCTAAAACTGTATTATAAAAAGTTAATTATGTATATCAACAATTAGAGAACATCCAATAAGCTGTGACTTAATGGAATGAAACCATTTGAATGTGTAGAGGTTTGAGTCCAATTATAAGTGTGTAAGTTCGAGTTGTATATAAAAAAATGAACAGGCAACAATAAAATAGATAAATCGACCTGTTTATTTATGGTATTATGTTGTAGCTCATAGAACTAGTCAATTGCACACTCAAAGTAGTAACTAGTATTGGTTTGTGATGTGTCAATCTTCAGATGATGATCAATAAGTTATGAAATATTTTTCTTAATAGGCAACTCAAAATCAGTAGGTGTGCGGAGCCGAAGCTTGGCATGTTCGCCCCGTTGGGTTGAGTGTTTGCCACCCAAACAAGCAACTATGTGTGCTAGTGTAGTTAGATTCATATTGTGCACTCTAGCATTCTTAGATTCATATTTTTCGCACTTCAATTCTAGTCTATTGGACATCGGGGCCTAAAACATACTTGTTTTTTTGTGTTCTTGGGCCATCGTAGAAACATAGATATGGTCGATAATGGAATGAACAACGAAACTTTACAACAACTTTTTCATTGCTTGTTCCTTCTCTTACTTTTTGTAGAAAGATGAAAGAATCAAAAGAAAAAGAGGAGCGACTTGCCAAGGAGTAGAGCCTAGCACTAGTAGGTGCAATGGGGAATTTTCCACATAGTTCGTTGATCAAGCTTATTAATTTTGTAGGTGGATTGCCTTTTCTTAATTTGAAAAAAGCAAAAAAACTCCTCATTTCCTAGCACCTAGGGAATGCAAGTTTGATCGAGGATTGGAGAGGAGAGGAGAGGTTGGTAGTAACTGTAATTGTCCTAAGTTAGCAAAATTCCTTGTTGCACGAATGGTGTAGCGATGCTATCTCTAGCAATTAGAGATAAGATCTAAGAGAATGAAATGCATGTAGTAGTCATTCTAGCAATTCCCGCTCCTCAAAAGCCCAGAGGAATGAAGTTGATGTTCCCACATCTATAGTATGAGTGGTTAAAGTCTTAAAGTTATAAGAGAAATTTCCTGGCTTGGGTTTAGATAGTTGGTTGAGCCCCTTTTTTAGGTATGCTATCAATATGTAGCAAAAAGAAAGAAAAAACATATAATCATTGTATGACAAACAACTTACTCTCCCATTTTATGTAAATCTAATAGAGACTATGCCAAGTATTGGACAATAGTGTGTGCACAAGTTCACATGCATAAAGATACAAGATTTAAATATCGAATGCATGTACACGTACAAATATGGTAGTGATCCCAAAAGTTAACTATAGTGCTAGACATATTAGTAGAAAGTCAAGAAGAGCTCAATCGTAGAAGGCGGTTTTATGCCTTGGGCATTTTTTCACATAAAGTGAGACATAAGCCTCAAGATGGTAGGAGGCATAAGCCTCACTCTAAACAGTGAGACAATTTTCTATGATGATGCAAGTTATAAACTTAACTTATTATTACTAAGAATGAATAAGAAAACACTAATAAGATAACATTTCTAAAATAAAAAAATTATAATAACGTATAATAACAATGAAAATGGTTATTATGAAAATAAGTCAAAATGTGAGTGTTTTAGGAATGTTAGCAAGAGAGAATACCTAGTTTTTCTTGCATGGAATATGAGTTAGATTTAACTTTTAGACTTAAAGATTTTGAAGAATATGATATAAAGAATTAGGATACTATGGCCAAAAACATAATTTAATACTAGTTTTGTCTTCTAAAAACTAGTTTTTAGATTAGTTTGAGTCAGTTATTGTAAGGTTTTTCCATCCTCCCTTGAGTAGACAATCCCAAAAACATAAATCTTTAAGGAGATTAATTTCAATAGCTTTATTGCTAACCACCAAATTATATAAGCCTTAATTGAGAAAAGTGCATGCCTAAAATTGTTTATTTTCATTACATAAATAAGGCTTAGGTGAGTCTCATTGCGAGTCTCAAATATCAATTTAAAACCATGGATACAAATGCTACAAGAGGAATCTTACCATAATGAACTTGAATGCTCTCGTTCAAGTTTCAGTTCTAATCCATAAGATGAATATTTACATAGCAGACTCAGTTACTTGGTATGATAAATATCCAAGCAAAAGATGTTCAAACTTATTAAAGCAAGACCATTCCTAATCTAGAAAAATAACCATGCCTGTGTCAAATAAAGATACTTGTGGACGACATTTTCTTGTTGCTATATGCACTGCCATATTGCTCTTGTTGTCACGTTCATTTAGTATAAAGCAATCAGCAAGCAATAACTCCTCTACTACTGATGAACATTGACCTTTTATAGCCATGTGGAGAGCGATTTGACCCTTCTTATCTTTAATGGATACTATTTCTAGATCACAATCAATAAGTGCCTTTATAATACGAAAGAGACCGTACCTCACAGTAGTATGCAATGCAATTTTTCCATTCTTCCTCACTATCCTTATTGAGCTGATGTCGGTATCCAAGATGTCATTCAATACCTCAAAATGGTCTTGAATTGCAACTGAATAAATGGGGCTGGTGTTTGAGGAGTCACATGTGATGTGCAAATTAGAATACTCACAAGTGTATGAATCACTCGTAAAAAGTGATAAGTAACTTCGAGGTCGATCTCTCAAAAAAATTGTGGTAGTTTTTAAAATGTGTCAATTGTTTCAGAAAAATTATTTGTAAAAGTTAATCCTAAACACTCTAACAAAGTTAATTGATGGAATGATTGTTAAAATTGTAAAATTTCAAAAGAAATAAAATAAACGAGCGAAAAATCAGCCGAAGTGATATGATGAAAAAGTGTGGGAAATTAGATAGCTAATCAATCGCAGATAGAATATTTTACGAGAGTTTCACAATTAAGTACGAAAAGTTAGATTTATTGGCTTTTCTTAATAAACCCTAGAAATTCCAAATCAATGGAGAATTCCTCTTAACTCATTAATTAACCTCTTTGATCCGGAACGTTAATTAATCAATTAGCACAAACTCTTAGGAAATCAAATTAGCCACCTAACATAAGACAAATCAATGTATTTCGATTAGGTTCTTGTTCAAGATTTCTAAATTAAGCAAAGATGATATCTTTAATACTTAATTCTAATTTATTCTCTAATATTCATAAATCAACATGATCAAGATTAATCATGAACAAAGATATTAACAACATTGAATAAGACATAACTCACTTTAATTCAAATTAAATCATCCACTCATGAAAGCATCACTAAATTCCACACAATAAGTTTAGCTACTCATATTAAAATCTAAATCAATATTTTGTATTACAAATAGGATTATTAAAATCTAAAAGAGAAAATAAATTACAAATAATAGAGATACCCCTATTTTCACTCTTGCAATGCCCTTCTTGGAATTGGATGGTCACCTCTTCCAATTTGGTTCTTGAAGGAGTTTCTATGGAGCATCAATGGAGGTTTCTCTCTTTAGACAATGGAGAAGAAGGAGTGTGGATGATGAATTTTGGCACTATTCACCATAGGGTTTTGGTTGGATTTTTGTGTTATATTTATAGGTTAGGTTAGGAGTGTGGAGTAATGTGTAAAAATATGGGTGTGTAAGTGTAAAACAGGTGCGCGGGCTGCGGCAGACATTTTCTTCTGCTGCGGCGTGCATAGAAATTATGGGCTGAAAAGTAAAACAAGGACCTCTGTGCTGCGGCATGCAAACCTCCCGGCCGCGGTACGTGTTACTTTTCTAGTTTCCATAATACAACCCAAGAGTTTCCCGCCGTGGCACACAATTTCCTATGTCGCGGCACAACTCGTTGTACATTCCTTGTAATGGTCCTTACATAGTTGTTGATTTCTAAGTAAGACTTGCGTTCTTTTTTAACTCCACTTTTCATCTTACATTGCTTGAACCTACAAAATGAAAATACCCACTAAATCAAAGTAATATCGAAATAAATCATGATATAAATACTTAAAAACTAACAAATAATATGTCCAAAATAGTGTTTATCAAATACTCCAAAACTTACATTTTGCTACTCCTCAAGCAAAACTAGAATAAAAAAGACAATTAATAAAACTAAAAATTTAAATCAACAAAACTTGTCATGCTTCAGTTTCTTTCCAATTTATAATCAAGAGTTATGCACCAGTTTAACTAACATTTTAACATATTAAGGTTCACCATGTAGATTAGTTTCACTTCACAATTCTAAATTTCATTACTAACAACATATTAACATTGGTTCCCACAAATCTAGTGTTAAGAATATGAATTCGCTTCAATTCTAATTCTCACAAGATTCACTCATTAAATCATACTAATCCTATGGGTTCAAACACTCAACAAAGTATATGCGAATGGAAGTTATATAAAAAAATGAGCTAATGATTCACATATGATTGATAAACACTATTTAGAATCTATTATTTGTTAGTTTTTTTCATGATTAATTTCGATATTACTTTGATTTGGAGGGTATTTTCATGTTTTAAAGGTTTAAACAATGTGAGATGAAAAGTGGAGCTAAGTGTTACAAAAGAGCTGAAAAATGTAACCCTTACATTATATTTCAATTACTATATAAGGGGGATAAACTAGAGCAAACGAACGTAAGGTTTACGGTAGGAATCAGCAGCTGTGTAAGGACCCTTACAAGGTATGTACAATAATAATGTGTGCCGCGGTAGAAGAAAATGTGTGCTGCGGCGAGGAGGTTCCTATTTTGTTGAGGAATCCAAAAAATCAGCACGTGCCACGGCATAAGAAATTACGCGCTGTGACAGGGAGCTCTCGAATTGTCTGGGAAAAAGTACACGCCATGGCCCTTTCATCTATTTTCCACTTACATGCCTTCTAGCCCACACACTCCTAATCTAACCTATAAATACAACACAAAAACCCCTTCTAAAAGGAGAGCGTGAATAGTAGCCAAAATCCTCCTTCCACCACCATCTTCTTCAACTTTCGAGAGAGGGAAACCACCATTGATGCTCCATTGAAGCTCCTTCAAGAACCAAATTAAAAAAGATGACCATCCAACTCCAAGAAGAGCATTGCAAGAGTGACGTGGGGTATTGTTATTGCTTGTAATTTATTTTCTCTTAGAACTCATTAAATGCTTATTGTAATCGAAAACCTTGGTTGAAATTTTATTATGAGTAGCTAAATTGTTTGTATGGAATTTTAGTAATGTGACTATGAATGAATGATTATTTATTTGGTTTATTTTATATTTAAGTGATTTATTTCATGTTCGTTGTTCTTAATATCTATATTTATTAATTATTTTTGACCAATTTAATTTATGAATATATGAGAATATTATAGGGTTGAGTGTTGGAAATGCCATCTAAGTTCGATTGGGCATTTTTGAGCATGAGCCTAATTTCAGTGCATTGACTTATTTTAAATTATATGATTAAATTACTTTTCCTAGGATTAATGCTAATTAACGATCTGGATAAAAAAGATAGTTGATTAAGAAAAAATTGCCATTGATTTGAGATTTTTTAGGCTTAGTGAAAAAAATCAACAAATTCTACTTTATATGCTTAATTGTGAAAATCACGTAAATTTATCTATCTGTGATTGTTTCACTAAGTGATTTTTCACACTCGTTCATTATATCGTTTCGACTACGTTTTCACTTGTTTATTTTACTTGTTTTAATGAATTATAATTTTAGCAACCGTTCTCAAAATCAACTTTTATTAGAATGTTTAGGATTTAAGTTTTATTTACAACCAATTTAGATAACATTTAACATTTTAAAAAAATCACAATTCCTTTGAGAAACGATTTTGGAAGTATATTTGTCGCTTACTACAAGTGACTTGTGCATTTGTGAGCTTTTACAAATACAAAATTTGGTCAAGTTTTTTTGCATCAATGATTAAACAAGAAAGACTCAAAATATGCTTAACATTGATCTCATGAAAGGAATCAAATGATAGGATTTATGAAGAAATCACATTACTATTATCATGTATCTCTTAAAATCATTAAGTAGAAACTTTAAGTGCATGCCCTAGAATGAATGAAAATGCATTGACTTTAAGGAGATTTATTTTCTCTTTTATATATATATATAACCCATGTACATGTGTATTTTGTAAATGGCAAATTATGGTTCTTTTTGTGTGCGAAGATCCCCACATTTCTTTTAAAGTCAAGCAATACACTTTAATCATTTAATCTAAAGCAATTCAATTAAATAAATGATTCCTCATTAGATGTTCAAAATCATAACATTCAATGCAAAAATTTATATAGATCATCTAATAAATTGGAATGATACGAAAAGTGTTTAAAGAAGTATCAATTATCTCTCATAATGAAACGTTAAAGGCTCAATAATCTTCTCACAAGGAAGTCTCCACTATTGGATTCCTCAACAAAAGATTCAGGTTTACCTCAATTTTAACATCAAAAGCATGAAACAAAGATTGCAAATTAATACCGACTTTCACAACAAACCTTAAACATGTTTAAAAATCAGACAAACAATGCATAAAGACTTAATCATCAAAAATTGACCAAAAGTATGATAATTTTGTTACAATAAGTTTTTTTATTGGACCAATTTGCACCCCCAAATTTAAATTAAACATTGTCCTCAAGGTTTTCAACTATGCAGCACTTCAGAAAAGTATTTAAACAAGGCAAATGAAAAACTAACTAAACTAAAAGAAAGGATATATATTACCTAAAATGGTGGGTCGTCTCTCACCAAGCGCATAGTTTAATGTCTTAGCAAGACGATGCTTGGATCTAAGGTGCATGCATTTCAATGCACTCCACATCCCCATTGTGAACGAATCCCTCCAAGTAAAGCTTTACACGGTGTCCGTTCACTTTGAATGTTATTTGCATATTTGGATTGAGCAACTCAACAACTCCATGGGAAAAAACTTCAACAATTTGGTACACCCTACTCCAACTTGATCTAAGCTTTCTTGGAAAAAATTTAAAATGAGAGTTAAATAAAAGAACTTTCATTCTAAGATAGAAAGACTTACTAATGAGCCCTTTGTCATAGTAACGCTTGGTGCGTTCTTTATAAATCTTGGCATTCTCATAAGCCTCATTTCGAATCTCCTTAAGCTATCAAGTTGAAGTAAGCGTTTCTCTTCTGCTTGCTGATAGTCCATGTTCAATTGCTTAATTACCCAATAGGCCTTGTGCTCAAGCTCAACGGGCAAATGACATGCTTTTTCATAAATTAACAGGTATGGGCTCATCCCAATAAGTGTCTTGTATCCTGTACGGTAGAATTAAAGACGCATAATAGAGGCCCATTAAGTGAGTCATGTGGTTTTGCCACTGTTCGCTGAACGGTGGCGTTTTTATATGGAATATTTACGTTTTTGCCACTATCCTGTTTGCCACCAGGAGCATCACATTCATAATTATTGGTTAGGGATACCAGCAATGTTCTGTACAGTTTCCAAACAGTCAGAAAACTTTTCGTATAGTTTACAGAAATAATGATTAACTCTAAAAGTGTTTGTCACCAGGAGCATCACTTTCAGAATCACTGGTTAGGGATATCAGCAATGTTCTGTACACCTTCCAAAAAGTCAGAAAACTTTTTGTATAGTTTACAGAAATTATGATTAACTCTAAAACTGTTTGCCACCAGGAGCATCACTTTCAGAATCATTGGTTAGGGATATCAGCAATGTTCTGTACACCTTCCAAAAAGTCAGAAAACTTTTTGTATAGTTTACAGAAATTATGATTAAAAATTAAATTCAACTAAAAAATTTGGTATCAAAACCATAAACATATTTGATAAGAATACTTTAAACAAAACGTTTAAAATTAAATATAATTAACCTAATTCAAAAAAAAAAATTTATTTAAAATTTTATAAAAAAGAAACAATATGACTAATATTAATTATCAAGAAAATAACAAAAAGTTTATCTAAGAAAATATCACAAATAATAATTTATAAAATACTCTTCAATTGGAATGTAAAATTAAGATGATTACATCATAAATATCTAAATTAAAAGAATTATTTTAAGAAAATTAAAAATCCTTTTGAAAAATCATTCTATAAAACCTACAGAATACTTAAAAAAGTTTGTAAATCTCGCAGAATTTTTAAACAAAGACAAAAGGGTACTTTAGTAAAGACAGTACTGAAATAGGAACTAAAACTCACCGTTTGGACAAAATGCTTGCTATTTTTGTCTATTTGACACTTTTCAGCAAAAACATGCTATAATAGTCCCGGACTCTGTACGGTAAGCCTATAATGCGTCATGCTTTAAAGCCCAATCTTTTCTCTAAGGTCGTACCGTACGCTTTAAAATACCCTTAATTTTTCGATTACTTATTTGAACTTGTCTGGATGTTTGTGGATGATATTGGGTAGCCACTTTATGAGTGATGTTATACTTTCTCAACAACCCATCAAAAAGCTTATTACAAAAGTGGCTCTCTCCATCACTAATTATCACTCTCGGTGATAATATGTTTTAAAAATATTTAAATAAAAATAAAAATAACGGAAAAAAGGTAATAGTCCAATAATTTGTTGGTTTTAATTTAAATTGGAGTGGTTGGGTTCAATTATTGAATATTGTAAATAATATTTTTTTAATATATATATATATATATTTAAAAAAAATAAAAAAGCGATTAATAATACTATTCTCATGTCAAATTTATCAAATTAAATTGAGAGTTTTCGTTCCCAATATTTATCTTTAAATTGATTCATCCCACTAAAGAATATTCACAAAAATCCGCCCATCCGATAAAATTTACAATCCTGTATGTGATCGTATACAAAGGATGTGGGTAGCAGTACGATAATTGAGGGATATAGATGGATGAAAATATCTATAATATTGAAAATGTAATGGTATAACAACGTTGTATTTAAATTATCTTTCAAACTCTATAATCTATACCTAAATCACACCTAATATTTTCAAGTTTACAGTTAAAAATGCGTAAATTTTTTTTACTTATTTTTAATTATTTTATTTTTTAAATTTATATAATATATTTAAAATAAATATATAATTAATTCATTTATGCTTCTATATTAATTATGAAAATAAAATAATATTTAAAAATTTTATAGAATATATTAAGCATTATATTATTGGAGTCCTTATTGAATTTAATTTTTATTTTATTATTATATTTAGAGTCTTTATTTATTAAGATAATATATCCTAAAAAAATAACTAATGTCAATAACGTAAAATATAAAAATAATTTTTTCCAAAAAAATATTATGTATGATTCAAATTTTTATATCTTATTATTATTCATAACTAAAATAAGTTAAAAACATGTGTTAATTGAAATTTTCTTAATTTTTACTTGTTAGTTTTTAGTATTTTATTCGTCAAAATAATAACAAATAATTATTTTAAATGAGATACTAAAATTTAAATATAAAATATAACTCATTTTTTAGTAAGTTATTTTATAATATTTTATTCATTAAAATACTAAACTAAAAACGCAAAATAAAAAATGAAATAAAATGTAACACCTTCATCGCACGTAACTAGTATAGTATAAATTGACATTAATTGTCTTAAATAAGCATTCTAAACATTATAACTTAATAAGGATAATATTCAATAAGAAATCTAATCATATGATGATTAATAGATTCAATAAAAACTTTAAATATTATTTATTAATAAAAAAAATTAAAATAAGTAAATAATTTACGTATAAGGCACATATTTTTAATTAGTATTTAAATTTTTTTGAATAATTTTGTAAGTTATTTTATAATTTTTTTACAATTTGATTGTATGTAGAATTCTTAATTTGATAGAAATTAAGAGTTATATATTGGATCAACTTGTAGCCAACCGAACCATAAGAAAATATTAGTGAATTTTTTAATATTAGTGAATTTTGTAAGAATAAAATTCAACCCAACCATTATGCTCACGAAAGTAGTTCTTGAAATAAAAATTGTTATTATTGGAGAGTAACAATAGACAATAGACTTCACTCAATATCAGGTCATCGACGTATCTTGGAAAATAAATTAAGCTTAAAATCCTGAAGATTCCAACGTTGTTCACATGATATAAGAATATGTTTTTTTTTTCTAATTAAATTATTAATATGATAATATATTTGTTGGGCAAATTTTTGTTACTAATACCAACTTTCAAGAATAAACATTATATTTTTATTAAAAAAAGAATTTTCAAAACATTCGGTACATTATTATAGAACAATAAATTTGACCCTGTTTTATATGTTCTTAATCCCATTCTTGTAATTTTTACGGTTTTATTCTTAATATATATTTCTTTCATTTTTGTTCTAATTTTTAACTCTGATACTATTTTCTGTCATTTTGTAAGCTACTAATATTCTACAAGTAGAAAGGCTTGTTTGTATGGTTGTAAAAGTATATATAATTACACTTATTCTACTAGCACATTTATATAAGACATTTATTTTATCTCTTATACAGTCTAAGTCTAAAATATCAAATTTATAGCTTTCATGGGGTCTAAATTATGGTAGAATACTACTTCTGGTACCCCCAATGTAAACTTTCTTTCATCTTGGGTTGATGTCTTCTCATATTAAAAGGTTCAAATTCTTCTGATATTTGTCTATTTCTTTCTTCATTATGTGGGTCAGATGTTTCCTCTCGTTTTGGATTTGGTCTTCTTAGGGTTGCTAATATTGGTTTCATATATTTTAAGACTTGTGTTTTCTTCTTCAGATTCACATTCACTAATTATTGTCATATTATTTTCTTCTTTATTTGTACAAAGTTTTTTTTTATAATATTTTTCTAATTCTTTATTTGTTAGAGTTAAGAGACTAATTAATTTTTCACTATTCTTATTTTCAGGGTCTATAAATTATTCTTCTAATTCTTTTATATATTCCATATGATATTGGGATTATATATTTTTCTTTATTTTTGGATCTTTTTTCATCTTTTCTTTTATAATTTTTAAGTATTAACGCAACATATCTTCTAAAAAGTTTTTCTTTTAATCCTTTTAACGGATTAAATTTTAATCTATTAGTTTTTGATATATCATTAATATTTTTTCTTAATTCTATTATTTTTTTTATGTATATCTAATTATTTGTTAGTCCAATTTTGTTCTCTTATTTCTTCAAGAATTTCTTTTTGTATATCATTTATGCTCTGTAAGTATTTGGTATTTGATTCACATGTTTCATCTAATTCTTCGGCTAGAAGAATTAAAGCTTTCATTATGATTTTATATTTTCATTTTCTTCTAATTCTATCTCTTATAATTTTGATTTTAACATTCTCTAATCTTCTATTAATTCATGTATTAGTAAAATTTTAATTTCTTTAATTTATTGTTTTAATTCTTTTGTTTTTTCTTGTTCTTCTCATTTATGTTTACTAACTTTTGCATTATCTTTAATAAATTTTATTCTAGAAATACTAATTTTTTTACTTAATATAAGAGGTTTTTTTTTTTTTTTTTAATATTTAATTTTCATTCCTCTAATATTTCAAAGTTTGTCATTACTTTAGGTTTTATTACTTATCCTATTTTTTGAAAAGTTTTTTCTATTTTTATAAATTTATTATGTCCGTATATTAAACTGTTATGACTATTAGTTAATTAATATCTTACTATATAATGTATTAAAATGAGTGATTTTTTTTCTTTTATTAAATTTTCTCTTTTAAATTTATAAGCTAAATTTAATACTTGATTTAATTTTTTGTCATTAATATTAATTGCAAACCAAAGGTATGCAATGAATTTTAATTTTTAATATCCTAAATTTCTATGTATCGTTCCCAACAAAGTATCTCTTCCATTTATTCTTCTATTATCTAATGTGCTAATTTTATGGGTATATCAATTCCTTCCCTAATATGGTTTAATTAAAATTTGTATTCCTCCAAGATGAATATATCAAATTTTGTCTTTATCTTTTTATGAAATTTTTTATAATTTACCTATAATTATTTATTTATCAATTAATGGTATGTTAAATCTCCCCTTTGCATGATAATACTCATTTCTTTGTTATTTATTCCATAATAAACTATGTCTTTTCTAGGAAACATTTTTTTTTTTTGAAAAAGATAATTCTTTCAATCCATCGTCTTCTTTAAGATTTAATTTTGACTTTTGAATTTCTTTAAATTTCTTTTTACTAAATATCATTTATTGAGAAAAACATCCTGAAATATCATGTGCCTTTATTTCTATTATTTTTATTATTTCATGATTTTTTGTTTGATTTTTTATTATTTATGCCATTTTTAAAGGATTTTATTAGTTTTTATGTAAAAGGGTATTTTTGATAATAAATGATAAAAATCAAGTGGGAGAAAATTATATCAAAATTTTGTTATATATAAGATTATCTAAGCCTATTTTCCTAAAATATACATGTATATTACTTTAGTAAATTAACGTACGCATCTATAAATACAATGGAACATCCTTGTACACTTGTACATTATATTAGAAAACCAATTATGCATATACATTAATATACAACAACAGGTGTATACTTGTAAATTGCTTTAAAAAAACAATGTATACATGTACGTAATTAAAAAATAACAATTGTATGTTAACTTAGGCCTTATTTGATAACGATTTTAATTTTTAATTTTTGATTTTTTTAAGTAATTTTTCAATTAAGTATGTTTGGTACAATATTTGAATGTTTGGTAATAATTTTTTATTTTAATTTTTACATTTTTAAGGAATTACTACTAAAATATGGGGTGATTCATAAATATTTCAAAATTAGATTTTTCAATCAGATTTCAGATTTCTAATTTTTTTCATTTTGACCAAATATTTTTTTTCTAAAGATTAAATAAAGTCTTATAATTTTTTTTATGATTAAATATTGGAAGAAAATGATTAGAAACTTCAAATTTATAAAAAATAACTAAAATTTTTCTTTATTTTTAAATTTTTTTGAAAAAAAATCAAAAAATAAAAATCATTATCAAACAATTTGAAAGTGATTTTTGATTTTTTTTTGAAAATCACTAAATAAAAATTATTATCAAATATATTTGTGATTATTTTTATAAGAGAATAAAAAATTATAAAATTAATTATTTAATCATAAATTATACATCATAAATTAAAATTGTTATTAAATATGTAAGTAGAAAGTTATGCACATATATACATTACTTTAGAAATTTTATATACACATGAAAATAATTATAGAATAATTTACCATCACTGGCCATTGGACCATGACCTCTGGTCGTCGTACTTCTGCTACTAATCGCCAGAACTCTATCGCCTGCCACCACCAAATATCAGATTTTGAAGATAACTTTAAATATGGAAAGGGCAAAAAATTAAAGTGTAAAAGTTAAAACTAACCTAATTTTTGGCATAGATATTATTTTTGACGCAAAGTGTACACCTAGCTTAAAATCAAGCTTTTACCACTTACCGAGTGGCGAGTGGTAACCCACTTTAAACTGGTACTAATTTTGGGCCCTACATTTTAGTTTGATAAATATATAATAGTATTAATTATTAAATAATAATTATTATTATGCCAAAATTATTATTTAAGAAAAGAAAAAGTCCATGAAGATAATTTTTGGAGAAAAATTGACATTATAATTTCATAAATATGTTTGCAATAATAATCTTGAAATCAATACTTAATTAGTTTATTACTTTAATAAATAATAAAGATACAAAAAAAAATATTTTATAAAAAATATATGTGAAACTTTGTAACAATAATATATAATTTGATCTAACATAATAAACATTTATATACACAATTTTACTTAATAGTAATGTGTATTACCTGACTATCTTATTAATTCATGTTAGATATGACATATTTTTGATAAATATTATTTGCTTATAATAAATTAGTCTTACTTTTTAAATAAGTATAAACTGCATGAAATGTCTCTCATAATATGCTTAAAGCAATTATGTAAGGTAATAATTTAAATTTAATACATAATAAATCCAACAAAAATAACTATTTTTAAGAAATATATTTATTATGCGAAGATTTTGGTATTCATTGATGTACACGAAGAAAAAACGAAAGATCATCAAAATTATTGACGCTTTTTATATGTAAGATAAGATAAAAATTGATCGAGTAAGCATAAACTTCATGAAATATCTCCATTAGGTTATTAACACAATTATGTAATGGTAATTATGTAAATTTAATACATAATACAACCACAAAAAATAACTATTTATACGAAATATATTAGGAAAATATTTTAGTATTTTTTGGCATATAAGAAAAAAAAAAAGGACAACGACAAAAATTATTGATTTTTTTTTTATATATAAGATAAAACGAAAATTGATTGGATATGACTTCTTCATTAAATGTGTAAGTATGAACTACATAAATTTTTATCCGTAATATAATTAAAACTATAATCTAAGGTTAATAATATAAATTTAATGCACAATAAAATTACCATATATAACTATACAACTATTATTTATTATATGAAATATTTTATTGGTATAAGAGAGGGAAAAAAAGTAATATTAAAGCTAAAAAAGGGGGAAAATTATTAATTTAATAAATAATAAACATAGAAAAAACTATTTAAGAGGAATATGTTTGATAATTTGTGTCAACAATATGGAACTTGATCAAATAATAAGCATTTATATAAACATTTTTTACTTAATAATAATAATGTGTATTAATTGATTTTTTTAATTTATATTAGATATGACATATTTTTAACAAATATTATCTGCATGTAATGAATTAGGCTGATAATGCAGGAGAGTTAATTTCTTTATGTATAGTGAGACAAGACCCATTCTATGTGACACGAGATTTTTTTTTGCTTTGATTCATAATTGTGAGATTAGCAAGCCTATGGCCATGACTCGACAGTTTAATAGGACTTTACAGTTTTGCTTCTAAGAAAAAACCTCAAAATGTGTCATACTATTTAGAGAGTGTTCACATCTTATAAGTATATTATCACTTATTTTCTTAAGCAATGTATGATATGTGTAGGCACACTGCATCATACACCTTGACTTAGGGAGTCTTACGTCCTCGTAAGAATGCAAGTCTACATGGACCAGTTTAGTCATAACTCTAATACCAAATGACGCAAAAGGTCAATCCATCTGAGTACAACGGTGTAGGATCCACTCTACGTGGCATGTGATTGTTCGTTTTGGTCTATAACTGTGATTTAGTGAGCCCATAGCCATGCCTCAACAGTTCAGAGGAACCTCATAGCTTTGCTTCTAGAGAGAAACACCAAAATACGTCATGTCATTTAAAAAGTGCTCATCCCTTATAAGCACAATATTGCTTAACTTTCAAAGTAATGTGAGATGTGTGCAAGCACACTGCATGAGCTTATCTAATTAACTCACTAAATGGGTAAGCATAAACTATATAAAATGTCTCTTTTAATATGCTTAAAATAATTATGAAAGATAATAATGTAAATTTAATATATAATAAAATCACAAAAATAATTATTTATAATAAATATATTTATTGTGGGAGATTTTGTATTCATTGATATATAAGAAGAAAAAAAGAAAGACGACCAAAATTATTTATGTTATTTATATATAAGATATCATAAAGATAAAAATTGATTAAGCATAAATAGCATGAAATGTCTCCCTTGATGTGATTAGCACAATTATCTAAGGGTAATAATGTAAATTTAATAAATAATAAAATAAAATAAATAATTATTTATAAAAAATATATTTATTATGAAAATATTTTAGCATTTATCGGTGTATAAGAAAAAATTGAAGATGACTAAAATTATTGTAGCTTTTATATAAGATAAATAAGATAAGATAATAATTGATTGGATCTGACTTATTAAATATGCAAACATGAATTAAATAAATTTTCATCCGTAATGTAACTAAAACTATAATTCAAGGTTAATAATGTAAATTCAATATCTAATAAAACTATAAGATACAAACATACAATTATTATTTATTATATTAATATTTTAGTATTTATTGATGTATCAAAGGAAAAAAAAACAAAAAGAGAGAGAGAGAGAGTAAAACTAAAGCTAAAAAAGGAAGAAAAAAATTACTTTATTAAATAATAAAGACACAATAAAACTATTTGGAAAGAGTATGTTTGATAATTTGTGTCAACAACATAGAACTTGATGGAAAATATTAAGCATTTATAAATATTTTTGACTTAATAATAAAGCATATTAGTTGATTATTTTATAATTTATATTAATATGAAATATTTTTGACAAATATCATATGCTTATAATGAATTGGGATGATCTAACTCACTCATTGAGTAAACATAAATAACATAAAATGTATCTCTTAATATGCTTAGAATAATTATGTAAGGTAATAATATAAATTTAATACATAATAAAATATCAAAATTAATTATGTATAAAAAAATATATTTATTAGGGAAAATTTTTGATATTTATTGATATGCATGAAGGAAAAAAAAAAAAAAAAAAAAGATAACCAAAATTACTTCCGCACTATATATAAGACAATAATCATAAATCATATAAAATATATTTTTTTTAATTTGATTAACATAATTATATAAGTATAGTAATGACTATACAATTTAAAAAAAAAAAAAAAAAAAAAGGCGGCTGAGGACTATTTCTACCGATTGATAGCCTACTTTTATATTGGAAAAAAGGTATTACAAATTTTATAATTATTTGATAAAATATATATTAATTTTATAATTATTAAATGAGGTATGTAAAGTTTTATAATTTAAATAAGTTTGTTTATTTAGTTTAATTATTATTGTGATGTTAAAATTGAAGTTTAAATTAATGAAATTAATGCATAAGTTTTATGTTATTTTTATAAGGCAATTGAGACGATGACTTTTTTTTGTACATATTTTAGATTTTATAGTTTGAAACTAATGCAAAAATATTATAAAAAATTGAGAAAATAAAAGTGTGTGGAAGGGAAGGAAGCAGTTGAAAAAATAAATTCTCCTAAAATAAAGAATATGTGTTATACAAGTGGATGATTCTGTTAAATTTTTACGTAATAATATAAATTAAATTAAATTAATTAATTTTAATAAATTATAAGATTTAATATATTTGAGTGATTTAAAAATTTAAAAATTAAATTATTAATTTTTAAAAATAATGTAATATTACGTATCCCTTTTATATATAATAAAGGTGTTTACGCTTAGTATTTTTATTTTTATTTTGCTAGTATTTAAGTTCATTATATAGATCACACCTGACAGGTGGATTTCCTTGTAAATAAAATACTTTATGTACATCAGTAACTTGATTTTGTAGCCAAGTTAGAAAGGTTGCAGTATCATTTGTTAAAGATAATTTGATATTATCAGGGCGGAGTCAGCAAATTTTTTAGGGGGGTTCAAATTTTTTTTATATAAAATAAAAAAATTAATAAAAATTACAATAAATTATAATTAATTTAACATTAAAATTTTTATATCATAATATAATAAAGACATAGAGTTAGCACTAAAAAAAATATAGAGTTAATACATTATAATTAACTTATAATAAAAATATAACAAATTAATAAGTATTAGTATCATTTATTAATAAAATAAATTTATTAACTAAGAAATCTAATCAAATAAAAAGCTCAATCAAACCCATCAAAATTTATAGCTGTTAAAACTAAAACTAAAATAAACATATGAAAATGTAAAAAAGTAAAATATGATTTAGAATTTTAAAGTTTAAGAGTATAATTAAAAATAAATGTTTATAACAATATAAGAATGACCAATAATAATAAAATAATAAATTTTTTATGTAAAATAATTTCAAATGAATTCTAGAAGAATATTAAAATAAAATGTCAAATAATATAATATTAGATAAAGTTAAAATTTGGGTTCAAATAAAATATGATAAACATAAACTTAAAAGCTTTAATATGAAGAATTTTTATATAGTATATGACTATAATTTTATTTATGTTACTACTAGTTATCAAATATATGAAAAAAGTATATATTAACTACTTTATTTACAATTTATATAATTTTTATCCACATATTTGTTAAATATTGATAATATATACCAAAATATGTAAATAAAAATTAGATATAATATATTACTATACATAAAATATTTATTTAATGCTAAAAATATATATATAATTTTTTAATTTTTGTAAAAAGATTAATCGAAACTGCAGCCCCTCCGATCTCAACGTAGCTCCGCCCACTGATTCAACCTTTTATTTAATAACTAAAATAAGTGTTTATTATTAATAAATAAACTCATAAGATTCAAATACCCTATAACTACAATTTTTTTTTAGTGTTCCATGTGACTCATGCCATCAAAACGAGACAAAGATCAACAAAAGAAGCGAGCTTTCTTCCATGCTTCTTATGTATTAATTATTAAATAAATTCAATCTTCATTAGCAAAATATAAAATAAAATAATAACAAATTCAACCTTAACATGCTCCCTTTCTCTTTCTTAATTATTTGTATATTTGAAATAATTTCTTACCTATCTTTGGTAAATTTCCCCAACAACTAAATGATTACTTTAGATTTGATTATTTCTCATTTTAAAAATAGAAAAACATGCTAATTGCATGCATTTTTTTTTAATATATATATATATGCACTTAAATTATTTAATCTTTAGTTTGATACACAAAATGTTAAATCTGTATATGGCGCCAAACCACGTACCTATAAATCTCTACTTCTTAACTTTTCTAGATGGTCATAGCGACATGTGGCATGAATTGATTAAACGTAATAGTGTGGTAAAAGATGGGTACAAATTGCAAATAAAATTACAACATTATGCACATATAATATGTAGAAAATAAACAGTGGACAAACAGAAATGCACTTTATATGTAAATTGAAATAAATTATATTGCATAAATAAAATAAACTGAAAATTATAATGAAGATAAGAACCGTAAATTATAATAAAAATAAAGAAGCAAAAATTAAAGGAAAATTGAGACTTATATTATACGATGTTGTTAAAATATTTTTTTCTCACAAGAGTGTTTAAAATTAAAGAAAAATTACTTCTCAAAATATAACAATCAATAACAGTTTATGAACACCATCATAAACTGCTTTGTTGAACTGTTTTGTGCCCACATTTCATGACATTGAACGTAGCTCTAGAATATAACTTTTTCTGGAAAATAAAAGGAGATTGTTGCAGGGAAAATTTGGGAGCGGTGGCTGATGTTTGAAGTTTCTTTCCTTTAGCTCAAAGTCAATTGTATAGCAATTCAAATGTGACTATTGGATCAAAATTAGATATTTGTTTGGATTAGACATTTTTGAGTCGGACATTTAAGGATTTGCACTTCTCATACACGAAGAGAGAGCTTTCTTATTACACTAACTTAGGTGAACTATTTGTACCCACTCTTCGTCCCACTGAATTTAGCTTTAGAATATAATTTTTTTTGTAAAATAAAAAAAGATTGTTACAAGAAAAATTTGGAAGAGGAAGCTATTGTTTGATGTTTCTTTCCCTAAGCTCAAAGTCAATTATATAGCTATTCAAATGTGATTATTGGATCAAAATTAGACATTTGTTTGGAGTACTTAATTTTTGAGCCGAACATTTGAGGATTTGCAGTTTTCATACACATAAAGAGAGCTTTCTTACTACACTAGCTTCCATCTCATTGGAAAACAAATGTTATATAAATCATTTCATATATTGTTAGTTTTTTCATGTGGGATAAACACAAAGCAACCGCATTTTTTCTTTCCAATAAGTGAATTTTTAGACTTAATTTTTCATTTACTTAAATATTATTTTGAGCATGTAAATATATGATTTTAAAATTCTCGTAAAAAAGAACTCAAATCAATCACGATTCAATATTTGTAATTTGTACTAAGTGAATTTCACTTAAAATGATATTTATTATAAACTAAAAACTCCATTTTCGAACACACTCAATGTACATTATTATCCATGGAGAATTTTTTACTTTTATATAGTACGCATTATTGTATGTGATATAGGGCTATAAATGTAATTCTTTAAGCAATTAGCATTTCTTTATTTTCTTAATATAATTTAAATTCACTTTCTAATAATTAGGACTTAAATTCCATATTTTTAACATATTCGAATGAATTTCATGCATTAAACTACAATTTATTAGCAATTTGCATTTCTTAAACAATAATACTCAAATATACATATTTTTTCTTTTAAAGACACTTTTAGTTGGTATTATCACACTCCACATCATATTTAATATCAAACTTTGTAGAGTAATTATGAGAGCAATTTTAAAAATAATAATATATTACTATGTACTCATATAAATATTTAAACTAGATGAGATTTGAATTCACTCATCTTAATATGCGTTTACTAGTCCGTAATAAAAATTAATTTAGAATCGGAATTAAAAATGAATCGAAATGAAGGGAAAAGGGAAAAAAAAAAAAAAAAATTTCATTTTCATATGTTTACCAAAAATTGTAATGAATTAGAATAAAAAAATTAATTTATTTAAATATTAAAAATGATAATGATAATAAAAATTAAAAATAAGGATAATTAGGAAATTGCACATGAATTTGAAAAAGGTAAATAATATCAAGAGATGGCAGGAAATCGATCAATAAAAATCACTATAAAGTTTGTGGGAGCATTTATTTAATTGCCTCTATATTTTTAAAAAATAAACATAAAAATAAAAATAACTCTATTTTCACTCGTTTTTCTTTTCTTATTTGTACATACATAATTAAGAATGTTAATTAAACATTTTACTTATAGTCGTATACTCATTTATTGCATTCCATACTGCACTGCACATTAATAATAAATGCATCAAAAGGAGATATTAATAACACCAAAATTTTGTTGATAAAATACAAAAATAAATTTTTTAAAATTTATAATAATAAAAATAATAATTTTAATAATATTAAACAAAATTTAATTTGAATATCGGTCATTATAAAATAAAAGGTTGAAATTTTTTTTAATAGTAAAAATATAATAGCTAGATATAAAATATATTATTTTTATACTTATAAAATTTAAAATATATATTTTTATTGTTTTCTCAAATATGTCCTTTACGAGAGAAACTATCAATAAAGAAATCTTAATTACAAGAACGTTAATCGAAGAAAATTTTACATTATAGTTGTATACTCATTTGTTGTGCTCCATATTGCACATTAATAACAAATAAATGCATCAAAAGAGATACTAGTAACACCAAAAGTTTGTTGGTAATATAAAATAATATTTTTAAAATTTATAATAATAAAAATAATACATTTAATAATATTGAACGAGTTTAATTAGATAAAATTTAACATTAAATATGTTCAAATAGTCACAATTTAACTTGAATTGTATTCAATATAAAATGATTAAAAAGAATTTTAATAATAAAAATATATGAATCGAACATAAAAAGGCATTATTTATTATATAATCACAAATTTTAAAGGGCAATTTTTGTTATTCTATCAAATTTGTATCCAGCTCACAGTAGAGACTATTAATAAAGAAATTTTCAAACATTTCCTTCTTTTTTTCAATAACCTTTGCTTTATTTGGTAGTCACTAAACATACTTATATAAATTTTAAATTTAATTAAGTCAAATTTTAAGATGAGCTTGAAACTTAACTTTAAGAGTCAAAGTTGTCGGTGTAATTAAATATTCATGACTTACTAGTCATGATTAAATTGATCCAAATTAATGTTTCAATGTTTTTTTTTTTTTTTTTTTTTCTTTTCTTTTCTTGAGTGTTTTAAATGTTGCACAAAAAGAAAAAAAAATATATTAAAAATAATTCTTAAAATGATTCTTTTAGGCTTTTTGTTCTAAAAATGGGAATATTCATTAATTTCTCATGTTCTTGCCAAATAAAATAAGGAGTAATTTAACAATTATTTTTAATAACGTTTTATTAGTTTTGGGAAATAAAAATTAGATAAGAAATAAATTTATGAGCATGATTTTTTTTTAAATTTTGCCTTCTCGTGAAAATCACCGATAATAGATATAAAAATATTCATGTTAGATCATCGAAAATTAAGATAAATATGTAGAAACGTATCTAGATCCATAACAACCAATTGATTTTGTAGCAAAGTGGTTTGTGATTTTCCTCTACCAAATTGCCTTAATTCTCCAATGAGACCGTCGTTTCCATTCCAGATGGAAAGAAAAGAAAATGTATTATGATTTGGTATATTGGAGACCATAACCAAAGTGATCTTTATATATTATTTTAATTAGGGTTCCTATAATTCTCTAATTAGAAAAAAATTAGTATTTACTCAATTATCCCATAACAATTTTGAGTACATTACTATAATCTGGGCAATATATGATGGCCACTAATATAGAGTGAAAAATAAATAGGACGGTTTCAAGTATGTGGCCATCCTATAAGAAAAATATAATAGCTATTACGAAAAAAATTAGGCAGAACTTTATAGCTGTCCTATAAAATTTTTTATAAGACAGCTAATAGTCGTTTTATTTCGGACGGCTAGTAGTCGTCTTATATACCAACAAATAAGACAGCTATTAGCCTACTAGTCGTCCGATAAAAAATTGTATATTTAAAAAATCACACTTAGTTTCACAACATATATTTTCAAAAATCCCGCTTACGGAAAAAGCTTACAACTACTAGATGGCTTCTTTAACAGCTTCTCCTTCTTCCTTTCTATCTTCTAAGCTACACCCTTCCTTCTCTGAACAACAAAGATCTTTTTTCCTTGTACAAGAAAACCTGGGAAGAAGAATCAAGCTATTGTTGTTGTAAGCCTTTTCTTTTCTTGTTTGTTTTTGGTTCATTTTTTAATTTAATTTTATTTGAAGAATAGGAGGATGTAATTGTCTTGTGTTTGATTGGTCAGGTTGCGAGGTTATTTGGCCCAGCAATATTTGAAGCATTGAAACTAAAGGTTCTATTTTTAGGATTTGATGAGAAGAAACATCCAAGAAATTTTTCTAGAACATACACACTTACGCACAGTGATATAACCTCTAAGCTCACTTTGGCCATCTCTCAGACAATGAACAATTCTCAAGTAATCTTGATATGCCAAACCCATATACCTAATTCTCTTTTCAAAAATTTATAGGGAAAAATAAAAAATTGGGGATTTTTTTAAAAAGAAGAAGAAGAAGAAGAAGAAGAAGAAGAGAATTAATCCCAATTATAAATGTATGAGAGCTTGTAATTGATGAAACTGATATGAGATTGAAACTACAGTTGCAAGGATGGTATAACAAGTTCCAAAGAGATGAAATTGTTGCTGAGTGGAAGAAAGTTAAAGAAAAAAAAAATCATATAGGACGGTAAAAGATTCTTATAGGACTGTCAGTGACCTTCCTAAAAAATTCTTATAAAAGATTCTTATAGGACGGTTACCAACCGTCCTATAAGAATTTTTTTAAGGCAGTTAGTAGCCGTCCTATTTTTTCAATTCTTTTAGGACGGGAGCTTATAAGATGGTCAGTGACCGTCCTATAAAGCCTAATTTGCAGTAGTGGTAGTCTGTGGGTTTACTAAAATTAGATCACTTAATTTTAGCTCATTAAATTAATAGCTAATATAATTTAATAGAAAATATATATTGCCCAATTGGTAGGAAACATAATTTCTAAACAATTTTTCACTTGGGTTACATATTTTTCCTGAAAAAATTATATCACAAAATTATTTAGGAGTGCATTTGTATGCTATTGATCATTAGACTGCTCCTTAAACAATCTGGTCCACCTCATATATTAGTAATAGAACCATTGTGACTTTTATTACAACACAGTCGTGACTAAATCACGATGATCACCATACTAATACACTCAACGATATAGATCAAATATGGATGAGTAGCATGAAAATTACATGCAATGATCTCAAACATGCCTATTTCCAACCAATCCATGTTTTGTCTGTAATAAGGTCAATCCAAATTTCTTAATACAATACGAACATTGCATATAGAAAATATAAGTAAGCTCAGAAATAGAATTATTGATGAACACTATTTTGACCTACTATTTGTTATATTTTTAAGTATTTATTTTGCATTTAATTTCGATATAATTTTGTTTTGGAGGGTATTCTATTGTTTTGTAGGTCAAAGTAGGTTTGGGAAGTAATGTGAAAAAAGAGAGCAAAAGTGTTTAAAAATGTAAGCCTTACATCTAGAATCAGCAAAGTATGTAAAGGTATTTACATAATCAGCAGAGTATGTACAACGCATGTAAAGTCATTTACATACCATGTATACTGTTACATGCAAGGCGCGCCGCGGCGAGAGGCTCTCGGGTTGCATGCTGGGAATTCATAAAAGTATTGCGCGCCGCGGCGAGGAAAAGTTATGCCGCAGCGGGGAGGTTTATGTTTTTATTCGTAGTTCAGAATCACATGTTGCGCCGCGGCATGGGAAAAGGCGGGCCGCGGCGCGCGCGCGCAGATTGCAATCCCCCCCAACCACACACGCACATGCTTATTGGAAAACCCTTACATACGAAAGAGACCTAATTTAACAGAGGCATCATCTCCAGCCTCCATTATCATTCAGCCTCCACCAACTCGTGAACAGTAGCGTGAACAGTGCCGATTCTTTTTCTTCTCCACATTCTTGAGAGAGGGATTACTCCATTAATGCTCCTCCATTGAAGCTCCATCAACAATCTTGAAGAAGGTGACCATCCAACATCAAGAACTTGTTTTAAGAGTGGAAGTGGGGTAATTTATTGTTTGTAATCTCTTTTCTCTTTAAGAACTCATAGAATGTTATTTGTAATGAAAAATATTGATTTGAATTTCATTATGAGTAGCTAAACTCTTTATGTGTGGGATTTTAACAATGTAACCATGAGTGGATGATTGTTTATGTGGATTATTTTATATTAAAGTGATTTACTTCATGTTCATTGTTCTTGACACTTATGTTCATTAATTATTTTTGGCCAATTTAATTTATGAATGTATGGAATATTTTAGGATTGAGTTTTAGAAACGCCATCTGAATTCAATTGGGCATTTGTGAGCATGAGCCTAATTTAAGTGCATTGATTTGTCTTGAATTAGGTGATTAAACTATTTTCCTAAGTTTAAGGCTGATTAACTAATTAACGGTCCGGATCAAAGAAGTTGATTAGTTAATTAAGGGAAAATCACCATCGATTTGGGATTTTCTAGGGTTAGTGAAAACAATCATTAAATTCCACTTTTTCATGCTTAATTGTGAAAACCACATAAATCAATCTATCCATGATTAGTTAACTAGCTAATTTTCCACACTCGTTCATCTCATCGTTTCGGTAATATTTTCACGCATTCACTTTATTAGTTTTAAGAATTTAGAATTTTAAAAACCGTTTACAAAACCAACTTTGATAGAGTGTTTAGGATTTATTTCATAGCTAAGATTTAGATTACATTTAATTCTTTTAAAAACCACCGCAATTCCTTTGAGAGACGATCTTGGGAGTATACTTGTCGCTTACTACGAGTGACTCGTGCACTTGCGAGCTTTTATAAAATACAAAATTTGACTATCAAGTTTTTGTGCATCAAGTTTTTGGGGCCGTTGCCGGGGAATTGGCATTTATGAAATTGTTATCTGTTTTCTTTTTAGTTTATTATTTAATTTTTATTTTTTCTTGTTTTTGTGTTTTTGTTACTCGTTAGAGTCGTATAGTGTCTGGTGCTCTAATTTTTTTTGTTGTTTTTGATTGTACATGCACGGTAGGAGATCTCTTGGAAATCCACTCGTGCCGTTCATAGATAACGTCAACAGGAGATGAGCACATTTGAAACCATCCGGCGCTAACATTTTGGAGGACGAGCAACAACCAACAATGGGAGAACATCTACCTCCACACAGAGAGATGACGATGAAGGAGTACGCAAGGCCAATCATTGGCACTGCAACTTCTTGCATCCAATTAGGGGAAGTAGCTCGAAATTATGAGATTAAGAATATACATTTTAATATGTTACCATCTTTTTATGGGATTCCTAACGAAGATCCTCTAACTTTTATTCGTGATTTCTATGCTACTGTGCAGACTTTTCCGCTACAGGGGCTAAATGAGGATCAGTTGAGGATGAGGTGTTTCCCATACACACTCAAAGACAAGGCCAAGTCATGGCTTATGACTCTTCCGCCTGGATCTCTTTCAACTTGGGACGCAGTGTTCAACAAGTTCATGGTAAAATTCTATTCCCACCAAAAGACTGCGAATCTGAGGACCAAAATTGCAACGTTCTCCCAAATGGACGGAGAACCATTTCATGAGGCATGGGATCGCTTCAAATTGCTTCTGATACAGTGCCCACACCATCATTTTCCTTTGCAACTCTAGAATCAATTCTTCTATGATGGGTTGACACAACAGTGCCAATTCACTGTGGATAATGTAGCGGGAGGAGCAATGGGAGAAAAGACCGCTAATGAGACATATGACTTATATGAGATGTTGGGTGCTAATTCCCAACAAAAGAGCTCTAGAGGACGGCGGATGGGAGTTAACGAGGTAGCTCCGGGAAATGATATGGCAATGCAAATTGCGGAGCTTACAAAACAAATCGCACTCCTCACCTCCAAGAACACACCAACTCAAGAGGTATGCGGAATTTGTAGTACTTACGGACATGGTGCTAACATTTGTCCTTTTGCTTGTGATCAAAATGTAGGTACAAGTTACGAGCAAGCTAATGCTATGGAGGGATACCAACTAAGGCCAAGGAATGATCCCTACTCGAACATGTATAATCCTGGTTGGAGAAGTCATCCCAATTTCTCTTGGAAGGGAAGTAACAATCAAGGCTATGCTCAGAATAACTTCCCACATCATCCAAACAACAACAATTCACAGCCTACTCTTCCTAACAAACCAAGCTTGGAGGACAACTTGAACGCATTCATCCAAGTTAGTCGGGAAAATCAAATGAAGAGTACTCAGAGATTGGACTCGTTAGAGGCTTCGATGAAAAGGGTTGAAGGCCAAGTAGGTCAATTGGCGGAGCACCTCCAACGTCAAGAAAAAGGAAAACTACCGAGCCAACCCGAGCAAGCGAAGGCAGTCACGGTCCTTCGCAGTGGTAAGATCGTAACTAAAAATTTACTTGAAATATCTGATGATCTACCTTTTAATGCAGGAAACATGGAAGAAGGTAGTGCAACACCCGAAGAGAATAATGCACCCAAGGCTAGGGAAGGTGAACCTTCAAAGGAATCAAATGGAGAGTCATCTACCGCTCCCCAATTGCACAAATCATCCGAGCCTTATCGACCTCCGGTACCTTTTCCACACCGTCTCAAGGACGATAAACAGGATAAGCAATTTTCTGATCTTTTTAAAATGCTTTCTAAAGTTCAAATAAATCTGCCCTTATTGGATGTTATTAGAAATGTGCCTTCCTATGCAAAGTTTTTCAAAGATCTAAATACTAGGAAGAGAAAGTATGGTTTAAATGAGAGGATAGTTGTTTCTAAAATTTCTAGTTCAATTCTTCAACAACATTTACCACCTAAACTTAAGGATCCCGGGAGTTTTAACATTAACATTACTTTGGGGAATAAGAAAGTGGTACGAGCCATGCTAGATTTAGGTGCAAGCATAAACTTAATGCCATATTCGATTTATTTGCAACTAGGTCTAGGGGATTTGAAACATACTACCATGTCCCTACAATTAGCTGATAGATCTGTGAAATATCCTAAGGGAATGGTAGAGGACTTGCTAGTACAGGTTGATAAACTGATTATACCTGTAGATTTTGTTGTGTTGGATATGCAGGAGAATCCATCTATGGACAAAGAACACACTATTCTTCTTGGTAGGCCATTTATGGCCACTACTAAGACAATTATAGATGTCCATAGTGGAAGTCTAACTATGACAGTTTTGGGGGAAACTGTCAATTTTAGAGTATTTGATTCCTCCCCTTTACCTTCTATATCCTCAATTGATGAATGTTCTTCTATTGACCATATTGATAATCTTGTTTATGATGCCTTTTTGCAGGATGAAGTTAAGGACGGACTTGAATATGCTTTAACAGTTGATAGGATAGAGAAGGAATTGGATGATGAAACTAAGGGTTACCTAGAGTTGTTAGATAATGCTGAACCATTAGAAGAACCAAGTACACCCTTAGAGTTACCCAAAACCCCATCTAGGGAAGACAATACTCCACCTAAGCTTGAGTTGAAAGAATTGCCAAAACATCTTAAGTATGTATTTTTGGGTGAGGAGGATACTTATCCGGTCATAATTTCATCTACCTTGACCCGAACCCAAGAACGAGCGCTAGTGAATATACTTAGGAAACATAAAAAAGCCATAGGATGGAGCATTAATGATATTAGAGGTATTAGTCCCACCATGTGTATGCATAAGATAAATCTTGATGACAATAGAAAACCTGTGAGAGAAGCCCAAAGGAGACTTAACCCTATTATGCAAGAGATAGTGAAAACGGAAATTTTAAAACTCTTGGAAGTTGGGGTTATCTATCCTATTGCGGATAGCAAATGGGTTAGCCCGGTACATGTGGTACCGAAGAAATCTGGGATCACTGTGATAAAAAACGATAAAAATGAGTTAGTGCCCACAAGATTGATCACGGGATGGAGAATGTGCATTGATTTTCGTAAATTAAATTTGTACACAAAGAAAGATCATTTTCCTCTTCCTTTTATTGATCAAATGCTTGAACGTTTAGCAGGGCATGATTTTTACTGTTTTCTTGATGGTCTTTCAGGTTATTACCAAGTGCCCATCGCTCCGGAAGATCAGGAGAAGACCACATTCACGTGCCCATTCGGGACATTTGCCTTCAGGAGGATGTCATTCAGTCTTTGCAATGCCCCCGCCACATTCCAACGATGCATGATTTCAATATTCTCGGATATGGTGGAGAAATGCATAGAGGTATTTATGGATGATTTTTCAGTTTTTGGAAATTCATTTGATGATTGCCTGAATAATTTGACTCGTGTGCTTGAACGTTGTATTGATTATAACTTGACCCTTAGTTGGAAAAAGAGTCATTTTATGGTTCAACATGGCATTGTATTAGGACATGTTATTTCAAGTAGAGGCATTGAGGTGGATAGAGCAAAAATTGATCTAATAGCCAAACTTCCACCTCCCATTAATGTTAAGGAAATTAGGAGTTTTCTTGGCCATGCAGGTTTTTATAGGAGATTTATTAAGGATTTTTCCAAGATAAGTCGTCCCCTATGCAATCTGTTAGCTAAAGATGTTTCTTTTGTTTTTGATGATGATTGCTTGAATGCTTTTAATGTTTTGAAAGAAAAATTAACTTCTGCACCCATTATCATGGCACCTGATTGGTCACTCCCCTTTGAGATTATGTGTGATGCGTCTGATTTTGCCATAGGGGCTGTTTTAGGTCAACCAGTAGATAAGCGTTTGCATGTAATTTACTATGCTAGTAAAACTCTAAATGACGCTCAACTTAACTACTCAACCACCGAAAAAGAATTTTTGGCTATTGTGTTTTCTCTTGATAAGTTCAGATCTTATTTAGTAGGATCTAAAGTAATTGTGCATTCGGACCATGCTGCTTTGCGATATTTGTTAAGTAAACCGAATGCTAAGCCTAGACTAATTCGGTGGGTTTTGTTGTTACAAGAATTCGACTTAAAAATCAGGGATAAAAAGGGAACGAAAAATGTGGTAGCTGATCATCTATCTAGGTTGATTTCTGACTTTGACACTACTGAGAGTGACAAAGATATTGCTATTGCTGAAACTTTTCTTGATGAGCAGTTATTTTCTGTGGGTCCAAACCCTTGGTATGCTGACATTGTGAATTACCTTGCTAGTGGTTTGTTGAGGCCTAACATTTCTTTTCAAGAAAAGAAAAGATTTTTTCATGTATGCAGGCATTACTTTTGGGATGACCCGTACCTATTCAAAATTTGTCAAGACCAAGTCATCCGGAGGTGTGTGTCGGAAGAGGAACATGCAAGCATCTTAACTTTCTGCCATGCACTTCATTGTGGAGGACATTTTGGTGGTAAGAAAACCGCCATTAAGGTACTTCAATTTGGTTTTTATTGGCCTACTCTATTTAAAGATGCTTATGATTTCTGCATGCGCTGTGATAGATGTCAGAGGACTGGTAACTTAAGTAGACGTAATGAAATGCCTCTGACGTATAATCTCGTTGTTGAATTGTTTGATGTGTGGGGGATTGACTTCATGGGTCCTTTTCCCCCTTCTTCTGGTTTTAAGTATATCTTGGTTGCGGTTGATTATGTGTCCAAGTGGGTAGAGGCTATACCCACTAAGTCTAATGATGCTAATTATGTTGTGAAGTTCTTGAAGGAAACAATATTTAGCAGGTTTGGCACACCAAGGGCAATAATCAGTGATGGAGGGAGCCACTTCTGCAACAAACTTTTTGATGGATTGTTGAAAAAGTACAACATCACACATAAAGTGGCTACTCCATACCACCCACAGACATCGGGACAAGTTGAAGTGAGTAACCGAAAAATTAAGGGTATTTTGGAACGTACGGTGCGACCTTCAAGGAAGGATTGGGCTTCGAAGCTCAATGACGCATTATGGGCTTACCGTACGGCATACAAGACACCTATTGGGATGAGCCCATATCGGTTAATTTATGGTAAAGCATGCCATTTGCCTGTTGAGCTTGAGCACAAGGCTTATTGGGCAATCAAACAGCTGAACATGGATTGTCAACAAGCGGGTGAAAAATGCTTACTTCAACTTGATGAGCTTGAAGAGATTCGGAACGAAGCATATGAGAATGCTAAGATTTACAAAGAACGCACAAAGCGTAATCATGACAAAGGGCTCGTTGGTAAGTCTCTCTATCCTGGAATGCAAGTACTTTTATTTAACTCTCGTCTTAAACTTTTTCCAGGAAAGCTTCGATCAAGATGGAGTGGACCGTACAAGATTGTGGAAATCTTCCCACATGGAGCTGTTGAGCTAATCAATCCCAACACACAAGCAACTTTCAAGGTGAACGGACATCGTGTAAAGCCTTACTTGGAAGGAGTCGTTCACCGTAGAGATGTGGAGTGCATTGAACTGCATGCACCTTAGCTATGAGCAACGTCTTGCTAAGACGTTAAACTAGGCACTTGGTGGGAGGCAACCCACCGTTTTAGGTATTATCTATTGTTTCTTTTAATTTACTTAAGTTTAATTTAATTTTCTGTTTGCCCTTTCTAAATTCTTTTCTGAACATGTGTGTAGTTGAAAACCTTGAGGACAATGTTTAGTTTAGGTTAGGGGGTGCATTTTGCATTTTTGATTGGTAACAACACTTTCATGCCTTGGTCAATTTTTGATGAATAACTAGTCTTTATGCATTGTATATCTGATTTTTTTTTAAAATGTTTAAGGTTTGTTGTAAGGATTGGTTTTAATTTGCAATCCGTGTTTCATGCTTTTGATGTTGAAACTGAGATGAACCCAAATCTTGTGTTTAGGAATTGAATAGTGGAGATTACCTTGTGAGAATATTGTTGAGCCCTTAACGTTTTATTCGGAGAGATAAATATTCTTCTACTCTTTTAAACACCTTTCATATCATTTCAAATTGTTAGATGATCTCTATAGGTTTTTGCATTGAATGTTAGAATTTTAAACATATAATGAAGGATCATGTGCTTAATTGAATTGCTTAGATTAAATGACTTAAGTAAAGTTTGAAGTGTTTGCCTATTTCATTCGTGCTTGACTTTAAAAATATGAGGAAATTCCTATACCCAACACAAGAAGAGCTAAGAAGTAGCCATTCACAAATTACATATGTATGTGGGTCTAAAAAAAAAGAGAAAAAGAGATAATAAGTTTATTATGACCCTAAGTTCTTCAAGTATGAATGGTTAATACAATATATAAAAAAATCAAAAGAGAGAAATAGGAAATAAGTTCCCTTAAAGTCAAAGCATTTTCATTCTAGAGCACACTTGAAATTTTTGCTTAAGGATTTTAATTGCTGCATGAGATTAGTAATGTGATTTCTTCATAAATCCTATCATTTGATTCCTTTCATGAGATCAATGTTATGCACTTTTGAGCCTTTCTTGTTTGATCATATGCGAACCTATTAGCTCGTTTCTTTACATAATTTCTATTCGCATATATTTTGATGAGTTCTTGAACCCATAGGATCGGTGTGATTTAGAGAGTAATTCTCGTGAGGATTAGAGTTGAAACGAATTCACATTCTTGACACTAGGTTTGGGGGAATCAATGTTGATACACTTTTAGTATTGGGATTTAGACTTGTGAAGAGAAATTGATCTAAATGGTGAACCTTGATGTGTTAAAATGTTGGATAAATTGGTGCATAAATGTTTTGTTATAAATTGGAAAGAAACTAAAGCATGACAAGTTTTGTTAACTTCAATTTTAGTTTTGTTATTTGGCTTTTTAATTTTAGTTTTGCTTGAGGACTAGCAAAATGTAGGTTTGGGGGTATTTGATGAACACTATTTTGATCTACTATTTGTTATATTTTTAAGTATTTATTTTGCATTTAATTTCGATATAATTTTGTTTTGGAGGGTATTCTATTGTTTTGTAGGTCAAAGTAGGTTTGGGAAGTAATGTGAAAAAAGAGAGCAAAAGTGTTTAAAAATGTAAGCCTTACATCGAGAATCAGCAAAGTATGTAAAGGTATTTACATAATCAGCAGAGTATGTACAACGCATGTAAAGTCATTTACATACCATGTATACTGTTACATGCAAGGCGCGCCGCGGCGAAGGAATTGTGTGCCGCGGCGAGAGGCTCTCGGGTTGCATGCTGGGAATTCATAAAAGCATTGCGCGCCGCGGCGAGGAAAAGTTATGCCGCAGCGGGGAGGTTTATGTTTTTATTCGTAGTTCAGAATCACATGTTGCGCCACGGCATGGGAAAAGGCGGGCCGCGGCGCGCACGCGCAGATTGCAATCCCCCCCAACCACACACGCACATGCTTATTGGAAAACCCTTACATACGAAAGAGACCTAATTTAACAGAGGCATCATCTCCAGCCTCCATTATCATTCAGCCTCCACCAACTCGTGAACAGTAGCGTGAACAGTGCCGATTCTTTTTCTTCTCCACATTCTTGAGAGAGGGATTACTCCATTAATGCTCCTCCATTGAAGCTCCATCAACAATCTTGAAGAAGGTGACCATCCAACATCAAGAACTTGTTTTAAGAGTGGAAGTGGGGTAATTTATTGTTTGTAATCTCTTTTCTCTTTAAGAACTCATAGAATGTTATTTGTAATGAAAAATATTGATTTGAATTTCATTATGAGTAGCTAAACTCTTTATGTGTGGGATTTTAACAATGTAACCATGAGTGGATGATTGTTTATGTGGATTATTTTATATTAAAGTGATTTACTTCATGTTCATTGTTCTTGACACTTATGTTCATTAATTATTTTTGGCCAATTTAATTTATGAATGTATGGAATATTTTAGGATTGAGTTTTAGAAACGCCATCTGAATTCAATTGGGCATTTGTGAGCATGAGCCTAATTTAAGTGCATTGATTTGTCTTGAATTAGGTGATTAAACTATTTTCCTAAGTTTAAGGCTGATTAACTAATTAACGGTCCGGATCAAAGAAGTTGATTAGTTAATTAAGGGAAAATCACCATCGATTTGGGATTTTCTAGGGTTAGTGAAAACAATCATTAAATTCCACTTTTTCATGCTTAATTGTGAAAACCACATAAATCAATCTATCCATGATTAGTTAACTAGCTAATTTCCCACACTCGTTCATCTCATCGTTTCGGTAATATTTTCACGCATTCACTTTATTAGTTTTAAGAATTTAGAATTTTAAAAACCGTTTACAAAACCAACTTTGATAGAGTGTTTAGGATTTATTTCATAGCTAAGATTTAGATTACATTTAATTCTTTTAAAAACCACCGCAATTCCTTTGAGAGACGATCTTGGGAGTATACTTGTCGCTTACTACGAGTGACTCGTGCACTTGCGAGCTTTTATAAAATACAAAATTTGACTTTTATTACAACACAGTCGTGACTAAATCACGATGATCACCATACTAATACACTCAACGATATAGATCAAATATGGATGAGTAGTATGAAAATTACATGCAATGATCTCAAACATGCCTATTTCCAACCAATCCTTGTTTTGTCTGTAATAAGGTCAATCCAAATTTCTTAATACAATACGAACATTGCATATAGAAAATATAATAAGCTCAGAAATAGAATTATAAACCATCAACTTTATTTTTCAAAAAATAAATAATACAATGTCTAAAATAAAACATATAGAACTAAAATAACTCTCACTAAATCAAGGTATTATCATGAATAACACACATATGAGCAGTGTGCTCATGAAAGACCTTAGGCGTTAAACGCTTGGTTAATGGGTCTGCTAGTATAGAATTGTTCTTATATATTTTATAAAAATCTATCTATCCTGAACTCTTTCCTTAAAAATTAGAAACTTGATGTCGATAACCTATCGACCTTTAAATTGTTTGATCTCCGGTAAGTGAGTATGTAGCCTTTTATTCTCTTAAAGCAATACATCACGTGTTTGACTGCCTTCCAGTATTACATACGTGGATCATTCAAATATCTACCTAAAACTCCTGCTATAAATGCTATGTTAGGATGAGTACAAACTTGAGCGTACATTAAACTCCCTACTACTGACACATAAGTAAACTTCTACATCTCTTTTCTTTCAAGATCATTATTAGGGCACTGTTTGAGATTAAACTTGTCTTCTTTAGTCACAGGCGTGTCTCTTGATTTACTATCTTTGATGTCGAATCTATTCAAAATCTTATTAATATAACTCTTTTGTGACAATCAAAGGATACCTCAAGAACGATCTCTCAATGTATGAATATCTAATAAAAAATAGGCATTACCAAGATCTTTCATCACAAATTTTATCGTCAATTTTTTTTTTTTGTTTTCTTGCAGTAAGCCTATATTGCTGCTAGAGGGTAGAATGTCATCAACATATAATATTAAAAAAATACATTTACTCCTACTGAACTTATGATATACATAATCATCAACGACATTCGCCTCAAAATTGTACAAGGTGATGACTTGATAAAAATTATGATACCATTGACGTGAAGCCTGTTTGAGACTATAGATGGATTTCTTTAACTTACAGACCATTTACTTTGTATTTTTCGAAACAAAGTTTTCTGACTGTACCATATAAATTGTCTTGTCAATGTCTTCATTAAGAAATGTAATTTTGACATTCATCAGATGTAGCTCTAGATCGAAAATAGCCACTAGTGTCATTATAGTTCTAAAAGAGTCTTTCAAAGATACCGAAGAGAAAGTCTCGTTATAGTCTATGCCTTCTTTTTGAGTAAAGCCTTTGGTAACGAGATGTGCGTTATATCTCTCGACATTACCCTTCGAATCTCTCTTAGTTTTAAATATCCATTTACAACCAATGGGCTTCGTACTTCAGACAACTTAACAAGATCCCAAACATCATTGTCTTTCATAGACTTCATCTCATCCTTCATGGTATCAATCCACTTATAAGAGTTAGAACTGTGCATGGCTTGACATAAGTTGATTGAGTCATCCTCTGTTAAACTAATGTCATCCTCATGTTCTTAGAGAAAGATAATGTAATCATCTAGAATCGTACTTCTCTTCTCTATAATGGATATCCTTAGTAACACTTGTTGACGTTGTTGAGTTTTTTGTATGGATGGTGCTTGAGGAAGAATTTCATGGTTGTCTTGGTCTGGAACAATGTCAAGAATAGAAGCCTGAACATTGTTATCTATTGCTAGATTTGCATCTTGAATAACAATAGGTATAGAGACCTGATCACCATCAATAACACATTCTTCTTCAAAGACAATATTCCTTATATTTTCTTCCCCCCAAACTCAACATCCTAAAGGAATCTCGCATTTTTCATTTCAAAAAAGGATCTTAATGTGGGATCGTAAAACTTGTAGTCCTAGAGCGTTCAATGTTACCAACAAAATAGCTGTTAACCATCCTTGAGTTCAGTTTTCTTTCATGTGGTCTACAAGATCGTGCCTCAACTAGACAACCCCAAAAGTGTAAGTTCTTTGCTTAGTACTTTGTTAAGGATATATATTGTGGTCTTTATAGCTTTGCCACAAAGTGACTTTGGCTAAGAAGGAATAACTAATCATACTCCTTATCATATCCTTAAGAGTTAGGTTTCATCACCCTGTAACAATGTTCGTGCTGGGTTTACCTAATATAGTGTATTGTGGAACAATTTCACACTCATAGAGGAAAATTATGAAAGGTCTTGGACATTGTTCTCTTGATCTATTATACCTCCTGTAGTACTCATCACCACGGTCGAATCGGACAACCTTAATTTTCTTTTCAAGTTGAAGTTCAACTTCAGCTTTGAAAGACTTGAAAAAGTTAAAAGATTACGACTTTTCATGTATCAAATATAGGTAACCGAACCTAGAGTAATCGTCTATGAATGTAATGACGTACTGTTGACCATTCCATGAAGTCATAGGGAATGGACCACATATATCAGTATGTATAAGTTCTAAGACATCTGTAGCTCTTTTGGTACCTAATTTTGTAACGTTTGTTCGTTTCCTCTTGATGCACTTAATACAAACTTGGAAGTCTATCAAATATAGGGGTTCAAGAATTTCATTTGACACAAGCCTCTAAATTTTTTGCTTAGAGATATGACCTAAACGTTTATGCCATAAGGTGACAGAATTCTCACTTAATTTTTGCTTTGTACTACGTAAACTTGTTTGCAGTATTTTGTTATAGAAACTAACAACATCAAGCATATATAGATTATCAATTAAAGAATCAGAACCAATAAAATTTAAATTTTGATAGAGACTAACTTCATTATTTTCAAATGAACAATAAAATCTTAATTTGTCTAAACTAGAAATGGAAATTAAATTTTGTCTAAAAGACGGTACAACAAAAGTCTCAAACAAATCCAAATAAAATTCAGTTTTTAATTGTAATCTAAAAGTTCGTATAGCCTCCACTATAACTTCATTGCTGTCACCCACAAAGATGAAGCTTTCAACATTGTCGACTCCACAGTTAAATTAACTTCAAAATAAATTAAAGTTAGAAGCACACCCTTTATTACACTCCAGGCGACATATTTAGGACACTCCTTCTTCATGTGTCTAACCTTCTTGCATAAATAGCAGGTAAACTTTCCATCCTGCTTATTTTGTTTCTTTTGCTGAGAAGATAATTCTGCAGCAATCATAGCTCTTTTTTTTTTTTTTCTTGTTATGAGAGGTTGATGCCAAGTAGCACTCTCAGTCTTATTCTACTGCTGCCTTTCTTCTTCTTACATACAGTGAGATATAAGCTCATTGAGGGATCATTTATCCTTTTAGGTGTTATAACTCACTTTGAATTATTCAAAGTGTGCAAAAAGATAAATCAAAACTAAGTGCACGAGCAAGTCCTCAGACAGCTCCAACTTAAGCGACTTAAGTTTTGTGGTGAGATAAGACATCTCCATGATATACTCCCTTATGTTTCCTTTTCCCTTATACATCATTGTGACGAGTTTAGCCAAAAGGTTACTCATTTCTAATTTTTCATTCTTGGCAAAATATTGTACAATTTCTTTTAGGAACTTCTTGGCACTCTTGCTCTCAGCAATATAGCCCCAAAATGCTTCCAAATTGGAGTTTTTCATGAACATCGTGCATATTCGGTTAGACCAATCCCACTTTTCAATTTTAACTTCATTGAAATTTTTTGGAATAGCAATGGGTCAATCCAACCAAAGTGTATGATCCAAATTCATACAACTAAGGACAATCTCTACGGTTTCTTTCCAAACTTTAGAGTTTGTCCCACTCAACATTGGGATGTTACTTACTTGGACAGAAATATTCGTAACAGTAGCAATATAAACTATATAGAGAACAAAATAAAGAAACATACTCACATTTAACAAGCATGTTATAGAAATAAAATAAGATATGAACAAATAATCTAAATTGGGGACTCATCTCAAGATACTTGGCATAACATTAATTCCTAGTCTTTGGACAAAGAAATTAACTGTAAGTGATACTCTCAGTGTAATGATTAAATATTAATAATTAGTTCTATAACAACAATCTTTTTTTGGACTGTTGTTTCTATGCAAAAATAAAAGTCATTATAATCGTTACGCATTTACCATTGCAAGTGCTTTGTTATTTGGACAAATTGTGTCTTCCTTTGGGCCGAGCACAACTTGCATAAATAAGTCTGTACAAACATCTATGTATTTTTAGTTAAATTAATTTTTACAATATATGTTACTTTGACAACATATTATTTCAATTAATTTAATTGAAAATACTAGACTAATTGGATAAAATAATTACGTAAAAAAATGTTTAACATGAAATTTCAAGCAAATAAGTCTAATTATATAATATTTTCTTAATTAAATATATTTTTTAAAATAACTGTAGTTAACTCCAAAATTAATTGAACCATAAAATCTTCTTTCATATAATTGACCCAAAAAGTCAAACTTATGTCCAAAAAATCCATATAAATACTTTTGGGCCTATTAAAAAAAGATTTATTTTGGGCATTAAAAATATTTATTTTTAGGCTCTCAAAAAAATTGTACAAGAATTATTAAAATAAAAGAAACAAAAATAACCCTAATACAATTAGGTTCAGCCGTCGCCTTTCTGTTTCTACTTGCCGAAACTAAAAAGAAACCCACATGATTAAGTGCCCCACTCTCATATTGATTTTTTAAGGTAATTACTAATTACTTTGTCCATTTTAATAGCTTTGTCGATAACTGGGGGTTAAATTTTTTTTTTTTGGTTGAATCCATACATGATTTATAATAACTCATAGCCAGAAGCAGTGGCAGGTTAATTCCAACGTATTAAAAAAATCCATATCTTGTCCATCTGAATCTAAAATACCACACTAAATTGCCAAATATCACACCAAGTTCACAAATATGCATCGTAAATGCCGATAAAGAATTAAAGACAAGACCCATGTTTAATTAATCAATCCGTAATACCCAACCAGCATAATACCAGCCGAAAAGAAAATATTTTAACAAAAAAATTTCAGATCTAACCCAATTGATCACAATTATAAATTGCATTTATTCTTGAATCCAAAATTTAAAAGATAATAACAATTATTTTTAAATTCAATAATATTAAACCAAAAATTATTAGATTCAAAAATTTTAAATAATCATATTTTTTAAATAAATCCAATTCTTAAGGATTAACATTGAAAACCTTTGATAGTGAAAACCATCACCAACAACAAATCTAAAGTCATTTATGTTAGATCATCAAGAATTAATACAAATATGTAAGAACGTATATAAATTTATAGCAACAAATTGATTTTGTAGCAAAGTAGTCTGATCATCCTTAACTAAATTTTCTTAATTCCTCAATAGGTATATTGAGGACCATAACCAAAAGGACCTTAATATATTGTTTTAATTAAGATTCCATAATTCTTTAATTAGAACAAAATTGATATCTACTCAATTAGTTCATATTAATTTTTAGTAGTGTGCTTACCAAAATTAGACCACTAATATAATTTAATAAAAAATTTATGTTATTCGATTTGATATGAAATATAATTGAAAAATTATCAAAAATAGCACCCCTAAAACATATAGCAACAAAACTAATACCCAATAATATTGAACGTTCAATATTCAATTTGAACGTTTAATATTAAACGAGTCTAAATTATCGTCGTTCAATTCTAATTGGATGAATGTTCAAAGAAAAATGACATATTAGTCATTTTTTTAATTGTGAAAATATAAATTTGAACATAAGGGGTGTGTGCTAGTTTTGTTATTAAAAGTTTTGAGGGGTGTTAGTTTTGTTATTCTCCCAATATAATTTTCTAACGTAATTAAGTTTGGTTAATTTAATAACCATATGACTCGAACGTGATGAACATTTAATCACTCATGGTCAATTTTGACGATTGAAATCTGTTGGAAATTAGGTAATTGGATCCATGGTAAAAATATTGGGGCACGTTGAATGGGACTCATTTAATATAAACGATAATATATATACTTAGAATGATATTAGGTTGAATAAAAAATGAAACGAAACCTATGTGTTCAAGTTTATCATTGGTTTTAATATAATGTTAAACGAAACCTATTTGTGTTGAATATATATGTATATATATATGTACGCTGGTTTTAATATAATGTTGTTAATAGATAAATTTAAGTAATTATCTTAATTATAAAATAATTTAAATCAATTATGTAGGGATGCTATCACAATTTAAAATTTAAAATTAGTTAATAATATACATAAGCTAGTTTCGAATATTAATGTTATTAACCGATAAATTTAAGTAATCGTCTTAACGATAAAATAATTTAAATCAATTATGTAAATTGATGCTATCACAATTTAAAATTTAAAATTAATTAATAATATTTAAAATCAAGTAACATAGAAATATATATTCACTATTCAATATGAGTAATTTAGTGGTAAATTGAATATCAAATCCTAACTGATATAGGACACATTTTTTAATCCGTAATGCAATTTAAGAAATAAAATGAGTTGGAATCAAAATAAATTAAAATCAAGATGATCGAATTGTGGAATCAGAATTAAAATAATAGTTTTACTAAAATTTCTTTTTTTATTGCAAAATTAATGATTTTTAAAGATGAAAATTTGGGAAGATAATATTAAAAATATTTCTCGTAATTTAATTCAAGACTTTTTGAACGAAATTAAGTTACTCAAAATTGGTAACTTAATTTCTTATATTTGTGCGAGCCTTAATTATTTAAATACTTTTTTTGCAAGTAAATAAATACAAGATAATTATTATTCATAATTTAATTTTTTTTTTATAGTTAAGTACATGAGCGGCTAAAGTACATTTGTGACCTAAGAAAAAACATAAAAATGAGACTCTAAATATTTTTTTGTAAATCAAATTTTTATTGATTGATAATAATTAATTAATGATATTAAAATATTTTTTGTATCGAATTCGAATAATAAATAATAAAAATTAAATTAATAAGTACATATGTGTTTTTTTTTTCGTATTCATTTCACGAGTATTAAATTTATTTTCATTCTAATAGTATAAAATTGAGAGTTTTGAAACTTTGAAATAAAATAAAATGTTTAAAATTGTCTATAAAACTAAAAAATTTGAATAAAAAAATATATAAATAATATAAATTTTGAATTTTAAGAATAAGAAGAGACATACAGGGCGGAGCTAGGAAAAATTTTAAGGGGGGCTAAATTTTTTTATACAAAGTAAAAAATTATTAGGAATTACAGTAAATTATACTTAATTTAACACTAAATTTTTCATGTTACATTATAATAGAGATATAGAGTTAGTACTAAAAAAATATGTAGTTAACACATTATAATTAACTTATAATAAAAATTAAATAAAAATATAGCAAGTTAATAATTATTAGTATCATTTATAAATAAAATAAATTTATTAACTAAAAAATCTAAGCAAATAAAAAGCTCAATCAAACACATCAAAATTTATAGTTATTAAAAACTAAAACTAAAATAAACATATGAAAATGTAAAAATTAAAATATGATTTAGAATTTTAATCTTGATACTATATTTAAAAATATATGTTTATAAATAATATAATATTGACTAATAATAATAAATTAATAAAATTTTTATATAAAAAATTTCAAATAAATTCTAAAATATTATTAAAATAAAATTTTAAATAATATAACATTAAATAAAGTTAAAATTTGGGTTAAAATAAAATATGATAAAACAAATTTAATAGTTCTAATATGAAGTTTATCATATATTTATTTTTTTAATTTTATTTTTATAATGTTAATTCTAAAGTTAAATATTTAAAAAAAAATAGATTATCACATTTAAGAATATTTTTTACATAATATATGACTACAATTTTATTTCTGTTGTTAATAGTTACCAAATACATGAAAAAAAAATGTATATTTAGCCACCTTATTTAAAATTTATATCATTTTAATTTATGTATTTGATAAATATTATTAATATATATCAAAACATGTATATAAAATTAGATATAATATATTACATTAAATAAAATATTTATTTAATGTTAAAAATATACATGTAATTATTTTTTTGTAAAAAAATTGACGAGAATTGTAGCCTCGCCTAGCCCCTTAAAAGATCTGCCCCTAGATACCCGTAAGAAAGAAAACGAAGACAATATTTTTACAATACTTATTTATTTTTATTTTGTATAATTTTAATTAATTGAGAAAAAAATTAAAAATTATTAAAAAACTTGAATACAATTAGGAGTGAACATTTATTCATTTATTATTATTATTATTTGTTAATAACATACATATTATTTATTTATGATAAAATTATTTAATAATAATATTATTAAATAGTAATTATTTATAAATAAAAAATAAATAAATCATGCATTACTTTTTAGCAAAAAAAAATTGTGTGTTAATATATCCATTATAATATTATTGAATTTAATACAATATTTTTTTACAATTAATATATTCTTAAATTTTTAATAGTTATTTTTGTAGAGTTTGTAGATATGATTTAAAATAAAATTATTTATTTTTAAAAAATAATAAGTATTATAAAAAATTGGAGCTCCTTATCTAACTAGAAGCTTAAGGCGACTGCTTGACTTGGCTAAGGAACGAGCTCCTGGGTAAGTAAACTGGGACAAAGCGGTTACACATTATTCTCATGAAGTGGGCGCTTGTGTTTCCCTTTCTTTTATTCCATGTCCATGTGATTTGGACTATTTCAAACTAGAGGACTTGCCTTTGAATGCGACATTATTAATATTTATTTTTTAGATTATGATTTTAAAACATTACATGCAACATTGCTACACACGGCCACAATTTCTATCCAGATGGTGAATAAAAGTATTTTATATTTAGAGCGATAAGTTCGAGCTTCAATAAATGTATAAATTTATCGTTTATCAAATATCAAATTTATGCTAAAAAAAAATCTGTTGTTTGATCAAACATTGCAGACGTAGTGTTCGAAAAATAAAACACAATAATTTCGACTTGATGATCCAGTTAAGAGTACGAAGATATACATAATTGGGAATGTTCATACAAGTTTTTTAGATGTATTATTGGTGTCATATGGCATTACAAATAATGTCACTTAATTTCTTATATTTGAAAAATTATTTTAATGGACATACGGCTACTTTATTTTAATGATTTTTTACTGCCAATTGATTAAAGTGAAATTAAGACATGAGTATCTAATAAAAATAAAAGAAAATTTTAATATAAATGTTTGAGAAAAAAATCAGCAATAATAATACTTTAAAATAAAATTATTTAAATATACATTTATTTTTATAAATTAAAAATTAATAAAAAATTTAGAATTGTTAAAAAAATGTGAAAACAATTTTGTAATAATCTTACAGTAAAACCATGCAAAATAGTACGTAATAAAACAATTTGAATTTCAATCTCTTTAATTTATTATTATTTTTTTTTAAATTGGTGTTTTGTGTATTTAGGGGGGGAGAGGTCGTGTGGGTTGTATAATAAAAGCCACACATAAATGATCTAAAAAAAAAAAAACCACCCTTGAGTCCCATTTTTTAAAAGCAACATTTAATACCATTTTTATTATGATAGGAATAGTTTCGTCCTTTTTTTACAATATTGTTAGTTTTCTTACTCCTATCTCACATGGTACCATTTTGAAGGACAAAATATATTTTTATTTATAAATAAATAATAAATAAAAAGGCTTTAAATTAAGGATTTATCTGGGAAGATTCCCCTGAAAGTTATCAAGTCTATCTCATGATAAATAAGGCATATGGAGCCAAACAAATTCCTAATAAAAACAGAGACTTTGAATAAATTGATATGTACTAGACATAATTATAGATTGAATGAAAATCAATTGGATTTTGTCTTATTACACGTGGGTATTTCTTCATTCATCATTCATGCTTATCGGGCTCAACAATATACAGAGGAAACCTAGAAAATTAGAGGTAAGAGAAAAAAGAATCTTGTTGAACAAGTTAGAAAGGAAAAATAAAAATAAAAGGAAGAAAAGAGAAAAAGTAAAAAGACAAAGAGAAAGAGAAAGCATGAAAAAAGAAAAAAGAACAAAGAAATACAGGTAGACAAAGAAAAGAAAGAAGAAAAAAAGGAAGCAAGACACTGAGAGAAATAAGAGAGAAAGAAAGGAGAAAATAAAGAGCCAGAGTGAGGTAAAGAAAAACAAGATTTTGGCATTCAAATATGTTTTTGTTTTTTTTTTTTTTTTTAATAAAAAAAATGTCTCATTAATCATAAAAAATAAAAAAAAAAATACCTTATATAATAAGATCAACGTTAGAGTACACATCAAAATAACAAAAAAGTTATCTAAAATAACCATCAAAGGAAAAACCACCGTAATTACAATCACTATTTGGTAGTGAATAATGAGCATTCAAAGCTAGCTTTCTCAGCCGATCAGTTTTCATCTTCAACAAAGGTATACTAAATTGATACAAAGATATGTACTCAACAAAGAACCCCACTAAATTCCTAATAATCTTCAAAACATGACCACACATATAACACACAACTTTTAGAAACATTTTCACAAATACATGTAGGGCACACACAAAATAACTACACATAATCAGCTACTTCACCACAAAATCATCCCTACAAATTCTAACAAAGAAGAACTGTATGACACAACCAAGACACACAAAATAAAACAAAACAAGCACAACTAGATTCTTATTAAACAAATAATTTGGAAAAACACTTGCAAACAAGCCAAACGACTTAACCACTGGCATTAGAGGAAGTGAACTGTTGGACAAGGCCAACGATGGAGAAATAGCGAACGACTTGACCACGGAGACCAAGCAGCACCACCAGCAAACACCCACTAGAAGAGCCAAAACACAAGCCGCAAGCATTGAAGAAATAGCTATAGAGAATAGTCCTTAACAGAGAAACAAGGCTCCCTCAACGAAGCTGAGGAATGACCTACCACGCAGCGATAGAGGCACCGTCACCATCACAACCCAGTCTTGACAACAATTCTTAAAATTATGATTGAAAACATGCAAAAATTTAGAGGGAAGGTGGAGAAACTCTCTCTCTCTCTCTCTAATCGCACATTTCCTTAATTCTTAAAATAAAGTTTTGGCACTCAAATATGTTCATTTTGGTAAAATTGTACAAAATATCCATTAAATATTATCCTATATGATTTGTACATGCTGCTTCCATCCATTTATTGACATTGTGAGAAAAAGAACCAAAACATTCCTATTATAATAAAAAGTGTACTATAGTGTCCCTTTAAAATAAAAGAGGACTATAATATACATTTTAGTTAAAAATGAGGGCTCAAGGGGGTGTTTAATGATGAACACTATTTTGACCTACTATTTGTTACATTTTTAAGTATTTATTTTGCATTTAATTTCTATATAATCTTGTTTTGGAGGGTATTCTATTGTTTTGTAGGTCAAAGTAGGTTTATGAAGAAATGTGGAAAAAGAGAGCAAAAATGAAGCAAAAGTGTTTAAAAATGTAAGCCTTACATTGAGTGCCATTCATCGTCTAAGAGGGGACAAACAAAAGCTTAGGAACGTAAGCCTTACATCGAGAATCAGCAAATTATGTAAGGGCATTTACATAACATTACAAAAACTCGCGCCGCAGCGAAGAAACCATATGCCGCAGCGAGGGGCTCTCAGGTTGCATCCTGGGAAATCATAAAAACAATGCGCGCCGCGGCATGATTATTGTACGCCGCGGCGGGGAGGTTTCTGTTTTGGTTTGCAATTCTAAAAAAACATCGTGTGCCGCGGCATGAAAAAAGGTGCGCCACGGCCCGCGCGCGCTAATTGCAATTTGTCCTCAGCCACGAGACAAACAAATTTTTGGAAACCCTTACAAAAAAAGAGGAGACCTAATGCAACAACAACACAATTGAGATCACAGAATCATTTAGCCTCCAAAATAGAGACCAAGAAGAAAAGCAACGTGAACAGTGCAAAACTCTTCTTCTTCTCCTGAATTTTGAGAGAGAGATTACCCATTAAAGCTCCTCTATTGAAGCTTCATCAACAATCTTGAAGAAGGTGATCATCCAACATCAAGAGCTTGTTTCAAGAGTGGAAGTGGGGTATTTTATTGCTTGTAATCTGTCTTCTCTTTAAGATTTCATAGGATGTTATTTTTAATAGAAAATATTGATTTGGATTCTATTATGAGTAGCTAAATTTCTTGTGTGTGGGATTTTGATGATGTAACCATGATTGGATGATTGTTTGTGTGGATGATTTTATAATAAAGTGATTTATTTCATGTTCATTGTTCGTAATCCATATGTTCATCAATTAATTTTGGCCAATTTAATTTGTGAATGTATGAAACATTTTAGGGTTGAGTTTTAGAAACACTATCTAAACTCAATTGAGCATTTTTGAGCATGAGCCTAATTTAAGTGCATTGATTTGTCTTGAATTAGGTGATTAAATTATTTTCCTAAGTTTAAGACTGATTAACTAATTAACGGTCCGGATTAAAGAAGCTAATTAGTTAATTAAGGAAAAATCACCATTGATTTGGGATTTTCTAGGGTGAGAGAAAATAATCATTAAATTCTACTTTTTGGTACTTAATTGTCAAAACCACATAAATCAACTCATCCATGATTAGTTTACTTAACAACTTCCCACACTCGTTCATCTTATCGTTTCAGCGAAACTTTCATGCATTCACTTTAATTGTTTTAGGATTTTAATAATTTTAGAAATCGTTTACAAAACCAATCTTTCATTAGAGTGTTTAGGATTTATTTTATTGTTATGTTTTAGATTACATTTAGCTCTTGAAAACCACAGCAATTCCTTTGAGAGACGATCTTGGGAGTATACTTGTCGCTTACTTCAAGTGACTCGTGCACTTGCGAGCTTTTATAAAATACAAAATTTAGTTATCAAGTTTTTGGCGCCGCTGTCGGGGAATTGGCATTTTTGAAATTGTTATTTGTTTTCTTTTTAGTTTACTTACTTAATTTTTAGTCTTTGTCATTTTTTTCGTTTTTTCTTATTTTTGTGTTTTTGTTACTCGTTGGAGTCGTATAGTGTCTGGTGCTCTGATTTGTTGTTGTTTTTGATTGTGCATGCACAGTAGGAGATCTCTTGGAAATCCACTCGAGCCGTTTATAGATAACGTCAACAGGAGACGAGCACATTTGAGACCATCCGGCGCTAACATTTTGGAGGACGAGCAACCACCAACAATGGGAGAACATCTACCTCCACACAGAAAGATGACGATGAAGGAGTATGCAAGGCCAATCATTGGCACTGCAACTTCTTGCATCCAATTAAGGGAAGCAGCTCGAAATTATGAGATTAAAAACATACATTTTAATATGTTACCGTCTTTTTATGGGATTCCTAACGAAGATCCTCTAACTTTTATTCGTACGGTTACAAAACCCTACGGGTACGGTTGTTAACCGTACCTAAAACTCTACGGGTACGGTTAACAACCGTACCCGTAGGTCAACCTATAGCGACACGGGCTACGGGTACGGTTACGCGCTAAAAGACAACCGTACCTAAAAGTCTATAGGTACGGTTAACAACTGTACCTAAAAGCCTTTTTCCTTATAGTGAAACAAACCAAACGACTCAACCACTGGCATTAGAGGAAGTGAACTATTGGACAAGGCCAACAATGGAGAAATAGCGAACGACTTGACCACGGAGACCAAGCAGCACCACCAGCAAACACCCACTAGAAGAGCCAAAACACAAGCCGCAAGCATTGAAGAAATAGCTATAGAGAACAACCCTTAACGAAGAAATAGGGCTCCCTCAACGAAGCTGAGGAATGACCCACCACGCAGTGACAGAGGCACCGTCACCATCACAAGCCAATCTTGACAACAACTCTTAAAACTCTGATTGAAAACATGCAAAAATTTAGAGAGAAGGTGGAGAAACTCTCTCTCTCTCTAATTGCACATTTCCTTAATTCTTAAAATAAAGTTTTGGCACTCAAATATGTTCATTTTGGTAAAATTGTACAAAATATCCATTAAATATTATCCTATGTGATTTGTACATGCTGCTTCCATCCATTTATTGACATTGTGAGAAAAAGAACCAAAACATTCCTATTATAATAAAAAGTGTACTATAGTGTCCTTTTAAAATAAAAGGGGACTAAAATGTACATTTTAGTTAAAAATGAGGGCTGAAGGGGGTGTTTAATACTGAAAATGGTAAAAAAATTCAATTTTTCCTCTCTTTAATTATTATTATTATTTTTTTAAATTAGTATTTTTATTATTATTATTTAAGAACTCATGCTTCAAATGTTACTTTGCGTGAGTTAAAAATTCTCGCAAAATCTCATAATTCTAGTATTGATTTGCTTAAAATTTATGACTTTCATTATTCGTAACACAGTAATTTTAATTATTAAAATTAAATTCAATAATCTTATATATACTTTTATGTATTGACTTTGCGTTGTGATAATGTTAAAGAAAGCCATAGCCTTTCTTTGCTACTTCACTTGCAGAACATTCTTGATCTTCATGTAGAATCAGCCATACAACCTTGTTTGATGCTTGTTCACACAATGGCTTCATCGCTAAAAGTGAACATTGGATTTCCTAGGATCCCTGTCCAATTGAAAATTAGAGTCTGTTTATCCTGTGGGGATCAAATCACCTCTAGAATATAGTATGATATAGTTTCTCATTCTTAGAAAATACTTGAGAATGCACTATTGCAATTGAGTGATCTAATCTTGGGTTGGATTGATGTTGACTTAATTTGTCAACGACATAGTAGATATCAGGCCTATTACACAACAACGCATACATTAGACTACCATTTACTAATGCATACAACTAGGCCTTATAATCTTAGGAATTAAAGAAGTAACTTAACGATTATTATGGTGGGAGTAGTTCTGGTGACTAGGGAGTGCTTGTCAATTTAAGGTAAAAAAGAAGAAAGGAAGAAGAACTACCAAGGAAATCAAACTAAATCACACAAAAAATATAAAAAGAATAACAATAGATGTCATAACTGATAAAAGAAAGGAAAAAGGAAAAGAAATTGCTCAAAGCTCAAGAAAGACAAAGGGAGCACTTCAGAGTTTGGAAAAGCAGTTGTTGGCTCATAAGAGTTAGTTAGTGAAAATGTTCTATTTGTCTCATTTAATGATAATGATGATGAGTGTATTCTTGATTCAATGTACTTTTCATATGAAGCCCAACAGAGATTGGTTTGCTATATTACAAGAGGTTGATGGTGGCAAAGTTCTAATTGAAATGATGGAACTTGTAGCATAGCTGGTAAAGGTACGACGTAAATCAAGATAAATGATGACATTGTGAGAAAGTTAATCGATATGAGGTATGGCCCTAAACTTTGGAAGAACTTGATTTCATTGAACACTCTAGACTCTTTTTATTATTCATATACAGGTGAGGGTGGAGTTTTAAGAGTTTTTATAAGTGTCGTGACAGTTATGAAATGGAAGTTGAAAAATGGACTATAGATCTTACAAGTTAGCATAATGGTAAATGCAACCTAGGTTTCTTCTATATCTTATTCTAACCAAACCTATTTATGGCCTATAAGGTCATATCATATAAGTAAGCGAGGACTAGATGAGCTTAATAAGAGAGCGGCACGCTTGGAGCACACCAAACCAAAAAGTTGAATTTTGTGAACATTGTGTTTATGAAAAATAGAGTAGATCAAGTGAAGTTTAGCATCAAAGTTCACAAAACACAAAGGACTCATGATTACATTCATTTATACATACGGGGATCGTCGAGTGTTACTTTTCATAATGGAACAAAGTACATATTAACTTTAATTAATGATTATTAAAAGTAAGTTTGGATATATGTCTTGAAATAAAGAGTAAAGTATTCCTCAAGTTCAAGCAATGGAAAGCTCTCGTGGAGAAGCAGGTTGAAAAGAAGGTCAAGTAGTTTAGGACAGACAACATGTTAGAATTTTACCGTGATGAGTTCAATGAAGCATTCATAGGTATAGCTCGACATAAAAGTGTGAGGCATACACCACAACAAAATGGTATGATAGGACAAATGAACAAAACATTGCTTGAGAGAGCGCGATGCATGCTCTGTAATGTAAGCTTGCCTAAGCAATTTTGGGCAAAGTCATTTAACATTGAATGTTATTTAGTGAACATGTCTCTTTCTTCAACTATTGATTGCAAAATACTAGAGGAGATGTGAACAGAACTTACTACAAATTATTCAATTCTTTGTGTATTTGAATGTCCAGCTTATGTTTATGTTAATGAAGGAAAGCAAGAATCAATAGCCAAGAAAGACATAATTTTGGATTATTAAGATGGTGTCAAAGGTTACAAGTTGTGAGACCCTAAGGAGTCGAAACTCATGATCTATAAAGACATGAATTTTGATGAAACGACCATACTTAACCTAAGACTAAATAAAGGATATGATAACTAAGTTGAAGTTTATGATGCTAGTAAGAATGCAGAGCTTGAGATTAAAGTTACTAAGCAAGAACCAAAGGAGACGTATCAATAGAGCTCAAATATATCTTCCAAGAAGACAAATCAGGCCATTGCAACGATACAATGATTTTTTTGCTTTTGCATTCAACATGGAAGATAACATTGAAAAATAGGAACCAAGTTAATTTCATGAGGCAGTTACTTGTGATGAAGTGTTATAATGGATATGTGACATAAAAGAAAAGCTTATATCCCTCCACAAGAACCAGATTTGAGAGCTTATTGGGAAGCCATTGAATCAAAAGATTGTGGATTATAGGTGGGTATTCAAGAAAAAAGATAGAATGAGGTTTATAGTAAGGCTTGTAGCAAAGGGTTTCACACAACTAGCAGGCATTAACTTTAATGAAGTTATTTCTTATCTGGTAAATCATAGTTATATTCATGTGCTAATTTCTTTGGTGTATCTGCATAATCTAACGTTGGAGCAACTAAATGTTAAGTCGTATGACCTTTCTTCATGGTGATAAGGAGAAAAAGATTTATATGCAACAATTAGAATGATTTGTTGTATCGAAAAAAAAATCATGTTTGTTTGCTCAAGAAATTATTGTATGGTTTGAAGCATTCACCAAGACAGTGATATAAATGATTTGACTCATTTATAATTAGCATGTAAAAATGGAGTGAGTACGATAATTATGTCTATTATAGAAAACTGATGCGAACCCCGCAACACGATTCCTATCGACCCACCTAGCTACGAGGCTAGAGAACCAGAAGAAACGGTCCAAGACCCAACAACAATATTGGGAGGAGAAATCTAAGCAACACAACCAGATTTGACTGCAGGAAACTCACCTACACACATGGATATTACGCACCACCCACGGAGGAGAGGGTGAACGCCACAAAGGGGTGCAAATACCTTTGATAAGTTCTTGGTTTGGCTTGCATGGAAGCAAGGAGCTCATGGGCTCTCAATTTGTTTTCTAACAAATTTCATAAATGATCAAAGATTCAAAGATTACAAAATGAGCTGCCCAAATGTCTTTAAATAGGGCTCACACAAAAACCTAAAAGAAAAGACAAGATCTGAACCATTGGATTTGATCCAATGGTCAAAATTACAATTTTTACATTTGCGCCACGGCGGGTAAATATTCATGCCGCGGCGAGGAGGCTCGGATTACAAAAGCAATAGTAGGCGGGCCGCGGCGGAGTAAATTCCATGCCGCGGCGAGGAACCTTGGCCTTCAACCCGAGAGGTCTGTGCCGCGGCGCCCAAAAGCCATGCCGCGGCGCGCACGTCCTTGGTCCTCTGCGCGCACCTCTGCCCATTGCTGCGCGCGCGTCTGCTCGTCCTGCGCGCACATCTCCCAGCCTGCATGCCCAAAACAGAAACACCTGCACCGCGGCGCACATATTTCATGCCGCGGCGAGCATGCCTCGTCCAAAATACCACCAAAACAGAAAGTTGTTCACCGCGGCGGGGGAATGTCATGTCGCGGCGCAGCTCCAAAACTCAGCAACTCCACAATTAGCTCGGCACTCCCTTGTTTCGCATGTTGGTGCCATTGCTCGTGTTGTGGGGCGCCTTTCTAAGCCGTTATTTCACCCCCTTCTCGGCTTGGTCCATGATACGTGTCGGGCCTTATTAGTGGTGCGATTTGGTTCGTATCATTCCCTCCCTCTTCAAGAGAATTCGACCTCGAATTCGGACCTTCATCACGGGGTAAGTGTAGGAGTCCATCTCGGTTTTGCTCCTCATCATAATAGTCCTGCAAGAAAGAAAAGTAAGAAATAGACATTCTTTCATTTTTTTCTTTTCTTCCTTTTTTTTTGTTTGCCCCTTTTTCTCCTTGGGCATTTCATCTTTTTCTTTTCCCTTTCCCTTTTTTTGTTCTCCCTTGTTCTTGATCTTCAATTGATCTTCAACCACTTCTTTCGGGGTAAGGGGGATAAGGGTTATCTTACTTCCATCTTTCTCGAACGAGTACTTATTTTTATAACCGTCATAAGTCACTCGTCGATCATATTGCCAAGGCCGGCCCAAAATCATATGCCCAACCTGCATCGCTACCACATCACACAATACAACATCTTGATAATTTCCCATAGCAAAGGGTACCAAGACTTGATGTTCCACCTTCACCTCACCCTGATCATTCAACCATTGTAGTTTGTAAGGAGTGGGATGTTTGGTTGTTGGTAACCCTAACTTCTCAACTAGGGTAGTACTAGCAATGTTGGTACAACAACCCCCATCGATAATTAGGCTGCAGACTTTGCCATTCACGTGACATCGTGTATGGAAAATGTTTCCTCGTTGTGAATCCATGTCACTTTCCTTTAAGCGATCCTTGGGCTCTCGCCCTACCATAAGCAAGTCTCCTTTCACCGGAACTATCTCTTCCGCACTTGCTTCTTCCAATGGTGGCATCTCCTCACCATCACTCTCTTCATCAGTCTTCACCTCCCCATTTGCTTGCATGATCATTACTTTCTTGTTCGGACATTGGGACGCATAATGACCTTTTCCAAGACAACGAAAACAACTCACATCTCGATTTCGGGGAAAGGTTTCAACCTTGCCTTTTCCTTTATCTTTACTAGTCTCCATCTCTTTGCCCTTGTTGACTTCAAAGCGGGGCTTGGAGCTAGTTCCTTCTTCTCTCCTAAAATCTTGTACCCAAGGTGTTGGAGAAATTGGCCTTGGTGGTTGCATCTGGTTACTTCTTCTCTTGAATTGCGCTTCCACTTTGATTGCCATGTGGACCATGTCTTCCAACTCCACATAATGATGAAGCTCCATAACATTGGCAATTTTCGGATTTAGCCCACTCAGAAACCGAGCCATAGTGGCCTCTCTATCCTCCTCAAGGCTAGCCCTAACCATGGCTACCTCCATTTCCTTGTAATACTCATCAACCGATCGAAAGCTTGATGAAGTCGTTGCAATTTCTGATAAAGCTCTCGGTAGTAGTGGCTCGGAACAAATCTCTTCCGCATGATGGCTTTCATATCTTCCCAACTACTTATCGGTCTTTCTCCATTTCTCCTTCTTCCAACTACCAACTGATCCCACCAGTTCAAAGCGTAGTCAGTAAACTCGATCACCGCCAATTTAACCCTTTTCTCATCGGAGTAGTTGTGGCAAGTAAAGATATGTCAACCTTCTTCTCCCACTCTAAATAAAGTTTCGGGTCATTCTTTCCTTGGAATGACGGCATTTTCATTTTGATACTTCCCAAGCTCCGATCAACCTCATCATAAGGTTGGTGTGGGTATCTCCTTATTCCTCCCCGATCATGGCCACCTCTAGGCCCATGTCGTCTTCCAAAGGGCATCCTCCCTTCATCTTCATTATAGTTCTCTCCAAAACTATCTTCATCCAACTCTTCCACATAATGGGCTCTCCTATTAGGTCTTCCTACATTAGGAGCGACTTGTGGTGCCTCTTGCCCTAAGTTGGCAATAGTTGCTTCTTGACGTTCCATTCGTTCATTTATGTTAACCATGACGGCATTCATCCGTTCCATGGATTGTTGTAATGCCCTCATCATAAAAGTTGTATCGGGCCTTTCCTCTGAGCTATTCCTGTCAGACATGTTTACAACAACTAACACAAACAAACAGTTAACAATCAACAAATTGGAACTTTTACTCGTTACCTCACGTGTTTACACTCGAATTTGATTGCCATAGTGCTCGAAGCCCTATGACAAACCAAACCGTCCAAGTCTTCCACACAATTGTAGAATTTCACACTCAACAAGTATAGCTTGCAATATCCAAATGTATGGAACAAAGGAAACTAACTCAAGGTGTTTTGAAACCCTAACTCTATGAGTTTGGAAAGAAGTTCGATTTAGCAAATCCAATCCGAAAAATGCAAACAAACAAAGAAACGATCCGTTAAAGCGCAAACGACGCTAAAACGAAGAAATTTCTCAAATTCTCGGGAAATCAAGAATTCACTCTCTTTTTCTCTTTTCTCTCTTTTTTTTTTTTTTTTTTTTAATAAGCACCGAAATATCCTCTCTCTTCTTTTTTTTTTTTTTTTTATAAAATATCTAGCGAGATATTTTCGGGAGATATTTTCACGAGATATTTTCATGAGATATTTTCCGAGATATTTTCGGGAGATATTTTTCGGAAGATATTTATTTATTTATTTTTTTTTTAAATAAAGAGAAAAATGTTTGGCTCTCACTTTTCAAGAAGAAAAACACGTGTGTGATTACCAAAATACCCCTCTTCCACAAAAACGAATTTTGGGGAAAATTTTCAACACAAAATCCTCTCCAAATTCAACCAAGATAAGAAGCAAACAACAACATCACACAGGTTATTCCAGGAAATGTATTAAACACATAGAAACATAGAAGAACACAGAATTTTTTTGAAGGAATTTTTCTTGTTGCTATGAAACAAAAATGACAGAAATTTAAGATAGGAATCTAGAGTCTCAACCTAGAGCTCTGATACCAAATGATGCGAACCCCGCAACATGATTCCTATCGACCCACCTAGCTACGAGGCTAGAGAACCAGAAGAAACGGTCCAAGACCCAACAACAATATTGGGAGGAGAAATCTAAGCAACACAACCAGATTTGACTGCAGGAAACTCACCTACACACATGGATATTACGCACCACGCACGGAGGAGGAGGTGAACGCCACAAAGGGGTGCAAATACCTTTGATAAGTTCTTGGTTTGGCTTGCATGGAAGCAAGGAGCTCATGGGCTCTCAATTTGTTTTCTAACAAATTTCATAAATGATCAAAGATTCAAAGATTACAAAATGAGCTGCCCAAATGTCTTTAAATAGGGCTCACACAAAAACCTAAAAGAAAGGACAAGATCTGAAAATCCAATGGTCAAAATTACAATTTTTACATTTGCGCCGCGGCGGGCAAATATTCATGCCGCTGCGAGGAGGCTCGGATTACAAAAGCAATAGTAGGCGGGCCGCGGCGAGGAACCTTGGCCTTCAACCCGAGAGGTCTGTGCCGCGGCGCCCAAAAGCCATGCCGCGGCGCGCACGTCCTTGGTCCTCTGTGCGCACCTCTGCCCATTGGTGCGCGCGCGTCTGCTCGTCCTACGCGCACATCTCCCAGCCTGCATGCCCAAAACAGAAACACCTGCGCCGCGGCGAGCATGCCTCGTCCAAAATACCACCAAAACAGAAAGTTGTTCGCCGCGGCGGGGGAATGTCATGCCGCGGCGCAGCTCCAAAACTCAGCAACTCCACAATTAGCTCGGCACTCCCTTGTTTCGCATGTTGGTGCCATTGCTCGTGTTGTGGGGCGCCTTTCTACGCCGTTATTTCACCCCCTTCTCGGCTTGGTCCATGATACGTGTCGGGCCTTATTAGTGGCGCGATTTGGTTCGTATCAAAAACTCTCAAATGCCTTATTAATTTATTTGCTGCTTTATATCAATGACATGTTAATTGTGTGTAAGCATGCAAATGAGATCAACAAAGTGAAGCCATGGTTGATTGGTGAATTTGATATGAAAGATTTGGGTACTGTAAAGAAGATTCCTAGTATAGAGACTGTACGAGATCAAAAGTATGGAAGGATGTGCTTATCTCAAAGGAACTACATTAAAAAAGTTCTTGAGAGATTTGGAATGCATAATGCAAAGCTAATTAGTATTTCTTTTGCAGCTCATTTCAAGTTATCTACAAAAATTTCACTAGAAACAAAAGAGGAGAAATAATTCATGTCTTAATTACCTTACTCAAGTGCAATTGGGAGTCTTATAGATGCCATGATATATGCCAAATCAGATATTGCCTTGCAATGAGTATTGTTAGTCAATAAATTGATAACCCAGGGCAGACTCACTGGTAAGATGTGAAGTGGATTTTCGATACTTGAAAAGATCAACATATGTAGGTCTTGTACTTGGTAGAGGAGCTAACAGAGTTATTAGTTGTATTATTGGACTTTGTGATTCAGACTATGCTTCTAATCTTGATCATAGGAGGTTCTTGACAGGCTATATTTTCTCTTTTGGAGGTAGTACGATAAGTTGGCATGTGGTGTTAGAGTTTTACTATTGCCTTTTCGATGACAAAAGAAGAGGCAGAGTATATGGTAGCTATAAAAGTAATGAAAGAAGCTTTGTAGCCTAACAGCCTAGTTGGTGATCTTGTTATAAGTTAAAAGAACTTTACTGTGTTTTGTGTACTCAAAATACAATTAACAATAATCATTTGTACAATGAAAGGAAAATTACATTAATATAAGGGTCCACTTTATTCCTGATATCACAACATGAGGTGATGTGCTGTTAGAGAAGATTTATACTTCAGATAGTCCAACGAATATGATGATAAAGGCTCTCCCATTGGTGAAATTCAAACATTGTTTATATTTGGTTGATATACGTGGGTGTTCGTCGACATTGAAAACATGTAGTGCAACAACTGTGAATAACCTAAAAAGATTGCTAAGAGCTAGGAGAATCAAGCCAAGGCAGGGATTTGTTGTGTGGTGTGACTTGAATTAATAAAATTGATGCAAACATTAGCTTAAAGATGTCAATATTAACTTTACTAATATTGTTGTTGGTAAATAAGAGACATTTATTTTTAATCATTACATTCTATATTTAGATAATGACATAATTATACATATCTAAATTCATAATTTGTTTATTCCTTCAAAATTAAAAAAAAAAAAATTAAGAAGACAGGAGAACAAAAACAGAGAAGATTTAGAACTTATATTCATATATTCTATTATCAATATACAAACTTACATATAAGCTTTTATTTATTCTTCAACTAATATTTTTTTATCAAATATCTTTATTTTATTAAAAATTCATTTAACAAACAGATTAAATAAGTCATGTCATGTCATATCATGTCGGATTTTTTCGAGTTCAAATCATTCTCGTATTGTATCAGAATTTGCTATTATTTATACCGACAATTAACAATATTATTTTTTGGTGGGTGTGATAGTATATTTATTGAAAATACAACATTTTTAATGACTATTAGAGTATGGATAGTTTAGTGAATTTGGTATAAATATTTTATGAGTAGCTAACCTTTGTAACTATTTGGGTTGTAACTCCACCAAATGTTCAATTTTTTATTGGTTCAGTGGTTGCGATTTAATGAGTATTGCCATCGAATAAGGTGGGTCGTCATTTAATTTTTTTGGTTGGGATGTCGTAATGATGATCAGTACTGCGAATAAATAAAGTTATTTACTTACATTATTCATTACTTTTAAATTAAATAATGATATAATATTTTAAATTAATAAAATTTAAAATTAATACAAATAATTCTTTTTAAAAATAAAAATAACTAATAAATAATAGAGATAGAAAAATAATTGATGAGAATATTAGCAATGAATAACACCTCCCAAACCAAGTGATGATATGGTATACTCTAAACCAATAAAATTTAAGAATAATTTAAATATTTTTTTTGAAAAATATAAATATATAATAAGTGATAGAGAAAAAAAAAATGTGATTGGTGAAAATATACTCAATGAATAACACCTCCTAATCAAGTATGTGATTTGGGAGGTATTATTTATTGCTTTTGGAGTATATTCCCCAACAATTTTATTTATTGCTCTCTTTATCAAATATTAAATAGTTGTGTTTTTTAAGAAAATAATTGCACTAATCTTACATTTCATTATATTAGAGTATCATATCATTACTTATACCGAAAAAAATAAATAATTTCTTAGTGGTTTGGAGCATACGTAATATATAACTTTAAATAGGTTAAACTATATTATTATAGTCTCCAAACTCTGACTAAATTCACATATCGATTTTAAAATTTTAAATCGTATGATTTAGCCTCCAAATTTTAAAACTTCACATATTGGTTTCAAAATTTTTAATCATAAATAGTATTTTAGTAGTTACTTATAACTTATCTATGAAGTTTTAAAAGTTTGAGAACTAAATCATAAGATTTAAAAGTTATGAACTTATGGGCAAAGTTTTAAAGTTTATGGATAAAATCATAAATTTTTAAAGTTGAAGAACATATGTGTAAAATTACTCAAAATTTGGGAGTAATCAATTGTAATTAAGCCTTTTCAATAAAGAAAATTCAATATAATATTGTTAGAAAAAAAGTTGTATAAAGGGTGCGGTGTCATATAAATTTCTTAAATTAAGTCATTTGTTTTGTTTAGTTCTTTATATTAAAAATAATATTATTTTCTTTAGCTATAAAAAATTGGTCAATTAAAAATAAATTATATTATTTTAATAATTTTTTACTAGAAGAAAAACTTACACTAATTCGAGAAATATTGTAATCAAATATCTTAATCTTATTAAGTATACTTAAACAAAATTAAAATTTGGGCCACCCCCTAGCCTAGTATGGAAGCATCTAATAAGGGTATTAATTTATGTCTTAGTTAGATCGATCGAATTGAAGAATATAAATTGAATTAAATTTGTGCCAAATTTGAGCTAGCTCATTAGTCCGATATGAAATAAAATAAAATTTAATTCAAAAATAAGGAAAAGAAAAAGCTATATTAAAATTAAGTAATATTTCATCTATTTTACTCTTTATCTTTCATAATCCATTAGTTATTTTTTTATTCCCTTTTTCTCTGAAAAATAAACTAATAAGAGATGAATGATTATAATTTGTTTATTTTGTTACATTATTATGTTATATTTTTAAATGTTAATGCTTTTAACAATCAAATCTATTAATTTCTTTGGGAAAAAATCTACCCTTATTTAATTCCAATTAATATTATGAAGTTTTCATCTGCAAATTGATTAGGCATTAACCTTTGCACTAAAACTTCAAACCTCTTATTAGCATGTGTTAAGCTATTTTCTTTCAAGTAGTCCAATCCTACATTACATGATAGTGAAAGTCGTGTCTTATATGACATTCTATGTTATTTGGAGTATTCATTTTTCGATAAATACTTATGTATAAGTTATTAAAAATTCAGGATAGTTTATGTCAATTTGAGCCATCCCATTTGTGTTTTATTTGGATTTGATTTGAATTCGAAGTTATGTTGCGGTTTAAATTAAATTCGATTTAAATTAAAATTTAACTAATTTAAATTAAACTAATTCGAAGAAACTCAAACCGACAGAGCTTACAAGAATTGCCAAGTCTAGTATCTAGTTACATATTGTCAAGTTTCTTAAAATTGTCCAATTTTAAAAAATTAAAACCTAATGATCGGAGGACTAATAGTATTTTTTACAAATTTTATAATACTCGCTAAAATTTGTCTCTCTCCACCACTTTATATTTTTTAACATACTTGATTTATGTTCTAATCAACTGGAAAACTTGTCTCTATTTTAGACTGATTACATACGATGACAATTTTGTAGAGCTCATATTCACACCAAATTCCAAAATATGTACTTCACCAATAGGTGAAAAAACTCTTACTTAATTCTCCTAAATAATACTATTTCAATTAAGAATAATACTTTTTTTAAGGGGAGGCTCACATGTATTTACCCAACTGACAAACTGAAGTTTTGATAAATTTGTAGAATTCATATGCACCCTGGGATGACCTAATTCCAAAAAGTTATCCCCAATAGCTTAAGAGACTAATGATTCTTATAATTAAAACCCTTCAAGTAGGGGTGCGATTCTTACATGTTATATGTGTTTATGTTGTGTTTGTTAACATTTATGTACTGTTGTGTTTGTTAATATTCTTAAATCGTATTGTGTTTGTTAATATTCGTGTTCTTTTTTTTAGCCAGATTTATATATTCTTTAATATTATGAAAAACATAAATTATTTTTATCCAATTTATTTATTTATAATAATATGAAAACTTAATATATTTATAAGCACAAAAGTAATTAATTATTATTAAAAAAATAATTTGCATCGTGTTGGATTTTGTGTTTTGGAGCTTAGTCCGAATTGCGACCCTTACCTTCAAGCAACAATATACAACTCGATACCACTTACATAATATAAATCTAACAAATTTTGTATTTTAATGAATTATAATTAATGATAAAAATTATTTTACCCACGTAAATGATTTTATTGCCCTTTTGTGCTATATAGAATTACTCTTCTCCTAAACTCTGTCATAGTATAATGTGGTTTATATGATTATCTTCATTTTACACTAACATATACATTATAACACTAGTATCTTACCCTTCAATATACCACCAACAGAAGAAAGAAGAAAAAAAAAAGTTATAGAATTTGAATTGTATTATTGTAAGTTTTTAACACTCAATTTTTTTTATTTTTTTTTAAAATTACACTACTCACACGCCTATAATTAAGACTTAAACTTTAAATATTTTATATGTTACCCTTGAACCACAAGGTCACTGGTAACAATCAAATTTTATTTAAATGCAATAAAATGCTCGAGTTAGATATATACAATTAATATTCATGGTTGTTGGTAAACGACAATAAAAAAAACATTTTAAATAAAATAAATAAAATTGTCATAGATCTGTCTGAAAAGGCAACGTGAACGTCCACGGAGCTAGTTAGATGAATAGTTGATACTTCTCTCTTCAAATTTAAACCAACCCAACAATATTGAATTTTCGTGGATTATATATCACAATAAAAATAGAAAAATAAAAAAACAAGTCGTAAGAGTTGGCAATTATAGCTTCTTAATTATCTATAAATAGTATATAATGATGTGTTGCCCAATCAAATGCTTCAAACCTTCATCCATTTATGGTTATCTTCATAACTACTATCTTCCTTTTTCTCCCTAATCTATATCTCTCTCAAAATAGCTAATTAAGATATCATTTCAGTCTTGAAAACTAAGTCTTTTCCTTGTTTAGGTTTAGGATAACAAACAAGACCCCCAAAGATTTGTATATTTTATTAAGACAACTTCTTTTTTTTCCCCCTTAAAATTTGTGTCTTATAGAATTGTAATAAGTTAATTTAGAGAGCTTGTAAGATATATGGCTTGTTTGGTCAATTCTCGCACAGGAAGAGATTTGCAGAGATACAATATGGGTCGACGCCAAGTTGTTGGGTATAATATTTTTTATTTTTTAATTATTATAAATATATGTATATATTTTGTTTTTTGAAATAATTACATTACTTATTTAGGTATGCAATCGTAATTATAACTCGAATTTCAGACCTTTTACGTGCCCAAATGAGTTCATGTAGTTGAAGCAAAGCTGGTTGGCATTTTTTTAATTACCATATTTTTTAAGGCTATATATGCATCTAGGTTGTGATTTATAATGACATATGAATTGGTTTTAATTGAAAATATATAAAAAGGGTAAATAGATATGAATTTTTTTTTTTTTTTTTTAAATAACTTAACTCATGCCTTAGTATTAAGGTGAACATAGATATGAATTAATTATTGTAATATAATATATTTTGCAGATGTATACCTTATAGATACAGAAATAGGAATGATGGCGCAATTAGCAATGAAATAGAAGTTCTTGTTATCAGTTCACAGAAAGGCCATGCCTTAATGTTTCCCAAGGTAATATCATATAGCTTTATAATTGCCAGTGTGCAATAATAATAATAATAATAATAATAATAATAATATTGTATTTAAAAATTAAGGGGAGAATTTTTTATTTTATTTTTTATTATATGGTTATTGCTATCTTTTAGGGAGGTTGGGAAGTTGATGAATCTGTAGAAGAAGCAGCTTGTAGAGAATCGCTTGAAGAAGCCGGAGTTCTTGGTGTTATTGAGGTTAGTTAATTTCTTGAATTTTTTTATATTTTGTGTTTATAAACAACATTTTGAATATATTGAAAGTACCTTTTAAAATTTTGAGCATGAATCCTTAATTCCTTTCGAAGAAGTGATTTTGGATAAATTAGTATGTTTCTAGAGTCGTTACTACATTAGTGTATTCTGTCTATTTAAAATCACTTATAATGCCCCAAACACACAAACATCTTAATTAAAGATTATATTAAAATTAGTGTTAACTAACCTATTTTTATGAAATTACTTCCGTTATAATAATTTTTACAATAAAGACATCCAAAATTACTTTTATTTGCTTAAGTTAGCACTAATAATAATGAAACTTCCTGACAATTGCTGACCACCAACCACCAAGCTACCTAATAAAAGTAGTCAATTTCATATGGCCAATAGCCCATATAAAAAGATGGTTGCAGGTTTCAACCCACGTCATGGACTATAGTCCACTTAGCAACAAAAAATGTTTTAATTGATTTTTTCTTCTGTTGTACTATTTTTTATTTTTAATCTTAGTCAATTTATATTCAAAAAAATTTTTTTTTTTTTTTTTTTTTGGAGGAAAAGTTGGGTATTTATCACTAGGTTTTTTGTAGCTAACTTGAGTGACTTTTATGCTTATAAATACATGTATAAAAATAAAAATAAAAATATATTTATATTTAAACATGTGTTCAAAATTAGTGAGGAATAAAAAATGAAAGCACTATTTAAAGATAATCATCTCATGCAATTTTTTATAATAAAGTCGGTTATCAAAATTACTTAAGAGAGTTCATATAATATGATTCATAAATATTGCAGTGTGAATTAGGAAAATGGAGCTTCCTTAGCAAAAGCCAAGGTACATATTATGAAGGATACATGTTCCCCTTGTTTGTAAAGGAACAACTTGATTTTTGGCCAGAGAAAAACGTTCGAAGAAGAATATGGGTATGTACTAATTTATAGAATTTATGAGAGAGAATTATAATTTTTTTTTTAAATAACATATTTCACACTCGCACACTGATTTATATTACGATATTTGAACACACTTCTTCTCAGTGTCTATTTGAAGCATATGTCATTATACTATAAGGTAATTAGGACATCGTAATGATAATTATTTAAATACATATACATAGATGACAGCTCCTGAAGCAAGAGACGTATGCCAACATTGGTGGATGAAAGAAGCTTTGGATATTTTGGTTGAAAGGCTAGCTTCTCTAACCCAACGTAAGGAAGATGATCAACTAGTATTGGCATCAACTCATATTTAGCAAACAGTATTAAGGTTTTAATGTATATATTGCTAAAAGGAGCCTTTGTACAACCAGAAAAATAGATTGGTTATGGTCAAAAATTAGGTAAGTATCTATGTAGAAAGAGTTATATAGTTGTGTGCACTACTGAGATTTAATGTAGATATTTAAGGTAGTTAGTTATAATTGACGTGGAAGGTTGTTTCTCATACACTAATCAGCTATCACTCATATGTAACAAAGAGAACAACATATAATCTTGAGATATTTTCCTCAATCTCCTGTACTTCTCTATCTTTTTGTATTATTATTTATGTTATCAGTTATTGAGGTTTTTCAAGAAAGTGTAAGTTCATGTTGGTTTGTGTTAGCATTCATATGTGCAAAATACAAAGTCCATATTTTTACTTGGTGTTTCTATTAGTCCCTATGTAATGTTGATTTCTAATGGTTCAGTATCAACACGTAGAACACAAATTGTAAATTTTCAAGTCATGCACACCACTTTTAGGGGTTTGCATCACTACTACAAAAAAGACATTTAGGGACGGTTCCGTTTCGAGTCGTAACAGTCCCGTATGCAGGCGTCCCAAAAAGTGACACTTTTAGGGACGGTCAAAAGTAAAATGTAACCGTCCCTAAAAGTTTAACAACCGTCCCTAAAACCTTTTAGTTGAAGTTTTTGGGGACGGTTATGGTTTTTTTTTTTTTTTTTTTTTAAATTTCAATATTATGCTGATCTTATACAAGTAATTACCTGTAAAATGCTGAAAAAATATATATATTCAAAATCACAAGAACGACAATATTACTGTTTACATATCATTACTAATTAATGATTACAATATAATTAGTGATTAGTCACAAAATAATTGGAGTTAAGAATTCTCCAATATATACATTAAACTAAACATATAACAGACCTAGCTAGTTAATTACTAACAAGTAGTAATTAATTACAAAATTTGGTCTAATTCTCAACTAAAATATTAATAACCGTCCTAATATAAATTATATATAAGCAATTTCAAGTTCTACCTATTCTGTTAATGATAAACGTACACCATTCATGCACGTTTAACCGCTTCTAAACTGGGTATGTCAGCAAGCCCATTAAGATCAGTGGTGCCACTTGGCGGTGGCTTCCCAGAAGCAATAGGTAAGGTTGATGAGTTTGGTGCAGTCCCATAAATAACTGTAGCAACAGATGTAGAAGGGACTGATCCATGTTTTGCTCCATCTGAAGTAGATAGTAGTGTCTTCAGCCCCTCTTTTGCTCCAAGGATGGTTGCAGCATAAGAACTTGAGCTAGCAGCACCCTTCTTCAACTGCAAAATTCAAAATCGAATCAGAAGAATCCATACTAAAGAGAAAAGGAATAGCTGCAATCAATAAGGGAAAGTAGGGCGTAGAAAATGAATTGCAAACAAGAGGGGAGAGGCCAGGGGGAGAGGGATTGCCAAACTGGTCTATGGATTTCTAAGTTATACAAGCAGCTTACCTTCTTCAGTTTCTCTGACAATTCCTTCTGAATCTATAAAGCTTTCTTAGCTTTTGCTATCGCATCAAGAGACAGACTTTCACTTTTTCCAGCAGTTGATGACGCCTCATCTGTACTATATTTTTCATGAATCTCAAGAGATACGGTAATACTAACTCCCTTATTTTCATGGGTGGTAGAAATCATAGATACGTGTAGTACTCAAAATTATTTCATTGAAAATTAATTAAAGTTGCTAACAAAACAATATCCATACTTTTATTAAGTACGTGTGAGCTGCATAATGGTTAAGTTAACCATACCAAAAAAAAATATTTGAAACAAATTCTACAAAAATAAAACTATACTTATTTTTAAAAACTGTAATTTGATAATGCAAATTAAATCCAGAACACGAGGCGGGGGTAGTGGGTGCAATTAATCCAAAAAAAAACAACCCTATGTGTAATTTAATAAAAGAAAACTCAAAATAGAAAGAGAAAAAAGGAAACAAACTGTACAAAAAGAAAACAATAAGGAATATTCATATTGAATCTTTAGTATCTCAGTGCTTCTAACTCAGTGAATGACAATTGATCATATATTGTACATATATAGTGGCTGGTGTAATTCTGTTAGCACCAGAACCAAACATGCACAGCAGTATTTCTGTCAGTGACTTAATTAATTACATGCAGCAAGCTGCAAGCCAACACTAAGCCCTAAACTTATACACCATGTGCAGCTGACGTGTACAAACTAAACTAACACATATTGTGCAGGTCAAGTATACAAACAAAACTTATACATTATGTACAGATCACGTGTACAACTAGTAGCAACATAATTATACAACTGATAATTGGATAATTATGAACTTAATTCTAAATACCTCCACTCCCCCAACCTATCACCCTCTTGGTGAAACTAAATGATAAGCAATATAAAGGCATAAAATTCTACTACCTACCAGATTTCTTGATGGTTCCCTCAAACGGGACTTATTGGAGTCTTCAAGATTCACTTGTCAAGAGGTGGTTCTTTGGGTCAGTTTCAGCTTGTAAAAAGGATGCCTACAAATGGGGGGGGGGGGAATACTCAAAACGTTGGGTGGAAATACTCAAAAAGTTGTTTATAAAGAGAAGTGAGAGCTCAAATTTTCTGAAACACAACATAGGATGGCAAAGATAAATGGAAACAAAAACTTACCTGCATATCATTAATCTCATAACTATAGATACATTAAGAAACGCCCAATATTAAACTTGTAGCTCAAAAAAGAATACAAACGATGTGAAAGAAGTAAAATTATACAAAAATAAATGTACAGCTAGAAGAGAGGATGTGAAGATGAACAACTAATTTGTACATTGTTCTTACTGCAGACAGGACAGAAGAACATGAGTATCATTCCCAAAACTGTAAGCCTTAAACCTTATTCAGGTATTTAAATGCACTTCAGAAAAACATAATGTTTAAGATAAGCAAATGGTTCATAGTAAAAGCACATGCAAGAATCAACACCTCAGACAAAATATTCCATACAAACAAATACAAGCATGAGAAGTGAAGAAGAAAGATAGAGGAAACTCACATTCCCCACCGGACCATTCCAACTGTCAGTAAAATTGACACCTTGGGCGTTACCAAATTGCTCATCACCTTCTTTCTTGACCTTTAACTTCAGTATTTTTCAGTTCAACACGATGTTCCCCAGCTCTATAATCGCTTTCTTCTTCATCCTTAACCCGACGATCCTCGAACTTCCTTCCCTCCTAGTGACAGCCATTCGCTTCATGTCCATCCTCAACAGCCTTATCCCCAAATTGTCTCCTCTTCTTCCTCTTATCCTCTGAAACATTAGTCCTCTTTTGACCGCCATCACCACATATCACACATTAATACATTTTCATACATTTGCATATACACACTTAGGAAAAAATATTATAAATAATTTTTACAAATTAATATTATTAAAAAAAAAAAAAAACAGATCTTGCGGCCCATTGCCAAAAATTATATATTAATTCATATATATATATTGCAGGAAAAAAAATGGTGAAGTGTAGCCGTCCCTGACCTGATCGGTGCGGCGCGGCGCGGCGGTGGAGAGCTACCGTGGAGGATGCCGTGGAAGCGCGCTGTGGCTTGGACGGAGGAGCTGCCTGGTACGCGTTGCTGCAGTGGACGCGCGTTGCTGCAGACGACGGATGACGGCGCTGTGGCTTGGACAGAGGAGCTGCCTGGTACGCGGACGATGGACGACGGCGACAGTTGGGGCGGCAGTGGAGGCGCTGGGGGGGGGCTGCTTTCCTTAGGGTTTTCAGAATAATATCGCACGATAGCTGGTGTGGGATGTTTATAAAGGACATTTAGGGACAGTTATTAACCGTCCCGAAAGGTAACACTTTTGGGGACGGTTAATAACCGTCCCTAAATGTCTTTTACGAAAAGTTACGCCCAACCGTCCCAAAATCCCACTTTTAGGGACGGTTCACCGGATTTTTTTAAAAAATAACCGTCCCTAAATGTATATATTGTTGTAGTGCATATAGATTACATGTTTAGGGTGAGTGACAGTCATCAATCCCTTGAGTTGAAATTTTTTGAGCTTGGGTAAAATAAGGTAATGCAAGATAGGATAAATTGTACAATCCCACATTGCTTGTGAAAGAATGATTGTAATGATTCATAAATGTAATTATACTCAAAATGATATAAGGTCTTTCGGGTGGAAGCCCAAGAGAAAAACAATGCGAGCCTAGATTCAAAGTAGACAATATCATATTATGTGTTAGAGTAGGGCATTACAAGGTGTGTGTTTGTCTTAAATGTTTGTGGTTGTATTTGTGGAGCTTGTTTAGGGCTTGCAACAAGGTGTTCCACCGAGGTCCTCAACAATGACTCGGCTAGGCCAGCAAGGGTTAGCCAAGTTGTTCCTAGTGAGCCCCTTGCGAGGCTATGGACCTTGCCAAGTGGTCAGCGAGGCCTTGTTGTGAGGCAGTCAAGGCTTCCAAAAGGTTGGATTTCTTTTATAAGTACTCATCACATTTAATGTTTTTGTTATTTAGAAATTATAGGGAAACTCTAGTATTTTCAAACTCAAATTTTGAAATAATACACTTTAAAACTTGATTTGTGAAAACTTAATTTGGGGGGTTTAATTAAAAATAATTGAAATGAATATGTAGTTTGTCTATATAGGTTCATGGGCATGGGAGTTGTCGATCCTAGGTTGCTTTCTCACTATGTCATTGGTAATTAACCACATCAGATGGTGATGGAGCTCCAAGGATGAGTTGGAAAACTTGATTAGGTGTTGCGTAAACAACTTTTGGAATCTTAGGTATGGTTGAGTGTAGTGCTCCAACTAATTAAAATATTTGCTTTTATATTTCTTTTAGTTATGAACTATTTATTTACTTTATATAGTTATTTGCTTACTGCTGTGGTTTTCATTACAATCCATAAATATTACCATATAGATGTTTGATCTTAGGTAGATTTATCATGTTACATGTTGTATTGTGTATGATCGCATGTTAAGTTAGTACAATTAGTTTTGTTACCAAAGATGTGTACTTAAATGAGGCTTTGAGTTGATTGCAAAGCATTCTTTCTTTACTACATTCCTTATTTTTGCTTGTTTATGTTATTGCTTTACTTATCTATTTATCTGCTTCTATCTTTTATTATATATTCATTATTTTGCTATTCTACTATATATTTTTTGTTTCTGTTGTGAACAAGAAGTCATGTGAGATGACTGTTTCACCTTTCTCTAGTCTGTAAGTACCTAATGAGGACATTCAATTGGAATGAGAGTGACTACATGCTATTGGGCTTGACCGCTTTGTTGTTGATCACTTTCTTGCTTTTCTTTTCACATAAACACTTTCACCAAGATAAATTTCGATAAAGGAGGAAATGTAGGCAAATCTCTACTTTTCTATGGCATGAACTATGCTATTGAAAGTCTTAAATGTACATCTTCTTTTAGTTGCAAGGAGACCGCATTTGATTCCAAGTTCAATGATGCACAAAAACTTGATAACCAAATTTTGTAATTTATAAAAGCTCGCAAGTGCACGAGTCACTTGTAGTAAGCGACAAGTATACTTCCAAGATCGTCTCTCAAAGGAATTGCTGTGGTTTTTAAAATAGCTAAATGTAATCTAAAAACGTAACAATAAAATAAATCTTAAACACTCTAATCAAAGTTTGGGTTGTAAATTGTTTCTAAAATCATAAAATTACTAAAACAATAAAAGTAAGTGCGTGAAAGTTTTGTTGAAACGATGAGATGAATGAGTGTGGGAAATTGGTTAGTAAACTAATCATGGATGACTTGATTTATGTGGTTTTGACAATTAACCACGAAAAAGTAGAATTTAATGATTATTTTCTCTAACTCTAGAAAATCCCAAATCAATGGTGATTTTCCCTCAATTAACTAATTAGCTTCTTTGATCCAGTCCGTTAATTAGTTAATTAGCCTTAAATCCAGGAAAATAGTTTAATCACCTAATTCAAGACAAATCAATGCACTTAAACTAGGTTCATGCTCAAGAGTGCGTAATTGAATTCAGATGGCGTTTCTAAAACTCAACCCTAAAATGTTTCATACATTCACAAATCAAATTGATCAGAAATAATTGATGAACATACGTATTAAGAACAATGACCATGAATAAAATCACTAAATCATAAAATTATCCACACAATCAATCATCCACTCATAGTTACATTACCAAAATCCCACACATAAAGAGTTTAGTTACTCATAATGAAATCCAAATCAATATTTTTCATTACAAATAACATTCTATGAGTTCTTAAAGAGAAAAGAGATTACAAATAATAAATTACCCCACTTCCACTTTTCAAACAAGCCCTTGATGTTGGATGATCACCTTCTTCAAGATTGTTAAAGGAGCTTCAATGGAGGAGCATTAATTGAATAATTTTCTCTCTAAAGGGTGTGGAGAAGAAGAAGAAAAATACTGTTCACGAGTTTGTGGAGGCTCAAAAGTCATATCCTTTTGTTGGAGGCTGAATGATGTATATATAGAGGCTAGGAAAATCATGTGTCCCCTTTAGGTTTTCCTTTTCTGTAAAGGTTTCCATAAAGAATTCATGCGTGTGTGGCTGGGGGAATTGCAATCTACGTGCGCGCGCCACGGCGCGCCTTTTTCTATGCCGCGGCGCAGCATGTGAAACTGACTTACGAATAAAAACAGAAACCTTCTCGCCGCGGCGCACAATACTCATGCCGCGGCGCGCAATGTTCTTCAGAATTTCGAACCAAAACAGAAAGTCCCTCGCCGCAGCGCACCTTATTCATGCCGCGGCGCTCCTTGTTTTCTTGATTTCCTAGGATGCAACCCGAGAGCCTCTCGCCGCGGCATATGTTTTCTTCGCCGCGGCGCGCAATGTTGTTGGTGCCATGTAAATGTCCTTACATAATTTGCTGATTCTCGATGTAAGGGCTTACATTCTTAAGCTCTTGTTGGTCCCCCTTACATAGTAAATTGCTCCCAATGCAAGGCTTACAGTCTTTAACACATTTTGCTTCATTTTTGCTCTCTTTGACCACATTTCTTCCCAAACCTACTTTGACCTACAAAATAATAAAATACCCTCCAAAACAAGATTATATTGAGATTAAATGTAAAATAGATGCTTAAAAATATAACAAATAGTAAGTCAAAATAGTGTTCATCAAATACCCCCAAACCTACATTTTGCTAGTCCTCAAGCAAAACTAAAATTAAAAAGCCAAATAACAAAACTAAAATTAAAGTTAACAAAACTTGTCATGCTTTAGTTTCTTTCCAATTCATAACAAAACATTTATGCACCAATTTATCCAACATTTTAACACATCAAGATTCACCATTTAGATCAATTTCGCTTCACAAGTCTAAATCCCAATACTAAAAGTGTATCAACATTGATTCCCCCAAACCTAGTGTCAAGAATGTGAATTCGTTTCAACTCTAATCCTCACGAGAATTACTCTCTAAATCGCACCGATCCTATGGGTTCAAGCACTCATCAAAATATATGCGAATAGAAGTTATGTAAAGAAACGAGCTAATAGGTTCGCATATGATTAAACAAGAAAGGCTCAAAAGTGCATAACATTGATCTCATGAAAGGAATCAAATGAAAGGATTTACGAAGAAATCACATTACTAATCTCATGCATCAATTAAAATCCTCAAGCAAAAATTTCAAGTGTGCCATAAAATGAAAATGCTTTGACTTTAAGGGAACTTATTTCCTATTTCTCTCTTTTTTTTTTGTTAACCATTCATACTTGAAGAACTTAGGGTCATAATAAACTTATTATCTCTTCTTCTTTTTTTTTAGACCCATATACATATGTAATTTGTGAATGGTTACTTCTTAGCTCTTTTTTTTTTTTTTTTGTATTTGATATAGGAATTCCTTTTTATTTGTTTTTAAAGTCAAGCACGAATGAAATAGGCAAACACTTCAAACTTTACTTAAGTCATTTAATCTAAGCAATTCAATTAAGCACATGATCCCTCATTAAATGTTTAAAATCCTAACATTCAATGCAAAAACCTATAGAGATCATCTAACAATTTGAAATGATATGAAAGGTGTTTAAAAGAGTAGAAGAATATTTATCTCTCCAAATAAAACGTTAAGTGCTCAACAATATTCTCACAAGGTAGTCTCCACTATTCAATTCCTAAACACAAGATTTGGGTTCATCTTAGTTTCAACATCAAAAGCATGAAAAACAGATTGCAAATTAAAACCGATCCTTACAACAAACCTCAAACATTTTAAAAAATCAGATAAACAATGCATAAAGACTAGTTATTCATCAAAAATTGACCAAAGCATGAAAATGTTGTTACCAATCAAAAATGCAAAATGCACCCCCAAACCTAAACTAAACATTGTCCTCAAGGTTTTCAACTACACACATGTTCAGAAAAGAATTTAGAAGGGCAAACAGAAAATTAAATTAAACTTAACGAAGGTAAAAGAAAAGATAGATAGTACCTAAAACGGTGGGTTGCCTCCCACCAAGCGCCTAGTTTAACGTCTTAGCAAGACGATGCTCACTCTTATCATGGAGGTCTCAATCCATCCTTGAAGTGCTTGCTTCCTCCTCTCCCTTTGCTCCTCTTAAAACAAGGCTTCATGTCACCTGAAAAAGACTTAAAACGAGTATTACATGCATTACAATCTTTTCCAGGATAGAAAAACTCACAATCCAGGTTTTTAATATGTGAACACTTGACATGGTCTTTGTAGGCCTTATCCTGAATTGAGTTTGTAAGTGTTTCCTTCACCCTCCTATCTGTAGATGAAACATTAGTTTTATGGCATGTATCCTTCTGCATATGATTGTCAAAAACAGGTAAATCATTAGAATCTGGAACAACATAATTACTAGCAGAAGAAATATGAGCAGTAAGTAAAGGGTTAAACACTTGGAAGTTTATAGTCTCTCCTAAGACTCTCATTGTCAACTTCCCTCTTTGGACATCAATGATAGTATTGGTGGTAGCTATGAATGGCCTACCAAGAATAATAGTGTGTTCATTGTCCTTAGGAATAGTGTCTTCCATTTCCATAACTACGAAGTCGACCGGTACAATTATGCTCTTCACTTGTACCAACAAACCATCAACTATTCCCTTAGGATATCTAATAGATCTATCAGCAAGGTATAGTGACATATTTGTGGGCTTAAGATCCCTCAAACCTAGTTGCAAGTACACAGAATATGGCATGACATTAATACTTGCCCCTAAGTCTAACATAGCATTCGACACCATCTTATCTCCCAAAGTGATTTTGATATTAAAACTACCTGGATCCTTTAGTTTGGGGGGTAGTTTCTTTTGCAACACTACACTAGCCAGTTCTGAAACTACTACTTTCTCCTCATTCTTATACTTCCTCTTGTTGGAGAGTAGGGTTTTGAGAAATTTTGGATAAGATGGAATGCCCCTAATGATATTCAACAAAGGTAAGTTAATATTAACTTTAGAAAGTGAATTAAAAGTTTCATGAAATAGCTTATCCTGATCAGTCGCCTTTACGGGATGTGGGAGTGGAATCGGAGGTCTGTATGGATTAGGTGACTTGTGAAGGGATGGACGTTCGGTTAACTCTTTAAGGCTCTTCGTACACTTTACAGAAGGTCTTAGGCCTTCAATGTCCTCAGCTTGACTTTCCTTGGGAATTGCATGCTTCCTTCCTGTATCTCCTGCATCTATAAACAAATCATCAGAATGTTCAGTAAAATTATCGTTTAGGACCTCACCACTTTCAATCACTGTGATAGCATTCAATTGTTCAGGCATCTTCCCTTTATCTTGCTTGTGTACGTACTCAGTCAATTGTCCCACCTGAGTCTCTATCCTTTTCATGGAGGCCTCTTATATCTTGACTTACTTGAATGAAGGAGTTCAAATTATCCTCCAAACTTGGTTTGTTAGGAAGAGTAGGCTGTGAATTGTTGTTGTTTGGATGATGTGGGAAGTTATTCTGAGCATAGCCTTGATTGTTATTTCCCTTCCAAGAGAAATTGGGATGACTTCTCCAACCAGGATTATACGTGTTCGAGTAGGGATCATTCCTTGGCCTTGGTTGGTATCCCTCCATAGCATTAGCTTGCTCATAACTTGTACCTGCATTTTGATCACAAACAAAAGGACAAATGTTAGCACCATGTCCGTACGTACTACAAATACCGCATACCTCTTGAGTTGGTGTGTTCTTGGAGGTGAGGAGTGCGATTTGTTTTGTCAGCTCCGCAATTTGCATTGCCATATCATTTCCCGGAGCTACCTCGTTAACTCCCATCCGTCGTCCTCTAGAGCTCTTTTGTTGGGAATTAGCACCCAACATCTCATATAGGTCATATGTCTCATCAGCGGTCTTTTCTCCCATTGCTCCTCCCGCGGCATTATCCACAGTAAATTGACATTGTTGTGTCAGCCCGTCATAGAAGAATTGATTTTGGAGTTGCAACGGAAAGTGATGGTGTGGGCACTGTATTAGAAGCAATTTGAAGCGATCCCACGCCTCATGAAATGGTTCTCCGTCCATTTGAGAGAACGTTGCAATTTTGGTCCTTAGGTCCGCAGTCTTTTGGTGGGAATAGAATTTTTCCATGAACTTGTTGAACACTGCGTCCCAAGTTGAAAGAGATCCAGGCGGAAGAGTCATAAGCCATGACTTAGCTTTATCTTTGAGCGTGTACGGGAAACATCTCATCCTTAGCTGATCCTCATTTAGCCCTTGTAGCGGAAAAGTCTGCACAGTGGTATAGAAATCACGAATAAAAGTCAGAGGATCTTCGTTAGGAATCCCATAAAAAGACGGTAACATATTGAAATGTATGTTCTTAATTTCATAGTTTCGAGCTGCTTCCCCTAATTGGATGCAAGAAGTTGCAGTGCCAATGATTGGCCTTGCATACTCCTTCATCGTCATCTCTCTGTGTGGAGGTAGATGTTCTCCCATTGTTGGTGGTTGCTCGTCCTCCAAAATGTTAACGCCGAATGGTCTCAAATGTGCTCGTCTCCTGTTGACGTTATCTATGTACGGCACGAGTGGATTTCCAAGAGATCTCCTTCCGTGCATGCACAATCAAAAACAACAAAACATCAGAGCACCAGACACTATACGACTCTAACGAGTAACAAAAACACAAAAACAACAAAACAAAAAAAAATAAAGATTAAACAGTAAACTAAAAAGAAAACAAATAAAAATTTCAAAAATGCCAATTCTCCGGCAGCGGCGCCAAAAACTTGATGCACAAAAACTTGATAACCAAATTTTGTAATTTATAAAAGCTCGCAAGTGCACGAGTCACTTGTAGTAAGCGACAAGTATACTCCCAAGATCGTCTCTCAAAGGAATTGCTGTGGTTTTTAAAATAGCTAAATGTAGTCTAAAAACGTAACAATAAAATAAATCCTAAACACTCTAATCAAAGTTTGGGTTGTAAATTGTTTCTAAAATCATAAAATTACTAAAACAATAAAAGTAAGTGCGTGAAAGTTTTGTTGAAACGATGAGATGAATGAGTGTGGGAAATTGGTTAGTAAACTAATCATGGATGACTTGATTTATGTGGTTTTGACAATTAACCACGAAAAAGTAGAATTTAATGATTATTTTCTCTAACTCTAGAAAATCCCAAATCAATGGTGATTTTCCCTCAATTAACTAATTAGCTTCTTTGATCCAGTCCGTTAATTAGTTAATTAGCCTTAAATCCAGGAAAATAGTTTAATCACCTAATTCAAGACAAATCAATGCACTTAAACTAGGTTCATGCTCAAGAGTGCGTAATTGAATTCAGATGGCGTTTCTAAAACCCAACCCTAAAATGTTTCATACATTCACAAATCAAATTGATCAGAAATAATTGATGAACATACGTATTAAGAACAATGACCATGAATAAAATCACTAAATCATAAAATTATCCACACAATCAATCATCCACTCATAGTTACATTACCAAAATCCCACACATAAAGAGTTTAGCTACTCATAATGAAATTCAAATCAATATTTTTCATTACAAATAACATTCTATGAGTTCTTAAAGAGAAAAGAGATTACAAATAATAAATTACCCCACTTCCACTTTTCAAACAAGCCTTTGATGTTGGATGATCACCTTCTTCAAGATTGTTAAAGGAGCTTCAATGGAGGAGCATTAATTGAATAATTTTCTCTCTAAAGGGTGTGGAGAAGAAGAAGAAAAATACTGTTCACGAGTTTGTGGAGGCTCAAAAGTCATATCCTTTTGTTGGAGGCTGAATGATGTATATATAGAGGCTAGGAAAATCATGTGTCCCCTTTAGGTTTTCCTTTTCTGTAAAGGTTTCCATAAAGAATTCGTGCGTGTGTGGCTGGGGGAATTGCAATCTGCGCGCGTGCGCCGCGGCGCGCCTTTTTCTATGCCGCGGCGCAGCATGTGAAACTGACTTACGAATAAAAACAGAAACCTTCTCGCCGCGGCGCACAATACTCATGCCGCGGAGCGCAATGTTCTTCAGAATTTCGAACCAAAACAGAAAGTCCCTCGCCGCAGCGCACCTTATTCATGCCACGGCGCTCCTTGTTTTCTTAATTTCCTAGGATGCAACCCGAGAGCCTCTCGCCGCGGCATATGTTTTCTTCGCCGCGGCGCGCAATGTTGTTGGTGCCATGTAAATGTCCTTACATAATTTGCTGATTCTCGATGTAAGGGCTTACGTTCTTAAGCTCTTGTTGGTCCCCCTTACATAGTAAATTGCTCCCAATGCAAGGCTTACAGTCTTTAACACATTTTGCTTCATTTTTGCTCTCTTTGACCACATTTCTTCCCAAACCTACTTTGACCTACAAAACAATAAAATACCCTCCAAAACAAGATTATATTGAGATTAAATGTAAAATAGATGCTTAAAAATATAACAAATAGTAGGTCAAAATAGTGTTCATCATTCAACATAATTGGGAGTATCCTATTAAGGCTTTAGTCGACAGATCCCAAGTTTAGAAGCCCATGGAGAAATGGAGCAAAGAAGAAAGAAAGAAGTGTGACTTGAACATTAAAGGGCTATGCACAATCATGAGAGTTGTCACACATGTTGAGTACCAACGCATTTATGCTTGCAAGTCATCAAAAGAAGCCCGAAATTCCAAGTTTGGCATGGGTGGGAGTATCCTATAAAGACTTAAGCAATGGATCCCAAGTTCAGAAGCCCATGGGTGAATGGAGCAAAGAAGAAAGAAAGCATTATGTTGAACAACAAAGGGGTACAAACAATCATAAGAGTTGTCACACCTAATGAGTACCAACGCATTTTTGCTTGCAAGTCATCAATGGAAGCATGTGATATTTTAGAAATTATGCTTGAGGATACCTCTGTAGTAAAGAAGTCCAGGCTGAGGAACCTCAACAGGGAGTTTGACTAACTACAAATGGAAGAAGATGAGACCTCTGACGGCATATTTGTTACACCGTACTAAATATCATAACTGTATAATTTATATATAATCATGCGTTTAGCTGTAAAATCAGACCGTATCGTATAATATAAAAATAGTACGCTAGAAATTTTGTATGACTAGGGGGTGTGAGTCGAAACCGTATTGGACAATCAACTTAATCTGTCTAAATTTTCAATTATAAAATTATATGTCTTAACTTTTTCTTTTATCTCATAAAAATAATATTTTTTTTATTTTTAAAATGTAATAAAAATATAAAAATAAATTAAATATTAATTTAAATAAATTTTATAATAAAAAACCATTTTAAATATAAATTATTTTATTAAAATATATATAATCAATTTAATCCGACTATATTATATAGCTTTTCATCAAACATTGTATAGACTAATTATAATACAATTTAATACAGTTCAGTCGAATATGATTATACTTAACATATCCAATAAGGTACACCGAACATGCCGTGATAGTTTATATGTTAGATTCTTGATGTCGTCAACACTTTCCATAACTTAGAATGACCTATTAATGAAGAGAATAAAGTGGAAAAGGTTTTTCTTGCCTTTATGATCGCTTTCGAGGCAAGGTTATTGTAATCAAAACTACTTTCAACATATTATCTATTAAGATTCATGAGCTAGTAAGATATTTTTCATGCCTATAAAATCCACCATAATTGCCCCAAAGGGGAAATGTTGTCGATAAGGGTAAGAACATAGCATTGAAGTATACCAAGAGCAAGAGTAGTAAGGAGAGAATGTTGTTGCTTCAAGTTATAAAAGCTCAAGTATTGATGAAGAAAAGGTTGTGTGGGCCAAGAAATTTACAAATTTTTTCAAGAGCAAGAATAAGTCTTTTGGAAGTTTCAGAAAGAAGAGCCCAAGCAGGAAAGACTCGAGACCAATAAAGAAAACTAAAGACTTTGATGAGAAGGGAGATGAAAAGAGGAGGCTAGGACAACCTTATTATGATATAATATTAAATGGGCTGGGTCTCACTCCCAAAAGCTAACTCAAAAGAAGAGGGTGTCCAACTATATATAAACATTATAACCAAACAAATTGGCATTGTGGGACACAGATATAAATACCAATTCAATAGTCTTTAATTACTACAGTAGGCAAAACAAAAAATGGCAAGATGGCCATGAAAGTTGAAGTCACTATTTTGGACAATAATAACAGTGGTACAGAAGAAGATAATAGTAACTTCTTTTGGTAAGAACGCTAGGTATGTTAAGACCAACGATGATGATAAGGGTGAGCTTTTGGAAATTTAAAAATGAGCTCTTGAGAGATCATGTCAAATCAAAAAAAGGTTGTGGAATGCCTTGAAAAGAAGGAAAAGGAACAAATTAGGGAGCTAAGAACTGCTCTTTAAGATAAGAAATCTTAGGACAAAGATAAAGATTATTTCTTTAAGAAGAATGAGATCATGCAAATCCAACAAGCAAGGCTAAGGGTTCTTAAGGACAACTTGAAGTATTTGGAGTCTAGCCAAGCTAACCATAGGACTATCAGCCGTGATTGAACCAAAGCTTAAGTTGAAGAAATCTTCATTCTAGAAAAGAAGGTGATTGTGTTAAATGGAGAGTCTTCAACAACAAACTCAAGGACATGAGTTGCCCTGGTTGAATAAGTCAAAGCGATTTTTGTCATAGAAATAGGGGAGATAAAAGAAAATATCAAATCTTAGCCAGTCCCTTGTCAGAAAGTAATATGCCCCAAGAATTCTAGTTGAGGCGGTCGAACCACCACTTTATTCTCTATCCCAAGTAATCCTTACATGAGCTGCCCTAATAAGTTTTTCTTCTACCCTGTCTTCATTACTTCTCCAAGGAACTTTGACTGAATTGTCTTTTTTAGCCTCTCCTCCTTCAACAGTTCCATACCTTTAGGTAATTGAAGCTGTCACGACTTAGCTGTTGTGTTATAACTAATGAGGTGGTATGCTATTTCGTCCTTATACTCATCTTCTGTAGTCTACCTAGCCTTAAATATTGATTCCTTTTAAGTGAGGCAATGTGAAGTGTGTGTTTATATGAATATGAACAAACATATATAATAATAAATAAATAAAAACTAAAAAGATATAAGATATCCTAAAGAAGCTGTGAAACAACCTGCTGCTTCCCTCAACTATCCATTAGGTCTTATATTAATCGGTATAGTAAATCCAATACAGCTTGGATCGATAGTGTACCATTTTAGCATGGGTATGTATCTTCAACGCTTTGGGCAACCCAGAGCAAAACCTGGGCAAACCTTCTTTCAGCATTATGCCTTCAAAAATCCTTTTATCGTCTTGTGGCTCGATTTCACAAACACTTCGACAGAACCCACAAGAGTGTAGGCGTGATAGAATGGACAGAAGCCAAGGAATGTTAACGTTACATGAATATTTTGATGAATTTCTTGCCATTCCAGCCCAACCCTGCCTTCTCCAAAACCAAAAACCTCCCTGGAGCTTAGTCATCGATCCCAGATGAGCTGAACTACGAAGTTTGGCGTTCGTGAGGATGCAATCCTGTCAGAAAGGACATTCTCGCTGCCCTAGTCTTTGCTAGATTGATGCACACAGGTGATAATTTAAAGATAAATACGAGAAGTGAAGGATCTATGGATAAGATTGGGGCGAGAAGCATATTCTATTTGATCAGGAATTACGAAGTCAAAAGAAGCCTTAGGTCGAGAGAAACTTTAACTTTTAGAATAACTGGTCTCGAGCTCAGCTCGATAGTCTTGAGAATCTCAAATCTAGTGATCAGAAGCCATAGTAAGGCTCACACTAGTCAAGTTTGAATATTTTAATATGTAATAGGAGGCCTCATATTCTCATTACCATATTTTACCTTAGATGAAATTCAAATTAGTTATGATAAGTAATTCTCAAATTAATCCTATATTTAATAAAGAAAAATATGATAATAAGCATTAATCTCTAGATTTGAGACATTAATTTTATTAACTTAAAATTATACTTCCAGAAATATGGATTTTGGATTTAAGGATTTAATCTAGTTGGAAAATTTGCAAACTATATTAGTACGTGATCGCTTGCCTTAATTTTCATACGTTGAACCCTTTTTGCATATTTAAAAAAAAAAATAGCATTATTGTATTACCTAATATTACATGCGTGTTATAAATCTAATAATTTTTCATATTATAATAAAACCCAACTAATGACAAAAAGACCTATACACTTAAGTAGTTTAATGTCTAAGTGGTGCTATATAGAGTTACTATAAAACATAAATGATATCTTTTATTATAACTTAATACATACAATAATATAATAATATACACATATTACAATTTAATTAACTCTATATTATTAGTTAAGTAATCTAACAATTATTTTATCATTTTACATTCTAATTCTAACTTTACGTTCAATATATAATTAACATATCACTTCATACATACAATAATTTATTTATTATATCACTGCTAAATTTACTTCCTAGAATAACTATCATGAAATGTGAAAAAATATAACAGAAAAGGGCTTTCCTTTTTAAATGGAAATTTTTAAATGTGAAAAAAAGGGCTTTCCTTATTCGTCATGAATATATATATATATCCCACGATGCAAAAAGCCTAACTTAATTTTTATAAACAAATGGTACCTATGTTTTTCCATATTTTACAATTTGATCTCATTAATTTTTTTCTTACAATTTTTTTCCATTATTTTTTTTTTTTTTAAATTTTCACACGTTTAATGCAACATTTGAGCCCAACTTGAATTAAACTTCAAAAGTATGAATTTATATGAACCAAAGTGTGAAAATTAACCAAATAAAAGGACCAGATTGGAAGAAAATATGTAAGGGAACCAAAAGTGTAAAATTTTAAAAATAAATGAAATAAACCATAAGACAAAAAATAACAAGAAGACAAAAGTATAGAATAAGAAAAAATTATGGACTATTTGTATAGCTTAGCCAATAAACAATAATAAGAAACACTAATAAGATAACATTTGTAATATAACAAAAATATAATAATATAATCATAATTTTACATTAAAATCATAAAAACAAATCAAAATATGATTTTAGGAATAATAACATGAGAGGTACCTACTTTTTTTTAACACATAATATGAGAAAGATTTGACCATTACAAAAATACTAAAGATTGTGATTGTGCATATAATGGGTAGAATTGATATACTAGTTTTCAGCCTAATACGGGATTAACTAATGTGTCAACAAGATTCTCAAAAAAAAAAAAAATTTTATTAAAATTTGATACATATATCAATCCATATGCCTTAATCTAATTGACTTACGATTAGTTAGGAGTCCCACAATCATTTATTAATCCTACATCCTAAATTTTACATCCGATAATATATTATTTGATATATATAACATTACTCATTCTCAAAACAACCGAGGAGAAAACAATCCCTATAAATTGATAGAAAATTTTGAGGCGTACATTCTCAATATCCTAAATTCGCAACACCTAATTTGGAGGTGACAGTGACAATAGTGGAATAATGTTTTCCAAATATGGTGATGATGTTAATTCAATCATCTTATAACAAAGTAAAAAAAAAGGTTTGTGCAAATATGTGGAGATAATGCTCAGGAAGACCATGAAATAATACATTATTGAATATTCAAACCCACAAAGTAGCACTCAGAACATGTTGTTTGATGGTTAAGTTTCTTTATTTAGCTTGAATATTGATTGTAAAGTGTTGTATATCATGCTTTTCATCACAATGCTTACACAATTGACAGACGCCTACATTTGTATCTGAATTACAGTAATAATTTCAAACAACCACAGTATTTTCACAAAAAGTTTACATAGTTGATTTACCAAGTGAAATTTAAATCCTATAATAATTCAACAAAGACTTACCATCCAACCCCTTAGTAAAGAATCTTCCCAAGAAATCCGCAATTGTAAACTGCTTAAATAGAGCTGGCCTCTCTGGCTTTATCAGTTCTGGCAATGGACCAAATTCATTCTGTCTATCACTTGGATTGAAGAACACAGCAATTGAAACTCTCGGTTCATTGCATGAATTTGCCAACACTCTATGCTCCGCGCTTTTGTATTCATCATTCGAAATAATCTGAATAACCAAAATTAAGGGAGAGAGTGAGTGAGTGTGTGTATGAGAGAGAGAGAGAGAGAGAATTACCTTAACAATAACACTCAGTTCCTGAAATTTTACAAATCTTCTCTCACGATTTCATATACTTCAAAAAGTGGCATGGACACCAAAAATCTCTTGGAACATTACCTTCTCAACCCTATTTCTTAGATGTGAAAAATACCGCTAGTGTCCTCTACATGTACTAAAAGTGGCATTAAGTCGTATATTTATTTATTTATTCCACAATTTAGTCCTACTATTATTTTTTTTATATAAATTAAATCTTTCAAATTGTTTCAACTATATTATACACAAAGTTTATTTTGATTGAATAATTGTATTTGTGATTCACTTATGGCATATTTAGTTCGCACGATAAAAAAAAATATAAATTAAAATGATAATGAAATTGAATATAAAAAAATAATATTATTATTATAGTATTTTGTTTAACCACTGAAATCAAAAGAATTAATATTACAATGTTTGATTTACAACTAAAATAGAATGAAAAATAATATATATTACCTTAAATATCCCTATGTTTAATAAAACTTAAATAATATCATTTAATTGTTATTTTTTCCTTCAGCAAGAAAAAATATTTTTGATAATTCTTTCTTCCATATTATTTGCAAAATAACTAAACAATATATTAACATAAAATTAATTTCATTATTTTATGATATGTATATCATCTATTATATTATGATAAAGTAATTTTATAGTATTTATTTTAACTCAAAGTATTTTAAAAATCACAATATAAAAATAAAGTAAGGATAACAATATACCCTCAAACAAAAAAAGAAGGTGCAATACTTTAAAAAAAAAAAAAAAAAAAAAGGTGCAATAAAAATTTTGAAAGCTGAAATGGAAAAAAGAAAAGAGGTTAAGTTTTTTTATTTTTTTTTTAACTGTATTTGATAGTAAAATTTGATAATAATTTTTTTATAAAATGAGATAAAATTGAATGTAAATGAAACAATATTACTTTTACAGTGTTTGATTTTACTACTAAAATCAAAGAAGGAATTAATATTGTAGTGTTTAATTCACAACTTGAATGAAATGAAAAATATTATATATTACCTTACTATCTCTATTTTCAGTAAAATTTAAATTATGTCATTTAATTGTTATTTTTTCCTTCAATATATTATTAAAAATTATTTTTTAAAATAATTATTACTTAAAAATATTACTTAATCTTTAAAAAAAATTAAAAGCAAGAAAAAAATTTGTCAATTTTTTCTTCCATATTATTTGCAAAATAACTAAACAATATGTTAAGATAAAATCAATTTCATTATTTTATAAGATGTGTATCATCTATTATATTATGATAAATCAATTTCATATTACTTATTTAAGTCGGTGTCCTTTAAAAATCACAATATAAAAATAAAGTGAAAATAACAATATACCTTTAGAGCAAAAAAGAAAAAAAGGTACAGTACCTGTTTAGAGAAAAACTAAATAAATAAAAAAGGAGCAATAAAATTTTTGAAAGCTTAAATGGAAAAAATAAATAGGTTAGGTGTTTTTTGATTAAGTTGTGTTTTACGATAAAATTGAAAAATAATTATTTTAGATAATGAGATGAAAAAGGAATAATTTTTCCTAAAAGAAATAGGATTAATATATATTTTATTGTCTATTAGTAGTCTTTTTAATTCCATTCATTGTTAATGACACAATCAAACGTAAATTATTAGAAACAATTTTGACCAAATATGATTTTATTGATATGATGGTAAGATACAGCCAAATTACAAGTTCAAACTATATCAAAATATTATTTAATAAAATAAAATAAAATAAAATTATATTTATAAAATTAAAAAAAATATTAAAATAAAATAGAGAAAATAGTAAAACATTAAAAATATATTATTTGTATTTATGCTTTCACCAATTTAGTAACCCACATATTATTAAACTAATGACCCAATACCAATTTAGTTATATTAAAAATGATAATAACACATAAGTTTTATTTATTTTTGCACTCATATATTTTATATTATGATATGTGTCAAAATTATTTTAAAAATTAGAGAACTAATCATTTTTTAAATAATAATAATATGTGCATTTTTTAGTCATTAGCACGGGTCCCATAATATTTCTAATGTAGTATAAAAAAAATCCTAAATTCACGTAAATTTACACTCAAACAAAATTATAGTATGTTAAAGTGGTAGAATTTTCTTAAAACATAAATAATTTCATTATTTTTAAAATTATTTAAATACGTTACAAATTATAACTAGTAAAAATGATGATTTGTGTGACCTTGTACGAATATGAAACAAAAATATTTTTTAAGGTTTTTATTTTTTATTTTCATATATTTTATACAGAATATTAGCGGAGTGGCATCAGATTTCATTTCATTGTGATGCATAAAAAATAATGTGAGTGTTCGATTTATATGCGAGTTATAGAATATTATTTAAACATAAATAAATAATATCATTAAGAATATGAATGAAATCAAATAAAGCATTCACCTGAAGTAAATCTCCAACATTAACGACAAGAGCTCCAGGGACAGGCCTAACGTCGACCCAGGTCCCACCAAACTTAATCTGCAACCCACCCATTTGATCCTGATGCAACAAAGTCAACACTCCAGGATCACTATGGGATGCAAGTCCAACCGTCAGATCAGGCTGCGGACAATATGGATAATAATGGCCCACCAAAGCCCTCCCTTCCACACACGTCATTTCCCTCAACCTGTTCGCACTCAATCCCAGCCCTTCACTCACCAACTCCATCAAAACCTCTCCTAGTCGTCTGATCTCGTCATCCCACCTTAAAATCTCCTCTCTACAAATTTCAGGAATTTGATTAATTTCAGGAGGCATGGGTCCAAACCTCACTTGTAGAGTATCTCTCCAGCTGGCAGCCTTTGATTGGAACAAATCAACGTTGGAGATATATGATACTCCTGAGTGTCCATCTCTCCGATAAAACCGCCCCTTAACCTCTGTCGGTTGCTCGTGGAACGCTTTGATGGCGGCGATTGTACGGTCGAGGATAGACGGTGGTATAGTGTGGTTAATGATTTGGAAAAAGCCAGGTCCACGAGCGGCTTGGCCGATTTGATCGACGATGGAGGACCGACGATCGGAATCGAAGCCAGAGAGATCGATGGTTGGGATTTTGGTTTCGGATTGGAGTTGGGTGTTTGGTTTGAGATCGGATAGGGTTTCGGGTGGATGAACAAAGAAGGGAGGGATTGAAGTTATGCCGGAATCAACGAGACCTTTGACTCCAATTTTTGAGTCGTCGAATTGTTTTACAGCTTTGGTTCTGTCGTAAGCTTCGAAGTTGGTTGTGGCCATGGCTGTTCTCATAATTTTAGATGATGCTTCAATTTTGTTTCTTGGTTTGGAGTTTGGACTAATACTGATGATTGTTGGCTTCTTGATTCCAGAAGCAGAAAGAGAATTTTGTATTCGTTTCAATTTACTTGGGTATTTGTGTAAAATGGGCGTGGTGGAACATTATATGAAGTGTTTTTTTTTTTTATTTTATTAAATTGGGACTTTTTTATTTAAAAAATATTAGTTTATATTAATTTAAATCAAAATAGAATATGTTATATTAATCGTTACAATATTTAGAAAAAAAAATTTGACTTGTTATCCATTTTTTATTAACCATTATTTGTTGTTTATTCTTAAGATTTTCTTATATCAATTATTAAAAATTATACGTTATAGTCGGTGAAAATTGATTGAAAGTTTATTTTTGATAAAAATATTACTTGTGTGATTTTAAGTAATATTTTATTTTTACCATTTTTAACCTTTAAGGCAAATGAATACCCATTTTACTTGCATTAAGATTTTTCACTTAATTATAAAATGCTAAATATTTCAAAGATAGTCTGTTCAAACAATTAAAATATATTATGTGAAGCACGACTTTTTTAAGTTTTCTTTTTTTTTTTTTTAAATTATTACCCTAATTTTATAATACCCTAAATTTTGAGTTTACCAATAATAATATATATATATATATATATATATATATATATATATATATTATACAACAAGTTTGACCAAAACATTGTAAATTAAAAGGTGAAGAGTTAAAATGGTCTATTTATTTATGCAATATATGTTATTTAGTCTTTTAGCTTATAAAAAGTGTCTTTAAGTTCATTTGCTTATAAAAAAGTTGTTCTGAAATCCTTTTACTTATAAAAAATGTGTAAGGTAAGGACAAAATTAATTTTTCATCTAATTTTTCGTTAAATCTAACGGAATAGTACATATGTCACATGCATGTTTATATTTTTCTATAGATATATATCAAATTAAATAATTTTTAATTAAAAAATTACTCTAATTTTTTACAATTTCTTTCTGTTAAACTTAAATAAAATTTTCATTGTCTAATTTATGATTTTAAATATTAAACAATGAAAATTCTATTTAAATTTTATTGAATTCGATCAATCTTAAATAAAAATTTTATTATCTAATTGTGACTTTAAATATTAGACAATTAAAATTTTATTGAAAATTATATTTAAATTACATTAAAAAATTTGTTTTAGTTTTTTTTAAACTAAAAAAATTAAGTAATTTTTTAATTAAATATTAATTTTTTTACGTATATATATCGAAAAGTATAAATATGCATATGATATATTTGTTATTCTGTTAGATTGAATGAAAAATTGGATGCAAAATTAACTTCGTCCTTACTTGACACATTTTTTACAAGTAGGGGACTTAAAAACACATTTTTCAAATGCAAAGGGATTTAAAGACATTTTTTATAACCTATGGACTAAATGTCATATTTTATAAAAATAAAATAACTTTTATGACACTTTTTCCTAAATTAAATGTTGGCAAGGCGAATGTTGTTCAATTTAAACTCCAGTTACTTAAAATTGTTCAATATTATTAATGATTATTTTGTTTTAGAAATTTTATGATGTTATTTTTTATAACTTTTCAATTTATTTTATCAAAATAATTTATGGAAAAAAAAAGTACTTATAATATGATTTAAAATTTATAACCACAAAAATAACATATTTTATATATAATTCATATATTTTTACTAAAAAATCAAAAGTCTTTCACTTGAATATTGTTCAATTTAAACTCTAGATAATTAAACTTATTTAATATTAAATTCTTGTTAATTAAATTACATTTTATGTTATTAAATTTTATTTTTATTATTAAAAATTGTAAATATACTATTTTTTTAAAAAAATTCAAATTTATAGTAAAGTTTGTTTTTTGTGATTATTGTTGTTATTATCATTTTTTTAATTTTGTATTTGAAAGTAGACGTCACGTGAACATCTCTTATGTGGCTTCTATTCCTCCCCATCAATGTTGCTTTAATTTTCTGAAACTATATAGTGAATTTTCATTTTTATTAGTATTTCCAGTCCCGTACTCCAAATAAGTGTCGAAAACTCGAAATTATATCTCCATTCATTTCCTTTTCATGAACCACATAGTTTCCCTACGCTTCTTCCAAGTTCATGTACTTCTTAAAAGTTTCTCCATCAAAATTAAAATCTTATCAGCTATATCACCAAATCAATGACTTATTGGTGGTCCCCTCTCTGTTTCTCTAAAAGTTTTTTTTTCTCACGCCTCTCTAAAGTTTAGCTTTTGGTTTTTGTTGGCTCTCGGTGGCCAAACTTTTGATTGCTCTTGGTGGCAGGTGGTCAGTCGTCTTTTCTTCTCCCATGTATATATTTCCTTTTATTGGCTTTTTTTTTTACGTCTTGTCTCCAACGGTGCTCAAGTTTTAGTGACTGGGGATGCAAGTTGCGGTACTCCACATTGAAAATTATGCGAACTTAAGAACATAATTTCTACGACCCACAAACGATAACGGTTTGAGAACTACAAAAAATACAGTCTAAAACCTAACACGAAATTAGCATACAATTTTTAAGCATAACACCAAATTTTTGGTAGCAAAATACTCACCTCAATATATGGATATTATCCGCCACGCAATAAGACGAGAATAAACGCCACAAAGGTTTACAAATCCTTTGATAAGTTTGGTTGAAAGAGACAAAAAGCTTTGTACTCTCAAATTTGATTGAAAAATTAAAAATACCATATATGATCCAAGATTGTCTTTTAGTTGTTGCACATAGAGTATTTATAGAGTACAATAAAAATCTAAAAAAGATAGAAATGATCCTAGCCATTGATTTTTAATCCAATAGTCAAAATTATAAAATTTGTATCTGTGTTGCTGCGGGTGAATTACTTGTGCCGCGGCTAAGAGGCTTGAAATATCCTAAAAATGTAGGCGGGCCGCGGCGAATGAAATTTCATGCCGAGGCAAGAAACCCACAATTCCAATCCGAAAAGCTTGTGCTACGGCGCCCCAAAGCCATGACGCAGCACACATGTCCTTCCACTTCTGCGTGCACATCTGCCCACATTGTGCGCGCATCTGCTTAGCACTCCCAGCCAAAACAGGAACCCTTGGGTCACAGCGCCCTAAATGCATGCCGCGGCGTGCACGTCTGGCAATGTGTCCCAACCAAAACAGAATGTTGTTCGTTGCGGCGGACAAAATGTTATGTCGCAACTAGCTCCAAATTATGAATTTCTACCATTTAGTTTGACACATCCATGCCTCATATGTTTGCACATTCGCTCGTGTTGTGGCAAGCCTCTTTGAGCTAATATTTCACCCCTTTCATGGCACAGTCCTTGACTCGTGTCGTGCCTTCTTTATGGGGCAATCTAGGTCGTATCATTCCCTCCCTCTTTAAAAGAATTCGACCTCGAATTTGGATCTTTATCATAGGGTAAGTTTTATAGTCCATTCTTGTTTTGCTTCTCATCATAATAATCCTGGAAGAAAGAAAAGTTAGAAAATAAACACTCTCTCATGTTTTTCTTTTCTTCCTTTTTCTTGGTATTCTCAATCTTCTTTTTGGGTTTTTCACTTTTTTTATTTTCTTTTTCTTGTTCTCTTTTGTTTTTAATTCTTAAATGATTTTCAAGAACTTCCTTCAAGGTAAGGGGTACAAAGGTTATATTACTTCCATCATTTTCAAACGAGTACCTATTTCTATTCCCATCGTAGGTCATCCTTCGATTATATTGCCAAGGTCTGCCCAGCATCAAATGTCTAACCTGCATCGGTACCACATCACACAATACAACATCTTGATATTTGACTATAGCAAAGGACACTATCACTTGATGTTCTACCTTCACCTCGCCTTTATCATTCAACCATTGTAGTTTATAAGGTGTAAGGTGTTTAACTGTGGGTAATCCTAACTTCTCAACTAGGGTAGTACTAGCAATATTTTGGACAATAACCCCTATCGATTATTAAGCTGCAGACTTTGGCATTCAAATGACATCTAGTGTGGAAAATACTTTTCCTTTGTGGATCCATGTCACATTCTTTCAAGTGATCCATTAACGCTTCCTTCACCATACGCAACTCTCTAAAAAAAAACCTATTTTCTCCTCACTAGCTTCTTCCAATGGTGGCATCTCCTCATCTTCACTCTCATCATCAATTGCCACCTCTCCATTGGCTTGCGTGATCATTGTTCTCTTGTTCGGACATTGGGTCGCGATATGGCCCTTTCCAAGACAACGAAAATAGTTAACATCACGATATCGGGTTAGGTTCTCAACCTTACCCTTATCCTTACTACCCTCCACCTCTTTTCCCTTGTTGGCTTCAAATTTAGGCTTGGAGCTAGTTCCCTCTTCTTTCTTACAATTTTGTAGCCAAGGTGTTGGAACAATTGGCTTTTGTGGTAGTAACCGGTTGCTTCTTTTCTTGAATTACCTTTCCACTTTAATTGCCATGTGGACCATGTCTTCCAACTCCACATAATAATGAAGCTCCACAACATTTGCAATTTCTTGATTTAGCCCACTCAAAAATCGAGCCATCGTGGCTTCTCTATCCTCCTCTATGCTGGCCCTAACCATGGCCCCTCCATTTCTTTGTAGTATTCATCAACCAATCTAAATCCTTGATTGAGTCTTTACAATTTCTGATAAAGCTCTTGGTAGTAATGGCTCAGGATAAACCTCTTCTGCATGATTGCTTTCATATCCTCCCAACCACTTATCGATCTTTCCTCATTCCTCCTCCGACTGACTACCAACTGATCCCACCAATTCAACGAGTAATCAATAAACTCTATTACAGTTACCTTCACCTTTTTCTCATTGAAATAGTTGTGACACTCAAAGATATGTTCAACCTTCTTCTCCCATTAAAGGTAAAGTTCTGGGTCGTTCTTTCCTTGAAAGGTTGACATCTTCATCTTGATGCTACCCAAATTCCAATCAATCCCATCATAGGGTCGTTGTGGGGGTCTCCTCATTCCTCCCCAACCATGTCCACCTCTAGGACCATGCCTTCCTCCTAAGGGCATCCTCCCATCATCCTCATCATAATCCTCTCCAAAACTATCCTCTTCCAATTCCTCCTCAACATTGGCCCTTCTATTAGGCCTCCCTACATTTGGAGCATCTTGCAGTGCCTCTTGCAGAGTTGGCGATAGTTGCCTCTTGTCTCTCCATCCGCTCATTCATATTCACCATAACGACATTCATCCGTTCCATGAATTGTTGTAACGCCCTCATCATAAAAGCAGTGCTGGGCCTTTCCTCGAAACTATTCCTGTCAGACATTTTCAAAAACGACTAACACAAACAAACAGGTAATAATTAACAAAAATTATAATTTCACTCATTTACCTCACGTGTTTAACGCTCTATTTTGATTGCCCAAGTACTCGAAGCCCTTTAGCAAACCAAACCGTCCAAGTTTTTCGAAACAATTGTAGAATTTTTGTCTTACCAATTCGTAGTTTACAATATCCAATGTTAAGCACAAAGGAAACTAGCTCGAAGTATTTTTTTTTTTTTTGAAACTCTAACTCTATGAATTTGGGAAAACAAGTTCAATTTAAGCAATTCAAACTCACGAAAACAAAACGAACAAAATAACAATCCGTTAAAAGTGTGAATGACACTTTAACGAGAATTTCCAATCTCTTTTTTTATTATTATATTATTTCGAAAATATCTTCGTTTCTCTTTCTTTTTTTTAAATAAAAATCTAGCAAGATATTTTCAGGAGATATTTTCTCCTCTTTTTTTTTTTTTTTAAATCCAAGAGATATAATTTTGTTCCAAATTTTTTGATACGAACAAAACATAAGAGATTATCAAATTACCCTCTCTTTTACGAAAAAAAAATTTGGAAAAATTTTTGATATGAAAATCTCCCCAAATCCAATTAGAATAAAAATAAAATAACAACACCAATCATATTAATCCAGGAAATACAATAAACAAGTAGAAAAATGAAGAACAAGATTTTTTTTTTTATTTTTTTTCTTGTTTTTTATGGAATCAAAAATGACAAAAACAAAGATAGAAATATGAAATCACAACCTAGAGTTCTGATACCAAATCATACAAACCTAAGAACACGATTCCTACAACCCACAAACAACAACGGTTTGAGAACCACAAGAAATACGGTCTAACACCCAACACGAAATTAGCATGCAATTTCTAAGCACAACACCAGATTTTTGGTAGCAAATACTCACCTCAATATATGGATATTACCCACCACGCAATAAGATGAGAAGAAATGCCACAAAGATTTGCAAATCCTTTGATAAATTTGGTTGAAAGAGACAAAGAGCTTTGTACTCTCAAATTTGATTGAAAAATCAAAAATACCATATATGATCCAAGATTGTCTTTTAGTTGCTGCACATAGAGTATTTATAGAGTACAATAAAAACCTAAAAGATAGAAATGATCCTAGCCATTGGTTTTTAATTCAATGGTCAAAATTACAAAATTTGTATTTGTGCCGCGGCGGGTGAATTACTTGTGCCACGGTGAGGGTGAATTACTTGTGCAGCGGTGAAGAGGCTCGAAATATCCTAAAAATGTAGGCAGGCCGCTGCGGATAAAATTTCATGCCGCGGTAGGAAACCCACAATTCCAATCCGATAAGCTTGTGTCGCGGCACCCCAAAGCCATGACGCGGCGCGCATGTCCTTCTACCTCTACGGGCACATCTGCCCACATCGCGGGCGCGTCTGCCTAGCACTCCCAACCAAAACAGGAACCCTTGGGCCATGGCACCTCAAATGCATGCCGCAATGCGCACGTTTGGCAATGTGTCCCAACCAAAACATAATGTTGTTCGCCACGACAAACCAAATGTTATGCCGCAGCTAGCTCCAAATTCTGAATTTCCACCATTTGGCTTGACACATCCATGCCTCATATGTTTGCACATTCACTCGTGTTGTGGCGAGCCTCTTTGTGCTAATATTCCACCCCTTTCATGGCACATTCATTGACTCATGTGTGCCTTCTTTGTGGCGCAATCTGGGTCGTATTAGAAGAGATATTGCTATTTCAAATTTCTTATCTTTTCTAGTGCTTGAAGTGTTCTCCTCTCTCAAATTTAGGAGTTTTTCTTTTCTGCCGACATCAACTGGATTACCTGGTGGCAACAATGACTTTCCAACGACTCAATGTGACCAATAGGGTGGGCGAATATTTAAGGTGTATTGGTTGTTTTAGTGTTACTTTGTTGTATGTTTATTGTGTGTTCTGCTATTTTTGTTGTATTTTGAAATATGCAAATGGTGTTTTTTTTTTTTTTTTGTGTTTTTATTGATATGATGACTCGATGTACAATTTTTGTTATTTTAAAATTTCATTATTTTAAATTATTAAGTCAAACATTAAAATGAGTTATAATATGAAGTTATTTATAAATAACGCTCATGTATATTTGCTCACAAATTTATTGAACATACAAATGTGTGTAAGAGAGTCACTTATTAAAGACTCCCGTTGCTTAAGGAGAATCTTTGAATACTAGTAGGAATCTCACTCCACGACTTATCTAAACAGCTTCCACAAAAGGAAGGGCGGCATCGTAGTATATATTATAAATAATAGGTATTATTTTATTTAACTATCATAGGAAGGGCGGCATCGTAGTGTATATTATAAATAATAGGTATTATTTTATTTAACTATCATACAATATTGTATATAATAAATACTAAGAATTAATAATTTGATTTATAGAATGATTTGTGTAATTGATTGAGAGGCTATAATTAGACCTAGTATATGAGTTGGCTATTATTTTATTTTATTTTTGTCAATTTCTGTTTAGTGCTTGCAGGTGTCATACTATATGAAGACGCTCAATGTAAATGTTAGGATACACTTGAATAATTTTTTTTTTTTTAATATTATTTCTTCTACCATCTGTCTCTATTATTGTTATATTGTTTTTTTCTTTATTTTATCGCACATTATCTGTACGAATATATTGATTTAAGGCTCATGGTTTAGTATATAACCTTGGCAAAATTGTTTCACAAACTACATTAGTTGTTTGAATCAAAATCACACAAAATTATAAGTTCTTAAATATTATTGAATTATTTTTATTTGATTCATGTTTATGTCTTTTAACCAGTTATTACAAATCGATTCGTTTGTTTAACTTCTTATCAATATTAATTTTTTTTCTATCAACCTTAAATTTTGATTCATATGATTATGTAATGTTTGAATATGACCTTAATTAATGTTGATTTGTTTTTTTTTTAGAAGAATGAGGCTTTTATTTATATGCAAGGTCACCCTAGAGCCAAACTAGCTTGATATCAAGCTAAACAATAGGCAGCAACATTAACCCTCTTAGAACAATAACATATAAAAAAAAAAAAAACTAGTTAGAGAAATTAAAGTTGAATATCCTGTTCCATAGCTCTTTCAGCAGGAAAAAAAACCATCTTTATTTTTAATGAGATGCCCAAATCCACGATCCAAATTGACCCAGAGTCCATACCAAATTGCCCATATTTTTGCAAGTGATGGTGACGTGAGGGCAGAGATAGACCCAACTATAGGCTATATTGGGCTTGAGCTCGGGTAGCTTTTTGAATTTATTTATTTTTTTTAAATTTAATAAATATTACTAGTATTTTGTAAAGCACAATATATTATTTATTATCAAAATTCTATAAATAAACTTAAAATAATACATCATTTTTTGGTTTTATATTGTCTGCAACTCTGCTCATTTTCTGTTATGTAATTATGTTCTATGGTCTGTTGCTTGCTGCTCAATCAAGTCAAAGTTTGATATTTTTTTAAAAATCTATTAAAATTATCTATATTATTTTTTAAAAAATATTATATACTCAAAATATTTGTACTTAAACTTACAACCAAATCAATAAATGTATGTTACATCTCTTAAAAATTGTAACTTTTAAACTTTTATCGACAAATATCGTATAATTATTAATTTAAGTACCTATGTAAGTATAAATTTGTATATATTTAACACTCTTCTTTCTTCATAACAGTTGATTATTATTTCTTTAGATTTGTTGAACCTTATATGATAATTGATAAATTTTATGAAATATCGTCGAAACAACTTAAATAAATTTTTGTTTGCTTTTTAAGTTTATATATTTTTTTGTTTGCTTTTTAAGTTTATATATAATTTTTTAATTTTAGTTATAAATTTTGATGTTATAAATAATTTTTTTAGAAGAATTTTTTTTTAATATATATTAGCCCTCTTAGAAAAAAATTCTTGAGTCCGTCCCTGCATAAGGGAAGCTTTTCTAGTCGCAAAAGCACACAATACGATCCCCAAGTGATTGTGTACAACATCACACAATCCCACTAACCCAGCTTGCTCAACAGTGGCGACATCTAAGTTGATCTTCATGCAGTCCATCATCTCTGCCTATTGCACTGACCTTGCCACCCACTACTACAATTGAAAAATATAGGACGACCTCTAATATTGAATGAGAAATAAATAGAACAGTCACAAGTATGTGACCGTCCTGTAAGAAATATAGGATGACTATTACGAAAAAACTAAAACATAACTTTATAGGACGGTTATTAGCCATCTTAAAAAAATTTCTTATAAGATAGCTAGTAATCGTCTTGTATGTTAGTATATAAGACGGCTACTAACCATTCAATAAGAAAATGTATGTAATACAACCTTATAGGACGGCTAGTAGCCGTCTTATATACTAACATATAAGACAACTAGTCGCTGTCCTATAAGGTTGTATATATGTTAAAAAAATCTGTTATTTCCTTATTCAGCATTAAGTTTCCAAAAATGATATTCATACTGAACCCTCTCACGATCTGTCGTCCATTGCCACCCAACGCCACCAAACTCCACCAACGTCATCGTTTTTCCACCACATCGCGCATTGATGAACACTAGTTTGGATCTAATATTTGTTAATTTTTAAGTATTTATTTTATGATTTATTTCGGTATTACTTTGATTTGGAGAGTATTTTCATGTTTTGTAGGTTCAAGCAAGTATGAGATGAATAATGGAGTTCAAAATCAACGTGGGCTACAGTTGATGAAAATCCCTGCTGTAGTGAGATGTCTAGTATGCCAAATTCGAGAGTCAGGTACCACGGTGGCCAAAACTTCATGTCGCGGCGCGCAGGTCTTAAATTCACTCCTAGCCAAAACCCGAGGATCAGTTGCCATGGCAGTCATAACCCCATCCAAAATCTGGAATTTAACAATTAAACTTGACCCATCCATGTCGCATATGCTTGAACATTTTCTCATGTTGTGGCACGCCTCTTTGTGCTAGTAATTCACCCTTTTCATGGCACAATCCTTGACACGTGTTGTGCTTTCTTTGCGGCGCAACTTGGTTCATACCATTCCCTCCCTTTTCAAAAGAATTTGACCTCAAATTTTGACCTTCATCATGGGGTAAGTTTTGGAGTCCATCCTTGTTATGTTTTTCATCATGATAGCCTTACAATAAGGAAAAGTTAGATAATAAACTTTCTCTCATTTTTTTTCTTCTCTTTCTTTTCCTTTGTTTTATCATTCTTTTCCTTGGGGTCATCCTCTTTTTCTTTTTCTTTGGGCTCACCCTTATTTTTTATCCTCATTTGATTTTCAAAAACTTCTTTTGGGATAAAGGGTACAAGAGTTATGTTACGTCATGCCCTTTCAAACGTGTACCTATTCCCAAACCCATCATAAGTCAACTTACGATCATATTGTCATGGCCTACCCAACATCAAATGCCCAACCTGTATTGGTACCACATCACACAATACATTATCTTTATATTTGCCTATGGCAAAAGATACTAACACTTGATGTTCTACCTTCACCTCCCCTTTAGCATTTAACCACTGTAACTTATAAGGTATAAAGTGTTTAATTATAGGTAACCCTAACTTTTCAATTAAGGTAGTACTAGCTATATTGGTACAACTTCTCCCATCAATTATTAAACAACAGACCTTATTATTCACATGACATCTAGTATGAAAAATATTTTCTCTTTGTTGATCCGTGTCATATTCTTCTAAGTGATCACTTAATGCTCGCCTTACCATAAGTAATTCAGCAAAAACATGACCTATTTTCTCATCACCAGCATCTTCTAATGGTGGCATCTCCTCATCGGTTCCAACTTTTCCATTTGCTTGGGTAATCATGGTTCTTTTATTTGGACATCGAGATGCAATGTGACCCCTACCAAGACATCGAAAACACTTAATGTCACGGTTTCAAGTTTGGGTTTCAACTTTACCCTTGTTCTTACTAGCTTCAACCTCCTTGGCTTTGTAAGGTTCAAACCTAGGTTTGGAACTAGACCCTTCATCCTTTTTTCCAATTGGTCTTCCAAGGTGTTGTAGGGTTCAATTTTGGTATAAATGGGTTTGCCTTAGATAGGAACATCCAACTACTCTTTTTTCTTAATGTTCCCCAAATTCCTATCAACCCCATCATAGGACCGAAATGGTGGCCTCTACATGCCTCATCTTTCATTCCTTCTTCCTTTATGTTCATGTTTACCTCTATGGGTATTCTTCCTTCATCATCCTTGAAATCTCACTCCTAACTTTCTTCCTCAAATTTCTCCTTAATATAAGCTCGCCTATCAAGCTTTCTAACATTCGGAACGCCTTGCGGTACCCCTTGATGTAAGTTAGCAATATTAGCCTCTTTTCTTTCCACCCTGTCATTCATGTTTACCATGACGACATTTCATCATTTCAATGGATTGTTGTAATGCCTTAATCATGAATGTCATATCCGATCTTTCCTCGGAACTATTCTTGTTAGATATTTTCACAACAACTAATGCGAACAAATAATTAGTAATCAGTAAAAAAATGTAATTTCACTCTATTACCTCACGTGCTTGATACTCGGATTGATTGTTCAAGTACTCTTAGCTCTTTAGCAAACTAAACCGTTCGAATATTTCCAAACAATTGTAGAATTTCACTATCACCAAGTATAGTTTGCAATATTCAATAGTAGGGAACAAAAGAAACTAACTCCAGTGTTTAGAATTTCTAACTTTAGATTTGGAGTTTTTTTTTTTTTTTTTGAACAAAAGACAATTCTAAGCAAAGAATTGCTTGAGGTAACCAAATGCTTAAGAAACATATCTCTTCTTCTTTTTTATAAATTTTCGAAAATATCTTCTTTTTTTTTTAAATAAACATCTTAGGAGATATTTACTCAAGATATTTCTAAGAGATATTTTCTCTTCTCTATTTTTTTTAAACCAAGAATTATTTTTCGTTTAGAAATCATGATACAATCTTAGAAAGATTTTTCAAAAAATTGCAAAAAATGACTAATATGCCCAAAAATTACGAACCAAATTCGAAACAAAATTTTCACCCAAATCTGTCCATAAAAAGCAGGAAACAACAATACACAATCAAAAAATTTCAGGAACAACACACAATACACATAATTTTTTTATTATATATTTTTAGAAAGCAAAAATGGCAAGAATAAATATAGGAATTTGAAATTATAACCAAGAACTTTGATACCAAATGATACAAATTCGAGAGCACGAACCTTGTAACTTACAAACGCGATACGGTTTGAGAACTACAAGAGAAATTGTCTAAGACCCAACACTAAACCTTAGAAACGAAGATCAGATTTTTGGAAGCAAACTTACCTTAACACATGAATATTACTTACAACGAGTAAAGATGATATAAATGCCACAAAGATTTGAAAATTCCTTGATAAGTTGGTTGGTTAAAGAATATGGAGTTTTCAAGCTCTAAATTTTGATTTGTGAATCAAATTTGCATTTATGATAAAAGTTGTTTACAGCTGAGACTTAAAGAGATATTTATAGGAAACAAACAAAAACCTAAAAGCAAAAGATCTAAACTATTGATTTTGATCCAATGGTCAAAAAATTACACAAAAAATTTTACTGTACCCCAGTGGATAAAAACTTGTGCCTCGGCAGATGTAGCTTGGATAACATAAAATCAACGCGGGTCGCGGTGAATGAAAATCCCTGTCGTGGCAAGATGCCCAGTATGCCAAATCCGAGAGTCAGGTGTTGCGGTGGCTAAAACTTCATGTTATGGTGTGCATGTTTGAAATCCACTACCAACCAAAACCCGAGGATCAGTTGCCCGGTAGCCATAACCCCATGCCACGACACAGCTCCAAAATTTGAAATTTGACAATTAAACTTGACACATCCATGTCGTATATGCTTGCACATTTTCTCGTGTTGTGGAACCTTGACACGTGCTGTGCTTTCTTTGTTGTACAACTTGGCTCGTATCAAGTCCACATTTGTAACTATAGTTGGCTTGGCGTTCCTCATATATAAATTTTCATCAGGTACATTTATCATTATATTTAATTTATTTTGAGTGTTTCATATCACTAACTAGTGTATCATCAATTAATAATATATTATTATTTGATAAATGGAGATGACAAAATGTCTAATTGGAGATATTTTGTTTTTATAGATCCAAAATATTCATTGGACATTAACTGTTGTCGATCCTGTTCACTTGTGAACTTCATTAGTTCAATTCTATAAAAGCTTACAATTTTTCTATAAGATCACCTCCTAATGAAAAATACACAAGAATTTAATTGAGGTAACATGCATATATTTGTATTATATTATATATTAGATAATATTTTTATATGGTTGTGTTAATATTATCTATATTAACATGAATGAAATAATTGTTATAATTAAAAAGACATTACAAATATGGTATGATCTACATAAAAATTCAAATGTTAATCCTAATTGGATTCCCATTAAAGTAATTGTTTTAGTTAGTTTTTAAAACTTTCAAATGTTATGTTTATAATTAAATTAATTTCATAATTATTAACTACTTTTATTTAATTGTACGTAGTGTCTAAAATAACCCGAATCCTATGAATATGGATACTATGTCATGAAATTCATGGAGACATATGTTACTAAATTCATTGAAAATACATACACAAAGAATGTACCGGTAAGCTTAAACTTTATATTTTATATATATATAAGTTAATATGTAATATTATTTATATATTATTTAGCTTTAAAATATTTTACATATCTTGTATTGTAGTTCTCAAGTAAGAATCTGTACACACCAACGAAGTTGGAGACATTGAGGCAAGAATGGTGTATGTATGTGTATAATTATCTTTTAAACAATTAATGGATAAGATTATATGTGTAGCTAGTTTTAATACGTACTTGTATGTTTCATATATATAATATGTAATAACTTTACATTTTGTGTTTATGTGTTTACTTTTGAATGATAATGCTTTGGATATATATTCTGAATGTGTGTATGTATTTACTTTTAAATGATAATATTTTGGATACATATTCTAAAATTTCTAGAATGAAATTTATATTGTACAGAATTATATATAGATTTCTAAACTAGATAATAAAAAGAAGAAAAAAAATTAAAACAAAAAAAAAAAAAAAAATCTTTATAAAATGGTTAGTGACCTTCCTATAAAATTTAAATAAGACATTTTTTTATTAAAAAAAAAAAGATGGTTACTAATTATTCTATAAGAATTTTTTATAAAACCGTCATATTTATTCAATTGTTTTAGGTCGGACGTTTATAAAATGTCCGTTTTATATAGGCTTTTTTTTGTAGCAGTGACCACTTGCTCTAGAGGCCATTGACGAACCTCAAACTACCCTTGCACATCTTGCCTGCCACACAATATGTAACATTTCCTAATAGTTCCAGTTCCCATTCACCAAAATTAGCCAATGCTATCCATATGCACTCCACCACGTTTAAATATCTATATTTTATGCAAAAATCACCTATACCAGTCAATTGCCATACTCTTTATGCCGATTCACATGACCACGTACAATACATGACTCGCTGTCTCCTCAACCCCCCATGCCCAATAGCTTGCCTTCACCCCAACCCGTTTTCGGACAAGAGCTGCATTGCACGGTAGCTCCCCTTTCAAAACCCACCATAACAAGTGCCGTACCTTAGCCATTACATTTAGTCCCCATAATCTGTTCCACAATTTTTTTAATAATAGAAGTTGATGAAGATGATATACCTCCCCTAGCAAGCTCCCGAATTTCTCAAGCCAATCTATATCTACTTTTCACTGTATATCAACCATTACTATTGAAGTGCCAGATTATAAAGGTCAGGAAGAAGTGTGGGTGCTAGTAGTACGCCCAATATAACCTTAATTAATTAGAAAGATTAGTCTTATAACCATTTTGATCGATGTTCTTATCTATTATTTGCATCAAAGTCAGTATAGCATTTCTTTATATCAATTTTTCTGTATTTTCGACTCACGTCATATAAATGCATAATAATTATGCAATTGATTCTACAATATTTTATTATTTTTATATTTTTTTATATCATTAAATCACTATATCCTTTATATTGATAAAATAAATTTGATCCTGTTGTATTTATTTGAAGGCTTCTCATGGGATAAATTTTAGATACAACCGTATTCGTTGATAAATATGTATACAAAAATGTTCAAATTTTATGCAACAAGGCCCCTTTTTAGCTTTTTTTTCCCTTACATGTTTTTCCTTATATTGATGACGCATATAATAACATATTTAAAATGGTATAAGACAATTGAATTCTTCAAATCTTATATTGAATTTTTTTTTTTTTTTCATATTATACAAATGCATAGTTTGTTTTATATGAAATCATGTTTGATGTATCTAAGAGAAATACTATGGTCAAAGAAATTTGTACAAAATTTTGTACTCACATCAATTATATATTAACACATGGTAAAATTATCTAAAAAATTGAATAAATTTTCAATTTTTTAAAATAATTTTGTAATATGTTATTATGATTAATATGTATATAAAAATACATACAAACTTATATATTTTTAATATTCTTCATTATCTCCATATATGTTATCCAATGATTGAAAATTGCACTTTTATCGATAATTGTTAATTAGGCTTTTAATTTTTCCCATAATTTGGATATTGATAATTAAAAGTATCATATTGTTTGAGATATTCATTTAAATGTATCAGCTTTCTGTGTCATTATGTAATATTTATGATGGCTTTATTCCATTCTTTTAAAATCAATTTTTTTTTAATTAACATATACACAATATACTTAGACAAGAAATGGAGCGAGAGAAAGGATTGTTAAAGAGTATAATAAAATTATGGTATTAAAGCTTGAATTGATCAATGAGCTAAATATTTTGGACTTTGTCTTAAAAAAAATGAATGAACCATGCAAAAGAAAAAAAGACAAGTGACTTAAATAGAATAAAATATAATAAAATAGTTTAAAAATAAAAAGTGATGAATTTTGTAAAAGATTAAAAAAAATACTTTGAGAGAGATGTTAGAGATATTGTTCCACATTATTTGAGTATAATACTAATGTAAGGTTTATAAGTAATCATGAAACTTAACTATCTTAGAGGTTAACCTTTTAAGGGATAGATGTCTCATGTTACTTATACTATATAAATTTTTATGGTATCAGAGTAGTAATGTTAAAGAGTATAAATGATTGTTACGTCCACCTTTCACAAGCTTAAACTTTTGAAAAAGTTTGTGCTTAATACTTAAAGATGTATTAATACCCTTATAAATCAATCAACACATTACTCATTAACATATCAGACTTTTAACTAAGTATGGCAAAAAAAAAATTCCCCAGGTTGAAATTCTATGGATATCTGTTCTATATAATCTATTTTAAATAAGATTAAAATTAATTATTTTTGGATCGAATTAGATCATGATCCACTTATAAGATCAACATATAAGATCAAATCAAATCAAATCAAATTGAGACAAATCGATCCATGGATCGAGCCAAATCAAATCGTTCCATGGATCGAACCAAAACTAATTATTTTTAAAATTATAATTTTAGTACTAAAAAGTCACATATTCCAAAAATACTTTCTAAATTTTTATAATTATTTATTTAGAAAAATTTATAATATTATTCTTTTATTATTTTAGATGATATCAAGTTAATAATGTTAATTTTTTGTTACAAATTTTTTTTATTATTATTTATATATTATAATATTAATGAAAAAGTTAAATATATATTAATTATAAATAAGTAATAAATATTTTCTTGAAATCTATAATTTTTTTATTTATCAATTTAAAGTATGTAATGTATCACATTAAATAATATATTAAAAAAAATGAAAAAAATTAGAACAATTCAAATCGAATCATAAATATTTATATGATTTATAGATCAATAATAAATTTAATTCATATAATTTATAGATAAAAATAAATCATATCAGACTAAATTTTTTAAATATCAAATCAAATTAAATCTTCTGCAGATCAAATTAAATCTGATCCTTTATCATCCCTACTTTAAACACTATCAGAGTTTTAACACCTTTTCACATTTCTTTCTATAATAAAAAGCTTAAAATATGAATAGAATTTAGGCTCTTCTCCTATCATTCAGATACAGAAATGCATCCACGTTTTACTACTCTTTTTCTTTTCTTTTCTTTTTTTTTAAAAAATTGTTGATTTTTTGTACCAAATATCAAAATATTATAATAAATATATTTATTACAATAGTTAGTTTAATAATTTTATTATGTATTGAACTTACATTATTACTCTTGAATATTTATTTTAAAAGTGATAGTTCATGGAGTTAGTACTTACCGGTTTAATAAACGCATTGAGTCCATTCATTTCATTTATTAGAGAACTTACATACTGTTTTTCAAACTAATCATATTTGTGTCCCAAATCTCATATAAATTAAAAAACTCAACTAATTTACATTATTTTTGTTAAAAAAAAAAAAAGCTTATAAAAGCGTTTATTAAGTTCGATTAGATCATGTCTATCATAATTATGTCAGAATACCTTCCTAAATAATATTAAAAATTATAAATTAATAAGTTCATGCAAATTATCATATTATATTTAATTATTTATTAAATAGAGTTATGTTAATTTTTTAATATCATGTCAAATTACTCATATTTCTTTCAAATTTAAATTGTATGTTAATGTCACAAACTATAATACTTATTGCTCATAAAATAGTTAAGTAATTTCACATGCAAGGGGTGAATACATTTTTTTTAAAAATCGACTAACCAATTCAAATTAATTACCAAACCAAGCCTATACTTTTTTTTAGAGATTGGTCGGTTCAGTAAGTCTAAAATTTATGTAAACTAACTTAGTAAGTTTGGTTATAGGTTTTAAAATAAAAAAAATGATACAACCAAATCGAATCTACACTTTTAACACAGTAATTTTTTTTAATTATTTTTTTATTAATAGATTTATATTTTATAATTATAATTATTTTAATTTTTTATTTAAATAACTAAATGATGAATTATAGTGTTATTTAAGAAATATTCAACTATTGTATTACACGTATGTATTAACAAGTTTTTTTTGGTAAGGTATCATTTACTTATTTTAAAACACTCATTAAAATAACACCTGTAAAGTAGATTGTTTTAAACTAGAGTATATTTGAGTCTTTTTTTTTATGTTTAGCTTATTTTTTTTACATGGTACTTTCACTTTTGGTAAAATTGATCATACTAGTTTATGATGTCAGAGGGATCCTATAATCTATTATTCATGTTCTATGAAATGAATTTAGCCTTGTCAACTATGTGAAAGTTGAAAGAACATTTTAATAAATAATAGTATTTTTTACTTCGATGAACAAATTTGTTTACATTATTTACTTTTTGTTTTTTCTATAAAATTATATAGTATTTTTTTCCACAACTAGAAGAGATTTTTATATAATATTATGATTATCGTTCAAAATTTGCCATATTATGAACGGAAGGTATGCAAATGTGATTGGCTTAGAAATGAATTTTAATTTTGAAGAGGAAAATATTTGAAAGTAAAGAGATTTATCAACTATTGTATGATTTATTTCAATATTTTAAATTTCAATATAATATGCATAAAAAAAATGAATGCGTATCGAATTTTTTTGTTTAATCTTTTAACTAAAGGGTTTATGTTTGATAAACAAATATAGAACTCCGGCCCATATTATTTGCTCTTGAAAAATCAAAATAGAGAAGAGTAATGAATGTGTGTAATGATTATTCAATGAAATGGGAAGAATTTGAAATTATATATAATATATCAAACTTATTCCCTAAATGAATAATATTTAAATTATTCGTTAAAATAAATATTACGTTGGAATATCTAATGGCATAGCATGTAACATCCCAGCACGATGCCTAAATTAGCCAAGAAATATATTTATTGCTAAGAATAATTGAAAATACTATAATCCGAATCATAGGTTCAGATACCAAAAATTAAAACTAAAAGTTTCAAAGAGTTATTATTGTTATGAGCAAACCTTAGTAACATTAAAAATTTAAAACCTCTTAGGTGGAACCCTTAATAATTATTAGGAACTGTACCAAATTCTCCTAATGTTTTATTTGAAAATGATGAATAAATATTTAGATAAATAATACCATTAAATAGGAAAATTTATATATTATAATAACAAACATATTATTATATAGAAAATTTACCAAAAATAACACCACTAAAACTTATAGTAATAAACTAGTACTCCAATAATATTAAACGTGAAATATTGAACGAGTCTAGATTGTCGTCGTTTAATTCTAATTGAATGGGTGTTCAAATAAAAATGACATATTAATCATTTTTTTAATTGTGAAAATATAAGTTTGAACAGAAAAAGTGCTAGTTTTGTCATTATAAGTTTAAGTAATATTAGTTTTGTTGTTTTCCATATTATGTATACTAGTTAAAAAATACGTATCTTTTTGTTAATTTCTATAACATATTTAAAATATATACGAAATTAATTTTTCTTATACTTTTAAATTAATTATGAAAGTAAAATAATATTTAGAGTACTTATTATATTTGGTAAATAACTAAATATCATATGATTGTAATTCTTATAGGATGTGATCTTTATTTCATCAATATGTATCTAGAGTTCTTATTAAATAGTGGTAATTATCATATGATTAGAGTCCTCGTTGAATATAATCCTTATTCCATTGTCATGTTTATGATAATATATCCAAAAAGAAAAATTAATGTCAATAGCTTAATATATAAGGATAATTCTGTCTAACAATATTAGGCATGATTTAGACTTTTATATATAGTAGAGATATAATTTGGTTGTTCTCCGCATTTTTCCTTTTTATTTTTGTTTTTATTGATTTTATTTAAACTAATAAATACTAAAATATGTCTTTAATAAATATATTTTTATTAATAATTTTTTTAGAAATTTAATTATGTACTAACTTTACATTATTTGGTTGTTCTCTAGATTTTTCATCTTTTTTAGCCTTTGTTGATTTTTCATGTACATAATACATTTCATATTAATAGTTATTTTGGTAGTTTTATAATATAGTATCTTTACATTAATACCTTTAAATAATTATTTTAATTACGTAAGAGTGGCAATTCATGTGATTTATAAGTAAATAAGCATATCATATTTGTGTTGAATTAATATTTATTATTTTTATACAAAAAATACTTATAAAAATAATTTTGAACTAAATAATGTTTGTTTTGTAGAATAAAAATGAAATAAAATTTGAATGGTAATAAGAATTAAATTGAATATAAACAATATTAATATTGCAAATTGCAATGTTTGTTTGAGCACTATTAAAATAAATGATAATATTAAATATAAAATTATAAATAAAGTAAAATTAAAAAATAATTTTTTTATTTTTAGATGAGATAAAATGATAAAAATAATCATAAATTATTATACAAATTTGTGAGAAAAATAAAACATTCTAACATATTTTTGAGAGGTGTAGGAGGAATGAGCTTTACTACACCTATTGTAATATTTTAAATTTTATTATAGATTAATAATCAAATTAAATACACAAATATCCTAAATTTTTCGCATTACGATTTTTATTACTATCAACAAAATATATGATCTAAGTACCATAATTAACAAATATATTAAAATCTCTCTCAAATGAAACCAGAGGAGTTATATGTCTTTTCCCCTAGTTTACACATTATTTAGGAAAATAATGAATAAAAAAAGAGAATATTGCATGATAAAAGGTATTTTCATTTTTTATCCCCTCATTATTTTCACACATTTGTATATGTTCAAAAGAACAAAGGGCGATAGAGCTTCACTGTTACCAAGGCATTAACAAATCAAGTTATTCAACTAAGAGATTTTAGATTATGTATCTTATTTTTGAACAATATATTTAAATGAGTTTTATTTTTGAACACTTGTTTCTTTTTCATTATAAATTAGCTAGGAAGTCAAAAGTAAAATATAGTATACAACTAAGTCAAAATAAAAAAAAATTGCTCATAAAAATTATGGTTTATAAAAATTTCCAGTTATATTCTTAAAAATGAAAAAACTACATAGCGAGTTCCTCCTTTTTTATGTGCATTTAAATCCCATTTATATTAAAAATGTTAACACTTGTTTTACTAAAAAAATATAAAAATTGTGAACATTATAAGTTCTTCTTCTTCTTTTTTTATAACAAAAATAATATTTAAGTACTTTTTTTAATTAAAATTAAAATAACACTTGAATCCCTTTTTATAAAACATGAATATTTTGATCCAATTATATAATTTTTAATTTAATAAAAAATGGAACTTGAGTGATTGTTTATTAATAAAAATGTGACTTTAGTGAACCTACTTATAAAAAAAGGACATGAGCCTTAAAAAAAGTACATCCGACACAACCATTTGGAGTTTTTTTTTTTTTTTAATTGAATGTATTTTTAAATAAATTAAGCCACTTGCAAAAATGTTTGAGAGTTTTTATGACAAATACTTTTAAAAATTTAAGAATAATTATTTATATTTTTAAGATAAAAAATTTATACTTACTTAAGAGAAAATTAGTTTTAATATATGCTCATATATTAGATTAATTATTAAAATATTACTCAAAGCATAATTATAATATTTTTCATTTCAAACAGTTAAATGATTATCTTAAAATCACTTTTAATCAACTCACTTCATTTTAAACCACTTTTAAAAGAAGTAAATCCAAATGGGCCCGTTATTAACTTACATGCCTTCTTTTCGCCAACATCACACTTTTTTATATGAGTATTGTTGTATGCAACAAGTAATGTGTTAGTTATTAATTGGAAGTAAAGTATAGGATGTGAGATAATTAAGTAATTGTGAGATTCCTTACTAACATGAGATATTTAGATTGTGCCATTTGAATTGATGTATCCATTAAATTGTGATAAAAATATTTTTATTTTTATGTATGTCCTTTTTTTTTTTTTTTTTACATATGTTAAGTTATTAAACGTTTGGTTTGAATTTTAGTTATAAATATATAAATTTTAATTATAAAAAAATTAAATATTTATTAAAAAGTTCTCACGAATCCATTTATAGTGAATTGCATTTTAAAACAAACTAAATACTTTATAAAATTTGTGAATCATATCTAATTTAATATAACAATCAATATTTAAAAATTAGATTAAATATATAATTAATTTTTAAATTTCAACTAAATTTATAATTAGATCCACAAACTTTTAAATTTTATAATTTAGTCTCCAAACTTTTAAAATTTCATATATAAGTTCATAAACTTCTAAATCTTACAACTTAGTCCCAAGTTTTAAAAATTTACACATAAATTTTAAAATTTTAATTCAAAAATATATATTTTAGTATCAAGATAGGACTTAAGTGTGAGTTTTTATAAGTTTGGAAGATTAAATTGTAAAGTTTTAAAATTTAAGAACCTATGTATGAAATTTTTAAAATAGACTTATTAGTGGAGTTGTTATTCAATGAATACAAATATAATTATTTTGGGCGGCCATATTATCATAATTAAATTTATTATTGATATAATAATTTTTATTAATAAAAAATTCATATAATAATAATGACATTAAATTATATTAATTATAAGAATATAATTGACAATTCATAAATTTTTATTGTAACAAAAAGCTTTTCATCTAATTTCATTACTCTTACGTCGTCGTAATGACAACTATATTAGGTTAAAAAAATTGACACATGTAGCACAATTTATAAATTTGATACAAATTTAAAGATTTTAAATATGTTTGAATTGATATTAAGTAGAGTTTATTGTAAATAGATTAATTTATTAATAATTATTTATTAAATAGATTTGGTTTAGTTTGGGATTAAATGCGTTGACTTTATATGATTTATTAATAAAAATTATATTATAATTTGGAAATTGGTACAAGCTTGAAGCTTTAAAATAAAATTAAATAAATTGGATAGTAAATAAATCCACTTATGTAGCAAAAAAAAAAAAAAAAAAAAAATCCACTTATGTTCTTTTGTTAAATGGGTTGGATACGAGTAAACGGTCGACCCAAGTACTAACGAACCCACCAGCTATCAGCACCAGAAGATTTACTTGCCCCTTTCTCGTGCTGTTTACTTTTTCATCCTCCCTTTGAGTGAGTTTGGAAAACCGTACTTTAGACTAACGGGCTTCTATCGTCACAACTCTCTCTCATAAAGCTGTTTCGATTCATTCTATATTTCTCTCTATATAACCTATAAACCCTAGCCTTGTTCGGTTTGTAATTTCGAAGCCGAGATGGGCTCTGAAGGATCCAGAGTTGTCGGTGAGCTTTGCAAAACCTAGATTTTCTTATTTCCAATACTCTTTGCCCTAGTTTTGATTCGAATCATTTGAAGCTAATTGTGTCTTTTTTAATTGTTATTTTGCGTTTAAAATTTGTTTTCCTGAATTTGATACTATCTCTTGGGTTTGTTCTGAGCTTTGCAGCTTTCGATGAATTTTATCAGTTTGATCATGTATGGTCCTTTTGTGGAATTTAGGTTCTAGTTGATCCTGATCTCCCGGTTATTGTTTATTACATGAAACGCATGGGTCTGATATTCGTTTACGGGTGACTGCTTAGGTCTTTATCAATTTGTTTTGCCCCCGTTTTAGGTGAATGTGGGCATCAATGAAGTAGTGGCATTTTGTACTTTGAGTATCACCGGGTATCTGATTTGATATACTGTCCTAACTATTTATCGTATGTATCTTGGTTGAATTCTGTGTGTCCAGATTATAATTTGGTATGGACTGTCATGTTTCTCCTAAATGTTACGGAAAATTCGTAAATAGTTTACATGTCATAATAGAGCATCATGCTTGATCTTCCGACTTTGAACCCATTGGTAGTTTGAGTTATTGGACTTATATTTTTTGCTCTTTATATAGAGCCATAACCATGTTTCATGTACAAAATTCAAGCATTGCTTGCATGTGCACATCTAATCTCCATCATTATAAACTCCTTTAAATTATCGTAAGTCAACCAATTCATTAATGGGTTTGTTTAGTTAGGCTGTGCTGGTTCACTTATCCTTTCAGTTCAAAAGGTTTCAGAAAAATATGGTATTTTTGGAATTCTTAGCTATGCTTGCTTACTGTTAGCTTAGTTTTGTATACAGAGACAGCCAGATAGGTAGAATGGTTGAGTTATCAATTTTCATTATAATGTTTTACAAGTTTTCCAATAGTTTTAGAGTGTCAGATTGTAAAAGAAGTATTTTGACAGAGTAGTTTAGGTGAAGTCCATGATATCAGTATGTCATTGATGTGCAATAGATGAAGTATTGTTGGTCTTTTTATTTCAAGTGTTATTTATGTGCTTAGTTCTGGTCAGAAATCTTTTCTCTTAAACTTTTGAAATACCCTTATGATAATTCTAAATTTTTTCTTACCCAGTTATTATGTCATGACTTAAGCAGTTAGTGATGAGAAGTTATTTATTGCAGTTTCTATCATATCATCTATGACACGAACAAAATATCTGAAATATATCATCAATATAGCCTGTGTCCAAATATTTGTGCTTGTCAAGATTGATATTTATGCTGCTGAGTTTTTCTTTCATGGTTGATAGTACTTTTTTAAAAAACTTTTCCTAACCTTTTTTTATTACATCCTTCTAATTACATTAGCAGTTTATTCACTTGATCAGATTAAATAATATATAAGCAATCATTCTTTTTATCCAATTCAGAACAATAAGTAAATGAAGTTTTTAACACGGTTGCCTATAGCCCATAGTGCTCATTCTTTTTTAAAATACAAACCGCAAACAGCAATTATCAATTTTAACTCTCATAAATGGAGTAGGACATTGGATGCTATACATATTCAACGGATGTGCCCGAACTTCAATGCAGGATTATATTTTATGTTGCACTATGATTTGCTAATGTTATCAGCCCCTTTGTTCTGTCGTGTTAGTTATTGTTAAATCTAGAAGTTTTATGTAGCTACCAAATTTTTTATGTAAAAAATTTTATGAATTAATAAACTGGATATACTCTTTAAGTTCTTAAAGTTAGCTATATTCTATTTTGTCACTTCTGTTGCCCATTGGTCTTAAAGGAGATCAGCGTTTTCAATACTGATCGTAGGAACCACTTTGTAAATGGCTGCATGATTCACTTCAGGAAATGAACTGTGGAGTTTCTTAGCTTTGTTCGTTAAGCCTCTAAATTGATTTCTTTGATGCTTTCTAGGTGTCTCTCAACTTCAAATCCTCTTCAAGTAGGAAATATGTTTAGAGACTGGATAGGAAATAAACATGAATAGATAGTGATTTTAGCCATCCTTCTACAAGGTTGTGAAGTGGACCCTAAGCTTAGCTAGGCTTTATGTGTTTGATTCTTGAAGATTTTTCTACCCCCTAACATTATTAAGTAGTGGCTTGCCCTAACTCACAGTTCATATGTAAGTAAGTTATATGCCATCCATACACTTCATTAAAGCAAATAATGTTGTTGATATATAATATCAACCTGGGAAAGGCATCATTATAATTTAGATTATAGGGGACCCTCCAAAGCTACCTTAGAAAATTGGAATTGCAATACTCTCCAAACCTGTGTCATCAATGAAGCCTTCTATGCTATGTGAACAGCTGTTGGCCGGGGTTTATCCACGAGTGCAGCAAATAAATGGTTTCCCACAAATATGCTATGCCAACAACTTTTGACCCATTTCTTCCCATACTATGAAATTCTTTGTGTTACTCGCCTACCTTTAGAGCTCTGTGATCAGCTACAAACTCAAGGGTAATTCGGAACTAACAACTTTTGAATTCCCTCATAATAGCTTTTATGAGTTTAATGATAACTAACTTCCATTTATTCATCTTGATGGCATGGCATTCAAATATGAGAATAGAGAAGGGGACAACTGGACACCATATGCAGAAGTTCATGCTAAAGAGCATATGATGATGTTTAAGAACGTAATGAGCAATGTTAGAAACCTTCATGCCAGGGAAATTTGATCTCTTTAATCTCGCTTTGATTCTAATTTTACCCTAGTGTCTACAAATATGATCATGTCTAGCTTATTAATTCAGATAAGTAGTGAGAAAATATGAGAAGGATTTCGCAGAGTTGGATTGGTTTACAGCTGATCCTGTTTAAGTACCTGGCTTTCTCAGTGTACAATCCGATTGTGTTATAGTTATCGTAATCTAATATTCCCAAACCACAATTATTTAAGCAATTTAGTATACAATTTATTGGCTGAAATGTTTTTATTACATTTGTTTCCAAATATTTATGGACTAGCTTTACTGAATCTGTGTATAAACTAGGAAGTCTAGGATAAAGGGTAATGGATGTGATGTTAATGTATGAAGAGGAGATGGTTTATTTCAATTGAGAAATTTGTTTTCTACTCATAAAAGTTTTTATGTTAATGTACACAACTGGCTGTTCATACTATGTTGGTGAACTAGGTCCACTCGTGAACTTTGGCTGACATGAACTGATCTATGTTCCAAGCACAGTAATGTAGGAAGTTATCCTATAGTCACACGTCCAGTCAGAGTAGTTAAAACATAGACTGTCCATATATGCACCTTATGTGCTGCTCTTTTGGCTCTGTTCTGCCAATTCAAGAGTCCCTGATTTCTTAAATTGTAGATGTTCCTAGTCAAAACAAATTAAACTGGCTTAAACTTGTATTTCTTTGGGAAATATAACTGATATTTTGTTGTCATAGGTAATCTTCTTGTACTGATATTATGTCATAGTACTCTACGTTCTGATAAAAACTTATTTGCTTCTTGATTTGTCATTATATCACTGAGACATTATGATTGCAGTTCCTAGGAATTTCAAATTATTGGAAGAGCTCGAGAGAGGTGAAAAAGGAATAGGGGATGGGACTGTCAGTTATGGAATGGATGATGCTGATGATATATACATGCAGTCTTGGACAGGGACTATCATTGGCCCACCTAATGTATGTTTTACTTATTTATTTATTAAATTTTTTGTTTGGAGATTATCTTAATTTGTTTTGTTTTGCTGCTTCTACTACAAAATTATGGGTAATTTGTTATAGTGGTTTTTAGTGGAGCTATTGTATGTACTTTAGAAATGGATCATACATGCAAAAACATTTTTCTCAAAAGGTTGATTACTTATCTTAAAAGCACTAATAGTGCTTATCAAAATTTTGAAAGCACCTGCAGTGGAGATTGTCTACTTTCTCCATTCTAAAGCACTTTAAGCCCAAAGAAGGTTACTTCCAAATGGACCATTAGAATTTCTCCATCTTCTGAAAGAGGAAAATTTTCATTTTTAAGATCTTAAGGCATCCTATAGGGTATTAATTTATTTCCTTCCTCCAAATCAAGTCCTAAAATTGTCCCTTCGAAATCATATTTTATATGTTCCAAATCAAATTTTATTTGGTAAGGTTCTTATGAAAATCTTTTTCTTCTAGGTTTCCAATTGAGCCCTGAAAGATCCAAGTTAAAGAAGTAAAATTAAAAAAGAAGAAAGAAATAGAAACTGGTTGTTGCTGTTACTTTTAGTAATTGAATGACATTGACGGTTAGAGTGTGGTTTTTTTTTTCTAGGTTCCCAATTGAGCCCCGAAAGATCCGAGTTAAAGAAGTAAGATTAAAAAAGAAGAAAGAAATAAAACTGGTTGTTGCTGTTACTTTAATGATTGAATGAAATTTCTCAACGAAATTTGTATCCTTCTTGAAAAATTGGAACTATTATTTCTGTTATAACCAGAATCAACTTGTTAGAAAATAACAAAGGAAAGTAAATTAGTTTCAATTGGCTTTTCATATCTATTTATAACTGAAATTGTCATCAGAGCCAAAGTAATTTGCATGTATGTGATTAGAGTATTGATGATGACGCTCAGTACACCATTTAAAATTATGAAAATATAAAATAGTACTCATTTTAAACATAGATTAAAAAATCTCCATAAATTGTGGATAATATCCAATATTCATGAGGTTCGATATGGATATGACTGTATATCTTTTTTACCAAATATCCATGATATTGTTGAATATCGCTCATATATTGTGGATATTATTATCCACGATATAATTATATGGATTTTTGCAATGTAGAAATTTTTTTTTTGGATATTATTCCTGATATTATCGATTTATTTTTGAAATTTTTGCAATGTAATATTTGGATTTTTTTCTAAGTACTTTGTACATTCTGAATAATTTAACTTTTTTTTTTTTTAATTTCTATGGCTCTTAGTCTTTTCTTGTAGCATTGGTGTACATAATACTTATGGAATCTTTGGGAACCCTCCGCAACAATTCATAAATTATTGGGATAACACACAATTTTCTATTCATTGAGAAATAATAGGAAGACATCAAGCAACATGCTTATGGCATCTCAATCATTATATTTAAATAGCCTTTAGTTACATATCATGACAACAATATTGCTTGAATCATGATAGTATGTGCTTTGAACTACATTAAAAATATTTTTTGATGTATGTATAGCATAATTTCTTAATATTGAAACATTTTAATTTCACTAAATTATTGGGATAACACAATTTTCTATTCATGGAGAAATAATAGGAAGACATCAAGCAACATGCTTATGGCATCTCAATCATTATATTTAAATAGCCTTTAGTCACATATCATGACAACAATTATTGCTTGAATCATGATAGTATGTGCTTTGAACTACATAAAAAATATTTTTTGACGTATGTTATAGCATAATTTCTTAATATTGAAACATTTTAATTTCACTAAATTATTGGGATAACACACAATTTTCTCTTCATGGAGAAATAATAGGAAGACATCAAGCAACATGCTTATGGCATCTCAATCATTATATTTAAATAATCTTTAGTTACATATCATGACAACAATATTGCTTGAATCATGATAGTATGTGCTTTGAACTACATAAAAAATATTTTTTGATGTATGTATAGCATAATTTCTTAATATTGAAACATTTTAATTTCACTAAAATTACTCTTTCATTTGAAATGTAGCAATTAATTTATTTAGAAGACTACCATATTAGATTTAAAATTATTTAGTTTTCTCTATATATAAAGTTATATTATCTAAAAACTTTCATTACTTTTTGATAATTTTTCATACTTTTTTTACTTGAATTTTCATCGATATCGTAAAATCGAATTGTTGATATATCTGTGAACATTGATACTTTAATCCTTGGTTTCAGTTGCAGATACTAAAGGAGAGGAGTTCTCTTGTCTAAAACATCTCTCTGAGAACCCTTCTAAATTTCCTTAGTTGTTTGATGGTCATTCTAATGTATCTCTTGAATCAACATGCTTAATTAGACTAACTAAAAGACATAATTAAAATTGTCGAGAAAATAAACTTACAGGAGCCTCTATAAAGGGCATTTTTTATGGGCTGTATCATGTTCTTAAGATTTAAGGTTTTTTTTTGACGGATCTATAACAGTGTGAGTGATTGGACCACTCTTCATTCTAAGAATACATGCTTATGAGATTTCTAAACCAGTTTTCTGAATCATTTTGAATATTGTTTTTTCTGATGGTTTATGGGATGGAGTGTTGACAGTTGCATCAGAACTGAATGGTAGAAAATGAAATGAATTTTCTATTTTTTATTATTTGCCTTCAAATGGGGATATAAATTTGCATGGGAGTACATCTTGAGTCTGTTCTTCAGCATCATTCTCTACAGGAAAAAGTTGACTTGTGCTATTGCTAATTGTTCTTCTTGCCAGACTGTCCACGAAGGGCGAATCTATCAGTTGAAGCTCTTTTGTGGACTGGATTATCCAGATAATCCACCCACTGTGAGGTTCCAGACACGAATTAACATGACATGTGTAAACCAAGAAACTGGCGTGGTAAATTACATCATCTGAAACTCTTGGCCGAGAATTGTCTTTATTTTAGCTTATGAGTGGACAACTTGCCAGGTTGAACCTAGTCTTTTTCCCATGCTTGCTAAGTGGCAAAGGGAGCATACCATGGAGGACATATTAGTGCAATTGAAGAAAGAAATGATGTCACCACAAAACCGGAAGCTAGCTCAGCCACCTGAAGGTTAGTGTTTTTTATTAGTTTATCTTATATCCTGTCTCCTTCTACGTGGAGTGTTTTCATAATCATATTTTTAAACTATCGTGCTTCAGATGGCTTTTCTGCTTGTGACAGTATCTAGTGCTTGTGACAGTATCTAGTCATTATGGATATTTCTTTAAACCGTTCTAATGGAAACTAATTATGTATAATTTATTGGGTGGTACTAGGGTTTATTTCAATTTGATATTTTCTTCGGTCCTTAAAAAAAGAGAAAAAAAAAAAAATCAAACAATAGCTGCTAGGTGGGGATTTGAACATGGTATTTCTAGGAAGATATTAAGCACTTACCACTTTACTAGTAAAGGGCGGCTGGTCTTAAGGGGTGCAATTGACCCATAAATATTCTCTCTTGTTCAACTTGAATGTATTATGGTGGGAGTGGGATCTTAAGTGTGTTTCTTTGAAGTCAATTCTGCCTCCTTTCTTGTTTTGCTAAGAAGACTTTGCTGAGGTGCTTTTATGGTTGAAATGGTGATCAAAATTAGCTGTCATCTTGTAATGGTCAGTGGGCCCTTGGCATTCTAACTTCTTCATGGATGTAATTTATCTTGTTATTTTGGGTTCGAAAATTATTCAAAGAACAATGCTATGCTACATGAGTGGCCACGCGGCCAAGACACGATCAGTTCAAATTCCTTTTCCTAATATGCTTTTAACTAAGTGGAAATCTATTAATTGAACTCGTCTGCATTTGCATTTTATTTCTTTCATTTGTGCCCTCCATTTTTTATGGTCTTTATCGCAGTCTAAAGTCTCCTTTAAGTTTCAGGAAACGAAGAAGGAAGAACGGATCAGAAAGGGCTTGTGGTGAAATGTTGCATAATGTAAGGTGAGAGTCCAACAGTAATGAATTTTCATGGTGCTGTATATGATATAAAATGGAGCGAATTGAGCATATTTACCCGTCAATGCCTTTAAATGTAAATTAATGACAACTCCAATCTGGAACCTTGATCTGATTGAGAGTTGTCACTTCCATGTTTTTCATCTTGAATTTCAAGTCTAATTCATCATGGCTTATGTAATGAACCTTGCCTCAGCACTTTTAATCCTTCTCAATGTTATTGAAAGAAATTGTTGCTCTGTTTTTCCCTGTTTGTACAAACGATAACATGATGCTTCTTTCTCTTTTATTATTATTTTTATTTTTGATGAAGATATTTGAATGCAAATTTTTTTTTTTTTCTGTTGGGAAAACAACAAAAATAGTACCTTAAATCTTGTAACCACGAAATAGCAACCATTTATGTCTAACCTATACATTTTTACTATTAAGAAAAGGTCTCAAATTTCATTTTGAACAATTTTCAATTGAACGTTGTTCAAGTTGAATTATGGTCATTTAAAATTGTTCAATGTGGAACTTCATCCAATTCAATTCTGGTTATTATTATTATTATTATAAGTTTTAAGGATTTATTTTCTGTAATTTTCTTCTAAGGAAAATTTTTTTTTGGTGCCCTTTTTCTAGCTTTGCATATTCTTGTGTGATGTTATGGATGAATAATACACAAGATAATGACATGAACCAGTAGTTTATAGAACTTGATACTTCTTTCTGTACTGATGGTAACCGGTGGTCTGTTTGGTTCTGTAACTTCAAATCACTTTCTAATTACTGTGTTTAAGTTGTGATTTAACAGTTGTCCGTATTGTTGTAGTGCATGAAATCAAAGTTTTGTTGTGAGGAGCCTAGTTAGGGTTGGTTTACAAGTGTGTGAGTTGTGTTTAATGTTATTTCAAAGGAAAAAAAAAAAAAGAGTTGATTTGAATAATCTTATATAACAATAAGGTTTTTCCTATTTTCATGAAGAAAATATTTTAATAAATAAAAACAAAAGGATTGTCAAGTTGATTCGCCAAATCTTCTCAAAAATTATTTTCTTAGTGAATGCTTCTTCTTGTCTCAATTTTAACTTGTGCAGTAATTTAGACATTTACAAATAAGTTACACAAATTATAACTATTCAGTAATATTTAAAAGCAACGAGTTATTCTAGTGTGATAATCAGACAAGTGATAGATATAACAAACTTTGTCTACTACTTGAATATTACTTGAGAGCTGATCAAGTAAATGACATAGGATATGTCATGACGGTTCAGTTGCGGAACATGTATGGGTTTTATGTAGTTGATCTCAATTCATTTATGAATTTAGTTGTGTTTGACTTATTTTGATTTTTTTTTTTATAGCTAGTGAATTGAAAACAATATCAACCAAAGTAATTATTTCGTTAAATTTCTTATCATATACGGGTTGACAGTATTCAAGTTAGTATTAAATAATAATTAGCGCGTTGATTTGAGATTTTGTATTGTATAATATTCGATTTATTTATTAAATGTGTCATGTAACTTGCTTTAATATTGTATTGGATAACATGAGTCAGATTGTGGTTATTGCTATTTAGACTAATGCTCGGTACATCTTCTTATTGTTCCCATTTTGCAGATTATAGTATATATATCATATTGTATTATTGTTGGACAACTTGGGGTTTATTTCACTATCACTCGTCTAGATATTGAACAATATTTTTAGTAAATTTGTTGCTTCTCATATTGCAGTTCATAAGGTTGTTGTTCTTTGCCTTGTAAGGATCTTTGGGGCACTCATATATAGTCTCTTTTGCTTTCCTCTACTTCATCATTGGAGTTATCGCTGGTTAAGATACAAATCATAAATCTACAACTAGTTTTTGTATATATATTTTATTCTCTTATTTCCTGTTATAATAAGAAGCAAGATGTTGTTTCTAAATCGTTCACGGAGGCAAAGTATTCATGCTATAATCTCTAGCACTTGTGCGATAGTTTGATTACAATGGTTACTTGTTGGTACAAGTGTTTCTCTCTCTCTCTCTCTCTCATTACTCTTTTGTATTGTGATAGCAAAAATGCTATTAAAATAGCACATAACTTGTATTTTATGTTCGTATTGACATTAATTGTAAACATCATCTTGAAATTGACACTCTAGCTTTTCCTTTTATTTATTGTCTTTTAATAATTTTATAGTCTTTTATATCCTTATTTGTAAACTTATGTAACCGTTGTTTTTAAAGAAAAGAAATAGACCCCTTTTACTACTTTTATTTTAAGTTGGACAACACTTGCCCATTATTTTAAAATACCAACTATACCCTCTGTAACATATTACATTACTACTTTTTCCTCCGCTGACAAATGACCTTTATATGTAAACCATTCTTTTTCCTCCGCTGACAACTATACCCTTTTAATACTTTTATTTTAAGTTGGACATCACTTGTACGTTATTTTAAAATACCAACTATACCCCCTCCGTAGTACTCTCTCTATATACCCACGGGCGTTTCACTGGCCTTCACACTCAATCTCTATCTCAACTCTCTCAAAGGTCTTTTGCGTTCTTGTGTTGAGAAAAGTGAACAAGTGTAATTATTGGTATTAAATTAATCTGACAAATATAAAGGATTATACAAGTAAGAAACAAATACCATAGATAAGGTCGATCACAGTGAAACAAAAATAACAGAGTCCGATTCCCATGGAAAAAAGGTAGAGATATGGTGAAACTGAAAAGCGCAGAGGCATCAAAGTAAAGAAATGGATAGCTTTAATAACAAGTTTCAGAGAAATAGATAACTTGCTGATATGGGAAGCTCAAGAAGTTGCGATGTCAGAAGGCGAAATTTCAAGAGGTTAGAAGGCGAAATATGATATTGGAGCTTAAAATAGTTTTTTTATTATAATAATATGTATAAAATTTCACTTTTATTTTAGCAATTTATTTAAACATGTAAAATATATATCAAGCAAATAATTAGTATATATTTTACTTGTTTGAATATTTATTTTCAAACGAAATACAAATAATAAGAAATATAAATTTTTAATGAAGTATCAGATAAAAAAAAATTATTCAATATCATATATACCTAATTATAAAACTAGACAAATATTCAAAAGAAATATTTATAGCCTCAATATTATAATTTTTTCAAGTATGTAAATTTCAATAAATAATCATAATTCGTAAATAAAATTATAGTTTCTTAAAAAGTTTAAAATTTTGTACATAGTTATTTTTAAATAAAAAAAAATATATTTACACAAGATAAATTTAAAAGTTAAAATAACTATCAATTCTTTTTTTTTTTTTTTACCATCACAATTAATTTATAAAAAATAAATATAATACTTAAAAAATAACTAAAGAGAAAAAATGATTCCACGAAATTTATTACTTAAAGTCTTAAATCGTTCGACCTAAGATTTTATAATTTCTTAGGTAATTAAACTAACGGTCACTCACGAAACATTCTTTTTTTTAATTTGTTAATAACATGTAAGTAATATTGAATTAAATAGACAATTTTTTTTTTAATTTTAATACTTTTTGTTATACTATTATATTTTAAAAAATATATATATAATAGATGCTAACAAAATTTTGAAGTCCTTATCTAATCGGGGCTAAGGTGGCCATCCCATCTGTTTGAAGGATAATTGCCCTTGAGAGTGAAAAAAAAAAAAAAAAGTGAATTCAAAATTGAATTTTACTCTCTTTTTTAAAAGATAAAAGATAATAAATATGAGGTTATCGATTAATCAAAATTTAATTAATTGTACAATTGTCTAGTTTAATTAAATATATAACTAATTCGACTTTGATGAATAGTATCACTAGCGAATCAAAATTTATCAATTGCACAATTATCTATTTTAGTTGGACATGTATCTAATTTAACTTTAGCTAAAAAGTCACTAGGATATCAAAATTTGACCAATTAAACTTGTGTTCTATTCAGTTGGACATGTGTCCAACTTAATTTTGACGAATGCAGTCACTGATGGATCAGTAACTGCATTCGTCAAAATTTAGCCAATTAGATATATATTTAACTTAGCTCTAACATGTAAAGTTACTGGTCCATCAAAATTCGACTAGTTAGACATCGTCCAATTTTAGCCCATCAAATTGGACCATATCTAACTTAATTTTGACGAGTGTGGTCACTAATCAATCAAAATTTAACAAATTGGATATATATTTAACTTGGCTCTAATAAGTAAAGTCACCGGTCCATCAAAATTTAACTAGTTAGACACTGTCCAATTTTGGCCCATCAAATTAGACAAATTATTGGTCAAAATTTAATTATAATTAGTCAATAAAAATTAAGTATATTTTTGTCATAATATAAATATAAAAAAAAAAAAAAAATCTAAGTAAAAAATGTCATATCTGAATTTTAGAATCATCCCAACTTATAACCCTTCCTTTACCTGTACGTATTCATTCTAGAAACCTTAGCCACTTTTATTTTTCTTCTAATATTGTTTTCTTTAATTCCTCTCACGGACACAACACAACCCATAACTTTTGGTTTTTTATGATCATTTGAGTGGTGCCTTGTGTATATTTTTTCTTAGTGTTCACACAAACACCAATGGAAGTGAAAAGTGACGTAAAAGCATGCATATTGCCAACATGTGTTTCATTCCATTTGTTGCAAATACTTCTTTTGCTTTTATGTTGTGTCGACAATGGTGTAAAGCAAAAGCAAAACCCCAAGACAAACTTTTTCCCTCTCTCTCCAAAACTTGCATAGAAGAATATATATAACTTCTAACTATAAAAATAATATCTAAATAATATTAAATATATTTTTATTAGTTAAAATTTAATATTAAATAAATCTAATTAATCAAAATTTAACTTAAACAGAGTTTAATATGAAATTTTTGGATCGAAATTTTTTTTTAGTAAAAATACATAAACTGGATATAATTAATATTATTTTTAAGGTAGTATGACACTTTTGTCACTTTATTTTTATAAATTGAGAATATTAGTCATTTTTTATTTAAATTGGTGTACATTAATCACCTAATTAATACAAATGTGAACAATTTTATCATTTTTTGAAAATTTTGATATTTTTGAATTTTTTTTATTATATGAAAATACTTAAGTTAGATTGAATTAAACCTTATAACAAATATTATTAGATGTTTGAAGTAAAAAATATATAAAATAAAAATAATATAATTAAAATGATAAAAATTGACTTAAAATAATTAAAATATTAACATTTATAATAATTATGTTATTAATAAGAACCAATTTAACGGAAAATAATTAATATAATTAATTTATAAAAGTGTAGTAATATCAGGTGCACTTTTTTCTTATTATTATTATAAAAGCTGTTTTTTTAGTTTTTCTTTTCTATTTATAAGTTTTCGTTTGTTATTTATCTTTACAGCAGTTCCTCCGCATTATTTGCCAAACTACTCTAATAGGAAAACAACAAAAATGACATCATTAAAATTTATAATAAAATTAACACTTTTTATATTTAAATTTATATTTTTATAATTAAAAAAATAACTAATATATCATTTTTTTTAAACACCTATTCAATTGGAATTGAACGACGATAATTTAAACCCGTTCAATATTTTACGTTCAAATTAAACGTTCAATATTATTAAGGTGCTAGTTTTATTATTATAAATTTTTAAAGTATTATTTTTGGTAATTTTCTAATATTGTATTCTTCTTATCATAATCTACTTGTATTTTGCTTTACATAAATAATAAATTTTATGTTGTAAAGCAATTCCCAGCAAACATGGGCAGAGTCAGAAAAAAATTTAAGAGAGGTTAATTTTTATTTTATTTTATATAAAATAAAAATTAATAGGAATTATAATAAATTATACTCAATTCAAAACTATTTTTTTTTATTTTATACAAAGTAAAAATTAGTAAGAGTTATAGTAAACTATACTCAATCCAGGACTAAATTTTTTCATGTCATATTATAATATAAACATAGAGTTAACACATTATAATTAACTTATAACGAAAATTAAATAAAAATATAATAAGTTAATAAGTATTAGTATCATTCATAAATAAAATAAATTTATTAATTAAAAAAATCTAAACAAATAAAAAGCTCAGTCAAATACATTAAGATTTCTAGTTGTTAAAACTAAAACTAAAATAAACATATGAAAATATAAAAAGTAAAATATGATTTATAATTTTAAGCTTGAGACTATATTTAAAAATATATGTTTATAAATAATATAAGAATGACTAATAATAATAAAAATAATAAAATTTTTATATAAAAATTTCAATTAAATTTTAAAAGATTATTAAAATAAAATGTCAAAAATAATATAATATTAGATAAAGTTAAAATTTGGATTGAAATAAAATATAATAAACATAAACTTAAAAGTTTTAATATGAAGTTTATCATATACTTATTTTCTTAATTTTATTTTTATAATGTTGAGTTTAAAAGTATTTAAACATTATTTAGATTATTATATTTAAGAATAATTTTTACATAGTATATTACTCTAATTTTATTTATGTTACTAATAGTTACTAAATTCATGAAAAAAAATATATATTTAATTACTTTATTTACAATTTATGTCATTTTTATTCACATATTTGTTAAATATTATTAATATGTACATAAAAATTAGACAAAAAATATTATTATAAATAAAATATTTATTTAATATTAAAAATATATACGTAATTAATTTTTATAAAAAAAATTGGTTACCCTCCCCCCCCCCCCCCATATATCGGCCCCTGCTGGCTGCAAATGCAAAAGGGAAAAATATAAAACTCCCCCCCCCCCCCCCCCCATATATCGGCCCCTGCTGGCTGCAAATGCAAAAGGGAAAAATATAAAACTTACAAAAAAAAAAAAAAAAACTATTGCTTTATTTTATTCATACTATTGATTTTTTTTTTCCTTTATACCATCAAATTTGTGAAAAGTTACATCTAATAGCATCACATGTCAGTGATAGATTAAAACAACTTAGATAATTAGGTAGTATATTTGAAACAATAATTCATTCTATAATTTATGATGCTATTAAATGGAGATAAACAAAATAATATAAATAATTTTTTTATGAGTTTGATTGTAGAAAGAAACGAAAAAAAGATTGACAATATGAACAAAACAAACCCAATATTAAATCGGTCATATTTTTGTAGGTTTATTCTAAAAAAATATAAGTAAAAATGTTAAATATATACAAATTTACAAATATATTTGCATTCATATTAATTATTGTGTATCTCTTATCAAAATTTTTTTAAAAAGTGAATAATTTTTACAATTTTAGAGTTATTTATTATATGACATACTATAATTAATATGAAAATAAATATGTATAAATTTATATCTCCTTAGTATTCCTCAAAATATAATAGTGTAAGAAGGATTAATATCAAAAGCAAGGCCTTGAGCTTTGACGTTGTATTAATAACAGCACTAAACTCTATATAATATCACAAAAGTCATTTCGTTATGTATTCTCACAAGGGTGGCAAATTGGTTAATCATGTCAAACTCTTTAAGTCAGATTATTGTGTCGTTAATTTTTTTTTTTTTCAAAATATTTAAAATAAAAAAAATTATTATTTTTCTTACTCTTCCCCAAATTAAATGGTAAAGTAAGCAACAAAGTTATTAAATGATAATATCTCTCTTATTTACTCACAAAATTTCAATGTGATTTCATTATGTTTCAATCATTATGATCATTACGAGGTATTCTTTCCTCTAGAGATATATCAATAATATTCCTAAGATTTCATATAAATTTACAAATATTCTTAAGTTTTATAAATATCACAAATATCTTTCAAACTTAACAAAAATTCAAGATAACAGAATTGAATAGTAAAATGATAGAAATAATGTAAAATCTAATAGAAAATCAAGACATAATGGAAATTAAAACACAAGATATTTTAGGATATTTTTCACAAGAAATGATACTTAGTAAAAATAAACTTTAAGAAATCAAAAAATCAAAATTAAATCTTAAAAAAGATAATGAATTTAAAGAATTATCATTTTTAAAGATAAGAAAAATGTTTCCCAGAAAAAATACAGTCTATTACGGAATAAGTAATAAAGAAATGAGTATTAACATAACAGATACAAGAGGAAGGTTTAATATACTATTAATTGACAAAGAAACAATTATGGATAAACTATAAAAAATTTCACATAAAGATAAAGAAAAAATTGGATATATTCAACTAGGAATAATACAAACACCCTTAAAACTAGCATTATTAGATAATAGGATAATAAATAAAAAAGATATTTTATCATGAATGATTGATAGAAACTTAAGATATCAAAAATTAAAATTTACGACATACCCTAGATTTGCTGATAAAAATTTAAACAAAGTATTAAGCTTAGCCTATAAATTTGAAAGAGGTAATCTAACGAAATAAGGAAACTACCCATTCTCAATACACTATATAGTAGAATATTTATTAACTAATAGCCATAATAGTTCAATATATGGACAAAATGAATTTATATAAATAAATTTTTTTTTAAATAATAGGACAGATAATAAAACCATAAATAATAACAAATTTTGAAATACTAGAAGAATGAAATTTAGATGTCAAAGAAAACCCTCCCATACAAGAAAGAAGAAGTAATGTTTTAAGAATTAAGTTTACTGATAATTAAGCAAAGATTAGTAGACCTTAATGGAAAGAAGAAGTAAGAAATAATAGAATTAAAATAAGAGATTAAAAAAATTAAAAATTTATTAATACATAATAGGAGACTTGAGGATGTTGAAATCAAAATTACAAGAAATAGAAGTAAAAGGAAATAGAAATATAATTGTAGTATAAAGACTATAATAAAAGCATTAATCTTTAGTTGAAAAAATAGATACAACATGTGAATCAAATAACAAATATTTACAAAATCTAAAGGAAATATAAAAAAAAATCCTTGAAGAAATAAAAGAACACAGTTGTACAAAAAATACAATTAGATATGCATAATGAATTTACATAATCAAGAATAGATATTGATAATATAGCAAAAGAAAATGGATTAAGATTTGACCCATTAAGAAAATTAAAAGAAGAACTCCCTAGGAGATTTGAAGCATTAATATCCAAAAATGATAAAAGAAATAATGAAGAAAGATCCAAAGATAAAAGAAAAGATATAATCACAGTATAATGAAATATAAAAAAGAATTAGAAAAACAATTCATGAACCTTGAAAATAGGGACATAATTAATTAGTCTTTTAACTTTAACAAATAAAGAATTAGAAATACATTATGAAGAAAAACTTTGTATAAATAAAGAAGAAGATTATATGACAATAATTAGTGAAAGCGAGTCTGAATAAGAAAACATAAGTTCAAGAATCCATTTGGAACCAGTATGGTCAACCTCACAAAGATCAATCCCATAAAGAGGAGAAACATCTGACCCATATAGGGAAGAAATAAATAAGCAAAGACCAAAAGAACTTAAACCTTTAAGAGGAGAAGACAACAACCTAAGATGGAAGAAGGTTTATATTGGGATTCCAGAGGTAGTATTCCACTAGAATTTAGACCCCATTAAAGTTATAAATTTGATATTTTAGATTTAGACTGCATAAGAGATAGAAAGAAAGTCTTAGATGAATGAGCTAGTGGAATAAATGTAATTATACAAACTTCTACAATCACACAAACAAACCCTTCTACTTTTAGGGTATTAGTAGCTCATAAAATGAAAAAAAGTATAAAAGTTTAGTTTACAAATTTAACAGAATAACAATATTTGTTAATGCAATAAAATGCATTTACAGGAAGAGAATACTTAGATACTAAAGTAAATAAAATATATAATAAATTCATTGGAGAAGATAAAGGTGGACACATTACTAATTCTAGTGAAAACAAAATAACTGAAACTAAGTGGCATTTAACGAACATGAAAATATGTAATATGTATTACATAGATTCTTTTATATGTGAATATGAAATATATTATTATGAATTACCACCTTCTATGCAAGAAATTTATAAGGAAATATTTTTTCAAAAATTACCTAGAACGTTGAATAAAACTATGACATAATGATGGAATAAAAGAAATAGAAAAATCATATCAGATCCATTAGAAGGAAGAATAAGAAGTCTTAAGAGTTCGATAATTATAAAATGTCAAGAAAAGAAAGAATATAAACAAGTAAGAGGAAACAATAAAATTTGTTGTGGTACAAAAGATTTTAGAATACTAGAAAAATATGAATGCAACATAAAACCTTATAATAAGTATAGGAAACATAAAAAAAAAAAAATTTAGAAGATATAAATTTAAAAAATAAAATTTTTAAAAATATAAAAGAAGATATAGCAAAGAACCTTACTGACAAAGATATTTTAGAAGAAAAAAATATAATGCACCAAAAAAATTTATTGTCCGTTAGGAAAAAAAAATGTAGATGTTGGATATGTAATGAAGAAGAACATTATGCAAATAAAAGCCCAGATAGACTTCAACATAAGAAAGAACTTAAAAAGAAATTTCTCAAAAATCAAAAAATTTAGAAGAAGTTTTTAAGATGAAACTAGAACCAATAGAACAATTTGATATAAATGATATATGCAGTATCAATTTATTAGAAGAAACTGAAGAAGAAATAATAAACTCAGAAACATCTGATTCTGATTCAGAATTGATTCTAATTAATTGACAAATTATTAAGTATAACAAATCCAAACATTACATATATAAAAATAGGATTAAAATTTAAAGGATATAATAATTATCATTTACATGCATATATTGACACAAATGCAAATATATGTATAGCCAGTAAATAAGTATTTTTAGAAGAGTTTTGGAAACTAGCCCCAAAGTAATTAATAGTATGAATAGCAATAATACTACTATAAATCTAAACAAAATTTTAAAAGATATAGATATATTAATATGAGAAGAAATACTTCACAGTCCTACGATATATCAACAAGAAACATAAATTGATATCTTATTAGGAAACAATTTCCTAAACTTGTATCAACCATTTATCCAATACCTAGATAAAATTATATTGACAACTTTAAATGGCAAAACTATTTATGTGTCAAAAATGAGAAAAATTTCAACAGTTTCATCACCAACTTTTATATCACAACATAAAAAGCGAAAATGTAATGAGAATATAAAATAAAAAAAATGCAAATAAAAAACATTTATTTAGAAATAGCAAATTTTTTTTCTAAATGAAATATAGGAAGATAAAGCTTTAATAGAAATTAGAACATCATTAAGAAAGGTATGTTCATAAAATTCACTAGACCCAGTGACGTAACCAGAAATACTTTTTTAGGAGGGCTGATTTATATTAAAATAAATTTTTTTATTTTTTATATTTATAATATCAAGATTTATAGTTAACATTGAAAAAATAATATAAATTTCAAAAATAAACAAAAAAAATTTATTTAAGTTGTGTCCGATGATACTTTAGAGCATAAAATTAATCGATTATCAATTCAGATTGAATTTCTTCTGTAAACTTCAACAATTGGTTTTTGGGATCGCTTATTTTTTTGGTTGGTAGCCTCAATAGAAGTATTTTTGGTTGATTGTTAGTCATCTATTTTCTTAAAGAATAAATGAAGAGTTTTAAATGATTTAAATTTTTTGTGAAGTTTATCTATTATAACCTACCAAAAAAAAGTATTTAATGTAAATTAAAGTATACAAATTTAAATAGGCCTAACAACAAATAAACAAAAAATTAAAATAACTAAACAATTAAAGAATCAATAAATAATTTATACGCTTAATCATTTTTTCACCTATTAATAGTAATTGATAAGTATAGAAATTTAAAATAAATTTCATGTTCTAATATAACAACAATGGGATAATATATATTTTGAAATAAAAAACTCTAATTAATAATTTAAAGAAGAAAAAAAAAACGTATTTAATAAAATAATGGTGAATTGTTATAAAAAAGAGTATTAAATACATATAAATTTATACTTAAATATATACTTAAATTAATAATTAAATAATATTTATCGATTAAAAATTTAAAAGTTATAATTTTTAGTAATATATAATACATAATTATTAATATGAGTATAAATTAAAACATAAATATTTTAAATATTTAATATTTTTATTTTAAAATATATATATATAATTATAATATAATATATTAAATTATATTTATATTATTAATATTAATTAAATTTTTTTTTTTAAAAGACTGCCCGGGCTCAAGCCCGGTGCAGCCAACACATGGTTACGTCACTGACTAGACCCAAACATTAATAAGTCTAATGAAATAACAACCATAAAATTAAAAGATCATTTAAAAGGCATAAGAGTAATCATTTCCAGTAATTCACTCTATTTATGTCCAGCTTTTTTAGTAGAAAAAGAATCTAAAAAATGAAGAAGAAAAAAAAATAGTCATAAATTTTAAAGCCTTAAATAAATAAATAATAAATGATGGATATTTTACCTAAAAGGAAGAATTATTATCTCTAACAAAAGGAAAGAAATATTTTTCAAGTTTTGCCTGTAAAAGCTAATTTTGGCAAATAAGACTTGATAAAGAATTTCAAAAATTAACAACATTTAGTTGCCTACAAGGACAATTTTATTGGACAGTTGTTCCATTTGAACTAAAACAAGCATAAGGTATTTTTCAAAGATACATGAATAATATTTTCAAAAAATATCACAATTATTGTTGTGTATATATAGATGATATATTAGTATTCAGTAATGAATTACCTAAACATTATTTAGACATTATTAGTGTCAATGTAAAAAATCAGGAATAGTACTATGAGAAAAGAAAGCAGTTATTACTCAATAGAAAATAAAATATTTAGGTTTAGAAATAAAAGATGGAAAACATCATCTATAATTCTATATTTTAAATAATATACAAAGTTTTCCTAGTATGATCAAAGATAAAATTCAATTACAAAAATTTGTAGGATGTTTAACATATACAGAAGCATATATAAAGGAATTAGCAAAAAAGAGAAAATTATTACAAACAAAACTTAAAAAAGATTATGTTTGGTAATGGATCGATCAAGATACTAAATATATAGATAAAATAAAAAGCACAAGTAAAAAATTTACTAGCTCTATACCATCAAGGACCATATGATAAAATAATTATAGAAACAGACGCTTCACATGAATATTGGAAAATAGTATTAAAAGCAAAGGTTGATGAAAAAAATGAATATCTTTGTAGATCACATAGAAATTATGATCTAGGAAAAGGAATTGAAAATCATAACAGATCAACTTGAGGTCTTATATATCAAGAAAACACTAAGGAATAACAATAAGAAAGAAACCAGTTATCTAGAAAAAAAAGAGAGTAAAATTTCTAAGGGTAAAGAGATACAATCATCTCAAGAAAATTATAAAATCTTAGAAGTAATTCAAAAGGAAAAAAGGTAACTCTTCAAAAATTTTATGAAAAAGAACTCAAGGAAAAAAATTATGTTATCTACAATGGACCTGCTCCAAAAATATACAAGACATGGCTAGAAGCTAGCAGAATAATAATTGAATTCTCAAGAGTAATACATAGAACATTCACCAACAGAATTGAAGCAGAAGGAAGTTTTGCCAGTTACAGGGCTCCAAAACCTCTTAGACTCAATGATGTAGTAGCTAGTTTAGAAGGAAACTATGCTCAAGTAATCAAAAATCAATCAATTGCAAAGATCAAGATGACAACTCTAGAAAAAGTACTAAGACCAGTAATCTTCAGGAAAGTTAATGATATATTTCTTGTCTCAGAAGAAGAGAAGGAAAAATAACGAAATATCAACCCAGACCAATGGTTGAATTTTTTTTTAATTTAGCCAGAAGATTAGGAAAATAACGACTAGAAGTCATGAAATTTTTTTTACAAAAAAAGATTATTAACAGCAGATTCAATATTATCGAAGGAGTAAATCTTAAATTAGTTTGTTAGTTATTTTATTGTGGATTAATTAAAAATATTTATCTAAGTAATAATTTAATGCAATTAACATATTTTTTAGAGACTTTCAAAAGAGCAATCAAGAACTTTAGAAAACGAGTAAAAGCAAATGATAGGCCAATTTTTTCTTAAGATGTTTCATTTCACTTATAAATTGGAATAAAGGAGAACCAATGAATCCATATCATCTCATCAAAATAGAAATGACATCTTCAACAAGGATAGTCGAACAACCCAAAACTTTACCAGAAGAAAAATTTAATGAAGAATTATTAAACCAAGAGCAAGCAATAATATTAAGCTAAATTTATTATGAAACAAGAAAAATAAACAATTCCTTAGAAGTAAAAGTTAATTATTCTACCAGCAAGATTATAATAATTTTTTATAATAATTTAAGAATTAGTCAAGAAGACGTTGGAAAAGTAGTCAATTTTGAAGTGCCATTTAATTATAATGAAATAGAAGCTACTGAAGGAACCAAGCAAGAATTTTGCCAACTGGCAAAAAATCAAACCAAAGATCTTAAGTGTATCTATTGTATCAAGGACCAAGATGGCTCTATATCACCAGACTCCAGAATGAGTGTGTCGACAAGTGACTATGAATAAAGTGTCGGCAGTCCAAAAAGAAAAGACAAGAATAAAATGTAAACTTTACATGTGTCCTTATCCAACAAAAAAAAATAAATATAAGATGTAATTTTATCTTTACAGGTGTTGAACGAAGGAAAAAAAAGAAGATAAAATAACCTTATCTTTTCACGCATTTTAAAGAAGCAAGTGGTCTATAAATACATTGAAAATTCAGAGAAAGATATAAGCTAGCACATACAGACCTAAATCTCTATTTTTCTTTTGTACTCTTAGATAAATCGTATGTATCAAAAAAAAAATCTTATGGAGTAAAATAGGAAGAAAACTGAGGTTGTACTAATACTATTTTTTTAATGAATAAAAGTTTATTTTCTCTAAATATTCAGTGTCTCTCTTATATCTTAAGAAAAAGTACGGATCTTATTTTTTGTTGAAAGTAGATAGTCATTTTTTAACATAAGAGGTTAGGCTTTTTACAAGATAACTAAAGATCAGACCCAAAGTAGCGAAAGATAGCGATAGACCCATATTTAGCAAGAACAAGATATTATCAACTTTAGATTTTGTTTGTCAATTATAAGACTCTGCTGAAAAATTCATAAATATATTGTGCTTAAAATTTTGGTATAAGAACAAAGAGAAATAAACCAAATAATGATGACAATTGAAGATTTTGAAAGAAAATATTTAAAATTTTTAGAACAATATTTTGATAATGAATGTTATGAAATTTGTTTATAAAATTTTAAAAGATTTGTTACTCTTTTAGATTATTATACAGATTATATTTATAGTGTTTTATATCTAATAGACCATCACATAGTAAAAATTTTAAGGAATTATTTACATAAAAATTTGTCAAAGTAAATAAAGAAGAATTTGATAACCTAATATTTGGATTTTACTTATTCAAAGAACAAATAGGAAGATAAGTTAACTAAAACTTTTAAAAAATCAGCAATAAAAAATTAGTATTAGAGCCTAGTTCGAAAATTAAATAATAAATATGTTGTACCCAAGATCAGATAATAATGCGAAAGCGATAAAATAATAATAACGAGCACCCACAAAATATAAGAAAAATAATCAACACAAAGGACACAAAGATTTAAGTGGTTCAGTAGTCAACGTGACTACTTAATCCACTGCTGAGGCAGGCACCGAAAAATTCCACTATACTTGTCAAAGAGGAGTACAATAAGATTTGTCAACAGTTAATTGACCAAATCACTCAAATATCCAAATACCCAATTACACCCAAATTAATCTCTCTCACAAAAACAATAAATAAATCTGTCTTGCCAATTTAGCAACAACAGATAAATTAAAGAGAAACAGTAACTATAAATCTGTTACCAAATAAATAGAGAGAGAGAACTTATATTCTTAATTGGATTTAACAAATGTATCTTCTCTTGCCGTCTCTGTGTTTGCTGCCTCAATAAAACTGCTGCAGAAGTCGTTGCCGCTGGAGTTCGTGCGCTACTTCTGAAAACTGCCGCTTTTCTTTTTCTTATACTGCCGCCGCTGATGATGATAAATTAATAGCTCTCTTTCTCTACCTCTCTGCTTTGATTGATATATATAGGAGCAAATAACCTAATGGGCTTTTTATTTATTAAGCCCATGACTTTAAAAGAAAAAGGCTACGTGTTATTGGGACAACACGTAACAATCTCCACCTTGTATCAAAAATGCGTACCAAGTCTTCAAACGTCGAGCCTCCAATATCATCATCTCAAGGTACCTCTTGATAGGCACCAAAACAGCATTCTATTTATGGGTAGGAATGCTCCACCCTCTTCAAGGTTCTCAACAAGAACTAATATGGATCAAGTCCAAGCAATGCTCAAACTTATCCCTTGGCACTGACTTTGTCAACATATCAGCTGCATTCTCTTTTGTATGAACTTTTGATAGCTTGATCAACCCTTGATTCATCCATTCTCTAATCTTGTGATACCTCACACTTATGTGTTTAGTCCTCGCATGGAAAACTTGATTCTTAGCTAAATGAATAGCACTCTGACTGTCACATAGAAGAGGTACACTCTCTTGTTTGAAACCAAGCTGTTTCAACAAACCCATAAGCCATATGCCTTCTTTTGCTGCCTCAGTCATAGCCATATATTCGGCCTCTGTTGTACACAAAGCAACTGTATCCTGCAAATTTGACTTCCAACTTATACAGCCACCACCAAAAGTAAAGACATAACCTGTCATCGACCTTCTGGTATCAAGATCACCCGCATAGTCAGAATCCACATAACCCATGGCAACATTAGAAGCACCATTTTTATCAAACATGATGCCACAATCACGTGTGCCTGCCAAATATCTGAAAATCCATTTTATAGCATTCCAATGCTCTTTACCTGGATTTGCCATGTATCTACTCACAACACTTACTGCTTGAGAAATATCAGGTCTAGTGCAAATCATCAAATACATTAGACATCCAACTGCACTGGCATAAGGCACCTGAGCCAAGTACTCTACCTCATCCTCTGTACTAGGACATAAACTCGTGGACAATCTGAAATGTGCTGCAAGGGGTGTGCTCACAGGCTTAGCATTCATCATGCTAAACTTATGCAGGATCTTCTCCATGTAACCTTTTTGAGACAACCAAAGTTTTCCAGCTTTCCTGTCACGACTGATCTCAATTCCAAGGATCTTTCTGGCAACACCAAGATCCTTCATCTCAAATTCGCTTTTAAGCAAATTCTTTAAATCATTGATCTTTTCCTTACTTTGAGCGGCAATTAACATATCATCAACATATAAAGTAAGCAATACCAATGTTCTATCATCACATATCTTAAAGTAAACACAACAATCATACTCACAATGACAATAACCATGAGAAACAATGAAGGAGTCAAACCGTTTATACCATTGGCGAGGTGATTGCTTCAGCCCATACAATGACTTCTTCAGACTGCAGACATAGTCTTCTTTACCGGATTCAATGAACCCCTCTGGCTGTTGCATATAAATCTCCTCATCCAAATCTCCATGAAGAAAGGCAGTTTTGACATCTAACTGCTCTAACTCCAGGTCATACAAATTGACCATGGCAAGAACAACTCTAATGGAAGTGTGCTTCACAACAGGTGAAAATATCTCATTATAATCAACTCCTTCTTTCTGTGAGTATCCTTTTGCTACCAATCGACTCTTATACTGCTTCAGTTCTTTTATTCGATAAACCCATTTGCAACCAATAACTTTCTTTCCCTTAGGCAGTGGAACCAACTCCCAAGTCTTGTTCTTGTGTAATGACTTCATTTCTTCATTCATTGAAGCCTTCCAATTCTCACTGTCTTTTCTGCTCATAGCATCTTGGAAAGAATTAGGGTCATCACTACCAGTGAACAAAGCAAATGAAACTGTGTCGTCTTCAAACCCAAGTCTCTGTGGTGCCCTACGAATGCGTGGCTCTCTATGAGTAGCAATACTATACTGGTCTGATTGCTGCTCTTCATCCTTAGCCTGTGGTTGCTCTTGATCCTGGACCTGTGGTTGCTGCTGAACATCTCTAATGACCGGTTGATAAACCTTGTCCTGTGAGTTTTTAAATGCAAACTCCACCTCCTTTGGAGCTTTATCCTTCTCACCAGAACTTTCTGACATAGGCTCTACCGTCACACTTTTCAGCATAGGCTTCTCGTCAAAAATCACATCTCTGCTAATAACCAACTTCTTAGCTTCTGGATCAAACAACCTGTAACCTTTGACACCTTTCTGGTAGCCAAGAAAAATGCACTTCTTGGATCTGGCATCTAACTTTGATCTCTCGTCACTCTGTATATGAACAAAAGCAGGACAACCAAAAACTTTTAGTATAGAATAATCAACAGGTTTAGAGTACCATACCTCTTCAGGAATTTTGAAATCGATGGAAGAATGAGGACTTCGATTAATAAGGAAAACAGCAGTGCTCACAGTCTCTGCCCAAAAATTCTTTAGCAAACCTGCTTGCAATCTCATACACCTTGCTCTCTCTGCAATGGTTCTGTTCATCCTTTCTGCAACTCCATTTTGCTGAGGAGTCTTCCTCACTGTATAATGTCGAATAATACCAGCTTGCTTGCAGAACTCTCTGAATACCTTGTGCTTGTACTCTGTACCGTTATCAGTTCTCAAAATCTTTATTTTTCTGCCGGACTGGTTCTCTACCTCTGCCTTCCATTCCTTAAAGATATCAAATACCTGAGTTTTACTTCTCATAAAATAGACCCAAACCTTTCTGGAGTAGTCATCGATGAAAGTAACATAATAGTAAGCTCCACTTTGAGAAGCAATAGTCACGGGTCCCCAAACATCAGAATGGACATAGTCCAAAATACCAGAACAAGAGTGAGTTGCTGCCTTAAAACTAACTCTTTTCTGCTTACCATAAATACAATGTTCACAGAAATCAAGTTTGCAGGTCTTCACACCTTTCAGCAAGTTCCTCTTATGGAGTTCCAACATATTCTTCTCACCCAAGTGTCCAAGCCTCATATGCCAAAGCATAGTATCATCAAAAGTAGGATCTTCAGAAATTAAAGCAGTTCCACCTACAACAGTATTTCCAATCATCTTGTAGAGATTGCCAAATTTCTTACCCTTAATTACTATTAAAGCTCCTTTAGACAACTTGAGCACTCCATCTTTTGCAGAATACGAATAGCCCATCTCATCTAACCCACCAAGAGAAACCAGATTCTTTTTCAGATCAGGGATATGTCTTACACCTGTTAAGGTTCTCACAACACCATCAAACATCCTAACCTTTATGGTTCCTATTCCAAAAACTTCACATTTTGCATTGTTGCCCATATACACACAATTACCACTCTTAGGAGTATAAGTATCAAACCAATTTCTATGTGGGCACATATGATAGGAACATCCGGAATCAAGAATCCAAGAATTGGCAAAGGAATCAATACCTGATGAGACAGATAACAAATCATCATCTTTGTCTTCACTTTTATCCTCTACAACACTAGCTGAATTAGTGGGTTGTGTCTGGTTCTTTCTATCCTCCAGTTCCTTGGCTAAAATTTTACAATATTTTCGAATGTGACCTTTTTTGTGACAATAATGGCACTCCATGTCTCTATTAAACTGTCTAGGTCTTGAGCTTGATCTTCCTCTACCTTTATCATAATTTCTGTCTTTAGACTTGCTTCTTCCACGCCTGTAGTTGTGATTGTTACTATCTTTCTTAGTAACGACGAGACCATCTGCTTGTGATTGCTCACCATCAACTTTCTTCTTCTTGTGGTAAGACAACAAAGCTTCCTTCACACTCTTGAAAACAATGGTCTCTTTTCCATATAATAAGGTGGTAATCAAATGATCATAAGATAATGGCAGAGAACACAATAACAACATACTTTTATCTTCATCATCAAATGTTACCCCTAACTGAGCAAGTTCAGAAATTAACCTATTGAAGGTATTCATGTGTGTCAACAAGTTTGTATTCTCAGACATACGAAGAGTGTACAACTCTTTCTTCAAAAATAATTTATTTGTCATATTTTTGGCCATATAAAGCTGCTCTAAAGTTTTCCATAAATCATAAGCAGTTTTCTGATCAAAAACATTATGAACTACCTCATCTGAGAGTCCCTGACGAATTGCACTTGTTGCCTTTTGATCAAGCTCATCCCATACTTCATCTTTCATATCAGCGGGCTTTTTATCTTTGCCTTGTAATGGCTTTGCAACTCCTTGTTGAATCAAAACATCTTTCATACGCATTTGCCATAGCGAGAAATCATTATCTCCATTAAATCTTTCAACCTTTGTGGATGACTCTGTGCTCATCATCTTTAACCAAGCTCTGATACCACTTGTTGTACCCAAGATCAGATAATAATGCGGAAGCGATAAAATAATAATAACGAGCACCCACAAAATATAAGAAAAATAATCAACACAAAGGACACAAAGATTTAAGTGGTTCAGTAGTCAACGTGACTACTTAATCCACTGCTGAGGCAGGCACCGAAAAATTCCACTATACTTGTCAAAGAGGAGTACAATAAGATTTGTCAACAGTTAATTGACCAAATCACTCAAATATTCAAATACCCAATTACACCCAAATTAATCTCTCTCACAAAAACAATAAATAAATCTGTCTTGCCAATTTAGCAACAACAAATAAATTAAAGAGAAACAGTAACTATAAATCTGTTACCAAATAAATAGAGAGAGAGAACTTATATTCTTAATTGGATTTATCAAATGTATCTCCTCTTGCCGTCTCTGTGTTTGCTGCCTCAATAAAACTGCTGCAGGAGTCGTTGCCGCTGGAGTTCGTGCGCTACTTCTGAAAACTGTCGCTTTTCTTTTTCTTATACTGCCGCCGCTGATGATGATAAATTAATAGCTCTCTTTTTCTACCTCTCTGCTTTGATTGATATATATAGGAGCAAATAACCTAATGGGCTTTTTATTTATTAAGCCCATGACTTTAAAAGAAAAAGGCTACGTGTTATTGGGACAACACGTAACAAAATAAAATAAAGATTATTCAACTTAAACAAAATTCTTACAGGAATTTAAAACATTTATAGAAATTATTTTAAAAAAATTAAGAAAAAAATTTAATTAATAGAAAAGTTGACGTTGTTAATTATTAAGGACATCTTTAATATAAAGCATAAACTTTAAGGGTACCACAAATAATTTTATAAATATTAGAAACATTACTGTAAATATGCTAAAGTTCAAAAGCATAAGTTATAATAACGCTTTTTTCTGTAGCTTATTTTACCTATTTGATACTCATATATTTTAAAAATTAATTCTTTTTAAATAACTATAAATTGTGTTTATTTATAATTTAAGGCTTGAACTTTAAATTTTTTATAAATTATATATCGTTTGACCAACATTACGTTAACAAAAAAAAAAATATTTGTAATCCATTTTTTAAATATAAGCTACATAATTAATGAAATTACAAAGGGTTAATTCTTAATTTTTGAATTTTCGAGAGATAATTTTAATTAGAAAATTTCTTAAAAAAAAAAAAACAACATTTACTAATTAAAATTGTTAGAAAGTTGATAAGAAATTAACTCTTTTAAAAATAATCAATTCTTTTAAAAGCTTAGTTAATGGGAGAATTTCTAACATTATTTTTATACACTTTATTACAAATATTAGTTCTATACATCATGCAGACCAAATAATCGTAATTGAACTATTGGACTTACATAGTCTTGAACACATAACTTTTAACTCTAATACTATGATAAAAATTAGGGTAAAGGGTACTAACAGTCTCATAGCTTTAGATAAAAGAGAAGTTTAGTCTCATAGTTTTTAACTGGAGTAGTTTAGTCTTATACTTTAGTTTCAAAAAATTTTAAAAAAAGACTAAATTGTATCTTTTACATAAATATATAGAATTAAAGTGTATCTTTTATAAACAAATAAGTAAATTATTTTAATTAAAAATTATAAAATTAAATTACTTTTTTATTTTAAATTAAGAAATTAATAGTATATTTTACTTTAAAAATTATTAGTTATAAATTTTTTTAAAAATTTAAATTATTAAAACGAGAGTGAACAACTAACTTATAAATTAATCATAAATTTTAATAAGTTTAATAGATTTTTAACTTTTAATACTTGCTTTCTAAAAAACAAAAAAACAAAAAATTAATACATGTTTCCATGTTGGAATATATAGAGTGTATAGTGTGTGCGCATGTACTGGAATATAATCTGTGTAACTAATTAGTTTACTCATATAGTGTGTGTTGGTGTTTGTTATAACTGTAAGCACTATAAATAGTTCGGTACTATATGTAGAAGTATTATTCACTTTATAATATCAATAAAGAGATTACTAAGTGTACTGTAGAGTTTACTACAGTCCTTTCATAAGAGTTCTTGATTTTGTATGGTATCAGAGCCATTGATCTGAGAGATTTGTGGTTATGGCTTCTAAGTCTTCGTACAGAGAGGTTTTGTCTTCTCCTACTCCTCCAGTCAGTGCACCAAGGAATGGTTCATCCGTGAGAATTCCTGCAGTCGATGATCAAGTGACTAATTCTGTTGTCAAGAATTGTGAATTATCAGTTCTTGAAATTTTGGCTCAAGGTTCATCTACCTCTCCTCCAAACAACATTTCTTTGTCAGTTCGTTTGGATGATCATAACTATTTGGTATGGAGAGAGCAACTTTTGACGTTTATAATGGCTTATTGGTTGGAATGCTTTGTTGATGGCTCTTTGCCAAGACCCAATCCTTTCCTTGATAGTGAATGTCTTGTTTCAAATACACTATTACCTACATGGATTCAATTTGATTCATTAGTTAGAAGCTGGATTTATAGCTCTGTCACTTCAGGAATGAACGCAGTGCTTCTAGGGTGTACTTCAGCTAGACAGCAATGGGTGGCGCTTGAGGAAAGATTTACTAACTCAACGCAATCAAGAATTATGGAGTTACGTGGTCAGCTTCAAATGTTAAAAAAAGGTGGTTCTACAGTTTCTGAATATATGCTCAAAGCCAAGACATTGTCAGATCATTTAGCCTCTGCAGGTGAGATTGTTCCAGAAAGAGAACTTATACTTTACATTCTAAATGGTCTTCGTCCAGGTATATCTCCTTCAAAACTACTTTTAGTATGACTCAATTTAGGCCATCAGTTGGATCTTTACATAGTCAATTGGAAAGTTATGAAAGAATGTTATTAGCTGCTGACAATCTTGATCAAGAAAATGTCATTCAAGCAAATGCTGCAAATTTTTCAAGATATGGAAATCAATCACAAGGTGCTAAGCAATTTCATGGAAGTAACAAGTCATCTCAGTCTGGAAGATCTTATTGGAATTTTCATCAATATCTTAAGCAAAGCAGCTCAGGTCGAGTAAATATTGGAATGAATGAATCTCAAAAGAATTTTTCTGGCAACAAAAACTTCAAGAAGATAATTTCTGAGAAGCTTGTATGTCAGATTTGTGACAAAGTTGGGCATGGTGCTGCTTCTTGTTTCGTGCTAAGAGATGCTCTTCAAGGCAAAGTCTCAAATGTTCAAGGACCACCCACTGCAATGCAAGCTAGTGTTCAGGAGCAAGGAAGTTGCACTAATCCAACATGGCTGCTTGACTCTGGTGCGAGTCATCACTTAACTCCAGATGCTACTCAAGTTCCTAATTCCAACCCATATGTTGGGTCTGAAGGTATAATTGTAGGAAATGGTAGCAAAATTTCAATTTCTAGTGTTGGTTCAGGAGTATTACAGACCAACGATGAGTGTTTACTTTCTGTTAGAAATTTGCTTCACACACCTTATGCTGCATCAAATTTATTATCAGTCCAGAAGTTATGTGCTGATAATGATGTTCTTGTTGAATTTAATTCTGATTCATTTGCTGTTAAGGATGTAACTTCCAAGAAAGTTGTGTTACAGGGAACTAGTGACAATGGGTTATACAAGATCAATGGTTCGGTGGGCACTTTGGATTCCTGTACAACACCTTGTGCTTTTGTGGCTTCCTCTCTTTCACCAGCTGCTCTTTATCATCAATGGCACTGTAAGATTGGTCATCCTTCTTTTCAAACCACTATTAGAGTCATGAAATTGTATGGTGTTAGTCATAAAGGTCTAACTCCTGAGTCTGTTTTTTGTTCTTCTTGTCAACTTTCTAAATCTCATAGATTTCCTTTCCTTTCTACTCATGAAAGATCATCTAATGCTTTTGCTTTGTTGTATCTAGATTTGTGGACTTCTCCACAGCTTTCTTTTAATAATGAGAAATATTTTCTCTCTGTTGTTGATGATTTTAGCAGATTTGTTTGGTTTTTTCCTTTACAAACAAAAGATCAAACTTCTCATGTCTTCATTTGTTTTCAAAAAATGGTTGAGAAGCAGTTTTCCACCTCAGTTAAGTGTGTTCAAACTGATGGTGGCACTGAGTTCAAACCTATGATTAGAACACTTGAGGAGCAAGGAGTTCTTCATAGGTGCACTTGTCCTCACACATCTCCACAAAATGGAGTTGTTGAGAGTAGACATCGACGTATTGTTGAAAAGGGATTGGCACTATTGTTTCACTCTAAAGTTCCTACTTTGTTCTGGCCTTATGCTTTTAGAACAACTGTGTATCTTATGAACAGGTTGTCTTCTAAGGTCCTCAATGATCATTCTTCTTATGACTTATTGTATCAGAAACCATTTGATTTGTCTCTTCTTAAACCTTTTGGTTGTTTGTGTTTTCCTTGCTTGAGAGACTATAATAAAAACAAATTACAACCACGCTCTTCTGAGTGTGTTTTCATGGGTTATGCATCTAAGCAAAAAGGTTTCTTGTGTTTTGATATTTCTACTTCCAAGTTCTATATTAGTAGACATGTTACTTTTGTAGAGTCTGACTTTCCCTATGCTAAGTATGGCCCACTCTCTTTTTCTTCTAGTTCAAATTCGGTGTCTACTAGTACTCTACATATTCCTTCATGGTTGTCTTTTTCTTCTTTTGTTCCTAACTTGTCTAACACTTTATCAAGTGTTCCCACTTCTACGTCCTTATCTGTGTCCCCACAGTCTGCTCCTTTGTCTCCTATTTTGTCTACTTCTTTATCTCCTATTTTGTCCACATGTACTCCTTTCCCTGTAATGTCTACTTCTTTATCTGCTTCCACTGATATGTCATTATCTACTGACCCAATTTCCTCACCTTTACTAGTCAATGTTTCACCCGTGCCTTGTACAGCTATATCTACCTCTCTAAAGGCTCCTACTAACACCTCAGTTTGTCATATTATACCCTCACCCACTAATACTTTAAATCTTACCGTTGACTTACCTTTTCATCCCAATGTTTCATATGTTCCTTTAAACTCTCACCCAATGGTGACTAGAGCTAAGTCAAGCATTATTAAGCCCAAGGTGTTCTTTGTGCATGGTACTCCAATTTTACTTGAGCCCAGGTCTTATAAAGATGCACTTAAAGTTCCTGAATGGCACACAGCTATGCAAGCTGAGATTAGTGCTTTGTTACATAATGGTACTTGGGTGTTGGTTAATCTGCCTGCTGGTAAAACTACAATTGGATGCAAGTGGGTGTTTAGGGTCAAGTTAAAGGCTGATAGGACCTTGGATAAATATAAGGCACGATTAGTTGCAAAGGGGTTTTTACAGATTGCTGGAGTTGATTTCTTTGAGACTTTTTCCCCTGTCGTTAAACACACCACCATCAGAATTGTTCTTACATTGGCTTTTTCTAAGGGCTGGGCACTTCGTCAGATTGACATTAATAATGCCTTTCTGAATGGGGATCTCAGTAAGGATGTTTATATGGTGCAACCTCCTGGCTTTGAACAAGGTGAAGGGCTGGTGTGTAAGTTGATTAAAGCACTTTATGGTTTGAAACAAGCTCCAAGAGCTTGGTTTTCCAAGTTAAGTACCTTTCTTCTTTCATTGGGTTTTGTTGCATCTAAAGCTGATACATCTTTGTTTATCAAGGATACTAACGAAAGCTATTAGTACTACTAGTTTATGTGGATGACATCGCTCTTACTGGTAGTTCTCTAAATGCTGTTGATGCACTTATTTCTACTCTACATTCTACCTTTGCTTTGAAGGATCTTGGAATGTTGAATTATTTTCTGGGTATTGAGGTCACTATTACTAGTGATGTGTTGCATCTAAATCAGCAGAAATATGTCAATGAACTTTTGGATCGTTGTGGTCTACTTGATTCCAAAGACTGTGATACCCCAATGGTGTGTGGTAAAGGGCTTAGTAAAGATGATGGTGTTTTATTGACAGATCCTAGCATGTTTCGTAGTGTGGTTGGGGGTATTTAATATTGCACTTTAACTAGGCCTGACATAGCTTTCAGTGTGAATAAACTCTGCCAATTTATGTCAAAACCTTCTGAGGTTCATTGGCTTGCTGTCAAACGGCTCTTAAGATATATGAAGGGTACTATTCATCATGGTTTGTCCTTCTTTAAATCTCATCAGTTTCATCTTACTGCCTATTGTGATGCTGATTGGGCATCCTGTGTGGATGATAGAAGATCAACTGGTGCTTATTGTGTCTTTCTTGGTACTAATCTCATCTCTTGGCATACCTCAAAACAAAAGGTTGGGTCTCGTAGTAGTACTGAATCTGAATATAGAGCTATGGCTTCGGCTACTGCAGAATTGTTGTGGTTACGATCACTGTTCTCTGAGTTGCACCTCCCTATATCTGCTATTCCTGTGCTTCTTTGTGATAATTTGAGTGCACAGAGTTTGGCACACAATCCAGTTTTACATGCACGTACAAAACACATTGAGTTTGATCAGCATTTTGTTAGGGAACAAGTTCTGCAACATCAGCTGGTTATTGAGCATGTTTCCTCTGTTGAACAGTTGGCTGATATACTCACCAAACCGCTTCCTATTGGGCAGTTTCATTCATTAAAGGTCAAACTGTTGGTTTTACCAAAACCATCAGTTTGAAGGGGGGCTGTTGGAATATACAGAGTGTATAGTGTGTGCGCATGTACTGGAATATAATTTGTGTAACTAATTAGTTTACTCATATAGTGTGTGTTGGTGTTTGTTATAACTATATGTACTATAAATAGTTCGGTATTATATGTAGAAGTATTATTCACTTTATAATATCAATAAAGAGATTACTAAATGTACTATAGAGTTTACTACGGTTCTTTCATAAGAGTTCTTGATTTTGTTGATATTTATTTTTATTATTAAAAAAAATTATAATATAAGCCAAATAATGCGCATAATTTGATGGGATATGATTGATATAGACATAGGATATGATTGATTAGACATAACAGTTAACGCTATCCGATTATATATGAGTCTAGCGGACTGTTTTTTTCCCCTCCATATCCACCGTACACGTGATACATGACAAAGGTGACAGAAGTTGAAAAAGTGAACAAATTACGAGTAATTACATGGGGTAGCAATGGGTTTCTAAGATAAGTTTTGAGTTATTTATTAAAATTTAAAGCGTCGGTAAATTTATGAATCATATGTAATATTTAATGGGTTTATCAAGTAGTGCTTTCATGCATTTTTTTTCGTATCGAATAAATTATTATATATATTAAATAATATATTAATTATTAATTAATAAAAAAAATTTTGAATTATAAAAAATTATGAGATTGTTTATTAAAGAATGACATAATATTCACATAAATTATACATATTTTTATACATATATTAATTATATTTTAACACTTGTTAAAATTACATAAAAATATTTTTTTTATTTTTTAAATAGTTTATTACTTATTATAATATAATTAATATGAGTATAAAAATAAGTATAAATTTAAATATTTTTAATATTTTTTTAAAGTAGATTAATTAAATTATATATATATATATATATATATATATAATAACGTTATAAATAATATTTTTTTTATAAAAAAATAATATTTTTATTCAGAAAATAGGAATGATATGGTTTGCTGAAGCCCTGTGTCATTTTTTTTATCGGTGGATATGTTGTAACGTGTGCTCAATTTCTATAACATGAGTACCACTTGCAAAATAATGCCACTTTGTATTTTACAAATGAATTATGTATGAATTTGAGATGGAAAACATTTTCCTCAGAAAAATAGCTTAAATTATTGGGTGAAAGTTTTCTGTAGATAATTATTACAATTAGGGAACTTAACTTTAATATTATTATTTAAAAAAATAATAAAAAAATAACATTTTTATATTCAAATAATATATATATATATATATATATATATATATATATATATATTAAATATACATTTAATTAAATATTCTTCAAATTAAATTATAATAGATTAGATCCGTTCAATATTATACGTTTAATATTAAATTTTTAATATTATTATAGTGCTAATTTTATTATTATAAATTTTAAGAGTATTATTTTTAATAATTTTTTTATTTATTATAATTTAGGTCAATAATTTTGAAAAAATAACAATTTAAGAACAAATAATTATTTTTTATAATTTTTTTTATTTTTAAAACTTTTATTTTAAAAAATTTCTTTAACAATTATTGATTTTAAATTATTTTTTACAAAATAGTTACTGTAACTAAGAAGACTGCTTTGTCATTATGCTGTAATTTTTTAAAATTAAATGGACTAAAGCATTGTCACAATAAAAATTACTAATTGCTCTACTTTAAAAAGCTACTAGACTTCTATGAGTCGCCCACCCTTCATTATTTATATGTTAAGATTTCGTTAGTTTAAAAAGTAAATATCCTCAAAAAAAAAAAAAAATTACGGTGTACTTTTTACATTAAGTATATCATATTAAACTGTAGCAAAAAAAAGAAAAAGTATATCAGAGTATACTTTTTTATATTAAATATATTTAATTAAAGTGAATTTTTTATATTAAAGATATTGGACTAAAGTAAATATTTTTTCATATTATTAAACTAAAAATATTTTAACTAAAAACTATGAAATTAAAATTCTTTATCTAAAAATTATAAAATTAAAATATTTATTTGGTCTTGACTATGAAAATGGCGGGGAAATGCCCTTATTTCCTAAAAAGATTCATGCGATTATATATTGTTATTTAAATGTTTGGACGAAAATATCGATAATGGATAAATACTAAGATTTTATTTTTATAAAAATATTGATGGTATTATAAATATTTATGGGTATTTTTTAAAGAAAATTTATGAATATTTTGGAAATTGTTGTTAAACTTTAATTTGTTCTATAAATTTTTGTTAAATAATAAAACAAACAATAATATACATGAATTAAGCTAATTTATAATTTAAATAGTATTTATGGCAAATAATATATATATTTTATAATTAATGTATATTATTGTTTGTTTTATTATTTACCAAAATTTTATAGAACAAATTAAAGTTTAACAACAATTTCAAAGATATTTGTTACAAAATTAATAACGATTTTATGTTGAAAGTCAACGTGTACAAGTTCATACTCTATTGAATAATCGTGTACAAGTTCATACTTATTGAGTAATGTAAACATTATGCACATTTGGAAGATCACAATTATCGATACTAGAGCAAAATCAATGGAAATAGCCTTTTAACAAGCTTTCAAAAGGAAAAGTTCTTGATATCGTAAAAGTTACTTAAAATGTTGGTTATTAACTCTCTTAAAAATTTAAGTTGTTAAGTAGATGATCAATTATACTTTTATACATCTATCACTCTCCCACAAGTGTTGGCTTTATGTACCATGTAGGCCAAACACTTGTAATTCAACAATTGAGGTTGTTACACCTTGAACATAAGATCTCTAACTCTGATATTATGCTAGAAGTTGTTAGTCACTAACTCTCCCAAAAACTTAAGCTATTAGAAGGAGAGCCAACTATACTTTTATACATCTACCAGATATTTCTTAAATTTTGATGGAAATATATGCTTGCTATAGAATTGCAATTTGATACCATTTGAGTTTTTTTTTTTTTAATTCAAAAAACTAAAATTAATAAGAATTAACTTTAAGCATAAAAAATACAATAATAAAGTAATTAGAGTATACTAATTTTTTATAAAAAAAAATCTAATTATTCGAACAATAATCTTTACTGGTAAGCTTGTTTATGCTTTTTATGATCATAAAGTAGTGGTTGCGTTATCCACCTCATTCTTTGCTTTTCTCCGCAAATATATTCCATACCAATCAACAGTTACAACAAGACGCGTAAGATTTTATATCTACTTTATCACGTTTCACGTTCTAACTTCTATTCTCAAATCTCTCCTCTTTAGCCTCTATAAATCTGTCAGATTATTATCTCATTATCACACACTAAACCCATCTCTCTTTCATACTCTTCCGTTTGAGTTCAAACATGGCCTCTAGCTACAATATCATCAATTAATAGTAACAGTACTCAAAAGGGTATTATTATTTTTGGGTTATGTATTTATTTATTTATTTGTTAATTAAATTATTATTGAACTTTTTTATTCTTGGTTCGATGCAGTATTTGGTGGGAAATTTAAGCCAGATGAGCACAATGTTCTGCAGAAACATGTTGTATTTTTTGATCTGAATAAGGATGGAATCGTTTATCCTTCGGAGACATTTAAAGGTTATTATTATTAATATTATTATTAATTTTATAATTATTTTAAATTTTGTTATGAATTTAATTAAAAAATATGGATGGTGTTAATAGGATTTAGAAGAATTGGTTGTGGTATTGGATTGTCCATAGCCGCTGCTCTCTTCATAAACATAGGTCTCAGTCCGAAGACTCGTCCTGTAAGTGTCACCGTCTAACTCACTTTTCAATCTCAGTGTTTTTTTTTTTTTTTTTTTTTTAGTTTGTGTCATAATTAAAGAGGAAAAGAACAAAATAATTAAAGTAATATACAAAATATTATCTTTAATATATATTATGGATTTTTAAGTCTTTATTATATATTATATTTTGGGATTTGCTCTTCTCTATTTTAAAATTTGTGATGAGGATGAATGTTTTTCTTTGGGGAATAAAATATGCGGCAGTTCACAATTCAGGGTTGATAGATATTAACAAAAACCCCAAAAAAAAAAAAAAAATCATTAAAATAATATATGAAATACATATTTTAATTTTTAATAATAATAAGGGAATATTACATAACATGATTACTTAGTTGTTTTCTTTTTGATCTGGTACATTTTTAGCAATTTTTTTTTTGTAAAGTAAGGTTATTGGAGCTCTAATAACTTCAACAATAGACAACTATTAAGCAATAACAAACCATATTAAATATGTGTTTAAATGATATTTATTTTTTGACATACATTATTTTGGAATATAAATTAACTAGAGTAAAAAAATAAAAATATAAAATAACAAGTGAAAAATGTTGTAAACTTAATAATAATAAGACCTAAATCTAAAAAGTAATTGCAAGACCAACAAAATGAACCTGAAATGAATGAGACGTGGCATTGAAGGCATGAACTATCCAAAATAAAAAGCAGTTGGATAGTTCATTTTTGTTTGGTTTTTATTTTATTTTATTATTAATATAAGATTGTGAGGATAATAAGAGAATAACACGCTAGATATTTTTCAAACCAAAGATAACATTGTGATAGTGGCATATTAAAAATAATTCAAATAATTTAAATCCGTCAAGTATCCTTTAGGCCCAACTATTTTTTCCCTACTTTTTTAAAATTTTCATTAAGTTTCATACTTTTATTTCTAGTTTGTAATCATACTTATATATATTTACCCCTTCACTTTTTTAATTTATTCAAACTTTTTTTTTTTTTTTTACAACACTTGCAACTTTACTACCTTTTCTTAACTCTCTTAACAAAACAAAACAAAAACTTTTTTTTTTTTTTTCTTTAAATTATATGAACCTCCACCAAAATCACTGTTGCCACCACTTGAGGACACATGAAAATTTGTTCAATTAGATGTTCAAAATTAGAGAGTGCACGTGCCTGTGTTTAAGGTAGATTGTTGAAAACCGAGTGTGTTCAAAATATGGTGTTCATACAAAACTCCTCTTAGCACAAAAAGTTACTACAAATAATTATCCTTCCCTTTAATCAAGGGTGGGTAATTGTGCAGGTCCAATAGCTTTTTGAAATAGATCACTTAATGATCAATTTTTATGTTTTTTTTTTTTTTATTTTTTTCTATGTTTTAAAAAATTTATTAAAAAAAATTGCTTTAACAATTATTCATGTTAATTTTTTTTTTTTTTTTTTCCATATGCCATTGAAAAAATAAAAAGTAATTTTTAAAAAAATTTAAAATTTCAGTATTTGGTTTTTTTTTTTTTTTTTAGAATTGAAAAATGAGCTCTTTGGGTGGACTTAAGACATAATTTTGTTTGACTAGAAGGACAGTTTTTAAATTTCGAAAGGTTGTAAGGTGGTACACTGTTACTTGTACCAACTTGTATATCTAAAGTTTGAATATTGTCAAACACAACACATCTTTGCAATTAATTAAATTGGGTATGAAAAGCAACACAATAAGCAACATAATAAATAACCCTTGGCCCTTGTACTTATAATTGGAAATAAAGATCGGTTGGAGGAGACTAGGTGTTTAGAAGTTTTCAGATAACAGGACAAATAACATTATAGATTCAAAGGATTAGATGAGAACAACATGAGATGTTCTTGTCACTGTTTGAAATGTGGTGGTGGTTTCATTTATTATCTTCCATTCTTTTGAAACGAACAAAGAAGACAAAAGAAACTTTGACAAATAGTACTTGTTGAATTATTTATTATAAGCCAATTATCAATACAAAAGAGGAAACAAAATGTATTTTATATCTCTTACTATTACCTATTTTTGTATTGATTGATCAGGACCATTATATTACTTAATATGGCAACAATCATTAATTTCACTTTGCTTATTTTTATTTTAATGTTTTTGTAATTGTTCAAGTTGAATTGTGTTAGCTTGAGGGGCTTGTCAAAATATAAATATCAATTATATAATTTTCTTGTTAGTTTAGGGTGGTGACCGGGCATATTTAATATCTTTTTGGAATTCATCATTAGTTTGAAAAAGGTGATAGTACAAATCAAAATGATTTTTTTTTTAAAAAATTATTTTATAAAAGACTACTTTAGTAATTATTTATTTATGTTAAAAAAAAATTATTTTTCAAATGCTCTGAAAAATGATTTTTTTTTTTCAAAATAAAATTGATAATTTAGATTAAATTATTACTTTTTTATAATTAGTGGACTAAATTATTCAAAAAAAAAAAAAATTACTTGACCTAAATATTTTATTTATTTAAGAGTCATGTAATGAGTAGAAATAAGATTTCATTGTCGTATTTTTCTCAATAAATGTTGGTATAGTATTCAATTATTATTAACGTAGAGTTAAAATATTTTAAAACATAATACCTTTAAAATATATAATAATAAAAATAACATCTTTTGTATTTAAATTATATATTTTTATTATTAAAAAAAAATAATGTTACATCATTTTTCTTTAAACATCGTTTAAATTGAATTATGGTAATTTAAACTCGTTCAATATTGAACATCATTTATTTGGATATCATTTAATATTATTAGAGTGTTATTTTTATTATTATAAATTTTAAAGGTGTTAATTTGACAACTTTTCAAATATCTTTATGCTCTCATTTTATTTCAATTGGCCAAATTTCTAGCTTAAGTGTGTCCTATTTTATATTTTCTAGTACAGTCTTTCATTGGAACAATTTTAGCTCCTATAAAGAGTAAGAGATTCCGATGAGGACCAACTTGTAACAATTTCAGATGGGAGCCCATATATGTTAATGTCTTGAAGATGGCTTTGTCTTGAAGTAATGTGTTAATTTGCTATAAAGGTGTAGGTGGATTGTTTCGTGTGAAATTAATTTCCACCAACCATATCAGTTGACAATAAAGGACATTTATTTTATCTTATAGCACCCACTAATCCAGTTGCTTTGAGGACATTTTAATAACTACTTTACAAATATAGTATTCATTGATATGTATTTCACACCTATCCCTAAAACATTCATATATAATACTTCTTTTATGCTTTTAGAATTTGAGACTAATGATTTTAAAAACCAATTTTTTAAAATTGTTGAATTACTCTCATCAACTTACTTGGTTTTTGCTTTGTTTTAAGAGTTACTAATTAATTTCAAATTTCAAAATTTTGTTAATATTATTGATTTAAATTATTTGATAGTTAAGATTATTTAAATCATAAAATAATTTAAATCAATAATTTAAAACCAATAGAATCATAGTTTGAAATATTAAACTAATTAATTAAGAAAAAATTCGAGTAACACTGAGAAACACAAATTCACGGTTAGAGATAATTTGTTTAAATGCTATGTCTAATTTATTTGTCTTATGTATATATAGATATATATACTGTGGAATTTTATAATAAAAAATATCACTCTCCCTCGAGTATGTTTTAAAACAGGTGCTAATTTTATTATTGAATTTTGAATGTGTTATAAATATTATTTTATATATATATTTTTAAAACCACAAAAATACTATCTTAAAATTTATAACCACAAAAATACTTTTGCTTATATTTAATTCATAATTTTTATTATTTAAAAAAGTTAAGTTCATCATTTTATTTTAAATGTCATTTAAATTTAAATTTAACTACGATTATTTAATCTCATGTTAAATACTGAATTCAATCTAATTAAATTTATTTAATATTATTAAATATTATTTTTATTATTATTAATTTTAGTGTATTATTCTTTTTTAATTTTCCTCCTGTTTTTTCTTCTTCTCCTTTTTCATATAATTTGCTGCTGTTTTTCATTTGACATATTTTGGTGTACAGGGGAAAAAATTTTCGATACGTTTCCCTATTGAAATAAAGAATATTCAGTTGGCCAAACACGGTAGCGATTCTGGTGTGTACGACAATGAAGGAAGGTATATCAACCATTCATATCTTTACATGTATCCGTATGCCATTAATTCAAATTGATTTAATTTTCTTTTGCTTTATTAGAATTGAATTGCTTTTTTCCTTTTCTTCTCTTTTCTTTTCTTTTGAAGGGTATTAAAATTCTATTCTTCTGGTCATATTATAAGCTTTTGAACTCTTGAATACAATACCTCATTGTTCTCTAGAATTGTGACTAGAATACATTAATAAATAAGTGCACATGGAATCAATATATTGATTATTTTTAATTTAAATAAGTATATATTGATCATCTAACTATTATAAATGTGGACATTTATTCATTTCATACTAATTTTATCATTTTAATTTCTTTATTTTTTTAACTTTTTGAGACATTTTACTTTTAAAACATCTATCAGCTCCTTGCTAATAAGGTTCAATTTAATTCAATTTAAGAATTTTTTTTTACCAAAAAATGATCAAAAAAATCAAAATTAGTAAAAATTGACTTAAAATATTTAAAATTGCAACAGTAAGATAACTAAATTGCACTAATTTTAAGAAAGATAATTAATGTATTTAATTTATGAAAGTATTAGACTACCCAAAAAAAAAAAAAAAAAGGTAATCTTACAAAATAAACTTGGGTCATACCAATATTCACAATATAATTTGAATTATTCATATTTCACAATGTCTAAAACTATTGTTCATGAATTTTTTGTTGTTGCAAAATTTTCCCAATTTCACACCGAACATGGAAATTTAATGTCACGTCATTAAAAATAGAGAACAAAGTTATAGAGGTTCTTTAAATTATGTCATTTGTTCCTTTAGATTATAAGTGGTGTCACTTGGTCTTTAATTATAGAAAAATGATCAAATTAAAGACAAAATACATATTTTAATGATTTTTTTAATTAAACTATTTTTCTAAATTAACATTTTAATATAAAAAAATATTAAAATAATATAATTTGTTCTTAATTAGTCTCTTAAGAAAATAATATTTTAATTAAAAAATTATTAAAATAATGTGTTTTGTTCTTAATTGACTTATTTTTTTAAAACAAATGAATCAAATGATACCACTTATAAAGATTAATTGAAACAAATGACCTTATATGAGTGAACTTTATGGCACTTTTCTCTATAAAATTTGTTACAATATTTTTCATGCATTTAACCAAATAGAGTGTGTTACAAGTGTTTAAATGTTCTACACGGTATGCATGTTTTTTTTCCCACATTTTTTTGTCCACGCACCACACTAATCCCTCTCCAACTTTATCAATTTTACATTAATATAAATTTCTCTTAGATCGTGAATAAAGCTCATCCTTAAGTTTAAACAAGGTGATTTCCGTAAAATCAAGTCTACCATCCTAATTTCACTCATAAATATTATGTGTTTTCTAATTTTATTGTTCAATGATTATGTATCAAGGTTTGTTCCCTCAAAGTTTGAAGAGATATTTAACAAGCATGCACATACACATCAAAACGCATTAACCAAGGACGAACTAATGGGAATGCTAAAGGCCAATAGAGTCCCCAAGGATTATTCAGGATGGTAAGTTTCTCAAATACTTTAATAATGTTATTTATTCTTTTAAATGTGTGTTTGAATCCCTCCACATAGTCAAGAACCTTAGTGACTGTGTATTGTATATCCAAAATGGATTGTATAGCTTGAAAAAAAAATTAATACAAGTAATTATTTTAGTTCAATTTGTGTTAAGATATGAAGATTGGGATATTGCAGGCTCGCTAGCTATGTTGAATGGAAGATTTTATACGTTCTTTGCAAAGACAAGAAAGGTTTATTGCAAAAAGAAACAATAAGAGCTGCTTTTGATGGAAGCTTGTTTGAACAGATGGAGAAGGAACATTCAGCTACTAAGAAGAATAAGTAATCTAACAAACATTATTATTTGTCTTAATATTAGGGGCCAGACTAAGTTTTTCCCTTAACCAATTAGACAGGTTACAAGCTTTTCCCCAACTTTTGATTTGTTTAAAAAAAATGTCTCAAACTTAATGGTCGAGTGGTATAGTTAAGGACTTATATTCATTTCGTCAACAAATCTAATAGAAAATGACAATATGATATTCAATTTCACATCATACGTCATTTTTTGTTGCTTTGTTAATGGAATGAAAGTATTTAAATGTAAAATGACTATTAAGTATGGACATTTTTTAACAAATTAAAGGTTATGAAATTTTTTGCAATAAGTCTAATAAGTTGAGATATAAAACTAATTATACCCTAATATTAGGGTGCTTCATTATTTATTATTATATTACTAAAGTTATATGGTGTTAATAAATGATATTATTTTTTTATTTTTACGGTGCAGTACTGTGGTGGTGTAAGGTTTAAACTGTATAGAATGGCATATATTGATAGCCAATATATGGGATTTGTCTGATGTGTTGATTGGTTTTACTTCGTTAATGATGTTAATTTGTGAATGTTGTACATTTTAAGCTTACCATCTCTAGAAGCTAAAATGGGTGGCTGTAATTAATTTGGCTCTTCCATTCTTGTTTGAGTTACTTTGTTCAAAAAGTTGTTTGTATATGTGGTATGCGAGTTGTAAGGACCCAAATAAAAATAAATAAATAATGTTAATTTAAAAAAAAAAAATATTTGTATTGGAATATGATTGAGATTAAGTTATTTAAATATATTAGAATTTATATTTAATAAAGAAATAAATAAAATAAAATATCTAAAATAAAATAAAAATGAAATATTTTCATGTTAAGTCTTTTACTTTCTTTCCTTCTTCTTTTTGATTTTTAGTACTCTAGGTTTTCAAGCAACAAAAGAAATAATCTCAATGTAAGAATTTAGTTTTAAAATTTACAATTTTTAATAGTTTTTATATTTTTTATTAATGGTTTCAAAGGGAATAAAAAATTCTAAATTTTTATGAAGAAAATCAACATAATTTGATTTTTCTAAATTTTCGTTTTTTTTTATGTATTAAAATTAAGAGAAAAAGAAGAGATTATAATAAAATCTCAAAATTCTAAAATTTTGAGTTATGTATATATTCCAATAATTTTGAAATAGGTTTTGAATTAAAACTTTGAATTTTTATTAAAAACTATAGACATGTTTTTGAGTCTAATGGTTTTTGAATCACGCAAAAATGTTTTATTTTTTAAATTTTGTGAATATTTAAAATTAGATCTAAAAATCTAAAGTTCTGCAATTTTTGTATTAACATTCAAAATAAAAATAGTTTTAAATTATTTAAAATAATTCTTTTAATCTAAAATTTTAATAATAACTCTACATATATGTTATCGATTGTTTATGAAAATTTCGAAGCCAAATAATATTTATAAAATATTTGAAATATTTTTTAATGATTAAGGAATTTCCTAACAGATATCATAAATTAATTTTCAAGTATGTTTTGAATATGATTTTTCTATCATTTGAATACGAAAATTTTAATACAAATAGATACATGTGTTTAGTTCGACTCCAAAAAAATTTACAAAAAAATTAATTTTTTGTGTTTAAATATAAATCATGTATTGAGACATGTTCAAATTAATTTAGATTTTTATGTTATAATAAGTGTCATATTTTTCGTAGGATAATTTTTATAAGTGTAAAGAAAATTTTAAAACATAAATTATTTATAAAAATTTCATAATTTATAGAAACACAAGAAGAATAGGATTTAAGAACGAATAAAAGAAAAATGGATAGTTATATCTATATAGTTAAGGTTATATATTGATTCTTTTATTATTGAAAATTATTGGATAATATTGGCTATGCTTAAATCATATAGTATTGTGAAATTTTGCAGCATATTTGAGATAAGTAAACTGATCATACTTGAAATATTAAGTATATATTTATTTGCTTGTCTGATTATATGTTTGTTTGTTGTTATAAAAAGTGCTTGTGTTATATTATTGTTTGGAGTAAATTAATATTTTATGAATGTCTATGATCTATGTCTCAAGTTTTTCATGTGCAATTGAGCCTTATTTGACATATGTATTATTTTATGCATATCATAATAAAAATAAGTTTTACAATAGCTTTTATTTGTATGAAGTTTTTCAAAAAAAACAAGATCTTTCTATGTAAAGTTTTTAAGCAAGCATATATTTTGATAGGATGCTTGAATTATCAAAATATAAGTTAAGTATTTTGGAGTAACACGATACAAGTTATGATAAATTTAAAGGCTGTATGCGGGAAGTATCCCTCGTGTAAGTTAGGTACCCGAGGACTAAATAGTCCTTACCATTAGTTTGGACACATATGTGCATATGAGAATTATGTATGAAATTTGAATTTTGCAAAGTTATGAGTTAAGTCTCACTTATATATGTCTTTCACACGTGCCAGTTGCCGATTGGTGACTTATATAAGGCTCCACTATGATAAGTTTAAGTGATGATTCATGGTACTCCTAAAGAAAGAAATAAGCGCTTCAAAAAGTATTTCTAAGAAATAACAATGTATTGCAAACTTTACTCTATAAGCATAAGCATGTTATATAAGAAATAGAAATGCATTGCAAGCTATACTCCATAAGCATAAGCACTTTCTCGAGGAGATGTAAATGCATTACAAGCATTACTCTATATGCATAAGCATATTATAAGAAAATAGTTTTATTAAGTATGATTTTTATGTTATGTTGTTTAATATTTTAATTATGGTGAGTTTACTTACTGAGTAGTATCACTCATTCTAGTTTCATTCACCACTTTTTAGGAACCTATAAAAAAAATTTGACAACATCATTGAAAATTGTTGGTCCCCTAAGTTGATTTTGGTCTATCATACTAGGTTTAAGAAATTATGTTGCTAATTGTATTATTATTAAGTTTTATAAATATTAAGCTTGAAGATACTAATGTTTTAAATTGACTCTATTTTCATTAGTAGACTATTTGAGAACTTTAATTTAACATTGTTGACCATCTTTTGGTTTATTTACGTATTAAAAATTTTCAAGATATTACACTTGTGGTATGAAATTGAGTACTAACCGCATCTTTGTTATATCGTAACAAATCCCTTAATTGTATAATTTTTTATTTTAATTGTAAAATTAGACCATATCATATCATAAAATTAGACTGCATCTTTGTTGACCATAAACATCTCATCCTCCTTGAAGGTTACATCTCTACTAGTGATGTATTTGTTAGCATCACCATACAACTTGTAACCTTTGACACCACTAGATACCCTAAAAACATACACTTCAATGCCATTGGTTCCAACTTCCCTTGCCTCACATGTACATATGCAACACAACCAAAAACACGTAAATGGTCATATTTAACAATTTTCCAAACCATAACTCATCCGGCGTCTTGAAGTTGAGTGGCACTGAAGGACACCTATTGATAAGGTATCTCGCCGTAGCAACGGCTTCTCTCCAAAATCTCTTGGGCATGTTTGCATCGGAAAGCATACATCTCACTCTCTCCAAAGTGTTCTATTTATTCTCTTCGTCAAACCATTTTGTGGAAGATTTCTTGGAATGGTCATGTGCCCTGTAATACCATTCTCCCTACAAAAGCTTGTGAAAGCTTCATTGCAAAACTCTAAACTATTGTCAGTTCTCAAACACTTGACCTTTTTACCAGTTTGAGTCTCTACAAGTTTCTTCCACTCAACAAATTTTCCAAAACTCTCATCTTCACTCTTCAACAAGTAAACCCATAGCCTTTTAGAGAAATCATCAATTATAGTTAGAATGTACCTTGCACCACCTATCGACGGTGTCCTCTTCGACCCTACAAATTCGAATGCACATAATCAAGAATGTCACATCCTTTGAGCTTTGCCGGTGTGAACTTCACCTTTTTCATCTTGCCAAAAATGCAATGATCAGAAAATGAAAGCTTATTAAGCTTACCGTCGCCAAGAATATTCCTCTTGGATAGTTCATCCAATCCTCTCTCACTTATGTGTCCCAACCTTTTGTGCCAAAGGTTGACATTCTCCTCTTGGTGGCTAACCGCGGCAACTTCAGTCTCCACTGTAGAGTCTAAGTAATAGAGCCCATTTCTTTGTATACCTTTGAAGTATACCAAAGAACCTCTACACACCTTCAATTCCCCTTGTTCACCCTTGTAGTTATAACCCATGTTGTCTAGAATCAAGTTCTTCTTTAATGCCAACACATGCCTTACATTCTTCATTACAAATGTTGAACCATCATTGAGGCGAAGCCTCACCGACCCAACTTCCATCACATTACAAGGATTATTGTTTTTCATGTGCACAATGCCACCATTTACCTCTTTGTAAACAACAAACCACTCATTGTATGGTGTCATGTAAAAAGTACACCCCGAGTCCAAGACCCAAGTACCATTACTATTGCTTGAAGAAATTGCAAGTGCCTTGGCACTATCATAATCCATTTCATAAACAGCTGCCACCGATGCATCTCCACTACTATTATCCTCCCTTAATGTATTTACCCTTCTCCGGGTAATCCCTCTTGAATGTCCCTTTTGGATTACACAAGTAGCATTTCACTTTATCTTTTGGACCACAGGACTTTGACCGATATTTTCCCTTTCCTTTACTTCGTTTCTTTCTCCACCTCTTCCCCTCAAATACATGGCATCACCATTACTCCCACTCCCACCAATATGAAGCTTTTTCGTCTTCAACTCTAGTTCTCTCATTCTCAAATGAGAATAACTAGATCCAAAGAGATATCATCTCTTCCATATTTAAGACCTGTCTTCACTTCTCGGTAGGAATCCGGCAAATTGTGTAACAATAAGTGGGCGAGATTCTCATCGCTAAGAGCCTCCCACATGTTTGACAAATCATTGGAGATTTTTTGAAACTCTACCAAGTTATGCTCCAAACCTATTAACATATCCAATTGAAACCCAAACAGTCGTTCTTTCAAATGGAACCTCCAAGACATCGTCTTTTACATGTAAATCTCTTCCCATTTTTCCATAATTCCTTTGTTATTTTTGCACTTTGTACCTCCCTTATGATATTATCATTCAAATGCAAAAATATAGAGGTATAAGCCATCATCAATAATTCCTTCTTTTGAAAGTCTGTAAAACCTTCCGGATATTCTAGATGATCCTCTAAAGCTTGAGCTATCTTTTGTTGAAATAACAAACTCCTCATTTTACTCTTCCAAATATGAAAGTCTCTAGTGCCATCCCACTTCTCAATTTTCATCTTACTCATATTCAATAACAAGAAATTGTTTCTAGACACAATTTCACTCCACAATATCAAACCCGAAAAATTCACACACAATAACCACAGAATAAACCCAAGCCGAAACCAAGCTTTGATACCACTTGTTATGCGAGAATTCAACTTCCTAGATATTGCACTATTGAAATTAATCAAGCAAGATAGAAATTTCCAAACAAACACCCAATAAAATTATCAACCCAACAACAATCACTCTTAAGCCCTAGATATTTAATCAAAGCAAGGAAATATAAATAATAGTAAATGAAAGAACACACCAAAATTATAGTGGTTCAACCCAACCAATGTGGTGAGTCTACTATACCCCTTCAATGAGATGAGTTCCACTAGCTTCAAAATTAGAGATATAAGTATAAATGGAGAAATGCTTGAAGAGAAAACTTACAAGGAAGAAAAAAACTCAAAGAAACACTCAAGAATTTTTCCTCACAACAATGGTGAAAAATCTATCTTCTTCTTCTTCCTCTCTTTTCTAAGCACACAATTCCTCTCTTAGAAATCCTAAGAGCTCTTAAATGTGTTTATGTAGCACATTTGTACAATTACAATATTTTTCAAACTATTCCTAGCTTCCTAGAACAAAGCCCATACCCTTAAAAGTCATTTATCCTATTTTTTGTGAAAAATAGAAACCGTCTGTAAGGGGCGGAATCGATCCGGCCAAAAGAGGATCTATCCATCTTCATGTTTGGGCATCAATTTTCCAGTAGAAAGTCCTGAATCGGAGCATGATCGATCCGAATAGAGGGGGATTAATCCATCTTCTTGTCTGGGCACCAATTTTCCAACAGAAAGTCTCGAATCAAATCGCTCTTGGAGCGGGATCGATCCGGCCAAAGTGGGATCGATCTATCTTGAGGGGGATCGATCCTGGATGCTCTGTTGCCCTGTTTTCTTTCTCTTCTTTCTCCACACTTGATACCATGCAATGCTCCTAGTCCAACATGTGATGCTTAATCACCCATATTGGTTTTCAAGCATCCCCCATGGATTTGCATCACAATATCCCTAGCAACTTCACCTCAGTAGTCTTACGGACCAATAACTATATCCGTTACCGCTTTAACCGATGTCATACGTACAATAATTGATAATTATAGCCCCCTCCCCACACACACACAAAATTGTATATAAAAGGGTCACTCGATCAAGGCAAAAATGTATATTCTTCAATCTTTGCCTTAGACACTATATCTAGATACAAGAACAAACAACCTTATAGCATTGTTCTAGATATCATCTCATTGATGGTTCTAAAGGATAAGGTTGAAATTAAGGTAATAGCTTATCAGTCCTGTAACATTTTCTCCCATCATGTTCCCAACATAACTGACATGGAGTTGATCATGAAGGTCATTGGGATTCTCATGGTGATGGCTCTATCAAGGTTTGGAAGTATGCTATAGCCTATAGGTGAGGTATTATTTATTAATATATTTATTTTTCCTAGTCAATATAAATTGAGAGAAAATTGCTAAAAACAACTCATATATTAATGTTTTCCAAAACTTAAAAATAAGAAATAATCAACAAGAATATAATTATTATTTTCAAACTTGAAAAAATAAATAAATAAAAATACTAGAAGAAGGCCAGTACTCATCGCCTCGATTAACAAATGAATACACATTATGTGTATCAAGTGACGTCGTAATATAACATTTGATGTTTACTTGAGAATGTGATATGTTGAAGTAATAATTGTGTGACCATTTATTAACAAGGAATCAATTATATTATGATATGTAGACTCTAAAATGGTAGTGTTATGAAACATTTTTCTTAAACAATTAAAGTGGTCGACACCTATCACCCCGACTAAAAGGGACTTGTACTCATTAAGTGAGCTTTCAGCCCTTTTGCATATGGTGTGATTAGGGGTGTACAAAAATTACCCGAACCAATCCAAACTAATTAGACTGAATCAATTCAATCCAATTTTATCGATTTTTTAAACGATTAATAGTTTTTTTTTTTAATGTTTTTTTTTTAGAAATCGATACAGGTTGCTTCGGTTTTCGAGTGCCAAAAATCATCAAAACCAAACTAAACCAAACCAATATGTATATTATATTAATTTTATTAATTTCTTTCATTATTATTTTTTTCCATTCTTCATTCAAAATTCAATGTCCTAGCATATTATGTTAGCCATCTACAACCCAAAATAATTTTTTTCTTGTAGCTGTATGTATTATATAGATAAAAATATTCAAATTAGTATATGTTTCTTTAAGTTTAAAACTTTATAATTTCAACAATAGCAATTATGATACCTTGTATGTAATACAAATTATAGAACTTAAAGTTTGTAGAATACAATTTATTTTAAAGCAACATATTTATATGACACAATTTAAAAATAATAATAAGTTCAAAACTTGATCTATCCAACCCGAATAACCCTCATTTTTTGGTTTGGTTTAAATTGATACCCCTTTAATTGGTTATGTTTGATTTTCATTTTTCAAAAACCGATTAAATTGAACTAGTTTGAGTTTTGATTTAAAACCGAACTAACCCAACCTTTGCACACCCAAGGTGTGGTAAACCAAATGCTCTTCTCAGTCTTAATGCCCATAAAAACAATAAACAAAAAGCTATTCAGGATGGGCATTGGTGCAAAAATGGCTGGACTGGTAGATGAGAATAAAATTAGCTAGGAAATCAATCCGTTTTGGCTGTTCGTGCGAATTTTTAAATATATAGTAGAGTTGGATCAAAATAGGGAATATATTGACATAAATTTGCGTAAAAGAAGTTGAGTGTGCAATTTTTAGATATATTTCACATATGCTTGTAACACATTACAAGTGTCTTTGAAATTTTGGCACGGGTATGTGACAATTGTATTGAAATTTTTTTGCAAAATAAACAATAAAATAAATAATGATTAAAATATATTATAAAATGAAACTAATTCAAACTAGATTAAAAATATTAGTATAATATTAACCTTTTATTTTGTGAAATAGGCTAACATTGTTGAGAAAGATGTCCAGGTGGCTACTATAGCTACTCATGATTCAGAAGTCTCATAGTATTTGCCAAAGAACTGCACACAGGATATACAGGTTAAGCTGATGTGGGAAGATTGTTGAGAAAGTTGCTGTTAGAGTAGGCTCCTAGACTAGACCACCGGTGTAGCTTCACACTCTGGTGTAGTTTCTGTTTTCATTTCTCAGATGTACTCAAATGTATAAATAGGTGTAATGTATAATTCAAGTTCTTGAAAAGTAATGAGAAGCATTATCTGAGGTTCTTTCATTTGCTATATACGTGTTTGCTTTTGCCTTCAGTGTCTTCCTCTTCTTTGATCCTTTTCAAACATAACCTTTTTTATCATAATTTTGCACAACATTTGTAGGCTATTTACTAATAGAGTAATGATATGTTTAGTATCCCTAATCGATCTAAATTATTAAAATTATGAAAAAGAAGTAAAACTTAAATTAAATAATCAAATCAAAGGTCATAATATAGTAATAAAATTAAACACTACTTTAAAAGTCTTGTTACATAGCATTTTTCTCACAAATAAACTAATAATAAATTGAGTAATATTAAATTTTGAATCGAAGATAATGATGTATGGTGGCGATATTTCCACAATCGAATTTGTTATTACCACAACTATTTTCATTACTAACAACTTTAACTCAATAATAATAATATTAAAATGTAATTAATTATATGGATAAAATACACAATTTATGCACATTTGTTGTGACAATAACAAAAATAATTGCGGTAATATATTAATTATTATTAATATTTTTGTAAAAACACTTGAGGATGAAGTTCGAATATTTAGAGAGAAGGTAGAGTATGAAAGCAAGACAATAACCCTTGTTGGATTAGAAGGAGAGCATATCTTCATATAGTACAAGGTGTTTAAGCCAATTTATCAAGCTCTTCCAAACGATGAGGGTTCCTTTGTGAGACTTGCCATTGAATATGAGAAACCGAACAAGAATATACCAGCTCCTACCAAGTACATTGGTCTCGTGACTAATATCACTATAGACATCGATGCTCACTTTTTATCGGTGCATAAAAGACTTAATTATTCAGCTAATTTCATTTTTAATCCTCCTTAATAAAAAATATATATACATTCATTTTCTTTTAATACTAAAATCATATGTTTATTTATGTTATAAAAAAAACAAACATTTTTTTTTTCTAATAGAGTTAAAAATGAAATTTGAAGAAAATTATGTCATGTAATTAAACTATGGAATTTGAAGGGTAGGTTTCAAACTATGGGTTTTGCTTCTTCTTTTTTTCCCTTTGTAATAGGATTAGTTATATTATAAAGTAGAGCTGTTAATGATGGATGGTGGATCTATGGTATCCTGCAGGAGCTGTGTTCAATCTAAATATATAGTGACATGGATGAAAAAAACATGGCAAAAATTCAGGAGTATTTTGGCACCCAAGTAATCAAGGTATCTGAAACTTTGTTCCCTTTTTTCTTTAAACATAAGCTCCGTGTTAAGAAGTCATTCTACTCTACATACGCTGTAAGTTACATCCAACCCATTTAAAACTTTAGATCTTCTTAAATAAATCTTAAACCATTAAAATTATTTAGAAAAAGAAAACATTTATGTTGATAACTCCCCAACAATAAATGGGTAGGGGTGGATGCAATTTATAGAATAAGTAATTTAGAATTTTACTTATTCACGTTATTTGTAGACTGGATGGTGAATATTGTTTCATTTGCAGGTTGAGAATAATGATGAATCCTTTGAAGATGCTTTGAAAGCTGCTGGTCTACTGTAAAAGAAGAAGCTTGCCTTGGTGCTGATCTTTATGGATTGAGTGGATTTACTTATTTTGATGGAAAATTTACTGTTGAGGCATAACTAGAAATTTAGTCGTACACACATTACACAGTGTATTACGAGTCTTAAATGTGATTTTAGCTTTTCTATTGCGTATTTTAAGTTTTTTTAATTGGTAAATATCAAAAACCTCCCTAAAATTTCAAATTATAATCAGTTTTATCTTGTCATTGCCATTTAACAAAAGAGCCCTTAGAAGCTAACTAGTTTGTTTGAATGTGCTCTTTTTAAAAGGGGTTTAAAATGAAGTAGTTTGATTAAAAATGATTTAAAGATAAGCATGAAGATATTTGACATAAAATTGTTAGAAGTGATTTAGAGTATCTTAAACTACATTTTTTTAAAAGCACGAATAATGATTCTTAAAAAGAAAAACGTTTCATTTAGTACTAAAACTATTACTTTTATATCAATTTACTACTATAACTTTTTTAGGGCATTTGTCTTCAATAGGCCATTGGAGGTGAAGAATGACAGTTTTGGACCTATGGGTGAAAATCTTGCAAAAAGGAGTATTTGACTAAAATGTTACTTGTTATAGCCGGTTAAGAGGCTGAGGAAAAAAAAACGAAAATTAACTGAAAAAGAATAAAGAAGGCATTAAGCCCCAAGCCCCGAGCCCCACATTGACCTAAAGATTTAGAGTACTCGTCCTCTTCGCCTACTTGCCCATTGCCTCCTCTGTCTCAGCAAACCATCGGCTTCATCAAGGCAGCTCCAACCTCAGCTATCCACCAGGCACTATTTAGAGACCAATGCATCATTAACAAGGAGGGCAACGGAAATTAACTGGAAAAGAATAAAGAAGGCATTAAGCCTCACATTGCCCTAAAGAAATTAGAGTACTCGTCCTCTTTTGCAGTGCTTGCCCATTGCCTCCTCTGTCTCAGCAAACCATCGACTTCATCAAGGCATCTCCAACCTCCAAGAAATTAGAGTACTCGTCCTTTTCGTTGTGCTTGCCCATTGCCTCCTCTGTCTCAGCAAACCATCGGTAGATTTTTTGTTCCTTAAACTTTGCAATGCTTCTGGTAGATTTTTAGTTTCTTAAACTTTGCAATGCTTCTGGTAGATTTTTAGTTCCTTAAACTTTGTTTTTCCAGTTCCAAGAAAGATCCAATAACTGTAGATATTGTGTACAATTATTCGACCATATATCGACCTTAACATGCATATAAGCTTATGAAATAAACCACATTTGTATGATCCATATTAGTGTAGTTGTAGTGTACAATTATTTGTTTCTTAAATTCATATCGACCTTGTATGTTTAACATTCATATAAGCCCATGGAATAAATCACATTTGTATGATCCACTTAAGTGTAGTTGTAGTGTACAATTATTTGTTTCTTAAATTCGTATCAACCTCATATCGACCTTGTATGTTTAACATTCATATATGCCCATGAACATAAACCACATTTGTATGATCTACTTAAGTGTAGTTGTAGTGTACAATTATTTGTTTCTTAAATCCGTATCGACCTCATATCGTTTAACATTCATATAACCCCATAGAATAAAACACATTTGTATGATCTACTTAAGTGTAGTTGTAGTGTACAATTATTAATGAAAAAAAATGGGAATATCGACCTTATATCGACCTTGTATGGTTAACATTCATATAAGCCCATTAAAAATTGTAGATTTAGTGTACATTTGACCTCGTATAAAAGACCTCATATCTACCTTATTTCGACCTTGTTTAATTGTTATCTTTACTTAATTTGTTGAAACTGTCGTTAATTTATTGTCTTCAAGATATGTTATACAAGAAAAAATATGGAAGGAGTTAGTGCACTCATCATACATGGTGGTGACTGGGTAATGAAAGAAAGTATGGAAGAGTATATTGGTGGACAATGTATTGTTCTTAGGTTGCGACAAGGAGATGACTTACAAGGTTTGAAGGAAAAATTGTTTAGAAAATTAAAGATTGATAAATACAAATAGGCTTTGTCCATTAAATACTTCTTTAGGAATGATATTCATCTTCCCACTGTTCGCATATGTGATGATGAAGATTTGGAAGAATTGTAAAAAAGTGATTATATCGTATACAATATTTCAAAAACTAACATCCAATAATAACAAAAATTACGTTAAAACACTTAGGTTCATACAATGCCTTATTATATTAATAAAAAGTTAATGTCAACGATACTGATTTTTTCTGGTCAATTCATATACAAATATATTCTCAGAGCAGACTACTAATTGTTTGATGAATATTGACATTGAGGTGCATATATCATTCCCTATACTGCAACTTTGTTGGTCCTGCATTCTGATTCACTATCCTATTTAAAAAAACCTGCATTCTTGTCTGGTTGTCCTACCGCAAATAAATTAAAAATCATTTAGAAACTTTGCTGGAATATATCAGGAGATTTCAGATTCTGGTTGTCCACTACTATCCAGTTTGATAGGTCGGCTGAATTCAATACCATCCATGACATGTAAACTTGATCAGGCTACTGTCATCTGGCTGAGTCTGTAGTTTATGCGAAATATTGAGTCAATTTGTCCCCTTTCCAAAGAAACATGGAGTTTCTGGTTTCTTCGAAAAAGATTCCTATGATAATATGCAAAACTGCAGTAGAGGTAAATGAATGAATGAGATGAAACCCATATGACATTCATAACCTCAATATTTAACACAATATACGGAAACCAAAAGATACACAAATTCATCTATGCATTCTCACATCTATTTGCATTCAAACATCTCTATCTATGAGATGATAACAACATAGATGATAGAACAAAAGTATATCTCTGCATATAGTAAATAAGGGTAATTTCAAAAACCAAAAGTATTAAAATAACTCGTGCATATACAATTTAAACTACTGCATTTCCAGAAGATTAATAATGACCAAATTACTAGTTGAACACAATTAAATTTGGAGGAAAGACATTCAAACAGATGACAAACAAAGTGAATTAGTAGGAAAAAATATTTCTTTTATATAAAAAGCATGAATGTGATTGTAAACAGTGAATGCAACTCTTGATTAGTCAAAATCACCCCACATTTGTTTTTCTCAAGTATAAACAGGCTCATATTACCTGCCCTTTTTTGGTTGTAAGTTACAAAGTATAGTTTCAGGTTTCGTTGTCCCTACAACAACAGTATAAAATCATATACAATACTCAAACAATGTTACTTTTATAACAAAAAAGAGGTTTCATGTCAAGGGAAAAATGGACAAAATAAAAATCCCTGTTAATTTAGTACATGTTTGAAGGAAGTTAACTTTTTAAATAATTACGATTTCATCATATTGAGGTAGAACGAAACAAACATGAATGCATGCTGACTCTCAGGTACAGACAAAGAGACCGTAAATAAGGAGTTCCTTCTTTAAGCGCATCCCCAAAACCAAAATTCTGCTAGAAGGGTAACAAAACATAATTTGATATATCATTAACGTAAAGTACTTTGTAACTTAGGAAACAAAAAACAAAATGTAATTTTGCAAAGTGGACAAGGATTCCTTTATTAATTCATTTATGTCCATATCTTTTTATGATTGACAGGAGAAGTTAACAACGTTCTTGGCATTTTCTTCATAATCATCTCATACAGTTGACAACTGTAGAAAAACATGCCAAGGCAAATATTAATGCAATAACACAAAGTAGATATATGAATTAGCATCTATGTAAAAGCACTTATAAGAGTAAAAAAAACATTTATGCCCTTTGAATATAATAAAATCATGTATAAAAAATATAAAATCATGGCTAAAGTTAAAGCAAAATATCTCATACCTCCCATAATTTCTTGTCCAAATCTGTTCTATATTATACAGGGACAGACATAATGCCATAACTGTATATCACACTAGTGAAGGCATATTAACCTAAAACTACAATGAACCATTAAAAATATAACAGCATACACTCCATATATAATTGATCCAGACTAAGTGATATAAATATTACATAAATATATAAAGTATTATATCCATTGATATGCTATCATGAATAGTTACATGAACATGTTAGATTAATAATTCATTATCTACTAAAAAAATAACTCGTAGCCCATTTTTTTCCTAGATAATCTGATATCTTCTTCTTTAATATTGCATATAGAATTGTCTGATGCGCGAAATTCAACAAATTTTAATGAATATATGCCACAGTCACCACTGCAAAATAAAATAATATCGAATTTATTAATAATTAATATATATTACCAAGTATTTGAACATAATTTTATATATGATGAGCAGGACTTACGATGATTCCTATACGGGAACTTTCTCCCTTATGTTTCAAAATATCTTCCAAGGTTTGGTCAATTTAAAGTTTGTTCCATGCCTCCTACTTTCATAAACCCCGCAATGTCCAATAAAATCAAGAAATAGCGAACAGACGCTGGACAAATGTTTTTTTAACGTTGCATCTTGAATGTGTTTTGATAGAGAATCGTAGACATGTATTTCTTGATCATTTAGGTCGAACTCTAATGTGATCTAGTAGTCATTGAAACATACAACCCCATACAATGTGTCTAACTCATACCATGGGATTCCAAATTCTGGTATTGCTCCCAAAACATAGTTTGTCAAAGTTCTATCTGAGATCCAATCGTAGGACTTCTCTATGAATCTTCGTCCATTGCTCAAAGTGACCTAATAGACGACGCTTGTATAAACATTTAAGCATTATGATTCTATGATAATAAATCATATATGAAAAATAAGGTTATCATAATATATAAAACAACATTAGGAAATTAATTTGAAACAAAATGAAAGAAAACATATCACAATTAAGATTAATTGTAATTAACTTACAAAACAATAGGAATCCATTGTTGACCATTTATTCGAAAGAGGAAACTTCTGAGGGTACATATGGAATTTCTTCCTTAGTAACTATAAACCACAGTCAATGTGCTGCAGTGTGCATATTGAACACGGATTAAATTTAATTATTGATGTTGTTATTAATAATTATCATACAGTATTGCAAGTGGATAGTACTACTTACTGAATTAAACAGATTCGTTTTATTTTTGAAAAGACGGTGAAACCATATAGCATTCGCTCTTCCTGTTGTTGGGCAACCAACACTAATGCTGTCCCTGAAATGAGATAAACAAAATTTGTTAAATAAATAATAATAAATTGAAACAAATATTTATATGTATGGAAATAGCAATATAGGGATACAATTTTATTTCTTACACCATACTAGACGATGATTTATGTAGCCAAGATATGAAAAGAAGGTATTTGTCTAATTGTGAACATTATAACATTCATGAGAGCTTGAATGAAGAATGGTGTCCATGGGTTGGTCTATATTTGATGCCTGTCTCTTTCTTTTAATTTTCTTGTATTCTTCATAAGGTGATTTCAGAAGTGGACCAACAGATCTGTGCTTTCTTGTGTAGTATTTTTTTTTTTTTAGTTGGACCGGAAACAATTATACAAGAATCTGGATCATCGGCATGGAGGTCCTCTGATTGTCTGTGACTAGCATTTTCTATTTCGTATCCATCTACCGCTAGATTCCTTTTTTGTAATTCTTCTTCTAAGAAAATTACTTGAAGATTTTTGTCCTCTATAACATTAGCAATTGTCGAGGTGTCAACATGATCAACTTCATTATTAGTACTATCATCATGCTTAGCAATAACTTTGGGAATGGGAAGTTCTTCTTCTCCACTAACCTTAGTAGAATATAGTACTTTATCATCCATTTGGTCATCAAGCTAATTTTTTACATCTTCTTCACTACCAACAATAACATGTTCATCGGAGTTTCTACCCAATGCAGACCCAACATTGACGCGAATTTTGGCGTCCACGTCACCACAAAAATCAGACCTTAGTAAATTGTCCTGTATGAAATACACCATCACCTTCAAGTGGGACATTTATGTCTCCCTTATACAGCACATCTAAGATTTTTACTAACATTTGCGTTATTTCTTTAACTTTTTGCTTAACACCCAAGATTTCCTCCATAACCTTACAAAGATCAAATTACATATAGTTTTCAATATTTCTAAATTATTAATTGAGATAAAGTATGTTATGCGTGGGAAAACTATTTAATCACAAAGTCTAAATTACATAAATGTATGATATTAATTATATTTTATCAATTGGTGTGGTAGATGACGAGGGTTCACATTGATCAGCGAATTTTTTCTTCCCCTTCGTCTCAGTTTTTCGAACATTAGGATAAACCTCACCATCAAACTCTGCAGGCATTCCTCTCTTAACAGCTAGACTTGATTGATAGTACAAACTTTTCTTCTCTTTGTCAGTAGTACCAAGACTTGTAGGAATAAAAGCTGCAATACATTTAACAATTAGCTATCTCATAGAATATGTACGATAACTTAATAAAATAATATTGGACTATGAATTATAATTAAATAAAGCATCAACAGTTACATCATTAGTACTAAAGTAAGTACTGTCCAAGTATTTGAACCAGCGACCAGGCTTCTTGTTTTCCCAATTCAAAATCCTAGGCATCGAATCTGATGCATGTTTGCAAACAAGATCATCAACCAGAGCAGGTATGGCTACGTAGGCCCATACTTGTAATGCCAATGGAAAATCATAGACGTTATACGATGTTGATAGATATGATTTACTCAATTGCTTTTCTTCTGCATTATCCTCAACCTCAACATCAACTTCTTCAGCCTCCTCCTCCTCTTCAATTTCTATTTTTTTTTCAAAGGCATTACTTACCCTATTAACCATACTGCTTTTCATCCTTCGTATGATGAAATCATAAACCATCTTCCCCCATGGAAAGTTATTAAATCTATCAAAATCTTCAACAATGCACAAATATGCATCATTAATCCCTTGGGACTTCTGTTCCCCTAGCAATATTATCTCTAATGCAACAATAAGGGACAATCGAAGAACATCATCTCTATCTGTGTTCTTCGTTAACCTTTTAAATACTTGGATTAACTTAGATTTTGTGATTACATTATTCCTTTTGAAATATTCATATTTCAATCGACTTTCGGCGGTGACAATGTTATCATCACCGGTAAACATCATACCGGTTATTAGTGCAAATTCTTCCTAACCGAATCGATGGGCAAGTCCATTAAAAACAATTTTGAATTCCTTACCGCTTTGTTCCCTATCTTGCATCATCAAAAGGTGATGCACCAACGGTTCTGCGAACTCAATTTGGTGCATCGTCAATAAAAAGCCAAAGCATGAATCCTCAATTTGGCTTTTTATTGACGATGCACTAAATTGAGTTCGCAGGACCGTTGGTGCATCACCTTTTGATGATGCAAGATAGGGAACAAAGCGGCAAGGAATTCAAAATTATTTTTAATGGACGTGCCCATCGATTCGGCTATGAAGAATTTGCACTAATAATCGGTATGATGTTTACCGGTGATGATAACATTGTTACCGCCGAAAGTCGGTTGAAATATGAATATTTCAGAAGGAATAATGTAATTACAAAATCTAATTTAATCCAAGTATTTAAAAGGTTAACGAAGAACACAGATAGAGATGATGTTCTTCGATTGTCCCTTATTGTTGCATTAGAGATAATATTGCTAGGGGAACAGAAGTCCCAAGGGATTAATGATGCATACTTGTGCCTTGTTGAAGATTTTGATAGATTTAACAACTTCCCATGGGGGAAGGTGGTTTATGATTTCACCATACGAAGGATGAAAAGCAGTATGGTTAATAGGGTAAGTAATTCCTTTGAAAAAAAATAGAAATTGAAGAGGAGGAGGAGGCTGAAGAAGTTGATGTTGAGGTTGAGGATAATGCAGAAGAAAAGCAATTGAGTAAATCATATCTATCAACATCGTATAACGTCTATGATTTTCCATTGGCATTACAAGTATGGGCCTACGTAGCCATACCTGCTCTGGTTGATGATCTTGTTTGCAAAAGTGCATCAGATTCGATGCCTAGGATTTTGAATTGGGAAAATAAGAAGCCTGGTCGCTGGTTCAAATTCAAATACTTGGACATTACTTACTTTAGTACTAATGATGTAACCGTTGATGCTTTATTTAATTATAATTCATAGTCCAATATTATTTTATTTTATTAAGTTATCGTACATATTCTATGAGATAGCTAATTGTTAAATGTATTGCAACTTTTGTTCCTACAAGTCTTGATACCTATTGACAAAGATAAGAAAAGTTTGTACTATCAATCAAGTCTAACTGTTAAGAGAGGAATGCCTGCAGAGTTTGATGATGAGGTTTATCCTAATGTTTGAAAAACTGAGACGAAGGGGAAGGAAAAATTCGCTGATCAATGTGAACCCTCGTCATCCACCACACCAATTGATAAGATATAATTAATATCATACATTTATGTAATTTAGACTTTGTGATAAATTAGTGTGATTAAATAGTTTTCCCACGCATAACATACTTTATCTTAATTAATAATTTAGAAATATTAAAAACCATATGTAATTTGATCTTTGTAGGTTATGGAGGAAATCTTGGGTGTTAAGCAAGAAGTTAAAGAAATAAAGTAAATGTTAGTAAAAATCTTAGATGTGCTGCATAAGGGAGACATAAATGTCCCACTGAAAGGTGATGGTGTATTTCATACAGGCAGTTCACTAAGGTCTGATTTTTGTGGTGACGTAGACGCCAAAATTCGCGTCAATGTTGGGTCTGCATTGGGTAAAAACTCCGGTGAATATGTTATTGTTGGTAGTGAAGAAGATGTAAAAAATCAGCTTGATGACCAAATGGATGATAAAGTACTATATTCTACTGAGGTTAGTGGAGAAGAACAAGAACTTCCTCATTCCCAAAGTTATTGCTAAGAATGATGATAGTACTAGTAATGAAGTTGATCATGTTGACACCTCGACAATTGCTAATGTCATAGAGGACAAAAATCTTCAAGTAATTTTCTTAGAAGAAGAATTACAAAAAAGGAATCTAGCAGGTAGATGGATACGAAATAGAAAATGCTAGTCATAGACAATCAGAGGACCTCCATGCCGATGATCCAGATTCTTGTATAATTATTTCCGGTCCAACTGAAACAAAAAAAATACTACACAAGAAAGCACAGATCTGTTAGTCAACTTCTGAAATCACCTTATGAAGAATACAAGAAAATTAAAAGAAAGAGACATGCATCAAATATAGACCAACCCATGGACACCATTCTTCATTCAAGCTCTCATGAATGTTATAATGTTCACAAACTACCACAAATTAGACAAATACCTTCTTTTCATATCTTGGTTACATAAATCATCGTCTAGTATGGTATAAGTTATAAAATTGTATCCCTATATTGCTATTTCCATACATATAAATATTTGTTTCAATTTATTATTATTTATTTAACAAATTTTGTTTACCTCACTTCAGGGACAGCATCATTGTTGGTTGCCCAACAACAATATGGCTGCTCAGTAGCAAAAAGGTGAATGTAGAGGCCAGAAAAGATTATGGAAAAATAAGATTTAATAATGCTGAAATGAGAATTCTTAATTTTTTAATGACTTCTGAAGGTACTATTTCTTTTGAAAGAAAGAAACTACAGAAATTTTGAAAATTGTAGCTTATTACTGAAATGTTGGCTGGGATAAAATCATAAGATGGGAAGTTACCACTATATCAAAAATCTACACATACAGTTTACGGGATGGAACAAAGAGAGTGAGGTAAGCACCTGCTGCTGGTCAAAACCACGGGCAAGAACATCAGTTGATATCAGCACCTTAGTTAAACCATCTTTAAATTCTTTGACAATTTTATCTCTTTCTTCTGGAGTTTTGGCACCCATGATGGTAGTAACTGAGTAACCATCGTTTCTAAGTTCTGTATCCAGCATTGTTGCACTAGCTCTTGTGCAGACAAATATGATTGTTTGCCCAAGCTTCTCTCCTAATAAAAATATTCTGTCTATAATCACCTTTATCTTGGTAAGCTCATCAGAACAGTTGACCTTGTACTGCTTTATAGAATCCAAGGCTAGTTCTTCTTTCTTCACAAAAAGTTGGTTGTTATCTCTTTTAACTACTTTTTCCATAAAGTTCATAACAGCATTATTGAATGTAGCAGAAAACAAAAGCACCTGGAAAGAAATTTGAGTGGAAGAAAAAACTGTCAATCTGCAAACAATTACAGCAGGGAAAAGAATCTAACAGCATCTGTATAAAATCTGAATAATCAATCCTGTAAATAATCATCCAAGTAATTATGTAGTACAGCTAGAACACGCATACACATAATCACACTTTTGTTGTTGATGAAAAATCAGATCATTTGGACATTTTTTAGATTTCTTTAGCAACCAAAGGTTGCAGACACTTGAATTATGGTGTGGAACCAATCAAATTAAGAACTAAAGGTTGATTTAGTAAAATGAAGCAGAGGGAAATATCATTCAAAAGAAAAACTCAGATAATGAAAATATAGAGTATGTAATAACTCTGTGAAAATAAGGTTATTCTTCAAGTCTTTTCATGCTTGATATTTGACTTCTTTATTGTTAAATAGTGATTTGGAGGCTTAGTGTGTTTTAATTTGGTGAACTATGGGTGTTGGAATGAAAAAAGAGATAAAACGTTCATTTTGGAGGCATTTTAGCAAGTAGCAATCATTCAGCTACGTAGGACAATTGGGATCAAGCAGCCATCAAACGCCCAAATCATCTCTTGGATTTTGTATAAAAGTGTACCAGACGACCAGGCAATCCATGAGGAAACCAGGGGGCTAAAGTAAGAAACTTCAACGAAGTTGCGCCAGCCGATCAATCGCCTATGTAGGGCAATCAGGCACCCAATTAAAATCATAAGGCAATTTGGTGCTTATTTAGAAGGGTTTTTATCGAAGTATTGATGATTGAAGTTATGAACTAACCATTTCCTAAAAGGAGAGATCAAGGTCAAGCCTCCAAGAATAATGACCGCTTTTACTCAATTATAAATTCTTAGAGGAGGAGCTATAGGTGCTCAAAGAAGAAGGTTGAGGGGCTAGAACAATGAAGATTATCATAGGGAACTATTCTATCTCTACTGTTCTTTACTTGTATTGATTTCCATGTCCTTCTCTTGTATTGTGGTTGTATTTTAATTATGTTTAGTGGTTAAGCCCCTCTCTAGGGTCCTTACGGAACCCAATATGTGCATGAAAATTTTTATTTGAGATATTATACAATTTGTGCACAATGTCATGATTGCCTGATTTGATGTATGCTCGTTATGGGAAGCATGTGTGGATAATGTGATGTTGCTAATGTGTCTTGCAAGCTTTAGAACTCACTTTATCATCTCTTAATGCAAAATCCTAGGTATTATTAATCTTAAGATATGATTTCGGCCATCATTTGGATTGCTTGAGCCTTTGAAGCCAAGCATTTTCTATATTTATCCCTAGCCACCCTTATTAGAGCCTTATATGACTATCCATTTGTTTCTTTATATACAATAGCCTAGCTAAAATAATGTACACAACTTTACCTTTCGCACATGTGTTTAATTGTAATATCTTAAGTGTGTTATAAGTGTGAATTATGAAGTTTGTGCACCCTTTTGAAAAGAAAAAAAAAAAAAGGTGTACTATATTTCTTAAAAAAATGAAAAAACAAAAGCAAACAATTTTTTTTTTTTTGCAAAAATAACAACTTCAGAGGGTAAATATCTCATCAAAAGCAAAATAAAATTGTGGGCAAAGATATAATAAGTTGGAGCGTCCACTATTATATGGTGAATTGTTCTATGGTCATGAGTAAAAAGTGTCAGCTTAGAGTACGAATTTGAGCCTAAATGTATTTGATTTTATCCTACCCCATACCCAAGTCATTCACTACAAGCAAGCGTAATGAAGTCCTATAAATCTTGAGATAAGTTTATGTCTACCTTAGTAGATATAGCTAGGAAAAGTGAACTTATAAAATTTGACATTTTTGCTTAAGACTATCTTCATTGCATGTGTGAGCCTGATAGCATGCTAAAGAAAACATGTAATGGCATGACACACAACAAATGTATAATCAAAATTAGGTATACACTAGAATGAATACATTCTTGGATTGGTTCTCATTCAATGTTCTCCATTTTAGCATTGTACTAGACAGAAGTTTCACAGAATTTGTATTCATCTGATTGCTGGTAGCTGAGCTTCTTTTTAATTGTGGCTGCAACTTTTTCTTTTGAGTAATGGGCCAGTAATTTAATTCAATATATATTGAATTTTTCAGGTTTGGGCACTTCTTATTTACACATATTTGATATCTATATATTTTCTGCAACAACATGTAAAAATAATTCATTGTGAGAGACATCCTCTCTGGATGGATAGGAGAGAAAGAAAGAAACAAGATCTCAACATTTTCATTTAGTCGTATTATTTGATTATTATACTTTTAATTGTCTGTAACTTTTTACTTAAGATTCTGCATTATTTTATCTTTGAAATCATGACAACACTTGTACTATTCTTCCTTCTCCAAGAGTTGTTCACTGTGCAAGTATTTGCTGTAATTAGGCTATACCTCATGGTACATGTATGATAACAAGTATAAAGTTTGGAACCAGATTGATATAAAGGTAAACCTGAGGGTGTCTGTGACATATTCCCTTTCCACAACAATTATCATTCTCATTGAAACATTCCCAGAGCTCAGCTTATTGAATTTTAACATTGTAAAAAAAAAACATAGAAAAAAGAATGAACACTATGAACAGGATTGGCATAAAATTGTAATTATAATATAACCACATAAAGTTTGACAAACCTGACAATGAAGACTGTATCTGTCAATATCCTTCTTTATCCTCAAAGAATCATCTCTAAAGCCATCCTGCACCATGTAAGTGAGCCACAATTGTCAATTATTTGTTAAGTGACCCACAATTGTCAATTATTTGTTCAAAAAGATAAATATTTCATTGTTTCCCCATCAAAATCACTTCATCCCTTTCCGCTCATTTGTTAACATGATAATTGACAATGGTATCGTATTTATCAATTTCCATCCATAATACGATAGAAACATTGAAAGTAACAAAACAGGAATAAAGTAGGTATAATTATAGTTCGAATTAAAGATGTTTCAAAAGAATTAATACTGAAGACTAAATCCAAAATAGCCAAAGTATAGCAGATGCAACTGCTAAACCACAGAAATGCATCAAACAATTCATACAAGTTTTCTCAGTCATGCTATATTAGGTCAATTAATTATTAATGACATAGCAGCCTCTTCAAGTTCTACCTTATGTATCAGATGATAAAATTAAACCACAAATGGCATTACCTCAGCCAACATTTGATCAGCCTCATCAAAAACGAGAATCTTAAGCTGACTGACACCCAATTTCTTTGCTGACATCCACTTCTTAATGGTACCAGGGGTACCAATTACTATTTGCGCCATAACAGGAGGGCGTTTGTGAATGGACATATAATTGGTGCTGTCCATTGGAACAGCACACTCAGAAGCTATCCCTGTGTATTTCCCCATCTTCCTAAGAACTTCTAAATTCTGCCACATTCACTCAATTCCATCAGGTGGCAGCAACATATAGTTCGAATTATGTTTCATTCTTAGTTAAAGTTTAAACAACAAAAACAAGGGCGTGCAAGTAATTTAGGCTACGATGTGACAACAAAAACAAAACCTGGATTGCCAATTCCCTAGTGGGGCATATGCAACGCGCCTGAGGAGCCTTGAGATTGGGATCAACACGGCTCAACATACCAAGCACGAAACAAGTGGTCTTCCCAGAACCATTGTGAGCCTGAGCTATCAAATCCTTGTATGGTGGCGTTAAAATCATTGGCAAGCTGATAGCCTGAATCTTACTGCGCTTCTGAAATTTCATCTCAACGTATAGACCTTTAATCAACTCAGAGGACAAATTTAAATCTTCAAACGTGGCTGCTGAACTGCAAGGGGTATCACCACTCGTCACCTATCCCCCAAATCAAAAACCATTGGTCAAAATGTTCAACATAAATAAAAACCTAAACCCCTAACCCTATCACCCAAGAAAAGGTGAAAAGAAAACTGCCATTTCGATTTTAATCACATACGGCTTGGATACTGGAATCGTCGGGGTCGTCGAGGAACTTGTTTGTTCGCTTGTTCTCGTCAATCTTCAAACCCTCAACATTAAGCTCCGAAGTTGATGATGATCTGCATTCGCCTCCTCCTCCCGAGCTTCTTCTTCGGCTTCATTGGCCCAGCTTTTCGTCTCTCGGTGAGTTTCGATAGCAGTAGCAAGAGTTTCAGATTTGATGTCGGCCATAGCTGAGTTGAAAAGAATTCAAATTCAAATATTTTTTTGTCATAATCAATTCAATTCAAATATTTCGGGTGCTTGAAACGATCACCGAGGTTGAGAATTGACATTCATGAACGAAGACCAGATAGAGGGAGTAGGAGAAAGAGAAAACAAAACTTGCTCACTTGCGTTTATAAGTAGAAGTTGTAGGGTCTACTTCAATTATGACATTCCTTTTACAATTTTTGGGTAGTTGTCTTTGAGCTACAAATATCAAAGAAAATATGCGAATAATGACATTGTGATACGACAGTACCACAAATGTTCAAATAAGAGAATACAAATAATGCAAATAATGAGGTATTTGTTATAAAAAAAATTTATAAATAGAGATGAAGAGGAGCAGAAAAATAAGCATCTCAAAATTAATAATTGAGAGCAGAGAAAAGAGTTGATAAGAAAATTAGTTGAAAGAATATCACAATAAAATTTAAGTTGTGATATAAAAATGAGGTATTTTTCTAGAAAATGATAAATATCTGCAGAGATAAATAATGAGAGATTTATCACATATTTGTGAGTGTGAGAAATATATTTTGTAAGTGTAATATTGTAATACCTCAAGTTTGGGCATAAACTTAAGAGAATTGTTGTACCTACCTTTTGATATAGTGGAAGCTTTTTACAGTTGTCCCGTAGTTGTTTCTTTCTCATATTGAGTGAGTTTTTTCACGTTAAATATTTTGTGTCACTTTACATTACTCTTGCACATTTATTATTCATTATTCTTAATCTGTCTAATACTTCGCTGCACCATATATCCTAACAACTGGTATTAGAGAAAAAGATAATTACTGCAAATAGTGAAATTGTTATTCAAATTTTTAAATAGTAAAAGTACTATTTACATTGCTGACAACTTAAGTAGGTACTATTCATGGATACTATTCACAAGGTACTATTCATGTGGCACTATTTTGTAACAGTGATTTTTATAAAATTTGAGTGTGAGCAAGGTTGGTTCACAACAAATAAAAATCTCTGGTGATAAAACAAAGATTGAGAAGTTTACTGGAAATAACAATTTTACCCTTTGACAAAGCAGAATGAATGATGTTCTCATTCAACAGAAAGTTCATAAGGCTTTATTGGGTAAAACCAAAAAGTCAGAAGCAATGAAAAATGAAGATTGGGAAGAGTAACCGCCAGTACAATTCGTCTTAATATTTTCGATAATGTTCTTCAAAACATTAATTTGAAAGGATGCAACACTGCTTTAGAAATCTGGAACAAGTTGGAGAGCCTACACATGACAAAGAACTTGTCAAACAAGTTCATGATATGGGTAGATTTATATCAACTACGGATGCCGAAAAATAGTGACTTCATGCAACACTTGAGTACATTTAACGGTATGATTTCCCAACTTCAAAATTTTGATATTAGCTTCTCAGAAGAAGAAAAGACAGTTTTACTGTAACGCCCCCCGAGCCTACCTTGTGGGTAGACTAGGAAATGTTACTTTTTTTTTTTTTTTTGAAAAGATAGTTTATTTGAAAAGTAGGTACTAACTTGTCAGGTCTCTCAAACTTTGAAATAATCTTAACGTTTAGCTTTCTTCATAAATAAAAGAGCATGAACTAATTAGGATAGAAAATATTGTTCGTGTTTCAATACAGTAAACTTATTAAATACTTATTTATAAACAATCATTGACTTTTAAAAGATCTTAAACTGGGACCACTTCAAAGCCACACTCTTAGATGTCTTCTTTATGTCGTCCAAAGCTACTGCTCATTATCTAAAAAATTAAAGTAAACACGAATGAGCTAACGCTCAGTAAGTAAATCCACATGCAACATGCATCAAGATGACAGATTTATTTATTTACATATTTCTCTTCATTTACACATGTCCTCTTTTCTTTGTACTTTTCTTCAATTGTTGGTTCAATGGTAGTTTTCATATAAATATATACATATTTTTAATCTTTATAGTAGGGCCCTTGTGTGATACCTATGCCATTGGCAACCAGTGGGCCATGGTTTTTGGAACCTGTTCCAACTACCGGATCCTTGGTAGTATCGTACTTGGGGCATAACATGAGTGTGGACCAACTGAAGTCGCCACACACACATTGGTGATCCCATTAAGGGCCTATCGTTCCCTGTGGCCAACTAAACATAAGGGAAACCTCCCTGCATACGATCAATCATTCATTTAACTATGGTGGGTCCGCCGGTCCCCCGCGTCCCTTGCCCACTCAGCCCTCAAAACATAGGCACACACAGACTTTGAACTTCTTATTTCATATATTTATGACAAAACATCATTATCACTTTTCTTGTTTCTTAATCAATATGCTTAAAATATATTTAACATATAAATGTTCATGTATGGTTTGGACAATTAATAATGAACATGTATGCATGAGCATATATTATTATGTAAAATAACTTTAGAAGCATATAAATTTCACGTAACATATAACATACACATAACTTACTCTAATGCAAAAAGATTGGGATTTACTTACTTTAAACCTTTAGATGAATTGTCTTAATAAAAGTATCCTTCAATAGCTCACAACCTAAGTCTCTTAAAAAAATCCAAGAAGAAAGAATAGATTTGAGGAATAAGGATTAAGAATATGTGGTAGAGAGAAGGACTTTGAGAAGAGATTTTAGGAATGGATGAGCCTAACACATATATATAGTGCTTCAAAAACTTGGACCATAATCAACATTCTTGGAGACAAAGGAACTTGCCCACTAAGTAAATTATTTAATTAATAAAAGGAGGACTTGCCCACCAAGTAAAATATTTAATTAATAAAAGGAGGACTTGCCCACCAAGTAAAATATTTAATTAATAAAAGGAGGACTTGCCCACCAAGTAAAATATTTAATGATAAGGTAAAAATACTAGTTAAAAAAGTAACAAATTTATTAATTAATTATGTGAAATATCTAACAAGAATATTAATTCAATAAATACCACTTATACTGATAAATTAAATTACTTGCTTTACTTTTCTGTAAGACATCTATATGATAAAAATCTAATCGTCACAATTCCCTTCCCCTAAGAAAAAGTTTCGTCCTCGAAACTAGACATACTGAATAGGTAAGGGTACTTAGAACGCATCTCATCTTCACTTTCCCACGTTGCTTCTTCGACTGCATGGTTTCTCCACAGAACTTTAACCAATCGAATGCTTTTGTTCCTTAGGTTTTTCACTTCAAAATCCAATATTTTCACTGGTGCCTCTTCATACGAAAGATCCTTGCGAACATCTAATGATTCATAACTCAAAACATGGGAGGGGTCCGTCAAATATTTTCTAAGCAAAGACACATGAAAAACATTGTGCACTTCTGATAAGGTTGGTGGTAGTGCCAACCTATAAGCTAGATTGCCTATTCGCTCTAAAATCTCGAAAGGTCGAATGAAGCGAGGACTCAATTTACCTTTCTGTCCAAATCTCATTACTCCCTTCATGGGTGATATCTTAAGAAACACCTTATTACCAACTTCAAATTCTAACGACCTCCTCGTCTTATCAGCATAACTTTTTTGTCTACTTTGTGCTGTAAGCATGCGCTGGCGAATATGAGTTACCACTTCAGCTGTTTGTCGTACAATTTCTGGCCCAAGTAGTCTCCTCTCTCCTATTTCATCCCAATGGATTGGTGACCTACACTTCCTTCCATACAAAGCCTCATATGGTGCCATCCCAATAGTTGCTTGATAGCTGTTATTATAGGAAAATTCTACCAATGGTAAGAACTCATCCCAAGAACCTTGGAAATCAATCACAGAAGCCCTTAACAAATCCTCCAAAATTTGGATTGTCCTTTCTGATTGACCATCGGTTTGAGGATGGAAAGCGGTGCTAAATCTTAATTGTGTACCCATGGCCTTGTGTAAGCTCTCCCAGAAAATAGATTTAAACTTTGGATCTCTATCTGACACAATGGATACTGGAACTCCATGAAGTCTTACAATCTCTTTAATATAGAGTTGGGCATATTGGTCTGCATTGTATGTTTTCTTAACTGGTAAGAAATGCGCTGATTTTGTGAGTCTATCTACAATTACCCAAATTGAATCGTAACCCTTTTTTGTCCTGGGTAAACCAAGAACAAAGTCCATTCCCACATGCTCCCATTTCCACTCTGGTACCATTAGTGGTTGTAAAAGACCCGAAGGTCGCTGATGTTCTGCTTTGACTTGTTGACATGTTAAACAATGTTCAACATAATCAGCTATTTCTCTCTTCATCCTTATCCACCAGTAGTGCTTACTTAAGTCCTTATACATCTTTGTGCTCCCTGGATGGATTGAATATGGAGTGTTGTGAGCTTCATACATGATTTCTTTCTTCAACTCTTGATCATTAGGAATGCATAATCGATTCCTATATCTCAATACTCCATCTTTTGATAGAACAAACTCTGACTGCTTGCCAGCCTCAACTTCGATTTTGATCTTTTTAATGACTTGATCTTCATTCTGGGCTACTTTGATTTTGTCTAAAAGAATAGGTTGGACCTTTAATGTAGCTAAAAAGGCTACGTCATTTTTTGAAACAATTTCAAGTTCAAACCTTTGGATGTCAGATTTAAGAAGAGTGGGTATATGCCTTATAGATGCTAGAACTCCTGAGGACTTCCTGCTTAATGCATCAGCAACTACATTTGCCTTCCCAGGGTGATAGTTAATGCTGCAGTCATAATCTTTTACCAACTCCAACCACCGACGTTGTCTCATATTTAGCTCCTTTTGAGTGAAGATGTATTTTAAGCTTTTGTGATCGGTAAATATCTCACATTTTACACCATAAAGATAATGTCTCCATATTTTCAAGGCAAATACCACTACAGCCAATTCAAGATCATGAGTTGCGTAGTTCTTTTCATAGTCTTTTAATTGTCTTGAGGCATAAGCAATTACTCTCCCATATTGCATTAACACACAACCCAACCCTTTCTTAGAGGCATCACTATAAATGACAAATCCCTCTATTCCTGATGGTATAGCTAAGACAGGTGCTGAGGTCAAGCGCTTCTTCAACTCCTGGAAACTGTACTCACATTCACAAGACCAAAGAAAATTAACATTTTTTCTCGTTAGTCGAGTTAGTGGTAAAGCAGTACATGAAAATCCCTCGACAAAACGTCTATAATAGCCAGCTAATCCTAAGAAGCTTCGAACTTCTTTCGCATTCTTAGGAGTTGGCCATCCTTGTACAGCTTCAACTTTGCTGGGGTCCACAGCGATGCCTTCCTTAGAAACAATATGGCCAAGGAAAACAACATGATCCAACCAAAATTCACACTTCTTAAGCTTTGCGTACAATCTTTTCTCCCAAAGGATGTCGAAGACAAGTCTTAAGTGTTTCTCATGATCCTCCTTTGATCGTGAGTAAATGAGAATGTCATCAATGAAAACGATTACAAATTGATCCAAATATTCTTTGAACACTCTGTTCATCAAATCCATGAATGCAGCTGGTGCATTTGTTAATCCGAAAGGCATAACAAGAAATTCATAATGACCATATCTAGTACGAAAAGCCGTCTTAGGAATGTCTTTCTCTTTTATCTTAAGCTGATGGTACCCTGATCGTAAATCTATTTTAGAGAAATGATTGGAACCTTGAAGTTGGTCAAATAAGTCATCAATTCGGGGCAACGGATATTTGTTCTTAATCGTGACTTTATTCAACTCACGATAGTCCATACATAATCGCATAGTCCCATCTTTCTTCTTTACAAATAGTACTGGGGCTCCCCAAGGAGAATGACTAGGTCGGATGAAGTTCTTATCCAACAACTCTTGTAATTGCACCTTAAGTTCTTTTAATTCAATAGGGGCCATACGATAAGGTGCCTTAGAAATTGGGGTAGTACCAGGAACCAAATCAATGGAAAATTCCATTTCTCTATCAGGAGGCAGACCTAACAAATCATTTGGAAAAACATCTGGGTACTCACAAACAACTGGTAATTGGACCATATTTATTTCCTCCTTTGGTACTTCAACAATAGAAGCTAAGTATCCTCTACAACCTTTATTCAACATTTTCCGGGCCTTCATTGCAGAGATTAACGGGACACTTAACTTTTGTTTTGTACCAATAAAGGTAAAGCTAGGTTCGTTTGGAGGTTGGAAGGTTACAATCTTATGATGACAATCAAGGATAGCATGGTGCGTAGCCAACCAATCCATGCCAAGGATAACATCGAAGTCATGGATTCCTAAGATTATTAAGTTAGCAGGTAGTAAACGGTTTCCAATTTTAATAGGAGAAGCCTTCAAGCTAAATCTCGATTTCATGATTTCACCAGATGAGGTTGAGACGTTGAAAAATTCATTCATAAGAATTGGTTTTTTGTTAAGTTGCTTTGTAAAGGCATAACTAACAAATGAGTGTGTTGCCCTAGGATCTATAAGTACCCTAGCTAAACAATTATGTATGTTCATCATACCTGTTATGACAGTTGAAGTGTCATTGGCTTCTTGTTGAGTTAGGGTATACACACGAGCTTCAGTCCTCTTTTGAGCATTGTTGTTGATATTATTTGGCCCTGGGCCTCCATAGCAATCACGAGCAATGTGTCCAACCTTTCCACATCTAAAGCAAACATTACTCCCCATGCGACATTCTCCTCGATGGTCCTTGCCACATTTGGGACACATAGCCCTAGGTTGCTTATTTTGATCACCCAAATTTCCATTGTTGTTATCCTTGTTTTTATACTGGTGTTTTTGCTTTTGTCCCTTGTCTTGCCAAAACTTCCCCCTTGAGTCATTTCCAGCACCTCCAAAAGGAGTTTTACTTGTTCCATGGACCAATTGTTGGGCCATTTCAATCACTAGTGCCTTATTCACCACTTGGTATATCTATGAAATGAAGGAAATCGGTTTTAGTTATGATTTAATCCATCTGTTACTGAAATTGTAATATCTGGTATTATGGTATAATTTTTTCATATTCTGGAACTCATTTGTAGTATATCATCTGGTATATCTGGTATTAGGGGTGAACAAATATGGGTTGGTTTGGGTTTAGACTAAAATTGGAACCAACCCAATATGATCGGTTTTTTAAAAACAAGAACCGAACCGAACCGAACCAAAAAATTTGAAAAACCAATCCAACCCGAACCAAATTTTTTGGTTTGGTTTGGGTTGGTTAAAGGAAATTTCTTCCTCTTTTTATGGTAATGAATTTTGTTTATTAAATTTTTTTAAAACTCTTGTATTATATATAATTTCTAACATTTTTAATGTTAATTTTATTATAATACCTAAATTTAGAAATATAGATATCGATCACTTATCTAATACCATTATTCATATCAAATACAAAGTGCAAGAAAAATTTAAAATTAAGACAAATAAGCAATAAGGAATAGTAATCACAGACTTGACAAAATTTACTAACTTTCAGATCTAATAATATTGTTCACCAATGTTATTCATGCAATGAAAACTCTACCGACAAAAATATGAAAGATGATGTAATTATAAATTTATAATTGATAAATAATTAAATAATATCAAATTCGTGTATCATGTGAATAAAAGATAAAATAAATGAGAGTACTTGATAGAGAAGTGCTTGCACGAATTCGGTTTAAATATTTAAATTGTAATGACAAAAATGGACAAAACTTGTTTATCTCTCACTAACAAAGTAGAGGACAAATTTTTCTAAAATATTATCGAAAATAAAAAAGGTTTCCTTCATAAACATAACTAATTAGCAACAAATAACAAATCCAAACATATAAATTCAAATCTTTAGTACATATAGACTACAGTATATTACAAAATAGAAAATAAAAATAAAATACTTAAATTATCTAAAAAAAAGACATAAAAATAAAATAAAATTTTAAATATGTTCCAAGCTCCCATATTCTAATATATTAATAAAACATAAATATTATATTGAAATTATTGATTTCGCTAACTCGCCATTGAGTTTATTGAGGTATGTTATTTTCCAAACATGTCTACAAAAATAGAAAATTAAGTGTAAACTATGAATTAAATAAATTAAATTGTAATAATTATATATATATATATATATATATATATATATATATATATGGGTTGGTTCGGTTTTTTTAAGATTTTAATAAATGAAAACCAAACCAACCCAATATTAATCGGTTTTTTATTATGAAGAACCGAACCAAACCAATAAAACTTAAAAACCGATTTTTTTGGATTGGTTTGGGTTGGATTGGGCGGGTTGGTTTGGTTCTGTATTTTTTTGTTCACCCCTATCTGGTATATCTCAGGGTATATCTCAGGGTATATCTGGTATATCTCATGGTATATCTCAGGGTATATCTGGTATATCTCAGGGTATATCAGGTATATCTCATGGTATATCTCATGGTATATCTGGTATATTTGGTATATCTTAGGGTATATCTGGTATATCTCAGGGTATATCTGGTATATCTCATGGTATATCTGGTATATCTCAGGGTATATCTGGTATATCTCAAGGTATATCTGGTATATCTCAGGGTATATCTCATGGTATATCTCAGGGTATATCTGGTATATCTCAGAGTATATCAGGTATATCTCATGGTATATCTCAGGGTATATCTGGTATATCTCAGGGTATATCTGGTATATCTGGTATATCTCAGGGTATATCTGGTATATCTCATGGTATATCTGGTATATCTCAGGGTATATCTAGTATATCTCATGGTATATCTGGTATATCTCAGGGTATATCTGGTATATCTCATGGTATATCTGGTATATCTCAGGGTATATCTGGTATATCTCATGGTATATCTGGTATATTTCAGTGTTATTATGGTATATCTCAGGGTATATCTGGTATATCTCATGGTATATATAGTATATCTTCTAAAATAATATAACAACACATGTATATACGTGATACATGAAAATTCAGAGACAGGACATAATATAAAACTATCATTAATACAAAATTCAGATACAGATAATATAATACTTGAAATCATAATAAAAGATTACAGGGTACATAAAAATGTTCATTCTTGAGAAGCTAGGGAAGGTTCTACAATCATCTAACGAAAAACATTACAAGTCCTCATGTTATGACCACTAATTCTACAACGACTGCACAATATTAACTTCTTTATTACTTCCCCACGTGAACGTATGCGTCGCTTCCGTGGTCTGCCAGATTTTTTCTTTGTGTTAGGAGGAAGTTCAACTAGGTCTATGATTTTTGGTGGAATGTCCCACTGACCATTGTCAGTTGCTGGAAATATTGCCTCCGCATATGCGATGATATAACAATTGACTGTGTATAATCGGTCAACAAAGGACTGGACATCAACATCTTGAAAACGGGCGGCTGCAATGGCATGACAACAGGGGATTTTGTGAACATCAAATTCCCTGCAGCTACAACTTCTATTCAGTAGATCAACATCTTCACTAGTATCACCATGTACAACCTACATTTTCATATGAATGAAATAGTTACATTATGGTTTATAGGCTTACAAGAGATACAACAATATATATGCTGTTAAATTTACATATTTAAAAATTCAATAACAATATAATGATGTACGAATCCCATACCTAGAAAACATGTGCATTAATTCTGAAAACCCTGTACCTTAAGGACTTATTGTGATTTGCACGCATAATTGATTCAACCTCATATGTAAGGAATCGAGTTCCCCATCTCATCCCAACCTCCCTACGTTCGACAAACCAATGTTGTATTTTGCTACGGTAGTACTCAGCAAGCATGGTTATAGGCAACTCACGAGCAGATTTCATGACATTATTAAATGATTCTGAACCATTTGTGGTCATTATACCGTATCTGTTTCCAGGAAAATGAAATCTTGACCACTTCTCTTTACCTGCTTCCAATAAGTACTTCTCTATATCTGGATCGATCAGTCTCAAATCCCCCATGTATTTGTCAAATTCACGCTTCGTATATGCCCTTGCGCAACATCTGAACAAAGGTGTGATATCAGGATTCTTAAATTTGTGGTTTAAATTCATCTCCATATGAAATGCACAATATCCATGCAAAGCATTGGGGAAGGCCCTCGGAACAGATTGTATAATACTTTGGTGTCTATCTGAAATAATAACAAGATCATCAATGTGCCCAAATATACCGGATAGTTTTAACAAAAACCATTCCCAGGCTTCATTATTCTCAGAATCTCCAACACCAATGGCCAATGGATATATGTTGTTATTTCCATCTGAAGCATTTGCTACGAATAATGTCCCAGCATACCTACCTGATAGGAATGCACCGTCGACTGTAATTACATGTCTTATACAAGATAAAAATCCTCTGATACATGGACCTAGTGCCATAAAAAAGTACTTAAATCTTCCGGACTGGTCAACTTCAATATGTGTGACGCTACCAGGATTTCTTTCCTTCAAAACATGACAGTAGGAAGGAAGCTTCAGGAAAGATTCCTCTTCACTGCCACGTAGCAAATAAAGAGCCTTCTCTTTAGATCTGTATGCTGTGGTGTAACCAATCTCAATCCCAAACTCATTTTGACAATCATCAATAATATCTTTGGGCTTATAAATTCTTCCTGGTCGGACCAACTTCATTTTTATGGCATTTCCTATCACTCTTGAGGTTGCAGTCCTATTCTTCCTCATGTAATTGTTAGGATCACAAGTATGTCTTGATTCGTATTCTTTTACCCTGAACCTATCAGATCCAGTGATCCTATTACATCTAATCATCCAACTACAAGTAGATTGAATGCAACGTATTAGAACACGGTCTTTCCTACTAGTCAGTGTCCTCGTCTCAAATCTGTTTCTTATGGCATAAAGACCGATATGTGTTGTGAAATCTATCTTATTATCAAACACTTGATCAACTTTCAAATCAAGCTCAACATGTGCCACAGACGACGAAACGTCACCATTAGAAATAATCTCTGTGGGTGTACTGGATGGACCGATACGTAATTCATTATTGTTTCCAATTACAGTTCTTCCTTCAGACTGGGATAAACCATAATTCTCATGATTTCTAACAATGACCCTTTCTGGTTCAACTTGTGTCCTTTCATTATCAATTGCATGCAAACCTCCCATTGAGGACATATCATGATCAACGTTTTCGTTGACAGGTATATCTGGTAATTCATATTCTCTAATCATATCAATATCTCCATCATCACCCATTTGCGGCGGAACTAAATTGTGATCTACATCATCACGAATACTATCAAGTACATTATCGCAACCACCATTTGGATTTTGAGATCCTTCTTGCATATTAGTATCGCTCAAGAAATTTACATTACGGCCTCCGGTATTAAAAAGTTGCTCATGGCAAATAGAATGACTTGTACCTACAGATCTTATCTCATTTTTTGTGACATATAGAACAGCCTTCCTTTCATTATCTTCAACGTGAAGGTCAAAAAACTCTTCCAAGTCTTCATCATCACCTATTAAAACAGTAGGTAATGTCAAATCATTCTTATAGAAGTATCTCACTTCAAGTTCATACTTGAACTTATCCATCTTTAACTTGAGAAACAACTTTTCTTTAAGTTCATTATACAACCATCCTTTTTTTATCTTCATCACCAAACCTTCATCTCCTTGATATACTTTTTTATCATCCTTCAATGACCACTTACCATTGTGAATGATTAGAATACTAAGGCTATCCATTCTGTAAAATGTTTAAAAATAATTAGGTCTATCTCATTCAAAAATACGTAAAATTTAATTGATATATCAAATAATATACAACATATTGAACTGTGTTATTAGTATATAACATATATACCTGATTAAATGTGTAATAGATGGAGATATACCAACATATACATAGATATACCAAGATATACCAGATTTATAAAGAGATATACCAAGATTTACGAAGATATACCGACATATCCCAAGAAGATATACCTCCAGATATACCAGATATACCATGAGATATACCAGATATACCCACAGATATACCAGATATACCCTGAGATATACCAGATATACCCTGAGATATACCAGATATACCCCTAGATATACCAGATATACCGTGAGATATACCAGATATACTAGATATACCGTGAGATATACCATAATTTCACTGAGATATACCAGATATACCCTGAGATATACCAGATATACCATGAGATATACTAGATATACCAGATATACCCTGAGATATACCAGATATACCCTGAGATATACCAGATATACCCTCAGATATACCAGATATACCCACAGATATACCAGATATACCAGATATACCATGAGATATACCAGATATACCTTCAGATATACCAGATATATCATGAGATATACCAGATATACCATGAGATATACCAGATATACCCTGAGATATACCAGATATACCATGAGATATACTAGATATACCCTGAGATATACCAGATATATCCTGAGATATACCAAATATACCAGATATACCCTGAGATATACCCTGAGATATACCAGATATACCCTGAGATATACCAGATATACCCTGAGATATACCAGATATACCCCTAGATATACCAGATATACCCCCCGATATACCAGATATACCACCAGATATACCGGATATACCCCCAGAAATACCGGATATACCAGATATACCCTCAGATATACCACATATACCCCCACATATAAAAAACTGAATATAGCATTTCATAAATGTTTCGATTACACGCGGCCAAAAATATATGTTTCTATTAATTATTATTGAATTGGGGTAACAGTTTAATACGGTTTTTCAACCAAAAATCTGTTTAAATAATACCCATATCAGTTCCTCGCGAAAGTATGAAGCAAATTGTTGGAAATTTTTCGAAAATATATCAGTCCCAATCGCATTTTTCTGGTAGTTATTATTTAAAAATCCTGGTACAAATTTCAACATTTACATCCTAATAAAAAGTGCAAATATTGTTGGTAGATATTACTAACCTCATTTTTATAATTTTTCCACGATGACACGCAACAATGGTGAGAAGATCAGTGAAGAGAAAAAGAGAGGGTGCGTAGTTGGAGGGAGAAGAAGAAAGAAATTTATTTTGGTGGGAAACTAAATGACCCAACCAAACCGGCTACTGGGAGAGTAAATAGAATTTTGCCTATTTCTAAACTTTTACACAAGGTTGCCCTTTTTTAAACTATCTTAAGGATTTTGCCTATTTTAGACAAAAACCCTGCTTGAAACGATCACCGAGGTTGAGAATTGACATTCATGAACGAAGACCAGATAGAGGGAGTAGGAGAAAGAGAAAGGGATTTTGTCTAAAATAGGCAAAATTCTTAAGATAATTTAAAAAAGTGCAGATTTATGTTATTTTTTAAAAATGGGCTTTTTTTAACCGTTCACCCAAAACCTTATTTACTAGCCGGTAACTTATTTCTAAACCATTTGAAAGAATTCGAACAGTTCTAAACGTTTGCACGACTCTGAGCATTACTCTCCCTCTCCCTCTCCCTCTCCACTCTCTATTATTGAATCCCCACAAATTTTGTTGAGGAAGAAGACAAACAATGAGGATGCACAAAATACTCGACCATTACTATCTCATTGTGAAACTCTGCATTATCTCATTGTTGAGGAAGAAGATGAATAGTGTGGTATATCTGGTATATCTCAGGATATATCTGGTATATCTCAGGATATATCTGATATATCTGGTATATCTCAAGGTATATCTGGTATATCTCATGGTATATCTGGTATATCTCAAGGTATATATGGTATATCTTAGGGTATATCTGGGGGTATATCTGGTATATCTCATGATATCTCATGATATATCTGGTATATCTCAGGGTATATCTGGTATATCTCAGGGTATATCTGGTATATCTCATGGTATATCTAGTATATCTCAGGGTATATCTGATATATCTCATGGTATATCTGGTATATCTGGTATATCTCAAGGTATATCTGGTATATCTCATGGTATATCTCAGAATATATCTGGTATATCTGGTATATCTGATATATCTCATGGTATATCTGGTATATCTCAGGGTATATCTGGTATATCTGATATATCTCATGGTATATCTGGTATATCTCAGGGTATATTTGGTATATCTCAGGGTATATCTCAAGGTATATCTAGTATATCTCAGGGTATATCTCAAGGTATATCTGGTATATCTCAGGGTATATCTGGTATATCTCATGGTATATCTGGTATATCTCCTAGTATATCTGGCATATCTCAAGGTATATCTGGTATATCTCAGGGTATATCTGGTATATCTCAGGGTATATCTGGTATATCTCAGGGTATATCTGGTGTATCTGGTATATCTGGTATATCTCAGGGTATATCTGGTATATCTGATATATCTCAGGGTATATCTGGTATATCTCAGGGTATATCTCAAGGTATATCTCATGGTATATCTGGTATATCTCAGGATATATCTGGTATATTTGGTATATCTCAAGGTATATCTGGTATATCTCAGGGTATATCTGGTTCATTACACACAGCCAAAAATACACTTCGATTAATGATTATTGATTTGGGGTAACAGTTTAATACGGTTTTTCAACCAAAAATCTCTTTAAATAACACCCATATCAGTTCCTCGCGAAAGTATCAACCAAATAGTTGGCAATTTTTCGAAAATATATCACTTTCAATCACATTTTTTGGTATTACTAATCTCATTTTTGAAATTTTTTCAGGATGAGACGCAACAATGGAGAGAAAATCACTGAAAAAAAAAGAGAAGGTGCGTAGTTGGAGGGAGAAGAAGAAAGAAAATTACTTTGGTGGGAAACTAAATGACTCAATCAAACCGGCTACTGGGAGAGTAAATAGAATTTTGCCCATTTCTAAACTTTTACACAAGGTTGCCATTTTTTAAACTATCTTAAGGATTTTGCCTATTTTAGACAAAAACCCAAAGAGAAAACAAAACTTGCTCACTTGCGTTTATAAGTAGAAGTTGTAGGGTCCACTTCAATTATGAAATTCCTTTTACAATTTTTGGGTAGTTGTCTTTGAGCTACAAATATCAAAGAAAATATGCGAATAATGACATTGTGATACGACAGCACAACAAATGTTGAAATAAGAGGATACAAATAATGCAAATAATGAGGTATTTGTTATAAAAAAATTTATAAATAGAGATGAAGAGGAGTAGAAAAATAAGCATCACAAAACTAACAATTGAGAGCAGAGAGAAGAGTTGATAAGAAAATCAGCTGAAAGAATATCACAATAAAATTTAAGTTGTGATATAAAAATGAGGTGTTCTTCCAGAAAATGATAAATATCTGCAGAGATAAATAGTGAGAGATTTATCACATATTTGTGAGTGTGAGAAATACATTTTGTAAGTGTAATATTGTAATACCTCAAGTTTGGGCATAAACTTAAGAGAATTGTTGTACCCACCTTTTGATATAGTGGAAGCTTTTTACAGTTATCCCGTAGTTGTTTCCTTCTCATATTGAGTGAGTTTTTCAACGTTAAATATTTTGTGTCACTTTACATTACTCTTGCACATTTATTATTCATTATTCTCAATCTGTCTAATACTTCGCTGCACCATATATCCTAACAACTGGTATTAGAAAAAAAGATGATTACTACAAATAGTGAAATTGTTATTCAAATTTTTAAATAGTAAAATTGAATAGTAAAAGTACTATTCACATTGCTGACAACTTGAGTAGGTACTATTCATGGATACTATTCACAAGGTACTATTCATGTGGCACTATTTTATAACAGTGATTTTTATAAAATTTGAGTGTGAGCAAGGTTGGTTCACAACAAATAAAAATCTTTGGTGATAAAACAAAGATTGAGAAGTTTACTGGAAATAATAATTTTACCCTTTGACAAAGCAGAATGAATGATGTTCTTATTCAACAGAAAGTTCATAAGGCTTTATTGGGTAAAACCAAAAAGTCAGAAGCAATGAAAAATGAAGATTGGGAAGAGTTACCGCCAGTACAATTCGTCTTAATATTTTCGATAATGTTCTTCAAAACATTAATGTGAAAGGATGCAAAACTGCTTTAGAAATCTGGAACAAGTTGGAGAGCCTACACATGACAAAGAACTTGTCAAACAAGTTCATGATATGGGCAGATTTATATCAACTACGGATGACGAAAAATAGTGACTTCATGCAACACTTGAGTACATTTAACGGTATGATTTCCCAACTTCAAAATTTTGATATTAGCTTCTCAGAAGAAGAAAAGACAGTTTTACTATTGGTGTCCCTACCTTCTTCGTACCACCATCTTAATATGACTCTTATGTACATAAAAGATAAATCAGTCTTTGAAGAAATTTTTAGAGTACTTTTGTCTTACAGTAAAAATAAGACAAAAGATAGTGAGTCGCAAACACTTGTTATGGAGAATAGAGGGAGAAGTAAAAATAAAAGATGGAAGAGCTAGACAGACAAGTCCAGAGGAAGGTCAAAGTCAAGAGGATAAGACAATAATTGTTTCTATTGTGGCAAGCCAAGCCACATAAAGAGAAATTGCTGAGTATGAAAATGGTTGCAAAAAGGAGGTCAAATAAAAGATGGCAACCATACAACAGCAGCAATAGCAACAAGAGAAAATGAAGATGTTGCAATAATTGTTAATGAATGTCTACATTTTGGTGATAACATGATTGAATGGGTTGTTGATACTGGTGCCTCTTATCACGTCACGCCGCATAAAGAGTTGTTCTTTACATACAAAGCAGGAGACTTTGGTACTGTGAAGATAGGAAACACCACATGTTCAAACATAGTGGGAATTGGAGACATTTGTGTCAAGACAAATGTTGGGTTCCAATTAACATTGAAAGATGTAAGGCATGTTCCTAATTTACGCCTCAATTTGATGTCTGTCAATGCATTTGACAAAGAAGGCTTCCAAAACCATTTTGGTAATGAAAAGTGGAGACTCTCCAAGGGATCCTTGGTTATTGCAAGAGGAGAAGCTTGTTGCATATTATACAAAACCCATGGGATGGTTTGTAAAAATGGGTTGAATGAGGCAGTCGATTCTACAGCAAGTTTGTGGCATAAAAGAATGGGCCTCATGAGTGAAAAAGGACTGCAGATTCTGGCAAAGAAAAAACTTATTCCCTTTGTCAAAGGTAGCTCTCTTGACCCTTGTGATTACTGCTTATTTGGAAAGCAGCATAGAGCTTCATTTAGTAGTTCCTCTGCAAAGAAGTCAACACTATTGGAACGAGTGTATTCTGATGTTTGTAGTCCCATTGAGGTTACATCACTTGGAGGAGCCAAGTATTTTCTAACTTTTATTGATGATGCTTCGAGAAAAGTATGGGTGTACCTATTGAAGACGAAAGATTAGGTGTTTGCTAATTTTCAACAATTTCATTCCATGGTGGAAAGAGTGATGGGAAAGCAGCTGAAGTGCCTTCGAAGAGATAATGGAAGTGAATATATTTCCCATGAGTTTAGAAATTATTGTTCTAAACATGTTATTCAGCATGAGAAGACAGTACCTAGTACCCCACGCACAACGGTGTAGCTGAAAGGATGAATCGCACAATTGTAGAAAGAGTGTAATGCAAGTTACAAGCAGCAAAGCTACCAAAAGAATTCTGGATAGCACCTGTTCAAACTGCTTGTTATCTCATCAACAGAACCTCTTCAATTCCTTTGAATTTTGATATTCCAGAGAGGGTTTGGACGAAAAAAGATGTTTCCTACTCTCATCTGAAGGTGTTTAGGTGCAAAGCTTTTGTGCATGTGTCAAAGGAACATAGGTCGAAGCTGGATGATAAAGCCATTAAATGTATCTTCATTGGTTATGGAGATGAAGAATTTGGCTACAAATTTTGGGATCTTGAAACAGAAAAGGTTCTAAGAAGCAGAGATGTGGTCTTTCAGGAAGGCCAAACAATAGATCAACAAGAAGAGCAATAACCAGAAAAAGCTCTTGTTGATCTCCCTCCCTTTCCTTCTCTAACAAAACAGGACAATGGAGAAGAAGTGCAAGATGCAAGTGACGATACAGAGTTTATACTGGAAGAAGATGATACTGATGAAGATTTACCAACAGAAGAAGATATGCCAGTACAATAGGATAATAATCAGGGGAAGCAGAGAAGAGAACTGGAGAATGAATGTCAAACAAAGTCATGCAACCATCCAGATAATATCCACCTAATGAGTATATCCTAATTACTGAAAAGGGGGAGCCAGAAAGCTTCCAAGAAGTGAAAACTCATAAGGAAAAGAAGCAGTGGATGAAAGCAATAGAGGAATAGATGAATTCCCTCCATAAGAACCAGATTTATGAGTTAGTAGAGCTTCCAAAACACAGAAAAGCTTTAAGAAATAAGTGGGTATACAAATTGAAAGTAGGATGACATCACCAACCAAGTCAAATACAAAGCCCGCTTGATTGTGAAATGATTTGGACAAAAGAAAGGCATTGACTTTGATGAAATATTCTCTTAGTCGTAAAGATGTCCTCAATTAGAGTAATTTTGAGCTTAGTAGCTAGCCTAGATCTCGAGATTGAATCAATGGATGTGAAGACTGCATTTCTTCGCGAAGATCTATAAAAAGTCATTTACATGCAGCAACCATAAGAGTTTGAAGTCAAAAGAAAGGAGCACCTAGTCTACAAGTTGAAGAAGAGCCTATATGGATTGAAGTAGGCCCCACACCAGTGGTACAAGAAGTTCGACTCATCATGGTAAGTAATGAGTTTCGAAGAACAAATGCAGACTTTTGTGTTTACATCAAACATTTACCTGATAAAAAGTTTGTTATTCTGCTACTATATGTGGATGACATGTTGATAGTCAGTTAAGACACCGAAGTGATCAACAAGCTAAAGAAGGAATTATCAAAAGTCTTTGACATAAAAGACTTAGGTCCAGCCAAACAAATCTTGGGTATGAAAATAATTTATGACAGGAGATCCAGGAGATTATGGATGTTACAGGGGAGATATGTTGAACGAGTTCTTGAAAGGTTCAACATGAAAGAAGTGACGTCAGTTAGTTCACCTCTTAATGGTCAATTTAAACTCACCAAGAAATCATGTCCATCTTTAGAAGAAGACAAGATGAAGATGGAGGCCATTCCATATTCTTCAACTATTGGCAGTCTTATGTATGCTATGGTCTATACTAAACCAGATATTGCTCATGCAGTAGGAGTTGTGAGTAGATTTCCGTCAAATCCTAGCAAAGAGCATTGGGAAGTAGTGAAATGGATCTTCATATATTTAAGGGGTACATCAAAGTTATGCTTAAGCTTTGGAAAAGGAAAACCAACCTTGGAAAGGATATACAAATGTAGACATGGCAGGTGACCTTGATGGTAGAAAGTCTACATCTGCATATATGTTTACTTTTATAGAGGGAGCCGTATCTTGGTAGTCCAAACTACAAAAATGTATTGCATTATCTACAATAGAAGTTGAATATATTGCAGTCATAGAAGTTGAAAAAGACTTATTGTGGATGAAGATTTTTCTCCAAGAATTGGGTTTGAAGCAAGATGAGTATGTGGTTAACTCTAATAGCCAAAGTGCTATTGATTTAAGCAAAAGTGCCACATATCATTCTCGCACAAAGCACATTGATGTAAGGTATCATTGGATACACCAAGCACTTGAAAAGAAGCTGATTCAAGTGAAGAAGATTCATACAGACAAGAATGCTGCTGATATGCTACAAAGATTATTCCTAAACAGAAACTCGAGCTATGTTTCAAAATAGCTGGAATGAGCTCCAAATGAAGCAACTAAAATGTAATTCCTCCTTTCATGAGGCAGAAGGGAAGATTTGTAGGGTCCACCTCAATTATGACATCCTTTTTATAGCTTTTGGGTAGTTGTTCTTGAGTTGCAAATGTTGAAGAAAATCTGCAGCTAATGACATTGCAATAGGGTGGTGCAGCAAATGTTAAAATAGGAGGGATGCAAATGATGTAAGCAATGAGGTATTGGTTATAGAATTGCTCTATAAATAGAGATGGAGAGGAGCAGAAGAATAAGCATCACAGAACTTACAACTGAGAGCAGATAGAAGAGCTTATAAGAAAATTAGCTGAGAGAATACTACAGTAAAATTTAAGTTGTGAGATAAGAGTGAGGTGTTTCTGCAGAGAATGAGAAATACCTGCAGAGATAAAATAGTGAGAGATTTACCACACATTTGTGAGTGTGAGAGATACACTTTGTGAGTGTAATATCGTAATACCTCAAATTTGGGCATAAACTTGAGAAAATTATTATACCCACCTTTTGATATAGTGGAAGTTTTTCGGAGTTGTCCCGTGGTTGTTTTCCTCTCATATTGAGTGGATTTTTTCACGTTAAATATTTTGTGTCACTTTACATTACTCCTGCACATTTGTTATTTATTATTCTCAATCTGTCCAACACTCCACTTCGCCACATATCCCAACAAAAGTCACTGTAGTAAGGGATGATTTTCGAGCTGTTGAAGACAATCGTAGGCAAGACAAGGATGGGAATGATATCAAGACTTTCCAAAATAAAATAATCAGATAACAGTAAGCTTATTGCTAGGAAAAAATCTGTTTAAATTATATCTATTAGCAGTGGAAAGTGCTATAGGAAAATGCCAAAAAGGAGATATTAGCATTATGTAGTGGGAGACTATTTTGCTATACGAAAATGCTAAATGAGAGATTTTAAGGTTTATAAATGTTGGTAATTTTCGTAAATAAAATATTTTATTATAATCTAGTTTATAAGCTCATTATCAAGTCTCTCAAGCAAAGTCAAAAACATACTTAATTTCCAAATAATTGTACTTCAGGTATATAGTATATATTTATAACTACAACACACAGTATTGCATCATACATTTATTAACACATGTTCACAATACTTATAATTATTTATTGGTGCTAAATTTATAAATATACTTTAATATTTTTATGATATGTTCTAAGATCTATTACATTTTTAATGAGATTTTAGTAAGCAAGCCTAAATAAAAATAACCTTAATATTACTAAGTTATCACTATTACTTATATAAATATATTAGGATTTGATCAGAGTTAAGTGCTGAATAGAAAAGAAAACATAGGCTATCGAAAATAAACAAGAAGAAATAATAGAGTCAGATTAGAGTGTTTTCTCACATTTTGAGTCTAGTCTAACCGAAGAACAAATAGGAAGAAAAAGGTAAAGGAATTAGTCGATACATATGTCATCTTGATTTAAGAGTTTGATACATGCTATTATGTATTATCTATGATTCCAACAATTAAGTTGTGGTCAATGGGCAATTAGGTATTCGACAATACAGATAAAGTGAATTATAGGGTTAATCATGAAGACTGAGGAATTAGCAGTGAGAAATTAATTGGAATTATCGCAAGACTTTTGTTCGGTAGATGAAAGATTTGTGCTTAATTTATGATCAGATTTGTTTCTCTACTCTCATATTTTTAAGTCAATCTATTTGATATCTTTTTGTTCATATAACTTCTTTTTATTTAAATTCTTTCATACATGCATCAAATAATCTTGTATATAATCTTGATTATTTGATTTAATTATGTAGATTTAAAGAAACTATTTTTATTGAACATGCACCTAATATTTTTGTTATAGAATTACTATTGGATTTGAGTTCAATCCATTATATGTTTTGAATTTGCTAGTTTAGGATTATTTGCTATAGAATCCATCTAGAACACACACTTTGCATTTGTGCTAATGTTTTAGGTACTAAGGATGACGTGTTCAATATTTCGTATGACTCAAATTTATTGAAATTGAAGGGTTCGATTGATCTCATAAGACTTGATTAGATCGAAACGTTGGTTTGGATTCGCACACCTAGCTTGTGGAGACTGTGAAACGAGCGATGGCTCGTAAGTAAATTATATATGAGGTTTTATCTATGAAGGGTAATTAAAGATCTGGCCTTGTAATTAAACATTTAATTTTCATAGTGAATAGTTGGGTGGTCCGGTGGATCGGCGGTTTTTCTCTGAGGTTATTGCTGTGGTCTAGGTTGTTTCTACCTAAAAATCTCGTGTGTTATTCTTTACTTGCGCATTCTACTTTTACATGTAATTGCATGTCTGGCCGTTGTGTTTGTGTTACATAACTAAAATCTCTTAAAATTGAAAATAAATTATTCACCCCCATCTAGGTACATTTTGTCAATAACTAAAAACTTTCAATTGGTATCAAATCAGGTCACTAGATAAACGTAGTATGCATAGGACCTTGTTATAAATCATTTGAGAGAGGGTTCTTCTATAACTCATCCATCTTACTTTGATAGGTCTAACTACCCATATTGGAAAAGCTCGTATGAGAGCCTTTTTACGTTCTTTAGATGTAAGTGTATGAAATTCAGTGTTTTATAGTTAAGAGCCACCTACAATTACTAAAGATAATGTTGTCATACTTAAGCCTAAGAATGAATGGATTACTAAGGATGAAACTGGTAGTGGTTGGAATCAAAAAGGGATTAACGCCATCTTTAGTGCTGTGTGAGTTCTGACGCATTTTTTAGGTTGAAACTAATAAGACCACTTGGAACACACTAGAAGTTGCTCATGAGGGCACGCACTAAGTTAAACGAACTAAACTTCTCATATTAGCTACTAAGTTTGAAAATTTAAGAATGGAAGACGATGAAACTTTTTCTAAATTTTATGCTAAATTGTGTAATATTGCTAACTCATATTCAAATCTTTGAGATAAAATTGAGAAATTCAGGTTAGTTTGAAAAGTCTTGTACTCACTACTAGAACATTTTCAAGTGAAAGTTACTACAATAGAGGAAAGCAAAGACATTGATACTATTAAGATCGAAGAAATCGTTTGTTCAATTCAAACTTTTGAAATGAACCTTTGGACATCCAAAACGAACAAAGGAGTGGCTTTCAAAACCACCAACACCTATGACGGTGACAGTGACGACTCCATGGATGATGAAGATTTTGCCATTTTGGCTAAAAAATTAAAGAGCATGTTCAACAAAAAGAATCCTCAAAACAAGGGTCAATTCATCCGTACAAGAGATTGTAAGGCAAAAGAACTCAAATTTATGAGTTCTGACGTAAGAAATCTAAACCCACTAGACCTTAATGTTTTGAATGCAATAATTTTGGTCATTTGTAGTTGAGTGTGCTAATAAGAAAAAGAAAATCGAATTTTTTTTTAATGGTATCATCAGTGACTCAGAAAGTGATCAGGACCAAGCTAGTGGTTTAGAATATGATAATACTAACTATCTAGCCTTCACTTAGACTATTAATGGTTACTTTAGTGAGTCTGACCTTGAATCAAATGATGAAGAAAACAAATCTAACTCTATTCTTGCTAAATTTAATGCAAATAGTTTTGAGGAACTATTTCTTAATTTAATTGACTATAAGAAAGAAAAAGATAGACTACTCATAACTGTGAAAGAGAAAAGATAGACTACTCATAACTGTGACAAAGCTGAATGATCAAATCAAATCTCATGAGACTAATTTTTCAACACTAGAAAAAGAAAAAATTGAGCTGTCTGAACATGTTCACTTGTTGAATTTGAGTCTTGCAGGTATTAAACAGGAAAATATGAAACTTTCACAAAAATTGAAATAATCAAAGGAAACTATGAAGAGCTGAAAGGTTAAATAAAATTCTCGACTATGGAAAACCTTTTGGAGACAAGAGAGGACTAGGCTATGTGGATAAGGATTCTACCCCATCATCTTCAAAAATAGAGTTTGTTAAACCTTTTAATCTTTCCTCCTCACTTCTCACTCCATACACACATAACACTTACATCTACTATTAAATTTGTTTCCATTTTTCATTATTGTGGTAAAATAGAACATATTAGACCTAGGTGCAAAATATTATTGAGTTTTAAATGGCCTGATCACAACATGCATGCATCATACTTTAGAAACCATAATAATGCTCACTTATACATGTCATTCTTATCAAAAGTTAAACACATGAGAACTTAATTGAAAAATAACACTCTTGGGACATATGAAATAGAAAAATCTAAATATACTCCTATAATTCAAACTAAAACTAGGAAGAGTTGGGTCAAAAAATATGAAATACATTTAGGGTTGAGCAAAATATATAATCAATCCAACAAAATAAAAAAATTTGATCTGATCCAAAATAGTGGATTGGTTTCGAACTGGATTTCGGATCGAATTTTAAATAATTTGATCGGATTTATATTCGAATTAAAAATTTTCAAATCCGTATAAATTCAATCCGATTTGATATATTAAATTATTATTAATTTAATAATTTATATATATATATATATATATACATAATAATTTAACATATATTATTATATACTCTCATAACAAAAACACAAGTAGTACTCTACCCCTCTAGTACTTTTTTTTAAATTTTTTTTTTATAAAAGCTAGTCTGGTCTAGTATATATAGAAAAACAAAGAAAACATGAAACGTATCCCTAAAATTTCTCTAGTCGTTCTTCACTTTGACCAAACAACAACCACTAGAGGCATTCGTTGTTTATAAAGCAACCACAAGAGCCAGCCATCATTCACGAAGCATCTTCACTTTGAGCAAGCAGCAGCGAACCACGAACACATAGCCTCCACAAGAGGCAGCCATCGTTTATGAAGTAGCCACAACAAGCTGTTGTTCACTCGGAGGTAAGATGAATCTACCAAAGCAGAAAAAGTGTCGCTAGTGCCTAGTTGTTCTATTTTTATTTTTATTTTCTATTTTTGTATTTTTAATTTCAAGTAACTAGTTATTACTTACTACTAAAGTTTAGTATCATATAATGTGTTTGATTAATCAAACTCATAATAATATATTTGTATTCAAACTCATACAATAAAATGCGTTCTGATTTCAAGTTACTACTTACTACTAGTTTTTATATCATATACTGTGTTCTGATTTCAAGTTACCAGTTACTACCAAAGTACTAATGGTACCGAACCCTTTTGAAACGTAACTGATAATAGCCTTGAGAGGCACAAGTTAATATTTTTGTTTTCAAGCTCTTCCCATTAAATAATTGTTACATGCCATAGCTAGCAACCACAGTTAGCTTGTGAATATTTTACTTCTTTAGTTAATTAGTAATTAGTATATTAATTTATATATATGACTTATAAGCACAAGTTGTATATGTATATACTTGCCCAAAGAACTTTATATACTGTAATTCTATATATATGTATATGACTTGTCCAAAGAATTGATTTGAAAAAAGTAACGTTGAAAGTATGTCTCTTTTAATATGTTGCAGGCGTAAAACATTATTGGATTACTAATTGGCTATCTTTTGAGGCACTTTACAATAATTATTTAGTTAGACTAATACAACAGATTCTTCATCAGTTGCATCTACTGCTATACTTGTATGACTTTATTACAATTATCATATATTTTTATTACCATTTGAAGAATTATGTTATTCATTACTAATATCTAATGCCTTCTCCACAACATATTTAGATGACTTTAGATGGAGACAAAAATGCACCTAATGTGGATAAGGAAGTAATTGAATGTGGAAGTGTGACACAACCAACTCAAGCAGAAGATCTCGATAGTATTCCACTTCCTAACACTGACACTCTTCCCTCTGTAATAGAAGAAGGTAAAAAAGTTTCCTCAAAATCTCCTAGTGAAGCATGGTCACATTTTATTATACAAGGGTTTGGGAAAAATCGCAAAGCTATATGCAAATATTATAATAAACAATATAAATATGTATCTAGCAAATCTAACATATCAAATTTGCTTGCACATATTTTCATTCAATGCGATAAATTTCCTGGCAGAGTGCTTAAGAAGTAAAAAACTTTAGTTTTTCCTAAGAAATGAGGAGATGGTATAGGAAGTCTTACACTTCACACTTTTAATGTTGAAAGATGTAGGGAGAAATTGGTAAGGATGATAATAAAAAATGAATTGTCATTTATTATTGTAGAAGGTGAAGGATGTAAGGAGTTTTTTGAAAAGTTGTAACATTTGTTTAAAATTCCTTCTAGATGGCCTATTGTATAAGATTGTTTGAATTTGTATGTTAAAGAAAGAGCAAATTTAAAAGAATTGTTGAATAGTACTAGTCAAAAAATTTGTCTTACCACTGATACTTGGACATCTTGTTAGAATTTATGTTATATGTGCTTAATTCACTACAAGAAAAAAAAGAGTTTAAGGTACAATTGTTAACCGTACCTAAAAGCTTTTAGATACGATTGTCTTTGCACATGTAACCTTACCAATAACCACTGTCACCATAGGTACACCTTTAAGGTACGGTTGTTAACCATGCCTAAAACGTTTTCGGTACGGTTAACAACCGTACCTATAGAACAGTAATCATACCTAAAAAAATTTATGTAAGGTCGTAAAACCCTTTAGGTACGGTTATTTGTTTTGTTTTTAATTTTTAGGAACGGTTAAGAATCATAGTTAAAAGTTAATTTTTTTTTAATAATTTTTTTTATTCTAATTTTTTTTACTTGTTTGTATGCCCTGCTCATTTGAAGCAATTTATACATAATCATTTGAAAATTTGATCAGAAATTCATATATAGATATATATACATACAATGATATTTATTTCATTAATAAAAAAACACAAACATATATACATGTCACTTAATTACATCAATAATATTAAAATACAAAAGCTAATGCCATTAACTAAAACTAACTATATATACATATAAGTTAAATCTAGTTAATATCAAAATGTTAATTATATAATTAACTAGGTATTGCATGTGTCCAATACTATCAATAAAAAATTGGCATACTTCTTTTAGACAAATATCAAGTTCTTCTCGTGTGCATGTTTTCTTTTCTGCAAACTAAAAAAATATTAGATATATAATTATAAGAAACTATAAGATAGTTAATATGATGATTTAAAAAACTTACATAAATTGGAATCAAATGTCAATTCTAAAGAACAACTAATGACAGTGGCTTATTTTTTATAAAAGAAAGTGTCAGACCTGGTAGTTAGTGGCTATTAGACCTTCTGAAGATGATTTTCCCATTATTGATTGCAAGGACATTGGTGGTTGGGGACAACTTCTTTACACCATATTTGGCTGTGGAGCCCCATTTCCTATAAAGTATATATATATGTATACATATACATACGTATACATATACGTATGTATATATATATGTATTTATGTACATATATATATACATACGTAAACGTATACATATACATATGTATATATATATACATATACGTACATATATGTATACGTGTACATATATACATATATATGTATACATGTACATATATACATATATATGTATACGTGTACATATATACATATATATGTATACGTGTACATATATATGTATATATGTATACGTATACATATACGTACGTATATATATATGTATATATATATTAGATTAATTATAAACCAAAACCCATAAACCTAAATTGATGCAAATTAATTAGAATTTGGATTTCTCTTCTACCCAAGAGTGCATTGCTTGCTTGTGCCAACAACTAGAGCCACAACATCATAGTTCTTTGCCTTTCTTACTAAAACCTCATGCACAGACTTTTCTTTCAATATCATACCAGTGAGAATTGCCTGAAAATTTTGACAAAATCAAAGTTAGTTTAAAACTAGAAAATACAAAAAAGAAGAGAATTGAAAAAGGCCAAGTGAGTTTTTCTAACCATCTTTACAATACAAAAACCATGGTAAATCTCTAAGTAACTCTCTGACAAAGGCTTGTCACTCAAAACATGATCTGAATTTTTTTTAATAATTAGGTCAGTAGATTTAGAAAAATTAGTGTATGTATTAACAAAAGGAAAGAAACATTAAGAATAAAATAGTTTTCAGGGGGAAAACTTATTTACTAGAACTTCGACAAACATGAATTGCAATAATACAATCTCCAGGTTCAACAACTTTAACAAGAGCCCAGCTGAGGACCTCTTTGCTATGGCTATCAATTCTAATCCCAATTATAACAAAATTCTTATTGTTCTTATCAATCTCAACTACCATTTTATTAATCCCTTTTTCTTAAAATTTGAAAGTATTTACAAAATCGAAGCCTACCTCAGTTTGTAAAGCTTATACTAATCTATTGTGGTGTAGTAAAGTGACATTTCTTGAACAGGTCGCATCAATCTCTAAAACATTAAGGCTAAACTACCTAGTTTAAACATTAAGCTTAAACTACACGCAAGGAGGCAGCGAATGCAACAGCGGCGAACAAGATTGACGGTACAAGCAACAAACGAGACTGACGATGAGTATGGTGGCGCTGTGTTGTGTGGGTGTGGTGGGCGATGGCACTAGGAATTGAAGGGTCACGTTTACTTTTTCACTCGGGTGGGGAAGGAAAAAAGAAACAAAGATTTTGTGAAGCGGCTGGTAGAGCCCTAATTTATTGTTTTAATGACTTTCAGTTACAGTTGTTGATCGTCTCTGAAAGTATATAGGTATAGTTGTTCCTTAGGATTTAGGTACGGTTGTTAACCGTAGCCATAGACTTTCAGGTACGGTTAACAACCGTACATGAAAGTTTTCGTAAATTTTCAAAAAATGTTTCATATTTTGGTTCACTTTTAGGTACAGTTAAACTAATTTTTTTAAAAAGCATGGCCAACAGTATCTAAAGCCATTTATGTATAGTTATTTTCAAATTTTTAATACTAGAACCGTACCTAAATGGATTCATTGTTGTAGTGATAGCTCATTTTGTTGATAGTGGTTGGAATTTGCAAAAAAGAATCTTGAATTTTTGTCAAGTTCTAAATCACATAGGTGATATACTTGTTAGAGCTATTGAAGTATGTCTGTTAGATTGGGGGATTGATAGGGTATTTTGCATTACAGTTGACAATGCTAGTTCTAATAATACTACCCTTACTTATGTGAAGAAATGTGTTAATGATTGGGGTAGTGTAATTTTGGAATCTAAACACTTGCATATGAGATGTGGTGCACACATTTTGAATTTAATTATTGAGCAAAGCTTGAAAGAATATAGCATATTAATAAATAGGATTCGTGCTATTGTAAGATATGTGAAAGGATTACCAATTAGACATCAAAAATTTAAGAGTGTTGCTAAGATAGAAAAACTCTCTACTCATAAACTTGTTTGCTTAGATGTGACAACAAGGTAAAATTTAACTTATTTGATGTTGGATTTTGCAATGCATTCAATAGCTCGAAAATCAACAAGGAGTCATCGTAGTAAGGGATAATTTTCGTGTTATTGAAGACAATCGCAGGCAAGCACAAGGGTGAGAATGATATCAAGACCCCCTTTTCCAAAATAAAATAATCAAATAATAGCAAGTTTATTATTAGGTAAAAAATTGGTTTAAATAATGTTTTGTGCAATTAATGTAATGATTATATATCTATTAGCGTTATGTAGTAAGAGAGTGATTTTGGGAGAGATTGTAAGATTTATAAGTGTTGAAAATTTTCATGGACAAAATATTTGATTATAATTTAGTTTAGGAAAAAATACCCTAAAGGTCCTTAAATTCTTTGAAAAGAAGCAGTTTAGTGCTCCACCTATTTTTAACAACACTTAAGTCCCTTTTTATAAAAAAATGATAGTACAAGTCTTTCTTTTATAAAAAAATGATAGCACAAGTTCTCTTTTTTTTTTTTTTAAATATCAAAAATACTCATAATAAAAAATACATCTAGATTTTATCTATTAATTATAAAAGTTTATTTGTGCATATTAAAATTTTTATGTAAATATAAGTTTAAAAATGAAAAATTGTTCTGAAATATTTATCTACTTAAATATTGTAAATTATTAAAATCAAAATGTTGCATGAAATTTTAGTATCAGAGTCCATAAAGAAATTAAATAAATTTTAAAATTAGATTTATCTAATCTAATATAACAAGAGAAGTACATTATTTAAAATAATATAACGAAGAATTAATAAAATTAATACTCTAGTAAGAAAAAAAATATGAAACAAAAATGAATTCAACAATTAAAAGAATTTTAAATTAAACTAATAAAATGTTATAAATAATAAGCTATATTTGTAAAACCTTACAAATATCTAACAAAGATTGGTAAAGTCTTATATAGTGAAAAAATGATTAATGTTGTCATTTTTACAAAAGAAAATGACTAAAGTGATGCAAAATATAAGTAAGAAACTAAAATGTCTCTTTTCATAAAAGAAAAAGACCATCCATTAGAGTCCCCTGCCCTTAGTTTATAGGCTCATTATCAAGTCTCTCAAGTAAAGCCGAAGACACACTCAAGCCTTAGATAGTTGTACTTCAAGAATATAGTATATATTTTATAATTATCACACATAATATTGCATCATGCATTTACTAGTACATGTTCACAATATTTAGAATTATTTATTTGTGCTAAATTTGTAAATATACTTTAATATTTTTATGATGTGTTTTAAAACCTATTAAACTCTTAATGGGCTTTTGGAAAGCAATCCCAAATAGAAATAACCTTAATATTACTAAGTTATCAAATCACTTATATAAATACATTAGGGTTTGATCGGAGTTAAATGCCAAATAGACAAGAAAATAGAGGCTACCAAAAATAAACGAGAAGAAATAATAGAGTTAGATTAAGAGTGTTTTCTCACATTTTAAGTCTAGTCTAGATGAAGAACAAATAGGAAGAAAAAGGTAAAGGAATTAGTCGATGCATATGTCATCTTGATTTAAGAGTATGATGCATGCTATTATGTATTATATATAATTCCAACAATTAAGTTGTGGTCAAGCAATTGGGTATTCAGCAATAAAGATAAAGTGAATTATATGATCAATCATGAAAATTGGGGAATTGGCAAGTGAGAAACTAATTGGGGTTATCGCAAGGCTTTTGTTAGGCAAATGAGTGTTTTTCATGCATGCATCAAATAATCTTGTAAGTGATCTTCATTATTTGATTTGATTATTTAAATTTAAATAAACTATTTTTATCGAACATGAGCCTAATATTTTTGTTCTAGAATTTCTACTAGATTTGAGTTCAATTTATTGAATGTTTTGAATCTGCTAGTTTATGATTATTTGTTATTGAATCCATCTAGAATACATACTTTGCACTTGTGCTAACCTTTTAGATACTATGGGTGACATGTTTGGTATTTTGTGTGACTTATATTTACCAAAGTTAACTGGTTCGATTGATCTTAGGACTTGAGTAGATTGAAACGTTAGTCTGGATCTGCACACCTAGCTTGTAGAGACTGTGAAACAAGTGTCGACTCGTAAGTAAATTACGAAGAAAGCTTTATCTGCAAATGATAGTTTAAGACCTGGCCTTATAATTAAACATTTGATATTCATAATAGATAGTTAGGTGGTACAGTAGATCAATGATTTTTCTCTTAGGTTATTGTTATGGTTTAGGTTTTTTTCACTTAAAGATTTCGTATGTTATTCTTTACTTGGACACTTTACTTTTATAAGTGATTGCACGTCTAGTCGTTGTGTTTAGGTTACATAATTAAAATTTCTTAAAGTTGAAAATAACTCATTCATTCCCTTATATAGAAAACAAAAATAATTTTTTTCATAATTTGATTCATTCATCCATCTACTTTATATTAATATTTTTATTTTAAATTTAAAATAGAGTATAATATTACATATAAATATATTAAGAAGCTATTTTATAATCCTAATTAGGTAGTGGTCTTCTGGTTATTGGAACCTTGATAATAAAAGGGCTAAGAGTTTGAACTCTTATAACTACTATTTAGCCATTATTTTAATTATTTTTAATTAATATATAACAAACAATATGACTGATTTGGTCCATTTTTTTGATGTTAAATAATACAAAATCAGACCAAAGTGTTGTGATTATGAAATTGAACCGATCTGGTTTGGTTCGATTGGTTTTCTAGTTTGGTATGGTTTATATAGATTTTTTTTTGGACACTTCTAATGTGCGATTAGAACAACGAGAAGCAATATGACCCTTGTTCTATTCAATTTGGGATCCATGAAAAAGAGTGATGGGATTTTTTGGAGAAATTGTGGATGACTCATGTATGAGAAGAGAAGTAGTGTTATCCAGAAGGTGGTTCAATTCAATGCTTTGTGGGCTTATAAATGACCTTTTAAGGATAATTTTTCAATAGCCTCATCTACTAACATAGGTGAATGTAGAACAACATCTTGTTTAATATCATTTTGAAGGCCATGAACAAACTGCAAGCAAAGGCTCATCCTAGACTTCACATCGGAGGTAAAGTTACTGAAATCGAGCCATGTATGCAAAGACACTAAGAGATAATTGTGTCAATGTTAGAATTTGGTCAATAGCTGACGTCTATAGTAGGCAAGTAAGTACTAATCTTTCAGCTTTTGTTTCATATCCAACTAAAGTAAGATGGGAGGCAAACCCATTGCACTTCATTGCCGCTGGATTGAGTTCCAATAACATTTAGAGGGACTAGTAGGCTTCATATTAACAAGGTTAACACATTACGGGACTGACATTTTGAACCATTCAAAGAAATCATCTACATTGTCTATCCCATCGATAAAGGCATTAGGGTTAGGTTTCCCATCAAATTTCAGAGCGTCCAATTTGACTTTTCGATGCACTTCATTACACTTATTGTAACCATGATGATATTGGCTAAGTGGAACTTGGATGGCAATGTATATCCAAGTAACTTGGGTGGTGGGAAGGCATAGGTTATGGTGTGTTGGTAGGGGTCTGTAAGAGAGTTCATGAGGGACATTATAATTGCCTAATTGGTGTGGTGGTTGTATTTAATTAGTGTGAGATGTTTCGTCTTAGAGGTTGTTCCATGAGTGGCAACGATAGGGTTTGGCAAAAGGCCATCATTGTTAGCTTTTGGCTTGGACTGTGAGATTTGGTCAAGGATTTGGCCAATACATGATTCATCATCTATCTTATCTTTTTTGCTTGTTCAAGGATAACATTTGTTGAATAAAAGTAGTAATTGTAGACTTTAGCTCTGACATTTCATTCATGAATGCATCCATTCCGTATTTTTTTTTTTTTGCCTTGGTGCTTCAATAGATGATTCATTTTTTTTACTTGTGATTTGGGGGAAAAGTATTCTTGTTCAAGCTCTTAAATCTACATAATAGTGAGTTCAAATTTAACAACTTGTAAAAAAAAAAAAAAAAAATAGTGAATTAGTGTAAACTATTTTTTTTTTAAACTTTTTTTGCTGACTAACACAAGAGGCTGTTGTGGTGGTGGAAGGGGTGTCATTAGATGTCATTAGATAGTTTGTCGTTTTCTAATGGTGACAATTATTGGTAATAGTGGCAATGGGGTGTGGATCATTGCAGCTAAGGTCCGACAATACTGTAGCAGTGAGTAAAGGTTGTTTTCGATTTAACCAGATGGCCAAGACACTTGTACTTGGCTTATCGAGAATTTGTGGTTATTCACATGTCATCGATGTATATGAGTGACAATAAGAATGTCAGTAACATAGTGGCTAGATTCGTGCTTCCTTTGTGTGTGTGGTGGCGCCTGTTGTTGGATTGGAGTATCTAATGGGTGGGTAGAGAGTAAGGAACTATCCATGCATGACTTGTGATATGAAGGTCAGCAACATGAGAAGGTTGTAAGTTAATTGCAATAATTCCTTTCCAATTAAATAAGCTTGTCCGTTAAATAAGATCATGAACTCTCTGACTGAGCTCCCTTGGAATCCATCGTATAGAAATAATTGCAAATTTTTCTAGAAGTTTCTCAATTTCCAACAAAATTCACTTGATTATGATAGAAGCAAGTTGTCATTGTCCAAAGAGTAGGCTTCAATTACAAATTTTGCATCCCTTTCACATGTATTGCTTTTGCATTAAATTGCGAGGCATTGTTGTGATCAGTGGATAAAATCCCTTTTCTTGTTTTACCTTGATTCTAAGTTGCATCAAAATTTATTTTAATGGCCAATTCCTCATTATTTCTGTTCTCATTCTCTTTGATTAGAATGGAGAATTCCTCAATTTTCTCGAAAATTATTTCATTCCTTAACTACCAAATTTGCTCAATCATGATAACTATTACTAGTGTGAATCTTTTCGTATAAATAGCGATAGATAGCCATTTCTTTGGTGGATCTAAAATAAAATTAATGTAACATCAGATGTCCTGACTTACCTATAAAGCTACAAAGCAAGTTATAGTTTTCATTGAAGCTACCAAGATTTGAAGATCTCACATCTCATAAAAATGTGCCCAATATCTTCTATTTCCTTACGACAAAGAGAACATGCCACATCCTTTACAGTCGTGTTCCATAATTTGCTCAATTAACACATGTTTCTGTACTAAATTATTTAAATTAAATAATTACGATATCTTTATCATCCCACATCCATTTAGCAAAACCATGCCAGAATAATTGACCTTTTACATAATATTTTTTTTGCTCTGACAATTCGATCAATATACAATAAATAATACAAACAATAAACGAAAATCAATATTTTTTGATTTTATTTTATATTTTGTAAAACATCTCGATATTTTTTTGAATTTTTTTCTTAGACATTTATTTAATATTACTTATGTATGGATATCAATTCAAGGAAAATTTTCATATGATTGTTCATTTTCACATATATTCAAGGAAATAGAGGTAGAAGTTAGAATTTTTTTTTTTAATTCAATACAAAGGGTTTTGTTCAGTTACAATATGTTTGTTACATTGTATTAAATATCTTAATTGTAGAATTTATTTACAATCATGCGTTTGACTGTAAAATCATATCATATTATACGGTAGAAAAATAATATAATTATGTATAAATTTTATATCATTACGGCATGTTTAGTGCATTGAATTGGATATGTTAAATATAGTCGCATTGGACAGAATTGTATTAAATTATATTATAATTAGACCATACAATATTTGATGAAAATCTGTATAATATAGTCGGATTAAATTAATTAAATATATATTTTACTAAAATAATTTATATTTTAAATAATTTTTTATTATAAAATTTATTTAAATTAATATTTAATTTATTTTTATATTTTAAAAATAAAAAAATATATTATTTTTAATTTTAGATAAAAAAAAAAAGCTAAAACATATAATTTATAATTGAAAATTTAGATAGATTAATTAATTATCCAGTATGATTTAAATCTACACTTTTTGTGGTATAAAATTTTTACATAATTGTACTATTTTTATATTTTATAATACGATTTAATTTTATCGTTAAATATATGATTGTATATAAATTATATATTAAAAATATTTAATATGGTATAGTAAATATGGTATTAAATATATAACCTAGTGTAACACAGATACGTATAGTACAAATTCTGATTCCCAAGTTGGTTGTCCTCGGTCAGTCATGTAATGTAGCCCAAACTCTATTGAAGGGAAAATCAATGATATAAGTACAAAATATTGCTTGGCAGAGACGAAAGGCTATGTTACGTGCTTGGAATAACATGTATATATATATATATATATATATATATATATATATATATATATATATATGGCTATGTTACGTGCTTGGAATAACATATATATATATATATATATATATATATATATATTTCATCATAATTATTGATAACTAGTTCTAACTAAGGGAGTCTGAATTCTACTTAAAGTTTCAAATTTAAGAATTATTATCTCAATTTTTATATAAATTATTATATTATTTCACCATAATATATATAATTAAAAAAAAAAACTATTTTCTAAATCTTAAATCTTAATAACTAATAATATAAAATTTTACGTAATAAATTATATATTTTAATTCTATTCTTATATATATAATTAAATTAATTTTAAAAAAATATATTAATTGTATATATTATATGCTTCCTCTTATATTATTTATAAAGGGTGTAGAATTTAAATATATTTAATTTATAATAAAAACTAACATATTATTTTAATAATTTAATTATATATAAATTAAATGTTATCGTAAAGCTCCAAATTTATTTGATAAAACAACACACAACTGAATAGAGTTAAATCAAACTGAGTTTTTGTATTATAAGTCAAATAAGGTGGTCGTGAAATAATGAATGTATTAAGTTATAATTAAAAATAAATATTAGAGAGATTAGATATTCATTTCACTTGTATAAAATATAGTAAAAAAAATGTAGACAGTTGGTATTTTTTTTTATTTTTCTTTTTCAACGTACGTATCTTTGATCCTTAAATTTTTTTTTGTTGGGCCTTCAAAATTGAGACGCTAAATTATATAGTTAATTTTTATATTTTGATTATATAAATAATTCCTTAAAATTTTAAAATATATAATTTAATTTTTAAAATTTTAAACTTAATATAATCTTAATTTTTAAAATTTTATAAATAAGTCCTAATTTTTTTTAAATTTTATACAAAAATTTATATGGTAATTATCAAGTAAAAATTTGTATAATTTTAATAATTTATTAATAAACTATACATTTTTATATTAAAGAAGAAAACTTTATAATATATTTTTTAAAAATAGCGAATTGACGAATAGTGTAGATTTTTTATTATTAAATTAAATTAATATAATAATGCAAATATTTTTTTAGAAAAACATTTATAAATCTTTATAATCATCAAAAGAATACATTTAAATTAAAATTTTATTTTATATTAAAAAAAGAAATAGCACAAATATATTAGATGTTATTAAAATTAAATTTTAATTATTTAATATTAAATTTTATGCTATTTTACTTAATTTAATATTAATATCAATATAATGTGGTTTTTTTTTTTTTTTTTTTATATAATTTTTTAATTTTTTCATTTGGGAAACAGTGCCAAAACGTTGCCGGACCTTTCAATTTAAGTCAGAAATATCAACTCTATCTCTCTTGTTCCGCTATCTGCCTATCTCCATTGTCCAAGCTCCGGAGTCATAGATTCATAACACAGAACATATTTTCCATTTTTCTTTGGATAATTCGAATTTTGACTTTGAGAGATAGGAAGAGAGAGGAAAGAGATAACCCTAAACAACCCTAGAAAATGGGTACTCAGGAGGACGTGAGATCTCTCTTGGAACATGGTTTTATCCAGGTCCTAACTATTATTCGTGATTTTTTCTGTTTTTCTGATAATTTTCTTTTGAAATTTTGATTAATTTGAATCAAAATTGATTCGATTAGGTCGTAAATTTTTGTTCATAATTATTCGTTTTAAATTTTATTTTCTTTAATTGTTCTGGAATCAGGAGCATTTGTTGACGTTTAATATATTATTCTTGTGCTGATTGCCCTCATCCATTTGTTATTAGGGTTGGTATTATTATTATTGGTATATATTTGTTTTATGTAATGGATTACTAGATCTGTTTATCTCTGCCAGATTTATAGCCCTTTTACGGTCTACCCTGTTTTTGATTCTGCTCTTGATGCATAAGAATCTTTTGGATAAGCTGATATAAATATGATTGTAAAAGATCTCTACGCTTGAAACTGTTACAAACCTACTACCGAATTTTAGATGTTAATAAGTATCATTCCCATTAAAATTTATCAATAACTAATGGAAAAAACTCACATAAGTATCATCACCATTAAAGTGATACCGGTAATAATACTTTTGACAAACTAACCACTATGATACTTAAGTAACAACAAAGTGGTAAAAAAATATATTGATCCTAGAAAGTTTATCGCAATTTCCTGTTCATTTGCTCATCTGGAAATAAATGTTGGAAAAAATTATGTCCTGTTACTTCAACATAAAGCTAGAACGATTTTGTGATAATTTCAAAGCACAATTTTTGCAGCTATAATCAGGTTATAACCCTCTTGATGAACAATCAAATTTTTGGAAAAACAACAAAAATAGTACTTTCAAAATTTATAATAATAAAAATAACACTCTTTATGTTAAAATCATATATTTTCATAATTAAAAAATGACTTTTATATTATTTTTTTTTTGAATATCTATCAAATTGAACACCGCTCAAATTAAATTGAGGCAATTTAGATCCGTTCAACTTCAATGTTATTGGGGTGCTAATTTTGTTATTATAAGTTTTAGGAGTATTATTTTTTATAATTTTCCAAAAAATTTATGCGAGTTAGTTGTAACCTAAGTTGTAATGCATTTTTTATTTATACTATCTCCAAGTACACATTGATTTTAGGTCAGTACTACCATTACTGTGTGATGTTGATTAGATTTTTTTTATGTTATTTCCAGGAAGAAGGAAGTGGACTGTATACAGGCGACGGCTCTGTGGACATTAATGGAAAACCAGTGATGAAGCATAATACTGGAAACTGGAAAGCATGCCCTTTCATTCTAGGTGTCCTCTCGTTCTTATGTAGTTCTCATGCATTAAATAGGTTATTTGTTTTTTAATGAATATATATAATACAGGTACTGAATGTTGTGAGCGCTTGGCCTACTATGGGATTGCCACTAATCTTGTCAGCTATCTTACCAAGAAATTACACGAAGGAAATGTCTCAGCAGCACGAAATGTCACCACATGGCAAGGCACTTGCTATCTTACTCCCTTAATTGGAGCAGTTTTAGCAGATGCTTACTGGGGAAGATATTGGACTATTGCTGCTTTTTCCACGATATATTTCATTGTAACTGCAAACTTCATTTCTTGTTCTTTTTTTTTCTTTCTTTCCTTTAGGTATTAATAATAGTTTCATTTAGTATACAGAGCTGCCTTCATACAGATAACTATGCCTCTGAAGCTATGCTTTTTTTTTTTTTTTTTTTTTCCATTTTTTTGCTCTAGGTTTTACAAATCATAAGATAATACTATTTTCTTAATAGTATGTTGCTGGAACTGATATCTCTCTTAAGAAAATTGATGACCAATTCAGGATAATGAGTCATTTTGGATCTTTTCCTGTGCAGCTTCACCCTCCTATAGCTTGAATTTAAAATAGTATCTCCCTTTTTAAGGTTGAAGAGGTGCAACTCGACTATATTGGATAGTTTACCGGCATAGAATCTTTATGCGGGAATAATATCTTCTCATCTCCCCAAATTGATTGATCACATTTTTATTTAGACTACCCCCAGCTAATAATGCTCTGTTTTGGGTGCCATCTTTTGTTCGAGTTAGTGAAGGCTCTTTTGGATAACATGGAGTAATGTGTGATAGAAATTTAGAATAGAGGAAGAAAAGAGAAATCTGATGGGCTTTAGTAATATGTGATCAATGATTATAGGTTTTTCTGGTTAATTTGTGCAGGGAATGTGCACTTTGACTTTGTCAGCATCAGTTTCAGCTTTGAAGCCACCACCATGCGTGGATTCTGTGTGCCCATCAGCTAGTCCAGCACAGTATCTTGTATTTTTTCTTGGACTTTATCTGATTGCACTCGGAACTGGTGGGATCAAACCATGTGTTTCGTCCTTTGGGGCTGACCAGTTTGATGATACTGATTCAAAGGAAAGGATAAAGAAGGGATCTTTCTTCAACTGGTTCTACTTTTCTATCAACATTGGTGCTCTTATATCAAGTAGTTTCCTGGTTTATGTTCAAGACAATGCTGGTTGGGGTTTAGGATTTGGCATTCCTGCATTGTTCATGGGCATAGCTATTGCTAGTTTCTTCTCTGGCACACCACTTTATAGATTTCAGAAACCTGGAGGAAGTCCTGTTACAAGAATTTGCCAAGTTGTGGCTGCATCATTTCGTAAGTGGGATCTGGAGGTTCCTCATGACAGTAGTGTTCTTTTTGAAGTTCATGACAAAAGCTCTGCTATTGAAGGGAGTCGAAAGTTGGAACACACTGATGAACTGAAGTAATTATTTTTCCTAATTTTGTTTGGCTTAAATGATATCTTTTTTTCATACCAAAATGGACATTGATTTTTAAGCTAAAGGTTTTCCAAGTATTGCTAGACTGCCATATTTGAATGAGTGAATCAATAGTCAAGTTACAAATATATATATATGTGGTTTTATATTTAATTGCTACACGGTTTTTGATGAGGATCTTTAAGTTAATGAGTGTATCCTATAGTTTTATTGCCCCTTTAACACATTTCCTCAATTGGAAGCATTTGTTCTTCAATAGTTGTTGCGGTGTTAAGCTTCAGTTTTGAACATCCCTTTAGATAAATTTCCTTTGAATGATATGCTCCTTTTCGAGTCCCTTGTCATTTAAGTTGAAGTTAAATTGAATACTATTAACGAATAGATTACCAGAATCTTTTTGAGTGATTTTTTGTTGAATAAAGTGAGAGTGCTATTCACAGAAGAATTCTTTTGTCTTTTCTTGTTGAAGCTGGGACTTATCTAAAAGAATGTTTGGAAACAATAATTTCTTAATGAAGATATTATTTTGAGTATTTATTTTAATTTATAATTTTCTCCATACAGATTCCTCGACAAAGCTGCTGTAGTTTCCGATGCTGAGGCTAATAGTGGGGATTTTTCTGACTCATGGAAGCTTTGTACGGTAACTCAGGTGGAGGAATTCAAAATTTTGATCCGCATGTTTCCAGTATGGGCTACAGGTATTGTATTTTCTGCAGTTTATGCCCAAATGTCCACCATGTTTGTAGAACAAGGGATGTTGATGGACACCAGCATTGGATCTTTCACTATTCCCCCGGCCTCTCTCTCAACGTTTGATGTCATCAGTGTTATTTTTTGGGTTCCCATATATGATAGCATTATTGTCCCAATTGCAAGAAAAATTACTGGGAAGGAAAGAGGCTTCTCTGAGCTGCAACGAATGGGAATCGGCCTCTTTATTTCAGTTCTATGCATGTCGGCTGCAGCCATTGTAGAGATTAATAGGTTACGGATTGCTAGAGAGCTTGGTTTGACTGACAAAGAAGCAGCCGTACCGCTTAGTATCTTTTGGCAGATACCTCAATATTTTTTGCTAGGCGCTGCTGAGGTATGTACATTCATTGGTCAACTGGAGTTCTTTTATGACCAATCTCCAGACGCTATGCGGAGTTTATGCAGCGCATTGTCTCTTTTAACGACTTCATTAGGAAATTATCTTAGTTCTTTGATTCTAACTGTCGTCACTTACTTCACGACCATGGGCGGGAAGACGGGATGGATTCCCGATAACCTGAATGAAGGCCATCTTGATTACTTTTTCTGGCTTTTAGCTGGACTCAGCTTCCTTAACATGTTAGTATATGTAACCTGTGCCAACAAGTACAAACAGAAGAAAGCTGCATCTTGATATTGCTCAAAAACTGCATGAGCCTGAGAAAGATGAGCAAAAGGATAGAAGAAAAATGTTTCAAAGTTCATGGCAATTAGTTATTTAGTTTATTTTATTGTTTTGTAAATTTAAACTACTATACCATATCTCCATTCCACAGGTTATAGACATATGATTTACAATAGCAATCAAATTATCCTTTTCTATTATCTCTAAATTGCTTTTAAATATGATGTGAAATATGTGAAGAGGGTCGTATGAAGTGAATAATGAATTATTCATGTTCCAGTTTGGGTCCTGTTTTGTCTTGATGCGTAGTTCTTGTCAATTTGATATCCCTGATGTCAATTTGATGTCCCTGATGTATTCGATCGAGTTCGGTACTTAAACAGCATATATATATATATATATATATATAAAAGTTGTATATAATTAAATTGATTTTAAATAGTATGTTAATTATACTTGAATATACTTAAACAGCATATATATATATATATATATATATATATAAAAGTTGTATATAATTAAATTGATTTTAAATAGTATGTTAATTATACTTGAATATATATATATATATATATATATATATATATATATATATAGTTTATATTTGTATAATTGACATTATTTTGGTCTGATTACGTACAATTTAATGATTTATACATGCTATCGTGGGTTTCAATTTGTCTCGCATCTTGGATTTAATTTTCTAGCCTCGACTCCTGCCCTTTTCACTTTCAATTTTCTTTGTTTTCTTCCATTTTCCCTGATGTTCCTAGTTCTATTTCTAGCCCTCTATATCTTAACTTTCATTTTAGGGCGAACAACACTCAGCTCCTAATGTTTACATATTCTACGTTTTAGTCTAATAATTTTTTTTTAATATTTAATTTCCTAATATTTGTAGATTTTATGCTTTAATTTTTTAATTTTTTTTCTTAATATTTGATCCTTAACTTATACATATTCCACGCTTTAGTTCACTAAAATTCTTTATAATGAAGAATTTTGGAGTATTGAGAAGAAAAAAAACTAAAAGTTAAATGGTAATTAAATGTTAATTTATTTAAATAAAATATGACTAACATTTGATTTATTTTAACAAAAAATTCTATATTAAAGTGAATTGAATTTGTCACGTTAGGACTTAAGAAAAAAAGTTAAAGGATTTAAAACATAAAATTTATAAAATTAAGGATCAAATATTAAGAAAAAAAAAAGTTTAAGACTAAATGTAAAATCTATAAATTAGGGATAAAAAAGTATTGTTCGGCCTTATTTTATGTGTTGTAATCAGAATTGAAATTTATTGAATCGGCTTAAACATAAATAATAGTTAATATTTTATTATTGTTTAGGTTAAATTATATTATTGGTTTAAGAATTGGACCAAATTGGATAAGATTGGTCCAAACAGTTATGTCACTTAAATAGTTCGGTTTAATTTATATTTTTTGAAATTGTTTCTCAAATAGTCCTATTTGATTTTTTTAATTTTTTTAACCATTTAAATCGAACCAGACCGTTATATATTATATATATAAATCTTATTTTTAAAAATATATTATTATTTATTTTAAAAAATATAAAATATATTATATTATTTATTATTAAAGATTAAATATTACGTTTAAACTTTTTTTTTGGCACTTTCAGTTCTTTATCATACATTTTATAAACTTAATTATTAGTTTATGAGAGATATTATATAATTTATATTTGTAACATATCTAAAATAATTTGGTTAGACTTAGAATTTTTTTTTTTAATGTTAATTTCAAGTTTTAATATGATTTAGAGGGAAAAAAAAATTAACATTTAAAAACCATAAAAAATTGTTAGCTAAATAGGACAGTATCAGACCGAACCAGATCATTTGGTTTAAGTTATTTAAACGGTCTAATTTTAGTTAATTTTTTTGCTAAAAATTGGATTGGACCGCACCATGGATACCTCTAACCATTAGTACTTAAATTTTAACTAAATTTATGCAAGTTTTTAAAATTTAAAATTTTATAGTTTAATCCCAAACTTTTAAAATTTTACCCATAGGTCCTAAAATTTTTAAAACCTACAATTTAGTCCCAAAATTTATACATAAATCCTACAATTTTGCTTCAAAAACTTGTACAAAAAATTATACAATGCTATTCTTCATTTAAGTTATTGGATCCGCTAATAGAGCTATTTAGAATTTATGTTATAAGTCTAAATATGATGCCATTATTATATTATAGTAATAATTTATTACGTATGCATATCATAAGTGGTTTAAAGAAGGAACAAAGAAAATTAGATAAACTTACTAAAATGTACACTAATGGAATCATGGGCATGTTTGTTCTCCATAGCTCTAAATGTATCTGCCACAATGACATTTGTTAGGTGCCATCTTTAGATAAGTACATCCAATAAAATTATACGAAACCCCTTTCGTTTTCCAACATTCTATGCACGCCAACGGTCCAAAAGTCCCAAGTGCACAAATGTTTTCACATTACACCAACAAAAACAATAGTTATGGCTAAACAACAAAAAGTTCATTTGAATATATAGAATGTTTGATTTCGAGTCCCTATTATGAATTCATGAGTAATACAATTATTTATAAAAGAAAAAAAAGAAAAAAGTTAAAAATAGTACTTAAGAATGTTAAAACATATCGAATTGATCAAGCTGTAAAGAAATTTTCTCTCTCTTTAATTTATTTTAAAATAACTACACTACTACTTGTAGATTAAATATATTTAATGTCATTGAGTAATAGCTAGTTGGCAGAAACAATTATGTTAATAACAATAAAATATTGTGGCACTTTATGGAAGACTCATTCACAATGTGAACATTCAAAGCCATTAATAGAAAATCATTACCATATTGAATAAACAAAGGCACTCACCTTCTTGTCCTTCCACGTTTAACTTCACAACCACCCCACTCAAACTAATAAGCAAATGCACTTGTTTCTTCTATAAGTCGCTTTATATACTAGCTAGTGTGTTAATTTGTACTATAAATATGCTTCATTGATCATAAGGTCATGAGTGTGGAAGTGAAAAACACAATAGTATACTTGAAACCCAATACACAGAATTATGGCGTCTAGAACCAAAGCTTGCATTGTTTCTCTAATTGTGATGTTCTTAGTTGCTTCAAGTGGTTTTGTTAGGGATGTTGATGGAGCTGGTGAATGTGGGAGGACACCTATTAGTTCAGCAGCGGCGAGTCTAAGCCCATGCTTGGGAGCGGCAAAGAATCCAAGGGCTAGAGTTACCCCACTTTGTTGTAGCAAAGTTGGGGCATTGATAAACACTGCCCCAAGGTGTCTTTGTGCTGTATTGTTGTCACCTTTGGCAAAGCAAGCTGGCATTAATCCTGGCACTGCTATTGCTATTCCAAAGCGATGCAATATTCAGAGACGCCCAGTTGGAAAGAAGTGTGGACGTAAGTTTCCTATTTCCTAATTTTTTTTGCAACTAAACTCATATAATAAAACTCAACCCAACCTTTAATTGAGATGCATCTATTTGTTAATTTAATTATCATTATAATGTGACCCCTTCATGATATGTAACAAATTAAAGTAGTAATCTTAAAAGTTTGATCTGAGGGACATATATGCTTGGTTAGATTAATTAAAGTAACTTTTTCCTCAAAATCTGAATAACAATTTAAATTTATAAAACATAGATTTTTCTTTATTAATCATCATTGGCAATAGCTCAAATTTTGAATAAATGTGAATTCAAGTCCAATCTTCTTTGTTATCCAAATAATAAAAAAGAAATCATATCAATTCAGTATATTTACATAAAAGTTGAAAAATTTTCAAAGAAAAATAATATTGCACCTATATGATATGATAGTGATACTACTCCAAAGAAAATTACTCTTTATATTCCCATTATTTCATTAATTATTGTGGGACCTACTTAATTTGTTGTCAAAATTCATATAAAAAAAAAAAATTGACAATAAAATCACAAATAAAATTACTAATTAATTTATTCTTTTTGGCTGATTAAGTTGTACTTCAATTTTTGCAGGATATGTAGTCCCTTGAGAACTAGAAATTGGGAAATAGAAAAATATAGTTTGTTTAAATGAAAATGAGATTATTAAATAAAAGGTTGCCATACAAGGTTGGGTGCTCATTTATATTCTGCTGAGATTAATGATGACCCACTTATTAGGCGCTATTACTGTTTAGTTTATGTATTATTGAGTTGTAATTTCATATATTATGTTTACGAAAACACCCTTTCTCATAATACATACTATTATTACTTCTTCCCAAGTTTATATGTTTCTTGCTTACACTTCCTTTTATTTTGGAACACAAATTCATGATCCACTTTCATATATAATTTTGTTTAAAGACAAAAAAAAAATATTAATATAAATATTATCTTGATATTATGTTTTTGTAAAAAAAAAAAAATTACTATATTTCAATTGTGTTTTTTCATAGAAGCGTTATGATAATTATTTTTGACAAAGCATTTTATTAAATAAGTTGGCAAGTTATTCATCAATTAGGTGATCTAGCTCATTTGAACTCATCAACGAAGTGAGTTGAGTTTTTTTTTTTAACCCATTAAATCAACTTTAAATGAGGTGAATTGAGTTGTATATTAATACTATTACATACTAGTAACAAGTTCGATGGAATGGTCGAACTAGAAATATACTATTGGGTGCTAACTTATCTTTCTATAATGAATCTCAAAATCTCAATATATACATAATGTTCATGAATATTGTAAGTGTTCAACTAGTTCAATAAAATGTGACTACAGTGAGAAATAGGTTAACAAAATAAGAACGAAAAAGAAAAAAAAAAAAAAATGGTCTTCCATGCACTATAAAAAATAATGAGATACAAAAACAATTTCACAATAAATTGTGATCACAGTCTCTTTGGTTTAGGTTTTCTCTCTCACGTTAGAAGTTTGGGTTTCTAATTATCTTTCTAATAAGGCCATGGTTTTGGAGAAAAACTCGATTTAATGACCCAATATAGAGCCTCATTTGCGATATATACACTTTTTTCCAAAAATCGCTATATACTGTCGTTTAAGAGGTAATGTTTTACGCTTATATCCTTCTAAACATTTATTGCTTGGTTTTACTCTCTCTTGCCTTGTTCAAACTACTTCGAACTACTGACCCCAACAATATTCTCTTTATCCACTACAGTGGCCATGGCAGTTATTTTTAAGAGCTTAAACCAAAAGTTTTGAACTTATAAAAATTATATATGTTTTTTATCAAATAAAATTATATAAATATTTCATTAAAATAATATAACATTATAAATAAAATAAATTTATATTAATTATTTTATCTAGAAAATCAAACAGTATTATATATATTATTTATATCATAAATTACATCGTAAACTATTTTATTTTTTACTACAAAAATTATTTAATTTAGAACATTTAAATAAATAAACATATATTCTTGGTTAATAAGAAATCTCCAAACTCCACGAATCCTTCGAACTACAAATTATCAACCAATCATCCGCCACCTAATTAAATATCTTCACTCTTAACTTAAACCTAGCTTAGGTCAGAGGATGATATTTCTAAAATTATCACCCAATTTACCACCTAATTTTGAGAGATAATGAGACAAATTAAAAGAAATTACATGTTATGTAAATAAATATGTAAATTATTTACATACAATGTAAATGTAAAATGTCATATTGGTATGTAAATTTAATTTACATACTATGTAAACTCATTTACATATTGCTACATTGGTATGTAAGGTATGTAAATTCAATTTACATACTATGTAAACTTATTTACATACTGCCACATTGGTATGTAAATCCATTTACATATTGTACATTAGTATATAAATTCATTTACATACTGCCACATTGGTATGTAAATTCAATTTACATACTATATAAACTCATTTACATACTGCCACATTGGTATGTAAACTTATTTACATACTGTCATATTTGTATGTAAACTCATTTACATACTGTCATATTAGTATGTAACACAGTTTACATAGTATGTAAATAATTTACATATTAATATCACATATCACATGGTTAAGGATATTTTTGTAATTTATCTAATTTTAATGTAATCAAAGCTCACAGTTTTGATCATATTATTGCTAGTTTTATAAAATTTAACTTTTTAATCAAAATATAAGCTATTTAGGCCAATTACTCGAAAAACTCACCTTATTTCTTTCATTCGTTTTCTTCGATTTTTCTCATCAATTCTTTATTTTAGTTGGTTTTAATTTTTCACTACTACAAAACACTCCCATTTTGTCACTTTCATTTTCCCGATAACCACTAAAAATCACCTTTTTTTTTTTTTAAGATAAAGACCACTAAAAATCACCTAAAACCAAACATTTTTTCGGTTAAAAATTTGGCTAAATTTAGACCTATTTTATTGGTTTAAAACACCTTAAAATGTTAACATTGTTGTTTGAGAACACTAATTTTTTTTTAAAAAAAAATATATTTAGTGAGTAAACACTAAATGAATGAGGATTCTTAAGTTTTTTACTATTGTATTTACGTAATGTTTAGCAAAAAAAAAAAAAAAGATTAACTCGAAATATGTTATATGTAAAATTTCCTCCATTTAAACTGAAACATGAGCAGCATTCTTTTAGAAAACGAGCCTTTAAGGCCCAAGCCCATATTGCAATGGAAAACTACTTGAAATGAAATGAGAGGGTGAGAGAGTAGGAAATTCTTAGATTTAATAATACGGGCGTGTTAAGTAGGGTTTGTTCGGTTTTGAATTAAAACTTGAATCAATTTAATTTAATTGGTCTTTTAAAAATAAAAATTAAAACAAAAAAATTTGAGCTCGATGGATGGATCAATTTTTAAATTTTTTATTTTTTTTCTCTAGATTTTGTCATGCAAATGTGTTGCTTTAAAATAAATTTAAGCTTTACAATTTGTATTATATATTGCTATTGTTTATATTCTAGAGTTTTAAACTTAAACAACCCTAGAGTTTGAAACACATATAGTAATTTCAATATTTTTATCTGTATCATACATACTACAACAAGAAGAAAATTATTATAATTTACATATGGATTATTAGTTGGATTTTGATTATTTTTGGCACTTGAAAACCAAATCAACCTTTTCTTAATATCCACAAAAGTTAAAACCAAACCAAAGCAATAATCCTTTAAAACTGACAAAATTAAATTGGATTGACTTTAGATTGATTGGTTTGAATTGGTACTAATATATTTTGTAGACTCATATTGTGAGTACTTAGAATATAGTGTTTTTTTTTTAATAGAAGAGAAGTCAACTTCTTCCTTAAACCAAAAAAAAAGTGGGCAGTGGTAAAAGTGGTTACTTACATGAACAACATTTTATAATACTTGCTTACAATGTTGGTTAAACATGAAAATGGCTAACTACTTATGAGTAGAACATGAAATTTTGAAAATTTCTTTCAAAGATACATTCTGCATAACAAGTCCCATTGAATTTTTCACAATTTATAACAAATAAAAATGTTCGGATTTTTAATATTCGATCAATAAAATTGTAAATCTCATAGGTTATATTAGACTTGATTTTGATGAAAAAACAAAATTTAATATTGTGCTATGGCACAAAGAAGACACCTAACGTTGACAGGTGGATCAATGAAGGTGTGTGAGCAACTAACCCTTGGGTACTATTTGACTTGTAATTAACAATGTATATATGTACAAGGAAAACATAGAAAAAAATTAGAAGTATACAAGCAGGCATAATAAAGTGGTGAGAGTGAAGACACTTTAGATTGAAGTATTGTGGATAGAGTATATGAAATAATGTAATAGATAAACAAGAAAATGTATTTGATATATAGATCGGTAAAATGTAAATTGCATGAAAAATTAAAAACTATAAATTATAAGAAAATAAATTAAAAGAAAATTTAGGCCTGTAAAAACTTTGCAGGGCGTGTGGGTCCACGATTGGAGTTCCAAATTGAGCTCAAAATTTTCGGGCCGAACATCCAAAAATTTGTAACCCCATGTGCATGTATGTAAAGAGAGCCTTTATACTACACAAGCTACATTTCATAGGAAAGCAAATGCTATATAAAATATTTCATGTATTTTTTCCCATATGGGACAAACCAAAACACTATACTTTTTCTTTCTCAATAAGAAAACTTATTGACACAATTTATCATTTATTTCAATATCATTTTAAGCAGGTAAATATACAATTTTGAAGTCATTGCAAAAGAGAATCCAAATCAATCACGATCACATACTTATAATAAATAAATTTCACTCAAAATAATGCCTCAAAATGACATTAAACCATGAATTAAACACCCATTTTTCAACATAGAGTACACCAAAGAAGTCTGATTTAGCAACTACAATTTTTATAAACATGTAAACTTCAGCTTTATAAAAGACAAATTTTTCCATGGCTTCTTAATTGCTTTTAAGCAAATAAATATATCAATATTTCGTGTTATTATTTATAAATTAAATTAATAAAATACTTATTACCACTCTATGTTTGAAAGCATTTCAAATAACATAAATCACTATACATGAACTAAGTCGAGGGTTATGTGTTTTGGTCAATTGAATTTGAAAGCATTTCAAATAACATAAATCACTATACATGCATGAACTAAGTCAAGGGTTATGTGTTTTTGTCAATTGAATGAAACTATGATTTGGTCGTTTTTTTCCTTTGCATTTATGTTTAGAATCAATTTGAAATGTGCTCATGTGATGCATGTTAATTAAGAATTAATATATATTAATCTTAAGTTTATTGATTCGTGAGCTTGGAACACCCTTTAGATTCATAAAAAGCTCACATATACATTTCATTATTGGTTAGCATACTCTTATTATATATCTCAATTCATATACTTGTTAAGTAGCAAACTTGACACAAGATTTTTTTCAAATATCTGGCACGTACAAAATGTTATTTATATTACTCAACTCTTTCCTAGAGATGAGCACTTATGAGTTCTGTCTATATCAAAATCTATCCAATAACTAATATAGCTTTCATATATATATACATGTGTGTGTGTGGCTTTTGTGTGTGTATATATAATTTCTTTATTATTTTATGTCTTAACTTTTATTTTATATTTATGTTTTTAAATTTTCTTTAACAAGTAATAAAATTAAATGTAGTAATTTTTGACATAACATGATAATATAATATGATCATAAATACAAGATGAGATCTATATTATTTAATATGCTTTAAAATGATACATAATTGTTTACTAATCAGTTCAACATAACATAACACAATACATAAATAAAACCGTTACAATATTCTTTTATTTTAATTTTACTTGCTCCCCACAACGCAAATATTATACGACAAAAATTGCATGAACATAACGAGCTCCCAATTTTTTTATTAAATACTATATTTTTGTTAATTACCATAAGCAAGTCATGTTAAACAAAATATGATTCCTTCTTTATTAAATGAATTGACACAAGTTTGCTGCACTAAGTGTAGCCTATAAAAATAAAGATATAAAATTTCTCAAGCATGTGGAATGCATATGAGGGCATTTAATGTAATTTTAATAGTTTCCTTGTGTTTTCCCTCCATTCTTCAACCAGCTTTATATAAAAAATAGAGTTCTCTGTTTCTCGTGGGTATTGTGGCCAATAGCTCTCCATTAACCGAGTACCTCCATAACCAAATAACCCAACCTTCATTGATGGCTACTAGCTTTTTTGTGTGGGTGTTCTTACAGCTTATTTTGCATGAACTACTAGCTTTTAATGTCAACATGTGTACCAAAGCTCCTCATTTGTACAAATAATCAAGTTTTCTTGTTAGTCCAGCTATTCTTGATCAGGTAGTGTAAACTTCTTTACTTTTTTGTTGAGAACTCATTCGCACAAGGAGTGCAAGAAACAAACACATTTGTCTTAATCGTAAGGAGAAATAGTAATGCAGTTGAACAGATCAAGAGCTTCTTGAGCACAAATTGCCTAGGCACCATTTTTATTCATTTTGGTAGATGAGATCTATTAAATCTTTCTCTTTTTTTTTAGTTCCAAATTAAATTATTTAAAACTTTAATTTTAATAATGGCCATCACATGTAACTCATATGGTCTCAAATCTACAATTTAAATAGAAAATTGAACTAAAATGATACTATTTTTAAACTTGGGTATTTTTATAGTACCAATATAAAAATATAACTATAATAAGAACCAATATTATAATTAGGGATATTGCTAGTGCACCAAACAGTGGCGGCGAAGCTAGAATATTCTTTTAAGGGAGGGCTAAAAACCTTTTTTATATAAAGTAAAAAATTAGTAAAAATTACGGTATATTATACTCAATTTAATATTAAATTTTTTTATGTCATAATATAATAGAGACATAGAATTAACACTAAAAAAATATAGAGTTAATACATTATAATTAATTTATAACGAAAATTAAATAAAAATATAATAAGTTAATAAGTATTAGTATCATTTATAAATAAAATAAATTTATTAACTAAGAAATCTAAGCAAATAAAAAGCTTAATCAAATTCATTAAAATTTATAGTTATTAAAACTAAAACTAAAATAAACATATGAAAATGTAAAAAGTAAAATATGATTTAGAATTTTAAGTTTGAGACTATATTTAAAAATAAATGTTTATAATAATATAAGAATTACTAATAATAATAAAAGTAATAAAATTTTTATATAAAAAAATTACAAATAAATTCTAAAAGATTGTTAAAATAAAATTTCAAATAATATAATATTATATAAAGTTAAAATTTAGGTTGAAATAAAATATGATAAACATAAACTTAAAAGCTTTGATATGAATAATTTTTATATAGTATACAACAATAATTTTATTTTTGTTACTAATAGTTATCAAATATATGGTAAAAAAAATATACTTAACTACTTTATTTACAATTTATATATTTTTATCGACATATTTATTAAATATTATTAATATATATTAAAATATGTAAAAAAAAATAGACATAATATATTATTATAAATAAAATATTTATTTAATATTAAAAATATATATATAATTAATTTTTTATAAAAATATCGTAGAAATAAAGTATCTCCGCCTCGGTACCAAACTCATATAAACTATACTACTATGAATAATGTTGTTTCTCAATTATAACTTGGCAAACGTCAGTATTAGATAATGCGTTCGTAAATTTGAATGCGTGCCGATAAAAGTCAAAAAAGAAGCATTAATAGAAAATCCAAGTAGCAGCATTGTCGCATGCATATAAGGCCCCACATGTTTGATATTGTCTTCAACTTTGTGAGGTTTGATGTTGAGGGGTGTTGTTGACCTTGACCTTTGAGATAGCCGACACCGTTTCAGCACCATACATAGTTAACCTAATAATTTATGATATATGTATTAAAAAAAATAATAATAATATATAAATTTATATTTATATTAATTATATTATGATATATGTTATGATATAATTAATATATATAAAAAATAAATATAAATTTATATAATTATATCTATTAAATAATATAAAAATTAGTATTAACTATATATTAAATTAAAAATATAAAATATTAAAATAATTATAAAATTATATAAATTAATGTATTAAATTGTAATTAAAGCATTTTCAAACTTAATAGACATATAGCTTCACAGAAGAGACAGGGAAAGAAATTAGAGGCATTTAGCCAACAACTACAACATAACATGCATGACATTAACGACTTTTTTATTACAGATTTTAATTGTATAATTTTATACGATTAAATAATATTATATAATATAAAAATAATATAATTATATAATAATTTTTTACATTTAAAAAATATGAATCTAAATTGTACTTAATAATTATCTTAATATGTTAAAGTTTTAAATTAAAAGTTATGTAACTTTCATTTTTTGTTTTATATTAAATTAAAAATATTATGTATTTTTTTTAAATATAAAAGAATAAAAAAAAATTTAAATATTTATGTAAATAAATTTTATAATATTAAAATATTTATAAATAATTTTATATTATTATATTATACAGTTTAACATCAAACATTTACGACAAAAAAAAAGTATTTTATTATTAAAAAAATAATATAGACAATCGACTTCCACTAGAGACTTAAAATTCTGCAAACATTGATTTGTTCCAATAATCAATTCTTTTTAAAAAATAAAATAATTTAAAATTTTGACTAACAACCTAACATATATGTTATACATTCTAACCACTTACATTTTAAGTCAACAAATATGTATTTTATTACACTGTTACAGATGTAATCTAACTTTTGTTTTACTAATGGGCAGATATATTTGATCTATAATATTTAAAAAGACATAAATTAGTCTCTAATTTTTCAAAATTTAATAATTTTTGTAAAAATATTAGATATTAAATTTTGTTTCCATACAAATATTTGGGACCAAGTTATATTTAATTATAATAACACTGTTAAATTTTAAAATTAAATTATATATTTTAAAAAATAAATGATTAATTTTTATTTTTAGGTAAAAATTAGGATCTAACAAAATACAAAGCATTTATTTTCTAAATTGCCATTATATTAGTGGAAAGTCGAACACCCAATAAAAAGCTTTAAAAAAAAAAAAATCATATTATTCATTAGTTTATCAATAGGGCATCGGTTAAAGAACTTGAGAACTAAAGAAGATTCACATGAAGGGGCGGAGGATAGAGTGGTTGGATGGGATTGCAATGCTGACTTTTTTTTTTTTTTATAAAAATTTAATTATATGTATATTTTTAATATTAAATAAATATTTTATTTATAATAATATATTGTCTATAATTTTTATGTACATATTTTAGAATATATTAACAATATTTAACAAATACGTGGATAAAAATGATATAAATTATAAATAAAATGGTTAAATATATTTTTTTTTCCCATGTATTTGGTAAGTATTAGTAACAAAAATAAAATTATAGTCATATATTATGTAAAAATTCTTCTTAAATGTGATAATCTAATTTTTTTTTTAAATATTTAACTTTAAACTCAACATTATAAAAATAAAATTAAAAAAATAAGTATATGATAAACTTCATATTAAAACTTTTAAGTTTATGTTTATCATTTTTTAAAATTTTTTTTTTTAACTTTATTTAAGATTATATTATTTGAAATTTTATTTTAATAATTTTTTAGAATTTATTTAAAAAAAATTTATATAAAAAATTTATTGTTTTTATTATTATTGGTTATTCTTATATTGTTTATAAACATATATTTTTAAATATAGTCTCAAGCTTAAAATTCTAAATCATATTTTACTTTTTATATTTTTCATATGTTTATTTTAGTTTTAACAACTATAAATTTTGGTGTGTTTAATTGAGCTTTCATTTGCTTAGATTTTTTAGTTGATACATTTATTTTATTCATGAATAATACTAATACTTATTAATTTATTATATTTTTGTTTAATTTTCATTATAAGTTAATTATAATGTGTTAACTTTATATTTTTTAAGCTCTAACTATATTTCTCTATTATAATATAACATAAAAAATTTAGTATTAAATTGAGTATAATTTATTATAACTCTTATTAATTTTTTACTTTTATAAAAATAAATTAATATTTCAGCCCATTAATTTTTTTTCTGACTCCATCCTGTTTACATCATTTGTTAACTTGATGCAAACGTGGACAGTTATTTGCTTCAGTAAATGACACTTCAATCTAGGAGATTCAAGAAATTTGAAAAATTATATAAAATAATAATCCTAAAATTAATAAAAATAAAAATTATATTTTAATTTTAATAATATTTTAGGTCTATTTAGCTAAAGTTCAAAATTGAAAAGGTTTAACCGATCAAATTTGAAACTTGAACTAAAAATGGCAAAAATATTTACTATATCAAATCTCCATGCATTTTTTGCTCCGAATCAAATTAAAATGAATCATTTTTAGTTTGAATGGATTAAGACCTACATACAAATCAATAAATTAAATTAGATCATATCAAATTGGGACAAATTAATTCCAAATTGGATCAGATCAATTTAAAATTAAATCTTTTTAAAATTATAATTTTAGAACTAAAAAAACCATATATTCCAAAAATACTTTTCAAATTTGTACAACTAAATATTTAGAAAAGTTTATAATTTTATCCTAGACGAAATCAAGTTAGTATTGTTAAATTTTAAATTATAAAAGTATTTTTTTTTTTTATAGCTAGAATATAACATTAATAAAAATGTTGAAATATATTCATTACAAATAAGTAATAATTTTTTTTTTTTATAAATCTATAACGTTATCTTATTTTTATTTACCAATTTAAAATATATAATCTACCACATTAAATAATATATTAGAAAAAATGAAAATAAAAATAGAATAGTTTGGATCAGATCGGATCGAATCGGATAGTGGATGTCTATATGGTCTACGAATTAATAATTGATTCAATTCATATGATCCACATATCAACAAATATTAAATCAGATTGAATCTTTTAGACGATGGATAGGATCATATCATCACTAGATCGAATTCGATCTATTGCCATCTCTAACTTAAACATTGTCCAACTAGTTGATATTTAATGTAAAAATTTTGAGTTAAGGTTTTTCTTTGTGGTAAAAATATATTAACTAGATATAATGGTACTATTTTATGATTACAAGTTTTAAGGGGTAACAAAAGTATTATTTTTTCAATAAATTATTATCCAATTTATTAGTTTAAATGATAGTTTGTGTAATTTGAATATGTGAGTTAAAATAAAATTTTGATTATTATTTTCAGATTATTTGGTGAACCATATAGTTCATCTTCTAATTTAAAATCAATGTTGACATAAAAAAAAAATTAAGAGCACCGCTAATATGACAATTTATTATTAAATACAAGTACATAAATTTAATTATATTTATCATTAATTTTTTTTGCTAATATATCTCAATATTAAGGATGTTAACGGAGCAGGACGGGACTGAAGACTCCCCTCTCCATCCCTCTTCAATTGATAAAGAATTGTTCCTCATTTCTGTCTTAAATCCTTGAAACAATTATCCAGATATCTCCAAACGTGAAACGAAGATCCCCAATGGAGAACGAGGACTCCAATATTATATATAAACAAAACATTCTATAGAATTTTAAAAAAGTGTAAAATACCTTCATATTCAACCCATAACTAGCTTTGATAACACATTAATGCTTCTGTTGTTGTAGGATGAAGTTTATTGTGAGTCATACTTAAATCTCTACCGATACTAAAAGTTGGCTCAGAAGCAACACTAGTGACTCATACTCTGTGGCATTGTCCTAATGGTGGGGACTTTTTGGTGTTGGATTCGAATCTCATATTTTGCAAATTTTTTATTTAAAAAAAAAAAATATATATATATATATATATATTGGAAACCAGGAGGGAAATTATTAATACTGTCTTCATACTAAATTTGACAAATTAAAAGAAAATTCTCCATCTCCGATACCCATCCTCAAATTTGTGTCTCGGCTTCTATCTCCATTCTCCAAGCAAAAAATATTCGCAAGAAAAATTTGTAAGATAAAATTTATAACTCTACTCAATGTATATTGTTTTTTGTCTTTTCCTCTATTTAATTCAACCAATAGATGGTTGAGTGCATTTCCACTGGTGCGCTACCAACAACATGTTATAAAAATAAAGGGCAAATAAAAAAAAAAACCCACTTATTCTAACTTTTACACCTTTTAATTTATAATTTTAAATTTTTATTAACTTAGATTAATATATTATCATTAATTCGTAATAAAGAAAAGACCTCACAAATATATGTAGAGAATAATCCCAAATTTGTAAATAATATCTTATTTTCTTGACAATGAGTTTGAAACTCTACTTTTTACCTTATGCATAGAAGGACCATCCTCACGACCAGAACGGCAAAAATATGTTTTAAGAAACTTGCGAAAATATACTTTAAAATTTTTACGGCCTAAGATGGAAAAATACGAAATAGGATTTAGTTATAAGAATACTTATAATTTAGTTTGAATTAATCTTACTTCACAATAAAAATAAATCAAAATTGCAAAATTTACATATTTAAATAAAGATTTTGAAATATATGTATATATAGGCCGAATTAAACTACAAAAATTGTATATTTGTATTTTTTTATTAATTATAATTAGACGAATTAACTAATCTATTTTTGACTTTGACAAATTAAGTAATTCTCAAAATTAAATTTTGAGAACTGAATTTCAAAACTAAAATAATTTTTTGTTCAATTTAATAGATATTTAAAAACCGTTTAGTGTAAGACTATTAGATCCCTTACCGCCACAAGCATACCATGTGAGGCTCATATTGACCATAGCCGAACCCAAACTTGGATGGTTCATAAGCTCATATTAATCTCAACCCATATAGATGACCCCAACCTACCAAGACAAACCCCAACTCACTTTAACGAACCCTAATTTGCTTGGCAAGCCTCAATATGCCTGGACAAACCTCAACTTGAGAAAGTGCATCCTCACTTTTGAAGTACAAGTATACTTGCTTATGCTTTTCCGATGTGTTAGAACTTAGCCGCACTAATCCCATACAAAGGTTCCATGCACACCTACATTGATTTAGAAGTAACCAATGAATCAAAAACACGTGGACAAAGTTATTAATATAAATATATTAACAGTATAATTTTAAGAGAACTCTTGCAACCATCTCTAGCTAATCCTATATAGGATTCTCTCAAACACTAATCATAGCATAGCTTAAAATATAAAATCATATAAATTAATTACTATTTTTTACATTTAAAAAAAAAACAGTAATGTTTATATTTTATTTGTCTAGAATTATTGGCCCCTCTAATTTTTTAATTTAGTTCAGTTCCTGGTCTCACTTAATCAGTTTAGAATATATTTAATAGACATTACATCAGTATCCTAAACGTTTTGAATCATGCTATTTAACACGGTAGGTTTTTTGCACAACTAAATTCTAAATTTATGTGTTAATTTTCATGCTTCATTCATTATTAAAGAATAAGAACTAAAAAGAAAATATAACTATATAGTGCTTAGTATATCAATCGTTTCGTTCCCTCACGATTTAATTTAGTTTTTTTTATCCAACCCTCACGGCTATTGCCGTGACAAAGTTATTTTTCCTAAGGTTTCAGATCAGTATTTTAAGATTCATTTAATCATAGAGCAAAAAATTAAGAGTGTCAAACTGACCAACTCGAAATGGCATGGCCTATGAAAAATAAAAGAATTTTTTTTGCTAATATATCTCAATATTAAGGATGTTAACGGAGCAGGACGGGACTGAAGACTCCCCTCTCCATCCCTCTTCAATTGATAAAGAATTGTTCCTCATTTCTGTCTTAAATCCTTGAAACAATTATCCAGATATCTCCAAACGTGAAACGAAGATCCCCAATGGAGAACGAGGACTCCAATATTATATATAAACAAAACATTCTATAGAATTTTAAAAAAGTGTAAAATACCTTCATATTCAACCCATAACTAGCTTTGATAACACATTAATGCTTCTGTTGTTGTAGGATGAAGTTTATTGTGAGTCATACTTAAATCTCTACCGATACTAAAAGTTGGCTCAGAAGCAACACTAGTGACTCATACTTTGTGGCATTGTCCTAATGGTGGGGACTTTTTGGTGTTGGATTCGAATCTCATATTTTGCAAATTTTTTATTTAAAAAAAAAAAAAATATATATATATATATATATTGGAAACAAGGAGGGAAATTATTAATACTGTCTTCATACTAAATTTGACAAATTAAAAGAAAATTCTCCATCTCCGATACCCATCCTCAAATTTGTGTCTCGGCTTCTATCTCCATTCTCCAAGCAAAAAATATTCGCAAGAAAAATTTGTAAGATAAAATTTATAACTCTACTCAATGTATATTGTTTTTTGTCTTTTCCTCTATTTAATTCAACCCATAGATGGTTGAGTGCATTTCCACTGGTGCGCGTGGTAGCTTCCACCAGGACATGTCATCATATTTGACCAGTGGACTACATAAGAGTTAAAAATTATTCAATTAATTATTTAAATTAACAACATGTTATAAAAATAAAGGGCAAATAAAAAAAAAACCCACTTATTCTAACTTTTACACCTTTTAATTTATAATTTTAAATTTTTATTAACTTAGATTAATATATTATCATTAATTCGTAATAAAGAAAAGACCTCACAAATATATTTAGAGAATAATCCCAAATTTGTAAATAATATCTTATTTTCTTGACAATGAGTTTGAAACTCTACTTTTTACCTTATGCATAGAAGGACCATCCTCACGACGAGAACGGCAAAAATATGTTTTAAGAAACTTGCGAAAATATACTTTAAAATTTTTACGGCCTAAGATGGAAAAATACGAAATAGGATTTAGTTATAAGAATACTTATAATTTAGTTACAATAATTTTTTTTATCATTGTTCATGATTTTTTTTTCCCCATTCTTAACATCACTACATGCCTGTATAAAATTTATACACACATTTGTAACAAGTTATAAATGTGTGTATAATTTTTACATATACATGTAAAAGTTTTACACACCAATGTAAATTTTTTATTTTTTATTTTCAACTGTCTATAGAACTCACACTATAAAAATAAATCAAAATTGCAAAATTTACATATTTAAATGAAGATTTTGAAATATATGTATATATAGGCCGAATTAAACTACAAAAATTGTATATTTGTATTTTTTTTATTAATTATAATTAGACGAATTAACTAATCTATTTTTGACTTTGACAAATTAAGTAATTCTCAAAATTAAATTTTGAGAACTGAATTTCAAAACTAAAATAATTTTTTGTTCAATTTAATAGATATTTAAAAACCGTTTAGTGTAAGACTATTAGATCCCTTACCGCCACAAGCATACCATGTGAGGCTCATATTGACCATAGCCGAACCCAAACTTGGATGGTTCATAAGCTCATATTAATCTCAACCCATATAGATGACCCCAACCTACCAAGACAAACCCCAACTCACTTTAACGAACCCTAATTTGCTTGGCAAGCCTCAATATGCCTGGACAAACCTCAACTTGAGAAAGTGCACAAGTATACTTGCTTATGCTTTTCAGATGTGTTAGAACCTAGCCGCACTAATCCCATACAAAGGTTCCATGCACACTTACATTGATTTAGAAGTAACTAATGAATCAAAAACACGTGGACAAAGTTATTAATATAAATATATTAACAATATAATTTTAAGAGAACTCTTGCAACCATCTCTAGCTAATCCTATATAGGATTCTCTCAAACACTAATCATAGCATAGCTTAAAATATAAAATCATATAAATTAATTACTATTTTTTACATTTAAAAAAAAAAACAGTAATGTTTATATTTTATTTGTCTAGAATTATTGGCCCCTCTAATTTTTTAATTTAGTTCAGTTCCTGGTCTCACTTAATCAGTTTTAGAATATATTTAATAGACATTACATCAGTATCCTAAACGTTTTGAATCATGCTATTTAACACGGTAGGTTTTTTGCACAACTAAATTCTAAATTTATGTGTTAATTTTCATGCTTCATTCATTATTAAAGAATAAGAACTAAAAAGAAAATATAACTATATAGTGCTTAGTATATCAATCGTTTCGTTCCCTCACGATTTAATTTAGTTTTTTTTATCCAACCCTCACGGCTATTGCCGTGACAAAGTTATTTTTCCTAAGGTTTCACATCAGTATTTTAAGATTCATTTAATCATAGAGCAAAAAATTAAGAGTGTCAAACTGACCAACTCGAAATGGCATGGCCTATGAAAAATAAAAGAACAACGCGACTTGGCCTGCTAAAACTTTGGCACGGTATGTACAACACAACCCATGAATCTAAAATAGTAGTATGGTATGACTAACAGCCGTTGAGCCAGACTGGACTAACACGCGAGTTCGATTCTATTTGAAGGTTCTAAGTTATGGACTTAATAAACCTGAGGGGGTGAATAGCTTATTAGTAACAATTATGACTAATTTTAATTTCTAAATTAATTACAGCGGTCAGACATGCAGTTACGGAATTATTGCAAAAATAAAGAAAAGATGACACACAAATTTTTAGGTAGAAACAACCTAGGTTAACACGACCTAAGAGGAAAACCACCGGTCCACCGAGACCACCTAACCTGTCCTACTATGAAAAAATAAATGTTCAAGTACAAGAAGTCTTAGACTAACCTTACAGTGATAACGCCCTTATGTACTCTACTTACGAGCCATCGCTCTTTTTTCAAAGTCTCTTCAAGGTAGGTGAATGGATCTGGACCAACGCTTCGAACAACTCTTCTAAAACTCTCGAACACGTTCATGGAACAATCTGAAAGGTTAGCACAAATAACACAAGTGCAATACGTGTTCCAAAATAGACTAATGCAATGAACAATCCTATCAATCACTTCAGTTAGATAATCAGATGAAAGTAGAAGCAAATTGAAAATCTAAAACAAATATAATTTAAGCACATATCCGTATTCAATAATTCATAATATACTAAATAAGGCTTAAATCTCACGTATTCATGCAAATATAATAGATCAGAAATCAAAAGATGAAGCAGGCATGAAATAGCATAGATGAAAAATATGGAGAAGAATCTAAACCTTGCACATGAATCATAAAATCAGCAAGTATTTATTAATCAAGCGCATGGACTTCTATTCATAAGCAAACTGTTATGTATTGTGGAATCCTGATCGAAATATGTCACTTATTGATGTGTCAAAATATCATTGGTAATTGAGGGCTGATTAGGGTTAAAAATTGCGTGTAAAAACCTAATTACAGGCTGTGGGATCGATCCGTCTATTAAAAAAGTTACGCCAGCGAGACTTTGGATCGATCCAACACACATGGGGATCGATCCAACCTATAGGGGGATAGATTCGTCTCTCCAGACGTCAAAAATAAATTGCGCAGATTGAACACGATCGGTTGAGGATCGAAATGGGATCGATCCAGATGTAAAGGGATCGATCCAGCTCAGTAAAAACTCTCCATTCAATTTTACGCAGCGAGGGGAGGATCTATATGAGATCGTATGAGGATCGAACTGTACTGGGATCGATCCATCTCAAGGGGGATCAATCTAGCTATCTAAAAAGGCTCATAAAAATCATTTAGAATATCATAAATTAGTCAAATAAAAGCCTATATAAAATATACTTAGATATGTATGCAGGTTACCTGAATATTAATCGTTTAAGTGTTGTAACCATTTTGAGAGCTATGATATTGCGAAATTTGTTGGGAGAAGTCTAATAACTAAAACAATACATCATAAAAATTATGTCCAAAAAACTGTCTAACACTCGTGAACCTCACACTATTAAAACTACATTATGCATAAATTAATACCAAATGTGTGTGCACTTGGTGAATATTGTTAGATTAAGAATAATGTCGGCCAAATATGTATAAGAAAAAGTCCATTTACAATAACTTATTGTAGAATAATAATTTATTTGGCACATAATGATAGGATAAGAAAAAAGTAGGGCTGATTGTATTAGCTAATGAATAACGATCACATAAGTTATTCTAGATCAACTTGATGCAAATAAAAGTGCTCTATCCACAGGGGCAACAGGTTAGCATGACTCGTTAATTAACATGCTTAGCCATATGCTCCAGCAAAAGAATAATAAATAAATTAAAAAAAAAAGAAAAAAGTCCTAATGATCTCATAATTTTTATTAAATAAATACAATAATTTTATAATTATTGCGTTAGGTACGAAAGATTCTGTAATTTTTTAAAATGAGCATTTTAGTCCCATAATTTATGAGTTAGATACTATAAGGCAAGTTATTATAAAAAGTAAGCAATTATAGTTATATAATTTTCTTAAATAAGTACTTCTAGTCTAATAAAAGTATTAAAGTTGAGGACTTTTAATTCCTAATTTTTATAGATAATTAAAATATAGATAATCAATTTAAAAATTATGAAATTAAAGTATTTATTTATATATAATAACAAAATTATTATAATATATTTTTAAAAATTATGTTATTTAATATTTAATATAATAATTATAAAATTAAATTGTTTAAATTAAATAATTATATATCGTAGTGCCGAACTTCCTAAAAAGAAATCGCTCATTTGGTTACGACATAAAGACATAAAGTGAGAGTACTGTATTTCCTTCGTAGAATAAAGAATTACAATGCAGTCAATGTCTAAAATTAATTAATTTTGAATTTATATTTTTCGAATTGAGTTCTAGTGTGATCAGTACTTGTAATAGAATTTATCCACATACGTTAACCAAAAAAAAGGAAAGGGGAAAAGAAAGAAAGAAAGAAAAAGTAAAGGAAAAACAAAAAGTAAAGAGAAGAAGGAAGGAAAGTAAAAAAGTTAAACAAAGTGCTAATTTATAATCAGGTTCATAGGGATTAGATCAAGATAATCACCTCTGGGCTTCCACCTTAAACAAAGTTAACAATAATACTATATTAATACTCCTGCAACTAATTAAATCATTAACTTTGTTAAATTAAATGTTTAGCTGGCAAAAAAAAAAAAAACTATAAATATTTTTAGCTAAAATGAAGTATTTATAGATGATACTTCAACGTAAATTACATTTTATCTCTAGTTAAGATCAAAAGGGTACAAAAAAATTAGAGAAATTATCAAAAATAACACCCCTAAAATTTATAGTAATAAAACTAGCACCCCAATAATATTGAACGTTCAATTTGAACGTTAAATATTAAACTTATCTAAATTGTCGTCGTTCAATTCTAATTGAATGGGTGTTAAAAAAAAATGACATATTAATCATTTTTTTAATTGTGAAAAAATAAATTTAAATACAAATAGTGCTAGTTTTATTATTAAATATTTGAGTGCTGTTATTTTTGTTATTTTTTCAAAAAAAAATTATTAATAAACTCCCGTACGAAAATATAGCCAAGAGCAATAGTTTGAGGAGGAAGTGCTCACGGAAAAGAGATCACCAGTAATATTTTTGATATATCGTTAATGATTTATAAATACGTGAAAAAAAAAAAAAATTTACATTTGTGTGACAAGAGTCTACACTTCTATAAACTTTTTCTTATGTATTTATTGCATATAAAAAATGACACACAAAAATTGGACTCGTGTTTGTGTTGGCTATATAGTACAAGAAATAATGATATTTGAAGGAATTTCTTTTTCAGTTTGTTCTCTTCTTTTTCTTCACTTTTTTTTTTTTTTGTTTTTTTATTATTTTTTAGCTGTGTCTCTCTCTTTCTTTTTTTTTTTTCCCATTTGTATTTACACTTTAATTTTATAATTTTTTTTATAGATATTTGACAGTTGAAGTCATATCATCACAAGAAATATAGTTTTTTTTTTCTTCCATATAGAAGAATACTATATGTGACAATGCAGTAAATAATGATATTATTTTAATAATTCTAACAAAACAAAGCTTAAAAGAAGTAAAAGTTTTTCACAACAATTCTTATACATTAGATATTGTTGTATATTATGAAAGTATTTTTGCAACATCTTAAAAGATGCATTTTCTAGTGCAATAAAAAGTAAAAAAAATTGTAATGCATATTATATCAAATAAAAATTGCACAAATATGCAAAAATTTAACATTATAATATATGGATTTAAATTATATTAGACACTCAATTTAATATACATGAACGTTTAATTTAAAACTATATGTATTTTTTTATTTTAAATTAAAAATAATATTTTCTAATTTTAAAATTTTAAAAATATTCAAAAAAAAAAAAAAAACTGACCATTAATTTTAATAATTTTTTGTGAATGGAATTATTTTGATACGAAGGAAAGTTACATAAATAAATTAATATTATTTTAAGTAGAAATTGTTTTGCTGAAAACATTCTTATCTAACTATATTATACAAGATATCATTTAACATTATTAATTATTATATAACTTAATACAACTCTATCCGATAAGAGTATACTTATATATCTATTATGTTGTAAGAAATATTGATCAAAAGGACGAAATTACAGTACAAATGAAACATCTGTTTCTTACGAGTGGCAATAACACTTCAAAAATTAAATATTTGAGCAATATTAGTTGTTTTCAAATTAAGAACAAACCTCATGTTAACTCACAAATTGATTTAAAATTAACTCAACTTCACTCACGGTTTGATCAAATCTCAATAAATCTCTCAAAGTCTCACTCAAACAAAACATATTTCGTTTAATTTAAAAAAGCAAATAAATATCAATTTATATCAGTAAACTTAAAATTGTCACAAACTTGTGAAAAAAAACAAATTTTCTTAAATTAATTTACACAGTACATACACAAGTCTAACATACGTTTAATAGCTATACAAGAATTGAAACAGGAATATAACTAAAACAAGGAGATAGTAGAGAGTGAAATGTAAACAAATTTAGGCCTGTTTGTTTGTCTTTTTGGATCTTGTAAAAGTGCTTTTGATATTTAAAATGTTTTTTTTTTTTTTTTTACCAAAACATTAGAAATTTTTCAAAAGCACTTTTAAGACTCATAAAACACAATTTGTGCTTATTAACGTAAGCAAATTTAATACCCATGCCTGAATTTTTTTCTTTCTTCTTTTTTTCGTCCTTTCTAAAATAGGTTATGTTTGATATCCTTAACCCTTGGTTCTAATAATAGTGATAGTGCCTCTGCCTTGGGTGTGAATTTTGGTAAGAGCCACCACAGCTTTACCAGAGATGCCAGAAGAGCCTTGAGGAGACACGCATGACCGACAAGCAAAATCACCAACAGGATGTCTAACTGGTCTTGTTGGTGGCATCAAGATCCTCTCATTTATATCACTTAAAGTCACATCACCTTCTATTCCTCCAGGCTTCACTACTGCAAATGGATATACAACGCTTGTGCTTGTGCTTGTCCTTGTGCTTGTGCTACTACTACTCATCATCATTCTCTTTTTTTTATTATTGTTATTCCTTATTCTGTTATTGTTTCCATCATAACCTGTTCAAAAATATTTATTTGAATTAACCAAAAAAAAAAAAAAATATATATATATATATATATATATTTGCCATATTATTATAAAAATAAATAAAACAATAATTGAAACATTATTTATTTATAATATAAAACTAAATTTTTTATTTTCAAAAACATTTAATTGCTCTTACATTAGCATTAAGCTTTTTTTCGCTCTCAAAATAACAGTTCCCTAATTTATAGATAGTAGATTGTCACACTAATTAATGAGTTTGAAACTCAGGTGCTCTTTTAATTTATTAAAGTGTATATTTAAAATTGTAAGATCATATATGTTGGTATTTGTAAAGCTTTACTTTAACGAAGGAAATTGAAATTTTTTTTTAATTATATAATATAATATTTTTTATATATAAAATTTTATTTTTATTTTTTTTCTTAAAAAAAATATATGTTCATTTTTTTTATAAGATAAATAAATAAATATTTTTAGCTTTAGAAGAAAATAAACATATACTTTTCACTGAAGTAGTTAAAAATAAAATCAGTTAAATAATTAAGTCATTTATATACTTGAAGAAAAAAAAAGGATTATTTCACATCATGAGATCCAAAACGAATAGTATTATATGCATTAAGTTATAGTATACATCAAATAATATGTTAGATATTTATTAAATATAAAATTAAAAATTGAAGATAATTAAGTTATATGAGATCTTTACTAATAACAAAATAATTAAATTATATCGTATAAAGTAATATAAATATTAAATTACAATAAATAAAATATATTTTTATCCCAAAATCATAGGCGTAGGCTGGCCTCCCCAAGTCGAATACAACTTTTGAAAATTAACCATCCCTGGGCATGACTTTTTAGAGACAATTATGTCTTTTCAATCATTCGGAGCACTTAAATAATTAATTATTATTTTTTAAAATTTATTCGTTTCAAATAAATAACATTTTTTTTTTAAAGTTTTTATATATTTTTTAAAATAAAAAACGCTTAAGCAATTACTGATTAAAGAAGTTGTTTTATCAAATGTACTTCAAAAATAAAAATAAGAAATAATTACTCGACCTACATTTCATGCTCTGTCATATTTTAAAAACAATAATTGTATCAAATTGTTAAAAAAAGTTCGATAAAATAAATTGTTAAAAAAATAACTAGTAGATTTAAATACTATAATGACCCACCTTACTTTCTATTATTTATGCAGGATATATAATAGCGTAGTGATGTACAAATACTTTAATTAATGTTTTAATTATTAATTTAATATAAAATTAAAATTATAAAAATAATATATTAATAAAAATTAATTAAATTATATTATATAAATTAATATATAAATTATAATAAAAATATTTTTATTTACAATTTATAATAGTAGTTAAGGGTGTAAATTTCTAATACGATTTAATAATACGACACAGATAAAAATTTTAATAAGAATTGATTAATAATTTTTTTATATCTTTAAAAAAAAATTATTTCTTATTATTATAAATAGGTAATACGAAAAAAAAAGTTAAATAAATTTTTTTATATCTCAACTATTACATAATTAATGTTAAAATATAAAGCAAATACAACACTATATATATATATATATATATATAAAGTATAATAAAATATATATATAAATTATATAATATCTACAAATGATTGCCACTCCTAATTAGCAGTGCTAATAGTAATCAGTTACACGGCACATACTTGAGAATAATTTATAAAACCTTCATGTAGACCAGTTGGCTGATCGTATTAGATGCTGACTCATGTATAACGCATTATACCACACTAATTTGCCTACATCTTTCTTAAAATTTGTTTAAAAAATTGGATTAAAATGAGTGATTTGATTAAAAAGTTGTAATTATTTAAGATAAAAATATTTTAAATAGTTTTAAGTAATACTTTATTAATTATATAAAAAATATATACATTCAAAATTATTTTTTTCAAAAATAAATATTGCATATTTCTTTTAAAAATATTAATAATATTTGTTAAAATTTTGACAGCATCTTAAAAAATTATCAAACACCTTAATTAAAAGATATTTTGGGTAATTAGCAACCACTTTTGACAAAAAGAAAAGTAGTTCCAAACATACACTATAATTCACTAATGCCTAATCATATACTAAAGTGTTAGGCATGTAATACGTGATTATTTGAATTTAAAAAAAAAATATATATATATATATATATATATTTTTTTTTATATTTTTTTAACAAATATTAATTAAAAAAGAGGCTAACTACCTGCTGAGTGGTCTGTAAGGAGTATGGTATCTTTGTCACAAAGAAACTTAGTGTTGGCTGAGTCTTTATAAGAAGATGAAGAGTAATTGTCAAGATCAGATAACACTGATTTTGTATGATCTTCTTCAGGTGTGTTTATATCTTTAACAACTGTTCCTGAGTACTCCTCCCTTAGTTTGCATATTGGTGACGAAAAGTCCTCACCTGAATGAAAATTAATTAGAGTGTAAATACAAAATATATAAAACAAAAACGAATGTTACACATATCCTTTTAGAACAGAGCATATTTATTATTATCTAGATTTTTAAAGACTCAAATAACATATAGTAATAGAATACTAGTATTCTTAATTACCAGAAAATCCGTTGAACCCATTAATCATAGGATTGAAATTCTCATAATCTTCCCAATTTGAATTCCAGTAAGACTACACAAAAATATGAAATTAATATCAGTAATTTAATTTGAAAAGATTAAAAAAAAATTAAAGTTAATTAAACCAAAGAAGTAATTTAAAAGAAAATAATTGAAATTGAAATAACCTTTTCAAGAAGACGAGTAGAGTCATTGATAATCTGGTGATCATTGATGGTATTATAAAGAACAAAACGTCTTCGTTTAGACCTCTCATTGAATTCAACCAAAGCATCTTCTAAGTAGCCAGTTGAGAAATCGCAGTTGAGAGATGACAAAAATGACCCATTATTGCTATCTATATCTGCACCACATGATTTACAAACTAATAAATCAAAAAAAAAAAAAAAAAATTAAACTAAAAGATGAGAGAGTATATATAAGAAAAGTACCAGATGGAATTATGTCTCTGTTGAAAACTCCAAGGTTATTGTGGAAATCCCAACCTAGGGAAGAGTTGTTAGAAGAACAAGCCATGTCTTGAAGCTCGCCCATTCTATGGAATTATGGGGTTTTTAATGACTTTATAATAATAGTGTATTTATAAGGTGGGTGACAGCATAGGTGTCTATGTAATTAAATTAGTGGGGTTCATATATTTTTTTTTTATATATAAATATTTTGTAGCAATATCTGTTTTTTTATGAGATAAATTAAGAAAAAAAAGTTTTAGTGATTCATTAATCCTATAAATATTAGATTAGGTACCAAAAATTTCTTAATTTTTCAAAATAAGTCATGTAATTTATAAATTAGGCCAATAAATTCTATTATTATAAAAAGCAAATAATCTTGTTAAATAATTCTTTTAAACTAAGCAATTTTTATCCAATAAAAGTATTAAATATGAGAACTTATAGTACCTAATTTTAAAAATAATGGAACTATAAGTGTTCAATTTAAAAATTATTTGATTAAAATACTTATTAAGTACATAATATTAAAACTATTGTGACATTTTTTAAAATATATATCGGATTTTAGTGCCCTATATAATAATAATTATGAAATTAAATTAAATAATTATAAGATTTTTAATGTCAACTTTCAATAAATTAATATAATAAATTATGTCAATTAAAACAATTTAATCTTTTTTAATGGTGGTTTAATCATTCGATTATTTTTTAAAGTTTTGTTGTTTTTATTCTATTTTTTAATTAATTTAAAATAGTTATTGTTTTTGCTAAATATAATTTATGTAATTGACATTTTAATAATTATTAAAAATTATGAAAATAAAAATAAAAATTAATTAGTTGTTATTAAATTGCCATATTTTTATAACAAAATAAATAAATTATTCAAAAAAAAAAAAAATTAACAAAAAGATTAAACTGTTTCTTTTTGATATAACTAAGAGATTTATGCTTTTAATACACTTCTTTTATTTACGTTTTGAAGTAACTTAATTCTTTTGTTAAAAAAAAAAAGTGGCATAACAAAAATAAATTATATATATTTTATGTTTAGTTTTCTCTCACATTTGTTTTACTATTATTAAAATATATAACAATAACTATAAAATTAATAAAAAAAAATAATAATAATTTATTTATTTATGTTATTACTTTTTATAACAAAATTACTAAATTATTAAAACATAAATAAAAAAAAACTAATACAAATGACATAAGTATGAAGTATTAGTAATTACGGAAGAAAAAAAACAAAGTAGCAAGTATTAGTTCATTTTTGTGATATCTCAAATATGTTACATGACAATATTTTATTAAATAGAATTATGTATATTAAATTTTACTTATTAATATGAAAAAATGGAGATATATTGAATTTTGAATATAATATGGGAAAAGAGGATTATTTGAGAAGAAGCAGTCAGTCAACTCTCTAGGTAGAAAGGAAAAAGAAGTGGGTGATAATTAATTTCTTGGGATTCTGGAAATGGGTTTACTTTTTTCATTATTAAATATTTAATTATTAGTTGGTATTGTAATTTGTAAATGTGGGGGACTAAATAATTACAAATGTTATCATATGATGTTGTTGTACATCATTCATAATAAAGGGGGGTTGGGTTAAAGCATTGGAATATAAGAAAAAGAGACAATTCAAATTTCAGCTTTTTCTTTTTGTTTCTTTCCTTCTCTTATATGGTTTCCAACCGTTTGTTTACTCTTTATACAACTTTCTTTTGTTTTTAAAATCTTCTATTCCATTCAAGTCATATCATTCATTGTGATATCTACTTCAAATCTTTCTTCTTCTTCCTTCCTTCCTTCTTTTCAAAATTAATATTTTACATTTTTTATTTTTAATTTAACTTAATTTAAATATTACACATCGTTTAATATTAAATTTTAATAATTATTTAAAATAATTTCAACAACAATGTTTAGCTAGATGGGTCCAACGATTTGGCATGCTGATTGGGAATTTCGTATTCTTCTCAACAGAAATACTCAAATATTATTTTTATCACTAATATTATTAAGTTTTCTTCATTTTAACTCTAATATTTGTTTTTTTTTTTCTTTTTCTTTCAAAGATAGTACTACTATTTATTTTCCCTTATTGGGGTACAAATTCCAATCGAGAAAGAATTGAAGAATAATAAATGTGGATACACAATGTGGGTGGGACCACCTTTGACCTTTTTTTTTTTTTTTTGATTAATTTAATTTGAATATCCGATTACTGTTTCGCATGTGTTAATGACCAATGTTAACGTTTAATAGTTTCTTTACTAATCTATTCTGTATGATTTTTTTTAAGAAAATAGAGATAATAAAAAATATGGAGAAAATTTTACCTTTGTATTAAGACTTTTGATTCCTCCAAATCTCCGTACTCTTTTATTGATATCAACATAAGCTCCAAAATAAGTAAAACGATAAAATTATTTTATATATTTTTTTTTATTTTTTTAAAAATACCTGTAAAAATTTATTTTTTTCATTAAATAAAGACATTTATAAAACTACATCTTATCATTATTGTTTCTTTTGTTATAACATTTTATTTACAATCGATACATTCATTTTTAAATCTAAAGACGCAGGGACGTACCCAGAAATACTTTTCTAGAAGGGCTGATATATATATAAAATTTTTTTTTTTATTCATAATATCAAGAATTATAGCTAACATTGAAAAAATAATATAAACTTAAAAAATAAACAAAAAAAATTTTATTTAAGTTGTGTCCGACGATACTTTATAACATAAAATTCATCAATTATCAAATCAGATTCAATTTTTTCTGTAAACTCTCTTTCAATATAGACAATCATACAATCTTGAAGAAATTCCTCTTCCATTTTATTTCGAAGTGATGTTTTAATGAGTTTCATAGCTAAAAATGCACGTTCCGTAGTTGCTGTAGAGACTGGAAGGGTCAACACCAAACAAATTAATCTATCAATCAGATAGTATATCTGTGACTTTCCTGTTCTAACTAGCTCTTCACACAATTTAGATAGAGAATGTATGTTTCAAAAATCTAAGTGTTGTACAACAGTAATCTCATAGAATTTTAACTGACGTTTTAAATAACATATTTAATGTAATAATGGTGAATTGTTATGAAAAAAATGAGTGTTAAATACATATAAATTTATGATTAAATAAGCACATAAATTAATAATTATATAATATTTATCGATCAAACGTTTAAAAGCTATAATTTTTATGAATATATAATACATAATTATTGATACGAGTATAAATTGAAATATAAATATTTTAAGTATTTAGTATTTTTAAAGAATAATATATAACTATAATAATTTTATTTTTTTTATAAAAAGAAGATATCAAATGCACACGGTTGTAAAAACAAAAAATAAAGCAATAATCAATAAAAAGCAGATAGCAGAGCAATTAAAGCGGCAGCAGTTAACAAAGCAATGAAAGGCAGACCAATTGAAAGTAATAATTTAATTAGGGTTATAATTAATATAATATATTAAATTATATTTATATTATAAATATTTATTAAAAAAATTAAAAAAATTAAAAAAATTAAAAAAAAAAAAAAAAAAAAAAAAGCTGTCCGGGCTGAAGCCCGGTACAGCCCAGCCATACGTCCGTCTCTGTAAAGACGTGGATTCATTTCTATCTTTAATGCAATAAAGATATTTATTGTCCTTGCTCTGCTTTTTTGCTAACTAGCAAAATTCTTATTTAGTTTCTTGAGAAAACAATAAAATTAGTATTTTTTAAATTTATAATAATAAAATTAATATTTTTTATGTTCAAATTTATATTTCTACAATTAAAAAAAAAAATTAATATGTCATTTTTCTTTGAACACCCATTCAATTAGAATTGAACGACTACAATTTAGACCCATTCAATATTTTACATTCAATATTATTGGGGGTGCTAGTTTTGTTACTATAAGTTTAGGAGTGTTATTTTTGGTAAATTTCTTAGTTTCTTTAGTATCGTTTAACTCATTGCAACTAAATGACATCTCAAAATTAATCACTTTTTTAATATCTTTTTAATTAATTTTTAAATTATTTTGAAAAATTATTATGATTTTACTTGTAAAATAATTTACTTATATTTCTAAAAATTTGTTTATTTTTTAGTTTTTTAATAAATTTAAATCAGCATTATTACTTGTTTTTGATTTAATGTTTATTCATTAAAATTTTTTTCTGATAGAATGTTAAATTGTTCGGCTATTTTTATTAAAGATACCATTTTTATTTTAATTAGATGATATAAACTCCTTAATTTTTCTTTATCCAATCCATAATTGTTAACTTTTAGTTTATATGCAACTAACGTTTTGATGAGATGTCATTCATAACATTTATTTTTGAATATGCAATTTTTTATTTATAATTATTATATTTATTTCGTGAATAAATTTTCACCTGGAATATTGTTATATATGTTGATATATTAAATAATTTATAATAATAAATGATATTGTTATTTTCTTATTTGAACGTCTATCAGTATTATTGAAATATTTTTCAATATAAAGCTCCAAATCAAATAATACGAAGATTAGAATAAAAAGTTATGATCAAAATTGAGCTGTTTGTTCATAAATTCTCGGAAAAAAAATGTAGATAAAATTATTTTTTAATTTCTTTGATATTTTTTTGGTTGATTTTGTTGATCTTATAATAATAATTAATATAAATTAACATTATTGAACCAACATATAGCATACATATTTACATTATTGTCCTTTTATTATGTTTTACATTTTGTCTATGTCTTTCCAGATCTTCCGGTCCTGTTCTTTTTCTGCCGTCTTTCTCTTTCATCTATTATGTCATCGTCGTCCGTCCTTGATCCTATTCTCGTCCGAACCAATCAGCTGTTTGAAAATCCAAGTCTTCTTCATTTTTGCCCCATTCTGCTGATTCTAGTCGCTGACATCATAGTAAAAACAGAGAATGAAAGGAAAAGGATAGATTGTCACAGTAGTCCTCAATGTTCACATGCATTGTGAAGCTTGTGCAATACATTAAGAAATGAAGAGAATGAAAGGTGTGTGAAAGATTATTCTTTTCTTTTTTATTCTATTTAATTTTTTCCTTGAAAAATCCAAACATATTATAATTTATTTATTAACCTCTGCTCCATTTGGTTCTTGCGAATCAAGCTTCCAATTTTTTTATAAAAAAAAACTCTTCTTTTTTTTTTTTGTAATTAATGAGCTTGTTGAGTTGGGCATTGGGTAATTTGTTTGATTCCATTTGAAAGGTAGTTTATATTTGAAGTATTAGCTTATATATATGTATGCAATACTTTATATACATTTATATCTTTATTTATAAATTTATAATTCTTTTTTTTTTCCCACCCAAGTCTGGTCCTTATAACTGTCATACTATAATCACTTGCCTTATGTTTCTAGTAATAGTGTTATGCTAATATAAAATCATACTTTCTTGTATATAAAATTTTACATTAATTTTTATTTTTGTATGTAATATGTTATATTTGTGAACTAAAACTATTACATTTAATCCTATCTATGTGTGTAACATGTTACATTCGCGAACAAAACTGTTATATTTATTTTTATCTTTGTATGTAACATGTTATATCTACCTCTATCTTTGTATGTTATATCAACTATATTTTTATATGTATAATATTACATTCATCTCTAGTAGGATTGCTGGAGCTCTGATAAGGATGTAATATGTTACATTGAACTTTACCTTTGAATGTAACATGTTATATTATTTTTCTGACGGAGATGAGGTGAGATAACTAACAGTGCCTTCTAAAGATGTAGTGGGTAAGTGTTAGTTTAGGGGTGAATAGAGCAGATGGAGGATAAAATGAAACGGGGAGTTAAATTACTAGTTTAAAACAAATTATAATATTTGTATAAAAACAAACTATTTAAGGCAAATTCTGACAATTTAATGCTATGATCATGTTGTTGACAGCAAGGGGTGATTGACCTTGTTATTCACTAGCCGAGAAAGCTACACCCATATACGAGCCACTGTCCGACGTGACCTTGGTCATGCTATATGCTCCTCCTTCTTACTATCCATATTTAATAAAAACTCATCAGGACCTTAGACCCCCAATGCTTATGTTGATGAGATGCATGGAGTGCAATTGTGTTTGAAAGAATAGAGATATAGCACCTAACATTCAACAATGGTGACCACATAATGTCGGGAGTTATCACTTATAGGTTGTAAGTTATAAGTTATACGTGGTAGGTGTATATGTCTGCATATTATAGGGGAAAGAAAAAGATTATTCTAATATCTTGGTGATTATCCTCATCACTTTCTAGTATAATTAGATATCGATCACAATTATCTTGTTCCCTTACACTACTACAAGATCAATATGGTTATGTTTTTCCACTTAAATTTTCAAAAACAGACCCTTTATTTGCTACAATATCAATATAGTTATCGTGACAACACCTTTGTCCAGAACTAGGTATCTTCGTGCAACATATTAGAGCACCACCAGTTCGACCCATATGTATATAGTGTTGATCATGATTAATTTGTAATCTTTTTCAGTATGTATTTTAGTATTACAGTGTGTGTTTTAGTAGTCCAATGAGTCTCATTCACTTGTTTTCTCTTGAATTATCTTGTAGCAATATAAATAGATGTGACTCTAGCTAAGAAAAAAAGAAATAAGAAAGCTATCTTGTATTTGAACTTTTGTTTAAATAAAAGCACATTTTTATCCTCAACAAAGCATCAGCTTTATTTGTTTAAATAACTACCTTGATTCATCAGCTTCCATTCTAATGCTTTATTTTTTCTAACACCAAATCAAATTACAATCTGTGATGGAGAATAGTTGAAGACTATGATTAATGGGGACACTCAAAACCTATGGAAAGTATTCACAAATGGTCTGATGAAAGATGGAAGGCTCAAAGAAAATGTGGTGAGAAATGCTCAAGCTTTGAGGAATATACAAAAAGGAGTAAGTCTATATATCCCATGGTAGTTGGAGTTTAAAAAAGGAATGAATTCAGACGAAATGACAAAGTAATCTCAATAAAGTTACAAACACATCAATAATCTATCAATGAAGAAGACAGAGAAGGTTGATGTTAAATAATTAAAATCACATGGAAAGGATTTGAGCAATTTGGTTATCCCTTGCACATTTGATTAAACTTCGTGGAGCTTCTAACTCCAAAGTTTAGCATATGACTTGAATGTATGAATAAAGACTAGTAATTGTTTTTATATTAGATTAGTCTGAAATACAAGTTTTTGCACTTTTTGCATGCTTTTGAATCCATTTTTATTGCTTATCGACAAGGCTAGAGAAAACTTGAATTTACAGCATTTATCTTCATCTCTTCCAGCATTTAAAAGTTGCTGCTAAGGCCAAGTGATTAAATATTGCATGCATGCATGCTTACAGCGTTCTAGAAAATGTTGTTAGTGACAAAATGCAGTGCAACTCAAGTAATGTTGAGATAATTGTCGTCATTTATCCTTTACCAAGTAATATGCTCTGACACAGCACACTCTTTCCTACTTAATGGGACCTATGAGATTATGCCACATGACAAATGGTTAAGATTGAAAACAATAATAATTTAATTGAGTTTATACCCTTTTATCTTTTATGAGTCTTTTTACGGAGGGAAGTAAAATCATTCTCCAGAGCTCTAATTGCAATATTTGTTTTCTCTATCTCTCTCTTATTTGTAATATCCCTTCCTACTCGACGCTGCCAAGTAACACCAACGGGGAAGATTTAAAAGGATTTTACATCAAAGGTCAAAAGTTACAAATAAAGATGGGGAAAATCGACTACTTCTTTGCAATTAGTCCACTGCTCTTGTTGCTTAATTTTATCCTAGTCATCTTCTTTTTGAAGTAAAGCAAAGGCATCAATGGCCTCGACAAGTTCATTCTTTGTGAGCCGATTGTAGTTCATCATCCATTTCTTCTGTTGTTTATTAGTTTCCTTTTCAATGTGTGCATGTTCAGTATGCTTTTATTTTTTAAATACTAGTTTTGATTTGAAGAATATTTTTGTCAAATTTCGATTCTAATTTTTTAGATCAGATCTGCTTGGATGAATTGCTTCATAAAATGGATTTGAGTTTATAGAGAGAGAGAGAGATGGAGATGAATGTAAGAATGAGTGACATATTGGCAAGTCAGTCCAGAAAATCTTTGGAGAAAGTAATGATCGAGTAATGGGATGAAAAGACCAATGCATTCAATCTTAATGCTTCTGTAAATGTTACAGAATTATTTGAATATTTTGTACACTTAACACAAATATTATGTTACTTGAAATTATTTCAATGAGATTATTAACTATTATTATAGGAGAAATTATCTTCTTCTTCTTCTTTTTTTTTTTTAGTTTGACCGCAATATAATGTTTTGTAATGTACACATAGTTATTTAGAAATTTGTGGACACTTTAAAGCTTAAAAGTTTAACTTGAATTTTGTTGTTTTTTTTTTTTTGGGTCAAAATGAACTTTTGTCGTTGTTGATGATTATTATTATTATTATAATTTTTGAAGCACTTATTTCATAATTCAGTTAAGGTTTTTTGAATAAATAAAATTAGTAAAATCATTTTTAGGTTGTTCAAGAAACCGTGGAAGCTAGTTTCTATTAACTACCGATTTGGTCCGATATATTATATCACACCGGATAAACCGAACTGGTAGACCATTCTAATTTAAATAATTAAAAATAAATAAAATATCCCACAATGGAGATGAATATAAGAATGAGTAGTATATTGGCAAGTCAGTCCAGAAAATCTTTCTACAAAGTAATGAGTCTTGGGATGAGAAGAACAATTGATTCAATCTTATTTTGTACAGTTTATAGAAATATCACGTTACTTAAAATTATTTGAATGAGATGGTTTTATTATTATAACTATTATTATAAGAGAAATTATCTCTCTTTAATATGACTGTAATATAATGATGTTTTAATGTGCACATAATTACTTCACTACCACAAAACTGGCATATGGTCACGGTTAAAAACCGTGACTGTAGACCTATGGTCACGGTTTTAAAAACCGTGACCTAAGAAGGAGAGACCATAGACTATGACCTATGGTCACGGTTAAAAACCGTGACCGTAGATATATGATATGGTCACGGTTATTCATAGACCGTGACCAATTGTTCACTTTAGGTCTCGATTTTTCAAAAAACCATGACCATATGTAATACCTATGGTCTCGGTCTTTGTAAAGACCGAGACCTTATACAATTCTATGGTCTCGGTTTTTTCAAAAACCGAGACCATAGGTAATGTTCATTTCGTGATATTTCGGCACTTTTGGTCTCGATTTTTCAAAAACCGTGACTATAGGTAATGTTCATTTCAAAATAATGGCACCTATTTTTAGCATTTTAATAAATTTAAATACCTGTTTTTTCAATATTATAAATGCAACATTCATATCCAAAAATATATTATTGAAACTAATATAGCGATTACATTTCATGCGATCCGAATTAGATTTAAATTATAAATATTAATGCCCAATTTGTTTCAAAATTAATGACACATTATAGAGTGTCATATAATAATTACAATACTAATAATTAAACGGGGTTTTATGCATCAGCAACTGTCAGTCTTAAACCACGGGATTCTAACAGAGATGCTGCAGCCAAACAACTCTGAACTGCTGTTCCATATCCCAAAAGTGCTACTCTTTCCCCTTCAATCAATATCCTGCCTTTTCCAACCTGAAGTTCAAAAGTTTTACCAAACATAATAATATTAACTGAAACTATCTTATATAGGCTTGAAATTGCAACTATTTTGCAATATTAACTCGGTTACACAGCTTGGTAACTTAGCAAGAAATGAGATAGTTATAATGTGAAGCCTGAGTTCACCTTAACATTAATGTGCAAAAGTGAAAAGGCATTTTACTTGATTGCAGTAGAACAGTACTATTGGAAGCTACCTCGATAGGAATGCCTTTATTTCCTGGTGGAAGAGGGACACCAATGCCATTTCCTCTTGGATACCGGAAGCAACTTGGCCTGTCATCTATAGCAGCAGCCGTGGCAACCATGTGGAAAAGCTCTGCCTCATCAGAAGGAGCCATAACCACCATGTTTGGGAGACATGCCATAAAAGTGACATCAAAAGCTCCACAATGTGTCGGTCCATCAGCTCCAACCAATCCTGCTCTATCCATTGCAAATCTTACAGGTAGTTTCTGCAAATCAACATCATGCACTACCTGCAGCAAAAACACGAGGCACTGTCTTTAGAGGAAAATACTCGAGGATCAATCAACTAATAATGACCAAATATAGGATTATTAAAAATTTTGTTGCAGATGATAATGGAAGTAGAAGAAGCCATTGACTTACCTGGTCATATGCCCTCTGCATGAAAGATGAGTAAATTGCACAAAAAGGTTTAATGCCTTCACAGGCCAGACCTGCAGCAAAAGTGACAGCATGTTGTTCTGCTATTCCAACATCAAAACATCTTGCTGGAAAACGGCGAAGGAAGAGGTTCAAGCCCGTTCCACCTCCCATTGCAGCATGTATAGCTACAATATCTTTGTCCTCTTCTGCTTCAGCTATCAAAGCCTCAGCAAAATACGTTGTGTAAGACTGAGTACTAGCAATAGCTTTAAATTGCTTTCCAGTTGCTGGATCGAATTTGGCCACTCCTGCAAAATCACAATCAAGTGAAATTTGCTAAGTTGTTGCAAACTAAAACTAAGCACTTGCAAAAAAAAATTCATGATGTTGTAAGGGAGACACTTGGGGACGGAAAGGAACTAAAACAAGCATATGTAAACTACAAATTTATCCTTTAGAAGACAAAAGCAAGTCCATAAAACTAGTAGATTATACCATGGTACTTGTCTGCAGCTTTCTCAGCATATGGATATCCTCAACCTTTCTCAGTCACAACATGAATTAGAACTGGCCCTGTTGATTTGGTACTTTTAACTTCCTTGAGAATAGCAACAAGGTCATCTATGTTGTGACCATCAACTGGACCTATGTAATAAAGTCCTAGCTCTTCAAATAGTGTTGAGCCAGAACCACTGATCATCCCACGAGCATATTCATCAACTTTAGCAGCTAGTTCATGCACTGAACCACCAAAATCGCAGGAAACAAAATCCAGACTACGTAATCGATATATACTCAAATTTCGAAAAATAAGAAATAAAAAAGAAGCCAATCAAAGTCCCTTTCTAATTTACTCTGAACTTCTAATGCTATTGACCAAGTTGCCAAGTTGGAAAAAATTGGGGAAAACTAAGCCTTTTACACTGTCGCTAGCCGATTCGCTGTCTCATCCCGTCTCAACTCATCCAAACCATCAGACTCCTGCGGCTCGGTCTCCCCAGGCGAAAAACCAAAATCCGGCCGGGGCTTCAGCGACCGTGGGTGGTAGCTCGTGGCTGGTGCAAGGCAGGTGATGGTGCAGCGCGCGGATGGTGGAAGATTATGTTGGCTGCTGCAGATCTGGTGGAAGAGCTCGGCTGGGAGGAGGCACGGCGATAGAGGCTGGAAGTGGGCTGGAGGAGCTCGGCTGGGAGTGGGGTGGACGTTGGCGGCTGGACGTTGGCGGAGACTCTCTCAAGCAGGTACTCGGGATTTCGCCAGTGCGTTATGTGAGTTAGGTTCCTCTTTTTTTTTTTTTTTTTTTTATATATCATAAGGCAGTACTTTAATTTTAACTAAAAAAAAAAAAACTTTGGGTCACGGTTTTAAAAAAACCGAGACTATATTATACGTTAAGGTCACGGTTATTTAAAAACCGTGACTATAAATTTTTTTTGTTTTTGTAACTTCACTTATGGTCACGGTTATTTTAAAAACCGAGATTATATATATACACTATGGTCACGGTTTTAAGAAGACCGTGACCAAAAACCTATAGCCTCGGTTTTTTGTAAAACCGTGGCCAATTTTCCGAGACTAAAGATCAGTTTTGTTGTAGTGCTTGAAAAAAATTCTACACTTTACAGCTTAAATTTTTTAACATGAATTATGTCATCATAGACCAAACCGGTCCCAATAGGATGGTTTTTATTAACTATCAATCCTGTCTTGTTTGATATTATGTTACACTGGATAAACCAAATCGGTAACACCATTCTAATTAATTTAATTAATTAAAAATATTATATTTTAATCATAGTTAATGATTTATGGTGCATTTTACCCTTATCAACAAGTAAAATATTAGCAATAATCCACCTCAAGTTTCAATCCTCTAAATTGAACCACAACATAGAGGCGCCCAATCCACTAGGCCACTATTTGTTTGGTTTATAGAATTGTTTTTAATTTTATATCTTGAACATCATATGTAAAAGTAATACTATTAACATCCACCATATTTCATTAAATCCATATTCCCAAACATATAAAAGCCTTATCAAATTATGAAAAGAATTTGTAATGTCTTACAAATAAACTATATAAATATGAAAAACTATCCAACTCTAAAAATGTTAGAAATAACATAAAATTAAGGAATGTTAGAAATAGAAACATAAGACATCTCAAGATATTTTTTTTTTTACAAGAAATGATATTTAATATAAATAAATTCAAAAATCAAAGCTAAACCTTAAGGAATGAGATGAATTTAGATAATTATTCTCAAAAAAAAAAAAAAAAAAAACTATTCACAAGAAAAGATATAATATATTATAAAATAAGTAATAGAAAAATAAATATTTGTAGCAGATGCAAAATGAAAGTTTAATATACTATTAATTAATAAAAAATTATTATTAAAAAAGCTATTAACAAATTTACAATATATGTTATAAGTTCGAAATTTATTATTAGGACCAACAATAAGAACTTTGGATTTTTTTTAAAAACTAATATTATAGGTGATTATAAGCAATGAAGACTCATCAAGTGGTAACAATGATTGAAGTAAGTGAAGAAATTAAGAAGATATTTTGTCATTATTCTAAAAAATTATTAAAAAAACAACAAAACTAGCACTCCTTAAACTTGTAATAACAAAACTAGCACTCCTTGTGTTCAAACTTATATTTTCACAATTAAAATAAATGATTAATATGTCATTTTTCTTTGAACACTCATTCAATTAGAATTGAACAACGACAATTTAGACCCGTTCAATATTGAATGTTTAATATTTTACGTTCAAATTGAACGTTCAATATTATTAAGGGTACTAGTTTTGTTACTATAAATTTTAGGGGTGTTATTTTTGATAAATTTTTAAAATTATTTGAGTACCATAAATGCATTTATTGCATTAAAAATAAGAAAACTTACATGAACTATGAGTCTGCACAGAGCTTAGAGTTTGCAGACAAGCAATAATCAATGTAGAAACCACTTCCAGAATTGGCGTTGAAGGCATCATTAATGTAGTCGTATTGAATGCCATAAAAAAAAGTTAAGTAAAATAGTAATATCCCACCAATATAAACAAATAACCCTTATATTTATAAAGGAAACTCTCTTTTGTTAGAAGGGGATGTACTAAATCACTCTAGCTCTTATCTAATTTATATTTCTATTTGTATTTTTAAAATGAGTAAAAACAAGACACATTTTGAAGTTACTAGTTCTCTCGATTATAAATTATCTATTTTATGAATATAAATTCATCTTAAAATTTCAAATCAAGTTATCACTTTAGTCCTCAAAAATTAAGTACGGATCTTTTCAAAGATTAGCAGGGACAAAAGAGCTATAAGTTTGGATCTTGAGTGAGACTTAGCTCTTGGTATAAAAAAGAAGATAGTTAAGAAGCGAAAGTATGCGATTGACCCATATTCAGAAACAAATTAATTTACAATTATAAATTATTATACCTTGAATTTCATTAATATTATTGAATTTATATATATATATATATATATATATATATAATAAGAATGGATAAATTAAAAAAAAAAAAGATAATATGAAAAGAAATTATAAAAAAATCAAAAAATTAGGAACATATCTACTTAAAAGTAATATTAAAAAAAAATCCTAAAATTCAAGAAAATTTTAAAAATAGAATTTATCTTAAACAAACTTTTGTTTGATTTAGACATTGATAAAAGATAACTTCAAAAAATATGTGGAAGGTAAAAGATTGTTGAAAATCTACGAGAATTAATTGACTATTTTTTTAAAAATGAAAAAAGATATAATTTAGCAAAAAACCAAAATAAGGAATACTTGAATTTTGAAGCTAGCTTTAAACTAGTAAAAATGGATATAGAATAAAATAAGTAAATTTATAAACTAAGTCGTTAGATGGACAAAAAACTTTAGAATTTTGAACTTGAAAATCAAATATAAAGAACTATTGTTTAACTAGTCCCAATTTAACTTCAAAATCAAGTAGGAACAACTAGTATTTAACAAATTCTATTTTGGTATCAAAGCCTATAAACATATTTAACAAGAAGCCTATAAACAAAACTAATATTTAAAATTAGATATAATCAACCTAACTCAAAGAAAGAAAGAAATGATTTAAAATATTATAAAAAAGAAATAATAAAATTAATATTATTAATTAAAGAAATAATAAAAGAATTACCCAAAAAATATCACAAATAATAATTTATAAAATATTCTTCAATTAGAACGTAAATAAGATTACATCATAAGTAAAAATCTTATTAAAAATTAAAAAATATTTACATGATTACAAATCTTTAATTTAAAGAAATTATTTAGTTTAGTACAAAATACTAAAATTATAAAATATTTTAAGAAAAATTTTACTAAAATATTTTTAGCATATATAGAAATAAAAATAAATAACATAATACTAACACAAGAATAAATAAATACATTAAAAGAAATTTTTGAAAAATTAGAAAATATAATAACACAAAAAAAAATTCAGAAGAATTTAAACTTTTTTAAAAGTTATTTTAGAAAAGTTAAAAAAAGCGTTTTAAAATTATCAAAAGAATTAATAATATTATAAGAAATAAAGAAAATATATTTATTAAATTTTTCGTAAAAAGTGGTTTTGAAAATTATGAATGTTAGGTTAAAAACCCATTATGTTGATAAAAAAGTAAAATTTTATATTATAAAAGACATAATGAAAAAAACCACCTTTATATAATGGCTTAGGAACTTAGGTGGAATGCAATTGAAATTGACTAATACGTAATTTCTTTAAAAGAAATAGGAAATTGTCGATTGAACCTGGGAATCGAACTTTGTTTTTAATCTTGAAAACAAATCAGCACATTCATTGCGCCACTAACGGTGTCGTTAATTAATTTATGAAATTAAATATATATTCTAAATAACCACTACATAAATGCCAGCTGGATTCGACAATTTAACTAGTCATTGACTAGTCCAATTATGTAAAAAAATATTAAAAATGGGACAAGTATTTTCATGTTATAATTAAGATTATTATGTAAGCAAGTCGTACATAAAATATCTATAATTATATAAAAATTACATAAATAATATTTTTTTTCTTCTAATTCATGTTTGAATATATTAAATTAAATATGAAATAAATTTTGAAATATATAAGTTTTAAATTATAAATATTAGTTAATAGGAACAATTTCATGTTCCATGCTTATTTTGTAAGTTATACAGAATATAACGAAAAATTTGTGAACTTTACAGATTTGTTGGCTGGTTCATCGGACCTCTGGCAAATGCAAAATTATGTAAACTTGACATGAATGCCATGTTGGTTTTTTTTTTTCTTTCACAAATTCAAAATAAAAGAAAATCTATGTTAGAATAACTGGAAACAATTTAAACTATCACATTTAACTTGAAATGAGTTTAAGAAAAACAAATTTCAAATTAGAAATATTACTCAGCATGAACATTTTCACATTTTAGGGTCATTATGTAAGTTGTACAAAAATTATATAATATTATGTAAGTATGTATGTAAACTTTATAAAATCTGAAGAAAATTTGTAAATTGTACAAATTCGTCGACTATGGTCGTCTACATTCTGATTGTGATTACTATTAGAAGTAGTAGGGATATAGTTGTAATTTACCTGAGTTATGCATTAACTAACTTCTACGAGTTTGTTAGATAGGTTAGTTAGTTAGCTTACTAATTCAGTTATATAAACTGTTGTGTACAGCCCTCAGAACTCACTCAATGAAACTCTCAGTTTCTGTTTCAGCTTCTTCTTATTCATGCACTAAACACCAAACCTCTCACTAGGTTTTGTATGGTATCAGAGCCATTTTTGATCTAGACGTGAAGCTGTAGAATCTCCTACAATCTGTTCGACATTTTCAGCTTGTTACAAACTGTAGCCATGGATATTTCAAGAAACAATGGAAAATCAGTCTCTCAAGTCTCAATCAGAGAACATGAACCTGAGCAAGATTTGTTAACCAAACAATTAGCACAGTTAGCCATGACAATACCTCCTACGAATGTGAGTATTGGAGTGAAACTTGATCGCAGTAATTTCTTGATTTGGAAAGAGCAAATGTGGAGTTTAATCTCTGCGTATGGAGTAGAGGACTACATCAATGGAAACAAATTGGAACCTAATCGGTTTCTTGAAGGATCAAATAAAGCTAATCCGGAACATGCTTTGTGGTCTCGGTTTAATGGAGTCATAAAGAGTTGGATTTACAATTCAATTTCTAGTTCGATGACAGGTAATGTTTCAGGTAAACACACTGCCTTTGACATGTGGTCTAGTCTTGAAAGGAATTTCATTTCGACTTCAAGAACTAGAGTGATGGAAGTGAAGTTACAGTTACAAACCACGAGAAAAGACAGTTTGAATGTCATAGATTACTTTGACAAGATGAAAGGATTTGCTGACGAACTTGCTGCAATAGGAAGACCAGTTGATGATCAAGATTTGTTGATCTTAATTCTTGGTGGCCTTGGACCACGATTCAATCCATGCATCTGTTCGTTGAGTAGGGGTGATGTAAGTATTGAACAAGCCAAAAGCGAGTTGCTGGCTTATGAGAACTTGCTTTTACAACAAGACAAAGCTGAGGAGGTCAGTATTTGTCAAGCTAATTTCACGAATTATGGAAGAGGAAATGGTGGCAACAATAATTCCTTTGCTCAAAGCAACACTGGTAGTGTTAACTTCGGTGGAAACCGTGGGCGTGGAGGTCGTCATGGCAATCGTACTGGTAGATATGGCAATCGTAACAACACACAGTGTCAATTTTGTTCTAAAATGGGACATACTGCATCAGTTTGCTACACTCTAAAGAATCTTCTTGGAGAAAGACACAACCAGAAACCAGGTGATAAAAGAAATGGTTCACCATCTGCTTTTGCTTCTAACTCAACTTCCAACAGTATGAACAAGGACAATTCTTGGGTGCTTGATAGTGGTGCTAGTCACCATATTACCAATGATGTTTCTCACATGTCCAATGTCACTGCTTACACTGGATCAGATGGCATTGTTATTGGTGATGGTGGTAAGCTTTCTATTTCACATACTGGTTCTGCATATCTGCCTATCACTCATAACAAACACTTAAAACTCAAACATGTTTTACATGCTCCTTCTATGTCCACTAAACTCATTTCTATAAATAAATTGTGTCAAGACAATTCTGTTTTTGTTGAAATTCATGCTAATTCCTTTCTTGTCAAGGACACTCTTACGAAGAGGGTTCTTCTTCAAGGCCTTGCTGATCAAGGTTTATACAAACTTGGTTTCAAGCATTCTACTCTTTCCTCAATTAACCATGCAGCATTTCTCTCAAAAAGCTCCATTTGGCATGATAGACTTGCTCATGCATCTGAAGATATAGTGAATAAGGCTTTGTCTAGCCAAGGCATTCCATTGTCTTCTCCTAGTACTAATTTACAAACTTCTTGCACAGCTTGTGCCTTATCCAAATCTCACAAGTTACCTTTTGTTTCTTCTCATGTAAATGCGTTAGTTCCATTTGAACTCTTGTATTTTGACATTTGGGGGCCTGCTCCTCATGCTAGCATCAATGGTGATCGTTATTTTTTGCTGATTATTGATGATTGCACTAGATTTTCTTGGATTTTCTTTCTGCATTCAAGAGATCAAGCATCCTCCATGTTCTTAAAATTTAAAAACATGGTTGAATGTCAATTCAATACACGCATAAAACATGTTCAAAGTGATGGAGCAGCTGAATTTAAACCTCTAGCAAAAATTATTGAATACAGTGGTATTAATTACCGTTTAACCTGTCCTCATACCTCTAGCAACCCTGTGGCTATATAGATCACCTTCAACCTCATAAAGTCTGTCTGTTAAAGAAGTCTGTTTATGGCTTAAAACAGGCTCCACGAGCCTGGTTTCACAAATTGCAGCATTGGTTGCTTCACTGTGGTTTTGTTGGTGTCAAGAGTGATATCAGTCTCTTCATTCGGCGTGCTAATGGGCATGTGATGTTAGTACTGGTATACGTGGATGATGTTGTTTTTACTGGTTCTTGTTCTTCTCTCTTACAAGAATTTGTGAATGCTATGCATGCTCAGTTTGCATTAAAAGACATGGGACGTCTGAAGTTCTTTCTTGGCATTGAGGTGCTTTTCTCCTCTCAGGGTTTACATCTTAGTCAAACCAAATACATTGGGGATCTCTTAACTCGTTTTGGCATGACCACTTCCAAACCTGCTACAACTCCTATGGTTTCAGGGGGAGTATTGAGCAAGCATGATGGAGTTTTGCTTGATGATCCTTCTTCCTACAGAAGCCTGGTTGGTGCTCTACAATATTGTGTTGTAACTAGACCAGAATTGAGCTTTGCTGTGAGCAAGTTATGTCAATTTATGAGTGCACCAACTGATATACACATGAAGGCTGCAAAACGTGTATTAAGATATTTGAAAGGTACGGCAGGTTATGGGGTGATGCTTATGAAACCACTTGAGTTAGATTTAATTGGATACACTGATGCAGATTGGGCTAGTTGTCATGATGATAGAAGAAGTGTGAGTGGCTATTGTATGTTCTTTGGAGGCAATTTAATTAGTTGGTATTCTTCTAAACAACGTGTAGTATCACGCTCTTCAGTTGAGTCTGAATATAGAGCACTTGCTAGTGGAGCAGCTGAAGTGATTTGGATATTGTCATTACTTAAAGAAATTGGATTTGAAGTCTCAGGAAAAGCAAAGTTGTTATGTGATAACATTAGTGCTCAACACATTGCCAAAAATCCTGTACAACATGCAAGAACTAAACATATAGAAATAGATGTTCATTTTGTTAGAGATTTAGTTTTGCAGAAAAGAATTGACATATTGTATTGTGCTTCTGAAAAACAGCTTGCTGATGTATTAACTAAACCTCTTGGAGGTTCAGCCTTTTTGAGTTTTAGAAGCAAACTTATGATTCTTAGCAAACCACAAGTTTGAGGGAGAGTATTAGAAGTAGTAGGGATATAGTTGTAATTTACCTGAGTTATGCATTAACTAACTTCTACGAGTTTGTTAGATAGGTTAGTTAGTTAGCTTACTAATTCAGTTATATAAACTGTTGTGTACAGCCCTCAGAACTCACTCAATGAAACTCTCAGTTTCTGTTTCAGCTTCTTCTTATTCATGCACTAAACACCAAACCTCTCACTAGGTTTTGTAATTACTATCAGACCTTTCATATGACATGATATTGATCTAATTTTATTATAGTTAGATATGTGGTTATTTTAGTCTTTTTATTGTATAAAATATTTCAAATTTATGAGTTTTGGACATATTTTATGCTATTTATGTACACTTGACAATTAATCGTATAATTTTGCTATATCAATCTAGAACTTCTATTTGTTACATATATTCCTCATCGAAATGGCTCATTTACATACATATACTTTGTAAAATGAACTATTGTCAATGGTTAATTCTATAATTGATTTAAGTAGTATGTTTTTAGACAATTATTATAACTTTTTAAGCTCAAATTTCACAATTATATATACACAATAACAAAATATTTTACCAAAATATGCTTATCTTTTATCTTTAAATACTCTAACCTCACTGGAGTTTTGATAATCTTACCAAAGTTTCGATGACTTTGTAGACAATCTCACTGAAACTCTTGTAAGGTCACCTGACAAATTCATCATATAAGAATGCAACATGTTATAGTCAAATATATAGAAGTGAATATAATATGTTACATACAAAATAATAGAAGTAAATATAACGTATTACATATAACAACAAAAATGAATATAACACATTACATACAAAAATAAAAATTTACATTATAAAAACAAAATAAAAATCCAAGACTCATAAAACTATATAAGACTCAAAAACAAATAAGCCATTGGCCATAAAAAGTTCCAGTATTAGAGAAGTGGAATGTAAAAGTTCCAGCATTATAGAAGTGGAATGTAACGGTTTTTATTTTTATTTTTTTATAGAATTTACAAAGAAGAGCAAGAACAGCAAAATAAAAAGAGACAAACATAAAAGTATCCAAATTGCTCGTTCTGCCCAAATCTTCAAAATCGAGAAAGAAACGCTTAAGTGGCAAATAAAAAAAGCATAAAAACACTTCATATGAAACATCACTAACCTGCATTTTCTAGGATAATCACTAAAATGGGAGATTAGAAAGAAATAAATTATTTTCTAGATCTCAGAGATTTTATTTATCTTTTCTCTTCATATTTAAACAATCCTTGCTTATTTGTGAACCTCATATGCACAACTTGCACATTAATACAAACCATTTACCTATATTTCATCAATAGATGATCGTCCTCCCCAAGAACAAAGTTCAACCTGCAGATACTCTAGTTCTTTGCGCATCTTCAACATCTTGTTGGACATTGGATCTCTATTGACCTGTGAAAATTTAAATGAGGAAAGGTGTAAAATTTTTGCAAATGAAAATCTTCATAAAATTAACCTTTTTGGGAAAATAACAAAGCGATAAAGAAAAAATATCAACAAAAAACTTACATTAGCCTTATTTTGGATACTACTAGCACAATTTGTGCGAGGGCGATTCGGTTGAGTTTGAAGTCACGTTGACCGGCTACAGAAAAAAAAGAAGGGTGGGTTCAGCAGTGGACGAGATGAACGTGGTAGAGATGGTGGTTACAAATTTGGTGGTGGAAGAGATGGGCGTGGTAGATGACAGAGAGAAGGAACGATGACGTGAAGGATCTGATATTGAAAGAAAAAGGAATAAACTCCATTCAAGTCTGACAAGGAAAACACAGTCGTACCGCAATTTAGGTAAAGAAAAGGCTTCCATTTTGAGTCATTTTGACATGGTTAATTAGTATATCTGAAAATAGTACACCAAACAGAAAGAAAAAAAAATTGTACGACCCAGGTGTAAGGACAATCTGGTGTACCTTGTTAATTTTAATAAAATATAATTAATATTTATATTAAAATATATTTAAATAAGTGCATTTATGTAAAATAATGAATAAAAAAATTCTTCATTTTATCCATAAATCAAACTTATATAAAAGTTTTCGAAGGTTTTATACCCTTCTTTTTCTTTAAAAGGCTTCAACAGAGACTAATTAGTGCATACATATTGTTTACCACATAGCTGGAATTCCATTTTCATTTGGTAACTTTTTATCTCATATTTAATAGTTTAAATAGAATGGTTATAACATGGCTCAACACTACAAAACTCTCCCTTCTTGGTTAAAGGCTTCATGTTTCAACTCATGAGATTGCTACCCATTATATAATGTGGCTAATAATAGTATGTGGTAGGGATTGAGCTAGCTCAAAATTTGAAAGGGGACTAAGATAAATTAAAAATTAATAAGTTGCCAATAAAATTTCATATATATATATATATAATTGAGCTTAAATAGAAAGTGCAAAAGGGTAATATTTGATTTTTTCTATTTTATAATACTTCAAAATTTATAATTGATAAAAATAAAAAAAAATAAAAAAATTGAGGGGTGGGGGGGAAGACCATGTTAAGCCTTAGTTGTGCTCCGTTTCTGGTATGTGGTTTTAAAAATATTATGACCATATTTTTTCTAACATTAGAAGGGGTGAAGTAGTCATTTCAACGAATTCTAAGCTAGGAAGTTATTTTTCTAACAGAAGTTTATTTACTACAGTAGGTGTCACAACCAAGTACAAATTTTCTACATATAAAAGTACCAATTTAACATATATATATATATATATAGGTAATTAAATATGCACCAAATTATTCGACTCAATACAAATTTTCTAACATCTAAAGAAATCGCAATTACTAAATCAAACTAACAAAATTTAGTTGCAATTACGCTAGAACTAAATTTAATTTTGGCTTACAAGGTAACTTATTTATTAGATAACCTAGATATTAAGTATATGAGGATTGACACCATAACCAAGCCGCCAATACTTTTCAATGGTTACCTAATATCACAATGAACTACATGAGAATATAATTCCCACTAAGCAAATTGAGCACACATGCCACAAGTGCAACTTTAGAAAAACATATAAAATTGGACAAATTGTTTCTACCCCAAAGTTTTCAATTTTGTCTAATGTCATTAAAACACACACATAAATGGAGCCATAAAATCACTCATTAGCGATCACACCCGTATACAAAGCAAGTACAAGTGGGAATGCTTGACTAGTAAGAAATTAGGGGTCCATCACTACTACAAAAAAGATATTTAGGGACGGTTAAAGACATTTAGGGACGGTTCCGTTTCGGGTCGTAACCGTCTCGTATGCGGGCGTCCCAAAAAGTGACACTTTTAGGGACGGTTAATAAGTAAAATGTAACCGTCCCTAAAAGTGTAACAACCGTCCCTAAAAGTTTTTAGAGACGGTTACTGGGACACTTTTAGGGACGGTTAATAACCGTCTCTAAAAGTGTCCCAGTAACCGTCCCTAAAAACTTTTAGTTGAAGTTTTTGGGGATGGTTAATAACCGTCCCTAAATGGTTTTTTTTTTTTTTTTTTTTAAATTTCAATATTATGCTGATCTTATACAAGTAATTACCTGTAAAATGCTGAAAGAATATATATATTCAAAATCACAAGAACGACAATATTACTGTTTACATATCATTACTAATTAATAATTACAATATAATTAGTGATTAGTCACAAAATAATTGGAGTTAAGAATTCTCCAATATATACATTAAACTAAACATATAACAGACCTAGCTAGTTAATTACTAACAAGTAGTAATTAATTACAAAATTTGGTCTAATTCTCAACTAAAATATTAATAACCGTCCTAATATAAATTATATATAAGCAATTTCAAGTTCTGCCTATTCTGTTAATGATAAACGTACACCATTCATGTCGGCAAACATCAATATCTTCTCTTGTATACGTTTTTTTTCCTGCAAACTATATAAATAAATATATAACATTCAAATCAGAAAATAATTACATATTTAAAATCTTGAAAGGATTAAAATGTACATATGAACAATATAGTTAATACTTACCAACTCTTGACGATCTCTCCTTAGATTGAATATAATGTCCCTCATGTATCGCATAACATAAAATCCACATTCAATATTATTAGATTGTATTGGAACCTATGAACAGATTATTAATTAGATATATTAAAAATATTGAAGTCACGTTCCATAAGTTATAGTAATACTTACTTTAATAGGTCGAATATTGGGAGGTGGTTTAAATGAGCGTGTAATGGTCGTGTACCATTGAGAGATAGCACATTCGTTGAGCAAGAGCATCAACTTGCTCATCTAAATTTTCCCATGCTTCCCAAGTCTTCATCTGTATAGCAAAATGCGCTTGGAAAATTACAGACATATTTTCTTTTAAAGAAAATATAAGTAATGAAAAATTCATTTCGTTATGAAAATGCTCTTAACTACTTTTATTCATAGTAAAAACAATAAATAGTAAAATGCGAGTTTGAAGCTTAAGATCGAGCTTGAACATAGCTTTGGCACGACTTGTAGTTAATAAATTTTTAAATGGTTGATAATTTAAAAAATGTGATAAAAATGTGAATTTTTTTTTTACCAAAAAAAGTTGAAATAACTATAAAAAAGTCTTTATAATTCAAGTTGTGATCATCTAACAACTTGCGTGAAAAAAAAAGGATGTTTAACTATTCCTAAAAAAACGGCTAGCTTGAAAATTAACAAGCACCAACACTTTCAAATATAATAAATTTATCCCAAATAATTTTTCATTGAATACAGCAATACCTAGTCATTTAAAATAAAATTATAAATTTGACTTTTATTTTTAAAGAAAGTTTTCTTTTTTTTAAAAGAAGAAGAAGCTATATTCTTGCTTTTAATTTAATAATACTAAAAAAATAAGATTATGTCTTAGCAAAAAATAAAATAAAATAAGATTATGTTCTGATTGAAGGAAGGCTTTGTCATGTAAGTTATCTGCCACATTAAATTCATAATATGCATGAGGTGGAATTATACATATACCTTAGCCCTTCCTAAAGCCATGGTGAGGACACTGTAGACAATTTGCATAACTGCCAACACAAAAATGAAGTAGCTGAGTTGAGTTATTCCATCTTCTGATATGAATAAGGTTTTCCCCTGCAGTTCACTCATATTAATTTAACTGCAAGAAGCAAAAACAAAGGAGCAAAGACGCAGCGCTATATATTTTCAAGTTCAATAAAGCAAACATTCAAAAGAAATAGCAAATTTACCTTGGATTCACAGTAACCAATAGTAGGACCGCTTGAACTACTTCCTGCTAATCTACGCTTTGGGTCCAAATCAATATCTTCAAATAATGAATCTTTCATAAGAAAAGAGTTATTCGTTAGTGTGAATGTGGACGTCCAAAATTGGGGAATACCAAGAGCTTTTGTAGTTTTGGTAGATGCTTTTTTCCAGCATGGAAGCATTGTGTCAGCAATTTTGGTAGGTATGCAGATTTTGGAGACGGGTCTTTGAGTTATGGCCAATATCAGCGACATGAAACCCAATAGCATCAGAACTGCACCATAAAACCCAAATATTGATTCATTCAGACAATTTATCGAACACCATATGCATTTTTTTTAAAAAAATAAAAAAAAGTCTCTCGTTTATAACATCATACGAACAAAACAATCATGTGTATAGATTACAACTCACAATACAATAATGTGTATAGTATAGACTATATAACTTAACAAACAATCTAAAGACGTGACCAATTCGTTAAAGTTGTTAATTACCTGATTTGAGCTTCTCCACTGCCTCAAATAAGGCAGTTGTTTTGTTCCTTTTGAGCCACTGCATCAAAATAATCAAAAGGGTACTGTTATATAATTAATGATAAAGTACATATTATAATTCAAATTTGGTGGTGATTGGTTATTACGCTGCAAATGAGATGGATTAAGTATTCAATGAAAATGGAAAGGGAGATGAAAACGAAGCAAACAGTAGCAACTGCCCAAGTGGGTGTGTCTTGTAGAGAATAGTAAGAAGTGGTGATTGATTTTCCTCCAGCCACCATGGTTACACAGGAGCTGCCTGGTACGCGTTGCTGCAGACGACGGACGACGGCGCTGTGGGTGGACAGAGGAGCTGTCTGGTACGCGGAGACGGACGACGGCGATAGCTAGGAGGTTGACTGGTTGCGTCGTGGGGGCGGCAGTGGAGGCACTGGGGGGGGGGGGGGGGGGGGCTGCTTTCCTTAGGGTTTTCAGAATAATATCGCGATAGCTGGTGTGGGGATGTCTATAAAGGACATTTAGGGACGGTTATTAACCGTCCCGAAAGGTAACACTTTTGGGGACGGTTAATAACCGTCCCTAAATGTCTTTTACGAAAAGTTACGCCCAACCGTCCCAAAATCCCACTTTTAGGGACGGTTCACCGGATTTTTTTAAAAAATAACCGTCCCTGAATGTATATATTGTTGTAGTGCATCAACGAGCACTAATATGTCTCCAAGAAAGTGCAGACTCTTGCATCTCCCTGAATACCCTTCTAAGAAGAAGACACTTTTTACAATGGTTACACATAACAGAAACAGATGTCACCCATTGGTAATAAGAATACACAGATGCTCCAATCAAAATAGTCTAAAAATTCACATATGACCTTAGGCTAACCGAGTAAAATATATTCAAAACCTTAAGCACATGCATGCTAGAATACAAAAGTATTTCAAAGCTATTTTAAAAGCAAATATACATGCTAATAAGGTGTACAAAGGTACAAAAGCACAAGTTTTAATACACAAGTTCACAAGCATGCACATTCATGTCACCAAAGCTAGCACATCACACACCTATATTGTAGTTCATTGTAATTTCAGAAAGATCATTTTACTTATCTTAGATACGCTAAAAAATCCCACAATATAAATATGTTAGGTACCGCCAATATTATTCTAAAATTTTCAAATATAAACATGTCAATTTATGCCCTTAACTATATAGATAGATTCTGATTTTACCTTTCGTTCGTTCTTAAATTATATTCCCATTTATGTTTTCATAAATTATGACATCTTTGATAATTAGTTTATGGTCTATTCTTATAGAAACTCATTTCAAGTAAAACATTTGATGATCACCATAACCCAAAGTTTTATGCACCTGAACGTGTCAAAATGTATGATTTATTATAATATGTAGAAAATTAGTTTCTGTACGAAATTTCTTAAAGTAAAGCTAGACACGTATATCTATTTGTACAAAAAAAAAATTTAGACTCAAATGAAAAGGAATCAATTTCAAAACATATTTTAAAATTAATTTATGAAATTTGTTAGAAAATTTTCTAATCAGAGTACTCCTTATTGACAAATAGCTCAAATATTATAAAAAAACTATTTAGCTTTAACATTTTAAAAAACAGTCAATAACATATATGTGAAGTTTTTATAAAATTTCATATTAAAATTATTAGTTTAAATATTTTAAAACTCTTTTTATTTTGGACTTTAATAAAAAAACTGTAGAATTTCATATTTCCAGATCTAACTTCAAAAATTCATGAAAATTAGAAATAAAAATATTTTTAAGTGATTCAAAAACTCTTAGACTCGAAAATATGTCTATTTTTATAAAAAAAAAAATTCCAAGTTTTGATTTGGAACCTAACTATTTGAAAATTAACATAACATATACTCAGAATTTTAGAGTTATGAAATTTTATTCTAGCCCCCTTTTCCCACTTAATTACTACATTAAAAAAAAAAACACAAAAATTCAAAAATAAAATAAAATTATGTAGAGTTTAATCATAAAAAATTAAAAATTTTAAATTCCACCTTAAAACTTATAATAAAAATATATGAAAATTATAGAAGATTATAAGTTTTAGGAGTAGATTCTTACCTTGAGATCACTTCTATAATTACTTGAAGACCTAAAATGTTATAAACCAAACAAAGGAGAAAAAGATTTAATGTAAAATATGCTCTTCTTTTTATTATATATATATATATTGTTTTTTAATTTTTCTTTCCTTCTTCACGATTGTTACAGTAGGGCCATTTAAACTCATTTTCAAAAATATATAATGCATCACCATACTAATGACCCCATGTAGCATCACATTATCAAATAATTCACTTTTTACCAAAATCATTTTACATCATTGTTTAGTATTATGTATATTACGCTTTTGTTCTCTTGCTTTGTTCCAAAAGGTCCCATATATGTACATCTCCCTCATTTCTCTCTGTGCAAACCCAATCAACCTTCTCTCTCTCTCTCAGCGCTATGGATCTTTCTTTCTTCTTTTTTTGTTTCATTTTCGAAGTTTCTCAAACAAAGCTGTATGAAAGTACTCGGGTGATCTACTGGAGCAAGCTGTTTTGATTTGGGATTTTTTTCTCTTTCTTTGTCTATTTCTAGTATATCTCTCTTTTAGTCATGTTCTGATTTTTTTTTTTTTACTATTTGTGTGTTGTGCCTTGTTCTTATTTATGGCATCAATTTTTTCATTTGTAACTTATCTTTTGATTGGGTACGTGCAAGTCCCACGATATAGAATTCAAGTCCTGGACCTCGTCAAAACTCCAATTTTTCAGCTAATGTGCCACATATTAGAGGAAGTGCTCCTTTTGGTCTTAGATGTTATTAACCGTAGTTTAGATATTTTGATTGCCTTTGAGATCGTAGATGTAAGTTTGGACTATTTACCTTACTAAAGTATATGCCTTTGACGACTGAAAAAGACAATCCATTAATTGCTAAAATATAAAAACTAAGTAGCAGATGTTTCTTTCATGCCCGTATGTTGTTGTTTTTTTAAATATTTTATATGTAATATATTACATTTATTTATATTTTTATATATAATATGTTATATTTATCTTTATTTTTGTATCTAACATGTTACGTCCATCTTTATATTGGTATTTAACATGTTACATCAATTTTATATTTAAATGTAACTTATTATATCATTTTCTAACAAGATTGTCGAAGTTCTGGTAAGAATGTAATAAGTTATATCTAACTTTACATTTAAATGTAACTTGTTATATCAAACTCTATATTTAAATGTAACATGTTACATTTCTTTTGTTGGGTCGCTAGAGCTTTGGTGAAATCGGTGAGGTCACTAATAGGTGACTGAAGCTCTAGTAAGGTGGCTGCCGGTGGGTAGAGGTGAATGTCATTGATTTTTGTTGAGTTTTGTCGTAATTGAAGGAGATAAGTGTAAATGTATTTTGTAAATTGCACTTTATGTTAGAACATTTTCTAAAGCAAAAAGACATAGTATTTGGCTAAAAGGTTGCAATGGTTGGTAAGTGCTTTTTGGCAAAAAACATATTGAATAGTTGCAACTTTTGGAAGTGAAATGTTATGTTGAAAGGTTGTGACTTAAATAAAAGGACATCACTTTTTGATAAGTTGTAATTGTTATAAACAATTACATATGTTCTAAAAGACATTACTTTTAGAAAAGTCACAACTCATCAAATAGTTGTAACCCAATTGAATAGGTGCATGAAATTTTATAAATAGGTAATTCATTTAGGCCATTAGAAGTATATTGAGAAAATAAAAAAATTGATAATAAATATTCTCTAACATTTTTCACTACAATTTATGTACAAATAAATTTAGTGTTCTAAATACTGCAGATTTAGAACATTAATTATCTTGAGTGCTCTTTAAAGTCAAATGTATTCTTGAGTTGTCTTCGTGAATGCACACTACAGACAACAAGAGACTTTATTGTATCTTGAAGGCGTATTTCCTGAACCCTAGTACTTCATCGAATTGGTGGGGGCAAATAACGTCTTAAGGATAACGACTTAAAGTCGTGCCTTGAAGCCAAATTCAAATGCAGTATTATAGTAATTTTACAGTGTCACAATTGGATCTTATGAAGACTTGACTTAAAGATCGTGGAGATCAACATTCAACAAGTTCAAGAAATTTTTTTCAACAATCTTAAGACGTTATTTATGCCATATGAACTCGTTATTAACTTCACAACTAGTAAGAAATTTAGTTTCTAAATTTAATTTTATTTGTGAAGTATGATTAGATGTCTCTATGATGTATCTTAAATTAAATATTATTTTAAGAAATTAAATGCATATATGTATAGTTATATGTATTGATCAAATTTCATAAAAATTGATTAGAATATAAAATTAAATATTATATATGTTAATTGGTGCATATTATACATATAATATGCATTTATTAAATAGTCATAACTCTTGGTGGTGTAGTGATCATTGGTGAAATGTTGTGATCATTAATAAAAAGTTATGATTAACAAAAATGTTGAAACCCTTTAAGAGGAATCATGAATTTTGAGAAAGGGTCGTGCCTTTTGGTAAAACGTGGTGACCCTTGGTAAAAATTCATGATATTCAATGAAGGGTCGTGACACTTAGTAAAAGATGACGACGCTTGATAAAAGGTTATGACTCTTGGTAAAGAGTTGTGACTCTTGGTGAAGGGTCGTAACTCTTGATAAATGGTTGTGACTCTTAGGAAAAGGGTCGTGACTCTTGGTAAATGGTCATGACTATTTGTGAAGGGTTGTGACTCTTGGTAAAAAGTCATGATATTTGGTGAAGGGTCGTGACTCTTGGTAAAAAGTCATGACTCTTGGTGAAGGGTCGTGACTCTTGATAAAAAGTCATGACTCTTGGTGAAGGATCGTGACTTTTGTTGAAAACTTGTGACTCTTAGTGAAGGGTCGTGACTCTTGGTGAAGGATCGTGACTCTTGGTGAAGTGTTGTAACTCTTGATAAAAAGTCGTGACTCTTGGTTCATGGTCATGACTTTTGGTGAAAAGTTGTGACTCTTAGAGAAAGTCATAATTCTTGGTAAAAGGTCAAGACTAATAGTGAAAGGTCGTGACTCTTAGTTAAACTCATGACACTTGATTAAAGATTGTCACCCTTTGAGAATGATTGTGATTATTGATAAAAGCACTCATTGAAGAGTCAAAGTAAATTTTAGTATCTTATAAATAATATAGAGGAAGAATATGTATTTCCTAATTTTGATTGATTATTAAGAGAGTAATCAAGTTAATATGGTAGAAGAGCTATGTTGTGAGATCCCAGAAAAAGCAAGCTTGCATGTGCATATACTCCACCTAGGTAATTAACATGATTATCCTACCTTCATGTAACATAGAAGTTAGATGATTGGAAATCATGGTTGTAAGTATCCTTTATGATTTAAGTTAATATATCTTGTATAATTGTATGTGTACACTAACAAGATGAGTTCTTCTTTCTTATGCATGTAACTAAATGTAATGTGAGTAACTTGTACATAAATTTCATATACAATTATGTATTATTGATGCTCATGGTAAAAGTATTATTTTATGAAGAAATAAAGAACTTGAAAAGCCCCTGATGATAAAAAGTCTTGCAAGGAACATAGTTACATATTCATGTAAAGGGGATGAGACGGAAGCCAACCTCAAATAAATCACCAATGATGGAAACTCAACCTAACACTTGAAACATCAAGATCATGGGTTCAATGAGCCAAAGTACATCATATGTTTGTGATTGCAAGCACAATAATAAATAAATAGGTGTTCCAAAAGAAGATATGCTTGGTAAACGTAACAAAACGAGGAGGGTAAGCTATTTAGCTTTTAATGAACTTATAACAAAATATTTTGTGGGATATTTAATTACGTGGGTATCCTTGATAAGTTTACCTATGTGAGTGTAGGAGATGATGCCGTCTTTTATGTAGCTTGGCTGGCTACTAAAGCACTCATGAAAAATCAGGATATAAGACACAAGGTCAATCCACGTGTCAATGAATAAAAGAATTTTGGAGATGAAGAGGGCTTATGTGTGAGACATGTCCGGTTAATCGAATAAGGTCGCTGGTTTGCAGGTTTGCCTATCATGCTACCTTGGTTAACTTTGATGTGTTTTCTAAAATGGTGGGGGATTGTTAGAACATTTTCTAAAATAAAAAAGACATAGTCTTTGGCTAAAAGCTTGTAATGGTTGGTAAATGCTTTTTGGTGAAAGACATATTGAATAGTTGCAACTTTTGGAAGTGAAATGCTATGTTGAAAGGTTGTGACTTAAATAAAAGGATATGACTTTTTGATAAGTTGTAATTATTATGAACAATTATATATGTTCTAAAAGACATGACTTTTAGAAAAGTCACAACTCATCAAATAGTTGTAACCCAATTGAAGGGGTGCATAAAATTCTATAAATAGGCCATTCATTTAGGCCATTAGAAGAATATTAAGAGAATAAGAAAATTGATAATAAATATTCTTTAACATTTTTCACTACAATTTATGTACAAATAAAGTTAGTGTTCTAAATACTGCAGATTTAAAACATTAATTATCTTGAGTGCTCTTTAAATTCAAAGGTGTTCTTGAGTTGTCTTGGTAAATGCATACCGCAGACAACAAGAGACTTCATTGTATCTTATAGGCGTATTTGCTGAACCTTAGTGCTTCACTAAATTGGTGAGGGTAAAATAGCGTCTTAAGAACAATGACTTAAAGTCGTGCCTTGAAGCTAAATTTAAATGCAGTATTATTTATAATAATTTTACAGTATTACAATTAGATCTTATGAAGACTTGATTTAAAAATCGTAAAATTAATATTTAACAAGTTCAAAAAAATTTCTCTAATACTTTAAACGTACAAATAAAATTGTAATTTTGGCTCTAACATTACTAGTTTTAAAAAATTGCATTATTCATCTAAAAGAATTCTATTTAAATTGAACACTAACATTTACCACCATACTAATAGAATTTTGAGCTAAAATAACTTCGAACTCAAGGAGAACAAATCATGTTCAAGTAAAGTCTAACTGTAGGACCACTCTACGTGGTTCCTTGCTGGGCCACTAAATTGGGAGCGTATGAATTGCACGCAACTATATATATATATATTATTTTTTTACTGTTTAAAGCCGCATATCATATAATAATAGATTTTGCATTTTAATACCATCTTTCTTAACGATTTTAATTTTTAATTTTTTAAAATAATTTTTTATATTTAATAACGATTTTTTATTTTTATTTTTACATTTTTAAAAAATTATTACTAAAATATAAGATAATTTATAAATCTTTAAAATGAAGATTTTTTTAATCAGATTAATAATTTCTAATTTTTTTTTTATTTTGACCAAACATTTTTTCTAAAAAGTAAATTAAGTCTTATAAATTTTATATGTATAAATATTAGAAAAAATAATTACAAATTAAAATTTTTAAAAAATAATTAAGATTTTTCTTTATTTTTAAACTTCTTTGAAAAAAATGAAAGTATTACTAAATAATTTAGAGATAATTTTTTATTTATTTTTTAAAAATTATCAAATAAATTTTTTTATCAAATATTAATAATTAATTTTATAAAATAATAAAAAAATTATTTAATTATAAATTATAAATCATAATCATTGTCAAACATCACCCACTCAATGAGCTATAATAGTAAGCCTCGATCAGTGGCGGATTTAGAATTTATATCCAGGAGGGGCACCATACATGCAATAAAAAATAATATTTGATACTTTTCAATAATTAATTATTTTTAATTAAAAATATATATTATATATATCTTATTTTAGTAAAAAATGTGTAAATTATTAAGTTTGTATTGAGTTATTGAATATTAAATTTAAAATTTGAAATTTAGGTGGGGCACAATAATATTTTGTATATATAATTATCTATAATTTTATAAATATTATACGTAAAATTTTATTTGTCGAAAATTGAGATAGGGCATGTGCCCCTCCTGAAAAATGTACAGTTCCGCCCATGTCGATACGTTGTACATTATTTTTTTTATTTTTTTTTTTTGTTCGATGCAATACACATTCTTAAGTTAAAAAGACACGTTTTAAAAAAGGACCAATTTGATCACGAAGAATAAAATAATTCTACATGTGATCATAAAGAGACAATGTTTAAACTATTAAGATAGACCGTTAATGCAATATGTTTGCATTTATTATTGTTGAAGCTAGAATAAATTAACAATTTATTTATTTATATATGTTATTTGATTTTATAAATAAATTATATAAAATTTTCTGATTATTTCTGTATGGTTAAACTTATTATAATATAAAGATATGTAGAAGATGATGAAATGGAGACAAATAAATAGAAGCTTATGAAAGAAATAATTATCGCAAGTGTTATTATTAGAATGATGGAAAATAATGTTTGTGGTATTAATGTATGGGTTAATTTTTATTTATTTGTATCTTGTGAATAAATTATTTAAGTTATGTTTGATTGCGGGAAATAATATTAGGAATAAAACTGTTTCTATATATTTTCTTGTTTGGTTGTGTTATAGACACAAAATAAAATAAAAAAAAATTACTAATACATAAAATAAAAATAAAAAAACATTATTTCAATACCCTTTAGAAAAGTGATTTATTTCCTATCTTATTTTATATAAAATTTATTATTCTAATTTTATCCTCAAATGTAATACAACAAAAATTAATTTTTGGTTTTTTTTTTCTTCTTGTTTTTTTAAGTGATTGGTATTGCAAGAAATTAAAAAAAAAAAAAAAAACATTTGTTTCCTTTAATTGGTGGTACTGTTTTTGGTTAAATTTTTTTTTTTAGGTAGTAATAGTTTTTACATTATTTAAACTTAGAGTATTAAGATATTTTACAGTATTTTTTATTTCATTTTAATTGTAGATTATATACTAAAATATTAATTTTTTTTTTAATTTTAGTGATTAAACTAAATATTATAATAATAATATTATTATTATTTTCTTTATATTTAATTTGTTTGTCATTATTTTTTTTTTATCCTACGAATTAAACGTGCTTAATGTGCCGTAATTTCAATAACTTGGTGCAAATTTTCTTTTTTCTTAAAAAAAAACAAAAAACTATCACGTCATACTAAATAATAATCAGAAGTATCTCATCATAAGTTAGCTAATTTGACCAAAGAGTGAGTAATGCTATTTCTTTTAATTTTAAATTAGTCCCAAAACTGAGCCTAAAAAAATAAAAAATAAAAAAATTATTTTTATCTCAAAGTTGTGATAAAATTAACTTACTTGGCATATTTTAATTAGATATTATTATAAATAATTTTTATTTTGTAATAAGTAAATATTTTATTACACTTCAATTTCAAATAAACCGCAAGTTATAATATATAGTATTGCTCAGAGTAATTGATTGAATAGAAAATGCAAGTCCACTTTTAAAGAGATGAAACGCACAATGCAACTAATTGTATTGAGAAAATGCAATTCCACCTTTAAAGAGATGAAACGCACAATGCAAGTCTTAACTTTTAGACTATTTAACGTTTTAATTTAAATTATAAATAAGGTAGTTTAGTTACTAATCCATTTAGATGTATTGTGTGGGAATTGTGAGTTTATTGGACAACGATAAGTATGGATTCGAAACTCAAAGTATGCTCTTCAATGTTGAGTCTTAATTCACCATCTATTATTGGCTTTGAATATGTATACACTTCTTTGAAAACTCCTCAAATATTGTGTGGGAATTGTGAGTTTATTGGACAACGATGAGTATGAATTCGAAGCTCAAAGCATGCTATTTAATGTTGAGTCTTAATTCACCATCTATTGTTGGCTTTGAATATGTATACACTTCTTTGAAAACTCCTCAAATAGCCAATGAACTATAGTAATGTGACGGTAAATGTATAGTAGTAGTCTTATCTTTAAACTCTAATGAGACTTTTTTTTAACCAAAAAAAAAAAAAATTCTAATTTAAATTGTTAAAATTTGAAAATCTAAATTTGGTAAAGTTGTAAGAAAAAGAAAAAAGTATGTAATCATGTTTATATACATATATAAAGGTGCAAATTGAGATAAAAATTGATGTTATAAAAATTATGATACAATTTATTAATTTTTAAAATTTACATAATTTTATCTTACTTAAATTTTAATAATATGTGATAATATTTAAATAAAATAAGATAATATTATAATATAAATATATTAAGGGTACAATAAATAAAACATGAATAAGATTAGACATATCATTTTTCATATCCATAAAAATGTAAAAGTCTACTCAAATGCATAACTAGAGAAATTTGTAAAAAATAAATGAGAACTTGAACAATCACCTAAAATATTGTAAACAATGGACAACGAGCCTTTTAAAATGGTTAATAAGTGTTAATAAAAATATTTCAACATTTTTTTTTTAATTTATAATTATAAAAATAATTTTATATAATATATATATATATATATATAAAGAACAATCTCATTTTAAACATTATACGCTTGTTAGTTGGACAACATTAACTGTAAATTATAATTATTAGATTCTATTTAATATTAAATTCTAATTAATTTGACACTTTTTAATATTATTATGAAATTATTTTTATTATTATTGTTACTCATAATGATGTATATGATTTTACGCAAATGTACGTGTCGCAAACAAGTAATATAATGATAAAAAAGATCATTCCTACGGAGATTAAAATACTAGAAAATATTGTAAAAAGTCATGACTCTTGGTGAAGGGTCGTGACTCTTGATAAAAAGTCATGACTCTTGGTGAAGGATCGTGACTTTTGTTGAAAACTTGTGACTCTTAGTAAAGGGTCGTGACTCTTGGTGAAGGATCGTGACTCTTGGTGAAGTGTTGTAACTCTTGATAAAAAGTCGTGACTCTTGGTTCATGGTCATGACTTTTGGTGAAAAGTTGTGACTCTTAGAGAAAGTCATAATTCTTGGTAAAAGGTCAAGACTAATAGTGAAAGGTCGTGACTCTTAGTTAAACTCATGACACTTGATTAAAGATTGTCACCCTTTGAGAATGATTGTGATTATTGATAAAAGCACTCATTGAAGAGTCAAAGTAAATTTTAGTATCTTATAAATAATATAGAGGAAGAATATGTATTTCCTAATTTTGATTGATTATTAAGAGAGTAATCAAGTTAATATGGTAGAAGAGCTATGTTGTGAGATCCCAGAAAAAGCAAGCTTGCATGTGCATATACTCCACCTAGGTAATTAACATGATTATCCTACCTTCATGTAACATAGAAGTTAGATGATTGGAAATCATGGTTGTAAGTATCCTTTATGATTTAAGTTAATATATCTTGTATAATTGTATGTGTACACTAACAAGATGAGTTCTTCTTTCTTATGCATGTAACTAAATGTAATGTGAGTAACTTGTACATAAATTTCATATACAATTATGTATTATTGATGCTCATGGTAAAAGTATTATTTTATGAAGAAATAAAGAACTTGAAAAGCCCCTGATGATAAAAAGTCTTGCAAGGAACATAGTTACATATTCATGTAAAGGGGATGAGAGGAAAGCCAACCTCAAATAAATCACCAATGATGGAAACTCAACCTAACACTTGAAACATCAAGATCATAGGTTCAATGAGCCAAAGTACATCACATGTTTGTGATTGCAAGTACAATAATAAATAAATAGGTGTCCTAAAGAAAGATATGCTTGGTAAACGTAACGAAACGAGGAGGGTAAGCTATTTAGCTTTTAATGAACGTATAACAAAATATTTTGTGGGATATTTAATTACGTGGGTATCCTTAATAAGTTCACCTATGTAAGTGTAGGAGATGGTGCCGTCTTCTATGTAGCTTGGCTGGCTACTAGAGCACTCATGAAAAATCAGGATATAAGACACAAGATCAATCCACTTGTCAATGAATAAAAGAATTTTGGAGATGAAGAGAGCTTATGTGTGAGACATGTCCGGTTAATCGAATAAGGTCGCTGGTTTGCATGTTTGCCTATCATGCTACCTTGGTTAACTTTGATGTGTTTTCTCTAGGTTAAGGTTCAAGTCCAAAAGACACTTTTATTTATGCATAAGTTTTTGGAGCATACTTAAGATAAAAGTTTTCAAAACTGTTTTCAAAATTATATTTCATTTTTTAAAATGGTGGGGGATTGTTAGAACATTTTCTAAAATAAAAGACATAGTCTTTGGCTAAAAGGTTGTAATGGTTGGTAAGTGCTTTTTGGTGAAAGACATATTGAATAGTTGCAACTTTTGGAAGTGAAATGCTATGTTGAAAGGTTGTGACTTAAATAAAAGGATATGACTTTTTGATAAGTTGTAATTATTATGAACAATTATATATGTTCTAAAAGACATGACTTTTAGAAAAGTTACAACTCATCAAATAGTTGTAACCCAATTGAAGGGGTGTATAGAATTATATAAATAGGCCATTCATTTAGGCCATTAGAAGAATATTGAGAGAATAAGAAAATTGATAATAAATATTCTTTAACATTTTTCACTACAATTTATGTACAAATAAAGTTAGTGTTCTAAATACTGCAGATTTAAAACATTAATTATCTTGGGTGCTCTTTAAATTCAAAGGTGTTCTTGAGTTGTCTTCGTAAATGCATACCGCAGACAACAAGAGGCTTCATTGTATCTTATAGGCGTATTTGCTGAACCTTAGTGCTTCACTAAATTGGTGAGGGTAAAATAGCGTCTTAAGAACAATGACTTAAAGTCGTGCTTTGAAGCTAAATTTAAATGCAGTATTATTTATAATAATTTTGCAGTATTACAATTAGATCTTATGAAAACTTGATTTAAAAATCGTAAAATTAATATTCAACAACAAGTTCAACAAAATTTCTCTAATACTTTAAACGTACAAGTAAAATTGTAATTTTGGCTCTAACATTACTAGTTTTAAAAAATTGCATTATTCATCTAAAAGAATTCTATTTAAATTGAACACTAACATTTACCACCATACTAATAGAATTTTGAGCTAAAATAACTTCGAACTCAAGGAGAACAAATCATGTTCAAGTAAAGTCCAACTGCCACTAAATTGGGAGTGTATGAATTGCACGCAACTATATATATATATATATATTTTTTTTTTTTTTTCAAAAAATTGCACGCAACTGTTTAAAGCCGCATATCATATAATAATAGATTTTGCATTTTAATACCATCTTTCTTAACGATTTTAATTTTTAATTTTTTAAAATAATTTTTTATATTTAATAACGATTTTTTATTTTTATTTTTACATTTTTAAAAAATTATTACTAAAATATAAGATAATTTATAAATCTTTAAAATGAAGATTTTTTTAATCAGATTAATAATTTCTAATTTTTTTTTTATTTTGACCAAACATTTTTTCTAAAATGTAAATTAAGTCTTATAACTTTTATACGTATAAATATTAGAAAAAATAATTACAAATTAAAATTTTAAAAAATAATTAAGATTTTTCTTTATTTTTAAAATTCTTTGAAAAAAATGAAAGTATTACTAAATAATTTAAAGATAATTTTTTATTTATTTCTTAAAAATTATCAAATAAATTTTTTTATCAAATATTAATAATTAATTTTATAAAATAATAAAAAAATTATTTAATTATAAATTATAAATCATAATCATCGTCAAACATCACCCACTCAATGAACTATAATAGTAAGCCTCGATACAATGAACTATAATAGTAAGCCTCGATACATTGTACATTAAATTTTTTTTTTTTTTTTTTCGATGCAATGCACATTCTTAAGTTAAAAAGACACGTTTTAAAAAAGGACCAATTTGATCACGAAGAATAAAATAATTCTACATGTATTAAGATAGACCGTTAATGCAATATGTTTGCATTTATTATTGTTGAAGCTAGAATAAATTAACAATTTATTTATTTATATATGTTATTTTATTTTTTAAATAAATTATATAAAATTTTCTGATTATTTCTGTATGGTTAAACTTATTATAATATAAAGATATGTAGAAGATGATGAAATGGAGACAAATAAATAGAAGCTTATGAAAGAAATAATTATCGCAAGTGTTATTATTAGAATGATGGAAAATAATGTTTGTGGTATTAATGTATGGGTTAATTTTTATTTATTTGTATCTTGTGAATAAATTATTTAAGTTATGTTTGATTGCGGGAAATAATATTAGGAATAAAACTGTTTCTATATATTTTCTTGTTTGGTTGTGTTATAGACACAAAATAATGTTTCTATATATTTTCTTGTTTGGTTGTGTTATAGACACAAAATAAAATAAAAAAAATTACTAATACATAAAATAAAAATGAAAAAACATTATTTCAATACCCTTTAGAAAAGTGATTTATTTCCTATCATATTTTATATAAAATTTATTATTCTAATTTTATCCTCAAATGTAATACAACAAAAAATAATTTTTGGTTTTTTTTTTTCTTCTTGTTTTTTTAAGTGATTGGTATTGCAAGAAATTTAAAAAAAAAAAAATCATTTGTTTCCTTTAATTGGTGGTACTGTTTTTGGTTAATTTTTTTTTTTAGGTAGTAATAGTTTTTACATTATTTAAACTTAGAGTATTAAGGTATTATACAGTATTTTTTATTCCATTTTAATTGTAGATTATATACCAAAATATTAAAAAAAAAATTTAATTTTAGTGATTAAATTAAATATTATAATAATAATATTATTATTATTTTCTTTATATTTAATTTTTTTGTCATTATTTTTTTTTATCATACGAATTAAACGTGCTTAATGTGCCGTGATTTCAATAACTTGGTGCAAATTTTCTTTTTTCTTAAAAAAAAAACAAAAAACCATCACGTCATACTAAATAATAATCAGAAGTATCTCATCATAAGTTAGCTAATTTGACCAAAGAGTGAGTAATGCTATTTCTTTTAATTTTAAATTTGTCTAAAAACTGAGCCTAAAAAAATAAAAATAAAAAAGTTTTTATTTTTATCTCAAAGTTGTGATACAATTAACTTACTTGGCATATTTTAATTAAATATTTATTATAAATAATTTTTATTTTGTAATAAGTAAATATTATATTACACTTCAATTTAAAATAAATCGCAAGTTATAATTATAGTATTGCTCAGAGTAATTGATTGAATTGAGAAAATGCAAGTCCACTTTTAAAGAGATGAAACGCACAATGCAACTAATTGTATTGAGAAAATGCAAGTCCACCTTTAAAGAGATGAAACGAACAATGCAAGTAGCATGACCTCGAGTCTTCAACTACTTAAAGGTTGAAATTACAATCATCCGCCCCCCCTCCCCCCAAATTCTCAACTTTTAGACTATTTAACATTTTAATTTAAATTATAGATAAAGTAGTTTAGTTAGTAATCCATTTAGATGTATTGTGTGAGAATTGTGAGTTTATTGGACAACGATAAGTATGGATTCGAAGCTCAAAGCATGCTCTTCAACGTTGAGTCTTAATTCACCATCTCTTATTGGCTTTCAATGTGTATACACTTTTTTGAAAACTCCTCAAATAGCCGATAAATCATAGTAATGTAACAGTAAATGTGTGACAGTAATCCTATTTTTAAATTTTAATGAGATTTTTTTTTAACCAAAAAAAAAATTTTAATTTAAATTGTTAAAATTTGGAAATCTAAATTTGGTGAAGTTGTAGGAAAAAGAAAAAAGTAGGTAACCATGTTATATACATATAAAGGTGCAAATTGAGATAAAATTGATGTTATAAAAATTATGATATAATTTATTAATTTTTAAAATTCACATAATTTTATCTTACTTAATTTTTAATAATATATGATGATATTTAAATAAAATAAAATAATATTATAATATAAATATATTAAGCGTACAATAAACAAAACATGAATAAGATTAGACATATCATTTTTCATATCCATAAATATGTCAAAGTCTACTCAAATGCATAACTAGAGAAATTTGTGAAAAATAAATGAGAACTTGAACAATCACCTAAAATATTGTAAACAATGGACAACTGAGCCTTTTAAAATGGTTAATAAGTGTTAATAAAAACATTTTAACATTTTTTTAAATTTATAATTATAAAAATAATGTTATATATATATATATTATTTTTTTACAAAGAACAATATCATTTTAAACATTATATGCTTGTTAGTTGGAGAACATTAACGTAAAATTATAATTGTTAGATTCTATTTAATATTAAATTATAATTAATTTGATACCTTTTAATATTATTATGATATTATTTTTATTATTATAAATTTTAAGAATATTATTTGAAATAAATTTTTTAAATAAAAAAAAAAAAAAGCGAATTACAATAGATCTCAGATCATGAGATCAAGGGTAGACTTGGTAATATAATAGATACTCATATTCATTTATTTGTTTAAATTTTTAATGCAAAAATGCAATACTCTTTTAAAATACCAATTCTTGGACATAATCAGTATGTATTCTTAATTGCATGAGAATAATAAATATTTTTCGAAATAGAATTGAAATATACTTTTCTATAAAAACTCTCAATTATTAATAAAAATATATTGGCAATAATTTTAAAAAAATATCAATTCATTCATTCCTTTTTGATAGATATCATTCATCTCTCATATATTTTGTTAACTACCAACTTATTTTTAAAATTAATTTCTTTTATCGATCACATATCTAATATTTTAAAAATTATCAAAACAATTTCATCCTCATTAACAAAATTATAAGTCAAGTAATAATTTATATAAAAAATAATAATGTTACTTTATTTTCTAATAATATTATATTTAAATTTTAATATAAATTAATAGTTAAACGAATGATATATTCCCCCCCCCCCCTATAATTTCTAATCCAAACAAATGTCTAATTCCCATAAAACATATTAAATGCATTAACTGAAAAGAATGCGAAAGTTTCACATGCATAAGAACACTTTAGTTGACTCGAAAATTTTGACCATTCAATTATTAATACATCTGACCAAAAAAAAAAATTATTAATACGTGCCCAAAAAAAATTACGTATCAAATTTATTAATAACAATTAATTAATTATTTCCTCTCTCAATTAAATGTTAAAAAATTATAAAAAAAAATAATTAAAATTTATAATAATAAAACTTACGTCTCAATAACAATAAATTTTTAATATTGAACGTATATATTAAACATACAATATTAAATAAATTTAAATTACTGCAATTTAATTTAAATAGCATTTAATTAAATAAGCATATAAAAAAATAATATAAAAATTATTTTTGAATTATAAAAATATAAAATTTAAATATAAAATATAATTTTTATTATTATAAATTTTAAAAATATTATTTTTATTATTTTCCTTACATATTTTCATTTTTTTCATAATAAATTTCATATTTTTTTCTCATCAACTACTCAACTTTGTCTTTATCCACTTCGTCTCACGCTCCTCACAAATAGATACAATTTCTTCTACGTATAAATCAATCACCAGTAAGACTAACGTCGATTTAAAATTTGAAGGAAACGATGGAAACAAATTATCCTTCTTCTTTCAAAGTCTGACTGAGAAATCATCTTTTAAAAATTGTTAGATAATTAACGCTCCGAAAAATTTAAACAATTAAAAGAATAATTAATATTATTTTTATACATTTATTAATATTTATAAATATCTTATAAGTATCGACTCTATAAACTCTTAAATATTTATAATTTAATAATTGTGATTGTAAGGTTTTAAAATAGCACATCTAACTCTAATATCATGTTAGAATTTTTATTATTCATTAATTCTCTCAAAATTTAAGTTGTTAATAGAAGGACCAATATTATTTTTATATATCTATCACTCAAGAAAAGAAATTGCATCTGTTTGTAGACAAAGTATTGGATACAATTATTGCATGTGCTACGTTATAAAATAGATAAATTTTAATTATTATTTTTATAAAATAAAAATTAATATTAAATATATGATTAATATTAATAATTTAAATTTATAAAAAAATATGTAACATATTATATATAAAAAATTAATATTATTTGCCTGACGCAGTAGAGAAATGGAGAAGAGAAGTTGAGTAGTTGGTGAGAGAAAATATGTAATTTGTTATGGAAAAACGAAAACATTTAATTTGGTGGGGGAATAATTAATTAGCTATATTTTTTATAAATATAATATGTAATATTTTTTTTATACATGTTAATGTATAATATTTTAAAAATTTACCAAAAATAACATTCTTAAAATTTATAGTAATAAAATTAATACCTCCAATAATATTGAACGTTCAATTTGAACGTGAAATATTAAACGTTCAATTTGAACGTGAAATATTAAACGTTTAATATTGAACGGGTTTAAATTGTAGTCGTTCAATTCTAATTGAGTGAGTGTTCAAAAAAAAATAACATATTAATTACTTTTTTAATTATAAAAATATAAATTTGAATACAAATAGTACTAATTTTATTATTATAAATTTAAAGAACATTAATTTTATTATTTTTTAAAATATTTTTAACACATATTAATAATTAATAAATAAACAGTTCTTTAACTCAGTTAAGATGAGGTAGGGAGCTTGATGCACATAAAACTTGCCAACTTCACGGCTTTCACATGTTTCTTAACTTTTTAAAAATTATTATTATTATTATTAAAGGTGGCCGTAAGTCTTTTAGATAAGTTGTTAAGTTATTTCTTATTTGGATAGTTTAATAAAGTTTAAAATTTTAACTGATTTATTATACCTAAAATATCAATTTTTAAGCCAATTTACTATATCAATTTAAGAAAAATTTATTCGACAGTTTTGTATTTATTTTTATTTAAAAATTATTACTATAATCAATTATATAATAGAAAGTACAAAAGTATTCTTTTATTCTTGCAAACAATTTTTTTTATCACTCTAAAAATAATTTGTACAGAAAACATAACTTAACATCAAAACACCACTTGTATAAATCTATGACATTTAATAAATATATTAGTAATTTTTCATCTACTAAAAATTTTATTAATTATGATATGTCTTTGGATTAAAATAAAAAACTAAAAAAAATCTCAAACAATATTATTGTGACACAAAAATGTTTAATTTAATTAAATAAGCATAATATTAATGTCATTATAAAATACTATTTAAAGTATCAAATAGAAATTCAAATTATTAAATTTAATTTATGACTTGTTTTAATATATTGTATAATATTAATTTTAATTATATTTTATTTATTTTTTATAACATATATTATATATTTAATATAATATAATTAAAAATATTTTTTTAAAAAATAATATATATAAGTTATAGGTTGATTAAACATCGTCAATTTTTATTTTATTTTTAAATTTATAACCAAATCAACCTTATCAATTTTAAACTTACCTAGACCAACCAATTTTAAATAAAAAACATATAAGCTTCATTTGCACTTGAATTTTTTAAATCGGTTTTTGAAGGAAAACAAAGTGTCTACCCTTAGTTAATACCGTCAGCAATCACTTACATTATATACATACATGCAATCGCGACGAAGTTGTTAGTAAATGAATTAGTCCAAACCCACAATTAGTTATCGTCTTTTGTCCCCTCCTCCCTCTCTTCTTCTGTCAGAGGCTCGGAGCCGAAGTGAGTTGCGTCTTCAATGGATTGTCAACTCAACTTACCGGACTCCTCGGAGATTATTATTGCTGTTTCCGAGTCACCGCCTCCCAAGGTTTGTCTTTGCTGTCCTACAATTAATTACGATAGAGTATTCTTCGACTCATAAATATATCAAGGTTAATCGTTTTTCTCTAGTATTTTTGCTCTCATCTGTTTGGGTTTTACGTCATTGTACTTGTAATGGGTTTTTACTCGGATCTGAATGTTATATTAAATTTTGGGAAATCACCAGTACAGTTTGGGTAAAATTTACAGAAACTTTTGAGTTAAAGTGGATTTTATACTGTAGACTTTGTTTTGTACAATTTTCACGTGTAAAGAGGGAAATAACACAAGTTAGATGAGCATGTACAATTTTTACAGACCTTATGGAAATTTCATACTTTTACATAGGGTGGCAATTCGCACTACAACTTGAAACATGTATCAAACACCACACAGTTCAAATTGTTTTTTATTTAGAATTAAATATTAATTATTTTGTTGATTTTTCTTACCATTATAGTTAAATAAATTGGCTAAAAATAATTTATTTTTCATAATATTAAAAAAATGTAAATTTGGGCCCAAAAACAAGAACATGCACAACATTAACAAACACCATAAGAACAGGCACAACCCCATGAATTTCACATTACATGCCAGTTGTATGTAAGTGAATATTGATGGAAAAATAACTCCTGAACAGTAATATTAATGACTCAAACTAGAATATTGCATAAATCAACCCTCTTTGTGAGATTCCTCTCAAATTTTCTGTATCTTGGTATTTCTCTGCTTTGGGCGCTTAAAATCGTTTTCTTTTGTTGGTTCTCCATATATTTATTTGTGTCTTTGGCAATGGTGCTGTGTTTGATTGTTTATTTATAAAATTTAGGCAATTTTTGTATTGTAAATTATTAATAATTTAAAAGTAATGCATAACAAGACACTTAAAGAATTGGTTATAAATTTTAAAGTGAATGTTTGTATATTCGTGTTGATATGTCGTGTATTGATTCCTACCCTAGGTCTGACTTTTTTCTTCATTAGCATAATTTTGACAGAAGTTCTCATTTCATTATTATGTTCATTTGTCTTGAATTTGTTATTGGTCTTGTTCTGTTCATGTTTGTTTTGTCTTTTATTCTTTGGAAAATTCTACAGTACATGTTCTGTATCTTACTAAATCTAATACTATTTTCTCAAATACAATTTGATAGATTATATTAGTTTTTAGAAATCTAACGGCTTAGAACGAAAATCTAACAACTTAAAATGATAGATTGCAGCTTACATCTTCTTCTTAAAGGTGGAAGAACCCTTATGTTTTTATATTTGATTCAGGGGAAGAGAAGATTGGGGACTTTGTTACTTGCATATAAGACATTGGGAGTGGTATTCGGAGGACTTGTAACATCCCCTCTCTATGTCTACCCATCAATGCCTTTGAAGTCTCCTACAGAAGAGGACTATTTGGGCCTATACAGCATTATGTTCTGGACTCTTACTCTCATTGGAGTTGTCAAGTATGCCTGTATAGCTCTCAGTGCTGATGATCATGGTGAAGGTATAAGCAGAATAAATGAGTAGTGTGGATTTGTTTATAGTTGTAACTTGTTAATATGAAATGAATAAACTGTTCCTAACTTCTATAGACAATGATAAATTTCAGGTGGAACATTTGCCTTGTACTCTCTACTTTGTAGACATATGAATATTGGAATCGTTTCTTCAAAACATGCCAATCCAAGCTTAAATCTTTCTCGGTCTATCTTATTGGAGGGCACAGAAAAGAAAAGTAAGCTTGGCATATTCATTGAAAAAAGTATAATTGCAAAAAGGGTGTTGCTTTTCGTAGCTATGCTAGGCATGTGCATGCTAATTGGAGATGGCATACTTACTCCTGCAATCTCAGGTTTCTCGGTCCATTCTGCCTGTCGTACATCTTGGTTTTAGCATATATTTTTACTCTGGTTTTGATGCATTACATTTTATTACCAGTGTTGTCCGCTATGGATGGATTAAGAGCTCCATTTCCTTCTATCACTAAGTGTAAGTTGTGATGCACATCATTTCATTTTAGTTATTAAATCAAATTTTTTTCTAGTCTTCTGTTCCTTGTGAAATATGGTTAAATGAATGCACTCAAATTAGGAGTGTTTATTGGTTGTTTTCCTATGGAATTTGTTTTTGTTCAGTTTCTCTATGGAATTTGGTGAGTATATGTTTCCATTGATATCACTAATGAGACATCAGTCTTCTTATAGCTGCATAACATACATGATTCAAAATAGCCTCAGGATGATTTCCAAAAGAAAAAGATACCATTTAAATTGTTGTGAGAGGATGTGAAACCAGATCAATGTTATGTTCTAGATATAGATTATTTCTGAATATAAGATTAGTTTTTCTCCAAGCAATAGAATAATAATAGATGAATTGACTTTGGAAAACAATTTAAGTCCTCTCCTTTTGAATTTTTTCTTCTTCATGAAATCGTGTGTATAGATCCCTTTATTCTGCAACCCTTTTTCCTTCAATTGAAATTTTTTATTCATGTTACACACTGCAGCTATGGTGGAAGCAATCTCTGCAGTAGTCCTAATTGGTCTGTTCTTGTTGCAAAAATTTGGCACATCTCGTGTGAGTTTCCTCTTTTCCCCGATTATGGCTGCCTGGACTTTGAGTACCCCACTTGTCGGGATTTACAGCATTGTACATAATTATCCAAAAATATTCAAGGCAATATCACCACACTACATTTTTGGTTTCTTTTTGAGAAACGGAAAGCAAGGTTGGCTGTATCTTGGTGGCACTGTCCTTTGCATCACAGGTACTATTAGCCATATGCTATTTTTCATTGAAAGATATGCTTGATTTTTTTAACTTTGTGAGAAGTCCAAATGGAAGAGATATGAGAGCACTCTTGCTGAAAGTGGTGAAAACAATAAATATTTAAAGCAAACAATTGTCTTAGTATGATGATAATTATACAAATCTTGTTTGGATTGTTTCAAAATGAAGTTATTATACAAGTACTAGCTTTTGAAATACTTCGTTTTTAAATCCAGTTTTTAGGGGATCATTGATAGTCTAGAAAGTCGATATCTTCTATTTCTTTGGTTATCTTTAAATAATCATTTAAAGAGTCAATATTTTGGTATCAATTGTCTTATAGTACAATGATATTTTTTTTCTCTACGGGTGCTAACATGGCATGGGTTCAAACCTTATCAACTAAAAAAGTGTGTGTGGTTTATGGAGCTTGTAAACATTTATTTAAAAAAACTAAGAGCCATTTTGACAATTTTATGTTCAAATTTATGGTTCAAATTACACTTTTTTAGTTAATGGCTGGAATATTATTATATATATCAAGTTGTTGTATTCATCAAATGACGTGTCAATATTGGATTGGATATGAAGTTAGGAATAGTGGATGTTGGAGCAATTGTGAAATTACCTACTAATAGGTATCAATTACATTGTGACAAGTGTATTGATGCATGAATCAGTTTTCGATAAAAATCATTTTCCCATTGCTTTATTAGTTGTTTATGATACACTAAATAAATGATGACAGAAAATGAACTGCAAGACTGGCATTGCATTAAAGTTTTTGCTCATCAATTAAAAATTTTGTGAAACTTGCTCAAATAGGTCACTCTTATAAAACTTCCTCTCCTTCTAGCTCCTTGATGTAAGGGGAGAGAGAGTTATTTTTGTTGTCTGAAGAGTGTTGAAATGTTCTAAGAGTTCCAGCCATTACCTGTCTTATTCAGGCTCTGAGGCATTATTTGCAGATCTGGCTCATTTCGACCAAAGGTCCATTCAGGTTAACTTCTATTCCATTGTTTCTTATTATACATTTCCATGTCTTTTGTTTAAGAAACTTTTTGATATATTTTCAACAACAGATAGCCTTCATGTTTACAGTCTACCCATCTCTGGTTCTAACATATGCCGGACAAACTGCATACCTAATCAGGAACCCAAATGATCATAATGACGGATTCTACAAGTTTATACCAACTAAGATCTACTGGCCTATTTTTGTCATTGCCACAACAGCTGCAATAGTTGCAAGCCAGTCACTGATATCGGCCACCTTTTCGGTTATCAAACAATCTGTAGTACTTGATTACTTTCCTCGTGTAAAGATCGTGCATACTTCATCAAGCAAAGAAGGCGAGGTATACTCTCCAGAAGTCAACTACATCCTAATGGTTCTTTGTGTTGCTGTCATACTAATATTTGGAGATGGGAAAGATATTGGTTATGCTTTTGGTAAGTTACATTGTTAAGCTGTGAATATTTCTCTAGATTGCATTAACTAGAGTGATTTGAAGTCCAAAATAGCGTATGTATTATACATAATTGACTTAGCCCCAAATAGCATGTTAACTTGTACATAGAGCATTTACATATGTACACATCTATATTATATATATTCCGTACATAAATGAATGCATTTTATGTACAGTTTGTACATATAACATATGTACATGTTAATTGTAGCTGGCGTTCTATTTTAAGGTTAATTTGACTATGTATAATATGTATATGCTATTTAAGGTAAAAAATGAAATTGAGTAAGCATACTTATATTTTGATTTGAAGTCCAATACATTTATTTTTCTTAGTATTGGTAAGTACACATTCCTTATACAAAACTTTCGTTTTTTTTCAGGTGTTGTTGTCAGTCTGGTCATGATCATCACTACAATACTGCTAACTTTGGTCATGATCATAATATGGAGAACTCCAATATTACTTGTTAGTCTGTATTTCTTTGTATTTTTCGTTATGGAAGGTGTTTATGTAAGTGCAGTCTTCACGAAAATTCCGGAAGGCGGATGGATTCCCTTTGCCATATCCTTTTTACTTGCCTTCATTATGTTTGGATGGTTTTATGGGAGACAAAGAAAGATCATTTATGAATTAACTCATAAAATAAGCTTGGACAGACTTAAGCTGCTCGTATCCGAACCCAGTGTACGGAGAGTTCCTGGAGTGTGTTTCTTTTACAGTAACATTCAAGATGGGCTTACTCCAATTCTTGGACACTACTTAAAGAACATGAAATCTCTTCATCAAGTTACAATTTTCACGACGCTTAGGTATTTATTGGTTCCCAAGGTAGCACCACATGAAAGGATCATTGTCAACAAAATGGGAATCAGTGGGATTTATGGATGTGTTATTCAACATGGCTATGCAGACTTGTTGAACCTTGAAGGAGATGATTTTGTTAATGAAGTTACAAGAAGCTTACAGGCTTACATATGCGAAAACTCAAGGTTTCTACCGACTGATCCTTTACAGATCCAGGAAGAACTAGAGGCTCTGGAAGAAGCGGAAAGTGTTGGAATAGTTCATGTACGAGGAAAGACGCGGTTCCATATTGGAGAAAACTGTGGCTGGTTTGACAGAATAATGCTTGCATTTTATGAGGTTATGCACAATAATTGCAGGTCTGCTCTACCTGCGTTGGGGGTGCCATTGCCTAAGCGGATCGAGGTTGGAATGCTTTATGAGGCTTGAAAGGATCATTTTATTTTTGTTTTTTCTTTCAAGCATGATCTCAAACGATGAACAGGTTCACTAGGGAGAATAGTCAAGTCTATTTTAAGCTATAAGAAAAGCTGAATGTTGTCATTTATAGAAAGGAAAACTCTATATAGCCCACTATTGTCTCATCTCCACTACATTTTCACTCGAAAATAAACAAAATCCTCCATTAATAACAATGGGTTCATCTAATTTAATAGGCTGCAAGTATAACACAACCAATGAAACATGGACACATTGGTAGTCCTATTCAATACAAATAGAATTACTCTTATAGAAACGAAAGAAAGGAAAAAAGTTATCATTTACTATAACACAATCATATAAGGAGACGTTTGTGCCGATTCTTTGTTCAAATTTAGTAAGTAGAAGCACGCATTCATAGGTGTAAACGTTACCCAAGCATTACAAATTACATTATTTAAAGCCAAAAAGGAATCACATTTTGGCATTCTTCTGATGGGTAAATGTCAAATGTTCATTCTAATAATGTATGTTCAAAAAGTCCTAAGTTTAAGTGTTAAATTATGATAATATTTATTTATTTATTGGACTAAAATATGCATAAAAGTTAGTCATGAAAATAAAATTAATAAGAATAATTTTTCTTAATAAGATTGATTAAATTCATAAAATTACAGGTAAAAAAACTAAAAAGAAATAAGTTCCTAAATTGGGTTTAATAAGTCAAAAATCCCTCCCTCCCTCCCTTATTCCTGGAAGACATTCAAATGGAAGCTCGAAGGTTTCCTTGCTGATTAGTGATAACAATATCTGAGTTCTCACTACTTAAGCTTGTTTGTAAACCCCTTTGTCCCCTTGCTTAGTTTAGTGTATATTTGCTCAACTTAAGAAATTAGTAGGGGTGAGCAAATAATCCGATCAATTTATCAAAATTAAGAAATTTGATCTAATTGTTGGATCGAATTGATAAATTTCATAATCGAATCGGATTCAGATTAACATATTTTATAATTCGCTGTAATCCGATCCAAACCGAATTATTATTAAAATTATAAATAAATACATATTTTATTTTAATATGTTATATTTAAATATTATATATATCACAATTATAATAACTTACTATTTTAGCTTAAAAATAAAAATAAATGTTAAATCTTCTACAATAATTTAATAATATTTTTGATTCTCTTATTCGTAACTATAAATAAATAAATTTATTTAATGATATAGCAATTTAAAATTTAAATATTAATATATATTTATTTTATATATAATAATAATTTAAAAATAAGTTATAATATCAATTCAACCTTATCCGATTAGAAAAATTCGATATTCAGATTAAATATATATTCAGATCGAATTCGGATTGAATATTTTTAAATTTATTTCGAATCGAATCGAATCGAATTAATGAAATACATGCAATTTTGATCTGTACTTAGTCATAAAAATTAGGGGCTAAAATGTTTAGCTTGAGAAGTACGAACTCATTTTTTAGCGTGGGGTTGGGAAGGGCACTAAAATCTTACTAATGAGACGCAACTACCATTAAGATTCAATTTAAATTTAAATTAGTTTTGCTTTTTTTTTTTTATTATTTTATTTTGATTTTAATATTTTTATCCTTAAAACAGTATCGTTCGGTTGTTGTTATTAAGAAGATTTGAGACCGATGACACTGTGATTTCAAGCTTAAAGAAAAACTTGATACATTAGTTACTTAATTAGTTACCAATTTTTATTAATCACAAGGTTACTTCATTATAAACTTGAAACTCCACTTTCGAATATCGCAGCTGGTATTTACCAAATTTAATATAGCTTGGGTATCTATTGTTACAACCATTAATTAACTGACAGTTCAACTATACACAAATAGTTTATGATACAATCGAGATTATTAAATTCGTTTTACCTCTTCTATTATAATTTCTCTTTGAATACTCGTAAATAATTATTTGTAGCTATATTGATAATTAATTATATTATAATATATACATAATAATAAATTGATGCATATATTAATTTATAATAAAGAATATATATTTTCCGCACTAAACATGCTCTGTCACTTACTCACTTTTGCCAAACATTCTATTCCACTTCCAGGGGTGTCCGCGGTCCGGTTCGGTCCGATTTTTGATAAAAAAAAAATAACCAAATTGAACTGAACATATTTATTTAACGAAATCGAACCGAACCGATTGATTAATAAAATTTTAAAACCGAACAGTTTGATTCGGTTTGGTTAACAGTTTTTAACGGTTTTTATTTTTTTATTTTTTTAATACAAAAATAATTTTTTTTAACTATTTACTACATATCATAATAAAATAAATATGAAGTTTAAAGAAAAAAAACATAACATTCTAAAATTATGAGCCATAAAAAAAATCTTTTTGTATATGAGTTCTTGAAATTATCATTAAAGTAACATATATAGTTAGAATTCTTCCAACATAATGATAAAAAATAAAAAAGAAATCATAACTCATTACATCCATTGAAAAAAGGCTCTATTGAGCTCTCTCTACAATTCACACATATCGTCTTCAAACTTGTTAAAACTTAAAAATAACATACAAAAGATAATCTAAAAATCAATTACAGTCTAAAACTAAATATTTTTGCAAATTCTATAACAAAATACAATAATACATTAATCCATGAATAATTCAAAATAATTACAGTCTAAATTCTAAAGTATTAAAAAGTTTACACAAGTTCATAATAATGACTAAGAAAATAAATATTTCATATTTAAAGTATTCATAGTGAAGCCTCCATAAAATCTCCAAAATCTCCAACTGCAAAAAAAAAAAAAATAATTATTTTTGACTACTTGTGCTGATTGTTATGTAATATTAGCACATCTTTCGTTCATATAATAAGCCAAAATACCTCAAATGGAAGTGAAGATTTAATAAAGCATCGGTATCCACATGATGATAAGTAAGATTGTAAGAATGAAGAGAACAACATGGAGATATGGAACTAGACCATTAATTTCATTACCTCTTCCTTGACTTCCTTCCATGACCGAAGGGGAGGATAGTTGGGGGAGCTGGCGGAGGACCTGAACGGCTGGCGCGCCGCGGGACAGGGGACGGGGGCTGGCGAGGCGCGGGACGCTGGTTGGAGGGGCGCGGGACGCTGGCTGGCGGGGCGCGGGTTGAGGACTGGCTGGCTGGAGGGGCGCGGGACGCTGGCTGGCGGGGCGCGGGTTGAGGACTGGCTGGCTGGAGGGGCGCGGGACGCTGGCTGGCGGGGCGCGGGTTGAGGACTGGCTGGCTGGAGGGGCGCGGGACGCTGGCTGGCAGGGCGCGGGTTGAGGACTGGCTGGCGAGGCTGCAGAACGCTGGCTATCGGCGCACGGGACGACGGCTGGCGGCGCTCCTAAGGTTCGCACGAGACAGGAAAAACAGCTTCTGGGTTATTGGTTTTAAATTAAAAGGTTGGTTCGGCTTCGGTATATATATATATTAATAATAATTAATATTAAAAATAATTTTAATTTTCGGTTCGATTTGGTTTGGTTTGAAATTTTGAAAAATCGGACCGAACCGTTAGTCAAACGGTTTGGGCAATAACAAACCGGACCGGACCGGTCCACTTATTAAACTGTCCGTTTCGATTCGGTTCGGTCCAATTTTTCGGTTTGGTTCGATTTTTGGACACCCCTATCCAGCTCAATCAACCTGCCAAAATCTCATTCGTCTATTATATATAAGGGTTTCTTTTCTTTTTTCTTTTTCCCCTAATCTATTCCAAGGAGCTTTGCCGCTTTAGTGAGACTTTTGTCAATATTATATATAAGGTCGATAACCACTTAGTGTCAATAACAATTCCTTTCTCATAAAAGGTTTTAGAAGTCTTCTTATTAAGTAAAAATATTTTATAATTTAGACAGTAAATTTTTTAATTTTTTCACTAAAAATTTAAGTTTAAATTCTACTCGAATGTGTGAGTATGTTTTCTCTTATTAATAAAAAATTGAATTTTAGTATAAAGTCTCCTTTAAAAAAAAATGTAATTTAGTCCCTACAATAAGATATTTTTAGTTTTTTTATTTATAAAAGTTAAGAATTTTAGTATTAAAAAAAGTACTTTAATCTTAAGAGTAAAGTATATTAATTTGAATAATTATGATACTTAAAATATTTATTTTTAATAATTATGAGACTAAATATGCTCACATTTTATAATAACAATACTATTAGTGTTTGATTTAATAATTACAGAACTTTTGCATCAATTTAAAAAAAATTGGCCATTTGTGCCCTTCTTCCTTTTCAAATATGTTGTTTCTTTTAGAATTTTCAAAGAACGATGTCGTTAGTTCAATAATCCTAAGGGTTCGTTTGGAATTATTTTTTATTTTAGTTGAAAGTGTTTTAAAATATATCAAGGCATTTTTAAGGGTGTTTGATAATCTCTATTCAAAAATTTTAGAAGTACTATTTGTATTTAAAAAAAAAACTAAGTTATACTTATTTTAAAAGAAGTAGTTTTGAATGTATACTCTATCCTAAAATTATTACTAAAATATCAATTAAAATAACTTCTAATATTTTCATCTCAAACATTTAAATATTTCTCTTAAAATTATTTTATTCTAAACGACTTTTAAATTAATTACATCTAAATAGGCCCTAATAGTCATGGCATTATGGCAGATCAAAGATTTGAATTTAAGAGTAGCATGATATAAATAATAAAATATAGTAATATATTTCAAGTTATTATTTATTTAAAAATATGTTATATGAATTTTATTTGAATGTAAATATATTTAGTGGTAGATCTAGCTTTTAATTTTAAATTCAGAATAGGTACTAGTCAGTAACCCATTATACAATGTTTGTACATAAAACTTATGGATTAAAAAATAAATTAAATATTATAGCTAAATATTTGACAATTGAACAAATAAATGTCAAAATGTAATATTTGTTATAATTTTATTAGGTGTTAGTTAAGTAAAAAATTGAATTCATATATAAAATTTGATTTTAAAATATTTTACATTTAGAATATAATAAAATTTAAGTTAAGAAATGACATTACAAAATTACAAATTTTTATGTATAAAATTGCATTTTTGATCAAATAAGGAGTGACACATGCCATTCCTAAACAATATATATAAATCTACCTTTGAATATATTTAAATTATTGAGTTTGTAATGAGTATTTGAGTAATAAAAGCTTAAAATTTAGGCTAAACTATTTTTTTTGTATCCAACCTTTTATTAAATTTACACATAAGTTTTTAAACTTTTAAAATGTACAATTTGGTCCTTAAATTTATAAAATTTTACATATAAGTCTCTAAATTTTTGAAATTTCACACATAAGTTTTAAAATTTTGATTCACAACTATGTATTTTAGTAGCTAAATCAGAACTAATATGAAAATTTTTAAAAATTTAGGGACTAAATTGTAGAATTTAAAATTTTAAGAATTTATGTGTGAAATTTTAGAATTTTTAGGGACTTAATTTTATGTTTTAGAAGTTTGAAAATGTATGTGTAAATTTGATCAAATTTGAGGACTAATGTTGTAACGTCCCGATATTTTTAATACGTAAATAAACCAAAAAAAGATCAATATTAAATAAGGTTCCCAAATAGTCTATCAATGACAATATCGTCATTTTAAAACATTAATATCATCAAGACTAATATTTATAAATCTCAATAATAATACAACTTAGTAATAAAATTTATTAAACCTAGCACATTATATCAAAACTAACTTAAGGGACCAATAATTTTTAATAATGTTGTCAAATTCTTCTCATGGCATTTCCTAAAAAATGGTAAATAAAACTTAGATTAATGAAATTACTCAGTAAGTAAACTCACCATACAAAGAATATTAAGCAATTACATATAATAAATAATTTATATACGACAAATAACATGCCAATGCTCATGTTTTCAATATAAAAGTCAATAAAATGCATGGTCGCTAATTAAATAATAATCTTTGAAGACCGTATCTTAAATAATGTTGTAACTTAAAATAAAACATACAAAAATTTATCTTTCTTAATAGATTGTTACTCATAGTAAAACGTTCAAAAACGATCTTATAACAAAATTTTTTAAAACTATATTTTATAGAATGCCATGTACTCTATCGTATAAATGGTGGAAGCCAATACAAAATGTCACCCGTCGGCGACCAAAATAATAAATCACTCGTCGGTGATTTGCACGTATGAAGGGTAAATGCAAGTGAGTCATAAAAATCGTAAGGTCGAAGTTGGAATTTCAATAGCAAATTCTCACATGCAAAAATACATCTAAACCATATGGTAAGGAACCAAATGCTCTTGGGTATCCAAGAACACCTCCCCCACACGGCCCAAAACAAGTACAATATCTCCCAATCAGAGTCTAATAATAATAATGGTCAAAAATATTTTCAAAAATCTGTTTGATTTTAAAGTTGAAAGCATAATTTAAAGTATGAGGTTTCAACATAAAAAGTTTTGAATGTCATGCATATGAACATGCTTATACTAATATTAGACAACCAATAATCAATTATGCAAACACAAAGCATATATACATACGAAAATGATACAACACTATTTATTTAGCCATAACAATCCCAAAACAAAACATATAAATGAGAATAACCGTAAAAAAGATCATACATAAGACAAACAATACTTAATATTACAATAGGGGTTAGTCTACTTACTTCAAATATGCTGCAAAATTTGACAATACCATATGATCTAGGCACAACCAATATTATTCTATAATTTTTAAGAATAAAATAATCAACTTATGATCTTAATTATATAGATATAACTATCTATTTTTCTTTTATTCGTTTTTAAATCCTATTCCTTGGGTGTTTCCATAAATTATGACATTTTTGATAAATAATTTATGTTCTAAAATTTCCTTTATACTTCTAAAAGATTACCTCAAGGAAAATATAGGAACATTTATTATAACCTAAAAATCTAAGCTAATCAGAACATATCTTAATACATGATTTATTATTGAACATAAAAAATTAGTTTCTTTGTAATATTTCTTGGAGTCAAACTAAAAATATGTATCTATTTGTAGTAAAATTTTTTGATTAAAAAGATAAAAGAATCATATTCAAAACATACTTGAAAATTAGTTTACGAAATCTGTCAAAAAATATCTTAATCAAAGTATGCCTTATTGAAAAAATATCTCAAATATTTTAGAACAATTATTTGGCTTCGAAATTTTCATAAACAATGAATAACACATATGTAAAGTTGTTATTAAAATTTTAGATTAAAATAACTAGGTTAAAGAATCTAAAATTATTTTTATTTTGGATGTTAATACAAAAATTGTCGAATTTCATATTTTCATATCTAACTTCAAAAATTAGAAAACAAAACATTTTTCAGTGATTCAAAAACCATTAACTTGAAAACATGTCTATATTTTTCAATAAAAATTTCAAGTCTTAATTCAGAACCTAATTATTTCAAAATTATTAGAACATACACTTAACTTAAAATTTTAGGATTTTTGAGATTTCATTCGAGCCTCTTTTTCCCATTTTAATTTTAATACATAAAAAAAATAACGAAAATTTAGAAAAATCAGAATATGTTTATTTTTTTCATAAAAATTTAGAATTTTTTATTCTCCTTGAAATTCTTAATAAAAACATATGAAAACTATTAAAATTTATGAGTTATGGGACTCGATTCTTACATTGAGATCACTTTTATTATTGCTTGTATACATAGAGTGCTAGAAACTAAAAAGAAGAGGAAAATAGTGAAAAAGATTTAACGTGAAAATATTTTACTCTTATTTTATTTTAGACTTTTTATTTTGTTTTAGTTCCTTGTTAAATACAAACTCTAATTTATTTAAGTAACTTAATCATAATTTTTTTCAACACTAATACTCCCTTTCCGATATTATTTGTTTATTTCTTATTGTGTCACTACAAATGTAATAGTTAAGCCTAAAATTAAAAATTCAATGGAAACACAGTTTTATATTATGCATGTAATTTGTCCATAATTTTTTTAAAGGAATTCTAATGACATAAATTTGCACTAATACTAATTATGATACTTCACTTGGCAAAGTTTTCTTAAAAATTGAATGACTTCATAGCTTTCAAAGTTATTTGCTACTTCACATACCATAATTAGTGTGATTATAAATATATGTGCAAATTTATGTGTATTAATGATGAACACAATTTTGACCTATATTTTGTTATATTTTTAAGCATTTATTTTATGTTTTATTTTATTATTTTCGTGTTTTGGAAGGTATTTATGTGTTTTGTAGGTTTTTGGACTCTTGAAGAATATTGGACTAAAATGACACAAAAAGAGAGAAAATGGAGTAACAAAAGCCAGAAAATGTAAGGCTTACATTGGGAGTCAAAAAATATGTAAGGATTACATACAAGGCTAAATCAACGAGCGTCCGCAGCGGGCAAAAACCTGCTCCGAGGCGAGCGTGCCAAAACTGCCCAGAAATCCTAAAACGCGTATTCCACTTCATTCCTCCTATAAATACCACATTATACCTCTCCCAAACATAACTTTTCACAACCATCTTCTTCCCCACCTTTGCTGCTACTGCCGTAAGGGTTTTTCCACCCAAAAATCAATCCAAAATTAAGAGGAGACCCTCCATTGTTGAAGCTACTCCAAGGATTTGAGAAAGAGGATCAATCAAGTTCAAGGATTTGGAGCTAGAGAATTCATTGGGGTATCTTTAGTTGCATATATTTTTCTTCTTTGATTTTGTGGTTTGCCTCCGTAACTAAATTGATTGACACCAATTTAGTTATGATTGGCTAATTTATGTAATTGGGATATTAGACTTGCTTCCAATGATTGGAAGAACAATTTTGTAATTTAATTATATATGATTTGGATTTATTTCTTGTTCATGTTCTTAATATTTTCTGATTGTGAATTAATGGTGGAGCAAACCTTAGTTTGTAGTTAGAAAGAATATTTTAGAATTAGGCATTAGAAACGCCATCTTTGCTTAATTGTGCATTATGAACAAGAGCTTAAATTGATTGCATTGATTTGTGTTATTTTAGGTAGTTATAATTATTTCCTTGAGCTAATTCCAATTAGTTAATTAACGGTCCGGATCAAAGAAGTTAATTAGTTGATTGTAGTGAAAATTGCCATTGACTTGGGATTTTCTAGGTTTAGCAGAAAAATCATTAAATCCAATTTTTAATTGAATGCTTAATTTGTTTTTGCCATGAATGGATAGCGAACTAGGATTCTCATTTACATTCATCATCCCCACTTTGGTTGTAATTACTTTTATTTTCATTTTATTTTAGTTTTTAATTTAATTTCGAATTTACAATTTGTTCTTCAACCGACAATTGTTAGAATGTTTAAGATTGTTTGTTCGACTGAATAAAAAAATAAATAACGTTTTAGAACTACCGTAATTCCTTGAGAGACGATCTTGGAAGTATACTTATCACTTATTACAAGTGATTCGTGCACTTGCGAGCTTTTTATAAAATACAAAATTTGACTATCAAGTATTTGTGCATTAAGTTTTTATACCTCTTATATTATTTAACAGGTCACTATTTTCTAAAAAAAATAGTTATTTTTTCATATTTTAAAATGATTTTGACTCATAACGTAATATAATTATTATAAGTGTAAAAATAAGTATATATTTATGTAATATCAACATTTTAAAAAAAATTTGTCAAGATATAAGAAGGGTCAATGCCTTTCTGTTGGATATATTACAAATATATAAAAATTGTGGATATAATAAAAAAAAAATAATATTATTTTAGATTAAGTGTAAAAGATAAAAAAATATTAAATTCTAAAAAATAAGAGGTCAAAAATTTTAAGCCTATTCCTCTTCTAAAATATAATTATTTTTCAATACATCAATATAGAAAAAAAAAATCTATTGTTTTGCACATCATAGTCTAATCTTATTAGTAGTAGACTACTAGGTGATCCACGTTGATCCGCAACTACAGCCTTCCACATGTTCAAGTTCACCTCAAAAGTCAAAATTTCCATCTAATGAGGCGTAAATATCAATCGTTGAAACTAGCCATCTAGATCAACTTAAAGGCGTCCATTTTTGACCAATTCAAAGCAATTATTCAACTAATTTTTGAGTGAATTATCTTTTAAGGTTCCTATAATAATTTTATGATCCACCAAAATCCATTCTTTAATAATAAAAAAAGCATGGTTGGCTGAATTATACAAATAGTTAGGACCATATTTATATTAACGAGCAATAGTATATTATTGACTTATGGTATTAAAAAATACCTACAAACAAATTTTATTAGCACTCCGGCATGCCTTAAAATAATAGCAATACCAAAATTCAATAATATGTTATAAGTAGGTAGTTTAATTAGTTGAATATTATACATAAGGTCATAATTATGGATAGTGACATGCGACTTCGAGACTTAAGACTTGCATTTTAATGTTAAACTTGAACGTGATTTTAAGTATTCTTGTAATTCACACATCTGAAATCAAATTTTAATGATTCGAAGGTGTGATAATATCTTCTAATGGGATGGGTTTTTTTTATTTAGAAAAAAAAATCAATAATATATATTTTTGACTTTATTAGGCGTAAAAAGTACCATCAAGAAAACTATGTTATATATATATAACACAAGCTGTGCTAAGTGCTAGCTCATCAAAGATCAGAAGTAGAGATACTTTTTAGAAAAAATGGAAAAAATTAATATTCCGGAGGTAACATTGAAAACATGTGAGAAAAGCATGCCCATAATAGGCCTGGGAACTTCATCATCCCCACCAGTTGATCTTGAAACAGAAAAGACTGCAATTCTTGAAGCAATCAAAGCTGGTTATCGTCACTTTGACACTGCTTTTGCTTATGGTTCTGAGCAGCAACTTGGTGCTGCCATTGCTGAGGCTTTGAGTCAAGGTTTGATCAAATCTAGAGATGAGCTCTTTATCACCACCAAGCTCTTTGGCTCCTTTGCTGACCGTCATCTTGTAGTTCCTGCCATTAACATGAGCTTAAGGTAACCTCCCATTTTTTAATATGCGAAATGATAAAATAATTGTGAAACTGTTTTTTAACGGAATTTTCAATAAAACATTATTGCATCAATTAATCCATTTAAATAATTAGAGATAAAATTGGTCTAATTTGAAATAATTTAGTAGAGACAAATCCTTTTAAAAACCAAGTTTTTCACCTAATACAATTATTTTTATTTTTAATTTAATTTTTTTTTAAATATTTTATAATATCAAAAATACCTCTGCCATGTAATGATATACTTTTGAAGGTTTGGTAGGCTTTTATCAAATCCTTGTAAATGTTTTGGAAAAAAAAAACTAATATGAAAAGTTATAACCACGAAAATAGTACTCTTCACTATGATGGAGGCTGAAAAATTGAATTTTTTTAGATTTTTTCTCAACTATGTTTCCGAAAGTAAGAGGATGACAAAAACAGAGAACAACCAATAGTCAAACACTATGTTTCCTCTTGTTTTTGTTAAGATTGACCTAATTAATTGGCAATTAACAATATTAATCGTTGGTGGTTGTTTTGACCATTAGAAATCTTCAATTGGACTACATTGATATGTACTTAATCCATTGGCCATTCAAATTGAACAAAGAGGTGAAGAGTATGCCTGTTGAAAAGGACTGTATACAATTAATAGATCTCAATCCGTTTGGGAAGGCATGGAAGAATGCAAGAACTTAGGTCTTACTAAAGGCATTGGTGTCAGCAATTTCCCTCCCCGGCTACTCGACGAGCTCCTTTCGATCGCAAAAATCCCTCCGGCCGTCAACCAAGTAATTACTTTGACTTTTGTTTATGAAAAATGATTTCAAGTCCAAAATAGAATAGCACAAATGTTGTGTAATTAATGTATTATGTATGATTTCTAATAAATATAGTATGTATACACTATATATAATGACATGTTATTTTGAAATTAATTCGATTGTGTAACTGTATATGTTATTTAAGAACCGAATTGACGAAAAATTAGAAAAAAGTCAAAACGCAAACTTAATGGTCAGTACTGTGTTTTTTGAAGGTGGAAATGAGCACTTCTTGGCAGCAGAAAGAATTGAGGGAGTATTGTAAGGCAAAGGGAATACATATTACAGCTTACTCTCCCTTGGGTGCTAGTGGAACTAAATGGGGAGGTGATAATGTTATTGGATCAGATGTTCTGGTAGAGATTGCTAAAGCTAAAGGAAAATCCGTAGCTCAGGTACTTCAAATTCTGTTGGTACCCTTTTCTATCATTTTTAAATTCTTAGTTAAATACCCCTAATTTTTACCATTTTTACGGTTTGGTCTCATAATTATTTTTTTATTTGATTTAATCCTTTAACTCTTTAACTACACAAATTTAGTTCATAATGAATTAAATGTATTAAATTTAAAAAATTAAGAGAATAAATTCTAAGAAAAAAATAATTTTAACACGTTAAATTTGGATCAAATTTATGAAATTTGAAAAGTTAGAATCAGTTCTAAAGAAAAAAGTTAAAAAACTTAAAATATAGAATTTACACAAGTTAAAAGGGTGTAAACAAATGTTCTTGATCCAAATTCTTGAGGTTTGAACTCTTTCAAAAAGAGTATATTATATGCATCAAGTGATATAGTTATGAATTAAATTTAAATTTGGAATATGAGATTATAAAATGATTGTGTGACCATTTACTAACAAAAGACCAATTAAATTGTGTTATATAGATTGATGTATGCATCAAGTTGCCATAAAAATAGTTATTCTTATAAAAATAAAAGATAAAAAATTACAAAGAGAACTGATAACCAAATGTTCCTTACCAAGTCACCATTCATCGGAAAAAATAATAATATTATTCATTTTTATATGTCTTTGACATGGATTCGCTTTTAATATCATATTTTTTTATAGTAATATTAAAAAAAAAAAAATTTGTACAGTTAAAAAATAAAAATAAATTATGATAGGCAATTAAACCATAATAATAATTTTTTTTTTTCAACTTATTGTATTTTCCATTTCTTGTTTTAGTTTTAGTTTTAGTTTTAATTTTATTTTTATCTATGCTTTCATGTATTTGATGTAGATTGCATTGAGATGGGTGTATGAGCAAGGAGTGAGTATGGTGGCCAAGAGCTATAACAAGGAAAGAATGAGACAGAACATTGATATCTTTGATTGGTCCTTGACTGAGGAAGAGCTGAGCAAAATCAATCAAATTCCTCAGCACAAAATGGTTAAATTTGCCTCTTTCTTAGGTCCACATGATGTGGTACTTGAAATTGACGCAGAGTTGTGAATACAAAATTTGAAATCCATCATATACTGAGTTTCTGTCTTTTTTAGATTTTTTTTATTACTCATTAAAGCACCTAATTACATAATAAAGTTGTGACATCAAACACTCTCCTCTCTCTTGTTCTGCAAAACCCTAGATCTTGATCATGCCAGTTGGTCAATCTTATTCTTGTTCGGTCTTCGTCGAAATTTGTTTGTATTTTGTGTTTCTGCAACTTGAATAAATAAATATGCATTTCGTATATTTGCACATGTCATTTAATTGATTATATAAAAGATTGTTAAAGTTCTCTGATTATTCTTGTCCTCTTAAGGACAGTATACAAGGAGGATTGAGTTTAATTGTAATAATCAAAATTAGTTTGTGTGATGCATAATTAAAATCATGATCCTTTATTAATCAAGCCACTAATATGTTCTATATCAAATAGGAATCGAGTGACCTTATTGGGTAGCTGATGTAAAGACATTTAATTGATATTATTTTGTATAATGATTGATTATGTAAAATATGTTTACATAAATATCAATTTCGATACCGTCACTCGATAATCATAGGTAGGGTTGGCAATCGTGTCGTGTTAGCCGTATCTGTGTCGTGTAATTCGTGTCGGCACCGAATTCGGTTCGTGTTATTCGTGTCAGTTGACACATGAGAAAATTTATTTGATTTTTTTTCGTGTTGCCTATTTATAATAGTAAGAAATAACAAAATCTTTAAGAATATGAAAAAATTATTGATTAATTCTTACTAAAAAAAATTTATATCATGTCGTGTTGTTTTTGGTTCGTGTTATTAGATCATGTAAAAAGTTGCCACCCCTAATCATAGGTGAGACAATCTTGATCCCGACTCCCAGGTGATCTAACTGGCACCTTTATATAGCATTGAAGTTATATTGTTGTAACTGGTTGTAAGATTATTTCACAATACGTGGAATTCATTCAGTCTATTTCCAAACTTTAGATTGAAGTTATTTTGTTTAGTACTGATTTGTGGCTTGAACAGCTGCGTGCAATTCATAATTTGATAATGATTTTTTTAGCTGTTAATTAGAGGAGCCTGGGTACTATAACTGACATTATGATCTAGTTCTAATTATGGAGAACTGATATGTAGGAAAATTCTAGGAATGAAATATATGATTTGAAATAGGGAATCATAAGATAAATGATATGTGTCTTATATGTTGAATAAGAACTAAGAAGCAGCTTAATAACTAAACTAAATTAATATCTTATTTTTGTAATAAAGACTATCGTATGTCTTATTTTTTTAGAAAGAGATAATTATTCTTTTAACACAATATATAGAGGAAATTGCACATGAATATTTCACTATGTTGAAAACATATAACTCTTTTACTTTGTAATCATTGCTAGTTTATAACTACTAAAATGTAGAATTTTCGTTGTTTAATTTTATTTATTTAACTGAATTTAGGGAGGATGTATGATATAAAAATTAAGATTAGTTGAAAATTAACACAAAAGCTAGACAATTGTTTCTAAGTTGACATTTACAAATAGAATGACAATGTAAAAATGATGTCAATTTGTTATCCTGCGAGATACCATTCTTCTTAAATAGACAATTGTCTAATATAAAGTCATCTTATTCAATTATATTGTCTTCAAGTATTACAATTACATCATACTTGGTCTTAAAATGCGATTTTTATTTCCAACCTAATTTTAATTTTTTATGCTAATTTTGAACAGACATAGACAACGAATGAAGACAAACAAAACAAAAATAACATTTTATGATAAGCACAACAAGCCCTTAGTAGTATTTGTTGGTGCGAATGACCAAATAAGCTCTTTAGTTTTTGGTTGTGGTTTAGTAAACAATGAGACTGATAATAGTCATGTCTGATTGTTGGAGATATTGATGGATGCAATAAATAATAAGATGTATCAATCTGTCAGAGATACGATGAAAAAAGCAATCAAAAAAAGTTTTCCAAAGATGTCAATACCAATTATGTGAGTGGCATATTAAGAGAAATGCTATTCAAAAATTACATAAAGAAGATTTTGTTAGAGAATTTACAACTGTAACGAGGAATCAATCAACTATTGAAAAGAATGAAGAGTAATGGAAGAAAATAATTAATACATTTGCACTGCGTAATAAAAAAAACAATTAAGTCTAGATTTGAATAACTAAAATGTCTCATCTAAGTAAAATTTTAATTGGTACACTTAGTTCCTACTTTCAGAAAGGAAAAAAAAAATGCATACTTAAGTCCAAATTTGAAAAACTAAAGTATCTCATCTTAGTAAAATTTAAGGACTAAAGTGTCTAAAAAATAATAATTTAAGGACCATGACGTCCAAAAATGTTAAAGTTTAAGAATTAAAGTATATCAGTTGAAAGTTTCGAAACCAAAATATCCTTAAGACATAAATTTCGGGACCATAAGAGTACTTATTTCTTTGATGTATACCTCATGCATAATATATATGGTGTGTACATATGTTTATATGTATATAGCTACGCTATGTATAATTGATATATTAATTTAGGGTTAATTTAATTATGTACAACCTGTAGAGAAAGGGGGTGAGGAAGAGAGAGTGAGTGTTTTTCATTTTAATTTATGTTTTTTGGGTTTTTAGTCATAAAATATATAAACCCCATTTTAACCCTACAAAACCCAATTTTCAAAAATTTGGTTTTGATTAATCATCCATTAAATTATAGAACTAATGAGCTCACCCAAATAGTTATTAGATGCAAGTGCATATTACAGGACTAAAATGATTCTGAACATGGTCATGTTCATGTGATTGATTTGGAAGAGAGAAATTTGGAAATCCATTAAAGGGGTACAGAAATTTTATAAAATCAGTTTTGAAATTTTATTTAATTGTATATTTTTGTATTGACAAAAGTCAAAAGTGGTGTTTTGTTACAGAAATATTGCACAATCCAGTCTGCACCACCTACCACCACCCAAGTGTGACCGCCAGGCTTACTAGCAGCCACAGTTATAGTTCCAGTAACGCCACCTTCAATCAATAGTCATTGTCAATTTGGCGTTCCTATTGTTGCTATCTCTACCAAACTACCACCCACCCATTTGTTCTACAAAGTAATTTCACTGTTATCCCAATTTGCTCTCTTCATTTAGGCTTCTCCTATTCTCTTGTAGTTAATTAGCGTTGAGACTAACCTTTTTTAAAGAGCGGGAGAGAAAACTCGTTGTCGAAGGCCGTCCACAACCAAAGACAACTCAACAAAAAAGAGAAGCACCACGATAATTTTCTTGGCCTTCAATTTTCTCTTTTTATAATTGTAAATTGATTTTCATGAAGCTTGATTATATTTCAATTAAACCCTTTTTTATCAAACAGTTAAACTCAAATTCTTATTAGAAAATAAATTATCTTATCTCACCATTTTTTTGTGATCAAATGAGTATTGATTTTGTAGTGAGTGACCATGGGCTGGATAGAAAACTGAGGAAATATTAAACTCATCAGGTTAAATGGATCAATCAATTTAATAATTTATTAAACAAGTTAAGTTAGATTGTCCTTACTGTTTGATAAATGAACTGTGAGGTTAAGCTTATATTAGTCAAATCTAAACAGGTCAAACTGAACTAGACACCACTCACCAATTTGACAACTTTACTTGTATTGACTTAGACTTTACAATAGGTACTTTTATATATATATATATATATAATCAAGATAAACGAGGGATGGGATTGCAATACAGCAAATATCAAGATGTTGTGATTGCTTATTTTTTAAAGTTGATGAGTTTTATGCATTTTTTCAAAAACTTAGGGTATGTATTGTAATTTTCCTTTTTAAATCTTAAATAAATTAAGATCAATACCATTTAAATATTGCGGAGGCAGGGTAAGGATTCTCCATCATAAGTTCAAGTGTTTTATGGGCTCATGATACTACTCTTATAAATAAATTAAGATCAATAACCATAAAATTATGAGTATATTTGTTTGCTATGTAATTAAATTTAATAAATTTAAATTCAAAATATAAATATAAATATAAATTACAGCTATAATTATTTTTTTTTATTTTGTTAATATGCCAATCATTATAATAATTTTTGTCAAATAATTAAATTATTGATATATTGATAAAAATATTATATTTTATCGAAGTTTATTTAATTTACTATAAAATTTTATAAATATATAATTTATTTAAAAAAAAATTATAAGGAAACAAAAATGGGGAACCGTCGTGGGCTCAAGGCAGTAGGGTAATACTCAAACCCACCCGTCGCATGAGGCATTCCTACCATGTCAAACTTGGAGTTTACCATTTCAATCGGATAAATTGACATCCCTAACTGCAATACTGTTCAGTGATGCCCAAAACATCATTTCCAAATGCGCCGAAGCAAAAAAGTAATTGAAGTAAAAGAAAATATAAACGAAACCCATCTAAAATCCAAGTCAGATCAGTAAATCCTCAACTACCCAAATGAAAATTTGAACTGAATACGATTTTCTGATATTACATACCTGGGGTTGTGGAATGGGCCAACCTTATTGCCATAGAGTGGAACGGAGTCTCCTTCCTTGTATCTGTGATTGGAGCCATCGGATGTCACATAGGTTGCAGAATAGATTATCAGAATCGTCTATAGACTTCATGGGGTTCTTGGCCTTGGGGCTTTTGGCCTTTACGATGACAAATGAAAGGGCTTTGTTTTCTTTTGTAGATCCTACATCCATCGAAGAATATGTAAAGAATGCTTGGTGAGAAATTTTGGAGACATCCACATTTTACTTGGGACATCGTTAATTTAAAATAAAAATAAAATTATATTAAATGTTTGTAAGTTTATCCATATATTTTTCAAACATTTACCAGCATTTTACCCACAGTAAATTTGATAAGTCCTACCAAACATTCCAGTTCATGACTAATATAGTTCAATTATGTAATTAAATATTAATCGGACAATTGGACATAAATAGCGTGAAATTTGTCAAAAACTCACAGTTTTAATATATATATATATATATATATATATATTAGGTATTAAAAAACTAAAATAATCCTGCATCTAATATTTAATAAAATTAAACTAATATCATGTCATGTAAAATGTCAAACATCAACCACCACCTCAACATTATAACTCTACAACCTCACCGAAGGTCTTGTGATCACCGTCGGTAACTTCATCGAAAGTCTAACGACCATTGTTGGCAACTTTACCGAAGATTTAACAACCATCGTCGACAGCTCGTCGGAGATTTGGTAACCACTATTAGCAAATCTATAATGATTATAAATTTTTTAGCAGATTCTGTAAAGCTTAAATACATATTTATAGAATTATATAATACTACAAAATTTCATCTTATTCAAACTCAAAATTTCTTTTATTTCGTATTTATAAAATAAAAAAAAATCAATATAATGTTATTGTAAAGTATACATAATTATGTACAGTTTAGAGAATAACATTGTAATGGTATTTCATAGTTTAAATTTTGATTTAATTGTATAACATAACCTTCCCTTCATGCATAAAATTTTGTTTTTAACCACCTCAAGAAAATACATATGTATTCATTTTTCTTTTAATGTAAATAAAAATATGTTTTTTAGAGTTAAAAAATAAAATTATATTTTTTTTATTGAAAATGGTTAAAAATAAAATCAGTTAAATAATTTGGTCATTTATGTACTAGAGGGTTAAATTTTTCTATACTAGTCTCACATGTATTTTTTAAAGAATTTGAAATGTTTACGTACCTAATTTTTAAAGAGTTACTTACTCATTTTTTTTTTTTTTTGAAGAATCTATAATGATTATATACTTGTTTTTTAAAGAATCTGAAATACTTACAAACTTATTTTTAATAATAATATTTTTGTAATACTTACAAGATTATATACAATTTTATGTAAAATTTACGGAACAACCAAATAACAATATAGCATCATAAGTTTGAACTAATAACAAAATTACCTTTTTTAAAATTGCAACTCAAAGCATAGGGATTCTTATTGTTACTACTCATGTTGGCTCCCAAACTCTCTCATTGCTAAAACAAGTTGTTGAATCTTCCAAAAGAAGTCAACTCCATGAAGCCTTGATCCTGTTAACAACATTTGGATTTAAATAATATAAATATTATACAAGAGAAAAAACTTCAAGTAACATGATATTTTTGTAAGTTGTACATAATATGCAAATGTTTTTGTAAGCTTTGCAGAACTCCAAAAATAAGAATATTGTCTCATGCATATGAATATCATATTAAGAAAAAAATTCACAACTTTAAACTTTACTTTTCTTAATTAATTACATAATAATTTTCCGTTTAGCGTACTATCAAGGTATTAGTAATTGTTGGGAGAGTTGCTGATACGTAGGAATTGTATGAGCATGATAGCATATATGTGTAGCAGCTTAGCTGATGTGGTAAGTTTGTTATAAGTTTGTTAGGTTAGATGCCTAGGTGTGCACGTGCAAAGTTTCTAGACTTAACTAATGTGTTTATTCAGAGCTTGTAACTGAATTATTTTGTAACAGAATTGTGTATAAAAACAATGGTGCTGTATTCATTGAATGCAATGCTTTTACAAATTAAATAAAGAGAACTTCAGATATTATTTTCTTTGCATATGTTTCTTCTTCTCTGCTCATTTCTTCTTCTCTACTCATCAAGTTCTTCTTCAATCTTTTCATGGTATCAGAGCTCTAAAACTAAGCTAGCTTCATAATTCTACATGATCTATGATAACTCACCTAATACAAAACAAACTCATCAGATTGATAAATATGCAAAAACTGTGAAATTCAGAGAAACTGAAATAAGTGAGATATTTTCATTTCATAATATTTTAGTTACAATCAAGTTGGATGATAGTAATTTCACGATTTGGAAGCATCAAATTCTAAAGATTCTTAGAAGTTTAGAATTACAAAATTTTGTGTTAGAAGATCCTCCATTAAAATACCTCACTGATGGAAAAGAAAATTCAAAATATAAGCCTTGGAAGAAACAAGATGATATGCTAGCGTGTTGGCTTATAAGCTACATGACAAATGATTTGTTAAAACAAGTTGCTGGTTTTGATACTGCTCGTGAGGCATGGTGTATGCTGGAGAAAAGCTTTGTTTCAAAGTCAAGAGCAAGAATGATACAACTAAAGGAGGAATTGCAAAGTTTCAAGAAAAAAAACTTATCTGTGAATGAGTATGTTCTAAAAATAAAAATTCTTTGTGATAAATTAATAGCAACTGGTTGTATTGTAACAGAAGAGGAGAAGCTCATGTATGTTTTTAGTGGTTTAGATGAGTCTTTTGATAGTGTATTTGCAACACTTACAGAGAAGATATTAATTGAGAAAATAACAGTAGATAATGCTAAGGCATTAATGTTGAGTCATGAAAGTAGAGTTGAACGTAGAAAAATAACTTTGATTTTTCCTCTTCCTACTGTAAATATTGCTACTAAAAATGATAGCTTCAATAAGACATATGATGGCCAAAGTGCAGTGGCTAGTGTTCCTTCTCAACGACAACAATTATCAATGTCTGATGCTCTAGCTTCTGAATCAAAAACTATACCAGAGAATGTACAAAGTTATGGTAATCAAGGTGATAATCGAGGTAGAGGCCGTGGCTTTGGAAGAAGTGGAAATAGACCTTAGTGTCAAATATGTGAACGACCAGGACCAGGGGCGGACTTGTGAAGGGGCTGGGGGGGCTCGAGCCCCGGCCGCTTTTTTGGTTTTTTTTTTATAAGTGAAATTATCATTTTACCCCTGACCTAATATTAGTATATTACCTCACCCCAGCTCGCCATACTCGAAACTAGATTTCCATTTTCCAGCCGCCTTGCGTCTCCTCTCCAGTGAGATCCAGCTTGCTACTCGCCGCCTCTGTTCACGCCACAGGTTCCAGTCTTATTTTCAGTCCGTTCATGCCTCCTTGGCCCTCGCATTTTCAGTCCTTTCACGAATCACGCCGCTTCACGTTTCAGTCCATTCAACTCCTCCACAATCCACTCTAGGCTCCAAGCCTCCAGCCGTTAGTCAGCCATGTGACACGACTCCCTCAGCGACTCAGACCCTCACGCGGTCGTCCGTCACGCCAACTAAACTAACCGGTGCACGATAACTTATAATTTGTTAAATATATTATTTTTTTCTCTGATTAATATGCTAATATTAATAATATTATTGGATAATTAATGTTTATTTTATATATGTGCTGAATCTGCTGATTGGCTAAAACATGAAATAATTTTTATTTAATTATATATTTACATGTTAATAATAATAACATATTGTGATACAATTCTTGAACTGATTTATAATATATGGAGATGAGCATGGCTGATTGACTGAAATAATTTTATATATGTTTAATATTAATAATGTTATTGTATAAATAATGTGCATTTTATATATGGGGATGGGTAGGGTTGATTGGCTGAAATAATTTTATATATGCTTAATATTAATAATATTATTGTATAAATAATGTGCATTTTATATATGGGGATGGGTTGATTGGTTGAAATAATTTTTATTTAATTATATATTTACATGTTAATAATAATAACATATTGTGATACAAATGTTTAACTAATTTATAAAATTTTAAATTTAAATTTTTTGTTATTATATTGTGGTAATAATCAATTAATTAGGTTAATAAAATAAAAAATAAGTGTAAGTATAACTATAAATAATATAATGACATAAATTTAATATTTGAAGAGTGAATATTTTTTTTAATATTTAGAGATCTATTTTAATAAACTTTGATAAACTAAAGATTAAACAATACTTTAATATTTGTAAATTTTTATTAGGTGATAAGTTATAATGGAACATGAACATGAAAGCTCAAAGTCGACCAAAATTCTTCATTCATTTTTTAAGAAAATTGAAACAAATTCAACAAAATCAAGTGTGTCTATTGATTCTCCAAGTGTCGACGAAACTCATTGTTCTAAATCTCAAAGAAGTGAACTTGGAAGAAATGATACTACTTCTCTTCAACGAGATCCAAGTTTACGTTGTCCAATTTGGTCATATCATGTTAATGAACAAGATGATATTTGAAGGAAATATATTAACATGGGACCATATCAACCCAAATTAGATTTGTATCCGCCAACTTCTTATGGAAAGTAACAACGTCGATTTTAATATTCATGGTTCATAAAATTTCCTTGGCTTGAGTACTTTCCAAAAAATGATAAAGTGTTTTGCTTTCCATGCTTTCTTTTTTAGAGTAATCCTCCAAAGCATCCAACATTTACTAGTAAAGGATACGGAGATTTGGAAGAGAATTAATGATAAAAGTAGATGTGGTCTTTTTACTCATGAAGGGGAGCCAAATTCATCACATAATGGTGCTATGAAACAATGACATGCTTTGAAAAATCCTGCAACACACGTTGACAAGATGATCAATAGAAAATCTTCAGAACAAGTAATGCAAAATCGTTTGCGACTCAAAGCTTCAATAGAAACGGTTAAGTTGCTTGCAAAGCAAACATGTGCTTTTAGAGGTCATGATGAATCTAGCACATCATCTAACCGTGGTAACTTTATTGAAATGGTGAAATTATTTGGAGTAATTGATGAAGATATTGCTAATGTTACCTTAGATTGTGCTCCATCAAATACAAAAATATACTTCTTCAACAATTCAAAAGGAGATATTAAATATTATTGCAAACAATGTTCGGAAGAAAATACTCCAAGAAATTAGTAATGCAAAATTTTTCATTCTTGTTGATGAGGTTATTGATGAGTCTACTAAAGAGCAGATGACGATTATCTTAAGATTTGTTGATTCTGATAGTTTCATTCGAGAACGATTTTTTGATATCATTCACATTCAAGAAACTACAGCTTTGAATCTGAAGGAGAAAATTTGTTTGGCTCTTTCTAAATATAATCTTCAAATTAAAGATATTCGGGGTCAAGGATATGATGGTGCTAGTAATATGCGTGGTGCATGGAATGTGTTGCAAGCTTTATTTATGTAAGATTCTCCATGTGCGCACTATGTTCATTGCTTTGCACATCGCCTCCAATTAGCATTGGTTGCAGCATCTAAAAATGTTTATGATTTGTGGGAATTTTTTTCAAAGTTAAGCATGGTTGTAAATCTTGTTTGAGCTTCAGCAAAACGTTGCTCAGAACTTAAATGTGCAAGAGAACTTAAATTGGCAGAGTGTTAGACTGTGAAGAACTTGAGACTGGAAGTAGAGTTAATCAAATTCGCACTTTACAACGACCTGGAGTTACAAGGTAGAGTTCTCATTTTACTTTTGTCAATAGATTAATTGAAATGTTTGGTGCAACAAGTACTGTTCTTGAAAGCATTTCTAAAGATGGACGTAATTATAATATAAGAGGATAAGCTGAAGGGGCATTCAAAGCAATTAGATGTTTTGATTTTGTTTTCAATCTGCTTTTGATGAACAAGGTTATGTTACTGACCTTTTATGTCAAGCATTGTAATCTGAATCTCAAGATATTTTGAATGCAACAAGACTAGTCAAATCTACAAAAGAACTTTTAGAGAGATTAAGATCATGTGGTTGGGAGACTTTTTACAACTCGTGTTATCATTTTGTGAAAAACAAGAAATTAATATACCTATTATGAGTGATATTTATTTGGATGGCACACGTCGGGCATGCCTTGAAAAAAATCATCTCACAGTGAATCATCATTATCAGTTTGATATATTTAATGTTATAATTAATTTTCAATTATAGGAGATAAGTGAGAGATTTTCAAATAATGCAATCGAGCTTCTCAATCTTAGCTCTGCTTTAGATCCTATTCATCGTTTTAAGTCATTCAACATTGATCATATATGCAATCTTGCTGATAAGTTTTATTCTGAAGACTTCACTAAGAAAGAACTTGAAGACTTGAGAAGACAACTAATGCATTATGAGATTGATGTCGTCAAAGATTCTAAGTTTCAAGAAATTACATCTTTTCCAATCTTGTTACAAGAATTAGTTAAAGATGGAAGGTTAGATATATATTTCTTAATTGATAGATTAATACGTTTAGTATTGACTCTTCCGGTATCTTCTGTAATTACAGAACATGAATTTTCAACAATGAAGCTTATTAAAACGTCTCTTTGAAACAAAATAGAGGAGGAATTTTTAGCTGATTGTATGGTTCCTTATATTGAGAGAGAGTTTGCTGAAACTATTGATTCAGATTGGGTTATAGATGAATTCTATGCTTTGAAGCATCGCATAGCTCCACTTCGATAGTTTTTCTTTCTACTTAACAATGTGACATCATTTTCAGGTAATATAAATACTTTTTATGCTAATATTATTTTTACTATTAACTAATATAATATTTTTATTTTTTTATTAAGGCATTATATTTATTTTTTGTTCATATTAATATGATATCAAAAAAGTCAGCCCCCCTAATTTTTAATCCTGCCTCCGCCCCTAACTAGGGCATTTTGCTATGACTTGTTGGCATAGGTTTGATAGAAATTTTCAGCATAACACTAATATTGTTACCAATCAAGCAAATTTCCAAAAACCTTCTCCACATTTCTTTCCCACACATCATAATCAATCAAAATCCTCAACGATCTCTTCTTTTCGATTTCCAGCACCAACATCAATGCATGCAATGTTTGCATCACCAACTAATCCTTTCACACAAGCACCTTATTCAAATACTCCAGTTTCATTACAAAGTTCTCAGAACACTTCCTTAATACAACCTTCTTTGGCTTATGCATCAAGTTTTTCTCCTTTTCCTTCTTCACAAAATTCTTCACCTCCTAATATGCCTAAAGTGTCACAAGAACCTTGTTGGTTTCCTGATTCAGGAGCAAGTCATCATGTGACTGCTGATCCTTGTAATCTAGCATTTTCTCAGCCTTAGCCAGGTACACAATGTTTAATGATTGGTGTTGGTGTTGGTTTGTCTATTTCGCATGTTGGTCATAATCAATTTTCTTCCCTAGGACCAGATCACAGAACTCTCACCATGAATAATATGTTACTTGTTCCAAGTATTGCTAAGAATCTTCTTAGTGTATCTCAGTTTGCTAAAGATAATTTTATTTTCTTTGAATTTCACTCTCATTCTCGTTGTATAAAGGATAATGTCACTGAAGAGGTGTTACTTTAGGGAACACTCAGTGATGGTCTTTACAAGTTTGATTTACATCTTCCTCACAAATCTTCACCAAAGTTAGATCCTTCTTCTTTTGTCTTTATGCCTTATAGTGCTAATAAGCCATCTGCTTGTGTAGCTAATCTTTCAGATTTATCCCTTTGGCATCAGAGACTGGGGCATGCTTCTTTTTCTATTGTTAAGAAAGCTCTTCAACGTTGTAATATTTCTTTTCATTCTAGTAGCTTACCTACTACACACTTGTGTATAGCCTGTCAGCATAGTAAGAATCATAAGCTTCCTTTTCTAGTTCTTTGCATAAGGCTTTTGATCTTCTTGAGATTGTACACTCTGATATATGGGTGGCTCTTGTATCTTCTTCTAATGGTCATCAATACTATATACATTTTATTGATGAATTTTCTCGATACACTTGGATATACTTTCTTAAAACAAGTCATCTGCTTATCAAGCTTTTCTTCAGTTCAAAGCTCAAGTTGAGCTTCAAACAAATTGTAAAATTAAAATTTTGCAGAGTGACTGGAGTGGAGAATTTCAATCACTTACTGCTTTCCGTAATCAGTCTGTATTGTCCATCATACATCCTGTCCTCATACTCTTGAACAAAATGGTCTTGCTGAACGAAAGTAGAGGCATATTGTTGATCTTGGATTTGTCATGCTCATCTTCCTCTACAGTTTTGGGATGAGGCATTCTTTTCTGATAAACACACTTTTTAATTCTGTCTTAAATGATGTTTCTTCTCTTAAAACTTTGTTTCACTTAAAGCCTGATTATAGCTTTCTTCGAGTGTTTGGTTGTCTATGCTTTCCTTGTTTGAGATCATATAATAAACACAAATTGGATAACAGATCAGTTGCTTGTACCTTTTTAGGCTACAGTCCTAGGCATAAGGGTTATAAGTGTCTTACTATTAGTGATTGTACTGAAAAAGAACCTTCCTCTGTCAAACAAGCCTTAGTAAGTCCTGAATGGTTTGAATCAATGTAACAAGAGTTTAATGCCTTACTTCACAATAAAACATAGATTCTTGTACCTCCACCACAACATAGAACTATTATTGGTAGTAAATGGATCTTTCGTGTTAAACGTCTTCCTTCTGGCCAGTTAGATAAACGCAAATCACAAGTTGTAACTCAAGGTTACAAGCAGGTTCCTGGTTTTAATTTTTCTGAAACATTTAGTCCTATGGTAAAACAAGTTACCATTAGAGTGGTTTTGACCATTGCTTTGTTTAATGGTTGGAAGTTGTACTAATTAGATATTAATAATGTGTTTTTGAATGGCAAGTTGCAAGAAGAAGTTTACATGCGTCAACCTCAAGGGTTTGAGCATCTAGATCATCCTAATTATGTATGCAAATTGGAGAAAGCCATTTATGGCTTGAAGCAAGCACCACGTGCTTGGTTTGAAACTCTTAGTACAACTCTCACTGATATGGGTTTTCTTATATCACAAGCTGATTTCTCTTTATTTTATAAGCATTCATCTTCTTCGGTTATTTTTTTATTGGTGTATGTTGATGACATTATCATCACAGGGAATAATGAACATGACATTCAGCTTCTTGTTTCTACTTTACATGCCAAGTTTGCTCTTAAATATGTGGGCCTGCTTAGTTATTTTTTGGGCATTGAAGTGCATAATTTGGAGAATGGTGACTTGTTGTTAACACAATAAAAGTATATTCGAGAGCTGCTTGTTAAAGCTAAGCTTGATCAGTCCAAATAGCAACAATAGTTTAATATATAGACAAAATAAGTTCATAAAAATAGATAAAATCTTTAAAAAAAAAAAAAAAAGACAAATAATAAATAAATTAAAAATATTTACAAAATATGAAATACATAATAAATGAAATATATATATTAAAGAAAAATTTCTTATACCAATAAAAAGAAACAATGTACAAAAAATTAAATTTGTGCTTAGGCAGAAATCAATACAAGGACAAAGAAATAGAAAAACTAAAACAATTAGTTTATACAATAAAATAATGTTAGATTTAGACTTATGAAAATTATAAATCTAATACTTTAGATTTAGATTATATAAGAGATATAAAGAAAGCTTTAGATGAATGATCTGGTAGAATGAGTGTAATTATACAAACTTCGACGATCACACAAATCCTTCAACTTGAAGATTCTTAGTAGCTTATAAAATAACAAAAAATGTAAAAATTTGATTTATAAATTTAACATAACACATTTAATGATGCAAGGAAATGCAACAGGAAGATAATACTTAAACATTGTAATAAATGAAATATATAAATAATTTATAAGAGAATATAAAAAAAGAAACATTATTGAATATAGTGAAAATAAAACAACTCTAGTTAAATGACATTTAGCAAATATAAAAATATGTAACATGTGAATACAAAGTATATTATCATAAACTACAACCTTTTATGTAAGAAATTTATAAAAAAATATTTTTTCAAAAATTACCTAGAATATTACATAAAATCATGACAGAAGGATAGAAGAAAAGGAATAGAAAAACAATACCTAATACTTTAGAAAGAAGAATAAAACGTCTTAAAAGTTGAATAATAGTAAAATGTCAAGAAAAAAAATCTAAACAAATAAGAAGATATTATAAAATCTATTGTAATTCAAAAGATTTTAGAATACTATAAAAATATGATTGTAACATTAAATCTTATAATAAATAAAAGAAGCATAAGAAATTCAGAAAGTTCAAGAAGGTATAACAGAGAACCTTATAAACAAATATATTTTAAAAGAAAAAAATATAATACACTTAAAAAAAAAAATTATTCTCCATTAAGAAGAAAATACAATGTGATACTTTTTTTGTTCCCTCCAATTCATTTGAAGCAATTAATACTAAAAAATTCCTTTTAGCTACCTATTTTTATATGCTTCCACTTAAGGCTGACAAATCGTATCGAATGGGTTGTTTTGGATCAATCTAATATTAACTTGACTTGATAAGCATTAATTTAAATACAACATGATAATATACCAAATTATATTTCATTGACCCTAAAACGAACCAATAAATTAAATTATTGACACGATGACTTGTTAAGATATTATTAGGCTTAACACATGTTCAAATATGGCTTGCTTGGTTGTTGAGAATGAAGTCAAATAAAAATATATATATATAACGTACTAAATAAGAAAAAATAGAAATATACAATATGACAATAGGGTAGACCACTTGTGAAAGAGAGAGTCCAAAAATGAAAAAAAAAAATGATTATAAACTTTTAATATTTATTATTATATTTTTTCTTATTTTATTTTTTCTATTTTCAAGCTTTCAAATTTTTAAATAACGAATCTAATAAGTTAATTCGCTAATAATCTAAACACAACTTATTTTTTATCGTATCTAAATTAGTTGACTTATTAATAACCCAAAATAATATTGAGTTGTATTATTATATCCAGCAAGAAATTTTCACATCTCCTTTCACTTCTGACAAACCTCAAAAGGAAGGGCAAACTATGTAGGCTAAAATCTCACAGCACTTTCAAGAAGTTTACGGAGCCAAATTTGTCTTAGGGCCCTTGAGCCCACATCACCTGTAACTTATCTAAAGAACCTATCAGTGAAGCCCAAGATTTGGCCTGAGCATCATTTGGACTTATCCAAACGAGTAAAGTGCGACATACAAGCATGACCTAAACAACAGATAAATATTTTAATTTTTTTCAAATTAGCAATTTTACACCCTAAAACTTACAATAGATACATAATAAGAAAACATTTTTTTTCAAAATACCACTTATCCTTTATCTTTCATCACTCCAACTTTACATGAACTTGACAACTCCGCCAATGATCTCATCTGAGCTTTGATGAGTTTGACGATAATCCTACCGAAGATCTGGCGATACTATTGACGATCTTATTAGAGCTCTGGCTTCTTCATCGGATAGAGATGTAACATATTATATTTAAATATAGAGTGAGATGTAACATGTTATATTTATAGATAAAATTCGATGTAACATGTTACATTCTTATTGAAGTTTTGACGACTCTACTAGATATGGATGTAACATGTTACATATAAACATAAAGTTAATGTAACATGTTATATACAATAGTAAAAGTAAATGCAACATGTTAAATATAAAAAGTAGAAAAATTATAAATAAATGCAATATGTTACATATAAGGATAAAAGTATGTGTAAAATATTATATACAAAGATAGATATTAAATTACACTATGTCAAATCATTATGATTAAAATGACCTCATTATAATATTTCATCAATAGAACACATGAAAACAAAACAATTGCACTAAACTGAATTGAACCTATGTGATTCTTACCCAAAAAGATTTAAGTTGTGTGATTAGTGACTGAAGTGATGATACTTGTAAATCTTATTTATATTAGCAACTATGCCAATAAAAATAAATAAATGTACAAAACATACGGTTCAAATTGTAAACAAATTTTAAAAGTGAGACAAAAGCCTCCGAAGCAAGTTAGTGATAGTTCAAAGTGTTCATAAAAGACACAAAACACAAAAGCTTTCACTATCATCTAATACCAATCCAAGTTCAAAACATTAACAACATCAAAATGAAATCGAATATTATCTAATTCCAAACAAGTTACAAAAGAAAAAGAAATTAAATGAAAATCTCGAGCAGATCAAAGTTAAAAGATCCTATGACATGGAATTGGATAATTGCAAGAACGAAGAACTAGCATTAAAGGCACAGTATGAGAAGGCATTGCATAACTGCATTCATAAAGCATGTATTGCCTAAATTTTCGAGTCTAGCACCTTGAACCAATAGAACAAGGAAAAAATCTAAGCAGACACAAATTTAAAAAAAAAAAAAAAAAATAGATTAATAGAATGAAAATTGCATAACTACTACATAAGTAATGATTTCCATGCAACAGAGGAAACAAATTACTAAAGAGAACCATGAATTTTCAACTCAAATAAAACTTCATAAGGAAAGAAGTTCAGAGGTGTTATGGCCTGGGTTAGGTACCTTCGACACTGCAGAAGAAGCTGCTATGGTGTACGACAACGGGCTATTCATCTGCGTGGACCCGACGCACTTACCAATTTTCAGACACCTCCGACGAATCCTTTACCGAAAAGCCAGCTTATAACTAGCTGTAGATATAATTCCAGCGAAGATTCACATAACCTTAATTCTCCAACATCTATTTTGCGTTGTCATTCTCCTTCAAACGAGGAAGTCGATCACATAAGAATAAATAGTTGAAACCTTAGGAGTAGACCCTAAAATTTGGAACTAATTATTCAAAGGAGAGGAAGTGGTGAACTGTGAACCTTCGAAAGAAGCCTTAATCGCTTTTAAAATGGATACCCCCAATGGAGATAGAAAACAACGAGTATGAAAGCAGAATAAAATGATTAAAGGACAAGACAGTAAATATACACTAATGAAACGCAGCCATAACTCATACCTCAATTTAAGAAAAAAATGAACCAAATACGAAAATGCTGCTACTTTATGTCATTATTCTCGATACACAAGAACCCTATTCAAATAGAATTAGGAGTCCTTGGATTCTCTGATATCCTATACTTTAAATGCCATCAACCCCATGGATGTCAATATTATGAACTCTAATTACTCATCTCCCTATAAATAACGATTTGATCGTCCATAGATGTCTCGAGTAGGGGTGGACAATGGCTGGGTTGGGTTGGGTTGAGGGAAAATTGAAACCAACCCGAATATTTCGGGTTGAAAAATACATATATCAAAACCGGCCAATAAACACTTCAAACCAAACCAACCTAAACCAAAAACATTCGGGTTGGATTGGGTTGGAAGGGTTTTACTTTTATACCTGAAAGAAATTATATTTGTATGTAAATTTTCAAATGCTTATATATCAAAATTTTTAAGTCTCCATCATGTGAAGTTTACTTTTATACCTGTAATATCAAATATATATTTAAAGTTTGAAAAGCTTTATGAGAAAAATATTAGGATTTGGGAGAGCTGAGAGGTTATGACTTTGAGTTATGGTTGGATGTGAGATAGGAAGCCATGTGAGAGAGGAAGCTAACTGATGTGAGCTTAAGAGGTACAAGGAGCCATGAGTTCGGCGAAGAAGAGTGCTGAATAGTTTTAGAGTTAGAGAAAATATGAGCAAATGGCAGAGAATGAAAGATGGGTGCTGGAGGAAATATGAGAAGTGGAGGAAATATGAGAAGCGGCAGAGAACAGAACAGAGATGATGATAATTGTTAATTAATATTTATAGTGGAAAGTGGAAACTTAGGGTTTCACTAGAAATAATCTAGTGTGGTAAGGTGTATGTAAATTTTTTATATTAACCTAAAATTGATATATATATATATATATATATATATATATATATATATATATATATCACTTAAACGGCCGGGTTGGGTTCCAATGGTTTTAAATATAAGAACCCGTTTTCGGCCACAATGGTTCGGTTTGTTCAATTTTGAAACTGAACTAACCCATTAACTCATAAAATCCAACCCAACCCACACAATTTGGGTTGGTTTGAACGGGTTAAACGGGTTAGTTCGGTTTTTGTCCACTCCTAGTCTCGAGTTCCTTGTGACTTTCAAGTGTTACTCTATTTTCAAGCTGATTATATAGCTTCTTGAATCTCTTATAACTTCCTAAAGACTATTAAAATCATCTTGGTGGTTTTCTGCTCCAACACAAGTCTCCAACTTTTTGTTAAAATTACATGTTTTTCATTGTTTGGAACGTTACTTTTAACGCCTACAAAATAAGGAGCATTGAATCTCTTACAAGTCAAAAGTTATTTTTTTATCAAAAAAAAAAAAAAGTCAAATGTTTATTTACGATCACGAACAAAACTATTAGTATTGATAAGTTGGAAGCTGTTAACTATTAATGCTTCGTACGGTTTGCAGATTCATTAATAATTATGTGCTTAATTATCCTAATTGTTCCCAAAGCTTTAATAAAATTTATTCTTACATTTTAAAATTTTAAATTATATAATTTAAAGCTTAAATTTTTTAAATTTTATAATAGGTTTATAAATTTTTAAAAATTTATATATGGGTTCTATTTTGAGTATTAAAGTACATATTTTTGTATCAAAATTTTAAAAATTATGAATAAATTTTTAAATATTTGAGAATTAAATTGTATAATTTAAAATTTTAAAGACTTCTATACAAAATTTTAAAAATTTAAGAATTAAATTATAGAATATAAAAATTTAAAAATTTAATCTTAAATTTAGGAGTTAATGATAGTTTAAAGAGAATTATATATATGTTATTTGAAGAGGAAACAAATATTGCATTTTTTTTTTTGTATCTAATTAATGTATTTGACATTCTATGCATAGGTAATTATTGAGGTTCAATTCACATAGCTAGATTATACTTTATATGATTGTTCGTTAAACATACTACTTGAGAGTTGAGTCGAGTATTTGTTATATTTTGTCGTTTATTTATTTATGTTTTTTTGGTAGATTGTTTGTTGTTTTTTTATGTGAGCGAGAATGTTGAGTTTTTGAGATGTATCATATTCCTCTCAGTTGTGTACAGACCTTTACACTCCAATAATTGAATTTAAAAAAAAAAAACAAATCTAAGTTAAGATAATAATTATTTTTTCAAAGAAAAATATTCTAAACATTTTTAGTTGACAGTAAAAATTATACAAAATATTATAGTGTTTAGTTTGACTGTACTGTATAATGCAATGTAAAGAGATTACAGTAGTAGCAGTAATACCCATTATGCCTGCAGCCTTTACGAATACACTATAATAATATAATCATTTATGATTTTTTCTCATTCTATCTTTATTAGTAATAAAAAAGTTTAATTTTTAATTTTATTTTATTTATAATTTTATAATATTTATTTTAATATTATTATTTATTTTGATTACACTGCTTAAACAAATATTGTAATAATAATATTGTTTTATTTATATTTAATTCTATTACAGTTACTATTTTTATTATTTTTACATTTAATAAATAAGACGCTACTTATAATTAATAATTAAAAGAGAAAAATAATAATAAATAGTATTTTTAATAATATAAAAGATTGATTAAATTCATTAAAAAAAATTGAAAGAAACAATTCCCTAAAATGGATTCAATAAGTCAAAAGTCTTTATCTCTCCCTCCTTTATTCCCACTTTGTCTGTACTAAAAAGTGAAATAGAAGAGTCAAGGTCTACTCGCCGGTAATAATGTAACTAACTTCCACTTCCACTTCCACTTCCACACCTTTGGAGCTTGATTTTAAACACCTTCCACCTCACTTTCTTAATCGACTAACCGGTGACACTTGGTGCAATTTGAAGGTTTTGAAAATATTTGATTCTATCTCCTTTGTTGACAGGAAGAGAACACTTTATTCTTAATATTTTCATTTTATATTTTGTAATTTTTATTTTTTCTTTAAAATTGCTTTATTATTTTCTTATTTTAAAATTATATTTTATATTTATTTTTGTGCACTTTTTTATTATTTTATAATAGCATTTGGTCAAGGGTGAGACTTTTATAAAATTAAATCATATCTTAGATACAAATATCAATAAAGTGAGTGGGACTTTCTTAATATTAGGATTGGATGAAAGTGGCATTTAATTAACAAAAATTGTACATTAGTTCTAAACAATGTTAATATGTTATTTAAAGTTATAAATTTAAAAAATTAAAATTTAGAAAAAAAATGACCTCATTTTTCTCTTCTTATTTTTATCTCTTATGTTTTTATAATATGCTATTGGTTATCCTGAATCAATAAATAAATTACAAATATTACATTTATAAACAAAAATAAATAAATTAATTAATTAAAGTGTTGAAAAGGTTGGAAAAAAAGTTCTGGCATGACATAATTAACAAAAGTTGTGATAGAAAAGTTGACGTATTATTATTATTATTATTATTATTATTATTATTATTATTTTCCTTTTTTAATAAAATTATTATTATTAAGAACACTATTTTTAGAATATGATATAAAATACTATTCTATTATGTCTTTTGATTACACTATTTTATTTACTTATATGTTATTTTTCTTGATTTTAATAATTTAAATCAAGTAATATTTTAGAACATAACTCAAAAGTCATACTCCCTAACATTATTATTATTATTAACACTAAAATATTGACTTATAATTATGATTAATATTGCATTACATGCTCTCATAATATATAACTTACTTTGACAACCAAAATATTTTTGAGAAAATAATAAAAACATATATTTTTAAAATTTATAATTATAAAATTATAATGTGAAGTTTATATATTTTTACTATTAAAAAAATTTATCACATTATTTTATATTAAATATCTTCAAATTGAATAATGTTTAAATTAAACTAGAATTATTTATACTCTTTTAATATTAGTAAATTATTTTTATTAGTATAAATTTTAATGGAATTATTTTATATAATTTTTTTTTTTTTTTGAAAGTTAATCTAAAATACTCAATTGCTGTGATTTGGGGCTTTTGATGCAAAAGCAAGATGTAGTATTGGTTTGTTTATATGTTTGTTTATTTATTTATTTTTTTGCTAATAAAAAGCAAGATGTAGTATGAAAATGAAAGGTAAGACCGGATTGTCGCCCAAGGCACGCCAAGGCCTAAAATAGGACCTGCTAGCCATACATCATTTCCAGCTTAATATATTTCTTCTTGTTCTTCTTCTTGCATTAAGAGTGTCCAATTTAATAGATATTTATACTTTGCACTAAATTCATGGTAAAATAATTTTAAAAATAATTATTTTATTTATTTTTAAGAAAATTTTAGCATGTAATATATACTATAATTAATAAGTGCTTTAAATATGTGTACAAATTTATATACATTTATTATTTATTTTATATCTTTTTTTATAATCTTAAAATCAATAAATGTATGTCACATGTTTTTAAAAATTATAATTTTATAATTTTTTTTAAATAATATTAGTATGTATCATATAATTATTAATTTAAGTATAAATTTGTATGTTTAATGATTCTTTAACCAAAAATTTAAATGATTGATTAGGTGTTATAACTAAAAAAAAAAAAAAAACTCTCTACATTGACGCGTTAACCAAGAGAAATAGGAATATGGATAATGTGTTACTTCAAGACTATCACATCTATATTTGGTACAATTTTTTTTTTTTTAAATATGCTATAATATATCTCCAAAGTTAAAATTATAATTAATGTAAATTCTTAAAAATCGTCTGTAGTACAAAAACAAATTTTTTTAAATATTCTTCTTGAACTCTTTGAATATTCTGAAGTATGATTTTTCTATTCGATAGAACTCTAAATCTTCAACTTAATTAACTTTAACTTTCATGTCTTGAGATAAGAGTTAAAATGTAATAATACGTGTCTAAAATAAAAACATCAAATTTAGATATAATCCTATGAAGGAAAAAAAAAAAAAAAGAAGGAAGAAGAAGCCAAATTAAACAAAAGAAATACACAAAAAAATCATTCTTAGATGTAAATATAATTGAAAAAAAATTTACGTTATATGGAAATCTAGGTGTAATGTATTTACTGAATTACATACATACATACACCAAATTATCATATACATTACATATTCAAATACAAAATCAAATCTAGCAAATTGATGTAGCAACAATACATCTACAAAGAAAAACGACCCCAATAAACACGTACCAAAAAAAAAATTAAAAACCATTTAGTTTTTTTTTTTTAAAGAACAAAATAACCATAATTTTTTTTTGATACATTACAACAATAAACTCATTCAGGTATGGTTCAATGATTAAAAAAATAAAAAATAACTGTATATAAATAGCTTTATGTATAGTTGGGTATATTTGTTCAAATAATTAATTTTAGGTTTAGTTATTAATCGTATCTAAAAGTAAACCAAAATATGGAACTTTTTAAAAATTTATCAAAACTCTCAAGTACAGTTGTTAAATTATAATTTTATAATTTTTTAAATAATATTAGTACGTGTTATATAATTATTAATTTAAGTATAAATTTGCATGTTTAATGATTTTTTAACCTAAAATCCAAATGATTGGTTAGGTGTTATGACTAAAAAAAAAAAAAAACTCTCTACATTGACGTGTTAACCAAGAGAAATAGGAATATGGATAATGTGTTACTTCAAGTCTACCACATCTATATTTGGTACAAATATTTTTTTTTAGATGTAAATATAAATGAAAAAAAATCTACATTATATCAAAATCTAGGTGTAATGTGTTTATTGAGTTACATACATACACCAAAATATCATAAACATTACATATTCAATTACGAAATCAAATCTAGCAAATTGATGTAGCAACAATACATCTATAAACAAATATATATATATGAGCATTATACAATAATTTCATATTGCAATTCACATTAATGTTTGATTGTATCAATTGAAACAATGTTTCTTCGATAGTAATGAAAATTGAACTCCGATCGCAATAATTCACACATTAAGCAAGAAATCCAACCTTTGAAAACGTAGGAAACAAATAACCAACAAAGAAAAACAAACCAATGTACCTAAGAACAAATTAATAACCATTTAGGTTTTTTTTTTTTTTAAGAACAAGATAACCATAAATTTTTTTGATACACTACAACAATAAATCCATTCAGGTACAATTCAATGATTAAAAAATAAAAAATAATTGTATCTAAATAGCTTTAGGTATAGTTGGGTATGTTTGTTCAAATAATTAATTTTAGCTACAATTGTTAAATGTATCTAAAAGTAAACCAAAATATAGAACTTTTCAAAAATTTATGGAAACTCTTAAGTATGGTTAACAATCGTACCTAAATCATTTTTTAAAAGGTTTTAAATACAATTATTAATCGCATCTAAAGGTATTTAGGTACAGTTAACATCCATACCTAAATCATTTTTTTAAAAGTTTTAGTTACAGTTGTTAATTGTATCTAAATGCCAACTGCATCTAAAGGTATTTAGATATAGTTAACAATAGTACCTAAATCATTTTTTAAAAGCTTTTAAGTACTGTTGTTATCTCATGCAAGACAAATAATGCTAGGGCTCCACAAAATCAATTTTCTCTTCTTCCCCACAACCCGCGTGACCCCCAACCATCCCCGAGTTCTTCAATGTTGACCACAGGTGAAGCTTCCAGTTCTTTGCCCTCTGCTCCTCTGTTTCCATCGCAATCTTCACCACTGTCTAGTTCCTACATGTGAAGCTAGCTTCAGCCTCGTTGCGCTGCTGTGTAAGTCATCCCTGTAAGATCTCGTCCACTCTACCAAATGGTGCTACTACTTCCTCTTCTTCGGCAAGGTATGTATTCCACATATATATTCTTTTGTGTTTGGTTGCCACTAGCCGGATTTGGAATGAGACATGGCTGTCAAGTTTCTTTTACCAACCTTGCAATTATGAGCTATTTGTCAAGCAGTCTCTCAATATGGAGATGGCTATTGTCATGGCAAGAGTATGAAAACTGAACGATTTTGTGAATAAATCTAAAGTATAACAAAAGGAAAGAAGATAAACTAAACTTTAAAAATTCATTAAATTGTAAATGACTTCATTGATTACAATGTAGCTTTTCTTAGCTATTTATAAGACAAAAATACTTGTTCACTAAGTCTTACTATTTCCTTGCTCACCAAGACTTGATTACTTGCTCATTAAGTTTAATTGAGCACATGTGTTTTCTTTGCTCACCAAGACTTTTTACTTGCTCATTAAGTTTACTTGAGCACATGTGTTTTCCTTGCTCACCAAGACTTTTTACTTGCTCATTGAGCAATTGTGTTTTACTATTTCCTTGCTCATCAAGACTTAATTACTTGCTCAAGTTTTACTTGCTCATTAAGTTTTACTTGAGCACATATGATTATTAGGAGCATGTATATTCCTTATCACCCCCCACCTCAAACTTAGTGGCATGCACATGACACTAAGTTTGCTACGAAGTGGAAGAAAAGACGAAACATGTAGTACTTTAGTTAAAAGATCAGTAGGTTGCTCCAAGGATAGAAGATGATGCACCAATAGTTCTTTGGCTAAGACACGCTTTCTAACAAAATATAGATCAAGTTCAACATGTTTAATTTTGGAGTGGTGAACAGGATTGGTAGCAAGCTGAACGGTGCTTAAATTGTCACACCATATCACAGGTGATGGTGGAATAGAAACACCAATTTCATGCAAAAGAGCTTTGATCCAAAGCATTTCAAAGGCTGTATTGGCAAGAGATCTGTACTCAGCTTCTGTACTTGAACGAGAGATAGAAGATTGTTTCTTGGATTGCCAATAAATTGGATTAGCACCTAGGAAAATGACCATGCCAGTAGTAGATCTTCTATCATTTGGACAAGCACCCCAATCAGCATCAGCAAAGCCTTGTAAAATAAGAGTAGTAGATGTTTTAAAAACTAAACCATGATGAATTGTTCCTTGTAAATAGTGTAGTATACGCTTAACAGCATACCAATGATGTTCCTTAGGAGCTGCCATAAATTGACAGGCTTTGTTGACAGCAAAAGCCAAGTCAGGCCTAGTAATTGTGATGTATTGAAGGGCACCTACCACACTACGATACAAAGAAGGGTTGACAAAAGGTGTACCTTCTGTAGTAGATAAAGGAAAATTAGCAGCCATAGGAGTAGCAATAGGCTTGGCAAGATCCATTTTTGTTTTAGCAAGAAGCTCTCAAATGTACTTTTGTTGAGTGAGTAAAACATCACCATTTGGCAAGGTATTGACCTCAATGCCCAAAAAATAATGAAGTAAGCCCATATATTTTAAAGCAAATTGATCATTAAGCATATCAATAATGGAATGAACTTCTTGATCACTACTCCCTGTAATGATGATATCGTCAACATAAACTAAGAGGTAAATAGTTGAGACACTTCCAATTTTAAAAAACAAGGAAGAGTCAGCCTTGGACTTACTGAATCCTATAGTGACCAGAGTAGAACTGAGAGTATCAAACCAAGCTCTAGGAGCTTGTTTGAGACCATAAATGGCTTTTTGTAATCAACAAACATGGTTAGGATAATCTGGATGTTGAAAACCTGGAGGTTGTGTCATATAAACTTCTTCATGCAGTTTTCCATTTAAAAAGGCATTAATAATGTCCAATTGATGTAGTTTCCAACCTTTTCTTAAAGCCACAGTGATAATAGTCCTGATAGTTACTTGCTTCTCAACAGGACTGAATGTTTCTGAAAAATCAAAACCAGGTTGTTGATTATATCCCTTAGCAACCAACCTAGATTTTCTTTTATCAACCTTTCCTGTAGGCAGCTTTTTGATTCGAAAAATTCATTTACTACCAATGATCTTCCTGTCCTTTGGAGGAGGTACCAAGTCCCATGTCTGATTTGTAAAAAGAGCATTGTACTCAACTTCCATAGACTCTTTCCAAGTAGGACAATTTAAAGCTTGCTTGACAAAAGCAGGTTCAGTTTCCATTAAACTAACAGTGTTTGCTAGATATGCTTTTGGTTTAAAAATTCCCATTTTTGATCTTGTAAGCATAGGATGGTTAGACTGTGAAGACTGAGATAGTAAAGAACTAGAAGGAGAATGTAAAATAGAGGAAGAAGGTGGAGATAAAACAATAGGAGACAAACAAGGACTGTGTAGAGTGTGAGGAATATTAGATGTGGACCTATGAGAAGGTTTGGAAAATACAGGTAAAACAGTATTGAAATTTTTAGAAACAGGAGGAATGAATTTAGAAGACTGTGATGCAAAGGAAAATACATTTTCATTAAACACTACATTACGACTAATGTATAGTCTACCAGTGTGTGATAAGCACTTATAACCTTTATGACGAGGACTGTAACTAAGGAAAGTACATGATTGTGATCGTGGTTCAAGTTTGTGAGTGTTGTAAGGACGAAGACAAGGATAACATTCACATCCAAAAACTTTGAGAAAAGAGTAGTCAGGTACAAGCTGAAATAATTTTTCTAAAGGTGATATGTCATCTAACACACTACTAGGCAATCGATTAATAATGAAAACACTTGAAAAGAATGCCTCATCCCAATAACAGAGTGGCATTGAAGCATGAAACAACATTGATAGACCCAATTCTGAGATATGCCTGTGTTTCCTCTCAGCAACACCATTCTGTTGGTGTGAATGAGGACATGATGTGTGATGAATGATACCAGATTGATTAAGAAGAGTTCTGAATGCTTGAAACTCACCACCCCAATCACTATGAAGTGTTTTAAGTTTGCAATTGGTTTGCAATTCAGCTTGTGCTTTAAATTGTAAGAATGCATTATAGGCAGCAAATTTGGATTTTAAAAAATATATCCAAGTATAACGAGAAAATGCATCAGTAAATGTATGTAATATTGATGTCCATTGATGGAAGTAACAGGTGAAACCCATACATCAAAATAAACTATTTCAAGTGGTGTATTCACTTTATGATAAGAAGGAAAATAAGGTAAGTTATGACTCTTACCAAGTTGACAAGCTGAGCAGACTATAGGATAGACAAATTGTTCACTAGAAATAGGTATTTTACACTTAGACAACACTTTCTTAGTAGTGCCTAAGGACGCATGTCCAAGTCTAAAATGCCATAGGAGCAGATCTGTAGTTTGAGCAGCAAAAGCAGCAGGTTCGTTCTGTGGAAGATTAGTGCTAGTGGATGAAGAAGAAGATGCCTTGTTTTGTGTGGAAGAACCATGAAGAAGTGTGAGATCAAACTGATAGAGACCATTATTGAGGGTTCCCTGAAGGAGGACCTTTCCCGTGTGTTGATCCTTAACATAACAAAAGTTAGGATGAAACTCAAAGAAAACAGTATTGTCTCTAGCAAACTGTGATACACTCAATGGATTTTTAGCAATGTTAGGAACTAAAAGCATATTATTCATGTGAAGAGTATGATTATAAGCATAAGGTGACTCAAAAATATTATATCCAACTCTAGAAATAGACAACTGAGAACCATTACCTATGATGAGTTTTTGATTACCTGAGTAAGGTTGTGACATGGCCAAGTTATTGGGATCTAAGGTTACATGGTTGCTAGCACCTGAATCAGGAAACCAACTTGCATTATGCTGTTGAGGAGGTGGAGGATAAGGTAAGTTATAATGTGGCTGAAAAGTTAGTTGAGCAACTTGAGGATAAGAAGATGGTTGATAAGTGGAAAAAGGTGGAATAAGTCCAACAATTGGTGATGGGATGAAGTTTGGTGATGTAGGAGATGGATGAGAATTTGCATACATAGCTTGCATTTGGGAATGATGAGATCCTCGTGGATATTGTGTATTTTGTGATGGTTGTGAACTTGAAGTTCCTTGAGTAGGAGTAAAGTTTCTGTCAAAACGATGCCAGCAGGTGGACGCTAAATGACCATACGGCCACACAGTTGACATTGTGGTCTGTTGGTGAATCTTTCTCTTCCTGCAAACTGACTTGTATCATAGTGATTTTGTGGATGTCTAATGTTCTGTTGATCATTAACATTTTGGTGTTGTGACAAGCTATCAAATCCCTTTGGATTTGCTTGAGTATCATGTTCAGAATCTTTCACAGCCAAATGAACACTGGACAGATGTGAAATAAGTGTAGTTTTTCTTCTCTCAAATCTGCTTTCATGACTGAGCATTAAGGTTTTGGCATCATCAATAATAATACGTTCAATTATCATCTTCTCAGTTATTGTTGAAAAAATACTATCAAAATTTCATCCAAACCACCCAAGACATACATTAATTTTTCCTCTTCTGTAACAGTGCAACCAGCAGATTGCAATTCATCACATAGTACTTTAACTTGAAGCACATAGTCATTTATAGTAAGATTACCTTCAAATGTTGCAGTTTTTCCTTCAATTGTATCATTCTAGCTCTTGATCTCGATGCATAATTTTTCTCCAACATACACCATGCTTCTCGTGAAGTGTCAAAGCCAGCAACTTGTTTTAAAATTTCATTGGTCATACAGCTCATTAACCAGCATCCTAGCATCTCATCTTGTCTCTTCCATCTCTTAAAATCTAGATTAGGTGTTCCATTTGACTGCAATTGATTTGGGTTTTCTTGAAGAACATGACCGTCTAGTTCTAGGCTTCGAAGAATTTGAGTATTTGATGCTTCCATATAATGAAATTACTATTATCTAATTTGATTGTGACTAACAAATTATGGAAGGAGAAGACATCTTGTGAATTTTGCTTGGATGGAGGTATTATTGGATTTGGGTCTTTTTGAGGGTCAGTCATATTGTAAAGCTACCAAAGTTTCAAAGCTCTGATACCATGAACGATTTTGTGAATAAGTCTAAAGTATAACAAAAGGAAAGAAGATAAACTAAACTTTAAAAATTCATTAAATTGTAAATGACTTCATTGATTACAATGTAGCTTTTCTTAGCTATTTATAAGACAAAAATACTTGTTCGCTAAGTCTTACTATTTCCTTGCTCACCAAGACTTGATTACTTGCTCAACTTTTACTTGCTCATTAAGTTTAATTGAGCACATGTGTTTTCCTTGCTCACCAAGACTTTTTACTTGCTCATTAAGTTTGTTGCGTGTTGTCCCAAAACACGTTTCCTTTTTTATTAAGTCATGGGCTTATAATTAAAAAGCCCATTAGGTTATTTGCCTATATATATATATCAATCAAAGCAGAGAGGAGATACACGAGCTATTAATTTATTTGTCATCATCAGCAACAGAACTCCAGCGGCAACAGCAACTCCAGCGGCAGTTCTTCGAGGCAGCAAACATTAAGGCAGCAAGAGGAGATCCATTTGATAATCCAATTAAGAACATAAGTTCTCTCTCTCTATTTATTTTGGTAACAGATTTATAGTTACTGTTTCTCTTTAATTTATCTGTTGTTGCTAAATTGACAAGACAGATTTATTTATTGTTTTTGTGAGAGAGATTAATTTGGGTGTAATTGGGTATTTGGATATTTGAGTGATTTGGCCAATTAACTGTTGGCAAATCTTATTGTATTCCTCTTTGACAAGTATAGTGAAATTTTTCGGTGCCGGCCTCAGCAGTGGATTAGGTAGTCACATTGACTACCGAACCACTTAAATCTTTGTGTCCTTTGTGTTGATTATTTTCTTTATAATTTTGTGGGTGCTCGTTATTATTATTATTTTATCGCTTCCGCATTATTATCTGATCTTGGGTACAACAAAGTTTACTTGAGCACATGTATTTTCCTTGCTCACGAAGACTTTTTACTTGCTCATTGAGCACATGTGTTTTACTATTTCCTTGCTCATCAAGACTTAATTACTTGCTCAAGTTTTACTTGCTCATTAAGTTTTACTTGAGCACATATGATTATTAAGAGCATGTATATTCCTTATCAAAAACTACTTTCTATATCTTAATTACTCCATTTTTTTATCTCATGTCCAATTGTCGTTCCTGAACTCTTGATATTTCTTTTTGCTACATTGTCTTTCATATGAATTTATTAGGATTCTGGTATAAATTGGATACTACATCTTGACATTAATGAGTTAATTCACCCAGCTGGTGCTCGAGAGTATCCTTTGAGGCAGTTGCTGCTTGATGTGCCTGGGAATGTTGATATGGTTATATTTCCAAATTATGTGAGTGAAATATCTAATTTACCAGGATACCATCATTATTGGGGCTAGGACATCTTTATTGCATGCATTAAACCACTGTTGCATGCTTAACATGTGTTCGGTCACTTGTATTACACGATTAGGTTTCAATGTTCAAGACAAACTATGACAATCTTCCAAAGGATACTTAGTTTGGCACATATAAAGAATCAACTCGTGGTAATCCAAACTACTTTTTGACTTATGGAAATGGGAAATTAGCTGCTTGAGTTCGAGATCATCTCCGTTCATTTGTCTTGGTTATTTATCTAATATGTTTCACCATACAATTATTTATAGTGAGATTAAACTAGAAGAGGCTGCTGTTCTGCACTACACATATGCCAAATTTTCTTACTTGACTTCTCGACGTGATCGATGTGGCTACAAGCCCACATAGGAGGATGTGAAACGATGCATTATGCTGGAGTTCTATAGATCTGTAAGTTTTCTATTCTAATGTTGTGTCCTCTTGCTTCATTTTACAGCCTCTTTTATGGTAACAATTAGGATTATGGAAAACTATGCAGTTTAGCTGCAGAGAGTTACAATGATTGAAACTAACTATACCATGCACATCTGGCTTTCTGAACTGTTGATTAGTACATGTGACATGATGTATGTTGATAGTCAATACAGAAATAGAAAGTCCAAGTGAGATGAGTTAAAGCAGTACAAATGATAAGCAATCAATTTTGTACTATATAAGTATGTCCTTAATATTTTGACTAGGTACAAGATTGATGCGAAAAAGCTGTTATTATAATATTTTGTTTATGCGTAAAAGCTGTTAGTAGGACACATATAGATTGACTTAGGAGTTGGTGGTGATTGCTGTTATTAATCTTGGTACAAACCACTTGTCAAAGAAAGTTAGAAGCGATTGGATAAAAATGGAAATGAGTCCTAGAAATTGATGAAGCTTAATTTCGGCATAAAAAAAAGGATATTATCTTTTTATGTTACAATGGTGGTGGTGGTACGGGGTTGGGTATTGGTAAAAACATTACTAAGCTCAGTATTAACTTACTGGCTTACTAAACACTGTTCATCGGCAAATACATGGTCATTTCTGTTCTTGGTTCTTGTTTTCTTGTCTTGTTGATTTCTTTGCTGTAGAGGGGATGTGAGAAGCTACCAGCTCCGAAGTTCATTTTGCATGCAATGCATTTTTGTTATCTTATATATATGTATGCGTGTAGAGGTACTTAATCAAAATAATGGTATTGAACGTGGCTTTTTCATGATGAAATATATAAGAGATATTATATATCAATTAAAAAAGTCTCGCTTATTGATAGTAAGTTAAAAAAAAAATTCATGCATGTACACAGTATATACAATATATATTAAGAGCTAATTTAATATAAGTTTTTGAATCATTATATACTTATTTGTTTAATTATTATATAGTTTTTTTTATAGCTATATATTTAATTAAATTTTTTTATAGTTCGTTCACGAGAAGAATTTAATGTTTGTGGAAAGAAAAATATTTCAATTTCTTATTGATAGTATTGGACATACTAGATAATTATATATTTTGCATTTTAATATTAATTATATTTAACCCAAATGTATACTTGATTTAGTTAGAAAAATAAGCTCATGTATTTTGTCTGATGTAATGGGCAATATGCCTTGATATTGATCATGTGCTTGTTTATGTTTTTAATTAATGAAATATATCAATTTTTGATCACATATTCATTCTTGCATGTATTTCATATATAATAAAAATATCGAATATAGTATTTCATATATAAATAAGTAAAACTATATATTTACAAAAAAGTAATATTAAAAAAAATTAACTTTTAAGTACGGTTAATAACCATACTTAAAAACTGTACCTAAAATATTTTAGGTACAGTTGTTAACCGTAACTTAAACTTTTTAGTATGATTACAAATAGTTTTAAGTATAGTTGTTAACCGTACCATATATATTATAGGTATAGTTAAAATCGTACCTAAAATTCAACTTATGGTGATGATAGTTACTGGTACGGTTACGATTCCAAAAATAACCGTACCTAAAATATTTTATGTACAATTAACAACGTACCTAAGATTTGCATCAACTGGACCCAATCGATGATTGCTGCTCTTGAAAGACAAAACCAACGAGAATCAAGGCTCCAAGATATATAGAGACAAATATTACAAAATAACTATATTCATTAAAAACCACAATTTTAGAGATCATAAAAAAGGATTAAAAAATAAATAAAAATTTATACATCTAAAAACAACATGAAGCTTGGATAATTCAAATGCTTGAAACAAAACTGAAGATCTCCATCAGAGTAATAAGTAATATTGAGTGAAAATTTTGGCAAAAACTTCAACTTCATCTTTGTTAGCTCTATAGAGATTCAAACCAAGGAAGAAGGCCGTGAAATTGCAGGCCCAAAATTCAGCTTTAACCTTCTCTTTCCCATTTGAAATCTTATCATCTACAATGTGCTCCCAGACTTGAAGTAACAAGGTCGAGTTAGGAATCTCTAACAGGCCGGAGATGGAATTCTATTTGCTCCCATGCATATAAGCCGCACCTAATGGCATCCAAAAAATAAATTGCAGTTCAATCTCTATTTTGTGAGATTTTGATCTGAATTAATATTTTAATTCTATTTTAAAATATTAAACTTTTTAATTGTGTTTTTCTTAAACAAGTAAGAATAAATATTTTGAAGTTACAAATTTGATTTGTAAATAATTTATAATAGTTTAAATAATTTATTTAATTTTTATACACATTTATAGAAATTTTAGGAAAATTTATGTGAAAATATCGAAATTTCCTTACTCCATTAAACTTTTTAAAGTCAAGAGCAAGGGTAGTTTGGTCATGTTACCAATTAAACCCTTTTAAACCCAATTCTCTTCTTCGCCAGCCACGCGAAAATGGTTAGGGTTGATTTCCAGCTGCCGCGAGCGAGAGAGAGAGAGAAGAGAGGCGTCGCCGGCCACCAACGCTATCCTCCTCCTCAACGCCGCCCTTTCCACACAATGTGTGAGTTCAACATCAGATTGCCTCAGAGAACCATGTGAAATACCTTTGACGTTGTACGTCGCACAAACCACCAATTGACCACCGTTTCCTTTGCTACCATCCAACAAGTCCATCGAACACAACCACAATTTTAGCCTCATATGATGACCCATCAGCCAACAAACTTACCAGCAACAATGGCACTTGTCTTGGACGCATCTTGCTTGATTTTTCTGCGAATTACCATGCCCTTTCCCTTGCTAGAAATTAGGTTGTTGTAGTTCAGAATTGTCCAATTTGAAAACCTCTCAATACAGAAAAATTTATTAGGTATAATTATTTCATTTATGTTCAAGTTTTGGTTAACTCTCTAAAGATTTCTGTTTTTGCTCTAATCTATTACGTTTTATTTTATTCCTCTTTGTTAGCTATTTTCAACATTCTGTTTGAATTTGATTTATATATTCTACCCTATAATTGTATCCAATATCACATGTGTTTCTTGTTGAATAGATATATGTTTCGATGTGAGTGGCCAGTTAGGACTTAGAGCTGTCTCATTATTCAGTCTTATGGTTTGCCTACTAGTATTTTTCTTATATGACTAAAAGTTTGTTATATGGACTGATCCTTACGCTTCCTCATTCTCTATGCTTTTAGAAAAATAGTCACTAAAATTACATTAGTAGCTCATTTATTTTATCTGCTGGTGGAATCCTCGAGAATTATTGCAATACTTGGTCAAACAAGTAATCTGTTTTGGTACTAGCTTCTTGGAAATGTTCCCTATTAGTATATTTTTCCTTTGGTATCTCAAATACTAGATTGTTAGGTTGAAGTATCTTCTTCTCAAGTAAATCTTTGGCTTTTGAAGTTATATGCTCCTGTTTCTTAGGAAAATAGATTTGTCCTTCTTTCATTAAATCTAGGTTTATATTTGAGGCAATAAAGTACCCTATTTTAATTAGAAAGTATTTGGGAAGAGTAGTACCTACTGTTAAAATATATAGTTAGGTTAATTTTCTTGGTCTGTTCTGCGTTCACATTTAACTACTCTGACATTTTGCTATATTGTTAGTTAAAGACACTAAGTAGTACTTTCTAAGAGGAATTTTGAATCTTTAACAAGTTCTTTCTCCATACTTCTAGTCAAATGCAAACTTTGCTATTAAGGTATATGTCATACATACAATATATATATTTACCACCTACATTATTTTGATGATACTTTTACTTATTAAAGAAAATATTTTACGCTAAGATTCAGTTTCTATTATTCAACAAGTTAAAAGGTTCTCAGTTCTTAAAGTTATTCGTCAATTTAACTTAGACATACTAAAAAGTTTCACTTATATTGAAATTTGGTATTTCTTTGTTTGTTAATGCTTTTTATTGGTTAACTTTTGAGCATTTTGTGGTATGTTGATATGAATTTCAAACCATAAGACCCTTGTGGGTATGTTGTTTCAAGAGTGTTACTTGAATAGTATTGATCTCATATTAATCTTGTGGTCTTCTGTTTTCTAGCTGTACTAATGGGAGAAAGATCAGTTTAGAACTTGTTATGTTTAATGTTAATAATAAATCGAGTTAGAACCATTGGTCGATCACATTCATCTAAATGAAGTTTTATTGAATGATCTTAATGTTAAGACAATTGACATTCTTCAAAAATACAATTACAGATATAAGTCCTTGTAGAAGAAGCGTCAAAAGGGTGAGTTGATAAAATACCTAAAGTCGCAATTTTACTAACAAGGATTTGATAAAAGTGTTGATAATGATGTCATAATTAAGATAGCCGTTTGGAAACATTTTATATGTATATGTGAGATTATGAAATATGGGTATTAAAATATTTTACATGGCATCTAAGTTTTTATGCATCCATCATGAAATTATTTTTATGGAGAGTATTACCTGTATAAATGTCTTGCGGAGATATGGTACCCGAGGTTACTAGATGCAGTAGACTATTTTTCGATAGACTACAAGTACACATTACATTTCACATCTCGAAGTTATCTATACATGGGTCTTAGTATTAGATCGCACACGAGCCTCAAAGTTAGACCCCTCATTGTGTTTTGGAGTTGTCCATCTATGGGTTTTGGTATTTGTTTCGTATATGGGTCTCGGAGTTGGATTGCCCATATGACGAGGACCCTTATGACGAGGACCCATGTATTTTGGAGTTGACCAATACATGTGCCATATGTATTTCAGAGTATGACCGTACATGGGATTGGAGGTGGACGCACGTGAGTCTCGGAGGTGGATCGTGCACATGCCCATGTATTTCAGAGTTGACCAATACATATGGATTTGGCATAGCATACATGTGTATTTTATAATAGACATTGCATATTTCATTATGATTGTATGAGCATGCATGGGGTACCTGAAATGTACACTCCACCCGGCTTCGAAAGTGAGGAAGTACATGTATGCCTGAGTTTAAAAATAAAATCTCTCCACTACTGATATACTGATGATTTATTATTGGACATGTATAAAATATTTTAAATGTAGCATGCATCATTGATTTCATTGAGGACTGTGCATGGAGTATACTCTTACTGAGCGAATTGTAACTCACCCCATTTTCTCTTTTTCTTTTCAGACTAGATACTGTTTCTTCATAGTTGTTGTGACCAGATCATGAGATGCGTACTTTTAAGGAATTCAGCTAAAAGGTTTTCCTTTTATTCTTATTTGTTTTATTAGTTATTCTGTGTATTGAGTAGACAGACTGAGATCACTGATTTATTATAATTTCAAATATTTGTAATCATTTAAATTATATGTTTTTTTTATAGGTTTTTATTGTGTTTTTATAAACATTAAATTATTTCAAGAGTACTCAAATTATTAATACTTGATTTGTTTTATTTTAAATTGATATTTTATAATTAATGATTCTAAAATGAATATTTTTTTTAAAAATTTTATCCATTTTTTTTTTTAAATTTACGTCAGCGTGATATATTTCAATGTGGTAACATGGGCAATCAATATAGGTGGTCAGATATATTTTTCCACAATTATAGTTGGTGGCTAGTGACTAGAGAATAATCGCCTAAAAATTAGTTTCAATTTTGGTAGGATATGACATTGTCAGATGCCACACCATGCAACTTTTCCTTAAGTTTTTTATTGTGTTCCCACTACATTAGCACCACTATTCTTAGCTTCATGAAGTTTGTGGTAGTCTAAGCGAACCGAGTAGTTTCCATTCTTGGACATGGCCATACATAACAGTCATTCAGACCTTTTGTCGGGCTTCATATTTGTTAGTTATTGGATTGCATAATCTTATTAGTCTAAGAGTAGGGGTAAAAATGAAATTTAAAAGATTGTGCTAGTGGGGTCTCCATCTATAAATAAAAGTAGAGGTGCATGCTAGGCTATTTCCATAGACTTAATTATAGAGTAATAGCTGGTTTAGGATTGAACAAATTTGAAACTCATAATGATACACTAGCCTATCTCCATAGACTTAATTATAGAGTAATAATAATAGCAAATTTGAAACACATAATAAAATTAGAAGATTATATTTAATTATGCCTATTTTTAATAATAATTTTAATTTATAATTAAATAATTAATTTTTTAATTTTTAATTCTTTTATAAAAATTATTAATAAATTTGATAAAAAGTTATACTTAATTATTTTCAAAAAAATAAAATCAAAAGTTACCTTCAAGTTGTTTGATAAGACTTTTGTTTATTTATTTATTTTTTTTAAATTTTAAATTTTTAATCATTTTGTTCTAATATTTATACATATAAAAGTTATAAAACTTGATTTACTCTATAAAAAAATATTTGGTCAAAATGAAAAAAATTAAAAATCACAAATATGATTCAAAAATTTTATTTTTAAATATTTATGAATTACTCCCATATTTTGATAGTGATTCCTTAAAATTGTAAAAATTAAAATAAAAAATTGTTACTAAATATACTTGATTGAAAAATTACTTAAAAAAAATCAAAAGTTAAAATCATTATCAAATAAACTCGAAGATTTTTAAAGTATTTCAAAGTAGTTTGAAAATTGAAATGTATTCAATTAAGAGAGTATATTCATTTATGACTTCAATAAATATTTTTGAAACCTTAAAATTTAGGTATATTTAACTAAAAATTTTAAATACACTCTAAAAATTTAAGTTTATTCAATTAAAATTTTATAAAATCTTTAAAAATCTAAATAGGTTTAGCATTTAGGTGTATTCAATTATAATTTTATAAAAATTTTTAAAATTCTTTGTTTATTTAAAATATTGTTGATTTTAAAAGATTTTAAAAATTAAAGAATTTTGATTAACTTTTTAGTTAAAATTCCTACTCATTTTTCTTTACCTCAAAGATTTCTAAGATTCTTATTTTTATCTTTTCTCTCCAACACTCTCCCTATATCTGGGTTCAACTATTATTCATATAAATTATCAGTAGTCTATGAAATAAAATTCACTACAACCTACAAGATTCTAATAATATCTACCATATTTCTTAGTTCATAAAAATTAATAATTCTTTAGAAGTATTTCAAAATTCTAATTAAATACATTGTTATAAGATTTTTAAAGAATCTATAAAAATGTAAAAATATTCAATTAAGAATTCATACAAATCTTTAAAAATGTAGGTACAAAAAGTCATAGATTTTAATCATTTTTAAAACTCAAGGATTTTTATAAATTTTAATGGAGTTTTGGGTTAAAACTAAACATCATAAAATCTTTTCAAATTATTATCTTAGCCCATTAAATTTCTAATGATTTCATTTTTTCTTTTTCTCTTACATTATCTCTATCTCTCTCCTAACATAAAACTCTATAATGAAATTCACAAAACTTTTTCAGTCCTTAAAGGCTATAAAACTTTTTAAAATCTATTGAAATCGACAACTTTACCCTCCTAATTTCTAAGTTGAAGAGAGTTGTAAAATGAAAACCAACACATTCTTAAGAAAATTTCAACTACTTGCAAAAATAAAGTATCCCACTCTAGCTAGCTAGAGAGGATAAAATATTGAAAGAGTATTTATGCTCGCACAAGTTTAAACTTTTAATAACATTAATTTTGAACCAAGATGTGAAATATAATATTAAAAGTAGCATCGGACAATACTCGATCATCCCAAGAATATGAGAATCTGCTAATATGATGAAAATCTAAAGAATGGTCCCAAGAACAGAAAAAAAGTTGAACTTTTTAATAAAGAGTGAAATTTAAACCAATGTGACGATAAGATTAAGAGTGATAGTGAATAATTATTTATTTATTTTGGAAATTACAAAAAAAAAAAAAAAAAACCCTTAAAATATCTAACAACAAAAATAACACCATAATAATATTTAAAGGAATTTAATTATACGACATTCAATATTGAACGAATTTAAATGACCATAGTTAAAATTAAACAACATCCAATTGGACGACGCTTAATGTGAAATAATATACTAATTTTTATTTTTTTGAAAAATTACCTAAAATAATACCTCTAAAACTTATAATAACAAATATAACACATTTGTTTTGAATTGAGAGATATATGAATTAGTGTTAAGGGTATTGTTTTTGTTATTCTAAGTTTTATGAATATTAGTCTGTAGTTTTCCAAAAAAAATTTAATAGTGAAAATATACGAGTTGAACATAAAAATTATATTTTTGTAGTTATAAATTTTAAAGGTGTTATTTTTGTTATTTGTTTATAATTATACTGTTCATATACTTGTAATTAAAACTCAAATTTAAAACTTTGTGCATATTTAAATAAACTAGGTGTGGTTGAGCAGCCCGTTGGCAAGAGTGATAATGAATAGTTTTAAACTACAGCTTTTTAGATCTTTCAATACTGTTTTTTGATCAAACGGATGGAGTATTGTATCACAGACTCACAGTGTATAGCAAGAAAAGCAAAAGAGATTAGACCAAACAGAGGCATCATCACCTCCCATTCCACTAATCGCAGAAAAGCAATTGATGTTTGATTGTTTTCTTCCACTGTGGCCTTCTGTTTGCTCACACTACCCAAGATTTTGTTTGCTTACACCATGATTTTTTATTTTAATTGTTCACCAATTGAGCCAGTTATGAATCCCAAAATTATATTACTTATTTTTTATCGAAACAATATTATATTTATCTCATTTGATTAAAAATTATTTAAATTTCTAATTTATCTACAGATTTCTAATTTATCATAGTTATCAAAGTCAATATATCACAATATAATTCGTGGTCCTAAATGTCCTTTTCCGAATCAAACACTAAAACATCATATAATGCTTACATGCATAATAATACTCACACAATGATTATACTTAAACTTTGGGTCCCAACTCTTTTACTCTAAATTTTCACGCTTGTAATTGAGTGAATATGACTGGTGGGCATATTAATTTTATAAGAATTGCTACCTTTATTTTCATTCTTGTCTTAATTATACTCATTTAGAATTATACACGAATAAGAACATGAGATAACACTTTCTCTTTTTATATTCAATTCTAATTCCCTCTTCTTCCTCCTTTCTTTTTTATTTATTTTCTCAAATCACAATTCAGTTATAAAGGATAAAACCATGGCTACAATTTTAACTCAAATTTAAAGATTAAACTAATTATTTTATGATCGTACGTGAAGTTATGAGTTATACTATTTATTATTGGAAAGCTTTGGAAGTTCAGTTTCTAGATTTTATGATTTATAATTTGGAGCTTTCTAAGAAAAAATTATGTTAATTTTAATGAAAATTGTTCAAAACATACTATAATCTACATAGGGATGAAACTAGTAATTAAATTTTAAGGGGGAAACTAATTAAATAAAAAAGGGAAAAAAATTGTAGTTTAGTTTTTAGGGAAATTATAAAAAATAATACCCATAATACTTATAATAATAAAAATAGCATCTTAATAATATTGAACGGGTATAAATTGCCATAGTTCAATTTCAACGATATCTAATTAGACGGACGTTCAAAGAAAAATTATGAAACATTCATTTTTTAATTATGAAAATATATGATTTGAATATAAAGGGTGCTATTTTTGTTATTATAAGTTTTGAGAAGTACTATATTTTTTTTTTTCCATAAGTTTTATGTTGTTTTCATAAATGAAGTTTATAAAGTTCAATACTTTATTTTTCTTTTTAATTTTTTTTTCTTTTTAAGTAATTAAGTTCATTTAATGTATTACTTTTTCTATTATTTTTTATATTTTAAGGTTCGAATGCAATTTGTTAGAAGTTTTAATTTACATTTTATCTATTTTAAATTGATTATTCATTAGTTTGTGGGATTCTGGTTAAAACTTAACCTTATAATTGAAATTTAAAGTAAAACAATTAATAATATTAGTAAACAAATAAAAGATTTTAACCTCTCTTTTTTTAAGGGATTGTACTAGTACATCTTTTAATATCTCTGATATATATATAGCAAATTAATTTATTTTTTAAAAATGCAAGGCCCTTCAAGCCATGCTGCTGGTCCGTCACTGATCCAGACTTTGGTTCTTCAAAGTTTTTTGATGTGTTAAAAAATTATTTATTGTTTTCCTTCGTTAGTTTGTTTAATTATCATTTTATTCACTTTTATAATGTATTTTTGTATCCCTAAATTTGGAGAGTTGTTTTAAGAAGCCTATTGACTCTATAATTTCTTTTGTGATTAGGTATACTTTACATTTTGATGATAATGTTGAGAGCCTTTGTAAGCCTTTTGTTCATAACAATGTATCTTTTGTGATTGGAAATCAATTGAGTAGTGAGTTTGTATCTTTGATATCAATGTTTGTGTGTTTTTTGGATTTATATTTGGCATGTATCCAAAACAATGAATGAAGATATATGATATCGAAGTTGTTAGGTCTATTCAATTTCGTTGTTATTCATTATTTAAAATATACCCAAAAAATTTATAAAAAATTGTAAAAATAAAATGAAAAAGAATTTTATTTTAAAATAAAAAATATATATATTTGAAATAAATAAATAATAAAGAGTGGGCAGGGGAATTATAATTGAAATAGGGAAGGGGTTACTTCATGCTATTATACCTATAGTATATATGGACCTAACTAATAACTCTAAACAAGCCTAATTAAGACATGAATGAAAAATATGTGAAAAAGCTGAAATGAAGGTATATGAAGCAATGTTTACAATTTTTTTCCCTCATCTTAAATGGTTCAAGACCTAATTGTGAATCACTATATATATATATAACTCAAATTTGTAATTAGGATTCAAAAATTTTAATTTCCAACATATTTAAATAAATTTTATGCTATTGAATTATAACTCGTTTTTTTGTTATGATTGTGAACCAAAACTTTGGTACATTGCGGTGGAGTTTGCATGAGTTTATTATATATTATGGACATAGTAATTATATTTACAATCTCAATGAATACTTTTTTCCAATATTAATCCTATTTATTTATTACCTTTATACCTTCAAAAAGTTAAATTCATAAATTATAATTAAATAAAATTTATTCAACCTAATACAACAAAAAAAAAAAATTATTAAAAAAATTATAAAAAAATTAATAAAATTAATATTCTAGTTAAAAAATAAAATAAAATAATAAAGATGGAATAGATAAAATGAATCTAACAATTAAAAAAAATTATAATTAAATTAATAAAATGTTAAAAATAATAAATTATTTTTATAAAACCTTACAAATACCTAAGAAAGATTTGTAAAATTTTATATAGTGAGAAAAGTACTAATGATGTCATTTTTATAAAATAAAAAGACTAAAGTGATACAAAATATAAATAAAAGTACTAAAATACCTCTTTTCATAAATAAATAAAAATCATTAGACTTCCTTGCCCTATTTTAAATGTAGTTCCCACATAAATTAGAAGCATTTTATTCATTTTTTAGACAAATAGATAAAAAAAAAAAAAAAGTATAGGTTTAATTGCAATGATAACTCCTATCATAAAAAGAATTTTATTTTAAACCCTTCAAAGAAAAAAATATATATATTATTTTTGTGACAACATATAATTTTTTTAAAAATAAAACTAGGTGATTATATAGGTTATACATGCACTGATGCAGCACATAGAAAAGATATTTGTTTTAACAGTGCATCAAAACATAACCAAATTTTCAGGGAAAATAATTAAACGTGCAAACAAAACAAACAAAATAAGTTTTGTGTCCATTTTATGGCAACATATTTGTTGAAGTATATTGATTTATACTTGAAAAATTATAAAAATTAATACCTTTAAAATTTATAATAATAAAACTAACGTCTCAATAATATTAAACGTTTAATTTAAATATATAATATTGAACGTTCAATATTGAATAAATCTATATTGTTGTCGTTCAATTCCAATTGAACGAATATTCAAAAAAAATGATATATCAATCATTTGTTTAATTATAAAAATATAAATTTAAACACAAGAAATACTATTTTTATTATTACAAATTTTAAAATGTGTTATTTTATTATTCTTCTTTGTATTTTTCATGTTCTTATCTTTGATCCTACAAAATAGGTGATATTGCCACCGGTGTGGTGTCAAATTCAATTTAATGTTTTAAATGTGAGGACCAGTTACCACAATTTATGTGTGAGAATTTGTGGTCTCCCTGAGAACATATTGTTGGCTTTTAATAAAATATTTTTAATAACAAAAATCGAATTAACGGAAGTGGAAGAAAAGGTGAACACTAAAAATTAAACCTTTTTAGAATCTTCATCTAGTTTCGTTTTGAGCCCCCACAACATCATATTAGCTATTATTTAATTAAATTTATCTCAAAATATATAAGTATATATATTTAATTTATGTATGTTTTATAAATTATGTATAATATATATATAATATATTAATTAAAATTAATTTAATTATATACATATAATCGTACTACTTAAGGTCGGAATTCATCTAGTTTAATTACAATATAGATAAGTAAACATGCTTAAAAAATATATATAACGTGAAATGTGAATTGCCACCTTAACCTTTCAAGGTTAGACTCTTAAAAATCACGAATAAAACGGGTGAGAATCGTTGTAAATATTGAGATGGCAGAAAAATGAACATTTACACCAATAATATAGCTTTGAAGATTACCAGAGAAAAAAAAAAAAAATATATATATATATATATATATATATAAAAGAAAAAGTGAAGGCCAAAATATATATATATACATTCGCTTTGATGATACCGATAATTATTTTAATATTTATTATAGGAAAAAATATTATAAAAAAAATTTATTATAAGGATGAAGGCCAAATTTAGTCCTTCTTGATACTATATTTATTTATTTATATATAGTAAAGATAAGAATTTTTATCATTCTTTCTTTTTGTCTCTTATTATCATTACTCATTTTACTACTTATATATGCCTTTCTTAACATATTTGTGCATGGCTTTTAATCCTTACCCAAAGGCATTTATTTGGTATATAATATATACGTGTTTTATTTATTTAGTTTATCACATTACAACCATACAAGTGTTATACAAAAAAAAATAAGTATTTTATAGAAAACAAATTCTTCTTGTCTTGTTCTGCAAATATTTTCTTCATATTTCAATATTTTTCACTATAATAAATGTTAAAATAGTTATTGGTATCAGAGTCAAACCACCAAACATTCCAAAATTAAAAATTACAACTACTCACGTATTATACAAAAAAAATAAGTATTTTATAGAAAATAAATTCCTCTTGTCTTATTCTGCAGATATTTTCTTGATATTTCAATATTTTTCTCTATAATAAATGTTAAAATAGTTATTGGTATCAGAGCTAAACCATCAAAAATTTCAAAGTTAAAAATCCAAATAACCTTCTCCTAACCAAAACTATTTTTAAAGTATGCTCTGTGGTTGTAACTAGAAGTTGATCTTCCACATCATAAAAAATAATAGTTCTTGGGTATAATTTCATGAACCTGTCCAATTCTCATTTTGTTCTGTCCATATGGTTTGGTGAGTAGTGTAGAAAAAAAAGTTTAGACAATAGCCATTTGAGATAATTTTAGGCATCGTAAACCCCTATTATACTCTCAATTTTACACAAAATACTCTACTTTAATATAAATCCTCTTAAAGTAGTACTTCTAAACTCATTGTCTAAGAATCTCATCTTTCTGATAAAGATATCAATTTTCTTGTTGAAGTTGAATGGTCTGAAAATTCTTCTCTTACCCCTACCAAATGTCCTCTTAATCCATTAAATTCCTATAAATTCTATAATATTTCCCAACTTTCATCTTTCAAAAATATCATTCCTACAAAAAAAAAAAAAAAAGCCAAACTCTTGCATGTATATAAATCCTCCAATGTTGTTGTCCAAATAGTATCTAGTTCAAATTCAGAAACTGATCTCCTCATTTTAGATGACAGAGATATAAAAAGATATAGAAGTGAATGCTATAAAAGACTACATCTAGGTGCAATCCGTATTGGTGTACAACCCACTTTTTTAGCTGAAAAAAATGTTGTCTGTTATGTCACTTTACTTAATACCAAATGGACTAATTTTAAGGGTGCAGTTATTACACAAGTTGAAGCAGGACTTAACAATAGTCATGTACTATTACAAGTAGATCCAAATTTTACTTTGGATTTATCTAGACCAACATTCACACAAACTATCTAGATAAAGGTCTAATTTTATAGTGCTAATATGATGCCAATAGAAACAACATGCGCAATCCATTATACTATGACATACAGGCTACAATCCTACTTATTTTTCATGGATCATGACTCTAAACTTATTGTTAGAGTTATTGGAAGTGGAAATATTTTTCAACCAAAAGTACACACTGATAACCAGCTCATCTTCCCACCTGCTTATAAGATAGATTATGAGAAAAGACACAAGCCTAAAGTCATACATGATAGTGGACAAATCAAAAGGATGGTAGTATTTCAATCGCCTTTCCAAAGCAAACAAGACCCATATACTCATGTGAGTAGTGCAAAATTAAGGAAAAAGTGTCAATGTCTTGCTCCCATGTACATAGGAAAGTTTTACCTGGAAGAGGATATGTTTCAATGTTTACTCAACAATTCTCAAAAGATAATTTCTGTATCGGCTCAAAAGGAGAAGTCAGCCAAGGAAAGTGGCTAATCAAAAGGATCACTCCTGAAGAAGTTAGTCCTATCAAAGTTGTTATAACCTAGTCTAATGTAAATGTCAAATCCTATAATGAAGCCTTAAAAGAAATTTTCCAAACGTAAGACTAAGCCTTAAATGAACGTTCCAAAATTACAAAATCAAGAAAATCCCAAAAAAATAAAACCTTGGTCATCCACTGGATCTATCATGATGATTCCAATGAAAACAAAGAAGAATTGGAAGATACTAAAAGTCGAGCAAGAGAAGCAATGGCCAAATTTGCATAAAAAAGGCGTCTTCAAAAGAAAAAATAGTGGACAAAAAAGGATAAATAACCTGTTCGTGATCTTTTTCCTCCTAGATGGGAATCTAAACCATCATCTCCTTATGATATATAGGAAGAATTAGGAAATAATCCAAAAGCCTTTTAGAGAAGTTATGCTCCTCTTCATATTTACCCATGGCTTCTAAAATTGACTGGATATGGTGATGAGTTTAATGATAACATTGAAGATCCATCTTCACCTCACTCATCTACATCTAATATTTCAACAACCTCCCAAATAAATTAGTTCATGATGACCAATCCTGCATACCCTTTACAAATGGATCTTATTGGAAAAAAAAATAAAGGAGTCAGCACTTCTCAAACAGAACCAATTGCAGATCTATTGGTAGCCTAACAATTCCAAAGTTCTTATGAATAATCAAAGACCTCAAATCCTACACAACAACATGAGGAAAATCATATTGCTCCAGCATAATATAGAGTTTTAATGCCACATGCTCCAAATCACAAACAATTATGGAACATTAATCAAATTGATCCAGAACAAAGAGGTCAATATTTAGAAAGGATGACTACATGGGCTGAAGGAGAAGCTCTAAGAAATTCCAACTTAACTCTCAGAGAAATCCTTAACAGAGTTACAATAGCATTTATTGGTTCATTAAGAATATGGTGGTCATCTCCCAGCAAATGATAAATGCAACATCCAAGAAACTGATCAGCCTATAACAACATTATTGAATGTTATTAATAAAGTCTTTGTTGGAGTATAAGTTCTAGAAACATAAAAAGCTAAGAAGGAATTTCTCCATAACAAGTGTTGTGATGTCTCAAAGCTAAAGGAGTATTATATGAGGCAAGAACAACTCTTTTACACATTCAAAAATAATACATAAACAATTAAAAGAACATTTGTTCTCAATATGCCACAACCTGTCAATGAACTAGTTGAAGAAAAGTTGAAAGAGCAAGATGTAGCTATCACACAAGCCAATTTAGCTATTTTTTACAAACTTACTGAAAAATTGATACAAGATCATTGCCTTTCACAAAAGCTTAAGAAGACTATAAAGCAATCAAAACAAGCCTCTTTGACAAAGTTTTGCAAGAAAGATTCCCAAAAATTTGGATGTAATGATACTACTTCATATCATTGCACCAAAAAGGGATTAAAGAAATCCTGAAAAGGCAGAAAAAAGATATCAAGCTAGAGACCATATAAAGGAAGGAGATACAAGTTTATCAAAAGAAGAAAACAACCAAAGTTGTCCAAAGACAAATGCTTTATCTGTGGAAGAAAAAAAAGAAAAGACACTAGGCAAAACAATGTCATAAAAGAAAGAAAATTCCTCAAAAACTAATCCAATTTATTAATGAAGAAGAATTTGAAGATTAATGGTTTGAATAGACTACTCAATCAATCTGAGACTATTCTACAACTAGATCTTTTTTATGAAAAATAATCAAAAGAATCACAAACATCAGATTCTGATTCTAGCATGGAAGAATCTATTCATCAGATAGTCCAAGCACCAACCAAAGAAAAAATAAATGATATCTTTTATCATCAAGGAGAATCATTTCATCCTTATCTTTAAATCACTCTTACCTCACCACAATCTCAATCCATAAAGCTTAGCGGATACCGGAGCATCAGTATCACTACTTCATAGTATAAGTCTATCAATAGGACAATAGATTCCAACAAAAGCATCATTTACAACAGCAAATGGAAATAATTTTTATAGTCCCGCGTACTCCAAACCTATTGAAGTCCTCCTGTCAGATTCATTATCTCAAAGACATTGCTTCTATATGCATGATGAGTCACGAGAAGATGCAATCTTGGGATTTGATTTCTTAACTCTTTGGTCCCCATTTGCTTTCTTATATGATGAATTTTTACCATACATAAGATATAAAGTTCTTAGGGTAGAGAAAGAAATCTTTTACAGGGTGGTTGGAATTAACCATGAAACTTTTGCTGAAGCAATAGCATTGTTACTCCAGTGTTGTGTTGATGTTTCAAAGAAATTTTGGACAAGAGAACAATACTTTGTCTCTTTGCCATACAATGAAGGATAGAAGATGCCACACCAGACAACATCAAATCCAAGAATGCCACACGATGAACAACTATGTAGAGAAGAGATCCAAGGATTATTGGATCTTGGATTAATAAGTCCATCTAAATTCAAGTGGGAAAGTCCAGCTTTTTATGTGAATAAATACTCTGAGCAAGTAAAGGGAAAGAAGAGATTAGTAATAAATTACCAAAATTTGAATAATTATTTAAGAGTTATTCAATATCCTATCCCCAGAAGAGATCAATTGTTAAAGAAGATGAACAAAGCCAAGCTCCTCTCCAAGTTTGATATGAAATTAGGATTTTGGCATATTGATATTAATCCAAAAGACAGACATAAAATAGCCTTCATAGTATCACATGGACATTATGAATGGAATGTCATGCCATTTAGTTTAAAGAATCCACCATCAGAATTCTAACATAAATGGATGAAGTCTATGCCCCTTTGTTATGAAATTGTCTCATATATATTATGAAGTCTAACATAGAATGGATGAAGTCTATGCCCCTTTAGTAAATACGAGGAACAACATAAAAGGCATCTCCGTCAATTTCAAGAACTAATTTATAAACATGGATTAGTTCTCTCAAAATTTAAGATGAAACTGGGACTAGAAGATGTTGACTTTCTTGAATTAAAGATAAAGAATTGATCAATCATTCCACAAGACCATATATCACAAAAAATGAAAGAATTTTCTAATAAACTTCATGAAAGAAAGCATATACAAGAATTATTAGAAATTGTTAATTATGCTTCATCGCATATTCTTCATCTTGCTAGTATCACCAATAAAATTTTCAGACATTTGAGAAAAAATGCTGATACTTGGTCACCATAAGCAACTCAATTAGTTAAAATTCTAAAAAAAATTATGCAATAATCTTCCTCCTCTCAAGATCCCAAGAGAAGGCCATATTATACTCTAAACAGATGCCTCATATCAATATTGAGCAACAGTCTTAATTGAAGAAAATTAAGATAAGTGTAGAGAAATTTGTGGATATAAATCAAGTTCCTTCAATACCTCTTAACAACATTATCCCTCTTCTAAGAAAGAAGTACTTGCAGTAATAAATAGAATCAAGAAATTTTAATTCTTTCTAATATATAATCTATTTATTATTGAAACTGATTACAAATACTTTGAGGGATTGCTTAGAAGAAGAGAAGATTAACTTTTAAATCCTCAATTTTTTAGATGGTCAAAATGCCATTCAAAATACCAATGGAGTGTCAGACATATCAAAGGTGAACACAATATTTTAGCTAATTATTTGTCTAGAACTTATCCAAATAATCAAGTGTTCATGATTCAATACGGTAACAATTCAAGTAATCCAAATCCGAACGATTGGAGAATTCTTCCACCAACAATTTTTTCAATACCAGGCAGTCTCTGGGAACTAAGAAGTAACAACGAAGTTATGAAGAATTTTATCCAAAAACTCCCATAAGAAATTCAGGATACAATACTTAAAAAAGTCCTTGAAGAAACTATGAGTGATCCCAAATCAAAAGAAATAATAGAAAATCTCAATCGCATAGAAAAAAGATACTCTCAAGATTCATATTCATTCAATGTCAAGTATTCATTATTTATATCAGCAAGATATTGGACTGTAAAAGATATATGGTCAAGTGAATATTCTTTCTTTGAAAAATTTGATGATCCAGTTACATACTACATAACGTGGTTATGTATCAACTTATATTTAATGGCTATTATGTTTGAACCTCAGTTTTTTTCAGACCTCTAGCATGAAGGAAAAGTCATACATCTAAAGAAACTGCTTAGTCTAATTTTTCAAGACATTGATCAGTTAATATTCATTAATGGTCATAAGATTGAACGAGAGACAACTGTCATTGTCCAATTATCAGACATGTGGGATAGAAGAATTCTTCCAAAGGTTATGCCAATAAATCATTATCATGATAGGCTATAGGAAGAAAATGAATATGAATGGAATTCTTGTGCAACAATAAGAAAAAGATTAGCCAAGTTTTATAGGAATCAAATTTACATCCCAATACTAATGCTATTTTCTCTAGAAGAACACATATTAATCAGGGATGCTGATGATGGTATTCAAACCTCAGAATTGTCTTTAATTAAAAATACTCTAGGAGATGTTCATGCTCCAAAAGAATCAAATGAAGATGAATACTGGTCCAATAATAAATGGAAATAATTAAAGTCACGGAAGCGTTTGTCACACAATTTTCTTGCTAACTCACAAAACAATTTGTGTATATAATTTTGTCTCAAAAAAATTCTCTCTCAAATGAGTATAGGATTTTTTTCTTAATTCTTATAAATCGGTTCAAAAGTGGAGGAAGAATAGGGTAGTTTTAGAGTATATGCTAAGTAAAGAGATCATGTAAATCACATTCTCATTAGAACTAATCTTGTACTTTAGATCACAACTAATTTGTGCTTAATAAGGAATTCCCTATATTTTTGTGTCTTACATGCCTTAGTGGATATCATTATACCTTTAGGTGAGTTCAATCTTTAACCACTTACTTTATCTAATTTAATTCAAGTTCTGAATTTAAATTAAATTGTATTTGGTTTAATATCTAATCAAATCACATTTATTCTTACCATAATTCCCTCCCATGTCACGTATGTGTCACACGCCTTCCCTGTGATAATTAGGCATTATATTTTAATTACCTAGTCAAAATAAATAATGTACAATTTAATTAACTCATTAAATCAAACATAAAAACACAATTACACAAATGCTCTTACATCCCTTATAAAATGTCTACAAAGAAATATGCATTTTGACCATGTAATTAAATTTAAATAGCTTTTGTTGTACCTAAACTTTGACCAATTTAACACAAAGGCGCTTAATATTTTTTTAACACAAATGTACTAGACTTTTATTCCCTTAACACATAAGTCCTAATTGGTGATTATTTTATGTCACGTGAGATAACTAATGTTGAGTACATTGGGTGTGCTTTACATGCTTATTACCAAACGCATTTACTTAGCCCATTAACCATAGTTAAGGCGATTGATCCTTAAAGGAAGCGACAAAATCAAGTAAATATTACACCCCATACAAGAAGCCTTTGTACTGACGTCCATGGAAGTAGATCCAACGGCTCACTTGTGTCATTATGCAAAGAGGTTAACTGCTTGGACTCCAAAAAACTGTGGCCGAAGGTTTGCAGTGTGCCCTAAATTGATCGACTTCTAGGAGGAATTCAGGTTGCGGTTGTTAGAGGTGGGTTGATAGGATGATTGATAGAGCTAACACTATGATTAGGAGTTTTATTCGAATTAATGGGGAACTTGAAGATGAAATCCACACGCTTGATGAAGAGAATGAAAAATTGAAGTTTGATGTACGCTTGAGGCAAGATCGAGAGAAGTTGTGAGTGTGCTTTTTTTTCAATGTTGGTGATGATGTGGACAGCGGTAGTTGCAATGGGAATTAAGGTAGAACATGAATAGAAATAGTAATAGTAATAATTTTGGTTAATATTATGTTTGATTTGATCACTAATTTATAATGAAATATAAAAATATTACAAGAGTGAACCTCATTCTTCTCACACCACTCAAGAATACATTATAATGCTATGTTTTCTTCACACATTTGTATAATTATTTATGATTTTTTTTCTCATTTTATCTCATTTATAAGTAAAGATATATATTAGTTCTTTTTCATTTATAATTTTATAAATTTTATTTTAATATTATCATTTATTTTAATTATATTACTTAAACAAATATTATAATAATAATATTATTTTGATTCAATTTATTCTCTATTCCTACTACCATTTATATTCATATTCTCATTATGTTTTCTTTTTGCACCTAAAGGTTTAGTTTCCTTGCAACTAAGGGTTGGATGTAGCAGTGTATTTTGTCGGTTTCAATTTAAGCTATGTAAAATTTCATTATTTATGTAACCTTCATTAAGTTATGGAATTAATTTAAATTTAGAGAAACAACTTGATATCAAACTTATGATAGTTTTCATTTTCATATTTTTTTAAAGGATATAATTAGGTCATATTTTAGCCAACATAATGTTATTAAATTAGCTTAACAATATCATCTACGTAGAATAAGTTACTTACACATGAATTACATGTGTTCCTGAAGTTAACCTATTTTACATAGATATAACTTATACTAATTAACAAATTGTAAGCAAAAATAGAACCTAAATATAATAATTTAAAAAGTTTAAAGATGAAATTGTAATTTTTAAAAATTTGAAGACTTAATAAAATAAATTGTAAGTTTTGAACCTTATAAAAAATGTTTAGCCTAATTGAGTTTTCATAAATCCTTTGGGATGATTATTTCTTCATTTCTATAAACGCAAGAGCTACCTTTGAAATGTATTTCAAAAAGTTCATTGTAAATAACTTTTATATTGTATTGCATAGCATAATTGAACATGCAAATATTATTTAATAATAAACAGTTATTATTATTAGTTAGAGTTTGTTGTTCAAATAACCCTATCAAAATTTAAGTTGTTGGAGGTGGATTATGTCATTAAGATCAATCCACTTAAAAAAAATTTGTTGTTTAGATATAAACTAACAATCATTTTAGCTATTATTATTATTATGAGTAAAGGGTACTAGTAGTCGCATAACTTTGGACAAAATAGCAGTTTAATTTCATAGCTTTCAACTGTAATAGTTTAGTCTTATACTTTTGTAACTAAAAGATGCATTTTAGTCTCATATCTTTGATATAAAAAATGTAATTTAGTCCATTTTTATGAAATATTTTAGACTAAAGTACACCTTATTATAAAGAGATGAAACTAAACTATTTTTTTTCCTAAAATTATGGGACTATTAGTACCCTTTACCTTATTATTATTCTTATAAAAAAAAAAAAGGCCTTAATATAGGTAGAGTTAATAACAGTATTCTTGTTTCATGTACTCCTTACCTTATAGCTAGGCTCACTTATGAGATTCTATATGGGAATAATTTTACAGCATATTTAATGCACTGTATTAAATAGATTAAAGATATTTATATTGGACTGAAATATATTAAGTTACTATAATTATTTTGTATGGTATTTGATGACGATCTAGATAATATAGTATGATAAAATTAATAGATAAATTTTAATTAATTTTTTATTTAAAATAGTATGTAATTTATTTTATGTTGTTTTCTTACATATAAAAATTTATTTAAATAAATATTTAATTTATTTTAATATTTTTTACGATTTGAAAATAAAAATATTATTTTTAATTTGAGATAAAAAAAAAATAAGATACATAATCTAATAATTAAAAATTCAGATAAATTAAGTATTATTTTCTTGGAGTTAACTTTTTAAAATTCATAGAACCATAATTCTTATACAATTTGACACTCTTTACTCAGTAAGCTCATTTATCAAATGTAGGTTATATTTATTATGTAAGAAGAAAAATATATGCAAGTAAATTTTTGAACAAAATGCACTCAATAATTCATATCTCTTATATAATTAGCTATAACTGATAACATAATTATTTTATCATTTCACTTTATACTTTTACATTGAATATATAATTATCAAGTTATTTAATGTATATAACTACTTTATGTATATATCACTATAAGTAGTGTTATATGCATCAAGTAATGCATCATTTATCAATTAAATGTAAAGTTAAAAATATAAATTTGTTTTTAAGAATTTCTCACACTAGGAATCACTAGAACTCTCTTTTGATTTTTTAAGATGCCTCTTTATTGAGACGATTATTACATATATATAGGTATTTACAATTTACAACTGTCTTAATAAGACAAAGTCTGACATCCTGTGATATGTCAATTAGATTGGACGTTTATGCAGACTGTCCCTTCTTGGAATGACGTATGACCTGTGACGTATGTGTGGAGTCAGAGGGTGGGTGATTTACCTCGTTTGTACGATATCTTGTGGTCAGCCGATGTAAGTAACATCATACGTACGATGTTTATCTAATGCGGAGCTCTACGTCAGATCGTACTTATGAAGTGATGTCATACTATGCTCCTTCATAAGTGTTGATATCAACACGCGATCTGAAGGAGTTTATATTAGCGGTTTGTAATCTGCTGCACACCTTTATGGAAGCGCTTTGATACATATATATATTAGGATGATGTTCCACTTCGTACATACGACGTTATGTAATTTAGATCGTGCAGCACTTAATGACTTCGTAAATACGAGGTCATATGATCAATGTGTACGAAGTCCATTTATGCTCGGGAAACGAAGACGATGTTTAGATCACTTCACCGGGACGGGGTCTCTTGTTCTGTAGGACGCTCGACTGCCACTTCGTACATACGGGCTGTTTTAGTTCTTCTTATACAATCACTTCGTATTTTTCCAGTTCTGACGGTCTCAAGTATGTCACGGTGACTTCTCGTTCTTTGTTTAGTGTAGTGTCTATTCATCAAAGATGCCTAGCCTAGATTCTAACATCAAGTCCCCCATTCTTGAACTTCGCGACGAAGTGAAAGAATGTATTTTTTATTATCAATATTTGTCTTTTTAATCTTTTTGTAATCATAGTTTTATACCGTAATAAATATTTTATTGATTTTAAATGGTGTTTCTTCCATTTTCATTTGAGTCTTTTTATTAGTCTCTTCCACTTCCCGAGGTTGCAACGTTTCAAATTATAAGGTTTATAAAAGGGCCATGTTTTATTCGAGCTACTTCAAGCAAGAGTTTTTTCAAAGGAATCTCAAGCAGAGAGAATTAGGTCGTACACTTGGAGATTAACTTCGTGAGCGTGCCAGAAAAGAAAATTAGTTCGCAAATTTTGGGAAACAAGGTCGTCTTTTCTTAGCAAATTAGTTCAGTTTGGAAGGAGTTTCTTCAATCATTGGATTTTTTACAGGTAATTTTAGTTCGATTTTAGACTTTTTTCTCGTTTTTAGTTTGTTTTTCTACACTTCTTTGAATGATGACTTCGAGTGAAGAGAGGGTACGATCCGAAGTGGATCCCACGAAAGATAATACGCCTTTAGATCATCCTGAAAGTGTCGAGCCGTCACACAAGGAAGCCGGACCAGAAAAGGGTAGGAAAATAACCTTTAAAATCAGTACGGATCGGACAGGACAGCACGCGGAAGTTGTTATTCCTACGGATCGTATAGTTTCAGCATCAAAGGGCCAGAGTTCAAAACCAAAAGATATTCCATCTGGGGGTGGAGTTTCCGAACTAACGATTCCACAAAAGGAAAGTGTTTTAGCTCTTCCGGTGGCTGGTAAACCTATCCAAACATCGAAAAAAATTGGTTCGTCCTCGTCTGGCCTTCTACCAAAAATTCATATTCCCACTGTAGGAATCCAAGAGCCAAGAAAGAAAAAATCTAGTAGAAAATTTACAGAGAGAGTCCAAGGCCAAACAAAGAATCGTAGAGACACGATCTCAAAGCTACCAAGCAGGTTGGTAGTGTCCGATCTAGATAGGATAAGGTCTTCGTACCAGCTTGCTCCCGAGGTCGATTTACAACTTGTACCTTCTCAATTGCGTGATAACGACGATCCTCCAGAGGGGTGGTACGTGCTCCATGAGGAAGCTCTGAAGATTGGACTTTGGTTTCCTGCACCTCGTATTATTACCAGATTTTTGGGTATGTACGACATCAGTTCGGCTCAACTGAATCCCAATGGCTAGAGAATTTTGTTATGTCTCGCCGTTCTTAGTGGGGAGTTGAACATCGAAATCGAAGAGAGAGTAATTCGTTCGAGGTACGCTGTGAAGAAAAATGAGAAGGATATTGGGAGATCGTATATATCGCCCATCCAACAGAAGGGGCTTGTTTTAAACCTACCTGATAGCCAACACTCGTGGAAAGATAAATACTTCTTCATACGGGGTGATTTGTGGGAGTCAGATAAGGGTCGTACAGTCCGAGCTAAATGGAATCACAATTTCATTAATGACCTTCCAAAGGGGGATGAGGTGCTTTACAAGCTGACGTCTGAAGAAAAAGATATAATCCGAAGTCTCAAAGTGAAGAATTCTGAATACTTTTCTTTCAGAAGTATATTAACGCTAGAAAAAATGTGGGCAACAGGGGTCTGGAAGAGTGTAGCGATACAACGAAAAGGTCGTGTGTTTCTGTGCTGGACGAGGTAGTTTCTACGACCTTCAATCTTATAATACTAATAGTGATTTTGTATTTTGCAGATATGGATTACTTTGGAGTCAACTGTTCGAATCTACTAGTAGACGCTGACGTGGAAAAGGGTTTACCAGATCCTTCACACGTTGAGGTACGAGCTGAGGCAGAGGACGACCTTACGAGACATTCAACAGGGGTGACTGAACATCCTTTCGAGCCTAGTTCGTCTCACACGAAGTCCGACCCTCAGCCATCGAAGAAAAGAAAGATGAAAGTCATTCACTCTGGTGAACGCACTTCGCCAGTTCATGTTCTCGATCCTGAGTCAGTGGAACTCAGCGATATTTACTTGAAGGATGTCAAGTACGTAAGCACCCCAGTGACATACTTCAATGAGGGGATTTTTGGAAAAAGGGATCTACAACTTGACCTCTACCAACACTTTGGTAGCGCTGGAGAACGAGCTCGTGTTCAAGCAGCTTGTAAAGAGGAAGGATTGACCCACGGGGAGATGATTGCGCAAAGATTACTCGAGGTGATACTTTAGTACGATGCAGTGTTTTTTTTTAATTTTTATTTTGTTTAAGATTGAAAAATAAATGTGGTGGGAAAGTACATATATTAATATTTTAATTCTGCAGGCTTTATCAATCGTCCGTGAGGGGGAGATCACGAACCGAGCTTATCGTCAGAGGACTCAAGAGGCAGAGTCTTTATTGTCTGAGTACGAGCAGGCTATTAATAAGAAAGATGCTACAATAGGTCGTCTTCGTCTGAAGATAAACGACCTTGGGACTGAGCTTTTAGATCGGGTTGAGAAGATAAGGATAGCCGGGAATGCGACTATGGAACAAACAGCACGAGCTGACAAGGCTGAGGAAGAGCTCAAAGTTTCAAGGGAAGAGACGAGGAAGCTTCAAGACGAAGTGAACCTTCTTCGTGCTGAGGTGAATTCACTTCGTGATTTAGTGGTCAAACTAAAAGAAGACTGCGTACGGGGCTATCGTGAAGGGGTGTCGTGGTTGATGTCCAACTTAAAAACTCAAGCCTCGAGGTTGAACTTGTCTAGTGCCTTTTCAAGCTTGGTACGAGCTATGCAAGGTGGAAACTCGTCTCAACCTACAAAGGAAAAGGCCGATTCCCCAATACGGAGTGTGACTGGGGCACAAGAAGATATTCATGATGAAATCGTGGCATCGTCTCCCCAGAAATGAAGTTCGTAGATATGAATCGTTTTATCTTTAATTGTATCTCATGTAGAGATAAAATTTTGTAATCCCTTTTTAGTCGAAAACAATGTAAGTGATTTGTTTTCTTTTTTTGTTGTAAGGAAAATTAAATGAAAGGGATTAATTTTGGAATTTTGATGATGCGTTTAATATTTTATAAATAATTTAAATAGTTAAATACGTAATATCCCTATATATAGAACAAGGGGTTGGTTAATATCATTTCCTTTTGTGAAACAAGTTATTTAGAGAGTAGTTTTTAGCTGAAGGTTTTTGAGGGAATTTTAGCTCTAGGGTGAGATAAACAGGTCGTATCTTTGAGTTTTTAAGGTCACCTAGGCTCGATTTGAGAAATGGATTTTTCTCAAATTGATGTCAGGGACATCCTTATGTCCTTTGAAGATGAGAGCTCGAATGATAGGGAAAAGGACTTCGTATTGAAACGTGCCTACAAACCTACGAACTCTGATCTCAAAGAGGATAGCCAGATTGGTAATCACCCTACGTTCGTGATGTCCTCGGAATCTGATGATGACGAAGTCCCTTGTCTAGTGTGCCAAGATACACATCTCCCAAAACTTTTTGAGACTGGAATGTTTGGGAACAGATCTGCGCAAGATGACCTGTACCACCATTTAGGTCATAACGAAGATCGTGTGGCAATTGCTGAAAGGAAGCAAAAAGAAACCGGTGCTTTATGGCTTATGGCGAGTCGTCGTGTGTTAGAGGTGAGGGTAGTAATTTTTGCTGATCGTGTGTGTATACATATATCGCATCGTACACCATACATCGTGCATCGTACATCGTACATCGCACATCATACATCGTACATCGTACATTGCAAGCATTTGAGCATTTTGACATCGTACATCGTGCATCGTACATCGTACATCGTAAGCATTTTGACATCGTACATCGTGTCGTAAGCATTTTGACATCGTACATCGTGCATCGTACATTGTACATCGTACATCGTAAGCATAATTTTTTTTAGGCTATATCTTTGACACATGACAGCGAGAGAGAGGCGTCAGACTTATATGAATCAGCTTTAGCACTGAAAGAGGATTATGACAAGAGAATGCTTTTATACCATGAGACTGCTAAAGAGTTTAATGAAGTAGTAGAAGATGTGGAAAAACTGCGTCAAGCGAAAGATACGATGTTTGTAGAAAATCAGGAGCTGATTGTATCGAAGAATCAAATACTGGATGAGTGTAATACTTTAAAACAAAAGAATGCCGTTCTTGAAAAAGATAAGGAAAAACTATCTCAAGAGGTGGAATATTGGAAAGATTTGTATCATCAATCATTATCTAATGTTAATGACGCAAAACTGTAATTTTTGTAATAAAGCATTCCGACTTTTATGTCTCTGATATTTTTTCCTATTTATAAATGTGTTTTTATGGAGAAATTATGTTTGAGTTTGTCATAATCGTATCTTGTTTATTCATAATAATTTATCGCCATGATATTGATTTTCTAGGAACGAGTGCCCCATTTGGGAGCTCTTCGCAATGTATCACACAATATCATGTTATTTTATTCGTGATGAGGGACAAATGATCGATCTGAGTCTGTCATCATTATGTTGATCCTCTAGGAATAGGTTCTCCATTTGGGAACTCTTCGCGATGTAATACGCGATATCACGTTATTTTATTCGTGATGAGGGATAAATGACCGATCTGAGTCTGTCGTCATTATGTTGATCCTCTAGGAATAGGTTCTCCATTTGGGAACTCTTCGCATACGTGATATCACGTTATTTTATTCGTGATGAGGGACAAATGACCGATCTGAGTCTGTCGTCATTATGTTGATCCTCTAGGAATAGGTTCTCCATTTGGGAACTCTTCGCGATGTAACACGCGATATCAATCTTGAAAAGATAGTAAGGTAATCTCCTGTACATTCAAAATCACAAATACATATTTATACAATAGTAGTTCAGCGAAAATTTACAATGTTTGACACGGGAGGTACCTTGCTTAGAAATAATATAATTTAAGTTGATCAGCGTTCCAACTTAAAGGTTCCGGTTTTCCTCCTTTTGATTGGATGTGATAGGCTCCTCCTGGAGTAACATCAATGACTTCGTACGGTCCTTCCCAGGTGGCTGCAAACTTTCCATGTTCAGCATTTATTTTATTCCCAACAACTTTGTGCAACACCCATTGCCCGACACTAAAAATTTTAGTTTTAACATTCTTGTTGTAAGTTCTTTGAATCAGTCTTTTCTGAGCTTCAATTTTGATTAGCGCTGATTCTCTCAATTCTTCAGATAGTGTGAGATCTATTCTTCTTAGATCATCATGATCTTCATGTGACAACTTTGACCGCAATGTTGGTTCTTGCAGTTCTGATGGTATGACTGCTTCTGTACCATATACCAAAGAAAATGGAGTCTGTCCCGTGGCCGATCTTGGGGTGGTTCGCGTTGCCCATAATACGCCAGATAATTCATCAACCCACTTTCCTTTGGCTCCTGATGAGTGCTCGAAAAGTACTAATATTTTGTGATTAATTGTGCTTAATTGTTTAAAATATAGATTTGTTATGATTGTTTATTTGATTATTTTCATAAATCTATCCATTCGAAGTCACGGGTATGTTTTAGTGCATTTCAGGTGTTTTTAGCATCAAATGAGTCAAATAATGAAAACACGCAAAGACGGAACACTTATGGCGCTCGGATCACGAGTTACGGGCTAAACGAGACAAATATGTAAGCCTTACATAACGAGCCATCACATATGTAAAGCGAAGAAAAGTCATGCCGCGGCGGGGAGCTCTCGAGTTTTTACATTATTTTCAGAATTTGTGTTGCGCCGCGGCGGGGAAAATGCATGCCGCGGCGCGCCTATTCCTATGGCAATCAGGATTTGTGTAAACCCTTACATCTATAAATACCCTCTTAGAGCCCCCCTTACAACAGAACTCGAACTTGTACATAACTTTACACATTACAATTTTTGCGACCAAACACTACATTCAATCAACTTTGGGAGTTTCGCTACACAAAAATGAAGCAAGAGAAACCATTCTAAGGATCCAAAGAAGCCGTCGACAATCGAAGATAAAGCTTTTGGAGAAGAACGCTATCCCATCCATAAGCGGTATTTAGATCTAGGTTTTCTTTGGTGTTGTAGAATTCTATTTTTCTTCTTCTTTCGTTGGAGTGTATGTTCATATTTTATTTGTCTATGAATATTAATATGAACATGTCTGGCTAGTTTTATTATGGATGTTTAGTTTGTATTGCCATGTTTGCTAGAACTGTGTATGGTGTATGTTTTATTGATTTAATATAAACAAATTACTTTTTGATTAAGAGCATGTTTAGATATTTAATTATGGATTATCATGGGCCCATTTGAGATTCGTAGTTAGGTTGAAAGATCTTAGAATTTAGTTATAGGAACGTCACCTTAACTTTATTCTGAAACACTTAATCAAAGCTTCAATTTAGTGACTTAGTCATAGCATTAATTTGATTGGCATGTTTTTCCTTGCGCATAATTTGATTACTATTTGATTTACCCCGACCGAAGGCAGTTAATTAGTTAATCAACAAAGAGATTTACCCCGACCGCAGGTAGTCTCGTAATTAAAAGGAAAGCCGGTAATTTTATTTATATAGAACGTTCATGTTATTTCACCATACCTTTTCGATGCAAGCATGGTCAACCAAGCTAAACGTCTATACATCCTCCATTGATCTTCAAATATATCTGAATTGATTGTTAAATTGCAATTTTGTTTTTGTTTAATTGCTCGTACTTTGTTCCCGTTACAAATCAAACAACTTTTTACAGTTTTACTAGCTTTAGGATTCTAGTTACTTAGAGTTTTAGTTTTACTAGAACTCTATTTAATTAGTGTTTTATTTTCATTAGAACTCTATTTAGATTAAAAAGTTAGTTATTTAGAACCACTGCAATTCCTTGAGAGACCGACCTTGGAAGTTGCTTATCACTTTTCTACGAGTGATTCGTACACTTGCAAGTACTAAATTTAACACATCAAGTTTTTGGCACCGTTGCCGGAGAATTGGCGTTTTAAATAATTTTCATTTTAACTTTTTAGAGTTTCTTAATTTTTTATTTATTTATTTTATTTGTTATCTTTTATTTATTTATTTATTTATTTTTATTATTCTAAAAATACAAAAAAATCAAAAAATCAAAAAAAATCAAAAAAATAGTGCTTTTATTTGCTTAATCTGTGGTGCTTTGATTTCTCTGTTATTTTTGTTAGTTTTTGAAAGGTACCGTTCATAGACAACCTCAACAAATTTTAAAATGCACCTAATCAGGCTGGATACTGAAATCCATGAGCCAATACAAGGCCTTTTGAAGAGCTGCATGATATGACAGACATGGAGGTATGTAGCATTTGTGGTTTATATGGGCATTATGCTAATGTTTGCACTTTTGCAGGTGATTACTATGCATCCACTAATTCAAACTTTGATCTTAATGAGGGATGTCACCCACCTTGGAATGATCCTTGTTTTAGTACCTATAATCCTGAGTGGGGAAATCACCATAATTCTTCATGGCAAGCAAACTCTACCCCACCTTATGCCCAATACAACATGCAAAGCTCAAATCTTCAACCATATGACCCACCTTATGCACAATACCAAATGCAAAGCTCAAGTTTTCATCAATATCCATCTAGGGCCACCTTGGAAGAGAGCTTGAATTCTTTCATACAAGGAAGTAGAGTTTATAATCAACCTAGGAAGCCAACCTTGGAAGAGAGCTTGAATTCTTTCATACAAGGAAGTAGAGTTTATAATCAACCTAGGAAGCCAACCTTAGAAGAAACCTTGAATGCTTTCATACAATCTACTAATAAAAGGATGGAGTCTATGGAGGCATCAATAAACAAAATAGAAATGCAAGTTGGGCAATTAGCGGAACAAATTCAAAAACAAGAAGAGTTGCCCACTCAGATTGAGCAAGTGAAGGATGACACAATCCTTCAAAGTGGTAAAAATTTTGAAAATATTTATTTTCCTGAAACGTTTGATGATTTACCACTTTGTGTAGAAAATACAGATGGGGAGCAAGCAATTCTCAAAGAATGTCAAGCTAAGGAATATCAAATTCCACAAACTTCTATGGAGAACAAGGAGGAATTATCTTCACCTCCCATGCCACACAAGGCACCTAAGACTTGCACATTCCCAAATTATTTTCCATACTACTTCCACGAAAAAGTGTGTGCTGTGCTTCATAGGAAACAACTACCGAGATGGAAGGACAAGCTTAATGACATATTAGCTCGGAAAATTGATATCACACACTTCAAGATCTTTGATGATGGTGGATAGAAACGAATTAGCAACGTCTTGCTAGGACGTTAAAGAAAGCGCTTGGTGGGAGGCAACCCACCATATTCGGTAGTATTAACTTCTTTTCTTTTCTTTATTTTCTTTTTATTTAGTTTAATTTTCTTTTTCAGTTTTTCCTTTATTTTATTTTATTATTATTTATTTTATTTTATTTTATTTTTTTATTTATTTTTGATTAGTTATTAACTATAATTAACATGTATTTGTTTTTCATTTGATTTAGTTATAATTTAAATTTGGATTTGAATTGGGATGTAAATCTTTGAGGTTTCATACATGTTTTTTGCACACTAATTGCTTCATCATGAGAAAAGCGAGGAACAATGAACCGGAGAGTACATGTAGTATACACAATCTCATACGAAAGGGGGGTAACTTCTCTCACTTTTTCTTAATTTCTTTCGTTTCTCTTTTTAACATTGAGGACAATGTAGGAATTAGGTTGGGGGTGGGAAAAATACTCCATGAGCATGAAATTGACCAAATTTATAATTTTTAACTTTTGTCACTTGAATTATTTTAGGTTAGTGTCGTGTCTACTTGAGTCAATCCGGAAGTCTATGATATTAACATGATTGTAATGACGGTGACATATGAGAGAAATTAGATTTTTACCTAAGCAACGAAGCACATAAATGTTAGATTCATCTAATTTGAGGATTTTGTGGTATATGTGGTAGTTTGCATGGTTAGTATGACTATTTTGATTTGTATAATGTATGCATGTTCATGATATGTTTTAAGTCTCGACAAGCTCTAGAACTCATTTGAAAATCCATTGAAGCGAAATGATAGAATCAAATGCCACTTAGAAAGTGATTTAGGCCATCTTTGGACCGTTTGGACTTTTCATGCCTCCCCGTATTATTTTATCCATAGTACACCCTTGAACTCAACATTGACATACGTTGTACTACCCTTAGTGATAAGAGTACTCAATGTAATATTTGATTTTCATGAGCAATTATGTTGTATTTATCTTGCTTCTTCAAAAAAAAAAAAAAAAGATGATGATGATTGAAATAATAAGCAAGAAAAGTAAAGAAAGAAAATAAAAATAAAAAAAAAAAAAAAGATCCAAGGGACATATGGAATTTATAGGAGGATAAAAAAGAACACTTCGTGGAGAAAGTTGAAAATAAGTTTGTGAAATAAAAAGTACTCTTATCCTAGTGATGCATTGACCCTTAAGAATTTTGTTTCTTCTTTATCTCCAAGGGGTATGAGTTCATAGTCATCTGATAAGGTCGTCAAGATTGTTTTAGTACCATTTGGGCCTTCTAACTTCTTGTTTTTGCAAGGTAAGCTAAACTTTGATTGCTATTGAGCTTCGGCATTCTTCATAGTGGAGTGATAACAACTCCTAGCTCTTTCTTGTTCCCCTCTTATTTCCTTAATTCCCTCTTAAGTGGGGTATTTCAGCAGTTGATGATATGTGGAAGGGACTGCTTTCATTTTATGTAACCAACTTCGTCCTAATATAACATTGTAGGAAGTTGGAGTGTTGAGTACAACAAAATTTGTAAAAATGATGGAACCGACAACTGAGACAGGCAATCGTATTGTTCCTATTGACATAGTTGTGCTGCCATTGAATCCTACCAGGGGCATTTCCTTGCGAGTAATTTCATTGGGATTGATTCCCATATCTAATAGCGTGGTGAGATACAACAAATCCGATGAGCTACCATTGTCTACTAAAACCCTTCTGACTTCACAATGAGCGATCTTCACAGTTATTAATAAGGGATCATCGTGTGGGGGTGGTACTTCCCTTTCTTCAAAACTTATTGGATAGACGATGCCTTATTCTCTTACTGAATAAGCTGGTCTGTTTACCTCACGCACCTCCCTAGCATATCTTTTCCTTGAGTTATGTGAGAAACCTGCCATAATTGGACCTCCATGAATAGTGTGTATGACTCTCACATGAGCTGATTGTCCTTGTTTAGGGGGATCACTTCTGGTAGGGAGGTTATGCGAAAATTCTGAATTAGAATTTTTCCGTTCTCTACTGGGTCCAGTTACACCATCTTCCACCAATTCACGCAACATCCCTTTAGACAAAAGCTGCTCAATCTCCCACTTCAGGTGTCGACAATCATGTGTCCAATGTCCTATGTCCTTATGAAAAGCACAGTATTTATTGGGGTTACGTTGGACTGCCTTCATTTGAGCTGGCCAACGAACTTGTTGAGTTTTCTCCATGTGACGAACTGCTTCACTCACTGAAACACGAAGAGGCGGTCCTCTAAAAGGAGATAAAGATTTTCCCCAAGTTTGGGTATGTTGTGGTGATGCGTCACTGGGTCGAAACCTCGCAGAGTACAGTTTGATCCCTTGATATGGTCTCTTTGTATTGAACTTTCTATCAGACAAGTGTTTTTCTTCATTTCTGGCTTTTGTGGTGGATGATTTTGTTGAGGTCATTTCTCTTTCTACGTTTACAAACTTGTGGGCTTCATCATATACTGCCTCCAATGACCTTGGAGTGATTTTTGTCAATTCAATGAAAAGCGCGGAACTTCTTTTAATTCCCATTCGGAAGGCCTCTATTGCCAAGGATTCAGGACAATCCATGATCTCAAGTTTTTCAACTTTAAAACGTTTGAGATAGGCTTCGATTGTTTCTGATGGTTCTTGTACTATCGTGAAGAGGTGATGAGCTTCTTTCCTGATAGGATTGTTACTTGCATAATTGGTGATGAATGTCTTTACAAATTCCCCAAAACTCGTGACGCTCCTTGGAATCAGACCATTGAACCACTTTTGAGCAGAATCCTGTAAGGTAGACGCAAAAATTTTACACATCATTGCATCCTTTGTCTCAACTAGAAGGCAAACTGGTGCCATTATAGTCTTAAACTACATGACGTGGGAGACTGGATCTTTGGTCCCTCTATAGGCTGGACACCGGGGAGAAGAGAATTTCTGGGGCGGCACAGTGTGTTCAATATGATCGAAAAAAGGAGAGACATTCAATTGATCACAAACTTTATCAATGTCGTACTGAGTTCGTCCGGTTCCCTGCTGCTTAATCCGCTCTTCCATTTTCTTCATCCGTTCTTCCCATTCTCGGCCTGTCTGTGAATTTGGACGAGGAATGCCAAGATTTATAGATGGGATGATTTCTCGAGGAATCGAAGCTTGATGGGGAGGTGGATTCCACACTCTGTGAGAGCTCTCAGCATCATGATGTAACTCTTGTTCCTGGAGATCCAATCTAGGGTTGCAAGTATTCGTTAAGTGATTTCTCAGCTTTTGGTTGTCTTCTTGACTTTGTAAAAAGGCTCACTGCAACTCCAACAATTGTTGTTGTAAAATCAACAACAGGGTGTTATCTTCTTGATTGGGACGACCTGGTGGTTCAGTAGAGCCAGACTGCTCTTCAGATAAAACATGAGTTATTTGATCATTAATTTGGATGGGTTCCTTAGTACGACCTAAACTTTCATTCAATACGCTGGGCATTTGGTCTTGCAATAGTGGATTGTTGGGATTAAGTCCCGTCATGACGAGATATAACTGATGAACTGATTCTCAAAGGGTGATCTAATTCTCTTAGTTATAACCTAATTTTAAGGTCTCAAACGAAAATAGCAAGAGCTAAAAAGCTTGAAATCCCACGGTGGACGCCAATTATTTTTAAGAATTTCTCACACTAGGAATCACTAGAACTCTCTTTTGATTTTTTAAGATGCCTCTTTATTGAGACGATTATTACATATATATAGGTATTTACAATTTACAGCTGTCTTAATGAGACAAAGACTGACATCCTGCGATATGTCAATTAGATTGGACGTTTATGCAAACTGTCCCTTCTTGGAATGACGTATGACCTGTGACGTATGTGTGGAGTCAGAGGGTGGGTGATTTACCTCGTTTGTACGATGTCTTGTGGTCAGCCGATGTAAGTAACATCGTACGTACGATGTTTATCTAATGCGGAGCTCTACGTCAGATCGTACTTATGAAGTGATGTCATACTATGCTCCTTCATAAGTGTTGATATCAACACGCGATCTGAAGGAGTTTATATTAGCGGTTTGTAATCTGCTGCACACCTTTATGGAAGCGCTTTGATACATATATATATTAGGATGATGTTCCACTTCGTACATACGACGTTATGTAATTTAGATCGTGCAGCACTTAATGACTTCGTAAATACGAGGTCATATGATCAATGTGTACGAAGTCCATTTATGCTCGGGCAACGAAGACGATGTTTAGATCACTTCACCGGCACGGGGTCTCTTGTTCTGTAGGACGCTTGACTGCCACTTCGTACATACGGGCTGTTTTAGTTCTTCTTATACAATCACTTCGTATTTTTCCAGTTCTGACGGTCTCAAGTATGTCACGGTGACTTCTCGTTCTTTGTTTAGTGTAGTGTCTATTCATCAAAAATGCCTAGCCTAGATTCTAACAAAAATAATAAAATAATTTGAGACCACTTAATAACAAAAATTAATTAAATCATATTTTATATATGTATATATATAATTAAGTTGTGTTAAAAATCATAATTATAGTGCTATTCTAAATTTTTTGAGGTAAGGTTTATACAAATTTTGTAATTCTTTAAAATGTATACTTTAATTATATATCTTTTAAGGTATATCCATAGGATCATATAATTATTTAAAATGTATACTTTTTTTTTTTTTTTAAGGTATTCTCTTAGAATTTAATAATTTATCAAAAGTTTCAATCAAGTTCAAATAGATTTTTTTTAAGGATAAATTCAAATTTTGAAAAATAAAATTTTAAAAAAATTCTAAATTTTAATTCTTAATCTTTTTCATTTTTTTAATCAATTCTAAATTTAATTTTTTATTTACTTATATTATTTTCAAAGTAAATTTTTTAATATTTATTTAAAAAATTTACTTTTTGTAATTTATTTTTCAAAATTTTAAATTTACCCTTAAAAAAATTATTTAAACTTAATTAAAAAAAATTAATAGTTATAGGATTCTAAGAATATTTTTTTAAAAATAAAATTCTAAAATATATATTTTAAAAATATATTTTAATAGATATAAAATTAAACGAATATATTTTAAAGAATTAAAAAACTAGTAAAAATGTTAACCCAAATTTTTTAATCCACATTCCACGGTTAACATATCTGTCAGGGAAACATTCTAACGCTCGTTGACAGACAAGTACGATTGGATCAAACATTGACGGATTTTCTGTTTTTTTTTTTTTTTTTCTTTCTTTTTTCATTCTAAAGCGCCGTTTTTAGATATCATTGTTTGTAGGTCCTCTTCTTTTTGACCAAAAGTCAAATCAATCTTCTCCTTACATTCTCTCTTTCTCTCTCACACCCACAAACAACGTTATACTGTACAGAAAAAATATTTTTATCACATAAATTCATATTTAATTTTATAATTAAATTAATTATATCATAATACACTATTAAAATTATTCAAAAAAATTAAATTACTTTTTTATTTTTTAAAATATTTTTACTATATATCATAATGTAATAAATATAATTACAAAAATAAATATAAATTTATATATCTTTAATATGCCCTATATTACTAGGCTACTGCTCCTTTCATTATACAAAGCCACACCCCACCATTATGGTCTACTGCTCCTTTCATTACACAAAAGCCACACAACACCATTTCTCTTGTATGTTTTCTTTTCTTATTCCTTACCACGTTCCGTCCTTTTTCTATCTTACAAAACAGAGAGAAAAGTAACTTCTTTTTATAAAGGTTCTCGATTTTGCTTTGCCACAAGAGGTTCTCATCATTGCTATCACTCTCTCACTCTACTCATCACGATCTTTGGAGGAATATTTTTTTTCTCTGGGTTTGTGTAATATTTTAGTCTAATTAAATTATTCATTAAAAAATAATGCTATTTATAAGTCTCATACTTATTTTAAAAATAATGTTTAAATCTTATACTTATTTTTTTTTATAAAAATTAAACCTTATTGTTGTTAAAAAGTGAGAGACGCAGGTAAATAACAATTTTTTATATTTTTATTTAATTTTTTTATTTTTTTAGTTAGATTTTATTCAACAGTTTTTATCTAATGTATTTTGAAAAATAAAAAAATTAAATAAAAATAAAATTTATATAGTCACTTTTTAATAGCTATGAAACTATATTATTTTAAAAATAAATGCAAAATCTACTTATAATTTTTGCAATCCTGAACCGAAAAAATAGTTGATTTTTTCAAAAAAAAATATATATATATATATATTTGCATTTTCTTTGCATTTTCATTGAAAATACTCCAAAAATAATGAACAACCTCTCCTACCTTTGTCTCCCTCAATGCACTCAAACATACTCACTCTCTCTCTCTCTCTTCATTCCTTCTCTTTTTGTATCAGACGCTCATATTTTCTAAAGGAATTTTCTTTAACTCGTTTCAACAATGGAGAGAAACCATGTTGAGATTTTTCTATTAACACTCATTTTAATGGTTTTAATGTCCATTTCTAGAGCAGAACAAGCTAATCCATCAACAAAATATGATGCAGAAGCTCTACTTAAATTCAAGAAGATGATCCAAAATGACCCAAATGGATTTCTTTCAACTTGGGAGCTTAATAGTAATCCATGTAACAACTGGTATGGAGTCACTTGTTCTTTGGGAAGAGTAAATCAACTAGATCTTAGTGGTTGTTATCTTGTTGGAACTATCTACTTTGATCCTTTGTCTTCACTTGATATGTTGTCTGTGTTAAAACTCTCGTCTAATTCATTTACTGTAAATTCCACTTCTCTGCTTCAGCTTCCTAATGGATTGACACAACTTGAACTATCTTTTGCTGGACTTGTAGGTACAGTCCCTGAGAATCTTCTCTCAAAATTTCCAAATCTTGTTTCTTTGAATCTTGCTTTTAATAACTTAACAGGTTCATTACCACAAGGTTTATTGAGTTCTGATAAGCTTCGGACCCTAGACCTTTCATTTAACAATTTAACAGGGTCAATTTCTGGTTTCAAAATTCACAACTCTTGTTCTTTGCTACACCTTGATTTATCAGGAAATAGAATAATGGGTTTTCTTCCTGTCGCTCTTTCCAATTGCACAAGTCTTCAAAGTTTGATCTTTTCAGGGAATAATGTTACAGGAGAAATCCCAAAATCATTTGGTGAACTTAAAAGCTTACAAAGATTAGATCTTTCTCACAATCAAATTGTTGGTTGGATCCCACCTGATTTGGGAAATGTATGCAATTCACTTTTAGAACTAAAGCTTTCACATAACAACATTTCTGGTCCAATTCCATCTTCATTATCTTCATGTTCTTGGCTGCAAAGTATTGATATTTCCAACAACAATTTATCAGGTCCTTTACCAGATGATATCTTTCAAAATCTCGGTGCATTACAGACCTTGTTTTTGAGTAACAATAACATATCTGGTTTTTTACCTTCTTCTATATCTTCATGTAAAAGTTTACAAGTAGTTGATTTGAGTTCCAATAAGATTTCTGGTCCAATCCCAAGAGATATATGTCCGGGAGCTGACTCGCTTGAGGAACTTAGAATGCCAGACAATCTTATGACAGGACAAATTCCAGCAGAGTTATCAAAATGTAAGAATCTTAAGACCATTGATTTTAGTCTTAATTATTTGAATGGTTCAATTCCAAAAGAGCTTGGGATGCTTGAGAATTTGGAGAGGCTAATAGCTTGGTTCAATGGTTTGGAGGGGAAAATTCCTCCTGAATTGGGAAAATGCAAGAATCTTAAAGATCTTATTCTGAATAACAATGCCTTAAGTGGTGAGATACCAGTTGAATTGTTCAAATGCAGAAATCTTGAATGGATATCTCTTACAAGTAACAGATTAAGCGGTGAAATTCCTCGGCAGTTTGGTGTTTTGACTAGACTGGCTGTTCTACAACTTGGGAACAATAGCTTGAGTGGGCAAATACCAGGAGAATTAGCAAATTGTAGCAGTTTAGTTTGGTTGGATTTGAACAGTAACAGGCTCACTGGGGAGATCCCTCCTCGACTTGGAAGGCAGCAAGGGGCGCAATCTCTGAATGGAATTCTTTCAGGCAACACTTTAGTTTTTGTACGAAATACTGGAAATTCATGTAAAGGAGTTGGAGGGTTGCTAGAATTTGCAGGCATTAGACCAGAAAGACTAAAGCAAGTACCAACATTGAAGAATTGTGACTTCACAAGGTTATATTCTGGTCCAGTCCTTAGTCTATTCACAAAATACCAGACTTTGGAGTATCTAGATCTTTCTTATAATCAGCTTCGTGGGAAGATCCCCGAAGAATTTGGTAATATGATTGCTTTACAAGTTCTTGAGTTATCTCACAATCAGTTATCTGGTGAAATTCCTGACTCACTTGGAAATCTGAAAAATTTAGGTGTCTTTGATGCTTCACATAATAGACTGCAGGGTCATATTCCTGATTCTTTCTCCAACCTATCTTTCTTGGTTCAAATTGATCTATCCTACAATGAACTCACTGGACAAATTCCAAGCAGAGGACAACTCAGTACACTTCCTGCAAGCCAGTATGCAAATAACCCGGGACTCTGTGGGGTTCCATTACCCGAGTGTCAGAACAACAATGATCAACCTGCCCCAGCTAATCCAAGTGCCGGTTCAGGTAAAAGGCACCGAAAGCCATCGGCTGTATCTTGGGCCAATAGCATTGTCATGGGGATACTCATCTCTATTGCTTCAATCTGCATACTGATTGTGTGGGCAATCGCAATGCGCGTAAGGAGAAAAGAGGCTGAAGAAGTAAAGATGCTTCATAACTTGCAAGCATGTCATGCAGCTACAACATGGAAGATAGACAAAGAGAAAGAACCTTTGAGCATTAATGTTGCTACTTTCCAAAGACAGCTAAGGAAGCTCAAGTTCTCCCAACTGATTGAAGCTACCAATGGCTTCTCAGCTGCAAGTCTTATTGGGTATGGAGGTTTTGGAGAAGTATTCAAGGCAACTCTGAAAGACGGTTCGAGTGTTGCAATCAAGAAGCTAATAAGATTAAGTTGCCAAGGTGACCGAGAATTCATGGCTGAGATGGAGACATTGGGGAAGATCAAGCATAAAAATCTTGTCCCACTATTGGGTTATTGTAAAGTTGGTGAAGAGAGACTCCTTGTTTATGAATTCATGGAATATGGTAGCCTTGAGGAAATGCTCCATGGGAGAACCAAAACACGGGACAGGAGGATTCTAACATGGGAAGAAAGGAAAAAAATTGCTAGAGGTGCAGCAAAGGGAATCTGCTTCCTTCACCACAACTGCATCCCTCACATTATACACCGAGACATGAAATCGAGCAATGTATTACTAGACCATGAAATGGATGCAAGAGTTTCTGATTTCGGAATGGCAAGGCTCATAAGTGCACTTGACACTCACCTTAGTGTAAGCACTCTAGCTGGAACTCCTGGTTATGTACCACCTGAGTACTACCAAAGTTTTAGGTGTACAGCTAAAGGTGATGTCTACTCATTTGGGGTTGTCCTATTGGAACTCTTAACTGGAAAACGCCCAACAGACAAGGACGACTTTGGTGACACTAACTTAGTAGGATGGGTGAAAATGAAGGTAAAAGAAGGGAAACAAATGGAAGTGATTGATCAAGAGTTGCTTTGTGTAACCAAAGGAACTGATGAAGCAGAAGCTGAAGAAGTTAAGGAGATGGTGAGGTATCTAGAGATAACTATGCAGTGTGTTGATGACTTCCCTTCGAAGAGGCCTAACATGTTACAGGTGGTTGCTATGCTTAGAGAACTCATGCCTGGATCAACCAATGGAAGTAGCAACAGTGGTTGACAACTCAAGTTTGCTTATTGATTATAATCATTTCTAGTTATCCTATTTGTAAGATTTGTTTGTCTCAGATGTCTAAGAGCTTCTTGTGTCTGCTTACAAAATTTGTTTTTAATTTAAAAGTTGAGAAAAGAGTAAATAGTGCGTTTAATGCTATAAGCAAACTTGCAGTGAGAGTGTTATGAGAAGGATTAATTACATGCAATGAGATTACTGAAAGTGTTCTCTTAAGTATCATAGATGTAAGAACTACACTGTAAACAATGATAAACAACACTTGAGGAGTTCACACCAAAATTGAAACGCCTAAACATTCTTATAGGCATTTTATCAAACAGTTAACCTACGTTCCATGTGAAAACAGAGCTTTATAAGTATGAATTTTTAATTTTTCATGGATATGTATTGAAAATTTGTGTATGATATGATTGATGACTTCCTGTAAAGTGAAAGTCAATAAATTAAATCATTGTTTAGATATTATGATAAAAACAACATTATTTACCTTATGATAGCATAGTGGGTCATTGGAAAATTGTTGAACTGATAAGTAAAATATGAATATGTGGTCCGTAGTCCAAGACTCCATCATATTGCCTGGGTATATGAATGACAATAGACCGGTTTGGGACGTAAACAGATCCAAGTGGGGCAAGTAAAAGTGAACCAAATTTTTTTTTTTATAATGCAGTTTGATTTGAATAGTACCCACGAGTCAACTATCTAAACCGTTGATCCATTTTGAACAAGGATGAAGAGTTAAATTAGTATATTTGCTTCAATAATATTGTAATTTAGTCATTTAACTTAAAAAAATATATCTTAATTCCTTCCTTTATGAAAAAAAATATATTTTAAAATTATTTTACTTGTATAAGAAGTAAATTAACTTTTTACCTAAATTTTTTAATTATATCTTACAAAATAGTATATATATCACGTGAATGTTTATATTTTTTATATAGATATATAATATTTAATGAACTAATTTTTAATTAAAAAATTATTCTAATATTTTAACAATTTTTTTATCAAACTTAAATAAAATTTTCATTGTTTAATTTGTGACTATAGATATTAGATAATAAAAATTTTAATTAAGTTTGTAAGAATTTTTTTTTAAAGTTTGAGATTTTTTAATTAAATATATATATATTAAAAAAATATAAACATGTATTTAGTATATATGGTATTAAGTTATATTTAACAAAAAAAATTAAATAAAAAATTATTTTATCATTATTTAATATATTTTTTGCAAACAAATGAACATAAAAATATATTTTTTAAATTAAATAATTAAATATCACAAAAGCAAAAAAAAAAAAATCTCTATGACAATATTTAGTTTTGAAAATTAAAAATTAATTTGGGCGTGTGTAGCGCACTGCTCATGGCATGTTCTCCACTCGGTGAAATTGTAAAAGTTGTAGTCTAAATTTTGAGTCCAAGTGATTTTGCGTAAATTGTTTAATTATTTTTAAAATAAAAATTAATTTAAAAATAAGGGTGTATTTATTAATTTATAATAAAAAACAATTAAAATGAAGATTATTTTTTTCGTGTATTTACTAAAAATTGTAATGAATTAAAATAAAAATATTAATATACTTAAATATCATTCTTTAAAGTAATAATGAACAATAAAAAATAAAATAAAAAATTAAAAATAAGAATAATTATAAAATTATATATTATGAATTTGAGAAAAAGAAACAATATCAAAGGAGTGTAGGGAATCGATTAATAAAAATCACTCTAAAATTTGTGAGACATTTATTCCCTTTTTTTTATTTTTGTAAAAAGTAAATATGAAAATATGAATGACTCTATTTTCACTCAATCTCTTTCATTGTAAGTAAACACACCCTAAATGTCAAAATACTTTAAACCTAATTTTAAGTGATAAATAAAAAATATTTTAATATATAAATATTAAATTATTATATATAAGTATGAATATAAACTTTTAATATATATTTTTTGTATTATTGGTAGTATGAAATGAAACAATTAATATATTATTACATACTTACAAATATACATATAATTGTTTCGAATAAATATATTGAATATATGCTACTAAAATGTGCACAATACTATCAATAAAAAAATATAGTTTTAATTTGACTAAACAATAATTACATGTATAAAAATTTCACTTAATATTCTATAAAAAAAATATTAAACATTTACAAATTCAATAAATGCTAACTAATAAAATTGATGTATATATAAAAACATTGTTATAATATAATTTTATTAAAAATCACACACACACATATATTTAATCTTTTGTGTACTATATTATATTATATAAAGAAACAAGGGTAATATAAGTTTATTATTTTTAACAAAAGTGTACTTTAAGTTGGTACTTATGTAGAAAGATAGTATAAGTTCATTATATTTAAAAACAAAAATTCATTTTATGAATCCAAAATATACTTTTATCAAATATAATAGATTTTGCCGTCCCTTCCTTCTTATATAAATATATGAATGATGTTAAGGATTAGAAAGATTTGGGCCACCCAACATAATTTGGTCCCGGTGGTATTAATTACTTGAAATGTCACAGAAAGAAAGAAAAGTAATCTTTTTACATAAAATAGCAAAATAATTGAGTTTTGATAAAAAATAAATTAAACTTTCAACCCTTAAGCCATCTAAGTTTAAAAATTTAAATGTAATATTTACATACAATTTAAATTTGAATGTAACCCCCTACATATAATAAAAATATATTATTTTAAAATGACAGAAATTATAAAAAATCAAACAAAAAATCAAAAAATAATAAAAATAAAGACACAAGATATTTTAAGATATTTTTCTCAAGAAATAATATATAGTAAAAAGAAATTTGAAAAAATTCAAAAATCCAAGTTAAATCTTTAAAAAAATGAATTTAAAGAATCACCTTTTTTTAAAATAAGAAAAATGTTTCCTATAAAAGATATAGTTTATTATGGAATAAGTAATAAAGAAATGAGTATAACCATAACAGATGCAAAAGAAAGATTTAACATACCATTAATTAATAAATAAACAATTATAGATAAATTATAAAAAATTTCACAAAAAGATAAAGATAAAGATAAAATTAAATATATTCACCTTAGAGGAATACAAATTTTAATTAAAACACATTGTAGATAAGGATTTGATACACCAATAAAATTAGTACTATTGGATAATAGAATAATAAATAGAAGAGATATTTTGTAAGGAATGATACATGAAAATTTAGGATATCAAAAACTAAAATTCACAACATATCCTAGATTTGCAGTTAATATTAATGACAAAAATTTATTTCAAGTATTAAGTTTAGAGTATGAATTTGAGAGAGAAAATTTAATAAAAGAAGGAAATCATCCATTTTTTATACATTATATAGTAGGATATTCATTAACTAATAGTCATAACATTTCAATATACAGAAAAAATGAATTTATAGAAATAGAAAAAACTTTTCAAAAAATAGGAGAAATAATAAAACTTGAAGTAATGACAAATTTTGAAATACCAAAAGAATGAAAACTAGATATAAAAAAAAAATCTCTTATACCAAGTAGAAAAAATAGTATTTTTAGAATAAATTTATTAAAGATATTGCAAAGGTCAGTAAACCTGAATGGAAAGAACAAGAAGAAATAAAAGAATTAAAACTAGAGATTAAATAAATTAAAAATGTATTAATACATGAAGTAATAGGAGATTAGAGAATGTTAAAATCAAAATTACAAGGAATAGAGTTAGAAGGAAATAAAAATATAAATAGAAGTATAAAAACCATAATGAAAGCTTTAATTCTTTTAGCTGAAGAAGTATATGTAATTTGTGAATCAAATACCAAGTATTTACATAATATAAATGATATACATAAAGAAATTTTTGAAGAAATAAGATAACATAATTGTATTAAAAAATAATTAGATATACATTAAGAAATTATAGAATTAAGAAAAGATGTAAATGATATACCAACAACTAATGGATTAAAATTTGACCCTTTAAGAGGATTAAAAGAACCCCCTAGAAAATCTGATGCATTGATATTCAAAAATGACAAAAGAAAAAATGAAAAAAGATCCAAAGACAATGATATAATCCCAATATAATGCAATATAGAAAATGATTATAAGAACAATTCATGAACCCTAAAAAGAAAGATATAGGAAAATTAATTAGTCTTTTAACCTTAACAAATAAAGAATTAGAAAAACATTATGAAGAAAAAATTTGTACAAATAGAGAGGAAGATGATATGACAATAATCAGCAAAAGTGAATAAGAAAACATAAATCTAAAAATACATATGGAATCAGTATTAGCAACCTCAAGAAGATCAAATCCATCAAATCCATCAAATCCAAAAAGAGGAGAAACATCTTACCCACATAGGAAAGAAAGATATAGACAAATACAAGAAGAACCTGAACCTTCAAACAGAAGAAGACATCCACCTAAAATGGAAGAAAGTTTACTTTGGGGAATTAGGAGTAACATCTCACTAGAATTTAGACCTCATAAAAGTTATAAATATGATATTTTACATCTATATTGTATAAGGGATAGAATAAAGTCTTAGATAAATGGGCTAGTAGAATGAGTGTAATTATACAAATTTCTACGATCACACAAACAAACCCTTTCACTTGTAGAATATTAGTAGCTCACAAAATAACAAAAAATGTAAATTTTGGTTTATAAATTTAACATAACAAAAACATTTACTAATGATAGGAAATGCATCTACAGGTAAAGAATATTTAAAAACTGTGGTAAATGAAATATATAAAGAATTCATTAGAGAAGATAAATGGACGTATCACTGAATCTAGTGAAAACGAAATAAATGAAGCTAAATGGCATTTAGCTAATATAGAGATATGTAATATATGTTATATAGATTCGTTTATATATGTATATGAAATATATTATCACAAACTACCACCCTCTATGCAATAAACTTATAAAGAAATATTTTTTCAAAAATTGCCTGAAACATTACATAAAATAATGATAGAATGATGAAATAATGATAGAAAAAATATACCTCATACATTAGGAGAAAGAACAAAGAGCCTTAAAAATTGGATAATTCTAAAATGTCAAGAAAAGAAATAATATAAACAAGTCAGAAGAAATAATATAATTTGTTGTGATACAAAAGGTTTTAGAATGCTAGAAAAATATGGATGCAATATAAAACCTTATAATAAATATAAAAAACATAAAAAGTATAAAAATTTAGAAGATATAAATTTAGAAAATAAAGTTTTTAAAAATATAAAAGAATATATAATAGAGAATCTTATAAACAAAGGTATTTTAAAAGAATAAAATTTAATATACCATAAAAGAAAAATTATTGCCCATCAGGAAAGAAAAAATGTAGATGTTGAATATGTAATGAGGAAGGTCATTATGTATACGAATATCCTAATAAACTTCAACATAAAAAAGAATTTAAAAGGGAACTTTCACAAAAGATAAAAATTTTAGAAGAAGCTTTTAGAATAGAATTAGAACCTATAAAAGAATCTGATATAGATGATACGAGCAGTATTTATCTATTAGAAGAAACTGAAGAAGAAATAACAGATTCATAAACATTTGACTCTGATTCAAAATTTGATTATAAATAATAGATGAGTTATTAAGTATAACAAATTCAAACAGCACCTATATAAAAATATGATTAAAATTTAAACGATATAATAATTATCATTTACATGCATATATTGACATAGGTGCAAGTATGTGTGTAGCTATTAAATATGTATTTCTAGAAGAACTTTGAAAATAATCACCAAGATAATTGATTGTAAGGATAGCAAATAACACTACAATAAATTTTAATAAAGTCTTAAAACATACAGATATATTAATAAGAGGAGAAATATTTCATATACCTACAATTTATCAATAAGAAATTACAGTTGACATTTTATTAGAAAATAACTTTTTAAATTTATATCAACATTTTATTCAATATTTAGGTAGAATAAGCTTAACAATCCTAGAAGATGAAACTATATATATCAAAGATAAGAAAAGATTTAATTGTTTTATCACTCACTTTTATGTCACAACATTAAAAGTAAAAGTGTGGTGAAAATATAGAACAATTAAAACCATATTTAGAAAATATTTCTTTAAATATAGAGGTTAACCAAAATTCCTTCCTAAATAAAATTCAAAAAGATAAAGCCTTATCAGGAGTAATAACATTATTAAAAAAAAATATGTTCAGAAAATTCTTTAGATCCAAATATTAATAAATCAAATGAAATAGCAACTATAAAATTAAAAGATCTCTTAAAAGTCATCAAAGTAAAACCAATAATTTATACTCCAAAAGATAGAAAAAAAATTGAAAAATAAATTCAAGAATTTTTGGAATTAAAGGTAATCATTCCTAATAATTCACCTCATTCGAGTCCAACTTTTTAAGTATAAAAAAAAAAGTTGAAAAATGTATAGGAAAGAAAAGAATGGTCATAAATTTTAAAGTTTTAAATAGAGAAACCATTAATGATGGTTAATTTATTCCAAAGAAAGAAGAACTTTTATCACTCATTAAAGAAAAAAAGTATTTTTCAAGTTTTGATTGTAAAAGTAGATTTTGACAAATAAGACTTGATAAAAAATCAGAAAAATTAACAACTTTTATTTGTCGACAAAGGCAATTCCAATTGATGGTTGTTCCATTTGGTTTAAAACAAGTACTAAAATTTTTTGGGAAATTACCAAAAATAGCACCCCTAAAAATTATAATAACAAAACTAGCACCCCTTGTATTCAATTAGAATTGAACGTTTAATATTGAACGTTCAATATTCAATTTGAACGTAAAATATTGAACGTTCAATATTAAATAGGTCTAATTATCGTTATTCAATTCTAATTGAACGGATAATATTGAACGTTCAATATTGAACGAGTCCAAATTATCGTCGTTCAATTTTAATTGAACACAGGGGTGCTAGTTTTGTTATTATAATTTTGAGGGGTGTTAGTTTTGTTATTTTTCCAAATTTTTTCAAATATATATGGATAATATATTTAAAAAATTTCATAATTTTTATTGTATTTATATAAATAATATACTGATATTTAGTGATAATTTATAAATACATTATTTAGACATTGTCAATATTTTACAAGAATGTAGAAAATCAGGGATAGTATTATCTGAAAAGAAAGCAGTAATAGCTCAACAGAAAATAAAATATTTAGGATTGAAAATTAAAGATGCAAAACATCACCTACAACCTCATATTTTAAACAATATACAAAGTTTTACTAGTAAAATTAAAGATAAAAATCAATTACAAATTTTTTTAAAGATATTTAACATATGCAAAAACTTATATAAAAAAGTTAGAATAAATGAGAAAATCATTACAAACAAAACTTAGAAAGATTATGTTTGGAAATAGACTGGTCAAGACACTAAATATATAGAAAAGGTAAAAGCATAGGTAAAAGATTTACCAGCCTTATATCATCCAAGACCAGATGATAATATGATAATAGAAACAGATGCTTCGCATAAATATTAGAGAGCAGTATTAAAAGCAAGAGTTGATGACAAAGATGAATATCTTTATAAATTTACTTCAGGATCTTTTCAAAGCCTTAATTTAAATTATCATAGTAATGAAAAAGAATATTTAACTGTAAAAAAGGCTATTTAAAAGTTTACAATATATGTTATAAGTTCAAGATTTATAGTTAGAACTGATAATAAAAATTTTGAACATTTTTAAGAACTAATATTGCAGAAGACTATAAGCAAGAAAGACTCATCAAATGGCAACAATGGTTCAATTATTATAAGTTTAATGTAGAACATTTACCAAGAACTAAAAATAGTTTATCATATGCTTTAACTATAAAGTTAGTACCATTAACTATTTTTATGATTGCATGAATAGAACAAATTAATTTAAAGATCAAGATCAAAGAGAAGGAGATAAAAATCCTTCAAGAATAACTTGAACTTTTATGTTTTGAAAAATCTCTCATGGAGATAGGTAATATAAAAGAATAGCTTAATTACTCAAAACAATTTTTAGAATCAAAAAATCTGAAAAAACATCTTAGGAAATAATTTAGATCAAAATGGAAGAACCTAACAGTTCAAAAGAAGAAAAAACTTCTGATAAAGGAAAAGAAAAGCTTAATTGGACTGATGAATTTGAAAAAGTAAAGAAAAAGAAGATTTATATAGTCTACAATGGTCCAAAACCTAGAATTTATAATAATTAGGTAGAGGCAAGCAAATCTATTATTGGATTTAGTGGAATAATTCACAGAACCTTCACCAACAAAATAGAAGCGGAAGGAAGCTATGCCAACTACAAGACACCAAAACTGATAAATCTAGAGGAAGTTGTAAAAAACTATTTGACTGCATTACAACAACAACCAGCAAGTGAAGAACCTTAGGAAAGGTAGCAAGGCCACCAGTTTTATTCAGAGAAACATCTCCCAGACAAATTTCAGAAATTGAAGAGGAAAAATATCAGTATAGAAATCTCAGCAAAACTCAGTAGTTAAACCTGTACAACTTGGCTAGGAAATCTACCCAAGAACGCATAAAAGATATGAAATTCTATACAACAAAAAATGATTATCCAACTAAAAGTAAATTCAACATTTTTTAAGGAACAGATCTAATCTTTGTATACAGAGCATATCATATAGGATTAATTGAAATTCTTTACCCAAGAATTAATTTAAGTGAATTAAATTATTTTCCTGAAAATTTTAAGAAAAAGATTAGAACAGGGGATAAACTTGTTTATCTTGAATTTTTTAGTTCATTGATGAATTGGAACGACGAAGGTTGTATCAGTCTTTATCATTTTATCAAAATAGGCATTTCAATTCCAACATAAAAGTTCTCAAGCCAAGGGCACTACTAGAAAAGGAATTCAATACAGAAGAACTCTATATGTTAAGAAGGCAAATGCAAGGGCAAATCTATTATGAAATTAAAAGAATTGATAATTCTACTGAAATTAAAGTAAACTATTCAACAAACAAGGTCATCATTATCTCTCACAGTAATATGGCTCTTACAAAAGAAGATGGAGAAAAAATCACCAAATTTGAGGCAAATTTTAACAACTACTTAAAAGCTTACCAAGAAATAAGAAAAGTGTTATATTACTATGCTAGAAAAGTGACCCAAGATCACAAGTGCATTTACTGAATCAGAGATCGAGAAGATGAAGATACATCATCATCTACATTATTAAGAGTGTTCGCAATAAATGACAAAGAAAGTTAAACAGAGACCATCGACAGGAAGAAACAAAGAAAAATAAAGATGTAGAACCCACACCTTGTTGGCAACACATGCCAAGGAACAATAGGTTAATTATTTTTGTAAAAGAGATTCATTCTTCTATAAAAGGAACTCTTATCTCTTATCAGTACACTCTCAACACTCTAACTACGCCTCACACCTTAGGAAAACACTCTAGAAATTTTTATTTTTCTGCATATGTAGGATTTAGAAATTATGTATATTCAAGAAATGAGCAGCTAAGAATCCTTTCAAAGTTCTTAATTAGCCTTAGGTTGTAATAATTATCTTATTTAATTGCAAGTTAAATTTTGAACACCATAATATATACGGATGCAAGGGCTTTTCCAAAATCAGGTGGGTATTGAGGATTGAAGCAAGCTGAGGCATACCTGGTGTTGCAAAAGAAGACGAACAGAGGAAAGGAAGAACGTGATAGACCCATTAAATTCAGGCATGGAGATTATAACCTTATGCTAATTAAGAATCTTGAATGTTTGAATATTTATTTGTAGTTCATTTATAAATTCATAAAAGAAATAAAATAAAATAGTGACTAATATAGAATTTTTTGAAAGAAAATTTATGAAAAATTTAGAACAATACTTTGATGGTGAATATTATAAAACCTGTTTAGAAAATTTCAAAAGATTTGATACTATTTTAGATTTTTACACTGATTATATTTTTAGTATTTTATATTTGATAGATCACCTGGTATGTAGGATTTTAAGAAATTATTTTATACAAAAATATGTTATAGTAAATGACATAAAATTTGATAACCTAATTTTCAAGTTTTATTTATTTAAAAAATATATAGGAAGATAAAAGTTGACTGAAACTTTCAAAAACTCATACCATACATTTGTTATCAGAACCATAAACATAAAAATATTTGACAAAAAGACCTTAAAATCTCATAAAAATAAATAATATTAAAAAAATAAATTTTTGTAAACCTTACAAAATTTTCTGAAAATATTGTAAGCCTTATATATTCATAAACCAATAAGAATAAAAGAAATGACATTTTGGTAAAAATTATATCTAATACCTAGGAGTGGGCATTTTTTTTCAAAAACCGACCAACTAACCTTAGTCTAGGTCCAAACCGAGCCCATTTTTTTTATTTTTGGAGGTTGGTTAGTTCGGTAGGTCCAAAATATTACAAAATCGATCATGTCGGTTCGGTTGTAGGTCTATCAAAAATAAAAACCGACAAAACCGAACCGACCTACACTTTTATATATTAATATATTTTTTAAATATTATATAATAAATGTTATAAAAAATAAATAAAATGAAATATTAATTAATATTATACAAATATGCAATGTAAAAGTCCTAAACAAATATTTAGCGTGTGAAATTATGATTTTAAATTTAGGAGGGTGGGTAGTGGAGCATCAAACATGAAGTGTCAATAATGAGATATTATTTCCATATGGCATATATTGATAGTTTTAAATTTATCAAGCATTATATATGTGCAAGGATAGTAGTTCTTATAACGGATAGTAACACATTTGTATGCTCTAGTTTTAAAAAAAGTTTTTATATGGGTAAAATATTGTATGTATTTTTTATTGCATTTTTTATTATGATAATAATTTTTAAGTAAAATTATAGGTCCAAAACCGCCAAACCAACCTCCCTCAAACCGACATTATAGGTCGGCTTGAAGGTTGGTTTTTTAGGGGTTATAGGTTGGTTTTTTAGGGGTTATAGGTTGGCTAAGGTTTTGAATTTTTTAAAACCTCCAAGGTCGGCTTATAAAATGATTTAATAGCAGACCTATCGGACCTACGCTCACCCCTACTAATACCTAATTGAAACTCACTATTTCACTATAAAAATTTACTATTTAAGTAAGAATAACATTTTTTTTCTCATATTTGATCTATTTAAGTAAAAAACTGGTCCCAGTACCCCAGGATGATCCAAACAAGTCCTTAGGTGAAATTGCCATCTCGAATTAGTTGTACACTTGTAGTAAAATTGGAAAGGCTGAACGAAAAAATAAAAATAAATAGCAACATATCAAAAACTATGACCGGAATATAACAAGTTACCACCCATGGATTAAATAAATTCAAAAAAGATCGATAATGTTCAATACGGCCTAAATGTTGAAAATAGACTGAACAATGAAATCCAGTCAAACTTTGCAACAACAACAAAAAAAAAAAAAAAAAAAAATATAATATATATATATATATATATATATATATATATATATATATATATGATACGGGCTATAAAAATTGTATTACCCTTTTTGTTAGTAAAACTAGTTTTGGTCAGCACACGATTGTATCTTAAAAATAATTATAAATTAAAAAAATAATTTTTTTATAATAATATATATTTTTTAAATAATATTAGAATAAAATATGTTATTATTATCTTACAACTCACAAATAATAATAAAATTATTTAAAAATTATATTTTTAAATAACTTTCAATGATTTACATAATATAATTTTTACTATCTAAAAAACACCAAAAAAAAAAAAAAAAAGAATCTAACAAAAATTTCAAGCTAAAATAGAAACTTTAATTGGGGCAAAATTATAATTGTTCACTACAATGTTTTAATATAACATAATAGTTTAGAATTATTCAAGTTTAATTTTAATATATACACACACACACACACAAAAATGCCCCCGTGAGTAAGGGTGGGCTTGCGTGCATGCGAATTAAGTAGCAACATTTGGAGGATTTAGCTACAAAAGTTGCTATAATTGCCCGATTAATAAGGGTTAAAGTACCTAAAAATATAAAAAAGATTAAGGTAAGACCTATTATATAATTTAAGCTCTTTCAATTCTATTTAATGTAAGACCTATTTTATAATTTAAGTTCTCTCAACAATATTTTAAGTTATGCCTAATGTCTTCCTTGTAAATTTTTAAAAATAAAAAAAAATAAAAAAATTTCTCTTTTATAATTGCTAAAGAAAATATCAAATAAATATTGTGAAGCAAATTTTTTTTACGTATTGAGTAATAGATCTTACTAAAAAAATATAAATTATCAATCAGTTCTATTTTAAGTAATGCCTAATGTCTTCTTTGTCTATTTTTAAAAATAATAGTATAAAAAAAATTTCTTTTTTATAATTGTCAAACAAATATCAAATAAAATCATTATCAAATATATATATATATATATATATATATATATATATATATATAAGTAATAGATCTATTAAAAAAAATATAAATTTTCAAACAAAATTAAAATAAATATAAAATTATCAAACGAATTAAAAGTATGAAATAAATATACTTACACTAAATATCTACTAATAAAAATATAAATTATCCAACAAAATCTAATAGAAAAATATAAACTTTTAAACAAAAGTTATCAATTAAATACAAAATCACTAACATGTTGTATATATATATATATCTACTAAAAAAATATAAATTATTAAATAAAATTAAAATAAATATTAAATTATTAAATAAATTAAAAATATGAAATAAATATACTTATATTAATTATCTATTAAAAAAATATAAATTATTCAATAAAATATAATAAAAAATATAATTTTAAATAAAAATTATCAAATAAATGTAAAATCAATAATTTTTTTTCTGTGTAACTTTTCCATTTTAAAGCAGTCAAAAGTCCAAATGTCCAACAGACAACATAATAAGGTCTATTCATGTTTTACGCTCCTTATAGTACGGTCTCATATCTTTTTCTTTTTTTTCTTTCTATCCCAATTAAGTCTCAAGTATCCTATTGACTTTACTCAATAAAAGAAAATCTAAAAAAATATCAAACTGATCGTATATTAGATATAACCCATTTTACTTGTGTGATAATAATAATAATAATAATCTTATATTTTTTTATTTAATAAAGTGTACTAAATTGTATTTACATTTTCACATATTATAAGTTTATAACCATTTGATTTTCATAAGTTATTCTTGTTGAAACTAATATCCACTAACGTACCAATATTTATTACCTTTTGACACCCAGTCTCATCATATCTTATGATCATAGGATTATACTTCTCTTACTTGCAGCCTCATGAAAATATTTAACATTCCTAATTTTTTGAATACTTATTATCAACCAAACATCACACCCTTATATAATACATGAAAATGTTTTAAAAAAACCATATAATATAATGATCCAGGTTATGAACATATTACACAAGATTAAATGCATAATGAAAATTTAAATAAAATGTTTTGCGGTCATTAAATTTTTTCAATATATTTAATACACTCGTGTCAGACTTTTCCGAAGGAAAGCATGTTACCCAACAATTATTATCCATTAATACAACTTCCATTACCGGAAGAAAAGAAAAAAAAAAAAAAGAAATTTACCAAAATAACACTCCTAAAACTTATAGTAATAAAATTAATACTCTAATAATATTAAACTTTCAATTTGAACTTTTAATATTAAACGGTTCTAAATTGCCTTTGATCAATTTTAATTGAATGAGTATTAAAAAAAAAAATGACATATTAATCATTTTTTTTAATTATGAAAAAATAAATTTGAACGTGCTAGTTTTGTTATTACAAGTTTAAAGGGTGCTAGTTTTATTGTTTTCTAAAAAAAAAAAAAAAAAAAAAAAAGGAATACAACTTATCCTTGAATTAAACATTTCTGATGACTGAAAACCAAAACTCAGAATTTATAATCGATGCCAAACTCATCTGCAACCATTAATGAAAACATTCAACTCCAGTTACTGCAAAGCACCCTCAATGAAGTTTATTTACAAATCTTACTCTTTCCACTTTCGATTTCTTCCCTTTAATTAATTCCACAGAGTATCTCTCTTTCAAAACCCTAAACATCTTTATCTTCTTTTTCGTTTAAGAACTCAAATCTCCTTTATTTTTCAAAAATATGCTCTCTCTCCTCCTTTTTTTGTCACCTGTCTATCTCATTTCTTTAGAAAGAAGGATTTGGTTGCTTATTCCGTAATGATCTTGGGTTGTGGTATGAATGGTAAGGCAGTTGATGCTGTCAAGTTAATTGAGGAGATGGTTAATTCTAAAATCTTTCCAAATGAGGTCAATTATACTATCTGCGTATAGCCATGTTGGATTTATTGAAGAAGGCTACCGTTGTTTTAAGTCCATGAAGGAGTACTATGGAGAATTGCCTTCAGTTGACCATTATGCAATCATGGTTGATCTGTTTGGCAGAGCAGGGCAATTAGTAGAAGCACATGAGCTAATAATTAAAGAGCATGCCATTGTGACCTCATGCTGGGGTTTTGGGAGCTTTACTTTCTAGCTTGCAAGTTACACAACAATTTCAAACTTAGGGACATTGCTGCTCAAACTGCTTTGAGCTGGATTCTGACACAACTGGTTATGGTTCTCTTCTTGCAAATATTTATGTCTCTTTTGAGAAGTAGGATGATGTTAGGAAGATGAGAAAGATTGTGGGGGGCAAACGGTTTATCAAGACTCCTGAATGTAGCTGGGTGGAACCAGTAAATTTATAGAACCATATGATCAAGCATCATATGTATGCATGAACTGAGTGATTTTGGTTGTGGGATGTTGGCATCATCAAATCACAAGTGACACTAGGTGAAGTGAAATTTGTCTATTATGCTCAATCCGAGACAGATTGGGGCATTGACGATTGTGGGTATGAGGAGAGAAATAGAAAGGAAAACTGCACTTGTTGGTCAGTCATATTGAGCCTATTGTTTGAAAAGCATCTTTCTCATATATTGGTTGTTAGAACTATCCCTCAACGTCAGCGGCCTTTGCCATCTAACAAGTTTTCCTGAATATTCTTATACATTAGAAGAATTTCTTTTCGTTATCTTATCTTAGAATCTTGTAACTATTATTATAAAGGAGTAAGTTTGTATTTTCATATAAAAATGACATTTCTAGCCCCAAAAAAGACAAGCCAAACATTAATTATTAAATTGCACTCCAACTATCAATGTATTCCCATATATAATCTAATTAAACTATAAATTAGTTTTAATTAATTATTTTTTAGTGGAGGATTAAAAAGGAAAACCAAAACACTCAAAAAGAATTGATTATACGTTAATGAATTTAAAATTTATAAATTCTCTTGGTGGAAATTTAAAAGAGAAATCAAAAGACTCATCAATATTGTAATAATTGTGTATTATAGAGAAAATTATTAGTTTTCTAAATATGTGTTTAAGTTTTAATTTGTTTTCTAAATATATTAAATGTAAAAAAAAAAATAACTGATTCTAGTATTAATTATTTTTTAATGGGAGAATTAAAATATTGATAATTGTCATTTATCATATGAATACATTTAAAATTTCTAAATTCTCTATTAGTAAAATTTTTTGTAAAAAATGAAAAAATTGATGAACATTATAATAATTGTTATTAACTTATTATTATAAAATTAAAAGAAAATCAAAAGTCTCTTAAATATGTGTTAAATACTTATATATAAAAAAGTTGCAATCCATAAAATGTGATTTAAAAAGTTATAAAAAGAGATACTATCTGTTTACTTGTTTTTATAATTTCATAACTTGTACAATATTTTGAAAATTTTAATAGTTTTCACAATTTTTTATTCTAATTTTGATTGTTACATAGAACACATTGAGGTATTAATATATATATGTTGCAAACAAGTAAAATAAAAATGATGCAAATATAATTTTATGTTTTAGTTTGAAATTTCTTATGTATAAAGGAAACTTCAATTAATTAGATAAATTTTAGAGTTATTATTGAATGTCATTGTTATTGTTATTGATTCTGTGGGCATATTTGATTGACAGTAATTATAATCGTAATAGAATTGATTCAGAGTATTACGGTGTTTGGTTTGACTGTAATCTGTAATAGAATGTAAAGGGATTACAGCAGTAGTAGTAATTCTCATTACGCATGAGCCCTCTGTAATCCTCATTACGCATACAGTCCTCTGTAATTCTCATTACGCCTTCAATACTCTATATTTTTATTACAATTTGTATAATCATTTATGATTTTTTTTACTCATTCTTTATCTTTAGTAATAAAAAAAATTATTTTTTAATTTTACTTCATTTATAATTTTATAATCTTCAATTTAATATTATTATTTATTTTGATTACACTCTTTAAACAAACATCATAATAGAAATAATGTTTCCTTTACATTCAATTTCATTACGATTACTATTTTCATTATTTTTACATTTAGCAAACCAAACATCACCTGTATATTTTAGTAGAAGATAATCATTATATTTTTGCTCCAGCTTACTTTGAACTTTACCACTTCGATTTTTGTTTTGTAGTTTTTGCTTTATATATTTTTTAATTTTTTGAGTTGATGATGTAACAAAATCAAGAGAAATAAAATCTTAACATCATAAAAATAAATGATTTTCTATTGAATTCTATGCATTTTAAAATTAAACTTTTATATGCCATTTAAATTAATTATATTATAGTATTATTAATTATAATATTTAAAGTTAAATTTTCTTACATGCAAAACAGTTATATAGGGTATCGTACGCATAACCATGACACTTGAAAAACTTTGTTCAGATAAAAGTCTAAAACAAGCTTTAGTGACATGCCAATTGTCATTGGTGGTCTTGACTAAGGGTGTCTAAAAATTGAATCAAATCGGTCAAAATCGATAAATCAAACCAGACCGAACAGTTTTATAAATCAAACGGTCTAGTTTGATTTTTTTTTCTTCCAAGCCGTTTTATTATCGGTTTGGTCCAGTTATACCAATTTCCAAACCGGACCTTGAAACCTTGTTTTCCCACCAAATACTCCATTCAACTTCTAGCGATCTCGCTAGTACTATTGCTTAATATCTCCAACTACTCCTTTATAGCCTTCAAAACTCAGTAATAACATAACCCACGATGGCACAGAAAAAACTTCTCCTCCTTCAGATAGGACATATCTTAGTCTAGTCCATGTAAGTATGCACTTGTTTTTCATCACACGCATCGATGATGTGGCACAAAATGATTGAACATGGCATTTGGACCACTAATTTCAAATGAACATGATTTGGTCTCATCATTTGTGAATTTGTAATGAATAGAGAAGTGCTATATGAAATAACTTTGTAATTCTCTTTTTCAACTGAGACCAGGGGAAAAGATTCCGACAATAACTGAAGATTGGCATACTTCTCTTCAATTGACAACTTCTGCTTCAACCCTTCACCCTTGCACTAGACTTTCCTATGTTGGACATGCCTATTTTTTAATTTTTTAAGTTTCTGCTCTATCTTAACCTCGATATGGTGCACCAAATATGCCATAAAAGAATTGTATTTAATATAGATTTTTATAAACTTTTATAAATTTTAAATCTTAAAAACTTTTATAAATTTATATAAAATTTTTAGATTTTAATAGAATTTGACTTTTATAAACTTAGAGTAGCTTTTATATAAATCAAAATTTTTACAACTTTTAATTTTTTTTTACTTTTTAAAAATATTCACATTTCATTATTCAGATAGTCTGTCAACATTAGCAAACAAAATTTATAGGATTTTCACATTCAACTCTACCCTTTAATAAAAATTTATATTATTTATGTTTTATAATAAAATATAAAATATAATACATAAAAAATATTTAAAAATATCAATAATATAATTATTTCATATTGAGTATGCAATAAAACCAAAAATAATAGAGAACGAAACAAATACACGTTAATATAACTAATAATTTAAAAGTATCTTCAAATTTAATTAAATATTATAATGTTCATTGTTAAATAAGCTCTTGTATTTCTAAAAATAAATTAAAATAGAAAAAAACTACATTTGTAATATCAAATTTTATGATATTGTTATCAGTTGTAAAATATACTATTTTATTTTATTTTTATAATAAAATTATGCATTTTTACTTTTCTAAGAGGAAAAATAATAATAAATAAGAGAAAAAGGTTATCTATATTGAAAGAATCAAATTTATATAGTAACAAATTTACAAGAAAATGACATCTCTTTCTTCTTCTCTAGAACTCAATTTTCTCAAAACCCTTACTATCGAGAATTCTCTCTCCTCTATCACTAGAGGACGACATCTTTATCTTCTTCTTTTAAAAACTTTAAAAATTCATAAAAATTACAAAAAATCTCAATTACACTCCTTTAAGTTTTGTTTTCAAAACAATGAGATAATATTTCTATAATATTATTAAAAGTTTATGGTACATTTGTCAAATTCAAAAATTAAGTGGTAGATTTTTACAAATTTAATATTAATTTTGTTGATTTACATTCTAATTGAATTTAATCACCTCTTACTTTGTAAGTTTTGGACGGATGGCAACATGTGTAACTTTTTGTTTATGTAAATTGCATAATTGGTTTCAAAATTTTACTAGATTTACACGTTTTAAATTTTTAAATTATATAATTTATTGTATAAACTTTTGAAACTTTGTACTTAAGTTCTAGCTTTAATAATAAGATATATATTTGTTATCCAAAATCTTGAGACTTATGTATAAAGATTTTAAAATTTTAGAATAAAATTATACAATTCAAATATTTAGGACCTATATGTAAAATTTAAAAATTTAAAAATTAGTAATATGATTCTTTGCTTGTCCTTCTTTATACTTATCAAATCTAAGCTATATATTTTTAACGTAAAGTGATGTTTGGCTAGACTGAATTAATTAAAGAATGGAAAGAGATTTGTATGTTTGGTTGGATATATTCACTAGGAATAGTAATCAGTTTTCAAGAAAAACCGGAATAACTTTTCTTTAATCCCACCATAGGAATGGTCCTTTCCATCTCTTAGTTATGATGTCTTTCCGATTTAATGACCCGGTGTAGCCTGGTTTTGGGCTTATAGTTAATTTTTCCCAATATCGCTTTACGACACCATTTGAGTTATGTTATTTTACGAGTTTAACCCTATGGGTTTTTAAGCATAATGAGCCGTTTTCCCTTCTCACACGAAACAGTTTGAGACATCGTAACTTCTTCTACGCCTTTTCGTTTTCTTCTGGGTTTCGCTCTGGTTTTTGATTTTCCATTTCGCTATTCTATTGTTGTTTTTGGTTTCGCTTTCCATTTCGCTTTGCAATATCACAAATAGGTTTGTATTATGTTTGTTTTCGTTATTGTTATTTTTTTTTTATGTTTGAATCGTTGTTGGTTTCGTAATCAGAACATTTTTGATGTTCTTCATTTTTTACGTTTTTCATTTGTGCTTTACATGTACTTTACTGTAAAACAAGTTTATTTAGTTTTATTTTTTGTGATTTTTTTTATGTTATCTTTTGTTTGTGTTGTTTTAGTTCATCAGTTTTTTTGCAATCTTGTAGGATGTTTAAGAGGAAATTGGATTCTCCTTACATTAAGAAGTCTCGTCACGAAGTTGGTGATGACTTAAACGAGGTTTAATAATTTTTCTATTTTTCTGTTTGTTTTGTTTTGGCGTTATGGAACAGAGTAGATAGTATGTAACCTATTTACATAGTATGTAAACTATGTTACATACTATGTAAACTCTGTTTACATACTATGTAAACTAATTACATAGTAAATAAATTACATTGTATAGTATGTAAGTAGTTTACATACTATGTAAACTAATTACATAGTAAAACTGATTTATATTGTATAGTATGTAATTAGTTTACATACTTATATAAACAGTTATGTCTACACAAAAATGGTTTTACCTAATTTACATACATATTTGTATAGTATGTAACACCAGTGCATAAGTTATTTTTCTTTTGTAGGCTTCATTTCTTGAACGCAACAGATCTTTTCCCAATTTGTTGTCACCTGAAGAGGCTTTTCAAATTCGTCATGGTTGTAGTTCACAACCACATAATGCCATGTCTCGTACTAGTTACATAGTATGTAACTAGTACTTCTTTTGTTTCAGTTTTGGAGATATGGAACAGAGTAGATAGTATGTAAAATAATTACATACTATACAAATTACATTGTATAGTATGTAAACTGATTTACATACTATGTAACTCAGTTTACATACTATGTAAACCTGATTTACATTGTATAGTATGTAATTAGTTTACATACTTATGTAAAACAGATATGTTGATTTACATTATATAGTATGTAATTAGTTTACATACTTATGTAAATCAGATATGTCTACACAGAAATGGTTTACCTAGTTTACATACATATTTGTATAGTATGTAACACCAGTGCATAATGTTGTTTTTCTTTTGTAGGCTTCATTTCTTGAAGGCAACAGATCTTTTCCCAATTTGTTGTCACCTGAAGAGGCTTTTCAAATTCGTTGTGGTTGTAGTTCACAACCACATAATGTCATGTCTCGTATAAAGAGTGTTCTGAATGAAGAATAGAAGGATTTATTTTTGCAATCTTGTTTCGGGAATTTTTTCAATTTACCTGTCTACAAATTTAGTGGGCAGCTTATTCATTCTATCCTCCTCAAAAGATGCTTGCCATGCAAGACTGTCAAGGAGCTATGGTTCAGGATCAATTCTAAGGTTATCATGTTTTCCAGAACTGAATTTTGGGTGGCGACTGGTTTGCATATGGTGAATGACGATGATTCCTGTGTTGTAGAGGTAGACCAAGGATCTAATGCCTTTATGGAGAAATATTTTGGTACATATACATCCATTAAATATTTGGAGTTTTTGGTTAGATGTATTGGGAAGCCAGATCCACAATCTGAGAGTAAGAGGAAGAAAAAACCCTGCAAAAGTATTGTGGTTGTTGGTGAATCCCCTATTAAGAAGCAGCATTCTGGTTTTAACTTTGTTTATGTCTGCCCTGAAGATGCAGTTATGATATGCCTCATATATTTCTTAGAGTGTGGGTTAATTGGAAGGCTGAAGAGGCTTTCCATATCTAGGGAAGCTTTGTTGTTGGCTTCCAATTGGGATAAATTTAATAGTTATCCCTAGGGTGATGTGGTATTCAACTATCTTTTTGATAGTTTGAGGAAAGATTACATCCACATGCGTCTGGTTGCCAATGACTTGATTGAGAGGAAGATGCACAACCTACTAAAATCAGGGGAAGATGAGAGGGTCCGCTATCAGATTGTTGGTTTAAGTTTAGCATTCCAAGTGTGGATCTATGATGCCATTCCTGACATTACAAAGGACTTGGCTATCTGTGTGAGTGATTGGTTCCCTACAATGCTGAAGTGGTCATCAACACTCACTCCTGATTTTGAAATTGTGCAAGCTATTCTTAATAAGCCATACCAGGTAATAATTCATTAACCTGTTTTGTAGATTTATGGGTACATTTATGATTACATTTATGAATTACATGATTATGTATGTTTTTATGTAACCTGGCTATCCGTTTGCATAGTATGTACACGAGTTACATAGGATGTAAACCTGTGTACATAGGATGTAAACCTATGTACATAGTATGTAAACTGATTTACATACTATGTACATGAGTTTACATAGTATGTAAACCAGTTTACATACTATGTACATTGTGTCACAGTGTATGTAACAGGTTTTACATAGTATGTAAACTGATTTACATAGTATGTAAATCAGTTTACATACTATGTAAATTGTTTCACAGTGTATGTAACAGGTTTACATAGTATGTAACATGATTTACATAGTACGTAAATCAGTTTACATACTATGTAAATTGTCTCACAGTGTATGTAACAGGTTTTACATAGTATGTAACCCAGTTTACATACTATGTACATACTATTATAGAGTATGTAAATCAGTTTACATACTATGTAACTCAGTTTACATACTTATAAACGGGGGTAACATATTATGTACATTGTCTCACAGAGTATGTAACAGGTTTTACATAGTATGTAAATCAGTTTACATAGTATGTAAATCAGTTTACATATTATGTAAATCAGTTTACATACAATGTAAAACCTGTTACATACTATGAGAATTCGTTTATATGATAATGTAAACTTGTTTAAGATATGTTTATATGGTATGTAAGATGAATTACATGTAGTAGTTTATGTTGTTTGTGTTTACATATTAATTATTTTTTGTTTTTTTTTATTTGCAGCTTCGTGTGAACACTGTTCTGTCACACGATAATGCTCCTTGTTATAGATCTCTTCTCTCCCATGTTGAAGCTGCCTATTTTGACGACATTGTTATGTGTCAAAGTCAGAAGAATGAATCCCAAGAACAACCAATTGAAGAGTCATTATTGAAGCAAAAATTGGATTGTTTGAAAGATAGTTATGAACCTGTTGACGAAGGTTTAAAGGATAAATCAGATGGCTTAGAGAGCTTGTTGGGAAAGATGGTATCTTATATCGATGAGAAGTTTGACAAACAGAAATCATACATTGATGAGAAGTTTGAGAAGCATCAGGCATATATGGATGAAAAGTTTCGCCGTCAAGAAGAACTTCTTGATGGTTTGCTTGCAAATATGAACATGTTTGCTTCAAAACTATCTCAGTCGGTATTTTTTTTTGTTAGTGTTTGAGCTTACTATTAATTCAAATATTTACATAACTAATTACTTTTTTTAAATTTGATTGTTTGGATTCACAGCGGACAACCAGGCCTAGTAGTTCTCCATCAAATGTCTGTTTTACACCCTTGCCTCCTAAAAAGTCAGATACATATGGGAAGGCAAGCAAAGCAGATGATGTAGATAAGCCTTCTTTTGATCTTGGGGTAGAATTTGCATCTTCTCAGATTGTTGTTACCAAATCTCCATCAGCTTCTTCTGACCCCAATTTTGATAGCGATACTCTCAATTAGTTAGATCATTTTTCAGAATTGTATAGATCTAATTCTAAAATAAGGTTTGATCCTATATTTCATTGCTCAACAACTATATATAGTTTTGTAATGGAGAGAGATAAGAGAAAAATTAATCCTTCAAGAGCTATTTGTAGTCCATATTTTTGCACGATAAGAAGGGTATTCCTGTTGCATATGACAGACTTGAAGCTGATTCAGTTAGATGTGTTGGTACTTCAGCTCAGGTTTCAGATATATGTGATGATGATGATATTTTGGAGCGTCCCTCTTGCCCATATCAACCATTACCTGTTGGTTGGGAAAAGAATTTTACAAATTGGATGAGGAGACAATCACCGTAAGAATTTTACAAATTGCATTATTATTATTATTTATTTTGGATTTTTGACAGTTTTTTTAACTTTTGCTCTTATTTGTAGTAAACCTATTAAGCTTCAATATCGTGATCTGGAAGTTGGTAAGGAGTATTTTTTTGCTCCATTGAAAAGTGGAGCTGGAAATTTACATAGTACAGTAAGTTTTAAATGTTTCATTTTTAACCTATTAAGTAATTTGTTGTCAACCAATATATTTTATAGCATTTACTTTATTTTTTATTACTCATGAATTTACTGTCTTTGTTGCAGCATATGCATGCCATTTTATACGAGATTCGAGCTTGGAGGGCTAGGTATCCAGACACTTTTGGTTTGAAGCCCTATACTACTCTAGAGACATTGTTCAGTGTTAGATTTATAATCTTTTTTTGGTATTGTTCAGTGTATGTAGTATCTTACATAGTATGTAAACTCTGTTACATACATCAGAGTTTACTCAGTATGTAACAGAGTTTACATATCATGGTGAGTATGTAACACAATTGACATATAAGAGATCATGTATGTAACAGTTTACAAATCAATTATATCATGTTTAGTATGTAACAGTTTACATATCATTTTTTTTTTGTAGGAGGAATGTTCGAGATTAGTTTCTGAGTGTGAAGAAAATCTACAGTCTATTGTAATTGGTGCTGACCAATATTTGTTTGAGTTTGCTACTGGTGCACCTTCTTTGGTTGAGCAGTGGGCTGAGGACTGGAAGGAATTGGAGAAATTATATGTCCCAGTCAATGTTGATGGTAACCATTGGGTGTGTTGTGTTATTTATTTAGATAAAAGATTTATTAAAATCTATGATTCAATGAACACACCCAGTGTGAAAGAAAAATGTAGTCATTTAGGAGTTGTTATTCCAATTTTGCTCTACACGATTGGGTACCATGGTTATGGCAAAGATTGTCAGGCTGATCCTTATGTAGCTTGGCCGATTTTTGTTGTTGAGGGTGTCCCCAAGCAAACTAACAAGTAAATACTTATACTTTTCTCTTTGTCTGTTTTTTATTTTTGAAATTTTGATACTGTTTGTTTACTCATTTTTTAATTGTGCAGTCATGACTGTGGTATTTGGTGCTTGAAGTTTGCTGAATTTCTTATCCGTGGATGGACACTGGACATGATTGGTTCTATTCCTATTGTAAAAATTAGAAGTAGGTATTGTATCCAATTTTTTTGTAATGATGGTATGCTAGATCCAGCATACTAATTTTTAGATAGTGTTTAATATTTCATTTGAAATATTGGTTCTATTCATTTTTTATGTAATGACAATATTCATTTGAAATATATTAATTTCATTTCTACACAGTTTACTGTCTTGAGTATGTAATACACTTTTGTCTAGGTTTAGTTGCTTTGTCTTGAGTATGTAATACATAAAATATAGTAGATAAAATTCATTTACATATATGTAAATCAGTTTACACTAGTATGTAAACTGAGTTACATAGTATGTAAACTGATTTACATAGTATGTAAATCAGTTTACATACTATGTAAATCAATTTACATATTATGTAAATCAGTTTACATACTATGTAAACCCTGTTACATACTTTGTGAGAGAATTTACATTGTATGTAAACGGGTTTACATATATGTAAATTAATTCGTTTATGTAAACCTATCACATAGTATGTAAACTGAGTTACATAGTATGTAAATGAATTTACATACTATGTAAATCAATTTACATACTATGTAAACCCTGTTACATACTCTGTGAGAGTATGTACACAGTATGTAAATGGGTTTACATATATGTAAATGAATTAGTTTGTCTATCTTAATTACATATATATTACCAATACATGCTATGAGAGAATGTACATAGTATGTAAACTGATTTACATAGTATGTGCACCTGTTTACATACTATATAATTGAATGTACATAGTATGTAAACTGATTTACATACTATGTAAACAGATTTACATACTCTGTAAAATGATTTACATACTTTGTGATAGAATGTACATAGTATGTAAACTGATTTACATACTATGTAAAACCTGTTTCATACTCTGTGAGAGAATGTACATAGTATGTAAATCAGTTTACATACTCTGTAAATTCAATTATATAGTATGTAAACAGGTGCACATACTATGTAAACATTTGCAACATAGTATGTAAATTGAGTTTAAATAGTATGTACACTCTGTTTACATACTATGTAAATAATATGGACATAGTTACATACCATGTGAATACGTAAATTATTAGTTTGATATGTAATAATAAAACTGTTTAATATTAACAATATAAAAAATAGCACGGAAAGAAGAAATTGAATTAATTGTATCATGTAAAATTTATTACATAGTTTTAAAATGTATGTAATAATCGTTGAGGAATAGTAAGACCTAAAATACAAAAGGGTAAGACTTATTTGTCTTTAATTGTGTTTGTAGACTTGTTTCTTTTGGCAGCCTTTTTCAATTCTTGAAACTCACCAAGTGAGGGCATTCTTTTCTTCTTTAACCTTCCTATTGATTTTTCTTGCGACATGCCATCACTTGCCTGTACACCATAGATAGTTTTAATTCATAATTTTTAACCGATTGAGTGGTTACAATGTTTTCATAAACTATGCAAGCAAAGTTAACCGATGGCATCGTACCATGTAAACCTATCACATAGTATATAAACTGAGTTACATAGTATGTAAACGAGTTTACATAGTATGTAAATGAATTTACATAATATGAGAGAATGTACATAGTATGTAAACTGATTTACATACTATGTAAACAGATTTACATACTATGTAAAATGATTTACATACTCTGTGATAGAATGTACATAGTATGTAAACTGATTTACATACTATGTAAATTCAATTTACATACTCTGTGAGAGAATATACATAGTATGTAAACTGATTTACATACTATGTAAATTCAATTTACATACTCTGTGAGAGAATGTACATAGTATGTAAACTGATTTACATAATATGTAAACCTGTTTACATACTATATAATTGAATGTACATAGTATGTAAATTGATTACATACTATGTAATCATTTGCAACATAGTATGTAAATTGAATTTAAATAGTATGTACACTCTGTTTACATACTATATACATAATATGTACATAGTTACACACCATGTGAATACGTAATTATTAGTTTGATATGTAATAATAAAACTGTCTAATATTAACAATATAAAAAATAGCACGGAAAGAAGAAATTGAATTAATTGTATCATGTAAAATTTATTACATAGTTTTAAAATGTATGTAATAATCGTTGAGGAATAGTAAGATCTAAAATACTAAAGGGTAAGACTTATTTGTCTTTAATTGTGTTTGTAGACTTGTTTCTTTTGGCAGCCTTTTTCAATTCTTGAAACTCACCAAGTGAGGGCATTCTTTTCTTCTTTAACCTTCCTATTGATTTTTCTTGCGACATGCCATCACTTGCCTGTACACCATAGATAGTTTTAATTCATATTTTTTAACCGACTGAGTGGTTACAATGTTTTCATAAACTATGCAGGCAAAATTAACCGATGGCATCGTACCATGTAAACCTATCACATAGTATGTAAACTGAGTTACATAGTATGTAAACGAGTTTACATAGTATGTAAATGAATTTACATAATATGAGAGAATGTACATAGTATGTAAACTGATTTACATAGTATGTAAACAGATTTACATACTATGTAAAATGATTTACATACTCTGTGATAGAATGTACATAGTTTGTAAACTGATTTACATACTCTGTGAGAGAATGTACATAGTATGTAAACTGATTTACATACTATGTAAACCTGTTTACATACTATATAATTGAATGTACATAGTATGTAAACTGATTACATACTATGTAATCATTTGTAACATAGTATGTAAATTGAATTTAAATAGTATGTACACTCTGTTTACATACTATATACATAATATGTACATAGTTACATACCATGTGGATACGTAATTATTAGTTTGATATGTAATAATAAAACTATTTAATATTAACAATATAAAAAATAGCACGGAAAGAAGAAATTGAATTAATTGTATCATGTAAAATTTATTACATAGTTTTAAAATGTATGTAATAATCGTTGAGGAATAGTAAGATCTAAAATACTAAAGGGTAAGACTTATTTGTCTTTAATTGTGTTTGTAGACTTGTTTCTTTTGGCACCCTTTTTCAATTCTTGAAACTCACCAAGTGAGGGCATTCTTTTCTTCTTTAACCTTCCTATTGATTTTTCTTGCGACATGCCATCACTTGCCTGTACAATGGGTGCCAACACTAAGACATCTCTTACTGAAGTTGGTAAGTTCCACTTGCTTTCGTGTTCTATTGGGTATATTGGAGATTCATAAGCAAGTTGCAAGATGCTTGTGTGGTAGTATATTGAGCACATGGATTCTATTGGTTGCTTCCTTATCATGCATGTTGCAATTGCATGTGTACAAGGTATTTGTAGTGCTTGAAACTTACCACAACTACATATTTTAGCTTCAAGTTGTACAATGTAACTATCATTTTCTATTTTGACTTGTGATATACTGTTGCTAATGTCAACCACTTGCATTTGTTCTGCTTTGATTTTTCTTTTTGCAATCTTATCTTCTACCCATTTTGTAAGTATCCCCATCCCTGTTGCAGCTATTCTTCTTTTTGCAAACCAATTTTGGATCATATCTCGTACTTCTCCCAATAAGTATGTAACAGGGGTGTCTCTAGCATGTCTCAAAACTGAATTTACGTGTTCAGCATTGTTTGATGTCATGAAATCATACCTTGTTGTTGGTGTTGGACATTTGATCCTTGCCCATGCAGACAAATTAGCTTTTAGTAAGTATTTCATTGCTCCTTTGGATGCCTCATATATCATATTTGCATTCTTGTTGAACTCATCTTCATTGTAGGCATAAGCTGCTAGCTTGAAGTATTTGTTAACTGCTTTGTTATGGAAATTAGTCACAAGGTTTTGTTTCATGTGATAGTAGCAATAACAATGGTGTGCCTTGTTTTCAAATACAATATTGATTGCTGATTTTATTGCTGGATTTCTGTCTGAGACTATGACCAAGTTTTCCCTTTCTCCAATAAGCATTTTTAGTCTTCTGAAGAACCATTTCCATGCTTTTGTGGTTTCCCCATCAACTATTCCAAATACAATGGGGTAAATCTGCATTACATAATATATTTAACTATTAGTATTTTCATTTGTAAATCAGTTTACACAGTATGTAAAGGGGTTTACATAGTATGTACACTAGTTCACATAATATGTACATTTATTTACATAGTATGTAAATCAGTTTACATAATATGTAAATAAGTTTACATGGTATGTAAATCAGTTTACATAGTATGTAAACTCTGTTACATACTATGTAAACCAGTATGTAAACTGATTTACATACTATGTAAATCAGTTTACATACTATGTAAATCAGTTTACATAGTATGTAAACTCTGTTACATACTATGTAAACCAGTATGTAAACTGATTTACATAGTATGTAAACTGATTTACATAGTATGTAAATTGGTTTACATAGTATGTAAATCAGTTTACATAGTATGTAAATCAGTTTACATACTATGTAACAGAGTTTACATACTATGTAAATGAGTATAAAAACTGGTTTACATACTATGTAATTGAAAATATGACCTCATACCTGGTTGTTCCCATCCTTTGTAACAGCAACAAGTAATACTCCCCCTTGTTTTTCCTTTAGGAATGTTCCATCAACAACTATTATAGGTCTCATATATTTTATGAACCCATTAATGCATGCACCTATAGCCATGAATCCGTATTTGAAGTTGGAGTCAACGTTTGTTTTAATCTCTGTGTAGGAACCTTGGTTAGCTTCTTCCAACTTGTAGAAGAACCCTGGAAGTTTCATGTAGGAATTCTTTGGATCGCCCCTAACATTTCTTATTGCTTCTCTTTTTCCCATAATTGCCCTCTTGTATGTGATTTGCACACCAGTTTTGATCTTGATGTCAGAAATGATATCCTTAGGTCTTAATTGCCGGCTGGTATCTATGTAAATGTCTTTGATGTTTTCGGCTACATATTTATAAGTAGCATGTTTTCCACGCTGATCTTTATAAATTTGTGAACATGTATGATCTTCAACATAAGTTGTTACCTTGAATGCATTAGATTCACCAATTTTGTTTGCTGCAAGCTTCCATTGACACCTATCATCCTTGCATTTCATTCTTATGGTTTTCTTGTTGGAATTGCTAACTTTGTAATGAAATCTTCTATTTATGGCTAATGTTGAAACATATAACTTGAGTTCTTCCTTACTCGTATACACTTTTCCAATATATAAGCCTTCATCATCTTCTGAATTTGTTGTCGAGTCAGTTTCAGTTTCTGTATCTGAATCTGCAGTTAAAATTTTTGCACTTGAAGTCTAACTTATCAAAAATTGGGATGGTTGCTTTTTTGTATGTACTACATACAATTTGTTATATTCCTCAGACTGTTGGCCTACATTAACTTTCATGAAGTATTCCACATCCCTATCATCCACAATGGTTAAAGCAATATGAACACTTTTACACTTCATTTTGATGTTGATATCTCCTTCATAATGTAAAGCAGAACATATTTCTTCTTTCAATTGCAGCATGGTCACATCTTTTCTTATACATATTCCCTTTGGAATGCCATTTACATAGATATCCTCTCCATTTTCAAATATCCATTTCCCACTATGCATAAGTAGTGTTCCAAACTTTAGGTCACCTGTTATATATTACAATGACAAGTACAAAACAGGTATGTAAAACTATTTAAAACTGTTGCATATATGATCCATTCAATAATATGTAAATTCTATTACGTAGTATGTAAGAGTATTTTAAAACTGTTGCATATGTTTACATAGAAGAGATCTTAATACAAACTCGTATGTAAACACTATCTAAATAATAATATTTAACATACTATGTAAACATTTTACAACAGTTTGTATTAAGATCTCTTCTATGTAAATTCTGTTTATAGTATGAAAACTGATATACATACTATGTACATCAATTTACATACTCATTTAATAGAGTTTACATAGTATGTAAACTGATTTACATATTATGTACATCAGTTTACATAGTATGTAAACTGATTTACATAATATGTAAATCAGTTTACATACTCATTTAACAGAGTTCACATAGTATGTAAACTGATTTACATACTATATAAACTCATTGTTTACATACTCATTTAACAGAGTTTACATAGTATGTAAACTGATTTACATACTATATAAACTCATTGATTTATATAGTGTGTAAAACAGAGTGTACATAATATGGCTTACCTAGTATGTAACAATGTACATACTATTATTGAGTGTACATACTATGGCTTACCTAGTATGTAAACAGAGTGTACATACTATGTAGACTCTGTTACAATGTGTAAAACTGTTGCAACAGGTTTCACAAGTATGTACACTGATTTACAATACTATGTACATTCTCTCACATACTATGTAAACTGATTTTACATACTTATTAAACCAGAGTTTAATTTACATACTTGTGAAACCTGTTATGAAACAGAGTTTAATTTACATACTTTTTTCTATGAAACCTGTTGCAACAGGTTTCACAAGTATGTACACTGATTTACAAACTTGTGAAACTTGTTATGTAATTCAGTTTGTAATGAAGATTTCTGATATACGATTAACACAGGAAGGTATTGGTAGAACAAGTTTATTGAATGATTTACATATACAAAATATATGCATTCCTACAATCAGAATTACTTGTTACGCATGCAAAGTAATTCCTGTAACAAGATTAATGAATAGGAAGTCGATGAATCTTACTAGTTGATGATATCTCTTCCAGATTTTGGTTCATAATTCCTGCAAGAATTGTAGAATCTGATTTTCTTCCTGTTTGCGAAATCAATCTTATGTTGCGAGACAGTATCGTGTGAAAATCAATCTTTTTTATATGCTGATTCTGTATATCACGCAAAAAGGAGCGAGGGTGAAAGCATAATAGCACGGCAGATCTATTTTTTGGTTTATTTTGTAGTTGTTTGTTAGACCTAAATGGTATTAATGTAATCTACATAAATTATGGGTAACAAAAATGCACAGTTTTGTTACTGATTTTGCTAGTTATGAAAATACTAATTTCCATTCACAATCCATGCTATTTATGCCGAATTCTCATGTCTTTCCTTAATAAGTGCCCATAAGCCATGAAGTAAAAGATAATAAAACCCATAACATTTTTATTTCTAAAACAACTTTTTCTTTCTTTTAGAAAAACTGCCCAAAGGCCAAACTAGAAAGTACAACATTGATTAAAAAAAAATCATAGTTGAAAAAAATCTCAACAAGCTGATCTCTTTTTTAAAAAGAAAAAAATCAACATCATTTTTTATACTAAATTTTAAACTAGAAATTATCCAAATTTTATATTTATTTTATTTCTTAAGTTTTTATATAGTAACTCTTGTAAAAATATGGAAATAAATTGTTACTAGTATTTTTATTATTTTAAAATAATTTTAATAAATGTTCGTATTAATAAATAACTACTTTAAGGTAAAATATCTACTTTAGTAATATTTTTGGGAAAATATATAATAATTTATGTTAATAAATAATTGAAAAGTATAAAATAATAACTGAATATCATTTAAGATGTACTACAGTAGATTTGTAAAAAAGAGTATACTTGTATTCAAAAAAACAAACCAAAATAATGAAATTAATTTACGTTATTATATTATTTAGTTATTTTCTAAATAATATAAAAGAAAAAAATTATTAAAAATAATTTTTCAGTTTTTTATAGATGTAGTAATATTTGATGTAATAATTATTTAAAAAAATAATAAAATATATATTTTTTGTCTGAAGGAGAAAATAACAAATAAATGACATTATTTAAATTTCAATGAATATAGAAGTATTAAGATAATATGCACTGTTTTTCATTCCATACTAATCGTAAACCAAACACAATAATATTAATTCCTTCTTTGGTTCCAATAGTCAAACCAAACATTATAATAGTAATATTGTTTCATTTTTCATTCAATTCCATTCTCATTCTCATTCTCATTCTCATTACCATTCACTACTACAAATATGACTTTATAGGACAGTTACTGACTGTCTTATAAAGTCTCGTCCTAAAAGAATTGAAAAATAGGACGGTTATTGAGCTCCTTATATTTTTTCTGTTAGTTTAGTTAATTTTCTATTTTTTCCTTTTAAATGGTTTGCTAAACATGTGCATAGTTGAAAACGTTGATGACAATGTTTAGTTTAAGTTTGAGAGTACAAATAGGTCTAATAAAAACTTTTTGATATAAAACTATCATATTTTTTTGTTAATTTAAAGTGAATAATTGAATCTTTATACATGTTTTGTTTGATTTTTTATACGTATTAAAGGTTAGTTATAAAAGTTAGTTTTTGTTCATAGTTCATACTTTATGCTTTTTAATATTGAAATTGAGATGAGCCCAAATCGTGTGTTTAAGAATCAAATAATGGAGACTACCTTGTGAGATAATTATTGAGCCAATAACTTTTCATTCTGAGAGATAATTGTTATTCTACTCTTTTAAACACTTTTCTTATTATTTCAAATTGTTAGATGATTTCTATAGGTTTTTGTATTGAATGTTAGGATTTTGAGTGTTTAATTGTATTGCTTAGATTAAATAATTTGAGTAAAATTTTAAGTATTTGTCTATTTCATTCATACTTGACTTTAAAAGATATAAGGAATCCTTATAGCCAACACAAAAGAGCCAAAATTTATCTTTCATAAAATACAAATTTATATGGGTCCATTAAAAAAATTTATTGTGACCCTAAAATTCTTCAAATGGTAAAATGATTAATACAAAAAGGAAAATAGGAAATAATTTTTCTTGAAGTTAATGCATTTTTATTCATTCTAAGGCATACACTTGAAATTTTTGCTTGAGGATTTTAATTGATGCATGAGAATAGTAATGTGATTTTTTCATAAATCCTATCATTTGATTCATTTTATGAGAACATTGTTATGCACTTTTTGAGCATTTCTTGTTTAATTATATGCGAACCTATTAGCTCATTTTTTTACATAATTTATATTCGCATATACTTTGTTGAGTGTTTAAACCCATAGGATCAGTGTGATATTAAAAGTGAATCTTGTGAGAAATATAGTTGAAGCGAATTCAGATTTTTAACACTAGATTTTGGTGAATCAATAATGATATATATATTTTTTTAGTATTGAAGTATGCACTTGTGATGTGAAACTGATTTGCATGATGAATCCTTAATGTGTTAAGATGATTGGATAAACTTATGTATGAACTTCGATTATAAACTGAAGCATGAGAAATTTTGTTGATTTAAGTTTGTAGTTTTTGTTTGTGGTATTGTTATTTGTTATTTTGATTTTTTCTTTTAGTTGGTGTTTGTGGTTATCATCACTACAAACCCTTAGGAGACTTTAACTCGTCCACTAGGATAACCTAGGGGTTTAAAGGCTTGTTACATATGCTAAATGTAACCGTGACAATCCGCGGAAATGATTTAGATTAGTATAGTTTAATTTTAGTTTTGTTAGAGGACTAGCAAAATGTAGGGTTGGGGGTATTTGATGAACACTATTTTGACGTATATTTTGTTATATTTTTAAGCATTATTTTTATGTTTTATTTTATTATTTTCGTATTTTGGAAGGTATTTATGTGTTTTGTAGGTTGTTGGGCTCTTAAAAAAATATTGGATTAAAATGACTCAAAAAGAGTGAAAATGGAATAACAAGAGTCAAGGAATGTAAGCCTTACATTGGGAGTCAACAATTATGTAAGGGTTACATACAAGGCGCGCCGCAGCAAGAGAAAATAAGTGCTGTGGCCCGCCTCCAAAATTCAACATGCATTGCGGCAAGAGAAAATGTGTGCTCCAACTCGCGTACCAAAAATGTCCAAAATCCTAACACGCATGTACCTCTTCACTCTTCCTATAAATATCACACTATACCTCTCCCAAACACAAGCTTTCACAACCATTTTCCTCCACCCTTAGCTGTTGTGACAATAAGGGTTTTCACCTAAAAATCCAACCAAAATCAAGAAAAGACCCTCCATTTGTGAAGCTACTTCAAGGAATTGAGAAAGGAGATCAACCAACTTTAAAGAATTAGAGCTAGGAGATCATTTGGGGTATTTTTATTGTAATATCCTTTTTTCTCTTTGATTTTGTGTTTGCCTCTCATGATTAAATTGATTGACACCAATTTAATTATGGTTGACTAATTTATGTATAATGAATATTAGTCTTTCTTCTAATGATTGGAAGAATAATTTTGTAATTTAATGATATTTGAGTTTTGGATTTCTTTCTTGTTCATGTTCTTAATATTTTTGATTATGAATTAATGATGGGCCAAATCTTGATTTGTAGTTTGAGAGAATATGTTAGAATTTAGGCATTAGAAACGACATCTTTGCTTTATTGTGCATGATGAACAAGTGCCTAATTTGATTGCATTGATTTGTGTTAGATTAGGTGGTAATATTTCCTTGTGCTAATTCAAATTAATTAATTAACGGTATGCATCAAAGAAGTTAATTAATTGATTATAGTGAAAATATCCATTGATTTGGAATTTTCTAGGTTTAGTGAAAAAATCGTTAAATTCGACTTTTAATTGAATTGCTTAATTTGTTCTTTCCATGAATGGATAGCAAATTAAGATTCACATATACATCTATCATCCCTACTTTGGTTGTGATTACTTTTATTTGCACTTTATTTTAGTCATAGAATTTATAATATTTTCTACTAATTGATAATTGTTAGATTGTTTGTTTAACTAAATAAGAAAATAAATACATTTTAAAACCACCACAACTCCTTGAGAGACGATCTTGGGAGTATATGTATCACTCATTACAAGTGATTCGTGCACTTGCGTGCTTTTTTTATAAAATACAAAATTTCACTATCAAGTCTTTGTTATCAGCCATTGGCCATCCTATAAGAAAAAATATAGGATGGCCACTAACCATCCTATTTTTTTGGAAAAAAATTTCTTGATCGTTCTAAAAAATTCTTATAGGACGGCCACTGGTCGTCCTATAAGAATTTTTTAGGACGGCTATAATAATTTTTAAATTTTTTTGTATTTATCTAGTACTGAAATTTATATATATAACCTGTACAAATATTAATTTCATTCTAGAAACTCAATTTAGAATAAATTTCATTCCAAAAATATTCATAATAAAGCATCATAATAAAACATCTACATTCAAAAGTATACACATGTACACACACACATAAAACTTACTACACATATGTAAATTAACTACGAAATGTTAATATATACAAAAGATAGGTTGATCTACATATATACAAAAGATAGGTTGATCTACATGCAATCTTATTTATTAATTGTGTGAAAGATAATTATACACGTACATACATCATTCCTACCTTAATGTTAGCAACTATGTTGGTGTGAATAAATTCTTACTTGTAAACTATAATACAAGATATGTAAAATATTTTAGAGCTAAATAATTAATAATATTACATATTAACTTATATATATATATATATATAGTTTAAGCTTAACGGTATATCATTTGTGTCTGCATTTTTAATGAATTTGGTAACATATGTATTTATGAATTTCATGACATAGTACCCACATTCATAAAATTTGAGTTATTTTGGACACTACATATAGTTAAATAAAAATAATTAATAATTATTAAATTAATTTAATTATAAACATAAAAAATAATTGAAAAAATTATAAATTAACTAAAACACTAATCTTAATAAGAATCCAATTAAGACTAACATTTGAATTTCTACTTTGACGATGTCATGTTTGTAATGCCCTTTTATTATAACAATTATTTCATAACATAGTACCCACATTGATAAGATTCAATGTTAATAGAGATAATATGAACCGTACCATATAAAAAATATTATATAATATAGAAGCAAACTAAATATATGCATGCCGGCTAAATAAGAAAACAATAAAAATTAATAAAAGAAGAGCAAAGCCAAAGTTATTTTAAAATGTTTTAAGTGATATTATTATTTGACAATCATGACTTATCTACAATTTAGATTTTGCATGTACGGAATATAAATACATTTATTTGCATCTATGTTAGTAATTATACATATAATTATGATTTTTTTAAAGAAAGAAAGAAAAATTGTAATTTCAGAACAAAAAAAATAACAGGATTTCAGAACAAAACAAAATAACAGGAAAATTGAAAATTTTTCCTAACAAGTGACCAAAATGGCTCTAAATATAAATATTTTTTTCAAATAGCAAACATTAGGAAACTTTACCTCATTTGTAGATATATATCCATTTTGATCATTGTTAAAGACTTTAAAGGCTTCTCTAAGTTCTTCTTCAACATCAGTTTCCTAGTATATATATATATATATATATATTACAAAATTAATAAAGGCATTGTTAACCTTTTTTCCCCTCTTATTTGATAAATAAATATATAATATATACCTTCATTTTATTGGCCATTAAACAATAGTAGACGGGGAGCGAGTTCGCGTGGCACGAGGTCTACCTGTTGTGGTGGGTAAACGTCGGCGTTGGTGGAGTTCGGTGGCGTTGGGTGGCAATGGTAATAGGGAGGTTCAAAATTCACGAGAGATAACTAGGAATTTTAACTTCATAGTACTAAATGGTTTTGCGAGAGAGACAATAAAGTAAAACAAATTTACATACAAATTCTTTTAAGACGGCTAATAACCGTCTTATAAAATTTTGCCTAATTTTTTTCGTAATAGTCTTATTATATTTTTTGTAGGATGGCCACATACTTAACACCGTTCTGTTTGTTTCTCACTTTATATTCGAAGCCGTCCTATATTGCCCCAATTATAGTAGTGATTACTTTTTTATTATGTGAACTAAACATGCCATGTTAAATATATGGAATGAAATAATAATCTTTTGTTTTAATTTCTATCGCAAAAGTTAAATAATAACTTACATGGCTAAGCTATATATAATACACAAAAAAAATCATAATAGAATTATAATAACTAAACTAATTTTGATTTACAACTAACTAATGATTTTAGTCTATCTCAAATCTTTAAATGTTCGGGATTTCCACACTCTCCCTCAAGTTGAATCATAGATATTAATCATATTCAACTTGTTCATGAAATCATCAAATCTTTGTCGCGGAAGTTCTTTGGTGAAAATGTTAGCAGTTTGTTTTTGTGTGAGAACATAGGTCATGCAAGTAATTCCGTTATCCACTTTTTCTTTGATGAAGTGTCTATCTACTTCAACATGTTTGGTTCAATCATGTTGAACTGGGTTGAGAGAGATGTTAATAACTACTTTGTTATCACAGTAGACCTTGAGTGGAACTTCACTTTCTACTTTTAGTTCTTCTAGGAGTTTTTTCAACCATAACCCTTCACAAATTTCCTGTGCAACTACTCTGTACTATGCTTCAGCACTACTCCTGGCTACCACATTATATTTTTTGCTCTTCCATGTCACTAGATTTCCCCACATAAATGTACAGTACCCAGTAGTAGATCTCCGATCTTCAACTAAGACTGCCCAATCAGCATCAGAAAAAATTTCAATTTTTCTCTCATTTGTTTCAGTAAAGAGAAGTCTCTTTTCCTACAATGGATGAAAGAGTGTCGTCTGTAATTTTTACTTTTAAATTTTCAGCACAAGATATGTATGAAGAAAAAAGAAGATGATTATCAATCATGTGATCTGACGCACCAAAGTCAATAATCTAGAGATTTTTTTACTGAAGAAGTGGATATATTTAAAGCAGTCAAAAAATTACCTTTGTGGGCCAATGAGCTAGAAGGAACATAGGTGGAAGACTGACCAGTTGTCTGAAATTTGGAAAAAAGTTTATAGAGTTGTTCTATCTGATTGGGGTTGAAAGCAGACAATGTATTTTGTTCTGTAGAGGCCTAATATCCTCGACTCTTAAAATTTTGTTGTGGTTTTCAACCCAATGGTTTACCATGTAACTCCCAGCACATATCCTTTGTATGGCCATTTTTACGACAATGCTCACACCAGGGCCGTCCTTTTTGTTGGGCCTACACTGGATTATTTTGTGGCGCATGAGATAAAAGCCCACGTGGCCCATTTTTTTGTAATTGGCCCAAACTGTCTAGGAGTGAAAGAACCAGTTTGGCCCATGGATTGTCACTTGTTGGAGCCCAGTCCACTTCGACCCACTGGTTGATTTTCATTGAAGCCCAGCCCACAGCCCAATTCTCCATTCTTATGAGCCATAAGTACAAAGACTCATTCAGAACTGAGAGGCGTAGAACCATCCCCAATTTCAATAGCCCTAGAGCTAGTGCCGCCACCTCCTTCGAGCATCACCAGTCGTCGCTGCTATTCTCGGCTCACTTTCGAGAAGACTTCTCTTGTCGACGGTAAGGATTGTCAGCCCATAATCCTCCCACGCACATTATCAAGATTTCTGTTCAGGTCGACTAAGAACTCAAACACCCTTTCATCCTCTACCTTTGCTTTATACCTCACACAATCTTCAAGACATTTCTATTTCTCATCACTAAGCACATCCAGTTCCTGCTAGAGAGCCACCATGGCCACATAATATTTGGTGACTGAGAGGCTCCTCTGTTTCAGCTCCCAAAGTTGAGTTTTAATTTCAAAAACTCGAGAATGATTTCTAGAATCTGAGTAGGTTTTTTTGACAGTTGACCATACATCTCTTACCGTTGGAAGAAACAAATAGGTTTTTCCTATTGATGGCTTCATGGAGTGAACGAGCCAGGAGATGATCATTGCATTCTCCGAATTCCATTTTTGGAGGTTGGTTGGATTTTCTGGTTTCTTTACGTCACCGATGAGGTAACCAATTTTACTTTTGCTTTCAATTATGAGTTTGACCGATTGAGCCCATTGCTTGTAATTAGTTCCATCTAATTTTTTGATGGTGAGGTGAAGTGTGGAATTATTTGTTCCACCTAAATTTGAATTGGTTATCTCTTCTATCGCCTTGTTGGCTTGATCAGAAGGATGAACTTCACTCATATTTTTCATTGGCAGAGAACCTACGCTTTGATACCATATGGAATTAAATAATAATCTTTTGTTTTTATTTCTATCACAAAAGTTAAATAATGACTTACACGACTACACTATATATAATACATAAAAAGAATTATAACATAATTATAATGTCTAAACTAATTTTAATTTACAACTAACTAATGATTTGAATCTATCTCAAATCCCTAAATGTTCAAAATTTTCATAAAATATTATTTTCTATTGATAACTTTAAATTCACTCCATGCATTGAATGTAAAATTAGATGGTTGAAATTTAAAAGCCGGCACAAATAAGTAGATGATTGAAATCTTAGAAACCAAATTAGGTTATTTAAAAGTTTGTAATAATTTGAATACCAATACAAAAATATTTTTATCATAACTTGATTATACAACAATTCACATGGTACAATCTACTTGACCTCCTGTTAGTAAGGGATTCTATAATCACTTCTTCATTTTAGATCCCAACTTTACACCCGATCAATTATATTCTATACCGATTTCTCACTTACATTTTTAATTGAAATTTCATCTCTACCCTTCCTATTAGGGCTTTGCGGATTCAAACAACAAATCACCCCTTTGTTTCAACTTAGCTCATCTTTGCCTCTATCGGAGTTGCGCTTTTGAAATTTGTTTCTTATTGTTTCAAATTCGAAGCTTGAATGAGCATTAGTTGAAGTAACAATATGGGGTTAAAAGAATAAGAGCAATGATGGCCATTAATGAAGGAATGATTGTGAACGATGATGGTAGTGTTAGTTATGAGATTTTATTCAGTTTCTTAAACATTGTTTGTTTTCAAGGAAGCATTTTTAGGAAAAAAAACAAGAATTGTGTAGATGTTATATTTCAAACAATCAAACTTAGAGTGAGAAAGATTTATAGATATTATTTGCAAAAGGGGCCTTTTACGAACACATCATACTCATACTCAGCATAAAAAAAATAAATTTTCAATTTGATTTTGATATATTATTAACTTATTGTTAAAAAGTTAGCATATATGACAAATTTATCTATAAATTTTATAAAATTCATTTTATTTAAGTTCATTAGTTGTATAACTGTTTAATTTAATTAGATACATGTCAAACTTGGCTCCTATGAATGAAATCACCAGTCGATTAAAATTTGGTTCTAGCGAGTGAGGTCAGTGATCGATCAAAATCTTACTAGTTGGACAGTCGTCCAATTCAGTTGGACATGCATCCAACTTTGCTCTAGCTTGTGGAATCACTAGCAGATCAAAATCTGGCCAGTTAGATAGTTGTTTAATTTAGTTGGATATGTATCTAACTTGACTTCGACGAGTAAGATTGCTAACAAATTAAAATTTGGCTAGTTGAATAACCGTCTAATTATGGACATTCTAGTTGGACATGTATCCAACTTGACTTCGGCGAGTGGGGTTGCCAGCCGATTAAAATTCGGCCAGTCTGATAATTGTCTAATTCTAAGTAGTCAAGTTAGATATGTATTCAATTAAAATTTATCAAAATTTGTCAATAAAATAAAAAATATTTTTGTCATAATAAATAAAAGAAATTAAATTGAGGAGTGTATCTAATTTTTAATAAAAGGTGGTCGCACATATAACCCTTATTTTTTAAAATTTATATATCAGTCCAAATTTCCAAAGGAAAATTCTGGAGGGATCCCTTATTTTGCTCATAGACATCCCAGTAAATGATAAAAAATTTACAAATAAATTAATATTATTAAAATGACAAAATTACCCCAAATATTCTGATCTGTATCCCACAAATTAACCCACATCCCGTATTGCGCATCGTATCGAACCGAGCCATCCACCACCACTGACCCAGTGCCGCCTCCGACCGCCACTGTACCACTGTCCGATCGCAACAGTGCCACGTACCGAGCACTACAGTGTTACCGTCCGAGCAAATTTCTTAATTGTACACGCTGATTCCAGTCCAATTTCAAAAGGGAAAAACTGATCCTCTCCAAATTGAAGGTATTATTTTTAATTTGGTTTGTATTATATGAATTTTAATGGATTAAGGATTGTATAATTTTGTCATTGATACACGCTGATTTTAGTTTAATTTTAAAAGGGGGAAACTGGGTGTTGGGAGTACGAGTGTGGGGAGGAAGAAGATGAACAGGAGGTTCGGTAGGGATAACCAAAACAATTATTGGTGTTCGGTAAAGGGTCCCGAACAAAATAGATATGTTCGGTAGGGGTTACCGAACAAATCCATATTGTTCGGTAGGGGAGGATACCGTACCTACCTATTTTGTTCGGTAAGGGCTACTGAACATTCCTATTTTGTTCGGTAAGGGGTACCGAACATTCCTATTTTGTTCCGTATGGCCTACCGAACCTACCTTATTTACAGCATATCATGATTTCAAATTTTTATTTTTATTTTTTGTGATTTATTTATTCATTTAACAACTAATTTGTCATTTTAGGTATAAGTAGACAACCTCAAACCGCTTCATATAGAAAAAGAAATGAAGAATTGTATGAAGCTGATGGACTTGTATATAGAAGAAGAAAAAATAGACAAGTGGCCACCGCTGGACCATCAAATGTTCAAACGATTGTAGAACATTCTACCACAGAGATTATAGAGGATCAAACTAGACACAGTGTGGATGATTTTTTACATGGACTAAATGACGATACTTTTGAGACATTTGTAGAGCATGAGGTTGAACATGATGAGATTCACGAAGACCCCTCCTCATCCCTAATTGGTCCAAAGAATTTGTCGGTGCTGAAGAGTTTTAAAAATCACATAGTGTATAAAATCTGGAATAAGACTGTAAGTAATTCACTTATAAAATATTTTTATTGATTTAAAATTAAAATATTATTTTAATTAATTGTATTTTTGTTTATTTTTAGGACGATCATGAGTTCTTAAGGCCTATTGGTCATTCTGTGGGGCAAAGTGATTGGGATCTCGACCAATGTATTGCGCATCGCATATTTCAGTCAGGCCTAGCTTCGTTATGTCATGCCACATACAAACATGCAGACAAGGTATTGGTATCTGCATTTGTTGAGAGATGGCATCCAGAAACAACACATTTCACATGCCATTTGGTGAAATGACTATAACATTACATGATGTACAACAATTATTGGGCCTTAAGGTTACGGGAATAGCTTGTACTGGGAAAAAATTAAGTAGGAGTGATGCTGTTTCACTTATTGTGGATGTATTAGGAGTTAGTACAGATATAGCAAAGTCTCAGGTAAGTACAAAAGGATTATATGTCAAGCTAACTTGGTTGAGGACTTTGTTTACTTCTCCTAGTGACCGACAAGATGACCATCTAGTTAGGGCATTCTTGCTACATCTGTTAGGATGTACACTATTTGTTGATAAAATGGAAACAGTGTCCCAGTTTCTTACTTGACATTGCTGACAGATATAGACAGTATAAATGAGTATGCTTGGGGTGTAGCTGCATTGGCTTATTTGTACCGACAATTGGGGATAGCTAGTCGATATGATGCGAAGCAAATATCTGGATATTTGACTTTGCTACAAGCATGGATATACGAGCATATTCCCATATGCGCTCCATCGCTAAACCACAACTACAGTAGTCAATTACCTCTTGTACAGCGTTGGGCGTTGTACACCCGTCCTTTTGTAGAAAAGAAGTTCTTGGAGGAGTTGAGAGAGACACTCGATGATCTAACAGTGGCTGACGTATGTTACTCTTATTTTATGTATTTTAATTTTAATTAATTCATTTAGTTATTTGTTTAATATCTTAATTGAATTATGTTTGTACTTTGATTTGACAGGTTATTTGGGATCCATATTGTACAGAGATTCCAGAGATTTCGTTTTTTCATGGATGCATTCGTTTTCTGGAAGTCGTCGAAGCTTATCATAGCCACAGGGTGTTGTGTCAATTGAAGCATATTCAGACTATTCCACCGGATCCAGTTGAGCCTTTTAAAGTAAACAGAGGGTCCAACCCTAAGATGTACAAGGTGGAATTTCATTTCGCAGACCAGTATTGGACAAGTTGGGATAGTCATGTCTTATCCCAACAGTCTAGAGTTGCAACTGTTAATCTCCCAACTGATTGTGCTTCAGATTACATGCAATGGTATGAAGATATATCACATGTGAGAGTGCAAAATCCTATACATAGATTAACACATGTTAGGACGACGACTAAGACACACCGTGCAACCCAACATTCACAACGAGATGTGACGGTTAATATTCATTAACGTAATAGTTACTTCTAACTTTACATGCTTATAGAATAATGATTAATTTGATACTTTTGTGTATTTGTTAGGGTGTGCAAGAAGCATTGCGCATTGTTGAGCGTGCTTTGTCAAAAGGAGAAGAGCAACCATCCAGAAAATGGTACAAGAAATTCAAGAAGGTTCAAAAAATATTGCAAGGATGTGTTAGCTCATCAGCTACAGATGCTCATCAGCCATGTTGATTTAATATTAATTTATGTTTGTACTTGACGCTTAATGACATTGTTAATATCAACTATTTCTAATTATACCATATATATTGGAGCTTTCAAGATTTATATTCAGTGAATGCATTAATAGAACATTGTTATAACTCTGAATATAAAATAAACTAATCATCACAATCCAAGTCAAATACAACATTTTGATTTGTAATTATACTACTCGAAGATGATACAACTGAATTGTATTCTTCAATTTGCCGTGCATATGGTGTAATCCATCATTGTGCACATGGATTATGAAATGCATGCCAAACTGAAGGTATAGGTGGCATTGGAGCTTCAGGTTGCAGTAATACCTGTATTGTATGAAATAAATAAAATTAATATATATCTAATTAATTATACAGTTATATCATAAATAATAAAATCACATCTACCTCCACAAAATGATTCCTATCGACAAAAGCTATAGAAATTATCTTCTGATCTGTAGGTGGCTCAGTCCAAAGAGGAAGAAAAGTCCATGAGTCATGTAAACTGAATGATCTAACGATGACATTGTATGTGGAAGCAATAATTAATCCCATGTCTAGTAATGTCATATATTTTTCAGAACCACAACTACCATTGAAATGAGAAATCTTATGAACGAGCTCCTTCACTAGTTCGAGATTATCATACAAGCAAGTGTAATCATCGTAATGATTTGGTATTTCATTGAGCATGTCAGCCCTAACTTGAGGCCAATATTCCTCTCCAAATCCAAGTCCAACGACTATAGCTCTAAAGCCACAATTACCATCTCCTAATACATCATTAATTCTCACTACATATGGCTTGATTTGAATAGGCAATTGAGATATATACGACAAAGACACAATTAGTTGAGCTCTTTTAACTGGTAACTTTCTCTTCTTTGAAGTGAATTGGGCCCCATCTGATGTCACAATTACATGGGAACCATGATCTGTATCAAATGTATTCTCAACTATAGCATACTCAAAACCTGAAGGATCCTGTCGTGTGGAACATTCAGCCTTAGTAGGACGACCTCTATGAGCTTGTTTCACGAGTGGCTCATCCAAATTAGTTGTATTAGGATCAGCTAAGATACTAAATGCCTTGTACATCTAAATTTTTACATTTTTGTCACTAATATGAAAGCGTCTCATGAACTTCTCATATAAATGGTAGCAATCCAAATCTAAATCATCATCTTGTGATGTGGGTATAAAACTGAGTTTCTTCCAATGAAAATGAAGTAAAGACAAAGCAAGAGGACGACTCAATCGTTTGTATTCGTTAATGACATGAGCACATGGTAGTCCATGAGTTCTAAGCTTCGCACATCCACAAGTTGTAGCATCAAATGATACATGATTTGCTTTCTCAGATTCATTAAAAATAAGCTCTAGCATAGTACGTGAAACATATCCTCTCAACTCCTTGTATAGCCACTCGGTCTTCAAATGTTGTTGGAGTGTAGTCAAGCTCATCTCAAAGGAAGCTTTAATCTGTGTATGTTGGAGCTCAAGTAATTGATGAATGTTCTCCCAGTTTGACACTAAGTTCCCTTGTGATGTTTTCAATTGTCGTTTTAACGCTGCATGTGCACTTTCTGCCCTGTTTGTTGTTGAATTTCTTAAATGCATATGTAAATCTGTCCAAGCTGAAACAAACTTTTTTTTGTATGGATTGAGCCATACATGTTTCCCATAATGTATTGCTTATTTACATTCAAAAAAGTTTCTCTCCAGATATTCTATGTTCAAATCATATTCCATAACAGTCTTAGACGATACCACATTATGCCAAAAATGGTTAAAATTTTCCCATGTTTCCTTATCCTTGAATAATTTCTTTGTATTTCCTAACACATTCTTGGAGATATGCCATCTACAAAGATTGTAAGCAGATGTAGGGAATACTTCTGTGACTGCATTCATAAGAGCCTTCTCTCTATCTATTAAGATGACACTGGGCATACAGCTTGTATACATAAACGATTTCAATCTCTCCAATACCCAACGATAATTATCCTCTTTTTCAAATTCAATATATGCACACGCAATGGACAATGTCATATTTGTAGAAGTAACCCCAACAATCTCAAGAAGCGGCAATTTGTACTTGTTAGTCTTGTAGGTGCAATCCATGATAATCACATGAGGAAAAGCTCTTAACCAATCAATGGAGACTAGATGAGCAAAAAATAAGTCTGTAATAATCTCATCACCATCATTGCTCCTATGCCACTCCATGTAGTTGTGAACAACCAATAAATGCATCAATTGTTGTGAAATTGACCTCCCATCTTGTTCTTTAAGTCTATATCTTTGACGAGCATTATATATATGTTTCATTGTACTACAATTTTGCTCATTATTTTGCTTCAGTCTATACAAAATGCGCTTCGGCCTAACATTGCACTTTGTCATATCAACTAGCAAATTCACCTCTTCATTATTGAGTTTTCCGGCATGTGGATGACCTTCAAGATATCGTGCCAATCGGTGATTATGTATACCACAACTAACTATCAACTTCCAGTGAGAACTATTTTCGATCATCCTTCCTTTTAAAGAAAACGGACAATTACATTTTCTTGTTCCAATTCGTTTCTCCTTCTCATCCCCTTTTTTATCCTTCGGATCTTTCGGCTTTGCTTTAGAACGATAAATTTTACTTCTTTCACATGCAAAATCAATCATAGGTCTCCTACCATCTGAACCCGTGTCAGACTTTTTCATCACAACGACAATCCCATTACTTGTCCCAATAGACTTCGTCCATGAGATCAACTCTTCTTTTGAAATGAACACCTATAGTAAAATAACATAAATTAATATATTTAAGTTATGTAATACATAGTATTTGTTAAAAATATTTAAGATATCTCACTCTATCTGTCTCAAATAATTTAGTGCAGTCAATATTTTGTCCATCTTGTAACTCGTATGCTGAATCCTATATAAAAATTAGAATTAATTTTTTTCACAGAGGTTCAGTAGGAGTTATCGAACATATTAGATTTATTCGGTAGGGATCACCGAACCTTTTAGATACGTTCGGTAGGGTGTACCGAACATATCATAAAGGTTCGGTGGTCCTTACCGAACCATTGCACGATTTGCAGAAAAAAAAATTTATACCTATTTCATTTGCTTTTTTACTCTGTTTTCTTCATAAAAATTCACTTCTTCTACATTATCCATGTATGTATCTTTCATTTTTGGTTAAATTTTATTGGTAAATGTGGGAGTGAAGGTGGAGGTGAAAGTAAGTGAGGAAGAAAGGGTGGGATGTATGAGAAATTTTTAAAGAAAATTTTAAGAGAGTGGGATGTATGAAGTGTGGTGGGTTGGGAGATATAAGATAGTTTATTTAGTTATAAGTATAAAGGGTATATTTGTCATTTTATATTATTTTAATTTTTTAATTATTTATCGGGATGTCTCGAAGTAAAATTCAAAATTTTTCAATTTTTTAATTATTTATCAAAATATTTCGAAGTAAAATTCAAAATTTTTCAATTTTTTAATTATTTATCGAGATGTTTCGAAGTAAAATTCGAAATTTTCGAGAATTTTCCATTTCCAAAACCTTTATCCATATTTTGGGAAGTACTCCCAACGAATTACGGTGCGAGAGCCGCAAGCGCAGACGCAGGACGAGAGAGAGAAGAGAAGACATAGGAAAAGCAGAAAAAACGATCACACTTGAGCTTAGAGTAGTGAGGCTATGGAAGTAGAGGGTTCGTCGAAGAAGATGATAGCGACACAGGCGGAGATGGTGGAGGCGAAGGTGCCCCTTGCGTACAGAGACCAATGTGCGCACTTGCTTATTCCTCTCAACAGGTGCCGTCAAGCCGAATTCTATCTCCCATGGAAGTGCGAAGACGAGCGCCATTCTTACGAGAAGTGCGAGTACGAGCTAGTCATGGAAAGGATGCTTAAGATGCAGAAGATCCGTCAAGAACAAGAGGCCAGGTCTAGGCAGACTCAGGGGTCCGCCATTCCTCTCATTCCCAAGACTGCCAACGCGTAGCATATCCAACCATGATTGGTCAGTCCTTTTATTTCTCGATTTGGTGATTTTTGAATATTGATATTTTCAATTTGTGCATTTGATTGCTGTAATTGTGGGGCTTCTTTTGTGGGTTCTGTGTGGATTGATCTGATTCGATTGGTGATTATTTCGGTGGAATCTTGTTTTGCATTAGGTTAGCATCATGCATGCTCAGTCCATTAATTTGATTAGTTATCATTTTTTCGAGTCCTAGTTGATGAAGATGGTCGTTGTAATCTACAATGATAAATGCATTTAAGGGTTTGTTTTTGGTTCGACTTGCAATGGTTTAGATTGAATCTTGTTTTGTATTGGGTTAGTTATCTTGAGTGATTGGTTAATTTAAATTATTAAAGCATTCAAGGGGCAGGCCTTTAATTTCTCTGTTTTTTTTTTTTTTTTAATCCTATTTGTATAATAGGTTATTGTATTAAGTTCATTTAATTATTTGCGGGGTTTGTTAGTGGGTTATCTTTGGGAATAAGTTGGTATTTAATTGATATCGATGTCTGTAGAACTTTGTTTCATATTCGGTTAGTGCTCTTGAGTGATTAATTAGTTTATGACTTTAATGGTAACATTTGTGCGATTGAGTTGGTACGCAATTGCCAAATTTTATTGAAGGCCATTGGATTGAATGGTTAGGCTTTGTTTTGATGGATTGTCTCTATTGGGTTTACTTTCTAGTTGAGTATTTGAGGTTGCTTCTGAGAACCCAGGATCCTCAGCCTTGGCGTTATGTAATTTAACGGATTTATATGATCAGTTTAGATGTTATTGGCACTTAGTCAATTCTTATTTGGGAATTTAGAAACTAATGGCATGAGAATACTTGTATGTGGTTGTTGTGTTTTTTAGTCTTCAAGATTCTTACAAACTAGGGATCTGGATTCAAGGTAGCATCCTTGTGTTACGTCAACTACTTTTGGTGCTATTTGACAATTATCTACACTGGGGATTGCATGATTTCCTACTTTGGTGCTATGGGACATGATTTTTAGTATCGTATGTAGAGTAGACTGGTGGAAATCTTGGTGTGAATGATAGTTTTTTTAATAATTGGGCTAGGAAAGTCTATATCACTCAATACCACCTACATGAGTTGGAATTACAACGAACTATGATGAGAACAAATTTTCAGTAAGTAAACTGGGCACACACAATGACACAACATATACAAAATAAAAGCGCAATGACTCATATTGACCATAGATGCAATTATATTGTAATGCTTCTTTTTAACCCATAATCAAATGAACAACTTTTGCCCAAAAATTAGGTTTATTCTAGGGCAATAGAAAACACATATATATGGAGTCAGAAATTGCTCGTCAAAGATCAAATCCATATGCAAAGTGAAAGTGGGAATGCTTGACCTATAGGAAAACTAGGGTCCATACTCGAGCACTAATATGTCACACTAAAAGTGCGACTCTTGCATTTCCCTGGTACCGTACTAGAGAAGAGACACCTTTAGAAAATGATCCCCTAAAATGTATATACCACCCAATGAGTAGCCAAATATCATAGATGCTCCATTTAAATTGGCCCGGAACACAAATATGGCCTTAGGCTAACCGTTTTAGACACATTAAAAAATTCTTATCATATGGACATATCAAAATACTATCGGAGTTTTTAAAATAATTGCATGCCAATGGAGTGCAAACGAATTCAAGTACACAAAATTTGTCACAAGGGATGCCACAAATTAACATGTTTGCACTTTCAGATCAAAACAACACATATCTAGCACAACATATATCCATATTATTCTATAATTTCCAAGCATATACGAATCAACTTATGCTCTTAACAATATAAATAAAACTGTATATTTTAATTTATTAATTCTTAAATCTTATTCATGTGTTTTTCATAAATTATATTCTGTTTGCTTATGTTCTAAAATTGTAGCAAAAAAGAATCAAATTTATGTTCTAAAAGTCCCTATACACATATAGGTCATCCCTAAATAAAATTTAAGGTATTTGTTTGAGTCCAAAATTCTAAGTTGATATGAGTACGTCTTAATTAAAGATTTATCTGAGTAGCATGAAAATCAGTTTCAATGTGAAATTTATTGGAGTATAATTAGACACATATAGATTAGTTCAAAAATTTTCAGATCCAAATCATTATTCAGGTTCAAAACCTGCTTTGAAAACAATTTATGAAACTTGTCAATACGTTTCCTGGTCAGAGCCCCCCTTATTGAAAAATATCCCAAATTTTCTACAATAATCGTTAAATTTTTGTAGATGACTAATAACACATACATAGATTTTGTATTCAATTAAATTTTTTAAAGATTATATAAGTTTAGGTGTCTTTAAAAATACAACATGGGTGTATTCAATAAAATTGAATTTAAAGGATTTTAAAAACTTATGAATTTTGATGAACATTTTAGATAAATTATACGTAAGAAAATCTCAACTCATTTTTCCTTCAACCCAAGAAATTTCTAAGGATTCATAAGAACTTTTATTTTTATTACTTTTCTCAACAATATTATCTATTATTGTTTCAACTATTGTCAATATTAATTCATAATTGTTTATGAACTAAAATCTATTAGAATTCACATGACTTAAGCAAAATTTACAAGAATTTTTAAAAGTTCATAAAAATCTTTAAAATTTATCTGTTTATTTAAGTTTATTAAAATCTTAATTGAATGCACCTTCCTTAATAAGCAAATGTGAAACAAAAATAGCCCTTTTCAAGCTACTTGATAGAGATGACTGGACAATCTTTATGAGTTTTTGGTTAATGAGAAAAATATGATTTAGGTTTAACAATAGTAGGTCGACGAAATGACATATGTTCTATGTGGGCACATGAAGGGCATGGACTCAAGCACCGTCCAATGTAGAAAAGGGTGTTCTTGGCACAGGATGGAATGACAATCATTTTTGAACAGTGAGGACAGTCTCATAGAATACCCTTGGATGGGAGTGGGAGAGTCTGAATTAGACTCGAATTTTGGCAAGTTCACATTGACCTGTTATACTCTTGTCAAGCTCGTTTGAACACCTTTTCAGTTTCTTACTCCACATCCACTGAAATAGTTCACTTATTTTACACATTTGATCTGGAGTTCTGAACAATTATTTATCCCAAATTTTACACATGACCTTACAGCTTTTAACAAAAATTGTACACGACTTGTGAGAGCGTTTATGAGAAACATAAGGCACAGACACAATAGCTAAAACTTAAACCATTAGAATGAAATGGACACTTGTGATGGAGAGGCAGAAACTTTTTGATTAAAATAATTTTATTTTAGACTAAATTTGAATCTGTCAATCATTTTTCATTCATAACCATTCGTTTCCCAACATACATGATCAGTTTTTGTATGTTTTATATTTTGCTAAAACCATAACATTGATTAAGAAAAGCCTCTTTTTATTTATTTATTTAAGTTTGTTATGGGTTTCAAAGAGAAGAAAGCCTTAGTGAATGACAGTTTGGGCTGGATGGTGGTGGTGGTGGTACAATACTTTGGCAGTGGGAAAAAAGGACACTTATTATTTTTGCCCTTATTTGTTTTAAAGAAATCAAATAAGAAAGAAATGGGAGGTTAAGTGGGATTAGGGATGTCAAATAAGATGCTCAATTCATTTGAAGTTAGCTCATTGAGCTCATAAGCTAAAAAACTCAACTCACGTGCTTAAATGAGCAGTTCAATTGAGTCATGAGCAGCTCACTAGTTCATTTGACAAAAACATGTTGAATTAAAAAGTTAACAAATAAGAAAAAAATGAAGAAATTGTCAAAATGTAATTATTAATTACTGCTACAAAATTGACAAAAATATTATTATTAGTCAAAATAAGAAATATAAAAAGTAAAAATTGATTTTTCTTTAAATAAAAGAAGATGAAATTAAATTTATAATAGAATGTTCCAATAAATGTAAAATTTTAAGACAAATAGTAACTTAAAAAACATACCCAACATAATTGAAGTTAAAAAAATGATCATTAACATAGTTTTAAAATTTAAATTGTATGACAATATTAAAAAGTCTATTTTGTGTTTTCTATTGAATATTTTTAAAATATAAATTGTACTTGTTCACAAAATATTATAATTCGTTCAATATATCATTAGAGATCTATAGAAGTTTAGTTTTTAAAAAAATTTACGGTTTATGATTTGGAGTTTTCTATAAAAGATTATGCTCATTTTACTATGGATTGTTAAGATTCATTAGAACATTTTTGACTCATTTTTGAAATATAAATTTTACTAATTTTCAAAATAGTTTAAATCATTTCATATATCATTAGAAAGTTTTCATAAATCTAGTTTCTAATAAATTTTATGGTTTTTAATTTCGAGTTTTCTATAAAAAAAATTATTCTCATTTACTAAAATTTGTTCAAATTCAATAGAACATTTTTGACTCATTTTTAAAATATAAATTATATTAATTCACAAAATATTATGAATCATTTCGTGTACCATTAGAAAGTTTCAGATGACTAATTTCTAGGAAATTTTACTTTATAATTTTGAGTTTTTTATAGAAAGTTATGCCTCCATATACCATTAGAATTCATTTCATTTATCATTGAATAATTTTTGAAATATAATTAATACTTATTTAAAAAAATATGATTAATTTCATATGCCATTAAAAAACTCTATATTTCAAGTTTCTAGAAAATTTTTGCGGTTGGTGATTTTAAGCTTTGCATAGAAAGTTATGCTCATTTTATTTTATGGTTGGTGATTTTAAGTTTTGCATAGAAAATTATGCTCATTTTATTTTAAAGTTTATTATTTTAAGTTTTACATATAAAGTTATGCTCATTTTATTTGAGATTATTCATATTTAAAACATGTTATGTTATTAAAAAAATCTTTAAAATATTGTTAAAAAAAAAACTTAGGTTAATAAAAAAAAACTCATTTTATATTATTTAAAAAAAAGAATAAGCTCATATCATATCATGTTGGTAAAAAATCATATACTTAGAGCTACAACTTGTTTAGGTTGAACTGAGCTCGAGCTTGAGCGAGCTGAGTTTGAGCTTGAATGAGCTGAGCCAGCCCAACTCATTTCACACCTCTAAGTGGGACATTAGACAACTGGTATTGATAAAGAGAAAGGATGGAACAATGGTCTGCTATGACACGAACTAATGTAGGAAAGGAGTGAAGTTGAATACTTCAAAAATATTTTAAGCTTTTCTAATTGTGATATTTACTTCAGAAACATGAATGCTCCTTAGTTTCCATGCACCAGAACATAATACATCCAAGAAAAAATCTTTTACTTTGTTATGAGGCAATACATTTAGTGATTGAGGCACTTTTGGTAAAATAATCGGGATCGGTCCTGCATTGGTGCCCTTGTTCTTCTAATGGTACTCGAAATATCCCATGTTATTAATTTGGTGCGATTTGGTACCCACAACAAATAGTTTCCTATTAGTCCAAATTAAACAAAAAGCCCATTTAATTTGTGAATTTTAATCAAGTAACCATCAAAAGTTAAATGTCTTAAATTTTTTAATAGAACTTTGGCCAAAAAAGCTGTTAAGAACACAACAAAGGAACTAAAATTGCACCAAATTATTAATGTGGGAACTACATTGAGAAAAATCAATAATATGGGAACCAATGGGGTATCAGTATAAGAATAAGGGTATTAATAAAGTACTAAAACTAATTTTTTCATACTGAAAATGATTAAAAAGTCGACCAATGTCTTTGTTTAATTGGTCATGTGACTATGACTTGCAAAATCTCCAAATTAAATGTTCATTTTTGACAAATTGGGAACTTTTTGTTGAATATATGTACCAAATTCACCAAAGCAATAATATGAGATATTTGGGGTACCAGTAGAAAAATTAGGGTAGCACTAGAGGACCGACCCCCATATTATCTACTAATAGTTTTGAGACAATGATAGTGGGAGATATATCAAAGTGTTTGAAACAATCATCTTTGTGAAGATTCCATAAAATTAGGAAAAACTAAAATCTAAAATATTCAAAATATTTAAGATTTTACAGCTGTTATAACTGTAAATATTTAGTCAATATTGTTATTCTTTTATTTATTTTATTTTATTTAGATATTTTAGATTTTATATAGCTCCTATTTGAAGGACCTTGTTTTATGTAAATTAATTATTCGAGATTAAATGAAATATCTATCTCACACATAGTATTAGAGCCTTACGCTCATCAATAATCAATAATGGAAGAAAACTTTGACCAATTCCATCCCTCTGATCGCACAGAGGAGACAATAGCGTTTCCAAATGGAACAGAATCTGGTGGCACCGAAACCTCCCCTCTCCAATTCACAATTGAAAAATTCAATGGGAGAAATTACTGAGAATGGATTCAGTCAATTAAATTCATTCTTCGGGGAAAAAGAGAAATGGGTTACCTCATAGGAAAAGCAAAGCAACCTACGAACGCCCTTAGTATTCAGAAGTGGGAAGCTGAAAACTCCATAATCATTTTGTGGCTAGTTCATTCTATGCTACCTTCGATTAGGAAGACGTATTTATTTCTTCCCATAGCTAAGGACATTTGGTCTGCTGTCAAAGAAACATACTCCGATAGTAAAAATGCATCTCGTTTATTTGAGATTAAAACCTAGCTCTGGAATATGAAACAAGGCAATACGAGTGTCACGGATTATTACACAAAAATGTTGGAATTATGGCAAGAATTGGACTTAAATATAGAAGAAGAATGGGTGAGCAGTTCGGATAGCATTAAATACCAAGCAAAACTCGAAGGTGAACGCGTGTTTGAATTCTTGGTCGGACTAAATCAAGAGTTTGATGATGCATGGAGTCGGGTATTGAGCCAAAATCCATTACCGAACATAAGGTAAGCATTTTCTGAAATCAAAAGAGAAGAAAGGAGGCGTGAGGTAATGCAAGGTGTGGCGGGTGGATTGACCGGTGGGAGCCCAATGTCTGTCGGACTGAGAACGGCACAAGGGGATTGGGATTCCAACGTTTACTATGGCGTCGGCGCAGCTGGAATAGGGAAACCTAGAGGAGGTACCCGAGTGAACTGCTCGAATCAAGGTGATGGTGTTAGTGATATACGCTGGGCTTATGGGCCTAGTGGAGCAACAGGGCCGACAACATATGAGCCAAATCTGACCGAGTTTCACACGGGCCGTGGACCTCCAAGATTTAATTCTTTCAACCCAATAAATGAAAGTGGGTCACAAGGGTTGTTATCTCGAGGAGCCCAAAATAATTATGGACAGAAAAAACGACTGTGGTGCGATCACTGCCGAAAATTGGGCCACACAAGATTTGTGTTGGGAATTGTATGGAAAGGCCGTAGATTGGAAACTTCGACAAAATTTTAAAAATCGAGGTTATCAAGTTTCAACCTCTCAGAATGATTCCTTCAATCCTGAGCAGATGGAGCTATTATACAAAATGTTCTAAAAAATTCAAACATCTGGTCAGTCCTCTCATGTTCTGGTGCATTGGTTCATAAAGGTAATTATTTGACTACTTTAAATACAACATCTGAAAATGCTCATTGGATTATTGACTCTGGTGTGTCAGACCACATGATTGGTAATCACCAGCTTTTTTCGTCTTATACTCCATGTGCTGGAAACTGAAAGTTAAAATTGCTGATGGTACTCTTTCACCAATTGCAGGAAAAGGGAGAAAATTTATGATACTATTATTCTTGAATCCATTCTGCATGTCCCGAAATTATCGTGTAATTTAATGTCTGTTAGTAAATTAACAGCCCACACAAATTGCTCTACTAATTTTACCTTTTTTTGTGTGTATTTTAGGTCTATTATCGGAGAAGACGATTGACAGTGCTAGAGAACATAAAGGACTAATATTTTGAGCTGGCTACTACGAATAAACGTTATCAAATTATCAATTGTAACTCTTTATCTATTTCTAGGAATAATGAGTTAATACTATGGCATCGTAGAATGGGCCATCCTAGCTTTCAATATTTAAGGCAAATGTTTACTTTTATTTCAAATAAAGATTTACTAGAGTTGCAGTGTGAAATTTGTGAACTTACTAAGCATCATCGCACTTTATTTCCAAAATCTAAATACATGCCCTCAAAATCATTTTCCATAATTCATAGCGATTTATGAGGATTATCTCAGTCACCTAATCGTACTCATACTAAAATGATTTATCACATTTATTGATGATCTTACACATGTTTGTTGGGTATATTTATTAAAAGATAAAATCGATGTTTACAATGTATTTATCAATTTTAACTCAATGATTAAAACACAATTACAAACCCAAATTTAGATCCTACGTACTAATAATGGTACTGAATATATTAACCAAACTCTCAAAAATTACCTACAAAGTAATAGTATTCTTCACCAGACTTCATGTGTATATACCCCACAACAGAATGAGATTGTTGAATGAAAAAATTGGCATCTCCTAGAAGTTGCTAGAGCACTCATGTTTACCACAAATATGCCGAAAATGTTCTAAGGTGATGTCATCTTTACATTTGCCTTCTTGATAAATAAAATGCCTAGTCTTGTCTTATCCTTCAAAACACATGTCCAAACACTTCAGAACAGTTTTCCCATCTCTCGTCTCATCTCTGATATTCTACTCATAGTATTTGGATGCACTGTCTTTGTCCACATTTATCCATACGGTTGAGAAAAATTAGACCCTTGTGCGCTTAAGTGTGTATTTATTGGGTACTCCCCAACTTAAAAAGGATATCGATGTTATGATCCCACTACCAGGTCCGTATATACTAGTCATGATGTGACATTCTTTGAATCAATGCCTTACTATTTATCCAAAACTTCTCTTCAGGAGGAGAATATGGGTAAAGATCAGTTTTGTTCATTTGACTTGTCATTTTTCAAATCTAGTAGTCCTGAACCCATTACATCTTTCCTTCTCGAACCTAGTTCACCTCTCCGTTCTACTATGTCATATATGGTAGTTGATTTAAACATAGAAAATGATGTAGACACACAAACAGGTAAAGAGTTACTTGTTTATTCAAGGAAACCAAAATCAAGGTACGAAGGAAAATTTGTGTTCGATGCACTACAAGACTCAGACCCAGTGATGGATCCAATAATTCTTGAACCTTCAAATGATTCAAGTAACTCTAATTCTAATGATGACTTTCTCATTGCTCTCAAAAAATAGAGGCGAACATGCACCTTCCATCCTATATCAAAATTTGTGTCCTATAAAATTGTCTCCCAAATTCTATGATTTTACTACTAATTTAGACAAGGCAAAAATTTCAAAAGATATTGACGAAGCTTAAGAGATACTTGAGTGAAGGGAAACAGTAATGAAAGAATTACGGGTCCTAGAAAAAAATGGAACGTAGGATATAGTAGACTTGCCAAAAAGAAAAAAACTAGTTGGGTGTAAATGGGTATTTATTATAAAATACAAAGTAGACAATACGATTGATAGATACAAAGCCCGTCTAGTAGCGAAGGAATTTACTCAGGCATATGGGATTGATTATACAGAAACTTTTGCTCCATTATTCGAGTTCTACTCTCATTAGCAGTGACTTGGACTAGACTCTTCAGCAGTTGGACATCAAAAATGCATTTCTTAATGGGGTATTAGACAAAGATATCTTTATGATCTTGCTACTTGGTTTTTGTGAGAAAGACAAACAAAATATGGTGTGTAAACTAGGAAAATTCCTCTACAGACTCAAACAATCACCAAGAGCTTGGTTTGATAGGTTTGCAAAAGTTTTACAGAACCAAGAGTGTCAACAAGGACAGTTAGATCATACAATGTTCTTTCGGCATTCTAAAAATGGATTGAAAACTATCTTGATTGTGTACGTCGATGATATAATACTTACAGGGAATGACACAATTGAAATAGAAAGGTTGAAGAAGGTCGTATCCACTGAGTTTGAAGTAAGGGACTTGGACCAAATGCGGTATTTTCTATGAATGAAAATTGCTCGATCTCATAAAAAGTTATAAGTGTCTCACAAAGGAAATATATTTTTGGCTTACTAAATGAAACATGTATGCTTGGAAGCAAACTAGTTGATACCCCAGTTGAGATCGGTAAACAAATTGGGAGTGATGACAAACCAGTAGAAATAGAGAGATATTAGAAATTGGTAGGAAAATTAGTTTACTTGTCACATACAAGACCAGATATTGCATTTGCTGTTAGCATATGCATTCTTCGAAGGAAGTCCATTTAGAAGCTGTGTATCGAATTCTTAGATACCTTAAAGGCTCTCCAGGAAGGGGACTTTTTTAAGAAAAGTAGAGGTTTTTTCAGATGCTGACTGGGTAGGCTCAATTGAAGACAAAAAATCTACTATTAGATATTGTACATTTATTTGGGATAATTTAGTAACATGGAGGAGCAAAAAACAAAATGTAGTGGGTTGGAGTAGTGCAGAAGCAGAGTTTCGAACAGTTGCACAAGCAATGTGTGAAGGTTTGTGGTTAAAGAAACTTCTAGAAGAATTACAAGTTGAAACAGAAACTTCACTTAGGATATATTGCGACAACAAGGAAGCTATTAACATCTCTCTCAACCTAATTCAGCATGATCGAATAAAATATATGGAGGTCAACAGACACTTTATAAAAGAAAAGAGTGAAAGTGACGTTATATGCATGACCTATATCTCGATCCAAGAACAAACTGTTGACATTCTCATCAAAGGACTTCTGAGAAAGTTTTGTTAAATTCAGAAGCAAGTTGGACTTGATCTAACATCTATGATCCAACTTGAGGGGGAGTGAAGATTTCATAAAATCAGAACATACTAAAATCTAAACTATTCAAAATATTTTAGATTTTACGGCTGTTATAACTGTAAATATTTAGTCAATATTGTTATTCTTTATTTATTTTATTTTCTTTAGATATTCTAGATTGACCTTGTTTTAAGTAAATTAATTATTCAAGATTAAATGAAATAACTATCTCACACAAGCTTCATTGTTTTGACTGTTAAAGTATATAATAAGGCAATCGAATGCTAGGTTTGAGTAACATGTCTTATCCCTTCAATCCGCCTGGTAGCAGCTTGATGTATTTGCAAACATGAATTTAATCTCTCTATTTTTGAAGCTCAACAGACAGAAAGATTGATTTTGTCATGTTCTTGGCATGCAAAAACTCGTTTTTCACGAATATATTTAAACACAGTTATAATTTTGTCTGTTTGATGATATTGTGTGGTTAATTGTTTTACATTTATCATTTTGCTTTGTTTTATGGAGTTTCTTCTTAATTGCTGTCTCTTAGCTATTCCTGTATCAACTGATAAGCTTCAAAAATGATGTTTTTATAAATTGCAGAGGTGTGGATTCCTTGATGCTATCTAGTGCTTTCTGTGACAACTGCTTGAAGACAGTTTCTCAAATGGTACACATGTAAAAAACTCTCATTTCTTTTTATCTTCTTTTTCTCAGTTACTTAATGTCGGACAACATGAGGAATAAAGCTGCTTCTTAACTCTGATGTTCAGGTTTCTTGGAACATAAATTTATCTTGAAAATCAGGATTTCCTGACATGGATTTTTTATGAGTTCTGTTCACTGTGCCAATTCTCTCGTAAAATAGAAAAATAATGGTCGTCTTTTGCACAATTGATATTGAGAGATTCCAAAGTTTCAGTTCAATACATAATGACAAGTGGAATTTTCAGTTATGTTTTAGTTGCCTTGATTAAAGCTCATAATTTACTATTATTGCGCTTTCCTTTATTTTTTATTTATTTGCATGACTGTGTTGTGTTGAGTGCTCCTATGTAAGGATTGATTTAGAAAATAAAATTAGAATTATCGGGTTTGCTTTTAGTGGACAAGATTCCTACTTTTTTCAATTATAGGTCGGAACCACACAAAACTTAAAGGAAAAAGTACTCATATGGTTCTTAAACTTATGTTTTTGAATACTTTAGTCTCTAAATTTTCATCTGATACACTTTCAAATGTAATTGTAAAAACAAAAAACTAAGTAAAACTAAAGATAAGTAATAGGGTTACTTACAAAATTATATTTAGATTAGAGGATTATTCCTAGCTGAAATAATATTCAATATTAACATCTGGATATTATCTTAAAGGTGTCAAATTGACTCGTGTACAACTTACCTAAAAATTGATGTAAGAATCTAACCAATCAAGAAGCACAAAAATTAACTGAAAATTCAAGTAGCAAAAAAACACATATTCACAGTTATATAAGAGTAATTTAATGGGTAGAAATAATTTGTTATACTCATTGGTTAAGAATCATCTTCTGGAATCCAGAATCTAGATCCTAACCCATAATATATAAATATATTACCATGATCAATGACCCCTTTTTATTAATAAGAAGCGTTATATCTTATTAAAATAAGTAATAATTACAAAAGTTCAAAGTTGACTAGTATTCTACTTAGTACATACTAAAATAAGCACCAAACGATATCAAATAATAGCTATGTGTCCTATCCAAAACAAAGCCCCAAACCTAGAATAAATTAGATTTTCAATTAAAATGTACGAGAAATTGAGAATAATCTTTCAATTTTAGAAACTGACTCCCAAGAAGACACAAAAATTTGCTATAGCAGAATTTCACTTATTTATCTCAATCTTTAAGACCCAAGGAATTACTCATCCCACAATTCTACTACTCCCTTGCTTTTGAAGTATTACTACTTCTTTCATACGTGTAAAAGGTTTTCTAAAATAAAGATTGACATGATGTTGGAGTAGCTCCTTGTACTCTCATATTCTTGTGCAATTTGGACAAAAAAAGATATGCAACTAGACAATGTAAAAATAAATGATTAAAATCTTTCAAGCTTGAAAAACACATACCAACGAGGAGAAAAGCAAAACTTGGAAAACTTAAGTTGAATTCAATCATTTGTGTTCACCTTTTTGAGACTAATCAACTACTTCAAAAACTAAACTTTTAGAATTAGGCAAGTGCACATTGATGCAAAGTGACATAAAACTTGTACATTATGATCATTTACAAGAAATTCAAAATAAGATTTACAAGAGAAACATTAAGGTGAACCCTTAGTTCCCATCCTTCTCTCATTCTATTGGTTCTTATGTTGACTCATTCAAACTCTGATATCAAGCTAAAATCTTCAACTTCCCATCCAAGTTTCTCTTAAACCTGAAATTCCATCATTTTGGTGAATGCAACCTGCTAGTAAGATATTCTTCTTGAAACATAAACTATAGAGCCTTGGATATCTTATCGAAAGAGAATCACCTTACAACCTAAGATCCTCCCAAAAATCAATTTATCTCTATTTCCTACTATATACATCAAGTGAAAAAGAAAACATTTGAGTCTTTTAAAAAATGCCATACAAATAATACAACACTTTTGGTGCAAATCATGAGTCGTGTTCCATCCATTCTCATTCAACTCGTTTATACTTTTTATGACATTATGTCAAAGAGAATCTTCCTCTAATGGCACTTCTAAAGTCACTTCCCTAATAAAGCTTTGTTTCTTTGGATAATGTTACCAATGCTTAGTCTCTTTTTTCTACAACCATTGATCAATCGCCCAAATGGCCAAGTGACTCTCCTTCCTTCCTCTTTGAAGTTCTTGCTATTTTCTCTTAATCTTTTTACAACTCTTACTGGTATTTTCAAAATGGATAAATAGTAAGTTGGAAGACTCGATAGTATTGAATTTATCAGTCAATCGTCCCCGTCTATAGAAAAATGCCCTTTTCCATCTTGCTAAGTTTTTTTTTAAGTCAATAAATAACTAGTGACCAAAAGTCTGCCACTCTTGGATTACCTCCAAGAGGTAAGCCCAAATATTTTATTAACAAGTCCCAACTTAACAACCCAACAAGTTTGCTAAAGCTATTAATACCAAGATGCAACATTTGGATAGATTTATCCTCAAGCCTAACGCAATAAAACGATTCAATCACATTAACAAAATTTACAAATTTCTCCTTGATTTTTGTAAAGAAAAGAAAATAGTATCATTCACAAATTAGAGACTTAAACGCTAATTGTGTTGAAATCACGGAGTTTTAGGGATTTTAATTTGTAAGTAATTAGGAAAATAATTAGGAGTTTTTGTATCTATTAGTTGTCTAGATCTGATTTTTTTGAGTATTAATTAGGAGATTTTGTTTTCTTTTATAGTGTAAAACTATTAGTGAACATTGTAATTATACAATGAAAATAAAAACATTATAATAATTTTTTAGTTCTTATTTTCTATATGGTATCAGAGCAGGTTCCTGATTAAGAGCCTAGCCATGTCGGATTTAACATCAAAAATCATCTCAGAAATCACCGCCCTTACCACCACAATTCCTACCAATTCTCTTGATACTTCATCTCTACAGATCACTGTAGAGAAATTCAATGGAAGGAATTATCGAGAATGGGCTCAGTCAGTTAGATTGATTATCGACGGGAAAGTTAAAAGGGTTACCTGACTGGTGAAATCACAAAGTTCGCTTCAACCTATGCCGGTGCAATACAACGGTGGAGTTCAGAGAATTCAACGGTGACTGCATGGCTCATAAACTCTATGTTACCAGCAATTGGAAAAACCTAATTGTTCTTAACAACAGCAAAGAATGTGTGGGAGGCTGTAAAAGAAACATATTCAGATGTTGAGGATTTTTCTCACATCTTTGAAAAATAAACCAAACTGTGGCAATTAAAACAAGGGGTCGTGATATGACCGACTACTACACAGAGATGCAATCCATATGGCAAGAGCTTGATTTGAGCTCACAAGAGGAGTGGGAGTGCGCCGGCGACAACACATGCTACCGGAAAAAAAATCGAAGTCGAAAGGACCCTCGAATTTTTGTTTGGGATTAGTCGCGAGCTAGATCAGGTCCATGGAAGGATACTCGGTCGATGTTTGTTACCCTCAGTTCAAGAGGTGTTTTTTGAGGTCCGGCAAGAGGAGAGTCAGCGACGAGTGATGCTGAGCGACCTCCTTTCTCTAGACGCAGGTCACGATCCACTTCACTCAGCGCTAGGTGTTGGCGCGAATGGAGGAGCTGGTGGGCTAAGTCCCTTTAATAGCCCAATTGGGCTTGGTGGGCCAAGAGAATTTAGAAAAATTGATGGGTCGAGAGATGGAAATGAGCCCACTAATGCAACCCACAGATAGATACAAAATGGACAGTTTTTTGAAAATGGGCCTTCAGCAAATTTTTCTAATGGGCCATAGGGCAATCGGGCAGGAAATGGCCCACAACAAAAAGACCTTTTTGTAATCATTATCATAAGCTCGGACATTTAAAAGATACATGTTGGAAAATTTATGAGAAATTGGCTGATTGGAAACCAAGAAAAATAGAACTCAAAGTTATCAAGTAATGACTGATCAATAGAAACCCCAATACAACTCAACCTCAGGGGGGCATTTAATCCAAAACAGCTGGACCAAATTTACAAAATATTTTCCAATATGCATAATTCTAGTCAGCATCCTCTTTAGCCTCAATAGCCTATAAAGGTAATTATCCAAGTGCCTTAATCACTACTTCACGATTCCAAAAATCTTGGATCATTGATTCTGGTGCGTCTAATTACATGATTAATTTCTATCACTTATTTACCTCTTACTCACTTTGTGCTGGTAATTTGAAAGTTAAAATAGCAGATGAAATTCTCTCAATTATTGCTGGCAAAGGGAGTATCCAAAAGACGATTGGCAGTGCTAAAAATATGAAGGGCTTTATTATTTTAATAAGACCAATGTGAGTGAAAAACTTCAAATTGTAATTAGTGATTCTGCATCTATTTTTAGGAATAGTGAACTTATGTTATGGCATTATAGAATGGGTCATCCAAATTTTCAATATTTGAAGTATTTATTGCCTTCTATGTTTTCAAATAAAGAAATTAATTTTCAGTGTGAACTTGCAAAATGCAAACGTCATTCCCTCTCAAATGTCCAATATAAGCCATCCAAATCTTTCAGCTTAATTCACAGTGATGTTTGGGGACTCTTGTATTCTCCTACCCGTACTCACTCTAAATGTCACATTTATTGACGATCATACTAGAGTCTGTTGGATTTATCTGTTTAAAGAAAAAATTGAAGTTCGTAATATTTTCATTCATTTCCACCTAATGGTACAAACACAATTTCAATCACAAATCCAAAATCCAAATTCTTAGAACAGATAATGGCTCTGAGTATTTAGACTACACCTTATGCTATTATTTACAAGAAAATGGGATAGTGCATCAAAGCTCTTATGTCTTCACACCTCAACAAAACAGGTTGACTGAACGAAAAAACAGACACCTTCTTGAAGTAACAAGACCTTTAATGTTCACTAAAAATATGCCAAAAGAATTTTAGGGGATGCAGTTTTAACTGCAACTTATCTTATCAACAGGATGCCAAGTTGTATCCTTTTCTTCGAAACACCCATTCAAAAGTTTCAAAATTGTTTTTCCACATTAGATGTATTTGTTCACATTTATCCATATAATAAATCCAAGTTAGATCCTAAAGCAACCAAGTGTGTTTTTGTTGGGTATTCTCTTACTCAAAAGGGATACAAATGTTATAATCCTTCTACAAAAAGGATAATTGTTAGTCGAGATGTTACTTTTTTCGAAGATACATCTTATTACCAACAACCCTTTCTTCAGGGGGAGAAAATGAGTGAACAAAGCTTCGTTGGTAAGTACTTGGATCTTAATGATTTGAGTTTTAACCCTCCCAAAATCATCACAAACAGTGAACCCTGTTCAAAACTCATGAACAATGAACAACCTACCATCCCTTCTAATTCTATTTTGCCATCAATAGAGGAAAACTTACACCAAGAAAGAAATATAGAAAGAACAAAAAACAAAGAGGTGATTATTTACTCACAGAGGTCTAAGCTAAAAGATAAGGAATATTTCACACTTGATGCACCAAAAGAGTCAGAACCTTTGATAGATCCAAATACTCAAAAAGAAATTTCCACACCAGGTAACTCTGATTCCCATATGTCTTGTGATTTTCTCATTGCTCTGAGAAAATCAACTCGGTCTTGTACATTTATCCCATTTTTAAATTTATTTCTTTTAATATTCTGTCTACTAGATTTCGTACTTTCACCTCTGTACTTGACAGAATAAAAATTTCAAAAAATATTCATGAAGCTAGAATTTTAGAGTGAAAATATGCTGTTATGGAAGAGATAAAAGCATTAGAAAAGAATGAAACTTGGGATGTAATAGAACGAGCGAAAGAAAAGATACCAATTGGCTGTAAATGGATATTCACGATAACATACAAAGCTGATGGGATAGTAGAGCGGTACAAGGCCCGTCTGGTTGCAAATGGGTTTACAAAAACCTATGGAATCGACTACACAGAAACATTTATACTAGTTGCGAAACTAAACATTGTAAGGGTGCTCCTATCACTAGCAGCATGTCTTGATTGGCCTCTCCAACAACTGGATATAAAAAAATGCCTTCCTAAATGGAGTACTAGAAGAAGAAGTCTTTATGACCATGTCACTAGGATTCGATCAAAATGCTAACATAGTGTGCAAATTAAAAAGTCATTGTATGGTCTTAAACAGTTACCAAAAGCATGGTTTGATAGGTTTGTAAGAGTAGTACGAAAACAAGGGTATCAACAGGGACAATCTAATCATACATTATTTTTCAGACAGTGGAGATGGGAGGAAGGCAATTTTAATTCTATACATTGATGATATAATTATGACTGGAGACGATTTAGAGGAAATTGAGAAACTAAAAAGGAACTTGGCAACCGAATTCGAAATCAATGACCTAGGACAAATAAGATACTTAGGAATGGAAGTTGCAAGATCAAAAAAGGGAATTAGTGTTTCTCAGCTACGTATGTCCTTGATCTCTTCACTGAGACAGGCATGCTTGGATGCAAACCGAGTGAGTTGAAATGGGAAATAACTCTAAAGATTTAGGAACGTTAGTTGACAAAGAAATATATCAGAGACTAATAGAAAAGTTGATATATTTGTCCCATATTAGGCCTGACATTGCTTTTGCAATTAGTCAACACATGCATCTTCTAAAAGAAGCTCATCTTGTAGCAGTATACAAAATCCTCAAATATCTCAAAGGATCACCGTACAAGGGTTTGTTCTTAAAAAAAATGAAGTCAAAGATATAAAAAAATTTTACTGATGTTGATTGGACTAGTTCTATAGAAGATAGATGGTTCACTATAGGATATTGTACCTTTGTCTTTGAAAATTTAGTAACTTGGACAAGTAAAAAAAACAGAATGTTGTCGCCAAAAGGAGTGTGTTGCTCAAGGAATGTGTGAGGCATTATGGCTAAGAAAATTGTTGATGGAACTTCAAACTTCTGTTAAGTCACCAATCAAACTTTATTATGATAATAAAGCAGCAATCAACATTTCCCTTAATCCAGTTCACCATGATAGGACAAAACATGTAGGAGTCAATAGGTACTTCATCAAAAAAAAGGTCGAAAGTAGAACTATTTGCATGATTTATGTTTTAACAAAAGAGCAAATTGTAGATATCTTTACTAAAGGACTTTCTCGCCAAAGTTTTGATGATTTCACTTTCAAGTTGGATATGATTAACATTTATGATCCAACATAAGGGAGAGTGTTGAAATCACAAAATTTTAGGGATTTTAATTTGTAAGTAATTAGGAACATAACTAGGAGCTTTTGTATCTATTAACTGTCCAAGTCTGATTTTATTTTTTGTATTAATTAGGAGATTTTGTTTATTTTTATAGTGTTTTAGTTTTACTATAAAACTGTTAGTGAACATTATAATTATACAATGAAAATAAAAACATTACAATAATTTTTCAGTTATTTTTTATAAATTGTTCCTATGCTATTACATTCTATTAAGTGATACCTCTTTGCTACTTCTCTCAATCCGCTCAATCTATCAACTACCAAAACAAATAGAAAAGTCGTTGAATCCATCAACTACCAACACAAATAAAAAGTCGAAGATGAGTCTCATTGCCTTAAGTCTCTTAAATTCCCAAAGAGTCATCTTGGTCTTTCATTAATAATTATCGAAAAGTTCATAGAATTCAATCCACATTCTTTATCTTTTTCCAAACCTTTTCTCTTTCAATATGAAATCTAAAAAGTCACAATCAACACGATAATATGCTTCTTCATAGTCAAGCTTGGAAATCAAAGTTCATTATTCCTTGTATATTCCTCAACAACATCTTAGCTATTAAGACATCTAATGTTTGTCTACATTTTACAAAAGTTTTATATTCATATGAAATAGTAGACTCATGTACATCTTTAAGCCTAGAGATAAAACCGTGGCAATAATATTGTATAAACCGATAACCAAGCTTATTGGCCTAAAGTTTGTGAATGTCAAGGCACTATTTTTTTTTTTTAAATTAAGCGAAAAGAAAGTAACATTAGTTAAAAACTATGTCATCATGAAAGAATTCACAAAACATCTCCAAAAACTATCTTTTAACTGTCTCATAACACTTAAAAAAAAAAAAAAAAGAACCAAAGCTGAACCCATTTGGACTGGGATCCTTATCTTCTGATCACTCAAAAATTACTTTTTTAATTTCTTTTCTTCAAAGAGCCTTTCCAACGAGCTCGCCCTTCTCAAAAGAATGCAATTCAATCCAAGCCATGAATTTGTTGTCTTTGCCCATTACACTTGCATCTTCCTAACGAAGCTTCACCTAATTTATTTTTGTCTTTATTGTACCTGACTGAATATTTGCTTGTAACTCTCTCAATCTTTTCTTCTCACTCAATCTTTTATTCAACTACTCCTCCTTGCTTGAACCAACGTTAACTCTATTTTCCTGCCAAAACCCTCGAGTCCTTTTCATTTGATACAAACAATCGTTCTTGTAAATTAGAAATTTGTAGGGGCTTTTTTTCCCGCTTTTTAACTCTTTGGTTTCTCAATTCAGTTGACACTTTAAAATACCTTGATATTGTCTACAGATATTGAAGTGAACTACAAAAAAGAACTAGCATAAATGTAAGAGATATAAAATGTGCTGAACATTACTCTTAATCAATATCTTGATGAATAAACTATTACAATAGATCACCAAAAGAAATCAGAAAATGGCTTATTTTGTTCCTTAACTGAATTTTTTTTGTAACGATGCAGAATTGGTATTGCATTTACAATACTGATAATAATTATTTTAGGCCCAAAAGCTGTCTTGGTAAACTGTAACTAGTAGCCCAAATCTTTGTCTCTTAAGCAATATGCCAGAAATTATTGTTCATGTGAGCGAAAATTTGATCATTATCAGACAAACCTTCGTAAAATTTGAAAAAGGAAAAAAAAAAAACGAAAGAGGAGAAATATTACATTGTTAAGTGTACGCAACAATTTTCATTTTTTCTTTTCCTCCATTCATTTAAAGGGGATTTGATATTTTACATATCGTCTTAAAGGAAACAGCAAACGCATATGAAGTACCACATGATAAATAAGAGCACCATTATATATTACATCATATGAGATTCAATATATATGGACTTTTCCAATAATAATATCTCTAATTTTAGTTGTCATTCTTTAAAAATCAATTATCTCATGGTAGGTTAGTGTGAGAGTGTTTGTATTAAGCTTAGTCTTTGTGTGATGAGCTAGTCAAGTATTTAGAAACTTAGAAAAGTTGTTAAGAGTTGTTTTAGCTATGAACCACCAAGAGGTGTTAGGCCACTTTATATAAGCCGTAAACAACAACAGTTATGAAATCATTCTACACTTTTCTTCATTCCTTTCATTATGTAGAGAGTTTGTCCAAAATTGTACCTGAAGCAACATAAGTAGAAATAACGTGTTAGCTTTCTTCTATATTCAGTGTTAAAACAACACACTGTTGACTAGAGTCTTCTAAAGTGGTAGTTTAGAAACATACATAAGATTCATCAAACTCATCCGATTGATCTTTCACGCTACATTTAACTAAATCTGGTAAATCTTTACAATGATACCATTTTCCTTCACCTGTTCTACGGAATACATTTCTTGTTAATTAAGATTTCATCTTAATTATTAGAAAATCTGAAGATATTAATAAGATCTGCAACAAAACTTGTTTATTTAAATTTTTGTTGTTGCTAAATGCATATGAAACTTCCATATGTGACCATGGACGGATCTAGGGGTCAGGGTGGGAGCTATGACCATCCCTACCCCTATGAAAACTCTGTATTTAGTATCTACCACTAGTTCATAATATGATATGTTGTAAATATACATACAAAAATGAATAAATTTGTTATTTGGCACCCTCTAATTAATTTTTTTAGTTCCATCTCAGTTGTGACCAATTGTATGAATAGTGTTTGCTAAGAAAATCACCACAATATATTTAAATGGGCTCTGAGTAGTCAGATTAAGGGAACTGCTACTAATCTAGCTCAACTAGTGATTGACGTGTTAGAATCACTCTACCAGTTATTTTGAATAGCTAGTGGGTGTATATGTTAAAGTGGATTGTATAGATTGAAAAAAAAAAAAAAAAAAAGGCCTCAAATAATATTTTTAAAATTTGTAATAATAAAAAGAACATTTCAATAATATTAAACGGATTGAAAAAAAAATTTTAAATGGGGTCTAATTAGTAGAAGTTTAATTGGTCGGAGTTCAACTTAAATGATATCTACTAATCGGCGTTTAATATGGAATATTTGGGATAATCTTTCAATATGTAGTAAAAGGATATGAGCTAAATATAAAAGGTATTAATTTTATAATTATAAATTTTAAATGGTGTTATCAATGTGGTTTCCTATAAATAAATAAGAAAAACTGACTGATTCTGTTTGCACTGATTTGTTATTTAATTTTGTCAAGGTTTCCCTTAGAGAAAAAATTGTTCAAACTAAAAGTCATGCTACAAATTATTGGCAACTAGTATTAACTCTTATTAAAGGTGTTTATCATGTAATTTAACATATAAGTTTTGTTATAAAATTGTTGTACGGACAGATAATTGGGTTACTTTCTTTTCATAAATTACACTTATTTACACTTATTATCGGTTGTGTGAATATATTTTTTTTTTATCAATAAAAAAAAAAGGAGACTTTAGAAATATATATATATATATATATATATATATATTATAAAAGACACTTGAGTTTCATATGAATTCGAACGTAATTGGATTGTAGTTAAATGTGAAAAGCTTTTACTATAAAATGCCAAGAGGGTCTCTTCATAACATAGAAAAAACTCATATTTATTTTGGTCACGATATGATATAGTAATTATGATATAATATTAGTAGGAGTAATATAGAAAATAGAGTTATATTTTCAATTATAATATGCAAAAAAGCTAAAAGGGTTTTTGTGTTTTTTATTAGCTTATCACAACAGGGACAAATATAGTTTATTTATATATTTTTTAAATTAGGTTGTAGATTTTGAAAGATATATCACACATTCGATTTAACATCTATGATTTAGTTACTTTTTTTTTTTCGCGTGTTTCATTATGAGTGGTGGTGCTACTTTCTAGCTACCAGCCAACGTTTGTTTTTTTTTTGTTTATTTTCCCTCTTTTCTGCACATGTGTATGCTCATACTTGCATATTTCAAACTTGATGAATTCTATTGATGATTGTATGCTGCTGCTTATATACGCAGTCTTAAATACATTGAGTATTCTATTATAACAGAATATTGTAACACACTATATACATACTATAAATACATACAACTAGGCTATGCTACAATACATCCTATACTTACTAATACATACATCTATATCCAATACATATATGGGCTAGATAAATTGATAATGCCAAAAGTTGATTTAACTCACTGAATATTTATACCATCTTACATTTTCTTCAATTTCTAATTTTTTTTAGTAGTAAAAACTTCACATGAACTATACCTTATTGTTTTATTTCTCACAAAATTGGTGAAATTAACTGGAAGTTATAATTAAAATATGAAGAAAAAAAAAGTACCACACATCGGTCATGTTCTGTAAAATTAAAACAACTACTGATATTTATTAAACTCTACTTATCAAAATTTTAAGAAAAATTACTAAAAATAATAGTCATAAAATTTATAATAAAAAAATTAATATCTCAAAAATATTGAAAATTTAATATTAAACAGGTCTAAATTACAGACATTTAAAAAAAAATGATGTAAAAATATATGATTTTAATATAAAGAATATTATTTTTATTATTATAAGTTTTAAAAAATATTATTTTTATTGTTTTCTCAAATTTTAATAATAGTAATGCCAACTCCAAAATAAGTAGACTTTTGCACTAAACTTGCTAAGAGGCACTAAAACATTACACTATTTAAAAGAAAGGAACAGTGTAACGCCATATTGAGTGCATCACTGTTCATTGCACTTTTTTTAATTTTATCGACGATAATAATTAAAGATATAAAATATATAAAATATTGTTTTAATTTCTATTTTACTATAATTAATTATATATTTTTAAGTTTCATCTATAGTGCAAAAGAATAGTGTAGTATTTTTTAGTATGATATTTGATACAGTGAGTTAGAAATTATAAAAAGAATAAAAATTATATTATTTTAAAGTTTTGTCTTGAAGTTGGCCTAAAGAACACATATTATAGCACCTCCAAGAGAGATGATCCTTTTTGAAGTCATATTACATCATGCTGAAGACACAATTTGCTTATAAGAGCCATAAAGAAAGCAGTCAGATAAAACATGGATCACTCACCAAAATTCGGGCAATTTCTACTGTAAAAATTCAAACGTTTTACCTAATTCATAGCCTAGATGTTGAAAAAGTCAAGCTGGTGGGAACCCCTATTCAATTATTGTTCATTCCCTATACTACCAAGAATAATATTAAATTACTAACTCATAAATATTTTATCAATTTGATCTTTAATTTTGTCTCTGTGTTTTTTCATTCCCTCGTTCCACTAATTCTTTGTGGTTTTCGTGCAAGAAGATATAAAGTGACAATGGACAAAACAACATACACACAACCTTTCTTCCACTCCTTGGATTCTTGTGCATGCATGCAAGTGTTTTCCAATTCAAATGAAAAATTATTTATTACTTTTTAAATAGAATGATATGATATTTCAGGTCAAATATATATTTATTTAATGTAAATATTTATCTTATGTTACACTATAATTAGTACAAATATAAATTTATGTGTATTTTGTATATTTTTATCTATTAAATTAAATTATTATTAATATAATTGATTTAAAGTATATAAATCACTTTCTCTCTAATCAATCAATAGTCCTCTGGATCAAATATGAAGGCAGGTCAACTACAACATACTTTCTAGATCTTTGTTGCTGGTAATTTAGAATGTGTGTATATATTTAAAGTCTTTTTGTCAAAAACATAATGACAAAATTTTAGTCAATAATATTTATTATAACCCTTTTATGGGGAAAGTATATTTGATCATCAATAATTAATTAATTAATTTTATTTAGAAGAGAATGATTTGATTAAAATATGGAAATAAAGGAGTGATCTGGATCCAAAGCTAGCTAGAGAGAAGATATGGGACTAGAAGGAAGCTAAACAAAATACATGCCTTGATCTTAATGTCTCTTTCAATATTTACCTTTAAAATTAGGTAGAGCTAGCTTTCTTTAGGAATTATGGAAAGAAAAAAACAAAGGTGTGGAATTAACACAAAGATGATCTTCTTTTTTGACAAAGTTATGTCGATAGATTTCAAAGGGTTAAATTAAAGTCAATTGTCAGATTATTTAATTTTATCAACATGCATGAATGCTACATTATCTTTAATTAATATAAAATTAATTTAAAGCAGCTTTTTTTATACACTTGTTCATTAACTTCTATTTTTGATCCCCTAATCAATATATACTTAAATTAAACATGCGTTTAAAAATAAAATTCATTTGAACACACATTTAAAATTAGTTTCAATACTCCTAAACATTTCTTGAATGTATAACATGATTTATCATTATTTAAATAGTTATACATTGTCGGAATTGCTAGAACTATGAGGTTTTTTGTGTTTTTAAACACGTGTACAAAATGAAAAATATTTTTAATATGTGTTCAAAAATAATGAGGGATCAAAATAAAAATATCACTCGAATGAGATCACCTTATTCCCAAATATTAGGTTTATTTAATTTTTAGATCAATTGCATCATCATTCCACGGATGGAAGGAGAATGAATTTAGCAAATGCCAATTTGTAAAGCAAGAATCAAAGATGAAAAATGGTGCTTAATTCTTATGATTTTGTCTCTTATAAAAGAAAGTCATGCTAGGGTTTTAATATTAAATAATTATCTACTTTAATTTTGATTTAGTTCTCAAATTTAAATTTTGTTAAACATCGTGAGAAATTGAATATCTTAGTATATTGAACTACTTAAATTGCAAAAACTTACAAAAGAAGTTAATTTTATGTATTAGGATTAATACATAATATACGATTGGGCAAATAAAATATTTGGAGTTTGAGTCATGAATGTGTGTATTTGAGTTGTATTAAAAAAAAGAGTAGTATGACAATACCTATAAAATTTATAATAATAAAATTAATATCTTAATAATATTAAATATTTAATATTAAACGTATAATATTGAACAGGTTTAAATTACCACAATTTAATTTAAATGACGTTAAATTGAACAGACGTTAAAAAAAATATAAAAAATATTTTTCTAATTATTAAAATATATAATTTAAACATAAAAAATACATATCGAATATGTCTATGCGTACACAATGGACAATGATATATTTATATACATGTCTTAAATAGCGAGTGACTAAGCACTAAATCATTACAAAAAGGGAAAGATACCTAAAAAGTAAACCTAACCCTTTCTATAACGGGAGAAAAGAAAAACTAAAAATAAAACAAAATAAAAGAGAAGCTACAAAAAACTAATATTATTTTTTATTACAACAAAGGACAGAAATTAATTAATTTTTTTATTATTATTTATAGAGTAACAAAGACCTTATAGATTCGAATACATATGAAGCTTTGTTAGGTTCACATGGTCAAAAAAGAAGAAATGAAAAGAAAATTGAGGAAGCAATGTATAAGAATTTAGGCGTGTTTAAGAACAGGATTAAATCGGACAAGTCAAAAAAATTGGACCAATTTGAATAGTTATGTGAATTAATATTTCGGTTTGATTTATATATTTTCATACAGTTTCTCAAACGATCTAGTTTAATTTTTAAAAGTTTTTAATCATCTAAATTGGACTGGACTAAACCGTTATATATTATATATAAAAAAATCTTATTTTTAAAAATATATTATATTATTATTAATTTTAAAAAATAAAAAATATATAATATATTATTAAATATTATATTTAAACTTCTTTTTTTTTTTTTTTTTTTATAGTTTCAGCTATTTATCATACAGTTTACAGTTTTTGGTTGTGTGTAATTTATGATGATTTTATATTTTATAAATTTTATCAACTTAACTGTTAGTTTATGTGAGATGTTATATAATTTATATTTGTAACATATCTAAAGTAATTTGGTTAGATTTAGAGTTTTTTTTTATTTTGTTAATTTCAAGTTTTCAACATGATTTGGAAGAAAAAAATTTAAAATTTAAAAACCATAAAAAACCATTAATCAAATCGAATCGAATCGTTCGATTTTAATAATTTTATTAGACAAACGGTCTAATTCAGTTTAGTTTAAGTCATATAAACAGTCTAATTTGGTTTATCTTTTTTGCTAAAAACTGGATCGGATCTGGATCATGAATACCCCTAATAGCAATAGATGAAGATGACTTCATCAGTTCATCGTATACCGAATTTAGATGAAAATGTATGTGATAAACAATTTCAAGTCATCAAACTTCGGATTCATTCACACAACTATCTATAAACTATAAAAAATCTAACAATTGGACTGCAAATTTAATTTTTTTTAAATAATAATTACACACTCACACACACTTAAGCGCATGCATATCTATACAAATCTAAAGCCCATAAAAATCATGTCATTGTACTTAAAATCATTTTATCAAGTACACGTTTAAGTTTAATGATTTAAGTGCAACATATTAGTTTTGGGACCAAAATGTTAAATTTTTTAATTTAAAAACCCTTGTGTGAATTATTCCAAAGTTTAAGACTTTAAAAGCTATTTAGCCAAATTTTTGAAAATTATTTATTTACTTTTTTACGACTCAAAATCACATATTTAATTGACATATCCCTAATTTTTAACATACCAAAATAAATTTTATGTCTTTAAAGCACAACTCGTTAACTAACACTTTTTTTTTTAATATCTTTATCTACTAATTTTTTTTTTATTATTTTGGAAAAAACACACCAATATTTTAAAAAGTCAACATTTGTCACCAATCGTGAGGTGGCTCAGTGGCAAAACACTATTGCTATAGACGAGTGAGGACGTATCACCTTTCGAACGAAAGGTGTGCGGTTCGAACATTGGAGGTCGCATGCCTCTTAGCACGAACTGCGACGAATGCCTCACCTTCTAAACCTACGAAAGGTACCTGGCCTGGGTTGGGCTTAATTAAGGAGGTCCACTTAGGCCCCCAGTGATGATCCTTGTTGGTGTAACAGTGTGTGGCTGTGGCCTTATTCTCCTTAAACTCTAGTGAGCCTTTCTTTTTACAAAAAAAAAAAAAAAACATTTGTCACTATATTTATTTTGTCACGTTTGGTAAATATTTAAAAATGATTAAAGAAATTACCAAAAGTACCTCTTAAAATTTATAATAACAAAATTAACACCCAAATAATATTGAACGTTTAATATTAAATGGATTTAAATTGTCGTAATTTAATTTGAACGGAGTTCAAAGAAAAATAATGTAAAGTCATTTTTTAATTGTAGGAATATATAATTTAAACATATATTTTGAAGGATGCTCTTTTTTTTTTTTTTTTTTTTTTTTGAATTTTCTCAAAGAATTAAGTTATATAATTGAAATAAAACAAAATAAAAAGTTACGTAATATGGAAATAGATATGATAAAGGAAAAGAAAGGAAAAAAATAGTTCCCCTGATGACGGAGGTATGATGTGAAAAGAAGGAATAATCTGAGGATTATATGGAGTTGTTATCTCTTGGGATTGAGAATGGAAAGTATACTACAGCGTTCTTTCTAATAATTGAATTGTCTTTGCTGAATGGCCTAATCCCATTACTGCTTCGGACATGTTTTTAATAAGAGATTTTACTAAAGTACCTTTAGCGTTTTGAACGGGGAGGGAAAAAGTTCCATTTGATATCTCTAGTTTTGTGCTAAATTATTGTGAGGGTGAGGCTAGGATTCTTCAATGGAGTTTTGAAAGATTTGTAGGAACTAGATATATTATAAATTAATAAATATCAAATATAATGCACATAATTATATTATTTATTTTGATGATCGTTAAAAATTAAATAAAATGTATTTTTAATTTTAAAATTGTATTTTCTAACTAAGTATAGAAGAAATGATATAAAATTTTAAGAAATTTAAGTTCATGTATTTGATAGGACAACGATATCATCTTATATTTTGCCTTTTAAATGCATGCATTCATTCTAATAAAAGTAACTTTATTTGGACTCAACTAGATGAAGTCATGGCTTCATCCGGTAAAAGTAACTTTATTTAGATTTAAATAAAATCGATTTCATCTGGACTCAACTAGATGAAGTCATGGCTTCGTCTGGTAAAGGTAACTTCATTTAGATTTAAATAAAATTGACTTGATCTTAACTCAATATAAATAAAATCAACTGCATCAAAATTCAACATAAATTATAAATCAAATTAAAAAAAAATTTACGAATCATCCTATATTTGTTGTACTTAAAAATATATAAATTAAAATAATTAATTATCAAACATATTTAATTAAAAAAATTAAAAATTTAAATCATTATCATGTAGTTAACTAGTGTTGGACATAAAATAACACGTGCCATTTGACACGCTCTTATTGGTCCTACTCAATAATATGGCCCGTTGCCTAGCCCAGCTAGCTCTGAGTAAGTTAATAAGCCCAATTACTTGATAAACAACTATCATATAATTAAGGGTCGAATATCTCCTAATTATTCAATAAGAAATAATTAGAGAAAGATAATCTCCGATGTCAGGATAAGTCTATTTCTTCAGATAAGTAACCGAAAACAGGTATATCTCTTCCCTATATATATATGCATTTTGTACACATTTACACACATATTTGATATTAATAACGACATAGCCAATAATACACAAGCTCTTATGTTCTCTCTGTCTACACTACTTCTCCATATTATCACCAAGTTTAGGCTTAGGTTTCTTCCATCATCGCCATTACCCAAACTGACTAAAGCATCGGAGAGCCAAAAGCCACCACACCCCGTGGTGGTCTGAGGTCCTAAAATATTTTCTTGTTCGTAGGTCCACAACAAGGAGAAGTGTACCCTTATTCTGATATTGATGAAAAATGACATCAACATATGGCACCGTCTGTGGAAAAGAAGTATGTTCTACTAGCCGACAACATAAAAAAATAGTTTATTAGAGTGCCTCAATTGAAGTTGAGTGAGTTCCCCAACGAAAGTTGAGTGAGTGTCCCAACGTAAGTTGATTGAGTGCCCCACTAAAATTGGTTGTGCAAACTCCACCAACTCTCTTCCTAAGAAAGATGAATCCCCCCAGTTATGAAACTCCAGCTCTGTGAGGTGATCAAATGGCACCACCAAATCCTTCATAGCCTATCCAAGAAGAAGCATCCATTAGTGCCCACCAATAAAGAGTTTGACCATCTCGTCGAAAGAGAACTCAAACTCAAACACGTTTGGGAGCATTCGAAAGAGAACTATGGATGATGGGAGAACATATACGTATTGGCTATAGTGGGTACACATGGAGGTGAATCGTGATGGATGGAAGGCAGTAGTGGCCAAGTAGAGGAGTGAGGATCAGTTCGGAGGGGACACAATCGACGGGGTGCAAACTAGAGGCGTTGTGGTCAGCCATGCTTTGGCCGAAGTTGTTCTGTCTGGCCATGTAATTATCGAAAGTGTGTCATCTTCCCATATGCTGACGAAAGAGGTGTTGTCTAGCCATGTGTTAACCATAGAGGGTCCATCTGGCCATGTGCCGACCGGAGGGGGTTTGTTTGGACATGTGCTGTCTGACGAGGGGCTGCTCAGCCATATGCCGTTTGAATGGGGCCTATTCAGTGGCTTGTCTTTTGGGAAGGCACTATTTGGTAGGTCGTCGACCGTGGTGGCATTGTTCAATGAGTTGTTGTCCAAAGGAGGTTTGTTTGGTAGCGTTCTATCTAGCGGATAGTTCATTCCATGCACCTCTGGTTGACGAAGTTCAAACTAGGGAGTCCCGGCTAGAGTGATGGGTGCTGGCCCATTAGTGATGTGATCTTTTAGTTGTTCGTAATGATAGTTTTGATATCCTTACGACATGACTTATTTTCCATGAGAATTGCATACGTGTGGGGGTTTCGATACCACTCTTGGGGTATCCCATACTCTAATACTTAGGCTTTTCTTTGTAATTCTCTTTGTGAAATATGAACTTTTGTCTCTCGTTGGAGCAAAGTGTCTTGGATCTACAATAAGTTGGACCTCTTGGAGAAGTCCATGTAGTGGGAGAACGTGTCTTGATCGTATCAAGTTCTGGCGAGATTAGTACCAAATAGATTCTATGTTTTTATTTTTGTTCGGACAAAGTTTAGAATGTAGTCACATAGCTCAACCCTTAGGAGGGTACTTGATGGTGGAGATGTACAGAGGTGCATCATAGGAGGTGTACGTTCTTTGAAAGGAATAACATCATGACACAGCCTGGAAAGGTAGTGGGTAGAGCTCTACGACCTGTTAAATAAATGCTTGTACTTTGCACCTTGTGATGTAGACCCTCAAATTTTTATTTTGAGTACAATGGAGAGTTTGGAGATTTTATTTGGTGCTAATGACACATTTTTAGTAGGTCTTACAGACCATAGATGACTTGGCACCTTTTGTGCTTCTGATTCTGTATTTTCTATTTCTTCACTTACTTAATTTTTGTTTGAAGGGTGTTTATGGAGATTGCTTTTTCAGACCTTATTTTTTCATATATGTATTTCTCTTTCACTAAAGTGTTGGCAATTAGTGAGTCTTTCTTTCGGTCTGGTAGACTTTAGTTTTGTATGGATCCTTCATGAACAATCAATGGATATCTTTTTTATTTTCTATTTAGAGCATGGGTTGTACCTTTTATTTCTACATGGAGAGTGTAACTTATTTTTTTTTCTCCGGGGCATACGCTATGCATCTCCGAGTGGAGTGTATACTACACTTAGCCTTTGGCTTGCATTCGGAGTTCACTTCACATCGAGGAGTATGTTGTATGGATTCTTCCTCGTTCTGGGGGACGAGGGGTTTTAGCATTGCAAGATGGCAGTTCTAGAAGGAGAGCAACCTTAATGGTGTTCCGTCTGGCATCTGTTTTCTAGCCAACACCCAATTGGGTAGGCCCAACATGGATCAATCTTGGTCTGTTGGGTAGGGTCCTACCAACTCCTAGTTGGTCAGCCCCAGTGTTGGTCACTCTTGGTTAGCTGGGTCTTGTTTGGCCAGCTTTCATGATTGGACAATTGCATGAATTTGCATAGTGCAAATGCCTGGAACACTATAATTTTATGACGTAATTTTTTCTAAGTCTGGGTGGCTCATTGGAGTCCCCATATTTCTAGCCCTCTTTCTTGGGATGCTTGTAGCTTGATCAAGTAGTCCAAGCATGGAGTTTTTGACTTAGAAAAATTTCTAAGTTTTTGAAGGTGGTAATTGTTGTTCCTATGGAGATGTATAAACTTTTCTCGGAACCTGTGGTCCCTGTGCCTAACTTCTTGTTCTTGCACGGTAATTTTCTTCTCCCTCTGGGGAGTTCAAATTGGAGTATTAAAGCTATGCTTATTGAATGCCACTGCGGGGTGCAAAGGCCACTATTGGGTTGCATCCCGTTCGTGGTGTGCTAGTCGGGCTCCCACTCCTGATCATAACTCATGGAGGGAGTGGAGTCCTAGAGATTAAAGTTGTGCATCAGAGATGCCATCCATGGGGTGTAGAGCCCATCATAGGGTTGTAGCCTATTTCTGGTGCACTAGCTAGGCTCCCACTCCCAAGCACACCTCGTGGAGGGAGTGGAGTCTTGGAGATTAAATAGGTGTGTTGGGGATGCCATCCACGAGGTGTAAAGCCCATTTGTGGTGCACTAGCCAGGCTCTCACTCCCAAGCGCAACTCGTGGAAGGAATGGAGTTATGGAGATCAAAGCTATTCATCGAGGATACCGTCTATGGGGTGCAGAGCTCATTATAGGATTATAGCCCATTTTTAGTACACTAGCCGAGCTCCCACTCCCTAGTGTAACTCATGGAAGGAGTGAAGTCCTATCATAAGTATGCAGCCACTGTTGGCACACTAGCTTGGCTGCCCCTCCCTCTGCGTGTAAGAGGGAGAGCAGTTCTTAGATCCACTACTCCTCGCTGTCTATAGAATGGGGTCACAAATCAATTATTGTTGGGTGTCATGCTGATAGACCGTGCCAATTTTGGGCTACCCTTTGGCATTATGCTTTGCATTCTAGAGATTGGTGGAGAATTTGAGTGGAGAAAGTTATTTATGAAGGTTGTCATACCTTAAGTGCTCCTTTTGTTTCTCTTAGTAGAAATTCAAAATTACGTGAAGCAGACTTTTGTCTAAGGTGGGAGCACTTTCCATTACTTCGTCCTGGTGGGATGCTATTTTTGTCTTTTGTAGGGGAAGACGATATTTGGGGCAAAAGCCCCAGTCGTGTGTGAGGACGACCATTATGAAATTATGTTGTGGGGACTTCTTGGCCAGAGTTCATCTCTTGGGTGTTTGTTTTTCAGGCATTATGTATCCTCTTGTAATTTGGGAGGACTAGGAACATTATTTTTAGCTTCTAGCATGTGGGCAAACATATGCGTTGTTCTATTATTAATCAGAACACATTTGGTGAGTCTGGGTATACACTTGATTGATTCCTAGACATATTTTAGGAGTACTTTACAAGGGTACTCTTTGGAATTTCCTTGGAGGTATTTACATGATGCATTCTAGTTGAAGACTTTTTGTGGGTCATAATTAGGAGTAGCAATCGTGTCTTGTTAGTCATGTCCGTGTCGTATTCGTTTCATGTTATTCATGTCGGTATTGGGTTCGTTTTGCGTTATTCGTATCTAATTTTTGTATTAGTTGATACATGAAAAAATTTACTCTACTTTTTTTCATGTTGCTTATTTATAATAGTAAGAAATAACAAAACCTTTAAGAACATGAAAAAATTATTGATCAATTCTTATTAAAAAAATTCGTGTCGTATCGTATCGTGTTTGAATTGTGTCAGAAATTGCCATCCCTAGTTATAATCTCATTTGTAGGGTACAACCTTACTACTTTTGTGCAAGGTGGTGTCATAAGCTTGGAAACATGTACCCTAACTTTAGTGAGGCGTTTTGTGGAGAACGAAACATGGTTGACCAGCTCGAGGCATAGGCCTGTTCAGCCTTGCTCTATCCGAAAAAAAGCACTCATCTTGTCTTGCAAATCCTATTTGGTTAGCCATATTTATGTTTGGCTATCGTTGTCTAGCCAACCATATGTTTGTTTAAGTGGCAACTTTTTCTGTTAGGCAACTTCCATCTAGCCAACCACATTTTCTTTTAGCCATCACTAGCTAGGTGGCTTGCGTGTCCATCTAGGTGGACGACTAGTAATCAGGAGAACAAAATTTTCCTTCAGCCATCACTAGCTAGGTGGCTTGCGTGTCCATTTAGGTGGACGTCTAGTAATCAGGAGAACAAAAGGTGCTAATTTGATGGATTTTTGTCTGAATGTTGTCACACTTGTGTGAATTATTTTATTTATGGGGCAATTTTGTCTTACCAGATGTTGCTTGTAGAGCCATAGTCTATCAGCCACTACTTGGCATGCTGACACTAGTCAGGTCATCTAAGCATATGTTGATCTTCCATTTGTAGCTTAGGAGAGTTTCTTCAAAATTCATGGATAGTTATTTTCATCATGTCATGAGTGTTTTGTAACATCATGTGATGGAGAAGCTTTTGGTTGGACAAAATCATGGGCACGTTTGTGGCCAGTCGAGTAACTTAATTACACTTGTTGGGACACACGAAGGTGTACCTCAAAGGGGTTCGTGGAGGGCAGCAATGGTCTGGACAACATGAATGGACGGCCATGTTCTGGCAGTCAAGACTTGGTCTTCATGATATATCATATAGGGTATTGTGGCCTCTTGGGCTGCATTCTACCCTATCCAGCGTAGCCTAATAGGTGGCTTTCTAGACTACTTCATTAAAATGTGTAGGTGTAGATCTCGCAACTTGTAGAACGGTGGTAATATGGACATCATTGTCTGTAAGGCGTCAGTCATGTTGAAAAGTGTTAGTGTGGACTACGCAGCTTGTTAGGCGGCAATCTGGACTGTACAACTTGCTAGGTGAACCTTTAGGCTGTAGGCGAGGGCTAGCGTGCTCTAGCAATTAGAAGGTGTTGTAGAGAGCTCTTGTTGACAAGAGATAGTTTGGCTAGAGCCCATTTACTACCACGTACAAATGAGTGTTCAACTGTGCTTCTCGTATGCAAGCCATTCAGACTCATTGTGATGTAGTTAGTTCAAGATGTAGGTTATGATGCTATGGATGCGTGTCGAGAGTGAGGTTCATTTGGTGGTTCTCCATCTAGAGGTTGTCCATTCGGTGATTTATCGTTAAGAGAGCCACGTAGAAGGAAGCCATCTGGCATTCCACATAAAGGGAGGTCATCCTGTGGTGGCCGAGATTGGGCAATGGTGGATTCCGTTTGGACCGTCTCGTCTTGAGGATTCCAAAATCGATTTTAGTTCTCCAAGAATCAGCCTAAAATGGGTGAAATTGCACCCTTAATAGTCTGCTACCTGTTTGACGAATCAGACTTGTCTGGTCCAATTTTGTTTTGTTTCTGGGCAAGATCTGTCTATGTGGCCACCACTTGCAAAGGTGGCGCGTGGGGAAGAGTTTGGTCACCCCTATATCTTTTTGACTCCAAATTTTAGGTACAAACTAATCGGGACATGATCTTTCCGATGATAGTTCAATTTTTTTTTTGAAAACATGCACATATTTTTATATTCAAATAGGAAGTACTTGTCCGAACAGAAAAGTGGGAGATGGACCCATTTTTCAGTTGCGAAGCCGTCAAGAGGAGACTGGGCTTTTCTTCTCGACGGCCAAGGAAGCTTCACTTTCTAGATGTGTCGAAAACTGAGCTACCATTTGGTGGTGGTGGCTATGGGAGCCATACTCCCTTTTTAGGATATGTCTTGTATGTGATATTTTTATAATGGTGATATCCTTTCTTTTTTTCACATTTTAAATTTGATTCTGGATCTCATGGTTCAGGGAGGCATCCTAAGGTAGTTTCAAATGTGTTTTTCATCACATCCAAATATGCTTTAGTTTGTGCTCTCCTCTGACAAGCTGGTGGACCTTGATGGGAGCACAGGCTGCTGAGCATGTGGTAGATCTTCTTAGTTGCCTTACAAAGTAGAGTTCTAGAACTTGTGGGAGGATTCGTCTTTGTCAGGAGAACTAACAATAAGTTTGTAATGGAGATTTTGTAGGGCATTCACTTAACTTTAGTTGGGGCACTCACTCAACCTCCGTTGGGACACTCCAATAAACTATTTTTCTTAGATTTTTCTTCAAAGATCTGGTAGAGAACACAACAATAGCTTATAAGATTCTCTTTTTGAGTTGTCAGCTAGTAGAACACACTTTGTTCCCATAGATGAAGCCAAATGTTGATGCCATTTTTTGTCAACATCAAAATGAGGGTGCATTTCTTCTTGCTGTAAACCTGTAAACAGAGAAAACACATTAGAACCTCGAACTACCATGGGGTGTGGTGGCCTTTGGCTCTTCTATACTTAAATTAGTTCGAGTAATGGTGATGATGGAGGAAGCCTAAGTCTCGACTCCGTGATAAAAGAGAGAAGAAATGTAGACAGAGAGAATATAGGAGCTATGTATATCATTGTCAAATTATGACTATGTGCCTTACTTGTGACTTATGAGTTATGTGTGAATATGTACACAGTACCTGTTATCAATTACCTACTCAAAAAATGGACTTATTTTGATATTGTAAGTTATTTTTCTCTAATCATCTTCTATCGAATAATTATAAAATATTCTATACTTAATTATCTAATAATTATTTATTAAATAATTAAATTTATTTACTTACTTAATGCTATTTAAACTAGACTGTAGGCTAAATTATTGTTTAGAACTATTATAAGCATACCACTTAGTATATATTATTTTATGTCCAACAACACCTCTTTCACGTCGCATTATAAATTCCAATATCAGAACTGCGTTTATACAATCACACACATTGACAAAAAAAAAAAATCATCAATTAGGCACCAATATTTGATTCATTTCAACTTATGTGTGAAGATATGATTGGCTACTTGCATGCAATAAATGGCAAATATGATTTTAGATTAACCAATTACAAGCTAACATGATTGTGGTGATTATAACAAATTTCTTACAACAAGAACATAAGTTTCACGTGTATTCTTAGCTAGTTACAACTAATTAATTAAAGAGTACTTAATCTAATAGTTACTCATTGGTAAAACAGTTGGATTAGTAATTATTATAAAATAAGTGCCTTTAATAATGTATGTATTAGTTTGGGTTAATTAATTAGATTCTAGAATTTAATAAAATAGTAAAATTAGTTCAATTCGTATAATATTGTCAAAATTATGCATTATACCTAAAAAAAAATGTATTTATTAAACTCATACTTAATTAACCAGACATAGTAATTTCAAGCTAAAAAATTTAAAAAATTCATATACAACAAAAAAGGAATATGTTTTTTTTTTCATGGTTTAAGGAAAAATTTCAGATAAAAAATAATATGAGTTAAAGATATTAAAGATTTTTTTTTTTTTTTGCACTAAAAGGGGTCAAATTCATTTGAAAAAGGTTACATGTTTCTCACATGTCTTCTTTTATCTTAAAAATTACAATTTAAATTTATTTAATTTTTTCTTAAAAATTATTTGACAATTAAGTTAGGTACGTAGCCAGAAATTTTGTTCAGAAGGGGATACTATGCAAACTGCGAGTAATTTTTTACTAGTAGTTAGAGCGATAATAGTTAGTAATATCGAAAGCTCCTTATGAGACATATAAATATAATGTAGAAGTTAGATCAAGGTATGTGATTTGCGTAATGTTATTTCAAAAAAATAATAGAAGAAATATTTAGGGACATAATTTGTTAAAAAATATATAAACAAAAAATATAAAATAGTAGTTATATTATACTAGAGAATAATATAAAAGTCAAATTAAACTTTTCATAATTTAATTTAATATTAAAAAGCGCGCTGTTAAATTGAATGAAAAATTGAATATAGGGAATAAAAAGAATCAACTTAAAAATGATTAGATTTTTTTTTTTTAAATATAAAAAGTAATTATATTGTTTAAAAATATTGTTTTAACCTTAGTCTTTATCAATGTATAGTTAATGAAATGATTTCAAGTATGATATTTTTATAAGAAATTAAGAATTTTTATATTATGTATTTATAGATAATAACTCTTTTTTTTTTAATGTTGAGGAATTTAAAAATAAATTAAAAATATATGACTTTTTTTAAAAGAATGAAAATGAAAAAAATATTTAGAAATTGTATTAATTATTATATATAAAAGTATGTGATATAAAATTATATTTTATATAATTTTTATAATCTTACAAGCGAAAGACATATTTATAAAAATTGAGAGGGGACACGTTCAAATTTTACATAAAAAAATGTTAAAAATATACAAATATTATAAACATAAAATATATTTTTAAAAATTAAGAAAGAGCACATGTTCCTTTTAAAATACACGTGCCTTTCATCCTTGAATTAAGCTAAATTTAAAAATAATGAGACTATATACTCATTTTATTTGGTAACCAATGAAGTTGATATTATAATAAGGTGGATACAAGTATGAAGGATGTAATTATAATTCTAATAATAATTGATTTTATTTTGGTTAAATGTGTGAATTTTAATCAACAAAAATTACCCACTAAGTCATGCATATACATAGGCGAATATTCGTGGGATGGATGGGGATGCAATTTAGGTTAATTTTTTAAAAAAAATTAATTAATTATATATATATCTAATATTAAATAAATATTTTATTTATAATAATATATTGTGTTTAATTTTTATGTACATTTTTTATATATATTAACAATATTTAATAAATACGTTAATAAAAATAACATGAATTATAAATAAAGTAGTCAAATATATATATATTTTTTATGTATTTGGTTTACAAAAATAAATTTATAGTTATATATTATGTAAAAATTCTTCTTAAATATGATAATGCATAAAAAATTTAAATATTTAACTTTAGACCTAGCATTTATATATATATATATATATATATATATATATATATATAAAGCTTCAGATTAAAGCTTTAGTTTATGTAGCATATTTTATTTTAACCTAAATTTTAATTTTAAGTAATATTATATTATTTGATATTTTATTTTAATAATATTTTAAAATTTATTTGAAATTTTTTTATATAAATTTTTCTATTATTATTAGTTAGTTTTATATTGTATATTAACATATATTTTTAAATATAGTCTCAGTTAAAATTCTAAATTATATTTTATTTTTACATTTTTGTATGTTTCTTTTAGTTTAGTTAGTTTTAACAACTATAAATTTTTATACATTTGATTGAGCTTTTTATTTACCTAAATTTTTTAGTTAATAAATTTATTTTATACATGAATTATACTAATATTTATTAACTTATTATATTTTGTTTAATTTTTATTATAATTAATTATATAGTGTTAATTTTATATTTTTTAAATATTAACTCTACATTTATATTATAATATAATATAAAAAATTTAATATTAAATTAAATATAATTTTCTGTAATTTTTATTAAGTTTTTATTTTATATAAAAAATTAAATTTTAACCGCCTTTTGATTGATTGATTTATTTATTTATTTTATAGCTCCGCTCCTGTGCATATATAAGGAGGTCGGCGAACAATTAGGATCAAATCGCCAACCATAAAAGACCGGAGCTACTGGCAGTCTGGCACTGGCACATAATAAATTGTGTTGAATGTGTAAACTGCTTAAGTTTAATAAATTCTTGTAAACTGAATCTACATGCTAACATGACACATCACAAAACTTTGGTGTAAAATATCTTGGTTACTTCAGCATTATTAGTTATGTTATATTTAAGGAGGAAAATGCATAAATATCATAATATTTTAGAAAATTTCATAAATTTTATTGCTTTTATATAAATAATAATAAAATTTTATTTTGGCAATTAACTAAAAAATTAAATCAAATTTTAACATTTGTTGGTTATAATTATTAAATTTGTGAGAAGTAATAATTTTATTTAAGTTATTATTGTGATGATAAATAACTAAAAATAGTGTTATAAATTTATTTATATGACTAATATATGATAAAATATGGCCTAATTTTTGAGTTAATAATTAAAATAAGATTTTATTATTAATTCTATAAAAAAAAAAATATGATCTATGTTCAAAATATAATTATTACTTGTATAAATTGTAAGATTTTTAATGCCCTTTACTCTACAGTTTTCTTAAAGTAACAGTATCTAAAGCATACAACATAATACAGTTCTGAATACTCCACCCTTCAATTTAATAAAAAAAAAAAATGACTTGGAAAAAATAGGGTATTAATACTTATTAACGTTGATTATTAGTCAAGAATACGTAAACTAGATGAAGCTTGGCAATGATGAGTCAATTAAGGAACTACCATGATTTTCAAAGTTTTTGTTCAAATATTTAACACTAAACAATTAAAGTCAAAACAGTAGGTAAACCCTTCTTCATTCTCTGGACTATCCACAAAGAATTTTGTGATCCATTTATTTATCAATGTTTTGTTTTGTTTTTTGTTTTTTTTTATTGCTATGAATAATTTTCCACCTACTAATAAACAGATAATTAAAAATCTTCTTACCCTTTAAGGCAAAAAGATGTAATACTTTAATAATACCTTTGTTTTTTTTTTTTTTCAATCTTTCGCACAATAAAAATGAATAGCATTCATAAAAAAAAAATTAAATTATAAAATTAGTTAATGTGTTTAATTAATTACTTGTTTTGTACTATTTAAATTTAATAAGTATATGGTATTAATTATTAAAAAATAATTATTATTGCTCTAAAAAATTATTTTTTAAAAAATAAGAAAATAAATTAGTCTTTAAATATAAATATTTTTATGTAGCTTTTATTATAACCATGTGAAAAGTTGATGTTAAAAAATTTTATAAAATGGTTTTTGGTAGTATCCTTAAAATATATATATTTTTATTTTAGTAATGAATAAAGATAATAATTATTATTTTGTTAGCAATGGAAACCAAAAATGAAACATTTATGAGTGATTTGATATTATGATTAATTTTGTTTATGATATTAGGATATTTAGGTTTTTTTTTAAGTAAAACATGGACAATTTAGTTTTTTATTTAACAGTAAAATATTATTTTATTAATAATTTTTTTACATAATAATAAAGTAAATTTATAAGGATTAAAATTCTCATTGTATTTTAACAATTTAAAACTAAATCCAAAAAATAAAATATTTATTTTTATTTTTTTGTCGATTATTTTTATAAATTTTAATTTCATGAAAGTTTTTTATTTTTTGACACTTTTTTTTTGTATTGTATTTCCTCTAAGTATAATGTTTGGATAAAAAATAAAAACTTTACAATATAAAAAATAGGACTGCATAGGTTAAAAAATTACAAGATTAATGATTAGAACCAAGCAAATGAGCTCTTTCAAATTTATCATCGTTAGAGACCACACAAATGATGCAGTCATTGCCCAAGCTCCCAGCACTATTGATGTTCTAATTTTTTGATATGTGTAACCCCTAATTTTGATATTATAAAGTCTATAATTTTAATCTAAACATGATATCTACAAAAAAATGCGATATATAAAAGTGCCCAAAAGAAAACATAAAAATTCATAAAAATAATTTACTAAAAAAAATATTATAGTATTCAAATTTAATTTAAAATTGTTGAAATAAAATGATAATTTTGTAACATTAAACTATAAATAATACTTTTGTTGCAATTCATCTGCAATAACATCCGTAAATTTTTAGACTTAAGATAAAATTGAATGGAAAAATCGAGTTACATTAAATTTTACAAAAGTATAAATTAACTAATATTATTTTGAAATATGTTTTAGTCCGTATTTATGCTATAATTCACAATTTTTATCCTCAATTTTCACTTCCATAAAATTAACACATGCTCGTATTGAGATTTTAAACACACTTGTAATAATTACAAATCTCTATAAAACTTTCACACGCTTATGTGAAAATGCTACACTCATACAACTTTTGTTATTTTCAACTTCTTTTTACTTGTGTATGTAAAAATTTCACAGGGTAAAATTTATTTAACTCAAATAATTGTTTTTACTGAATTTTACATAAACCTAACCCCATTTGGTATGATTTTCGAAAAATACATAATGGGATTTGGAGTTTTATTGTACCAAAATACAAATATGTAATGTCCACATACTATCATTCCTCTTTGAGGACTGTGCAGGAATTCTCATCATTCTCTGTTGTTGAAACTCGGTCGTCTCAATCTGCCATTTCCATCATTAACATTCTGCCACTGTGCCCAATGTCCCATGGACAATGAAAGCATAGAAAGATAGATCGTAAAAATAAATATTTATTGGCTATACCAGCCTACCACTGTTCCTTTGCACCCTACTATTTTGTTTTTATTTTTGTCTTTTTCATCGGTTGTAGTTTTCTCATTTTATTTATTTATTTATTAAATAAAAAAAATTCTAATGTAAAATAAGTTAATTATGCTTTATGTACCAACATTTTGCGTTTATTATAAATATATCTATAATATTTATAAAATTTAAACATCCTCGTAATATATTTAAATTATTAAAATTATAAATATTTTAATTAAATACATTAAAATTTATAAATATTATGAGCATGTTTGTAACAAATATACCTATAATTTTAGAGTTTAAATATTTTATGTGTATGTTTTAGAATTCAAGAGTAATTGCATTTCATTATTATAAAATTGAATTTTTAACAAAACTAATACAAAGCAATGCCTTATATAATAAAAGTAACACACTCTATGTACTACTTTGCATTAAGATACACATTATTATTATATAGTCTAATAACCCACTTTAAATTGATGAAGTTGACAAGAACATTAGTTTGTAAAACATGGAAAGAAATTGAAGAATATCATGATAGTGATCCACAATTAAAAAAGTGTGCAACATCAAAATCCATTTCAATCCAAAACCAATCCACATTGGTGATCTCAGGAGCTGCATTGGTGGAGGTATACAATTGATTAACTCTCAAAAATACCAAATGCAATAATATAGTTCGAAAAGCAACTTTTTGAAAAAAATAAACGCCAACACTCAACTCGCTGAAAGAGTTTTAAACAAAGAGTTGAGACATTGATGGTACTAGTAGCAAAAACAACCATAGAAGACAATACATGTAAGCTAAATTTATTGACAAATAAACACTCACAAGGAATACAGAAGCAACATTCAAAAAAATAACTCTAAGAGTCTAAAGAAAAACCATTTCAAACCAAAACCAATCATATTGGTGATTTCAGAGAGCTGCAGGTGAAAGTATACAATTGATGAACTCTCCAAAATATCGAATGCAACAATATAGTTCACAAGTTGTGTCATGTCATTGATAATGACAATGAAACACTCACAGGAAGAATAAAAGCAATTTTTTGAAAACCAATCTTAAGAGTAAAAAATTGAATGCTAACATTCGGTTACTGAAAAAGTTTTGAATTTGACATTGCACAGACATCAGTAATACTAATAGTAAAACAACCGTGGACAATATGTGTAAACTAAATTTATTGACAAAAAAGTACTCACAAGAGACACAAAAGTAACATTCAAAAAGATAATTCCAAGTGTTTCGAAGAAAAACTAAAAACACCAATACTCAACTTGAATAATACTCTAGTTAGACACCCACATCTCTATAGAAAATATTAAAGATGAAGAATTAAAGATGACACGACATCTCTATAGAAATATTACCAAGATCCTTGATTATTATCAAAGAATCAACCTAAACAGAAACTGCTTCGTAGTATCATGAACATACTTGTCACAAAAACTTGAACAAATCTTAATATCAATTAAACAACTCTTGATCTTGTTCCAATTCTTGGCCTCGTTAACTCTGTTCTGCAACCAATTTGAGTAAATCTAAGTTTATAATCCTTATATCCATAGTCGAATAGTGTTTTCCCGATACCTTTATTGGTAACAACAAAAGCGAAAATAGTGAAAGGGAAAAACAAGAATAATCACGAGATCGTCAAGAAATTGCTCTCACTCGCTTGAGCCTTGATTGTGCAGCCATATTCCCAATTTAGTAGAATACTGATAAGAAAAACCAAGCATTTACGCAATAGAGAAAGATTGGACCAAGGCATTGAGATCCATCATTTTCTTCATCCACGTGACTATTGGAGTTCAATTTTCGGACCAAATAGTCATCTTCTAGTCCCTCAAAATCTGGTTGGTGATAGCAATGGGTTTGTGAAATAATGGCAAGGCTGAAGCTTGGCAGAACAGATATGAACTAGGAACGTTTTCGCCGCCATTTCTTCAATCGATTCCTTTTGTAGTTTGGGTATTAGAATTTTGATCGATTACAAAGCCACATATGAGGTCTCATTGGGTGTGAAACGGTAATAACTCCCAATAATTTCCTTCACATTTCGCCATAGATCTATTCCACGCTTCTTCTTTTCTTTTCAAGAGTTAATAATTAGACACCATCCTCAGAGGTTAGAAGAATATTTCAAGCTTTGATACTATTACAAAATTCAAAAATAATCGTATTTCATTGTTATAAAATTAAATTGTTAACAAAATTAATATACAAAAATACATATTATTATTATCAAATAGTCTAATAATATGTTTAAAAATTTATAAAGCATTTAGGCTTATAAAACTTAATTAACCCAAGGAAGAATTAAAATACATGATATTTTTATATAGGTTAAACTATATAATTTATAAATTTCTACTAAATTTATTCATATCTTTTAAGCTTGTAATTCATATAATATAATATAGGATCAGATTAGCGCGTTGAATCATCCATTTGAAATATAATTGAGCTAAAACAATTGCATTGGTAGGATGGTTTATACTGTTTATGAATATTGACAAGACTTTGAGTTTGAAATTGATCATTATATATAGATGTTGTGTGAGTGTAATTAATTGTTATTTAAAAAAATTGTTTATGATGGATTTTTTTGCAGGAGTTGATATCTATTATATTCTATTTATAAAAACTAAAAAGTGTGAATAGAGTTTGGTTATTCGTGTACTATTTTCTTTCTAGTTTTCTTAATGGGTTTTTACAAAATTAAATGCTAAAATTCCCATAATAAATATATTTTTTTATAAATAATTATTTTAGTAGTTTTATTGCTATTAACTTTATATTATTAGCCTTGAATAACTGTTTTAATTTCATTAATGATGATGATTTATGTGGTTAATTCATTATTACTTGTTTAATTGAATGCTATTGTTCAATCAATTTATTTATATGCATGTCATATTTGTATTGAAATAATAATCATTTATATGTCATATTTTATATCAGTTAAAAAATTTAGTTAATTAATATAATTTTTATAAAGCAAAAAATCTTATAAAAATACTTAAAAGACTTTTTTTTATTTTATTTTCTAAAATAAATAATTTTAAAGTCATATTAATTTATTATTGCTATTATATACTTATTATTACAAGTATAAATGTAAGTGTTCAAAACTAATGGTACATAAAATTGTGAAAGACCACTACAAATAAGAGACACCTTTAACCATGGTTAAAAAATACTCCTTTTACTCACGGTTTCTATGATTATGTTTAAGAGTTAAAGGAAAATGTTAAAATTATTTTTAACGCAAGTAAAACTTTTTAAACCACTTATATACCTTAAAATTATTTTTAAAAACAACATAATTCCAAACAAGAAGTACATTTGAAACCTCTTATATATCATGATTCCTAATACATAGATATTGAACCAAGTGGTAATGATCTGGTACTATGATGCTTAACAGCTAATTATACGAATATATAATTATAATAAAATTAAAAGCATAAGTTAATATATCATAAATCATAACTAAAAATTATCAAAAAAAAAAAAAAAAAATTTGTAAAGAGTTAATCACTTCATTATATCATATCTCTAATTTTATATTTAATTAAAAATTAATACATTATTTAATATATACATAATACTATTAAAAAAAATTATTCCCAGTCATCAAACCCAACCCAACCGGCCTCTTCTATTAATGTTGGTGTGGGGGATTTTGGAGGCATATACGACATTATTCTTAAATGGTCGTCTCTCTTTCAATACTCTGAGAAGCATGCCAGTTTGATTAATATGAGTTTGACAACATCCAAGAGTCCAAGTGTATTTTCATAATTTAATAAATAAATAAAAAAAAAGTGTATTTTAATAATTTAATTGCAAGAGACAATTTAGTATAATTATGAAAATATTAATGAAAAAAGAGAACAGGATGTACAAATACCAAGCTGAACGGTGGGGGATGAACAATTTTGGACCCCCCCCGGCAAATTTACTAGCTTTTAAGCACGTAGGCATAGACTGAAAAGGGTCCATTTACCTCCATATTACTTCAATTCATTTTTTGACCAATTTTTTTTTTTTTTACTTCAATTCATGCTCTATATTGTTGTTAATTTAATTTTTTCTTTTATTGATACAATCTATTTTAATATATAAATTTATTAATTATTCTAATTTACAGAGCCTAAAATTCGAAGTTATATCTAAAAATATATATATGCAGCACCATTTTACTACCATGCTCTCTAGCGTTGTTAATTTATGAAAAAATCTCCCAACTTCCGTTTTCTTCCAACTATATAATATTTTATCAATATATGATTAGATAGTCAATTATTTTTCATTAAAAATAATATTTTACTAAAAAAATTATAAGTATAATTATTCCATTATGAATATAAGAATATAATATTATAAATGAAAAACATTTTATTTCAATCATTTAATATATATCTTAAATTTCTTATTTATTAAACTTAATTACAAGATATTTTATTTTTTACTAAAATAATTATTAATTTAGAGCATATGAACAATTGCTAATCTTTTTTTTTTTTTTTCAATCATAGTTACTTATACTCTAGTACAGGGAGAAGGAGGAGAAAATTTTTTAAATCACCACTCAAATTACCTTATTTTGAGATAAAATTACAATTTATGTCTTACATGAGACTCGAACTTAATACCTTTTTAGTGTATAGCGGTTGGGACCAAACAATAGCTAAAGAAATATCTTTATTAGTGAAGAATCTCTCAAACCTTACATTATTGGAATCTTACAAGTTACATCGGTACCATAAACATTTAACATGAGGATGGCATCTCACCATCCGGTTTGATAGCACTATGCTCTTCATTAAAACCATAAAAATGGAACTAACACAGTAAAAAAAAAAAATTTAATAATAATTACTAGCGTTATGTTTGCTATATTCTCTTTTATCTTCGATTCGTTCTCTATTATGTCATATCTTGGAATCGAGGAGAGAATACTCCTCCTTCGGTTGTGTTGTCTTTCGTTATGAATATTTTATTTAGGATTAATAGATTTATTTAGCACTAAAGTTATAAAAGTACTAATAAATTTTAAACTTTTACAAAACTATTATTGAATTGCAGATGTGATACAAAATTACTATCAATTTTAAGTTTGTTAAAAACACTAATGGAGGCCTTTTAATGATGATGGTAATTCTATGAAATTTTCTATTAGTTTCTAACAAATTTTAATGAATATAATATTTATATAATAATAATTAAAATTTAATTATATTTTTATAATATAGTTTATGATAAAAAAAAAATTTATTTAACCTTTCATTTGTATATTTTTTTTTTCTAAGAATATATATGTATATACATATATATGTATGTATATATATACATATATGTTAACATACATACATACATACATACATATATATATATATATATATTTGTTTCTTGTGATATGATAACATAAAAATATATTATTTTTACATAAAAATTGGCTTAAAATTTAGAGCCATTAATCCAAGAAGTCTTAGAAAATAGAAAATTTTGTATATCTCAAATTTGAGATTCATTTCTGTAACTCTTGAATATCTTTTGTCTTTGTTGTTATTTTTGAGAATAAAATACCAACAAAACTTTTTTATTTTACCTGATATTTTAGCTTCCTTTTCACAAGTTTAATTACTGTCGGTTAAATATTATATATATTTATATTGAATTTAACACTTTATATTTTGAATGATACACACACCATAGTTGATTGAGAGCAAATAGTATGCATATTTATTTGTGTCTTTTTTTGCTTGGTATTCCCGAGAATAAATACAAAGTTTGTTTATTTTACTTAATATTTTATATTCCTCTACTTAAGTTCAATTATTGTCGGTTTAATATTGTACACATTTACATAGGATTTAACCCTTTATGTATTTGAATGATACATACGCTACACGTTAGCTGGAAGCATATAGTTTGTATATTTAATTGTGTCTTTTTTTGCTTGTATTTTTCACTAGTTGTAAATATTTTTAGAAAATTACTTGGCAAAGCTTTTAAATAAAAAAAAATGCTTTTTAGAGCTCATCAACGTGGTCGGTGAGATTGTCAATAAGGTAGCTGGCAACAATTTGTGACATTTATTTTAACTGAGATTGCTTTTACCCTCATTGACGTGATCAATGAGGGCTCGTTGAGGTAGTTGCAGAGCTACTCGTCAGTCCAAGAGTTTCTATAAATATCATCATTTGCATTTTTTAAATTAATTAGAAAACATAAAAAATTTTGGCATTTTTAAAACTTGAAAAAATATTCACTAAATTTTTAATCATCAATATTTGGAGTGCATTTTGACATTGGAGATTGTTAATTGATTTGCAAAAGCATTTTTGGGTTGGGTTAATTAAAATATGAATTAACAACCAAGACTTAGATTGCATTTAGATATATGTGCTGAATTTTTCATTACCTTAGGTTACACATATACTGACTATTGATGATTATACCACACTATGTGGTGGTGGAATTTCGAAGGAAAGCAAAATTCAATTTGGGTCACAGTTGCTATGGAGACATGTAGCAGACGAGGATAACATATGAGCAATTAGGACAGGTGTCTTGACTGATAAAAATATTTGTGTTTATATTTTTATCAAGTTTTAAACTCTTTGTTCATTAGTAAATTATTAACTGACAAGTAGTTGCTTTAAATAATTTGTAAATGTTACCACATTATATTATTTGTTTGATTGATCACATGATGTATTAGTACAATCATAGATCTATTCAAATATATTTCAACGCATGAAAATTTGATTGTGATTAGAAATTTTTTCTTTCTTGCTATAGTTGATTAAACTATTAGTTTGACTAGTTTAATTTCTCTTCATGTCATTGTCTTTCTATTTTTTTGTTTCTTTTGTATTGTGTTTACTTATTTTGTTGTTTGTGATAGTGAGTTGAGTCCTAAAGAGTCGGTATTTCCTTGTCCTCATTGTGCACCGAATCTTGAAGTTCAAATAATGTAGTACAATATTATTAATATTACCTTCAAATCTACATAATAACATACAATTAAAAACTATCGTATTAATTATAATTGTGAAATATTTGTTATATAAAATAGTGCTCATTATATAATATCACACGTAGAAGCCCGATAAATGAGGGTTATGTTATTATTCTAACAACTTAACCTTTCTTCTCAAAACAACTTAAAACTTTTTTATTAGATCAAATGATATTTTAGTGTAATTAAAATTTGTGACTTAAAATAAAAAAAAATTGAATCGTATTACCAAAACATTAAGCAATCAGAAAAAAGAAATGACAAAATTTTTTCTTCTGTTTTTTTCCTTCAAATATTTGTCCAAAATACTTTTTTTTGTTCTATACAATGCGTTTCAAAACAAAAAAATTTCCATTATTGCTATGTATAACAGATGCACAAGGTATTTTTACATATAAAAAATATTAACAATATATAAATTTATATTTAATTTTATATTTATTTTAATTATATTATGATATGTATGATGTGTAAATATTATCTAAAAAATTGATATATTTTTTTTAATTTTTAAAATAAATTTAACAATTGTTATAATGAGTGTAAAAATAGGTGCTAAAATAAGACAGGATATAAAAAAAAAATAAAAAAATTAAATTAAATATTAGATCAAATGTAAGGATAGATTCATGAACCCAATATGGCTCCAAAAGTCATGCTTTCAAGTACTTTTCAAAAAAGCATCTCTCATATATATAACGTATAAGAAAAGTAATACTGAGAGTACAAAAATTTATATTTATTTTTATTTAAATTATTTATATTTTGACATATATCAAAATTATTTAGAAAAAATGAATAATTTTTTAATTTTTTAAAATTATTTTATTCAACATTTCTCATGTCAAGAAATTTTGATAGCTTTAATTTTTTTAGACCCCACCGACCAATGTATAGTCACATTTGGACGTAGAAATTAACATAAAGAGGGAATTGTTTTCTTTAAAACCTTTTAATGCTTTCCTCGAGAGCTAGTTGTAGAATAAATGACATGCGTGAAATATCAACCTCGAACAACCAAACACTAATTCAATTTCAATCTATAAAAGTTTAATTATTTAAATAAATAATTAAGCGTATCTATCTCTGTTCATGTTATCATGTAAAACTATATCCTATTAAACTAAAATGTATAGAAAAATGTTAAAATTAAATAAATTTATATAAACTCTTATGCCTAAATTATTTATATTATAAAATATACATGATATAATTATTTTAAAAAAAATGGAGAACTAACTCACTTCATTTAGACAATTTTAACATATATTATGATATAATATATTTAAGTGCAAAAATATAGATAAATTTATACATTCTTAATTAGTATTACTTAAATATATGCGTGTTTCTATTTTTTTTACCCATACTTTTTTTTTAATATTATAAAAAATTAAATTATTTTAATTAAGTTATTTATTTATAATAGTAAGATTAATAAAATATATTTAATAGATAAAATTTAATTCTATTTATAAAACAAGTTGTAATGGATAGTAGTAATGAGACTAGAAATTGAAGTTTGAGATGCTAAACGTTATATTTGTCCCTATTTATATTCATGAAAAATATTTATATTCATATTTGAATATTTATTAAGACATAGTATAAATAAATACAATTTTTCAACATATAGGTCTTTAGTCTTCATGACCTGAGGAAAAAGTCTTTTATATATAATTGTAGTATTTATTATATGATAAAATTGATTAATTTTGATCATTTATTTTTATTAAAAAAAATTAATATTAAATATATAGATAACATTAATAATTTAAATTTAATTCATATATTAATTCATGCGATAAAATATAATTAACTACATACTAATAAATAGTTTCATAATTATATAAAAAATAAAATAAATAAAAAACAAGTCTCTCAACTATCAATTAATTAAAAAATTTTGCACAAAAAACTATTAATTAAAAGTATTTCAACCTTCAAATATTATTTTTTTCAAATTAAAAATTATTAATATACAACATACAATTTAGTCCCACAACAAAATTCTAATTCGCCACTGCTCTTTGTTCTCATCACCCAAAATCTTCTTCTTTTTCATGAAAAGTATTAATAACATTTATATCTCTAAAAAAAACTTGTTATTAATTGACATTTTGAAATTTTTTTTCATAAAATTGACACTTTGTTATAGACATATGGATACTTTACAAAATATTGAAGTAAAAATATATGGTAATTAAAGTATACTTTTAAAATAATTATTGAAAGAAATTATGAAAGGTGAAAAATCAGTTTAACAAACATCTTCGTAACTCGAGAGGTTGTATTTTAGAAAAATGGTGTAAATATGATTTTTTTCCCTATACAATAGTAATATAAAACGTTTGAATATATAAGAATTGACATAAATTCAATTAAATTTAATGAACTTTGAAAAAAATGAGAGCTATACAATAATACAAACGAATTATAAATTATTTAAATTTTTTTTTTTAAGATGTGCTCAAACTTTTCATACGTGCGAAAAAAAAATCATAAATATGGTCGTATCCGTTATCCATCCTTCCAAAAATAAAAGTCGGCAAAAAAAAATAAAAGAAAAAAGTAATAATTGCATTATCGGTTCTAATACAATATACAAAAAAATATATTCATTATTAATTAAATTTAAATTTAAAATATGACAAAAAAATATTTGAGAAATATTTTACAAACATAAAATTAATTAAATTATTATATTTATTAAATTATGATAAAAAATATTAAATATGTACTTGACTTTTATTTTTAAGTAAAAAATCTTTACTTAAGTAAGAAAAATAGGATATAATTACATACCATTATATATCAAAATTATTATTTATTTATTATTTTTATTAACCGTAAGTTAGCTAGAGGGCAGTTCAACTTAACAAAGAGTTGTATTTGAAGAACGAAAAAATTACACCCATTTCTAAAGTATAAATAGAGCATCCTATAAACTCCAAACTTAAGTTAAGGACAGAAATTTGATACTTAATTATAATAGTCCAACCACCATCCGACGGCCTGTAACATGACTAACTTTTATACACACACACACACGTAGGACTGATATAAGAAAAATCTCACTGAAGAAGGGCAAAAAGGGTATTTCATTAGACGTTGTCCAAAGAGGAAATAAATAAAAAAAGAATGACAGAGAATAATAATTCTGATTGGGGCCTTTTTGTGATCATGACGACGTTGGCGTATATATCAGTAGTATTGAATTTGAGAGAGATAAAGAGACAAAGGTCAAAGGGAAGCAGTTGTAGTATGGCATAGGTGTAATGATTTAGAGAGAGAGGAAAAGAGGGTGTGAACTGTGTAGATGAGAATATCGATCAGCTCGTCATTTATTTAATATATCTATGAGTGGACAAATGTTATAAATATGTAATTTTATTTAATATTTTTATTAAATATATTATAACACATGTTATTATGTTAATATAAAATTTGGTAAGAGTTCACAGTCATTTACGTATCGGTAAATTAACGATTTTATATAGCATTGATGGGAGTATTTTTTTTTTTAAATTATTTTTTTCTTTTATTTTTAAAATAAAATAAAACACACATACATATACATATATATATATATATATTAAAAATTTATTTTTCTTTTATTTCTAAAAAATAAAAACACACACATATATATTCTAAAGAATTTCATATAATAAGACTAAAATCCATTTTTATATTAAATAAACAAAGTTATAATTTTAATAAATGCTTAATACTCATAAATTTATATTTAATAATAATTTATCATATGTCAATATTTTAATTAAGAGTGAATAATTTTTTTAAAATTGATTATTTTAATATATAATACTTTCTATTAAAAAAAAAATTATTACTCATGAAATTAAAACTCCACTTCAAAGCTTTGAAGTAACTTTCGGTGTCATTCTCCCTATACTTATACATTAACAAACGTGTACATATGTACATAAAGAGACAGGAGTATTGATCATAAATGTACACAATTTTTGATATCTTCATATATATAACGTTGAAATTTATAAATAAATAAAAAATTATTCATTTAAATCTCAAATTTTATTTTATTAAAAAATTGCATATATATATATATATATATAGATTAAAATAATATATAAAATTTTTACTGTACTATTAATAATTAGCAAAGATACGTATTTTCACGCACATTTTTAAACGATTTTATGTACATATTTTCTGTTTAGATCTTATACGAGTAAAATACAAGAGAACAAAAGAAGAGAAAATGATGGTTTAAAAATTCTCAATTTTTTTTAAATAAACATTCTAGAACTTATTTATATTAGAAAAAATTATAAATTAATTACATTATTTTTAACGAAAATAAATTTTAAATCTATATGTATTTGATGAAACAAAATAAGTTAATTATCGGTACAAATGATCACAAAAATCCACAAAAAGGTTATAATTGTTTATTGTCATATACTATAAAATTTTGTTATCTTTTATCTAATTTTTTATTAAAATTATAAAATTATATTATTTTTTAAATAAATATAAATTTAAAATATATTTTTATTAAAGAAAATGTGCTTTTCAGTTATTTCATCGTAAATATTATACGGTATTAATTAATTCTTTCAATTTTAATTTTAATTTTAATTTTTAGCCCTAATATTTTTCTATACAAATCTAGATACAAATATAGTCTGCTGTCCCACACAAAAATTAGACTATTACTCACTCTTTGAGAGAGAGAGAGAGAGAGAGAGAGAGAGAGAAATTTATCTATATTCTGCCTATTCTTTTAGTTTGAACTTTTTAATTTCATTTGGCAGTAGAAAGCAAAAGAGGGCCTAAGAAAACAACAACAACAATAGCAGTAGTATCAGAATCAGAGCAGTAATAGCAGCTAGCAGAAACAGAAGCAGCAGATGGTATTATCAGAGTCCTTAAGGAATTTACAGACCCTCTCAGCTTCGTCTTTTCCTTTTCCCGTGATCTTCTTCTCTCTATAATCTTTCTCTCTCTATCTCCTTCAAAATTCTTCTGCTCCTTCTTTAAATATTGTGTTTATTGCTTGCTCTCTATATTCTACTTCCCTATTTTGTCAGATTCACCACTTGAGAAGCACCAAAAGAGAGAAGGAAAAAAAAAATTCCGTTCCTTATTATTATTTTTTTTTTCTCGAAGACTAAACATCAAAGGAGAGGAATTTATATTTTATAGAAATAGAAGAAAATGAGTAGTTGTGGAAGAAATGGATCAGTGAGACAATATATAAGATCAAAAGTGCCTCGTTTGAGATGGACTCCTGAGCTTCATCACTGTTTTGTTAAAGCCATTGAGAGACTTGGAGGTCATAAAAGTGAGTTAGATGGATCCTGATTTTTGATTTGGTCTTTTTTCTTTTTTTTTTTTTGCTAATTGACTTTGATTTTTTTTCCTTCCCCCTTTTTCTTTCAGAGGCTACACCTAAGCTTGTTCTTCAATTGATGGATGTTAAAGGACTCACTATTTCACATGTCAAAAGCCATCTTCAGGTTAGTTGCTTCAAAAATCTTTTGGAAAAACAACCCTTCAAACTCTATAAACAACAAAAACTGTGGTTTATGTTTCTTTGGCTTTGTTTGGTTGATTCAGATGTACAGAAGCATGAGGAGTGACCAACTCGGTGGTCAAGGTATATTCTATTATGATAACAAACTACAAAAATATTCTACTTTTTTTTTTTTTAAAACCATAATATACGTAACACTTAATTAGTAATCCTTGATCTCCCATTTTTGTAAATTTTTACTCCCTACTTTTGTCAAGATACAAAATGAAAATGTTGCACCAAATTCACGGTTCTTGGGTTGGATCTAAGCATAAATTTTTGCAACGAAGCTATTTAAGATGTTTAATCTCTCTACATTTAATACTCTCTTGAATGGAAAAAGATCGATGATGCCCAAAATAGGTGAGATAAAATGAAATCCATGACACTTTTGAATCTTCATATATTTGCAATTTTTTGTTAAACTCACCTGCTCTCTATTGCAGTCCGACGTCACATTTAATTTAGCTATCAATTTTCCTTGAGTAGGACCAACCAAAATTCCAATTTTTATTTTTTTTCATTTGCTCCATTTGTATATATTTTATTATATTATTAATTAACAAGAGTTTTAGATAACTTTTTATCTTATATTATTTATGATTTTGTATACGCAACAGATCATAGAAACTCGACCCAGAAAAGAACTCAAGGCTTCGACGAAGAGGAGTATAATGAGATGTGTTTGGATCGTAAAGCAAATGATCATTTGGGTTTCCCATTTCCAAAACCCATTAGAGAATCAGATTCCCAGTTGATTTACTCTTCTCTTCCTTCTAAAAGGTCAGCTATTCATGCTATTGTATATGGACACCTTATATACTACCGAGATACGTTTGATTCTTTTGCATTTTGGGGTTTAATTTCGAACATAGTTTGTCATATTGTCAGTAGTAGTAGTAGTAGCTATGTAGTAGTGGGCACAGTAGTTATGTAGGTAGTGTAAAATAGCGAGAGCAATTAATTAATTGAGATGATCAAGAAGAGATCTTCCTTTATCAACTTGAGAACTTTAATCTTGACTGGTTGATATTTATAACTGAACAGAGCTAGAACTGAGACGGCTAGTTCAAAGTCTGATACGTACGAAATAGATGATTATTTGGTAGCAAGAATGGCTCATGAACACATGCAAACAGTGAAGCCTGCTGCTGCTCAAGCGTCCATGCAACATCTTTGGAATCCCAACCCTTTCCAACACACAATCCAAGAATCTGATTTCTTTCAGGTTAAGCTATCTGTTACACTCAAAACGCAACCCTCTTTCTCTCTCCATAGATTTTTAGTAACGTTAAAAAAATGAAAAAAAAAAAAAAGAATGAATGATTCTCTATTTTTGAACATTATAATGTCATATTTGTTAAAATATAATAATAATTTAGGAATAAAATACGTTGAAATTTATCTTGTTTTTGGCTTTTACATGCATTATTTTTTGTTGAAAAGTATTGGGACACCACTTATCAATTTTAAAAACACCTGGAAATGTAGAGAAATATTTGCAAAAATGTAAAATTATATATCTATCACGAAATTGCATAAGAATGGTAACTTTCTATGAAAATTTTGGGATATAAATATATTTGTAAATATTTCTTTCATTTTTATGACCATCGGAAGCGAACACGTACTATCTATACTGGTTTCTAGGTCAACGTGCATCCCCTCTATCATGAGTGATGAGTCTATACATAGTTGCCTATTTTGTGTATTATCACTTCCTAGTTTTGTTTCTTGGGAACAGCGCTCAAATACTACTATTGTTTTTTTTTTTACCTGAGAAATCTCTTTCTGTAAAAAGAGGTGAAAAAAATTACTTTGTCTAACAGGAGTGGAAATAACAAAAACAAAACATTCCAAATTGTTTGTTTAAAAACTGATGATGGTAGAAACTGCTGTAGTATTTTCTAATTCCTTTTAAGCGTATATTACTATTAAAATTTTACACATAAGTTTAAGATTTTTTTTGAAACTTTATTATGTACTAACTTAACTACTAAGTTATATATTTGTATTTCAAAATTTTGACATTGATATGTATAATTTTAAAAATTTGAGTTTAAATTGTCCGATTTAAAATTTTGAAACTTAGTCGTTTAAAAATTTGAGGATCAATTCACATGTTTCAAATGTCCAGACTTTGTGTAAATCTATTATAATTTAGCCTTCCATTTTTATCTCCCCCATTGATCTCCTTGTTTAAAAATTGAGTGAACTATATTATAAATTTATAATACTATTGAACTTTTGTTTAATTGTTTTCATTTTTTATTTTATTTTTATCTTGAATTATTGTTTAGGCTTCGTAACAAATTATACTACTTGAAGATTGTGTTGGGTACTGCTAAAGCTTGCTCATTGTTATCTGTTATTGAGTTACTTATGGAAAAATTTATGTTATTAGTGACAACAGTAAGGCTTCCGAAAAATGTAATTAATAAAAAATTGAAACGTTAATATATGCAATAAATTTGAATAAGAACTTGTTGCTCTCTGCATTCTTTTAAAATCTTTACCATTTCTGTGGTCCTTTCTGACTGTTATGATTCACATGGATAGGGGACCTCAAAGTACTGTCCTATATGGATGGTTAAAATGAAAAATCAGAAAATCCTTTATTGGATCTATTTTTTTTAAGAACATTTCACAACCTTTGGATCGAACCACTCTGATTTTATATTTACAAGGAAGTTTTGGTGCTACTGTTCTAGAATAATTTTGAAATCAATCTCACATAATATGGCACAGTATTATTGTGCGCACTCATAGCTGTATTTAGTGAAAAAACTACTGTTACGACGTTAATTGTGGTTGTAAAATATTTGCGATCTTGCATTGGTTTATATCATTAGTAACACATGTTTTTTTATAATAATGTTACGCAGGTTAACAAGAAGCAAGAGAATCAAAAGCATGAACACAATAATATTAATGGGAGGACACCAGGTTGTGAATTATTGTCGTTGTCTTTATCATTGCATCAACACCCCTCTTCTCGTAAGAGTAATTGTTGTATAAGTGAAACAAGTGATCAGGCAGTTTCATCATACTCTAGAATGAACTATAAAGACTGTTCTAGTTCCTCAGGGAAGCATAGTAATGTTAATTTAGATCTCTCTATTGCTTTACGTGGTAGATGATTAGCTAGTTAGGCATGTAGGATTTATTAATTAATCTTCTGTTTAGGATTAATGTTATTTGAATTCTTCCTTATTATATACCACCTTATTTCTTAGCTTCTTTTTCTCGTGTAAATTTTGTCATTGTACTTGATGTGATGTCTACGGCCCTCTTATATATATATATATATATATATATATATTATGTATTTTGCATGAACTTAAATTCTCAAGAATTTCGAACTTTATTACGGCTTTCATGAATCTCAAAATATTAATTAACACAAGAATGTGTGTTGTTAGGTAGTTAGATTCATAATTTTGAGATCTCTAAATCAATTTAAGTTTATATATAACATGCCTCAGCTTTTAATTTGAAACATGTTTGATATTAATTTTTATTTATATTTAAATAAATAATTTTGTAAATTTTTTTTATTCTGTTCTGTAAAATATTTTCCTCTGTGTTAACTATACAATTTATATTTGGTTGTTTTTAGAGGAAAGAAATTCAAAAATTTCCTGCAAGTTTTTTATATAAATTTGACTTAAACTATTTTTTTAATATTTATTATCAAGTAAAAAATGAAAAAGAAAGAAAAAAATTCTTTCTAAAATTTATAATTCACTCTAAATTTTGTAAATGATTTATTAAAAAAATATTTGAAAAATAAAAAAAAAATTAGAAATTAAAATTGTTATCGTATATTAAATAATTTCAGAATCATTAACTTGAAGAAACCTATGACATAGTTGCTTTATCTCTTTTGACACGTAAACCTACATTTTTCTTAACCATTAATTTTGGTCACGTGTAACACATTTTTCTTAACTAACGTACTTTTTACATAATTGTATCTCAATTATTATTATAAAAAATAATAATTTTTTTATTTTTTTGATAATAATATATTTTTAAAAAAATTATATTATATAATTTAGAATATTTTTTTATAACTTACATGCAATAATAATTATATTTTTAAATAATTTTCATAGATTTACCAAATAGAACATTGTATAATCTAAAAAATAAAAAAAATACATCTTCTATCAAAACCAAAATTTTAAACTCAAATAAAAATTTGAACTCTGGTCAACTACAAAAATCATATATATATATATATATATATATATATTTTTTTTTTTTCATTAAAATTTTTTAATATTTGAAAACAAATACACTTATACAAAGTAAAAGTAACATGAAAAATTGAGTGATAATATTTTATGTCATATATTCATAAATAAAAATTAGTAAAAAAGTTATGTTAAATAAATGTAATCATAAAATAAGATTAACAATAAAGAAAACTGAACAAGTAATGATAAATTGATATAATCTACTCAATAATCTATTTAAATAAAATTTAAAAAAAATATATATTTTAAACATTAAATCAATCACAAACAATTATTTCATGAAAATAAAAGTGAAAAATAAAACTCAACATATGATAGATAAAAAAATAGAAAATATTTTTTTTTAACAATTATAATAACGATCAAAATATCTAAAAGTACAAAGCACACTAAGTTAAGGCTTGTTCTATAATTTAAGCTCTTTCAACTCAATTTTAAGTCATTTCTAATATATTTATCGTTCATTCTTAAAAATAATAATAAAAACAAAAAATTCTCTCTTTTATAATTATAAAAAAATTATTGGAACAAATTTCATTTATATATAGAGTAATAAATCTAAAAAATATAAATTAAAAAATAAAATAAATTCTATAAATAGAAAGTATAAAAAAGAAAAAAAATATTATTTATTTTAAAATAAATATAAAATTGTCAAACAAATTAAAAGCATAAAGCAAGTGTACTTACACTAATTATCTACTAAATAAAATATAAAATTACACAATAAATTATATCACATGAATAAAAATAAAAAATAAAAAACCCTTAAATAAATACATAATCGTTAACTCTTATTTATATATATACTAAAAGAAATGTGTATATATAAATAGACATTTAGTAAAAATAATGATATAAAAGTAGTAAAATTTATGAAGATAATTATCTACTTTTTCATTTTTTTTAACCTAATAAAATTGTTAAATAAATAATAGTTACCTAATTAAAAGCAATACACTTTAAATAAAATATGTGAATAAAATTTTTTTATCAAACAAAATAAAAGTCATATAAATAGTATGAGAATGAGAGAAACTCTCATTTTTATATATATTAACGGTTACTAAAAAATTAATTATCTCTACTTTTTCATTTTTTATTTTTAAATTTGTTTTTAAAAAACTTGTCAAATAAATAGTAGCCACATAATAAAAAATACTCTCTTTATATAATAGTAAATTAGTAATTGATAAAACAAACAAATAAATAAAATTTATCAAACAAAATAAAAATTAAATAAATACTATGAAGATAAACTCCCCTTGCACGAAAGTAGTAGAGATATTTTACGTAATAGAAAAATTAGCCTGTTTAATTTGGATTTATGTTTTTTCAAAACAATCCATTTGGAATAAATTCGAATAAGTTAAAGGAACAATTTTTTCTCTCTTTTCTTTCTCACTGCAATCAGAAACCATGGCAATAATGGGATGCGATAAGAAGGTGGCGAATGGATTGATTTTTTTAATTAAATTTAAAGAAGAAAGAGAGAGGGAGGGATACTGTGATATTAAATAGAGTTGTTATATATGTATTAAGTTATTGTAAGTATTATCAAATGGCATATTAGTTATGAGATGTATTAATCATAGGTTTGATATAAAATTTAGAATTTAAAATTGTGAAATAATTATGAAACCATTTAGTTATTTAAATTATAAATGTATGTATCAATAAAAATAAAAATAAAAAGTTGGTGTATTAAATAAATGAAGGAGAGAGATTTCTTTTTCAACTGGCTTTGGAAAACAAAATTCTAATAAGAACACAAAAATGCAATTTCTAGATTTCGTAAAAAAAAGTTATTTTCCTCTTTAGAATTGTTCGGGTACGTGGTTTCTCTGTAATTGATGAGGCATATTAGTTTTAATTGTTTTATGGTGTGTTTATTAATTAAGAAAGTGAATAAAAGAAAAGAGAGTTATTTATTTATTTTTTAAAAATATAGTGAAAAGGGAATACAGATTCTATAAATTTGAGAATTATTTTTATTAATTGTTTTCTTAGTCTATAGTATTGATTCTCTTTACCAAATTTACAATATGTAATTATAACAATATTCCTTATCCTAATATTTTATTTTATTTTATAATTTTCTTTATTATTTTTAAAATGATATTTAAATCAATTAATATGTAATTTTATTTCGATTCTTTATAATATTTAGCAAATATAAATAATAATAAAAAAATTTACATTTTTTCTTCTCCATTTCAATTTATATTTATTCTTATTCTAATTGATTCTCGTTATAAATTAATAAACAAACTCTTAAATAAAAGTTATTGTTTAGTGCTAGAAAATTATGTCCAAGTGTGGGAAAATGGTGTTTATATTCCTATATAAAAGGTAGAAACCACCTTGCTTTTAAAATCTAAATGGAGATGTGGTTTGTTGGTGATATTTTGTTATGGTGTTAATAGGTTGATGTGTAAAAAAAAGTTGGGACCTATGTGTGGGTTGATAGATATGGTAGAAAGTAGAGACATATATAATGCTAATACGGTATTCGATTGACATAATTGAAGGTTATTCAATGAGTACAGGTTCAATTATTTTGAAAGAAATTTTCTCACGGATAGCTTCAGACTTAGAAAGATTTTCACACTAATTGAATATTGTTAGTAATTATCAACCAATTTAAAAAAAAAAAAAGAAGAAGTGCAAATACGTCAGATTAGATTGCGGATTGGACTGTTAAGAAGGCAAGGGCAGGCTCAGTAGTTCCAGATTGGAATATAAATTTGCATATCGACTTTGCTTATTCTCTTGTATTTGTATGCTATATAGTCTGCACTGTAATTAATTGTAGGAGTAAAAATGATTTTTATTATAATAAATAGACAAAAATAGTTATAGCTATTCATTACCATAAAATAATTCACCTAAAATTGTTACTAAACTAGCTGGGAATTTCTCATCAAGGTTATGAGATAGGTGGGTACCTCCAGCGCCAACTCAGAATGTTCAAGAACTATACATGTGTCCTACTACACATTGATTTTAATTGAATATTTGAATTCTACAGTGTACTTGAATTTCTATTAGTCAATGAAATTTAAACTTTATATAAAACTTTCAACCGAGCAATTAATATTTGAATTATATATCATTATAATTTTATATTTATTAAAAATTAAATATAATTTTTTTTAACTATGATAAATTTTAATTAAATATTTTTTAATTAGATTGACCACAATTAAATGAGTGTCTAACTTATTAAATTTTAATGAATTGATAACTCTACTCACTAGAACAAATTAAATACATATCTAATTTGCTTGATTTTAATTTACTGATGATTTTACTTACTAGATAGACCAGTTGAATATAAGTCAAACTAAATTTAACAGTTTAACTAAATTTTGATCTATCAAGCCCTATTTACCGGAGCTCATACATGTTCAACTAATTAAAACATTGTTTAATGGGTCAGATTTTGATAAATAGACACAATTGTAATTGTAATTGTAATCGAACTAGAAACATTAACAAAATGCAAATTTTGTGAATGGTTCATTCGAAATCCGCTAGCTTTCTGGACCGTTTCGCACAATACAACGCCGCAGTGGAAATGTGAGGATTCAACGAAAACCTACCCTCAATTTTGTCTCATGGAGAATCTTAAAAATATTCAAGTTAATATGTCGAAATCCTTAATATCCTGAATTATTAAAAAGATTCTATTTTATTACTCAATTTAATTATATTGTAAATTCTTTTTAGTTATTTTGTATAATATTTTCATTTTTTTTTTCTAAGGATCTTGTGTCGCAAATTTTACAAAAATATTGTGGAAATTTAACATTAAGAAAAAGGCAATAGCAAAAAAAAAAAATGTTTATATTTCCTGCCAAAAAAATTAATAATATGACTACATATTCTTTAGTAAAAAATGCTATTTATCAAGTTTTAGATATATCATAAATATGGTGTTATATTATTGATAAATATATTTAAACTTATAAAATTATTTTTATTAAAAAAATTATTATATCAATTAATATTATAATAAATTTGTAAAATATACTAGCAAATTTTTTTTATAATATTATGCGGAAATGTTAATGAATAAAGTATGTGCAACTAGTCATTCATTAAAACTTTTACATATTACAAAGTAAATAGGTATATTATTGATTTTTTTCGCGGTAAACATAATCATAATTTTTTTTGCTATTGCCTTTTTCTTACTGTTAAATTCCCATAATGCCCTTGTAAAATTTTACACATGATCCATGTGACATACTTTTGATAAAAAATAACAAACACTATTATTAACATGACTAAAAAACTTACCAATAATTAAACAGTAAGACAACTTTTTAATAAAATGAACATAGAAAGTATCAATGCTAGTGTAACCAATCCCCTCAGCTCGTCTATAAATATAATGGCTTCGCAAGAAAGTAAGACGAACCTATTTTAAAACTGTTAACGTACAACCATTTATGTGTAGGAAAACTCAAAGTATAAGAATGAGATTTGGGAAAATTCACAATGTAATTTAACTTAGGTTTATTTAAGAGAGTACATTTTTTTTTCTTGAAAACCCTCGTTGCAAAATAGTCTTAATGCAAATTATATTGTGAATTTTTGCAAAATTCGATCATATATTAGGTAATTATCGTTTAATAGGAGTGACAATTTGTACTGTAGTTTGATTAACCAAATCAAGCCCAAATGGAAAAAATCAAATCGAATTAAATTTGGGCATTATTTCGAGCCAGCTCAAATAACACAAAAAAGATTGAATTGGGTTAGGGCTAACGCCCAAAATGAAATAAAATAAAATTTAATTTTAAATAAAAAAAATAAAAAAAAATGCTATGTTAAAATTAAAATAATTTTTCAATCGTTTTAGTCATTTTTTTTAATAATATATTAGTTATTTTTCTTTCATTTTCATTTAAAAATAAATAGATAATGAATAAATAATTAAAATTTAATCATTTTGTCACACTATTATGTTACACTATTTAATGTTAATACCTTTAGCTTTCAAATATATTCATCTCTGTAAACCAAAAAAGTATATAATCATATTTAATTCCAATTAATATTATAAACTTTCTATCTTTAAATTGATTAAGCATTAGTTTTTGCATTAAAACTTCAAATCTTTTATCAGCTTGTATTGTGCTATTATCTTTTTAACTAATTCATTGTCATGAGAATTATGTATTATGAATATTTTAAGTTATTTGAACTTTTCATTTTTCGATAAGCATCTGTGTCTAATAGTATAGTAAATTTCTTAGCTTAGGCCAGTTTGTATTTGGGCTCACCTTTACTGACTCGAATTAAATTTGATTCGAGTTAGAGTTTGACTAATTTAAACTAGCATAATTCAAGCAACTTAAGCTAGTCCAATGGTTGCACTTAACATATTAGTGAAATTAATAGAATAATTAAATTGTGACCGTATAAGATAACAATTTTATGATTTAAGTACAATTTTGAATGATTATTCTAAGAATGATTAAATTTAATGAAATTTCATAATTTGAGGACAATTTTGGATGAATTATTCTAATAGTGATTAAACTAGATGAAGATGAATACTGTGGGAACAATTAGTGCATTTTGTCCTTTTGTTTCATGGCAGTCTAAAATACATTTTCTATTTGCACTACACCATTTTCATTCAATTCACACGCACTCTCTCTTATACCTCCAATTAAAAATTCCAACTTTTTCAATAAATTCCCAAATTTTCAAAATCTTGTATCTCACCCAGAGTTCTAGAGAGATTATTGCACATGTGCACATCGTAAAACAAGTTTATCTTAGCCCTTTACTTTTTATAAAAAAAAAAAAAATGAAAAAAAAAAGTGTAATAAGTAGGCACACAAGATTTTCTCTGAATTTAGATGTTCAACCACACTCTGTTCTCCCTTTCAAATCTCAATCTTAGATGCATAGAACTCTTGAGGAAAAAAAAAAAAAACAATTTCCAGTTTACCATATATCATCAAAATGATGTTTTATGTAAGAGTAATAATATATGTATTAAATTACGTGTTAATATTAAATTAATGTTAAATTAAAAATGCAAAATAATGAATTAATTGTTAATTATATTGGAACATGTGAATTGACTTGAAAAGTTCTTTATGTTAAGTACACAACACTAAATAACTATTTAAGTAGGAGTGACTTTGTCTAACACATGGATAAAATAAACTAATCATAATTGACCAATAAAAATCTTGTTATTTCTTACTACTATAAATTAATAACACAAAAAAAATTAAATTTTTTCTTTTATATGTCAACTAACACATAAACACAACACGAATACAGCGATTGTCACCACTCAATCAACCTTGTCGAGTAACTTGTGCTTTTATAACATAGACAACCGTATCTCTAACCTAGGTCCTTTCACTTTCATGCTTGGGCATGATAAAGGTTGATTGAATCCTTATCTCATCTTCATTGATAAAGGTTAGTAGTATTTAAGTTGCAGAGTTGTAGTTCCATTTGACTTATTTTATTTGAGCAAGAAAAACCCAAAAGAATAACAAGATTGGATATCTTCATGCTTAATCAGATCTCTAACAGTCTTATGATGCTTCTAAATGTGTCTAAACAAGTATTGCTGCAAAATTATAGTAACCTATCAGAAAACAGACCAACACCTGAGAAAACTGACCAACGGAAACCCCGACCTCAAAAGTGATAAGGCTCTACCTCCTTCAGAGCGATACAATCAAAATCACAAACCACAAAAATGCATGCATTATGTTACTGATGAATTCTTTGCAAAATTTTCGACTCTAACCTACAAATATTACAAGACTATTAGTGTACTCAAAGAAAGAGGGGTAAGACAAGCAACTGGACATGTAAATCATAAAGAATCCTTAGTAGAGGAGACCCTACTCATTGAGCAACCATTACTTGGGGAGAGTTGGCCATAGATAAAACTTCTTCTTGCTAATGCTTGCCACCCCTAGCTTTGGTATCTAATATAAGTGGTTTAATGCATAATCGAGGCTTCGTACTGACAAGATTTTGAGGGAGAACTGATATAGCAGCCACTAAAGACCCATTAGGTATCCCAGAAAGTGGTAGCATCTCGACAAGAACACAAAGCTGTAGATTCAGAAATGCAAGTCAGAATAAGGAAAAATTGAAAAGGAAAGTTACAACTGGTGAATTCAATAAAGATGTAGAAGATTTTACACCTCTGGGGATATGAGATCCACTACTGAATCTGAGACTGCATCTTTTACTGCTGCAGCCACTACAGCAAAGCATTGGTTGCGATCCAAGAGACTAGCGGCAGGTGAACCATTCGAAGTATCTCTTGCAATCCTCATCTCTGTCTCTTCCATTCCTCTTCGATTGTATCCAACAGCAAACTACAAGATTGATCAAATATTTCATTCAGAACCATAAGCCCAAAAAAAATAAAAAATAAAAAGATAAGAAAATATTGCCAGAAGGAAAGAGGAGGCAAGCACTTGCCACGGGTCCTTTCAATAAAAATTAATTAGATAAAATGCCAAGAGAAATTAAACTGTTAACGATAACTTGACAAAAAATTACAGCAAGGGTTCTTCTTGAATTATCCCTATCCATCTAATTTCAAGTTTCTTCGAACGGAAAAGCATATTTTCAGAACTATTGTCTGAGGGGCATGCAAAACCTTGACATGTGCAAATCCATAAAAGTAAGAGTCATCTCATGGGAATTTTTAATAAGAGAGAATGAAAAATATAGAAAAGAGTGCATCTAAAGTCACTAATGAAAAATATAGAAAAGAGTGCATCTAAAGTCACTTTATTTTCACAAATTGGACACATTGATCACCTTGCTTTAAACTAGTGCACTTTAGTCACCATATTATTGCATTTGCGAACACCTAAGTCATTTTTATGGCCAATTTTGGTCATTTATGTTCAACTTTTGAGACATTTTCCTTATCAAATGTCTACCAACCCCTATTAGTATGGTTCATATCAATTCTACTTAATTTTTCCACAAAAAAAAAAAATGACAAAATTGACTAAAATGTCCAAAAATGCAATGAAAATGTGACTAATGTGCCAATTTGTCAATATAAAATGACCAAGTGTCATTCTACCAGAAAACATATTGGGGGCCTATTGCTTCTTTTACAATACTGTATCAAATCATAATGCATAGAAGTTTCTACCTTTAAAGGTTGAGAAACTTTATCCAGTTTGTCGTTCATAAACTCTAGAACAAGCTTTGATACAATTAGACGTAGTTCTTTCTCATTCAAGTTACAAGTAGCTTGTATAGGTAATATCCGATGGCACCACCTGCAGCAGATAAATATCACAGGTAAGTTATAGCAAGAGCAAGTACTTGTATGACAAATGATCATAAAAATGTCAATTCAATTCGCAAGAGAAGAAAGCAAATGCACAACATTGAAAAGTTTGACTGTGTTTAGATAACCAGAGTAATTAAAGGGAGAAGAAAAGTTCTTGGTATCTATAGTTACTAAAATCACTCATTTAATAATCGAGCAAATCAAAGTAAAGCCATTAGAAAATGCTCACAAATTATCCAGAGATGCTATCCATACACACACAAAAAATGCTATGGTCAACTAACTCACGCTCCATAAATGAGCTACAATAAGTATATTTACAACTAATGCTATGTTCGGGTGAATTCAATTATGTCAGAAATAAAATAAAAAAGCTTGAATAGTTACACGATGGCCCTTGAGGTAAAGGTGTGTAATTGAAAACAAGTGGAATAATGATGACTACTCACTGGGGTGGACTCATACTCCCAGATTCCAGCGATTGAATTATTTTTGATAGAATGCTGACAGTGTCAGAAAATATGATTCTTGGGAAGGTAAAGAGAAGCAAACCACTCCTTGTCAATTTAACCAATGAAAGAGCTGGAGTTTTATCTCCACTTGCATCCCCTCTTAAGGAAGTGAAAGAATCTTTTAAAGCATCATCTGAAATTATGGAATATGGGTAAGTTACATCTTGAAATTAAAGATTGTAAGCTCTTCATCAGTATCTGAAAAAACTTCAAAAACTTAAACAAACAAGTAATGCTAGGGGTCATGTTCCGTACCACTAGTCTATCCTATCCATTTAAATCAAGAGAGAGAATAAATATGCAAATCAAAAGTTAAGATAGAGTCATGATACGGAACATTGACTCTAAAAGTTGTGTTCCCAATCATTTTCCTAAGAAAATATTGGCTGGAAAATTACTGTTACTAGCAGCCTCTTCAGTTTTCCCATCCATATCCTCTATACATGTTTTCCTTCTCTTAGAAGAGGAATTCTGATCTGCGTAATCTACATTTTGAGAACTGCAACTAGTAGAGGAACCAACATACTGCAAAAAAGAATGAATTAAAAATATAAAATCAAATAAACTTAATTGAAGAATGAGAAAATTACATAATTCCATAACTATTTTAGGTTACATGTTGAGAGAATATATCTCTATGCTAGGTCTTAGAATCTTGATGATGTAAAAAGAAAAGAAAAATATAATTTTTTTATATGAAACAAAGTTTCATTGAAAATATAAAAAATTAAATCAAAAGAGTTGGATCAGTGATCCAAATTGACATCAAAAGCCTAAGAAAAATAGCCGTCTATTGAATAAATACGAGGGAGTAACTATGGACACAACAATTATCCACCCCTCCAAGACAAAGTAAATTGATATTATGATATTCTTGAAACAAAGAGGAATAGATGATCAGATAACTTGCTACCACAACTCTTCCAATGTTTTCTCTTAATATTTATAATTCCTTTCCGTCCAAATGGTACAAAACAAGACTGAATTTCTCCAAAGTAGCTTATCCAACGTAGAAACCCAAAACCACCAAAATGAGATGAGAACAATTGAAATGTTTTGGAAAGCACCCCCAAATTACGTGCACAAAAATAACAATCTAACCAACAATGCATACTTGATGATTTGCCCTTGCTTTTTTGCTTAACACAACACTGAGATAGCATGAGGTGTGGCCTCCTTATCTTAAAGCAAATCCATAGTATTCAATTTCCCATGAGTTAAAGACCATGCGAAAACAATAATTTTAGGAGGAACTTAAACCTTCTATATGAAACAATTAGGAGGAAAGGAGGGATAAGCATCTTCTATCAAAAAATTAAAGAAAGATTTACAAGAATAACAACATGAGAAAGTAAGGTTCCAAAATCTCAGGGGAGAGACAAATAAGTTTTACCATTTTAAACAAAGACGACATTTCCTCTAACTCCCTACCATTGAAGTTGAAGAAACGTAAATTCCAAGATACTGCATCTATAATACAAAAGCCTTTTGTATCAATCAAACGAAAAGAGGAAAACTAAACCCAAAAGGTAAGTCTCTAGTACAAGATAAAATTAGTATTTTATTGAAGTTATAAATATTTAGGATTTTATATTTTAGGGTTTTATTCTTATCGAACTTGTTGTTAGATTAAAATTTATTATTTGATTAGGATAAGGTTTAGTAGAATTTTTTGTGTCATAAGATTTAGTAAAATTTTAATCATTAAAAAATTAGGTTTTTTTACTATACATATAAATAGGTTTATTTTCATTGTAACTTTAGAATACAATTGATTTTAATAACGAATATTGTTTATTGAGAATGTTGTTCTCCAATTATCCCTCCTATCTCCTTTTTCACAATATATTCTCTTTTCTCCTCCTGGATCTCTGCCATGCTTTCCATCTTGAGCTAGTTGGTATCAGAGCTTCATTTTCTATTCCTGTTGTGGCTCTTAAGGAATTTAAAACACTTCATTACTATTTTTGGAAAACCAAACAACTTAAACAAAATTATAATCAGCTATAAATTATGCGAGAAAAAATAAAATCTTTACCTTTCTTAGGATTGACATTGCTTCTTTTGTAGCGCTTTTCTCCCTCTCTGGTGAAAGTAAAACATAATTTTAATCTCCAACCATAATTGGTGTACCAAACACATTATATACATGTTATAAACTAGGGAATTTAAAAGTAGGAAAATACACTCTACTTGCCCCACATGAGGGTCATAAGAGTAAAGGACAAAGCAACTCCAACCAAAAAATAGGGATATTAGAAGAAAATTTTAGTTTTTTCCTCTTCTCTATTCTTCACTTTTACTTTCTTTCAACAGTTCGATTTCCACAAGACCTTGACAAAAAAAACTATTCCCTTATAGCATATTTGGTTTACAAAATTGAAATCGCTATTAGATAGTAATTCTTGAGAATATAACACGGGAATGGAATCATAATTCTTGTACATCTGTTTGTTTGTAAACAAGGAATAAATATTCAGAATTTGTATTCTATTGTAAGTTTATTACTCCATTCAAAGAGAAATAAATGATTTTTATCAATTTTCTTTTAAGGATGGCGATATTGCCACAACTAAAATTGTTAATGCCAAAATTACTTTTTATTAATAACAAATTTATCAACACAAGTGGTACTAATGAGTATTTAATTATAGGGATATAAAAGTAAATTTATACACTTTTGTTGTGGCAATAACAAAAATGGTTGGGCAATATCATTACCCTTTTTTAATTATAAGATATTTCTTTTAAAAATTGACAGGCTATTTTGTAAATATGTATTAGAACTTAACAAAGAATAACTATTCTTCACATATACGGTATACCGGAGAATCAGAAACTCTTATGTCAAATGAATTAGGATTCTAAACGAATAACAGTTCAAAATAACAAAAAGTGCAAAATAGATATTCTATTGGTATTCTGTACATGGCCTACCCCCAACAACCGAACATTTGTTAATGATAGATATAAAAGTATTGTTGGCACTTTTGCTAATAGTTTAAGTTTTTGAATGATTGTTTCCCAAAAATCTTTATCATGGTATAGAGCTTGAGTTACTATGCTGTGACCCAATAACACGAATTGTTGAATTTCTAGTGTTTCGCTTGTGCATATAGCCAACAATCGGTGACCATCAACTTCTAAGTGTTAAAACCCAATTCAGAATTTCACCATACAATAAAGAAATTAAAAAAAATATACAAATTTGAACAACTCATGCCACAGAACAAAAGAAAACAAGAAGCCTGTCTATGAAACGTGACTCTCAAAGTTCAACAGATATAAAGCAGGAAAAGAAAAAAACAGAAATTAATGCAAAGAAAAACCAATGATAAATTGAAATTGGGAGAAAAGAACAAAACGAGTATTAAGAAGAAAGAGAACAGACTGATGGGGCAGGTAATGAGGAAGCCAGAATGAGAATGTTGAAGAAGGGACGAAGGAGCGTTGTAGTCGAATCGAGGCATGATTATTACTCCAGCGTGTTGCTCCCATGGCTTCATCGTCGTTGATGAGCTCAAGCTTATGCCCTCCTCCGCCTCCTTCTGCTTGATGTTCTCCGTATCTTCTCTTTCGTCTTCTTCTTCTCTATGCTCGCCTTCGCTTCTGCCATTTGCCATATTTTCTTCTCCGCCCATTATTTACTGCTTTGCCTTTTGTTCAACTTCTTTGTTTATACAAAGGCAGTGACTGTAACAGTCATAAGCTTTAACCTTTAAAACCCGAAATGAGGACCTGTTATAGAGGCCAATGCCTCAGGTTTGTATGTTGAGCGTTCATCGCTTGACGACGTCGTCTTCAACAAATTTACTCTTTTCCCCTCGTTCATTTTTTAAGTTTACTCACTCCCGTCTCTCACTTTCAAAATTATTACTTGTCCTATTTTTTTTTTTTTATATTAATGTCTATTATAATTTTTTTTTTTTAAGTACATTTCCTACATATATATTATATTTTTGTAGTATACAAGCTGATATACTAAAAATAAAATAAAAAATTTGGACACAATTTGAAAGTGGGTGTTGACTTTGAAGAAGAAAGACTCAACTTTTTTATTGGTCCAAATTTTTAACTAAATTTACAGTTAATTTTTAAAATTTTAAATTGTACAATTTAATTCTCAAATATTTAAAAATTTATACATATGTTTAATTTTGGTACAAATATACATGTTTTTGAATAAATTTTTTAAGATTTATGTGTGAATTTTTTTTAAAAAAAATTTTTAGAACTAAATTATAGGATTTAAAAGTTTGGCGATCTATATGTAAATTTTAAAAAAGTGAACTAAATCATAAAATTTAAAAATTTGAGCTTAATTATAAATTTAATTAAAATTTAAAAATTAATAGTATAATTTAGCCAAGAAGAAAAGCCAAACCTAACAAATGGGCAAGGACAAAAAGATTAATTCGTTGTCAAGCAATAACGTCCAAGGCCACAATAACAAGTCCTTATTTTGAAAAATTGGCCTAAATAGCTTACATTTTGGTTATAAGTTATATTTTCCAAAACTATCAATAATAAGACTAAAATTGTGCGTTTTGGTTATATCAAAATTAGACAAATTATAAAAATGCCCTTTAAGGCTAACAAATAAATACAAAAGAGCTTCAACAACTTCGTTGATGACATCATTGGATCTCCAGCGACTTTGTCGATGATATTATTAGAGCTCTGACGACCTTATTAGAGGTCCAACGACCTCGTCGAATAGGTATGTAACTTGTTACATACTATGACAGAGGTATATGTAACATGTTAATACAATGGTAGAGGTGTATGTAATGTATTACATACAAGACAGATGTGTATTTAACGTGTTACATATAATGACAGAGGTGTATGTAACTTGTTACATACAATAGATATGTATGTAATGTGTTACATACAAAATGGAATATATGTAACATTCAGTAGATGTGTATGTACTATGTTACATAAAAGATAAAGGTGTATGTAACATATTACATATAAGACAGAAATGTATGTAACATGTTACATATAAGATAGAAATGTATATAACATTTTACATACAACAGCAAATATTTATGTAATGTGTTACATACAAGACAGAAGTGTATGTAACATCTTACATATAACAACAGAGGTGTATGTAATGTGTTACATACAACATGAGAAGTGTATGTAATGTGTTACATACAATATATAGGTGTATATAACATTCAATAGAGGTGTATGTAACATGTTACATATAACAACTAAGGCATATGTAATGTGTTACATACAATAGGAGAGGTGTATGTAATATTCAACAAAAGTGTATGTAACATATTATATACAACAACAGAAGTACATATAGCATGTTATATATAATAATATAGATATATATAGTTTCTATCGCAAAATAAAAAAAGAAGAAGAAGTAAGAAGATGAGTAAAATTGTCATCATTTTAACAAATAAATTAGAAATATTAACAAGTCATCATTTTTTAGAAAATTGAAGTACCCAAATTGTCACCTTAAAGTTGGGTTTCTATTAACCATGTAATATCTCAAAAGAAAATTGAAATTTTCTGAAATACTAAATTGAAATTCTAGAAAAGAAGTAAGAAGATGAATAAATAGAGAGAATTCGTGGAACTGAGCAGAAGAATACTAAGGGAACTTAGTTGGGAATGGTGAGTCCTGCTTGGAAGAGCTTTATTTCCAAAAGGCAACGAAAGCTCTACATTTTCAGGGGAGAAGGTCTATGGTGTCATCTATGTTGTCCATGGCTACAAGCTAGACACATTTGAAGCAGAAGCTCAAGGAGTCTCAGGAAAGAAGATGGAAATGGGCGAGAGAAGAGATGAGAGAAAAACAACAAACTAATAAATATTTGGAAATTAAAACCTAAAAGCAAACATATAATATAAGGGTAAAATTTTCATACCAAAATGTTGTCATCTAGTGAAATATGAAAAAAAATGAAATTTGTGTCAATTATATGCTATTACGTTAATAATTCTCTTATTATGCTATTTTACGTTAATAATTCTCTTATTTTAGGATTTTGCATCTTGATTTTTTTCCCTTTCATTAAAATGAGACTTATTTGTATCTTTCTTAGAATGGACGGCTGATCAAAATTATTTTTTTCCTATATGAAGTCAATTTAAATGAAATTTGAATATTTTTAATTATAATTTGATTTGATAATGTAATTAATTTAAATAAATTTGAATTCTAAGAGATTGGATAAGTTTAGATAGAACTATTATTATAAATAAAAGCATAATATATACAACATTATAATTTTAAATTGTTGCACTTTAGCAAAATTTATCATTTATAACAATTAAGAGAATAACATGAATATGAAGTATGCTTGAAGACTTATTAAATTAGTATAGAGATTAAAATTTATATCTTATTTAAATTAAAATAATAATTTAATGTAATTGTGGTGTATAGAATATTTAAATATAACATATTATAAAATAAATAAAAATTTATTTATAATTTTAATAGTAATTTGGTCTAAATTTATTTATAATTTTAATAAAAAAATATCACTCTAAATTTGAATTAATATGAACGAATTGTATAATTTATAATTTAAATCTAAGATTATAACTTTGAAATGGATATGATCTCTAAGATTGAATAAATTTTTTTAATTTAGATAATTAATATTTTTATTTATAATTTTAATAATAATTTAGTCTAAATTTATTTATAATTTTAATAAAAAAATATCCCTCTAAATTTGAATTAATATGAACGAATTGTATAATTTATAATTTAAATTTAAGATTATAACTTTAAAATGGACATGATCTCTAAGATTGAATAAATTTTTTTAATTTAGATAATTAATTGAATTATTTTCTCATCCATGCTTTCCACCTGTCTTGTAATAGGAATAAAAGAACTGAGAGAAAATTTATAAAAAAATTCAAATAAAAATAAAGAAAAATGACGAAGTGTCATTTGAACGTAAACAAAATATTGTGCTGCTTTTTCTCCCTTAATATCTCAAAATAGAGGGAAAATAGAGCATATATTGTTGCAGATTTTTCTTGGGTTGAATAATTGCTTAAGGTCATATTTAGTTCTTAGAAACTTAATGAAAATACAAATAATAATATGAATTAAATTGAATAGAAATAATATTATTATTGTAATGTAATATAATTAAAATAAATAATAATATTATAATAAAATTTAAAAAAATTATAAATGAAGCAAATTAGAAAATAAAATTTTTATTATCATTTTTAAATGAAATAAAATAAAAAAAATCATAAATAACTATACAAAGGTGTGAGAAAAATAAATTATTATAACGTATTCATGATCACTATCGAAGAAACAAAGATTACTACTACTATAATGATTTACATAATAGTCAAACAAAATACAAAAATATCCTAAATTATTCCTATAAAAATTCATATCATTTTCGACCAAACATTACCTTACTCTTTATTAGTTGTTAATAGTTATTCATAAAAAAAAGATTTATTGATGGTGAGTTTCTAGAGCGTGAAGTGGACTCTTTCTTTTTTCTTTTTTCATTTTTTTTTTTCAGATGAAGTTGAATATTTGCATGTATTGAGTTTGTGTGTGTACAACATGCTCGCAAAGCAAACTTCTTGTACAACGGAAACATATTCTACGGAATGTCAACAATATAAAATAGACTTGACAATATTTTTCTATGTTCGACTGAACCTTTTGAACTTTTTGTTTTAGTTCAGACTATGTGTTTGAACATTTTGTATATGTTCGGACCTGGTACATTGAACATACTGGAAAAAATTTAACGCCTATCTCTCCACTCCCTGATTCGTTTTCTATTATTTGGGGAGGAAATGAACATTCTGGTTCAGTGTAGGATGTGAGTATCAGTGGAAGCTCACAAACTTCAGCTAGAGAAGCCGCCGCCACCAACGACAGTGGCGGTGAAGGTTCCATTTTCAGTAGTGTAGTATAAACAAAATTTGAATAATAGAAAAAGTTATTGCAGAAGTGATGCAACCGGTAACTAAGCCAAAATATTTCCAATCCGGCGGTCCAAGGTGGTGGCAGCAGCGGCAGCAGTGGCAACAAAAAATTTTCCCGCGTACATTGGTGTGGGATGCATTTAGTTATTGTGTTAATTTATTGTTTTTAATATGTTTGGGTATGTATTTAGTATATGTTGGAGTATGTATTTAGAACGGGCCTTATGAAAATAATCAATAAATGAACATAAGAGTACATTGAGAAAAATTGCAACAATAAGACCAAACAAATATGTACCTAAACTGAAAACATAACGAATTTTGCTAGGATAATGTCTACTTTAGAAAATTCATTATCATAGATTAGAGATTTTAAATTATTAAAATAATCTTCTTTAATAATTATGGTTCTTCAAATATAAATAGTTTTAAATTATCAAAATAATCATACTTGATTTCCCTTTTTTGGGCAAGAAAAATAAAAAAACTGTTTTCCAAAATTATGAAAAAACGTGTTTGACAAAGATGAAATTGTGAGAAAGAAGGTGAGCAAGCAAAGAACTGAGTTAAAATTAGGGGTTGTAAATCATATCAATTGAATGAACTCATTTGATAAATAACTCATGCCTGCTCAACTTATTTATAGAAAAGATTTTATTATGTCAAGTTATTTTAGGTTTGGATTGCATCATCTCGTCAACTCGAAAAAAATCAACAAATTATGTTTTTTTATTATTAAATATGACTTATTGTCATTTTTGTGTCGAATTTAATGGTAAAATATTGAGTGAAGGGTAGCCACGGTTCTATAACTTTTAACAAAAGAGCATAAAAGTCTTGTAATTTTTAAATGGTTCAGATAAGTCCTATAGCTTTAAAAAAAATAGCACGTAAGTCTTGCTTTGACTATTTGACAACTTTTTTTACAACATGACCAAATTTACTAGGGTAGTTTCGAAATTATTAAAAAAAATGCGCATGAAACAAAGAAACCTAACCTGCAGTTCCTTTCCCATTAAAGCCTAGGATTATAAAATATAAACTTTACAGTACCGATTACTGTAACAATAAAAAGAAATTGCTTGAAACACAATTTTATAATAACTCTTAAGAAATTTAAAAGGACAAAACACTTTAGCGTAATTGTAGAGTTGAAACAGAAAAAATATCATCAAAGTCATCCTTAGTGAAGCTCCACGAATTCCTAATAAATTTATGTCAGGAATTGTAGGCTGGGTGTGAGGTCATTGCTTACCTCACACCAGAACTCTCCAGAATTGAACTCACCAGAAGTCTCCAGCAGCAGCCACCATTCCTACAGCAGCAGCCACCATTCCTACAGCAGCAGCCATGAAGTTTCCTGAAGCAGCTGGAAATGTTGAAGAAGAGGCAGCTGAAATTTCTCTATAAATAGAGAAGGGTGGAAGCCAGAAATAATATCCCCTTCTGAAAATGTAGACACACAGAAGTGAGAGAAGAGGAGAGAAGAGTTTCAGAGTTTCTGAACTCTTGAATCTCTAGAGAGAAAGAGAGATGAAAAACAGAGAGCTGCTATTCCTATATTAATTAGGAAGGTGAATAGTGAATTTACTATTCAATGAGCGTGCCTTGGTGAATAGTGAATTTACTATTCACGTCAACATCACATAGTGTGAGGAAAAATTCTATAGTGAGAGATAAATACATTTTTCAGTGAGTGTTGAGATTTATTCTCTGGGTATACTCTGTAACTGATGTGAGTGTTTTGTGATAAACATTGTTGTATTATTATCACTATAGTGAAGGCATAAAAATAGCTCTGTGTGGAGTAGCTCAGTTAAATTTTGGGGTGAACCACGTAAATTCTCTCTGTGTTATTTCCTTGTTCCTGCTCTACATTATCATTTGTTTACTCCCCCGTAAATCTGGTTGTGGGAAATTATTCCGCAATTACCAATTTTTTCCCAACAATTTAATCATGTTGTAAAAAAAAAAAGTGGCTAAATAGTCGAAGCAAGACTTATATGTTAGCATAAGCCGTGTAATTAATGTGTAATATGTTGTAATTAATACTTCTTTATATGTAATAGAACTCTAATTTATACAAGACTATTGTAATTTTTTATATATACCTCTACTGTAAGGTGAGTTAATATAATTTGTCATCACTCCCTCACCGTCACCATCATCGTTGCATTTTGGTATCAGATTCATCATCGTCAGATCTCCATCACCGTCATATTCTAGTATCTCCCTCACCGTCGCAGCGTCGCTCTCTATCTTGCGCACGGCTCGTCTCTCAGCCAGCTCCATCCATAGCCTCTAAGTCTCTACCATTGCGCTACTTCTCCTCGCATCACCTGTTGTATTTGTTGATGGCCCCTCATGCCTTTTGCTTCCAACCCACCAGCCAGTTAGATCTCCCTATTCCCTACGTAGCGCCCACATGTTTGGGTTCCCAGCCCACCAACTAGTTCTCATCAACCCAGTTCACACCAATCCAATTTGTGGCCCAGTCAACAACACATCCAGGCCCAGTCAATAGCCACCAGTCCAACCCAGTCACCAACTCCTTAGGCCTAGTAAATAGCTCTTGAAAAAAAAATTATTACTATTTAATTCTGTTACATATTATTATTGTTTGTTTCAATGGGAGATTTGAAAGAAAACCAGGCTTCTAAAACTAATGAAATTCTAAAATTTGAGGTCTTTGTTAAGAACTCAAAGGTAGCTCTTTTGGGGTACCAAACTCAATGGTACCAATTTTTGAACATGAAAAAGGCTTATGTTTGTCTATCTCCGTGGGATGCACAAGATGGGGCATGTGACTAGCACAATCAAGGCTCCTAGTGAAGATGATGTGGAGGCTTATACTAAGTGGGAAGATGATGATGGCTTTGTAATGCTAATTCTATTCAGAGCAATAACTGACGATGTACTATAAATAGTGAAGAAGTGTGACACAGTTGAGGTCATATGAAAAACTTTGAGAGATCTCTATACTAATGAGTTTGATTTTATACTGGTAAATGAATTGATGTGTAAAGTCACTAACATGCAACAGAATGGGAAACCAGTATATGTATTTTTTACCAAGCTAAAAAATATTTGGGCTAAAATTGATCAAAAGTGCCCTTGCAAGATTAAGAATCAGGAGGACCTTATATGGTACCAGAAAGAGAAGGAGCTTGAGCGAGTTCATGCATTCTTGAGAGGACTTAATGCGAAACATAACAGTGCCAAAGGTGAATTGCTTCGAATGCTAAACCCTCTGAGCTTGACCACAACTTTTACATACATCCGTAAGGATGAATCTCAACAGGAAAGTCTTAAATAGGTACAAGTTGTAGTATCTAGCCTAACCATTCAAGCAAAATCACAAGTACCTTTCCTCCAGTAGCAGAGTTCAGTTCCACTTTATCAGTAAGGGCCTTCACCAGGCTTTGTCAATCGCCCTCGTCCTTAATGCTTTTATTGCAATAAAGTTGGGCATCTTCGAGAGACTTGTTGGAAACTAAACCAGCACTTGAAACCTAAACGGCATAATTATCGTCCTAAAATAAAGCAGCAATAGTGCAATTAGTCCAAGAACCATATTTCTATGGAGTGACTGGATATGATCATCACGCGACATATGGAGGTACCCCTACAACTTCTATAGTTGGTCGTGGTAAAATTGGTATGGCCTTAAACGTTTCTCACTTTGTTGGATCGAATACTTGAATTATTGATTCTAGTGCATATGATCATATGACTTATGATAAATCTTATTTAACTAAGTTATCTTCTCTACTAGTGTCTTATGTTATGAATGCTAACAGTAAGGCTTTTCCTGTTTTAGGGATGGGGTCAGTCTGTATTACTCCAACTTTACAGCTCCATAATATTTTCTATATGCCTGACTTATCTCATCACTTAATATATGTCCCACAGTTGAATACTGAGTTTAAATATTCTGTAACCTTTTATCCTATGTATGTGATTTTTCAGGATCTTCTTACCAGAGAGATATTGGGGGTATCTGAGGGACAGATTGTTCCGTCTAGATCAGACCTACGCAGGGCAGAAACCAGGAGCACAGTTTCGCACCACTTTGACTTCAAGTTCTGACAAGTTAACTGAAATTTGGTTGTGACATTGCTGCTTAGGGCATCTATCTTTTAGTTTTATGAAAAAAACCATGCCTACTTTGTTTATTGGTATGAGTGATTATGTTTTGCGTTGTGAGACATATATTTTGGCCAAGACCCATTATATTACTTATTCTCTTAGTATTTCTAATAAAAGTGCTATTCTTTTTTAATTAATTCATTTTGATGTTTGGGGACCTTCTAGAGAGCCCAATGTATTAGATATGAGATATTTTGTGTTGTTTATTGATAATTGTACAAGATTATCATGGGTTGCTCTCTTTAAACTAAAGATGAAGTTTTTTTTAGCTTTTCAAACTTTTTGTACCCTTGTTCAAACACAATACAACAACACCATTAAGATCCTACGTTCTGACAATGAGGGAGAATATGTTAATAATTTTTTCCAAGGTTTTTTCTGAACACATGGGATTGTTTACCAAACTACTTGCCCATAAACACCAGAACAAAATGGGGTATAAGAAAGAAAAAATCGTCACTTACTTGATATGGCTCGTGCCCTCCTTTTTAGTGTTCATATGCTGAAATATCTTTGGGATGATGCTGTATAAGCTTCCTTCCATCTCATCAATCGTCTTCCATCTAGTGTAAGGACAAATACCATTCGAGGTTCTTGCATCTTATGTATCATTGCCATCTTTTCATAATCTTCCTGCCTGTGTTTTTAATTGTGTTGCTTTTGTCCATGTTCCTAAAAATCAAAGGTCTAAGTTAAATGGTCGGGCAATTAAGTGTGTGTTTGTTGGTTATAGAAGTTATCAAAAAGGGAACAAGTGCTTCCATCCACCTACCATAAAGTATTATGTCACTATAGATGTTACCTTCTTTGAGAACATGAGCTATTTTTTCTCACTTGATACTGCTCTTTAGGAGGAGAATTCATATTTCGAAGAGTTGTATCATGGTGAGGGAGGAATTAGAAGAAAGTGAAGACATAACATAATCACCTATTGATATTTCGATGGGTCCAGTTGAGATTCTTAACCCATTGAATCTAGTAGTCGAAGAAGCAGATACTCCAAGTATCCAAGCACCAGTTTCAATCATTGAAAATGAAAATAAAGAAACAGTTGTTCCCTCAAGTATAACTCCTACCCTTGATCAATAGCTCCCTGATATTGAAGGTCACTTATCTGAGGTATGTACACCTACTGATACTAATAGTATTGAGTCTAGTATTGGACAGTATGTGTTACTAAATAAGTTTACTTAGGGTCAACCAGCCAAAAGATATGAACCAAATATTCATATAAAATCAAAATATCCAATATCCAATAGCCAATTACATGTCCACTAAAAGATTGTCTAAGCTATATGAATCATTTGTAAATCAAATATATGTTGTATTAGTACCTAACAAAGTGTAGGATGCGTTGGGAGATCCAAAGTAGAGGAAGACAATGGAGGAAGAGATGAAGGCATTACAAGAAGAACAATAATTGGCAGCTTGTACCCCTACCACAAGGTAAAAAGGTAGTTGGTTGTTCGCTAGGTATTTAGAATGAAACATAATACTGATGGATCTGTGAATGGGTATAAAGCCTGTCTTGTAGCAAAATGGTTTACTTAGACGTATGATATAGGCTATGATAAGACTTTTGCTACTGTTGCCAAAATGAACACTATTTGGGTTCTACTCTCACTTGTCGTAAGCTTAAACTGACCACTTCGATAGTTTGATGTCAAGAATGCATTTCTTCATGGAGAAGTTAACCGAGGAGATGTACATGAGTCTTCCACTTAGGTATATAGCTACTTCTCATGGTAATTTTGTATGAAAATTGAGGAAGTCTCTGTATGGTCTCAAGCAGTCCTCTTGTGCCTGGTTTAGAAGGTTTTTACAGTTCATGCAGAAGGTTGGTTACAGACAAAGTAATTTAGACCATACGCTATTTCTCAAACATCAACAAGGGAAGGTAACAACTTTGAAGGACTTGGGTGAACTGCAGTACTTCTTAGGGATTGAGGTAGCTAAGAGAAGAGAAGGGATTTATCTGTGTCAGAGAAAGTACATTCTTGACTTGCTAACTGAAATAGGTATGTTGGATTGCAAACCTATAGATACTCCTATTGAACCAAACCATTATTTAGCAGAGTATCCAAATCAGGTACCAATGGGTCAAGCTCACTATCAGAGATTGTTGGGCGCTTTAATTTATTTGGTACATACTAGACCAGATGTTGCATATACAGTAAGTATGGTAAGTCAGTTCATGCATAACCTAAGCGAGAGTCACATGGATGCTGTTGTGAGAATTTTAAGGTACTTAAATTTTGCTCCAGGGAGAGGAATACTATTTTTTAAACATAACACCCTTAAATTTTGTGTCTAAACAGACGCAGATTGGGCTGAAAATATTACAGATAAAAGGTCGACATCAAGTTGCTTCATCTTTGTGAGAGGTAATTTGGTTACATAGAAAAGTACGAAGCAGAAAGTTGTGGCGCGATATAGTGCTGAGGCTGAGTATAGAGGTATGACTTATAGGGGTGTGTGAATTGCTATGGATAAGAAATTTGCTATTTGATTTAGGTTTTGAACTCAAAAGTACTGTGCAATTGTATTGCGACAATCCGGCAGCTATTGATATATCACAAAATTCAGCACAATATGATCGTACTAAGCATGTAGAGATTGATCGTCACTTTATAAAAGAGAAGCTAGATGCCAAACTTATTAGCTTCCCTTTTGTTTCCACTGAAAAATAACTTATAGATGTACTCACTAAGCGAGTTGGGCATAGTTGATATGTATGCGCCAACTTGAGGGGGAGTGTTAACATAAGTCGTAGGAGTGTCAATTCGTGCGAGCTAGGCTAGTTCGAGCTGGCCCAAACTAGTACGGCCTAAATTGGTTCAACTCTAGCTCAATTCAAATTTAATTCGAGCTAGTAAAGGTGAGTCTGAACTCAAACCAAACACAAACGAGCTGGTACAAACTAGCCCAAATTATTAATTATATATATATTTTAGTTAATATGATTTTTTTTATTAAAAAAATATTTTTAAAAATTAAAGCTCAAATAACATTACATAAAACAATAAAAAAAATATAAATATAAGAAAAATTAATTATTAAAGTAAAATGTCAATTACTAAATTAATTAGGCAATGAGTAATGCATTAAATCCCATACATGCAAAAGTTAGAAGCCGTCATGCCCTTATAAAAACTCACATTTAGAATAAAGAGTTCTCAAGTCCAAGTAAAATTTCTTCTAGCTATTAAACAAAATATATAAAGATGAATAGATTAAATAAATATACTTACTAAAAAATGAACAATTAAAGTAAATTAAAATATTACACGAGAACATAACTTTTTTTTATACACTAGAATAAAACTTTGACTATTAAATACTATATAATTCTCAAGACAATGAACAATTGTAAAAGAGAATAGTGTAACACAAGTTGATAAATATAAATTAAAATTTTTACTTCAAAAACTAATACTTAATCGATTCAAAAATAGAAACTTCGTAATACTAATTTAAATTAAATATAAATATTATTTTTTGTTTAAAGAGTTAGGTAGATTTAAACGCTAAATGCATTAATATCAAAGAATGTAGCATAATATTGTGACAAAATGAATAAATTATAACTATTTATTCATTATCAGCTTATTTTTCAAAAGAAAAGGAAAAAAATAACTAATATATCATAAAAGAGAAGTACTAAAAAAAATGAAAGATTATTTTAATTTTATTATAGTATTTTTTATTTTTTTATTTAAAATTTAATTTAATTTCGAGCTAATGGACTGGCCCTAACCCAGCTCAAATTTTTTCGGGTTATTCGAGCTAGGCTAAAACAAGACCAAATTTAATTCAATTCGTGTTCGATTGGTGTTTTTTAATTTTGTCAATCGAGCTATAGTACAAATTGTCACCCCTAATAAGTAGTATAATTAATATGTAGTATGTTGTAATTAATACTTGTTATCTATAATAGAACTCTAATTTATAAAATACTCTTATAATTTTTTATACATACCTCCACTGTAAGGTAAGTTAATATAATTTTTCATTCTCATTATATTTAAATTTATGTACTATTTGTTTAAAATTCAAAGGACTTATCTAAACTACTTGAAAATTACAACTCTTGTGCTCCTTTATCAAAGTTATAGGATAGTAACGGCCTTTTATCCTAAAATGTTAATTTAAAAAATCAACTTCAAATTATCATGTGGTGTTTAATCAACAACTTAAATGAGTCGAGTAAAATTGTGTTGAGTCGATTTCCTGCAATGTCAGTCTTATATAAAAAATTGCCACCACTATTAAACATGTCTAAACCAAGCATGTAATTTTGATGAACTGAAGAAATTCAAACCATAGTTTCAACAGCAGACTAATTGACTTGTGGCGAAACCAACACTGATCGAAGGCAAGACTGATACCGAGGGAAAGCCCAAATGACAGTGAGTCTAGTAATGGTCTCCTTGAGTGACAATGAAACTCCTTACAATGGGAACGACAAGTAGAAATCATGACACAAGGGATGCATTAGTCGACGCAGTTAACTTTAGAACATTGAGAAATGTGACAATAGGAAAGGATAGATCGATTTTATTTCTCTAATTCGCTTGGAGTGCAAGTCCAACTCCAATGAAGGCGGGTTTTGGGCTTTTGCCAGCAACAATGTTGGTGAATTTTGGCCGTAAAGGAAGTGGTGGCGGTAGCTATTAAAGGTTTTAGAATTTATGGGGTTTAAAAAATTGTTTTAATACTAAACCTTTTACAGTATATTTTGTACTCTTTTTTTTTTTTGATAAAAGGTAAATTTCATTAAATAAGGATTCAAAATACAATCTTAAGATACATCGATTCTAAGAAATACATCACCATTCTAATAACATAGTCAGGACTAGCTAGAAGCAAGAAAACACAGTGAATACTTGCGAGCTCTCAACATTAGCTCGTTATAATTTCGACTCATTATACTGCCTGACTGACTGAAATAAAACGATGAATACATCCCAAAATTAGAAAATGTAACAAGAAAGTAATCAAAAATCTCATCAACAAAATTAAGACAAACTATATCTGGATAATTTAAGGTACACCAAAAATACCAGAACATTATTAAAACCATACTAAAATAAACACAGAATACCAAAATGTCCTCCACCCCACTATTGTCCAGAAACTGTCGGAGCCGCCACCGGAAGCAGCAGAGCCGAACAGAGTAAAACCCAGAGCCATGCGAGGAAGAGGGGAAGGTACCGGTAACAAATACTCCGAGCAGCCACCAAGAAGAGACACGAACGGCCACAACAATGTACTCTTTAAAGTGTTATAGGAAATAAATAATTTCGCTTAAGAAAACAAAATCAACAAGCTTTATACCAACTGATGCATGACAAAAGGCGCCTATGGGATAATTTAATAATAAAGTGTTTAATAATAAATAATTATAATAAAAATAAAAAGTCCACAATTATAATGCAAATATGCACAATAAATTACTAAGGGCGTGTTTGTTGCGCCCGCACTAAGCCAAAAGATTGTACTATTTGCGACCAAACTTGAGTTTGGTGAACTTTTGAACCAATATTAAGCATACGTTAGTCCCACCAATAGCACGCTTTTGAGCTTATTAAATTGACAAAGCTGAGGGGCGGGTCTAATGTTAGCTCCCTTAGATTGATATTAATTTTAACGTGAGCCCCACCAATAACACGGTATAAATTAAGTACAGTACTGTTGAATACAATTTAATATAATTCAATTACATTTATTTTATTGAATATGGATTCAAATTTTATACTAGTATAATAATAAAACAATTGTGATATAAATAAAATTTTATATAATAAAATATTAATTTTAGGATGAATGATGTTATGAGTCTTGTAGTTTACACGAGTGAAACAATAAATGCCATAGTATTTACTGGGACTACATAAACCTTTGTTTTCATAAAATTAATGTTAAAATTTGACAGAAAACTTGGGCAATATAATTATTATCTTTTGGTCATGTGACAAAATTGTGAGGATTTTAATGAAATAATAAGTTTATGGAGATTATTAAAGTTGCTAGAATAAGCATCAATTATGCTCCTTAGAAGCCTCAAAATACCACTTGTTTACGGCTTTCGAGAATGCCTATATTCCAGTTTTCAATGTATCTGTAAAAATGCAGAGGGAAAAATAATAATTAGATAATTAGCAAAATAAGTAGATATTTGAGACCGTGTTACACAATACTACAAAACCAGACACTTGAGAAAGAATTTTCAGTTCCAATGTTGGCCATGATTGAATCAAAGAATACGACATACAAAACAAGTCAAATTGAAAAGCAGCAGCAGAAGAAAGATAAAAGTAATAGCTGGCACAGAATCAATGGGAATCTAATAAGTTGGTCCAAAATAAGAATAAAAAGACAAGATCTTATCTAAAATCAAAGTCACCTTATAAGAGATTTCACCTCTTACCTATCAGGGGCCGTAAGAATGTGTTTCTCTCAAAATTATAAGTGTTTTCAAGATAAGTGGTTTGATTAAAAGTGATTTCAAGAGAAGCATTTAAGTAAGTGTTTCAACATGTCAAAAGTGGTTTTTAAGGTTATTAGCATTTAGGTTTTTAGGAAAGGAATAAGCATTTAAAACTGCTCCCAATAGTAAATATTATTTACTTTTCTTCAAAGCATTAATATTGCATATCAAAATTTTAGAAGCATTTTTTATGCAAATTGCAAAACACCCTAAGTAGGGGTGTCAATCGTGTCGTGTTTGTTTGTATTATTCGTGTCGTGTTTTCGTGTTGGTTGACACATTAAAAAATTTACTTGAATTTTTTTTGTATTACTTATTTATAATAGTAAGAAATAACAAAACCTTTAAGAACATAAAAAAATTATTGATCAATTCTTATTAAAAAAAATTTGTGTCGTGTCGTATTCGGATCGTGCTATCGTGTCGTGTCAGAAATTGCCACCCTTAACCCTAAGTAGTGTTTTGGGTCAGTAGGAACTACTTTCAACCATAAGTAGACGTAGTACAAACAAACCATTATTCTATTTAGACCAAAGTCCCTAGACTCTTGATCTCGTTATATTATAACAGTTAAATTGCTCATCAAAGAAATAATTCAATTGGTACCCAAAAAACACAAAGAAAGAAAGAAAGTAAAAGTTCAATCAAATTGAACAATTATCGTATAATTTTTTTATCATAATGAGCCCTTATTGCTTGAAACTGGCATGATCAATTTGATGATTTTAACCAAATTGACTAAATTTTTGGAAGTCGGGAACAAATTCAAATAATTTAAAAAGGTTAGGGACTGAAATGACTAACTCCAAAAGTAGGGACCCAATAAATTAGGAAAAAACATTATTGTACAATGAAAAGCTTACTAAGTAGATTAGGTACAATGGTTGAGGTAAGAAAATAAATTCTATGATTGTTAAGCATCCCCATTTGGAAATGGAACATTAGGAAAGAGATGGCTATCCCTAATGTGTTGTACTATGGAGGGATTAAGAAAACATATACCAACAACAAAAACTGTTTTTTATTAGGGACACTCTCCTTTTCTGATATTTACCCTTGCCAGCTTTTGGTCCAAAGATAAATTCTTAACATGGTTGCTTTCTCCCATTTTTGCTATAATTGAATGCATTTTATATGTTCTGAATCTATTTACTTATTTTTTAGAATCATTTAAACGTTCATTTTCAAACTGGCAAAAAACTCATTCTTGAAAGAGACAGAAACTAAATTAATAAACTAATTACGGACCTTTTTCCATCAACATCAATACAAAGGAAGTCACCATGTCGCCATCCATCTTGGAAATGGCCGAAAAACACATCACCACACTTCGAATAGAAGCGGCTTTCCCCATTTGCTTTCCCCTTCCAGAAGTTTGCAAACCATCTATCTCCAGTGTGAAAATATAGCCAACCCTAATTGAAGAAGAAATCATATGATTAATGAAACTAAACATGATCTAGCAGGAGACAACCTAGTACCTACTTAATGTTTGAACATTCAGAGTTTAATGCATCATAACCAACCATTAATAATAATAGCATACGACGTTTAAGTCAACATTGGAAGCAATACTTTTTACAACTTGAGGAAAAAGTAAAGGACTGCATCATAATAGATAAATGAAAATCAACCAAATGAATTGAAATGAGGAAGAAGAAAAGAACATAAAATATGTTGAAATCCTTGACTAAAACAGCATCCCTGATTTCTAGCACTAAGAGTAATATTCAAGCAGGGAAATCACTGATTCCTAGTACTAGCAATGATGAGAAAATATTTCAGCAGATCAGAGGCAATTAGGATATGATCAGATGTTATTAGGAAATATTGTGTAATTAATTAGCTTCCTTTTTTGTTCATTTTTCTGTATTATAAATTAGGCCTAATCTCTGTACAAAATATAACACAGAAAATACAAAGAACAATTGTTCTACAAATTCATTCTAGTTTCTTATTCCATTTTATTTAATATGGTATCAGAGCTAGTTTAATAAGCCATGACTGATTCAAGTTTGAATCAAGAGTCGAAGAAAATTTCAGAAAATACCAACCCAGAATCAGAATCCATATACACCATGAACTCCAGTGAGTTGGACAATTCTCCACTACAACTTACTGTTGAAAAATGCAACAGTAAAAACTATAGACAATGGGCTCAATCTGTAAAGCTCATCATTCACGGGTGCAACTTTTAGAGAAGATGAATCAATAGAAGGGAAACAAAAGCCCTTTTCTCTGTTCTTTTAAACCGAAGATACAGCAGTACGCCAGTACCTATATAGGATTAGGAGTCAGAGAACCAGTCCACTAATCTAGGGATACAATATATTTCCTATAAATTAGCTAATAGAAGAAGGAAACTAATTCCTAGAAATCAGGTAATCAATCACCTATTTACAACCTATACAACTCAACAAATAGAGAAAATTATTACCTTAATTTTCGAGATCCAAATCCCAAAAATTCTACACTTTTCCTCAAGTTAGGTGATAGATATTAATCATTCCCAACTAACAACTCAGTTCTTTAAAGGTGGTTTGAGGTAATACTTTAGTGAAGGCATCTACAATTTGGTGACGAGTTGGTGTATAGTAGATCCACAACTTTGCCATCTAACTTCTCTTTGATGAAATGACGAGCAATTTTCATATGCATGATAAACTGGGTTTTTGGCAATTCTTATAGAGGCTTGATTGTCACAATATATGGAGAATGAAATTATTTCTATTTATTTTCTGATATTACTTATGTATGCTACAAGGAGATATATATAATACAACCAAGTGAATCTAAACTAAATCAAGAATAAACGAAAAGACTTAAACAAAATATTTTTGGTTTATCTCTTAACTACCTAATCCTAACTGATTTCCTACTTACTAGGGATTTCCAGACTCTCCCTCAAGTTGATTCGTAGATATCAATCATGTCCAACTTGTTTATGAAATCATCGAAACTCTGACACGGAAGCCCTTTAGTGAAAATATCTGCAGTTTGTTATCGTGTAGGAATGTAGGTCATACAAATAATACCATCCTCAACCTTCTCTTTGATAAAATGTCTATCAACTTCGACGTGTTTAGTCCGATCATGTTGGACTGGGTTAAGAGAGATGTTTATTGCAGCCTTATTATCACAGTAAACTTTGAGTGGAACCTCAGCTTTTACTTGTAGTTCTTCTAGAAGTTTCTTCAACCATAGTCCTTCACAAATTCCTTGTGCAACTGCTCTAAACTCTGCTTCAGCACTACTACATTTTGCTTTTTACTTCTCCATGTAACTAAGTTTCCCCATACAAAGGTACAGTACCCAGTAGTAAATCTTCTGTCTTCAATTGAACCAGCCCAATCAGCATCTGAAAAAATTTCTGTTCTTCTTTGATCTATTTTTCTAAAGAAAAGGCCTTTTTCAGGAGAGCCTTTAAGATATCTTAAAATTCTGTACACTGCTTCTAGGTGGCTTTCTTTCGAAGAGTGCACATGTTGACTTACTACACTTACCGCAAATGCAATGTCAGGTCTTGTATGTGATAGATTACTCTCCCGACCAGTCTTTGGTACCTTTCTTTGTCAACTGATTCTTCATCATGTTCCATTCTCTTTCCTGTTTCAATAGGAGTGTCACTTGGTTTGCTTCCAAGCATACCTGTTTCATTTAGAAGATCCAGAACATATTTTCATTGTGACACACTAATGCCCTTTTTTGATCTTGCAATTTCCATTCCTAAGAAGTATTGCATTAGCCCTAAGTCTCTGACTTCAAACTCTGTGGCAAGGACTTCTTTGAGTCTTTCAATTTCGGGCAGATTATCTCCTGTTAGTATTATGTCATCTACATAAACAATCAGGATTGTTTTTAAACCGTCTGAGTGTTTAAAAAACATTGTGTGATCTGATTGACCGTGTTGATAGCCTTGATCCTTTATCACTTTTGCAAATCTATCAAACCATGCTCGTGGTGATTGTTTAAGTCCGTAGAGAGACTTGTTTAGTTTGCACACCGCATTTTGTTGACTACCTTCACAAAATCTTGGAGGTAATTTCATAAAAATTTCCTCGTTTAATATTCCATTGAAGAAGACATTTTTTATGTCCAACTGTTGGAGAGTCCACTCCAAGTTTTCTGCTAATGACAGTAATACTCTAACGGTGTTCAGCTTTGCAACTGGAGCAAACATCTCGGTGTAGTCGATCCCATAAGTTTGAGTGAACCCTTTAGCCACTAAATGAGCTTTGTAACGTTCGACAGTTCCATCGGCTTTATACTTTATAGTAAAAACCCACTTGCATCCAACTGGTTTCTTACCTTTAGGTAAGTCCACTACATCTCAAGTTTCATTTTTTTCTAGAGCCCGTAACTCTTCCATTATTGCATTTCTCCACTCGAGAATTTCCCAAGCCTCATCAATATTTTTTGAAATTACGATCCTGTCAAGGTTAGTGGTGAAAGCATGGAATGTGAGAGACAGAGCATTATACGACACAAACTTAGATATAGGGTGAGAAGTACAAGATCGAGGTTGTTTTCTGAGTGCAATAGGTAAATCATCAAAAGAATTAGAGTTACCTGGATTCAAAGAGGGCTCAAGGATAGGATCCATCACCGGGTTGGACTCTTGTAGTGTGTCGAGAGTGATTCTCCCTTTGTACTTTGATTTTGGTCTCCTTGAGTAAACAAGTATCTCCTTATCTACCTGTGACTCTGCGTCTCCCCCTGAGTCTAAATAGGTTTCTGTAGATGGTACATTAGAATGATTTGGTGTAACAGGTTCCAGGTGAGTTGTAGAGATTGTATTTGGTAAGGAGAGACTGGTATTATTTTGGAAGGAGGTACTAGGAAGTGAAAGGTCAAAAGAGCAAAACTGATCTTCCGAGTTCACATTCTCCCCCTGAAGAGGAGTTTTGCAAGGATAATAGGGTGTGGTCTCAAAAAAGGTGACATCAAGGCTAGTGAGGACATTTTTGGTGGAAGGATCATAACACCGGTAGCCTTTTTGAGTAGGAGAATAGCCAATAAAAACACATTTGAGGGCTCGCGGGTCTAGTTTTCCACGGTCGTGGGGATGAACATGTACAAATGTTGTACAACCAAATATCTTAAGTGGAATATCTGACATAAGACGAGAAGTTGGAAAACAATGTTTCAGTTTCCCAACGGGTGTTTCATAAGATAGAACACGACTGGGCATTCTGTTTATAAGAAAGGCAGATGTCAAAACGGCATCGCCCCAAAACATTTTTGGCATATGAGTTGTGAACATGAGTGCTCGAGCCACATCTAAAATATGTCTGTTTTTTCGTTCGGCTACTCCATTTTGTTGTGGAGTATACACACAGGAAGTTTGGTGAATGATTCCATGGATTTGAAGGTAATCTTTAAGAGAGTGGTTGACATACTCAGTACCGTTATCAGTACGCAAAATTTGAATTCGTGTTTGAAATTGTGTGTATATCATGGAATGAAAATTAATAAACACTGTTCGAACCTCAGTTTTATCTTTTAGTAAATATACCCAACATACACGAGTATAATCATCAATAAAAGTGATAAACCATTTGGCATGAGTGCGACTTGGAAGTCGAGATGGTCCCCATAAATCACTATGGATTAGGGTGAATGGTTTGGAAGGAGTGTATTTGGATTTTGAAAATGATGTACGATAATGTTTTGCAAGTTCACACGTTTCACATTGTAAATCAAATACTTCTTTATTTTGAATAAGAGACGGAAACAATTGTTTCAAATACTGAAAATTAGGGTGACCCCTTCTAAAGTGCCACAACAAAAAATTATTATTCCTAGGGAGAGAAGCAGAATTACAATTTTTAATTTGATTCTGTTCACTCACATTGGCTGTCTCAAAGTAATAAAGGCCTTCATTCTCTCTAGCACTGCCAATCGTCGTCCCCGATGATAGGTCTTGAAAAATACAAGATGACGAAACGAATTTAACAGAGCAATTTATGTGAGCGGTTAATTTATTGACAGATAATAAGTTGCAAGACAATTTTGGGACATGAAGGACTGACTCAAGGGTAATAAATTCAAAAATTTTAATACTTTCTTTTCCGGCAATTGGAGAGAGGGTACCATCTGCAATTCTTACTTTTAAGTTACCAGCACAAGGTATATATGAAGAAAAAAGACTATGGTTGTCTGTCATATGATCTGAAGCCCCAAAGTCAATAATCTAGGGGGTATTTACTTTTTAGAGTAATGCCGTTAAAGAATTACCTTTATGTGCTAGCAAGCTAGAGGGAACAAAAGCAAAAGACTGACCCGATGTTTGGAACTTGAAAATAGTTGATAAATTTGTTCCATTTGTTCAGGATTAAATGATGAACTGGACATCGGTTTGTCGTTGTCATGTTGATTTGTAGAGACCTGATATCCTTGATTTTTGAAATGTTGCCTTGGTTTCCAGTCTGTTGGTTTTCCGTGTAACTCCCAGCACGTATCCTTCGTATGGCCCATTTTGCAACAATAATTACACCAAGGCCTTTTTTTGTGTTGGGCCTGCCCAGCATTATTTTGTGGCCCACATGACAGGAGGCCATGGGCTCCATTTTCATAAACAGGCCCAATATGGTCATGAGAGATGCTGCAGCCCAAACCAGGCCCAATTAAATTACTGTGGTCCAGAATAGGCCCACTTGAGTTATTATAAGGTGAGCCCAGCCCAGGATTTTGTTGCTTCAGCCCATTGGAGCGTGTGTGGCCCATGGGCCCTTCGACTTAAGCTCGACCCGAAAGGCCTTTCGGCCCAGCCTCCAGCTCACGCACCATAAAACCAGAACTGGCCTTCTCCTTCATCATCACCAATCGTCTCGATTCCTCGCGCCACACCTCCAAAAAACATTCCCTCGTCGACGATAGAGGTTGCCGGTCGAGGATCCTTCCTCGGATTTCATCGAGCTCACAGTTGAGACCGGCCAGAAATTCGAACACCCTCTCGTTCTCCAATTTCTTTCTATACCGAACATTATCACCAACACACTCCCACTCCTCTTCGCAAATCAGGTCCAATTCTCTCCATAATCCAACCATTTCCATGTAATAATCAGTCACAGAGAGGTTCCCCTGTTGCATTTGCCAGAGACGAGTCTTAATTTCAAAGGTTCGAGAAGCATTTCCAGAGTCAGAGTACGTCTCCTTGACGGCGATCCACACCTCTCTTGCCCTGGGGAGAAATAAGTAGGTTTTCCCTACAGATGGTGTCATGGAGTGAACCATCCATGAAATTATCATCGAGTTCTCAGCCGTCCACCTAGGTCATCAGGTTTCTTAGTGTCACCGGTAAGATAACCAATCTTTCCTTTTCCTTGAATTATGAGCGTGATTGACTGAGCTCACTCGGTAATTCTTTCCATTCAGTTTTTCTATGGTGAGTTGGAGTGGGGAATTATCGCCACCACCATAATTGGGTGTGACCATCTCCTCTGTCTCCTTGTTGGTACGACCAGAGGAGGGAGATTCACTCGTGTGTTCTTCCATGGACGAGCTGATGCTCTGATACCATATGGAGAATGAAATTGTTTCTATTTATTTTCTGATATTACTTATGTATTCTACAAGGAGATATATATAAAACAACCAAGTGAATCTAAACTAAATCAAGAATAAACGAAAAGACTTAAACAAAATATTTTTGGTTTATCTCTTAACCACCTAATCCTAACTGATTTCCTATTTACTCGGGATTTTCACACAATATATGCTATGGGTTCAGTGGTTGTGATGCCTAGTTCATGGAGTAATCTTCTTAGCCACATATCTTCACAAATCCCATGGGCCAAAGCTCTAAATTCAACTTCTGCACTGCTTCGAGCAACTACAGATTGTTTCTTGCTTTGCCAAGTTACAAGATCTCCTATACGAATGTACAGTACCCAATGGTAGACTTGCAATCCAATATAAAGCCTGCCCAATCAACATTTGCAAAAACTTCAATTTTTCTCTTGGGATCCTTATTGAAGTACAGTGTTTTTCCTAGTGTCATCTTGAGATACCTGAGTATGCGATAGACTACCTCTGCACTGCTTTGCTTTGCCAAGTTACAAGATCCCTCCATATGACTGTACAATACCCAATGGTAGACTTGCAATCCATTCTAGAGCCGGTCCAATCAGCATTTGCAAAAACTTCAATTTTTTTGCTGGGATTCTCACTGAAGTACAGTCCTTTTCCTAGTGTCATCTTGAGATAACTAAGTATGCACTAGACTACCTCCATGTGTTCTGTAGTGGGACTGTTCATGAATTCACTTACAACACTCATTGAAAAATTGATATCAGGTCTAGTGTGGGATAGATATGAGTTTTTCCAATAGTATCTGATAACAGGCTGTCTTTGATTCCAAGCTTCACTACAAAATACCCCATCATTTCAGTTTCCTTGAGAAGATCAAGAAAATATTTTGATGTAGGAGCATTCTAGCCAAGGAATAAGTCGTTATTTGTTATTTTATTCCATTGTGTTGTTTAAACCTTTTATTTGGCATGAATCTTGTTTATTGCTTATTTTCATGTTTGTTATTTTGTGTCCTAGCATGTATTTTGTCCATTAGTGTGAGGTGTCATTTTTACTTGGAAATGGTACTTTTATTGTTGAAACGGTAAAAATCTCATCTAATTCAAAAGGATTTACACAAAACTTAGAGAATTAACTACATTGAAACATTTGCACTTGTGGCTAAGCTAAATACAATTCAAGTCCTATATCTAGCAGCAAATTCAGATTGGCTACTCCACCAACCATACATAAATGTATTCCTAAATGGAGAGTTAGAAGAAGTTATCTTCATGACCATGCCTTCAAGGTTCGGTAAAGGAGAAAATATATGTAAACTAAAAAAATCGCTCTACGGTCTTAAACAATCACTTAGAGCTTGGTTTAATACGTTTGCAAGGGTGATGAAAAAACAAGGGTACAAGCAAGGATAATCAGATGCAATAATTATGATTGCGAATAAGCTAACTTACAGATACCAAATTAAAGGATAAGTTAAGTAAATGTAAGACAGACGACAAAGGAAGTAAAAGAGGAATAATTGTGCCAGACCCAAGAACATGAGATGGTGACCCATTGGCCAAGGTAATAGTAGAAGTGGAAGTGTGTGACTGAAGAGTAGAAAAGAGATTAGAATTACCTGTCATATGATCTGTGGTACCAAAATCAATTACCCATGTCGAGGATGAGGAAAGAAGACACGCATTCGATTTACCTGAATCAGCAATAACAGTGACAGAAGGAGATGACTTTAGTGATTCTTGATACTGTGAGAACTTGACAAATTCATCTGCAGAGATCAGAACCGTTTTTTCAGAAGTATCATAAGTGGATTCAAAATGGGCCGAGTGAGCTCTCTGATTCTTGTACTGAAGCTTTCTACAATCACGTTTCGTATGTGCTGGCTTGTGACAATAGTAACACACAATTCCTCCTGAATCCTGTGGTCGAGTGTCAAATCCTTGCGAGCCTCCTCCTCTGTTTCCACTCTGATCGGTTGATTTGCCAGGTTCATAAATATTATTTCGAATGACCAAAGCACCACTCAATTGAGCAGGTAGAGTGCCTTCTGTACGGAGTACTCGACTAAATACTTCTTGTAAAGAGGAGATTTCGGAACCATAAAGAACCTGTGACTTGGCAGTCTCAAAGTCAGAGGGAAGGCCAGCAAAAAAACTCGTGATAGCCATTTGCTCTCGTTGGCATTGTTAAACCTTCACATCAACGCTAAAAGGCAGTAACATATTGAGCGCCTCATAAGTATTCTTAAATTCCATAAAATAATTTGTGAGGGACTGAACTTGTTTGTCCACACGATAAAATGTTTTGCACACCTCATACATGTGAGAAATGTTTCCTTTACCAGAGTACAAGAAATCCAAATAATCCATCAACTCATTAACAAATTCACAGTGATTGATCAAGCCAATTACCTCGCTATCAATAGAATTCTGAATCTACAGAAATAAGCGAGCATCCTCTCTAAACACATCTTTGAATCATCTTTAGTAAGATCGTCAGTCAAATGAGTATCTTTGTCAACACTCCGCAGATAAAGTCGAACGGTCTTGCTCCAATCCAAATAATTTGAACCATTGAGTTTATGGTCCGTGATTTTAGACATCACAGACACCATATCCGTCACAACACTAGATTTCTTCTTAGTCATAACTCCAAAAAAAAAAGGTAGCGAACAAACGAACAAACAAAATCCAATAGGTTAGCAAAAACAAAAAGACTCAACCAAACCCAACAAGGAAGCGAAAAGAAGGCAAAGTTGGCCAAAACCCAAAATAAAAGAACCGAAATCTAAACAATCACAAGACAATGAGTGCCGAACGACCACAGAAGAAGCAGGAAAATGCAGACGAGGAAGGCGAGGACGACCAGAGAAGACCACAGGAGAAAACGCGCTATCACACACCGACTAGTGGGGAAGAACGCAGAACCTCGCGGTGGCCCATGTGGATCACTTGCGACTCTTCTGGGAACCGAACTTCGGGGTTTGGCTGATCGGAGGCTAGGCTTCTTTCCTATAACGGCGGTGAGAACAGATTGGCACTCCAAAAGGGTTTTCTCAGTTAGAACCCTAAAATGCACTAAACCCTAATTGGTGTTTACCCAACAAAAAACTCCAATCTGAACGAAAAAATCCTAATTTTGTAACCCTCATGCTTTGATACCATGTTATCTAAGATTGGAAAAGAATTATTTTTGATATTTTTCATTGAAAAGTAATACACATATATATACAAACCTAAGACTATATTAGGAAACTATATAATTAAGAACCTATAATTAAGCTAATAAATCAATTATATACAACTAATATACATCTAACAAGAGGAATTAGTGTATCTTAACAAAAGTACATACTTAATATCACCGAAACCAGCATGCTCGGATGCAAATCGAGTGATATTCTAACAGAGCCTAGAAGGAAGAATGAAGATATGGGAAAACCAATAGACAGAGACAAATATAAAAAATTAGTACGAAAACTTATCTATTTGTCTCACACCAAACCTGATATTGTAATTGCAGTAAGTGTCGTAAGCCAACACATGCATTATCTAAAGAAAGCCCACTTGGAAGCTATGTAAAAAATTCTCAGGTACCTCAAAAAGTCACCAGGCAGAGGATTGTACTTCAAGAAAAATGAAGCTAATGCTATGAAAGTCTTTACTGATACAAACTGGGCTGGTTCAGTAAAAAATAGAAAATCTACCACTAGGTATTGTACCATTTTTTGAAAACCTAGTAACTTGAAGAAATAAGAAACAAAATGTAGTAGCATGGAATAGTGCTCAAGAAAATTTTAGAGCAATTGAATAGGAAATTTGTGAAGCTTTGTAATTAAAAAAACCTTTTGAATGAATGTCAAATTGAAATAAAATATCCAATGAAACTTTACTATGACAACAAAGCCGCCATCAATATATCTTTTAATCCAATTTAACATGAAAGAACCAAGCATGTAGAAGTTGTTAGACATTTCATCAAAGAAAAAATTGAAGATGTGACTATCTACATGACTTATGTTCCCACAAAAAAAACATTAGATATATTCACAAAAAGGCTTCCCCGACCAAGTTCCAATGATCTTATATGCAAATTGGATATGATCAATATTTATGATCCAACTTGAGGGGTATGTTGAAGTCCTTGATTAAAACAATAATCTATCATTTCTAGTACTAAGAGTAATATTCTAGAAGAGAAATCACTGACTCCTAGCACTAGCAATGATGAGAAAATATTTCAAAACGTCAGAAGCAATTAGGATATGATCAGATGTGATTAGAAAATATTGTGTAATTAGTTAGCTTCCTTTTTTGTTCATTTTTCTGTATTATAAAATAGGCCCTATCTCTATACAAAATATAACATAGAAAATACAAAAAACAATTGTTCTAAAATTCTATTCTAGTTTCTTATTCCATATAAAATATAATAAAAAAATTAATGAAAAGAAAAAACCAAAATTCCTAGTTGTAAATTGGGTTCGCTTGAACTTATGAAAACACTACCTAAATAAAGAAAGAGACAATTCTATTCATGTAATCACCAGGAAATCATTAAACAGCATGGAGAATATCAAGAGTTACCTATCCAAATAGAAAACCAGAGAAGAATTACAAGTGCAAAGCAAAAATAATTTCATGAGCAATCCTATATTATAAAACTCATGCTAAATGACATTAAAGTTTAATAGCTTGTTTTGCAGCCATCAAGGTGCATGGATGATTCAGACTTTAGATAAATGTGAATGGGGGTTGCTATGAGGAAAATTCTCAAAAATGAACCATTCTATACAAAGTTTCATCTATCTTGAAATAGAAGACGAAATAGATGAATGTTCACATTTTAAATATAACTACAAACCTTTCCATGCATGATATCATCCCTCCAAGAACCCTGGAAGATATCTCCATTAACAAAATAGAATGTGCCTAGACCTGATCTCTTGCCAAAGTGCCACATTCCATCATATATACTTCCATCTTCAAGAACCAGACGACCCTGTATACATTACTTACAAATTAGCTTCTTCTTTAAGAGAACAGTGACTATAACTTGAAATAGTGGTGTAAATTGAGAAACGATGTTAATGAGACTCATGGTAGAAACTATTAATTTTCAAAACTCATCTTATCTTGTCTTACTTAATTTTTCATGAAATTAGACGGTAATAAGATGATACTAATTGAAATATCTTATTTGTCCTTAACTAACTTAAATGAGATAAGTAAAAATACCAAAATAATAGTAAATATAATGTTTAATAAGAAAAATGATACAACATTATTCTTATAATCAGACACATTAAAACTACAATCTAAATGATATGAAATAGTATTTAAATGAAATGAGGCAATATTATACCATGCGTCCATGAAGAACACTAAATGAGAAAGATGAGCTCATTTTACATCTCTAAGTGAAAATTTGCGTTTTTACAAGAGAATAAGGATTATTAGTACCTTTCCTTCAGGAAGACCTCCTAAGCATCTTCCTCGGTAAATTCCTCCTCTGAAATTTATCTCTACATTTGGACTCCATTGTTTTGGTGAATCTCGTTCTGCTTCCTGTATGAGAAATAGACAATTAGAACCTTCCTGTATGAGAAATAGACAATTAGAACGAGGCCAGTACAAAAATAGGCAAAACTTAAGATATATGAATGATTACATTTTTGCTTTGTATGGAGAAATAACCTAGATAGAATTAAGTTACTACTAACCCTATTACAAGAAAAAGATAAAAGAGTTCTAAAGACCAGCATTCAATACCACTACAACATGCAGAGAAAAGAAAAGCAGCAGAATACCAGCATAGTTGCTGCACGAAGAGCAAGTTGTCCTTGTCTCTTAGCAGGACCAGTATTTTTCCCTTTTAGTAGCACTGGTGCAGTATTACATATATCCCTTACGGCTTCAAGTTTTCTTCCACACCACTCAATCCCATAAGGACTTATATTGATAGATTGTTGTGATTTCAAATCATCCTCAGGATTTTGATGAAGCTGTTGTTTTGAGATATTGTTATTATCTGTCAGCTCTTCTGGACGTCTGATGCCAACAGGAAGGTGGAAGATACTCAGCTTATCAAGCACCAAGGTGACTTGACTTTCAGTAGCCCCATCATTTGACCACTTATCTGCAATGTGATATCCTGGCTCCCAGCTCCGGCTAAACAATGGCTCTCTTTGAAAAGTAGAACTTTCTTGACAATGAATCATTTACAGTAATTAGTGAAACTAGTTAGTATTTTTGAAAACAATGTGATATGAAATATTACAGAACTTAGATCAGAACAACTTCATTAAATTTCAAATTAGACCAGATACCTTCAGCACTTGGGTCATAAAAATTGGAAGACTCTGTATTGGCCTCATATGATCCAGCTTCACAATTCTGAGTTTCCCTATACAGACCCGAATTTAGAAAATGTAAAGTTTTCTTTTTTTCATTGGAGAGACTATTGAACATGATAAAGTTATGAAAAATATTTTTAACAAACATGGGAGTCAGACCTTGAATAATTAACCTCATTGTAGTTGGTCTTCAACAGTTCTTCTATCTCAGTGTCTTCAGTAATAGCATCAGCAGCAATTATGTTTACCATCTTACCAGACTCCAGTGAACCCATTGCTTCAGAAGGATACGGATCTCCATGAAAATCATTTCTCTGAGCTACATTGGCTTGGCAAGAATTTCTTCCCAGAAGTCTAAGAATGAAAGGAAAATGCTGGGCTAGTCTAGACAATATGCTACTTTTCTGATTACCCAGTTGTTGGCTAAACCTCCTAACCGAAAGAAACAAACATCACAAAAATCAAAGAAGAAAATACAATCAAAATTATTGTATTGTAAATTTGTAAGAGACGAACCTACGAGCTATATGCAATCAAGAATAAACACTCCGGTATGTAAGAACTGAAAACTGTAGAAAGTTTTCTTCTCTCTCCCCTAAAAAATTAATCATGTTCTTTCCCTCTTAAGAAACAAAAATATTTGTTTCCTTCAATGAAAGTTGTACACTAGCAAACCTAAGAATTAAAAGAGACAGCGTACATCAATAACAATATATTTAAGCAATCAACATGGAGATAGAACTAGAAGCCCTGAACGAAATTCTTAAACTTCGACATAGAAAATCTAGGAATTCCTTCAATGGATGGAGAAGTGGAAAACTGTAAAGAAGCCATATATGTTTCTTCCTAATCATATCTTCTTGGTTTTCTAAGATTCTTGTATATCTTTCTAACCAAACAGTCCAAAGCAAAGTTATGACTAATACTGGGGAGGGGCAACCTACTCCATACACCATTAACCCAATCAGGCATTAGGGAAAAAAATAAAAAATAAAAAATCTTATTTCTTTCTATAAAAGAACTCAGGAAAATTCGTAGAGCTTCTAACCACAGACAAGAAATCTATGTTCTTCAGCTAGACAATTGAGCCACACGAATACGACGCCACACAAATTAACTTTTTAGTTAGAATTGACCATTAATTCTTTAGCAATTTTAAACATATTGATTTTTCTTACTATTATAAATAAATAACTTTAATAAAAATAATTATTGTTTTAAAAATATTTTAAAGTATGTGAATTTGGGAATAAAAGCACGAACATACACAACACAAACACAAACACAAACAATACACAACTAACACCCCATTATCTATGGCCCACAGCATGGTTGCATAATCACATAAGTATTATTATTTGTTGATTTAAAATGATTAATCTTATTATCTTTGTTAAAACAAAGATGTTTATTTATTATGTCGTAAAAATAATAGAGGATATATATATATATACAACACTTGGTATATAAAATGACTAAACTATCCTAAGCTTTACCACTTGCCTTCAAGCTGTGCAAAAATATTCAACATGCCTAGCTTGGAGCAGTAAGATAAAAATAAGTTTTTGGTAATAGCCTTAGTCAATAAATCTCCTAATTACTCACTTGATTTAACATAAAAAGTACACATGTCCCCCTTCATCACAACCTCTATTATAAAGTGACAATTTACTTTTATATGTTTAGTTTGCTCATAAAACATAAGATTACTAGCAACATAGAACACAACTTGATTATCACAATATATGGTCATAAGAATTTTTGCTCCAATACCCATTTCATTCATTAGATTTTTAATCCATATCAATTCGCATGAAGTATGAACCATAGCTCAATATTATGCTTCAAAACTAGAACGGGCTATCAGAATTCTGCTTCTTGCTTCTCCAAGTAACCAAATTTCCTCCAATAAAAGTACAGTATCTTGTAGTTGATTTTCTATCCGTGCGTGAACTTGCCTAATTTACATCAGAGTAACTTATAATGTCTAAATTTTGACCCCTTTTATAAACAATTATCATACCAATAGTTCTTTTTAGATACCTGAGTATACGGCATACATCCCAATGTATTTGCCTAGGAATTTTCATGAATTAGTTGACAAATCCTACTGCAAATATTATATTTGGTCTAGTCATAGTAAGTATATAAGTTTCCTACCAAACTCCTGTATCTCATGTCACAAAAAACTTCACTAATAGTATTATTCAAATTAGAGTTCGAATTCATTGGAATGTCAACTGGTTAGATCCCAACATACCAGTTTCTATCAGTAAATCTTGCACGTATTTCCTTTGGGATAGGACAATGTCATTTCTACTATATGACAATTAAATACCCAAAAAGTAATGTAGTTGACCCAAATCTTTTGTTTGAAATGTCTCTTTTAGCTTATTTTTTATTTCCTCTATGCCATCAAGTCGTAGGGGTGGCAATTTGTGTTATAGCTCGATTGACCAAATCGAACTTGAATCGAAAAACACGAATCAAATTAAATTTGGGCTTGTTTCGGCCCAGCTCGAATAACACGAAAAAATTTGAGCTGGGTTAGGGCCAACCCATTAACCCGAAATTAAATTAAATTAAATTTTAAATAAAAAGATTATATAAAAATTAAAATAATCTTTCATTTCTTTCAGTACTTTTCTTTTATGATATATTAGTTATTTTTTCCCTTTTCTTTTAAAAAATAAGCTGATAATGAATAAATAGTTATAATATATTCACTTTGTCACAATATTATGCTATATTATTTGATATTAATGTATTTAGCATTTAAATCTACCTAACTCTTTAAACAAAAAACTAATATTTACATTTAATTTAAATTATTATTATAAAGTTTCTATTTTTAAATCGATACTTGTATTATGCTATTCTCTTTTCCACTTGTTCATTGTCTTTACACTTATATATTATGTAATAGTCAAAGTTTTATCTTTGTGTATATAAAAAAGTTATATTCTCGCGTAACATTTTAATTTACTTTAACTGTTCATTTTTAGTAAGTATATTTATTTAATCTACTCATCTCTATTTATTTTGTTTAATAGCTAGAGAAAATTTTATTTGGATTTGAGAACTCTTTATTCTAAATGTGAGTTTTCATGAGGGCATAACGGCTTTTAATTTTTGCATGAGTGAGATTTAATGCATTTACTCATTACCTAATTAATTTAGTAATTGACTTTTTGCTTTAATAATTAATTTTTTCTTATATTTATATATATATGTTTTATTATTTTATGTAATGTTTGATTTTTAATTAGTAAACATATTTTTTTAATAAAAAAAAGTCATATTAACTAAAAAATATATATAATTAACAATTCGGGTTAATTTGGGCTAGTTTGAGCCAGCTCGTTTATGTTTGGTTTGGGTTCGGGTTCACCTTTGCTAGCTCGAATTAAATTTGAATTGAGCTAGGGTTGAACTAATTTCGGCTATGTAAGTTTGAGCCAACTCGAACTAGCTCAGCTCGCACGAATTGACACCCCTACATCAAGGTTACTTCTAGAGACAATAATGTCATGTACATATACAATAAGAATCACAAGTCCCAGCTTTTCTTAGGTACAAAAACTAAGTGATTAGAATGACATCTAGGAAACCCAAATGCGATAAGTACATTACTCAATTTTTCAAACCATGCATGGGATGATTGCTTCAACCTATAAATTGCTTTCTTCAATCAGCATGCTAAACCATACTCCCTTTGAGAAACAAACCATGGTGTTTGCTCCATGTATACCTCTCTTTAAGGTCACCATAAAGGCATTTTTGATATCCAGCTGATAAAGCGGCCAGCGAAGAGTGACAACAATAGAAATCAAAATACGAACAAAGTTTAATTGAGAAACTGGGGAGAAAGTTACATAATAATCAACACCATAAATTTGAGTAAAATCCTTGGCAACCAAACGAGCCTTCAATTGTTTAATAGACCCATTAGGTAGATATTTGATAGTGAATAACCACTTACAACCAACAACTAGCTTACCCTTTGGTAACCAAGTAAGTTCCCAAGTTCTATGAGACTTTAAAGCCGACATTTCCTCTTCCATTGCTGCAATCCATCCAGGACGAGTAAGAGCCTCATCAGAAGACTGAGGGATGGTCATGGCAAAAAGGGAAAGACCAAAATTGCGATAAACGGGAGAAAGGGACAGAAATGACAAAAAATTAGCCAAAGGATAAGAAGCAGTAGAACATTTACCTTTCCTTAAAGCAATAGGGAAGATGAAGGTCATCAATAGAAGCAACTGGGAAAGAGGAAGCCGATTGAGTTGAGGGCATTGAGGGTAATGGGGATCCACGATGGGTGCACATACAACTGCAAGGGCTTAGATGAAGTGGGAAGGGATGTGAAAATAGAGTCAGGGGAACCATTAGAGGAATAGGAGGATGTTGTGGTGTAATACATGAGGGTGTGGAAGTGTCAAAAAAAAAAAAAAACAAAAAAAAGTAGACTCATAGAAGGTCACATCAGCACTAACAATATACTTTCCAAATTTAGGATCAAAACAACGATAAACTTTTGAATTCGAGAGTACCCAATAAACATTTTTTTGTGAAACGCAGTGAGAGTTTATTAGGCACCCTAGAAACATTATACACAAAACAAACCAAAAATTCGGGGTGGAAGATAAATGATGGTTGGGTAGGCGAAAACACAAAAAGAGGCGATCGACCTCCAAGAACAAATGAGAGAAGACGATTAATGAACAAGCAATAAGAACAGCATCACACCAAAACTTTTCAGAACTTACATTTGCAAAGACAAGGTACGTGCAATCTCTAAAATGTATATGTTTATGTGTTCAGCTACTCCATAAGACAATAAGTTAATAGAAAATCGAGGAACATAAAGCACTGACGACAAGAACAAATAGGGAACATAAGACAGTGCATTCACCAACAACTGATGTAGTAGAACCATCAGCTAAGGTGACAAATTAATGTACAGAATTTCTTAGGGAAGAAATAAAGATGGAAGACATACCTATCATATGAGATGTAGCACTTGAATCAATGATCCAAGGTGAAGAGGAGGAAGTGGAGAATGCAGCAGAACCTGACAGCGAGAACACGAGTAGCTAATAAATAGGAATGCTCATCTCGTGAAATGCTGACAAACTCACTCGGTTGCTCCGAGGGTACAAAAGTAGAAGCAGAAGTATCGCGATTGTCAGAATGAACTTGATTAGCCATAGGAGGCTTGCCAAATTTTTGCCAACACCAATTAGAAACATGGTAAGTTCTCCCACAATGAACAAAATAACGTTCACGATGGCCACAACCACGACCTCCTCTTGAATCACGACCATGGCCTCCTCTTGAATCATGACCACAACCTCGACCAAAAGTAGCCAAGGTAGATGCATCTTGGGAAAGGGACATAGAGGAGATTGAGACTTTATGGAGCACGTCACTTAGGCATAGGTAGAGCGAAGTGGTGGTAGCTGATCACTATCTAAGATAGTCTGCTTCATATGAGAATACTCTGAATCAAGTCTAGACAGAAACTTAGTGACATAAGACTCTTCTAGTTGACATTTAAGAACGTCCAAATCAAATGTAACATGATGATATAATTTAAGTTCTTTCAAAAAACCGACTAACTGACTGTAATTCACTAATGGATCGTCCATTTTAATTACAAGAAATAAACCATAATACAAGTAAAAAATTTTAGACATTTTCTTAAGAATATTGATCATGTACGGCTGCCCAAACCTCTTTTGTCGTAACAAAAAAATATAATTTTGGGCAATTTGAGGTTCCATACTATTCCACAACTCCGAACTATCGAATTGTCTTTCTCCCAATTCTTATATTGTGGTTCATCACGTGTCGGGAGATCATCTGTGAAGTATCTTTTTTCTTAGCCTCAAAAATACCAAAATTGCCTAAGCCCAATGTAAATAATTAGAATCAATCAACTTAAAAGTCGTACTTTAAAGAGATGAAGTGTCAATGATACACGTTACAGTTGAGGAAAGTATAGTAGAAATAGGTACCGAAGGCTCAAACAATAGAGAGACTAAACCCCACCACCACAATGACAATCGAGGAATGATAAGTGCAGCACACATTGATAGATTAAACCACCAATTTAACAATAGATAAAACAATAAAAAGGAACTTAAAAGAATATAGAATCAGCATATTATTGAAACTTGGAGCGGTGGTCACATATAGACAAGCTCAGATCTGGAAAAAAATAAAGCAAAGACGATACTAAAACTCGATAAAGTCAGATCTAGCCATTAATAACTGAGATTGTTGCTAGAAATTGCATAAAGTGGGCTGTGAATCTAGAAATAGCAAGAAAAGGGCTGCTAGAAATCACGAGGGATGACTGGTGTCAGGGATCATGTTGTGGGCAGCGATTGGTGTTGGGGATAGCATTGTGGGTGATTGGTGTCGGAGATCATGCTGTCGGTGGCGACTAGTGTTGGAGATCACGCTAGGGGTAGTTATAGGGTTGGGTTTGGTTAGGAGGTGGCAGATCACGATGGGTTTTCAAGTGGGTGGCCGAAAATTGCACTGTGTTTGGTTGTAGGAGGCAGCAAAGGCTAGGTTTTCGAGCGAGTGGCCATAAATCACGATGAGTGGTGGCAGAAGGTGGCGGCTGAGGGTGGAGAAGAGTGGCGGCTGAGTTAGAGTTATGGTTTCATTTGTTTTATAATAAAGGATTAACTACTCTATTGGTCCCTAACTTTTACCCAATAATAGACTATGGTCCTCAACTTTTTTTCATGCAAAATGATTCCTAATCTTTTAGAATTTCAATCTTTTAGTCCAATTTCATACAAAATAGTCACTAATCTTTTAAAATTTTATACTTTTAATCCAATTTCATACAAAATGTTAAATACAAAATGGTCAATTTCATACAAATTGGACTAAAAGTGTGAAATTTTAAAAAATTAGAGACCATTTTAAATGAAAAATAGGTTGAAGACTTGTCTATTTTTGGATAAAGGCTAGGGACCAATAGAGTAGTTAACCCTGTAATAAAACCTGCTCTGATACCATGTTAAAACAAAAATGTTTATGTCATAAAAATAAAAGAGGATACATAACATATATATAGATAACACTGAGCAAATAAAATGACTAAATTACCCTTAATTTTAACAATCTTAAATAGAAAAGATAGATAGCTTTTATATATATATATATATAGAGAGAGAGAGAGAGAGAGAGAGGGAGTTACATTCTAGTGGGCGACGTCGCCCTTGTAACGATGAGCGAAAAATGGTATTAGTATGGTAAATTTAGAAATTGAAAGCACACAATATATTGTTACCTGCTCAAACAGTATTATATCTCTATATCACTAGTCATTTATGTCTTTAATTCACGACATTTTTGTTATTAGATGGTCCCATTGTTATGATGAAGTTTTTACCATGATTTGCTGATGCATGACAAGTGTTTACTATTATTCACTCTAACAAATAAGGTTATAGTAGGAAGTTTACTTATTTTGATCTTCCTTGCCCACTGTTAGATGGGCGACGTCGCACTCTGGAATGTAACTATATATATATTATAACTTATAATGTAAAATTACTAAACTATACCTAACAGTCCCCTAAAGTTGAAGCATAAAAATTCAAGATGCTCAGCTTAAAACAAAAACAAGCTTTTGATAACAACCTTAGTGAGTATATCTCCTAACTGCTCGTCAATAGGAACAAAGAGGGGAGAACGACGTTGTCTAACATCATAGGAAGTGAAAGTGCTAGACAAAAAAGTAGACTCAGACTACAAAAGAAGTTGGTAATTTGACTTCATAACTTGATAACAACTTACCATAATGATATAAAAATACGTGTATTAGTATTTTAATTATTATTTAAAATTTTAGTATTTTTATCAATTTATGTTAATTTTTTTATTTAATTTTAACTATTAGGTTTTAATCACATTAGTCATTTAAGGCCCATTAGTTTGTCTTATTTATTTATTTATTCGGTAGACTTGTATTATTGATGGAGTCATTTATCCTCGATTGTTTTGACTTCTATTCATGTCAGGATTCTTTCAAATCTCTAACTCTAAAATGCCCTAAAAATAAAATTATCTACTTAACGTAAGTAGCTCTGGTCACTAGTGGTATCTTTCTCCTAAATTTATTTTCACTCTATTTAACTCCTTTGGCCGCTAGAGGAATTTTTCCCTAAATTTATTTTCACTCTATTTAACTTTATTTATTGCCTACATATTTTTAAGTTCTTTATCTTCTACTATAATATCATTCTCCTTTTGTATTTTTTTATTTGATTTTATCATTACCCTTTACATTAGTGTGTTTATGATGATTCAATGATCTATAAATTAAAATAAAATAATTAAGTGAATAGCTCACAAAGATATGATAAAGTGAGCACAGTGTAGAAAAGTGAGAATTGAGAAGCATAGAGTCACGGAGAGCAGAATCTGAATCAGAACAGCACCTATCATGGAAATGACGTCTAATGTCTTTTAAAAAATGTTGAGATTGTGAGTCGTACAAAACCTGCTAACTCAATAATGTGGGAACAATATCAGTGTACAAATTCAAATTGGATGACCTGTTCTAGAAATGACTCACTCAGTAAACATATGAAACAGAAATTTGACAGAGAAATACCTTATGAAGAGCTCAAGTATATCATCCTAAAGAAGGAAAGCTTACCCTATGAGAAAAAGTGTAGCAACGTAGTTGGACTCCAAGCTAGGTTCATTTCTTGTAGTTATTATAATCTGCCCTTTATATTCAGTAGTTTGACGAAAATTGCGCACAAGGAAATGTACATCGTTATCATCAATGGTACCTGAACTTGCAATGATGCATATAATTATGCCGTTCATGTCCTACGAAGACAAAATAATGAATAAAATTACTAAAAGCAAAGTAGAAAGTAGCCTCAGAATACTAAAACAATTAGGTTCTGATCACAGGTCTTCAGAGACAGCTAAAAAAAAAATCTTTAGCTAATTTGAAATAAATTATTTAAAGGAGTCTACAATGAGAACAAATCTATAACATTAGACTCACAAAGTGAATACACATATACACACAATGTCAAATGAAACTGCCTATTCTTAACCAAGACTTAAGAAAAGCTCCGTCTCAAAACCTTGTGGGGTTAGGAGTAAAGCATCCTGAGGTTGGAGTATCTTGTTGGGCGTGGAGAAGCATTGGGAACCACAATTTTTTTCTTTGAAGCCACTTTTCTTACCGGCCTCCGCCCCAAATTAACAAAGACAAAGTTTTACATAATTGTTTTCAGACCGTTTTCTCAACGGTTGATATTTATAAGGGTGTGGAAAAAGAAAATTGCTACTTTAAATCTCAACAGTTAAAATAAGTGTAAAAAATTGTGTTATATTTTGTAGCCATCTAATCCTATCCTCTTTATATAAATTTAATTTGGTTTAGCTTATTTTTCGGGTTAAGATTTCTCAATTTAAGGTTTAGGTTTTCATGATAGGGTTGTTATTTCCAAGGTATATATTTGTTGATTATTTTCATATATTCATCTTAAAATTGTTGTAGCTCAAGAATGAATAAATAGGGGACATTGTAGATATTGTCGATATTTTAGAAAATAAATATCGTTATGAGATATTCATTTCGTTTGCTAAATGCCGAGAATGTCAGGATGTTGTTGAGAAAATATCAAGCAATTGTCATTGGATAAAATTTCTAGAAATGTCGACAAAATATCGCCTTAACGTCTTTTTTATAATTTTTTTTTTCTTTTTTTTTTCCCTAAATAATTTATCATTAAATTTATCCATTTTATAGTCTTTGTCTCTTCAATCAAAAGTTTATTTCTTTAAATTTATAACATTATTTTTTATTTGCTCTCATATATTTTCTATTCCTACCTCATTATCAAATTCACATTGTTTTCTTTTAATATCAAATTCACGTTGTTAGTCTTATTTTTACTTACAGGCAATAAGTACATATAGCAAGTTAATTATAGACAATTATTTTTACTTAATAACATGACATGACATGACTATATAGATAACAGTGCTTCATATTCAAGAGTGCTTCACTTTAGTGAAATTTTTTCTCGTACCATTGAAGTTTATTCATTTATTAAAGTATTACAACTAATAGTTTAAATAAATATTTCAAACAGATTATTTACTTATTTTATACAATTTTCAGATTAATTTAGACTTATTAAACAAAATAAATATCACAAGTATTTATAAATATATGTATCACATAGGAAAGTAACAAATCTATCATCAAATTGTTAAGAAAGTTACAAATCAATCTAACTTTATCAAGTAACAAAAATAAATATCAAGTCCAATTACTTGGACAAACCTACAGATGATAGGCAGTCAAATGCTAACAGATATAGTCAAGTGTAATAGTTCAATGGAAGATTTGAAAGCCAATAATTGGTGGCATATTTGTAAACTAATATTTCGATGGTAGATTTGTAAACTTATAGCCAAGTAGGAAATTATAACTAAATCAATTTCTTCTCCCTCCTCCCCATACCAATGTGACAATTTTAACATTAAAATAATAATTTTGATAGATAAGTTACATTTATTAAATTTATATATTAAAGAAAGAAAATTACAGAAAAAAAATATAATGACATGGTTGCCATCATCCACCTTATTTGTCTCTCTTAATCTCCTATGCAAACATACAAATTATTATCAACCAATTTATGAAGAATTCCTTTGAAACCCCTTAAAATAACATGGAAAATTTAAATGGATCAAATTAAATAAGATTATATAATATTAAATTATAAATTTGTACAATTTTATTTACAATGAGAATAACATACGATTATATTGTATTGAAAGGAAATTTTAAAATTATTAATTCAGATTTGATAATAGATTAGTTTTACGCATTGAAATATAGTAAGGCTCCACTTTAGAAGTATTTTGTTGTAATTGTGTAATATATTATAATTTTCATATGATATATATTTGAAGATAAGATTTACCTTTCTTTTTATATATAACCCAATTTTTCAATTGGCCTCATTTTACCCCATTTTACCCCAGAAATTGATCATATGTTTTATTTTTGGATACATTTCTAACATATGTTCAATACGTGTTTTCAAATTTATTTTCTAATATAAATATGTTTTTATAAATAAAAAATAAAAATATTAATATAAAATAAACGTTGAAACATGCATTGAAAAATGCTCAAAATGTTAAATAAATTGAACATATGTTTAATGCATTTAAACCTATGTTCTTTACATTATAAAAAATTTGAACTTATGTTGAGCGCCTTAGAAGTTTATATTATGCAAGTATATTTAAGATATATAATGTCTTAAATTATCATTATATATTTTACTATTGAAAATGTTTCATACTTCTGAAATTTTTACTATAAAAAAAAATTCATATATAAAATATCAGGTGTGCATCACCCTAGCCACTGTATGTATGGAACTGTACAAATTCTAATTTCAAACTGGACCATACCTTGACACTTGCAGTGAGGAAAGGGCAGTCACATACGGCCTGTAGAATTGAGGTTTGTAAGCTGTCACCGGTGCCAATTCGAATTTTTGCTTTTTTATATCTATCTAGAATCTGTACAATAGCATTGCCTTAGAAAAGAGCCATAAATCAAGGGGTAAAAAATACAGAATTACACTACAGAGCTTCAGAAAGAGAACATAAAATAGTATAGTTCCTTATGATTTGAACTCAGTAAGAAGATAAAGAAAAAAGAATGTGAAATAAATTAAAATAATAATGTTACGTGTAAATATAGATTATTCTGCAAATAGAAAATAAATGGTAGAAACTCACATTAAGAAGCTCTGAAGCTTTAACATCTTTTAGATCGCTATCCAATACATCAATAAGTCTTCTATTCTTATCCTAGAGTGCCCCAGCCAAATCAGATCTTAGTCAGGACAGTAAGAACTGAAAGAGGCACACAGATATTAAAAAGGGGGGAGGGGAATAAGCTTACGGATATGAGAACTGATACAGCAGTCATGGCCAGCAACACAACATTATTTGCAGTCCTCACAGCCTCATCTAAAGTAACCAAGTCCTTTGTGAGTATCATGTCTGTGTCAACATCTGTTGATAAAACCAAACAATATAGCATGAGACTAATCTTTAGTAGGTCCATAAAAGTCTTCTGAAACAATACCACAATAAGGGAATGATAAAAAAGGAGGAAAAAGCACAATATTACAACCATGTGACTAAACTTCAGCAATACAATGGCCAGCCCAATATGTACTCATAAGCTCTGTTGGAGCATAATATGACAAGTGCAGGGGGGGAAATTTGATAAAACCAAACAATAAGCATGGGACTAATATTTAGTAGAACCCTAGTAGGTCCACAAAAGTCTTCGGAAACAATATTCAAGTAGTATTTGATAGAAAAAGGAGGGAAAATTGAAACTAAGAACTTCAGCAATACAATGGAAAGCCTACTCTGTTGAAGCATTATATCATGTGTCGGGGATAAAAAACAACTAAGCGAAAATAGAAAGGGTGAGAGAGATTTAGGTCTCCAGGCATGGCTATTGCCTGATCAATAAGTGTCAGCATAGTTTGAGAAATTGAAGAGAGGAAGTAGAAAATCTTCATTATCCATTCGTTTATTATATTGAGAATTCATGAGATATTTGTACAACTCAACACATTTTCGAACAAGTATAAACCTAACAAGACTCTAAATGGAATTCTTTCCAGAAAGTGAAATTAGCCCTCAGTAATACATTGAACCTAACATATTTTATTTCCCAACATTACTAAGCCTAGAAACATATTATGCAGGACCAGCTTGGACCAAAATGCAAAAGACACTAACATAAGGAGTAAAAGAGAAGCAAAGAGCCAAACTAAATGTAGAGGGGCTTGCATTAGTCTATCTACAGTTGAATGGAGTTCAGCTGCGATTAGTAACCAGGTAAACAGAACTTATAATTGATGTGATGTAGTAATTTTGGAATGAACATTATTTAGGAATGTTATTTGGTTTCCATATTTTGAAATCCACTTATATTTAGTTATATTATTTTATTATTACAATCGGGAATTGGTGTGCCAATTTTTTTTTTTTGCTAAGTGAATTTGGTGTGCCTTTAAGTAAGGCCCTTTATCTCTTATTTCAATCCCTAACCTAATTTTCTCTCTTCTTTTGATTTCTTTTCCCTTCCGCTTTACATCAATAATATCAATGTGTTGAGAACACAAATATAGATAAAGGGAGCAACAATGATACGTCAAAAAGTAATGGTACAAAGTATCAAAAAAGAGACAATAGAAACACTTGAGGAGCACCGAAAATAAAAATCATGAACAGCAGGGAAACCGCAATGTTTGGAGAGATACTGGTAGAGTTTCATGAGCAGATACTTCCATAGAATGGAGTAACAGAGTAGTAAAGATATTTATTAGTAATGTAACAAACAAAAAGGTTGATAGTATTTGTTGGTCTGGTTAATAAGAACTCAAATATTGAATCTCTGACCGGGTATATTTCATGATGAAATAAAAATTTATTTAGTGTATAAGCCATTGTTTTTGTTTCTATGAAGGTTTCTATTTCATTCAAGAATCCTTTTTGTTTATTCAAAGGTTCTATTTTGATTAGAACTTCTCAGGCTACAAGAACTTTGGCTGACCATAAAACTCTTATCCTCTCTTCATTTTCAGTTAAAAATTTATTAACAGTAGGATTTCGAAGGGTACTTTGTTAGACCTCCAGTGCGTTTTACATACTCACGAAGGAAGGGCACTCTTGGTATGGGTGGTTGATTGGGTCACATTTTCCTTATTATCTTTATCTTTATTAGCTTATATGTGTTTTTCTACTTTCTGTTTTTATTATCTGTTATGAGTTTGTTATTATTTTACCGGCTTGGATAGTTTGTTAGTGTCACGGGGGACCACACTTTTGTAACTAACCAGCTACACTTAGGCACGAGAAGGCTATATGTAAGGGTGAGTTCTGTGTAAAAGGGATATTGGAATTCTATTGTAAGTGCTCTAGCTCTTGGGAGAGACTCCAAGCCTCTCGAAAGCTTGGTAACCCTTCCAACAATTCCATTAATGAAACATTCCAATTAATATCCTAATCAATTTCTTATTGAATCAGAATAGTAAACAGACAGGTTCATAACAAATTGGTATCAGAGCGGTCAGATTCTGGAAAAATGGCAAAAACAACCAATCAAAGAATGGAAGCCATGGAAGACGTGATAGGTGTTCTACAAGGGGAGCAGGAGAAAATAACAAGAGAAGTTGGAGGACTAAGGAATGAAATACATACCTTGACTCAGCACCTGAACCAACAATTCGAACAGATGTTCAAATTGCATGAGGAAGCTCAGAGACAGGCGGCGTCTTCCTCCAACCAGGCTAAAGAAGCAGCGATAATTAGTCCAATGGTGGGAAACTTACAGGGAGACTCACAGAATATTGGAAATTCGAATGGGTCGATGAACCCTAGACATGACTTTCGCTTCCGAAAGTTGGATATGCCCCTGTTTGATGGGAATAACCCTGACGGATGGATCCTAAGGGCAGAGAGATACTTCGACCACCATCGAATGACCAACGATGAGAAGCTTGAAGCAGCGATAGTAAGTTTTGAAGGGGACGTGTTGCTTTGGTATCAATGGGAACACAAGAAGAGAGCGTTCGCATCATGGGAGGAGATGAAGAGGATGATTCTAAGGCAGTTTCGACCAACTCACCATGGCTCTTTATATGAGCAGTGGTTGGCTCTTGAACAGGTAGGAACGGTGAAGGAGTATAGACGAAGGTTCATTGAGTTCTCGGCTCCATTAGAGAATATTACAGAGGAGGTGGCCATGGGTAACTTCCTAAATGGGCTTCGACCCGAAATCAAAGCGGAGCTCCGGATATTAGGGCCAAACAACTTGGGCCGTGCAATGGACTTGGCCCAAATGATTGAGGAAAAGATAGCTTTAACGAATCGGGTGAATAACAGGGCCTATGGGTTGAAACCGAATATGGGTTATTACAACAAAGCCTCACACGGGTAACTCCTCGGGTCAATTTCGAGCAACCTTCAACGGTCATGAAATCCACCGGAGAAGTAAGGCGGCTGACCGACTCCGAGTTACAAAAGAAGAGAGAGAGAGAGGCCTCTGTTACCGATGTGACGAAAAGTGGTCACCGGGACATCTCTGTAAGAGAAAGAATTGAGTGTGCTCCTCACGACTGATGTAGACGATGAAGATACAGAGGAAGAGTTGGAAGACGAGGGAAATAAGGAATTAGATGGGGCTGAAGTCGATTCGGGGGTGGAGGTGTCTCTCAATTCAGTGGTGGGATTCACAACGCCGAGAACTATGAAGTTGCGTGGGCAAATTGAGGGTCAAGATGGAGTGACACTTATCGACCCAGGAGCTACTCATAACTTCATTTCAATGGCTTTAGTCAACAAGATCCACTTGCCTGTTAGTGAAACAAAGAAGTATGGTGTGACCATGGGGTTAGGAGCAATCATCAGAGGAGAAGGAATCTTTCGGGGAGTGACAATGCAATTGCAGGGAATTACAATTAAGGAGGATTTCTTACCTCTCAATTTGGGAAGTGCTGATGTTATATTAGGAATACAGTGGCTCGAGACCCTGGGTATGACCCATACAAACTGGAAGTTGCAGATCATGAAATTTACGTTGGGAGATCAGACTGTTTCCTTGAGGGGGGATGCTTCTTTGGGAAAATCTTTAGTTTCCCTTAAATCAATGATGAAGACCATTCGACGAGAAGGAGTTGGGGTGTTGGTGGAATTGAATCATTTGGGAAGTGACTTGGAAGAAAAGAATGAGATCCCTGAATTTATGAAATCGTTGCTGCAGAAATACCAAACAATATTTGAACTCCCAAATGGTTTACCTCCATTAAGAGGAAGAGAACATATGATTACTCTCAAAGAAGGTACTGGACCTATCAGTGTGAGGCCTTACCGATACCCCCATATACAAAAAGATGAGATTGAAAACATTATACAAGAAATGCTACAAGCAGGTATCATACGAGCTAGCATGAGCCCATTTTCAAGTCCAGTGCTACTGGTTAAGAAGAAAGACGGATCCTGGCGATTTTGCGTTGATTATAGAGCACTTAACAAGATGACAGTCCTCGACAAATATCCAATTCCGGTCATTGATGAGTTATTAGATGAATTACATAATGCAAAGGTGTTTACCAAACTTGACCTCAAGTCAGGGTATCATCAAATACGAGTAAAAGAAGAGGACATCCACAAAACAGCCTTCCCCACGCACGATGGGCACTATGAGTTTATGGTAATGTCCTTTGGTCTTACCAACGCACCTGCCACATTTCAGTCTCTGATGAATGAAGTCTTCAGGCCATATCTTAGGAAATTTGTGCTGGTTTTTTTTTATGATATTCTGGTGTATAGCAGTGATAAAACCAGTCACCACAAGCATGTCACACAGGTGTTTGAGTTGTTGCAGCAGCACCACTTGTTTGCCAATTTTAAAAAGTGTGAGTTTGGAAAGCAGCAGGTGGCTTATTTGGGCCATATTATTTCAGGATCAGGGGTGGCTGCTGATCCACAAAAGATTCAAGCTATGCTTGATTGGCCTCTACCACAAAACTTGAAGGAATTAAGAGGATTCTTGGGTCTCACCGGTTATTATAGAAAATTTGTAGCTAACTATGCACAGAAGGCACTTCCTTTAACTGAGCAATTGAAGAAAGACAAGTTCCAATGGAATGAAGCAACAACTCATGCATTCAGCCAGCTCAAACATGTAATGACACAAGTACCAGTCTTGGCCATGCCCGATTTCACCAAGACATTCTGTATAGAGACTGACGCCTCTGGATATGGATTAGGAGCTGTCCTTATGCAAGAGCAAAAACCTGTAGCTTATTACAGCCAAACCTTAGGCCAAAAGGCGCGCACGAAGTCTATATATGAGAAAGAACTCATGGCCATAGTGTTTGCTGTTACTAAATGGCGACCCTACCTGTTGGGAAGAAAGTTTTTAGTCCGAACAGACCAGCAAAGCTTGAAGTTTTTATTGGAACAGAGAATTGTAGGAAATGAATATCAGAAATGGGTCACCAAATTGATGGGGTATAGTTTTGAAATTCAGTACAAGCCAGGGGCCAGTAACAAAGTGGCAGATGCACTCTCAAGAGTAACACCACTACCAGAACAGGTTGAGTATGCTGAGTTGGCCTTACCCCAATGGAAGCACTGGGCAGCCTTACTAGAAGAGATTAACAAGGATGAATTTATTCAAAAGATGTTACTCTCAACTACAGCAGGAGCTTCTCCAACTCAGGGGTTTTCTGTGAATCAAGACATGCTGTTTTTTAAGGGCATGTTAGTTATTCCTAAGAATTCCAAGCTCCTTAATCTAATTCTCTACGAGTTTCATGATACACTGGTGGGAGGGCACTCGGGAGAACTTAAAACGTACATGAGAGCTGCCTCAGAGTTATTTTGGGAGGGAATGCGCAGAGATGTGATAGCTTATGTGCAAAAATGTGCAATCTGTCAACAAAACAAATACTTAGCAACAACTCCTGCTGGGCTGCTGCAGCCTTTACCCATCCCCAACCACATTTGGTAAGAAATCTCCATGGATTTCATCGAAGGGCTTCCTAAATCAGAAGGTGCTGACACAATTTTGGTTGTGGTGGATCGGTTAAGTAAGTACTCCCATTTTATAGGACTTACACACCCTTTTACAGCCATTACAGTAGCTGCTGTTTTTACTAAGGAAGTGGTCAGATTACACGGTATTCCACATTCCATAGTCTCAGATCGTGACAGGATTTTTCTTAGCCATTTTTGGAAGGAAATGTTCAAACTTCAAGGGACTACTCTCAAGCTGAGCACAGCCTATCACCCACAGACTGATGGACAAACTGAGGTTGTTAATCGAAGCTTGGAAACATATCTGAGGTGTTTCGCTTCTGAAAAATCCCGCACATCGGGTCAGTCTTCTAGTTATGTTCCCTCTGGCTTGCTAGCACATAAAGGTAATTTTTTAACGGCATTACTCTCAAAAATAAATACCCCCTGGATTATTGACTCTGGGGCTTCAAATCATATGACAGACAACCATGAACTTTTTTCTTCATATATACCTTGTGCTAGTAACTTAAAAGTAAGAATTGCAGATGGTACCCTCTCTCCAATTGCCGGAAAAGGAAGTATTAAAATTTCTAAATTTATTACCCTTGAGTCAGTCCTTCATGTCCCAAAATTGTCTTGCAACTTATTATCTGTCAGTAAATTAACCGCTCACACAAATTGCTCTGCTAAATTCGTTTCTTCATCTTGTATTTTTCAGGACCTATCATCGGGGAAGACGATTGGCAGTGCTAGAGAAAATGAAGGCCTTTATTACTTTGAGACAGTCAATGTGAGTGAACAGAATCAAATTAGAAATTGTAATTCTGCTTCTCTTCCTAGGAATAATTTTTTGTTGTGGCACTTTAGAATGGGTCACCCTAATTTTCAGTATTTGAAACAATTGTTTCCATCTCTTATTCAAAATAAAGAAGCATCTGATTTACAATGTGAAACATGTGAACTTGCAAAACATCATCGTACATCTTTTTCAAAATCCAAATACACACCTTCCAAACCATTTACCCTAATCCATAGTGATTTATGGGGACCATCTCGGCATCCAAGTCGCACTCATGCAAAATGATTTATCACTTTTATTGATAATCATACTCGTGTATGTTGGGTATATTTACTGAAAGATAAAACTGAGGTTCGAACAGTGTTTATTAATTTTCATTCCATGATTTACACACAATTTCAAACACGAATCCAAATATTGCGTACTGATAACGGTACTGAATACGTTAACCACTCTTTTAAAGATTACCTTCAAACCCATGGAATCATTCACCAAACTTCCTGTGTGTATACTCCACAACAAAATGGAGTAGCCGAACGAAAAAACAGACATCTTTTAGATGTGGCCCGAGCACTCATGTTCACAACTAATATGCCAAAAATATTTTGGGGCGATGCCATTTTGACATCTGCTTTTCTTATAAACAGAATGCCTAGTCGTATTCTATCCTATGAAACACCCATTGGTAAATTGAAACATTGTTTTCCAACTTCTCGCCTTATGTCAGATATTCCACTTAAGATCTTTGGTTGTACAGCATTTGTACATGTTCATTCCCACGACCGTGGAAAACTAGACCCGCGAGCCATCAAATGTGTTTTTCTTGGCTACTCTCCTACTCAAAAAGGCTACCGGTGTTATGACCCTGCAACCAAAAATGTCCTCACTAGCCTTGATGTCACCTTCTTTGAGACCACACCCTATTATCCTTCCAAAACTCCTCTTCAGGGGGAGAATGTGAACTCGGAAGATCAGTTTTGCTCTTTTGACCTTTCACTTCCTAGTACCTCCTTCCATAATAATAACAGTCTCTCCTTACCAGAAACTATCCCTACAACTCACCCGGAACCTGTTACACCAAATCATTCTAACGTGCCATCTACAAAAACCTATTTAGACTCAGGAGGAGACGCAGAGTCACAGATAGATAAGGAGATACTTGTTTACTCGGGGAGGCCAAAATCAAAGTACAAAGGGAAAATCACTCTCGACGCACTACAAGAGTCCAACCCGGTGATGGATCCTATCCTTGAGCCCTCTGTGAATCCAGGTAACTCTAATTCTTTTGATGATTTACCTATCGCACTCAGAAAACAACCTCGGTCTTGTACTTCTCACCCTATATCTAAGTTTGTGTCGTATAATGCTCTGTCTCCCACATTCCATGCTTTCACAACTAACCTTGACAGGATCGTAATTCCAAAAAATATTGATGAGGCTTGGGAAATTCTTGAGTGGAGGAATGTAATAATGGAAGAGTTACTGGCCTTAGAAAAAAATGGAACTTGGGATGTAGTGAACTTACCTAAAGGGAAGAAACCAGTTGGGTGCAAGTGGGTGTTTACTGTAAAGTATAAAGCCGATGGAACTGTCGAACGTTACAAAGCTCGTCTAGTGGCTAAAGGGTTCACTCAGACTTATGGGATCGACTACACCGAGACATTTGCTCCAGTTGCAAAACTGAACACTGTTAGAGTATTACTGTCATTAGCAGCAAACTTGGAGTGGACTCTCCAACAGTTGGACATAAAAAATGCCTTCCTCAATGGAATATTAGATGAGGAAATTTTTATGAAATTACCTCCAGGATTTAATGAAGACAGTCAACAAAATGCGGTGTGCAAACTAAACAAGTCTCTCTACGGACTTAAGCAATCACCACGAGCATGGTTTGATAGATTTGCAAAAGTGATAAAGGATCAAGGTTATCAACAGGGTCAATCAGATCACACAATGTTTTTTAAACACTCCTCAGACGGTTTGAAAACAATCCTGATTGTTTATGTAGATAACATAATACTAACAGGAGATAATCTGCCCGAAATTGAAAGACTAAAAAAGGTTCTTGCCACAGAGTTTGAAGTCAGAGACTTAGGACAAATGCGATACTTCTTGGGAATGGAAATTGCAAGATCAAAAAAGGGCATTAGTGTCTCACAACGAAAATATGTTCTGGATCTTCTAAATGAAACAGGTATGCTTGGGAGCAAACCAAGCGATACTCCTATTGAAACAGGAAAAAGAATGGAACGTGATGAAAAATCAGTTGACATAGGTACCAAAGACTGGTCGGGAGACTAATCTATCTATCACATACAAGACCTGACATTGCATTTGCGGTAAGTGTAGTAAGTCAACACATGCACTCTCCGAAAGAAAGCCACCTAGAAGCTGTGTACAGAATTTTGAGATATCTTAAAGGCTCTCCTGGAAAAGGCCTTTTCTTCAGAAAAACAGATCAAAGAAGAACAGAAATTTTTTCAGATGCTGATTGGGCTGGTTCAATTGAAGACAGAAGATCTACTACTGGGTACTGTACCTTTGTATGGGGAAACCTAGTTACATGGAGAAGCAAAAAGCAAAATGTAGTAGCTAGAAGTAGTGCTGAAGCAGAGTTTAGAGCGGTTGCACGGAATTTGTGAAGGACTATGGTTGAAGAAACTTCTAGAAGAACTACAAGTAGAGGTTGAGGTTCCACTCAAAATTTACTGTGATAATAAGGCTGCAATCAACATCTCTCTTAACCCAGTCCAACATGATCGGACTAAACACATTGAAGTTGATAGACATTTTATCAAAGAGAAGGTTGAGAATGGTATTATTTGTATGACCTACATTCCTACACGGGAACAAACTGCAGATATCTTCACTAAAGGGCTTCCGCGTCAGAGTTTCGATGATTTCATAAATAAGTTGGACATGATTGATATCTATGAACCAACTTGAGGGGGAGTGTGAAAATCCCGAATAAACAGGAAATCAGTTAGGATTAGTTGGTTAAGAGATAAACCAGAAATATTTGCTTAAATCTTTTCGTTTATTCTTGATTTAGTTTAGATTCATTTTATTGTATTATATATACATCATTGTAGCGTACATATTTGATATCAGAAAATAAATAAAATACAATCTCATTTCTACAGATACCATATAGAATAATAAAATTATGTGTTTTATTATATTTTCTGAATTAAATATTATGTACAAACTGATGTCTTTAAATAGGAGACTTACAGAATCAAATAACAAAAAAAATAAAATCAAATAAAGATAAATCTAAATTATATTTACAGTGCATAATATTCTAACAAACTGATTTTCCTAATTGTTAGCATCCCTATTATTTTGGAATTTCAACATCTTGTAAAGTACTTTTTGTAAATAAAAAAAAGAGATAAAGTGATGTGGAAAGTAAGAATAAGATTAATGTGATCCATTTGCAATAAGAACAAGACTGCTAGAGTAATTTTTTCCCTATTTATAACATAAATGCTACACTAGAAACCAAAGGCAGACAAAATTGTAACTCTAACTGATAGAGAAAGTGCAGTACTATATATATCATTACCAACAATCTCAGAAAGGTAAATGCCACCTGTCTAGAATATGAGCATGTTCTGACAGCAACCAATCCATTATCTCAAACCATAACAGTATAGCCAAAAGCTACAGAATTAAGGTAGTACCAACATCATAGTAGTAGCCTCATAAAATTGTTCGATCCCTTTTATGATAATAAATAAACATATGCCTTTGTCATGTGACCCGTGACAAATTAACGAATGTGGGAATGATCATTTATAACAACTTTATGTAGTTAAGAATTTAACGACCTACGTGTCACTAGAACTTTTTTTAACTAGAATATAATTTCCTTGTTTTCCAAAATTGGGAACAAGTGAGCAACAAGTCAACAACAGAAGGAAACAGAATCTATAATTTATCACTCACCAATTAACAAATTAGAATGTTCTTGAAGACTCCCTATCAGATCTTTGATCTGCACAAGTAATTATAGGATAACATTTAGGTATATGTATCATCCTTAGAACATAAGATAAATCATAATATGAAGAGAGATAAAATATAATGACGTCACGGGAGATTTCAAAATGGGCAGGCAATGGAATAACCCTACAACACAACATCTGAAGAGAAATGAAGATTATCGGAACTTGAGTAGGGCATGTCTCATTTTATCATGTTTACTTCAGCATCTATTTTAAGAATGGGGGTTGCAAATTGCGATGATTAAAAGCAAAGCATAAAGAAAGATATCAAAAAGCTGAATTGTTGAAATTGTCATCTGAAACTTAAGTTTAATATGCTTAATAACCAGAAGTCTAGCAGTTAATAATAACAAGCATGTCAGTTTTGACATGATCTACTCAAGGCTCAAGCATATTTAATTGCAAGAACACAAACTGAGAGATACTTTGTTGTTGTCACTCATTCATGTAGCCACTAGTAGGTTTATTTCATTAACATGTTTTGCTTCTAACTTATCAATAAGTGGGGTAGAAGCCGTTTCCTTTCTTACATTAATGAAGGAAAATCTATAGAAAATGGAATGAGCTACTATAACTCACACCAGGGATGGACTCACACAATTCTCAGAGAGAGAATTGATTACAAAACTTTCACAAAGCTGTCAAAAATTACCTCCCACTACCTGACACTGATCCTATATTCTCTCATAATGTTCTAACAGAATGCCACCTAGTCACAAGAAAACAAAAACATAAAAGTTGCACTGAAATACTAGCAACTAGCCTAGAATTGAAATAAAACATAAATAAATGACATTAATAAAAGTGACTCAAATAAAGAACATAAAATGTATTATCCTAGTAATATAGGTGATGCTCCTGCATTATTGCCCCTTTCTTGAGAGAGATGAGCATCTTGATCAGGTTGGTCTTAACTGCAAATTATAACACCATCTGGAGGGTAGTATTCAAATAGATCAAAAACATTTAAAGTTGGGGAAATCTGCATATGTGGAGGAAGCTCCAAAACATACGCATTTGAACTGATCTTGTGATGAATCCTATAAGGTCCAATCTTCCTGTCCTTCCCTTGCTTAAATGTCCCATCACCAACATTGAACTCTTTAACCCTCCTTTTCTTAACAGCAAAGAATTTGTACGTCTGATTAGCTATCTCCACATGCTCTTTAACATTTTGCATCATTTGCATGATTTCATCAGCAATTTTAGAAGCTAAATGACTTTTAAACAAAGATAAGGATGCAATATCAGTAGTGAAATTAGCAGTTCGGTGTATATCATAGCAAAAGGGGAAATTCCTGTAGATCTGTTAGGCATGCTGTTGAAAGCAAATTCAGCCTGAGGAAGAGCTAAATCCCAGTGCTTTGGCTGATCACTAGAATGCACCTCAGCATGTTACCCAAAGTCCTGTTAGCAACTTCTATCTGCCCATCAGGTTGGGGAAGGTATGTGGAACTAAACTTGAGTGAAGTTCCAAATATTTTCCATAACTCTCTAAAAATGGCTTGTAAACTTGACATCTCTATCTGAAAGTACAGATTTAAGAATCCCATGCAATCTAAATACTTCCCTGAAGAATAATTGAGCAATGTAGGTAGCATCTAGGTCTTTTTACATCCAATAAAATGCACCATTTTGGACAGCCTATCCACCACTACCATGATAGAATCCGCATGTCTTGCAGTCTTAAGGCTTAGTACAAAATCCATACTTAAATCTTCCCAAATATTTTCTGGAATAAGAAGAGGTGAATATAATCCCACGTTTTGAGCAATCCCCTTAGTTGTTTGATAGATAAGACATTTCTGAAACAAAATTAGAGACTGACTTTCTTAGTTGAGGCCAATAGTACTTTTCTTCTGAAAAAGGTAGTGTTTTATCTCTCCCCAAATGAACAGAAAGGCCATTAGAGTGATGTTCTCTAATCAAATGCTCTCTAAAGATGTTTTGGGAATACAAAGTTGACCTCCTTTAAAAAGAAACCCTTGAGAAACGTGGAAATCACCTTGATACTTTTTAAATAAACAATTCTCCCAATCTATTTGAAATCATCGACATCTACATATTGAGTCTTTAATTCCTCATAACTTGTAATTTCAGCCTATGTTACATGGACTCGGGATAAAGAATCCGACACGAGTGCGTGTCCAGAGGTCGGATTCGTCACTTCGTAAAATTTTAAGACACGGGGATACGGATAATATGTGTCTATTTTTTAGACACGGGTACTTAGACACTGCATATAATAATTATATAAATGATATTTATATTTAATTTTAAAGAATTATTTACTTTAAATTTAATTTTTATATTTTTTTTCTTTAAATTAAAAATTATTATATTTTTATAAATTTATTATTTAATATTAATTAGATATCAAATTAATTATTTTAAAAACTAAGTCATAATATGGCTTATATTTTTAGTTTTCTTTTAAATAAAAATCGTGATGTAATAATTTGAAGAAAACCATTAATTGGTTGTTTGTGGAAAGGATGACGTAGTATACGAGCTCGTTTGTAATTATTTCTCATTTGGATTCAAGTATTTTTATACTAGTCAAACACTTTGTAAATGGTTTGTTTTTTTTTTTTTGTAAATTAAAAAAAGAAAAAAAAAAGAGAGAGTACTCTGTGAATAGTTTTACAATATATTTATTTCAAAAAAAGAAAGAAAGAAGCCCATCTCCAGCCCATTTAATAAACCCACAACTCTGTCTCTAACCTACATCAGCCGCCTCTTCTTCTTCTTTTTCTTCTTCAACTCAGCCGCCTCTTCTTCTTCTTTTTCTTCTTCGTCTTCTTCAACTCAGCCGCCTCTTCTTCTTCAACAATTTTTTCAAGCGTCGGACATAGATCCCACACCCGTGTCCGTGTCGGGTCGTGTCGACACGGGTGTGACACCCTAATGTGCCGCGTCCAGGTAACATAAATTTCAGCCTTGACAATGGATAATAAGTGGACTCTCCTACTTAGAGCATCAGCAACAATGTTTTGTTTGCCTTTCCTGTGTTTGAACACAAAGTTAAACTTTTGAATGTATATCACCCCTCTTGAATTCATATTTACTCAAGTTCTTTTGTGACTTGAAGAACTTAAGTGAGTGATTATCACAATGTAATATGAACCCTTTGAATCAAATAGTGCTCCCAATGTTTTAAAGCTCAAACAAGAGCATAGAACTCTTGCTCATTAGTTGACCATTCTCTTCCTGGGTCGCTCGATTTTTTACTAAAAAACTCAACAGCCCTTTCTTCTTGAGTCAACACAGCTCCTATGCCTATCCCTGATGCATCAGTTTCCACCTCAAATATGGATTCAAAATTAGGCAATGCAAGAACTGGAGCAAGAGTCAATTTGTCTTTAATCAAGTTAAAACTCTCTTACTGTTCAAGACCCCATTGAAACTTCCCTTTCTGCATGCAGTCAGTTATAGGAGACAATGTTGAACTAAAATCTTTGATAAATCTCTAATAAAAGGTAGCAAATTTATGGAAACTGCGTACCTTATGAACATTAGTTGGTGTAGGCCACTGTTGAACTGCTTCGACCTTCTTTTTATACACATAAATGCCTTGAGCATTAATCACAAATCCCAAAAATACCAAACTCAGTCAAGAATTCATACTTTTTAAGATTGAGAAAAAGTGTGTTTTCTCTTAAAGCTGTCAAAACAACCCTCAAGTGATCCAAATACTCTTGAAACCCTTTGCTATACACCAAAATATCATCAAAGAAAACCACAACAAATTGGTTGGTGAAATGCTTCAACACGTGATTCATTAACCTCATAAAGTGTTGCAAGCATTGCATAATCCAAATGGCATAACTTGCCATTCAAATAACCCTCTTGCTTTTAAATGTCGTCTTCCACTCATCTTTTGGTTTTATCCAAATCTAGTGATAACCACTTCTTAAATCCAATTTAGAGAACATGGAAGAGCCTGATAATTTATCTACATATCATCCAATAGAGGAATTGAAAATCTGTATTTAACAGTGACTTTATTGATAGCTAGGCTATCAATACACATTCTGCAGTTACCATCTTTTTTAGGTGCTATAAGTGCAAGCACAACACAAGGACTTAAACTTGTGTTGACAAGTGTTTTATGCAATACCTCTTAAACCAAAGGTCTCATGGTCTTGGGGATTGAAAATCTGTATTTAACAGTGACTTTATTGATAGCTAGGCTATCAATACACATTCTGCAGTTACCATCTTTTTTGGGTGCTATAAGTGCAAGCACAACACAAGGACTTAAACTTGTGTTGACAAGTGTTTTATGCAATACCTCTTAAACCAAAGGTCTCATGGTCTTGGGGATTCATTCTGTGGTGTGGAAGGTTAGGTAGTTTTACACCAGATATGAATTCCATTAGGTGTTGAATATTCTTGAATGGAGGTAACTCATTAGAAAGTTCTTCGGGCAAAAGATCTTTACATTCTTCTAGGAGCTCTTGTAGTTGTGAATGTTGGGGAACAACATGATAGAACACTTCTTTAATCAACAAAGCCTGAATAGTTTGCTTAATCTTTACTTCTCTGTGCACTTCTGATTAAGTAAGGTTGATTAAAAGTGTAGGCTCGGTGGGATTAGTAGAAACTTTAAAAGCCTTATCTTCTTGAGATACCAATACTAGTTTCTTTCCTTTCCACACAAAAGCATAAGTAGTATCTTTTCCATGGTGAACAACATCCCTGTCAAACTGCCAGGGTCTTCCTAATAGAACATGGCAAGCATCCATGTCTAAAACATCACAAATTATTTCATCTTGGAAATGCTTTCCAATGGAGAGTGGCACTTTGTATACCTCAATGACATTAATCTCAGCTCCCTTTTTGATCCAACGCACCTTGTAAGGCTTTGGATTTTTTTAATAACTAAACCCATAGCCTTAACCACACGTTTGATACCACATTCTCACTACTCCCATTTTCGATGATCACATCACACACTTGTCAATAATGCATCTGGTTCTAAAAATAACATGTCTCTGTGTATGTTTTCCTTCCCTGAGTGTTAACAAAATTCTTTGTACAATTCCCATGAACCGTTCTCCTTCATCTCCCAAAATAGACTCAGCTTCCTCAAACTCTCCATTATCTACATCTTCAAATTTTTCTTCCTACTCCATTTCTTCACTATATTAACATTCCTTCCAAGAGGACAATCACTAGATCTATGGCCAAACTAATTACATTTGAAACACTTCACATTTCAGGTCTTTGAGTAAGGGTTGGGTTTTTGGATGGTGCTAGGTTGTTTCCCTATGTTTTTATGTAGTGTATCAGAAGGCATTTTTGGTGGATTATTGGAAGGGTTAAGTGTTTGAGATTTAGAATAGGGTAGTTTTTCTAAAGAAAGTTCTAGCGAGTTTCTTTTAAAAGTGGAGAAACGAAGGTTCTTGTTTAGTTGGCTCTCATACTTGGTAGCTAACGTAACAGCTTCAGGAAAACTAAAAATATTCATGACTACATAAAATATGTTTTTATGTAGTGTATCAGAAGGCATTTTTGGTGGGTTATTGGAAGGGTTAAGTGTTTGAGAGTTAGAATAGGGTAGTTTTTCTAAAGAAAGTTCTAGCGAGTTTCTTTTAAAAGTGGAGAAACGAAGGTTTTTGTTTAGTTGGCTCTCATACTTGGTAGCTAACGTAACAGCTTCAGGAAAATTAAAAATATTCATGACTTCAACCTAGCTTCTCAAAGGTTCCTTCAATCCAGTCACAAACCTTTAAATCTCTCGAGTCTCACTTTCGTTAAGATCATTATGAGCTATAAGCTCCTGAACTCATCCACATATTCAGTTACTGTTCTATACCTTGTTGTCTGAATAAAGTTTATTGGTAATCAGACGGCAAAAGTTGCTCAAACATTAGTCTTCTCATAACTTCCCAGGAATTAATTGCTACTTCTCCATATCTTCTCTTAGTAGCCAGGCTCTGGCTCCCCCTCTTAGTTTATAAGCCACTATTTTCACTTTTTTTTTATCTAGAACTTTCATGTAGTCAAAAAAGTTATCCATTGCCTTAACCCAGTCTAAAAACTCATAAATGTTCATCTAACCTCCATAGCTAGGAACATCATTTTAGGTTCGATAGTCGTTAAACTTTGGTGGTCTAGTTTCTAAAAGGAGAAGTTATTATGGGTAGGTCATATTCATTGGTTAAATAAGGATCAACAAGTTGGGTAGGATGGGCTAAAGAAATGGTTGGTAAAGAGAATACTCGAGATGAATGTAAATGCATTTGTGAGTATCGATTGGGAGTGGTAGAAGCTCCTTAGTGGTCGACTTCTTAAATGGTTTCAATGGGTTTGAGGTGGGGAGTTGGGTTCGTAATAGAGGAAAGTGGCAGTGGCTGGTTAACTCGCGAAGATTCAGAGGGACTACTTCAAAGTAACTCAAATACTAATTCCTCTAGGAATTACAATAGAGATTGGCAAAAAGTTCGATGGAAATCAGTAAAGTTCAAAATCTTTCATCATTTTTCTTATCTTGATTGTGTAGATAATCTAGCAAATCTTTGGTAAAGAAGTGTTCGTTTCTGTCATGTTTAACCTTATCACCAGAGTTAGCCATCGTTGTTAAGGAAGAACCTACACTCTGATACCAATTTGGCATAAAAACCGTTTCTCTTCTTAAATTAATGAAGGAAAATCCACAGAAAATGGAATGAGCTACTATGACTCACATCAAGGAGGGACTCATGCAATTCTCAGATAGAGAATTGATTGAAAAACTTTCACAAACTGTCAAAAATTACCTCCTGCTACCTGACACTAGTCCTATATTCTCTTATATTGATCTAACAAAATGCCATCAAGTCACAAGAAGACAAAACATAAAAGTTAAACTCAAATACTGGCAGCTAGCCTAAAATTGAAATGAAACATAAATAAATGATATGTCAATTAAAGTACATAAGTTGATTCTACAAAGAACATAAAAGATATTATCCTGGTAATATGGTTGATGCTCCTGCATCATTAAGAGTATATAAGTTCCTCTAGTACAGCAAGCCAATTTCGATTCAACTTTTTCTTCTCTCTTTTTCTCTTTTTCATAAGTGAAGTTTATCATGCATCAACTGATTCTATAAACTTGTTCCCACAAAAAATATATCCAAGCAATATCCAACTGCCTAAGGTATTCTTAAATTTTCAAGTACTAACATCATAAAGATTTTGCTACAGAATAATGATGTAATTGAAAAGAAACATAATATGGTAAATATTAATGTTTAACCATTATCCTTTGTCCCATGTTAAAAACTACCATCCAACAATGACTGTTACAAAAGCATTGCCAACATCTACAATAGTATTACACATATACCATTGGTGGTACTTTTTATTCAAAATTTCAATGAAAAATCAAATTTCAATGGTATTTTTGTTATAAAGGTAGTGTGCAACAATAATACAGAGGTTGAAGATATTTTTGTAACAAGTTAAGAGTTTCATCTACTTTTGTAACCCGGGACAAAGAACTATGGTAAAAGTTATAACTATTGTAATATTCAACAAAGAACATAAAAATATATATGTTATCAAGGGGGCAAGTGGCCACATATTTGAAGAATGAAGATTTATATATTTGAAAAATGAAAATTTATAAGATAGCGTGTTATTGCAATAAGATCCTGAAATCTTCAGATATAAAGAACCGTTACAAATGGCTGAATTTGAATGCTGTAAACCTTATCAATATAATTTTCTGTTTGTCCAAGTTTGCTACTTAGATGACTACTAGACCTTGAATGTATTATGCTTGCAAAGATTTTATTTTCACAAAATTTATGTTTCACTTGTTAATTTTTTTCCTCAACCTAAAATAAAAATAATTAACCACTGATATCAGGATTACACAACCTCATCTTGGCGCCTCAGTCCTTCAAAGTTGAATGGGTTCAAGATTATAACCACAGCAAACCCATTAGCGGATCTTATAGTTTTAAGAATTTCAATTGCTGCTATGTGATCCAAGCCATAACCTGCACTTGCAACCTATAAAAAAAATGAAAAATGAAATGTTAGGTTCTCTTGGGCTTAAGTACTTAACGCACAAATAATAATAGAAATTTATTAATGCATATTGTTGAACTCATTAAAATTCTGGAAAATATCACAAATGCCCTTGGGTTTGCTAAAGCGTAAAATACAAGAGTACACAACATTTCCCTCATTACAACATGCACGATCATAAGGTAATTCAATCCGATCCTCATTCATTCATGAAATTTATAATCCACTTCAATCCACATGTAGTAGAGCCAAAGCTTGATACTCAACTTATGAACTCGAGCGAGCTACCATATTTTACTTTTCCATGTTACCAAATTTCTACCAACAGAAATACAAAATCAGGTATTGGATTTTCTATTAGTATGAGTACCTGCCCAGTATTTATTAGAGTAACTAGCAATGTCAAGGTTCTGACCTCTCTTAAAAAATCTCCATTCCAATACTCCCTTTTAGATAACCCATAATACCATAAAGTGCATCCCAATGTACTTCCTAAGAACTTTCCATGATTTAGCAGTAATGTTCACATGATGTTTGCTAATGTAACAGCTTCATGTTTTTATTTATTTTAGTTAGAAGCCATATTTGATTAGAAATTATTTTCCATATTAATTTTGAAGTACTATTAGAAACCTATAAATATAGTTTTATGCTAAGAAAGGGATGCACACAGATTTTTTTATTGAATAAGGTTTATTCTCCCTTTTGGACTGATCATTCTTGGGTCTTCTTGGAACTCTATTCCTAGAATTTAAGTTTTTTCTGATTCCCTACGTTATTACTCCAATACCCATAATAGTAAAAATCTAACATCATCTTATCTGTAAGATTAAATTGTTTTAAGATAAATTAGGATTGGGGCAACATTGGAAGGATCAAAGTAAAACCAAGTGTTTGTCTGACATGCAAACTCTTCGGGCATGCCAGTAGTAACAAAAGTATTCTAAAAAATAGAAGAGTAATAAGTAAGAAATGTACAAACAAGGATAATTGTCTTTTGAGATGACTTAGATGATAGTGAAGCGTCAAAGATCCTTGGAGTCATATCTGCAGTATCCCAAAAACAAACAAAAAAGATAAATATTTATAATCTATGTTAGGTTTTAAACACAAAGACGTAGTTTTACTCTTTTGCTAAGCCTAGAGAAGTACAATGTCACTCTAGCCAAACTCAAAACTCCCACAGATAAGGGAACTTCAGTGTAGGTATTTCCAACACTTTTTCTCATCTTTGTTTGCCTATTTAGGATAACATGTTATTTGCTAATCTTAATATGAATATAAGCTCATATATTTATTATCATTAGATTAGATAATATCATTAAAATTGTAAGAATAAGGTGACCCCAAATGTAAAATATAAATGGGGGCATCCATGTTAGAATAAAATTAATGAAAATGGGTTATGTTAGATTATATCCCTTTTATTTTTAATATTAGAAAACTATTTGATAGTCATAAAGTTTTCTTATAGGTTCATCTAAATAATGAAAAGGGACTATGTTAGATTATTTTCAATTTATTTTTAAACTTAGAAAACTATTTGATAATCATAAAGTATTCTTATAGGTTCATCTAAGTAATAAATTGCAAGAAAAAGAGAGAAAATGCTTTTAAAGCATGTTCAATTACTTATTTTACAAAAATTTCTAATAAATAGAAGCAGAGAATTCAACATGACATAATGGACATGACATCCCTTTAGAGGATAAAATATATGAGTGGATGATAAACAAAATAAAGAGAAATGACCCTTCAAAGAAATTCCCTATTGATAATATAATGGTATTAACTGTTTCCAAAGGACTATGGTATCGTCATTGAAAAAAATTAAGAAAGATTCACGCTCCACAATGACTTGAATAAAGCATAAAGCAGCCTACAATACCCTAAGGATTGATCTAACCTTTTTCTTAAAGATAAGTATTAATGACTTTATTTATCCCTACTCCCCCTTCCTCATCAGTGAGTAAGTGTCTGTGTAAAACAAATAACCACGAAGGAAAAAAAAAAAAAAGCTTCAAAATCCCACATTGTTAACGAGAAACATATCGAGAAAGTATGCAAGTGCTCATAGTCATAGCCTCAAAAACAGCTAGCTTTTTGAGTGTTATACAGGCTTATCCCTACTTCTCCCCTAAAAAATAAAACAGAAAGAAAGAGAAAAGGATATAAAAAAAAAAAAACCATGTGTGTTCTTGTGTCTCTTGAGCCAAATGACCCACCAGTGTGGCAAATATAAGACTTCAAGAAATTGGAAAACAGCATGGATGAATAAGTAATATTTAGGATGATGAAGCGTCAAAACCAAATCATAACCAAGGAAAACCAAAAATTCTACATGATACCTACTATGTGCCAATATGTTCTCTTAAGAATATTTGTCCATATACATATATCTTTGTATATATGTATCCATAGAAAGATTCTTCAGTTCTGCAGTTCTGATAAAATTTCGATGTGGTGTATAATGATTACAGCAGAAAAATATATTTATATTTGATGGTACAGAGAGTTATTGTGTTTTTAATGGAAGGAGCTATTCTTGGCTTCATTAGTTTCTGGAGAGTTAAAAGATTATTCTTTTCCTAAATCTTCAATGGGAGACTGGTTTTTCATAATTTTTGTGATATGGGACAGTATACAAAAATTGTAAAGTATCGTAATTGGGAATTAGGGATTAGGAGATTTGGGAATTAGGATTAGAGGATCGAGAAATTAGGAGAAAAAAGAGAATTAGAGAAGAGATTTGGAATTAAATTGTATTCATTCAGGTCTGACTTTCATTGAACATGTATGGTCTTATTTATAAGACAACTCTGAAAACAAGATAGGTTTAGATCTCTAATTCAAAACCATTATTTAATATCTAAATATCGATTAAATCCTTATACTAATCTAAATTTGAAACAAACTAAATCATAAACAAAAAGAATAATAACAATTATTCAAAATATAGGAAATAATCTAAAAAGTATTTGAAATCTATATTATATTATCGTGATTTCTATCAATTCCTTCGAGTTGAGGAAAACTAGGCTCTAGCAAGTTAGCTTGTAAGTAACTCTCCAAAAAGGCAAGATTATATTGATTCGAGGTAATTTTGGTTTCTATATTAGTAGAGATAGATTTAAAAAGTAATTAAAAAGTAAGTCTATAGAGTTTGTTAGTGCAATTCTCGCTCATATTTTATTTGCACAATCTTGAGATCTAAAATGTAATCTATAAATATCATGCATAGCACAATCCAATAATGTAACTAACGGGCTTGTGGTTTGATTGTTTGTTCAAAAGCTAATTACGAAAATGGATTTGATATTTGAACTGTTTTTTAGCTTAAGTGATTTTCAACTATTTCGTATGTCATTTGTCATTAACAATTTTTAAGACATATACATGGATTGATTCGAGCATGTTTAGAGTCATTAATCGTTTTTTTAAGAGTCTTACGATGTTTGTGGGTATCATCATTAAAAACCTCACGAGACTATAACTCGTCTACAAGGGGCCACTTAGAAGTTTAAAGGTTTATTACATATGCTAAATGCAACCGTGACAATCTACAGAAGTGATTTAGGTTAGTATAGCTTAGTTTATTTTTCTTTTAGTTTTTAAATCGCTTCACTTGCTAGAGACTAGCAAGAATCTAATTGAAATTGTGTGTTAGGAACCAAAAGCTGTCAATTAATCTGATAGTATTTCTTTATATTATAGCTGAAAATTCCTGAATACAATATGAAAGAAACTAAATGAAAAAGATAGCACAAGCTTTCGAGAGGCTTGTTCTCTCCACGAGCATCAGCTCTCTAACAAACTTTTCAATATCCCCCTTCTAGCATTTGTCCTATATTTATATATTTTTCCTTCCAGAAATTCCCACAAATTTTCTGTCACAAATATTCTGTGGTCCCCCCCAAAAGTGACAACAAAATAACAGACTACTAATAAAGGAAATCCATAACAAACAAAAAAGGATATCATGGTCGATCCACTGCTGCATAACTTTTATCAACTCCTCATTTTGCTGCCCTTGCACCTCTTTTCTTGCGTGCATATGTGAAGTGCACGTGAGGCCTATCATTACCCCCTTCCCAAAGTTTCACCTTGTCCTCAAGGTAAAAGTGGGAAAATTGTTCCTGAATTTTGTAGTAGTCCTCCCATGTAGCTTCAAATTCAGGTAGATGTTTCCATTTTAGCAACACTTCGAGTTCCCTTGCTTGCCCATGAGTTCTTGGGCAAACTCCCAACAACTGTTCTGGTTCGACTATCATCTCCATATCTGCTGAAAGTTGAGCTGGTAGGGTAGTTGAGGAGTACGACCCTCCCTTAGCTGATCTTAGTTGTGATATATGGAAAACAGGATGAATTAAAGTGGTCAAGGGTAGCTCCAATCTATAAGCTACCTTTCCAATCCATTGGAATATTTGATAGGGGCCATAATACCTTGCGGTCAACTTTTCATATTTTCTTTTAGCCAAAATCTGCTGCCTATATGGCCGTAGTTTCAAAAACACGTAATCTCCCACTTTGAATTCTTCGAGGTGGCATTTCTGATCAGCATATCTTTTCATTCTTTGTTGGGCCCTCAATAAATGCATTTTCAAATCGTCCAATTAGTCATCCCTGTCAGCTAACAACTGATCCACAGTAGCCACTGTGGCAAAATGTTTTTCAAACCGGATGAGCTTTGGGGATTCTCTGCTGTACAGAACCTTGAAAGGGGAAGTACCAAGGGAGCTATGATGTGAAGTATTATACCAATATTCTGCCCATGGTAGCCATTTGGCCCACATCCTTGGCTTCTCAAAAGCATAACATCTCAAGTATGTCTCCAAGGTTCGATTCACCACTTCAGTTTGACCATCTGTTTGAGGGTGGTAAGTTGTGCTTCTTTTAAGGGTCGTACCTTGCAGCTTGAACAATTCGTTCCAAAAATGACTGAGGAATATCCTATCTCGGTCTGAAACTATGGAAAGGGAAAAACCATGTAACTTCACTATTTCATGCAAAAACCGCAATGCGACTGTTTGAGCTGTGAAAGGGTGTTTGAGCCCACTAAAGTGAACATACTTGCTTAGTCTATCCACCACCACAAATATAGTATCAACTCCCTCGGACTTTGAAAGACCTTCTATGAAATCCATGTTGATATCTTCCCAAATTTGGTTAGGAACTGGTAGAGGTTGTAATAACCCTGCTGGTGTTGTTGCACTGTACTTATTTTTCTGACAAATATTACATTGTTGGACAAACTTGATAATATCTTTGTGCATGCCTTACCAAAAGAACTCAGCAACTACCCTTTTGTATGTTTTGGTTTCCCCTGAATCCACCCATAGGAGAATTATGGAATTCACTCAAAATTTCTTCCATCAGCTTAGTATTCTTAGGGATCACGAGCCTTCCTTTGTACAAGACTGTCCCTTCGAAAAAAGTAAAACCAGCTGGATAGGTGGTACCGATAGCCAAATCTTCCTTCAATTTCTGTATGACTAGATCCTATGCTATTTCCAATTGAAGAGTTTGCCAATGCTTCCACTGAGGCACACTTATCTCCCCTAACTCCATCCAGTCTAGAAGTCGGGATAAGGCATCTGCTACTCTATTACTAGTGCCAGCTCTTTACTGAATTTCAAAGCTATACCCCATCAGCTTAGCCACCCACTTTTGATAGTCTGAATTGATAATTCTTTGTTCAAGTAAGAACTTCAAACTTTGTCGATCAGTTTTTACCACAAAGTGTCTGCCCAACAGATAGGGTCTCCATTTCTACACCGCAAGAACAATGGCCATCAATTCCTTTTTATAAATGGATTTCAACTTAGCTCGGGGTCCCAATACTTGGCTGTAGTAAGCCACAGGCCTATTTTCTAGGACTAGAGCTGCTCCCAATCCATAACCGGAAGCATCAATTTCCACAGAGAAACTCTTGGTAAAATCAGGTATAGCTAGAACCGGTAATTGTGTCATGGCTTGCTTGAGTAGCTTTTTCTTGCCAACAAAATTTGTCTTTCTTGAGTTGTTCTGTTAAGGGATGGACCAAATGAGCATAATTGGCCACGAACTTTCAATAATAGCCTATCAATCCAAGGAATCCCCTCAGTCCTCTCAAATCTGTAGGTTGTGGCCAGTCAATCATTGACTGAATCTTTTCGGGATCTACTGAAAGCCCCTCTCCAGAAATTATGTGGCCCAAATAAGCCACCTTGCTCTTCCCAAATTCACATTTCTTTCTGTTAACAAACAATTGATGTTTTTGCAACAATTCCAGAACCAATCGATCTAACATGCTCCTGATGAACTATCTCATCTACACTATATATCAGGATATCATCAAAGAAGACAAGTACAAATTTTCGTAGAAAAGGTTTAAATACCTCGTTCATCAAAGAATGGAAGGTTGCTGGGGCATTTGTGAGGCCCAATGGCATGACCAAGAACTCATAGTACCCTTCGTGAGTCCCCAAATGCCGTTTTTAGTATATCTTCTTCCCTTACACGGATCTGGTGATACCCCGATTGGAGGTCTAACTTTGTAAAAATGGCAACATTATGCAATTCATCCAAAAGTTCTTCAATGACAGGAATTGGGTATTTATCAAGGACAGTCACTTTGTTAAGGGCTCTATAATCCACACAGAACCTCCAAGACCCATCCTTCTTTACCAACAAAATTGGACTGGAAAATGGGCTTGAGCTATTTCTAATGATACCTGTACCCAACATTTCCTTGACAAATCTCTCTATTTCATCTTTCTGCACATGAGGATACCTATAAGGCCTTACACTAACTGGACCAAAACCATTTTTTAGTACAATAGCATGCTCTTTACCCCTTAGAGGTGGCAATCTGTTTAGTAAGTTGAAAATTGCCTCATAATTACGCAAGAGCGGTTTCAGAAATTCTGATTCATCACCATCTTTGTCCAGTAATTGTTTATCAGCAAACACTTCCAGGTGGTTCATTTCGATCAAGAACCCACATCCTTCTTGCCTAAGAGTTTTTATCATGGATTTGAGGAACACCTTAGTTCTCCTCAGTGCCAGATCTCCTTGTAAGGTAACGGTTCTGTTCCCCACCGTAAATTTCATGATTTGTCTTCCAGTTGGTGTGTGTCATGCCGAGAGTTTCCAACCATTGAATCCCCAAAATTACTTCTATGTTTCCCAACTCTATTGGCAAAAAATCTATTACAATTTCAACTCCCTGCAATTCTAACTTTATTCCTTTGCATATTCCTTGTCCACGAATTGAACTACCCGCTCCAAGAGTCACACCGTACGCGGGTTTTGCAAACAGGAAGTCTCAGGGCTTCAACAACTTTAGTAGCAATAAAGTTGTGTGTCGCTCCCAGATCGATTAAAGTCAGCACTTCTCTCTCTCCTATGACCCCCAACATTTTCATGGTTTTTGGGCCTGTAAATCCTACAACAGAATTCAAAGAGATTTCAATACCTTGATCAAGTTCAGTGATGTCCAACTCCTTTTCACTTTCTTCCTCTGTGCCTCCTTCTTCCTCTTCGTCTTCTTCATTCAAAATCAGAACACTTAATTTCTTTCTTTTGCATCGATGGCCAGGAACCCATTTATCATCGCAGCGATAGCACAATCCTTTCTCTCTTTTCTTTTGCATCTCTGCGTCAATTATTCGGCGTATATTGCCGGAGGTTTTCCACGCCAGTGACAACCCATCAAACAACGAGAGTTGGGTTGCTGTTGGAGTTGGGTTTGCGCGACTGAAAGGAATTGGATTTGCGCAACTGGGAAATAGGTTCTTCGAAGCTCTGTGAGTCCAAGAAAGCTTATCCTCTATTATTTGGGCTAAATCCATAGCCCGGCCCAAAGTTATGGGTCCTAAAATACGAAGCTCCACCCAAATTTCGGGTTTCAACCCATTCACAAAATTATCCAGTCCAATCTCCTCGGTTATATTGTCCAAAGACGCTGAAAACTCAATGAAGCTTCTCCGGTACTCCATCGTACCGATCTACTCCAAGGCTAGCCATTGTTCATACAGGGAGCCGTTTTGAGTGGTCCAGAATTGTCTCAATAGCAACAATTTCATCTCCTCCCATGTCCAAAAGGTCTTCTTCTTGCTTTCCCACTGGTACCACAACAATACATCTCCTTCAAAACTAACCGCAGCCTTTAATTGCTCTTCATCAGACATCCGATGGAAGTTGTAATAACATTTGGCACGTAGAATCCACCCATCCGGGTTGTTCCCATCTGTTAGATATGTATATATTAATTGTGATTAGCCGTATATTAAGTATATATATATTTAGTTTAATTATAGGGATCCTATTTAATAACTTTCCTAAGTTAGAACCTAAGTTTTGTGTATATATATGTGTATTATCTTTCAATGCAAATATAAGAAATTATTCAATTCAATCTTGAATAACATGGTATCAAAGCATTAGGGTTACAAAATTGGAATTTTTTCGTCCAAATTAGAGTTTGGTTTTGGGTAACACGAATCAGGTGTTAGTGCATTTTTGGGACCCAAGTTGGAACACTTTTTTCGAGTCACATTTACTCTCACCGCCGGCACAGGGAGGAAGCCCAGCTGCCGATCGGCAGAACCCCAGAATCCGGCGACCAGACGAGCCGCGAGTGGCCCCCACGAGCCACCGCGAGTTTTCGCATTCTTCCCACGCGTCGTCACGTGACGGCGCGTTTCTGCCTGAAATTTTCTCCAGTCGACCTCGAGCAGCTCGCCGGCGTTCCCTTGTGTCATCTGTGGTGGTTCGGCACTCATTGGTTCAGGTTTGGGTTCTTCCAATTCAGGTTTTTGGCCAATTTTGCGTTCTTGTTCGCTACCTTTTCTGTTCGCTGCTTTGTTGGATTTTGTTTGTTCGCTTGTTCGCTGTCTTGTTGTTTGTAGGAGTTATGACTGAAAAGAAATCTAGTGTTGTGACGGATATGGTGCCTGTAATGTCTAAAATCACGGACCATAAGCTCAATGGCTCGAATTATTTGGATTGGAGCAAGACCATTCGACTTTATTTGAGGAGTATTGATAAAGATAATCATTTGACTGACGATCCTCCTAACGATGATTCAAAGCAAACATGGCTTCGAGAAGATGCTCGTTTATTTCTGCAGATTCGAAACTCTATTGAGAGCGAGGTAATTGGCTTGATCAATCATTGTGAATTTGTTAAGGAATTGGTGGATTATTTGGATTTCTTATATTCTGGTAAAGGAAACCTTTCTCGCATGTATGAGGTATGCAAGGCATTTTACCGTGCAGACAAGCAAGATCAGTCTCTTACGAGTTATTTTATGGAATTTAAGAAGACTTATGAGGAGCTCAATAGTTTGATGCCTTTTAGTCCTAATGTGAAGGTTCAGCAACGCCAACGAGAGCAAATGGCTGTCATGAGTTTTCTTGCTGGTCTTCCCTCTGACTTTGAGACTGCTAAGTCACAGGTTCTTTCTGGTTCTGAGATCTCCTCTTTACAAGAAGTGTTTAGTCGAGTACTTCGTACAGAAGGCACTCCACCTGCTCAATTAAATGGTGCTTTGGTCAGCCGAAATAATAACTATGAGCCTGGAAGGTCAACCTATATGAGTGGAAACAAAGGAGGCGGCTCGCAAGGGTTTGAAACTCGACCACAAGATCCGGGAGGAATTATGTGTTACTATTGTCGCAAACCAGGACATACGAAACGTGACTGTAGAAAGCTTCAGTACAAGAATCAGAAAGGTCACTCGGCTCATATTGCATCCACCCATGATACCTCTGAAAAATCGGTTCTTATCTCTGCAGATGAATTTATCAAATTCTCACAGTATCAAGAATCACTAAAGTCTTCATCACCTTCTATCACTGCTATTGTTGATTCAGGTAAACCAAATGCGTGTCTTCTTTCTTCATCTTCCAAATGGGTTATTGATTCTAGTGCCACAGATCACATGACAGGTAATTCTAGTCTCTTTTCTACTCTTCAGTCACACACTTCTACCTCTACTGTTACCTTAGCCGATGAGTCACCATCTCGTGTTCTTGGATCTGGCACAATCACTCCTACTCCTTTGCTTCCTCTGTCGTCCGTCTTACATTTACCTAACTTATCATTTAATTTGATTTCTGTAAGTCAACTTACTCGCAATCTTAACTGTTGTATCTCATTCTTTCCTACTCATTGCTTATTTCAAGATCTTATGACGAAGAAGATTATTGGTAAAGGACATGAATTTGAAGGCCTCTACATTCTTGACACACCAATACCGAAATCTGTTGCTTGCTCTGGTGTAACCTCTCCCTTCAAGGCACATTGTAGACTGGGTCATCCATCTCTTCCTTTATTCAAGAAGCTTTGTCCTCAGTTTAGTAAGGTGTCTTCATTAGATTGTGAGTCTTGTCAGTTTGCAAAACATCATCGTCTTAGTTCGAGTCCAAGAGTTAATAAACGTGCTAGTGTTCCTTTTGAATTAGTTCATTCTGATATTTGGGGTCCTTGCCCTATTTTGTCTAAACCTGGATTTAAGTATTTTGTTACTTTTGTGGATGATTATTCTCGTGTAACTTGGTTATATTTAATGAAGAGTCGTTCTGAGTTGTTTTCTATTTTTTGTGCATTTTGTGCTGAGATTAAAACTCAATTTAATGTTTCAATTCGTACTTTGCGAAGTGATAATGCTAAAGAATATACATCTGCTTTGTTTCAATCTTATATGGTTCAAAATGGCATGCTTCATGAAACTTCTTGTGTTGATACTCCATCTCAAAATGGAGTGGCTAAACGTAAGAACAGACATCTTCTTGAAGCTGCACGTGCCTTGTTATTTCGAATGAATGTTTCTAAACCTTTTTGGGCTGATGCAGTTTCAACAGCATGTTTTCTTATTAATCGCATGCCCTCATCTGTTCTTCATGGTGAGATTCCTTACAACATCCTGTTTCCTAATAAGTCACTATTTTCGGTTGACCCTAAGATATTTGATAGCACTTGTTTTGTTCGGGATGTTCGTCCGCATGTTACTAAATTAGATCCCAAGTCTTTGAAGTGTATCTTCCTTGGTTATTCTCGTCTTCAAAAAGGTTATAGATGTTATTGTCCTAGTCTTAACAAATATCTTGTCTCAATTGATGTTACTTTCATGGAAGACACACCCTATTTTTCGTCTTCTTTGCCTTCCGCACGTCAGGGGGAGGATGATAATTTGTTAGTCTATTCTATCACTTCATTTGAACCTGTCTCGGATCCAGCTCCTGTCAAGCCTCCCATTATTCACGTCTACTCCAGACATAGACCTTCTGATTCATGTCCTGCACCTGCTCCTTCGTCTTCAGATCCAATTATGAGCGATGATCTTCCTATTGCGTTACGCAAAGGTAAACGTCAATGTACTTATCCTATTTCTTCTTTTGTTTCTTATAACTGCTTGTCATCTTCCTCTTGCTCTTTTATTGCCTCTCTTGATTCTATTTCTATTCCTAAAACTGTTCACGAAGCCATATCTCACCCTGATTGGCATCATGCAATGATAGAGGAAATGAATGCTTTAGATGACAATGGTACTTGGGACTTGGTTGATTTACCTTCGAGAAAACGAGCTATAGGATGCAAATGGGTGTTCATAGTTAAGGTTAATCCGGATGGGTCAGTTGCTCGATTAAAGGCCCGTCTTGTTGCTAAGGGATATGCTCAAACCTATGGAGTGGACTATTCTGACACTTTCTCTCCTATTGCTAAATTGACCTCTGTTCGGTTGTTTATTTCTATGGCAGCTACTCATAATTGGCCTTTGCATCAACTAGATATCAAGAACGCTTTTCTTCATGGTGATCTTCAAGAGGAGGTGTATATGGAGCAACCTCCTGGTTTTGTTGCTCGGGGAGAGTCTGAGCGAGTTTGTCGTCTCCGCAAATCTCTGTATGGTTTGAAACAGAATCCTCGTGCTTGGTTTGGAAAATTTAGTCAAGCTATAGAAACGTTTGGTATGATGAAAAGCAAGTCTGATCATTCTGTGTTCTACAAACAATCAGAAGCTGGTATCATTCTTTTAGTTGTGTATGTGGATGACATTGTTATTACTGGAAGTGATACTACGGGAATTTCATCTCTTAAGTCTTTCTTGCATACTCAATTTCACACGAAAGATTTGGGAATGCTAAAGTATTTCTTGGGTGTTGAAGTCACAAGGAGTAAAAAAGGTATCTTTCTATCTCAGAGAAAATACGTTCTTGACTTATTAACTGAGACAGGAAAATTAGGAGCAAAGCCTTGTAGTGCTCCAATGAATCCGAACATCCACCTTACAGGAGATGGGGAACTATTTAAAGATGCTGAGAGATATCGAAGATTGGTTGGAAAGCTGAATTACCTTACCGTGACTCGTCCAGACATTGCATATTCAGTCAGTGTTGTTAGTCAATTTATGTCATCCCCAACAGTTCACCATTGGGCAGCGTTAGAGCAAATTTTGTGTTACTTGAAAGGAGCACCTGGACGTGGTATCTTGTATGCAAATCATGGGCACACTCATATTGAATGTTTTTCAGATGCAGATTGGGCAGGTTCTAAAGTGGATAGAAGATCCACATCAGGCTATTGTATTTTTGTTGGAGGAAATTTGGTCTCATGGAAGAGTAAGAAGCAAAATGTGGTGTCACGATCGAGTGCAGAGTCAGAATATAGAGCTATGGCACAGTCTGCGTGTGAGATAATGTGGATATACCAGCTCTTGAATGAAGTAAGTCTTAAAACTTCAGTACCAGCAAAATTGTGGTGTGATAACCAAGCTGCTCTTCATATTGCTTCTAATCCTGTATTTCATGAGCGAACTAAACACATTGAAATTGATTGTCATTTCGTCCGCGAGAAAATTCAACAAGGTTTGATTTCTACAGGATATGTGAAGACTAGAGAACAACTACGAGATATCTTCACGAAAGCTTTAAATGAAGTTCGGGTTGATTATCTTTGTAACAAGTTGGGCATGATTAATATCTATGCTCCAACTTGAGGGGGAGTGTTAGATATGTATATATTAATTGTGATTAACTGTATATTAGGTATATATATATTTAGTTTAATTATAGGGATCCTATTTAATAACTTTCCTAAGTTAGAACCTAAGTTTTGTGTATATATATGTGTATTATCTTTCAATGCAAATATAAGAAATTATTCAATTCAATCTTGAATAACACCATCAAACAACGACATATCTAACCTCCAAAATCGAAAATCATGCTTTGGGCTCAAAACACCACTGTAATCGCCATGTCCAGCTGATCCTCCATGTTGATTTCCAACCATTGGGCTGACAACCATCGCCTCTTTCTCTTTTCCAGATAAAGAAGACGAGACATACTTTTGGGCTTCTTCGTGCAATTTGAACAAGTATTCAAACCTTTGGTTAAGCTGGTGGTTCAAGGTGTGAATCTCTTCTTTTAATCCTCCTACTTCATATGTTATTTTATTTTATTCTCCTTGTAGAGAGCTCGTGGCTTCTTCCATAGCTTCTATCCTCTGATTCTGTGTTTTCGCTATTTAGAATCGAACTGCTCTGATACTAATTTGTTAGGAACCAAAAGCTGTCAATTAATTTGATAGTATTTCTTTATATTAAAGCTGAAAATTCCCGAATACAATATGAAAGAAACTGAATGAAAAAGATAGCACAAGCTTTCAAGAAGCTTGTTCTCTCCACGAGCATCAACTCTCTAACAAACTTTTCAATATCCCCCTTCTAGCATTTGTCCTATATTTATATATTTTCCCTTCCAAAAATTCCCACAAGTTTTCTGTCACAAATATTCTGTGGTCCTCCCAAAAGTGACAACAAAATAACAGACTACTAATAAAGGAAATACATAACAAACAAAAAAGGATAACTTGGTCGATCCACTGCTGCATAACAACTTTTATCAGCTCCTCATTTTGCTGTCCTTGCACCTCTTTTCTTGAGTGCATATGTGAAGTGCACGTGAGGCCTATCAGATGAGTGCTTAAAAAGTACTAATATTCTATGATTTATTGTGCTTAACTGTGACAGACAAATTTGATTTTAACTCTTTTATTTAATTATTTACATAAATCTATCAATTCGAAATCACGGGTATGTTTTTGTATATTTTAAGTATTTTTAGCTTCAAAAGAGTTAAACAATTCAAACACATGAAGACAAAATACTTGCGGCACTCAAATTACAACGTAAGAGCAACAAGGATCAAATTATGTAAGCCTTACATAACAAGCCAACCAGTATGTAAAGAGTACATGTGAAGGCACAACAAACAATGCGTGCCGCAGTAAAGAAAAGTGTGTGCCGGAGCAGACACCCTCGAGTTTCTTGTATGGACTGAGTTTCAGTATTGTGCCGCGGCAGAAGAAAAGTGGTGTTGCGGCGTCTGTCTCGATTTTTATTATAGGGCTCAAATTCAGTGTTGTGCCACAGGGGTAAAATGTTGTACCGCAACGCGCGTATATTTTTAGATGTCCAAATTTTAAATAACCCTTACACCTATAAATACTCCATTAGGTCTCCTATTTACACACAACTCAATTTACAAATTATTACGAAACTTAATAGGATTTTTTGAAATTTTTTCACATTCTAAGAGAAAAAGAACTAATTATAAAGATACAAAAAGTCATTGAAGATCGAAGATCAAGCTTTTGGGGAAGGAAACGTCATCCAATCCATTTGTAGCATTTAGATCTAGGTTTCTTGTTATTATAGAATCTTGTCTTTTTCTTCTTACTTCTTTGGAATGTATGTTGAATTAAATTTGTTTATAAATATTGATTCAAACATGATTGGCTAAATTTATCATTGGTGTTTAGTTTGTGTTACCATGTTTGCTAGATTTGTTATGGTGAATATTTTTTATTGCTTAAAAATAAATAAAAATTGCCTTTTGATTAAGAGTATGTTTAAATGTTTAATTGTGAATTTTTATGGGCCAATTTGAGATTCATGATTAGATTGAAAAATCTTAGAGTTTGATTTTAAAAACATGACCTTAACTTTATTTTGAAAAATTTAATTAAAACTTCAAATTGATGACCTAATCATGACATTGATATGATTGACATATTTTTTCTTGTGCATAATTTACTTGCTATTTAATATACCCGATTGTAAGATATTGATTAGTTAATCAACAAAAAAAAATTACCCGATCGTAGAAATTTTCATAAACAAAAAAAAAGTCGATAATCTTTATTTATTAGAACATTCATGTTAATTCACCATAATATTTCGATGCAAGGATGGTCAACCAAGCTAAACGTCTATATATCCTTCATTGATATTTATCAGCTTTTTGAGTTGGTTCAAGTTTGGAATATTGTTTTCTTCATTTGTTTGTCACCATTGATCTTATTCTCGTATCTAACTTCATTTACAATTTTATTAGCTTTGAGATTCTAGTTATTTAGAATTTTAGTAGTTCTAAAATTTTAATTAGTTAGTATTTTAGTTGTTTTAAAACTCTAAAAAGATTAAGGAAAAAGATTATTTAAAACTACTGCAATTCCTTGAGAGATCGACCTAAAAATTTGCTTATCATTTGCTACGAGTGATTCATACACTTGCAAGTACTATAATTTGCACATCAAACTACATAAACTTAAAGGCCCCACCCATTTTCAAATGGCTTGTTTTTATGAGTACTATCTTTCAGTTGATACTACTCACTCATGCCATTAAGATTCAAGGTTGGATCTTTTTCAAAGAAGGGGAGAACTAATGTAGGAGATTAAGGGCACCACTTTTGTTAGCAATAAGTTGCTAATGTTATATTAGCTTTATTATTGTCTTTGAATTAAAACAATGTTGTTTATTTCTCTATAGGTTGTTTAGAGAGTATAAGGTCATTTACATATTTCATTAATATTTGTCTTTAGTGAACCTTAATTATAAATAGTGAGAGTGCGAGCTAAAAGAAGAGAAAAATTTGAATGAATTTGTATCGACGTTTTTCCTCTAGTTTTAATGTAAACTTTGAGGTTTGAATTGATGAATTCAATCCTTATTTGAAAATTATTTAATTTCTTAGGATTAAACTTGTGACTCCCACGTCAAATTCCCTATTGCAGGTAGAGTATTTTCTCTTAGCATCATTTAGTTTTTCACTAAAATAAGTCACAGGCTATCCTTGACTTAAGACTCCGCCTATGCCAATACCTGAAGCATCTCAGTGAAACTCAAATACCTTAGATAGGTCAAGGTGTCTAAGAAGTAAGAACGGGGGTTTTAGTCTTTTTTTTATTAATTTATGAAAAGCCTTGGAAGTAGCTTTGGACCAATGAAATTGACCTTTCTTCAAGTTGTCAATAATATGGGCCATAATGGTGCTAAAGCCTTTGATGAACCTTCTATAAAAAGATACGAGCCCATGAAAACTACGGGCTTCCGACAAGGTCTTAGATTCGAGCCATTCTACGATTGCCTTAATTTTGTCCAGATTGACATACAATTTTTCTTGCCTAAGGTTAAGCAAAAGTTATCGAAAATGGGCAAGGTGATCGTCCTTAGTCCTATAGATGAGAATGTCATTAAAATAGATCACTAAAAAATTTCCTATAAAAGGGCAAAAAGTATAGGTCATTACTCTCATAAAGGTGCTAGGTGCATTAGATAGGTCAAACGGCATGACTAATCATTCATACAGTCCATTACGTGTGTTAAAGGCTGTTTTTCACTCATCTCCAGGTCTAATCCGAATCTAGAAATAGCTTCCTAAGATTTATCTTAGAAAACCATGAAGATCCTCCCAAGTCTTCCAACATGTCATCAAGCTTGAGGATGGAAAACCTAAACTTAACGATTATCTTATTGATTGCTCTACTATCCATATACATCATCTATGATCCATCTTTTTTTTTTTTTTAGTCAACAATACTGGCACAGCGCATAGGCTGAGACTATGTCAAATAAAGTCCTTTGATAGGAGTTCCCTCAATTTGTCTATTTAGTTATGCTCTCTGTTGGGTTCATCCTATAATGTGGGAGGTTAGATAATTGGGCACCATATACAAGGTCTATAGCGTGTTAAATATCTATCATGGGTGGTAATTCATTAGGTAAGTCCTCAGGGGTGACATCATGAAATTGTTATAGCAGGTCAGAGACTTATACGAAATGGCTACCCAAATAATCCTCGGAGACCTTAACCACAAGGGAGTATACAACCCGTGTCTCCTTAACCTCATATTCAAAGGCTCTAGGTGAGATGAGCTAGATGCAATGTTTAGACTCGAGTTGGGGTAAGGCTTTAGACATAGAGTGCCTAAGTTGGGGTTTAGGTCTCTTTGGCTTCACGGTGATAGTCCTGGTGAAAAAGCTCAAAAGTATTCTCATTACCATAATTCTTCACATTGTGATCATATAACTATGGGCTTCGTAAAAAAATTTGGGCAACATTCATAGATAAAACATCACAATAGAGTTCCTCTTCATATAGGACGACTTAACCAAACACCTCTCGATAACAAGTAGAGACGTTTTGTCAACCCAACTTACTTTATATGGACAGGGGTGTGGTTCAGGTTTAAGGCTGAGTACAGGGAGGACAATCTTAGATATAACATTCAAAGTGCTTCCCCCATCAATAACTAGTTTACACGACAAGCCATTACAGAAGACAATAGTTTGAAAAATACTAATGCGTTTCCAATCGTTAGATTCCATCAGGGCAAACAAGATGCACCTCATGACAGTTGTAGTTTCTTCACACTCTTCGTCATCCGCCCAAGCAGTGGCGGATTTATGATGTATATCCAGTAGGTGCACCATTTACACAGTAAAATATGGTATTTGATATTTTTCAATTAATACTTATTTTTAACTAAAAAATATATTATATGTATACCATTTTAATAAAAATATGTGCAAATTATTGAGTTTAGAAAAAGTTATTGTATATTAAAAGTCTAAAATTTTAAATCCAGGTGAGGCACAGTTATAATTGTGCATGTAATTTGTCAATAATTTTATAAATATTACACCTAAGATTTAATTTATCGAAAATTGAGATGAGGCACGTGCCCCTCCTCACCCTCACATACATCTGCCCCTGTGCCCAAGGATGGTCAACATAATATCCCTCTATAAAAATGTGGTTGTCATCCTCTTGAATTGAAATAGGAACCTTTGTGGTGTCGTGCTCCAGTACCAAGGTGCGAGGGCATTGGCTAGTAATATGACCTTTGGAGTTGCAGCAAAAACATTGGATTTAGGAAGCGATGAGGCACGAGCTAGCAATTGACTCCCTTTCTCCTTGTGATGTAGGCATGGGGTAAGAGCTCATGATAGGATTTGAGGTGTCACCACTTTTGGAAGTTGGTAAGGGAAGACCGTTAAGGGACTTGTTGCTAGGATTTGACCTATTAGAATGATTCACTAGGTGAAATGGTGGGCTTTCTAGTAAGAAGAGAGTATATTTCTTAACTGCTACGACTTTTTGGTAGGCATTTTCAACGATTTTTGGGCCATGCATGCTAACTTTTCTTTTGATGTCGCTCCTTAGACCATTAACAAACCTAACCGTACAAGTCCACTCATCCTCTCGTGCTTCATTGAAAATCATAAGGGTCTCGAAACGATCCATGTACTAGCTCACACTTAGCATCCCTTGCCTAAGGTTAAGTAGTTCCTCGTAGAGTTGTTTCCGGTAATATGGAGGAATATATTTAGCACGTAGCTTATTTTTCATCTCATCCCATTGGGCAATGGATCTAGTGCCAACATCTACCACATACTTCCAATATATCCTAGCTTGGCTAGTCAACTTCATGTGGGCAAAGGGGACTTTTTGAGGAATAGGCATATTATTCCAAGAAAAATAGTCCACCTTCAGCACCCAATCTAGGAATCCTATAGGGTCCAACATCCCGTTAAATTCAAGAACATCAACCTTATGTCCCTAGGGTCGATATAGTCATAAGATGCCAACTTGTGGTTTAGGGTTCCTATCTATTTGAAAGGTGTAATATCCAGCTTGGTCAATAAGATCATTAGGGTCGCCAAAGATGAAGCTCCTGCTAAGGGTGGGATTCGGGGAAAGGTCAAGAGTAACGAAATTCAACAAGGTTTGGAATAGGCAACAGTCCAAGACGAGCCTTATAACCTATAGGGGTAGGATGACTAGCGTCCATAGAGGAAAGTTCATCTAAGCGACCGACAACAAACTCTAAAGCCAATTCTACCATGGTTTTGCCATTATCCCTTGTAAGCCTGGTAATGAGTTATATCATATCGTCCTTAAATTGGTCGAACTTCTCATCCATCATGTGTTCCATCTCAACCATGCTATCAGCCATTTGCCTTTTGAGATCCTCCATGTCCTTAATGGTAAGGGAGTTTTGATCAGTATTTTTTACATTGTTAATTATGGAGAAGAACTGATGTTGAGGAATGAAAAAATATGGAGGTGTAAAAGGATAAGAATTGCTCAAAGTAACTTATGTAAACTTTTCCCAACATGAATAGGCCCACAAGTTTAAGTGGATGAATTATATGAATAGCTAAAATATAAGATAAGGGATTTTTTTTATATAGGAGGGTGTAAAACAAAATGATAAATGTGCAATAATAATCTATCAAATCAAATGGATCAAAATGCTAAGACTTAACAAAACCTAGCAATAGCAACTCATAGTGCAATTTAAAAGGGGGATCGAGCACAACTTGAGATGTCTCAAGTGCCACAAGATCAGCAGCAGTCCAGCCTGAGCAAGCAGAGAACCGAGTTTGATGGATCTTAACCGGGCTTGATTGTTTTATGATTGAACCAAGCTGGTCTATTTGAACAAGACAGATCTGTGGATAGCAAGCTCACGAATGGAAGCGTGGTCTGTTGAAGACTTGCCTCCAGCAGTGATTTGATTGCAGGGTTTAGTGGGGTGGCATCAAAGATGGCATCGATGCAGTGACAGGTGTCGGTGACTAGGTGGCTGCAATGGAGTTGTCGTGCAACTCAGATGTGCGGGATGGAAGCGCTGGTGATGGCTAGTGTTGATTGGTCTTGGATGGTGGGGAATGGAGGGGAGGGAAGCGAGCTTGGTGGGCGATGGGAAGTGGGGCTGCAGGGTGGGGGTGGCCAGAGTTTTGACTGGTTGTGGGGGTGATAGGAATAGGGATTGTGGATCTGATTTTTTTTTTTTAATAATTGATAAGACAGGACAATTGTGTTTAAGAAAACAAAATTTAAACCACTCTAATACCAATTTGATGTGGGATAGTACACAAAAATTGTAATCATAATTGGGGATTAGGGATTAGGAGATTTAAGAATTAGGGTTAGAGGATTGAGAAATTAGAGGGAAAAAAGGAGAATTATAGAAGAGATTTGGAATTAAATTGTATTCATTTAGGTCTGACTTTCATTGAACATTTATGGTCTTATTTATAGGAAAATTCAGATAATAAGATAGGTTTTGATCTCTAATTCAAAAGCATTATTTAATATATAAATATCTAATAAATCCTTATCCTAATCTAAATTTGAAACAAGCCAAGTCATAAAGTTAAGAGTAAAAGGATAATAACAACAATTATTCGAAATATAGGTAATAATCTAAAATGTATTTGAAATCTATGTATATTATCGTGATTTCCATCATTTTGGAGTTTGGGGTAGAGTTATGCTGAGCCTAGATGTTTTCTGGTACCACAAAGACGTCTCGTGATCAGTTACTGAACACAAGCTGCCTCTTCAAGTTACTTTATCAAGCAGGAGGTCATATAAAAGACAAAAACAGAATTTAACTACAAAGTAATAAGATAGAAAAGGGGAAAAGTCTAAAATATTATTTCGAGCAAATAAAAAAAAAAATACCTTTTATATTCAGGCTTATATAATTTTTACTACAAAAAAAAAAAAAAGCACAGAGTAAACATTTTACATAGAATGATGGCTAGTTAAATGTCATTTTAACCATTAGATTCCGTTTAGTATTAATAAACTCCGGCCAATTAAGTCCCTTTCAATATCATTGAAGCATTATTTTTATGGTCATGAGTTTTAGGGATATTATATGAGGTAATTTCCCAATATTTTCTGTACAATTTCTTTTTTTATTTTAGTACAAAGTATGACAAGATAAATGTTGAACCTTTGCCAAGGGTCTTTTGCTGTAGATGCAACTTGCTTGAATCTTTGATGAGAACATTCCTGCAAAATTCATATATATGTAATAAATCCATGATGAGCACCTAACATAATTCATATCCAAAGGTTGTTCTCTCAGATATTAAGTATCAAATAACCCACAAAATTAACAAGATAGGTAACTGACCAAAATTAAAAACAGCATTTGACAAAAAAAAAAAAGGAAAAACTGAATGAATTTTTTAAAAAAAATTACAGCGTTAATAGTTGAGTTTCAAAATTTTGAGAATAGAAATAAGAAATTGATTATCAAAAACTAATCAAGGGTGTTTCAACATACACTAAGTGAAATTAGTTATTCATCATTACAAATTATCTAAGAAGGAAATCAATTGAGTTACCAAAACCGTAAAGACGATGACTGGAATTGTGAGTTGTTCAAAAAGAAATTTAGAGCAGCGTCCTTGCGACTGCCAATTGCAATCACTTCAACAAACTCAGAGTCCCTCCAGAAGTCCCCACAGTCGCTGTTGACCACATTTGACGAAGGAGACGCATCATTCGCCGATGTCGCAGTGACACAGAGTGAAGGCAAATACGATGGCTCACAGCTCCTCCCAATATTACGTCTAATACTGAAGTTTCCGCGAGAGTAGAAGCCGTTATTGAGGAAGCCAAAAGAAGGGCTTGAAGAACAAGGGTTCTGGCGTACAAAACTCCCTGAGGGTGACCAGAGTTTCGACAACGCCGTGCGCTCCATTGCAAGAAGCCTTTACAGGCCTGAGATATGTACACCCCGGGAAAAACGCTTTCTTAGTCCGTAGAACGGAAATGGATACGTACCTATTTATCCATTTGTGTTAGGAAAATTTTAGAAAAATTCCGAATTTTAATTAAATTATTTAATATTTTAAATATAATAAAATAATAAATTTAAATTTTTTACTTAAACTTAAAAAATATATCTCATACCTCACACCCACACCTCACGTCCCTTACATCACACTTTCTTAAAAAAAATTTATACATCCCATCTCTTCTCCCTCACCCACCTCCACCTCCACCCCCACCTCCACCTCCACCTCCACCTCCACCTCCATCTCCACCTCCATCTCCATATTTATTAATAACTCTAAATCCTAATCCAAAATATTAAGAATGGAGGATACATATATGAATAATACAAAAGAGATGAATTTTTTTAAAGAAAATGGAGACAAAAAGCAATTAAAATAGGTATATAATTTTTTTTTGGCAAATCGAGCAGTAGTTCTGTAATAATTATCGAATATATCATATAGGTTCGGCAACCCCTACCGAATAAATATGATATGTTTGATAAACCATACCGAACTAGTTTAAAAGTAGCGCGTAAAATTTTCATGAGGTTCGCTACCCCTTACCGAACCTTTTGTAAAATTCTTACATTCTCCTACCGAATCTCTTTGAGAAAAAAAATAATTCAATTTTTATTTATAGGATTTAGCATACGAGTTACAAGATGGACAAAGTATCGACTGCACCAAATTATTCAATACAGATAGAGTGAGATATGTTATATATTTTTAATAAATACTATGTATTACGTAATTTAAATGTATTAATTTTTGTTATTTTCTACATATATTTATTTCAAAAAAATAGTTGATCTCATGGACGAAGTTTAATGGGACAAGTAATGGGATAATGATTGTAATGAAAAAGTCTAACACGGATTCAAATGGTAGGAGACCTATGATTAATTTTGCATGTGAAAGAAGTGGAGTCTATCGTTCCAAAAGTGGAGTTTATCGTTCCAAAGCAAAATCGAAAGACCCCAAAGATAAAAAAGAGGATAAGAAGGAGAAACGAATTGAAACAAGAAAATGTAATTGTCTGTTTTCTTTAAAAGGAAGGATGATCGAAAATACTTCTCACTGGAAGTTGATATTTAGTTGTGGTACACATAATCATCAATTGGCACAATATCTTGAGGGCCATCCAGGTGCCGAAAAACTCAATAATGAAGAGATAAGACATATCGTTGTGGTTATGAAAAATATATGACATTACTAGACATGGGACATATCATTAAGGTTGTTTACTCATACATAAAATAATAAATTAGTTGTTAAATGAATAAAAAAATCACACACAAAAATAATAAAAAAAGTCAAAAATATCATTTTATTACAAATAGGTAGGTTCGGTAAGGAAAACTGAACAACACTGCTAAGTTCGGTAGTGGGTACCGAACAAAATAATGAGGTTAAGTATGACCCTACCGAACAAAACAGTGAGGTTCGGTATGCTCCTACTGTACAAAACAGTGAGGTTCGGTATGCCCTTACCGAACAACACAGTGTGGTTTGACACCCTCTACCGAACAACATAGTGTGGTTCGGCACCCCCTATCGAATATACTGTTCATCTTCTTCCCCCTCCCCCGTGAACTCCTAACATCCAAATCACCATATTTTTACTCTCCTCCCATTAATCACCGAATTATACAGCCATATTCATCAATTAAATATAAATATATAATCTAAACAAATTAAAACAATACCTAAAGAGCTCAAACGGTGGCTGAAATTTAAACAATACCTGAAATTTTGTGTTTTTGAAATCACGCAATGGTGCGAGGTAGTGGCAATAGAGTTCGGACGATGGCTGGGTGCTAAAATGTTGGCACTATGCACGAACATTTGTGGTGGTCGGACGGTGGTGGTGGTGGATTGGCAACACTTTAATAGTTCAGTAGATTGAAGTTGTTCAGTAAGGTGTGTGGGAATGATTAGGGTGGGATGTGTAATAATAATTTTTTAGGATAATTTTGACATTTTATGTATTATTAATTTTTTTATAAAAAAATTGTATTTATTGGAATGTCCACAAGTATATTTCGAAATTTCTCCAGAATTTTCCTTTATTTTAATCAATTATTTATTTTTATTTTTTATTTTTATTTCATGAACGAAAGATTTTACGTAAATATCAATTAAAAGTAACTAGATAGACAAGACTTGTTAGAAATTGTTTGATTTAAAATACAAAGGAATAGGGATGGGCATGGGAACGAACATGATGATTTTTGTCATATTTGTTCCTAAAATTGAATAAATAACTATGTACTCAAAATTGTCTAAAAATTGCTCCGGTTCATGAAAGGGTATAACCTAGCGGAGACAGGTACAAAAAATAACCACTCCATACCATATTTTTTTAATAAAAGAATTAATTCATCATAATTTCTTATTACAATACATACATATTTCAATATCCAAAAAATAGTTGCATGCCTTTGACAATTTTTTATATATATTTAAATTAAATTAAATTTAAAAATATATTTCAAGTAAAAATAGGTACGGTTTTACGTTTAACTATCATGGCCCCGTCCCAATAATTTATATTTGGGTATTTCTCGAAATTGTCTTTGTCCCAAAAATAGTGTGTATTAACCAATCCGTCGAATAGAATATCTGAAGATACCCAAAATTGTAGATAAAATACTCATTCCTATAAAGAAATACTCTTTAAGCCTTCTTAATTCATTTTGCATTCTCATTTCTCTTAATACTTGTCAATATCAATTGTTATAATGATTCTACATAAAAACTTGAACAATAATATATAAATATAATTTTTGTTATAACATACCAAAAATCTTTCATTGTTGATTGATTATTTATTACTATTGCCATTTTTTTCACTATATATGTTTCTAAAAACACAATTAACTTTAAAAGTTACTAGAAATAGCTTTAACATGCATCAAATCTGACTTTTCATCTTCATCACCATCTATGTCTTCATCTTTATCACCATTTTCGCCTCCATCTTCATCCGCCAATAGAAACTTAATTTTTCTAACAAAAAATTCCTTGAAAAAGATACTAAATTGTAGAGAATAAAAAAAATGGTTATATGCTGTCATAACCTCATATTTATTAAAAATTAGATATGACCCCTCTCTACTTCATTTTTTTACATATTATGACAAAAATGTCCTGAATTTATTTATCAATTATGATAAATTTTGATTAGATACATATCTAACTAAAATACTTAGAATTTGACAACTATCTAACTGACCGAATTTTGATCGGCCGATGAGCCCACTCGTCGGAGCCGAGTTGGACACATGTCCAACTAGACTGCTTAAAATTGGATGGTGTCTAACTAGCTAAATTTTGATCAACCGACGACCTCACTCACTGAAGCCAAGTTAGATGCATATCCAATTAAGTTATACAGCTATCCAAACAGAGTTGAACACGTGTCCAACTAAAAACCAACAAGCTTATTTTAGGACATATCTAGTTGGACATACGTCTAACTTAAAACAACAGAGTTAGACGTGTGTCCAACTAAAAACCAACAAGTTTATTTTAGGACATATCTAGTTGGACATACATCCAACTTAAAACAACAGCATTGAACGTGAGTCCAACTAAAAATCAGCGAGCTTATTTTTTGAATCCCAAATTTTGTTGTCATTGTCATCTCCATTCATGACAACATATAATCCTTTTATTTTATTTTCATTTTTAGGGTACCCTAGTAGACCTTGGATATAATTATAAACTGCGATCCTATCCCGACACACTTTCAAATTTACTTCAATTCCATGCATTGAATCCTCTAATTCATTTTTTTTCCATGTCGACCTTATCAAAATTTTTCTTCGTCTTCCTAGTTTCTAAATGTTGTTGAACAATGTTTGAAAAATTAACAAATAAATCAAAGTACATATTCTTTGTCATATTATCTAGAATCTTCGACTGATGATTCTCATTAACCTGTTGGATCAAAGCACGGTTTTGATCCAAGTACTGATTACATATGCTTAAAGCTCTTTCTTAGTGTCTCCTAAACCCTCAACATCACATTTCTCTTCCTCATCTTCTTCTACTTCTACTTATTCATCTTCCACTTATTATTCCTCATCGTTCTCACTTTTGTCATAATTCTCAACTCCATTCGAGCATCACTTATTGCTTGATTTTCTAATGCAAAAATTGATTTTCATATCAAACAAGGTAGTCAAGATCAACAGCCATGAGTGATGCAAGCTCAAGAGCACGAGCGCTTGCTTAGGATCTCTCCCTACTCATTTCGGTTCACAAAGATGAGAAGATCATTGTTATCGTTCCTGCCACTATCGCTACTTTCATCAAAATCATCATTTTTGTCCTCACTGTCTTGTTGTGCATTAAAGAGGTGAAAGTGATAAGTTGAGAAAACTTGTCACATTTGAAGTTATTGATCATTGGTCGTGCTCGCACGACGACAACGAAATACAACGTTAGGTTGATGTTGGTCACGTAAAAGGCAAATTTAGAAATTTTCAGGAAATTGAGGCTACAAAAGGCAGATTGATAAGAAATTAGGTTAGAAACTTATTTGCCATTAGAGAAGTATAAGTGAAATTTTAAGAAAAATGCAAGTAGAGGTGTCTAAATTAGGTTAGAAAATAATGATAGGAGGTTATCTCAATCTATTTAAAAAAAAAAAAAGTAAACACTTACCATGCAAAGGATTGAAAAGTACAAAAAAAAAAAAAAAAACCTAGAAAACTCACCCTTTGAAAAACTCTTTGAGAGAATTCTCTGTCTAATGCCCTACACGCTATTGTTTTAATTGAATATTGATAATAATAGTGGAAATATTGTTAAGTATGCACATTTTTTTTTATCTAAATTAATTATATTATAATAAAAATTAAAAAAATTTCTTCTTTATTTTTTAAAATAAATTTACTATGTGTCATAATATATATAATTTAGGGTATGAAAGTGCGTTTAAATTTATGTAATCTTAGTATTTCTTATATTAATAATATTTTTATGACTTAAAAACTTCATTAGTTTTTGAACTTTAGACAAAAATATACATTGGTCTCTAAATTTTAAATAAAATAATTTAGTCTCTAAACTTTTAAAATTTTACATATAAATTCTTAAACTTTTAAATTCTACAATTTAGCTACTAAACTTTTAAAAATTATTACATAGGTTCTATCTTGGCTATTAAAATACATATTTTTGAATAAATATTTTTTTGATCTATAAATGAATTTTCAAAAATTTGAAACCAATGTATAAATTTAATTAAAATTTAAAACCTAATGATATAACTCAGCCTATTTTTATCTATATAGCATAACCCATCATAACCTCCCTCAACAATATGTTTTGAGAAATTAAAAAAAAAAAAAAAAAATTAGCATCCTTAAACTTAAAATTTATAAAAATAAAAATGACATCATAATAATATTAAACGGATCCAAATGAATGGCATACAATATTAAATTAATATAGTTTAATTTAAACGATATTTAATATAAAATCACGTACTATACTTTTTTAAATAGTAAAAATATAAGAGTGGGATAGAGGGGGTAATATTTTTATGGCTACAAATTTTTTGTTTAATTAATACAATCTATTTCAAAACAAATATTAATTATTCTAAATCAGAGAAAGGAAGATTCAAACCTATATTAAAAGGATATATGGTAGCACCCTTACCAATAGGGGTGACAATTTCTGATAAGATCTGATAATACGAATCGAACACAACACGATATAAATTTTTTTTAGTAAGAATTGATCAATAATTTTTTTATATTCTTAAAGGTTTTATTATTTCTTACTATTATAAATACGTAACACTAAAAAAAGTCGAGTAAATTTTTTCATGTGGCAACTGACACGAAAATTCGACACGAATAATACGAAACGAACCATGTACCGATACAAATAACACAAAACAAATACGATATGGACACGACTAATACGACATGATTGCCACCCCTACTTACCAATATCCTAGTGGAGAGATAGGCTGGTTTTAAATTTTAAAGGTATCAAAAAAACAAAAAAAAAAATCTTATACTCTTCCACTTTCTTGATTGATCGATATATGTTAGTAAACTTTTTAAAAATATATTCTTCATTTGAAATTAAGTTAACTTTGTTACAAACATAAAATATGAAAGAGGTGAAAGATTGTGTGAGGGATTTATAATAAATGTTGTTAGCATAACGCTTAAGAATAACTAGGACCAAATTTATACGCACGTTTACTTTTTAACTAAAAAATTTCTTAAAATCGATTTTTAAAATGGTTTTAATGTGCAAATTTGATTATATACGTAAATGTTATTGCTTTTTTATAATAGACCAATAAAATTGATTGTATGTGAACCGGGTGAACATCATGAGTTAACTGAGTTCTACGAAAGTTTCATCCCAATTTGGTGTTATGGGATTAAAAAAAATCTAGAACAAAATCGATCAATATATATCTCAGCTGACAGCTCATTTCAATCCAAACCATTATGTATTTATGTATGCCTGTTTTGGGTTGGGTTCATCGAGTTAGATTAAAAATAAGAAAATAGTTGATTTGGTTGTTAGATTTCTTAAAATGTATGACTTAGTAACCTATTTATTGACATAAGCAGTACTAGTACATTAATTATAATAAAGCTTAGAAATAGGCAAAATTCTATTTACTCTCCCAGTAGCCGGTTTGGTTGGGTCATTTAGTTTCCCACCAAAATAATTTTCTTTCTTCTTCTCCCTCCAACTGCGCACCCTCTCTTTTTCTCTTCACTGATCTTCTCACCATTGTTGCGTGTCATCGTGGAAAAATTATAAAAATGAGGTTAGTAATATCTACCAACAATATTTGCACTTTTTATTAGGATGTAAATGTTGAAATTTGTACCAGGATTTTTAAATAATAACTACCAGAAAAATGCGATTGGGACTGATATATTTTCGAAAAATTTCCAACAATTTGCTTCATACTTTCGCGAGGAACTGATATGGGTATTATTTAAACAGATTTTTGGTTGAAAAACCGTATTAAACTGTTACCCCAATTCAATAATAATTAATAGAAACATATATTTTTGGCCGCGTGTAATCGAAACATTTATGAAATGCTATATTCAGTTTTTTATATGTGGGGGTATATGTGGTATATGTGGTATATCTGGTATATCCGGTATATCTGGGGGTATATCTAGTATATCCGATATTTTTGGGGGTATATCCGTATATCTGGTGGTATATCTGGTATATCTAGGGATATATCTGGTATATCTCAGGGTATATCTGGTATATCTGGTATATCTGAGGGTATATCTGGTATATCTCAGGGTATATCTGGTATATCGGGTATATCTGGTATATCTCAGGGTATATCTGGTATATCTCAGGGTATATCTGGTATATCTCATGGTATATCTGTGGGTATATCTGAGGGTATATCTGGTATATCTCAGGGTATATCTGGTATATCTCAGGGTATATCTGGTATATCTCACGGTATATCTGGTATATCTCAGGGTATATCTGGTATATCTGGTATATCTCAGAGTATATCTGGTATATCTCAGGGTATATCTGGTATATCTCATGGTATATCTGGTATATCTCAGGGTATATCTGGTATATCTCACGGTATATCTGGTATATCTCAGTGAAATTATGGTATATCTCACGGTATATCTGGTATATCTCAGTGAAATTATGGTATATCTCACGGTATATCTGGTATATCTCACGGTATATCTGGTATATCTAGGGGTATATCTGGTATATCTCAGGGTATATCTGGTATATCTGTGGGTATATCTGGTATATCTGGGGGTATATCTTGGTATATCTGGGGGTATATCTTGGTATATCTGGGGGTATATCTTGGTATATCTTCTTGGGATATGTCGGTATATCTTCGTAAATCTTAGTATATCTCTTTATAAATCTGGTATATCTCGGTATATCTATGTATATGTTGGTATATCTCCATCTATTACACATTTAATCAGGTATATATGTTATATACTAATAACGCAGTTCAATATGTTGTATATTATTTGATATATCAATTAAACTTTACGTATTTTTGAATGAGATAGACCTAATTATTTTTAAACATTTTACAGAATGGATAGCCTTAGTATTCTAATCATTCACAATGGTAAGTGGTCATTGAAGGATGATAAAAAAGTATATCAAGGAGGTGAAGGTTTGGTGATGAAGATAAAAAAAGGATGGTTGTATAATGAACTTAAAGAAAAGTTGTTTCTCAAGTTAAAGATGGATAAGTTCAAGTATGAACTTGAAGTGAGATACTTCTATAAGAATGATTTGACATTACCTACTGTTTTAATAGGTGATGATGAAGACTTGGAAGAGTTTTTTGACCTTCACGTTGAAGATAATGAAAGGAAGGCTGTTCTATATGTCACAAAAAATGAGATAAGATCTGTAGGTACAAGTCATTCTATTTGCCATGAGCAACTTTTTAATACCGGAGGCCGTAATGTAAATTTCTTGAGCGATACTAATATGTAAGAAGGATCTCAAAATCCAAATGGTGGTTGCGATAATGTACTTGATAGTATTCGTGATGATGTAGATCACAATTTAGTTCCGCCGCAAATGGGTGATGATGGAGATATTGATATGATTAGAGAATATGAATTACCAGATATACCTGTCAACGAAAACGTTGATCATGATATGTCCTCAATGGGAGGTTTGCATGCAATTGATAATGAAAGGACACAAGTTGAACCAGAAAGGGTCATTGTTAGAAATCATGAGAATTATGGTTTATCCCAGTCTGAAGGAAGAACTGTAATTGGAAACAATAATGAATTACGTATCGGTCCATCCAGTACACCCACAGAGATTATTTCTAATGGTGACGTTTCGTCGTCTGTGGCACATGTTGAGCTTGATTTGAAAGTTGATCAAGTGTTTGACAATAAGATAGATTTCACAACACGATGTCGGTCTTTATGCCATAAGAAACAGATTTGAGATGAGGACACTGACTAGTAGGAAAGACCGTGTTCTAATACGTTGCATTCAATCTACTTGTAGTTGGATGATTAGATGTAATAGGATCACTGGATCTGATAGGTTCAGGGTAAAAGAATACGAATCAAGACATACTTGTGATCCTAACAATTACATGAGGAAGAATAGGACTGCAACCTCAAGAGTGATAGGAAATGCCATAAAAATGAAGTTGGTCCGACCAGGAAGAATTTATAAGCCCAAAGATATTATTGATGATTGTCAAAATGAGTTTGGGATTGAGATTGGTTACACCACAGCATACAGATCTAAAGAGAAGGCTCTTTATTTGCTACGTGGCAGTGAAGAGGAATCTTTCCTGAAGCTTCCTTCCTACTGTCATGTTTTGAAGGAAAGAAATCCTGGTAGCGTCACACATATTGAAGTTGACCAGTCCGGAAGATTTAAGTACTTTTTTATGGCACTAGGTCCATGTATCAGAGGATTTTTATCTTGTATAAGACATGTAATTACAGTCGACGGTGCATTCCTATCAGGTAGGTATGCTGGGACATTATTCGTAGCAAATGCTTTAGATGGAAATAACAACATATATCCATTGGCCATTGGTGTTGGAGATTCTGAGAATAATGAAGCCTGGGAATGGTTTTTGTTAAAACTATCCGGTATATTTGGGCACATTGATGATCTTGTTATTGTTTCAGATAGACACCAAAGTATTATACAATCTGTTCCGAGGGCCTTCCCCAATGCTTTGCATGGATATTGTGCATTTCACATGGAGATGAATTTAAACCACAAATTTAAGAATCCTGATATCACACCTTTGTTCAGATGTTGCGCAAGGGCATATACGAAGCGTGAATTTGACAAATACATGGGGGATTTGAGACTGATCGATCCAGATATAGAGAAGTACTTATTGGAAGCAGGTAAAGAGAAGTGGTCAAGATTTCATTTTCCTGGAAACAGATACGGTATAATGACCACAAATGGTTCAGAATCATTTAATAATGTCATGAAATCTGCTCGTGAGTTGCCTATAACCATACTTGCTGAGTACTACCGTAGCAAAATACAACATTGGTTTGTCGAACGTAGGGAGGTTGGGATGAGATGGGGAACTCGATTCCTTACCGATGAGGTTGAATCAATTATGCGTGCAAATCACAATAAGTCCTTAAGGTACAGGGTTTTTAGAATTAATGCACATGTTTTCCAGGTATGGGATTCGTACATCATTATATTGTTATTGAATTTTTAAATATGTAAATTTAACAGCATATATATTGTTGTATCTCTTGTAAGCCTATAAACCATAATGTAACTAGTTCATTCATATGAAAATATAGGTTGTACATGGTGATACTAGTGAAGATGTTGATCTACTGAACAGAAGTTGTAGCTGCAGGGAATTTGATGTTCATAAAATCCCCTGTTGTCATGCCATTGCAGCCGCCCGTTTTCAAGATGTTGATGTCCAGTCCTTTGTTGACCGATTATACACAGTCAATTGTTATATTATAGCATATACGGAGGCAATATTTCCAGCAACTGACAATGGTCAGTGGGACATTCCACCAGAAATCATAGACCTAGTTGAACTTCCTCCTAACACAAAGAAAAAATCTGGCAGACCACGGAAGCGACGCATACGTTCACGTGGGGAAGTAATAAAGAAGTTAATATTGTGCAGTCGTTGTGGAATTAGTGGTCATAACAGGAGGACTTGTAATGTTTTTCGTCAGATGATTGTAGAACCTTCCCTAGCTTCTCAAGAATGAACATTTTTATGTACCCTGTAATCATTTATTATGATTTCAAGTATTATATTATCTGTATCTGAATTTTGTATTAATGATAGTTTTATATTATGCCCTGTCTCTGAATTTTCATGTATCACGTATATACATGTGTTGTTATATTATTTTAGAAGATATACTATATATACCCTGAGATATACCAGATATACCATGAGATATACCAGATATACCATAATAACACTGAGATATACCAGATATACCATGAGATATACCAGATATACCAGATATACCCTGAGATATACCAGATATACCATGAGATATACCAGATATACCCTGAGATATACCAGATATACCAGATATACCATGAGATATACCATCAGATATACCATGAGATATACCATGAGATATACCAGATATACCATGAGATATACCAGATATACCAGATATACCCTGAGATATACCAGATATACCTTGAGATATACCAGATATACCATGATATACCAGATATACCATGAGATATACCAGATATACCAGATGATATACTACAAATGAGTTCCAGAATATGAAAAAATTATACCATAATACCAGATATTACAATTTCAGTAACAGATGGATTAAATCATAACCAAAACCGATTTCCTTCATTTCATAGATATACCAAAGTAATGTATCAGTACAATTTGTTGTAAATTAACCACGACTTTAATTACTTCTGCAACAATGCAGGAATATGAATATAATTCCACTAGATATTTACAAACATTACATAAATGTTCTCATAACCATTACTTTTACAGATAGTATAAGTTTTACAATATTAAAAGCACGTAATCCATCATACTAAGCCTAAATAAGAAGCATAAAGTTTATCTCCAAAGCACTCCAGACATGAGTTCAAGATAAAGCCTTAGTAGGCATTGTTGTAGCCTCTGCTAACTGATATACCCCAAGCCTTCATATTACGACAGCAACATGAGATACCATTTGGAAGGTGATTACAACCTACCAAAAAAATGTTACCCCAGTCAGATAAAGCACCAGAAATATAACCAGATAAAAAATTACCAAATATGTAGAATAAAAAATATAACTCATATACCAGATATACCATGTAATAGGGTATAAACATCAAATGAGTAAAAATTCAGCATTGGTTTCCCAGGTGCGGCACCCATTAATGTTCACTGTTAATATACCAGATATATGCCATACCCGTTCAGTTGTAACATGCACAAAAATACCATAAGACATAAAGTCCAGAGGCAATAATACATAAATGTTCTGCAACACACAAGAAGAATCTGATAGCTGTTCACTTATATAAAAATATACCAGATTGCATACCAGATTAAACAATTATGTAATCATCGTCCGCAAAGAATAGTTCACAACAAAGTTTCTTTCTGAAGAAACCAATTGCCTCGTCTTTGATGTCAGTCAGTGGCTTCTCATTTACTAAATACTCAATGAACTTGAGCGCATATATGCCACAGTCACCCCTGTGTAATAAATTGAAGTAAACAATAAGTCCTTATTCGTAACGCAATATAACTTAATATTAATCTATATTAAATCTCAAAGCCTCTTACTGAATCATAAAATATACTTACACTTCAACCTGCTGTGGAACAGCTATCGCATTACGGTAAATGGGCCACTTCTCTGTTATGTCATGTTCAACCACTTCCAAGTTTTTAATCAAGTTTGGGATCATAACACATAAATTATGTAACCTTTTCTTTAGATTTCCATCTCTTATGTGTTTAGGAAGTGAATCATAGACGTCAATTTGTTGTTCTCTGATGTCAAATCTGAAAGCGATCCAATGACCTTTCTCCAATATAACACCATATATATTGTTGACACGAGTCCATGGTTTACCACAATCAGGGCGGACACCTGTTTGAAAACATACCAGATATTTATATTATTATATGAAGCGATAAAATCTAATAGTTTCCAGATATACTATACGAGTCATAAGTTTATAAGGATTTTACCAGTCACGTAATCCAACCACTTCTTATCTGCTGACCAAAATTGAAATTGGTCATTCTTCTTCACCTTCTTCCATTCACTTGCACTTGCATCGATGTAAGCCTACATTTTCAAATATAGTAATTTATGGAAAATTGTTACATCATCTGCAAATTTGGGATATATGACATGGAAAATTACCAGATATACAAGATATTTTTAAATAAAAACCAAAGTACTAAGTAAAAGTCTTACACAAAACGATGAGTCTACAGTTGTCCAACTGTTATTTAGGAACAAGTGTGGATGAAGTTCCTCTTTCTTCCTCAACAGCCATAGTCCGCAATCTATGTGCTGAAGTTATTTTGCCAATTGAGGTACGCATCGTTGTGAACATATATGAGATATATGTGTTGTTAGTTTATTTTAGAATACCAAATATATTGAATAACAATCCATAAACCAAATAACAACATATAACCATTATTATCCAGAAATTAACATACGAAAAACATGTACCTCATTGAGTAAAGATGATTGTGGTTTCAATATACGATGAAACCAAGAAGAGTTAGCCATACCCTTACTTGCGCAACCAACATTAATACTTTCCCTACATTTTGGCAATAAGAAAGAAATGAGTAATTAACCATATTACGTGGGTAAAAAAAAAAGTTAAATTAGATGAATAAATAAGACAATAAGTAGTAGGAAATACATACTGGTTGTCGTTGTAATGTTTATATAACCATTCCAAGAAGTAGGTATATCTGAATTCATCAAAGCCTCTCATCAGATCATAGAGGCCAGGTTGTTGTGCTTCGTCCAATTGCTGGGACTTTATTGATATACCAGATTTCCTCTTGGGCTGCACATATGGAGATTTTAGGGAGGGACCAACTTTTCTCTTCCTCCTACTATATGCGGTACCAAAGGGTGCGGACGTGTCAGTGGACCTAACGCCCTTTGATGTTATCGATCCTAATCGCACTGAGGTGGTACCGGTCATGATAGGGGCAGCCTCTAAAATAGCTTCCAAAGTAGAAAAATCCAGACCTGTCAACTTATCATCTACTTCGGTTCCATGGACTGGCTGCTTTCCAAGGTTCACTTCAGTGGGACATTCTTCAGTCACACCCACTGATGCTTCATCATGATCAGAATGAACCTTGGTTGTTTCCTCCCCAATTTCTTCTGTGGTGAACAGAATCATTTCTTTGCAATTATTCGTAGCCACTACTGGCTCTTCTTCCGTGGACGTCACAACATCTTCGTCCACTGGTATATGTACAGAGTCGACCTTACGTCGGTCAAAACGTGGAACACTTTTTTTCCTGGACGAGTTCCCACCAGGTTTCACTGCTTCTTTCCCTGTTGAAGTATTTTGTTGTTGTCTCAACAACTTCTTCAACACATCCTTCATCCAAATTTGGTTTTCTTTTATTGAGATGACCTCATTCTTCAAATCTCGAAGCTCTTGCAACACCTAAAATTACAAAGTATAAAAATTTATTCGTACAGGGTTGCAATGACATAAACTAATTACCAAATAAGGGTTTTATATGTGCCATATTATATTACCTCCATAATGGAAGTTGATGAATGAGATAGAGGTTCATCTTTTTGGACTTCCGGGATAGGGTCACTTTCATCACTGTGACCAGATGTATGTTGATCTTCATCGCCTTTGGAAGGCAACTCATCATTCAATCCACTAATGTTTGGCACACCACCACCTTGCTGACTCGCATATTGTTGTGCCGAAATGAAGTATGGACTCTTTCTCTCCGACTCATTAGGAGTGAGTCTCGTCAGCATATGAAACTGTATCATATACAATGGAAGGATATACCAGTTAGTTAAGTACAATCGAAAATAAAAATAAAATAAAATTAATAACAAAAACATATAGGCAACAAACTTACATCTGAATCCTGGAATATTTTATGGTTTAGGTCCCAGAACTTCAAATAGTGCCCCTTCTTTTCATTCTCCCAGCGTAGTATCCTGGGCAATGCATCCGGAAATGTACAAGTGGCTAAATCAGTAACAGGCACTTGTATGGCCTCGTAGGCCCAAACTTGCAGTGCCCAAGAAAAACCATAGACACTGTAAGTTGAAGCGACCCCTCCAACCTTTTGGAGATTAACATTCTTCAACCTCCTAACGGTGAAGTCATATACTATCTTACCCCAGGGGTAGATATTAAACTTGTCAAGGTCTTCAACTAAATCCAAGTATTGATCATTAATGGCCCTCAGATTATGATCGGCCAAAAGTATTATTTTTAGAGTATATATGAGAGCCAACCTCAACACATCCTCAGGCTCGGTAGCCAGAGGAAGGTTTGCAAATAGCTTCTCCAACTCGACTTTCTTTATTGGCCTGTCGGTCTTGAAGTAATTTTTACGCAACTGACCACTTTGCGCTGGACTTCCTTCCTCACCGATAAACATCATACCTGTGATTAGGCTAAATTCTTCATATCCAAAGAGGTGGGGTGTACCTTTTACAATAATTCGGAGCTCTTTCCCCGATTGATCTCTATCTTGCATCAATAATATATGATGCAACAATCCAGCTGTAAACTCTATATGTTTCATCCTTGTGATGAAACCAAAACATAAGCCCTCAAACCTATGAAGCAACCAAAACCCTTCTAGGGTCGTCTTCAATGTTGCAAAATTTTGAAGACGTGATATGTTGGTTATTTTACCAACATAATACTCGGATGGGGAGACATAAGGAACGAAGGTTGATTTTCCAGCCATTTCCTGCATATTTAACATTTACGGAAAACAATTTCATTAATACTTGTGAACAGGTATACCAAAATTACAATATATATGCGAAAAACATCAATCACATTAAAGCAACATAAAAATACATCAAATTTAGGTTCATATAAATGAAAGTTATAGAAATAGACCAATATACGTAGATATACCCAAAATATACCAACATATACCAAGATATATAGACATATACCCCATATATACCGACATATACACACATATACCGAGATATACCGTGAGATATACCAGATATACCATGAGATATACCCTGAGATATACCAGATATACCATGAGATATACCCTGAGATATACCGTGAGATATACCAGATATACCGTGAGATATACCAGATATACCCTGAGATATACCAGATATACCCTGAGATATACCAGATATACCGTGAGATATACCAGATATACCGTGAGATATACCAGATATACCCTGAGATATACCAGATATACCGTGAGATATACCGTGAGATATACCAGATATACCCTGAGATATACCAGATATATCCTGAGATATACCAGATATACCCTGAGATATACCAGATATACCGTGAGATATACCAGATATACCCTGAGATATACCAGATATACCCTGAGATATACCAGATATACCGTGAGATATACCGTGAGATATACCAGATATACCCTGAGATATACCAGATATACCTAGAGATATACCAGATATACCCCTAGATATACCAGAAATACCCTGAGATATACCAGATATACCCCCCGATATACCGGATATATCCCCAGATATACCGAGATATACCAGATATACCACTGATATACCCCCAGATAATGTTATTCATGAATAACAACCACATATACCAGAAATCAGATTATCCATCCATAATTACAAAATCCCAATATTACAAAACCTACATTTTACATAAACATTTAACCTTAAACCAACATTTTACAAAAAACCATACAAAAATAAGGGGTTTTCGTTGAGTTTCAACGAAAACCCAATTAAAAACCAAACTGCATAGCTTTTCAAGATATACCCTGGAGAGTAATGGTCGAGTGTTTTCGTGCAAAGAAGACAAATTTGTTTAAAAAACTTACCGAATAATGCAGAGCTTCAAAAAGTGATAGTAATGGTCGAGTGTTTTCTGCGTTGATACTGTTCGTCTTCTTCCTCAACAAAAAATGTGGGAGCTTCGCTAATAGAGAGTGACGAGGGAGAGGGAGAGGTAGAGTAATGCTCAGAGTTGTGGGTTTGTTTGAATTGTTCGAATTCTTTCAAACGGTTTAAATGACTTACCGGCTAGCAAATGGGGCTTTGGGTGGCCGGTTAAAAAAAGCCCATTTTTACACTTTTACACAAGGTTGCCCTTTTTTAAACTATATTAAGGATTTTGCCTATTTTAGACAAAAACCCCTTCATTACTGGAAACAGAGTATAAGCAGAAAACGTAGAGAAATAAAAAGATAAATACAGATGAGGGAGAGAGGCACCGTACAAAGGTGAAGAGAAATGAAAAAAATAATAATTAAAACTGGAGGCGAAGACAATTAGGTTAGGGAGGTGATGGAAGAAAGTGAGGTGAGAGAGGAGGCAAGACTGCTTCTAATGGTGGAATGGGGAAAGAGAGAATGAGATTTTTTTTTTTTTTTTGAGAGAAAATGAATTTTTTTTCTTGGATATTTTAAAAATGTCTCCGATTAAAATGATCATGTGTCAAACACATGACCCAAATATGACATATTTCTTATTTTGGACTTTGGTAAAATTGTTGTCCTTAAGTTACTAAAATAAAAAATTATAATACAAAATTGTACCTTTGTTAAAATTATAATAACAAATATAATTTATCAAAAATGGAAATTATTTATGCAATATTTCTTTATCTTTTATTTTGAAAAGTCATTATTTTAGTAACATTTTAAGATTTTAAAAAGAAGAACCAATTTTAAAAGTAATATTATAAGACTAATTTTAAAAATATATGAATTTATTGGTTTTTTAAAATAAAATCTGTATGATATGTATAAAATAAATTTTAGTCAATTTGCTAAATAACTATGAAATGTCAATTATTACATTTAATTTTAAACTAGTTAGGTTTGAATATGAACCATTTATATTTTTTTAAAATAATATTTTATGTTAAGCATTGTGGTTGAATTAGGTTTCACAAATTGCAATTTCTAAAATAAGAACCCGGCCATTTATAACCCGAATTAACCGATGATATTATAAAGTTCAACCCAACCCAGAGTTTCAATAAAATGACACGAGTAAATTTGAATTTTGTTCACCATTCTACTTTTTAAGAAGGAAAGGTGCTATTAATGATTAGGACGTGGGTGATGTTTAAAAAAAGCATCTCATATTTGTGTTGTTTGTATTTACGATACATTTGGTACATTGTTCACATTTTTCTCCCACCAAAAAAAAAATTTGTCAATTACATACCGATGTAAATTCTCTACGTATGTTATGTGGGTCAGGGCAAAGAGCACCTAAAGACTACAAGAAAATAAATTTAAAATGATTTAATATTTTACTTCTACTCACCAATTGGTATTTAGAATAATATAAGCAATCATTTCTTCAGAACTTCGTAGTTAAGCGTATTTGGTCTGAAGAAATTCAAGGATAGGTAACCCATGAGAAGCGCCTCGATCCAACAAGTAGTATCAGAGCATGATCACATATTCTGTAGGTAGGCTAACACTTTATCAATTAATAATGTGTAACGGAGGCTAGGTAGGCAGAGTCATATGGTGGGTTAGTACCGTATCAATTAGTAGTGTGTGATAGAGGCCAGTGGACTGAATCATATGGTGGGCTGACATCATATCAACTAACAAGTGGGATGGTACTGTATCAACTAGTAGAAAATCAAAATGGCTAGATTGTCGAAATATGGGTGTATGACAAGATTTAAGTCCCTAAACTGTCATTAAGAGGAAAATTGTGGGCCATATAATAGGGCAACGAGCATCTAGGAACTATAGGGAGAATTATTGTTGTCGTTATTGTTATTAATATAATGTATAAGTTTAATTATTTTTTCTATTATTTTTTTACATGTATTGATCTTTAATTTATATATAAATAATTATATAAAATAAAATAATTAATGAATATATAAATTATTATATCTATAATATAAAAATATTTGTCAATTATTATATAATTTAATGACATATATTATTAATATATTTTAAAATTATGTGGGTAAGAATGTTACAAGAAGGAAAAATAATAATAAAAAAAGTGAAAAAAATAAGGAAAAAAAGATAAAAGAGAGAATAAAAAAACGCATAAAAAAGAAAAAATAATAATTAATGAATATTCAAATTATTATATTCATAATATAGAAATATTTGTCAATTAGCATATAATTTTATGACATATATTATTAATGTATTCTAACATTATGTAGGTAAGAGTGTTAAAAGAAATAATAAAAAAGAGTGAAAAAAATAAGAGAGAAAAAAAAAAAAAAAAAACTAAAAAGAGAGTACAAAAACTCATAAAATAAATAGCAAAAAAAAAAAACTATAATTTAAGAGATTTTTTATATGGAGAGAATAATTAGGTTTGAACACGCAATATATATATGTTGTACTTTTATTTTAATTTTTATTTAAAAAGTTTTACAAAACTGAAACATTTAAAATTTAAATTTTAATTATTAACAAATAATAAAAATTAAAATAACACTTATTTATTAAAAAATAAAATAAAAAAAATAAAAATTGGTCATTATGCTTGTGTATAATTCATTTAAAATGATATAAGGAAGATGTATAACAAGATAGTTGCATAATATTATTTATTTATTTATTTTGAATATTTAATAATTGTAAAAAGTAATAAACTAAAAATGAAGATAAAAATGCAAACAACTAAAGTTACCCTTTCAATATTATTAAAGTGTAATAATGTGCCAAACACGTTATTAATATTTTATGTTTGTTTTGTCGACTTAAATAATGAAAAATTATTAATTATTAATTTCTTTATTTTGTAACCTAAATTTAGGAATGCTAATCCGTGTTAATTTTTTCATATAATGTTAGTGTCAAGTTGAGTGATAAAAATCAAAATAAAATAATATTGAATTGGGTTTTTTGTGTACCATGTGGTCTCAATATTTTTTATTCATTCAATAAATAATTATGTATCACTTTATATTTTATTTAATTATATATATTATATTGTATTTATATAACGTTATTAGAGGTAAAAAAATTACGATTTGTACAAAAATTGCATTGCCAATAGCAAATCACAATGTATGCAAATTGTAAGCATAAGCTTCGTCTACTTAGAAATATCCTTTAAGAAACTGCAAAGTCATTAGATCTCTTGCCACATTTATCCAGATTTCATCATGGATCTAACTATGCATATTTGTTTTTTTTAGGACTTCCATGATAAAGTTGCACTACCTAGTGTGAACACATATCCACAATAAACTTTGACTTTTTCATATCAGATATCCAGTTTGCTTAACTGTATCCTTCTAATGTAGTTGAATATCTTGTGTGGTACTTTCCATAGCTACATATTTATCTTAAGTATTTAATTAGTCTTATAATACCTTTTCAGTTATCAGATCTTGGACTGCAAGTATATCTACTTAATTTACTTACAACGTAAACTATGCATATTTTTGTACAACTCATTAAGTACGTAAGACTTCCTATCAATCTAGAATATTTTAACTGAGACACATTGTTACCTTTATTTTTTGATAGGTGTAGATCAACATCTACAAGTGTTATGACTTTAGAATCACTTTTGTTGAATTTCTTAAGAATTTTGTCACTATAATGACACATACTTAGGATAAGAACATTAGATATCCTTGATATCTTTATCCCAAATTACATCAACTGGTATCATATCTCTCGTTTTAAATTCGCAAGATGACATAACTATCATTGATTTAGAATCTCGCAATATTTAAGGTGGTCAAATAAAATACATCTTTTTATGACACCTCTTAAAACCCATTGAACTTCTCAAGTGTCTTATTACGATTCACAAATGAATCGCAACTGACTACATCAAAACTACGTAGTTTGTCCACATATACCTCAAATTTGGCACTATAGAAACAATTACTTATCTCATAGTTAGATTTCTATTATGAACTATTCTTGTTATCAAATTTAATATTATCTCGTAAATAAATCATAAATTTGTTAAATGTAATAGTTTTATAAAAGAAACAAAATTAATTTTAGAATTTGAAAATAATTCCAAATTTTTAGAATTAATTATACAATATTTTTAATTAATTTTTTTCAATATTGAAAAATTAACTTTCCTCAAAACAAAATTTTAATTCGTATTCAACACATACGAAATTTCAGTAATTTATAGGCAAAAATTAAATAATTCGAACTTTGTGAATTTACGATTCTTTATTTCATAATTACAAAATTTACATTTATGTGAAAACAAAGTTCACCAATTTCTGAATACATAATTCACTATTTTGTTATTTTGAAAATCAATTCTTTCAAAATTAGCAAAATCTAGACATTTTGTAAACTACAAAATTAGCAAATTAAAATTTGCTATTTTGCAAATACGAAATACTCAACTCTTATGAATACACAAATTCACTAATTCTATAAATATAAAATTTACTTCTTTCGAAACTCGAAATCAAGTAATTTTGTCATATGCACAATTTCATATGTTATAAGTAAAATTTATTTTAAGGTCGTAGGAAATAAGCAATTGAATAAATAAAAATTTGTAATTTATAAATTGTAAAAGCGAATCAAAATTATATAAAATATAAATTTTGTGAATTATAGCCCTAAAAATTAAGAAATAAGAAATAAAGGAGAATTGAGGCCTTTATATAACACGGTATAACACACATAAATTATTCTAACAAACTACTTTGTATATTTGTAATTGTTACATTCATGCAAGGCCCATCAAAGTTGTATCGTACAACATTTATGTTTGCACTTAGAAAGTTTTTTTCTACACAACTTACATTCATAGGAAAACAAATGTTTTATAAAGCATTCTAAATATTGTTCGTTTTTTCACGTGAAACAAACACAAAATATTACATTTTTCATTCTCAATGAGTGAACTTTGAAACTTAATTTTTCATGTAAATATATGATTTTGAAGCCTCACGAAAGAGAACCCAAATAAATTACGCACACACTTATATTAAGTGAGTCCTTTCAAAATGATACCTTAAAATGACATTTTATCACTAGTTAAATACCCCATTTTTTTCCGACACATAGATCATGTAATACAGCCACCGATTAGTCTTGATTTCTCGATTGAAGTTTTATTGTATTTGGAAATTTAGACTTTAGTTTCTATTGTACTCTTTTTTTTCATACGGTTGAATGAAATTTTTTCTTATTTCTGTCCAAAAAAAATGTGGATGCTACCTTTCGATCAAAATGTGGCTTTGGCAGTAGTAGTAGTAGGAATCTTTTCCAAGGGATTGAGTAACACATATAACACAAATAAAATAGGTAATTTTGATTACATAAAAATAGTAAAAGAGATTAAAAAAATTATAGAATGTTTCAAAGAAGATGAAGAAAAAAAAACATGGCAAGTAGTTTTATTTTTGTTGACTTATATAAAAAGATAAATAATTTTATTTTAATAGTGATCAAATATTTATTTTATTAATATAAAATAACTAAAATAATCAATTACATATAACAATAAAAATTTATGGAGGTGCCATGCCCCACTGCCCATGTTAGTAGCCAAATATAAATTATTTTGATAACCTTATTGGGGTAATGGGTAGAGGTGGACACTTGGGTTGAGTTTTGGGAAATTTTGGCCAACCCAAAGCATTCGGGTTATAGATTACCAGATCCTATCCCTACCAACTATCCCAACCCATTAAAGGACTAGTTTGTTTGGTTTGAAACATTTGGTTGGGTGGCTTTAGAGATGACTTTTTAGAGTGCAAATATCAACATTTTGTAACCCACGTTTTTAAAGCCATCCTACATTTTAAAATTTTCTACTTTTTGTTTTTAAAGTTTTCCAATTTATCAAAAAAGCTCTCAAAATTCCCAATGTACCTATAATATTAACCATTCACAAAGTCAATTTAATTTCAGATCCCATCTCCACAGAAGGAGTCCATGGATTCGTAGATCCCTTTGTTGCTCTAAAAGTGTACAAGACAATACGCAAGTGTATGTATCGCAAACAAGTAATATAATAATAAGAAAGATCGTTCCCATAGAGATTAGAATACTAAAAAATATTGTAAAAATTAACTATTAAAATTAATATTTGGTATTTTGTGTATCTAAATAAAATAAAATAAATAGTACGAGAAGACAAGTGTAAAACTACTGAAACAAAGTTCAACGAGAAAGATACAAAGAATTGCAAATAGATAAATCAGTTAGGATTATAAATGTGACAAGTGATGTAGACAGACTGCGTTGTTGCAGCGTTGTTGTAGCAATGCTGTGTCAAAGTGCACCAGTAACTAGAATTGCAAAAATTACAAAGGATTCTTCCGAATCTACAATGTTTATATGCTCTATGACTTAATGAAACATATTCTTATGCATAATTGAATCTAAGAATGACGTTTTATGCACCAATTCTTTTGGGTTATGTGAGACAATTATATATTCCCATATTAATTGCTATACACTATTCTAGCTTCATCCAACTTAAATTAATCTTTCCAGAATTAATCTCAGTTTACTATCCTATCAATTGTTGATTAAACAATCAATAAGAATAAATCAATAAATTAAGCATCGAATAACTAGCACCCTTTGCTAAGCAAAAGCACAAGTTTTTAAAATTGAAGCACAAAGTCTACATACATTTAGCCAATTATATTCATGAAATCAAATATTAATTCATTCATATTTAATATCAGATCCATAGAGTTATAGAAATTTAAAAAATAATAAAAGAGTAATAGAAGAAGGAATAAATTAATAAAAACCCCTTTTAATTAAATCTCAATAAATTGGATTCCAAATCTTTAATTCTCTCTTGCTTTCTTCAATGATTATCCTTGCAAATCGAACATTCAATTGGTCTCTTTCCAGATCCCTCTCTGCTACCCCTTGCAAATCGAACATTCAATTGGTCTCTTTCCAAATCCCTCTTTGCTACCCCTGTTTTCCCTCTGTTTTCTGCAGAATTTCACTGCTTAGAATTTGCTCTATGTGTGTTCTTGTTCTTGCCTCTGCCGAGTTTTTCAATCAACCGCCACTTACATATTAAACCTTAGGTTTAATTGGAGATAATTTTTCTTGTATTGACTTCCAAAATTATCCCTAAAAAGGTGAGTTAATAAGTGTTCAAATATTGTCCTTTTGTTGAAAGTCCAAATCAATTTTTATTATTTATTTCCAAATTCTATGCTGTTTTCTTGGTGTAGTGTTGCTGTAGCAAAGCTGGATTATGCACTTTTTGTTGTTTTCTTTATCTCCTGCAAAAGGCAATGAAAATTTAATAAGTGGACATCAAAATATAACTCTTTCAAACGAATTTCATGATTATTTTGGATTTATTATCAAAGAGTTTACTTAAATCCACAAATTTCATAAGTACTGTATAAATGATTATAATGTGCAAATATTCTCAAATGAACAAAAAAATATTTATGAATAATAACTAATAATACTCTAATAAATTAGAGTTATCACCCTTCATCATATCTTTATCTTTTTTCTGCAATGATTGACTTAAATGATATATTTTTAGACAAATATTACAATGTTTTTAAACTAATAATTTAACACAAAAAACTTACAGTTTTATGTACATAATAACAAAATATTTTATCAAAATACTAATTATCCTTCATCTCTGAACACTCTAATTTCATTGGAGCCCCGATGACTCCATTAATGATCTTATCGGAGCTCAGATGACTTTGTCGGTGACCTTACCAGTGCTCTAATAACTCTACGACGATTTTATTAGACCTTTGGCAACCTCGCTAGATGAGGATGTAACATGTTACATTCATCTCTATATTTGAATGTAACATGTTACATCCATAGGTAGAGTTTGATGTAACATGCTATATTCTTATCGGAGCTCTGCCAACCTTGCTAGAGAAAGATGTAATATGTTATGTATAAAGATAAATTTGATGTAAAATGTTGCATACAAAATATAGATAGATGTAACATGTTATGTACAAAGACAATTATTTTTTTCACTTGTATGTCAAGTGTAGGCATACATTTTTAAGGCAATTTACTTATTTTTTTTTACCTTACATATTTTCAGGGCCTTCAATCAAAATGAGCGAGGTTATGTTCTACCATGAAGCTTGAAGGCAGGAAGAATAATGAGTTTAATAATATGTGAAGCATAATTTTTCACTTGTATAACCATCTACTTGCTCCAAAGATGGTAAATCTCATTACCATCTCATCAAAATAACCATTAAAAAAATTTAACTACGTTACTACAGAACAAATAATCCAAATGAACTAGAGCTACCTGAAATGGTAGGGTCCAAGGCCATGCTTGACTCCCCACTTGAATTCCCCAACATATCTGCTTCCATCCTCACAGGTATGAACCCCACAACCATGACTTTGGCCATCAGACCATTCCCCAGCATAAATGTCACCAGTATATAACCTATAGACTCCAAATCCATGCCTTGGGCCCTGCCTATACTACCCTCTATATAGGCTACCTTTAGCCCAAGTCTCAATGCCATAGCCATCACACTTCCCATCTACCAAATCACCCTCATATCTCCCACTCATGTGATAGTAATACACCTCACTTCTTGAGCACTTTTCCTCATGAAATTCCCTTTCATAAATGTCTTCGTTGCTGTACACCTGAACCCAACACCTAGAATTTTTTCGTTTCTCTGACTTAAGCCGCGATTGGGACAGATACTCTTTCTCAATTGGGTAGCGAGATGAGAGGCGCGAATGGTCAGTAGCGAAAACCTGCTTGAGATTTTTGACGATCATATTTGCAGGCATCAACATTGGAGTAAACGGAAGAGTGTGTATAGATGGAGATGGAGAAAATAGATCTAAACCTTTGGATACTTGGTGATGTGAGAGAGAAAAAAGTGCAGAAAAATAATAAATAGAACTAAGGGTAGAAAAGTAAAGTTAATGCCTCAAAATTAAGCCATTTAGCAACGTTGGTAAAGTTAGACTCAAATTGTATTTTGTTGCTACTTTGGTCATTAATGCCTTTCTTTTTCATTGCCACATATTTTCTATTTTAAACTTTCATAAATAAGTGAAAATCTTAGAATCCAAAGCAGAGAAAATCCACATAAATTAATTTATTCTTCTACTTTTTTTTTTTTTTTTTTTTATTTATGAAAATCCAAACCTAAATTAACACATTCACGATTACATCTTCTAACCTTCCACGTTAGTCTACACAAAGTCACAGATTTATAGTGTATAAAATGATACCCACCACTAATCAAAATGATTTCTTTGTAACATCTACAATAAAAATAGAAGAAGAAAGCTTAAACAAAAAATAACCCAGAATGCATATACAAGAAAGAGTGAAAGAGGAGAATATATAGCTTTACTTTCTAAGTAATACAATAGTGGGAAAGAGAAATAAGAAAATACGATAAAGAAGAAGAGAGATGGGGTAGGATGGCAGTGGTTTACAGAGGAGAGAGACTTAGGGTTATAAACTATATAACGTATATGTGTGCATACTTTTTAAATCATATATATGCATGAGTCGACTAGGGTGGGTTCCATGATTTTAGTATATCTTAATCGGACGAATTAGTTTGGGTTGTTCGGATTAAGGGTCAAACTAAATCTATTAACTCATCCAATCTAACCCAACCCAACTTAACATTTGAGTTGAATTTAATGGTTTAGTAAAATTATTTCGAATTTTTTTCACTTTTGGTCATAGACTTAAATTATTCACTTCATGATGCCAAATTTAAATGAACTAATAATTTGATCAATCTGTATAAAATGAGAAATTCAATGCAATCTTTAGGATTCAAATAATATTGGATTAGCATATTAAATTTGATTAGATTCGGATAAAAAAATATGCAATCTGTTTAGATTTGGTTCAAATTCTTATTGACAAATTTTACTATTTGCTGTAATTTGATCAAGATCAATTACAAATTAATTCTTATTTTATTATATAATATGCTATATTTTGAATATTATATATATTACAATTACATTAAATTTAAACAATAAATATCAATTTTAGATCTCCTATAATAATATAATAAGTCTCCTAATATACTTCTTATTTTTGTGATTCTCTTAGTTGTGACTATAAATAATAATAAATTTTTCAAGAAATGAATCAATTTAAAATTAAAATGTTGTATAATAATATGTATTATATATGAAAAATAATTTATAAATAAGTTTCAAGCTCAATCCAACCTTGTCTAATCTAAAAAATCTAATATGCTTGGATTCAAATTGGTTCGAATTGATTACTTTATTAAATTGATTTTGGATTGAAAGTTTTCAAATTAAATTTAGATTGAATTGAATTTAGAATGATAAAAAATAGGTATTTTTAATTCATTGCTTAGCCCTAGTGCTGAGATGGCTAAGGAAAGGATGTGTTGTGTCATTAGTTTAGCCAGTCATGCAGTTTAAGAGTGTCATGAATATGAGCATGCTTTCAATGTTATCAGTTATCTGAATAATAATTTGAATCCATTTTAATTTGGCATGCTATTCAAAATACCCTTCCTTTGGTTTGCCGATCAAAGAAGAGGGGACATTTCTTCCATTCATAATGCTTCTTGTGTGGTTTAGCTAAGGAAACTATTTTTCACCTTTTTTGAGTTGTCTTTTTGCAAGTGTACTCTGGGACCTTTTATGCTCCTTTTTTGGCTGGCAACATCACCTAGATTCTTTCATTTTAGATTTATAGGTAGGCGCACAAACTTTAGATCACAGCTTGGTACATAACTTATGGAAGGCATGGATTATTTCAATCATATGGATGATATGGAAAGCTAAAAATGATTGTTAGTTTCAGGACAACCCAACAACTTAGAGTTTGGCATTTGCCATAGTTTGACGATTTATTCGTGAGGCAGGCCTGTCATAATATGGATCCATGTGAAGCATAGTGAATGATCTTCAGGTGCTCTAATGCCTACAAATACAAGAAAATCCATGATGGGTTCCATGAATTGTAGAGGCTAGTTGGAGAGCGCCACCTTAGAGATGGAAAAAGGTCAATACAAATGATACTGCTTTTGGGTAGCCAAGCTTAGCTTGTTATGCTGGTGTTTTTCAGATGCTAAGATCCTTTATTAAAAGGATGTTACTGTATCTCTCTTGGGGTCTCTATATTTTAGAGGCAAAACTCGCGGCGACCATTCACGCCACCTTTAAGTGGCAAAAACTTTGGTTGGAGTCAGACTCTGTTTATATTGTCATTGTTATTCAAACTTGTTTACTATCGTTGCCGTAGAGATGATATTATGCTTGGGTTGACTACTTAGAGAAGATTGCTTACATAGAATTTTACTATTCACACATATAGAGAGAGGGTAACGCTATAACTGATCACTTGGGCTCTTGGTATGCTATAACTGACTAGGACTCTTGGTATTTATTCTATGGCATGGTAGTGGGATGTTCTATATTTCTCTAGTTCTTTTGTTTATTTAAATGCTAATAGTAGACTAATTATAGGTTTTATTGATGATTAATTTGTCTATTTATTTTTATTTAATAATATTCGTAATTAAAGGGCTAGATAAGGAGGATGCTACGGAATGGCAACCTAGTTTGTATATCTAGAGGTACCAACTTAATTAGCTTGTCATATACAAACTTTTATTAATATGAATTCATTTATTTGGGAAGCTAATTAAATAATATCTACAAGAGGTAAATCCAATTTTACTGCTTTTTAGTTCTTGTACAGTTTTATGTGGTTATCTAGAATTTTTTTTTTTATGGTTACATGCATTTTCTATCAATCTTGTCACATTTTTTGTATTATATATTGTCAAGATCTCATATTTATTAAAAATTATATATAATCCCCTCAACTTGATTTTTTTTACACATTTTGACAAAAATGTTCTTAATTTTATTCACCAATCGTGATGAATTTTGATTGGACACATGTCCAACTAAATTTTTCAGAATTAGATGAATGTCTAACTTGCTAGATTTTAACCGACTTGTAATCCCACTCATTGGAGGCGAGTTTAACACATATTCAACTAAATGAGATGGCCTTCCAACTGGCCAAATTTTGACTAATTAGCAACCCCACTCGTTAGAGAAGAGTTAAACGGTCGTCCAACTGGCCAAATTTTGACTAATTAGCGACCCCACTCGTTGGAGGCAAGTTGGACACATGTGCAATAGAATTTAAAACAATTGTCTAATTGTTCAAATTTTGATTGACCAGTGACTCTACTCACTGGAGTCGAGTTGGACATACATGCAACTGAACTAAACAGGTGTCCAACTAGTTGGAAAACTATAAAGTCATATATATTAGAGTATTAAACAAGTTAAATTACACTTAATTGTAGTTAAGAAATGGAAAATTATTTGTCCATAAGATTTGAAAGATAAAAATGAAAAAATGACTTAATGACTGTTATTTATGTCACAAAACAAATCATTAGATGATATTTTAGAATTGAGTAATATATATATTGTCTAAACTTTTTCTTGAAGGAAAAGTTTACTTGGAACAGAAATTTACTTAGAGAAGAAGAATACTTGGAGAGAAAGAATACTTGGAGAAGAAAATACTTGGAAAAGAGATTTACTTGGAGGAGAAGTATACTTGGGAGCTAAGTATACTTGATGGCCAAGTTTTGGGATTTACTTTCTCTCCAAGGATTTTTTTGCCTATATATATTGCTTGCTACAATATCATTTGTGCACAACAACAACATACAAGTCACCACACCAACTTAGAAGAGTGCCACTATATTTGTGTGAGAGGAAGACAATTAGATTTATCCTTTTGAAGATAGTAAAGCCACTATTTGGTTGAAGTCAATTTGGGTTCTTTGAAGCAAACAGTTTCTTGGTGGAGAACCATCACAGTACATTACTTGTGCTTCTGTCACTGTACAAGGTTAGAGATACTGTGTAATTTAGATTTCATTTTGCAAGTGGTTATTTACTTGGATATTGGTGTTTGTACTCTCTTTTTGGATTTGATAGTGGATTTGCCTCGGTGTGCCGTTGTCAATGGAGTAGACTTTTCACATTGAAAAGTTGAACCACTTAAATCATTGTGCCATGTATTTTTCTTATTGCTTACTATTTTGCCGTTATCCAAAATTAAATTATTTGTGCAACTAAATTGGACCCAAAATTTCGCTTCCGCTAGCGCCAATTTATAACAAATTGGTATCAGAGCTTTGGGTGATTTATTGAAACTAATCAAGTTTGCTCTTTTGGATTTTTTGAGCTTTTGATTATTTGATTGGTTTCATATTTTCTGGGTTGTGCTTCTGTTAATTTAATTTTGGGTATTTTGTCATGGCGGCAAAATACGAAATTGAAAAATTTAATGGTAGGAATGATTTTGGTCTTTGGCAAATGAAGATGCGAGCCATATTGGTTAAAGAAGGGCTCGTTAAGACACTTGAAGGCAACGATAAATTATCAGAAAAATTGATTGAGGAAGAAAAAGATGCATTGATGGAAAATGCTCTCAGTTCAATTCAGTTATCCTTGTCTGATGAGGTATTACGCGAGGTTGGTGATGAAAGATCTCCTGCCGGGTTATGGCTTAAATTGGAGAGCGTGTATATGACCAAGTCTTTGACTAGTCGGTTATATTTGAAGCAACGCTTGTACACTTTCAGAATGTCAGAAGGTATGCCTTTGCACGATCACCTTGATGAATTTACTAAAATTATTCGTGATCTGAAAAATGTTGGTGTTAAGATTGATGATGAGGATCAGGCCTTAGTTTTGTTATGTTCTTTACCTCATTCGTTTGAACATTTTGTTGATACCATGCTATATGGGAGAAACACTATTTCTTTGGAAGATGTCAAAGCGGCTTTGAATTCCAGAGAGTTGAAGAAAAAGGTGTCTACAAGTAATAACGATAGTAGCAGTGGTTTGTTTGTTAGAGGAAGAACGAAAGAAAAAGGCTCGAGAAAAAATAGAGGCAAGTCTAGATCTAAATCTAGAAAGAGAACAGATAAATGCAATTATTGCCATCAAGAAGGGCACTGGAAAGTTAACTGTCCGAAACTCAAAGGTAAAGAGAAATCTACCACAACATCTTCTGGTACTAATGATGTTGCAGGTATTGCAGATAGTTCTGGTACCGATGGTGATAATGTTCTGTTAGTATCTATTAATTCTCCTAGAGATGTTTGGATTCTTGATTCAGGTTGTACTTACCATATGTGCCCTAATAGGGATTGGTTTGTTTCTTATCAGTCCATTGATGGGGGTGTTGTCTTGATGGAAAATAATGTGTCCTGTAAGGTTGTTGGTATTGGTACTATCCGAATTAAGATGCATGACGGTATTGTTAGAACTTTGAAAGATGTTCGCCATGTTCCAGATTTGAAAAAGAACCTAATATCTTTGGGTACTTTTGACTCACAAGGCTATAGGTATATAGCTGAAGGTGGAGTTTTGAAAGTTATTAAGGGTGCTCTGGTGGTTATTAAAGGGCAATTGTCTCGTGGTCTCTATGTGCTTCAGGGTAGCACTGTCATTGGCAGTGTTTCAGTTTCATCCTCGTCAGATCAAGATTCAGATACGACTCGCTTGTGGCATATGCGGTTGGGGCATATGAGTGAGGCAGGAATGTCTATTTTGAGCAAGCGGGGTTTACTTGATGGTCAGAAAACTGGAAAGCTTGATTTCTGTGAGCATTGTGTCTATGGAAAGCATCGCAAAGTTAAGTTCAGTACAGCCATCCATAAAACGAAAGGTACCGTTGATTATATTCATTCAGATCTTTGGGGTCCCTCTCGTGTGGCGTCTAAGGGTGGTGCCCGGTATATGTTGACTTTTATTGATGACTTCTCTCGTCATGTTTGGGTATATTTTCTGAAAAATAAGAATGAAGTGTTTTTGAGATTTGTCAAGTTTAAGGCTTGTATTCAAAATCAAACTGGCAAGAAGATCAAGCGTTTGAGAACTGACAATGGCCTGGAATTTTGTGAGAGTCAGTTTAATGAGTTCTGCGAAAGGAATGGCATAGTGAGACACTGCACTGTGCGTAGTACACCACAACAGAATGGAGTTGCAGAACGTATGAATAGGACTCTTTTGGAAAGAGCTCGTTGTATGCTCTTTCAAGCTGGATTGGATAAATCCTTTTGGGCTGAAGCTTGTAACCATGCCTGCTATTTGGTGAATCGGTCTCCATCAACTGCAATTGAGTTGAAGACTCTGTTTGAGGTATTTTCTGGTACTGCTGCTAATTATTCTGATTTAAAAGTTTTTGGTTGTCCTTCTTATGCTCATGTTAATGATGGTAAGCTTGAATCGAGGGCATTGAAATGTATATTTTTGGGATATCCTTGTGGGGTGAAGGGTTATAGATTGTGGTGTGTTGAACCCAAGTCACCTAAATTTTTAATTAGCAGAGATGTTAAATTTGATGAGCTTTCCATGTTGGAAAAGAAAAAGGAGTCAGTTGTTGCAGATAAAGACCCCGGTGTTAGTGAGCAGGTGGAGCTTGAGAGTGGAGCTCCTAGTCAAGTGCAAGAGAGCACTTCAGATCAGCCATTTGTGGATGAGGTAGATGATTCTGCTCCTGATGTAGCAGAACAACAACAAGAGCAACCATACAGTATTGCTAAGGGTAAAGGAATTAGAGAGATTCGACGCCCTCAGAGGTATGCAGATGCAGATTTAGTTTCTTATGCATTGTCTGTGGCAGAGACTATTGGGGTGAATGAACCTACTAGTTATCGTGAAGCTGTCACTTGTGATGAGTCTGCTCAGTGGTTAGTTGCTATGAATGAAGAGATTGAATCACTTCATAAGAATCATACTTGGGAATTGGTAAAACCGCCTAAGGGCCAAAAGATTGTTGGAAACAAATGAGTCTTCAAGAAAAAGGAAGGTATACCTGAGGTTGAAGCATCTAGGTTCAAGGCACGTGTTGTTGCAAAAGGCTATTCTCAGAAAAAGGGTATTAACTTCAATGAAGTATTTTCACCCGTTGTGAAATATAGCTCCATACGTGTGTTGCTTGCTATGGTTGCGCTGTTTGACTTGGAATTAGAACAACTTGATGTCAAGACAGCTTTCTTACATGGTGAGCTTAAGGAACAAATTTACATGCATCAACCAGAGGGGTTTGTTGTTCCAGGTAAGGAAGATCATGTTTGTTTATTGAAAAAATCATTATATGGTTTGAAGCAATCTCCTAGGCAGTGGTATAAGCGGTTTGATTCTTTTATGATTGATCATGGTTACTCTAGAAGTGATTATGATAGTTGTGTTTATCATAAAAGATTCTCTCATGATTTATTTGTTTAATATGTTGATGACATGCTTATTGCTTCTAAGAATAAGCTTGAGATTCAGAAATTAAAGTCTCAGCTTAGTGGTGAGTTTGAGATGAAAGATTTGGGTGCAGCAAAGAAAATTTTGGGAATGGAAATTTACAGGAATAGACAAGCGGGCAAGCTTTATTTGTCTCAGAAAAGTTATATCGAAAAAGTTCTTGAACGCTTTGGTATGAAAGAGTCTAAACCTGTGAGTACGCCACTAGCTGCGCATTTCAGGCTTTCTTTGGATTTGTCACCATAGTCAGAAGAAGAAGAGAAGTACATGTCTCAAGTTCCATATGCAAGTGCCGTTGATAGTTTGATGTACGCTATGGTTTGTACTGGTCCAGACATTTCACATGCAGTTAGTGTTGTTAGTAGATACATGGGTAACCCTGGAAAGGGTTATTGGCATGCAGTGAAATGGATACTTCGGTATTTGAAAGGCACTTCTAGTTTTGGTTTGGTATATGATGGGAGTTCTAATACTAGTTGCAGTGTTATTGGTTATGTGGACTCCGATTATGCTGGAGATTTGGATAAGAGAAGATCTCTGACAGGTTATGTTTTCACTCTTTCTCATTGTGCCATTAGTTGGAAGGCTACTTTACAGTCTACAGTTGCTTTGTCTACTACAGAGGCAGAGTATATGGCAGCAGCAAAAGCAGTGAAAGAAGCCATCTAGCTTAGAGGTTTGGTTTGTGACTTGGGTTTACAGCAGGATACTTCTGTTGTATTTTGCGATAGTCAGAGTGCGATACATTTGACCAAGAATACTATGTATCATGAGAGGACCAAACACATTGATGTTAGATATCACTTCGTTCGTGACATTGTGTCTCAGGGTGCTATTGTTGTTAATAAGATAGTTACTACTGAGAATCCAGCTGATATGTTGACCAAACCAGTTTCAGTTAACAAGTTCAAGCATTGTTTGAACTTGATTGGTGTTTGCAATAAGTGATTGCCCTTTGGGGCTTTTGGACGACGGCCATTTGATATTTCGAGGAATTTTGTATTTTGAAGAATTTTGGTTACTTCGTTTTGTGCCAAGGTGGAGATTTGTTATTTATGTCACAAAACAAATCATTAGATGATATTTTGGAATTGAGTAATATATATATTGTCTAAACTTTTTCTTGAAGGAAAAGTTTACTTGGAAAAGAAATTTACTTAAAGAAGAAGAATACTTGGAGAAGAAAATACTTGGAAAAGAGATTTACTTGGAGGAGAAGTATACTTGGGAGCTAAGTATACTTGATGGCCAAGTTTTGGGATTTACTTTCTCTCCAAGGATTTTTTTGCCTATATATATTGCTTGCTACAATATCATTTGTGCACAACAACAACATACAAGTCACCACACTAACTTAGAAGAGTGCCACTATATTTGTGTGAGAGGAAGACAATTAGATTTATCCTTTTGAAGATAGTAAAGCCACTATTTGGTTGAAGTCAATTTGGGTTCTTTGAAGCAAGCAGTTTCTTGGTGGAGAACCATCACAGTACATTACTTGTGCTTCTGTCACTGTACAAGGTTAGAGATACTGTGTAATTTAGATTTCATTTTGCAAGTGGTTATTTACTTGGATATTGGTGTCTGTACTCTCCTTTTGGATTTGATAGTGGATTTGCCTCGGTGTGCCGTTGTCAGTGGAGTAGACTTTTCACATTGAAAAGTTGAACCACTTAAATCATTGTGCCATTTATTTTTCTTATTGCTTACTATTTTGCCGTTATTCAAAATTAAATTATTTGTGCAATTAAATTGGACCCAAAACTTCGCTTCCGCTAGCGCCAATTTATAACAATGACGGATCATATTCAATATAAGGATAAAACAATCAAGCGATGAGAGCAAACAAATTAATGATCATATTAAATCAGCAATACTCTTTTTATTTTCATATGTATATGTCTCTTCCGTCATACTCCTACATAACTTAGGTAAATGCTGAATCATGATATGTATATGCATTGTCGTTCTCTGAACAATTCTAAAGGTGGAACCTCTATGCCTATCTATATATATTGTACACCTCATGACCCCATGAGTGACAAAGAAAATGAAAGGGAAGAGGAGTAAAGAGATGCAAGTGATAAAGGGTACAACTAATCGACATCCACCAGACCACCAAGTCCTATTTATGCCGGAACTTGATTGTCGCCTTTGGAACGCCATTATCTTTGAACCCAACAAAAACAAGTATGTCGTCATCGAAGGAAAGGCAATGAGAGTATATCGAAAGAGAGTTAGTTACCAAATGGGTAGAAGAGAGAAAGTGGGAATTCAAAGGAATGAGACTCTCAATCGTAAGCGGAATCCATAGAACACGAACATGACTAGTTGCTAACAATGTTGGCCGATTAAAATCTGTAAAGTAAAACTGTGATCCTGTGAGTGAGTGAACGACGATAGTGAGAGAGATTGAGATTGGTTCCCAAACATGCTCTTCATAATCTCAATAAAGAATTATTTTGATATTTAATTGATCTTTTTTTCAAAATTCTAGATATAAGTTTTGGAACCTAGGTGAATAAAAGGAAAAGATCGATTTAATCTCAGGCAAGAGAAATCAAAGTGCACATGTCGAGAACATAGAACATCTTCTCCAGTGATTTCTTGCTCTTTGCCAAAAATCCAGAAAATTGGGGTAATGCAAGGGTAAAATAGTGATATTTAATAAATTATAAGTGTGGTGTCTATTTTAGAATAAAAATAATGATAAAGGGTTATTCCAGCCTATTTTTCACATTTTTTTGGTAAATATATAATAGTAGTATTTGTCATTTTCTCAATAATTTTAATTTTTGAAAGAATTAGCTTCCAAATAAACTTTAAATATATATGTACACTTCTTGCAATAACATAAAACGCTCGGAGAGTTGGTTTTTCATAAAAATAAAAACTTTGACAAGAGGGATCATTCACTTATCAACAATTACCTCCTATTTTTAGTGATGATTTGAATTTGGAAGTTTATGTACTTATATAGTTACCTTCTATTTCTTATTTATAATATAGTATTTTTATTTGCAAGAAAATCAATTTAATTAAAATAAAATACGTTATAAGTTTTTCGTATCTTAAAATATGTATTTCAAATTAATTTAATAACTTTCCATGTAAAACTAAATTCATATTAAAAAAATGTTTACTTTATTTTTAAGAATTTATTTATTTACTTTTTAAGGTGATCAAACGGTATTTATTGTGTGTTTCCATCAATAATTTGATGTGGATGAGAGAGTTCTATACACCAAATCATAAGGTAAAAGAAACTCCCCCCCCCCAAAAAAAAAAGAGTCTATTTCTTACTTGTGAGTTATCATGTAAATGGAATACGCTAATTAGGTTTATGGTTTTCTATTTTTAAGTAATATATGTGTTGATTTCAAATTAATTAAGTATTTTCTATTCAACAAGGTTAATACTAATTTTTTTTTCCTTCATATTTTGAAAAACCTTAATTAATTGTAGATTTAGATGCTCCAAGAATTCAACAAAAAAGAAAAGAAAAGAAAAGAAAGATGCTCCAACGATTCAAGCTATTTCAAGTTAATTGGTGAGAATTTACTCTTTGAATCTAATCCGATATTTTGATTCATTAGTCGTGGTAATTTTAATTGATAATTGATTGGTAGTTTTTTGTCAAAGAAAAAAAAAATTAGTATTTTTTTTATTGTTGATTCTTTGTGACATGATATTATGCTTTCTTTCAAAAAAAAAAATAAAAAATAAAAAACCACAAAATTAACACCCTAAAATATATAACAATAAAAATTGCACTAAAAGACTGACTCATGTCCTTCTCAATTATAAATAAAAGAGTTATTTTTAATATCATAAATTTTATAAATATTATTTTAGATAAATTTTCAATAAATTGTTCAATAATATTAGGCGCAAACTGCAAATATTTGAATTACCATAAATACAGAAACAAAGTGGGACCATATTAACAATTTTCTAAAGAAATCCTAAGTCTTTACTAATTGTATCCGAAGACGATTAGCAAACTTTTGACATATCCATGAATTAGTGATAACTAAATTTTTTGGATAAATATAATTATTTACCTTAACAAGGGGACTGGTACCAAACTAAGACCCATATTATTATTTTAAATATCCATTATTTTTCAAGTTATTTTTAAACCTTAAACTTAAATAAAATCGCCATTAAAATTAAGTTGTTCTAATGTAAGTTCATTGCCATTAGTTAGTAAAAAAGTTAACGAAATCATTTTAATGATGATAGTATGTGATATTTCACGGATAATTTTGAACAAATTTTAACAAAAATAATGCTTATGTATAACAACAATTGAAATTCAATGATAATTTTGCAAAAAATTAAAAATTTAGTGAGATTTTTGCAATAACCAGTTAGCCACTATAATTTTATTGGTAAATATCTTTAGGATAAGTATCACTAAAAATCCTAAGTTTTGTATAAACATCATTCAATTCCAACAATTTCATTTTGAATCATTCATATACCATAAGGTATTAATTAGTTTCAATGAAACTCCAACTTAAAAAATGACTACTAAAAATAATAATATTTTTATACGATAAAATAAAATTGAAATTTTAAATATCAATAATTAAAATTTATAAAATAACAAAATAAAAATGTATTTAAAATGTAATTTTTATTAAAAAAAAAAAAGTTATTTTCTTATCCCAATTAATATCTATAATTAGTTAGATATCATTTTTTTTTTTTTGTCTTCTCTCGAAACAAAACTCATAAGTTCAACTGGAATAATATTAACTCAAAATGTCAATTTCAAAAACAAAACAAAAAATTCACTCTTTTAAAACATATATATATATATATATACCCAATGATCTTTTACCAATATCTAGTTTGTTGATATGCTGGCTTCTGCTCTTCTGCACTTACATGTCTGCAACTCTGCTTTTAAATATCAACACGGTAATCATAGCACGGAAAAAGATGTTTAGTTTTTTTGTTTTTTCCTTATATACTTTGTTTTTACGTGTTTACTCTTAATTATCATGCCTCTGTTTTTTTTTTTTTTAAATCTACAGAATTTATTTTCCATTATACATTTATTCACTAAATATTATAAACATATATACAATTTTTATATAAAAATATAAAGTATCATCTTTTATCAACGGACTACTTCAATTATGTGCTATTTGATTTTAACAAACTTACTCATTCATACAACGGACTACTTCAATTATGTGCTATTTGATTTTAACAAAATTACTCATTCATACAACAAATTATTTTTATAAGAACTTTTTCGCAAAAAAAAAATTGAATACTTTTATTTAATACATGTAATATACATCATGAAAATGTAATATAATACTTTCATTTGACCATCCTTTATCATGCGGATGAAATGTTTGACATCAATTTTTTTTTTCTTTCTCATTTTTAAAGATGAAATTGACTTACTTTTTGGGAGAAATATTAATAGAAAGTTTCATTCATTAAGAAATCAAATTACATAAAATGAGTTCGAACCACATTTTTCAGATATATCAAAGCATTAATTTGAAAACTAAAACTAATCATCAACAATACATCTAACATATACAAGAGAATATTTTATAGCCTTACTATTAGCTCTATATTATTCCTCACTATAATGTTTAGCCAAATTATCTTTTAAGTGTATAACACTATTTATATATAGATTTTTATTTTTTTATCATATTTTTGGCGTTAAATATTTGTCTTTTATAATGTAATGAATATATATATATATATATTTTAAGGGTTAAAAATAAAATTAATTAAATAAATGAGGTATATATAAAAACTGAATGAACCAACAGACAATAACACATTTTCAAAGAAAAAAAGATGAAGAAATAATACCTTGTGGCCAAATCTATGAGAAGCATAAACACTTCTTTTGATAACATCTACGAGAAGTGAAAATTCAAATTATTTATCATCTCCTTCAAAGCCCATTAAAAAAAAAATGCTAGTCATATGGTTTTACCTGCCCTTCCAGGTTGTTTCCATTTGATAGCAAAAGTAGATTTTTAGAAATTAGGAAATTTGGAATATACTAAGCTAAAATTCACCAAAATTGCATAACAAATATACTTCTATCATATTATTATTGAGGTGAGCACGCTTACTTTTACAATTTAAAAATATAATCAATTAAAAGTTTAAAATTTCAAAATTTAGTATTTTTTCTATACGTATTTTTTATTAGTTTATATAATAAATGAGAGTTGCACTCTTGTACCAATGAAATATTTACTTGATTTTTATTTTGTTTGACAAATTTTTTATTTGATAAAATTACTTGAAGTTTAAAAAGTCAATTTTTTTTTATTCTTTGTATAAATATAAAAATTATTAAAAAATATATTTTTCATAACATATATATTTTCAAAAAAATAAAAATAAAATTCCATCTATATATTTTTTGTTTGCATAGTTTTTAAAATATATATTATATTATTTAGGTAAATAAATCTATTCCCTTGTATAAAAAAGCAGGTAGATTAGAGTTTCTCTCCTTTCTATTCATTTGATGTAAATTTTATTAAATATTTATTTGATGTAATTTGTTTGATGATTTTTATTCATTCAAATAAAAAGTAAAACACCTACCATAGCAAAAAAGAAGAAGATAAAAACAATGTCTCTTACTTAATACAAAAATACTATTTAGATCTTATACTTATTTTTTATTGTAGTTTAGTTTGTTATTATAAAAAAAAAAAATTGTGCATAATGACAAAGTTAATATTTTATTTTTTTAATTACATTAGATAAAGATTATTTCGACTTGAATAATTACAGTTCGAAAAATTAAAGAAAATATTAAGTAAAAATATATATAAAAAAATATTATTTATTCTTGTACGGTTACTTTTTAATAATAAATTAATAATATGGCTAAATTATAACAAAAAAAAAAATTATATATTTTATATGGTCATTTTTTAATAATAATAGGGCTAAATTATAAAAAAAAAAAATAAGTATTATATCTAAATATTATTTTTAAAATAAGCATGAGAGTCGTAAAATCACCCTTCCAGCAAAAATGAAAGCAAGTCCTTTAACTTGCTCTGATTTGATGGGTAGTATGGACTTGTATGGAAATGATGTACATATTCTTTGATATTGATTTGTTTATACATAACAAACCTTGATTACTTCATTATTTTTTTTATTTTTGAAAAAATATATTTTTAAAATTAATTAAATACGTATATCTTAAATATAACTTATTTTATTAGAAAGATAAAATAGCTCATACAATGATTATAATTAAGATGTTCCCTTATTTCAAATATAACTAATAAATATTTTATATAATAATTTTATTAAATAATATTTCTCAGTCAATAAACTATTAGCATAATAATTCATAATAAATAAGTTTGATAAAAAAAAAATACTAATAATGCTTGATAAATTCGTGCATGTTAAAAGTCTTCATTTTATTCTAAATGTATAAAAAAATATCTTATTAAACAATAATACATTTATACCACGTATTTAAGAATAATTTAAAAAAAATACATGTATTATACATAACCAAAACTAATATTTATAATAAAAAAAAATATCTTCCTTGCTCACCTCCTTCCTCTCACTCCCTATTGTCGCCTCTCCCTCTCGCCCCTTCTCTATCCATCATTAGCAGAAACAACCACAGTTAAAACAACTACACTTGTCCGATACAATCTTTATCGTGGACTGTTGGGAGAGAGGAAAAAAAAAAAAGTGGTTTTTTTGTTGCTTTTTCTATTAATAAAATTTATAAAAATCCTTTTTATCTTTAAAAAAAAAAAATCTTAATTTTTAAAATTTAAATTTCATAATTATTTAAAATCATAAGACTAAATAAACTCATCCAATTGGTGAATGTAAGTGTCAGGACCCGAATCAGACAATACTCAAATTGACTTATAAAGTTGGAATTTTGATAAATTTCTAATAAAGATACAAAAACATAATTACTATTTGTTACTGTTGATATTACTGTTGATATTAATTTATAAAGTTGGAATTTTGATCAATTTCTAATAAAGATACAAAAACATAATTACTGTTGATATTAATTTATTCTAAGTTTACTTGATGACTCATTAAAATCTGTTATCTAGTTGGAAAGTTTGGGAGAAAGTGTGAGTTGTGAAGTAATATTGAATAAGTGAAAATGCCGCCATTGTTGAAAAGGCAGCATTATATTCCAAGGTTTTTACAGAACCATCGTCGTCCTCTTATATTATCTTGCATACCATAATTTTTTTTTTAAGAAGGAATTTTATTTTTAATTTCTTCATTAATACGCATATGTTTTTTATAATATAAAATAGATGTTATATTACATATTCAAAAATATGATGCATATATATATATATATATATATGATGCCTATATATTTATTAAAACGTAAAAAAAAAAAAAAAAAGTATTATTAAGAATTAAAAGTAAAATTGTATAAATAATTAGATGAGAGTTAATGAAAAATGTCATGTATATATATTAGATTATGTGAGTTGTTATTATTATTTTTTAAATTACAATTAAACCCACACTCTTTTAATAAGTAAAAAAAACTTGTAAAATTAGTAAATAGAGTTTATAATATTGTATTTAATCAAAAAAATTATCACATTGATTAAAATTGTGATATTTTTATAATTTATAGTAAATCGGCGTTAAAAGACAAAGGTGCTGTGTTGTCACTTAAATGTACCAACTGTTATCTCTGCGCAGACCTGTTATATTTGCCTTTTTCCTACCTGGGTTTTGACATTTCTAATGTAACTGAAATATTTATTTTTATTATTTATTATTTTTCAAATCCCCTTTCATTAATTTGCCTGACGTCACTCACATGTTCACTTTTTAAGTTAAACATTTCATTTATTTTAAAACCCACTTTTCCCTCTTCATCATTCTTAGGAAAGAAACTAATTATTAGAATTATATACCAACATTTCACTAACAATCATCATATTTTTAGGTATATCCACATTACAACTTGTAATCGGACATTATTTTCTCTCTGATATGGTGATAAATATAACAGGACAAGATATGCTTGGTAGTTTTGTTTTTTAAATACTAGGATTCATTTTTGATTAAGTATGCTAGATATCCCCCTTAAATGTTATTAACTTATTTAAAAAAATTATTTCTATCCAATTAAAGTCTTAATTTTAACTTTTTTCTCTTACATGCACTCTCTCCTATGTTCTTAGTAGATCATTTTAATGGTCTTTATACACATATATAAGGATAAAATTAGGAGACAAAACTTATTATATAAGTTTTTATACTATCAGTTGTTAAGGTTTGAGATTTAAGTAAATAAATTTGACTTATTTTATTTCTTTTACTATTTTTAAATCTCAATCATCAAGAAATATCTTCCCAAATGTTGGCATTTCATGTTTGTTATTCTAATAATTCATTTACAATATAATCAATTAATTTACCTACATACAGTGGCAGATTTGAACACAATGAGTGTTATTTTTATTATTACAAGTTTTAAGGGGCGTTATTTTTATTGTTTTTCCTATTTTATTTTTTTCAATTTAGAAGAGAGGGAAAAAAATTAAATGTATAACATAAACTTCATTTATAGTTGATTTTTTTTTTTTTCAATTTTTTATTGTAAAAATAATTCACAAAATCATTTGATCTATGGATAATATTGTTGTGGTAGACGACGATACAAGTTCAGAGGATAACATATGCTTGCCTATCATTATTGAGGTAAGACTTAACAATGCCTTACCACAATAGTAGTAAGCCTTCTCTTAGATAAAAATTGTAAAATACTAAAACATGTATACCTTAAGAAGGTCGTGGCAAGTAAGGTATTGTCTTACTTCAATGGTAAGCCTTCTCATATGGTAAAAATTAATTGTAAAAAAATATAGCATACATGCCTTATGAGCGTCAATATGAGGCTTATAATTATAACAAGTGAAGGTATTACCAAACCATCGGTAAGCCTTCATTAAGATGCAATTTGAGATAATATGACACATATTTATCTTATTATTGTTAAGATAAAGCTTACTACGATAAGAAAATGTATTACTACTACATTACAAAGCCTTTCCATGAGTGAAAACTTTCAAATAAAGGAAATTTTATTAGATAAAATTTCTCCTAGCAAGTGTCTAGGTCTTCTACTGGTTTGTTCTTGTGTCAACAAAAGTACATTAATAGTATTCTCTCTAGAGCTGGAATGGCTGACTGCAAATCTCTTGCCACTCCCATGGTCACTGGGGGAGTACTGAGCAGATATGATGGTGTACCCTTGGGTGATGAATCTGCTACACAGTTTAGAAGCTTGGTTGGTGCTCTTCAGTATTGTTGTATCACTAGACCTGAGTTAGCCTTCTCTGTTAATAGGTTGTGTCAGTTCCTCAGCAAGCCCACGGATACTCACTGGTTGGCTTTAAAACGTGTGCTGCGTTATTTGCATGGAACTTCATCACTTGGTTTACACTTCCTTATATCACCTTCTTTAGAATTGACAGGGTTTTCTGATGCAGATTGGGCAGGCTGTAGTGATGATAGACGGAGTGTAGGAGCCTATTGTGTGTTTCTTGGAAACAACCTGGTATCATGGTCTTGCAGCAAACAAAAGGTGGTAGCTAGGTCCACGACAGAAGCAGAATATAGAGCTTTGGCGTCTATGTCTGCAGAAATCATGTGGATCAAGTCTCTTTTGAGAGAACTGGGTATAGTACTAACTCAGCCACCCTTAGCATATTGTGACAATGTGAGTGCTAAGTATTTGTGTGAGAATCCTATTCTTCATAATAGAACGAAACATATAGACATTGACTGTCATTTCATCCGAGAACAAGTGGCTCAAAAGGAATTGGTAGTAGAGTTTTGTCCCTCAGAACAACAGCTTGCAGATGTTCTAACAAAACCCTTAAGCAGGCCACACTTTGTTGATCTTAGAGGCAAGCTTCTGGTGCTTCACCCACCTTAGGCTTGAGGGAGAGTGTTAAGCAGGCTGTTAGGATCTGTTAGGATATTTTAGAGGGAAGCCACGTGGATAATTATGTTAGTTAAGATATAACAAACTTGTATATATAAGCTGTGATATTTTCAATGAGATGTACTGATTTTCTCACAATTCAGTTACGCATTCTTGCATGAACAACGTCATTTTGTTAATGGGCAGTGGTTTTGGTATAAAAAAAGAAAGAAGTTCTCTATCAATTTTTTTTCCCTACTATTTTGATGATTTTCTTGCACTTCACTATATTTTTCAAAGCATGCGCATATACACATATATAATTAATGAGGCTTAAACTTACCTATGTCTCTAAAGTATCATATTAACCATATTTCACAAAAAATTGACCAAAAAAAAAAAAAAATTATGACAAGCCTAGTACTAAAGCATTAAATGTTTTCTCATTCATCTCATCAAAATTTCTGTTAATATATTTTTTTTCTCCCGACTTTAGCATTATATAACAATATATTAATATTTTTATTTGAATAACTCATTTAATTTAATTAAAGTCCTTTACATATAAAAATTATAATTTTTTAACTTGATATTTTTCATCATTCTTTATTCATCAAAATTAAAATGTTTATCAAAATATATTTTTATTTAATTACAATCACATTTAATATAATTAATCATATATTATTTTTAGACTACTTTAATGTGCTTTTTTCAATTTTTATTTCCACATTATGATATATATGTTTAATTGAACTAAATGTTTCTTTATATATTATGACATGATGAAAAGCTCAAACTCCAGCCTCCTTAGAATAATTTATGGCCTCCCCGTGATACTGTCATTGATAAAAAAAAATATAAGGTTTAAATCTCCCCACATTTCACACTCAAAATGAATATTTATCTTTTTAACTCGTAAAAATATCTCACATCATTTCAACAACATAGGCTTACATTATTTTTTTTAAGTTCGATCAATAACCTCAAATTTTAGGTGTAAACGAATGGAGGTAATTGGTGATATAATATAGTGTTTCCTCTAAATTTTATATAATTTTTTTTAAATAAGAATATATTAAACCAACCAGATAATATCAGTACTTTCTGGACTTGGATTTCTCAGAAAAAATAGTAATACTTTGTTATCTTCTTTGGATTGGATATTATTTGATTTCATGTACGATCTATATCTAATATGCATATATTTTTTTTAATAATATAAAAAAATTGTTTAATACATATTAAAAATACGATATACATTTATTTTTTATAACATAAAAATACATATATTATTTTTAGGAGGTTAAATGTGAAATTAATTGTGCAACCAAGTCGTATAAAAATAAGTGAAAAAAGCGAAAATAATATTTATAATACTTTTTAAAACTTGTAATATCTTTTATGTTTAATCTATGTATTTTTACTAAAAAAAAAATTTAATTCAAATTTTTATATTAAATGCGGTTTATTTAGACTTATTTAAATTAAACCGGCCAAATAAGTCCGATTAATGTTGAGTTATAGTGGATCGCTTCGATATTAATGGGCACTGTAACTGTTATCTTTATTGAAGTACTTTTTAGTATTTTTATTTTATATAATTTGAAAAGAGGTAAAACATATTTACGAAAAGAAAAAATATAATCACAAATTGCAAATGTAATATGATATATAATTATATACTCTGTCAGTGTCTATGCATTTAACTACTGCAGATTCTGATTTGTCCATGCACATATATGCAAGAGCTATTGTACCTGTCTATTTAAAATTAAAAAAAGAAATTATCTTATAATTTATTTAATTATCCAAAAGTAACATATACATCATTCGTAAAAAAATACAAAAAGAGAATGAGCATAAACATGCACAATAATTACGAGACACAAGATATTAGAGAACTCTTGCGGTCTAAATTCTTCTCTAAGAAAGAAAAAAGAAAAGTTAAAAAGTTTTAATTTACTTTTAATTTATTATTTTGATTTTTTTCTACTAAATTAGTACTAAAAATATTTAATTTTATATTAATTAAATATTTTAGTTGATATTTACTTTAAATTTTAACGAAATAACTTATAAGGTTATTACATAATACCAATCCCTGCCTGCTCAATTTGATTAAAAAAATTTGTAGCCTTCTAATTCATTTGCTTAAAATAATTTATCTCATTATAATTTAACCTCAATATTAACTAAAAAGTATTAATTAATATAAAAATAATAACATAAAATATCTTAGTTTGATAGAAAAAATACGTAACATAATAAATTAAAAGTAAACATAACGCTTACCCGAAATGAAAACATTGTAGGCTACAAGAATTAAAGGGAGACAAAATTTGAAGAACATACAGATACAGTAATTTTGTCATCCTCTGAGTATTATTTAGTGTCAGTTACTAGTGTAAGAGTGTCCATTTTGTATTTTCTTTACATTCTATATATTCATATACGCGCTCATAAAGCATTACATTATTAATCTAGAAAACATATTTGTAATTTGTTATCAAATAAATTTGTACTATTTTTCACATTCCACTTGGGGTCTCATTGGCAGACTACTTGCCTAATTTACTTAGGCCATTCTATTGTTAAAAGCGTCACCTTCTTCAAAATTACCAAACAAAGTTAATCTGCGGATACAAACCTCTACATGAGCACGCGTTCATGTATCTACTTAGGCGTCTTTTTTATAGACTACTTGCTTAGTTTACTTGGGCCCACTCTATTGTTAGGTGCATCGCCTACTTCAAAATTACCAAACAAAACTAACATGCAAACATAGACCGTTACATGGGCATACGTGCATATTCGACAATCCTTCAACTATTATTTTTGATACTAATTGTTGGAAGTCTAACAGACTAATAGGCTTTCCATTAGTGCTATAAGATTTCAACCCAAAAGATTAATTTAACTATAAATTTTTGTTTTGGATTGTATAATCTTTTAAATGTGAAACTACATTTGTCTTTATTCTAACACATAATAAATAAATGTGAGAATTCTTAAAAAACTGAGGAAGAAAATAGATGAAATGCGTAAACTGATGCATCTTTGAAAGGGTGAGAGTTATATACCCCCAATTTGAAAACCAATAGCCGAGATCATCATTCAAATAAAGTGAATCTAACGCCCAAAATCAAGCAATTGCTAAGATCTACACTCTAGAGGGATGCTCCCACAATCTCTAGAGGCAATTGCTTAATACTCTCTAGCTCCCCTGGCTTACAGAATCGACTAGTGCAATGTGCTGCAATCTCACTAACGAAAAATAGTCACGTCCTGATAAATTATTAATTACTCATAATACTCCATATTAATTATATGTTTATTTAGTGCAAATATTTTCTTAAATAGTGAGTAAGATATTTATAAAGTCAAAATTATCAGGGAAAATAATATTTTTAAAAAATTTTTAATAACAAAAATAGTATCATTTATGTTCAACTAGCTCATATATGTTTACTAAAAAAAAAAAAAAAAAAGTCCTCGCACCAAAATTTCATAAATTGTTTATATTCTCTCAAGCTTAAGTTTGTGAATTGAGGTCTAATAATTATTTATATTCTTTAACAAAAACTATACAAAGGCTAAATTCGTTTAAAGTACATTTCAATAAGCAATCTGTTTCTTATTAATTCAGGGACTCAAATTCTAGAGAGGGACCAATTAGGAACAATTTAGATTAATAGTGGATCCAGGAAATGTAGTTATTAATGGTTAGTATAAATACACAGATTATCATCAACTAAAACAAATCGAAAAAATAATAAAATTAACACTCCTTAAATTTATAATAACAAAACTAGTACTTTTTGTGTTTAAACTTATATTTTCACAATTAAAAAAAATGATTAATATGTCATTTCTTTGAATATTCATTCAATTAGAATTGAACGACGATAATTTATACCCGTTCAATATTTCACGTTTAAATTAAATGTTCAATATTATTAAAAATGCTAGTTTTATTATTATAAATTTTTAGGGTATTATTTTTCAAACAAATTTACAAGTCCAACCTTTAAAAGGCATGCAGCAGTGATGCATAGTTATAGTTAAGCTGTCATTGTTTTCAAAGAATGACAACTCCGCTACCAATTTGATAACGGAAAAAAGGGGGAAAAAAAAAAAAAAATCTGTAGCTGGCATGCAATAAAAACTGTCATAATTCATTAATTTGCAAACAAGATTAAATTAAAATTCCAAGTCATGAGTTAATCAAATTTCAAAAAAGAACACATAAAGGTCCCAATTCACATAGTATTTTTTTTTTTTAGAAAATAACTAATACTACTCAAATATTTGTTGAAATTCAAAACTCAACTATAAAAAATTCTATAAATATGTAATTAAAGAACATATAACTGAACTACTCATATCTTAATAATATAAACATATTTTAGATATTATTTCTAAAAATAGATATTTTCATCTCGTAATAATTTTTTTTTATCTAAAATAATAATTTTAAAATTTATAATAATAAAAATAATGTTTTTATTTTCAATTGAGAATAATATAAAATAATATTAAGAGTGTTACTTTTATTATTATATGTTTTAAGAATATTAATTTTGTAATTTTCTCAATTTTTTATGACTTTAAAATAATATTTATCTTAATTAATGATTGATGATAGTGCTATAAATACTTTATTATACACCGCAATACAAAATATAAAATATCTGCTATATTTTTATTATTAATTATACCTTAATATAATAATTATTAAATAAAATTATTATTTTGTTAATAATAATTTGTAGTTTGTACTGTAGCCACCCTCTTTAATTTATAATAAATTGATGTCTACTTTATCTTTGAGACCTTGACTAAATGATACACACGAAAAAGAACCATAAAATTCTGTGCTAATAATTGTTTATAATCTGTAGTGGTTGGATTAGGTCTATTTGATTGTGATTTTCATGCCTTTTTATGAAATGACTAAAACACCCTTCTTTGTGTAAATATATTTTCTTGATGCGACTGCCGGGTGGAAGAGAGGCTGGAATTGTATGCAAGTGAACCAAACCAAGAAGCTGCGCAGAAGAAGGGAGCAATTGACCCTTTTTGGTTCTTTACATGTCAGTGACAGTGAACGGTAATATTTAAACTAGCTAGTTTGCTTCAGCTAAATTTCAGCTAACCTTAAAAAAAAAAAAATTAATTTATAAATCTACAAAAATTATTTTTATGCACGTAGTATTAAGGTATATTATGTCAAATTATTTACACTACTTTTTTTTTATTTTTGACTTTCAAGTTAATTTACACATTAAAACTAAGCACGTACAACTCATATAAACATATATTGAAGAATAATATATTGTTGGTATTTTGATAATCATGTGTAGTCATAGTTACTAGAGTTTTGATAATATTTGTGCTTTAAAACTCAGGAACAAAAACATAATATTTCTAAATGTGTTCAAATATTATGAGAGGATGAAAAGTTTTGCATGAAGTGGGTTATCTCGGACAATATTCTCTCAATATTTTATGTAATATATTATATGCATAAAATTGTTGCATGTATAAGTAATGTATCAACCGTTAGATTATATATTAAATTAAAAATGTGAGATTTTGAAGTATAGTCGGGACACTCAATAACAAGAAACCAATTAATTGTATTGTGATAGATAGATTAATGTATGCATGAATTTTTGAGAAAAAAACATTTTTCTAATATTATTTTGCATATAAACTTGTCACATATAGCCGTACTCTTTGGGTTTGATATCTTCTCTAAAATTGATTTATTTAGGGTACACTAATAATTCATTAATAACCCATTTTTACAATAATAATGATACTAAGATATAACTAATAATAAAAATTAATAAAATGATCATTTTATATACTTTTCTTATGACAATAACAAAAGTAATTATGTTAATATTATTAACCTTTATTTATTTTTAGGGTAGTGATATTTTCACAACCGCAGTCATTATTCTCTCAATAAATATTCATTAATGATAAATATGTTCAACAACAGTTGTATAATGATATTAGCCACAACTAATTTTGTTATCACCACAATAAATGTATGAATGTTAATTACACTTAGTGTCACTAATATTAGATAAAGTCATCGTTAATAAAAATTATTATGGTAGTAATAATTTGAATTATGGTAATATCATTATCCCATATTATGATGTGGGGGTAGAATTATAGTGAATTTAAAAAAAAAATGTCAAATTTTATCAAAACTACTAAAAGTTGTTGGATAGAGTTAAATTTGGTTTATCTTAATTTAATTTTTTAATTTGTTTAAACAATAATAATATTAAAATAAAAATAACAATAGAAATATAATAGATAATTTATATATTTTTTATGAAATAATAAAAGTTATTAATTATCCTATTTTTAATATATTGTGAGGTGGAGAGTAGAATTATAGTGAACTCTTAGAAAAAAAGTCAAATTTTACCAAATCTACGGTAAGGCTGCTGGAAAAGAGTTTAAAATTGGTTTATCTTAATTTAATAGATTGTTAATATGTTTTAATATTAGTTGGTAATAGCTTGATAGTTCTTTGGAGAACTTAAATTCCCACTCTCAAATATGTTTCGATAAATAAAAGAGACACATACACTCAAGGTTTTTTTTGCTTACGTCAATTAAAACAATTTAGTACATTTTTTTTGTATAATTTACTCCTTTTATTATAAAAAAATGACAATATAAAAATAAATTATCAAATTTTAAAATTTTTACAATTTTTTAATCGTTATTGCTTATGCTAAAAGCCATTTATGAAATTAATATTTCAATAATAATTGAAAAATACTACAACTACAACAGAGAAACTAAACTACTATTTTTCACAACTTTTCTTATCACCTACCAAAATCAGTATTTTTTTTTATATCACCTACCAAAATCAAAAACTTATTATTTTTTTTTTTATTATATAACACACATATTTATAACAGGGGATTCAAACTTACATTCTCAACATGCTCACCGAGAACAAACACGAGGCAATTCGAAAAAAATAGTATTTTTAGTTTTTTTAGTTTCTACTAGTATTTAAAAGTTTTTAATTTATACTTTGAGTTTTTCACTTCATATTATATATAGTTTTACTGTGACCACTTGGAAACGATGATGCAGGGTGGTTTTGTCTGCAAGTGTTTAAGAAGATACGAAATATAAGAAAGAGAGGGAAAGAGAGAGAGATTGAGAGAGAGGGAGGGATATTCATGCTGCTCTCACGCACTCCTTTATGTCGTGAAGCGGCTATGGATTGGGTCCACCGAACTGTGTAGGCCTCTCATTTTCTCATCCTCTCATTAATTTTTTTTTTTTTTTTTAAAGTTTGTTTTTTATTTAAAATAAGCAAAACGGAATTAAATCTGGGGCAATAACAGAATATTTATAGTGAAGATTTGGAAAAACAAAACGGAAAGAAAAAAGAAAGAAAGAAAGAAAAATAATAATTATTACACCCCATCATCCCTTACAAATACATCCTCATAAACATTAAAACCAAATACGTAATTAAAAATTGTAGTTTGAGGGTGCTAAATATAATCTGTCTTTATTTATAATTATATTTAAATTAAATTATAAATCAATACAAATTAAAAAGAAAAAAAAATCCATTTTTTTAAGGTTCGGCGTGGCCATGGCCCCCTCCTCAAAGGGCTTATTTTTGGTGTGTGTATGGGTATATGAGTATGTTATTGTATTTTTAAAAAAAATTATTAGAAAACTTCTGCCTACATATATGTTGTGTATTAGTGGTATACAAACTGGTACAACAAAAATAGTACAAAAAATTTAAACTTAAAAAATAATACTCTTATATTCAATTTGCATCTTTTTACTTAAAAAAAAAAAAAAAAGAAGAAGAACTTAGCCAAACATTCTACGTTCATTACCAACCAAATTAATTAAACACAATTTAGGCAAAATTTGAATACTTAAATTAATAATTAATATTATTTTTATTGATATAAATTTAAACAAAGAAAAATCTGCAGTGGGCATACGTGTTAATGTGTCTTCATGACAACATATCATCAGAAAACAAATATGAAGTATCATTTCCTCAAAAAAAAAAAAAAAAAAAAAAAAAAACACTTGAATTAAAAACAGAGAGAGAGGAAGAAAATAAAATACAGCAGGGAAGAGAAAGAATATGCACATGGAGTTTATTCCTTTTATTCGTTTTTCCTTTTCTTCTTCTTCTTCTTCTTCATCCTCATCTTTATCTTCATCTTCTTAATTTAATTATCTTCCTTTGTCTCTAGCCTTCTTTTAAAACTTTTTCTATTCTCTATAGCTTCATAGCAGCTAGGTTTCTGATTCATCAATACACAATTAAGTCCTCAAATTTGCATGTTGGGTTTTGTGTTTTGGGTTTTGTTGAATATCAGTGACTTTTTAGATTGCAGAAAAGGCAAAGGAAGAGTTACAAATTGATAAAAGAATAGAATACGAAGATTTTGAATCCAATTGAAAATGGCTGCATCTTCTTCATCAACACCACCTTATGGAATCAGAGAAGAAGACCAAAATCAGATGAATAACATTATTCAACAGCATTCATCAACTACACCAACTTCATCTACAGCTCAACCAGCTTCAACCCAGAAGAGGAGAAGAAACCAACCTGGAACTCCAAGCAAGTATTCCAAAATTTTATCTAATAGTTAATAAAGATAATAATATTTCACTACAAAATTATTTTTCTCTTGCAACAAACATAATTTAAAGCGGAATTGGATTATCAATAATTTGTGGTTTGTCATTTTTCGAAACAGATCCAGATGCGGAAGTGATAGCACTATCTCCCAAGACCCTAATGGCAACAAACAGGTTCATTTGTGAGGTATGTAACAAAGGGTTTCAAAGAGAACAAAACCTACAACTACACAGAAGAGGACACAACTTGCCTTGGAAGCTCAAGCAGAAGACAACAAAAGAACCAAAGCGTAAGGTTTATCTTTGTCCAGAGCCCACTTGTGTTCATCATGACCCTTCTAGGGCTCTTGGTGACCTCACTGGTATTAAAAAGCACTATTCTAGAAAACACGGTGAGAAGAAGTGGAAGTGCGAAAAGTGCTCTAAGAGATATGCTGTTCAATCCGATTGGAAAGCCCATTCCAAAACCTGTGGTACTCGAGAATACAGGTGTGATTGTGGCACTCTCTTCTCAAGGTACTTCAATATTTTTCCTAATTAATCAATTTGGTCATTTCTTATTTCTCAATTAACTCGTCGGCCGTTTTCTAGTAGAGTTGTTTAGTTCGATTTCCTCTTAAGGCTTTTGAAACACTATTCATTTTTATTAATTTTATGTTATTATTTTTTTCAATGTCCCCACGTGAATATAGCTCTGGAAACTGCCATGGTCGTAAAAGATTTCAGGATTCATACAAAAACAAGAAAGAGAGATAGAGAGAGCCAAAAAAAAAAAAAATTGTTTTTTTAAAGGAGGGTTTGGGATAGATTTGCTTGTTTACCTAGAAAACATCGCCCATTTTTTGATCTTTAGTTTTTCCTATTCACGTGTTGCTAAGGACTTGTACTAGCTAGAGATAGTGAGAGAAAGAGAGGTAGTGGTGGTATTCTCGCTAGATTTGTTCTCTTATGGGTTGGCTAGATGTGCTCAGTACTGTGTTCTTGCAGGTACTTGTTTTCATGATAATATTGGCACCTTACCAACCCCTTTTTTCTTTCTCTCTTGATTTGTTAGCTCTCAATTGGGTTTTGGTCTTTAGATCGATGCTTTAATTTCTTTTCTTCGCCACCATTGACATAGTTTTGATTCTTTCTAAGCTGATCATGTAGTGTTCGTTCATACATTAGTTCAAGAATGGCAGTTTCATGGGGTTTAATTAATGATAAATTATTAGTTGGTGATTGACCAAGTTGTCATTGTAGTACAGGGCTAATTAATAGGATGGTGAGAAGTATAAAAGATGTAGAAAATGTGTATATCTTTTAACTTTCAAATATTACAAGAATGTAAATACGTAGACTCAAATGTTTATTTATATTGGCAGAATTTCTCCATTTTTTTTTTTACTCCTAGATGAATTCTCATTTGTGTCTTTTTTTTTCTTCTAAAGTAGTATGTGTTGTACTATAATAATTCTAGTAAACTTGGTGCATGATAAACAAATAATTTCTCTTAATTAATTGACCATAAATAGGAAACTGAGTGTTAGAAAATGGGAAAGTTCTTAACAAAATAGGCGTTTCGTGGGATAGGAGCATTAAATGAAAGACCCGAAATTCTTAAAATGGTTTTTTTTTTATTGATTATTTTGCGTCATGTTGAATACATTCTCTACTTGCATTTATTGTAAATTCAGTTCCTAAAATAAATGTTCAGTACTTCTTGGTTTAATGAAATTAATAATCTTCTTTTCCAAGTTTGGCAAAATCCTCATATTTTTTATTATGAAATAATAAGTTTCTTTCTTACCTTCTTGAGAAATTTAGTTATGTAAACTAAATCTTTACGTATTTGTTAATTAATTTTTTTCTTACAAAAATAATATTTGTAACACCATTTATAATTTATAACAATAAAAATAATATATTTATTCATTTAGCTTATATTTTTTATGCAAACATTACCCATTGAACAGTGGACATTTAGATCCGTTCAATATTAAACTCTAGACAATTTAATTTTACTAAATTTTATTTGTTGTTTGTTTTTGTAGTTATAAATTTTATAAGTGTTTTTTGAGGTAAATTTTTTTCTTATATTTTAACAATTTTATATGTGGGTGTCAATTAATTTCCAAACATTAATTATGGATTAATTCGATAATCAGTTTTCATATTTACTTTTTTTTTTTTATTAGTGAAAAATTTATTACTATTTTTTTTTTTGGTGTTGTTAGGATATATTGGAATTTTACTTGCAGAAAAATGGTCTAACCAATTGACAAAAACTGAAAATGGTTATAAACAATGCAGAATTAAAAACGAGTTTGGAATATATACAAATATCCCATATAATTTAAAATTTTCCAATTTTATATATTTTGAAGTAAATGATTGAATGGCATCTTAAAGAGCTAACTTTTTGTAGCGCCGTGGGTCAATTTTAATTTATTACACTTGACATGGGTCCATGGAATTTGATCACGAGCAATTGTTTTTTTCTATGTCCTTTCATCAACTAAATAAATATTTTCATAATTTTGTACGTTGATATAATAGACATGACTTGTTGTCATAACTCTTTTAGAGCTTTCTGTTTTAATCTTATTCTTGTCTTCATAGCTATTTACATAAAATATTATATCAGATCATGTGAACTATTATACCTAAGAAATGTAGCAGTTTTTTTTTTATATTTACCAATAATATTTTATTATATTATATTTTGAATTTGTGAATTTCTTAATAAAATATAATTAAGATGGGTTTTAATTTCTTTCTAAATTAATAATTGTTGCAGGCGTGACAGTTTCATTACTCACAGAGCATTTTGTGATGCATTGGCTCAAGAAAGTGCAAGAAACCCACCAAATTTAAGCAACTTATATGGAAATCACAATGCCTCAAATTTGGGATTTTCTCAAGTGGGTTCACAATTATCATCAATTCAAGATCAAAACAACCAAACTAATCATGATATTTTACGCCTTGGTCATGCAATTGCTAAAACAGGCCAATTTGATCATCACCATCATCATCATTTACTTTCTTCTTCAAATCTTGGTTCATCATCATTTCGATCTACCCAACAGCAACAACAATCACCTTTGGGCTCATCCTCACCTTTCTTCAATATCCCAACTGTAGATTCAAACAATCAGTTTCATCAAGATGATAATCAATCTCAATCTCAACATGCTTCGTTGTTGTTCTCGAACAAGCAATTTCAAGGAATGCAACAATTTGATCTTCCAAATAGCTCAAACAACACTCCTTCTGCTGCTAGTCTCTTCAACCTACCTTTCCTTCCAAACACAAGTACCGGAACAACAGATCATGCTAATAATAACAATAATCTACTCATCTCTACTCATTTCAACAACAACAACAATACCACCGGAACAGTCAGTGGTGTTGCCACTGATGTTCAATCACCAAACATGTTCGCCGGTCAAATGATTGGCGAACATGTCGGTGTTTCCAGCATCTCCTCTCTTTTCAACAACATAGTTCAAAACAACAATGCGCACATGTCAGCTACTGCGCTACTACAAAAAGCGGCTCAAATGGGGTCAACTGCAAGCACGAACAACAGCAATAACAACAACAACAATAACAATAACAACACAGCAAGCTCATTGTTAAGAACATATGGATCAAGCAGTTCATCATCTTCAGCAGCGAATAACTTGAGAGGGATTTTTATGGGTTCAGCTGAAAACGAGAACAGTCATCTTCAAGACTTAATGAACTCATTTGCGACCGGGAATTCCTCGATTTTCGGAAGTGGTGGTGGGTCCGGAGGTTTGAATTCGTTTGGTGGTTACGAAGAATCGAAAGTAGTTCGGCAAAAAGGAGGAGGATCGGGATCAGGGTCTGACGGGTTAACTAGAGATTTTCTTGGAGTGGGACAAGTAGTGAGAGGGTTTCCTCAGAAGGAGCAACAGGGAATAGACATTGGTTCGTTTGACTCGGAGAACAATTCAAATGCTGCGCAGCTGCCAAGCCAATCTTTTCGAGGTGGTGGGAATAGAAATAATTTTCAGTGAACCAAACATCTAAAAGGTACGTGAAAATTAGTGTCTACTTTGTAGTAACATATATAATAGTTAATTTAATTCTATTTAGTAGGTTATAAAATTCATAAGAAACTAGGTTTGTTTGTTTGTTCTTCTTTTGGAAAATGTGTCTTTAGCAATTTGAAATTGATATTATTTGAAGAATGTTATTGTCAAGTAAATTTTTACTTTTTTTTTCATCAATATTAATCATTTCATAACAAGTATCAAAATTATTTAAAAAATTAAATCAATTCTTCATTTTTCAAAATAACTTTGTTATGTGTCACAATGTGATTAATGTAAGTGCAAAAATAAGTATAAATTTATGCGTTCTTAGCATTTTTCTTGGATTATTTTTAGGAGTAATGATATTATTAAAAAAATAATTTATTAATAACAATTTTATTTAATAATAATTACATTAAGATATAATGAATAGTGGAGGTAAAATTTAACAAATAAATAAAGAATACTAGAGGTAAATTAATGAATATTTTATATATTTTAGTTTTAATAATAACAAACATATTTGTGACAATATCACAACTCTTTTTAGGGGTGAGTTTGGTAACATAATGGTCCATATTATTACGTTACATGGTATTCACTCTCATTGGTAGTATTAAAATGTGTCATTTGAGTATCAAAGTTCCTTTATTTATAGACAAAAAAAAAAAAAAAACTATAGTAACATAAAATGTTAGTCAAAGATGGATAATTATGGCATTTATGATTATTTCATTCCATAAAAACTAGGTGAATTTTTTTAATTGTTAAGAGTATAAATAAATTGATTTTTTTAGTTTAATTGTATGGTATAATCTTTTTTTATGCATAAAGTTTCATTTTTAACCCCCTAAAAAAATATATGTTTATTTTTCTTATAATGTAAATGAATACATTTTTTTTCATTAAAGAAGGTTAAAAATAAAATCAGTTAAATAACTTGATCATTTATATATCGGAATATTTTTTTTTTAAAGGATTGCATGATTTTATGAAATAAGTAATGATTTTTTTTTTATGTGAATAATAATTGACATTTTAGTAGAGTGGGCTATTAATCCAAGAAACAAATACAACCATTATTTTCAAGAGCTATGCTACTTCCTGTAGTTGTCATGGCTAGTGTATTTTTGTTGTTAATAATTAAAAAAATTATCACCCAATTTTTAAAGGAAATCTAATGTTAACAATTAAAAAAATCATCCATTGTCATGTAATGCATTGATATATATTTCTTGTTTCTACTAAGAGGGCATGAATTTAAATAGTGTCAAAATATATATTAAAAAAAAAGTATCAATAAAAAAAATTTGAGTACTAAAATAATGTTCTTTAAATACGGGTGAGAAGACAAAATAATAATATAAATATCGTTAAACTACCAAACCCATTTTTAGGGTGGAGTTAGTGTGGCCACTTATTTTGTTGTTTCCACATAATATTTAATGACAATTTTTAAATGGACAAAAACACTATTTTATTTTTAATATGTTTATTGTATGCCAACTAAATTCTATTATGGACGCTTTTGTCAATTTTTAAAATTGAATGTAAATGTTTTTGAGCCAACAAAATGTGTTGTAATAATTCTAATCTTTTTTGTTTTTTTTTAAATAATACTAAATATATATAAATTTATTTATTTATTTACATATATTTTAATTATAATATATTACATATTTTTAGAAAAATAAAAGTATATTATATTATATGTTAAATTTTTTTTAAAAAATAAATAATTTATTCAAATTTTAAAGTTACTTTTCAACATAATAAATTATAATTGGTATGATTACACACACTTAATATATATATATTTTTTAGATAGTCCAGGTAGCTAGCCCGTCATCTGTTTTCTAGCTAGCAGGTCTTTTCCTAGCTAAAACAGTGCAAAGAAATAGATACAGATAAAACGTGACACTCTTTTTTTTTTAATTTTAAAATAAATTTATTCTTTATTTTTTAAAATGATTATAATACTAGTACCAATAGTGAAAACAAAAAACACATTCCATTTTTTAATAACCCAAGCATCAATAGGTTTTTAAAATTCTTTCCGACTATCACAAATAATCTAATTATTTAATTAATTTATTTTTAACTTTTTTTAATATAAAAAATATATTTATTTTCTTTCGATACTAAAAACATATATTTATTTAAATTATAATATATATATATATATATATATATATATATATATATATATATATTTTTTTTTTTTTTTGGATGTATTAAAAATAAAATTTTATATATAAAAAAGATAAAAAATAGGAAATAAAAACTAAACTATAGCATGCTGAAAGTTATACGTTGCTATAAAACCAAAACTTAAGCTCTAATGGAGTGCAATGGTGGAGTATCCTTAACATTCACACGCACATATATATTATTCTTGTTTAACGTTTTGAACTCTTCTCATTCACGCTTATTTTCTTTTATGCAATCTAAGATCCATTGTTTTTGTATGAGCATATCTTAATTACTTAAATATTTAACTTTAATAATAGTTTATAGCCATTAGAATGCATATCATCAAGTGCTGTTATTCTTATAATGATTTATTTGATGTATTTTAAGTTATTTTTAATTGTATATTATATCTAAAACTTTTATTAAATTATTTTTTAAATAACATTTACGCATCCACATCCATGGCGGAGCTTTGTGAAGGTTGGGTCAGGTTGTAGTTCTTGCCAATTTTTTTATAAAAAATTAATTAATTATATATATATATATATATATATATATATATATATATATATATATATATTTTTTTTAGTATTAAATAAATATTTTATTTGTAGTAATATATTGTGTCTAATTTTTATGTATATATTTTGTTATATATTAATAATATTTAATAAATACGTGAATAAAAATGATATGAATTGTAAATAAAATAGTTAAATATATATATTTTGTCATGTATTTTGTAATTATTAGTAACAAAAGTAAAATTATAGTTATATATTATGTACAAATTCTTCTTAAATGTGTTAATAAAAAAAAGTTTAAATATTTAACTTTATACTCAACATCATAAAAATAAAATTAAAAAAAGAAATATATGATAAGTTTCATGTTAAGCTTTTAAGTTTATGTTTATCATATTTTATTTCAACCTAAATTTTAATTTTATCTAATATTATATTATTTGACATTTTATTTTAATAATCTTTTAAAATTTATTTGAATTTTTTTTATATAATTTTTTTTATTTTATTATTATTATTATTAGTCAGTCTTATATTATTTATCAACATATATTTTTAAATATAGTCTCAATGTAAAAATTCTAAATCATATTTTACTTTTTACATTTTCATATATTTATTTTAATTTTAGTTTTAACAATTATAAATATTGATGTGTTTGATTGAGCTTTTTTTTTATTATAGATTTTTTAGTTAATAAATTTATTTTATGCATGAATAATACTAATACTTATTAACTTGTTATATTTTTGTTTAATTTTTGTTATAAGTTAATTATAAAATGTTAATTCTATATTTTTGAGTACTAACTTTATGTCTTTATTATAATATGACATAAAAAATTTAATATTAGATTAAATATAGTCTACTATTACTTATACTAATTTTTTATTTTATATAAAAAAGTTAAATTCTAACCCCTTTAATATATTTTTTTTCTAACTCCGCACCTATCCCTATGCCTCGGCCCACGCCCATGTACACTGAACACACATCCTTACAATGCCTATTAACTTTTATTAGATTTGATAAGTTACTATGTAGACTTTTTTTCCATTCAATCTAGTACTTGAATCGGCAGTAGATAGCCCAGTAGGTAATGCTACTAGGTTACATGCACTAAGTTATGAATTCGAGGGGTGAAACAACAGTAATTGTGAATAAAGACCATTCTGACGACAGCTTGAGGTACTAGCCACTGTTGGTACTTTTAAAATAAAGCGTTGATTCAAATGAATGGAACATAGCGGGCGTTACTCTGTCTCCCCTGAAAAACTTTTTTTTTGTTAAAAAAAAATGTAGTACTTGAACTGCAAGTTATATAATGTGAAATGAATAAAAATTTGCTTTTAATAGTCAAAATAAATCACACAAGTTTTATTAATAATTAGGACTAGCTAAATCATGAAATAAAAATAGTAAATTAAAAAAAAAAAAGTTTAGGTAATAAAGTTTTGGGTAGTAAAATGAACCAAAAAAAAGAAAAGAAAAAGAAATGCAAGGTCATAAATTAATGTAGTATTTTTTTTATCAGTTATATTGTTACATAGTTGTTTCCTCTTTATTTATTTAGCTTTCCCATAAACATAACTTTAGGATATATTAGTTTGTACTTGTGCTAAAAGTAGTTTTAGAGAAGCAATTTTAGAAAAAAAGGGTTTCATGAAAATCACATATAATATGTTTCTTTTAGCAAATACAAATTGTGTTTTCTGAGCTAAAAAAGCTTCTAATAAGGTCTTAGAGCACTTTTTTGCTAACAGAAGTGAATTTACAGAATTAAAAAAAAAGAAAAGAAAAAAAAGCCTAATTTCTAACATTTATTTTTTACCTTATGATCTTGATTTTATTCTTTTGATTTCTGATTATTATTTTTTAGTGGCTAACGCATTTCGTATGTTATTTGTTACCTTTTCAAGCATAACTGTATAAGCTATCAATGCCAATTCTAAACACAATATATTTGCAGGGACTTTCAACTGGCTCACTCAGAAGGGAGCATATTGGAATGGAGGCATCATCTTCAGACTTAGCTTCTTAGACATAGCTTTTAGGGATCTTAGATATAATTTTTAAGGTTGATCGAGTTTTTGACATTTTAATTTATTATGCTTCTTTTTTTTTTTTTGAGTCGGAGAATTTGCTGAAGTTGTGCCTTTATTTCAGTACTCTTTAACAGTTTTTATTACATGCATATATATCGACATTTTGGTTTTATGTTTCGTCTATGCTCATCTTCATTCTTCATAGAGAAATTATTTTAATTAGCGCGCATATCAATTAGAATTCTGATAATGAAAGAAAAGGTTCTCATTATGTTGTTTACTCTTTAAAAACATAGTGGTAAGGGAACAAGAATCCTAAAAATTTGAGATTTATTTCTATCGATTATCTTTTTTAAATTTATAAAATGTAATTACAAAAATATCTCTTATTTTATTTTATATTTTTTATTATTACTTTTAAAATGATATTTAAGTCAATTAATAATTTCATTCAAATTCATTATAGTTATTAATAAAAGTAATGAATTTTACATTCCATATCTTTTTCATTCCTATTCATGTTAATTCCTAGTTTAATAGACGCAACCTACATGTTTCAAACTTCAAGGGAAAAAGTGTTATAGTAGAAGAAAGTATAAAACTTGAAAAAATTGAAGTTCAAGAACTGAGATCTTCAAAGGAAAATGTGAATACGAATTTCATGGATCATAGTACAACAACTATTTACGCTTATGCCTTAGCCAATTACACTACTTTATTCACCAACAAACTGATAACAAACTTGTCAGTTCAGCTTTGACAGCTCTAAGCCTCATATATTGTATAGATGAATCATATTCCTATATTAACAGTCTAAGAGCCCCCTTTCGAAACTAACACCTTAGGTGAGTGAAGAAGAAACATGCTCCATCAACAATTGATGCTATAACACTTGGTCTCAAATAAAATGTTGATCTAATTCAATGTGTTTGGTACTTGCATGTTGAACTAGATTTCTAGCAAGGCAATGAACGCTAAAATTATCACAAAAAAGAGTAGGAGGAGCAGCTATAGGCAAATGTAATTTTGAAAATAATGATAGAAGCCACAAGAGTTCGGCAAGCTATATCACGGTACTCGAATTCATTATTTGAACGAGACACAACTTTTTACTTAAAAGTATGTAAAGAAATAAGATTTGGAAGTAAGAAGACACAATAGGCACGCGTAGAATGCCTATCATCAATAGAAGATTCACAATGCTGACAAATGCAAAGGAGAGGAAGAATAAAAGGCTAAACCATGAGAATTGGTGCCTTTAAGATATCTACACAAGCACTTTACTACAACCCAATGTGTATCCCTAACGTGTTCCATAAACTGACATAGTTTGTTGATGCTAAAAGAAATGTTTGGCCTAGTTAATGTACAATACTGCAGCCCACCAACCATGCTTCTATACAAACTAGCATATGAAGGAGCTAAAATAGTACCATCTAACTTACTCAAACCCTTCCCTGGAGTCATATTCGTATCACATTCCGCGGTATCCAACAGGCCACATCTATCCAAAAGCTTATGGACATACTTTTGTTGATTTAATTAAAGCTTATTCTTGTGTAATATGACTTCAATACCCAAGAAATGTCATCAACATACAAAAAATATATATATATGACTTAGAAGTATCCAAAAGAAACAAGGATGAATAAAATATTGCAGCAACAAAGCCAAACTGAACAAGACAAGTATTGAGCTTAGAAAACCAAGCAGGAGCCTGTATAAGACCATATAAAGCCTTTTTGAGTTTGCACACCAAGCCATCCACTTGTTCAAAGCCAGGAGGCTAAACCATATAAACCTACTCAATGAGTTCACCATTCCAAAAAGCATTGTTGCTGTCTATTTGTCTTAATTTCCAACCTTTAGACATAACTAAAGTAAAAATCACCTTGATGGTAGTAGGCTTAACCATAAAAGATACTATCTCAAACAAATTCAGGTCCTCAATTTGCAGAAACCCATTGGCCACGAACGTAGCCTTATACTTGTCCAAACTCCTATATGCCTTAAGTAAACCCTGAAAACCCACTTACAATCAATGAAATTCTTGCCCACAGGAAGGGACACTAATTTCCAAGTACCATTATGAATCAAAGCTTGAAATTCTAGTTGCTTAGCATGTTCCCATTTTGGAACTTTAAAAGCCTCTTTATAATTTTAGGTATTGGTAAAAAAACCCATGGACTGTGAAGGCAAATAAATGTGGCTTAGATATTCTAGCTTTAGAGTGAGTTGTCATCCTACGAAAGAGCTAGAGGGAGAGCAACTGAGACACTCAAAAGTATTTGAAGGGTAATGAGATATATGAACAGAAGCAATAAAGGACTTAAACTCTATGGAAGTAGAACTCGAGGATACAAAGTAGACTCAGTGGAAGCTAAAGAAACAATAGGTGCAACAAGAGACAACAGAGTAAGAGAGATAGGACCAGGCTCATTCATTGGAGAAATGCAAGGGTAAAAACAGGAATAGACTTATAAGAAAATATATCAGAAAAAGAAAAAGTAGGTAACTAGTTGGGACATATAAGACTGAGACATTGGTGTCCTCAAACATAGGAGTGGCAGGTAAATAGTAAGGCTATAAGGAAAAGTGGACTCATTGAAGACCATATGCCTACTCACATTGACCCTATTGATGCACAAAATAATAATCAAATTTTGTATTTATAAAAAGCTCGCAAGTGTATAAGTCACTTATAATAAGCAACAAATATACTCTCAAGATCGTTTATCAAAGAATTTGTGGTAGTTTAAAAAGGTCAATTGTTTTCTAAATTGATTACGAAATAAATCTTAAACATTCTAACAAAAGTCGATTGTGATAACGGTTGCTAAAATTATAAATCCTTAAAACAATTAAAATAAACGAGTGAAAAGTTTGCTAAAACTATGTGTTGCATGAGTGTGAAAATTTAGTTAGCTAACCATTCATGGATAGAATAATTTATGTTATTTTTACAATTAAGCATATGAAGTAGGATTTATTAATTTTTTTCATTAAATCTAGAAAATTTCAAGTCAATGGAGATTTTCTCTTCATTAATTAATTAACTTCTTTGATTTGGACCGTTAATTAATTGATTAGCATAAACTTTAGGAAAATAACTTAATCACCTAATTTAAAACAAGTCAATGCACTTAGATTATGTTTTTGTTCGAGAGTGCAAAATCAAACAAATATGATGTTTCTAATGCCCAATTTCAATATATTTTCTAATGTTCATAAATTAATTTGATCAAGAATAATTTATAAACAAAAATATGAAGAACAATGAACAAGAAATAAATCACTTTAATCCAAAATAAACCACATAAATATTTATCCATTCATAGTAGCATCACTAAAATCCCATACAAATATGTTTAGCCTTCTATAACAAAATCTAAATAAATGTTTTCTATTACAAGAGACATTCTAAAGAATTCTAGAGAGAAAAGAAATCAAAAAAATAATAAAGATACCCACTTTCACTCTTGAAATAATCTTCTTGAAGTTAGATGATCATCTTTCTCAAGAATCTTAATGAAGCTTCAATGGAGGTATTTCTCTATCTAAAATGTGGGGAAGATGGCTTTTTAGGCTACTGTTCACTCTGGTCTAGATTGTAGAGTTTTATAATTGTATTTATAGGTTAGGTTATAAGTGAGGATGAATGTGTAATTTTTTGTCATGCACAGGGGGTTGGAGTGGCTACTGGGAATGCGGGCCGTGGTACAAAATTTCTTTTGCCACAATGCTAGGTGATTTACTGGTGCTGGTATACAAACTCGAGACTATCCTGCCACAACACACAACTTTTCTTGCCGCGGTGCAAAGTGATTTTTGGTTCCCATAATAAAAATCCGAGAGTGTACCGTCGTAGCACACAACTTTCTTCGCCGCAGCTCATCTTGTTTGTTCGCCCTTACATAGTGAATGACATTTAATGTAAGGCTTATATTCTTTAGCTCTTTCTACTCCATTTTCATTTTCTTTGATCATTTAAATCCACAATTTTTCTCAAACTTACTTAGACCTACAAAACAAAAAAAATACCCTCCAAAATAAAGTAATATTGAAATAAGACATGAAATAAATACTTAAAAATATAACAAATAATATGTCAAAATAGTGTTCATCATCTATCAAATTTCATATCGTAGCAAATATATCCTCTTTTTTTAGCACTATAACCTAAAAATACACATTTATTGTACTGAGCTTCTAATTTGTTCTTAGTATAGGGCCAAAGGCAATGCTCCCAAATGTCCTAAACTTAGACAAATCAACATTTTTACCGTGCAACAACTCATAAGGAGGAGTACCTAATTGAATTCCAAAAACACTCTGTTGAAATATTAAACTTGATTTGTATAAGTCATTTAAATCTTCTATATTGTCTTAGACTTTGTTCTTGTTGTACTAATAAATGCTTAGTAGTTGTAGAAGATTATTAAGTAAGAGTGAGACTAATAAATGTAAGTAGGTATGAGTTGTGATTTTGTAGATGTGAGACTAATTAATGTAGGTAGTTGGGAAGTGATTTAATGAGTTGGTTGGGAGGTATAGAGAAGTGCTTTGGAAACCTATAAATAGAGCTTCTCTAGCACCATTTGTATTCAAGCCAAAACAAGAAGCCATCAAGTAAATTCATAAGCAAGTTTAAGAAATAAACTTGAGTAACTATTCTTCTAAATCCCTTCCTCTTATATATTTTTCTCCAAACATCCTCTCTTGCAAAAAACCCACCATACAACAAAGTGGTATCAGAGCTTAGGTAGTTAAGAGTTTAGTTCAAAAAGATGGCAAGCAATGACATGGCTCCCTTCCAAGTCCCATTTCTCACAAAGGAAAAATATGATAATTGGAGCAACAAGATGATGGCATTACTAGGTGCCAATGATACTTGGGACATTGTAGAGAATGGGTATGTTGAATCACAAGATGAGACTACTCTTTCTCAACCACAAAGAGATGTTCTCAAGGATTCGAGAAAGAAAGACAAGAAGGCTCTCTTTCTCATCTTTCAAGCATTGGATGATGATGGCTTTGAGAAGGTGTTTGAAGCAAAAATATCCAAGCAAGCGTGAGATATGCTTCAAACTTTTTATAAGGGAGAGGAACCGGTAAAGAGGTACGTCTTCAAACTCTAAGAGGAGAGTTTGAATCTTTGCAAATGAAAGAATCTGAAACAATTTCAGAATATTTTTCTGGAGTTCTAATTGTTTCTAATCAACTAAAAAAATGGTGAAACTTTGGGTGATGTAAGAATTATGGAGAAAATTCTTCGCTCTATAACTAAAAATTTTGAGCATATTGTTGTCACAATTGAAGAGACAAAGAATTTAGAAGAAATGACAATTGAACAACTTTTGGGTTCTTTACAAGCATATGAAGAGAAGAATAAAAGAAAAGATGAGACTGTTAAGCAAGTTCTTCGAGCAAGATTCACATTAAAGGAGGAACAAGAATGGTTTGGCAAAGAGAGAAGCCAAAATGGAAGAGACCGTGGTCGTGGTCGTGGTCATGGCCGTGGACGAGGAAGAAATGGTTTCAAGACTTTCAACCATGAAGAAAGGAGACAAGAGCCAAGTTCATCAAGAGGTCGTGGTAGAAGCAACCATGGGGTAAGAAATTATAACCCTCAAATTCAATGTTATAATTGTCAAAGATTTGAACATTATGCTTCCGAATGTAGATCTCCAAAGAGGAATGAAGAAAGAGCCAATTTTGTGGAAGACAAAGTTGAAGAAGATACCACCTTACTCCTAGGATACAAAGGAGAGGAAGGAAGAGAGAAGAGCACATGGTACCTTGACACCGGTGCAATCAACCATATGTGTGGAAACAGAGATATGTTCGTAGAGCTTGATGAAGTAGTAAATAGTGCAATCACTTTTGAGGATGAATCCACAATTCCTATAAAAGGCAAAGGTAAAATCCGTATTTGCTTGAAGAAAGGAGGATACCAATTTATTTCAAATGTTTATTATGTGCCAAAAATGAATAGTAATATTTTGAGCTTGGGCCAACTCTTAGAAAAAGGTTACGATGTTCACACGAGATACAATATCCTTTCTTTAAGAGATCATAATTTTAACTTGATAGCCAAAGTTCCAATGGCCAAAAATAGAATATTTTTGTTAAACAATCAAAATGATGTTGTACAATGTTTAAAGGCTTGTTTCAAAGATATATCTTGGCTTTGACATTTAAGATTTGGACACTTAAATTTTGGTGGTGTAAAATTGCTTTATTCTAAGAATATGGTAAAAGAATTGCCTACCATCAATCTACCTAACCAACTTTGTGATGGGTGTTTGCTTGGAAAACAGTTTAGAAATTTTTTTCCTAAAGAATCAACTACAAGTGCACGAAGACCGCTTGAATTAATCCATACCGATGTGTGTGGTCCAATCACTCCAAGTTCATTTGGTAAGAACAAATATTTTCTTCTCTTCATTGATGATTATTCAAGAAAAACTTGGGCATATTTTTTGAAGGAAAAATTTGAAGTTTTTGGAGTCTTCAAGAAATTCAAAGCACTTGTTGAAAAAGAAAGTGGACGTGAAATTATGTCTATGAGATCCGATCGAGGAGGTGAATTCTTATCAAAAGATTTCAAAGAATTCTGCAAAAATTATGGAATTCGTCGACCTCTAACGGTTCCAAGAACTCCTCAACAAAATGGTGTAGTAGAAAGAAAGAATAGAACCATTTTCAACATGACTCAAAGTATGTTGAAGAGCAAGAAGATGCCCAAAGAATTTTGGGCCGAATTAGTAGCAAGTGCTGTTTACTTATCAAATCGATCTCTTTCAAGAAGTGTTTGGGGCAAAACTCCTCAAGAAGCTTGGAGTGGTAGAAAGCACGGTGTTTCACATTTAAGAGTCTTTGGAAGCATCACCTATGCCCATGTTCCCAAAGAAAGACGAGCTAAGCTAGATGATAAGAGCAAGAAGCTTATCTTCATTGGCTATGACACAAGTTCCAAAGTTTACAAGCTTTACAACCCAACAAATGGCAAGATCGTCATTAGTCGAGATGTAGAGTTCGATGAAGAAGGCATGTGGGATTCGTATGCTCAAGATGAAGAGTATGACACTATGTTTTTCTTTGAAGAAGAAGAAGATCCAAGAAGAAAAGTTAGAGATGAAGATGAAGAACCACATACATCACTTCATTCACTATTGCCATTGAGAAGCTCATCCCTTTCAAGCCGAAGTTCAAATGAAAGTTCAAGTATAAATGCAAATGGAGCATCAATTGAAGCAACAAGCCAAACTACAAGTTTAAGTGAAAGGATTCCAAGAACAAGAGACTTATAAGAGCTTTATGAGGTAACCCGACCTCTAAACAATTTTGATGTAACTTGTTTTTGTCTTCTTTCCGAATGTGAACCAATAGATTTTGAAGAAGCTATCCAAAACAAGAAGTGGAGAGATGCCATGAATGAAGAAATGAAGTCAATCATAAAGAACGACACATGGAAACTTTCTAATCTTCCACAAGGACAAGAAACTATAGGAGTAAAGTGGGTGTACAAAGCAAAGAAGAATGCCCAAGGTAGATAGAAAGATACAAGGCAAGATTAGTTGTTAAAGGTTATAGTCAAAGGCAAGGAATTGACTACGATGAGATATTTGCTTTTGTCGCTCGGTTAGAAACTATAAGATAATTCTTTCTTTAGCAGCCCAAAATAAATGGAACATTTATCAAATGGATGTTAAGTCTGCATTCTTGAATGAATATCTTGAAGAAGAGGTTTATGTTGAACAACCTCTAGGCTATGTGGTAAAAGGACATGAAGATAAGGTCCTAAAATTGAAGAAGGCCCTTTATGGGTTAAAGTAAACACCGAGAGCATGAAATAGTAGAATTGACAAATATTTTCAAGAAAATGATTTCAAAAAATGTCATCATGAACATGCTCTCTATGTAAAAGTGAAAAATGATGATATTATGATTGTTTGTTTGTATGTAGATGATTTAATCTTCACAGGTAATAATCCAAGATTGTTTGAAGAATTCAAGAGAACTATGACCAAAGAGTTCAAGATGACCAACATTGGGCTCATGTCATACTACCTTGGCATTGAAGTCAAGCAAGGAGAAAATGGAATTTTCATCGCTTAAGAAGCATATGCAAAAGAAGTGCTCAAGAAGTTCAACATGAACAATTCTAAGCCCATAAGCAAGCCCATGGAGTGTGGAGTCAAACTATCAAAGTTTGATGAGGAAGAAAGAGTAGATCCAACTATTTTCAAGAGCCTAATTGGAAGTCTACGCTACCTAACATGCACTAGGCCAGATATTCTCTATGTAGTTGGAATTGTTAGTCGATACATGGAATCTCCAATACATAATCACCTAAAGGCTGCAAAGAGAATTTTTAGATATATCAAAGGTACTATAAATCTTGGCTTATTCTATTATTTTTCTAATCGTTTTGAACTTGTTGGTTATAGCGATAGCGATTGGGCTGGAGATTATGATGATAGAAAAAGTACAAGTGGGTTTGTGTTTTTCATGGGAGATATCGCTTTCACTTGGATGTCAAAAAAGCAACCCATTGTGACACTGTCTACTTGTGAAGCAGAATATGTAGCTGCTATATCTTGTGTTTGTCATGCAATATGGCTTATAAATTTGCTGAAATAGTTGAAGATGCCACCATAAACGGCAACAGAAATCTATGTTGATAAGAAGTCTGCTCTTGCATTGGCAAAGAATCCTGTGTTCCATGATAGAAGCAAGCACATAGACACACGCTACCACTTCATAAGAGAATACATCACAAAGAAGGAAGTTGTAGTCAAACATGTGAGCACTCATGACCAAGTTGTAGACATCTTCACGAAGCCACTCAAACAAGAAGTTTTTCTCAAGCTGCGAAGACTTCTTGGAGTTTCACCAAATCAAGTTTAAGGGGGGTGTTGAAATATTAAACTTGATTTGTATAAGTCATTTAAATCTTAGACTTTGTTCTTGTTGTACTAATAAATGCTTAGTAGTTGTAGAAGATTATTAAGTAAGAGTGAGACTAATAAATGTAAGTAGGTATGAGTTGTGATTTTGTAGGTGTGAGACTAATTAATGTAGGTAGTTGGGAAGTGATTTAATGAGTTGGTTGGAAGGTATAAAGAAGTACTTTGGAAGCCTATAAATAGAGCTTCTCTAGCACCATTTGTATTCAAGTCAAAAAAAATATGCCATCAAGTAAATTCATAAGCAAGTTTAAGAAATAAACTTGAGTAACTATTCTCCTAAATCTCTTCCTCTTATATATTTTTCTCCAAACATCCTCTCTTGCAAAAGCCCACCATACAACACACTCTTCCTCCAAAAGCTCCCATGCTTTTTGGTCACACCTTCCGGTCAATGTACTCGTTTTGATCTTGCTTGTTTTCTTTGATTTCTCTGGTTATGTCTTTTTTAATCTCAAGCTAATGAAGATCCTCGTTTGGAATTGTCAAGGTGCGGGTAGAGGTGAGACTATGCATGCATTAAGAGAAGCTAATGTAGAGTTTAAACCTATTGTGATTTGCTTATTGGAAACAAAATCTAAGCTGAGGACGATTATTCGAATGTGCATATGGTTAGGTTTGCGAATTGGTATATGGTGAACCTTGTGAGAGTTAGTGCTGGAGGAATGGTTGTGATGTGGTTGGCAGAAATTCAATTTGATCGAGCGTTTAGCAATGAAGGTACTACAGATCTGGAATTGAATGGTAACTGTAGATTCACTTTTGTGTATGGTTTATTGGAAAAAAGTAAAAGATATAAGGAATTTGATCGCATTGCGAATTCAAAGGGAAATGATGATGTTCCTTGGATTATAGTTGGGGATTTTAATGAAATGCTAAATGATAATGAAAAGGGAGGAGCTAGAAGCTTTGATTTTAGTTGATCTCGAAAGTTTAATAGCTCTGTGAATAAAAGTTAACTTGTTGATGTGAAAGCTAATGTATACTTCTATACATGGATAAATGGTCATGATGATGATTTCATTTAGGAAAGGCTGGATCGTGTGCTTGTTAATGTAGCTACTTTGGGTAAGTTTCGTAACTTAGAAGTTTTTGTTCCTCCAAACACAGGTTCTAACCACAACATGCTAATTCTGGATTTAGATGCTAAAAATTTCTACGGTTATAAACTATTTAAATATGAAGTTGTATGGCAAGAGGAAGAAGGATATTAGGATGTTGATGATGGCAGGATTGATGAATCAAATGCTAGTTCTATGAGTAGCATGCTTAGAAAACTTGGCAAACGTAGGCTCAAGCTTAAGATATGGAGTAGCAGATCTGTGGTAATTCGAGAAAGCTCATTAAATAGTTGAAAGAACAATTATTTGTTGCTGAGTTAATGGCTCTCTTACTTGGGAAGAACAGAAGCATTTGAAAAAAGAAATTGATGAGATACGCAGGAAGGAAGAGGTGAGTGATGAGCTATTGTTAAAATCCCGAAATAATAGGGATGCTAACAGTTAAAAAAATCAATTTGTTAGTATATTATGTACTGTAAATATAATTTAGATTTGCTTTTTTGATTATATAAATCACCTATTTAAATACATCAGTTTGTACATAATTAATTATTCAGAAAATATAATAAAACATGTAATTTTATTATTCTATATGGTATTAGAGTATGGAAGAAAACACTAGCGAATTTTATCCCTACAATTTTTCCATTTTTGCACTTTGACTCATTTTTTTTTTCTTCTCTTTTTTGCACAAATTTGTCTCTTTTTTGTTCCTTTTTTCTCCTAATACCTATAAAATACAAAATAAATGCATAAAAAAATATTAAATTAATGTAAATATGTGAGATATGACATATATACGTGTAAAATGACATCAACCAATTACAAAATAACTTTGCTCAAAGAAAAAATAATCATGTAATTGTATGATGTGTGTTGCCTTATGCCCTTAAAGTACCAATGGTGATTTGGTGAGTACTTTTCCTAAAATGGGTATATTGAGATGTAATACACAAAGGTGATCATGAACTGCAATAATTGTTGCTCGTAGCCACCCAACATTTCTATAATATTACCTAACACTACTCCAATATAAATAGTATAAGTGTAAAATTGAGTATAAATTCAGATAAGGAGCTACACTAGTTCCTTTGTTTACACAAAAGGTATTATTTAATCTCCTAGTTTAGAAAATGTGTCATTTAGTCATTTTATTTGTAAAAAAAGTACTAAGAAAGGATATTTGGTTTTTTTAACGTTATTTTTTTTATATTAAAATCTACATGTGATTAAGTAAAAGAAGGCAGATTAGTCATTTTACCCAAATTAAAATCCCTGCCCATTCGGAAGTCCTAAAAGCATATTAAAATCTCTTTTCTTAACATCTTAATCTTCACCATCGTTTTCGTTCACTCCTCTTTCTCTATAAAATTTGTTGATATCTATTTTCATATTCATCTCCAACTCACACGAAAACTCTACATTTTCCATCTCCTTTCTCTTCATATCTGCTTAGTTTTTTTTTTATTTTTTTTGCAACAATGGAATAAAAAATAAAAATGACCTTGTATTGCTTTTTTGGGATTGAGATTAAAAATGTCAACTTTGTTAACTCTAAAAAATCCTAGGATGCATTTTTTTGGTTACTCAATGGTATGTAATGTTTTTCTACAAACTATTTTAGGTTGCTAGTTAGAGACGAATAAATGTGAATTCTTTATTATTTTTGTGTTTTTTAAGAGAAATTGATGATGGTGATAGTTTAAATGTGATTAAATTGTTTATTTTGTTAGGTTTCATCAAAAAATTGTTCATTGAATGACATTAGTTTTCTCCCCTATTCAGATAGTTAAACGACTAATTTATTTCCTATTTAATTACTATGTTGTAATATATTAACTTTTTTTTTCTTCAATATCCTTTTTGAGAGTCTTTGTCATCTTTTAAGGATTCAATCCTCCTTACAAATACCAAACAAGTCTTTGTTTCTTCTCTCTTCCTTTGATTATCTATTTCACTATTAGAAATGGGTAGAGGCAGTTCATAAATGGTGGGTTAATGAGATTTTGAGTTTTTTTTAGGTCTAGGGAACGAATGAGTTAGTGGGTATTGGGGATGTTAGGTTATTGGGTATTGCAAATTTTGGTTTTTTATTTTTTTAATATACACAAAATGAAAAATTTGTTCACTTCAATGTTTCAACTTGGAATATTTTAATAATAAAATATTAAAATCAAATACAAAAAGTCTTTATTTGACTCTTTTCTTATAAGCAAAAGGATTAATTAACACATTTTGTAAAGTGAAGGACTAAACACCACTTTTTACCAAGATAAAAGAACCTACATGACACTTTTTTCTATAAATTATGTGACTGTGTTGAATTTCAATAAGAGGAAATCAAACTCTTCTTATAAATGAATGTTACACTTCAGTTTTACGCACAATAACACCTTCACACTCACTAATCACTCACTCTATTCTATCTCAAAGTTTTTTTTTTGGGTAAAAAAAAAAAACCTTCATTAGAGAGAAGGGACGTAGCTACTTTCCAGACATACCAACATGTCCTCTTGGATCATTAGAAATTATTGATCATACCTTAATTAGGATACCACGTCAAATAAGCAGGCACAATGACTTGATAATTTGCACTAAAATGTAAGCCATTTGGAAAAGGGTGTTAAAATGTACCCCTTTAGAACTCGAATTACTGACATTCCATCCAAATAATCAATAGTCACCCACGCATCTAAGGTGAGGCACTGATGGATGAAAAGGCCATGAGCTAGTATTTATAGGCAAGCTAAGTCGGTGATTTAACCAAGATCCTAAGGTTTCAAACTAATGTCCAGCTAATATCCAACTCATAAAAAATGTGGTGGCCAGCTAGCAATTAACCAAGGAGAAGAGGAAAGATTATTCTAGGTTAATGGAGAAAGTCGGTGATGATAATTAACAGACCATAACATTTCTCGATATGAAAATATTACAAACTGGCTTCAAGTCTACAATTCTACAACTAAAAGCCTAAAATAAAAACACGTGTTATATATTTGAAGTTGAACTGTGTTAACAAACAAGGATAAAGGCATAGGCTCACAGCATCAAACTGTTTCTGATTTTTCATACTTTCTATACTCTAAGATTTTTTTTATAAAAAGAATGAGTGGTAGATAAAGTAAGAACTGTAAAGTAGAAGACCTATACATGTTAGGAAGATTAGTACATATTGATCGAGCATGGTAGGTTCAAATTCCTAAAAATCCTATAAATATTTGACCAATACCATACAGCTTTATACAAGCAAAGAAAAAAGAAAGTGAAGTTTTACTAGAGGGTGCAAGGTACTAAAATAACAAAGATAAATTCTATTAAGGTTCGTAGTTAGGAATAATCTTGATTATTTTTATTTTTATTTTTATTACTCAGCTAAAAACCTCCAACAAAAACGTATAAAATCAATACAAGTTTGATGAAGATTTACTTAAAGAATAATCAATAAGCATGTAAACAACCAAAATCCCACAACAACAAGATCCATGTCCCATGATTGAATATCAATCAAGAAAGTCCCACAACCTTGTAAAAGAAGTGCATGATTGAAGTCTTCAAGGAACCTGACACATTATACTCTAGCAAGTAGTGAACTAAATGATAAAAATAAATAAATTAAATAATGATGAACTTGTTTCATTGATATAACATAAAAATACACATACTATTAGACGTGTTTGGTGTGAGAGCCATTGATTTCTTCTTGAATCTCATATGAATATAAACTTGCATAAAGGGTTAGTGTGTGTATAGATTTATGGGAACGGCCACACTGACTCTGTGAAAAGATTAGATTTATTGGTCTAGCATGAACATATTGTATTTATAATACACAACCACAGAGCTCTAAACCTAATGGACCGGTTTAGAGTTTAAGTGAGGCGAGCCCATGGGCCTATCACACAGATTTAAAACATTTGGTCCATCCCATTATGGCCCCAATACAAATACATGCTTATTAATATGTCCAAACATGCTTTAACATATTACATGATATATGAAATAGTTGCTAATGATTATGACAGTCTATTTAAATAATTCCAACATTCTCTCACTTAGATAGCATAATCATGCATTAGATACTCATAAAACACAATCATGTCATGTAATACATCATAATACGTAGCAACCTAACTATTAGGTGCAATATCATACCGATAGGGTACAAATACTACACATAACCAATCATTTGAAGCATGGCGACAATAATTTATTTATGCACAAACACGAGAGGTGTCTTGTATTAAAATGTGCATACATGAGACTCGAAAAAAACACAATGTCTCCTTTTTGATATGTTAACATAGTTATCATTTTGCGCACAATTCATAAATGCAATGATAGTAAATAAGAATAGCATGCATTACATATATATATATATATACTTTTAATATGAGAACAAAAAGTGAAGCTGACACTCACCACAATAATACAAACTCCCACTAATTTAATATAGCTTTGGGCTTTGCCAGACCCTTGAGGGAAACATGTCCGTGAAACACTTGTAATGGTAGACCTTTAGTGAGTGGATCAGTCAACATATTACTAGTGGGCGTGTATTTAACACAAATGAGGATTCTGCAACTTTCTCTCTTACAAACAAGTACTTAATATCAATATGCTTGGAGAGAGATGAGCTCCTAGTGTTTTGAGAGAAAGATACAGCTGCAGAATTATCACAATACAATAGCAATGGTCTAGATACGGAGTTAACAATTCCTAAACCTGAAATAAAATTCTGCGACCATATTGCTTGACAAGTAGCCTCATAGCACGCCACATACTTTGCCTCCATAGTCGAGGATGCTGTAAGTGACTGTTTAACACTTTTCCATGAAACAACACCTCCTGCCATCATAAAAATATATCCAGTGGTGGACTTTATATCATCCATGCAGCTTGCATAATCAAGGTCACTGAAGCCAACTATATTCAGAGTGTCAGTTCGTTGATATGTCAATATGACATTTTTTGTACCCTGTAGATATCTGAGGACTTTCTTAACAGCTTTCCAGTGACCAAATCCTAGATCAATCAAGTACCTACCCAAGACGCCCACAATAAACGCTATATTTGGTCGTGTGCATACTTGAGCATACATAAGGCTGCCTACTTTCAATGCATAGGGGACGACTTTCATTTGATTTCTTTCATCATCATTTTAAGGAAATTGAGCCTTAGATAATTTATCACCTTTTACAATTGGGGCCTTTGTAGGGGAACAAGATCTCATGTTAAATCTTTTGAGAACACGTTCTATATACATTCTTGTGACAAGCCCAATACACCCTTGGATCTTTCACGAAAAATTTGTATACCTAGAATGTACGATGCTTTCCCAAGGTCTTTCATGTCAAAGTGATCAAACAACATCTATTTTGTTTCATGTAATAGGCCCGTATCACTAGATGCAAGCAATATATCATCCACATATAGGATAAGAAAAATGAAATTGCTCCTACTGACCCTTAAATATATGCACTGATCAACAACGTTCTCCTTGAAACCATTTGAAACAACAATCTTATCAAATTTGAGATACCATTGCCTTGATGCTTGCTTGAGCCCATAGATTGACTTTTTAAGTTTGCAAACCAAATGCTCTTTTTTTGGTGCCTCAAAACCTTTAGGTTGGGCCATGAATACATCTTTATATAAGTCTTCGTTAAGAAATGCAGTTTTTACATCCATTTGATACAGCTCCAAATCAAATGAGCTACGATGGCCATTATGATACGAAAAGAATCTTTGGTGGATACGAAGAGAAGGTTTCTACATAATTAATACCTTCCTTCTGGTTATAACCTTATGCAACAAGTCTAGATTTATACTTTTCAATGTCATCATTGGAATCACGTTTGGTTTTATAAACCTATCGACTTCCAATCACCTTGCAACCTACAGGTAACTCAACCAAATCCCATACTTCATTATTATTCATAGAATTCATTTCGTCAATCATGGCTTCCAACCACAATCAAGACTGTGGACTAGTCATGATCTCTTTAAAGGTAACAGGATCTGAAGAGCTTCTTGCATTGTATTCATGTTCTTGTAATACATAACATAATCATCTGAAATGACCTTTTTTTTAGTTCTTAGTGACTGTCTTACATGAACATCTCCCATTGATGCATCATTAACTACAATATCTGCTGGAACAACATGATCATCATTTATCTTTACTAATTCATAATTAACAGGATGAACCAATGTAGGAGTAGGAGCAATAGGCATTGTAACCAATGGTTGTTCTTCTTGCAACGTTACATCATGTCGCACATTGTTACTACTACAACGATCATCCTCAAAATAGACAGCTCGATCAGATTCAATTACCCTAGTTGTATGAGATGGGCAATAAAATCTTGAACCTCTTGATCCAATTTAATAACCTATGAAATGTCCACTAATCGTCTTTGGATCAAGTTTCTTAGATTGAGGATTATAAGGTCTTACCTCAGCCTTACAACCCCATACATGAAACTGGCACAAGCTTTGCTTCTTTCCAGACCACAACTCATGTGGTGTCTTAGGGACTGACTTACTAGGCACTTGATTCAAAATATATGCTGCAGTCTTAAGGGCTTCTCCCCATAAAAATTTAGGTAGAGTCGAATCAAAAAGCATACATCGAACCATATCCATAAGTGTGCGATTTCTTCTTTCAGCAACCCCATTTTGTTTTGGTGTCCCTGGCATTGTATATAACACTTTAATGCCACATTCCTTCAAATACTTGGAAAAAGGGCCAGGATTTTGTCCAGTCTCATCATACCTACCATAGTACACATCACCTCTATTAGATTTAACTGCTTTAGTTTTCTTCCCCTTTTGAAGTTTGGCCGAGACCTTAAAAACTTTAAAAGCTTCTAGTGAATATGATTTATCTCGAATAAACTCAATATGACCAAATTGAGAATGATCATTAATAAAAGTGATAAAATACTTATAATTTCCTAAAACAACAAGTGTAAAAGGTCCACTAATATTTGTATGTATAAATTCAAGAGCACAACCACTTCTATCACTTTTATTCTTTCTGGGCTTAGCAGTCATTTTTCCTTTAATAACTCTATGCAAGTGCCAAAATTTGAAAAATCTATTTCACACAGGACACCATCACTTATAAGTTTTTCCCTTCTCTATTTTGATATATGACCTAAATGTCTATGCCATAGTATCGATGATCTTTCATCTAGGCTACCACAATTTGTTTTGACAATAACATTTATGGAAGGAACAATAAGAACGGAAGATATTTCAAGCAAATCAATTTTATATAAACTAGAATCCAGAATTCCAAAATCAATTAAAACAGAGTTTAACAAAATATTAACTTTTCTTGAACTAAAAGAAAAGGTAAAACCAAATTTGTTTAAAATAGAAATAAAAATTAAATTTCTCCTAATAGAAGAAACATAAGCAACATCATTAAGTTCCAAAAAATGTTCAGTTGCCAAGTGCAACTTGACATCACCAAAACATTTAACTTCAAGTCTAGCTCCATTGCCAACAATATTGTGTTTCTCCAAATCACTTGATTTCCTTATATTTTTTACTTCCTGTAACATATTTGTAACGTGAATTATTGCACTACTATCCAACCACCAAGTGTTAGTTGGCACATCAATTAAATTTGATTAAAAAAAAAACTAGTATGGAAGGATTACCTCTATTTTCTCTCCTTTCTAAGATTGTCTTCAGTTTTCTACAATCATCCCTTTTATGCTCATATTTGCGACATAAGTTACATCTACCTTTGAAAAAATCATTCTTAGACCCACTAGACGAGGCTACAGTACTTTGTGAAAAAGACCTAGGACTCTTCCTTTTAAAAAACTTTTCAATAGGTGCAGTTTTTGAGAAAGTTTTGTTTTGAACATTACTCTCATTTTGTAAATTATTAGTCACCTTCAAAACAGCACTTGACTTTCCACTCTTTATATCATCTTCTTCCTTAGTAACAATCTTAATACAATCCTCTAGATTCCAATCTTCCTTTTGAGCATTGAAGCTACACTTCAAAGTATTGAATTGAGAAGGAAGTGATCTCATGATTTGATATACCATAACTTCTTCATCAAGGTTCATTTTAAGTGCCTTCAACTTATTGTAGTAAGATGTGAGCTTGTTGATATGATCCCTCACTCCACCTATACCATCATAAGTAGCAGAGAACAACATGTTCAAATAAGTTTGCTTCTCATGTTTATCAAACTTGGTATATTTTCCAGCAATAGCATCTAAGAACTCTCTAGCAGTGTTGAATTCTAGAAAACGTTCTAACAAAGTCTCTTCCATATGGTTACCAATCACAACATCTATTCGAATGCTCCCATTCATCGTAATGGGCTTTAATTTCAACAAAACTTAAGGCAATATGTTTAGTAGGTTCAGGAACTCTAAAGGCTAAATTGATACGCATAAGAGCGAGGTTCATCCTCAAAGATTTGTTCCACTGCTTATAGTTTGTCCCATTCAATATTGACATAGCAGATAATTGCTAAGAATCAATTATTGACATAGTAGATAATTGCTAAGAATCAATTATTGACATAGCAGATAATTTTCGAGAGAAAATTTAAGAATCGTAAGAATCTTAGTAATTTGTGACCGCATACCACAAAAATAAAAAAGGTACCCTCAAGATCACAAAAGTTATGCAACATGACATGTTAGTCTTATGAGAGACAAGCACATAAGCATTCGACTACTAATTGAAATCGCACATTTACATTTGAATTCCAGCATTGAATTCAAATTTTGGCTCAACAATTATTGACATAAAAATGTGGATTATAGAAGAGAATTTATGTAAAATCAATTCTTTTTCCCAAAATAATAATAATAATAATAATAATAATAATTGTTGAATATTTTTATTTTTATTACTCAGCTAAAAGCTTCCAACGAAAACGTATAAAATCAATAAAAGTTTGATGAAGATTTACTTAAAGAATAATCAATAAGCATGTAAACAACCAAAATCCTAGAGCAAAAGATCGATGTTCCATGGTTGAATATCAATCAAGAAAGTCCCACAACCGTGTAAAAGAAGTGCATGATTGAAGTCTTCAAGGAACTTGACACATTATACTTTGGCAAGTAGTGAACTAAATTGAGAAACGTTATCTTCTTAACAACTGCAAATAAATTGTATAGAAATTGATATAAAAACACTGGAAAAAAATCATTTGAAACCTGCGCACAAAAGAAACCAGACAGCAAATGAAAAATTTGTACAACACAAAAGAAAATAGACAAGAAGTAAAAAACCTGGCCGGAAAAGACAAAGGTCAGCGGTGTTGAAGGGAGGTGGCATTAAGCAGTTTGCGGACAGGAAGCAGGGCAAATGAGCTTTAGGTACTGATGTGTTAAAATGTGTACTCGCAAGTGTACGAATCACTCGTAGTAAAGTGATAAGCAACTTCCAAGGTCGGTCTCTCAAGGAATTGCAGTGGTTTTAAATAGCTAACTTTTTAATCTAAATCGAGTTCTAATGAAAATAAAAGACTAATTAAATAGAGTTCTAGTGAAACTAAAACTCTAAGTAACTAGAATTCTAAAGCAAGTAAAACTGTAAAAAGGTTGTTTGTTTTTGTGACGAGAACAATCATACGACAATCAAACGAAAACAAGATCGCAAGTAAACAATCAATTCAATTAAATCAAATATCAATGGAGAATGTATGGACGTTTAGCTTGGTTGACCATGCTTGCATCGAAAAGGTATGGTGAGATAATATGAACGTTCTATATAAACAAAACTACCGGTTTTCCTTTTATTTACGAGACTGCCTTTGGCGGGGGTAAATCTCTTTATTGATTAACTAATTAACTGCCTTTGGCGGGGGTAAATCAAATAGCAATCAAATTATGCGCAAGGAAAACATGCCAATCAAATTAATGCTATGACTAAGTCACTAAATTGAAGCTTTGATTAAGTGTTTCGGAATAAAGTTAAGGTGACGTTCCTATAACTAAATTCTCAGATTTTTCAACCTAACTACGAACATCAAATGGGCCCATGATAATTCATAATCAAATATCTAAACATGCTCTTAATCAAAAAGTAATTCGTTTATTCCAAATAAAATACACCATACACAATTCTAGCAAACATGGCAACACAAACTAAACATCCATAATTAAACTAGCCGCTCATGTTCATATTAATATTCATAGACAAATAAAATATGATCATACACTTTAACAAAAAGAGAAGAAGAATTAATTCTATAACAACAAGAAAATCCTAGATCTAAATACCGCTTATGGATTGGATAGCGTTCTTCTCCGTAAGCTTTATCTTCGATCGTCGTTGGCTTCCTTGAATCCTTAGAATAGTTTCTCTCGCTTCGTTAGAGTGTGGCAACGCTCTCAAAACTGATTGAATGGAGTGCTTGGTCGCAAAATTGTGAAATCTAAGAGTTGTGTACGAATTGGTCGAGTTCTGTTGTAAGGGGGACTCTAAGGGGGTATTTATAGATGTAAGGGTTTACACGAATCCTGATTGACATAGGAATAGGCGCGCCGCGGCATGCATTTTCCCCACCGCGGCGCAATACAAATTCTGGAAATTATGTAAAAACCCGAGAGCTCCCCGCCGCGGAATATGATAGCATGTAACCCAAGAGCCTCTCGCCGCGGAATATGATATCCTCGCCGCGGCGCGCCTTGCATGTAACAGTGTACATGGAATGTACATGACTTTACATGCATTGTTGAGACCCTCGCCGCGGCGCATGATTTCTTCGCCGCGGCGCGCATTGCTTTCCTTCTCTTCATGCTTACCCCCTTACATGTGTAATGGTACAATATGTAAGGCTTACATATTTGTCTTGTTTAGCCCGTAACTCGTGATCCGAGCGCCGTAGGTGTCCCGTCTTTGCGTGTTTTCATCATTTGACTCATTTGACGCTAAAAACACCTGAAATGCACTAAAATATACCTGTGACTCCAAATGGATAGATTTATGAAATTAATTGAATAAACAATAATAATAAATCTATATATCAAACAATTAAGCACAATTAATCACGAAATATTAATGCTTTTCGAGCACTCATCACAACCCCCAACCAGCTTCTTGCTAGTCTCTAGCAAGTGAAGCGACCTTAAAAAAAATAAAATAAATAAAAACAAACAAATAAACTAACCTAACCTAAATCACTTCCGTAGATTGTCACGGTTGCATTTAGCATATGCAACAAGCCTTTAAACCCCTAGGTGGCCCTAGTGGACGAGTTATAGTCTCGTGAGGGTTTCCAGTGATGATACCCACAAACATCGTACGACTCTCAAAACTAATAAAGACTCTAACAATACTTGAATCAATCCATGCATGCGTCTCAAAATTTTTTAACAACGAATGATACATGAAATAGTTAAACATCACCTAAGCTCAAAAACAGTCCAAACATCAAACTCATCATGGTAATAGAATTTTGAACAACCAATCAAACCACAAACCCGTTAGTTATACTATCTGACCGTGTCATGCATGATGTTCATAGATTACATTTCAATATCTCATAAATGTGCACGTAAAATATGAATGTGAATTTTAGGACTTACAAACTCCATATGCTCGTTTTTCAAACTCATCTCCACTAATATAGAAACTAAACTACCTAGAATCAAAAGGACTTCATTAAGCTTATAAAGTTGTGGCTAGGTGTGTGATTATGAAATTACGAAAATGATGTTTTCATATGATAAGAGTACTTTTTATTTCACAAACTTATTTTCAACTTTTTCCACCAAGTGTTCTTTTTCATCCTCCTATAAATTTCATATGTCCCTTGGATCTTTTTGCTTGATTCTCTTTCTTTATTTTTCTTACTTATTATTTCAATCATCATCATCATCAATTTTTTTTTTTTTATCAATGATGAAGCAAGATAAATACAACATAATTGCTCATGAAAATCAAATATTATATTGAGTACTCTTATCACTAAGGGTAGTACAATGTATGTCAATGTTTAGTTCAAGGGTATACTATGGATAACAATAATACGGGGAGGCTTGAAAAGTCCAAACGGTCCAAGGATGGCCTAAATCACTTTCTAGGTGGCATTTGTTTCTATTATTTCGCTTCAATTTGTTTTCAAATGAGTTCTAGAGATTGTTGAGACTTAAAACATATCATGAACATGCATACATTCCACAAATCAAAATAGTTATACTAACCATGCAAACTACCACATGTACCACAAAACCTCAAATTAGATGAATCTAACATTTATGTGCTTCGTTGCTTAGGTAAAAGTCCAACATCTCTCACATGTCATCGTCATTACAATCATGTTAATATCATAGATTTCTGGATTGACTCAAGTAAACACGACACTAACCTAAAACACTTCAAGTGACAAAAGTTAAAAATTTAAAATTGGTCATATTTCATGCTCATGGAATATCCTTCCCACCCCCAACCTAATTTCTGCATTGTCCTCAATGTTGAAAAAGAAGAACAAAAGAAATAAGAAAAAAGTGTGAGAAGTTACCTCCCTTTCGTATGAGATTTTGTCATTACTCGTTATGCTCCGGTTCACTGTTCCTCGCTTTTCTTATGAAGAATTTATGTGTATGAACATATATTGAACCTCAAAGTGTATGCAACACAATTCAAACTCAAACCCAATTTTAGATTATAACTAAGTTAGATGAAAACAGAAAAAACATTAAACTAAGTTAAACAATCCAAAAAAAAAATAATAATAATAAAAATACGATAAAGAAATAAAAGAAATAAAAACAATGAAAGAGATACGATACCGAATGGGTGCCTCCCATTAAGGGCTTAGTTTAACGTCTTAGCAAGACGTGACTGATCTCGTGTCAAGGCGGGTTAAATGTGTAATTGTACTGTTTATCTCCTCCCTTATCTTTCTCAAAATGAGCTTTCGTCCTCCAAGTCGAGTTTGTGTAGTTAGAATGCTTAATGCATTCTTTGTAGGCATCATCCCGACTTAAATTTATCAGTTTGTCCTTCCCTCTCCATTCAATGTTTTGAGCCTCAATTCTGTTACTTATGCTATCCTGCAATTGAATGTTAGAAAGAATAGGGGAGGGTTGAAAAATGTCAAACTGTACAGTCTCTCCAAAAACTGTCATTGATAACTTCCTATTATGGACCTCAATAGTTGTCTTGGTCGTGACCATGAATGGTCTACCAAGAATAATTGTATGTTCCTTGTCCTTAAGAAAATTTTTGTCCATCTCAAGCACCACAAAGTCCACTGGTACAATAAACTTGTCCACCTGTACTAACAAATTTTCCACTATTCCTTTTGGGTATTGAATAGAACCGTTTGCAAGTTGAAGGGTCATCCTTGTTTCTTTAAACTTTCCTAATCCTAGTTGCAAGTACACTGAATATGGCATTAGGTTTATACCTGCTCCTAAGTCTAGCATAGCCTCGAATACCCTTTTGTCTCCCATAGTGATGTTAATGTTGAAACTACCTGGATCTTTCATTTTGAGAGGTAAGTGTTGTTGGATCATTGAACTAGCAATTTCTGACATTTCATTCTCTTTGCTTCTACTCTTTTTGATGATAAAGTTCCTGAAAATTGGATCATAAGTTGGACTATTCTTAATAACATCTAAAAGAGGCAAATTACAGTTAATCTTAGAAAATAAAGCAAGAGTGTTAGAGTATTGTGCATCCTGATTTTTCTCCTTAAACTGGTGCATAGGTGGTATTGGTGGTCGGTATGGGTCCATTGACTTGTGCAATCGAAAAATGTTGGATGTTTCTCCAATTTCTTTCTTGGGAAGTTCATTAGGAGTGGTATTAGACTCATCATCTCCCTTGAGAGTTGAATTCTCACCTTCCAAGTTACCTGTACTAGACAACAAAACATTAGAATTATCAGGTAAATTTTTAGGTACCTCCTCATCACTTTGAAGGACTGAGACAGCTTTGGCTTGTTCAGGTTGACTAGGCAGCTTTCCTGTTTCTTGTTTGTACATTTGTTCCGCTAGCTGCCCAACCTGTATTTCCACTCTCTTCACTGAAGCTTCTATAGAGTCCATCCTTCCATTACAAGATTGTATGAAATTATTTAGGGTTTCCTCTATGGTTGGTTTATTTTGTAGAAATTGTCGGTTTATGTTTTGGCCTTGTGTTTGGTTTTGGACAAATGGTTGGCTATTGTTTTGTTTCCATCCAAAATTAGGGTGATTCCTCCATCCAGGGTTATAGGTGTTTGAATAAGGGTCGTTCCTAGGTCTAGGTTGGTACCCTTGCATTAAATTCGCCTCTTCAGTAGTACCTGTGTAAGGATCACCTGCAAAAGAACAAACATTAGCACCGTGTCCATATGAACCACAAACTCCACATACCTCGTGTTTTGGCATTTGATTAACATTGGAGGTTGTGAGAAGTTGCACTTGTTTCGTCAATTCAGCAAGTTGCATGGCCATGTCATTGTTGGATCCCAATTCGTGGACTCCAGCTCGTCTTCCTCTAGCACTCTTTTGTTGGGAATTGGCTCCCAACATCTCGAATAGTTCGTAGGTTTCATCCGCTGTTTTCTCACCCATTGCTCCTCCTGCAGCGTTGTCAACTGTGAATTGACATTGTAGTGTCAATCCGTCGTAGAAAAACTGATTCTGTAGCTGCAACGGGAAGTGGTGATGTGGACATTGTATCAACAGCAATTTGAATCTGTCCCAAGCCTCGTGGAAGGGTTCTCCGTCCATCTGCGAAAAAGTAGCAATTTTTGTTCTTAGGTCAGATGTCTTTTGATGGGAATAGAACTTACCCATGAATTTATTGTAAACATCGTCCCAAGTGACCAAAGAACCGGGTGCCAATGTCATTAGCCAAGACTTAGCTCTATCCTTGAGAGTGTATGGAAAACACCTCATGCGTAGTTGATCTTCACTAAGTCCCTGCAATGGAAAAGTTTGCACAGTAGCATATAGTTCACGCATAAAATTTAAAGGATCTTCATTAGGGATACCGTAAAAGGAGGGAAGCATGGAATAATGAATATTTTTCAATTCATAATTCCTAGCCGCCTCTGTAAGTCGAATACACGATGTGGTGGTCCCAATGATAGGTCTTGCAAACTCTTTGTTCATCATCTGCCTAGCTACGTTATCACCCATTGTTGCTTGCAATTGTTGTTGGACTTCTTCCTCTTGAAATTGAATATCCAGTTTCTTTGATCGGTGTTTGACTCTATTTATGTTGTCAATGAAAGGAGAGAGTTCCTTGTTAAGTGATCTCCTACCCTGCATGCACAAATAAAAAGCAAACAAAGATCAAGGCAGCAGTGAAATTTGAAAATTAAGCACTATTTTTTGATTTTTTTTGATTTTTTGATTTCTGATTTTTTTTTTCGAATAAAATAAATAAATAAAATAAAGAAATAAATAAAATAAACAAACAAATAAAAATAAATCAGAAACTCGAAAAAGTTAAAAAGAAAATTATTTAAAACGCCAATTCCCCGGCAACGGCGCCAAAAACTTGATGTGTTAAAATGTGTACTCGCAAGTGTACGAATCACTCGTAGTAAAGTGATAAGCAACTTTCAAGGTCGGTCTCTCAAGGAATTGCAGTGGTTTTAAATAGCTAACTTTTTAATCTAAATCGAGTTCTAATGAAAATAAAAGACTAATTAAATAGAGTTCTAGTGAAACTAAAACTCTAAGTAACTAGAATTCTAAAGCAAATAAAACTGTAAAAAGGTTGTTTGTTTTTGTGACGAGAACAATCATACGACAATCAAACGAAAACAAGATCGCAAGTAAACAATCAATTCAATTAAATCAAATATCAATGGAGAATGTATGGACGTTTAGCTTGGTTGACCATGCTTGCATCGAAAAGGTATGGTGAGATAATATGAACGTTCTATATAAACAAAACTACCGGCTTTCCTTTTATTTACGAGACTGCCTTTGGCGGGGGTAAATCTCTTTATTGATTAACTAATTAACTGCCTTTGGCGGGGGTAAATCAAATAGCAATCAAATTATGCGCAAGGAAAACATGCCAATTAAATTAATGCTATGACTAAGTCACTAAATTGAAGCTTTGATTAATTGTTTCGGAATAAAGTTAAGGTGACGTTCCTATAACTAAATTCTCAGATTTTTCAACCTAACTACGAACATCAAATGGGCCCATGATAATTCATAATCAAATATCTAAACATGCTCTTAATCAAAAAGTAATTCGTTTATTCCAAATAAAATACACCATACACAATTCTAGCAAACATGGCAACACAAACTAAACATCCATAATTAAACTAGCCGCTCATGTTCATATTAATATTCATAGACAAATAAAATATGATCATACACTTTAACAAAAAGAGAAGAAGAATTAATTCTATAACAACAAGAAAATCCTAGATCTAAATACCGCTTATGGATTGGATAGCGTTCTTCTCCGTAAGCTTTATCTTCGATCGTCGTTGGCTTCCTTGAATCCTTAGAATAGTTTCTCTCGCTTCGTTAGAGTGTGGCAACGCTCTCAAAACTGATTGAATGGAGTGCTTGGTCGCAAAATTGTGAAATCTAAGAGTTGTGTACGAATTGGTCGAGTTCTGTTGTAAGGGGGACTCTAAGGGGGTATTTATAGATGTAAGGGTTTACACGAATCCTGATTGACATAGGAATAGGCGCGCCGCGGCATGCATTTTCCCCACCGCGGCACAATACAAATTCTGAAAATTATGTAAAAACCCGAGAGCTCCCCGCCGCGGAATATGATAGCATGTAACCCGAGAGCCTCTCGCCGCAGAATATGATATCCTCGCCGCGGCGCGCCTTGCATGTAACAGTGTACATGGAATGTACATGACTTTACATGCATTGTTGAGACCCTCGCCGCGGCGCATGATTTCTTCGCCGCGGCGCGCATTGCTTTCCTTCTCTTCATTCTTACCCCCTTACATGTGTAATGGTACAATATGTAAGGCTTACATATTTGTCTTGTTTAGCCCGTAACTCGTGATCCGAGCGCTGTAGGTGTCCCGTCTTTGCGTGTTTTCATCATTTGACTCATTTGACGCTAAAAACACCTAAAATGCACTAAAATATACCCGTGACTCCGAATGGATAGATTTATGAAATTAATTGAATAAACAATAATAATAAATCTATATATCAAACAATTAAGCACAATTAATCACGAAATATTAGTATTTTTCGGGCACTCATCAGGTACGGCTATTGACAGTATCCAAAAACAGTTATAGGTATTTTGATCGTACCTATATATTATGTTTTAAGTACAATTATTACTATATATTATGTTTTAGGTACAATTATCAACTGTACCTAAAAATTTATGTAATTTTCAAAAGAAATTCTGCATTTCATTTTACTTTTAGGTTTCGTCAATGATCATACCTAAAACTAATTCTCTTAAAATAATGCAATTGTACCTAAATACCTAAAAACTATTTAGGTACATATACTTTTCATTTTTTTAAGTTCCAACCGTATCTAAATGGGTTTATTATTGTAGTGTAAACAATTTTTTTAGTAATTATGTTTCATTAGTTTTGGAATTTAATTTTTAATTTTAATTTTTTTGGAAAAAAATATGAGTTGTTTGATAAGCAATTTCTATTTTAGTCTGAAAAGTAGATATTGAATATTATATATTGCTTGTTTAATAACAAATTTATAATTTATTATTTTTTATTTTCAACTTTCTAAGCTCTAAATTTTAATTTCCAACTTGCTTTTGATAAATTTTCATTAAATTATGATTTTTTAGACATTTTAAGTAAAGTTGAATATGCTTGAGAATGATTGAATTGTTAATTTTTAGTGTCAAAAAATTTAAAAAAAAATATAAATTCAATTCTACAATTGAATTTTTTTTTTAATTTCAAAATTTGGAGAAATTTTAAAATTAAATTCCAAAACTTAGAAAATAAAAATTAGAACTGAGTTATAAAAAAATACCTATCTTTAGAATTATCTAAAATTTAAAATGGTTATCAAATAAGCCTATTTAGATGGTTTGCAATTTTGTAGAGTATATATATATATTTGAGCCTATTTAGATGGTTTGCAATTTTGTAGAGTATATATATATATATATATATATGCCCTATTTAGATGGTTTTCAATTTTGTAGAGTTCATATATATGCATAGTGGACAATAAAAATTTCAAAAGGTTAACTTAAAAATATTACATTATTAGAAAATAAAATTTGAAAATGAGTTATTATATGCATCTAATTTAAAAAAAATATTAAATTAAAAAATACCGTTGAACTACATTTGTTTCAAGATAGATGTGTGTGACAAAAGGCTCGTGTTATCAAACAAACTATTAGTTGGATGGTTAGCAATTTTGTAGAGTACATATATATGCATTGTGGATGGTAACAATTTTAAAAAGTTAAACTTAAGGATTATAAGACTCATGGTACGTAAAAGGATAATAAGACTCACGGTACATAAAAAATTATATTTGTAACATTTGTAAGTAATGTGACACACTTCAATTTTATACTCTAACATCCTCTTAAATGTGGATTTTAGACCCGATACTATGTATTTTCAACATATGTGTTATTTTCTATAGAGAATTTGACTTAAATAGCTTGTTTATAGACAATATTACAACTTTTTCAAACTAGTAATTCAAGCCCAAAAACTTAGGATTTCATTTACATAATAAAAAAATATTTTACCAAAATACCTCTTACTCTTAATCTCTTCTATTCACCCCTAAACTATCCCTTATCCACCACATCTATGAGAGGCAACACTGGCGACCTCATCGGAGCTCCTGCAATCCACATATGACCTCACTGAAACTCCAATGACCATTGATAGAATTTGATATAACATGCTACATAGTTACTGAAACTCCATCGATCATGTTGGAAATGAATGTAACATATTACATATAAAGATAGAGTTGACATAACATATTTCATATAAAGATAAAGATGAATGTAATATGTTACATGTAAAAATAGATGTGAATGTATATGTTACATACAAAGATAAAGATGAATGTAATATATTACATAAAAAAATAAAGATAAATATAATATTTTTATTAATAAAAATAGAGATAAATGTAGCATTTTAAATACAAGGTAGAAATTTATTCAACTCTTTACATACAAATATACGAACCAATATAATGTTACATACTAAAATAACCTTGTAACATAAAAGTTTGTGTTGACTGAAACGTTATACTAATTGAATTTTTGAGAAACAAAAGCATAGAAGTTTGGCAAAGAAATTCAATTACCCCTAACAACTTCAACAAGCAATAGTACGACCCTTAAATTGAATCGAAGATGGTGTAGTGGCAAAGGAGTGTCTCTTAATTCCTACATAAGTCCTAATAATAGTGGGGACCAAGAGTACACATGGATTATAGACACATTCGGAAGCTTCCAAACTTGCCAAACAAGTATCTTCTACTACACTCTTATGTTGGGCCTGACTTTTCTTGTTTTGGAAGATTCCTTTTAACTTTTTCAACAAGTTTTTAATTTCCTTCCTTAAAAAGTCATTGGATAACTTGGAAAGAAGACAACTTGATTAACAAGTAATTTATTGTCTTCTCTAAGAAGCTAACTTGGCTAGCAAGTAATTTATTTTTATATATACTTACATCATTAGTAGAAGGGGGCATAGAATAATTAAGAGTGATTTTGTATCTTGAGAGCTCTTTAAGAGTTTTCTCTTTTGAACCCTGTATCTCTTAGGTGAGAGCCTTAGAGTGGTGAGTTTGAGTAGCCCTGTATCTCATATTGTAACCTTTGGGTGGTGATAATTTGTATCCCGTGGGTGTTCAATTAGAGTGGTAAGCTTTTATCCATAGCCATGTATCTCTTTTGTATTTCTTTTGGGTGGTGATAATCTGTATTCCTTTGGAGATTCAATAGAGTGATGAGCTTCTATCTATCATTTTAATTTCTATTAATTTATTTCCAACTTTGGTCGGCATCAATTTTGGTATTAGAGGTTAAGGTTAGTTGTATCCATGGTAGGTTGTCCTCAACGTGGTCCAAATGTAGAAGAACTCCTTGCCCGCGAAAGAGATTTACGAGATGTGATAATTGAAGAATTAAGAACACAAGTTCAACAACTGCAAGAACGCTTAGAACACTTTGAGCCATTAAGAGGTGGTGCTCCTCATCAACCAAGATCCAAAGGTGAAGCTTCAAGCAATGAAAGAGAAGGATTTAATCCTTTTCATGGTGGGCCAACACAAGACTCAATTGTTGACTCCTCCTCGATCTCAAAGGAATCGTGGTTTTCAAGGAAATTTTCATATTAAAGTTAATATTCCAAAATTTGAAGGAAAAATACAGCCCGATGAATTCATTGATTGGCTTCATTCGGTGGAACAAGTCTTTGATTGTAAAGACATGCTAGAGTATCAAAAGGTAAAACTTGTTGCTTTGAAGTTGAGAAAATATGCATCACTTTGGAGGAAAAATCTCAAAAGGCAAAGAGCTCATGATAGGAAGAGTAAGATAGTCACATGGGAGAAAAAGAAAAGAGAGCTTAAGAGAAAATATTTGCCAGAAAACTATAGGTAAGAAATTTTTCTTAAGTTCCACAATCTCAAACAAAAAGAGTTCTCTATTAAAGAGTACACTGTAGAGTTAGAGTATCTTATGTTAAAATGTGATTATGTTGAGCCAGAAAAGCAATCTACGGCTCGCTATTTGGGAGGTCTAAAGCTAGAAATTGGAAATGTTGTGCAACTCCAACCTTATTGTACGTTTAATTATATGTGCAAGCTTTCATTTAAGGTGGAAAAACAACAAAAGGAGGCTTGTGGCAGTAGTTCAAGATTATATTCAAAAAATGTATCTTTTGGTGGTGGAAATGTCCCTACTTCAAAGTCCAACTCACCAATAAAATCTTCTTCAAAGAACTTTCAAAAAGGTGAAAGTGGGGTTGATCCCAAGCAACCACTAAATTCTTCTAATACTACTACTCGTCGTCGTTTCAAGTGTCAAGGTAATGGACATATTTCTTCTGAATGTCCTAATTGGCGGATTTTCACTCTTGTTGAGGAATATTGTGATCAAGAGGTTAAGGAAAATTATCAAGAAGATTTGGAAGATGAAGATGAAGTCACTTATGAAGATTAAGGAGAATCTCTCATTCTTTAAAAGGTTTTAAGTGCCATCAATGAAGAAGAACAAAAGGAAGATTGGCTTTGCAAAAAATATTCCACACAAGGTGCACTTCTCATGGCAAGGTGTGTAACATTATCATTGATAGTGATAGCTTTGAGAATGTTGTATCTAATAACATGGTGGAGAAATTGGGTCTTAAAACCGAGAAATATCCCAATCCTTACAAGCTATCTTGGCTCCAAAAAGGGAACGAAATCAAGGTAAATCAACATTGCCTAGTTCAATTTTCTTTTGGGAAAAATTATATAGATGAAATTTGGTGTGATGTTGTTCCCATGGATGCTTGTCATTTGCTTTTGGGAAAACCTTGGCAATTTGATAGAAAGGTATTTCATGATGGCTACAAGAACACATATTCTTTTGTCAAAGATGGTGTTAAAATTATTTTGGGTCCTTGTAGAATGGTGAATGCTCTCAAACCTTCTAATGTAAAGGTAAATAATTTTCTTACTCTCTCGAAGTGTAAGAAAGAAATATCGAATGTAGAAGAAGTATTTGCTCTTGTGGTACTAAAGGAATATGAAGAAACTTATGAACCACCACTAGTCATGAAAAGGCTACTTAAAGAATTTAGTGATGTGGTTTCGGTTGAGATTTCTGCTGGCATTCCTCCTATGAGAGATATTCAACATTGCATTGATCATATTCCAGGAGTTGTATTACCCAATAAATTGACATACAGAATGAGTCCTAAGGAACATGAAGAGCTTCAAAGAAAAGTCTATGAGCTTTAAGGTAAAGGTTTGATCAAAGAAAGCAAGAGTCCTTGTGCTATCCCGACTCTTCTTGTACCAAAGAAAGATGATTCTTTTTGAATGTGTGTTGATAGCTATCAATAAGATCACCATAGATTATCGCTTTCCTATTCCTCGTCTTAATGATCTTCTTGACCAACTCTATGGTGCATGTATTTTTTCAAAGATAGATCTCAGGAATGGATATCATCAAATAAGGATGAGACCAGACGATGAGTGGAAGACTTCTTTTAAGACAAGAGATGGCCTATTTGAATGGAAGGTGATGCCTTTTGGATTCTCTAATTCTCCTAGTACTTTATGCGCTTAATGAACCATGTTTTAAAACCTTTCATTTGAAAGTTTGTGGTTGTCTACTTCAATGATATTCTCGTCTACAGCAAAGAAGAAAAACAACACTTGGATCATCTTTTTCAAGTTTTCAACACTCTAAGAGAGCAAAAACTTTATGCTAATTTGAAGAAGTGTCAATTTTTCTCAGATAGTATTGTCTTTTTTGGCTATGTTGTCACGAAAGATAGAATCAAAATGGATCCAAGCAAGATAGAGTCAATTTTGAGTTGGCCAATGCCCAAGAATCTTCATGATGTGCGTAGCTTTCATGGGCTAGCCTTATTCTACTGATGATTCATCAAGTGTTTTAGCTCTATTATGGCTCCCATTACTGGGTGCTTAAAAGGAGGCAAATAAAGTGGACTAGTGAAGCACAAAAGAATTTTGACATCATCAAGTCCAAGGTAACCAAAGTTCTCATTCTCACTCTTCCAAATTTTAATAAAGTTTTTGAAATAGAATATGATGCTTCCAATGTGAGGATTGGTGTGGTTCTTAGCCAAGAAGGTAAGCCAATTGCTTTCTTTGGTGAAAAACTAAATGAGTCCTGGAAAGAAGTACTCTACTTTTGACAAGGAGTTGTATGCCCTTTGTCGAGCACTTAACCATTGGAGTCAATATCTCCTTTCTAAGCCATTTGTTCTTTATTCGGACCATGAAGCTTTGAAATTCATAAATAGTCAACAAAAACTCAATAGGCGTCATGCTCATTGGGTTGAATTTCTTCAATCCTTCAACTTCACAATCAAACACAAATTGGGAGTTCAAAATGTGGTGGCTGATGAATTAAGTCAAAAATATTCTTTGTTGTCCACCCTAAAAGTAAAGGTTGTAGGAATTGAAATGTTAAAAGAACTCTATAAAGAGATGCCTCTTTTGGAAAAATAATGAAAGACTGCACGAAAGGCCCCTTTCAACAATTATTGGTATAAGATGGATATCTTTTTAAGAGAAATCATTGTGTATTCCTCAATGTTCTCTTCAAGAATCTATTATCTAATAGTCTCATGGTGGGAGTCTTGGAGGTCATTTTGGGAGAGAAAAAACACTTGCTTTAGTGTAAGAAAAATTTTATTGGCCAAAGATGAAGAAGGATGTTCAGAAATATGTGAAGAGATGTAGAGTTTGTCACCTTGCTGAGAGTCATGGCCAAAACACTGGTTTGTACACTCCACTTCCTGTTCCAACATCACCTTGGGAAGATATTAGCATGAACTTTGTGGTGGGATTGCCAAGAGCTCAAAGGAACAAAGACTCTATAATGGTGGTTGTTGATCATTTTTCTAAAATGACGCACTTTATTCCATGTAACAAGACTTTTGATGCATCTTGGTTGAATTATACTTTCAAGAGATTGTAAAACTTCATGGCATTTCAAAAACCATTGTTTCAGATCATGATACAAAGTTTATGAGTCATTTTTGGCGGACTCTTTGGAGAAAGCTTGGAACTCAACTTAACTTTAGTTCTTCTCATCATCCACAAATTGATGGACAAATTGAAGTTTGGGTAATCTTTTGAGAAGTTATGCTGGAAAAAATATTCGTCAATGTGATCTCATTTTAGCTCAAATTGAGTTTGCTTATAATCGAACTAGAAGTCAAACTACTGGTAATAGTCCATTTGAGGCTGTTTATGGCCAAAATCCTATTAGTGCTTTGGACTTGATACCATTTCCTACAACTCATCATTTTAGTGGAGATGCTAGAGAAAGAGTTATGGCTATCAAGAAGATGCATGCAGAGATTCGGAACAAAATTATCCGTCAAAATGAGAAGAATCAAAATAATGTCAACAAACATTACAAGCATGTTGAGTTCGAAGAAGGAGATTTGGTTTGGATACACCTTCGAAGTGAAAGATTTCCCCCTAGTAAATTTGCTAAACTTAAGCCAAGAGCTAATGGTCCACTCAAGGTTATCAAGAGAATTGGTGAAAATGCTTATACGATTGATCTTCCTAGCACCTATGGAGTTTTTAATGTCTTCAATATTTCTGACCTATCACCTTATTTTTGTAAAGATGAAGACATAGACTTGAGGGTGAGTTCTTTTCAACCTGAGGAGAATGACACATAAGTGTCTCTTAATTCATACATAAGTTATAATAATAGTGGGGACCAAGAGTACACATGGATTATAGATATATCTGGAAGCTTCTAAACTTGCCAAACAAGTATCTTCTATTACACTCTTATGGTGGGCCTGACTTTTCTTGTTTTGGAAGATTCCTTTTAACTTTTTCGACAAGTTTTTAATTTCCTTCCTTAAAAAGTCATTGGATAACTTGGAAAGGAGACAACTTAATTAACAAGTAATTTATTGTATTCTCTAAGAAGCCAACTTAGCTAGCAAGTAATTTGTTTCTATAAATACTTACATCATTAGTAGAAGGGGGTATAGAATAATTAAGAGTGATTTTGTATCTTGAGAGCTCTTTAACAGTTTTCTCTTTGAACCCTGCCTTAGAGTGGTGAGCTTTTATCTATAACCTTGTATCTCTTTTATATTTCTTTTGGGCGGTGATAATCTATATCTCTTTGGAGATTCAATAGAGTGGTGAGCTTCTATCTATCATTTTAATTTCTATTAATTTATTTCCAACTTTGGCTGGCATCATGTAGGGGAAATACCAACAGAGCCATGGTGTCTCGATGTACAATTTTTGTAGTCACTTCAAGTAATTAAAAGTCTTTGTTCGGATCATAGTTCGAAACTAGTGAGTCTCTAATTTGAAATTATTAAGCTTCAGCTCATTTTGTTGGGGATTAGAATTGGTATTTTTGAGGAATTTTTTTTTTTTTTTGCCTCTTACGCTTCTACTAAAATGAAGAAAAGAATATGACTATTATTGCAAGTGCTAATAACTTTGTAAAAAGGCATCATTGAAGGAGAGAAAATGAAGAGCAATAGAAATCTACAAAAAAAAAAAAAAAAAAGCTTTGCAGAGAAGTCAAGCAAAAGTAACTTCATTCACTATTTAGAATAATCTTTATAATACAACTTAAATTGTTAAGAAGGGAATGATAATACGCTACACTTAATGAGAACCATACATGTGTGTTGTGTTAATCAATACCCTTGTAGTACAACCTACATAGCTTGAAAGGCAAAGCTAATACACTTGACTTGATGAGAACCACACATGTGCATTGTCATTATCAATACCTTTGTGTGTAATAAAATCTTGTTTGAATACATCAAGCCCAAAGGTGTTATTAGAAGAATGTGATACACTGAAGAGATCACTTATGAGGGATAAAATCGTAAATATTTTCTCCAAAAATATTGTCGTAAAGAGAAAAAGGAAAAAAAAAATGTATTTGGGTTGAAAAACATATTATACCAAGGCAATAATCTCCTTTCTATAGGGGTTTTTTTTTTGTCCCTTTTTTATTTTGGCCCAATCATCAATTGAACTTATGATACCATGTTACATTTTGTTGAGCCATAAGCACCATGGGCTGCCCTTTTGGCCAATCTCAATAGGGGTCAATGCCATGTAAATTTTATAGAGTATTGATTCATATTACTGATATACTATATAAAATTATATTATATCAAAGTTTCAAGCAATCAATAGGCTAAAAATCTTGGGCATCATCTCGCAAAAAATATGAATGAACTTGGAAAAAGGAAAAAAGAAAAAAAAAAAAAAAACAAGTGATCAAAATAGAATATAATATAAGAAAATAGGTTAAAAATACAAAGTGAGGGACTTTGCAAGAGACAAAGACTCACACTTTAAGGAGAATATTAGAGGTATTATCCCATATTACTTAAGCATGATATTAATGTAAGGTTTAAAAGTAAACATGAATATCACTATACTTACAGGTTAGTATTTTAGAAGTTGATGACTCATGTTTCTTATACACTATATAAAATTTACATGCTAATGGGAATATTCGAAGTGTAAGGGTCTAAAGAGGGGAACAAGCAAAAAGAAGTCCCCTACCTTGGGGGCTCCTTACCTTTATAAGAAGAAACAAGTGCCATGATTTAAAAACATCAAAGAGATTAGGGTTTGGTGCAATGTGCATGAATGGAAGGAAAAACTATTGTAAAGAGATGATAAGGAGGTTCATATAAAGGCAATCATGTAGTTAATACATTGCTACACGATGTCACTCTTTAGATTTCTCAAAAAGTTGTGTAGGGAACTAACTTCTTTAATAGCTCGATTTTGGTGGGAAAATTGTGTAGATGGTAAGCAGTTACATTGACTCTCATAGTATATTTTTCTTATATTTTCCCAATAAAATTCAAGTTTACATTTATTATACTTACTCACATCCACACAAGTTGGAGGGATTTTAGGTTTAATTGTATAGCATAACTCTTATTCATACATAAAGTTTCATTTTTAAACCTCATTTAAGAAAATAAACATATGTTTATTTTTCTTATAACATAAATGGATATATATTTTTTAGTATTAGAAGAAAATAAAAATATAATTATTTTTTTAAATGAAACCAAGTTGATAACTGGTCATATATGTACCAAAAGGAGATTTTTATTGCTGGGAGAAATAGAAATACTCCTTCAAATATCCTCGTTAACTAGTAGCCCAGATGATTCATGCTTAGTATTTTGCTAATATATTGATTTTCTTCTTATGGTTGAATCCACTATATTTTTTTAATATGGAAAAGTATATATTTTTAAATAGAGCATTGATCTAAACTTGTCATAACTTGATTTTATTATAATAAATCAACAATAATTAATTGTTTTATGAAAAAATGCTAATTAATTACCTTGCATGTAAAATAGAAGTTACTAAATCAAATCTATTTGGGCCTTATAGACGACAAACATTCAAAAATAATTCTTGAGGCCCTTTACAACAATTTTCAACATTGTCTTCAAACCTTTCAACATCTGCTATAAAAAAATATATTGAGTATTATTCATAATATCATATATGGAGAGAGAGATAAAGACCTAAAAATTTATATTTAAATGTTTAGAAACTAGATAATAACAAGCTATCCTTTGGTTAAAGAAAAAAATCTTTGGGTATGTAAGGGATATTAACTTGATATAATATAATTACTTCATAAAACAAGTGGACTCGAATCTTATTCCTTCTACATACCCAAGTTAACTATATGTTGTTGAGCTAAAAGCTCGTTGGCTAAGTGCTATGAAGTTAAACACCTAACACATGTATATATTACGATCATTTGTACATATATGCTCGTGGGCTATATGTATGTTAACTTGTACATATGTACATGTGCACTATGTACATTATGTATAGCATGGATATATAATACATGAACAACTAATAAGTTATTTTAGAATCAATTTAATTATGTAAAATATATACATGCTATTTGAGGCCTAGTCTCAACAAAAATAATACAAAAATTGATAAAATATATATATCTTACAAACACAAAAATCCTCTAAAATGAACTATACAACGTTTTGAAAATCACTTCAATCTAATTTTGGTTAAAATACTCGTATTGAGTACCATTTCATTTAAATGAAGACTATTCATTTAAAAATTAAATAAATTCCTCATTACATAAAGATAACTTCATTTTTCTTTAATTATAAGGATAAAGACCACATTGTCATCTAATGGTAAGGGAAAAGTGAATGCCAATTAATGATTTGTCAACCTAGCCAATCAATCATTATAGTAACAAAAAGTCTTTTTACCACAAGTTGTTGCCAAACAACAACCCATGTGTCATGTTATAAATGGATGTTTCAAGTGGGTCCATTTCAATTGGGTCTACTTGAAACGTCCAATCATAACATGACACATGAATTGTTGTTTGGCAATAACTTGTGGTAAAAAGAATTGCTCTTATACATGTAACCGAACATCGGGGAGAATGAAGTGAGAAAATGGATCTCATTTACCACTTTTAGTAATCTTAAGAAAATAGCTAGTTAGATATTGCTCAACAACATGATACTCATTTGAATATATATAAGATTTAGAATTTGAGTTTTAGTTGCAAATGTGTGAGGTTGAGTTACATTGTATAAAAAAAACTAATTTTAAGAAAATAAAAGTTATTCTAGCTAAATTGAAGTATTTTTTTGAAAAATGAAGATTTATGCAATTATTATAGCATATTTTGCTATAATTTGTGGGGGAAAGTTTGTTGAAGTTATTAGACTAATTTGGTTCCATTTAAAATTTTAATTTTTAAAGTTTAGGGTTTTCATATTTTCATAATATAAGCTATCGTTTCTAACTTAGGGTATAAATTTTGTTACCAATGAGATTTTGGGTATAAGTTCAAGGATACCAATTCGGATTTGAAACTCATATTTTATAACTCTTAATAATTTTTCAATTGGAGAACATGACACCATATTTGGTTTTAGTAATTATGCGTAAAAAGTTACTACATAATTATTTTGATTGATTATGTTTGGTTGATAATAATAAGAATGATAATGATTATTTTTGTATTTGATTTAATTTTTAATCTGAAATAGAACTGAATGTAAAGCATTTTAATAATATTAAGAATACTCATTTCTCCCGTACTCCTAAAGAATACGTAATAATGCTCTATTTTCTTCACATACTTGTATAATTATTATTATTTTTTTCTCATTTTATCTTATTTAAAAATAAAAAAAATATTTTCTAAATTTACTTCATTTATAAATATTACTTTATATTTATTATTATTTTGATTTCATTGTTCAAATAAACATAGTAATAGTAATACTATTTCAAAAGATTTTCATTTCTATTTTCATTACATTTTTATTTTACGAACCAAACATTACCTTTGTGTCAAGTTTAGGATCAAACAATTTTATTATGAGCCTAACTTGAGTTCGTGTCCAAAATAGGAGTTAAAGGTTAAATTTTATACAAAAGAATATATGTACTTTTGATATTTTAATAAAATTATTTTATAATTTATTGTATCATTTGAGTTTGTGCATTAATTTAAGTTAATTTAAAATTTAATAATATTAGGCTTGAAATTACTGGAATGATTTTACGTTGACGAGCCCGACCCATAGATATAGTTGGGCTTACAAAGTCCAATCCGATGGTAATAGCAAGTTGGTCAATCTAATATCACCTAAATCCTTCTATCACCCTTAATTTCCTCGTGAGTTTCCTAGCCTTTAACTTGGTCCTCAAAACCAGTTAATCGACTATCCAATTAAACTGATTACCCTTTGTTAGCTAATATGAATTCAAGTTACTGCGACTCATTCATTCACATTCTAAAAGCCTTCGTTGGTAGCAGATCCTTGTTCATCCATTACTATGCATACTTTCGATAACACCACCCGTTCATTTGTTCCCTTCCAAATTTTTCGGAAAACTTTATACTTTCTCACTATAATTACATCCCTAGCTACTACACTAAAATGATCAACAAATATTTGTATGTCCTACTTGATTTAATAGCATGGTCCATAATTTTAAATCGATATCAAATTCTCACATAGATTGAGTTTGTTCTCCTAATAAAAACAAATAAAATTACTCAATTTTTTCGTAGTAAAAACTATTATTTTCATGCTATTAAAATGAATACATATTATCGTTCTCAAGGTTTGTTGTTAATTGTGGATATATTATCCCCAATTTCAATGACACAATAACATAAACCCCAACAAAAAAAAAATTGAGGAGGATGAACAAAAATATTCTCAAGCTCTATTCGTTCTACAAAAACTATGGTGGAATTTTTTTACTAGAATTATGAGAGTTGCAAAAGCCAAATAAGCATGAGATACATTGCAAGTTTAATAGCATAATATAATTTTTTTATATATATGAAGTATTATTTTTTCATACATATGTGTTTTACCGTCGTAAGAAAATGAATATATTTTTTTAACTAAAAAAGTTTTAAATAAAATCAGTTTAATAATATATTCATTAATGCACTGAAGGGTACATTGTAAGAGAAATTTTAAGGAAATCAATGACCTGGTATTTGTTGTCAAATATGAATCTCTAAGAAGAGACTTTGAGAACATTAAAATGAAAGCAAATAAGATTCGTAAAATACTATTATTCAAGAATTAAAATTTTTTTTTAACTAATTACGAGGAGCAAATATCACATAAAAGTAGATTGTAGAAAAGATATTAATAAATTAAATAAAAAAATATTATCTAATAACCACATTTATTGAGGAAATAAAGGATCGAGCAATTTTAAAAGTAGAGTGAAGAAGAGTTCATAGAGAGTGTTTTTTTGTCTAAAGTTAATTTACAAACTCAAAAGGCAGAAAATTCTCTAAATAAACAAAAGACTTCCAATATATTATTCAAATATCAAATATCCAATTACCCCAAACTATTAAATCGATGAAAACTCTTTGCTAGTTAAATCAACCCAAGCTCATATATCTACTCATCCACTCACATCCTAATAACCTTCTTGATGAAATCTTTATATACCCTAATTTAAACATGTAATTAAAATAAAGTTAAGGTAAATTTTTGATATTCTCTCAAATTAATGATGGAAATAATGTTGTAAATTAAGGTGAATTTTACCTAGATAAAATTATTGACAATTATCATTTCTAAAATGTTTATTTTAAAATGAAATTAAGGAGAGGAAATTAATACAAACACTTGTAAAACTTTTTTCAAAGGAAAAAACTAAAAAGTGAATAGAGACGATATTAGAGGAATAAATTGTACCTTTTGATGAATTACATGATCTATAAAAATCTTTACCCTTTACCATAATCTTGTAAGGTGTTCATTATTAGTTGATTCGCACAACGAAAGTTACAATTTTTGCTGGTGTGAATACTATATTGAACTCCCATTTTACCCAATGGATGCCTACATTTTGTGGGCAAACATGAACTCATACAACCAAGGTATACTGGTATAGGTTGCAATTTATTACAAAACATATCACATTGCATCAAGCAAAAACTCAACCTTGTAGATATCAAGTGTATGGCTATAGGTATAGGTATTTTAGGCATTTTTGGTCTTTTAATGTCAGTATTTGAAATATTTGGAGTGAGAGGAGATTGAGAAGAGAATCTAGGCAAATAACTAAGGTTATTAGCAAGCACTACAACATTTAGCATTGGCATCACTAATATCATCAAACCAATAGCACACATTCTCCTTTTATCTTCCATTTTCCTATTGCTTGATTGCAAGGTTTATGTGCATGAGTTTTAGGATTTAAATATAAAATCATAATATTTTTATTTTTTAAAAAATAAATCATATATTGTAAGGTTTTATGCTGTATCATTTTATTATTTATTATTTATTTTTGATATTGACTATCATTTTTGATTTACTATATGAGTATGGAACATGGAGATCTAAAAGTCCAAATCATTATTTCTTATTGGAAAATAATATTTATAACACCGTTTAAAACTTGTACCTACAAAAGTAGTCTCTATCCCTTATATACAATTTATATATTTTTACTATAAACAAAATTCACAATCCACATTAAAGTTGGTTACTTGGACGTTGTTCAAATAAAATTTTGATTATTTAAATTTATTAAATGTTAAACTCTGTCCAATTAAGACTTATTCAATAGTATTGTATTGTTATAATAAATTTAATGGTAATATTGTAGGTAATTTACTTATTTATTTATCACAATTATCTCTCCCACGTCCTTAAAAAGATGATAACTTTTGTAAGAAATGTATGTTGGTAAAAAAAACAAAAACCTCAAGTTGTTAGTACTTTTAAGGTATCCAAAAGTTATCATTTACTATATTTGTGAAAATAAAAAGAAGTAATTATTGTGTTGCCTCTTCGCTAAAGGAACTTCTAAACTTACCGCTTGGCATATCCTATAACCTCTTATTAGATTTATTTGTTATTTGTACAACAATAGTTAAATAGAAAACTTTTCAAAAACTACATAGAGCGAGCTCAAAGTGACCTAAGTTTAAAATTAAAAGAGTTTAGATGATTTTAATTTACCTTAATTGAAATCCAATTAATTGAGATTCAATGTTAAATAATTAGGCTGATCTTTTTATTTATAGATAAATTATTTGATTTGACCCATCAATACTTTGTTAAATATGTATTTCATTTTAAAAATAAATTAACTAAAGAGTTATAAATGAAAAATAGTGTAACAAGAGGTAAAAAAAGAAAATTACTTATTTAATTTACACTTTGGACTGTCAAATATAAATTATAAAGTTAAAGCACAATAATTTTTGGTAATTGAAATTAATGCACAATAAATGCAAAGAAATAAATATAATATGTAAGCCCGCGTTGTAACACATTAGCACTAAATATTTATCGTGAGGTAGCCAAGTCAAAGTAAAGATTCGTGAGTTTTATAATATTATTTCAAATGTAATATCTTATTTGGTTATTAAGCCTACTTGTTATAGAAAAAAAGAAAGAAAGAAAGATTTGCTAGGAAAATAGTTTTACCAAATAAATAAGAAATTGACCATTTAGCCCGGCCTAAATTAGCCTGCTAATAATTTTGCCTGTTGATCATAGCTAAGATTGTCAAAAAAAAAAAAAATTTGAAAGGGCAAATTTTTACGGGAATTATTCGATCGAAGAAAATTAAGATCCGTACTTTAGGCAAGAGAAGAACGAGGATTATATTATTTGCCCCATTCTCTAAAACTAAATTTTAATAAATATATAATTTATTTATAAATTTAATTATATTAAAATTTAAATTAATCTTAAGTAATATATTATATATTATATATTTTATCTTTAAATTATGTTTTTATACTTTTAAAAATCACTAATTTTTTTTATAAAGTTATTTAAATTATTTAAATTCTAAAAAATTGAAAATAATATAATTATTTTATTTTATTAAAATTATTTAGTATAAAAATTATATGTATTTGTTATAACATATATTTTATTTTTCTCCTTTTCATAGCAAACCAGCACAATAGGCCATTCTTTAGTGTTTGCCAAGTTGGGTCAGACCCGCCCATTCTAAATTTCTACACTCTAGTATTGGGCCTGGAAACAAACATAGCCAACAGCCCAACAGTACCATTTGTATGTAACTTGGCCCGTATTCTTTATTTTTTTTATTTGATCTACGCCCAATCTAATTGATATGCAGTACAGTAGTAGTTCTTGGAAAAACAAAGGTTTTTGAAATATGATGTTTGCTTTATGAAAGATGAAATTGTAATTTAATAGAAAAAGAACAAATCAATAAGTTCAAATGTTTTTTTTTTTTTTTTTTTTTTTCAGAAGGAGTTCTATTACTAATTAGTACATACCAGCCGTAGCTATCCAATCGACAGAAAAAGGGTTGCCGCATTAAAAGGTTGGGAAAGAAGTGCACGTGGTCCCAAGAAAAGCAAAAGAAAAAAAAAAGTTTTTAAATCACATGTAAAGCTTTGTAATGTTATTTTATGTGTAGCTAGAAATTTAAAAAAAGTGACAATGAGCTATAGCTCAGTACGGACTTCAGCATAATATATATATATATATATATATATATATATATATATATATTTTTTTTTTTTTAATGTAAATAAATATATATTTTTTAGCGTTATAAAAAAATAAATATATATATTTTTTACTATTAAGAGTTAAAAATAAAACTAGTTAAATAATTAGTCATTTATACACCAGAAAGATTTCTATATTAGAGTTCCAAAGTTTCAATTACAGATGTGTGAATTTGAGTTGCATAAAAATTATAATTTAATTACATCATATAACTCTCTTCATACTTTAGGTTTTATTTTTAACCCTTAAGGAAAGGAAAAAAAAAGTACTACAAGTATGTAATAAAATGCACATTAATTATATAATTTTTAGGTCATACACTTAGAGATCTTATAATTTAAACAAGTTGATCATAAATTTAGTCAAATTCTCTATTGTCCAATATTTATAGCATGAAATTGGCAAAGAAAAAATTCTAAAAATACTGAAGCGTGAGTTGGAAGGGAAGCAATTAAAAAAATAAATGCCCCCAAAATAAAGAACATATGTTAAATAAGTTGATGTTTCTGTTAAATTTTGATAGATTAATATAAATTAGATTAAATTGACTAACTTTCATAAATTATGGGACTTAATGTGTGTGATTTGAAAACTTTAAGGTTAAATTGTTGATTTTTAAAAATAATGAGACTATTGCTACCCATTATAAAAAAAAAAAACATATGTTTATTTTTCTTATCAACATAAATAAAACATATATTTTTAATAATGGAATCAAATGTGTTGTTTTACTATGAAGTTAAAAATAAAATCAGTTAAATAACTTAATTATTTATATATCGAAGGAAAAAATTAATTAAAAATTGAAATACTTAATGCACACATATTTGTATTCACACCAATTACGATGTAATACGTACCAAAAGTTTCTTTGAAAATGCTTATTTTTAAAATTTTTAAAGTTATTTTATCATTTATCGCATTATATTTGATGTGAGTGCAATACGGGTATACTTAATATTCTTTTAATTGAAAAACACATGAAGAAAAAACCCATTATGTAACAAATGTTCACTTTTATGTATATATTTATTGCGTATTGGTGGGCCATACAAATAAAGTTTCAATAAAAAAAAAAAAAAAAAGAGTGGGAGATGATGAGATGAAATTGGGAAACCCTTTTGGTGCACCTTCGCTCTGCGCCAACTTTTGCTTCGGTTTGAATTGTGAAAATAAAATCAACAAACACACGCACTTCAGCACTAGTCTTTTTATATTTAATAACTTTGTAACACAAAAAATGAGTTTTCTTTGTTCAAGACTTTCAAGCTGGTGTACATGTTTTTGGCCTCTAAATTAATGAAAAAACAGTAAAAGGCACTCTGAGCACTCTGCTTCTGAAATACTGAATAAAGTTAGTGTATGAATGAGTGATTGATAAAATAAACAGATAAAAAAATAATAAAAAAAAAAGGAGATCTATAGAGCGTGTGTGTCTCTCTCTATCTTTAATTTGTCTTCGTATATAATGAGAGTTTGTGTGTTGTTTATGTTGAGAGGGACGAGAGACTGAGCATAACCATTTCAACTGTGGCACTGAAAAACATGGTGTTTTAATATGCATTTAAAAGATACACATATGTAATGAAAATGACCTCCCAACCTATCTTCCCTCTCTCACTTAGTCATTCCCCATACTTTCTTTGTTTTGTTTTCTATTCTATCCAATTGAATTTGGTTTGAAAAATATTCATACGGTCAAATCAATATTTCAAATCCCTTCTCCCGTTATCTAGTACAAATGGTCCTATTTCAACAAATAAAAAATTGTTTTTTTTACTAAGAAAATTGTCATCTAACATCATTTTTAAAGTAATGTTATATAATTATATTTTAGAAAAATCTTAATACCACAAGTTACGACCAAATCACAGGAGTTGACAAATTTTAATTAGCTTAAAAAATTGGACCCACTCTTATAATCTAATAAAAAATATTATTGTCACAACTTCTGTTAAAATTCTTATACTTTAGATTTAATTATTTAATTTTTATTTACATTATGTTGAGTGTAAAACAAGCACATGACATATGATGCAATTTGATAGATCATGGTCAAAAAAATGTTTTTATGATTTTTAGAGTATACTCTTTATTAATCAAATTATTTATTTATTATGTATTGAATGTTTGTGTTTTTTAAAATAACAATTACACTAATTTTGCATTTTATTAACTTGTAGTACCACATTTTCATATATTTTAGAAGCAATGAATAATTTATTCATGCTATTAAAAAAATAATTTATTCACAATTAATAAAAATGAGTTACTCACCATCCTAATGAGCAATGACTCATTAGATTAGCATATTTTTCAAGTATTCCTTGAGATTGATATTAGCTCTAATCTATTGTATGAAATAATTAGAGAGTAATCGCAATGCTATTCAAAGCCTATCTAAATGGTAAAAGTCATGAATTAGGTAAAATCTAAACCACTATATATATTCATATTACTCACTTCACAAAACATAAAGTGAGACTTAATATCCCTACAAAATCTCCTATTTTTTCATAAAAAACCATAATTCTCCACCCTTCTTCTACAATTACCCATACTCATTGAAGTATTAGAGGGTATTTGAAAAGACATCACAATGGTGTCTCATCTATCTTCATGTGCATTTACTAAAGAATCATTGCAATATTGTGTTGATATAAAATAACATCAACATTTGACATCGTTTGTGGGAAGGAATAACTGTCTTCTATCGACACAATAAATTTCTTTCCAATCTATCTATCAAATTCACGACCAAACCAAAAAAAGATAAGAATAATCATAAAGGTCTCGAGATAATCTTTTTCTCTTTCCTTTAAATATACAAGCATCTATAACTACTAGGTATGACTTATAACCTCCAACATGTAACTGATGACTCTCGACATTACGAACACCATTATTGATTGTTGGATGCTAAATCTCTCTACTTTCTTTAAACGGATACTATCTGTGCATATCATTGATTTAAGCATCAAAAGGCTTTTGGCCACCACCACCTCTTTTATGATCACAGGACGGTTCGAAGAAGGAGCAAAAATTGGCAAGAACAATTTATCTCTCCTACTTTTAATGATTTTGAAGCAATAATGGTACAAAACATGACTTTAAAGTCATGATCCATATTATTACTCGAAAATGCTAGCTAACATAAATTTATGATAATCACTAATGAGGTGACAATAGTTAATTTGTTAAAACATGTAACCCTTCAATGCCACAGGTCAATCACTTCCTATCATCTCATTTAAGTTATCACTTATTTGTGATATAGATGTACTTAATCTCATTTCAAAAAGGAAGAAGAACAAAAACTTAACATAATCTACCCACTATTTAAATAAATATTACAGACCTTAATCAAAATATGAAAAATTATAAATTTGTCCTCGATTAATACTGATATATTGGGAGATGAGGGAATCTTGCATATAATGGGAGCATTAACATGTGGAATGGATGCCTCTTGACATTTTTATTTGTATAAAAGGGAAGAGTGTTAGACATAAGACGAAATTAACAATTATTACTAGCTAATAAAAGCATATAACATGTTATATTTAAAAATTTATCGATATATTGAGATTCTTTTTTTGAAATAACCTCATGAATTACACACCTGTAACTAAGATTCAAATTCAAGACCTTCTAGATACCCATGTGAGCTTCATGCCATTGTGCACAACTCCACAATTCCATCTTTGAAAAGGAATCCTAGAGGTCTAAGCTCCTTTTTATTGCTTTAGTTTTTCTTTACAATGACTAAATCTTTTTTATTTAATTTCTCAATCAAGTAATTAGCTCAATCCCTAACTCGTTATCTTCTTTGTACCTTCTTTGGATATTGAGCAAATTAAAGTGATGATGAATATTGATCGAACAATGGATGCTAAATAATATTCTCGCACGAGAAATTTGTAGTTGATTAACTGTGTAATAATTTTAGCCTAATTTATCTTGTACATTGCTAGTTTACATCTTTTGTTTCTTACTTTTTATATATTTCAATGAAATTCTTTACAATAAGAAAGAAAGAAATAAACATATCAATTATCCTTTCAAATTCATCAGTTCCCTTTGTAAATTGATTATTCCTTAATAGAGGTATAAAATGATTGTTAACCTTTCTCCTAATAGTTTAAGTTTTGGTGGAGTTGATTTTGCAACAACTCTTACATGGTATCAAAATTAGAAGTCCTGTGTTCAAATTTAGTAAACCTAATAATTAATTACAAGTATTTGACTTGCATGGTATATAAAGCTAACATTTGTAGGTGAGTGATATATGTATAAAATAATTGTTGGTCCTTCTCCTAATAAGTTAAGCTTTTGAAATAATTAGTTTCCCAATAACTTCTAACATTCCTTTCAATAATAAATTTATGTGAAAATAAATTTTATCACTAGTTTACTAAGTGCATGCATCAATTTTACATGTAACAATGTAATTAATTTTCCGTTAGTAAGTGTTTCAACAATTATTTAACATTCAACTTCATAACTTCAAATACAATTCTAAAATGATATAACAAATTGTTCATACAACAAATGGAGGCATATAATGTTACTCAACTAAGGCAAGAGAGTATAGTTGTCAACATGTAAAATAGTTCATAAAACTATTTACTTTAACATTCAACCTCCATAACTTCACACACATTTCTTTATTGACATAAGAAATTGTTCATACAACAACTTGACCATTTAAAGTTATTCAACTAATGGAAAAGAATGTATAAGTGTGAACATGTAAAATAGTCTGTAAAACTAATTATTTTCAAGTCTTTTTTTTTTTTTTTTATATAGTAATTATTTTTCAAGATTTGATCATATCTCATATTAATTTTAAAAATTAATCAACTAATATGCATTATTATTTTAAAGCAAAAGATGCTCATAAAAGCACTTATTAAGTTCGATTAGGTCGCGTCTATAGGGTTTATGTTGGATTAACTTGGTAAATAATAATATAAATATTAATTAAACAAGGTCATCTAAGTTGTGTTGTTATATATATTTAGATTTTTTATTAAATAAAATTATGCAAATTTTATTCATGCTAAATAACTCAAGTTTGTATTGTATGCCACTGTAACAAATTATCACACATAATAATGATAAAATAATTATTATATATATTATTTTACTGAAGTAAAAAATTAATTAACAAAATATTTCTACAAAATTTTAATATCAAATATTTACCTTTGTCATAATAAAAAAAAACCTAAAAGAAAATTCATATTTAAATACTTTTTTATTTTATTTTATGAAATAAATAATTTCAAAATAATAACAATTATTGCTTTACAAACTAACATTACTATATACTTAAGTATATCAAATTTGAATGTTTACATAATTTCCAAAACAGCAGCAAAATTAGTAGTTTATAAAGCAACAAAAAGATAGAGCTGAAAGTTTATAGGTGGCTCATTGCATGTAATGATCTAAAATAAAAGCCTTTTTTTTTTTTTTTTTTGGGATTAAACAAATGAAGATATATATGAAACATTTGAATCCAGAGAAGGACCCAGTTACAGGACTTTAATCAACACCACAACATTGGTCAGAAATAAAGAGGACCCTAAATCGATACAACAAAAGAAAATGATTATGAGGGTTTGGTTTTAGAACTTAAATCTTCTAAGAAATAATTCAAAACAAATATTACCCTTTTTCAAGTAACATGAGTATATTATTATCCTCATTATTAATATTATTACATTTAAATTTACTCTCCTTCTCCCTCTCCCTCTGTGGTAGTTGCTGAAGACATATAACTGATTGCAAGTGAGGTCTCATCTGACGGTCCTCCGATGGCGGTCACCGTCGTCGAAGTTTGAAAATGTTGCTTACAAGCTTGACAAGTGATCTGCAAAATAGTAGAACTGATCTTCTTTGTAGCTTGTTCTTTTAATGACTTAGCCTTTTCAAGTTCTGTTTGAGCTTGTTGCCTAATCCTCTTAGCATTTGAAAACTCAACTTCAGCTATTTCAATTTGTCTTTTTGCTTCTCTTCTAGCTTGTTCTGCGTACTTCTTTTCCATTATAGCTAAATTTATCTCCTCACTAACAACTTGTTTCAACTTGGAAACTTGAATAGTTTTTGCATTTGACTCACAACTCTTGTCATTTTTCTCGCAAGATCCGATCGAAAGCTTCAAATAATCAGTAGCGTAATTATCATCGGAGTTTTGAAGAGATCTGTTACGGTGATCTGAGGATGATGAAGGAAGAAGTTGAAGCTCAAGATCAGCATGTTGTTGATGAAAATGTTGAATAAACATGGTTTGTCGATGATGATCAGGTGGCATAGGATTGTCGATTCTGGGTAATGAAGTTGTTTTGACAGTACCAAAATTAGCTTCGCTTGAAGGGCTTCTACTTGAAGCAGTTCGCGATGAGCAGGCTGTAGGTTGATGAGACTGTAATTGATCAGGCCTAATATGCCGAACTATGCAAGTATCTTGATGTTCAATGAAACTCTCTACTCTGAAACATTTCAATAAAGTATAGTTACGAATTTAAAACAATAAAATTGTGTTGAAAAAAGAAGAAGACAAACATATATTCAAAATGATACAGAAATTAAATATTAAATTTAAACATACATTAATAACATTATAAAAAAAGAATATATGTTTAAGATATCTTAAAAAAGGTGTTATGCTATCCAGATATTTAATAAACCAACAGAATATTAAAAATATTAAGAAAAAAAAAACCATCAGGAAAGATCTATAGTATATCTGTATACATAACTTGCCTAGGTTTAATTATATATAGTTAATTATAACATTGATTAGGATATAATTAAGGAAAAGAAATAAGGTGGGGTATGTTTTGTTTTATAAATAAATAAATAAATAAAAGTTTTGTTTTGTTTCTTTGGGTCATCACTATGCATGTTCTATATATGAAATTAAAATCATAGTTCAAAATTATCATTACAAGCCTTTCAGGCTTTGATCAAACACGTAAATCCCAAGAAAATGAGTGATCCATGTTTATTGAATTGCTATACTTGCTTTTAAATTTCACTTTTCATGAAGATTTTTAGGTTTAGAAATGGGAAGAGTAGGATGAACAGAAAATTTATATCTGTGATTGGAGTCTGAATTATAGCTGTGTGAGTTTGAATTGTATATAAAAAAAATTTAAAGAATCAATGAGAAAGAAATAGAGACCTGGAAAATACTCGGCCACAGTCACAAGAATGTCCTCTAGTGCCACAGGTTTTGAGATGAGCTTTGTAATCAGATTGAACAGCATAACCTTTAGAGCACTTGTCACAAACCCACTGCTTTTGATTACTATGCTTTCTTCTGAAGTGCTTCTTGATACCAACAAGATCACCAAGAGCATGACTTGGGTCATGATGTAAACAAGTAGGCTCTGGACAAACAAACACTCTTTTCTTCACCTCTTGTGTGTCTCTCTTGAGTAATTTCCATGGAACTTTATGTCTTCTTCTATGCATCTGAAGATTCTGATCTCTTTGAAATCCTTGGTTACAGATCTCACATACATATCTATCTGATTCCAATAAGGTTTTGGGAGAGAGAGACACAACTTCTGCATCTGGATCTATATATATATATATATATAAGATTTGGTTAGAATATATAATTTGATTTCGACGACAAACAATTCAATTCTAAATATTTGATTTAATCGATTCAGTTTTTACCTGGAGTTCCTGCCGGTCTTCGTTTTCTTTTGCTATTAGAAATATCTCCATTTTCTGAAGGATCAGAAGATGATGGAGCAACATAAGAGATGTAATTGTTGTTGTTGTTGTTGTCGTTGTTGTTCAGCATGAATGAAACTTAAAACTTTGAATATTAGTGATTATTATATGAGTAAGAGAAGGAAAGAGAAAACACAAACAATCAACAATATAATCCACAATAAGTGAAGTATTGGAAGGGTGAGTTTTAGCTTTACTAGTAAGAGAAAGAGAAAAAGAGTGGAAGATGGAAGAAAAAGCTATTGCTTTCTGAAGCAAACTTTCTTTAAGCTTTAAGGCTTTTTAGCTTTTCTATGCCCATGAGCTTTCTTACTTTGTTTCATTGACCCCTCACCTTGAGCAGGTAAGGTCGAGCCAAAGCCTTGTTTATAAAGCTCTTACACAAATTTCTCAAAAAAAAAAAAAATATATATATATATATATATATAAAATAAAAAGCTCTTACAAATTAAATGAGTCATAAATTTAAATAGTATATACATGTTGTACATAATTAAATTGCTATTAAATTAATATATCAATTGTACATAAATTATTTATATAAAAACTATATAAATTAATTATCTAACGTAAAAATTGGTTTATAAATAGGAATAACATACATAGAGAGAAAAAAAAATATATATATTATTATTTATTTTTATTCTTTTATTTAGGGGCAGACCCAATCACATTGCTAAAAAATTTAAACCCCACAATACAGAATTTGTACAGAAACAAAAAAACATCCTCTATCTCTCTCTCCCCTCAAAAGAAAACAAACAGTCATAATTCGGCACACTGTAAATTGCAAAGCCAGACCCCATTTACACGTGAGCTCACATCTTTCTCACGTGACCAGTCCCCTCTTTATAAGAAATAACTTTGTGTATTGCTTAATTGATGGGGGAACTAAACAATATTACTGTTTGTTAGAAACAGCTTTTGGAAAGGCGAAATGAAGCACAATTAATTAGTCACTTTCTTGAGTTTTGCAATCATTTCTACAAGTTTAAATTTCTTCATCAATTCAACTGAGGAAAATATATTTAATTGTCTCTTCCTTTGCATTTTATATACATAGGACAATTAGCTACAAACTTAGATTTTTGAGTTGCCTTTATTTGAACCAACACTCACTAAATTTAGAACCGATCCTAAATTTAGGGGTTGTTAAACTTTAATTTAGTGTTGTCACATTTATTATATACTTTAAAAATATAATATTACAACAAATTTTTAGAAGATATTAAAATTAAAAATATTAAGTATTATATTCAATGTTAGTGTATATGTTATTAACTAATTAAAAAAAAAATTATATATGCTACTGCTTGACTTTTAATTTTCTTATCTTCATTGAACAATTTAAGACTTAAGTAATAAATTTCTCTTGATATTATTTTTTCTTTAATATTGTCTTTTTTTCCCTCAATTAATTGAGATTATAAAAAGTAAAAACTCATATTTATGGTTATAAACGTCTATTTTAGCTTTCAAATATTTACATTATTTATGGTTAAAAATAATATTTTTATTTTATTTCAAAGTTTTTCTCAAAAATAATTACTAATATGTTGTAAAATCTCATTTTTGATGCTGTTAGAAAGCAAATTGTAACTTTTTTTTTTTTTTTTTTACAATATTTGCTCATTATCAAGTTACTTTATAGCAAAGTTTAATTGAAAATGTTTACTTATTTATATTTTATTTACATTTTTAATTTATCATTTTTGAAAAAAAGATGATTTTTCAATTTTTATTTTATTAATTATATTTGACAAAAAAAATACAGTGTATGCAGTTTATCTTTTAATATTTGTCGGGTTTTATAATTAAGTGTAAAAGCTGCTTAATTAATATTTTTTTATGCTTGTCTAAAAATGTATACTGGTTGTTATTGTATGCTTTGAAAAAAAAAAAAATTAATTAGTGATAACAAAGAAAAATATATATATTAGTTATGTATGTAGGATACATTGTATATATCTAAAACATGGTTAAAAATAAAAGTAAAGATTTTTTTTTTATATTATTTAAATATGAAAAATATTTAAGGCCCCAACTTTATGATTTGCCTCACCCCTCTGCACTTCTTAAGCCACCCTTGCTCAGTTCTATGTAGAACCAACCCCAAATTTGTAGCCCCATATATAATTTAGTTATTTGATGCATACCCTTACATTTTAACATACATTATAACAACGAGAAAGCACCCAAAATCTTTTTAAAAGTGTTAACTTATTGTAGAAAATCAAATATATAAGAATCATGAGTGTTAGCAGTTTTAATGGATAAAACTTTATTAAGGAATCAATTAGACTTAGAACTTTGTTTTCAAGACTTAATGATTAAACTATTCTGAAACGCGATGATCGGGTAAATAATAATGGCCAAGTACATAACCCATCACACATAATTAGTTTCTTGATTTTTCTTGCTTGTTATCTTACTTAGAATGATTATATGAAAACATATTTTTATTGTTTGATCGATCAACCTTGAGCAAGCAAGCATCAATCACACTTCGATATCATCTTTTTGTTGGATTATGAAAAATTAAAATCTGTGTAGCTTGATCGATCAAGGATCTATCACTTTCATTCACATACTCTCGGGTTACTTTTTGGAATGTTAAATTTATATTGCTTTATCAATCAAGACATGATCAAAGGCCCTTAATAGATAAAACATCGATCACAATATCAATCACATTTTCTCGGGTCACTTTTTAACTTTTCTTATTGCACCTCTTGATCGATCATAAAAGGTGGTTGATCGATCAAAGCTTTGATGGATCAAGCCTTCCTTTTTTCTATCAAGCACAAGCAGTTTCAAAAATATACAATCCAATTTTACCTATTTTTTTATGGGTTACGTTATACCTTATTTTTGGGGAGATATATTGCTCTAAGGTCTAGCTTTAATTTTCTTTACATCTCTATAAATAAAGCTTATATATAGAGTGCACTTTCAAACCACCTTACTTTTTCATACCTTCTCTTTCTTACACTCGTTTCTCAGTGAAGGAAAGTGATATCATATCTTCTCTTTTGCATCTACTCAATTTATTGCATTCACCATGTTGTTCTAGTTTCCTAATTACTTCTTGTTCTATTGAAATTTTCCATGAAGCTTAGGTTCGGATTATTTATTTCTAAATCCTGCTAGGACACACTCTGCATTGTGCTAACAGTTTTATGTGCTCCTTGAATGGGTTTGGTAGTTCATGTGACTCGAGTTTGCTGGAAAGTTGGTTCAAATCTTACGCTTATCTTGTGAAGATAGAGTGATGACTCAATAGTAATGTACATCAAAGTTTTACCATTTTAAGGGTACTTTAAGATATTTTTCTGTACTTGAACTTTAAATTTTCATAATTGATAACTTAGATGATTTAGTGGACAATGGTTTTCCCTTTACGTTATTATTGTGGCATAGGTTGTTTTAAAATCGTGTGTCATTTATTATTTTCACATTTACTGTTCATGCACAATTGTATGTTTTTTGGTATTAATTTTTAAATTAGTAATATTTACTGAAATTCCATCTAATTTGTTTATAAATTAGTCCTTATATTTTTCAAAAATTTTACAATAAGTTATCATATATCCATATTAAGTAATACAATAATCATATATGCATGTAATGTACAACAAGCAAATTAAAAACTAGGAAATCCTACTCGATTTAAATATATAAGAAATAATTAGCTAACAAAGAAAAAGAAGGATAAAGGGTTATGTTTTTCTCCAAACTGTGCCTCTATTAATAGAAAAGTCTCTAAATAAAAAACGTTAACACTTTAGTCCTCAAAGCTATTGAATGTCACACTTATGTCCTGTTTATTACACTTAGGTTCCAAAAAATAACAAGTTTAAGGACCTAATTGTGACATATTAGTTACACTTTAGTCACAAACTTTAAATTTAAGAATTATCTGTTAAAATATAATAGATTGGGATGAAAGTATTTTATATTTATGTTAGGAACCGTTAATAAAGACATAGTTTGGAGACTATTGAAGCCTTTCATTCAAAAATAAAATACAATTGATAAGTACTAGGCATATTCAATGAGTCAAAATATACAGTTAGCTATATTGATCGTCACTTCATAGTAATCTTCATGGAGTCAAGAAGATCTTCTTTCACCCTGATGAAGTGTAGTATATGTTCCTCCTACTCCTCACTTAAGTCCAAAAAAATTAGAGAATCATATCCCTTATATTAGAATCATATGAAGCATATTTTTCAAATAATTACTTAAATTGAGAATCATATTAAGAAATTCATAGACTGAAAAAATTGAAAGAACTTGTAAATTTCAGTTGTCCAAACAATAATTTGTAAATTTTGTCTAATGCCCCTTACTAAAATGTTTATAATTTCATCTAATATTTTACTTTTTTTCTAATTTTTTGAGTTATTTAATTTTAAAGCTCATGCCAAAATCTAACCTCTATCACAGGAATTACAAAGATATTGTAAATGATATGAAATGTGTTAATATATGCATGAAAATATTGCAAATGATTAACTACAAACATCATATTGAAATCTTAATTATATATGTTTACCAATCCTTGGGTTGTGTTGGCTGTTTCAACTTTATTATTGAGTTGTTGGTCATGGGTTCAAGGTTTGGTAAAGAAAGAAATCAAAAAAAAAAAAAAAAATCCTTTCATTCTTTAGACTAGGTTTGGAATCTCCTGTGGTTCAGTGGTAAGACTTTCAATCCCCCACCAGGAATCTAAGTTCGAATCCCACCTGAATGTGTGAGTGTATTTTCTATTTATTAATAAAAAAAAAAGAAACTTTAAAGCCCCTTTTTAAAAAAAAAAAAAAAACCTTAATTATATATGGATGCAAGTTTATAGCTCGTGGTCCATCTAAGGTATCACAAATTGACATTATTACCAAATTTAACTATTTTATATTGTTATAAGCATGCAACACTAAGAGCTCAATGATGGACTTACTTTGTGTGACTTAAGTCTAAGTGATCAAAATGATCCCTTTACAAGTTTTGATAAGAAAAGTTGATTTATCTTACTCAGATTTATAATAAAAAATTTATTGATGTTGAGCTTATGACAATTGAATATCAAGTTAAAAATAAAATTATGGACATACCGTCAAACATTGATTTTACTTCAAAAACCCCTAATTGACCCGACTAGGTCGGTTTTTTAAATTTCAGGACCTATAATAGACCACCCGACCTATAAAAAGAAAGTTTAGTTTTGGTTTACTCTTAAATTCGGTTAATTAGACAGCTTTCGGAAAAACTGCCCACTCCTATATGCAGGCATGCCCATGTATGTCTTTTAAATTGATTTTTTATTTTTAGTTAATTATTTAATAAAAATAATACAATTGACACAATTATAAAATAACATTATAGACATATGTTTGAATTATATGTATAAAGTGTGTGTATATATGTTAGGGTTTAATTTCTCAAAAGAAATAAAAATAAAATAAAAATAAAACAATATCAACAAAATTAAACCATTAATTTTAAAAAAAAAAATTTATTGATCCATTTAAATTATATTTTTTAGAACAAAAGAGAAAAAAAAAACTTTTTGATTGAAAATTGGATACTAAATTGAATTATATCAATGTCTATTTTTCTTTTTTCTTTTTTTTTTTTTTTCTTTTTTTTATACTTTAAATATTATATTTTAAAAAATAATTTGATATGAAAATAAAATTAGTATTTATAATGTAATTAATTTATAATAATAAAGTACTTGAACTTAACAATTTAATCTGCTACTATAATATATATATGTGTGTATATATATATATATATATATATATATATATTTTTTTTTTTTTTTTTTGTGTGTGTGTGTGAATATGCTTAACTAAAGGATGTGTGTAACTATTACAATTTTTATTTAATGCTAATTAGTACTCATGTATTTAGTCTTATATTGAATTTTTTTAATTTTTTTATTTAAAACATTATATACACATGCAAAATAAAAGGTGACATTTTATATGTATTTTATTTGTTTATTTGCCTTTGTAATAATTAGTGGTCATGAGATGAATATGTAAGCTGCCACAATTGATAAATTCATGTTTGAAATATGCAAGAGGGAGATACAGACCCCATTAGGGGTTGTTCAATTGTCACTCATTAGATAAATTAATATTTACGAACATTGAAGAGCGAGAGATCCAAATTATTCTTTCATATTGTGCTGCTTGATTTAGATAATAGCTATATAGAACTTGTTTAAGTAGTAAAAAAGGATATTATTTAACTGTAATTTTGTTCGTACATGATTTACAATGAAACATCCATAGCTTAATAGTTATGTGGTAAGTGTAGAGTGCTCATACAAACACTTAAGTACAAGTCTTTGATTTGATCACAATACACAATTTTAGCATTATCATTAATTACATTTTTCTATTATAAAGTGGTGCTTTAAAAATCTACGTTCATAAATCACAATATTAATTGATTTGGCTTTTATAATAAAAAAGAATAGAAAAATTATTAAAAATAATACTCTTAAAATTTATAATAATAAAACTAGTATCTCATTAACATTGAACGTTTAACATTGAAGATGTAACATTGAATGGATCTAAATTGTCGTAATTTAATTTGAAAGACATTTAAAGAAAAATGATGCAAACTCATTTTTAAATTGTAGAAATATATAATTTGAACATAAAGAATGTTATTTTTATTATTATAAATTTTGAAATATATTATTTTTGTTGTTTTCCTAAAAAAAATAAAATAAATGGCCGTAGGCCATTCTATGTAGAATTGCGTGGATGTTCCTAGTGTTGTAAATTTTTGCCTTCAAAATGAGCTTAGTCTCATAATGGTAGTATATCTGTAAAACAAACTTAAGTCTTTTTCATGATATTGCCGTTTAACGAGTTTTAATGTATTGATTAATATTGGTTTGTTTTTCTAAAAAAAAAAAAAAAGAAGCAGCCACGAATGAGGGAAAGAAAGGAAAGAAAAAAAAAAAGGTCGGCCACGACGTTGAACTACCAAACCTTCACTTTTTATACAGATTAGTTTTAAACTATAGTTTCCTTATAGATCAATATTTTTATTTTATTAAATTAAATTGAAATTTATGGTATAATTATTCATCAACAAAATAATAACTATGAATAATAAATACATATCATTTAATAATTAGAAATTTTCCTCTAATTTTTAAAAAGAAAACAATAATTTATTTGATTAATTTGAAATTCTAAATATCTTTTTTGAACTAGTTAATTATTGATGTAGATTGGGAAGAAAGAAGACAGGAGAAGGGTATGAGGAGAGGAAATTAAGATTTTGGAATTTAAGATGAAAAAAAATAACAATTTAGGGAGATAGAAGATAAATAGATATAAAACAAGAAAACAAACATTATTAATAATAATAAATAAGAAATATAACTATTATTTGTTTTGTTTGAACTTATTGTCTCAATCTGATTTATTTAATATATATAAACTGTAGAATTGTCATCTTTATATTGTCAAGGATTGCATGTGTAATAACTTTATGTGGTTAAAACAACTTGTAAAGATAATAATGTAAAAATAATACATTATATAATTATTAAGACAACTATTCATAAGATTAAGATATATTTATTTTAGAGATATTTTAGTATTATTAGAATACGAGAAAAAAGGATAAAGCTAAAAATATTAAAAAATCTACGGCCAATTTAGTCACAAGTATGAGAATTCCCAACATTTACACTTCTCTGTGGGTCTAATGTATTTTTTTTCATCATAATTACTATGAAAATATGAGAGAAAATTCTAAAATTGAGAGAATTATGACATATTATAATTTGTGCTTCAATTGAGACTCCAACCCATGACAGTATTGTATGTGGGTCTAATGTGGATTAAGTTTCACGAAAATGATCGATCTTAATAATGGTTAAGATGATGTCACATTATCAAATTAGATGTCAATATTTTGAATTTATAATGAAAACTGAGAGTTTATGTTTTGGAATAATTACACAAAAATAAATTAAACTTTCACCCAAATAAATAAGTGGGAACTAAAAATGAGTAAATATATCAGCTCATGGAATATTTTTGTGAACTTTATTTTAACTTGATCAAGCAAATCTCAAGATGCAAATTAAGTAAATAGCAATGCAAAATAGATGACAACAACAACAAAATGCATAATTTAACACACCATGTAAACAACCTATAGATAATAAAGAACAATCTACGGTAAACACTTTAGTAATGGTGTGCCTGATAGCTCTTATCTAGGTTAGCAATATGCAATATATATAAAAACAGTAGGCACACAATATATGAAACATGCAAACATATAGTGAAATCGATAAATATTTTCAATCATTTCAAGATCTCCTATGTGAGAACATATTCAGTAAATAATAATTATATTATCACAACATTATACACTCGACAATAGAAAACTCATTAATAAGTAAATCAACAATATATAACTCGATAAAAATATAAACTAAAATGCCTTTGCCAATTGAAATACCAGTCCTAAATGTGCCTAATTTGCCCTAATTTGTTGTCTCCACATCAACTACAATCCAAGCTCATCCCTATAGCTCCATCACCACGTGATGTGATCGAATACTAATAGCTTAACTCCTAATATGCAAATATTTTGCGACATCGCAACACTCATCCGACACACAGTACATCAACACATAGGCTCCTTGCCTTTTGTCAACGTTGTTACCTCGCAACACCCACCAACACATAGCAAAGACCCCAGTCATGTTAATGTAAGATCAAAGTATATATTTATTCAACCTTTCTAGGAAAGTGCTTGAATTATTTTTGGTTTCTTTTCAAATAAAAAATAGTAAAAGAAAACAAAGTTGTCTCCTTGTTGGTTTAAAGTTTTATAAATTAACTTGTATTATTGTCTTTTAGCTTTAGAGAGATCATTAATAGATAAGAGATAGAGACTAAATAAAACTAGAATTAATGTTAGTTTTTTGGAAATAAATAAATAATAAATAAATGAGAGAAAAAGGTGAAGATGCTAATATTCTTTGTGTTGTAAAGAATGGGAAGATGATGGGAGAAGGATTCTTATCACATGCTTGCTTCAAGAAAAGCAAGAAGGAAGCAATCATCTCTACCAAGTGTTAAAGGATTCCAAATCTAATTCACTTTTCATTAACTAATTAATATCTCTTTCAACGTGGATGCTCATCCTTTAAAATATTCTGTTGACTTGAAGCTAAAAGTCTAATTAAATCATGTCTTAGAACCATTGAAGTACTAATGAAATTTCTACTTTTCTTCTTTTGAAGTTTATCTTTGTTGAATGGCCTTCCACTTAATATTTAACAACATCATTTTTAAAAGGAAAAATACCCTTGTAGCAAGGAGACACTTAAGTATTAAGTGTGTGCTTTTATTATTATTATTATTAACTTTACTTTCAAAGATCGATAAAAAAATCCTTGTAGATTGCTTTAGTATTAGCACTAGCAATATTTAACCTCATTTAATAGTTTTTTGTTTGCATGGGTTGTTACAAGAAGTGCATCAATATCTTTAACCAATTTCATTGATTCCACATGAGGTTGGCCTCCAAAATATATTATCATCTCCAACAAATAAAATAGCATATAAGATTATATCCAAACACAAAAACTTGCATACACAACACAAATATGCCAAAAAAAGCACTAGACAAAATCAATTCGCAAAAATGACACCATACATCTAGATCTATATGGAAAAATACAATAATTTATGGTGAAATTTTATTTGATCAAAATAAAAAATAAAGAAAACTTACTAGAAGATTTTTTTTTTCTTTGAAAAATTTCACACCCCAGTAATATGTCATAATATCAAAGAATCCGTGATGTTTGAACAAAATATTTAAAAATAAAAAACACAAGGAAAATTATAAAAATAACATCCATAAAATTTATAATAACAAAAATAGCATCCTAATAATATTGAACGTGTAAATTGAATATTCAATATTGAATGAGTCTAAATTTTTACAAAATATTGCATAGGTTGTTACAAAATAAAAAATTTTATTTGATTAAAATATTGCATGGAATTTTATTTGATCAAAAAATATTGTGTTGACTTATTCTTATCTTATCTTATATATTAAAGATGCTCATTGGTATTTTTGTCATTTTTTTGCAATGCAATTACAAAAATTTCCCTACATTTTTTTTATAACTTTTTATTTAAAAGAAGTCCCAACTCGGTGAACAATCAAGTCTAGATGATAAGGACACCTAAAAGTAAATAGCAATTAACAAGAAATTCCAAAATAAACAAATAAGACAAATAGTTGACAATAATGGTAAAAGTACTAAATGCTTTCCAATCTTAGTGTATACTATATATGTTGTCACATATATCGTGGTACTTAGATTGTACTAACTCATGCACTCATGCAATAGATTAAGTAAACACAACGATATAATGTGGTAAACTCACTTAGGCTTCAATCTTAAGTGGTAATATTCATGAGTTGCTTAAGGCAACCATTCAGCAACCAAATTCACTAAAAGAATAAACAGATAATATAGACTCGATAAAGTAAGACTCTGAATACCATTATCAGTTAGAGACCACCCGTCCTAATTGCTAGGTTGTTATCACCAACTTTCTCCATAGCTACTTCTATCTTAATTGGATCCAGCTCACCTTTATAGCCACACTACTTTGCACTGTGATGCAACTACCTGCAATCAGTATGCGTGTATGAAAAATATATGCAATTTTTTTAAAATATGATTTTAGGATAAAATACCTTATATCAACAATACAGAAACACATTCGACGTATGTTGATAAGGAAACTCCACCTCGTAATAACAATACAAAAATATACTCGATGTATTACTATTACGAAAACTCTTTTTATAAAAAAGTTAAATAAACTCCACCACCACTAGGTAGTTTAATATAGAAAAATACTTTGTATAGATTGTGCAGTGTTTTGCTACTGAAATCCTTGTAAGTCCCTTTATATCTTTGTTGACATTCACATGTACAAAACATGGAGTCTGTTTACTTAGTACTTTTATCTATCTCTTTGTAAGGTGCTTTATTTTTAATCAGTATCGCACGAACTTATGTAGATCTTAACACTATTGTATATTTATTTTCTTACATACACTATTGGTGGTTGGGAGCATATTTATTGCAAGTTAAAATGTGTTTTTACTCTCATGTGTTTCCTTGAGTTGGTGGGTATTTATGGCATTTTATTTGGTGAAAATTTTCCTTGAAGAAACTTATTTTGAGTGGCTTGCTGGGATCTCGAAGAGGTCTTGTCAAAGGTGGTCTGCAAAGTGTCAGCGAGGGTGCACAAGGTAGAACTGTGACTTGTTGGACCTCACTGACATATGTGATCAACAAAGCCTCATGGGAGTGCGCGGCGAGGTATCGACGAGGATCCTAAAAGCTGAAAAAATTAGCTATAAATACCCCCTCATCTTGCTCGTTACTTACACATTTTACACATCTCTTATCATTTATCTTACCTCTTTCTCATATATTTCTCACATTATATATTTGACATTGTGTATTTTTTATAACTTGTGAAAAATATATTTTATTCCCCGTATTACTAATATGTTGAGTGGGTTTTCGTATCAGTAATTCAGAGATGATTTGTTCACTTGGAGTTTAAATATTTTCAATAGGTAACTCCATAGTTTTAACACATCAAGTATTTTTCTATATTAAACTACGTAGTGATGGTGGAGTTTATTTAACTTTTTTATAAAAAGAGTTTTCGTAATAGTAATACATCGAGTATATTTTTGTATTGTTATTACGAAGTGGAGTTTCCTTATCAACATACGTCGAATGTGTTTCTGTATTATTGATACAAGGTATTTTATCCTAAAATCATATTTTGAAAAAATTGCATATATTTTTCATAACCATAAATCTAGATCTATATGGAAAAATACCATAATTTATGGTGAATTTTATTTGATCAAAATAAAAAATAAAGAAAACTTACTAGAAGATGTTTTTTTTTTCTTGGAAAAATTTCACGCCCTGTAATATGTCATAATATCAAAGAATCCGTGATGTTTGAACAAAATATTTAAAAATAAAAAACACAAGGAAAATTATAAAAATAACACTCATAAAATTTATAATAACAAAAATAGCACCCTAATAATATTGAACGTCTAAATTGAATATTCAATATTGAATGAGTCTAAATTTTTATCGTTCAATTTTAATTGAACTGACGTTCAAAGAAAAATAATGTACCAATAATTTATTTAATTGTAAAAATATAAATTTAAACATAAGGGGTGCTATTTTTGTTATTCTAAATTTTAAGGGATGTTATTTTTTTTATTTAAAAAAAAAAAACAAAAAAACAATTGTTACCTGTCAAGAGGTTGGTTCTAAAATATTTTGAGTTTAAAACCCTAAATTTATTTTTCTCAATTTAGGTCCCCTTTCAAGTTTTTAAATTACTGTAACGACTTTTTTTTTTTTTTTTACACAGTTTTTGCCACAATATACCTATATTGTACTACTATATAGATAGATATGTTGCCAAGGCCCTGGTAGCCCAATGGCATTGTAACCGCCCTAATAAGGGGGAGCTCTCGAGTTCGAGGCTTGTATGTAGCAAAAAAAAAATATAGATAGATATGTAATGACTTGAAAAACTGGCTACAACAGATTTATATGAGCTGGCAACCATTTAAAGGTCCTAATTTCAAAAAAAAAAAAAATTGAGGTCCCAAATGAGAATGTCATCCTCTTGGGATCCTAAGAAGATAAAATCCCTAAGTTTTTATACTTTTTATCATTTTTATATTAATATTTATTTAACCACAAAATTTATTAAATTAGAAAAAGAAAATAAAACAAATGAAAAAAATGGAATTTTTTTTTTCGTTCAGATTTATACAAAATAGGTTATTTCAATTGTCCAAGTTTAAAAATATACAAATGGGACGCCCCTTTTTTCCTCCTAATTCTTCCATAATCCTCCAAAACAGTCACCAACTTCCTACTTCCACAATCATCAATGTCTTAACCGTCACACACCATTAGCACCATCAAGGGTAATTAGTCATTAATCATTGTTAAACGTTTTTTTCTTCTTCATGTGATTAAGTTGGGCATATCAATAGTATAAGAGCTAATGGTTGTTTTTTTGGAACAATTGGTGAAATATAAGCTTGGTGGGCTTGAAATAAAATTCCCTAAGAATCATGGTGGTGTGGGCCCAGAAGGGGATCAGCTTGGTAGACCTCGGGAGGACCTGAAACCTTTGGCAAATAAAGTGGATTAAAGTCAAAAGTTCAAAGGAGCTAACCATGGAAAACCGATTAGATTAACTTAAATCGAAGTATGAACTAGGGAGCCAAGTGGTCTTATTTAAGGGAGGAAATTGTTAAGAATTGAGAGCAAACAAGTTCTACATTGATAAAATAACAATAAAAGCATGAGTTTATAAGTACATAAGTCAACCTTACCGAATGAGTTAACTTTTTGAGACGAGAGCACATTGTCTTGTAGTAATCTATGAGGAGATATTAGGCCTATCAGTTATTCAGACTAACAAGTGTCAATAATCTTGAGTCATTGTCTTCTATAGTAACACACTTTGTCACAATCAATTTGGCATAATATGCAATATTGCTGTTAGAATTATTTGATTAAACACTTAAGAATATAAAAATACTTAATTTATTGTTTATAAACTAATGTGGTGTCATTATATTTGAATTTATCATCAAAAAAAAAATATTTTACAACTTTAAAGTAGAAATCTCAACATTGCAAAGTATCTTCTTCAAGTTTAGCATTAGATACTATGAAAAATATAGGATTGATGTCATTTGTGTCCATATATTAAAGCAAATATCCACTTATATGACCTTTTATCATCAATTAAATTTTATAAAGTTTTACAAATTATTCATTATTTTTTTGAATAAGTGATACTGTAATAGTGCACCCAATCAATTACGATAGTTGTTTTAATAAAGTATTAGGTAGTTGGTTTATTCAATAAAATTCAGTGCACTTACTTTGCACTTCATTAACTGAGAGCTCTACATAAGCAATAAGTAATTAATAATTTCTCGTATATTCTAATAATTTTACAAATAATCTTCTGGCACATAACTTAAGAATTGTGTTGATTTAAAAATATTTTCATGAGAAATTATTTATTGCTATTAGAGTAAATAATGATATGATAATTTATGTCAATATAATGCAAAATTAATGTAATTATTTCTTGAAAAATATAAGTACGATAAAAAAAAAAAAAAAAAAAGAAGAAGAAGCAAGGAATATAATTACATTGCTGCGAAATACCACCTCACTTATTCTGAGAATAGTCTGTTTTCATAATCCTCTCTTCATTATAAGAGTTTAGGCTAAAACCCGAAAAAAAAAAAATATATATATATATATATATATATATATAACCTGAGGTTCAATGAAGATATTTAAATAGACTTTCAGTCTAGCAATTGAGCACCTCTCTTGGACGACCAAGATTTCATCTTACTTTTTATCTTCATTTATATATGTTGGATTTCCTTTGAGGCTTTGACATGGTTCATTGGAAAATTCTAACTTCAAGTGAATTATTGAGGCAATATTTTTTTTAACAAGTGAAATATTTAGCCTACTTCTTAGGGAATATAGAGAACCCGTTTTATTTATTTATTTAAGAATAATAACTTTGTATTCATTTTTTGAAATTATATTGCATCAAAGAATATAATTATAAGACATAAATAAATAAAAATTGACAAATGCACAAGCATTATTCTTCATTGTCATAGCATTGGCAATAATCATCTCTTTTAGGCTTTCTTTTTTTACCTGAATTATTTCTAAGAGTGCTTTCATGTCTTCAATTACTTTATTTGAGTCTATATCTTCGGTTTCTAAGATAGCAACAGCTCCAATAATAAAACTAAACAAACCTAGATCTACTTCTAGATTGAAAAATATGATAAAAATTAATTAAAAACATGGCAAAAATTGTACTATAATAAGTCTATGCGAGAAATAAATCTACCTAAACTAAAATTTAGGCATAAATACATGACAAATTACGGTAATTTAATTAAACCTAAACAAAAAAAAATTAAATAAATAAACCTATTTGAAAAACGAACAAACTCTCGTTAAAAGAGAGCTCTCTCTCTCTCTCTCTCTGTTATCACATACCAAAAGCAAACCAAGTAAGAAAAATGGAGATAAAAGAGGGTGACGGCTAGAATTTCTCCTTATTGAAGGCTTTAAGAATAGAGAACACGTTGAAGATGTGGATAACATTTGAATCTAAAATTGAGAGTTAATTCAAATACCATCTAACAAATTGTGATAGAAAGCCCGTGGTAATCATTGTGGCAAATTCAATTGGCTAATTGAACCAATAGTCCAACACCAGGCCATGTCATATGGTGAGTCATCTTTTAGATAAGGAAAATACTTTATGTCACAATTAATAACTAATTAATACACAAACTTAATCCAATTGTAATCATGTCATTGGCCCTCTAGTTTTTAATAGTTCCTATTTTTCTCCAATAATCAATCGAATTAAAAATTTACAAGTAAATTGAAATATATATCTCAATATTATGACTTGTTATAAAAAACACTAATTTTGTGTATAAGATTTAAGTGGTGAGATGTGATAAACAGCACGGTGTTATGAACTAAAACCATAAATGTGCGGGCCAACACAACTATGGCTGTACAAAAATTTGGAAACAAAAATAGTTTCCGATTTTGGATTAATGGCATTGAAATTTCAGAAGATTTTTTAATTTTATTTTTTGAGAAGGTAATTTTAAGCACTAGCTAGCTTTCACTTAGAAAATTCCAGAATCCAATGAATAAAACATATAATCGCACCAAAGATATGAAACATAGTGTATGAGCTTGCTTGATCAATAATTTCATTGTGGGTAAGGGACAAATAATGGCCCTCTGCTATTGCAGTGATACCTGAAGTCTTTGTCTGATTTAGTTTTGTTGGTATCCATACTAGTGAACCAAATTTTGGAATCTATTCTATCTTTTGAATAAACTTCACTGGAAAGTGGAAACGTACGATAACAAAAATACAATTTATAAGAAAAATTATTAGAGTTATGGACATATACATATGTTTCATTTTTCAATAAAAATTTGACATTTTCTATTTATGCTTAGTATTAATGAAAACTTCAGTCCATTTCAGTCAAATTTCAACTTCATTTTTGAAAAATCATATTGTACAATATATCAATTGTAACTTGTAAATTAGTTGTAATATTCAAGTGTATTACATTAATATTTTTAAAGACTCTAAAATTTAGGTGTATTAGATTTTATAAAAGTCTTTAAAATTTTAGTTGTATTCAAAAAGTCGTTGATTTAAAAAAAAAATTAAAAAACTGAATAAATTTTATGAGCTTTTCAATTAAAATTATACCTAAAAAATCTTCATCCATCGTTCTCACTACTCCAAAGATTTCTAAGGATTTTTATTTTTGTCTTTTCTCTCCAACACTCCCATTATCTCTATTATTGGTCTAATAAAATCTACCACAATCCATAAAAGTTTATAAAATAATATTTACCAAAAGTTCTTAATAATTCATAAAAATCTATCAAAATCATAATGAGTCATTACAAGGATTAAAGCAATATAGGACGGTTGGTTTGTATCGTAGAATGAAAAACTTATAGAGTGGTCACTATATAAGTGTGCATGTGTTATGTGTTTACTTATTTGAATGATGAACTTTTTTGATCAATTGAGAATTAAATATATATATATATTCTGAAATTTCTGGCATGAGATTTACGTACAGATTTCTATACAGGTTTTAAAGTAGGAAACTTAAAATAAAAATAAAAATAAAAAACGTATAGGACGGTCATTGGATGTTCTATATAAATTTTATAAGATGGTCACGAATTGTCCTATATAAATTTTATAAGACGATCACGGACTATCCTTTAAGAATTTTATAGGACCGTTATATTTTAAGAAGACTGATAGCTGTCTTTTTTGTTTAATTCTTTTAAGATAGGCGATTATTGGACGGCTATTAATCGTTTTAAATGTCTTATAGGATGATCACTGGTCGTTCTATATTGCCTTTTTTGTAGTAGTGAGTACATCATCCTAAATGTGTAAAATGCAACTAACTTACACAAAAAATAAGGAATAGAGAGAGTTCATCTAAGAATAGATTCCAATTATTGTAATCACATCTGATTAAGGTTATTTAACAAAACATTAAAGCAATCAATTATGTTGAAGATTAAAGTTCTTAATTATATTAAGTTAATTTTTTTCATTTAATTTTTTTTTTTAAGATATATGAATCTATAAAAAAATATATAAAACAATAAGTGAAAAACATATTAATTGTATATATATTAAAAACAACACATGTTAAAGACAACACAACTTCAATTGAGACTCATTTTTTTATTTCAAACAAGCAGGTGTTTAGAATATTATATAACCAAGAGAAAAATTAGTATTAAAATATAATCAATATATATATACACATTTAACAAACAATATCAGTTTCATCAAAAAAAAAAAAAAAACAATATCAATGTGTGATCATATTTTTCTAATTAACATATTAATCAGCTACAAATATCCTATATAACTTGTTGAACATGTGTTCAAAACTTTAAACACATATTTATCATTACTCACTAATGTTATAAAGGAAAATGGGAAAAAAATGAAAAAGTAAAAAGTTCTTAAAATAAATGTAAGGTTTATGAGTATTGGTAATTTTCGTAGATAAAATATTTGATTGTAATCTAGCATAAGCATCCACCGTTTAATCAGATGATACATGATGATAGAGTTACCAAGCTTGCAATGCCCATATGATAGGTAAAATGTTCTCTCATGCATACATCCTCACACAATTGAGCACTACACTTGGTATGAATCGCAACGAAAAGAAACTGTGCACATGTTGGTCGATCGATCGAGTATAGACCGACTTCAATCTAGCTGCTCTCGGGTTTGAAATTGCATAGTTAGATCGATCGAGGTTTGGATCGATCAATCGAGCATTGGCTAGATAGATCGAGCTTTGGCTAGATCAATCGAGCCTGTTTTTCAGTTCTACTACAACACTGTTTTTAATTTGGCCTATATGTTACTTTTACCAATTTGACTCATTTAATGTTGAATGCAAAATCCTTATATGAGTAGAATTCTTGTGAAAGCAAAATCCTGGTATGAGTAGAATTCTTGTGAAAGCAAAATTCTAGTATGAATAGAATTGTTGTGAAAGTAGAATCTTTATATGAGTAGAATTGTTGTGAATAGAATTATTGTGAAAGTAGAGTCCTTGTTTGAGTAGAATTGTTGTGAAAGCAAAATCCTAACATGAGTAGAATTGTTGTGAAAGCTAAATTCTTATATGAGTAGAGTTGTACTCTATTATTAATCCTCTTTCAAGTCAAATTGGACTCTATATAAGCAACGCTTGTTTGTGCAAAATACTTACTACACCAAAATAATATTTTCTACAACTGATTGAGTTTTTAAAGAAAAATCTTATTCTCTTCATCTATTAATCTTAAGCACTTTCTTGTTTTAATTGTTCAAATATATTGTGTGGTTATGTTTGAATAATTCATGTGCCTAATTTCTTTTCATAATATTTAGATTTGCATGATCGTTCTAAAGTTTCCTAGCTGATTTATTCTTTACATCGTATGCTGTTGAATCTACTAGTTAAGATTTTTTATTGTTGAATTTGCTCTAGGACACACTTTGCACTTGTGTTATTTGTGCTAACGTTTCAGGTACTGAGGTGACGTGTTCGGTATTTCGTGTGACTCGAAATTACCGAAGTTGACGGGTTCGATTGATCTTGTGGGACTCAAGTAGATTAGAACGTTGGTCCGGATCCAGACACTTAGCTTGTGGAGGCTATGAAATGAGCGACGGCTCGTAAGTAAATTACATGAGGGGGATCTATCCATGAAGGGTAGTCTAGGACCTGTGGTTGTAATTGAACATTAATTTTCATAGTAGATAGTTAGGTGGTCCGGTGGACTGGTGGTTTTCCTCTTAGGTCATTGGAGTGACCTAAGTTGTTTCCACCTAAAAATCTCGTGTGTTATTCTTTAATTCTAAATTTTATTTTTACACGTAATTGCATGTCTGGCCGTTGTGATTAGGTTATATAATTAATATCTGTTAAAATTGAAAATAACCTATTCACCCCTTCTAGGTATAGTTGATATATAACTAAAAACTTTCAATAAAGAACGCATAACGATAATCTGGAAAAACAAAAACAAAAAATTTAACATAGAAAAAAAAAATTAAGAAAAAAGTAAAACGTAAAAAATTGAAACTTTTTTTTAATAAAAAAGTAACAAATTACAAAAATAAATAAATCTTATTTGAAAAGGAGATAGGGGAGGGCGTAGGAGAGTTAGAATTGAAATGAGTAGAGAAGAGTTATTTCATGTTATTATTCTTATATAGTTGTACATGTGAAAAAAGAGATGCTTGTAAAATATGTGAACTTGAAAATGAGGGTATATTGAGAGATTTTACAAATTATTATGAAGAAGATTTGACCTTGTTTTAGAAGGATTTTCTAAATATTAAATAAATGAGATATTTTTTTTATCTTTACTTTTATTAAAAATTAGAGTTTCATGAGAAGTTAGAATGCATTAATATTATAATTCTATTCGAACTCATACCCTTTCCGTGTGAATTGGTGTTCACAAGAATCATATACTATTGCATTACAATGCAATTAATATAAATATGCAATAATTTTCATATATTTTTAGCATTATCCTATTTTTATATACTATGTGCTATAAGTTGTTGGAAAATCAACTCTCCAAAAAGTTTAAGTTGTTGGGAGGAGTACCAACAATAAATTTATACATCTATCACTCCTATAAGTATTGGCTCTATGCTCTATGCAAGTTAAGTAGTTATAATTCAATAATTGGGGTTGTTGGGTCTGAAACACAGGATGTTCAACTATTATACCGTGCTAAAAGTTGTTGAAATATCAACTCTCTCAAAAACTTAATCTTTGAGAAGAGAGCTAATAATTATTTTATACATCTATTACTATATACTCTTTTAATATAACTCATATATTTTTCATAACCCAAACAATGGTGCATGAATAAAAAATATCTACTTTTAGTTAAAAATGGAACATTGGTATCCATAATTACTCTTAAAAATAATAAATAATAATAAAGTGATAAGTTTTGATACAAGTGTTCACAAATGATAATAAATAAATAAATAAATAAAATGTAATATTGGGTCTTGTTTGTTTTGTCCTCTCAAATTAGAGCTTGGAGCATGATTAAATTTTACCAATTTCGCCTCATTCCCCTCACTCAAAGAGTGTTTATCGATTGAACTAAAATAAATATTGAGGCCACTGTCTACACCAATATAGTCTAACAGCCTCTAGTAATATCATGGTTTAAACAATACGGTGAGCTTAGTGCAAAGTTGTTGAAAACTCTGTGTAGATAATGATTTTGTCATAATATTAATATCTGCAACTTGTGCTTGGTTTGGAGCGTACTCTACTGCCAAAGCTCCTAAAAGAAATAAATTCAGCACGTTTTGTATGGGAGTGTAAAAAAAGGATTATTAGCTAGACACCCTGTGCTACATTATCACAATAAACTGTTGGAGATACGTACATGAATAACCATTTGAATTTAACCAGTATGCATTGAATCCAAGGTAGTTTTGTTATAGTACTAAAGGTCAAAGTTCGAAACTCGGCCTCAATGAACGATCTAGACACACTTTGTGCTTCCCTGAAATCCAGGAAAGTAGAGAATTTGACCTCCAATAGACCTTAAGTCATCAATGTTAGAAGCCCAGTATACTATCAAAGCTATATTCTTAGACTTGTAAAACATCACACCAAACTCATAGTCCCTTTCAAGTATCTCAGTAATCGCTTAACTGCAATCCAATCGACTGAAATAGGAGTATGCAAAAAGGTAAGGATCTCATTACAAAATATATCAAAAACTCTCACCAAGGTTTTGGTTCATACTTTTCAACTTATTAAAGTAAAAAAGTAAGCTTTTCCACATGATCTTTTACTCCACTAACACCATCATATATGGCAGAGATCATCATATTCAAGAGGTCTCCTTTTCATGCTTGTCAAACTTAGAGAACTTCTTATCTAGAGCCACCATAAAATCCTTGGTAGATGTGAACTCAATAAAGCTATCACTCCTCCGTGTACGTACCAATAACCATAAGGCAGGTAACGTCACACCCCAACAAATGACATGATATTGTCTAATTTGGGCATAAACCTGTATGATTTTTTTTTTAGGATTTCACCCAAAAAGTCTCGAACCATTTAGAGTTTAACTCATACCGAAAAAATCATTACAATCTTTCTTTTCCAAGCAATCTGGGACTATACAGCTTATCCTTTCTTACTGAAACTCAAGAAATTAATGACTGTTACAATCATTCCTTGTAGAGGGTCCAACATTCTCGTCGACCATACTTCTAGTTGGACCATGCTCTAATACTATATTTAATACCCCACTCCAACACAGTATGATATGGTCTACTTTGAGTTTAGGCCCGCATAGTTTTGCTATTGAGTTTTCACTCAAAAGGCCAGGCTTCATATTTAGAATGAGATGCTTACTTAAGAACTATTACAATCTACCTTTCCTAAGAAATATGGAATGACACAGCTTACCCTATTTTTAACAAGAGGTGTTATTGAAATTTCAATAGACAATTTTAACAACCTATTTTCAAACCATATTCCCCTTTAAAAATATTCTCAAAATTAATTGAAATTTTTTGATGGACTTTTAATTGTGCATATTGTAAATACACAAGTTAGTTTTTAAAAATAATTTATAATGACTTTATAAAAATCCTCTAAAATGACATATGTTGCATTGTGTGAAATAGCTAGCATTGTGTTTTGATAAAATAAAATTATATTCTTAGTGGTACTTCTAAAGGGAATTAAGATGTAAAAGGAGTATGCAATTATAATGATGGAGATTAAGAAGATGGGGAAGAGATGCATTTTGTTAAGCCTAAATAGCAATAGCTACCTCACTTTAGGCTTTTATAATGTGGTAAATTGAATTGTGCTTTGGTTTTGAATAGGCTAGTTGTCTGTTGAGGACACTTTGCTATATTGATTTAAACTTCTGCAATTATGAGGTAAGTAGATTGACCCTACCCGATATATAAAGTATTATTTGATCTATGTATGAATATTTTCTTGGCCATAATGAGATTTATGTTTTGTTTTGCGAATGATCTACAAATAGCTAGCATGATCTCATTTTTGTAAGTGTAAGTGTTTTTGAAATAGCATAATTGTTTATCTAACATGTGCACATTCACACGCATGAGATTTAAAGTTTTGCTAATGAAAACCTGCAAATGAATTTTGTTTTCAAAGAGTATGCTTTATACTTTTAAAATCAAACAAGTTTTCTGAAAATTGTTTTGATAGAATATCTTTGACCAATGTTATGATTGGACTTTGATTGGTAGCTTATTGTATTTGTTTTGGAACATGTGGGGGAAATTGTATTTGGTACCCGAAAACATCTGAGTGCTTATCATTTGATTTTGACGTATTTTTGCACGTATTAAATTATTATGTAATTTCAAATTTGGCCCAAAAATTTATGACTCACTTGTACTTATCTCTCATGCGTGCTAGCATCAAAAGGTGAAACTTTATACTAGTCACTGACATGTGACACTTTGTATTTGTTGCCTATTGGTGATATTTTGTTTTGGCTACATCATTAGTACGATATAGTTCACGACATTCAATGAAAGAAAATTTTGGAAAGTTTTGCTATGAGTCATAACATATTGAAAAATAATAATTTTTGGACGTTTTGGTTGGAGTCATGACATTTTGAGAAATATAATTTTTAAACATTTTGCTTAAGTAATGACATTTTGTGGAAAATGGTTTTTAATGGTTATTGTTTTGTGTCGTGCATTTTATAGACGTTCATATTGAAAATAAAAACATTGACATATTGTGTATTTAAATAAATTGTATGTGATATGTAATTGCTTAATATTTTTTGTATATTGAATTTATTTACTACCTACTATATCGTGTATGAGGTATTTTGTGTCGTTTATTGATGATTGTACACGATTGTCATGGGTTGGTCTTCTTAAAAACAAAGATGAAGTTTTTCAAGCTTTTTAGAATTTTCGTACTCGTGTTCAAACACGATACAATAGCACCATTAGAGTCCTACGTTCTGACAATGGGGAAGAATATGTTAATCTTGTTTTTCAAGATTTTTTCCAAACACATGGAATTATTCACCAAACTACTTGCCAACAAATACCAGAACAAAATGGGGTGTCCGAAAAAAAATCGTCACTTACTTGATATGGCTCGTGCTCTCCTATTTAGTGCTAATATGCCAAAATATCTTTGGGGCGATGCTGTACAAGATTCCACCCATCTCATCAATCGTCTCCCATCTAGTGTCCTTCACAGACAAATCTCGTTTAAGATTCTCGCATCTTATGTATCCTTGTCATCATTCCATAATCTTCCTGCCCATGTATTTGGTTGTGTTGTTTTTGTCCATGTTCTTAAAATTCAGAGGTCTAAATTAGATGTCCGAGCAATTAAGTGTGTGTTTGTTGGTTATGGAGGATATCAAAAAGGGTACAAGTACTACCACTCACCTACAAGAAAGTATTATGTACTATGAATGTCACTATGAATGTCACTTTCTTTAAAAATATGAACTATTTTTCCTCATCTGATATTGCTTTAAGGGGGAGAATTCATATTTTGAAGAAATATGGAGGATATCAAAAAGGAGTACAAGTGCTACCACCCACCTACAAGAAAGTATTATGTCACTATGAATGTCACTTTCTTTGAAAATATGAGCTATTTTTCCTCATCTGATACTGCTCTTAAGGGAGAGAATTCATATTTTGAAGAGCTGTATTATGGTGAGGGGGAGGAATTGGAAGGAACTGTAGAAGTAATGCAATCAAGAGAGATTTCAATGGGTCCAGTTAAGGTTCTTATCCCGTTGAATTCAGTAGTAAAAAAGCAGATGCTTCAAGTATCCAAGCACCAGATCCGATCACTGAAAATCAAAGTGAAAGCACAACTGTTCCCTCCTACCCTTGATCAACAACTCCCTGGTAATGAAGGTCACTTATCTGAGGTATGTACACCCACTGATACTAATAACATTGAGTCTAATGTTGGACAGTATGTGTTACCAAATAGGTCTACTCGGGGTCAATAAGTCAAAATGTATAAACCAAATATTCATGCAAAATTAAAGTATTCAGTAGCCAACTACATATCCACTAAAAGATTGTCTAAGTCATATAAATCATTTGTAAATCAAATATCTGCTGTATCAGTACCTAACAAAATGCAGGATGCGTTGGGAGATCCAAAGTGGACGAAGGCAATGGATGAAGAGATGGAGGCGTTGCAGAATACTCACCAAAGTCTTATTCACCATTTTTCAAGAACCCAAAAAAAAAAAAAAAAAGATTTGGTTACTTTAGTAGGAGTTAGTTGGCCCCCTTGGCCAAAAATCTTGGTTAAAGATATTAGAATTAAGAACATTTAATTCTATGTTCAAGGTATTGAGGTTTTTAATATACATGATCTAGTCAAGCTAGGAAATTATAAAGATTTTTTTTTTTCTTTTCATAATGACTTTTTTTCAGTTTATTTATGTATTAAAAATTTCGAGATATTATAAGGCATTACTTATTTAAGTGTTTCCAATGCATATGATAAGCGTTGGACTTGGTGGAACTCTTCGTAGTCGGCTTTACAGGCTCATTTTCTGTTAAAGCAAGATCAATATTCATTAACCTTAAATTCATTTTGAGAGAATGAATACTAATGCGGTAGATAATCGTAGAGAAATACCATAAGCTGAGGAAATAACAATAAATCATTAATATCATGTAAAGTGCAGATTGCAAATTTCTTGACTTATATGCTAGAGTTCACAAAATTGACCATTTTACATTATAAAATAAAATAATCAAGAATTACAAGCAAATGTGTTATCACTAAGGTGAATATCAAATTAACAATTACATTTAACTATTTTCTTTATTAATCTAAATATCATATGTATCAAACAATGAATTATGGACATGATATACTATCATTTTTCATATATGGACCTTAATAAATAATTATATAATATATTGGTCAAATAATTTAAGTAAACTTACATATTCAGACTCATAATATTAAATGCTAGATACACCTAATAATTAATTTTTAGATAATACTTATTAAATTTTGAAACTTAGTTTATGAATTTCAGTAATGTTTGGAACTAAAAAGTTATATCAATTCCAAAATTTATTCTCTTTTCTATTCTCAACACTCTCGACGAATAAATCAACTATACTTCATCCTATTCAAAATTATTGGACAGAAAAGGTTTAATTAAAGTTTCACCAATTTGTTTTTAAAGTAACAATATAATTGAGGAAGTAGGAAGTAATTAATTTTTTTCCTTGAAAACACAAAAACAACATCTCTTATATCTAGCTCGTATATTTGTAGTTTTTTACTATTAAAAAAAAGTCTAATACGTCATTTCACACCGAACGTTTCAATTTAACTATTTAAACTCGTTCAATATTATTTAAGTGTTATTTTTATTATTATAAATTTTAAAGTTTTTTTTTTTTTTTTTTTGTTATTTCCCTTTTTTTTTTTTTTTTTAAATTAACACAACCTAATAAATAACTCATATCCTTTCCTCGTTCTCATAGTCATACCTCATAATTACTCCAATTTAAGTTGTTTGTTTCTTCGTGCCTTCATCGAAGTTTCAACTTTTGTATTCTGGGGAAGTTTCGCGTGTCTTTATGAGAAAATGAACGAGAGTTGGAGATCCTTTCCTCGTTCTCATAGTCATACCTCATAATTACTCCAATTTAAGTTGTTTGTTTCTTCGTGCCTTCATCGAAGTTTCAACTTTTGTATCCTGAGGAAGTTTCGTGTAAGGGGTGTTCATGGTACGATCTAGTCCGATTTTTGGAAAAAAAAAATAATTAAATGGAATCGAACATATTACTTTAATCAAACTGTTGTCTAATAAAATTATTAAAATCGAACGGTTCAATTCGAATTAGTTAACGGTTTTTTACGGTTTTCATTTTTTTTTTTCTCTCTAAATTTGTTAAAACTTGAAAATAATATAAAGAATAAAATCTTTGAATCTAAACAAATTAATTAATATATACTACAAATATAAATCATATTACATTCTACATAAATCATATAAATATCTTAAAAATAATCATAAAATCAATTACAATATAGAACTAAATATTTTTTTTAAATTCTACAATAAAATACATTAATTCATAAATAATATATTAAAAATAAGTTAGGAAGTTAGGATTGTATACTTTGATTATGAGAATATATAGAGTTGCATACTTTGATTATGAGAATATATATATATATATATTTAAAAAGGATAATATATTAAAAATAATTATAAGTAACGGTTCGATCTAGTTCGGTCTAATTTAAAAATTCGTATAATAGAACCAAACCGTTTGTAAAACGATTTGAAAAAATAAAAACCAAACCGGACTGTTTGATTTACAAAACCATTTAGTCCGGTTCGATTTTTCGATTTTAATCGATTTAGTCCGATTTTTAGACACCCCTAATTTTGCATGTGTTTATGAGAAAATGAATAAGAGTTGCAGTTTTATAGGATCTAAAATAGGAATAGCAAAATAATCTAGCAAATTGAAGTTATATGGATATTTGCTCCATATGATCTACTTTAGTTTAGATAAAAAAATATTTTTAGATCGAATCATAATTCATGTACAAGATCAACAAATTAGATCGAATTAGATCAAATTGAGATAGATCAATTTGTGCATCGGAATAAATCAGATCTATTCAAAACTAAATTTTTTAATATTATAATTTTAGAACTAAAAAAGTTACACATTCCTAAATAATTCCTAAAGCTTTTCAATTATTTATTTAAAAAATTTATAATATTATTCTTTTATAATTAAGATTATATCAAGTTAATGATGTTAATTTTTTTATTACAATTTTTTTTTGATCTATAGATTATAATATTAATGAAAAAAATTGAATAAAATTAAAATTTATTAATTATAAATACGTAAAAAATATTTTTCTACAAATCTATAATGTTCTTTTATTTTATTTTATTTATTTATTATATCATGTACCACAATAAATAATGTATTAGAAAAAAAAATTAGAATAGTTTAAATCAAATCATAAATATCTATATGATCTACGGATCAATAATTGATCCAATCTATGATCTATTGATTCAAATAGATCATAACAGACTAAATTTTTAAATAACATATTGGATTGGATTGTATCATCAGTAGATCAGATCTGATCAATTACCGTACCTAGTCTAGAAAGCCAACTTGCCTTATACATTGTTAACAATATAAGAGGGAATAAGAAGAAGAAGATGCAAGTTAAAAAAAATGCAACATTGAGATGGGTGTTCTATTGACACGGGAAAATTACTAATGTTAGAGCATATATTCTATTTTAAATAGTTTTAATGTTATCTTGTTAACCTAAAGTTTAATAGGAAAATAACATTTATAATGCATTATAACAATAAATTCATTCAGGTACGGTTCTATTACTAAAAAATTAAAAATAATTATACCTAAATAACTTTAGATACGGTTGCTCGCGTTATTAGAAAGAATTAATTTTAGCTATAGTTATTAACCATACCTAAAAGTGTTATTAAGATTTTTCGTAAGTTTTTGAAAAAAGTTTCATATTTTGTTTCACTTTTAGATACGGTTAACAACTGTAACTAAAATTAATTCTTTCTAATAATGCGGGCAACCGTATCTAAAATTATTTAAGTATAATTATTTTCAATTTTTTAATAATAAAATTATACTTGAATGAGCTTATTGTTGTAGTAAAAGCACAATTCAAATATTACACATTAAATATTTGGATATTATTTAAATTAAATTTTAACTAATTAGATAAATTTAATGTTCAATTCTGAACAATTAGACTCATTACTAAGAACTTAATTATTATTTTTTTAATTTTAAACTTATTTAGTGTTAAGAAGAAAAAAAAAATTAAAAAATGAAGAAATGTCCCAACTTAGAAAAGATTTTTGTTGAGGTCAGAGCTCAGAGAGACGAAGGACTAGGGACTGAGAGCGGGTACCTAGATGAGTAAAAAAAAACAATGGCGTCCTTTTGTTGGGTGTAAAATAAAGTGATTCCTTTGGAGTTTGGGCCAACGCAGAGACAAATATACCAAACGGACAGGCGCATGCCCTGGATTCTAAACCAACCATATTCGTTCATTATAATTTAAGGATCTAAAGATCAATTTTGTTAAAAAAAACAATTTAAATTATTATATTTTTTAAAAGAAAATATATAGGTATAGCGGGACTACATTATAGTCTTCCTTTACTTTTAACCACTACCACTATTTAATGCATTTTAGATAAATTTTTGGACCACTAGTATGATGCCGAACATGGCCCTCTGATCCTTACAGTTAAGGTATTATTTATTATTTTTATAATATATTTTTATTGGTAGTTTTTTTTATTATTATTTATCATATAGTTATGATTTAAAAAATAATAATTATATTAATATTATATTTTATTAATTTAAAATACTATATTATTATTATTATTTAAATTTACGCAATCGTAAAAAGAAAGAAATACATTTATTTTCCCAAAGTGTTACTCAGAGCTTGAAAATAGTGGGAAACTGGATTATTTATAACATGAACGCAATAATCTTTTTCCTCGATGAGGAAATAATTTTATTAATTGATAATGAGATATTCAAATACAACATATTGAAATAAAATAATAAGATAATATTTTTAATATTTTAAACGATTAAATTATAGAGAAAAGTGTCATGGAGGTCCTTCAGATTATGTCATGTGTGTTATTTGGTTCCTTAGATTATAAGTGGTGTCATTTGGTCTCTTAGTTTTAGAAAAAGAGACCAATTAAGGACAAAATACATGATTTTAATGATTTTTTAATTAAAATATTATTTTTTAAATTAATATTTTAATATCATAAACATTAAAATAATACAATTTTTCATTAATTGACCTCTTAAAAAATAATATTTTAATTAAAAAATCATTAAAATCATGTGTTTTGTCCTTAATTGGCCCTTTTTTCTAAAACTAAGGGACCAAATGACACCACTTATAATCTAAGGGACCAAATGACACACATGACATGATCTAAGAGACTTCTATGGCCCCGCTCCCTAAATTATATTATTAGTCTCTAAATTTTTATTAAATATACTTAAATTCTTTAATTTTTAAATTTTATAATTTAGTCTCCAAACTTTAAAATTTTTACTTATAGATCTTCAAACTTTTAAATCCTATAATTTATTTTCAAAAATTTTAAAAATTTACACATAAATCCTAAAAATTTTGATTCAAAAACATTTAATTAGTACCCAAGATAGAATCTATGTGTGAATTTTTAAAAATTTGAGAACTAAATCATAAAATTTAAAAATTTAAGAATATATGTATGAAATTTTAAAAGATTAGAAACTAAATTGTATAATTTAAAATTTTGAAAACCTAAATTATGAATTTAATTAAAGTTTATGGGCCAATAAAATAATTAAGCCTATTTTAAAAAGTAATATATGAGGGATGAGTATAGATACAATCTAGTAACAGAGGCCTAATTTTTGAATTATTAAACGATTTATTCTACTATTTTTTTGGTACCACATCAATTCACTTATACATCATAATATAATCCTCTGAGTTCTTAAATTAGCAGCAAATGTAGAATGTCTTGGCAAATAAAATTGCCAATTCGACAAAATAAAAATAATGAGAATACTTCTGAATATAATTAACGAAAGATTGATAGAGAAGAGTTAAATCCATGAACACAAAGATAGAATTTAATTCGTTTTGAATTTATTGAATTGTTACTTTATCAATTTATTTCAATGTTACTTTATTTATAATAATAAAATAGATGTTCAAATATCAGCCCAGTATCTCCTATTTTAGATACTTGTGTAGAAGATCTAAACCTAGGTCGGTGACAGGCAATGACGTAGATATAAATACGAGAGTCAAAGTTATACATTTTACTTTTAAATTTAGCATGCTTGTAATCAATAATATAATAAGATATGTACTGTATTACCAATATATAAAAAAAAAGATACTATATGCAAATAATCATTCACTATTTCTCTTGTTCATTATGCTCGTTTAGCTTGGTTCTCTGAAAAAACAAGAGATAAGGAAAAAAGAAATTATCAAGGAAATACAAACCATAAACATTATTGAAATGAATCTATTGCCCAATGGATAATAATTAGTATATATGAATAATTTATTATGAATAGTCATGAGAAGTTAATAATATGGAATACAATTTAATAAATAAAATAAAATAATAATATTACTGAACAGGAAAAACAGATATATGACATTTGCTAAAGTTTTATAAGAATTTAATAACTATAAGTCTTTTAATTATAAAAAGTTAATTCAATGAGTGGAAACAATAATACTTTTTTATAAATTATTTTATAGTTATGTCTTTATCAATGTGTAATGTTCATTTTTTTTTTTAATATTTTCTTATAAAGTATGAGTCATTTGATCCTACATTTTGTATTTTAAATCTATTTTTATTATATTTAATTCTTTTTATATCACTTATTTATTTATTTATGCAAGCCATGTATTTTTTTTTAATGAGTGAAAAGTCCCTTATTTTTTCTCTTGGTCCATTCATCGATTAAAGCTTGGATACTAATAATAAAGAGCAGGCAAAGAGAAAAAGAGAAGAAATTCTAGAAAAGAAATATTATGTATATTCTTGATGAGTAAATCTTGTGTACATGACCAGATACATAAATTGATGTTGCCTATGATCTTTTCTTTTTTTAACAGAGAAAACAGCTTCTCCAGAGGGAGATAAGATAACGCCTGTTTTTTTTTATTTACTCGAATTAACGTCAATATTGAGAGTGATAGGCGATAACTAGTACCAAAAGCTGTCGTTAAAAGAATCTTAGTAACCACTATCTATGATCAATTCTGTTATATTGTAACAACCTTAGCAAACTCTCAAGTCTCACCAACTCATTACTCACTGTACATTGATCATCTTAACATTCCCCATGAGCTCAAGGTTTCTCCAAAATACTTAAAACTTTGAGTTTCTGAAATTGTTGAGTGTGAAGTTGAAGCACATGTAACACGTTATTTATATTATTCAAATCCAACGAAGTGCACGGGACTCTTGAAGTCACTTTGCTTGTATCTAGTTAACATTTTAGTCACTTTGCTTTCACAAGGGACACCTAAATTACTTTCTTTATAAAAATAAAACACTTAAGTCACCTTGTAAACAGTAAAATATTATTTTATAATTGAAAATTTCTGACAGGTTAATAAAGTATATCTAAGAGGGGCAAAATTATCTTTCAAAAGTTTTCCCTCCTTTTTTAACTTCCCTCATGTTCTCTTTCATACTTTGGCACTATTTTTTTAGTTAAAATATCAATGTTATTATCTTCATTTTCTCCCTTTCTTCCACATAAACCTTATATTTTCTCCTTGTCTGAAAAAAGAAATGGACGACAATATACTAGGCACCATACTAGCTATTTCTCCAACTTGTTTTTGCAGCAATGTATCACCGGTAACAACTTCAAGGACATATTGAAATCTTAGAAGGAGGTTTTTGGATGTGATGAGGTATGGGGTTTTTTGCTATGTGTTTGTTGAGATTCGTTGTTAAAATAAAAAAAGTAAATCAAAGGTTAATATGGTAGAAATCATTGTATTTAATTAACATCCTTTTGTCATTTTTATTTCTACTATAAATACATGTATTTTATACAAAGAAAATCAATTCAGAAATATACAAACAATTATTTGTTATTCTTTTCATGGTATCAGAGCCACCAACGGTTCTATAAACCCAAATTTATATAAATTAAAAACTTCAAGCAGTTCATCCCCCTTGTGAAACCCATAAGCAATCACCGTCTAGAAACCTAGTCACCACTTGACCACAACCAATCATCGTCCAAAAACCCAATCCACCCGAACCCACCACTCAAAATGCCATTCTTGAAGCCATTTCCGTTCTCGATCCTCTTTCCTCACCACCGAAGATCAACCCTACCACTCAACTTGTCAACGTAGTCATCGCTTCGCCTTTGCCACCAAAAAGACATCGCATCCACCACGGCATCATCATCTCACCAGCCAACAACTTCCTTACCGCAACCACAACATTTCCATTGGGCCACTACAAGAAACCTAGCTCTTCCACCCAAAACCCAACCTCCCGTGAAGAAGATCCACCCACATCCAAACCAAAACACGTGCTCAGAACTCGTCTCGTCAGCCTCGTACCTTTCAGATCCACCAAAAACCACCTTTTCTCAGCCCATCAGTGCCACCCCATATTTTGACTACTGTCTGACTTGGCAGCTGATTTCAAGTTTAGGTTGGTGTATTAATAGATATTGTTAAAAAAATAAGTGAACTTGTTGAATCATTCGAAACTAAATCAGTTCTAATTTTTGTTCAGTCTGAGAGTCCCTTTAATGCAGGCATCCTACTTATTTAAACAAAATTACAATGTGTGGTCTCAATTGATGGAGATGCATATTATTGAACGAGAAAAACTCTCCTATATCATAGGCATAACTGCTCCACCTGCTGTTTTTGACAAGGGATATGAAAAATGGTATGCTGAAAATCAAAAGGTAAAGTGCTGGCTTCTAATGTCCATGTCTCCTGACATAATGAAGCGCTATCTCCGTATACTCACTACACGTGAAATCTGGAATACTCTTTCCAAAGTTTTTTATGACGATAATGATGAGATGCATATGTATTCTTTGCATCAGCAAGCTTTTCTGCCAAACAAGGTGCCAAATCATTTTATGTATACAATAGAGAGTTAACTGAAATATTTCGTGAACTAGATCATCGTGATAAAGTGATTATGAAGGACCCTCATGATGTTACCGCATATCGACATTCCATTGAGAGTACCTGAGTACACATATTTCTTGTTGGTTTGGATAAGAATTTTGATCAACTTTGACAATAAATTATACGCCATGAACCATTCCTCTCTTTGGAATAGTGTTATTCCTTAGTTCGTTGTGAAGCCATACGATTTCTACTTTGAATGAGGACATTGAGAAACTTGAAGCTTCAGCTATGATTTCTCGCCATCGACCTAGTCAGACAGTACTAGATCGGCCCAAATCCACCACTCCACAGAATTTATACTGTTAAGATAAACTGACATATAAATGAACTAATTGCAATCAAACTGATCATTCAAAAAGTCATTGCTTTGAACTTATTGGATATCCTAATTGGTGGGACCCAACAAGACATAGAAATTCCAAGCAACCATCTACTATAGCAATTGCTCAAACACAAGATGACGATACCACTTCTTCGTCTTCAGCATTGGTAACCACTAAAAAAACACTAGAGGTAAGATCTTAACCATCTCTACACCTATTTTGAATAGTACATGGATAATATTCTAGTACTACTGATCATATGACATTTGATGTTAGATAAGTGTCCACCCTTAATCCATCCTCTCAAAATTGTGTCTCCACGGCCAAGAGTAATACCACCCCCATTATTGGGGAAGGATTATCTCATCTTACCGATACTTTACATCTTGATTTTGTGTTAGTAGTTCCCTCTTTAGCTTATAACCTTTTGTTGGTCTCATAAATCACTAAGACCTTATCTTGTGTTGTTATTTTTTGGCCTGATTATTATGTATTTAAGGACATTCAGACTCAACAAACGATTGGTTATGGTGTTAAGAAAGGGCAGCTGTATTACTTGGACTTGGATTCAAACGCTTCCAGCCTATTACAATAAACTTTTGCAGTAGAAAACACTGGTTCACCCAAGAAGATAACTAAGATTTGGCTCTGGCATCGACGTTTAGGACATGCCTCATTTGGTTATTTAAAAATATTGTTTCCTAGTTTATTTACGAATTTGGATATTTCTGGTTTTAAATGTGATGTTTGTGAACTTAGAAAAAGTCATTGTGCTTCATTTCCTTTTATTTTAAATAAAAGTCCAGTTCCTTTTATGGTTATTCACTCTAATGTTTGGGGACCATCCAAAGTTCTCGCATTGAGAAGGTCACATTGGTTTGTTACCTTTATAAATGATTGTACTAGAATGACTTGGTTATGTTTGATGAAGTCCAAATCAAAAGTTAAGTTACTATTTCAAAAGTTTTATAACACCATTAGTATACAATACAATGCTCGAATACAAGTGTTACGGAGTGATAAAGGTGGGAAATACCATAGTTCTGAACTTTGACAACTTTTGAACTCTCATGACTTAATCCATCAAACTAGTTGTTTGGATAAACCACAACTCAATGGTGTGGCCGAACGCAAAAAAAAGACACTTATTGGAAGTTATTTGTGCTTTCCTTATCATGGCTCATATGCCCTTATGCTATTAGGGTGAAGTCTTTTATCTGTCGCATATCTCATCAATTGTGTTCCATCTCTTACTGTCAACTTCAAAACACCCTCCAGACACTTGCATAAGTTATTATTGCTCGAACAGTCCCAAACCCACCCCTACATGTCTTTCGATGTGTTGCCTATGTTCATCTTCACAAACACCAATGCAGTAAGTTACTTCCTCGCGCTTTGAAATGTGTCTTCGTTGGATATGCTATTCATAAAAAAAGATACAGATGTTATCATCCCCCTACTCACCGAATGTTTATCACTATGGATGTTGTCTTTCATGAAGACACTATATATTTCTCTAAGTCTGACTTTTAGGGGAAGTCTCTTGAGAAAATTCAAACTCTTGTATACAACCTTGAGGAAAATGTGGTGGAAGTATCTGTTCAAAATATAGGTGATTTGGATCCTAGTGTTTAAAATTTGGATGTGAGTGGTGATACCCTACACAATGACATAATAAGTGTAGAAGTAAATGAGTTGGAATCTAGTGGTCCAAACTTGGATCTAAGTGGAAATGAACACCCAAAAAGCCAGGAAACTTGTGAAATCGAGCTTGAATCTATCCCAATTGATACACCAAACCAATCATTGTCTGAGGATATTCCTTATATTGTGCTCGATTCCTCCAAGAGACAGTTACCACAATGTCTCACTAAAGGTATTCCAAAGCCTACATATGAACCTCAATTGTCTAGTAAAGTAAGATATTACATGAATCATTATATGTCTACACATCGCTTGTCAAAATTAAATCAGTCATTTGTCAATCATTTATCTACTGTATCTATACCTAACAATGTGCATGAAGCATTAAATGATCCAAGATGAAAAGCTGTGATGAATGAAGAGATAGCCTCCTTGCAGAAGAACCAAATTTGGGAGCTCGTCAACCGACCCACAAAAAAAAATAGTTGGGTGTCGATGGATCTTTATTATGAGATACAAAGCTGATGGAACAAACGAGCTATTTAAGGCGAGATTGTTAATAAAAGGGTACATTCAAACTTATGGAATTGACTACACTGAAACGTTTGAACCAGTAGCCAAAATCAACACAATTCGAGTCTTATTATCCTTAACTGTAAATTTTGATTAGCCGTTACAATAGTTTGATGTGAAGAACGCATTCCTATATGGAGAAGTAAGAAACAAAATGTTGTTGCACGATCTAGTGTAGAAGTTGAGTACATAGGAATGGCCTTAGAATTTGTGAAGCACTATGGTTGAAATTTCTCTTACAAGATCTAAGCTACTCTTAAAAACAACAAATTCAACTGTATTGTGACAACAAATCAGTATGTGATGTAGCTCATAATTCAGTTCAACATAACTATACAAAGTGTGTTAAGGTAGATAGATTTTTCATTAAGGAAAAACTAGATAAAAAGGCTATAGAACTACCAAAAATTCGGTCAGAAAATCAGTTAGTTGATATCATTACCAAATGAGTGTCTAGTCGAGTTCTCTCAAAGTTCTTAGACAAGTTGGGCATGTGTGGCATCTATGCACCAACTTGAGGAAGAGTGTTGAGATTTATTGTTAAAATAGGAAAGTAAATCAAAGGTTAATATAGTAGAAATTATTGTATTTAATTAATATCATTTTCTGTCATTTTTATTTCTATTATAAATACATCATTTTTATTTCTATTATAAATACATATATTATATACAAAGAAAATCAATTCAGAAATATACAAACAAGTTTTTATTATTCTTTTAGTGTTTTCATCAATTTTTTCCTCTCTTTTTTGAGTAGTTTTTTTTTCCCTCTTTTTATGTCTCCTTTCTTCTTCTTCTTTTTTCCTATGAATTTTGTCTCTGTTTTTTGCATGTGTGTAACTATTTCGTATGGGTACCCTCCATTTGATCCTAGAACTGCTGAAATAATTAATGGATTGTTAAAGCAAATTAGTATGATGGAAGAAAAATTAAAAAGCTGAAGAAGTATCTAAAAATTGCAATTTGTGCACATATTTTGTCTTGGTTATTAGTTAATTCTTCTTTACTGTAATGGAAACTTGTTTAGGCAAAAAAAAAATAACTCTTTGTAATGGGCACTTAAGTATTTAATGAACTGTTAAAAATTTAACGATAAATACTGTTTTATATGTATTTGAAACAGTTTGAAACACAATAGCAGCAGTTTCAAGCTATCTATATGTAATTTAACACAAAACAATTCAAGGCTTAGCTGTTTGTATCTGAACTATTTAGACCTGTATGTAACACAATAGCAATTTCAAACTATTCGTATGTATTTTAACACAAAAAAGTTTACACCTGTTGTTATCTTTACACTTTTTTATCACTGCAACACTGTCAGGAATTATGGCTGGGAAGTGAGGTAAGCCATGACCTCACCAGAAGCCTCCAGCAGCAGCAGCAGCAGCTTTTCCTACAGCAGCAGCCATGATTTTTCCAGATGCAGCTGGAGAAGAAGAATAGCAGCAAATATTGAAATTAAGGAAATGTCGGCTCCGTTTCTTTTGACATTTGCTGTAGAAATTTCTCTATAAATAGAGAAGATGGTTGCAGAGGAAATTAAGCTCTCAAAATATCCCCTTCTGAAAATGTAGACAGAGAAGTGAGAAGAGGAGAGAAGAGTTTTTTCTGAAAACTCTTGAATCTCTCTGCAAAAGGAGAGAGAGAGAAAATGAAGCAGAGCAAACGAAGCCCGTGGTTCTTATATTAATTAGGAACAAAAGAGGTGAATAGTAAATTTACTATTCACATGAGTGTGTCTTGGTGAATAGTGATTTTACTATTCACGTCAACATTATGAATAGTGTTGAGGGAAAATTCTATAGTGAGAGATAAATACATTTTCCGGTGAGTGTTGAGATTTATTCTCTGGGTATACTCTGTAACTGATGTGAGTGTTTTTGTGATAAACACTGTTGTATTATTATCACTATAGTGAAGGCATCAAAGTAGCTCTGTGTGGAGTAGCCCGTTTAAACTTTTGGGGTGAACCACGTAAATTCTCTGTGTGTTATTTCCTTGTTCCTGCTTTACTTTATCTATCGTTTGCTCCCCCGTAAATCTGGTTGTGGGAAATGATTCCGCAATTATCCGATTTTTTCCCAACAAACACCGCGACAATCCCTTTTTAATCTCTTCTCTTTGCTTAGGGTTGTGGCTGAGTTCAAAGTGTTTCAGCTGTTAGAAGATGCAAAATAACTAACTTATACAAAAGGTCTATTCTGTTTGTTTATGGTATCGATAATTCAAATTTCACATACATGAGACTAGATGATTATTTTAAGTATTAATTGCATTTTATAACCCGGTTACTGAAACTGGGTCTCGTTATCAACACACACACCCCCCCCCCTCGCCCCGCTATTTCTTTCCTTTTTTTTTTTTTTTTTCCTCCCTTTTTTTCAGCCTTTTTCTCTTCTTTTTTTTCCCTTTTATTTGAATTAATCAAAAAAAAAAATCCTCCATTTTTTTTTATATGTAATGATATTTTTTTTTATTTAATTAAACATATGTATTTTTTTTATTATAATTAAACATATGTATTTTTCTATATAATTTATCCATTTATACTCAATGAAAAGTGAATGTTTTAAAAAAAAAAAAAAAAGATATTGCATAATAAAAAAAATGTAACATCGTATGTATTACTTTAGAGAAAAAAAAATATATGTATCATCTGCTAAAAAAAATACATGTGTCATTTTACTAAAAATAACAAATGTGTTATTTAACAAAAAAAAAAAATATGTACCTTTTACCTAAATAGAACAAAAGTGATGTGGGAGGTGGAGGTTATTTTTTAAAACAAGTTGAACAAAGAGGTCATAAAAAAATCGGAGGATTATTTTAATTATTTTTAATGAATATATTTAGCTCAAAATGACTAAAGTGTTCCCTTTTATTAAAAGAATGACTTAGGTGTTCCTTGTTAAAACAAAGTGACTCTCAACATTCTTTATACAAAAACAAAAAACAAAATTATGATAGTATTATTAAATAAGTTATTGATTAAAACAATTTTTTTATATTAAAAAAACAGTTTTTATCATTAAAAATAAAAGATCCGCTTTTCAATTTGGCCTTCCCTTTTCAATTTGCATTTACTAGATTTTTTTACACAGTCATTCTATAACATGGCACAATCATATCTTTCTTTACAAATTTGAGCATGAAAATACTAATTAATTATAGTCTTTCAGGTAAAAATTATTTAGAAAAAAAAAAAAAAAATCTTCTGATTTCTTTTTTAAAATTTATTATTCTGTGGGACGCTTTAAGTGGTGTGTGTACAATATTGTATTGAAATAAGTGTACTTAGCTTCCTGATTTGAGCAAACAATGAGACACTCTAGTTGCAATCATGATTGGCTAGTTCGAGCATGTTTTGCTATGATTTTCAGACCACGTGCTTGGAAAGTCCGGTACCACTCACCAAAAACATTGTACTACGATTTCACTATAACCCTAAAAAAGTTTGAAAAATTACCAAAAATAGCACCCCTAAAACTTTATAGTAACAAAAATAACACCCCCTTGTGTTCAATTAGAATTGAACGTTTAATATTAAACGTTCAATATTCAATTTGAACGTAAAATATTGAACGTTCAATATTAAACGGGTCTAATTGTCGTCATTCAATTCTAATTGAACGGATAATATTGAACGTTCAATATTGAACAGGTCTAAATTATCGTCGTTCAATTTTAATTGAACACAAGGGATGCTAGTTTTGTTATTACAAGTTTAGGGGGTGCTAGTTTTGTTATTACAAGTTTAGGGGGTGCTAGTTTTGTTATTTTCCGAAAAAATTTAAGAAGACCTTGCTACAAACCAAACCATCATAAAAATTACGCTGGGAGTATTTCAAAACCCTATTTTTGATACATGCATATAAAAGTTGCAAAATGTATTCTAAGATGTACCGCCACAAAAATTGCAATATAAATGCACCACATCTCAAAATTTTGAGTATTTGCATGATAAAGTTGCAAAAAGTGTTTTAATATCATTAGACATGAAAATTAAACTACGAATGCGCGAACATAATAAAAACATATATATCATCCAAAGGTTAGCCAAAATTCATAATTGCACCAATAAAGTGCACAAAAATACATACATAAGGATTAAGACATAGTTGACAAGCATGCACATTAATGTTACAAGAACATTCATCTAGCTAGCACAACATACAATTCATTGCAATCTAGAAAGATCAGTTTATTTATCTCAAATACCCTGCAAAATATCATATATGCTAGCCCCATTAATATTATCCTATATTTGCAACCATAAGAGAATCAAGTTGTACTCATAACTATATAGATGAAACTATATATTTTTCTTTACACGTTGTTAAATCCTATTACATGTGTGTATTCATAAGTTATAGCCTCTTTGTTAACTAACTTATGTTCTAAAAGTCCATTTACACATATATAAAATTATTCCTAAGAAAAATTTAAACACTCATCAGAGTCCAAAACCATACGTTGATTTGAGTTATGATCAAATGAAAGATTTATTATAGTAACATAAAAATCATTTTTATGTGAAATTTATTGAAGTAAAACTAGATACATGTAGTTTTGTACAAAAACATTTAGGCCGAATAATCAAGTTCAGAATATGGTTTGAATATAATTTATGAAATATGTCTACAAATTTCCTAGTTAGAGTTTCCCTTACTAAAAACTATCTCAAGCATTCAAGAAAGATATTTTTCCCTCAAATTTTTAGATATCACTAATAACACACGTATATGTATTAAAATTTCATATTAAAATAAAAAGTTTATAGCACTCAAAATTATTTTTAATTCAAGTCTTGATTCAAATTTTGCATAACTTAAAGTTTTTAGATTCAACATAAAAAGTCACAAAAATTAGAAAACATAACCTTTTTTAGTCCTTCGAAATTCATTAGACTAAAAAGCATGTCTATTTTTACTGGTAAAAATTTAAAGTCCTAACTCGAAAAAGAACTATTTCAAAATCATCTAAACATATACTTGACTTCGAATTTTAAGATCTTGAATTTCATTTTAGCCTCATTTTTAAAAAAAAAAAAATTAATACCTAAAATTTCAACAAAAAATCTCCAAAAATTAAATTATACAAAATTTATTTACATAAATTTAGAGTTTTTTGTTCACCTTTGAAACCCTAAATAAAATTACAAAAAAGTGATCAAAATTGTAGACAATTTGACTAGATTCATATTTTGAGACTCTACTTTGCACCCACAATATTATATGGTTGCTTGAAGACCTAGAAGCTAAAGAGAAGGGAAAACGAGTAAGGATGTCAATTTTTCTGTTAAGGTCGAAACCCGTAGAGAAACTCCAATTTGACACCAATGGAGAATGCCCTTGTGAGCGACAGGATGGTGTTGAGAATTACCCACCTCGACCAACATATTCTTCAATTCCTATTTTCTTATAATTTTTTTAAAATATATTATATATTTGTAAATTTTAGAGTCAAATTAAATGAACATTGATTAAAAATAATATTTTCATCAATAAATTAATGCTTTAATTATGAAAATATAATGTTACGATATATGAGACAACAATTATTATAATGATTATTAAAATAACAAAATAAAGAACTTATATTATAGCCATAATTTGTACCCTAAATTAAAGCATCAAAATGTGCAAAGATTTGTGCTACTTGACTTTTGTTATGCATGACATAGAGCCATTGATATCGTTAGTAGTCATCAACAAATAAGATAAAATATTTCATTTCATTCATACTAATAACAAGTGATGGACATTATGGTACAAGTATGAACATTATGTATAGGTAATCTATGAGATTTTTCCAATTGACAAAAACAGCACATTTCATAGCAAGTAGTACTACTAATAGTATGATTTATACCTCTTAAAACTTTCTCTAAAATAGCTTGATGAGAAAGCCCTAACTATCATACCAGAGTGCTCCATCATTAGCTTCCTTATTCTGAACTATACTAGTGTAGTTATGGTGACACTTTGTTTATGATAGATGCAATGGGGAGGGCAGCTTTTATAGTCCATCTTTAACTACTCCCATCAATGGAACCATTGTTATCTGAACATAGCTTTCTAACTAAAATGAGATTCTTTGTTAATTGTGGTACAAGTAACAAATCAGTGAGTGGCAATGTATAATGTGGATTTCGTAGTTTTGCAAAACCACTGTGAGTAATGGGAATAGATTGACCATTTCCTAGAATTGCATTCTCTTAGCCATCGTAAGTAGTAGGATTACTGAGATGGAATTTATTGCAAGTAAGATGAAGGCTTGTACCTGTATCCATGAACCATTGATTATCATTTAATATTCCAGGGTGAGCTAGTTGTTGTCCAGGTACTACAAAATTCTCAACTGGTGTTTGAGTGTAAGCACACAATGTTGAGGGCTCAGTATGAGATGAATTTTGTTGCAAAGACTATGATGGTGGTTGAGATGGGGGTGCAAGGGCTTGTAGTAGTGGCTAATATTGTTGGGAATATGGTGGTTGAAAAGGGCTAGGATGAAAAGGAAAAGATCTAAGCACTAGTGCATAAGGTGACAATGCAGGTGGTTGTTATGGTGTATACTGTGAAACATCACTAGTTTGCATTTCAGAGTAATGCGCTTGTGGCCTCTTATGTGGAGGTGGTCCAGGTCTTGCATTGTAAGAAGGTGAGTACTTGTAGTAGTATCGTGCTGCAGAGTGTCCAATCTTTTTTACAGATTTGACATATAGGTTTTAAACCATTGTTATCAATTCTTGCACCTCTTGGTGGACTTGAAGAATCAGCTGGTGGTACGTAGCCTTGAAATTGAGTTTGTGGATAAGTAGCATTCTGAATTTGAGTTGTTAAGGGTTGATGTGGGTGTTTATTAATTAGGAGAAGTAGGTGATGGCATAAGAGTGGTTGGTATTGGTGTGAGGTTATAAGGCATAGGTGATGAGAATGAATTGAAGGGTTGCTGAGGGTAGAACATAGGTGGTGTTGAAGTTTGATGATGATGTTGTTGGGGATAATAGGTGTTTGACTGGGATATGGGTTGTTGACTTTAGATGTTTGGAGTTTGATTTGGCTATTGGGTATAAGTTTTAGCCAAGTTTGCTTGTATAGGCAGAGGATTTGCTAAGTTCATATGTTCAAGCTGCTTTTCATGTGTCATCCTCATAGAAAATAATTCATCCAAGCTTATCTCACATCTCTTATTGCTTACTGATGTAACTAAGGATGAGTAGCTGCCATCAAGACCTCCAATCACATACATTACTTGTTCCTTCACACTAATGTTATCACCTATTGCAATCAAATGATTCAATAAATCTCTACATGAGGTAATATATGCTTCCATTGATTGAGCACCCTTTCTCATTGTTTGTTGCGGCCATCGCAACTGCATCAATCTAGCACTAGAGTCATCAGTGAATGCTTTCTTCAGTGCAAACCAGTACTCATAAGCTGTATTTTTTCCAGCAAGATGTTTTAGATATCCTGGGGTTAGTGAAGAATATATCCAATTTTTCACTACATTATCTTTTTTGTCCTACTCCTCATATGCAGGATTCACTTCAAAGGTATTTTCAATTTTTGATTCACTTGTATTAGTGTTGATGGTTGTGGGTGATTTCTTCATAACTCTGGGTGGTATACCTGCAGATCCATCAATGTATGCCTGCAATCCATATACTGTAACCACATATTTTAGTTGCTCATGCCATATTAGGTAGTTAGTATCATCTAGTTTAACATTAAAATTAAGATTGATTGGTAGGTTGTAGCTAGCTATAGAAGAAGAAGAAGAATAAGGCAAAGTTTGTATACGTGGATTAGGCTATAAATTTGTGTTTATGTTTGTTCTATTTTCTATTGTGGGTATAAACTGATTCGTTGGTGTGGAGTCACCAGACTTCATGGTTGGTTTATCAAGGAAGCTCTGATACCATGATAAACAATGGTGATCTTAGGTGCAACAATGGAAGCTTTGGAATAAACATTAAAAAAATGAAGAGCAAATAGGCCAAAAAGGGTTACAGTATTTCCATTAGTATTACTTTTATAGTACTATTACAAGTCAAAACATATACCTTAGGTAGCTAGCACAAGTGTGCTGTGTGAAATAACAGAGAAATAAGGCAAGACGTGGGTGTAGTGAATGCACCACACACTGCTGCAAAACAAAAAAGCATAAAGGAAAATTGTACTTGTTGGCTTAAGATACTACAAGTTAAGCTTATTCAAGCCAAGCTAAGTTATGCTAAACAAATAAGCTAACATCAAGGTCTCATTATATTTTATTAGTTTAACAACTAACCCTTTATTTTAACAATTGAGAGGATTACAAAGTAATATCAAATGTGATAATTCAAGAATATCTTATTATATCAAATGCTTCTTTGTATTGGAGAGAGTAGCTCACTTATGTATTGTTATGACATAGATGCATGTCAAATATTAAATTATGATAATTCACGGGTAACAATATTGCCACAATAATACTTCATTAATGACAACTTTATCTAATAACAGTAATATTTTTGATCAGGTATACTAATTAATACTATGATAAAATACATTTCATGTAGTCATTACCTTAATTCAAATATTATCTCTTATCATATATATATTTAGTTAGTTTTACTCTTATGAGAAGTTTAAAATGGAGATTTAATTACATCATAAAACATGGACTTGGATTCAAATGAAGATTCTATCATGTAATCTATTTGAGATTTGCATAAATCAAAATTATATATGATTTTGTATTTAATACATAAATAACAAGAATAATAATTTAAGAGATCAGTTTTTATCTACTTTCGTATACAAGGACGAGGGATATATAGAACCGACTCACAATAATCTTTTATGTTAGTGGATTAAAATCATATATGTATGCTAAAAAAAAACCAATAGTAATCTACGAGTTAATTAATGGAAGTAACTTGTCTCTTATATACTGATTGAATTAGTACATGGGTATCAATAAAGCACCGCTCTACTGACTACTATCATAGAAATCTTATTTATCAAAAAAATATATATATTATTGTCTTAGAAATCACTAATTAATCTAAAATTTTAAAATATCTTAATATTCATAATTTGAATACAATGATTGAATGAAGATGATTAGTTAATATTAATCTAATCAACCAGCGATCCAGACTAGCTTGTGATATCTAATATTTACAAAAATCGCACAAATAAGCAATTGTAAACTGCACATTTATTATATAACCATAGTCCATAGCATATATGTGATTAATAAAACTATAAATGATCTTATGCCTTGTTAATGTGAGCATCAATATCTTTAGTCATATTAGTCATGAGACCAAAGTACTTGGTGGGAGCTGGTGTATCCTCGTTTTGTTTCTCATATTCAATGGCCAGTCTTACAATGCAACCCTCATCTCTTGGAATAGCTTGTTAAATTGGCTTAAACATACACCTTGTAATTCTTGAAGATATGCTCTCCTTCTAATCCAACAAGGGTTATTGTCTTGCTTTCGTCAACTGACTCTAACTTATCCTTAAATATTTCAACTTCATCCTCTGCGTTTTTACATAAATAATAATAATAATAATTTAGTGCATAGCTCATTATTATTTTATTAATACATAACCACACATATGGTATATATTAACAAGTTGTACATAATTGAATTAGTTTAAATATTTATACATAATTTTAGTTTTATGTATACTCTATACATAAATGAATGTACATTATGTACAGTAACTTAAAAATATGTTCCTTATGTTATGCAATTCCTTTAAAAAATTGAAATTAAAGGATATTATAAAAATAAAATTTAAAAATTGTATAATATTTTTTTTATATAACTGAATTCACACACTTGCAACTAAATCTCAATCCAGCCCTTTAAAATGTCCAAGTAACTTTTGTGCATTTGTCATAACTGATTGGCAAGATAGATTGTGTAATGTTATATTGTAAATGTAGGAATATTTTTTCAGCTTAGATGACTAGAGGCGGAACTTCTTCATTGGGTGACTGTACCCTCTTCCAACTTTTTTAAAAAAATTAATTACATATATATATTTTTAGTATTGAATATGTAATTCATTCATAGTAATATACTGTGCTCTTTTTTTTTTTATTTTATAAACATTAATGCATGATACTTATAGAATTATAATTGTATATATTAAAATATTTCTTAAGTCAATATATGCTAATCCAAAAATACTCCAAATATTTGACTTTTTATATTATATATAAAAGTCTGAAAATCATGCCTTATATTTTTCTCGACAAAATTATCTCTATATTTAAAGTTATTGACATTATTTTTCATTTTAGATATATTATCACATTAAATAAGAACTTTAAACATAATAAGGATCGCATCAACAAGGACCTTAATAATATGATAATTACTATATCTAGTTTAAACTCAAAATATTATTTTACTTTCATAATTAATTTAGAATAATAAGAAAATTAATTTCATATTTATTTCAAATATACTATAGAAAAAAAAATTTCTACTAAAATATGCTATATAAATTAACTAAAGAGAAAAATTAAAATAAATAAAATAATTTACGTGTAACATATGTGTTTTTAACTAGTAGAATAAAAAGTAGATAAAGAAGCATGATGAAAAGCTTCATGCTAAAGTTTTTAATGTTTAATTATTCATATTGCTAAAGTTTCTCATATTTTATTTCACTTCAAATTTTATTTTTTATATAATATTATATTATATCACATTCTATTTTAATAATATTTTGAATTTATTTATATGAAAGTTTTAATATTTCTTTGGCCCTTAGTTTTTTATTCATTTTTATTTTTATTAATAAGCCTTATATTATTTATGAAAATATATTTTTAAATATAGTCTCAACCTTAAAATCCTAAATCATATCTTATTTTTTAAATTTTCATATGTTTCTTTTAATTTTCGTTTTGACACTTGTAGATTTTGACTGTTTGATTGAACCTCTTATTTTCTTAGATTGTTTTAGCTAATAAATTTATTTTATACATGTATAATAAAAGACTTATTAATTTATTATATTTTTGTCTTTTTATTAGATAATTTTTGTTTTATATTAATTATAATGTGCTAATTCTATGTATTTTTTTGGTTTTAACTCTAAGCCTCTATTATAATATAACATGATAAATTCATTGTTTGATTAAATAGAGTTCCCTATAGCTCTTATTAATTAATTCTACACTATGATGTATTTTTTTCTTTAATATTTAAATAAAATTATCTCGTTTATATAAATAAAAAAAATTAGGCTTTAATCTCCTAAAAAAAATACTTCTCGCTTCCCGTATTAGTCTCTCTCTTTTTTTAAGTATAAAAAATAATTTTTGATTTATGTAACCAAACAGATCCTTAAATTTCTCAAACTATGAGCCTATGAGATACTCTAAATCAATTCGGGTCTTTCCCACTTAAGATGCCCAACAATTTTCAAGTAGATATTATAAGCTAGGAAATTAACAAAATAAGGTTGAATTTACCAAAATTTATGAAATTCATGATTTAGTTTGAGTTATTCTTATTTTATAATATATTTTGTTCACTATTTATTTTTATTTTTGTTACTTTCATAATTTTCATTACTACACAACTAAATATCACAATGACTTGAAATTGAAAATTTTACACTCATTTGAAAAAAAAAATTCACACCTATTTGTGAAAATTTCACATACCCAAATTCTACTTTAAAATTAAAATTTGCTTAACTTATCATCCTTTCTAAAATATGTGATTGTCGTATATTATATTCATAACAAAATTTTAATGGGAAAATCACAAAAATGTTGAGTCTCTTTACCAATATTTATAATATAGTTTAACTTTAGTCTTATTTTATGATATGTTTATGCTATTATTCATTTTACTGTGTACTTTCGCAATCTTCACTTCCACGCAACTAATGCAAACTTGTGTAGAAATTCCAGACACACTTGTAACGTGTTACAAGCCTTTGTGAAATTTTCATGTGAAAATTCTACACGTTCTTTTAATTTCTTTTTACATACACAACTATATATATTAAAAATCTTGCTTAAACCCCTTTAAATGGGTTATTTTCTTATTTTAATCTTATAAAAAAGTTTATAAGAAAGATGTATGTCTCCATCCATTAGAGTTACCTTTTGAGATTGAAAAACTTATAGTTCTTACAAACTTGATATCATAACTTTATTTGAACAATGAAAAAGCAAAATATATATATATATATATTGTGCCTCCTCACAAAAAAAAAAAAGGGGGTTATTTTACATACACGATTATATATATTAAAAATTTGCTTAAACCCCCTTAAACGGGTTATTTTCTTATTTTAATCTTATGAAATAGTTTATAAAAAACATAGATGTAACCTTTTGAAATTGAAAAACTCATAGTTTTTACAAACTTATATCAAAGTTTTATTTGATCAATGAGAAAGAAGAAAAAAACCTATTGTGTCTCCTCACCAAAAAAAAAAAATATAGGCTAGCAAAAATAAAAAGAAAAGTGATCTAAATAGAAATTAAATTTAGTAAAATATGTTGAAAATATAAAGTGTTAGGCCAAAAAGAAAAAGACAAGTAAAAGTCTCACATTAATAATAAATAATACTACAAAAACGTTTGTTTTTTAATTATTGTAGAGTATTTGGTTTACCACACCCATGTGCAAAAGGGATGAAAGCTCACTACTTGTCAAGTAACTGTCCCTTTAGTCTAGGTGCTATAAGTAGAGACCTCTTTAATTCTTCAATCATTTTTTTTTTTTTTTTGACAAATTTAATGCATATATCAACTCACATATTTCAATATAAGTGATTATCTATTAATAAATGATCTCACAATTATTTCAAAATATCACCTTCTAAATTGAACATCAAATCTTATCCAAAAAAAAAAAATTTTGAACATCAAATTCAACACTAAAAAGTTACTTGATTTACAACCTTCTTTCTTGTAGTATTTTTTAAACAATAAAAAGCCTTTTAAGTTAAGTTTACTTTGAAAAAGAAAGGTGTTATAGTCAAAACTAATTTCATGAGTTTGTTAATCTCATAGAAAAAATTTCTTTAATACAACTACACTCAACATAAATATTTGATTAGTTTTACTTATTTCTAAATTTATACATAATCAACACAATTTTAAATATTGGAAAATAAAGATGTATTGACAAGCTAAGAAAAATGCATGTGCATATAGGATATAACATATGATTATATGAATGCATCACAGAAATCCTATATCTAATAGCATATAAGGTCCCGGTGCGCCTACAAAGGCTCATGTCCAAATATAGACATGGAAAGAAGCATGTGCAGATATGAATGCATCACTTAGATCCTATATATAATAAGGTCACGGTGTGCCTACAAGGCTCTTGTCAAAATCAGACATGCTCATCAATAAAACTATATAATGACTATAAATAAAATATCATAGCCAGACATGCTCCAAAATAATAAAGCAATAAATAAAAGCATGCAATATAAAGCATATATAAAGATCTCCGATCACCCCAAGCCTCCTATACTTTAGGCATATTTAATAAATTGTGATTGTACTTTAATAACATATAAGCAGGCATAATACACGTTATATTTAAAACCACATTGGCTCCTTATCTATATGGAAACATTAAGGGTTGCACTGGGATCTACCTATAGCAAGCAATTTACAAAATGAATAAACAGTAATTCTTTATTAGTTGGAGCACCCGCTTAACTATGCCTAATTGTTGCTCACATATCTACACAGTACCCTATTCAAGAAGTAAATCTAGCTTGTCCATAAGCTCCACCAATTATCAATGGCTCGATATATCATAACATGGTATGACTCTCTAATAGCCAACATTGTTAGAAGTTATTGGTAAACCAATTCTTCTAAAAGCTTAAGTTTTAGGAAATTAAAAGGCTAATTTTTCTTTTATACATTTATCATTCCCCACAAGTGTTGTCTCTATATACTATACATATCAAACAGTTGCAATTTAATATTGGGGTTGCTGGGCTTTGAACACAGGACTTCTAACTCTGATACTATGTTGGAAGTTGTGGGGAAATCAAATCTCCCAAAAACTTAAGCTATTATAAGAAATGTCAACATTTCTTTTAACATCTATCATTTTCCCACAAGTATTGACTCTATTCAACATGTAGGCTAAAGACTTTCAATTCAACAATTGAGGTTGTTGAATTTAAGCACAAGACTTCTAGCTCTGAAAACATATTAAAAATTGTTGGATATCAACTCTTTCAAAAACTTGCTTAATTTTAGTTTTCACCATAGTACCTAAAGTCAAAACCTCTTTTTTCACAATTTTTATACCCTGTCTTTTGTTACGTACAAGCTAGCATCTTAACTTTTTTCCATTAAGAAAAACCCATCCTTGTCACCCAAATCAGCAGAATTAGCACTAGGAAAGGAGACCACGCTGACATCTTTAACTCAAACTTAGGTTCATGTACTATATTTCCCTTTTAAATCACGTAGACGTTTCCCTTATTAATCCCCTTTTTTTCCACATTCTTTGACATGAAGAGACACTCATATTCTTTCCACATCCTTTTAAATCACGTAGACGTTTCCCTAATTAATCCCCTTTTTTTTTTCCACATTCTTTGACATGAAGAGACACTCATATTCATCTCGGATCTAATCCACTTCTGAAGGAAGCATTTCTTCCCACCATACCATACACTTATCCTATTTTTGGAGTAATTCTATAGAGTTTGGGCCTAAATATGATGTAAATTATATACATAGTCGTATTAATCCAAAAATAATATATCAATTGTAAATAACATGTACATATATATATATATACGCTCTACATAATTTATAGAAGGTGCATAAATTAAATATGTACATTCTATGTACAATTTATATGTTATTTTGTGACAAATTTAATTATGTATAAACTAAGATGTTATTATAAGGCTTCAAATCTAATTCTATATAACATGCACCATTGTATATCAATGCATAAAATACAAAGCATTATTAAATTTAAAAAAATATAAAACACTTTATTCAATTATAAAGCCTTGATATAATAAGAGTCAAGACCTCATTGGAAAGCACACCATGAAGCGTATATGATTCATAAAAATGCAATTGATTGATCTGATCAACAAGTCTATAGTAGCTTGTTAATCTAAGATTACAAATATCACACAAAGCAGCTGTACCTGCACATTTATTATATATATATATATATATATATAATTAATTAATTAAACTATGATCTTAGCCTTCAAAGTGAGCACCAATATCTTTTGTGACATTAGTCTCCAATGTACTTAGTGGGAGCTGGTATATTCTTGTTCAGTTTCTCATATTCAATGGCCAATCTTACAAAGCAACCCTCATCTTTTGGAAGTGCTTGACAAATTGGCTTAAAGATCTTGTACTTCTTGAAGATATGCTCTCCCTTCTAATCCAACAAAAGTTATTGTCTTGCTTTCATCATCTAACTCTACCTTCTCCCTAAATGTTCCAACTTCCCCCTCTGTGTGTATTTTTAAATAATAAAAATATACATCATTTTCAATTCAATATTCATTATTGCATAGTTAATTATTGTTTTATTAGTAAATATGTTCCAAACGTTATGCTTCCTTTAAAAAAATTTGAAATTAAGGAAAAATATTTTTTAAATAAATTAAGAATTGTGTAATGTTTTGTTTATAAAACTCAAAGTAACACATTTGTAACTAGGACTTAAACCCATAACTTCAATAGGCCCAAATAAATGTTTATGTCTCGTCACGTAGAAGGAGCTATTTAGTGCCTGAAAAAATTCATTAGTAATATTTTTGTAAGATTTATTTAGTGCCCTCGCTGAAAATATATTTTTCATTTCAAATTTGTGATATAATTTGAATTTTGTCAAGTTTATGTTAACAATTAAGTCAATTTTTCCCTTCTAAATCTAATGTGTAAAGAATATATAATTATGTCGTATGGTTTCAATCAAATGTTATTTTATTTTGATTTTGTATTTGTATGCTAGGTGATGTATCACCTAATTTTGAATTCTGTTTTCTTTGAACATAATACACAACTTTCTCTTAATGGATTCTCATATTAATCAATTTTTTATATAAAATTATAATAGACTACTATCTTTCTCTTATGCACTATTTTGAATTATAATAGACTACTAATTGGAATTTGAGTTTAGCATTCAGTTCTTTCCTTTTTTATTTCGGTTGAATTTTACCTTTAATGTACTACACGGATATTTCATTTTATTTTATACAATTATAAAATTAATTCAATATATATATATATATATATATATATATATATAAAATAATGCATTTATTTAAGCTAAATCATAGAATAAAATTTTAAGATGATTAATTGTATATGCACTTATTTAAACTTTTAATATCTAAGAAATTTTATCTCATGTTATGAGTTAAGTTATAAAATAAAAAATCATCTTCCTATGACGAATAGTATTGTAATTTTTTAATATTTAATTTTTACTCTACTTTAAATCAGAAATTATTCATTTAACAAATATTTATATATAATTTTAAAATTTATGGTTATCATTTTATTTCTATTTCATATGGATCATTTCTTTATCAATGCTGAAGAGTGTTTTCATTGCTTAGTTTGATAAATTATATGAGTTTTTTTCATTATTTACTCTTTTATTATGCATTCAATAGTAGTTTATCATTCTATATAAATTTCTCTATTTCGCATTGAATTTTAAAAGAAGTTATCGTTCGTTTTTCAATTGACAACTAGATAGTAAAAAAATATTGTACTATTAATAATATCATCAAGACTCTATTAAGAAAAATCATGGTATTCACAAGCATTTATTATATGTTTCAATTATGTTTCTAATTAATATATTTTGCATTTTATTTTATTTTAAAAAAAAATTGAGCAATAATTTCATGCAATCCAATTGAAAGAATCAATAATAAATATAATAACATGATTCGCCATGTAAATAAAAAAAAATGAACAATTCATGATTATGTTATTTTACGTTTCATTTTATCAATAATATGATGAAATATATGGTAAATTATTTTTTTTTATCAAAAATCAATAAATTGTGATTTAAATAACATGTAAATAAAAATTTAGTATTAATTTTTTCACTGAGAATATTCGTTATAAAAAGATGAATTATGATTTAGTTGTGAATAAAGCATAAATATTTACTGCATCATTTTTTGTAAATAATAATAAAAAATTACCAATTTTACTCTTGCAAAATTGGGTAGATTCGTTTATGACACAATCCATTTAATCTAAACTCAAACTCATTTAAAAGCTTCAAATTTGTGGTGCGTTCATGAGTTATAATGCAAATTTTGTTAATAGGTTGTATATGAGACAACTCATTTATGATATAATTCATTTAGTCCTATCCATTTAATAAAAGGATCATGACGGATCTATAGAGATACCAATTTGACTTGACGTGCTGGGGCTTCGTGGTACCCTACTCGTTCAAGTCGAAAATGGGATGTGACATTATCCATTTTATTCTAAACAAGTCGGGACAAAACCCAGGTTGATTAGGGCACCATGTGATCAAGAACTTTTTTTTTTCCTTCTTATTTTTCTTAATCACTTAATCGATTCTAATAATTAGCAATTTGCACCCTTTGTAATTAAAAGTACTACACAATTCACATACATACTAGCATTTATCTTTGCAATTGTTTACTAGTAGATTATTTACGAATCATTTTGATGATTCTTAATTGAATTGAATGTGAAAGAAAAAATAACAATGTATTCTATCATACCGCAGTTATAAATTTAAATATAATATTATACGATTCATTACATATTTTAAAAAAATTATATTTTGCACAATTTTAATGTAGTTATGAATTGAGAAAAGTTAACAATTTAAGAAATGACACGTTGAAAACTATTTTAATTTTTATTAACTTGCATTGTTTCAAATAATTATATAATTAATATTTTTAATTACATATGGTTTACATAGTAGTCTGATGGTAAAGATCTATCTCTCTATAATTTAAAGTCATAGATTTTAATCACAAAGTATTACTTGTTAAAAAATTTAATTATATAAAAAATATACTATTTTATTTTCATTTAAAAAAAAAAAAAAAGTCAAATGAGTCTATATATTGGGTTTTTTGACCTGAGAATATAACCCAACTCAGCCCAATCAAATCTGTTTGATTTAAAATAGTTCAGTTTAAATTAATTCGCATGTAGAATCAGATCTACCTCGAATCAAGATGGCAAGACCCAAACTGATCTGTTTACAACACATAGTGTGCAAAAGGGCACATAAAGCTAACTAGATAAGTACTCCTAATTAGTTAATTTACAAAGGCATTCTTCAAAGATTTTTTTAAATTTGAAGAATAATAATTATACCTTAATTTCTTGATTATTCTTTTACTTTCAAGTTTTGGTTGGCAAACTTTATGTTTTTTTAGCAATTGATTTTCTGATAATTAATATTAATTAAGAAAAATAATTAAATATATAAATAAATCCCTCACCTACAGCATATTTCCAAACTTTGATAGAGCCATGACCATGAGAATCCCAGTCACCTTCATAATCAACTCTATGTATGTTGTCAACACTGATCTTGGGAACATGATGGGGCGTGCTCTTGAAGATGTTATAGAAATGATCAGTTGTTGCCTTAATTTCAAAATAGGAAAGTAAATAAAATATTAATATGATAGAGGTCATTCACAATATGGTAGAAATCATTGTATTTAATTATTATCTTTTTCTGTCGTTTTATTTCTATTATAAATTCATGTAATCTATGCAAAGTAATACAATTTAGTGAAATATTCAGAACCAAATATTATATTCTTCTTTTCTACATGGTATTAGAGCTGAATAAGGTTCTGTAAATTGAAAAGAAAAAAAATTCAGAAAAAATCAAAAAGTCGATGCCGAAAATCCCAACATCAATCACCGACAACCGCTGATCATTCACCTCCACCCGACGCCGACAACCACCATCCATTAAAAAAAAAAACAAACCATAAAAAAAAAACCCAAATGGACCACAACCACCATCGTGACCCACCACCACCACTCCAAACTCACCCCACCCCGACACCCATAGCCCTTCCCAACAGAAATCAAACTGCCCCCCCCCCCCCCCCCCCCCCCCCCCATCGCGACCACCCAAAACACATATCACCCCACACACCGCCAAACCCGCACACCCATAGCCACCGGCGATAACCCAAAAATCATGTTTACATGATACAAAACCCAGAAATCTTGTTTACATGATACAAAACCCAAAAATCAAGTTTACATGATACAAACCCTAGTGCCAACAGCCCAGCTTAGCCACCCAAACAACAACAATACAAAACAAAACGGACAGTCCAACTCAGCTGAAACCCACATTCGCGCCACCCCATCGCCCCCAAATGAATGCCCAACAGATCCCCCCCCCATCGCAACCCCCACAGTGAAACGCCTAGCTCTTGTAGCCACCAGCTCCATGCCCAGCTCTGTCGCCACAGATCCCGTCCAAACTAGCGCCACGAGCCGCCACAGTCTTCGCCCACCAGTGTCGACATTTTTTTTTCTTTTTTGTCTCCAATTGAAGCAGAGACTACTTAAAGTGGGGAAAAAAAAAAAGACAAAAAGGATCTTATTTCCTGTTTTTATTATAAAAAAAAAAAAAAAAAAAGGAGAGAGAAAAAAGAAAGGAGATACAATAAGTCACCAAATTGCATCCTCGGGAATCAAATTGGTCCCGACTCTTCAAACCAAGCTAGCAGATGAAATTATTGACCAAGCTTCGACATTGGTAATATCTACGAATAATATTGGTAAGGCTTTAAAAAGTTCTACCTCTGTTTTAAATAATACATGGATAATTGATTCGGGTGCAATAGATCACATGACAAATGATGCTAGACATGTTTTATCACTTCGACCCTTTACCAAACATTTTGTCTCTGTTGCAAATGGTACTTCAACCCCAATCATTGGGGAAGGCTCTTTAACTCTGACTGATACATTAAAATTAGAGTTTGTTTTAGTTGTTCCATCTTTAGATCATAACCTTTTATCTGTTTCTCAAATAACCACTGCCTTATATTGTGTTGTAATTTTTTGGCTTGATTATTGTGTGTTTAAGGACATCAACACCAGAAAAATAATTGGTTGTGGTATTCGACGGGGGCAATTGTATTACTTAGATTTGGACTCAACGAGTATTGAAAGCTCACCACAAGCATTTGCAGTTGTTAGTTCTGAAGAAAAAAAAAAAAAGGAAAGAAATATGGTTGTGGCATCGCCGTTGGACATGCTTCCTTTAGTTATCTAAAAAAGTTATTCCCCAGTTTATTTTTAGCAGTTGATGTTTCGAACTTCCACTGCGATGTTTGTGAACTTGCATGAAGTCATCGTGCTTCATTTCCATTACGATTGAATAAAAGTCCACTACCTTTCATGACTATTCACTTTGATGTCTAGGGTCCATCTAAAGTTACTACTTTTGGTAGGGCACGGTGGTTTGTAACGTTCATTGATGATTGTACAAGGATGACATGGCTATGCTTGATGAAATCTAAGAGTGAAGTGAATTTGTTATTTCAAAGGTTCCATAAAATGATTGAAACTCAATATCGTGCAAAGATTCAAGTTTTTCGGAGTGACAATGGTGGAGAATACTAGAGTATTGAGCTTCAACAATTTTTGGAGACACAAGGAATGATTCATCACACAACTTGCTCTTACACATCGCAACAAAATGGGGTGGCAGAGCGCAAGAATCGACACTTGTTGATCATGGTCCAAGCTTTATTAATTGAAGCCCATATGCCATTATCTTATTGGGGTGAAGCACTCACTTATGCAGCCTATTTAATTAATAGGGTCCCCTCTAGTACCATCAATTTTAAAACACCATTTCAAACCCTAACAAATGCAGTTGTTGCCCCAACTATCTCAAATTTACCCCCTCGTGTCTTTGGTTGTGTGGTGTTTGTACACCTACACAAACATCAAAGCACAAAACTAACTCCTCAAGCATTGCGATGTGTTTTTGTTGGATATGCTAGTCATCAAAAAAGATATCAATGTTACCATCCCCCGTCTCAAAAATTGTTTGTCACAATGGATGTTGTCTTTATGAAGATACAATGTATTTTTCTGAAGCTGAATTTCAGGAGGAGTACCAGAAGAAAATTCAAACTCTCGATTATGATGGAAGTGAAAACCAAAATGTGAGTAACTTAAATGTAAGTGGCATAGCATTGGATTACATTATTGATGACTCACAAATTGAATCGAACCAAGCAATATATGAATTAGATTCAAATGGTACGACATTAGATCAAAATGTCAATGAGAACCAAATAACTGAAGAAATAAGTGATAAACATCCCATTGATGAATTGAGTACTTTTCAGCCTGAAATCAAGCCATTGGATAGTATGGCTCCATCTCCTGTCAATATATCACACCAATCGTTTACTGAAGTTGTTCTTGAGCCAAACAAAAGACAGTTACCACAACATAACACAAGAGATATTCCTAAACCCACATATGAACCCGAACTTTCTAGTAAAGTAAAATATCACATGAGTCATTATGTGTCTAACCATTGTTTGTCAAAATCAAACATGTCATTTGTAAATCAATTATCTATTGTATCTATTCCTAACAGTGTGCAGGAAGCTTTAGCTGACCCAAAGTGAAAAGCTGCTATGAATGAGGAGCTGAGATCCTTACAAATGAACAAAACTTGGGAACTTGTTGATCGCCAACCAACAAAGAAAGTTGTTGGATGTTAATGGATTTTTACAGTGAAGTACCAAGTAGATGGTACAATTGAACATTATAAAGCAAGATTGGTGGCAAAAGGATACACTCAAACATATGGGATTAACTATACAGAGACTTTTGCACCTGTAGCAAAAATGAAAACAATTCGAGTCATATTATCCCTAGCTGCAAATCTGGATTGGCCATTAAATCAGTTCGACGTAAAGAATGCTTTTCTACATGGAGATTTATCTGAAGAAATCTACATGGATCTCCCACTAGGAAGTAAGATGTCAGAAATTCATAATGGAAAAGTGTGCAGATTAAAGAAATCACTGTATGGATTAAAGCAATCTCTAAGAACATGATTTGGCAGGTTCACAAAGTCTATGAAAGAATTTGGCTATCAGTAAAGCAATTCAGACCATACTTTATTCCTAAAGAAACAGCATGGTAAGATCACTATACTTATTGTATATGTAGATGATATGATCGTAACAGGAAATGATCCTGAAGAAAGAAAAGCTCTTCAAAGTTATTTGTCTAAAGAATTTGAAATGAAAGACCCTGGGTTCTTAAAGTATTTTCTTGGGATCGAGGTTTCTCGATCTAAAGATGGAATCTTTTTATCTCAAAGAAAATATGCCTTGGATCTACTACAAGAGATTGGTATGTCAGTATGTCAACCAGTTGATACACCAGTAGAAGAAGGTCTAAAATTGTGTGTTGAATCCAACCAGGTACCAGTTAACAAAGAAAGATACCAAAGACTTGTTGGGAGGTTGATGTATTTATCTCATACTAGACCAGATTTGGCTTATGCTTTAAGTATTGTCAGCCAATTTATACATAATCCTGGAGAACAACATATGAATGCAGTTACTCGCATTTTGAGATATTTAAAGTCTGCTCCTGAAAAAGGAGTATTATGCACCAAAAACACAAACTATCAAAGTATAGAAGCATATATTGATGCTGATTGGGCTGGTAATAAGGGTGACAGGCGATCTACTTCTGGCTACTTCACCTTTGTAGGAGGTAATCTTGTGACATAGAGAAGCAAGAAACAAAATGTTGTAGCTCGCTCAAGTACAGAAGCTAAATTTAGAGGTTTATCAAATATACTTTGTGAGACACTATGACTAAGACTACTCTTATAAGATTTGGGTTTGCCTTCTGAACAACCTGTCCAAATATTTTATGACAATAAAGCAGCATGTGATATTGCACATAATCCAGTTCAACATGACCGTACAAAGCACGTCAAGTTAGATAAATTTTTTATCAAGAAAAAGTTGGATGGAAAGATTATGGAATTACCAAAGATAAATTCAGAAAATCAGTTAGCTGACATTCTCACCAAAGCAGTCTCAAATCGAGTGTTCTTAAAGTTTTTAGACAAGTTGGGCATGTGGGACATGTATGCACCAACTTGAGGGGGAGTGTTGAGATTCATTTTGAAATAGGAAAGTAAATAAAATGTTAATATGGTAGAGATCATTCACAATATAGTAGAAATCATTGTATTTAATTATTATCCTTTTCTGTCGTTTTATTTCTATTATAAATTCATGTAATATTTGCAAAGTAATACAATTCAGTGAAATATTTAGAACCAAATATTACATTCTTCTTTTCTTCAATTTACACTTCTGTTTCAACCTTACCCTCTAAAGCCATCACTGAGATCTTGATATTTAGAACAACACTATAGGAAGTTTGTTCTACTAGCTAGAGATATTGTGTCTAACTCAAAGATTGAAGAAAATATACATTTTTGCCTCGATCAATGACCTTTTTTATATAAGATTTTTTTTTTCTGGCTATGAACATTTATTATATCAATAATAGTATAACATGATTGACCAAAAAAATAATAATAGTATGACATAATTGATTTATTTGGTTTCCAAACCTAACAATTCGATCAATTTAATCTACAATTAATTGAAGTTATTTCCACCAAATTTTAGTTGACAATAATTTATATTTAAAAAGCTTAAATAAGTTTGCAACAAAATTGGTCATTGTTAATCATTGTAATAGCTTTATTAGCCCACTATATAATGTTGTATATCTAGATTGAGTTGTATATTCAAGTGTATGTTAAGTTATATGGTCTGCATGTATATGATAAATGTATCTAGAAGTTAGTTAGGAAATCACATGGGTTGTTCTGTCCATTAACAACCACACAGCACTATAAGTGTGAGAAACCTTCACTAATGTAATTCAATGAAATAATCTTTAGATTTTCTTAATTCCTTTCTTCTTATTACTTCTATTTCCTCACTAGTATGATCAGTTTTTAGTTCTTTCATGGTATCAGAGCTCCAATGGCTCAACCGATTGCTTCTGAAGGCGTTAATGGAGAGGTGATAACTCTGAGTAGTAATCAATCGAATGTTCTATCCTATCCTTTGTCTAGCATACCGATTAATCCTAATTTTTTAGTGAAATTAGATGATACAAATTTTCTTATATGGAAGGAACAAATCAAACATGTAGTTGTGGTATATGGACTTCAAGGATTCCTTGAAGGTACTGAACCTATCCCTACACGAAAGATCAAGAAAGTTCTTCAAGATGCAACCAGTAGTGGTGAGAATGCTGGGGAAGTATTGCAAGATAATTCAGAGTTTGAAATCTAAGATCGTAAAGACAAGATAGTAATGAATTGGATCTATAATTCTGTTTCTCCAGGTAAGCTGAAATTTCTATATAGAAACTCATCCTCTCATGGATATTAGATGGCTTTGTCAATAAATTTTCAAGATCATTCTAGTTCAAATCTGATGGAGTTAAGATGGAGGTTACAGACTATAAGGAAGGATAATCAGACCATGGATGAATATATTGAGAAGGCTAAAGAATTGTTTGATTTAATGACAGCGACAGGAGATATTTCGGTTAGAGAGCAAATTCTTTACCTTATGGGAAGTTTGAATTCGACTAACTACCTGTCTCTTGTGACTACAGTGACTAATAAGGAGAAGGTACCTAACTTGGATGAAATTTTCTCCATGATGAGAACTCAAGAAAGGCAAGTTATGAGAATGAGTCCTATTGACTTTCAGTTAATACAAGCTAATATTGCTCACAACAATCTCACCACAAACACTCAATTCTCACAGTATGCACAGGAAGGTTTACAAGATCCTAGATCTGGTGGAATAATACGTGGTAATTCTTAACAAACTGGTGGTATAGTGGCTTCTCAACACCAAATGTCTCATTCTTTTTCTAACCAGCCTAATCAACAATTAGAACAAAGTTTTCCTCATCATGACAATAGTGAAAGAGGTAGATATAAGGGGACTTGTCAAATATGCAGAAAGGTAGGCCATAGTGCCTCACGATGCAGATTTAGGTATGCACGGTTGATGAGTGCTCGAAAAGCACTAATATTTCATGATTAATTATGCTTAATTGTTTAAAATATAGATTTATTATGATTGTTTATTTGATTATTTTCATAAATCTATCAATTCGGAATCACGGGTATGTTTTAGTGCATTTCATGTGTTTTTAGCGTCAAATGAGTCAAATAATGAAAACACGCAAAGACGGAACACTTACGGTGCTCGAATCATGAGTTACGGGCAAGACAAGTCAAATATGTAAGCCTTACATAACGAGTCATCACATATGTAAGGGGGTAAACATGAAGAAAAGGAAGGCAACACGTGCCGCAGCGAGGAAAAGTCATGCCGAGGCGGGGAGCTCTCAGGTTTTGACATTATTTTCAGAATTTGTGTTGTGCCGCGGCGGGGAAAATGTGTGCCGCGGCGCGCCTATTCCTATTGCAATCAGGATTTGTGTAAACCCTTACATCTATAAATACCCCCTTAGACTCCCCCTTACATACAACTTGAACAACTTTGATACAACTTTACACTTTACAATTTTGCAACCAAACAAGACATTCAATCAGTTTTGGGAGTTTTGCTACATTACAACGAAGCGAGAGAAACTATTCTAAGGATCCAAGGAAGCCGTCGACGATCGAAGATAAATCTTCTAGAGAAGAACTCTATCACATCCATAAGCGGTATTTAGATCTAGGATTTCCTTGTTGTTATAGAATTCTATTTTCTTCTTCTTTCGTTGAAGTGTATGATCATATTTTATTTGTCTATGAATATTAATATGAACATGAGCAGCTAATTTCATTATGGATGTTTAGTTTGTGTTGCCATGTTTGCTAGAATTGTGTATGGTGTATATTTTATTGATTTAATATAAATGAATTACCTTTTGATTAAGAGCATGTTTAGATATTTAATTATGAATTATCATGGGCCAATTTGAGATTCGTAGTTAGGTTGAAAAATTTGAGAATCTAGTTATAGGAACGTCACCTTAACTTTATTCCGAAACACTTAATCAAAGCTTCAAATTAGTGACTTAGTCATAGCATTAGTTTGATTGGCATGTATTTCCTTGCGCATAATTTGATTGCTATTTGATTTACCCCGACCGAAGGCAGTTAATTAGTTAATCAACAAAGAGATTTACCCCGACCGAAGGCAGTCTCGTAATTAAAAGAAAAGTCGGTAATATTGTTTATATAGAACGTTCATGTTATTTCACCATACCTTTTCGATGCAAGCTTGGTCAACCAAGCTAAACGTCCATACATCCTCCATTGATCTTTAAATCTATTTGAATTGATTGTGAACTTGCAATATTGTTTTTGTTTAATTGTTTGCTACCATTGATCTCGTTCCAAACCAAACTCCTTTTTACAGTTTTACTAGATTTAGGACTCTAGTTACTTAGAGTTTCAGTTTCACTAGAACTCGATTTAATTAGTATTTTAGTTTCACTAGAACTCTATTTAATTAGTACTTTTAGTTTCACTAGAACTCTATTTAATTAGTACTTTCAGTTAAGTTAGGACTCTATTTAGATTAAGAAGAATGTTATTTAGAACCACTGCAATTCCTTGAGAGATCGATCTTAGAGGTTTGCTTGTCACTTTTCTACGAATGATTCGTACACTTGCGAGTACTAAATTTACCACACAATAGCTCAAGTAATAATCAGACTCAATCGTTTGTGCCTGGGCATCCTATATCATTCTCTTCCATAACTAGACCACAGGTCAATTTTTCACACTTGTCTGATGTGTCTCAACAACAACAGTTTTCACCATCTAGTTTACCATTTGCACTACCTTTGCCACATAATTCCACAAGTCCAACACAACAGATTCACACTCCATCTTCAATATCTTATCCTGGTTCTATGATTTCACCAGACTTGAACACACAATCTGCTGGTTATCCATCAATGAATTTGACTCAACATGGTACTCAGTATCCTATGATATGTGGGTGTCATTCTCAATGGCCAATGTATCCACCACAGGCTTATAATACTATGGTAGTTACACCTGTTATTCATCAAGATCCCCAGTGGTACATGGATTTTGGAGCCAACCATCATCTCACATTCAACAATACAAATCAGTTAGTTGCTTCTCCATATGCAGGAAATGAAACTGTACTATTAGGTAATGGCAATTCAACATCTATCTCTCATATAAGTCAAGGTCATATTAGTAGTGATAATTTGATTTTTAAGCTCAATAGTCTACTACATATACCTCAGCTTTCCAAGAATCTCATCTCAGTTAGGCAGATGTGCATAGATAATAATGTTTCAGTGGAATTTTTTCATAACACTTTTTGTGTGAAGGACTTGAGTCAAAGGAAGATAGTGCTGACAAAAGGAGTGGATAATGGGCTATACAAGTTTCCTAATGGTGTTTCTTCTACTGAGGATTCAGAGCATAGAAATCAGGTTCTCAATTGTACTTCTACTATTGATTCTAGCCTATTATCTAAACCTATTAATTCTATCAATTGTAGTTCACATGCTCAATGTAATAAAGCAACTTTGGGTAATCTTGTTTGGCACGATAGACTAGGTCATCCTCACTTAACTGTATTGAAACAAGTTTTACATGAAATGAATATTTCTTGCTCCTTTGATTCTACTGTGGAAGTGTGTGGTGCATGTAGAATGGGTAAATCACATAGACTGCCTTTGAATCATGTTCATGAAAGATCACATCTAGCATTTGAGATTGTGCATGTAGATATATGGGGTCCGTCTCCTGTTGTAGCAGATAATGGAGTGAGGTACTTTGTGCTCTTTGTGGATGATCATACCCGATTTCAATGGTTGTATTTGTTACATAAAAAGAGTCAAGTTGCTCATATTTTCGTACATTTTGAAGCTTTGGTTGAAAGACAATTTTATAAGAAAATTCATCAAATACAAAGTGATGGTGGAATTGAGTTTAAGACTTTAGAGCCACACTTGTTTCAAGGTGTTTATAAGAGGAGAATTACCTGTCCATATACTCCAGCTCATAATGGAGTTGTAGAGCGCAAGAATAGACATGTTGTTGAAATTGGGTTGTCCATGATGATTAAAGCTAGCTTGCTATTAGAGTTTTGGACGAATAGTTTCAAGACTGCCGTTTACTTAATAAATAGACTACCTTCAAGAACATTTTCCAACAAATCTCCATATGAGTTATTGTATAACCACAAACCAGATTATTCTAATCTGCGTGTGTTTGGGTGTCTTTGCTTCCCTTATACTAGACCCTACTCGAGTACAAAGTTAGACATCAGGTCAGTTCCTTGTGTCTTCTTGGGGTATCCTGAACATCAGAAAGGGTATAATTGTGTTGACCCAGTTACTAAGAGAGTATATGCCTCTCCTTATGTGGTTTTCAATGAGTTGAAATTTCCTTATCTTGTCACGGGTGTGAGTAATTTAGATTCAGTGTCATCTGCTTCACTCAGTGATAAGTTGCAATCACCTATCCATTTTATCAACCTTCCACACTCTCATGGTCAGAATAAAATTGTTTTCAACGTCCTTGAACCTATGGCTCAAATAAACACTCTTGTCATGAGTCCCACTCATAGTCAGTTTTTGTCCTCTAGGGCTCATAATTCTAATAAAGTTAATACTTCCAACTCAACGTCTATTTCTTCACTTCCAACGTCTCATTTTTCACCTCTGCCTATTTCTCCTACTCAGTCTATTAGTCAAAATTTCCCTTCCTCAAACAAGTCACAATGTTCTTCTTCCCATGAACCTAATTCTGCTTCTACTCCTTCTCTAGAATCTTCCATTTTTCCTTATTCCTCATCTGGTATTCCTCTCATTGTTAATTCAGAAAATTTAAATCTTACTGTTGATTTGCCTTCCATGTCTCAGATACATAAGCCACCTACTAATGATAATGTCCACTCGATGTAAACAAGAGCTAAGTCTGGTATCTATAGACCCAAGGCACTAGCTGTTGATGTTATTCTCCCTAAACCAACCACAATAAGAGAAGCATTGAAACCCTTTGAATGGGCTGAGGCCATGAGAAAGGAATATGAAGCTTTGTTAAGAAACTCAACTTGGGAATTGGTCCCTCCACCTCCATAGTGGAAGATCATTATTAATAAGTGAGTGTTTGCTGTAAAGCTTAAATCTGACAGGTGATGAACACTATTTTGATCTACTATTTGTGATGTTTTTAAGTGTTTATTTTGCATGTAATCTCGATATAATCTTGTTTTGGAGGGTATTCTACTGTTTTGCAGGTCAAAGTAGGTTTGGAGAGAAACTTGGAAAAAGAGAGCAAAAATGGAGTAAAAATGCATACATACGTAAGCCTTACAGTAGGTGCCATACATTATGTAAGCCTTACATCGATAATCAACAGAATATGTACAAGGCATGTACATACATGTACATACCATGTACACCCTTACATGCAAGGCGCGCCGCGGCGAGGAAAGTGTATGCCGCGGCGGGGAGCTCTCGGGTTGGAACATGAAAACCATCAAAACATTGTGCGCCGCGGCGAAGGAATGGTATGCCGCGGCGAGGAATTCAGAGAAATATGTAAAGCCATGTACATACTATGTACTCTCATGTACATACAAGGCGCGCCGCGGCGAAGGAATTGTATGCCGCGGCGAGAGGCTCTCGGGTTTGAACACCAAAATCACGAACACAATGTGCGCCGCGGCATGAAAAATGTGCGCCGCGGCGCGCGCGCGCGTACTGGAATCCTTTTAGGGCACGAGACTTACATCAATTATGGAAACCCTTACAAAACCTAATTGGACAAAACTCTATATATACTCTCTAGCCTCCAAGTGATCAAATAATTAAGCCTCCACCTCTCCAAATATTGAGCCTCCATCTACAGATTATCATTGAGCTTCCACCAACTCGTGAACAGTGACGTGAATAGTGCTTCATCTTCTCCAAATTCTTTAGAGAGAGATTACTCCATTAATGCTCCTCCATTGAAGCTCCATCAACAATCTTGAAGAAGGTGACCATCCAACATCAAGAGCTTGTTCCAAGAGTGGAAATAGGGTAATTTATTGATTGTAATCTTTTCTCTCTTTAAGAATTCATAGAATGTTATTTGTAATGAAAAATATTGATTTGGATTTCATTATGAGTAGCTAAGCTTTTTATGTGTGGGATTTTGGTGATGTAACTATAATTGGATGTTTGATTGTGTGGAATAATTTTATGACTAAGTAATTTAATTCATGTTCATTGTTCTTAATACGTATGTTCATTAATTACTTCTGGCCAATTTGATTTGTGAATATATGAAACATTTTAGGATTGAGTTTTAGAAACGCCATCTGAATTCAATTGAGCACTCTTGAGCATGAGCCTAATTTAAGTGCATTGATTTGTCTTGAATTAGGTGATTAAACTATTTTCTTAGGTTTAAAGCTGATTAACTAATTAACGGTCCGGATCAAAGAAGCTAGTTAGTTAATTAAGGGAAAATCACCATTGATTTGGGATTTTCTAGGGTTAGAGAAAATAATCGTTAAATTCTACTTTTTCGTGCTTAATTGTCAAAACCACATAAATCAATTCATCCATGATTAGTTTACTAACCAATTTCCCACACTCGTTCATCTCATCGTTTCACAAAACTTTCACGCATTTACTTTTATTGTTTTAGTATTTTTATTATTTTAGAGACTATTTTCAGAACCAACCTTTGATAGAGTGTTTAGGATTTATTTTATTGTCACGTTTTATATTGCAATTAACTCTTTCGAAAACCACCGCAATTCCTTTGAGAGACGATCTTGGGAGTATACTTGTCGCTTACTACAAGTGACTCGTGCACTTGCGAGCTTTTATAAATTACAAAATTTGGTTAACAAGTTTTTGTGCATCAAGTTTTTGGCGCCGTTGCCGGGGAATTGGCGTTTTTGAAATTGTTATTTGTTTTCTTTTTATTTTACTTAATTATTAGTCTTTGTTGTTTTATTTATTTGTTTTTCTTGTGTTTGTGTTTTTTGTTACTTGTTAGAGTCAAATAGTTTCTGGTGCTCTGATTTGTTGTTGTTTTTGATTGTGCATGCACGGTAGGAGATCTCTTGGAAATCCACTCGTGCCGTTCATAGATAACGTCAACAGGAGACGAGCACATTTGAAACCATCCGGCGCTGACATTTTGGAGGACGAGCAATCACCAACAATGGGAGAACATCTACCTCCACACAGAGAGATGACGATGAAGGAGTACGCAAGGCCAATCATTGGCACTGCGACTTCTAGCATACAATTAGGGGAAGCAGCTCGAAACTATGAGCTGAAGAATATACACTTTAATATGCTACCGTCATTTTATGGTATTCCTAACGAAGATCCTCTAACGTTTATTCGTGATTTTTATGCTACTGTGCAGACTTTTCCGCTACAGGGGCTAACTGAGGATCAGCTGAGGATGAGGTGTTTCCCATACACGCTTAAAGATAAAGCCAAGTCATGGCTTATGACTCTTCCACCTGGATCGCTTTCAACTTGGGACGCTGTGTACAACAAGTTCATGGGAAAATTCTATTCCCACCAAAAGACAGCAGACCTAAGAACTAAAATTGCAACGTTCTCCCAAATGGACGGAGAACCATTTCATGAGGCGTGGGACCGCTTCAAACTGCTTTTAATACAGTGCCCACACCATCACTTTCCTTTGCAACTCCAGAATCAGTTCTTCTATGACGGGTTGACACAACAATGTCAATTCACTGTGGATAATGCCGCAGGAGGAGCAATGGGAGAAAAGACCGCTGATGAGACTTATGAGCTATATGAGATGTTGGGTGCTAATTCCCAACAAAAGAGTTCTAGAGGAAGGAGAATGGGGGTTAATGAGGTAGCTCCAGGAAATGACATGTCAATGCAAATCGCGGAGCTCACAAAACAAGTCGCACTCCTCACCTCTAAGAACTCACCAACTCAAGAGGTATGCGGTATCTGTAGTACTTACGGTCACGGTGCTAATATTTGTCCTTTTGTTTGTGACCAAAATGTAGGTACAAGTTACGAGCAGGCCAATGCTATAGAGGGGTACCAACCGAGGCCAAGGAATGATCCGTACTCAAACACATACAATCCCGGTTGGAGAAACCATCCCAACTTCTCTTGGAAAGGAAACAACAATCAAGGCTATGCTCAGAATAACTTCCCACACCCTCCCAATCACAACAACAATCCACAGCTCACTATGCCAAGCAAGCCAAGTTTAGAGGACAACTTGAACTCTTTCATTCAAGTGAGTCGAGAAATTAATCAGAAAACTGATCAAAGGATAGGATCTTTAGAGGCTTCCATGAAAAGAGTGGAAATTCAAGTGGGGCAGCTAGCTGAGCAAATGTACAAACAAGAGAAAGGGAAGCTACCTAGTCAGCCTGAACAATTGAATGCTATCACAATCATTGAGAATGGTAAGGTCTTAAACGATAATTTTACTGAACATTCTGATGATTTGTTTTTAGATGCACGAGATACAGGAAGGAAACACGCAGTTCCTATGGAAAGTCAAGCTGAGGACATTTTGGTCCTAAGACCTCCTGTTAAGCATAGAGAAAATCTTGGGGAGTCAACTGAACGTCCACTCCTTCACAAGTCACCTAATCCTTATAGACCTCCGATTCCAATCTCACATTCTGTAAAGGCGACTGATCAGGATAAGCTATTTCATGCAACTTTTACTTCGCTTTCTAAAGTTGATATTAACTTACCTTTGTTGAATGTTATTAGGGACATTCCTTCCTACCCAAAATTTCTCAAGACCCTAATCTCCAACAGAAGGAAGTATAATAGTGATGAAAAAGTAATAGTTTCAGAATTAGCTAGCGTAGTATTGCAAAAGAAACTACCCCCCAAACTAAAGGATCCAGGTAGTTTTAATATCAAAATAACTTTGGGAGATAGGATGGAGTCAAATGCCATGTTAGACTTAGGAGCAAGTATTAATGTCATGCCATATTCTGTGTACTTGCAACTAGGTTTGAAAGATCTTAAGCCCACAAATATGTCACTACACCTTGCTGATAAATCAATTAGGTATCCCAAGGGAATAGTTGAAGGTTTGTTGGTGCAAGTGAAGAGCATAATTGTACCGGTTGACTTCGTGGTTATGGAGATGGAAGAAACTATACCTAAGGACAATGATCACACCATTATTCTTGGAAGGCCATTCATGGCTACCACCAACACAATAATTGATGTCCAAAGAGGGAAGTTAACAATGAGAGTCTTAGGAGAGACTATAAATTTCCAAGTGTTTAATCTTTTGCCTACTGCTCCTATTTCTTCTACTAGTAATTGTGGTGTTCTGAATTCTAATGACTTACTTGTTTTTAATAATCAATTGCAGCAGAAGCCATGCAACAAAACTACTGCTTTATCTACTGATAGGAGGGTCAAAGAAACACTTACAAGTTCAATTCAGGATAATGCCTACAAGGATCATGTCAAGTGTTCCCAAATTAAAAACCTGGATAGTAACACTAAGCCTTGTTTTGAGAAGAATGACAAGAAAGGAGGGAGCAAGCACTTCAAGGATGCATTGAGGCCTCCATAATAAGAATGAGCATCGTCTTGCTAAGACGTTAAACTAGGCGCTTGGTGGGAGGCAACCCACCGATTTAGGTATTCTCTATTGTTTCTTTTAATTTACTTCAGTTTAGTTTCGTTTTTGTTTGCCCTCTCTATAATCTTTTCTGAACATGTGTGTAGTTGCAAACCTTGAGGACAATGTTTAGTTTAGGTTTGGGGGTGCATTTTGCATTTTTGATTGGTAACAACACTTTCATGCTTTGGTAAATTTTTGATGAATAGCTAATCTTTGTGCATTGTTTATCTGATTTTTAAAATATTTGAGGTTTGTTGTAAGGATCGGTTTTAATTTGCAATCTGTTTTTCATGCTTTTGATGTTGAAACTGAGATGAACCCAAATCTTGTGTATAGGAATTGAATTGTGGAGACTACCTTGTGAGAATATTGTTGAGCCCTTAACGTTTTATTCGGAGAGATAAAATATTATTCTACTCTTTTAAACACCTTTCATATCATTTCAAATTGTTAGATGATCTCTATAGGTATTTGCATTGAGTGTTAGGATTTTAAACATCTAATGAGGGATCATATGCTTAATTGAATTGCTTAGATTAAATGACTTAAGTAAAGTTTGAAGTGTTTGCCTATTTCATTCGTGCTTGACTTTAAAAAAAAAAAATAAAAGGGAATTCCTATATCAAACACAAAAAGAGCTAAGAAGTAGCCATTCACAAATTACATATGTATGTGGGTCTTAAAAAAAAAAAGGAAGAAGAGATAATAAGTTTATTATGACCCTAAGTTCTTCAAGTATGAATGGTTAATACAAAAAAGAGAGAGAGAAATAGGAAATAAGTTCCCTTAAAGTCAAAACATTTTCATTCTATGGCACACTTGAAGTTTTTGCTTGAGGATTTTAATTGAAGCATGAGATTAGTAATGTGATTCCTTCATAAATCCTATCATTTGATTCCTTTCATGAGATCAATGTTATGCACTTTTGAGCCTTTCTTGTTTAATCATATGCGAACCTATTAGCTCGTTTCTTTACATAATTTCTATTCGCATATACATTGTTGAGTGCTTGAACCCATAGGATTGGTGTGATTTAGAGAGTAATTATTGTGAGGATTAGAGTTGAAACGAATTCATATTCTTAACACTAGGTTTGGGGGAGTCAATGTTGATACGCTTTTAGTATTGGAATTTAGATTTGTGAAGCAAAATTGATCTAAATGGTGAACCTTGATGTGCTTGATTGTCGGATAAATTTGTGCATGAATTTGTGGTTATGATTTGGAAAGAAATTAAAGCATGACAAGTTTTGTTAACTTCAATTTTAGTTTTGTTATTTGTTTTTTTTTAATTTTAGTTTTGCTTGAGGACTAGCAAAAAGTAGGTTTGGGGGTATTTGATGAACACTATTTTGATCTACTATTTGTGATGTTTTTAAGTGTTTATTTTGCATGTAATCTCGATATAATCTTGTTTTGGAGGGTATTCTACTATTTTGCAGGTCAAAGTAGGTTTGGAGAGAAACTTGGAAAAAGAGAGCAAAAATGGAGTAAAAATGCATACATACGTAAGCCTTACAGTAGGTGCCATACATTATGTAAGCCTTACATCGATAATCAACAGAATATGTACAAGGCATGTACATACATGTACATACCATGTACACCCTTACATGCAAGGCGCGCCGCGGCGAGGAAAGTGTATGCCGCGGCGGGGAGCTCTCGGGTTGGAACATGAAAACCATCAAAACATTGTGCGCCGCGGCGAAGGAATGGTATGCCGCGGCGAGGAATTCAGAGAAATATGTAAAGCCATGTACATACTATGTACTCTCATGTACATACAAGGCGCGCCGCGGCGAAGGAATTGTATGCCGCGGCGAGAGGCTCTCGGGTTTGAACACCAAAATCACGAACACAATGTGCGCCGCGGCATGAAAAATGTGCGCCGCGGCGCGCGCGCGCGCGTACTGGAATCCTTTTAGGGCACGAGACTTACATCAATTATGGAAACCCTTACAAAACCTAATTGGACAAAACTCTATATATACTCTCTAGCCTCCAAGTGATCAAATAATTAAGCCTCCACCTCTCCAAATATTGAGCCTCCATCTACAGATTATCATTGAGCTTCCACCAACTCGTGAACAGTGACGTGAATAGTGCTTCATCTTCTCCAAATTCTTTAGAGAGAGATTACTCCATTAATGCTCCTCCATTGAAGCTCCATCAACAATCTTGAAGAAGGTGACCATCCAACATCAAGAGCTTGTTCCAAGAGTGGAAATAGGGTAATTTATTGATTGTAATCTTTTCTCTCTTTAAGAATTCATAGAATGTTATTTGTAATGAAAAATATTGATTTGGATTTCATTATGAGTAGCTAAGCTTTTTATGTGTGGGATTTTGGTGATGTAACTATAATTGGATGTTTGATTGTGTGGAATAATTTTATGACTAAGTAATTTAATTCATGTTCATTGTTCTTAATACGTATGTTCATTAATTACTTCTGGCCAATTTGATTTGTGAATATATGAAACATTTTAGGATTGAGTTTTAGAAACGCCATCTGAATTCAATTGAGCACTCTTGAGCATGAGCCTAATTTAAGTGCATTGATTTGTCTTGAATTAGGTGATTAAACTATTTTCTTAGGTTTAAAGCTGATTAACTAATTAACGGTCCGGATCAAAGAAGCTAGTTAGTTAATTAAGGGAAAATCACCATTGATTTGGGATTTTCTAGGGTTAGAGAAAATAATCGTTAAATTCTACTTTTTCGTGCTTAATTGTCAAAACCACATAAATCAATTCATCCATGATTAGTTTACTAACCAATTTCCCACACTCGTTCATCTCATCGTTTCACAAAACTTTCACGCATTTACTTTTATTGTTTTAGTATTTTTATTATTTTAGAGACTATTTTCAGAACCAACCTTTGATAGAGTGTTTAGGATTTATTTTATTGTCACGTTTTATATTGCAATTAACTCTTTCGAAAACCACCGCAATTCCTTTGAGAGACGATCTTGGGAGTATACTTGTCGCTTACTACAAGTGACTCGTGCACTTGCGAGCTTTTATAAATTACAAAATTTGGTTAACAAGTTTTTGTGCATCAACAGGACTTTGGAGAGATATAAAAGTAGACTTGTTGCTAAAGGATTTCTTCAAACCGAAGGAATTGATTACAATGAGACATTTAGTCTTGTAGTGAAGCCTACAACATTAGAGTTTTGTTAACACTTGCTCTTTCCAAGGGATGGAAGGTTAGACAATTGGATGTGAACAATGCCTTTTTAAATGGAGACTTGGAGGAGGAAGTATATATGTATCAACCTGAAGGGTTTGTTGATCTAGCTCATCCAAGGTATGTGTGTCACCTAAAAAAGGCTTTGTATGGGTTGAAGCAGGCTCCTAGAGCTTGGTATACTAAACTGAGTAACTGTCTGATTTCATGGGGCTTTAAAAGCTCTCAATATGATACGTCTATGATGTTATATGATGATGGAGTAAACACAGTGATGTTATTGATCTATATAGATGATATTTTAATCACTAGATCAAATTAAGCTTTTATATAGAATCTGATTTCTAAGTTGAATAATGTATTTGCCTTAAAATATTTAGGGGAGCTAAACTATTTCTTAGGTATTGAAGTGACATGGTCTAAGGGTGTTCTTCACCTAACTCAACTCTTAGAAAAAGTACAACTTTCAAATGCTAAACCTTCTTCTATTCCTCTTGCTCCAGGAAAAACTCTATCTAAATTTGATGGTAGTCCTTTAAATGATGCAAGGCCTTATAGGTCCATTGTAGGTGCACTCCAATATTGCACTCTTACAAGACCTAATATAGCATATTCAATTAATAAGCTATGTCAGTTTCTGCAGTGTCCTATAAATGTTCACTGGCAAGATGTGAAGAGACTGTTGAGATATCTTAAAGGAACAGTTGGGTATGGACTTGTTTTACAGAAGACTGAGTTGTTGACAGTAATGGCTTATACAGATGTAGATTGGGCATCTTGTGCTGATGACAAAAGAAGCACTAGAGGATGGTGTGTGTTTTTAGGCAATTCTTTAGTGTCGTGGACTTTAGAAAACATCGTGTATTGTCTAGATCTTCAACAGAAGTAGAGTTTAGGTCTTTGGCTTTTACTATGGCTGAAATTCTGTGGTTAAAAAAGCTACTGACATAATTAAAAATTGAGCTCTCTACTGCTCCTGTTATCTTCTGTGACAATCAAGTTGCTGGTGCTTTAGCTAAGCATCATGTACTTCATTCAAGAACAAAGTATGTAAAGTTTGATTTTCATTTCATTCGTGAAAGAGTGCTAACTGGAGAAGTGTGTGTGGAATATATTTCAAGCCAAGAACAACCTGCAAACATAGTGACAAAGTCTTTAGGGTCTACTAGATTTACTGATCTTAGAACCAAGCTCACTATTCTCAATAGAGACATGAGCTTGAAGGAAGATGTTAATCATTGTAATAACTTTATCAGCTCACTATGTAATGTTATATATTTAGATTGAGTTGTATACTCAAGTGTATGTTAAGTAATATGGTCTGCATGTATATGATAAATGTATCTGGAAGTTAGTCAGGAAATCACATGGGTTGTTCTGCCCATTAACAACCACACAACACTATAAGTGTGAGAAACCTTCACTGATGTAATTCAATGAAATAATCTTCAGATTTTCTTAATTCCTTTCTTCTTCTTACTTCTATTTCCTCACCAGTATGATCAATTTTAGTTCTTTCAGTCATACGCCTCATAAAAAAAATGATCATATGCTTAAGCTTTGGCATATTTATGATTTGTATGAAAGAGGAATACCATATACATGTTAAAAAATAGTACTAATTAAATATCAATTATTAGTTATTTTTAATTAAAAAAATGTTATATGTATCTCATTTTAATAAAAATGTATTCAAAGTATTAAATTTGTAATGAATTATTAAATGTTAAAAGCCTAATATTTAAAATCTAAGTAGGGCACAATCTATTTTATGAATACAATTTATCTATAATTTTATAAAATTATGCCTAAAATTTTATTTGTGAATAGTTAAGTAGGGCCACGTGTTCTTCCTCACTTTCCAAATATGAAATTTTAACAAGGATAAAAGTAAAATTTAATATGAAATTGTTTTAAGAAAAAAATCAATAATAATAATAATACTCAAACAAAAATTTATTTAAATATATAATTTTTTAATAAAAATTAAGAAACCAATAAAACATTAAAATAAAATAATATTAATTAGCAAATATTCAAAAGAAATATTTTGTAATTTTTTCATATTAATTGTAATTTTATTATTATTAAATACTCGTATTTTAATCGCATTTAATCACTTGACAGAAAAATAATAATATTTTAATAGAAAAATTATTAAAATAATATAATTTATTCTTAATTAGTTATAAAAAAAAATTTGTTTTTAATTTGTTCTTTTTATAAAACTAAAGGATTAAATAATATCGTTTATAATCTAAAAGACTAAATAACACAAATAACTAATCTAAAAAACTTTTGTAATATTTTTGCCTTTATATACATTAGCTACCTTAAAAGCCTAAAGGTTTTACGTAAAAATTTATATTTCACCATTTGCATATAAATTAATGTGCATTAAATTATAGATAAAATATTAATGATATATTTATTACACAATATTAAAAAATTTGACTTTATAATTTTAATATAATTTTGTTTAATTGTAAAAGCAGACTGTATAGTATAAAAATAGGGATGAAGGGCATTATAGGTCTTTTTTTTTTTTTTTTTTTGCAATTGGAGCACTCTAATCACTTTCTTTTTTAGTGTTTTACCCCAAATTAATTTACTTTTAAAAATGAGCAATTTTATTTCAAATTATATTATTATATTCAAACTAAAGAAAAATACCCATACGATAAGAGGCATTTTGGGAAATCAACTAATTTTTTTCATTTACTATTATTTTTTAATACACAATCTTATGCTCACAAATATCTATGTTTTTTAAACAAAGAACAAACCATTACAGGATCCACCTTTTGGTTTTTGACTATATAACTATTTTTGTTTGTCCTTTTGCATAAATAACTCCTTTATATAATTAGTTTCAATTTTAATTTACTTAATAAAAGTAATATATATATATATATATATATATATATGCTCATTTTTTTATAATGTTAAAAATATATGTTTTATTTTTTTGAAATATTAAAAGCATATATTCATTTACGTTGTAAGTAAAACAAACAAATATTTTTTTCTTAAGAGGGTTAAAAATAAGACTCTTTGTATAAAGGAAATTTTGTTATGCAATTAAATTTTTTTTTTTTTTGTTAAGAGAGAATATAACTATTTATTATAAAATATGCTATGAATTTGAGATGTATCACAAATAACGTGACGTAATATTATTAGTAGGTACAATCGACTCACTAAACTGTAACAAATGAGAAACTATCATGTCAGCTGAGATGATGATATATTTATATACAAAATAGTGTTCATTTATTATTTAATTTGTCAATATTATAAAAATTAAACAAAAGTACTTATTTAATTAGGCATATTATAGACCCAATGTTTTGATTTAGTACTAATAAGTACTGATATAATTAATAATAAATAGATATATGCTATCTTAACAAAAAAAAAAATAGTTATATCTTCAAAAGTCAAAAGATTAAATTATGTAATTTTAGAAAGTTGGTTTATCATTTAAAAAAACTTTTGAAAGCATGAGATTGTTTTGTAAAAAAATGAAAGATATAAATTTATTTTTAACAATGTCCCTTATCATGTGTATATTTTTCTTTAATTTAAATATAATAATATAAAATGAAGTGAATTTGCTCATTTTTAAAAGCATTGTGACTTGATGTGAGCCACTAAAAAAAAAAGTGACTTCTAATGCCCTTCATTCATAAAAATAGTATGATTACGTAGAAATTTTGTACGATTAAGGAGTGCGAGTTTAAACCATATTTGACATTTAATTTAATTTGTCTGAATTTTTAATTATAAAATTATATGTCTTAACTTTTTTTCATCTCAAAATATATAAATTATTATTTTTATTTTTTTAAAATGTAATAAAATATAAAAATGAATTAATTATTTATTTAAATAAATTTCACAATAAAATTATTTTTTAAATTTAAACTATTTTATTAAAATATTTATAACCAATTTTTCTGACAATATTAGACGGATTGTCACAAACACTGTACAGAATAATTATAATACAATTTAATATAATTCAATCATATACAACAATTATTAATCTATCTAATATGATGTACCAAACATACTATTAAGTGTGATAATTTCGACAGAATATGATAACACAATTCGACCATAAGAAATGTCGTGCGATAATAGTGGTTTATATAGTACTTTGATAGTAAGACATGATGTATTTAATTAGAATTTTTATAGAATTTTAAAAAATTGTAAATTTAAAAAAAATTATGAATTTTTAAAGACAATTATATATTTTAATAGAGTATTTTGAATTATAGTAAAAAATTCTTAAAAATTCATAAAACTTTTAAGGGTGGAGAAAATAATAAATAGAAATTTTTTTACTTATAGTTTTAACAATCAATCGATTTTTCAAGTCTACTAAAATTAAAGACTTTTTGAATATCACTAAATTTTTAAATATTTTTACAAAATTATTATTGAATATACCTAAACTTTATATATTTTTAAATATTTCTATAAAATCATAATTAAATATCCTTAAATTTTTAAGGAGTGTTTAAAAAACTTATTTTAATACCTCTAAATTTTAAAACTTTAAAAAAGCATTAATAATTTTTTAATTAAATACACCCATGCTACTCATATTTTATTTTAAAGTTCGAATCAAACTCAAACACCTATTAATCTAAAAAAAAAAAAATCTCACGTGATAATAACATAAAATGTATAATTTGTTTAATAAATTGAGAAATATTACAGGACAAGACAACATAAACTAAAAAAAAAAAGTACGTAGGGAGGTCTTCTACGTCAAATAATTTATATTTTGCCTTTAGCAAAAAAAAGAAGTGTTGATACGGGATGCCTAATCTTTACCTTCTAATAAAATTTTATCCTTAACCAATGTCTTAAAATAAAATTAAATCTATAATATTTTAAAATACATAATTTAATCCATAATATTTTTATATTTAATAATTTTAATATAATTTAACATAATTTGATCTCTAATATTTTCACCAAAATAAAATTTAATTCTTAACATTTTCACGAAAACTGATAGATCTGATTAAAATTAATAAATTTTAAAAGGTTAATAAATTAGTAGTAAAGGTTATGGACCAAGAGAGTACAAAACCTCATAAAAATTACCTTCTAGTGAATAAATAACTTAATTATTTAACTGATTTTATTTTTAACTTCTTCAATAAAAAAAATATATGTACATTTTCTTCAAACACTCAAAAACATATGTCTATTTACGTTATAAGAATAAACATATATTTTTTTTAAAAAAATTAAAAATAAAATTTTATATATGAAGTAAATTTATACTATATAATTAAACCTAAAAATTAATATTCTTTAAATTAGATATAAAACATTAGGTGCGGTATAATTTTGGTACAATATAATAGAACTCAATCACGTGATAAGGCCATGACATGCATAACTTAATAATAAATAAAATAAATATGAAACGACATGCCCATCTAAACGAGCCCACGTAATTTTATCTCATTATTAATTAAAACACAAATACAGTAACAGGGGTAATATAAGTTGACTAGGTTGACTCTTAAGTTATTTTATAAATTAATATTATTTTGTGGGATCTAAAAAACCTAAAATCTGAATACATCCTGTGAGACACATGAGTGTGTTAATAGTTTTGCAGATATAATTTTTATATTATATTATTTTAGTTATTAGGACTCTTTTCAACAAGTTTCGATATATCATAATTTTTATAATGGTTACAACAGTTTAATGACTAATATTCAAATAATCTGTATACATATCTAAGTGTATTTCATATATGTTTTTGTTTGACTAATTTATGATATTTTGAATTATTTTTATAAGCCTTTTTAATAGTCAGATCGATCCCCCCTTGAGACGAATCAATCCAAGTACAGATTGATCTCCAAAAGATCTCATACAGATCCTCCTCTCGCTGCGTAAAATTAAACTTTACTGAGTTGGATCAATCCCCCTATGGTTGAATCGATCCCATTTTGATCCTTAATCTATTGTGCTCAATCTGGACAATTTTATTTTTGAGGTCTGGAGAGACGGATCGATCCCCCTATAGGTTGGATCGATCCCCATGTGTGTTGGATTGATCTAAAGTCTCGCTTGCGTAACCTTTTTTATTGACGAATCGATCCCCCTCCATGACGGATCGATCCCGCCGCCTGTAATTAAGTTTGTACACCCAATTTTTAACCCTAATCAGCCCTCAATTACTTATTATCTTTTGACACATTAACAAGTAACGTATTTCTATTAGGTTTCTACAAGACAACACAATACATTATAGTTTGCTTATAAATAGAAGCTCATGCTCTTGATTAAAATACACTTGCTGATTTTATAATTCATGTACTAGGCTTAGATTCATCTTTTTATATTTTTCATCTGTGCTATTTCATGCCTGCTTTATTCATTGATCTTTAATCTGTTATATTTGCATGATTACGTTATATTTGAGCCTATTTAATATATCGTGAATTATTGAATACGGATCTGTGCTTAAACTATATTTGTTTTAGATTTTCAATTTGCTTCTATTTTTATATGATTATCTGACTAAAGCATTTGATAGGATTGTTCATTGCATTAGTCCCTCTAGAACACGCATTGCATTTGTGTTATTTGTGCTAACTTTTCAGGTTGTTCCCTGAACGTGTTCGAGAGCTTGAGAAGAGTTATTCGAAACGTTGGTCTAGATCCATTCACCTACCTTGAAGAGACTTTGAATAAAAGGGCTCGTAAGTAGAGTACACATGGGCTTTATCACTGTAAGAGTAGTTTAAGATCTCTTATACTTGAACATTTATTTTTTCATAATGGACATGTTAGGTGGTTCCTGTGGTCCGATTGTTTTTCTCTTAGGTCGTGTTGACCTAAATTATTTTCACTTAAAAATCTGTGTATCATCTTTTCTTTATTTTTGCAATTATTCCATAACTGCATGTTTGGTCTCTGTGATTAGTTTAGAAATTAAAATTAGTCATAATTATTATAATATACTATTCATTCTCTCTTTAAGTTTATTAGGTCCATAACTTAGAATTTTTACATTCTTAAATTTTCCTCCAATGAAAAACATTAAAAAAAAAAAAATTCAAGCATGTAAAGGTCTACTTTCTTTCTTATTATTATTATTATATCGTCTTTTACTCAAAAACATTAAAACACCAAACTAATTAACTATGATATTTAAACAAAAACAATAAGAAAATTCTAACCTATAAATTAAACCAACAATAATAAATTTACGTTTCATACCTACAGAATTGGATCAAAACCACTTGTAAATTAAAGAAAATTCAGATTGATTATTTAGTATTAACTTTATATCTAAAATAAGACATAACTATTGACTTTATATTTGAAATAAGACAATATAACTATTAAGTATTAACTTCATATACGAAATAAGACATAATTATTAAGTATTAACTTCATATAATAATAAAAAAAATTAGGAACATAACTTCAAGAATTAATAAAATTACTCTCAGAAAGGAACCTTCGAGGATTAATAGTAGTAACTCTATAGGAGTAAACAGCAGAAGTGAGGCGTGAAATGAAAAATGGGTAGACAAAGAAAGTAAATTAGGTTTAGAATTTTAAATAAATATGAAATTATAATATATATTATATAATACATTAAGTAGTAATTAAAAATATTTTTTAAAAAAGTAATATATGTTAAAATATAGGTTAGTTTAATCGTGTCAGTTTTAATAATTTTAGAACCTACAATCGAAAAAATAAGGTTAGTTTTGATATTTTCTTGACCTACTTGGTTGGTTTTTGAAGAAAAAAAAAATATCTACCCTTATATACAAAAACTATCAAAACAAATAAAACATTTATTTGCAAAAAATAATATATTTGATATACTGAATTAATGACCCTTGAACTCGATATCAGACATGTTCTTTTTACTCAACTTATATTATATTAAATTATATTAAAATAATAAAATATGTAATGCAATTAATTTCATAATTATTAACATAATAATCTAATTTCACAACTATAACCATGAAATCATTAAAAATCTTTTATAATTATATAACTCAACTATAATGATAATTTAGTAATTACAGAGGAATAATATTACGAGTGAACATAAATCAACTTTATTGATAATACAGTTTTTAACTTTTTATAGCTCTACTTCTTAACTACTTGTTTGTCCCATTCTCATTTTTCAGCCAAAAATTCCGCAAATATTAAAGCAAATGTAGTGTCCAAATATTCTGTAAGTAAGAAGTAATTACACGCATAAACAAAATATAATCGATCAGTGGATTTTGGATTTTAAATGAGAGAAGGCACTATTAAATAATAAAATTTATAAAAAAATTTTATATAAAAAATAAACAAAACATTAGAGCTAAATAAATTAAAAATAAATTTTTTGATCAAAAAAATATCAAAATGTAGGGTTTTTTTTTTAATTTTATTTTATTTTAATTAAAAAAATTGAGTTTAAATATCAAATTTAAGCATAAAATATTTTTAATTTAAAATACGTGCTTAAAAGTAAAATTTAAAGGAAATACTACGTGTTAAACATGATTAATTATTTATAAAATTTTACACATAAAATTATATTTTTATCAAATAAAATGTGGCACGTGCCCCTTAATTAACACATACATTCGCCCGTAAGCAATAGCAAGTTCTTAAAAAAAAAAAAAAAAAAAAAAAAGACAAAACTGATTAAAACAAATTGAAAAGTAGCTTAAAATTGAAAAATACATAAAACCAAATAAGCAACATAACAATGAAACTCGAAAAAAAAGCTTCAAGCCCACAATAATATTATTCTGAGATATATCTAAAATTTTATTACATATCTGTTTAATAGCTATATAAAATATATATTTATCATCAACATTATCGTCATCATCTTCATCCTCATCCTCATTGTCAGCATCATCTTTTCCATCTCCTCCCACAATTTTTATGGCCAAATTTCAGCTAACCAATGAGTTTTTCTACAAATTGAAGGCAAACTAATCTACAAGAATTGATAAGAAATTCATGCATAAACAAAGATTTTAATAATAGAAGCTGTTTAATTAAGACCGCCATGCAAGCTAAAACTCTGCAATTTTTTTCTACTTTTCTATCTTTATATTCTCTTGCCCCTATTGCGTCCAATTGTCTCTTTCGTCAACTCTATTTGTCATTACAGACATGTCACGTGTCTCAATATAAGTCGCTCTTTTTTTTTTTTTTTTTTTTGAAGCATTAATATAACAATATCAATAAGAGTTCTCCAAAAGAGTTACATCAGAATTTAAAACATCAAATAAAAAAGGAGGAAAATCAGAGAAACAGTTCATTCCCACATTTAGATCCAACGCATAAGCTGCAGCTCTATGTGCTGCAGTATTAATTGTTCTTGGACAAAAAAGAAATATAAAATTCCTATCTTGCTTCAATCTCCAAATCTCCTGTACCAACACACCTTCAAGAGCCAAACAAGTCCCCTTTTTGTTAATCAAACTAATTGCTTGTAGACAATCAGATTCAAAATACACATTCATCCAGTTTCCTTGTAGAGCAAATTTGCAAGCCATAAGTAAGGCATGAAGTTCAGCACATAAAGGAGAAAACATACCTTTGAAAGGTTGTAGCGCAGCCCCAATCAAGTTACTAGAAGAATTTCTTGCAATCACTCCCAAGCCTACTTTATACCTCTCCTTCCGTAATGCAGCATCAGTATTTAACTTGACCCAACCTTCATTAGGCTTTTCCCAACTCTTGTTTAGATTAGTAGAGTGTCTCAGCTTGGCACATAAGAATCCATGATCAATTAAAGATTGAGTTTTATTGAATTCTTCAGTTAGCATATTAGCCCAATTCAAAAGCCCATCAGTTGACCTTCCGACTTTACCATGAATTATTTCATTACGGTTATGCCAAATAGCCCAAGCTAAGTAGCAGAAATGAATGGCTTCTTCAAACGAAAATGTTGACCTCATATTATTCCAAATATCAACAAAGCAAAGAGTAGAAGAGATACCTTCATGAAAGTTATGAAAGATTGATAGTTGCCACACCTTTTTAGCAATCGCACAGCTCCAAACGGCATGCGTGACATCTTCAAAGCTTCCATTGCATAGTTCACACCAAGGGAAACTTTTAATCTTCTTTTTACAAAGTTGGGCATTAACTGGCAAATTTCCATTGCAAACTTTCCATATGAAAATCTTCACTTTATTTGAGACATTAAGACACCATATGTTCTTCCACCAAGTCTGTGCACCCAGATTGCTACAACCAGCGGCCAAATCATTTTGAGCCAAAAAATTTCTTTTCTCCTCAGCTAGCCAATAAGCACTCCTAACCGAAAAAATGCCATTTTCAGATCTTCCCCAAATAATCCTATCCTCATGATTAGTAGTGATTAGGGGAATCTTCATAATTGCTTGGGCATCACTTTCTAAGAAGCTTTCCCTGATTAGACGTTCATTCCACAAACCTGCATCATCAATGAGTTCTGTAACAAAAGAATTTTCAAGAAGTACCCTAGGAGATAAGACTTTATATTGTGATGAATAAGGCAACCAAGGATCTTTGTAGACACGCACCATCTTCCCATTACCTATCCTCCATTTAATACCAGTTTCGCAAACTTCCCGACCCCAATTTATACTTCTCCAAAGAAAGGATGAGAAAGAATGCACAGAAGCATTGAAGATATTGCCAGTTGGAAAATACTTACCTCGCAGGACACGGGCTACTAAGCTATCACCACTTTGTAAGAGTCTCCAACAAAGCTTTGAGACAAGAGCTTGATTAAAGGAAGAAAGGAACCTAAAACCAATCCCGCCTAAAGCCTTTGGCTTACAAAGTTTCTCCCAAGACATCCAATGGATGGATTTCTTATCCAAGTCATATCCCCACCAAAAATTTGCCATTAAGCTCTGTAAATCCGAACAAAGACTTATTGGCAATTTAAAACAGCTCATAGAGTAAGTGGGGATAGCTTGTATCACAGACTTAATCAAAACTTCCTTGCCAGCCACAGACAAAAATTTTTCTTTCCAACTCTTCAATTTTCTCCACACCCTATCCTTTATTTCCCCAAACAGTCTTCTTTTATTTCTTCCAGTCATAGCGGGCAGTCCTAAGTAGCGTTCATGGCAATTAACAAACGGAATACCTAAGGTATCCAGTGCTACTTTTTTATCTTCCTCAGAGCTATTAGGACTAAAGCACATAGCAGATTTCCTCAAATTAACTTTTTGGCCAGAAGCACTCTCATAATTATCCAAGATTTCCTTAAGCCTCTTACAAGATTCTTCATTTGCCTCCATAAACACAAAGCTGTCATCTGCAAAAAATAAATGAGATACCCTTGGGCTAGCTCGTGCAACAGCAATTCCCTTGATCTGATTATCAATTTCTGATTAAGCTTGAAAGTCCCTCTGCACATAAAATAAAAAGATAAGGAGAAAAGGGATCACCTTGCCTCAATCCTCTAGTAGGCCTAAAAGTCTTCAAATTTTCACCATTTACCGACAACGAGTATGAGACTGAGGTTACACAATTCATAATTAATTCCACCCATTGTCCAGAGAAGCCCAACTTGAGTAGCATGAATTTCAAGAAGCTCCACTCCATTCTATCATATGCCTTCATCATATCTAATTTAATAGCAGCCCTTGCCTTTTTCCCTTTCAGATACCTCTTTAATGCATGTAATATTTCAAAGGCCACCATTGAGTTATCAGAAATTAGTCTACCTGGTACAAAAGCACTCTGACACTCAGAAATTATGTCTGGAAGGATGGACTTCATTCGATTAGTTAAACATTTTGCTATGATTTTGTAAATTACATTGCAAAGACTAATAGGCCTGAAATCAATAACTCTTTTTGGCTCGTTACTCTTTGGGATTAAAGATATAACGGTGCTATTGTGCTCCCACAGACTGTCATTATGATTAAGTATCCCTAAGCAAAAATTTATCACATCATCACCAATAATCTCCCAATATTTCTGATAGAATAGAGCTGGCAACCCATCAGGACCAGGTGCCTTAACAGGGTGCATTTGCTTAATACTAACTTCAATGTCCTGCCTAGTAAAAGGCCTAGTCAACAATTTATTCATCTCAAAAGTTACCCTTGATTCCAGACAATCATTAAAACATGCAAAATTACCTGACCCTTCGCAGGAGAATAGTTTACAAAAACAATTCTGAAAAAGTGTTTGTATTCCTTCTGTTGACTCAATCCACACATCATTATCATCCATCAAACCCCTCACTTTATTTCGTTTAAAACGTTGATTGGCTTTCTCATGAAAATACCTTGAATTTTTATCTCCAGATTGAAGCCAAAGTTGTCTAGATCTTTGCCTCCACATAATTTCATCATATTCGAGTAAAGAATTAATTTCTTTTTCAACGACAAACGTTTTTTCTGGGTTAAACAATACCTTCTCTGTTTGAAGGGATCTTTCTAGTGTAGTTAACCTTTTTTGAACATGTCCCACAGTGTTCCAGTTCCAATTTGTGAGAGCCAAGCTGCATTGCTTTATCTTGACTTTCAAAAGGTTCAAGTTTATTCTCTCCAAACTTGCAGCATTCCATGAGCTTCGGATAACCTCATCACACCCCTCTATCCTTGTCCAAAATTCCTCGAATCTAAATTGTTTCTGTTTCTTTTTCTGATTGAAATTAGTGCCAATCTTTTCAACTCTGAAAATAATAGCCAAGTGATCTGAATTGGACACCTTCCAATGTAAAACTCTTTTTAGATTAAAGAAAGGACTCCATAAAGAGTTAACGAAAGCTCTATCAAGTCTAACCTGAGTAAGTTCATCTTTTTTCCTTCTGCTGCTCCATGTAAACTTAAAACCTTCATACCCAACATCCACAAGTCCACAATCTCGAACGACTTCTCTAAACTGATCAATCTGCCACTCCGATCTCAAATTCTTACCCAGATGTTCAAGCTGAGAAGTAATTTCATTAAAGTCTCCAATAACAACCCAAGGAAGATTATTACCATGAGACAATCTTCTCAGCAGCTCCCAAGAGTCATTCCTTAACATTCTATCAGGGTTTCCATAAAAACCTGTTACTCTAAAGGTACCAAGTGATGAGTGCTCGAAAAGCACTAATATTTCGTGATTAATTATGCTTGATTGATTGATATATAGATTTATTATGACTATTATTTCGATTATTTTCATAAATCTATCCATTCGGAGTCACGGGTATATTTTAGTGCATTTCAGGTGTTTTTAGCGTCAAATGATTCAAATGATGAAAACACGCGAAGACGGAACACCTACGGCGCTCGGATCACGAGTTACGGACTAATCAAGACGAATATGTAAGCCTTACATATAGTGCCATCACATATGTAAGGGGGGACGTGAAAAGAAGGAAAGCATTGCGCGCCGCGGCGAGAGAATTGCATGCCGCGGCGGGGAGCTCTCGGGTTTTTGCATATTTTCCAAATTTTGTGTTGCGCCGCGGCGGGAAAAATGCATGCCGCGGCGCGCCTATTCCTATTGCAATCAGGAATCCCTTACATCTATAAATACCCCCTTAGACCCCATTTACAACCACAACTCGAAATAACTTGACCAATTCATACACAACTCTTCCTCTTCTCAATTTTGCGACCCAAACACGACATTCAATCAGTTTTGAGAGCGTTGCCACACTATAACGAAGCGAGAGACAATATTCTAAGGATTCAAGGAAGCTAACGACAATCGAAGATAAAGCTTACGGAGAAGTACGTCAACCAATCCATAAGCGGTATTTAGATTTAGGTTTTCCTTGTTGTTATAGAATTAATTCATCTTCTTTATTTGTTAAAGTGTATGATCATATTTTATTTGTCTATGAATAATAATATGAACATGTCTGGCTAATCTAATTATGGATGTTTAGTTTGTGTTGCCATGTTTGCTAGAATTGTGTATGGTGTATCTTTTTGACTTATGAATAAAATACTTTTTGATTAAGAGCATGTTTAAATGTTTGATTATGAATAATCATGGGCCCATTTGATGTTCGTAGTTAGATTGAAAAACCTAAGAATTTAGTTAGAGGAACGTCACCTTAACTCTATTCCGAAACACTTAATCAAAGATTCAAGTTAGTGACTTAGTCATAGCATTAATTTGATTGGCATGTTTTCCTTGCGCATAATTTAATTGCTATTTAATTTACCCCCGCCAAAGGCAGTTAATTAGTTAATCAACAAAGAGACCTACCCCCGCCAAAAGGAGTTTCGTAATTAAAAGAAAAGCCGGTAGTTTTGTTCTTATAGGACGTTAATGTTATATCACCATACCTTTTCGATGCAAGCATGGCCAACCAAGCTAAACGTCCATACATCCTCTATTGATATTTGATTTAATTGAATTGATTGTTTGATTGCGATATTGTTTTAGTTTAATTGTCGTATGATTGTTCTCGTTACCGAAATCAACCAACCTTTTTACAGTTTTATTAGCGTTAGGATTCTAGTTACTTAGAGTTTTAGTTTCACTAGAACTCTATTTAATTAGAGCTTTGTTTTCATTAGAACTCTATTTAGATTTAAAAGTTAGTTATTTAGAACCATTGCAATTCCTTGAGAGACCGACCTTGGAAGTTGCTTGTCACTTTACTACGAGTGATTCGTACACTTGCGAGTACACATTTTAACACATCAAGTTTTTGGCGCCGTTGCCGGGGAATTGGCGTTTTAAATAATTTTCTTTTTACACTTTTTAGAGTTTCTGATTTATTTATTATTATTTTTTTATTTGTTTATTTTATTTATTTATTTATTTATTTATTTATTTATTTATTTATTTTATTCTAAAAAAAAATCAAAAAAAATCAAAAAAAAAAAAAATCAAAAAATAGTGCTTTTATTTGCTTAATCTGTGGTGCTTTGATTTCTCTGTTGTTTTTGTTAGTTTTTGAAAGGTACCGTTCATAGACAACATCAACAAATTTTAAAATGCACCTAATCTGGCTGGATACTGAAATCCATGAGCCAATACAAAGCCCTTTGAAGAGCTGCATGATATGACAGACATGGAGGTATGTAGCATTTGTGGTTTATATGGGCATTATGCTAATGTTTGCACTTTTGCAGGTGATTACTATGCATCCACTAATTCAAACTTTGATCGTAATGACGGATGCCACCCACCTTGGAATGATCCTTATTTCAGTACCTATAGTCCTGAGTGGGAAAATCATCATAATTCTTCATGGCAAGCAAACTCTACCCCACCTTATGCCCAATACAACATGCAAAGCTCAAATCTTCAACCATATGACTCACCTTATGCACAATATCAAATGCAAAGCTCAAGTTTTCATCCATATCCATCTAGGGCCACCTTTGAAGAGAGCTTGAATTCTTTCATACAAGGAAGTAGAGCTTCTAAACCAACCTTAGAGGAAACCTTGAATGCTTTCATACAATCTACTAATGAAAGGATGGAGTCTATGGAGGCATCAATGAAAAGAATAGAAATGCAAGTTGGGCAATTAGCGGAACAAATTCAAAAACAAGAAGAGTTGCCCACTCAGATTGAGCAAGTGAAGGATGACACAATCCTTCAAAGTGATAAAAATTTTGAAAATATTTATTTTCCTGAAACTTTTGATGATTTACCACTTTGTGTAGAAAATACAGATGGGGAGCAAGCAATTCTCAAAGAATGCCAAGCTAAGGAATATCAAATTCTACAAACTTCTAAGGAGAACAAGGAGGAATTATCTTCACCTCCCATGCCGCACAAGGAACCTAAGACTTGCAAATCCCCAAATCATTTTCCATACCACTTCCACAAAAGAGTGTGTGCTGTACTTCATAGGAAACAACTACCGATATGGAAGGACAAGCTTAATGACATATTAGCTCAGAAAATTGATATCACACACTTCAAGATCTTTGATGATGGTGGATAGAAATGAATTAGCAACGTCTTGCTAAAACGTTAAAGAAAGCGCTTGGTGGGAGGCAACCCACCATATTCGGTAGTATCAACTTATTTTCTTTTCTTTATTTTCTTTTTATTTAGTTTAATTTTCTTTTTCAGTTTTTCTTTTATTTTATTTATTTTGGATTGTTTAACTTAGTTTAATGTTTTTCTGTTTTCATTTGACTTAGTTATAATCTAAAATTGGGTTTGAGTTTGAATTGTGTTGCATACACTTTGAGGTTCAATATATGTTCATACACATAAATTCTTCATGAGAAAAGCGAGGAACAGTGAACCGGAGCATAACGAGTAATGACACAATCTCATACGAAAGGGGGGTAACTTCTCACACTTTTTTCTTATTTCTTTTGTTCTTCTTTTTCAACATTGAGGACAATGCAGAAATTAGGTTGGGGGTGGGAAGGATATTCCATGAGCATGAAATATGACCAATTTTAAATTTTTAACTTTTGTCACTTGAATTGTTTTAGGTTAGTGTCGTGTCTACTTGAGTCAATCCGGAAATCCATGATATTAACATGATTGTAATGACGGTGACATATGAGAGATGTTAGATTTTTACCTAAGCAACGAAGCACACAAATGTTGGATTCATCTAATTTGAGAATTTTGTGGTACTTGTGGTAGTTTGCATGATTAGTATAACTATTCTGATTTGTGGAATGTATGCATGTTCATGATATGTTTTAAGTCTCAACAATCTCTAGAACTCATTTGAAAACACGTTGAAGCGAAATAATAGAAACAAATGCCACTTAGAAAGTGATTTAGGCCATTTTTGGACCGTTTGGACCTTTCATGCCTCCCCGCAATATTTTATCAATAGCACACCCTTGAACTCAATATTGACATACATTGTACTACCCTTAGTGATAAGAGTACTCGATGTAATATTTGATTTTCATGAGCAATTATGTTATATTTGTCTTGCTTCAAAAAAAAAAAATGATGATTGAAATAACGAGCAAGAAAAGTAGAGAAAGAAAATCAAGCAAAAAGATTCAAAGAATATATGAATTTAAGGGAGGATGAAAAGGCGCAATTAGTGGAAAAAGTTGAAAATATGTTTGTGAAATAAAAAGTACTCTTATCATATGAAAACATCATTTTCGTACTTTCATAATCACACACCTAGCCATAACTTTACAAGCTTGATGAAGTCCTATTGATTCTAGGTTGTTTAGTTTCTATATTAGTGGAGATAAGTTTGAAAAATGAGCATATGGAGTTTATAAGTGCAAAAATTCACATTCATATTTTACTTGCACATTTATGAGACATTGAAATGTAATCTATGAATATCATGCATGACACAGTCAGATAGTATAACTAACGGGTTTGTGGTGTGATTGGTTGTTCAAAATTCGATTACCATGATGAGTTTGATGTTTGGACTGTTTTTGAGCTTAGGTGATGTTTAACTATTTCATGTATTATTCGTTGTTAACAATTTTTGAGACGTATGCATGGATTGATTCAAGTATTGTTAGAGTCTTTATTAGTTTTGAGTCTTTATTTGTGTCAGTTACGATGTTTGCGGGTATCATCACTGGAAACCCTCACGAGACTATAACTCGTCCACTAGGGCCACCTAGGGGTTTAAAGGCTTGTTGCATACGCTAAATGCAACCGTGACAATCTACGGAAGTGATTTAGGTTAGGTTAGTTTATTTCATTTGTTTTTAATTTTATTTTAGGTCGCTTCACTTGCTAAAGACTAGCAAGAAGCTGGTTGGGGGTTGTGATGAGTGCTCGAAAAGCACTAATATTTCGTGATTAATTATGCTTGATTGATTGATATATAGATTTATTATGACTATTATTTCGATTATTTTCATAAATCTATCCATTCGGAGTCACGGGTATATTTTAGTGCATTTCAGGTGTTTTTAGCGTCAAATGATTCAAATGATGAAAACACGCGAAGACGGAACACCTACGGCGCTCGGATCACGAGTTACGGACTAATCAAGACGAATATGTAAGCCTTACATATAGTGCCATCACATATGTAAGGGGGGACGTGAAAAGAAGGAAAGCATTGCGCGCCGCGGCGAGAGAATTGCATGCCGCGGCGTGAGGCTCTCGGGTTTGATCCTGAAAACATAGAAGCATTGCGCGCCGCGGCGAGGGAATTGTATGCCGCGGCGGGGAGCTCTCGGGTTTTTGCATATTTTCCAAATTTTGTGTTGCGCCGCGGCGGGGAAAATGCATGCCGCGGCGCGCCTATTCCTATTGCAATCAGGAATCCCTTACATCTATAAATACCCCCTTAGACCCCATTTACAACCACAACTCGAAATAACTTGACCAATTCATACACAACTCTTCCTCTTCTCAATTTTGCGACCCAAACACGACATTCAATCAGTTTTGAGAGCGTTGCCACACTATAACGAAGCGAGAGACAATATTCTAAGGATTCAAGGAAGCTAACGACAATCGAAGATAAAGCTTACGGAGAAGTACGTCAACCAATCCATAAGCGGTATTTAGATTTAGGTTTTCCTTGTTGTTATAGAATTAATTCATCTTCTTTATTTGTTAAAGTGTATGATCATATTTTATTTGTCTATGAATAATAATATGAACATGTCTGGCTAATCTAATTATGGATGTTTAGTTTGTGTTGCCATGTTTGCTAGAATTGTGTATGGTGTATCTTTTTGACTTATGAATAAAATACTTTTTGATTAAGAGCATGTTTAAATGTTTGATTATGAATAATCATGGGCCCATTTGATGTTCGTAGTTAGATTGAAAAACCTAAGAATTTAGTTAGAGGAACGTCACCTTAACTCTATTCCGAAACACTTAATCAAAGATTCAAGTTAGTGACTTAGTCATAGCATTAATTTGATTGGCATGTTTTCCTTGCGCATAATTTAATTGCTATTTAATTTACCCCCGCCAAAGGCAGTTAATTAGTTAATCAACAAAGAGACCTACCCCCGCCAAAAGGAGTTTCGTAATTAAAAGGAAAGCCGGTAGTTTTGTTCTTATAGGACGTTAATGTTATATCACCGTACCTTTTCGATGCAAGCATGGCCAACCAAGCTAAACGTCCATACATCCTCTATTGATATTTGATTTAATTGAATTGATTGTTTGATTGCGATATTGTTTTAGTTTAATTGTCGTATGATTGTTCTCGTTACCGAAATCAACCAACCTTTTTACAGTTTTATTAGCGTTAGGATTCTAGTTACTTAGAGTTTTAGTTTCACTAGAACTCTATTTAATTAGAGCTTTGTTTTCATTAGAACTCTATTTAGATTTAAAAGTTAGTTATTTAGAACCATTGCAATTCCTTGAGAGACCGACCTTGGAAGTTGCTTGTCACTTTACTACGAGTGATTCGTACACTTGCGAGTACACATTTTAACACATCACCAAGCATAGCACATTTCAGAGTGAAATCAATATGACCAATGCTAGACCCTATAACGGAGACATCCACCTCATTATTCCACAATAACAATAAACCACCCCCCATATTACGCCTTGGAACTTCAAAACAACAATCAAAGTGTAATTTCCTACGTAAACCATCTCCTTTACCTTTGGATAAGCGAGTTTCCATAAGAAAAATCAGTTTGGGAACTTGAATGTTAACTGCCCTCACCAGGGCTCTAACGCTTTGAGGGTTCCCAAGCCCTCTAGCGTTCCAACTCATAATATTCATGGCTCGTGACAGGGCTGAAAAGCATGCCCCGTCACGTGTTGAGGATCAATGACCTCTTTCAGAAAAGCCTCATCATTAATAATAGAAGTAGAAGACATACCTTTTGGCGTTGAAGAAATACTAGAACTGCTCCTTTTCCCAGCACCCGAAATTCTAGAAGAAACATTTCTAGAAGATGTAAATGTTTTCATCAATTTAATTCTCTTTCCAGCCCCATCAGCTTTAGCTCTATTTTTTTGTATAACCAGAGCTTGATTTGGATTCCAGGACTTCTCACCAATATCATCAACATTATTCAGGTTAATTTTATCAAAAGTGTGCTGTGGCTCAAAACTTTCCAGAATAGAATCAGGATTATTCGTCATTTTAGAAGTAGACTCAGGTGGGAGATAATCAAGGGTTTGTGCTAAATAATCAATAGAATTTGCACCCTCAGCATGATAATGTAGCGGAGGTAGTTGTAAAGCATTAATTGTGTCTACAGCATCGCCATTTGTCTCCTTCCTCTTGCGGTCATTTACCAATTCCTGAACGGTTATTTTAGAAGAGATAGTTGCATGATTAGGTTGCTGAGAGCTTTCCCCATCATTGTTAACGTTCTCACCGTTTTTGCATTCATCATTAGTGGTTTTCAGAGTACATCGAAACCATTCCTTAACAGTATCAGGGGTCTTCTTTATTTCCTCCATTCTCAGCCATAAACCATAAAGTTTTAGGTCCCCCAGGTCCTCAGGTCTGGGTTTCCTACAACTCCTGGTATCATGCAGAACTAATCCACATTTAAAGCACATAACGGGTAAACGTTCATACCTGAAGTCTAGCCATAACGGTTCTAAATTCCTTCGATTCACCCAAATGCCAGGAAGAAAAGGCTTAAAAATATTTAAGCAAACTTTTACTCTCCCACCTTTGAGAACCAGTCCACTAGAAGGGGAAAGATCAATATCAATAACATTACCCATAACAGCACCGATCTTACCAATCTTACCCATATTTATCCAATCATGAGGCAGGCCCACTACATGCATCCAGAAAGGACACAAGCTGAAATCCACATCTCTAGCAACCATTCCAGCTTGAAAAGGCTTGAGAACTAACAGCACACCATCAAAGGTCCATGGACATCTCTCAAGAACAGATTCCCCATCTTCAATATCATCAAATTCAAAAATGAAGGTGTTCTTACGTTCAATCTTAACATTCACTTCATAACAACACTTCCAGATTTTACTAAACACTTTCATCATTGGTTCAACAGAGATTGATCTAGCAGAGAAGCATCTACCAATTAGACAGTAGCGCTTCGTTTCTTGAAACTCATCCTCTGAGTCATCCAAATCAAGTCCACCAAGGTTGGAGAACTGTTCACAGATTTCTTCCATAGCCAAAATTGACCCAGCAAATATGAAAACAGATAACAATAGTAATTAGAAAAAGATAAAATAACAGCCGATTGTGGAAAATCCTCAATCATTACCAGCACTGCCAAGAAGCAGCTGGACAAAATGTGCTTAGAATGTCATGATGGAAAATGGTAACGTTGCTGATGGATGCAGTGGAAGACATTCGGGGAGAGAGAGCAGATCTCATGGTTGTAGGGGGAAGTAGTTTGTAGCTGATCTCATGGGATCAGATCACAACGAGTAGAAAGAAAACCAACGAGCAGATCTCATGGGAGCAGATCTCAATAAGCAGAAAGAAAACCAACGAGCAGAAAACCGACGAGCAGATCTCAACGAGCAGTCATGGGAGCTGATCTCAACAAGCAGAAAGAAAACCAACGAGCAGAATGAAAACCGGCGAGATCTGCTTGATTAACTGATGGTACATTACCGGCGAGCAGTCATGGGAGCAGATCAACGAGCAGAAAACCAATGAGCAGATCTCAACGAGCAGTCATGGGAGCAGATCTCAACAAGCAGAAAGAAAACCAACGAGCAGAAGGACGAGCAGATCTCACGTTACCTCAGTTCGTCATTTGTTTCACGTTACATCAGAAGGACGAGCAGATCTCAGTTCGTCGAATGTCTAGCAGAAGAACGAGCAGATCTAACTTTGAGTACTTGTCTAACGAGCAGATTTAATAATGTAGAATTGTGTTAGCCTTAAAATAAATTTTAAAATAAACTAATGGCTTGAGAATTAAAGCTAAGCAAAATTCAACGGAGGGAAAGTTCACAAGAGGATCCATACCCCAAATCCTAATATAAGTCGCTCTTATTAATACAACTTGATTCATTATTATCTAAAAGGGAAAAAAAAAAAAGTATAAGAGGGATAATTTGTACCAAATGAATGCATTAATTTTATAATTATTAAATTAAGTATTAAAAATTTTATAATTTTATAATTTTTTAAAATGAGTATAATAGTTTTATAATTTATAAATTAGGTTCTATAAATCATGTTATTATAAAAAATAAATAATTTTAATCATATAATTTTTTAAAATAAGCACTTTTAATCCAACAAAATTATAAAAATTGATAATTTATAGTGCCTCATTTTTATAAATAAGGGATTATAGGTCTTAAATTTAAAAATTATGAGATTAAAGTACTCATTTGTACATAATAATAAGACTATTATGATATTTTTTATAAATTATGTGACCTTTAATATTCAATATAATAATTACAAAATTAAATTATTTAAATTAAATAATTATTTAAATCCCCATGACTCACACGAATTTACCATCCTTATTTCAATTTCTCTCCGTGCATGTATTTTAGTTTTTTTTTTTAAAGAACAAAGAATAAGACTCTCCGAGGGAGGTAGGTTAAAGCTAGCTATTCTTCATTTACTCAGATCAACGTCTATATTAAGAATATCAACAGGAGCTAGCATCTCAAGATCACGTCATAAGAGATTTTTTTTTTTGCACAATTACAACTTTTTTATCCTTTAAATTAACGATCTGATATATATAACCTAGTGACGTTATCCATTGAACTGTCGAATTTATTTACTGGTGCATGTATTTTGTTGACCTTACAATTTATTACATGAAATGACAATTTGATACCAGTAATTTAAGAAAAATTATATCAAGGAACATGAGCCTTGTTAGATTATTATTATTATTATTATTATTATTATTATTATGTATACATGAATTAATAAAATATACTTTCTTTTCTATAATAATTTTCAAATCTATAAAAAAGTATTTATACTCTTGAGCTAAAAAATATTTTATTTGAATAGTATTTTTTCGTATAATAATAAATAAAAATTGTTTTTTTTATAATAAATTTTTATTATTAAATATATTTATTATTATTATTGTTGTTATCATCGTCTCACTACCTCCATAATGCAATAATATAAATAATATTAATTATATGTAATATGACATTTGATGGTAGATTGTATCATTAATAAAAAGTTTGATCATAAATTTATCACAAAAATAATAAATTTGTAACATTAATAAAAAATTTGATAATAAATTTGTCACCATCTAAAATTAAGTGAAAGATTTATATAAATAACCCAAATTTGGTGGTACATTCGTAAATTTTCTTTAAACCAAAATAAATTACAAATAACCCAAATATTTATAAAGTATCAACAAACTAATAATATAGATATTTTTTTTTTTTTAAATTTAGACAATCACTTATTAAAAGGTTAAAGAAAGGCACGGGCATGTATAGTCTTATTAACATATTTTATAATTGGAGAGTTACAATAATCATAGGTCTACGTTTTAAATTTCAATTAGGGTATAAATAGTATAGTTATTTAAATAAAATAAAATAAAAAGTAGTTAAAGAAGAAAGGAAAAAAAAAACACACCTACTTTGTATGGGTCCATTGAACTCGTACTATAATAAGTTTATCCTCTTTGTTAAATTCAATATCACTCAATTTCATTAAACATAGGTGATAATATTAACATAATTTATATTATGATTGCGATAATAATTTTATTTAATAATAATTATATTAAAGTGTATTAATAAGAATAAAATTAACATATACAATATACAAAATATTAAATAGCTATCAATATTCGTTGAATTCATAAAATGCCTTGCGGAGAAGGGACAATTCACATAAAGAAGATAAGATATCAGATTCACAGCATTCATGAAAGACAATACCATGTGAGGAAGATTTTAGTGTGTGGTCTATTATGCTTAGAAGTTTTGGAAGAACTCTCATTCATTAATACCATAAGAGGAGTGCTATGGGAGGAAAAAAAAAAAAAACCCTGTTACCTTTGATAAAAGTTACACTTTGTAAATAAGAAACATAAAAATCAAATATTGTATTATCTAAGGTCATGTTTGATAATAATTTTTATTTATGATTTATGATTAAATAATTAATTTTGTTATTTCTAATTATTTTATGAAAATAGTCACTAATGTATCTTATAACAATTTCTATTTAATGATTTTCAAGAAAACAAATCAAAAATCATTTTCAAGTTGTTCAAGCTTTCTATTTTTTTTATTTTTGTTTTCAAAAAACTTTTTAAAAAATTTGGTTATTTTTACAAATTTTATGCTTTTAATCATTTTTTTCGATACTTAATCTTATAAAAGTTATAAGATTTGATTTACTCTTTAGAATAAATGTTTGGTTAAAATAAATAAAAAAAATCATAAATCTGATTGAAAAATATTCTTTTTAAACGTACTTGATTAAAAAATCACTTAAAAAATCAAAAATTAAAATTCTTATCAAACAAGCCTTAAAATAATTTCCCTTAATGAACTAGTTTTCAATTTTTAAAACGTTTGCATAATATATAACAACGTTATCAATGCTACTAAAAATATATTTTCCACATATACAATCAACTTATTATTTACTTATCGACCTCATATACAATTACACAAACAATTTTTCAAAATATTCAATTTCATTGCAAAAAAATCTCTCTCCACAATAGTAGTTGTGGCCAGTAAAATAAGTACCAATTTGAAAATTAGAGAAATCAATAGATAGACTTGGTTTTTTTTTGTCCCTACCATTTTCTTGTCAATATCACACATTCTTTTTAAACGTGTAAAAGTAGCCCTATATCTCATGTCCATAATGTAATTAGCAAATTAATCTTTAAATGTTGTAAGCTCAACAACAATAAATTCTTTATTATTATATATCTGAGCAAGACGAATCAACTTTTGTTTATCAAAAACTTAAAAATGAATCATTTTGATATAGTCCTAAGTCACACATAGGAGTACTTTCATATTTGCCTCATTAAATATACCATTAAGCTCTTGGAGTTACATGTTTATAATAGTGTAAAATAGCTTAATTTGGTAATGATGTAAATTTGTGATAATTTGAAATTGCAACTTTGATTAACCACGAGCTACAAACTTGTCATCCATATTTAAGACTTCAATATGATGTGTAATACAAAAAGAAGAAATCTCACAAATCAAAGAATCTCAACCATCTTATCTCATTATTTCAACATATTTTATAGCATTTATAATATCCTAATAATTTCATTGTAATGCTTGTAATGAAAGTTAGAATTAGATATGAGCATCAAAATTAAATTATGTAAACTTAGAAAAGTTATACTGGTCTGATTGGTTTCTGTAATACAATGGTCCGATTTGGTTTCCTATTACATTACACTGAATTAAATGGACTAAACCACTCAAATTGTTTAATAAAAATTAAAATCAATATATTTTGAGAACATGCCTTGTGCCTTCCATCTACCACCTTAGCACACATCCCATATCCATGGTCCATAACAAATTTGTGTTATATATTGTTTTTAAATATGTATATTTATTTATTCAAATGCAAATACGATTACACTTCAAAATACTAAACAACAAAATAGTGCGAGTCTGCAACTAGTGGGACTCAAACTTGGTATCTTGGTGGACTAAAATAGTGCTATTACCACTCATGCTACTCCTAATGTATGTTTTTTATTTAATCTGTATTGGTTAAAATTATACACAAACATCATGTACATTTTTTATCTGTTCAGTTCGATATTTGTTGCCTAGTCCAATTTTGTAAATTATTTTAAAAACTGGAAAGGACTTGAAAAAAATAAAATAATTTTTTTATATATTTAAAATCTAAAATTTTAAAAATTAAAAATCCTCCTTTTTGACAAGAATGATGAGACACAAGTACTTTCGAAAATTGCTCATTCTTGAAAGCTAAAGTTATGTCAAATACTTCTTGAGTATGGAGAGGAATCATTGAAGCAACCAAGATTTTGTTGGATGGTTTAAGATAGAAACCAAGTATTAATAACTCTTTGAGAACATTGGATACCTAAGCCTCGACTTTTTAGACTGAGGGCTCCTAGAGATCAAATGATATGTTCTATTAATTAAAGAGCTTTTAAATAACCAAGGAAATTGGAACCTATTTTTAATTGATACTCAATCTTGGCACTTTTCCAAAAACGGACATTATTTGATTAAGTCGGATATAAAAGAGCTTTAACACTAGAAGAAGAAGAAGAAGAAGAAGAAGGTGTTTGGAGTGGACAAATAAAAGGGCAATGCAGTTATAGACCTTTAGATGGACACATTTGGAAGAGAATTTGGACTCTTAAGTTGCCTAGCAAATTGAAAATGTTTGCTTGGCACTCTGCAAATGACATTTTGGCAACTAACCTTAATCTTATTCAAAAAGGAATGCAATTAAACTCTACTTGTCCTCTACGTCTACAAGAAATCTTCTTTAGATTGTCAAATTTCTGTTGAGATTTCCAAATTGGGTCTTTTATCTGAGCTCATATATGTTATCTTTGATTAAGTTACTTTAGAGTAATTGGAAAGACAAGATGGATGAGGATGGACTTTGGAAAAATCTTTTTGTTGCTTGGTGGCGAATTTGGAAAACGCGGAACAAATATTTTTTTTCTTTAGAAAAAAGACCAATTCGATTGATGAAATGATGCATTTGATTTCAAAGTATTTGGCTTAGCTTGTTATGGCCAATTATTAGTGTATTAAATCTGTTACGTATTTTGCCCTCTGTTTAAAATTATTTTCTCTATCTTAGAGCTAGTTTGTAACTTTCTTATACAATAACCTTTGTTGTATTTAAAAAAAAAAAAAAAACAAAAATGGACTAAAAAAGCATACCTAAATACATTTTTCTCTAAATAAAAAGAAAAGGGTTTTGTCTAAAATAGGCAAAATCTGTGTAAAAGTTTAAAAAAGGGCAACCTTGTGTAAAAGTTTAAAAATGGGCTTTTTTTAACCGCCCACCCAAAGACCCATTTGGTAGCCGGTAACTCATTTAAACCGTTTGAAATAAAGAATTCGAACAGTTCAAACAAACCCACAACTCTGAGCATTACTCTACCTCTCAAGAATCCCTCGTCACTATCTGGTATTAGCGAAGCTCTCCCATTTTCGATTGAGGAAGAAGACGAACAGTATAAACGCAGAAAACACTCGACCATTACTATCAACTTTTGAAGCTCTGCATTATTCGGTAAGTATTTTAAACAAATTTGTCTTCCTTGCACGAAAACACTCGACCATTACTCACCTTTTGAAGCTATGCAGTTTGGTTTTTAATTGGGTTTTCGTTGAAACTCAACGAAAACCCCTTATTTTTGTATGGTTTTTTGTAAAATGTTGGTTTAAGGTTAAATGTTTATGTAAAATGTAGGTTTTGTAATATTGGGATTTTGTAATTATGGATGGATAATCTGATTTCTGGTATATCTGGTTGTTAATCATGAATAACATTATCTGGGGGTATATCAGTGGTATATCTGGTATATCTCATGGTATATCTGGGGGTATATCTGGTATATCTCAGGGTATATCTGGTATATCTGAGGTATATCTCACGGTATATCTGGTATATCTCATGGTATATCTGGTATATTTTGTGTTATGTCTGGTATATCTGGGGGTATATCTGGTATATCTCATGGTATATCTGGTATATTTTGTGTTATGTCTGGTATATCTGGGGGTATATCTGGTATATCTCATGGTATATCTGGTATATCTGGGGGTATATCTGGTATATCTGGGGGTATATCTGGTATATCTCATGGTATATCTGGTATATCTCATGGTATATCTGGTATATCTGGGGGTATATCTGGTATATCTCAGGGTATATCTGGTATATCTCAGGGTATATCTGGTATATCTGAGGTATATCTCACGGTATATCTGGTATATCTCATGGTATATCTGGTATATCTGGTATATTTTGTGTTATGTCTGGTATATCTGGGGTATATCTGGTATATTTTGTGTTATGTCTGGTATATCTGGGGGTATATCTCACGGTATATCTGGTATATCTCATGGTATATCTGGTATATCTGGGGGTATATCTGGTATATCTCAGGGTATATCTGGTATATCAGGGGGTATATCTGGTATATCTCACGGTATATCTGGGGGTATATCTGGGGGTATATCTGGTATATCTCCTGGTATATCTGGTATATCTCCTGGTATATCTGGTATATCTCATGGTATATCTGGTATATCTGGTATATTTCATGGTATATCTGGTATATCTCAGGGTATATCTCAGGGTATATCTGGTATATCTCATGGTATATCTCATGGTATATCTGGTATATCTCATGGTATATCTGGTATATCTCATGGTATATCTGGGGGTATATCTGGTATATCTGGGGGTATATCTGGTATATCTCACGGTATATCTGGTATATCTGGTATATCTCAGGGTATATCTGGTATATCTGAGGTATATCTCACGGTATATCTGGTATATCTCATGGTATATCTGGTATATCTGGTATATTTTGTGTTATGTTTGGTATATCTGGGGGTATATCTGGTATATCTCATGGTATATCTGGTATATCTGGTATATCTGGGGGTATATCTGGTATATCTCATGGTATATCTGGTATATCTGGGGGTATATCTGGTATATCTCATGGTATATCTGGTATATCTGGTATATCTCAGGGTATATCTGGTATATCAGGGGGTATATCTGGTATATCTCACGGTATATCTGGTATATCTGGGGGTATATCTGGTATATTTCATGGTATATCTGGTATATCTCCTGGTATATCTCCTGGTATATCTGGTATATCTCCTGGTATATCTGGTATATCTGATGGTATATCTGGTATATCTGGTATATTTCATGGTATATCTGGTATATCTGGTATATCTCAGGGTATATCTCAGGGTATATCTGGTATATCTCAGGGTATATCTCAGGGTATATCTGGTATATCTGGTATATCTCATGGTATATCTCATGGTATATCTGGTATATCTGGTATATCTCAGGGTATATCTGGTATATCTGGTATATCTCACGGTATATCTGGTATATCTCAGGGTATATCTGGTATATCTGGTATATCTCCTGGTATATCTGGTATATCTCATGGTATATCTGGTATATCTGGTATATTTCATGGTATATCTGGTATATTTCATGGTATATCTGGTATATCTCGGAGTATATCTGGTATATCTCAAGGTATATGTGGTATATATTGGTCTATTTCTATAAGTTTCATTTATATGAACCTAAATTTGATGTATTTTTATGTTGGTTTAATGTGATTGATGTTTTTCGCATATATATTGTAATTTTTGTATACCTGTTCACAAGTATTAATGAAATTGTTTTTCGTAAATGTTAAATATGCAAGAAATGGCAGGAAAAACCTCATTCGTGCCTTATGTCTCCCCATCCGATTATTATGTTGGTAAAATAACCAACATATCACGTCTTCAAAATTTTGCAACATTGAAGACGACCCTACAAGGATTTGGGTTACTGAATAGATTTCAGGGCTTATGTTTTGGTTTCATCACAAGGATGAAACATATAGAATTTACAGCTGGATTCTTGCATCATATATTATTGATGCAAGATAGAGATCAATCGGGGAAAGAACTCCGAGTTATTGTAAATGGTGCACCCCACCTCTTTGGATATGAAGAATTTAGCCTAATCACCGGTATGATGTTTATCGGTGACGAAGGAAGTCCAGCTCAAAGTGGTCGGTTGCGTAAAAATTTCTTCAAGACCGACAGGCCAATAAAGAAAGTCGAGTTGGAGAAGGTATTTGCAAACCTTCCATTGTCCACGGAGCCTGAAGATGTTTTGAGGTTGGCTCTGATATATACTCTGGAAATAATACTTTTGGCCGATCATAATCTGAGGGCCATTAATGATGAATATTTGGATTTAGTTGAAGACGTTGACAAGTTTAATATCTACCCCTGGGGTAAGATAGTCTATGACTTCACCGTAAGGAGGTTGAAGAATATTAATCTCCAAAAAGTTGGAGGGGTCGCTTCAACTTACAGTGTCTATGGTTTTTCTTGGGCACTGCAAGTTTGGGCCTACGAGGCCATACAAGTGCCTATTACTGATTTAGCAACTTGTACATCTCCAGATGCATTGCCCAGGATATTACGCTGGGAGAATGAAAAGAAGGGGCACTATTTGAAGTTCTGGGACATAAACCATAAAATATTCCAGGCTTCATATGTAAGTTTGTTGCCTATATGTTTTTGTTATTAAATTTATTTTATTTATATTTTCGATTGTACTTAACTAACTGGTATATGTTTCCGTTGTATATGATACAGTTTCATATGCTGACGAGACTCACTCCTAATGAATCGGAGAGAAAGAGTCCATACTTAATTTCGGCACAATAATATGCGAGGCTGCAACCTGGCCTTGGTGTGCCAAACGTTAGTGGATTGAATGATGAGTTGCCTTCCAAAGGCGATGAAGATCAACACACATCTGGTCACAGTGGTGATAAAAGTGACCCTATCCAGGAAGTCCAAAAAGATGAACCTTCATCTTATTCATCAACTTCCATTATGGAGGTAATATAATACGGCACATATAAAACCCTTGGATTTTGAATTAGTTTATGTCATTAATTGCAACCTTGTACGAATAAATTTTTATGCTTTGTAATTTTAGGTGTTGCAAGAGCTTCGAGATTTGAAGAAGGAGGTCATCTCAATAAAAGAAAACCAAAATTGGATGAAGGATGTGTTGAATCAGTTGTTGAGACAACAACAAAAGACTGCAACAGATATAGAAGCAGTGAAACCTGGTGGGAACTCGTCCAGGAAAAAAAGTGTCCCACTGACTAACCGACGTAAGGTGGACTCTGTACATATTTTAGTGGACGAAGATGATGTGACGTCCACGGAAGAAGAGCCAGTAGTGGGTACTGCTACATGCAGAGAAATGATTCTGTTTAGCACAGAAGAAATTGGGGAGGAAACAACCAAGGTTCATTCTGATCATCATGAAGAATCAGTGGGTGTGACTGAAGAATGTCCCACTGAAGTGAACCTTGGAAAGCAGCCAGTCCATGGAACCGAAGTAGATGATAACTTGACAGGTCTGGATTTTTCTACTTTGGAATATATTTTAGAGGCTGCCCCTATCATGACCGGTACCACCTCAGTGCGATTAGGATCGATAACATCAAAGGGCGTTAGTTCGACTGGCACGTCCGCACCCTTTGGTAATATATATACTAGGAGGAAGAGAAAAGTTGGTCCCTCCCTAAAATCTCCATATGTGCAGCCCAAGAGGAAATCAGGTATATCAATAAAGTCCCACCAATCGGACGAAGCACAACAACCTGGCCTTTATGATCCGATGAGAGGGTTTGATGAATCCAGATATACCTACTACTTATTGTGGTTATATCAACATTTTAACGACAACCAGTATGTATTTCCTACTACTTATTGTCTTATTTATTCATCCAATTTAGCCTCTATTTTTTTTAACCCACGTAATATGGTTAATTACTGATGTCTTTGTTATTCTTCAAAATGTAGGGAAAGTATTATTGTTGGTTGCCCAAGTAAGGGTATGGCTAACTCTTCTTGGTTTCATCGTATATTGAAACCACAATCATCTTTACTCAATGAGGTACATGTTTTGGTTATGTTAATTTATGAATATTAGTGGTTATATGTTGTTATTTGGTTTATGGATTGTTATTCAATATATTTGGTATTCTAAAGTGAAACTAACAACACATATATCTCATATGTCTGGTATCAACGATGCGTAATTTTAAATTGGCAAAATAACTTCAGCACATAGATTGCGGACTATGGCTGTTGAGGAAGAAAGAGGAACTTCATCCGCACTTGTTCCTAAATAACAATTGGACAACTGTAGACTCTTCGTTTTGTGTAAGACTTTTACTTAGTATATCTGGTGTTTATTTAAAAATATCTTGTATATATCGTAATTTTCCATGTCATATCTGGTCAATTTGCAGATGATGTAACAATTTTTCTTTAAAATTACTATATTTGAAAATGTAGGCTTACATCGATGCAAGTGCAAGTGAATGGAAGAAGTTGAAGAAGAATGACCACTTGTCTTTTTGGTTGAATGATAAGAAGTGGTTTGATTACGTGACTGGTAAAATACTTTTAAACTTATGATTCTGTGTTGCATATTTGGGCAAACTTGAACATTTTATCGTTTCATATAATAATATAAATTTCTTGTTTGTTTTGAAACAGGTGTCCGGCCTGATTATGGTAAACCATGGATTCGTGTCAACAATATATATGGTGTTATATTGGAGAAGGGTCATTGGATCGCTTTCGGACTTGACATCAGACAACAACAAATTAACGTATATGATTCACTTCCTAAACACATAAGAGATGGAACTCTCAAGAAAATGTTACATAATTTATCTGTCATGATCCCAAACTTGATTCATAACTTGGAAGTGGTTGAACATGACATCAAAGAGAAGTGGCCCATATATCGTAATGCAATAGCTGTTCCACAGCAGGTTCAAGTGTAAGTATATTTTATTATTTGGTTAGTGACATCGATTTAATAAAGATTAATATTAAGTTATATTGCGTTACTTATACGGACTTATTGTTTACTTCAATATATTACACAGGGGTGACTGTGGCATATATGCACTGAAGTTCATTGAGTATTTAGTAAATGAGAAGCCACTGACTGACATCAAAGACGAGGCTATATGTTTCTTTAGAAAGAAACTTTGTTGTGAACTTTTCTTTGCGGACGATGAATACATAATTGTTTAATCTGGTATGCAATAAAGATTATATTTTTATATAATTGATCAACTACTTGATTATGATTCTGTGTTGCAGAACATTTATGTATTATTGCCTCTGGACTTTATGTGTTAAGGTATTTTTGTGCATTTTACAACTTAACGGGTATGGCATATATATAAACTTATCAGTTTTATTTTTTATGGCCCATATTTGGTAATTTTGTTATCTGGTTATTTTTCTGGTGGCTTATCTGATAATATAACACTTTTTTGGTAGGTTGTAAGCAACTTCCAAATGGTATCTGATGTTGCTTTGGTATTCTAAAGGCTTGGGGTATATCACTCAACAGAGGCTACAACAATGCCTATTTAGGCTTTCTCTGGAGTGCTTTGTTGTGAACTTTTATGCAGCTTGACATAGGCTTAGTATCATGGATTACGTGCTTTAAATATTGTAAAACTTATACTATCTGTAAATGTAATGGTTATGAGAACATTTATGTAATGTTTGTAATTATATATGTGATCAATTTATATAAAATTGTACTGATACATTACTTTGGTGTAATAATGAAATGAAGAAAATCGGTTTTGGTTATGATTTATTCCATCTGTTACTGAAATTGTAATATCCAAATTCTGGGATAAATTTTTTGTAGTTCTGGAACTCATTCGTAGTTTATCATCTGGTATATCTGGTATATCATGGTATATCTGGTATATCTGTTATATCTCATGGTATATCTTATAAAATAATATAACAACACATATCTCATATACGTGGTACATGAAAATTTAGAGACAGGGCATAATATAACACTATCATTAATGCAAAATTCAGATACATAAATGTTCAACTTGAAATCAGCATAAAATATTACAGGGTACATGAAAATGTTCATTCTTGAGAAGGTAGGGAAGGTTCTACAATCATCTGACGAAAAACATTACAAGTCCTTCTGTTATGACCACTAATTCCACAACGACTGCACAACATTAACTTCTTTATTACTTCCCCATGTGAACGTATGCGTCGCTTTCGTGGTCTGCCAGATTTTTTCTTTGTGTTAGGAGGAAGTTCAACTAGGTCCATGATTTCTTGTGGAATGTCCCACTGACCATTGTCAGTTGCTGGAAATATTGCCTCCGCATATGCGATAATATAACAATTGACTGTGTATAATCGGTCAACCAAGGACTGGACATCAACATCTTGAAAACGGGCCGCTGCAATGGCATGACAACAGGGGATTTTGTGAACATCAAATTCCCTGCAGCTACAACTTCTGTTCAGTAGATCAACATCTTGACTAGTATCACCATGTACAACCTGACATCATATAAATGAACTAGTTACATAGATGGTTTAAACATTAGAAGTAATTAAAACACATGCGCTATTAAATTGACATATTTAAAAATTCAATAACAATATAATGATGTACGAATCCCATACCTGGAAAACATGTGCATTAATTCTGAAAACCCTGTACCTTAAGGACTTATTGTGATTTGCACGCATAATTGAGTCGACCTCATCGGTAAGTAATCGAGTTCCCCATCTCATCCCAACCTCCCTACGTTCGACAAACCAATGTTGTATTTTGCTACGGTAGTACTCAGCAAGCATGGTTATAGGCAACTCACGAGCAGATTTCATGACATTATTAAATGACTCTGAACCATTTGTGGTCATTATACCGTATCTGTTCCCAGGAAAATGAAATCTCTGTGGGTGTACTGGATGGACCAAAACGTAATTCATTATTGTTTCTAATTACAGTTCGTCCTTTAGACTGGGATAAACCATAATTCTCATGATTTCTAACAGTCACCCTTTCTGGTTCAACTTGTGTCCTTTCATTATGAATTGCATGCAAAGCTCCCATTGAGGACATATCATGATGAACGTTTTCGTTCACAGGACCACCTTGTAATTCATATTCTCTAATCATATCAATATCTCCATCATCACCCATTTGTGGCATAACTAAATTGTGATCTACATCATCACGAATACTATCAAGTACATTATCGCAACCACCAATTGGATTTTGAGATCCTTCTTGCATATTAGTATCGCTCAATGAATTTACATTACGGCCTCCGGTATTAAAAAGTTGTTCATGGCAAATAGAATTACCTGTACCTACAGATCTTATCTCATTTTTTGTGACATATATAACAGCCTTCCTTTGATTATCTTCAACGTGAAGGTCGAAAAACTCATCCAACTCTTCATCATCACTTATTAAAACACTAGGTAATGTCAAATCATTCTTATAGAAGTATCTGACTGAAAGTTCATACTTCAAACTTATCCATCTTTAACTTGAGAAACAACCTTTCTTTAAGTTCATTATACAACAATCCTTTTTTTATCTTCATCACCAAACCTTCACCTCCTTCATATACTTTTTTATCATCCTTCAATGACCACTTACCATTGTGAATGATTAGAATACTAAGGCTATCCATTCTGTAAAATGTTTAAAAATAATTAGGTCTATCTCATTCAAAAATACGTAAAGTTAAATTGATTTATCAAATAATATACAACATATTGAACTATTATATATTAGTATATAACAGATATTCCAAGATATACCCTGAGATATACCAGATATACCCTGAGATATACCAGATATACCAGCTATACCCACAGATATACCAGATATACCCTCTGATATACCAGATATACCAGATATACCCTGAGATATACCAGATATACCCCCTGATATACCAGATATACCCTCTGATATACCAGATATACCGTGAGATATACCAGATATATCCCCTGATATACCAGATATACCATTAGATATACCAGATATACCGTGAGATATACCAGATATACCGTGAGATATACCAGATATACCGTGAGATATACCAGATATACCAGATATACCCCCAGATATACCATGAGATATACCTCAGATATACCCCCAGATATACCAGATATACCATCAGATATACCAGATATACCCCCAGATATACCCCCAGATATACCAGATATACCGTGAGATATACCAGATATACCAGATATACCCCCAGATATACCAGATATACCATGAGATATACTAGATATACCCCCAGATATACTAGATATACCATGAGATATACCAGATATACCCCCAGATATACCAGATATACCGTGAGATATACCAGATATACCGTGAGATATACCAGATATACCGTGAGATATACCAGATATACCCACAGATATACCAGATATACCGTGAGATATACCAGATATACCAGATATACCGTGAGATATACCAGATATACCATGAGATATACCAGATATACCGTGAGATATACCAGATATACCCACAGATATACCAGATATACCCTCTCATATACCAGATATACCAGATATAACGTGAGATATACCAGATATACCCTCTGATATACCAGATATACCCTCTGATATACCAGATATAACGTGAGATATACCAGATATACCCTGATATACCAGATATACCCTCTGATATACCTCTGATATACCAGATATACCCTGAGATATACCAGATATACCCCCAGATATACCCCCACATATAAAAAACTGAATATAGCATTTCATAAATGTTTCGATTACACGCGGCCAAAAATATATGTTTCGATTAATTATTATTGATTTGGGGTAACAGTTTAATACGATTTTTCAACCAAAAATCTGTTTAACTAATACCCATATCAGTTCCTCGCAAAATTATGAAGCAAATTGTTGGAAATTTTCCGAAAATATATCAGTCCCATTCGCATTTTTTCTGGTAGTTATTATTTAGAAATCCTGGTACAAATTTCAACATTTACATCCTAATAAATAGTGCAAATATTGTTGGAAGATATTGCTAACCTCATTTTTATAATTTTTCCACGAGGACATGCAACAATTGTGAGAAGATCAGTGAAGAGAAAAGGAGAGGGTGCGTGGGTGCGTAGTTGGAGGGAGAAGAAGAAAGAAACTTTTTTGTGGGAAACTAAATGACCCAAGCAAATCGGCTACTGGAAGACTAAATAGAATTTTGCCCATTTTTAAACTTTTACACAAGGTTGCTCTTTTTTAAACTTTTACACAGATTTTGCCTATTTTAGACAAAAACCCAAAAGAAAACCATCAAATGAAAAACAATACCGCAAAAGCCCCACTGTATATTTTCCATTCCCCTTGCCCTAAATTCGCTCGCTCCTTTCTACACCCAACGCTTGCTGGCGGTCAAATATCCTCCAACTTCATTGCCGCCAGCCAGTCTTTGCCGTTCACTCCTCCATTCTCTTGCCCGTGAATTACTCTGCTTAGTTGGCTTTTAGTTTTTGATAGGTAATCTCTCTTCCTTATCTTGATTTATTGGTTTCAGTTTTATTATTTCTGCTTAGAAATTGCCGACTTTGTATACATGGTACTATGATATTAGCTAGTTTAGTGATCTTATATGATGAATTTATGTACCTTTTCAATCACTCAAATGTGTTATTATCAAAATTTTAATACAATTCAAGGGCCTCATTTTTAATTTTGCTGCTTAGGGCCTCACAAATTCTTGAGCCATGGATTTCATAAAGTCATTGGATTCTCAGACTCTTGTTGGTGGAGCAGTAGCTGTTGTTGCTATTGTTGCTGGTTCTGCTTATCTCTTGTACTCCAAAAAGTCCAAAGGTTTAACCCTTGCTCTGTTTTATTGGGAACTCATGTTTTCTTTATGTTTAAGTTTGTTAATTTTTGGAAATGGGTCCTTTAATACTTCTTAATTTATATACTTTGTTTTGTATACTATTTAATTTTTGAACCAATCGTGTTAATAATAAAAAATTTCCTGTATTTGAGATAGAGAAAATGAGATTATTGATTTATCTTTGACTATCCTGTTGATACGCTTTCTTGCTTTTGCATGTATTTTAAAGATTTTGTTTTTTTTGGTTGAGTTTGATTATTGATTTAGAAATGGTTGAAACTATTCAATTTTGGTTGCCAGTAATTACTGTATTCATTTTGCAGATTAAGTGTGTCTTTTGTGTGTTATAATCTTTATTTGCTGCTAACTTTTCATGGTTCTTTTGATGAAACGGTAGAGTAACTTGATAATGAAAGTTTACATTGATTGCGTTTGCTTTAAAAGTGATGGAATTCAACCCGGCATCATGATGTTTTGGTAAATTTGGTTTTGCTACTATTTTTCCATCAGTGTTCATATTGATATATTTTTGTTTTTGGTTGAAACCAAAAGTTTGTTGGGTGAGAGTGGCACCCTTAGAGAAGCCCGCCCTGTCCTCCCTTTGAGTCCAACCTACTTTAAGATACTCAATTGACCAAATGAACCCATTAGTTCCTAGTAGCAATTAATTGAAATCACCAGGCCGAACAGTGGATTCTGTTTCTGTGGATTGGAATTGGGGATGTAAATATTTGGGCATTGGGATCGTTCCTTTGTAAGGTACCTAAAACCAAAAACCACTGATATGCTGCTGCTTTGATGCTTATATGCATTCTTTCTTATTCACTTTATCCTAGAGAAACTGTCGAGGGCTATGGAATTTGTTTAAATTGTATTTTCTTTTTTTTTTCTTATCCATTATTTTATTTGGATGGAAACAAATATGGTTTTCAAATTTTATGTCATTTCCTTGATGAAATAGTATTAAACATGAGTTGATGAAAATCATTTAATTATAACCCCTGGTTTGATCACTTTTGATTAAGTGGACTCTAAAGTTGGACGTCTTGTTTCCTATACTTTCATAATTTGTTTTATTTTTCCTTTTTCTTTCCAACTTCTTAATTGGCTAGCTTACTTCTGTATTATTTCTTTATAGTCCAAAAATAATTCTTTTGATGGTAATAGTTATTCACTTGATGCAATAATTACACCATTGTAATTTTGTAATTATTAGGGATTTAGGATTAAGGCTGGTGCAGAATTGCTGAATAGGAATAACTTTTGAAATTCTATTAAGTGTGTTTTGTGTAACAAGAGTCTATCGTTCATGAATCTACTTTATGTTAATGTAATTATGCATTTTTAGTTTCTATTAATTTTAAAATTTCTCAAATATATAGATTCATGAATTTAGTATTAAGATTATAGTCTAGTAATTAGTTCATACGTATTTCATAAACTACATTTATTAAGTCCAATTTCATGTATATCTTAATTCCATTAACCAAGTATCGTATCTGTATTTGATTATGATTATGAATGACATGAAAAATGGAGTTGATTATATTTGTTGCTTTTTTATTCTCTATCAAGTTGTCTTGACTTTTCTTATTGAAATATTTAGTGTAAGACATGTTTATAAGTGATTGAAAGTTTCTAGTGTCAGTTCTATTGTTTCTTCTAATGGCATTTTTTCAATTGGAAATTAAGAATTTTAATTGTTTCCTTCTTTTTTCCTTTTCTTTTCAATATTTCTCCATGTTGCTTATTTATCTGTTAAATATATCTCTTGTAGGCTGTTTGGATCCTGAGAATTTCAGGGAGTTTAAACTTGTTAAGCGGACTCAACTGAGCCACAATGTGGCGAAGTTTACTTTTGAACTTTCTTCTCCTGCTTCAGTTTTGGGCCTTCCTATCGGACAACACATAAGTTGCAGGTTAAATATATAAGCTTTGCCCTTGATTTTTTTTTTTTTTTTTTCTGCTTTAGAATCTTCCTTGTATATATCACAGATTCTTAAAATGGTCCTTTTTGATGGAGTAAAGCTTTTATTTTTCTTTATGTTTTGCATTGTTATTACCCATGTTATACCATACTTTATACAATAGGGGCAAGGATGGCCTAGGTGAAGAGGTTATCAAACCATATACACCAACTACTTTGGATTCTGATGTTGGGCATTTTGACCTAGTAATAAAGGTATATATTTAGTTTCTGGGTGTATGTTGACACATGTACTTAAACACCTTAAATTTTCCGTTGTGCTTCTGTGTTTACGCTAAAGTGGTAAAATGTGCTGCATTTTTATTCTGTAGATGTATCCCCAAGGAAGAATGTCCCACCATTTCCGTGAGATGCGTGTTGGAGATTATCTTGCAATAAAGGGACCCAAGGTATGTGTTATTTTAGTTTAACTTATATAAACTCCTCTCCCGAGTTCTCTCTTTCCCCCATCCATCTATCAGTTCTTAACTATGTAAAAATGTACATGAGAATTAGTGTTTGCTTACATAGTTGTATCATATTTTATAGTTTATCTTCCTTAAGGCTGTGTTGATGCAACTTTGAAAGTACTCAACACTCAGTCTAAAATTTCCAACTGTGTTGGCCATCAATCTTTTAGAGTACTAAAAGGTCATATTTCTATTAAAATGCATACTAGACTAAATAGTGATGACCCCATTGAACTATTCAAATTACTTGAGTATCTGCATGTCTTTTTTTGGTTCTTTATGTGAAGTATAAGTGTTTGAATTAGTCTCATACTTTTAGTGTAGAGAAATGTTTTGTCAATTGAGTATGTAAATTAATTGTCATTTATTTACAAGGATTATTATATTATACAGATAGAAATAATAATTACAAAAGTAAAAAGTCCAATAGTAATCCAGTTACACCAAGGTGTAACAAAAAGTCCCACACGTAACTAAGATATATACAAGCTCCTCAATTAAAACTTATGGCAAACCGAGAATAATCTTTCAATGGTAGAAACTGACATCTATGAATACACACTAAAACACAACTTCCTCCCACAATTTTTTTCTTTATCATTCTCAATATCATAAAAATTCTCAATTTCCGCCCTATCTTCAAACCCAATAATTTGTTCTCACGGTCTCACCCTGCAGTTTCACAACACCCTAGCCTTTTATAGCTTACTTCTACTATTAGAAATAAAGGTTGGCTAAATAATGGAATAATTGTATTCTCATGTTGCTACTTGGAGCAAAGAATGTGTGCAACTGGACAATATAAAGGTAAATTATATATATTTTTTGAACTATTCTCGCAAAGCACACTGGTCTTTTGTATTCACCTTACCAAGAATAATCAACTACTTTGAAACTTAACTTTTCTTGGAGTTGGGCATGTCTTCCCCGATGCCAAGTGATGGAAAACTTGTTTATTAGGATTTAGGATCATCCATATGAACCTCAAAATAAGATTTACACGAGAATTATTCAAACAAATTCTTAGTTCATGTCCCATTACTACTATTGGCATTAGGACTCTTTCCAATTTTGACATCATGCTCAATAAATCTTCAACTTCCCATTGTAATGTTGGCACAATATGAAAATAAATTAACACAACTCAATTTGATAGATAAAAGCTCATCATTCTATTGAATATCTAAAGGAATATTCGCCACTCTAATTGAACACCTAGGCGTTCGGATTATCACCACCTAAATGTTATAATAAGAGATACATGGTTTCTTGAACTTACCACTCTAAGGCTCTCACTGTTTAGAAAAAACTCTCGAGATTAAAAAAATATATATATATATTAATATTCTATGCCCTTTACTGCTCAAGTTGCTTGTATTTACAGACAATAATTACTTGCTAGTCATGTTATTCAATCACTTCTCAACGAAAATGAGAAACTTGTTGAATAAGTTGAAAGGAAACTTCCTAATCAAGCTAGAAATATTAATAAAAAAACGCATAAGGCCCAGGCCCACCAAAAGAGTGTTGAAGAAGATGCTTGTATAACAAGTTTAAAAGCTTCCAAACATGTCCTGTTAAAATGAGTATAACTTTTAACTTTCTCTAAAAGCATCCAAGTAATGAACCATAATTTTTTTTTAAAAATAGACATCTAGATCTTTCTAATGGTATATGACTTGCCTTCTAATTCATAGTAGATAATTCTCAATTTTTGTTCAAAATTTCACCTAAAACATAGTCGGGTAGAGCCTCAACAACCTTTTTAATCCATGGGTACTCGTCATCCCACTAATATTAGCAGTTATGTAGGCACTAAGAGACTTATGTGTCACAATCATTCAAGTTTTTTCAATGAAATTCTAACATTCGGGTGAATGCAACTTGATACAAGAATATTATGCTCCAAGATCCTTCTAGAAATTGATTTTTATCTCCATCTCCTATCTTATATCTCAGGTTTAAAAAAAAAAAAAAAGAGTATACCAAGGATCCTTCTAGAAATAGATTTTTATCTCCTCTATCTTTTACCTTATATCCCAAGTTAAAAAAAATGAGAGTATTTTAACAATCTACAATGCTCTCGGTGCAAACTAAAGACTTGCTATGGACTGATATGATCTAAAATTATATTTTGTTATATCTTTATAGAATTAAGTGTTACATATTTAAAGACAATGATAAAATATGAAAACCTAATAATTACAAAATAAAACTCCTAATTAATAAAATCTCATAGTTTAAGAAAAATCAAATCCCTAATTATGTACACAATTAATTAGAATCATATCTCCATTAATTTGACATTTTAATTGTTAATTTGAGATTTCAACACTCCCTTCAAGTTGGTTCGTAAACCTTTATCATATCAAACTTGCAAATGCATTTATTGAAGTTTTGTCGAAAAAGACCTTTGGTGAAGATATCTTTAATTTGTTCTTTTGTTGGAACATAGTCATGCAAACAGTCTCATTTTCAATTTTAATTGGATTAAGGAAAATATTGATTGTTGCGTTATCATAGTAAAGTATAATTGGACACTTTACATCAACTTGGAGTTCATTCAGTAGTTTACTTAGCTATGATGCTTCACAGATTCTTTGTACAACTGTCCTAAATTTGGCCTTAATGCTACTTTTGGTCACCACGTTTTGCTTCTTACTTTTCTAAATTACTAAATTTTCAAGTACAAAGCTACAATAATCTGTAGTAGATCTTCTATCGAACCAGTGGGGTCTGCGTCGGTAAAGACTTTTACCCCATTGTTTTTGTTTCTCTTGAACGAAACTCTGCCAGGAACCCTTTTACATACTTGATAATCTTTTAGAATGAGCTTTCTTTGAGAAATGCATGTGTTGGCTTACCAAATAAAACTCCTAATTAAGAAAATCCCTTAATTTAAACAAAATCAAATCCCTAATTGTTTACAAAATTAATTAGAATCATATGCTCATTAATTTGGGATTTCAACTGTTAATATGAGATTTCAACACTTCAACACAAACCACGAACCACATCCCAACCATTTGGATGTTCAATCCATATATGTATTTAATGACCATATGCCTATTAGTCTTGCATGAGAACCCCAAAGCCACTTCCCTAATAGCAGCTTGTTTCTTTCTTTGATGTTATCAAGAACTACAATGCTTTCAATGCATACCACAAACTCTATACCAACTATTTGGATATTCAATTCATGTATATTTTAAATTTATTAACAAATGCCATATAGTCTTCCTTGGGAACCTCCAAAGCCACTTCCTTGATAGCACCTTGTTTCTTTTGTTGATGTTATCAATGTCTAGTCCCTTTTTCTTCAATCTTTTAACAATTACCCAATTAACCAAATGACTCTTCCACTTCACCAACACCTTCCCACAAAACTTTTAGCTACTTTCACATGTATTCTAAAATTGACTGAATATCACCTTTGGTCCCCCTATCAAGTTTACACTTTGTTCCCAACTTTTTTTTTTTTTTGTAAGATTTGGTTCCTTAATTTTAACAAGTTTGGTCCGAGAGGGATTGAAAAGTTAAGGCACTAAATCATAAGAAAAATAATAATGTTAACCTATTAATTATGATTGCTTTAGACCTAATTCCTGAATTTAGATTAAATTTGTTATAATTGAAAAGCTGTGGACCAAATCTATGGTTGAAACTCAGTTCTGAAATTGAATACTAGGGCCGTTTCAAGTATAGTCCTAGCCAAGTTAGAGCATTTGGGATGCTAGCAGGAGGGTCTGGCATTACTCCAATGTTCCAGGTGCGTATCTAAAAGTTTATTTTATGTATGATTACAATGATTGGTAGGATCTTGGCTTGCTCAATTGTTTGATGACTGATATATTATCTTGTGCCTGCTAGGTTGCTAGAGCCATTTTGGAAAACCCAAAGGACAAAACAAAGGTGCATGTTATTTATGCCAATGTAGCATATGAGGACATTCTTTTAAAGGTAATATGCTCTACAATATGTTTGTTCCTCTATGTGGATTCTTCTTCATATCATAACCAAACAATAGATGATTTCTCTTTTTATTAAGCAAGGAGAGGTTGTAGAAGTCCCCAAATTTCGAAGTTGGTGTTGCTTAGTCTCCATATTGTAAAATGTGTTTTTGGTCTCCTACCTTTGAAAGAAAGAACAATGAAAGAAATTATATTATTTTAGTAATTTTTTTAGTAAATTTTTTTTCTTGTCAAGTGATTTAAAACGCAATAAAATAGAAGCCATTAACAAGGATATAAGTAAAATTTAATATGAAATTATTTAAAAAAAAAATCAACAATAATAATAGGATAACTAAAAACTTTTTAAATACATATTTTTGTTTGACCAAATAAAAAAAAATTTAAAATAAAATTAGTAGCAATGAACAAATATTTTGTGGAAAAAATCATGTTAACGGTCTCTTCACCATTGTTAAAGAATTGAGTTTTAATCGTATTTTAATCATTTGACTAGAAAAAATTATACTTTGACAAAAAAAATCATTAAAATAATGTCACTTGTTCTTGGTCCCTTTGTAGTTTTCTCTAGAAATGAAAGATATAATTTACAATTTGGTGACATAACATAGGCTAAAACTTAATTTGAGGAACTTGACTAACACTTTTTTCTCTATTGAGTATAAATAACTATCCAAATTGGATCATGCTCTTTAATGAAAAGATTAGTGTAATTGTTGTCAAGGTTTTAAAAGGTGGTTTTATGTTTGGAGGCGAGGCTTAAGCCTTATTTTGAGGAGTTTGAAACAAAATTATAATAATGTAGTCAAAATTTAACATTGAATTATTATAATTATAAATCAAAATGGAATTTTAGGGATATTAATAGGGAAATAGTTATGATGGATATAATTGGGATACTTGAGACCAAACACATAATTTTATGTTGGTTATTTTGCCCTCTAAAAACTAATTTTTAGCCTCGTATGAATTTATTGGGTCACTAAGATATTTAATTCACCTATAAGAAAACAATCACAGACATAAATTTTAAGGTATAATCTCAATGCTCACCTAATTGTGCAAGCCTCAGCCAAAGAAGGTGCAAGCCTCAAATAAACCATTTGAGGCTAAGTCTTAAATTGTTGAAGGGGCGAGGCTTACTAAGGTGAGCCTTATTGCGAGACTCAAAATAGCAATTTAAAACCATGGTTGTTGTCTAGGTTATATTTGGTTCTTATAATGAAATCAGAATGGGAATGAGAATAGTAATAGAAATTGAATTCAATGAAAATAATAATGTTATTATTATTTGTTTTTAGTACTAAAATCAAAATAATGGTAATATTAAAATAAAATTATAAATAAAGAAAATTTAGAAAATAAAAAGTTTTGATTTCTAAATGAGAAAAAATAATAAATGAATATACAAATGTGTGAGGAGTATTACAATGTATTTTTAAGGGAGCAGGAGGAATGAGTATACTGCTACTATTTGAATATTTTATATTATATTACATATTAACAGTCAAATCAAACAAAAAAATATTATGAATCATTCCATTGTAGTTCTTGTTACTATCAACTAAACATAACCATAACAGTTTAGATTTTCTTAGCCATTTCTTAGTACCTGGTTATGTAATTATGTTTGATAGCTCATGTAACCTCTTAGTTCTGGCAAAATTTGTGGGGCATCTCTTAATTGCATGTTTCAATAATGAATCCTAGTCGAACATAAAACATTAAAGGAACGGAAATGCCCTGATATTTGAGAGGAGATGATCAATATAATCTCTTTGGTCAATAAGCTCTAAAGGACAACATTGGAGAGGTACTAGGGGAATTGTAAGTGGATAGTTTGGTCTACTTTTCTTTGTATTTACCTAATGACCTGGTCTTAATTACCAAACTACAAGCATAAAGAGTGTTAGTTAATGTTGCCTTTGCGTGCATGTGTGTGTATATTAGGAGGGCATATCTCCTTATCTGGGGGAGGTTCTTAGAAACTTGAATTTATTGGGCCAAGAGTTGGCTCCCTATTCCGCCTTCCCACCTCTCCCAATAAAGGGGGAAAAGAGAGAAGAAAGAAGTAATACATGCACATGAATATTTCAACGACTTTTTATTGCAACTTTCGGGCTATGTTAAACTCTAAGAAACTTGCTTGTATATGCGGTTGTTGGACACAAATACTTTCTTTTTCTACCAGAAATTTTTTATTACCCCACTCATGTCGTACTCCTTTTTTTTTTTTGTTGGTAATACTCATGTCATCCTTGTTAATGATAAAATATGAGTTTTCCTAAAAAGAAAATGATAAAATATATGGAAATCTCCCAAAATAAGTTCCAATTTGGGTGAAATTTATAAAGTTGTTTGAGTTGAGCAAATTTCACAATATAAAGTTAAGTGTGTAAAACTTTCACATATGGAAAAGAGAAAATAGTATAAGTTGCATGGGGGTAGAATTTTCACATCCACCTGAAAAGGGGAAATAGTATAAGTTACATGGGGTATAGAATTTTCATATACTCGTGAAAAATACACAAACTTTTAACAGTTACAATTGTCTAAAATTTTCATACGGGTATGTGCTAGACATGTGGAAGTGAAAATGGGAAAATGCATGAATATTGACCAAATTATATTTTTGAAATAATGCTAATTCAAACTAGATTGTGAATATTGACATAATTCAACCATATTTTGTAAGTTTTCCCTAAAATAGTGGAGGGAGTGTAATGTAAGACTAGGGGCTGCAATACTGCTACCCCATAGTGTATGATATTAATATGACAACTTTTAGGAATGCTACGTTTTGGGAATGTTTTGCATGGTTTTGTGACCCAAACGTTCCTTCTACTTTGTTTTACTTTCTAGAAGTTGAGTTTACTTACAGCTTTCATGTTGAATATTTTATCTGTTTTATGAATCTTGATCTTCGGTTTACTTTTATGTGACTGGACCAAACATAAATCAGGAAGCAGGAATTACTGTATCCTATTTATGAATCTATAGCCAATGCATTTGGATATAACTAATTCTGCTGGTGAGTTTGCAGGAAGAATTGGATGCTCTAGCTAGTAACTACCCTGATCAATTTACAGTCTACTACGTCCTGAATCAGGTTCAGTATATGAATCTTATCCTTACGTTTCTTTCCAACCTCATCTTCAGGCATGTAATATATCACATGTATTAGTGAATCTTGAATTTCTCTCTTAACTTTTTTTACTTTGATAGCAATCGATCATTGAACTATTGCTATTGTTGGCCAACCTTGAAAAGTTGAATTATTGCTTTTCTTCTTCTTCTTCTTGATATTGTTTCTTATGATTTCACTTTTTTCTGAAAAAATTATGCATTGGACAACAACTTTTGTTTTCGCTATCAAGTATCAACCAGCACATTGAAACTCTGAATGGGAATAACACACCCACTGTTGCTAGAGCAGTCTGATATGCAGGATTGGGTTTATGTAGATTGTTCATTATAGAGAAGGAAAAAAAGGTCTTGTATTTACTACTGCTTTTCATGTCATGCATGAAATTGTATTAATGCATGTCATATCTAGAAAACACTGTTACATTTTTTCCTAATGCACTGCCATTCTTGTAATGTTACTTTATCAGCCTCCCGAAGTATGGGATGGAGGAGTTGGCTTTGTATCAAAGGAAATGATTCAAACTCATTGCCCCGCCCCAGCAGTTGATATTCAGGTAACTATTTTGTTTGTCATAACTTGTAAACCACTTGTTTTTGTTTCCTTTGTTGTTGCTTCAACTTAGATACATAGTTCTTTTGTTTGATAATCAAATGTCTGACTTCGTTCCTGAAACTTGCAGGTTCTAAGGTGCGGTCCACCACCAATGAACAAAGCCATGGCTGCTCACCTTGAAGCTATTGGTTATACACCCGAGATGTTATTCCAGTTCTGATCCTTCCCTTCCATGTATTTCATAGAGAGCATCGGCAAAGTTCCCTATTTCCTTCATGGTTTAAAAAGGTATAAAAAAAAAACCTTTGTTTGTTTCATCATTTTATCATGGAACCACCCAAAATTAGAATTGACAGTTGTATAAAAAAATTAAAAAAAGAAAAATTTGAGGAGACATTTGGAAAAATTATTTCTGACATTTACCTTCAAAATGGTATTGTCCAATGAGTAATTGCTACATGCTTTGGTTATCTGTACGATGATTTCAAAGGTTTGGTCATTATCTTCCTCATGGTCCGGAGGATTTGATTTGTTTTCCTGGAAGAGGTTGGAAGCATTTTGGGATGGTATTTGGGTGACCTATGAAGAAAAACAAGAGTAATCAGAAACTCAGCTTCAGAACTAACAGAAAGTAATCAATGAAGCAAAACAAGTGTTTAAAAATTTTGATTGTTATCTTAAACATTTCAGCTTAATCATATAAGCTTTTCCCTCTTGAAGCTAGGGAAGGGCTATTAGAGAAGCTTTGTTTGAATCTTCTCAAGAAGCTTAGTGTCGGTCCATATCCATACTGACTGAGATTGAATAGATAGTTTACTATTTTGTTTTTTATCGAGTTCCTTTGGACTGCCTAGGTTGTATACCTGTTTTTCTGATTTCAATATAAACATTTTTGACAAAAGAAAAACATATATCACCCAAAATAGAATAGAGTTGAGCAAATTTCAGTGTAGGGTTGAACGTGTAGAATTTACATAACCATGTAAAAATGAAAAAAAAATAAATAAATAAAGTACTGGCTACATGGGGGTGTAAAACTTTTACGCACCCATATGGAAGTGAAGATTGAAAAAAATTGTGCAAGTAATAGTGATTGAAATATATTGTGAAATAAAACCGATTTAAACTAAATTGTGAATATTTGTACCGATGCTTGTTTGTTAAAATTTTTTAGATCAAATCCGAATTGTTTGGTTAAATATGGTGGCATTTGCCTTAAAGATTCCGTCATAAAGATGTGAGCCTTTAGAGAGATCAAAAGATTGTTGACAGCTTGATTGGAATTTTCCAACTTGGACATGTAGGCATTGGGTCACTATGCCCTTGCAAATAAATAGAGCTTGGTAAGCCCGTTAGGCAAACACCATTCTTCTTGTTATGTTTCAAAAAGAGGTGAATGACACAAGTCGAATTTATTCTCAAAATATTATCTTTTCTTTTTAGAAATTTCCCAGAAGACAGAAATAAGAATCAATTGTAGCTTCCTGTATAAATCAGAAACAAAAAGGTTTATTTCATTGAAAAAAAATATTAAACATCATAACAGTACTGTGTTCTGTATTAATCAATTACATTATTACAATGGATAATGCAAACAGAAAAATCTTGTGCGTGTTAAATAAATTATTGAAGAATTTTTTTCTTACAAATCAAAGAGTTTCATATCACTGTAGAACAAGGGTGTGTAAGCACCAGCAAAAGTGAAAGGATGCAGCCACGTATTTGATTTCTTGTGTTTTATTGGTTCTCAGCAAGCAGTATGAAAAGCTCTTCATCAGTTATTGCTCCCATCTCCATTGCTCTTTCCAGTGCACTGAAACCACCTGTGTCTTTGAGCGATGGCCGTGCACCTCTGTTGAAGAATTGCCATTAGCAAAAGGCATATTGAAAACACGTTAATGAAAGTGTTTTATCTAAAGAATGGTACTCGATCTACCTGAAACTGACCAGAAGAGTTCTTTTAAATGATTTTTCAGAAGAAAAAAAAAACACAAATATTTGGAAATGGATCATGAAACTAGTCTTCTTTTTTGTTTTCCGACTGAACTACAAAAAATGATCCGTAATTTTTTTCAATTCTACACGTTTTTGGAACCACAGAGACATTTTATTAAAACAAAGTAACAAACCGCGTTACAACCTAAGCACAAGCCAACCTCTTCTTAGAGAGAGAATTCACTACACCTACCTGCTTTCTGCAGAACTTAGCAAGTAAGACCACTGCGGTACTACACTTCCTACTCACCCATTGTACACAACACAATGGAAAGAAAGATATGGCTTGGACACACTGATGAACAACATCCTCCAAATACCAGTAATCCACCTGATGCAACCACTCTACTATCATACAACTATATTTGCTTTAAATAATCAGCAATAAGTTGTTAATTTACTTCATAGTTATTTATTCTCTTTCATGTCGTTTATGCCTTTTCCTGTCATTTGTAATCAGATTTCTCAGAGAATTCTCTCTCTTCTATCAAAAGAATTGGGCCGACATAGCTCTTTTCAGGTTTTCCTTTGGTTACTACATCACCATATCAGCTCTACCAGCTATCCAGCCGGACACAAGCCAACTATCTGTTTCAATAACCACCCAGCTCTATCCATTCTGACTGCCATAAGAGCACCGCCAAGGTTCCAATCTGCACCACATATAATCCCAACACCTTCCCCAAAACCTCCACCACATTCCCCCCATGTCACACCAATTGCCCCAGAACCATCACTTACCCAAAGAAGCATCACAATTTATCTTAATTTGCCCCACAGCTGAAGCACACCATACACATTCTACACCATCCCCATGAAATCGACCACCCACAACATCACCAGTCATAGGACATTGGGGTTGAGTAAACTCCTAAGCACCTCTCCTAGCAACATTAGCAAACCTTATATAGGCTCCAGTTATCAAATACACCCATTCCTAGCCAACCATATGTTCCAACGTACCACACAAAAGGCATCAATAACTTCCTTATTACCATCAGGATGAGCCTCCAGCTCCAACAACCTATCATACATCCATTCCCCAAAGTGAGCAACTTTGTCCAGTTCCATACCCACATACAAGCTAGCAGTAACAACCAAATAGCATATGTTCCACTGTTTCCTCATGCACAGCACACGGGCACATTAGATCCTGCTGAATCCTTCTAGCTACCGAAGGGCCACAAAATTATTCACCAATTTCCACAAAAACACCCTTACTTTAGCAGGATCAAGCAATTTTCAAATCATAACCCACAACTTAGGAGGTACTTGCCTAGAACTCGAAGCACCCACACCTGGATTTCCACATTTTAGTTCATGTAGCAAGTGATAACATGACTTCACAGTAAACGATCCTTTTTTAGTATGGGGCCAAAACAACACATCTTCTCTTCATTAGGCCTTGGCAAAGCCATTACCTGCCTCACAACCCATGGTGAAAGCACTTCCCTCAACCTAGCCATCTCTCAACCATTCCCATCCTCCTTTATCAAATCAGCTACCCACTCCACTCCCTCCACCCTATACGTCTCCAAATCATTTAGTTAACCATCCATTTATCTGCCCAAATACTAACCTTCAAACCCTTAGCAACCTTCCACCCACCCTCCTTCAACACCTCCTTACCATGCCATAAACTCTTCCACACCCATGAACTTACACCATGACATTTTGCCTCTAAAATATCGCCATTTGCAAAATACAATCCCTTCAACACTTTAGCACAAAGACTCTGGTTTTTTCAAAATACTCCAAGCCCTTACACATTCTATACTTTGATCCCTTATTATTTATTATTATGATTTGGTCCCTTTATTTTTTAATTTTACACTTTGGTCACCTTTTTTATTTCAGAATTTGGTCCCTAACTCCCTATACTTTTAATTTTCACATATTTAGGTCCAAAATCTGAGACCAACTTAAAATTAAAAAATAAAAGAATTCAATTGTAAGAAAAAAAGTGAATTAAAAAGTCAATGAATTGTTAACTAACAATTCTTTAGTTAACAAAGAGTACATAAATATGAAAGAAAAGTTATTCTTATTAGTTCTGTCATCATCATATTGTAGTTATCTACTTACTCATGGGTTAACAAAGAAAGTGGTATACTTTTCACTTTCAGTTAACCTAGTTAACCTACTGACAGTAAGTACTACTCAGACACTAACTAAATTGTTAACAAATGCACAAGGACTAAATCATAAGTAAAAAAAGCACAACGACTAGAAAAATTAGAACCATTTGTGTATTTTTTTTTCTTCCCTACAGAGTCTACTACTTTCTGTATCAGTTTTGTCAATTTTCACCTGCACGAATTTCCTAGATGCAATAAAACTAATATAAATAATATATAACTTCAGAAAGGGAAAAACCATAAAATATTTTGAAAAAATCGAAGGCAGAACACTAGAACTATTGGTTATTGAAAGGAATTGGATCTTTTAAGTTTTAATCATTCCAAATATGTCCAACAAAACCAGAAAACCGGACCAGTCCAGTCCAAATGGTTTTTATATTCAAATGGTCCTGCCCAGTTAAATGGGAGTTGTAACCATTCACACCGAACTAGACAGTTTAACTGGAAACTATATATTATTTAATTATATGCTCATATAAGTGCTCATGGTCTAGTGGTAAGTTGCTTCACTTCTATTTAAGAGGTGTAAAGTTTGAATCCTAATGCTGGAATTATTTTTTAAACATTCAAATAGTGTCCAAATGTCAAAAATGATGTAAAGCGCATTCCAAGGATCGATACTAGGAGGTCGCAGATTTTGTATTCCCGCAAATCCACAGAACCACTGTCATATTTTGTTCAGAATAGTCACAAAATGTATTTATTATATTCTTTTTAATTCCACCAGGTTAAAACTGGAAACCGGACTAGACCGTACAGTTATACGGTCCGGTTTTAATATTCTTTATGGTCTGGTCAGGTTTTTGAAAATTTTAAAATAATTGGACAGGACCAAACTGTGGACACCCCCAATCTATAGTAGTAAGACTAGTTAGTGCTTCCCCTAGGTCTTTGAAAAGTCAATAGAAAAGTAGTGACAATATAAGCAGGAAGTTTACCCTACATTAGTTTTTCGAAATTCCTTTTATTACTCATAGAAGTTAAAATCGCCTACTCAAAAGAGCTTATTTATCATACTGAATTTTCAAGTTTCATCCATTTCTTTACGTTACCTTCTGAGAAGAAACTTGGCCAGTGGATTTTTCCCACTAGAGATGCAATGGTGCAAAGGAGTTCTGCCATGGAAGTCTTGCAAATTTATGTCAGCACCAAACTGAAGCAACAATTCAAGCATCACAGGATTTCCATGGTGACATGCTAAATGCAATAATGAGCAGCCTTGAAGACAACTTGCTTGCTCGTTAGAGTCATTGATTCTTTCACATATAGCCGGATCATGTTGATTGCTATCTGTTGTGTGACAACACTTCGCCTGTTGAGCATCAATATGAGGAGGGTGTACATCAACGTGAAACACATCATCAAATGTGGTATTTATGATATTAACATCTGACACCACTATAAGATGATAGACTTCTTGTATATTATCAGTCTTAACTGCTTCCCAGATGCTTGCAGTAGTAGAAGGTGTTCCAGGTGCAAGTGCATATCGGACAACCAGCACTTTCTCCAAATACTGAAGAAACAAACGTAAAGTTACAATACATCATGAGACACTACTATGAAGTAAGGTTTATGGTAACAAATGATATAAAACAGCATGGCGTAGCCACATAAGGGAAAACAATGATCATACAATTTAAGAGATACATGAATAAAAGAAGGTGACATTTTTGTTTTGGTCAAAGTGAAGGTGATATTGAGTGTCCTATTTTTAACCTAAGATTTCCAAGCTGTGTTCTAAGGTGCTGTCAGAGAGTCTATGTGAACTGCATTTCCAGTACATTTCTGTTACAATTAAAGTTCAAAACACTGTCCCAAGAAAAAAAATTTCATAAATTACAAAACCTTTTTTAGTACAAGGGCAATTTAAGTCCCTTACCTTTAATTTAGTAAACTTAGTCCAAAGGCCCAAACTGATAATCTTGGTTATAGAACTTACCTGTCAAGCTGCTCATAAAAAATGAAGGAAAAAGTCATTGACCGTAAATTTAAAAAAAAATTACTTTGATGAGCAGTTTGACCATTAATTGGTTTCATTAATTTCATGATTTAGAAAAAGAAAAAAAAAAAAAAAAAAGTGTAACAATTTGGTACAGTTAATTTCAGAATTTTGGACTAAATTTGTCTAAATTTAAAGGTATGAGACCATAATACTAACCCCTAAAATAAGATACAAAATGACCAAACAATGAAAAGATCACAAAATACAAGAAGGTAATAATCAACGTCCATAGAAACCTTCTTTTTTCCTTATAAGAAGGCAACCGTAAAGTGATAAAATTTTGCAACAAAATAGTCTCAGGGTAACCATCATTCTTAGTACTGCTATAGCACGCTTCACTGTTGGATCATGATAGATCTGCTAAGTCGCAGCATTATGTTGGAAATCACCTAGTGGCTCAATTGGTTAAGCCTCTCACAACTTGAATACCACCCCTCGTCCCCATTCCTGTCCCCGGCTCCCAGTATTAATAAATTTTAGCCTAAAATTACGCCTCAGGTTATCACACTGAACATTGACTAGACACTAACCTGGAGTAGAACCTTCCCACAGCAAACAGCTATAGATAACATGCTATTAATGATTCCTGAACCTTTGGAAAAAGAAGTTACACTGACTTTTCCATACATAATTATCGGAATCTAGACCAGTCAAATAATGACATTTAAAAATATTTCTAGATTCATTTGCTTTAGCAAAGAATATCAAATGTGTAGAAGAGATTTAAAATTGAAATAATAACAATAACCACAATAAAAGAATTTATATGGAAGGTCCAACATCGTAGAAAAACCTCAGGCTTCCAAAAGGTAGAGTACAGACACTTAGAATCTAAATCGAATCTATGAATTTCATTTTTGCACATTCTAATAATTATGATGCATATATTCGACTACACACCACCCAATGGCATTTCTAAAATTGGCGTAATTGCTAGTAGTAACACATCCCCTCTTATGCCTACTTAAAGACTAGAAGCATGCCACAAGGATGCCTGTGTCCTACTTTAAAGTGCATCGGAGGAAAAAACTTCCAAAAGTTGAAGTGGGTTCGGCTAGTTGCTCAACGTTAGTAAATGGAGATACTGAGTAATCCCAGGGCCCAACTAGCCTAGCTTATCGATAAGTACAAGAGGCAAAAAAAGTGATAAGCCTACTACTGAAAACATAAACGAGAAGTTGAAATTCCCTAATAAAAATTCATAAAATTAACAAGAAAGAAAAATCTCAAAACAACCTCAAAAATTAGAGATCTAGAGATAATGAATGAGTTGGGATTACTTGACTGCTTGAAAAATCACTCTCAGGTGTGCAACAGAAAAAATCAGCAGGGATGAAAATTGGTAGATTTTTGGTAAAGTATATAAAAATAATAATAATAATAGTACGTTAAGAGTTTTTATTAAAAAAAAGAGAGATGCTGCTGTAGCAGTTCACCATGCAGCTCTTGAAAGATACCATGTAATTGAGATGATTTTGCAAACTTATGTTGCTTTAGATTATTGAGAAAATTATGTGGAGCCCATTTTCAACAGAAATTACACCCAGTTAGGACCAAATCATAAGAAAGATATTTGGATCGTATTTATTTCAACAAATGTGATTCTCCAATGATGTTCATGAGGTTTATAAATATTTTAAAATTCTAGCATGCATTATCATGACCATTTGGAAAAAAAAAAATTTAAAATAAAGACAGCAATTGTAAAATTTGAGAAGCTACAGAATTATCCCATCAACTGCAAAATTGGTATTATGTCTTACACTTTCACCCATAGATGTTATACGGAGTTTTACGCGCATTTAATTTTAGGAAATGACATTACCTTTGCTTGAATGTATTTTTCTTTATGGTGAATGGCATCTTCTGGAAATGGTTTTGAAATAGAAGTGACTGAAGCATCTGAACCATCCATTCTGCATTGATTTGTCCATTCAAACTTGTTAGAATCGATAAATGAATTGTTGGCCCACCTCCCAACAAATTATGCTTTTGGGAGGAATTATGACCAACAATATCAGAGTGGGAGGTCCAAAATTCAAATTCATGGGACACCAAATTATTGAATTTCAAGGATACAAATTGTATAGAGCCCTCACTTAAGGTAAGTATTATAATGCATAAATAGATTGTTGGACCATCTCACAACAGCCTAAGCTTTGAGAGGATTTGTGACCAACAGTCCAACACACACTCTAGCAAATACAATCACTTAGATGTAAAGTTATAAATTAAAAATATTAACAAACAAAAATGTATGGAACTTACTAGAATTTATAATCAGAAATGAAACAAATCCACATTTTGAAGAAAAACAAGTCAGAAATTAAATTCTAACTAGTTTACCAATCTTAGGTTATTTAATAAATTCACACAGTTCACTAAAAGTTATTTGTCATTGAAATAATGCTAAGAGGAATAAAGAGGGGAAAAGAAAAAAAAATTGATGAACCCTTATAAGAGGGAGAAAAGAAAATGCTCAATTTCATGTTTTTTGTTATCCTCTCTTCTATTCTTATTAATTTATTTTACATTTATAGCAAGTAGGTATTAACAATGGCAATTCAATGTGAAAATTACCAAATAAAATTTGTTACACAAAGTAAAGAATGTATTTTGGGTACTCACTTTACATTATCTTGTAGAAGCGCTCCCTCCCATATGTTGTTACAAAAAGCATTTCCCAATTTGCGAAATAATTCCAAGATAGTAGGTTCCCAAACTTTCACGTCTAATTTTAGAGATCTCACCTGCAGTTGGTAGGACACTATTTAAACATGGGATTCCAAACTAGTAAAATGATATGCATTTTTGTACGGCCAGTTGATTCTCCACAGCTCGTCAGCACACAAGCACTTTATCTAAAAAGATCTATATCTAAGTATATAATATATCAACACACAAAAATGGTTATACATTTACAGATTGATTCCTAACTTAGGTGTATATATCAGATTATTTTTATCAGAGTAGTCTCTTACAAAGAAGTAATAACAGAAAATTGCCCCTTCTCCACAAAATTGCTATTATCTATTACAACAATACCAAAACAATGCTACAAGGGTATTGTGCTATATATGTCGATGAAAAACATTCAAAACTAATTATACAAGCTTAAACTAGAGAAACTTAACTTTTTTATGAAAGCAAATCAAATATATAATCTCAATGAACTTTCATTATTGGAAAGAGTTAGGTATCAAATGGGTCCCTTAGATTAGGTCATTTGTATATTTAGTCATTTACATTAAAAATGGTGTCATATAGTCCCTTAGCTATAAAAAAAAATTATAAATTATATTATATTAATAATTTTTCTATTAGAATATTAATATTTTTAATGCCAAGTGATTAGAATGCGATTAAAATACGAGTCTTTAATAAGTATTGATATTGAAAATTTAATAAGAAATTATTTAAGAAAAAAATCAAAAATAATAATATTTAAATATACACTTTAATTTTCAATAAAAATTAAAAATCAATAAAACATTAAAGTAAAGCAGTTGCAATTAACAAATATTAAAATGAATATTTTGTGAAGCTTCTTTATATTAATTTTTACATTATCATTGTTAAAGACACGTATTTTAATTTGGTATAATTACCTGACAGAATAATGATAATATTTTAATAGAAAATTTATTTAAATAATATATTTTTTCCTTAATTAACCCTTTTTTCATAGGGACTAAAAATGCCATTTTTAATATAAGAGATTAAACGACAAAAATGACATAATTTAAAGGATTTTTGTGGCATTTTTTTCTGTTGAAAATTATACAAAAAGCTCCAAAGGTAAAAAAGATAATTGTCACAATATACTCAAAACAAATCAAACAGAGAGATTTTAATATTTTGTTGCACACACCTTAGATATGTGGACACCAAGATTCCGATGAACCCCAGAGCACTCAATGCACAGTAATATACCAAGATTAAGAGATGCCCAGTCAGGCTCACGAGCACTGCACTCTGCACAAATATCATTTCCTGGTATTCCTCGAAGAATACTAGAAACACAATCTAATCTGTTGAAATCTCTATCTTCTGGTAAACTTCCTAGATTATCTAGGGGATGAACATCATACGAAACACCACCAGCAATTTTTTTAGTCTCCATCTTTGCTGATATAAAACCTGGCTGCAAAATATATATATCATGTTTAAAATGCTGCATCACGCACACACATCTTAAAATGAAATCAGCAGATGAGGCATCAAACTTTCAGAGTGGAAAACCTGTTCAAGGAATTGAGAATTCAGAAGAGATGTAATTGCTCCTGTTAATTTGTTTATCCAGTCCATCCTATCTGCTTCGTTTTCAGCCTGATATCAGAAGAAAGAATTTTGCAATCACAGTTCTGTAAGAAAACTTCAACAATACTGCTTTAGAGGTAAAAATGCCGGGAAAAGGACCAAAAAAAAATTATGAGATGAATCTAGGACTAGCTCAAACCTTAACTATGCAAATAATTATACTAATAAAATGATCAAACTCTTATAGTCAATGGAATCACATAGAAGTATATAAAAAAATTATGTAAGCAAAGGCACAAAACTGTGATTGAAAACTTTCATTAAACATGAGAAATACTCAAAATAAAACCGAGAATCTTGAGAAGAGAATTAAAATTCGTTATATAGATTAAAATCACATGTTTTTGCAATGCTACTGCCCTTGTGTACTTAAAGGAAACAATGTCCAATCCTAATAGACTTCGAAAATCCTACTTCTAATATAATTATAATGGAAAAGTAAAGCAATTTTGCACCTAAAAGGAGTCAAGAACCTTCATATAGCTCAATTAGAAAATAATTTTGCCAAGAAAATCTCAAAAATATTAAATTCCTAGCCTAAACAGCAAGCACAGGAAAACAAGAACTGGTGATGTACAATGTTTCTTTAGTATCATCCCCATTGAGTTGAAAGAAATCAAACTCTAAGTCAACACATGCGTATATGTTATTAATACCTGGTCCACCACATGCAAGTAGAATGTTTGAAGCACTACTGACTAACCAACACAATTACCTGCAATGTGTAAGTCTTCACAGGAGAGATTATTCTAAAGCACAACCGCAAGTCTATATCTTCTGCATCCATCTTTATTGTTGAGGTGCACAGATCAACAGTATGACACCCCAGAATGTCTTCATTAAGTGATGCTGTCCGCCTTGAGCGAAATCTACTAAATACACCACTGTTATGTTCAGCCGAACGAGTAAAGTGATGTAACTGAGAGGCCTATGAGGGTTATGAGTACAAACAATCAAGCATCAGAATTTTATCAAAATATGTCGAAACATTGTAAATTAATGCTAGATGAATACTCAAAATGGGTTGAAAAAATAGTGAGAAAACTACACAGTCATTGTAATTTCATTGGTAATGATGGAGAACGCATGACATATTTATAGATAGGTTATGATACTGAATCCTAGAAGGATATTAATCCTAGTAGACTAATAAAGAAACATAAATAATAAATACTTATTCCCCAACATTTGAGTATGGTACTATGTCCTCTTGGACACTAACAAAGGACAATTAAACAAGACACTAAAGAGAAGGAAGCAAGGGGAAGTAAAATAGAGTAAATTCATCGAGAGCTTTAGTAAATAAGAATAACATACCATGGGCTTGGTACCCTTGATTCTATAATAATATAGAGCTCCTTGACTATTGAGTACAAAAAACCTTCTCTTCCAATCTCCCCTCAAACTAGAGGATCGCTTCAATAAATACCCTTGTTTGATTGTCTCTACCTAAGATAAAAAAGTGTAAAATATGAAAATAATTTTTCGAAATAGTTAACATGACAACTGCTATAAACAAGAAATTCGGTTCCTTAAGGACCTAGACAAAGTTGGCTGTGATCCACTTAAATATGTAAAAGATTCTATAACCTTCATGAAATGAAATATAGAAAGACAAGTAAACTGCTAAAACAAAGATGTCAGATCCATCTTATGAACTAGCATGTGGTTCACTTTTTTATAATTCAATATAATGTTTTTTCCCATAAAAAAAATATTAATAGGTAAATCATAGCAATCAAAAACTCAAAATCCACTGTCAAGACTTAAAAAGTATACTCAAAGGGATACAATAAATTGGGAATTTAATACCCGAAAGCAATATAGTTAGCTACCTCGCCATTTGCATTATATGGCATGACGGTTTCTACATTCTTGTAAGCATTCATCCCAAAAGCCCGTGTGTTATCAACACCAGCAGAAGGGTCAATGTTACTTGAAGTTCGAATGCTGTCCAGCTCAGCTTGTGTCCGAAATTCTTGAATCCGTTTTGCAAGTTTATCTTGTTCAACTTTTGCATGGTCTTTAGATTGTTGTGCATATGACAATACCTGTATTAGAAATTTAGATAATCAATCAGATGAAAATAGATCTCCTGGAATCAGCCCAAGTATAATTACATGTTACTAGGAAAACCAGAACACAGATGACACAAGAAAAGGTTTTGTCCTTGTAAAATTCTGTCAGTTACGTAAACACACTGTTTGATCAGACAAGAGGCACTAGCTTCTTTATTCAGCGGTCCGTTCGTACCCCCCCCCCCCCCAAACAACCAAAAAAAAGTGTCTTTACACGGACCAGTTTCCCCAATCAACCCTACTCTTTTGTTTTAGCTAAAATTACACATTAATTGATAATATATACTGCTCTGGATATCTAAAATAAAGTTTGTAACCAAAAAATAAAATATTCATCATGTTTCTTGATTAGTTTTGTATAAGATACTCAAATATAGCTGCGTGTTTAGTGTAAAGCTGGTGGATTCTCTGAGCTATTCTTTTTTTTTTTTTTTGTCAAGTCTGAACTTACCTATTTATTTATGATATAAAATATAAATAGTTAAAAAACACAAAAAGTGGATAAGCAATTCACTCAAAAGAAAAGCTAAACTATACCATTCTCCCTAAACATTAGCTAGAATCACACTTAGGTCCCTGAACTTTTAAATTTAATCTTCAAACTATTAAAACTTCATAAATAAGTTTCTGAGGTTTTAGATCGCATGATTTAGTCCTCAAGCTGTTAAAACTTTACACATAAGTCCTAAAACTTTAAATCATTCCGTTTTATGACAGTTGTTAGTCCATGAAGTTTTAAAAGTTTAAGACATAAATCATACGATTTAAAAATTTACGGACCAAATTGATGTTTTAAAAGTTTGAAATCTAAATCATACGATTTAAAGTTCAAGATCAATCTGTAAAGTTGGTCAAAGTTTAGGAACTAGAGAATGAATTAAGCCCAAAAGAAAAGCAAACTATTAGATAACCTATTGTTAGAGAAGAGTTAGGAACCAATTCTCATAACAGCACTTAATTATCTTCTTATATGTTATTTGGTTTTTAACACTCCGCATACTTGATGGTTTTTCTTTTTATCACTCCCCTAAATTAATGGATTCTCTTGTGGGCCATGTAAACGAATGTGATGGGCTCTCACATGTGGGTTGTGAAAGCCCAACAAGTGAAATTAAATTCCATTGACAGAGCAAACGATTGTAATGGGCTCGTATTTGTGGGCTGAGAAGATAATTTTAAAGATCTATCAAGTAGAGTTAAGACAAAATCTCATCAACTAAGTAGATGAAGAGCTCATAAAGTGGTAAACCTTAAAGTTAAGTAGATGTGAAGAAAGATATGCACATTTAATTTTATGTGAAAAATTTTAAGATTAGGAGATTTGAACCCAAATCTTATGCTCTGATACCGTGTAAACTGAGATGGAAAACTATTTTCTATACTTGATTCAATGGAGAAACATACATTTAAATAGATTACAACAAAGAACATATCCTAAAGACAATTTCTTAAAATCAAGGGATATTCACACCATAAAACATGACTCCTAAGGAAAGATCTAATAAAAAACTGAATTAAACATAGTTGACTAAATCAGAATAATATTTGATTTGATTTCTTCCACAGTCCCCAAGGCTCATTAAATTCCAAAGCATCCTATATAATGCACAGATTGTAGACCTCAATCTGTTTGCTTGATGTTTAAGAAAACATAGTTTCTTCACATGTCCAGCTTATAGATAACTATTCAAAAAAGAGATTATCATCAAACCTGGTGAATATAAGGTTCCATCTGATTCAGTAGCTCATATCCCTGAACATAAAGATGTCACACATTTAGCTTAACAAAGCCACAGGCACATTCAATGGAAAAAAAGGTAGAACCTACTAATTGCGCATACCAACCAGCTTAAAATATCTTAGATGAGCATCCATTATAGCACTAATGGATTCCAAGAATTCATGCTTCTTTTTTGCTTCAACACTCATTAGTGCACTTACCTGCAGTCGTTATACTCAATTAGAAAAGTTTACTACAAGAAGAAACATTTACAGATAAGATGTTAGTATCTAAACAGATTTGAAAATATCAAAGACATACTAGATTGAAGCGGCTTTTCTCAAATGCAGATTTTGAATTTTGAAGTTCCTGTCAATAATTATAGATGAAGATCATATCAGCTATTTAATTAATTAGTTTTGAGTTTTGACATACCTGTATGATAGAAATCAGTATATGATATAAAGTAAAACTTCAAGAGACGAAGCATTCCATGATTTTTTGTATTTCCCCAATGTTCACATCGCCACATGCCCATGTAAAGTTTCTGCACACTTGTAACAAGTTACAAATGTGTGCATAATTTGTACACATGCATGTGAAAATTCCATACACCCATGTAAATTTGTTTTCGCTTTCCCCTTTCCACCAGCTATGGCCCTATGGGACAGGTTTTAAAAACAATTCTACATTGTAAAATTCACTTAGCTCAACCACGTCTGTGAGTTTCCTTCCCTCTGCACCCTATTCCAGGCATTCCCATGAGATAAATTGTCCTTTAACCCCACAGTTCTGACCACAAAAAATCAGAGACTACTAGCTTCCCAATAACAAAAACAGGAAAAATGAGATTTTGTATTCTTTAAAAGCTGCCCCCAATTAAAAAAAAAAAAAAAGAACAGTAATCCAGAAAATTAAATATTAAAATGCCAATCCAGCATTAATTAAACGTCCTGCATCAGTAAATAAGGTAACAATAAAAGAGGATCGAACAAAACAAGCTTCCTAGATAAACCAAAAGAAAAACTGAGATATAATCTCACATTCCTATAAGCTAATGCACATAAAGAAAGAGAAAAAACCATAATTTTTCCCAAAGCAAATTGCAATCTTACTCCTGATTTTAAAAAACACTTTCATTCTATTTCATCCAAAGAACCCACAAAATAGCTGAGACACTGCTGGCACATAAAATTCCTTCTTTCTTTGTAACCCGAAGAGATCATCTTGCCACATATTACAACCCCATGTAGAATGTTGCTACACATTACAGCCCCATATGGAGTATACAAAAAATATAATAAGGCATATGCAATATAGAGAAACACAAGACATTCAGTTAAACATACCATGTCACTAAATTCATAAAAGCACTTAATTATTAGTTAATACGATATATATGAATACCTCCTCTAGTTCTGCAACAAGGTCTTCTCGTGTATTTTTCTTCAATGATACAAACTTCTCTCGGGCCTGGGTTGAAGAAATAAATTGCCTTTCAGAAACTCCATCAAAACATAACCAAGACAAGATATAAAGACCACCCACTCTAGGGGTATATATTAATACAATCAAGACAAAGATAAAGACCACCCTAGATCAAAATAAGAAAGACTGAATAACAGGTTTACTTGTACAAATGTACCTGTGTTGTTTCAAAACTCATTAAATTTTGAAGCGCCAAAACAAACTTAAAGAAACAAGGACCAAAACTGCAAAATTGTTCTCATAAGTAAACTTTCCTGTGCAGGTATTCATGAACAAATTGTTTTGAAAACAAAAGTGGGGTTATAACTTGTGCAGCAATGTTGAGTAAAAATGTTACTTCAGCTCCCTCTCCAGCCAAGCCAATAACGCCAGACAAAACACAAGCTCTTCACATTTGAACCTCAGACTTGTTGACGTACAGACCCTCGAAATATGAACATAAAGTGAGACTTTATGTTGCAATTAGAAGGGAAAAATGACAGAGAACCAATTCTTGCTTCACGAACAAAACACCACAGTACCAACAGCATTATAGGAACGCTGTTATTATTTAAACATCAATTTATTCCAGGAATGGAAAACAAAAACCAGTTCAGTGGACCAGAAATCCACTTCACTATTATGTTCTCTATCCCATTAAACAAAAAAAGTCCTATAAAATCAAGACCCATCATAAGTAAAACATAAGAAACCAAAGAAGACTAGATAGCCTGTTAAAACAAATAGAAAACCAAGAAAGATATTTGAACTCTTAAGTTGATGCTGTCAATAAAGAACTCGGGAACAAAGAAATCTCCACAAAAGCCTACAGCATCTGCTCTCTGTTCAACAATGCTTATATTCCCTTCCCTAAATATTACTCAGAGTGCAACCACAATATCATACTTTTAAAAAGCTTCACCCTTCTTTATCAAGCCTACCTCTGAGACACTCTCTAGCAAGTAGCAAACGAGATTTTCAATCCTTTGTAGAAAACATTGAAAACCCATTTTTTCAGCCAGTTTACTGCTTAAGACATAGACTAAACTACTCATAGTGCGGCCACACTATCATACTTTCAAAAAGTTTCACCCTTATTTATCAAGGCCACCTCTTAGACACTCTAGCAAACATCAATACTTTGTAGAAAACATTGAAGACCCATTTTTTTCAGCCAGTTTACAGCTTAACACATTAGGCAAAACTACTCCGTTAATCCATAACCATTCTTAAACACTTTAGTCCCAAAAACTTTATGTTTGTATGATTTAGTTCCCAATCTTGTAAATTTTCACACATTTAGTCCAGTTTGCCAATTTTATAATAAATTATATGGTAGATGTCAAAAAAACTTTTGAGACATACTGTAGATGTGAAAATTGATAGCATCCAACTAATCTTAAACTACTAGCCCAAGGTCCCACATGTCAGATCTAAGTAAGAACTTTTGAATTTCGCTCAACTCAAACTACTTTGTAAATGAAGGCCAATCTCAAGCTATTTTGGATTGTTTTGTGTGAAATTTATTCACATGTGACCCTTACATGATTGTTAAAATAATAGGAGACTATTAGCTTTAACATCTATAGTACAAAAACTGGACCAAAACCATGGCAACTAAATCAAACAAAAATGAAGTTTGGGGACCAAATTGACTTCAACTTAGATTAGAGATCAACGAACTAGTTTAACTAAAGGACAACAATGTCTTCTTGGTTCCTCGGACATATCACACACCAATGAGTTGAAACAAAGGGGGTCTGTTAAGAATATTTCTTTTAAATTTGTTTCAAGCATAAAAATTTCCTAACACCACTGGTAATTCCAAAAGTTTAACTTTATTTAGAAAATTATAGAGCATTTTAAAACAAAAGAAACTTTGGAAGAGTTGTGGAAGCAAGTTATATACAATGTTGCTTTCTTGTCATCAAGTACCTCTTTGTTTCAAGGAATACATAGAAGTTCAAAGAGGGGTGCGTAATGTTTATGTTGATAAATTTTCCTATGTATTGCTTCTATAGCCGGCTCATTTTCTCAGGTTTTTCATCTCAACATAGACCACTAGTACAACTCTTTTTATGCAACTTTTTTTCTATTTTCGATGAAATTTTGTTATATTTATATTATGATGTTTCTTATATAAAAAAAAAATAGAAAAAAGCGAAGATTTGGTGATAGTAGCCAAACTTTGTATGAAAAAATAAACTATCTACAAGGAACTGAAAGACTTGAAGAAAACACCCTAGGGAAAAATCTGAACATTTCCAATGAATGATAGAAATTTTGAGAAGTCGAGATGGTCCAAAATTTTCAAGTTCTTTGTAAAATTAAGCAACCAAGCATGGGAAGAAAACACTTTTCTAATCCAAACTTCTGATTCGCACACAAAATACATTTAAGTAATCATCTTTATTTTGGTTTCTCTTTCTTATAGATGGTGTGCGTTGCTAACTCATAGAATAACATTTTTCCTTGTACAGCTATATGCCTGTAAATCCCCCAAAGGATCATTTCCAGTTCTCCAAAACACTACTTTATCTTTCTATTTATGCAAAGGCACCACTTAGGCACCCTATGGATAAAAGGAACCAGACTTATTATGATACCATTTTCTGCCACATTGCTGCACTCTCTCCACCTCTCCACTAATACTATCACAACCAAAGCTTGAGATGAGCTTTGAACAAAAATAGGGCATCAAAGAAAAACCATCTCCAACAAACGCTCTGAACTTCTTGAACCCTCCAAAGTGGAAAACGTTAGATAATAAAAGACAATAGAAACTGCTAGGAACTGTGGCAGACCATCATAATAAATCACCAAAGCTTTGAGAAAACTTTGCTGATATTTCACATCTTAATCAAAATATTCAATTATTTGGTTCCACAACATAAACGTGTTGCTCTGGCAAAAAACATAAAAAGCAAAAAACAAAATAGAGTAGCAATGCAAAAGAAGCATTAATAGTGGGGGAAATTCAAATACTCAAACAAGTAGGATTTCTTTTAGAACACCATACCTGGTCATACATGTGTATGGATTTGTCATAAAGCCGTCGTCCATCCTACAAAATCAACAGACAAGAATTTGGAGCAAATTTTCAGGAAGGTGAAATTTTTAAAATAACATGCTTAACATTAGAGTAATGCAATCAGTTAGGAAAAATAAGTCTGACTGATTCTTTTCTTCTATAGAACTGATATATCACTACACCCTTGAAGTTTTTTCATGGGGCAAGAACACTTTTTTCTGGGCCTTAAAGTTTGGACGAAGCCACTATTTCTTTAGCATATATTTTCACTAAATAAGATGATGAGAATTACTTATTGTTAAAAACAAAAGACATCCATTATTCAATAGTAATATTTGTTTTTACAGTCTGAAATAAGAAAAACCAACAGCTGTTTACAACATTTAAGCTCTACGGTATAAGTTTTCAAAACAATTTCTTCTTTTCCTCTTCGTGCTAGCTACAAGAATGAAATTACCTAACCATATTTTAAAATAAAAATAAAAACAGTTTTCACATTAAAAGAACTATCACAAAAAAAAAATTATAACACAAATGCCTCCACCATTTCTATTTACAACATTTCAGCTCTACAGTAGAAATTTTCAAAACAATTTCTTCTTTTCCTCTTCCTACTAGCTACAAGAATGAAATTACCTAACCATATTTAAAAAAAAAAAAAACAGTTTTCACATTAAAAGAAATATAAAAAAAATTATAACACAAATGCCTCCACCATTTCTATTTTGTAATGGCTTAAATCTTCTATTGAAAGTTTGAAACAGAGGAAAAATATACAAATATATACAACCTTGTTTACAAGTTTTAGAGAGGAAAATAAGGGGATATAAGGACAAGGTTCTAATTATAACCAACCAAAAATAAACAACTAGGAAGTAGTACATAATAAATCAGAAATAAAAGAAAAATACATATATTTGCAATAGTACAACATGAAAGCAGCAATCATGGAACAAAAACTTACCTTTGCTTCCTGAAGATCAACTGTGATAAAGTTCATCAGACGATCAATGAGCACATGCTCTACCTAATATAGTATATGAATTCGTCAATATGATCAACTTGTGTAATTTATATATCTAATCAGAAAGCAGGAACAAAGACGAGATATTTTATGGCATACAACAAACTATACACTAAGTTTTTCGTACTAGGTGTTTTCTCAAAAATATATCTAGTAGAACTCTATAGAAAAAAACCCAAATAAGGGCAGTAAGCATTACAAGACTCGATCTTTCTAGCAAATTTGGGTTTCATAATGAATTCCAAAGTAAATTATTATTGGATAGTAGAAAACAGTAGGCAACTGTTCATAGCCATCCACAAAAAACTTTGCAACTACTTCTAGTTCATGCAAGTTATAAAAGTCAACACCTAGCCGATTAAATCAGGTAACAAGATTTTGATACAATCTTTATATGAACAAAAATATGAAATCTAAATATGCTTAAATATTTTTTTTATAAGAAAGATCATACTATAAGATAATCTATTCTTTACAAATCCCCTCACACATTAGCTTATAAAAAACTAAGAATAATCTTTAAACTCTTTTGACATTGAAGACCGCAATGAAACCAAAAATAAAACTTTTCAATCTAATAAACTGCTATCATTTTCAGTTTCCTAAAAAATTATACCATTTCTCTTAATACACAACACCCAAATAATTGCTCCAATCTCACAGCTCCACAACATTATAAGTCATTTCCATGCATGTTAAATTTTTCTAGCAACAAAAACCTAAATGACCTTGGAATGACCCATTGAACACCCATGTTCCTTTATAGATGCGCAATTAGGCAAAGTAGAAATAAATTATCAATGTCTTCTAAACTTCTCTTGCAAAGCACGCAGTCACACACCAATTAGGTGAAGAAAGCAAATATTTGAAAACTTTTATTGTATCCGATCCATTATTTTGACCTTACCAAGAACAATTAGCCACTTCAACACCTGGACTTTACATGTGTGAGATAACTAATAACTAATATTTTATTAATATATAATCATACCATTTACATAAAATAAAGTCCTTTAAATAAAAGCCGTAAAAATTTAGAATATCTAAATAAAACAAATAAAAACAAATATTGATACAATATTTACAGTTATAACAAAATATTTGTTGACTAAATATTTACGGCTACATCAGAATATTTTGAATAATCTGAATTTTAGATTCCCCTAATTTTATGGGATTTCCAACTCCTCCTCAAGTTGAATCATAGATGTCAATTATGTTCAATTTGCTTCTGAATTTATAAAAGCATGCTAAACTGGGTTAAGAGATATGTTAATAGCTGCCTTGTTGTCGCAATATGTTATGAGTGGAGTTTCTGTTTTGACTTGTAATTCTTCTATAAGTTTCTTCAACTACAAACCTTCACACATTCATTGAGCAACTGCTCGAAACTTCGCTTTTGCACTGTTTTTGACTACTACATTTTGTTTTTTACTCCTCCATGTTACTAAATTAGCCCTAAACAAATGTACAATAACCAGTAGATCTTCTGTCTTCAACTAAGTCTACTCAGTCAGCATCTGAAAAAACCTCTACTTTTCTTCCTATTGTTTTTTTAAAGAGAAATTCCCTTCCCCAAGAGCCTTTAAGGTATCTGAGAATTCGATACACAGCTTCTAAATAGACTTCCTTCGAAGTATGCATATGTTGGCTTACAATGCTAACAACAAATGCGATATCTGGTCTTGTATGTGATAAGTAGATTAATTTTCCTACCAATTTCTAATATCTCTCAATTTCTACTAGTTTGTCATTACTCCCAAGTCGTTTACCGACCTCAACTGGGGTATCAATTGGTTTGCTTCCGAGCATACCTATTTCTTTTCGTAAGTCAAGGATATATTTTCTTTGTGAGACACTTGTACCTTTTTAGATTGAGCAATTTACATTCTTAAAAAATATCGCATTTGGTCCAAGTCCCTTACTTCAAACTCAGAGAATAGAACTTTCTTCAACCTTTCTATTTCAATTGTGTCATCCTCTGTGAGTATTATATCATCAACGTACACAATCAAGATGGTTTTCAATCCATTCTTAGAATGCCTAAAGAATATTGTGTGATCTGACTGTCTTTGTTGATACTCTTGGTTACGTAATACTCTTACAAACTTGTCAAACCAAGCTCTTGGTGATTGTTTAAGCCCGTAGAGGGGTTTTTTTAGTTTACAAGCCATATTTTGTCTGTCTTTCTCACAAAAACTAGGTGACAAGGTCATAAAGATTTGTTCGTCTAATACCCCATTAAGGAAAACATTCTTGATGTCCAATTGCTGAAGAGTCCAGTTCAAGTTCACTGCTAATAAGAGAACTCGAATAGTATTCAATTTTGCGACTAGAGCAAAAATTTCTGTATAATCAATTCCATATGTCTGAGTGAATCCCTTTGTTATTAGACAAGCTTTGTATCTTTCAACTGTACCGTCTGCTTTGTATTTTATAGTAAATACCCATTTGCATCCAACTAGTTTTTTTCCTTTTAGCAAGTATAGTATATCCCACGTTCTATTTTTTTCTAGAGCTCATATTTCTTCCATTACTGTTTTCCTCCACTCTGGTATCTCTCAGGCTTTGTCAATATCTTTTGAAAATTTTGTCCTGTTCAGATTAGTAGAAAAGTATGTAATTTGGGTGATAGATGTTTATAGGACACAAATTTTGATATAGGATGGGAGGTACATGTTCGCCTCTATTTTCTAAGAGCAATGGATAAGTTATCATTAGATTTAGAGTTATCTTGACCATTTGAAGGTTCAAGACTTATTGAATCCATCACCGGGTCTGAGTCTTGTAGTGCATTAAACACGAATTTTCCTTCGTACTTTGATTTTGGTTCCTCGAATAAACAAATAATTATTTGCCAGGTTGTGTGTCTACATCATTTCCTATGTTTAAATCATCTTCTATAAATGGCATAGTAGAATGGATAGGTGAACTAGGTTCGGGAAGGAGAGATGTAGTGGGTTGAGAATCGGGAGCAGGACATGTAATGGGTTAAGGACTAGGTGCAAGAAATGAAAGATCAAAGGAACAAAACTAATCTTTACTCATGTTCTTCCCCTGAAAAGAAGTTTTAGATGAGTAGTAAGGGGTTGACTCAAAAAATGTCACATCAAGACTAGTGTATATAGATATGGTAGTGGGATCATAACACCGATACCTTTTTTGAGTTGGGGAATACTCAATAAACACGCATTTACGCCCACGAGGGTCTAATTTTTCCCGATCATGGGAATAAACATGGACAAAGACTGTGCATTCAAATACTTTGAGTGGAATATCATAGATGAGACAGAATATGAGAAAACTGTTCTCGAGTATTTGGATATGTGTTTTGAAGGATAAAACACGACTAAGCATTCCATTTATCAGGAAGGCAGATGTAAGGACAGCATCACCCTAGAACATTTTTGACATATTAGTGGTAAACATGAGCGTTCGGACAACTTCTAGGATATGCCAATTTTTCTGTTCAGCAATGCCATTTTCTTGTGGAGTATAGTCTGGTGAAGAATACCATGACTCTGTAGGTAGCTCTTAAGAGTTTAGTTAATATATTTAGTACCGTTATAAGTACATAAGATCTAAATTTGGGCTTGAAATTGTGTTTTAATCATTGAGTTAAAATTGATGAACACATTGTAAACTTCGGTTTTATCTTTCAATAAGTATACCCAACAAACACAAGTATGATCATCAATAAATGTGATAAACCATTTTGTATGAGTACGATTAGATGACTGAGATGGTCCCCACAAATTGCTATGAATTATGGAAAATGGTTTTGAGGACATGTATTTAAATTTTGGAAATGAAGTGCGATGATGTTTAGTAAGTTTACACCTTTTACATTGCAACTCCGGTAACTCTTTGTTTTGCATAAGAAAAGGAAACAATTGTCTTAAATATTGAAAGCTAGGGTGGCTCATTCTACGGTGCTATAATAATAATTCATTATTCTTAGGAATAGATGTAGAGTTACAATTGGTAATTTGACATCATTTATTCGCAATAGTCGGCTCAAAATAGTAGAGGCCTTTATGTTCTCTAGTATTGTCAATCGTCTTCTCCGATGACAAGTCCTGAAATACACAAGAAGAAGAGGTAAAATTAGTAGAGCAGTTTGTGTGGGCTGTTAATTTACTAATAGACAGTAAATTACACGATAACTTGGGAACATGCAAAACAGACTCAAAAATAATAGTATCAGAAATTTGTATCTTTCTTTTCCCGCAATTGGTGAAAGAATACCATCGATAATTTTAACTTTCAAATTTACAGCACACCGAGTATACGATAAGAAAAGCTAGTGATTATCGGTCATGTAATTTGAAGCACCAAAGTCAATAATCTAAGAAGCATTTTTAGATGTTGCATTTAAATCAGTTAGATAATTACCTTTGTGAGCTAATGCACTAGAGTGAACATGAGAAGACTAACCATATGTTTGAATTGTTTTCGAACATTTTGTATAACTACTCCATCTGCTCGAGATTGAAGAAATCATTTTGAGAGCTTGAGGCTTGATAACCTCAATTTTTAAAACTTTGTCGTGGTTTTCAATTTGCAGGCTTTTCATGTAATTCTCAATACGTATCTTTTGTGTGGCCCAATTTTCGGCAATGATCACACCATGAACGTTTTTTCTGTCCAGAATTATTTTGGGCTCCTCAAGATAACAGCCCATGTGACCCATTTTCATTGATTGGGCTTAAAGAATTTTAAAAAATGGAGGTCCACGGCTCACTTGCAATTCGGTCAGACTTGGCCCATTAGCTCCATGCAACCCATTTGCCCCGATAGGCCCATTCTAAGCCCAGCGCATATTCTCATTAAACCTAGCGCACTCTCTTTTAGGTTTTCCAACTCCAACCGTGCCGACACCATAGGAAAAGGAAAAAAAAAGCTTGCGCCGACTGCAGTTCTTACGTCGTTAGCAGCCCAACGCCCACAGGATTCTCGCCGTTCTCTCCACCGACAGCGTCAAGCATCACCTCACGCCTCCTTTCCTCTCTCCTAATTTCATAAAAAGCGTCTCTTATATTCGGCAATAGACTTTGGCTCAAGACCCGACTCCTTACATCATCAAATTCTTGATTTGACCAAGAACTCAAACATGTGTTCACCTTTGATTTTTGCTCAATATTTAATACTATCTAAACTATTTTCCCACTTTTCTTCGATATTTAGATCCAATTCTTGCCATAATCCTAGCATTTTTGTGTAGTAATCTATGACACTCATATTGTTTTGTTTCATCTGTCAGAGTTGGGTTTTTATCTTAACTAAACGAGATGCATTTTTACTGTCATAATAAGTTTCTCTGACAGCAGACCAAAATTCCTGAGCTGTGGGGAGGAATAAATACGTCTTCCCAATCGAAGGTAACATAGAATAAAAGAGCCATGAAATAATCATGGAATTTTCAGCTTCTCACTTACGAATACCAGGGATGTCCGTAGGTTGCTTTACTTCACCAGCAAGATAACCCATCTTCTTTTTTCCCCAAATAATTAGTTTAATTGACTAAGCCCATTCTCAGTAATTTCTCCCATTGAATTTTTCAATGGTGAGTTGGGGAGGGGAGGTTTTAGTTCGTACAGATTTTGTTCCATTTGGAACTATTGTCGCCCCCATTTCCTCTGTGCAATCAGAGAGATGAGATTGATCAAAATTTTCTTCCATTATTGATGGGCATAAGGCTTTGATACCAATGAAAATAACTGATATTTTATTAATATCCAATCCTATCATTTACATAAAATAAGGTCATTTAAATAGAAGTTGTGCAAAATCTAAAATATCTAAATAAAACAAATAAAAACAAATATTGATAAAATATTTACAGTTGTAACAAAACTAAATATTTACGGTTATAACTGAAAATTTTGAATACTCTGAATTTTAGATTCCCCTAATTGTATGGGATCTCCACAACATGGACTATGACACTTCCACACTGAAGCATATTGATCAAAATCTAGCATATTTGAATCATTCAGAAGAAGCTCAAAGTAAAATTTACATAAAAAAAAAAACTACTAGATGACTCATTGATCCAAATTACCATTGACTTTGATAGTTACTCATTCCAAACCTGATATCAAACCAACAAATCATCAACTTCCAAACATTTAAGTTTCTTTTAAATCTAATATTCCAACCCTATCACAAAAAACATGCTTATTAGGCCATTTTTATAAAAATATATCCATACAACATTGGATATCTTGTTGAAAGACAACCACCATCCAACCAAGAATCTTCCCAAAATCAAATTAACTACATTCTCCACCTTGTAACCAAATTAGAAAACAATAAATTAAATTCTTTGGCAATTATATCCAAGACTACGTCCACCATCTTGCAAACCATAACTCACATCCCACCAATTCTAATTCAACCCATGCTTACTTCAGATAACTCTATGCTAAAAGAGTTTTCCTCAAGCGGGAATCTCCAAAGTCACTTGCCTAACAATGCCTTGTTTCTTGCAATGATATTACTAATGCCTAACCCTCTTTTTTTCTTTGATCTTTGTATCATCTCCCAATTTACTAAGTGACTTTTACTTCATTCACTAACACCTTCTCAAAAGAAAGCCCCTCATTAGTTTATCTAATCTATTTGCAACTCTTACTGAAATTTTGAAAATTAATACATAGTAAATCAAAAGACTTGACAATGTTCAATTTATCAAAGTTAAAAACTCCCTCTACAGAAAAAGGCTCTCTTTTGTCCTACTAGTCTTCTTTCAAATCTTTCTATAATTAATTACCAAAATTGTGCTTAAATATGACCACGGTTATCAACAAAATGACTTTACAACTACCTCCTAACGTACACAAATTTTATAAGTGCCATGTGTAAGATAAGGAATTATGTTTAAACAAGATATACAAGGTTGTGTAGTTTATGTTTTGATAAAAATGTGTTGGAATCTTAAAACTAACAAGAAACTTAAATGATTGAAAAGTTAGTGAAATTTTAAGCTTGATGTTGGGATTGGAATGAGTAGTTATCAAAGCAAATGGCAGTGATACAAGAATATAGATTAAAGATTCATGTTGAAGTTTTTCATGTAAATCTAACTTTAAGCTTCTTGTGGATGATCCTACCATGCAAGACTTCAATCATGATACTTAAGTCATGTTTGGTAGACTGTAATAGAATCGGTAATATAATGTAATGTAATTGATTCTGCACATTACAGTGTTTGTTTGGTACAAACACATGTAATGTAATGTAATTGATTACATGTGGAGAAGGAATAAGGATTACATGAGCTGGAACAAAGAAAGGGCATTACATTACATGTGTGAACAGTACCAGACTAGCCATTGCGAGCGTTTTTCCCCATCGCGTCATCGTCACCGGCCAGCCATTGCGTCGTCGTCCCCGCCAGCTCGCGTCGTCTTCGCCGGCCAGCATCGCGTCGTCGTCCCAACCAGCCGTCGTCGTCCCTGCAATCGCGTCACCTCCAGCCAATCGCGTTGCCTCCAGCCGTCGTCTTGGCCATCCAGCTTGCGTCCCGTCCAGCCTCCGTTCGCGTCGTCGTCGTCCAGCTCGCAATTTTGGCTCTTTGTTTTTTTTTTTTTTAATTGTATTTTTTTTTAAATTGTATTTTTTTTTCTGAAATTGTATTTTTTATTAATTATTGTTATAAAATTATATTTTTTCTGAATGTATTTTTTTTTTAAATTGTATTTTTTTTCCTGAAATTGTATTTTTTTTTCCTAAAATTGTATTTTTTTATTAATTGTTATGAAATTGTATTTTTTCTGAAATTTTATTTTCTAAAATTGTATGTTTAAAATAATTATATAATTTTTTTTCTATTCCATTACATTACAGTAGTTAAACTAAACACTGTAATACTGATTCTTTTTTTATTACAGTGACTAAACCAAACACTGTAATAGTAATACTGATTCATTTACATTACATTCCATTACGATTACGATTACATTCAGCGAACCAAACGTGACCTTAGTGTGAAAATGTCCTAGTCCAATTAAAAGTGCTAAAGAGGTCAATTGTACTAGGCAAGATCAACACAATTGCAAACTGATAGCCACGGAACATACCATCAAAAAATTAGGTATACATTTAATGAATACCAATTGATAGCCATGTGGATGTCTTTGTTGTGTGATGTGTATGACCTTTGAGGACCTTAAATTTTTCAAGCATAATTTTTTGGATAAATGTTATGATAGTCTTCTTGATTAAACTTTAGGTGTCAATCTATTTGCTTTTAAATGGTGTCATTTAATTCTATTGATTGTTAAAAATGTGTTATTTAGTCCTTTTGACTATTAAAAAGGTACCGATGAATGATGAATATGAATATTTTATTATTAAATTTAGGTCAATCATGTGAGAAAAATGTATTTTTTAAGGGTCAAATCTTAAAATTCAAAGTTATTTATTTAAAAAAAATTACAAAAAATAACACCCCTAAAACTTTTAATAACAAAAATAGCACTCAAATAACATTGAACGATATCTAATTGGACGACGTTCAATATTAAATGAATCTAAATTATCATAGTTAAATTTAAACGACGTTAAAAAAAATGATATAACAGTCATTTTTTTATTGTGAAATATAATATTTGAATACAATCGGTGCTATTTTTATTATTACAAATTTTGATATGTGTTATTTTTGTTGTTTCTTAGAAAAAAACCCAACTAGCAGGAAAAAATTAGAGATGGCTAATTTTTTTATGTTTAGAGGAACACATAAAATGACCAAAATACCCCTTTAATAAATCCAAAAATCTAATGAAATTATAAAAATATTAAAATATTATTCTCAAGTAATATTTGTCTTTCTATGACCCATTTTTCATAACTAAAAGGACTAAATGACTTTTTTTACAAGTAAAATGACCAATCGACCCAAAACCATAAACAAAAGGACCAAAACAGACCGCACCCTAATTTTTATTTCTTATCTTGATAATTGGTTGGATTGTTCATGTAATATTATCATCTTATGCAAGACAAATGTCAAGTCTATTCCTTGAAGGATTAAATAGGAATATGAATTTTAAGAGGAGATAATTTGTAGATTAATTTTCCTTTGTTTCTTGGGAGTTTAATTATTTTTTCTATCCATATTCTAAAGTATTTCTAGTCCGCACCAATATGAATCAGCATTTCCTAATTGTGTGTGCTTTGTAGGAGAAGTTTGAAAGACATTGATCAATTATTTCTACATTGCCCAATTGAGCAGAGTCTTTGGTTTAAGCTACAAAATAATATTGGGTTACAAAGTGTTATTCCAAGATCATACTAATCTTTGTTCATAGGAAGAATATGAAGGCTAAGAAAGCTACACGGTTGTGAAAATGCGTGGTTGGAGAAATTTTTTATGTTTTGTGAATTGAAAGGAATAGTAAAATTTGTGAGGATGCTAAGAATGAAAGTAAAGAAAGTTTTATTAGATTTTTCTTTTGAGTTTATTGATTGCCCCCATTTTGCATTTTTGTAACTATTTATATCTATAAATATAATATGATGTTTCTTTCTTTTTTTTTTAAACTTGTTTTATTGATGAAAATCTGTCATGTTAATGAGATGAAGGCTTCCTAGGCTTGGGTTCGTGAAATAGTGGGGTGGGAGTATTGTGAATGGAGAATAATAGTAGAGTTTTGATGATATGATAAAAATAACAAATCTTTGTGATAGTAGGCTTCTTTATGGGCATCAATTTCTATAGAGGTTGAATTTTGCATAGGACAGTTAATATTAGGAATAGCATGGTGTTTTCCTTCTCTAAGTGGATTGCCAATCCATTATTTGTACTTTTGTGATTATTTATTAATACAATATGATGTTTCTTATCAAAAGGATACCATGGGTTTTACTCCTAATGCAAAACATAAGGTGAAAAACCTGCATTACAATTGAACAGAATGAAAAAGAAGCGCCAACCAATTGGTGATTAGAGAACTCACTTGAGAACGGAGAAGCTCCTTATAGGTAGCAAGCTCATGAAATGCAGAAATGAATCTGGTTATTACAGGACCTGGAGTAAATAAAAAAATAAAATCATTATAAAGTACAATATACACTTTTATCATATTGCTCCTTGTTAAGTCCAGAGGCAGACAAGCTGAAATTTCCTTTTTCATAATTAATCAGTACTATGACCAGCCTAGGCTATCTTAAACACTCAGGCACTTATTTTCATGATTTTAGGTACAAGAAAGCCATTTTATAAGATAAATAGTGTATATATAGTATTTTACGTTACAAACTTACAGGCCAGAGGCAAATCAGACAAGATGGGAAATGGACATGTTCCAAGGGACCAAATAAAAATATTTATTTCAGTGGCAGAAAACTAAACCAAATTGGACTAACTAATAATTTTATAGAAATGATTGGTTTTGAGAAGGAAAATTATATCTTAACAGAAAATGTCTTAAGTTGGAGCAATCATTTTGATCAGCCTCAGTACAAGCAAAATATAGGATACGCCATTTGGTGTGGGTGGGCAAGAGAAAAGAATAGTTAAAATGTAGGGACTGTTTAATTAGTTTTAGGAATTAAAGAATTAAGAATTTAGGAAGATAAGAAAAGAAAGATAATTTGGGGGAAATTTGATATTCATTCCATATTCAGGTTTGATTTTAACAATCAACCATTCTTCCTATTTGTAGGACCATTTTCATAGCAAAATCAATCCAAATTTCTATTTAAAAATTTAATTTGTAATTAATGTGTGATCTTAAGTCATAAAACCTTAACAATTTCTAAGCTTTCATAATTAATAAAATATTAATAATACATAAACTATCATAAATATTCTTTTTATTTTTTTTACCATCATTTCTCCTCCCTAGAAAATCTCTTAACGAGTGGTAGAGTCATAAAGTAGTAGGAAAAATCAGCATCTTGGGGACGGCATGAGGAAGAGAAGACAGATGAAACTAGGGCAACTAACTTGTGAAGTACTCGGGAACAGTATATAAAGGCATTAACATGCCTCGTTTTGGGCTGGTAACATTGGTAGTTGGAATCACATCTAGGTTGGTTATCATACTAATATTAATCACAAAAAGTATCAAATGGTGGCCAATAATAAGACTCATGTGAAATCATTTTTTAAATCTCCCGAGTAAAAAAGGAAAGGCTAAATATAAACAAAAATGCCTTTTGTTTATGTAAAGACCAATGCAAAGTTTATTAAAATATCTAACAAAATACAACTAAGAAAACACAAGTTTAAGTGAAAAGGTTAGAAACCAAACAAAATTAGAAATATGATATGCCATAATGTTTGAACCAGGTCAAACCTGTTAAATTGGACCGAACATAGGTTAGAACGCTCAAAAAGTTGTTGGTTGGCAGTTTGCACCAGTTTTGAAGAAGAAAACTTTTACGGTGTTGGTTGGAAGCAAATGCAAGACTACCCGACAGCAGTTGGGGAGGATTAAGGTGTAAGACCAAAGCCCCAGGCAGGGACTATTTTGTTGGTGGTAGTGGAAGTTGACATCAGGGCTCTGGTATCAGTGAAAGGCAAAAGGCAAGGAGGTGTTTACTTGTAGCAATGAGTGCGGCCGCAGAACAAGAATCCTTGGATAACACTCATCAGCATGATGTCGGATGTGTGTGGTGTTTTTTTATCGGCAATGATCAACAGCAGAGGCCTGAGGCCCCAAGGCAGATTAAGCAGAGAACTCCAACAGCTAGTGTGTTTTCATATCAGAGTTGTGTTGATGGTGATAAGGTGATGGTCATCTTATTCTGGTGGTGATTTTGACCAAGGGTGATTGTGGTTGTCGTAAAGTGATTATGGCACTATAAAACTGATGTGGGTCTGGAAGGTATGGAATTGAAGAAAATGATGATGATGATGATGATGGGAAATTTAAGATTAGGAATTAAAGAATTCTGATTAAGGAAAAAGAACAGAATAATTCGGGAGAAATCAATATCCATTCATAATCAAAGTATGTTTGAAATATACAATACTCCAACCTATATAGGATTATCCTAATAACACGTTAAATCATAATCTCTTATTTAAGTCCCTAACATAAAAATCAAATACATAATCCTAATCGGTACAAATCAATGGTTTCCAAGTCCATTCTCAACGCATACGTTGTGACAGTCCTTTGTATAACTGAAGCATTAGAATATTGTCATTTTTAATATATCATATGAGGCCTAAATAGCTTTCTGGTTGCTATAAGGGTTTTATTTTAGAAGCATTTGTGCTAAAAAGTTCTCTAACTAAACTTTTTTTTTTTTTTTGGATAAAAAATTCTAACTAAACTATAATGAATCATTTTCATCTTTTCTTTTCTTTTTTCTTCTCTTTTTTTTCTCTTTTTATTAAGCAATTCTTTATATGGAAATTAAAGCCCGTAATTGTATGAAAATATTTACTGATTAAGCAATTGTTGATTTTTAATTTAATATTTAATCAAATTTTGATTAGGATTTAAGTTTCTTATAAAACTGAAATTCATTTACTACATAAATAAGACTTTCCGCAAGTATCCAATTCTATAGTTTCTCTGAATATTGAATTATGTAATAACATAATTATTTTAGTAATAATATGCACAATAAACGCATGTAAAGCAATTGCAACTCACTAGTAACAATAAAACCACAGCTATATTTGAGTAAAGCCTTAGCTATCATCCTACAAAAACCATTTTTATTTTAGGAGCACCCCGAGGAGAAAAAAATATGTCAAAATAATAACACAGATTTGAAAACAACCTCCAACTGATACACTGAGAGGATCATCTTGTCCACCACCGAAAGCTTCCATAGAATCTGCAAAGACAGTGTCCCCGCTGCATCCTTCTCCAAGAGCCGCCCTATCAAAAGATGAACAATAATCAAAAGCTTGCCTCCTTATGGCTTCGAATCTCTTTAGGAGAAAATAGACAACAATCAAACGAAGTATTAATAATAAAAAGATAAAGTTAAAATGGTAATTAGTGATACATGACTGAAGCATATTAAACTTGACAAAAACTACATTAAGAAAAATTTAGATTCTGGAGTCGTCAAAGTTTCATACATCAAGAGTGCTCATCAGCTAGGTGACATTAGGATTCATGGTGTTCATACCTCACTATCCAAGCAAGGCATATGTGATATATATGCCTCAACTTGAGAAAAAACTTAGAATCTGCATATACTATTCCTAACTTAATCAGGATAATTTTTTATTCTTTACATAAAACTAAGGAACTTATTCTTAATTTAAAAGAGGAAATAATTTACTACATGCGAACTATATTGCAAACTATATAAGGGAAACAACTGAATATATAAAATGATAAATACGGAATGAAATTAAAGAAGCATATAAGAATGTTATGCTTTAGCTTATTGTTCAACTCATGGAATTGAACAATCATAAACTTCAAAGAAGACAATATATCGTGCTTCATCTTCTCATCGTGGTAAGAAGAATGAAGACAATGTGATTAAGACCTTCTTGAAGAATAAATTGTGTTAGATGTAATTAGTTGTCTATTAGGTGTATATCACTAGTGTGTTGGATATTAGGTGTCTTTCACTAGTCTATGTCTCTAACTTTGTATATAAATATGTAGCATCTATGAATGAATGAATGAGAGAAACAATTCCTTTCAATCTCAGATTACATGGTATCAGAGCATTAAGTTTTCTGAGATTTTTCTTTTTTTTTCTCTCCTCTCCTTCAAATTAGTGCATTTCTTTGGTTCCAATTTGGAACACCCTTTTGGAGTGCATTTTTTTTGTCACCGCCGGCACAAGGAGGCAGTCCAGTCGCCGACGGCCAAACCCCGACATCCAGTTGCCGACCGGCCGCGCGTGGGACCCACGCGCCACCACAAGTTTTTGCACAGTATTTTTTTTCCCTCACCGCCGGCACCTGAAGGCAGCCCAGACGCCGACCGGCCAAAACCCAAAATCTGGTGACCAGACGAGCCACGAGTGGATCCCACGCGCCACCGCAAGTTTCTGCGCAATTTCCACGCGTCGGCGCGTGACGGCGCGTTCCAGCCTGAAATCTTCTCCGGTCGTCCTCGGGTTTCTTTCCGGCGTTCCCCTGTGTCGTCTGCTGTCCTCGGGTTGCTTGCCGGCGTTCCCCTGTTTCGGCGTTCCTTGTGACTGCTGTTTCGGCGCGTAACGGCGTTTCAACCTGAAATTTTCTCCGGTCTCTTGTGGTTCGGCACTCTTTGGTTCAGGTTTGGGTTCTTCCAATTCGAATTTCAGCCAATTTTATGTACTTGTTCGCTTGTTCACTGTCTTGTTGTTTGAAGAGTTATGGCTGAAAAGAAATCCAATGTTGTTACGGATATGGTACCTGTGATGTCTAAAATCACGGACCATAAGCTCAATGGCTCGAATTATTTGGCTTGGAGCAAGACAATTCGAATTTATTTGAGAAGTATTGACAAAGATACTCATTTGACTAACGATCCTCCTAATGATGATTCAAAGCAGACATGGCTTAGAGAAGATGCCCGCTTATTCCTACAGATTCGGAATTCCATTGAGAGCGAAGTCATTGGCTTGATCAACCATTGTGAATTCGTTAAGGAATTGATGGATTATTTGGATTTCTTATATTCTGGTAAAGGAAACCTTTCTCGCATGTATGAGGTGTGCAAAGCATTTTACCGTGCAGAAAAACAAGATCAGTCCCTCACGAATTATTTTATGGAATTTAAAAAGACTTATGAGGAACTAAATAGTTTGATGCCTTTTAGCCCTGATGTGAAAGTTCAGCAATGCCAACGGGAACAAATGGCGGTTATGAGTTTTCTTGCTGGTCTTCCCTCTGATTTTGAAACTGCTAAGTCACAGATTCTTTCTTGTTCTGAGATCACCTCTTTACAAGAAGTATTTAGTCGAGTACTTCGTACAGAAGGTACTCCACCTCCACCTACTCAATTAAATGGTGCTTTGGTCAGCCGAAATAATAATTATGAGCCTGGACGGCCAACCTATATGAGTGGACACAAAGGAGGCGGCTTACAAGGGTTTCAAACTCGACCACAGGATCCAGGAGGTATTGTGTGTTCCTATTGTCGTAAACCAGGACATACGATACGTTACTGCAGAAAGCTTCAGTCCAAGAATCAGAAAGGTCACTCGGCCCATATTGCATCCACTTGTGATACTTCTGAAAAATCAGTTCTTATCTCTGCAGATGAATTTACCAAGTTCTCACAGTATCAAGAATCACTAAAGTCTTCATCATCTTCTGTCACTGCTATTGCTGATTCAGGTAAACCAAATGCGTGTCTTCTTTCCTCATCTTCCAAATGGGTTATTGATTCTGGTGCCACAGATCATATGACAGGTAATTCTAATCTCTTTTCTACTCTTCAGTCACACACTTCCACCTCAACTGTTACCTTAGTCGATGGGTCACCATCTCGTGTTCTTGGGTCTGGCACAATTACTCCCACTCCCTTACTTCCTTTGTCGTCTGTCTTACATTTACCTAACTTATCTTTTAATTTGATCTCTGTAAGTCAGCTCACTCACAATCTTAACTGTTGCATCACATTCTTTCCTAATCATTGCTTATTTCAGGATCTTATGACGAAGAAGATTATTGGTAGAGGACATGAGTCTGGAGGCCTCTATATTCTTGACACACCAATATTGAAATCTGTTGCTTGCTCTGGTGTCACCTCTCCCTTCGAGGCACATTGTAGACTGGGTCATCCATCTCTTCCTTTACTCAAGCAGCTTTGTCCTCAGTTTAATAAGGTTTCTTCATTAAATTGTGAGTCTTGTCAGTTTGCAAAACACCATCGTCTAAGTTCAAAACCAAGAGTTAATAAACGTGCTAGTATTCCTTTTGAATTAGTTCATTCTGATGTTTGGGGTCCTTGTCCTATTTTGTCCAAACCGGGATTTAAGTATTTTGTTACTTTTGTGGATGATTATTCTCGTGTAACTTGGTTATATTTAATGAAGAGTCGCTCTGAATTGTTTTCTATTTTTTGCGCATTTTGTGCTGAAATTAAAACTCAATTTAATGCTTCAATTCGTACTTTGCGAAGTGATAATGCCAAAGAATATACATCAGCTTTGTTTCAATCTTATATGGTTCAAAATGGCATGCTTCATGAAACTTCTTGTGTTGATATTCCATCTCAAAATGGAGTGGCAGAACGTAAGAACCGACATCTTCTTGAAACTGCACGTGCCTTATTATTTCAAATGAATGTTTCTAAACCTTTTTGGGCCGATGCAGTTTCAACAGCATGTTTTCTTATTAATCGCATGCCCTCATCTGTTCTTCATGGTGAGATTCCTTACAAAGTTCTGTTTCCTAATAGGTCACTATTTTCGGTTGACCCTAGGATATTTGGTAGCACTTGTTTTGTTCGAGATGTTCGTCCACATTTTACTAAATTAGATCCCAAGTCTTTGAAATGTATCTTCCTTGGTTATTCTCGTCTTCAAAAAGGTTATAGATGTTATTGTCCTACTCTTAACAAATATCTTATCTCAATTGATGTTACTTTCATGGAAGACACACCCTATTTTTCGTCTTCTCCTCTTCCTGCACGTCAGAGGGAGGATGATGATGTATTAGTCTATTCTATCACATCATTTGAACCTGTCTCAGATCCAGCCCCTGTCAAGCCTCCTATTACTCAAGTCTACTCCAGACAGAGACCTTCTCATTCATGTCCTGCACCTGCTCCTTCGTCATCAGATCCAATCCTGAGCGATGATCTTCCTATTGCATTACGCAAAGGTAAACGTCAATGTACTTATCCTATTTCTTCTTTTGTTTCTTATAACTGCTTGTCGTCTTCCTCTTCCTCTTTTATTGTGTCCCTTGATTCTATTTCTATCCCTAAAACTGTTCACGAAGCCATATCTCATCATGGTTGGCATCATGCAATGATAGAGGAAATGAATGCTTTAGATGACAATGGTACTTGGGACTTGGTTGATTTACCTTTGGGAAAACGGGCTATAGGATGCAAATGGGTGTTCACAGTTAAGGTTAATCCAGATGGGTCAGTTGCTCGATTAAAGGCTCGTCTTGTTGCTAAGGGATATGCTCAAACCTATGGAGTGGACTATTCTGACACTTTCTCTCCTGTTGCTAAATTGACCTCTGTTCGGTTGTTCATTTCTATGGCAGCTACTCACCATTGGCCTTTGCATCAACTAGATATCAAGAATGCTTTTCTTCATGGTGATCTTCAAGAGGAGGTGTTTATGGAGCAACCTCCGGGTTTTGTTGCTCAGGGGGAGTATGGGCGAGTTTGTCGTCTACGCAAATCATTGTATGGTTTGAAACAGAGTCCTCGTGCTTGGTTTGGAAAATTTAGTCAAGCTATAGAAACGTTTGGTATGATGAAAAGCAAGTCTGACCATTCTGTGTTCTACAAACAATCAGAAGGTGGTATCATTCTTTTAGTTGTGTATGTGGATGACATTGTTATTACTGGAAGTGATACCACAGGAATCTCATCTCTTAAGTCTTTCCTGCATACTCAGTTTCACACGAAGGATTTGGGGATGCTAAAGTATTTCTTAGGCGTTGAAGTCACAAGGAGTAAAAAAGGTATATTTCTATCTCAGAGAAAATATGTACTTGACTTATTAACTGAGACAGGAAAATTGGGAGCAAAGCCCTGTAGTGCTCCGATGACTCCGAACATCCACCTTACAGGAGATGGGGAACTATTTAAAGATTCTGAGAAATATCGAAGGTTGGTTGGAAAACTGAATTACCTTACTGTGACTCGTCCAGATATTGCATATTCGGTCAGTGTTGTTAGCCAATTTATGTCATCCCCAACAATTCATCATTGGGCAGCATTAGAACAAATTTTGTGTTATTTGAAAGGAGCACCTGGACGTGGTATCTTGTATGCAAATCATGGGCACACTAATATTGAATGTTTTTCAGATGCAGATTGGGCAGGTTCTAAAGTGGATAAAAGATCCACATCAGGCTATTGTATTTTCGTTGGAGGAAATTTGGTCTCATGGAAGAGTAAGAAGCAGAATGTTGTGTCACGATCGAGTGCAGAGTCAGAATATAGGGCTATGGCACAATCTACATGTGAGATAATGTGGATATATCAGCTCTTGAATGAAGTATGTCTTAAAACTTCAGTACCAGCAAAATTATGGTGTGATAACCAAGCTGCTCTTCATATTGCTTCTAATCCAGTGTTTCATGAGCGAACTAAACACATTGAAATTGATTGTCATTTTGTTCGCGAGAAAATTCAACAAGGTTTGATTTCTACAGGATATGTGAAGACTGGAGAACAACTAGGAGATATTTTCACGAAAGCTTTAAATGGAGTTCGGGTTAATTATCTTTGTAACAAGTTGGGCATGATTAATATTTATGCTCCAACTTGAGGGGGAGTGTTAGATGTAATTAGTTGTCTATTAGGTGTATATCACTAGTGTAGTTGGATATTAGGTGTCTTTCACTAGTCTATGTCTCTAACTTTGTATATAAATATGTAGCATCTATGAATGAATGAATGAGAGAAACAATTCCTTTCAATCTCAGATTACAAATTGCATATAGGTTATGAAGTATGAAGTTGTCACTTGCCCGACCCCTGTCATGTAGCTTGAGTTTACGACCCATTGACTTTTCATACGATGTGTATAAGATTTATCGTTAACCTTACTAAGCATTTTTATCATCTAGTCTAAGTTTCCTCCCTACTTCATTAATAATACATTCAAGTAGCTAAGACATGAACCCTAGGGAGACAATGTTGATGCCTTTCATCCAAGCCACCACCTACCCTAACTGCCACCAATCTCGTCAACCTTGCCCTAGTTCAATCTCATCAACCTGGCTGCTGATCAGAAGCCAGAGATAATATTTTTCTGAAAAGTCCTAAGTTTCAGCCACCCCATATTTCAACACCCCTGCCAACACCCACCTCTAACAGTCAATTGAACTATGTATTAATATTAATAATAGAAAGATAACATTTGTGCCACTAACTTACTATGCCCCCCATTTATCACCTACCCAACCAACACCCACCTCTACCAGTCAATTAAACTAAGTATTAATAATAAAAAGATAACATTTGTGCCACTAACTTATTATGACCCCACCCCCATCCATGAACATAGGTTATCCATATAGAAAACCAAGTTATTATATGAGTGCAAAAGAGGCAAAAATTTACTACATGCAAACTATATAAGAAAAACAACCCGGGAAACTGAAAAATGAAATGATAAATAAGGAGTTAATTTAAAGAAAGCATTCAAAAATCTTATACTTTAGTTTATTGTTTAACTCATGGAATTGAACAATCATCATAAACTTCAAAGAAGACAAATATATCGCATTTCATCTTCACATTATCAATGAATTATGGAAAGAAGAATGGAAACAATGTGATTGCGACATTCTTGGGGGAAAATTGCATAATATAGGATATGAAGCACAAAGCTTTTCACTTGACCTTGGCTAATGCATGTGAGTAGCTTATGACTAGGGGTGTGTAAAAATTATCCAAACAACTCGAACCAATTAATCTAAACCAATCCAACCAAATTTTGTTGATTCTGAAAGATTATTGCCTTATTGGTTTGGTTTCGTTTTAACTTTTAAAGAACTGATCGAGTATCGGTTGGCTTTGGTTTTTTTTTTCTCTCTTTAATTTATATATTTTAAATTATTCATTCTTTTTTTTTTTAAATTCAAAGTCCTAACATATATTTCATCTTTTTCCTCTACACTTCTAAGTCTTTTTTTTTCTTATACTTGTAAGTATGTTATAGATGAAGACATTCAAATTAGAGAATGTGTATTTCACGCTCTATACTACTTAAAAAGTTTAAAACTCTAGTAATTAAACAATATCAATCATGATATCATATATATTTTATAAATATCAAGCTTAAAATTTGTTGACTCAAAACGCTGTTAATGGAAATGATGAAAAGGGTATAAATGTCAAGTGGTAATAAATGTTATGGGTGTTTTTGCAATTACTAAAACTTTAAGATATTTTTGTTACCAGTTCCAAACGTCAGATACATAAAACATATTTAAGCCTATTTATTTTAAGAGAAGCAAAAGTTTACATGGAAAAATCTATAAATACATGTGTAAAAAAAAAAGTTCAAAAACCAATCCAAAGGTTTTTGTTCGATTTGGATTGACTTTACATCTCCAATTGGTTCAGTTTGGTTTCTATTATTCAAAAACTGATTAGATTGGGTTGGTTCGAATTTTAATTCAACAAAAACCAACCCAACTTTGCACATCACTTGTTATGACACATCGACTTCTCAAATAATGTGTACAAGTTTTATTAATCTTACTTAATATTTTTATCACATGGCAAACTTTCCTCCCTACTTCATTATATAGTATAAGCAGCTACAACACTAACCCTATGGGGTCCATCTTGATGCCTTTTACCCAAGCCACCACCGACCCCTAATTGACACTAACCTCGTCGACCTTGCACCAGCCTAGTTAGAAGCCAAGGATCAAGGTTTCAAAAATTATTCCAAGGCACCGCCCTAGGGCGAGACAGTGGCCTCAAGGCTTATTGTAAGGTTTTGTGAGGCTTACGCCTATAGGTGCATGCCTTAGTGCTTTTTCCTTGAGGCAGCAAAGACGTAAGACTTTAGGGCAAAAACAGTTTTGGATCTTCCAAGATGGATAAGCTACTATGGAGAAACTCAATCTTTTGTTCACTTTGGGTAGTTTGGATGGACAAGAATGATAACATTTGAAGATAAAGAGGAAACTTTGAAAGAGTTATGAAAGCGAGCTATATACACATTTGCTATGTAATCATCTATACCATTCTTTTTCAAGGATACCTAGAAGTTCAGTAACAACAAGTTCAATTTACTTGGTATTTGAAAAGGTGAAAGTCAATAAATGATATGTTGATAGCTTTTCCCTTGAAATGACTGATTCTATAGCTAACTCCTTTTTCTTTCATGCTTTCTTTTCAAATAGTCTAACTTTTTTTATTTTCAATGAATTTATGTTTCTTATCAAATAAAAAACATTAACCTTTCACTTCTTATCCTAAAAAGAAGAAACGAAATGACCATCTACGAAAAGTCACAGCCCACATAATCATAGTTGCACCAAAATCGATAACCAGACTCTTCCTATACCCCTCCAAAACTTTATCAGCTGTTAAAAGTAAAATCTGGCACTTATTACAAGACCCTCAAAAAGGCCTCTGGTTACCAAAATCTTCCAATAAGTCAGCCTTCAAAATTTTAAAAAATTACAACTTTAAAGAATAGTATATAGTTAGTAACATTGCCTTCAAAATTTAAAGAATCAATCAAAAAGAGAAGAAAAATACCTATCTGTATAGCAGAATAGTATATAGTTAGTAACATTGCCTTCAAAATTTAAAGAATCAATCAAAAAGAGAAGAAAAATACCTATAATTTTCATCTCATTAAAAATTTCAATATAGCAAGGTACTTACATAAACTTCTTACCCCCTTTGTATAACTTCTGGCAGCGTTCTTTCAACTCATCAGCTGTCTGCTCTAGAGAACATATCTGTTCAAGAGAGCAATTTGGGCATTGTTTCATAAGCAGAAAGTACAATCTCACGCATTAAAACAAACATAAAGCAAGAGTTATAGAGAAGCCAATGAAACTGATACTATAAAAGCTAACTTCCAGATCTTTTTTTATTTGCCAACAATTTAGCATAAAACTTCAATTAGGCACCACCAATATCAACTAAAAAAAAATCTGGATCACCACCACTATTCATGAACTGTGACGTCTTTGAAGACTAGCAGAAAAATAATTTCTTCCATTTCACATGTACGAGAATACAAGGCTTCTTTTTTTTGCTAGGGCAAAGAAAAGGCTAATTATGTTGCTCAATATATGTACACACTACATAGAATGAAAGTCATATCATACCTATGAAATTAAATATACAGAAGCCTCAATAAGGGGTTTTCATCATGTACGTTGTAGCCCTTGGATCTCAATCAGTCAATTGTGAAAGACTCAGATTTGTTTTTTTCTTACTTGAGGTATAGAGTGGGTGATGGAAGAAATATTCGTTCATGGGAGGATCATTGAATGGAAGGTGCTTCGTTTTCGACAATATTTTCAAGGTTATACATTTTATGTTTGGAGAAACATATCCCTATCCGCAGGTCGTTTTCACCCGAAGGTTGGAATTTTTGGTTTCAAAGAAACTTGAATGGTTGGAAAGTTGAAAACTTTTCAAACATGATGGTAGAGTTGGAAGGCATTACGATAAGAGCAGACAACAGTGATAGAAGGATTTGGACCAACTATTCTTCTTATTGTTTCTCCTGTAAATCCTATTTTGAGGTTCTTGTAGGTACTTCTAATGAACGAGTTTTCAATCACTTTGCAACAGTGTGGACAGGCCTATTCCAATCAAAGTTAAATTCTTGAAATATTCTTGGGAAGATGTACACAAATGATAGGATTCAATTAAAATCTATCTAGTCTTGTCTTTCTCCTAATTGGTGTGTGCTTTGCAAGAAAAACTCTGAAGATATAATCATTTGTTTTTACATTGTTCAGTTGCACAATTTCCTTGGTCCAAATTACAAAGTAATATGGGAATATAGTGGGCTCTTCCAGAATCTTATCATTCTTTAATTCTGGAAACTTTCTTTATGTGTGGGAACAGTAAAAAAGCTCTAAAGGCAAGGGTTTTATAAAACTGTGTGGTACAAGCAATTATAATTTGGGTCTTGTAGATGGAAAGGAATAGAAGAAATTTTGATGATATTGAGAATGATCACTTTGTATTATGGGAGAAAGTTCTATTTTTTCTTCTTCTTGGGCTTTAGTTTCTAACGATTTAAAGGATTATTCTAATTTCTCATAGTCTTAATTGGGATGCTTGTATTTCGTAGTTAGAAGGATTTCTTTATAAGGGTTATGTTTTTTTGGTAGTTCTTGTTCTACCAGAGTTTGTAAGTGGATCTCTGCTCCACTTTGTTTTTTGAATCTATTATTATTAATATAATACAAAGTTTCTTATCAAAAAAAAAAAATACAGAAAACCAATTTTGAAGGGCAGTTCCGACCAATTGTCCACCCTAGTGCTCCCTTCCATTAGCTAATTTGAGCGTGCATGTCTGCAGAATGCATCCCAAGTTGTCAAACCTTGCTAACATCCCATAAACACCAACCTAGATAAAAAGTTAAGCTCCATGGAGCAAGATCTTGACCTTTCGTATCTGAATTAATATCTTCACTGCCCTCAAATTAGAAGTTCCAAATTCTCTACACCAAACCCTAGAGCTTGATGTTTGACGCCCATACACCTATTTACAAAAATACTCAAACTGGGATAGATATCTAGCCTCAAAGTCAAAGGATACAAAAACTGGGATAACACTTCCAAAAGAATCATATATTTGGTCATTTCTACAAGAATCATTTTGCCAGAAAGGTAATGTACTATTTACCCTGTCAATCTCCTTCAATGCATCTTAACCACCATTACCATAAGACCTCAAAGGAAGCGCGCAAAGCTAAGTGCAAACGAGACATTAATGAAATTGACCTCTCAGATCTTACAGGCAGGTCCTCGTATTCTTAATCAGAAATAAATGTCAAGTTCTATACAATGGTAATTAGATCATTTGAATAAATGATCAAGAATCCATAAACTCATAACTCTCACGCTGGCAACACAAAACATACTAATACTTGCTGGAAGATAACATTCTAGCTACAACACAAATAACTTAAATCCAAAAAAAAAAAAAACAAGTATAAAAAGCCTCCATAAATTAGTCAACCAACAATTCGACCAAAGGCTTTGACGCCTTGGTTAAACCCAAAATTTCATTTTTTTTCACTAAAACCTAACAAGCAATTTTCGATCAATGATGCGACAATAACCTACTAAATGTTCATATGAATAGTGTTTAGAATAATAGAGCTCAACGGCGTAAAATCCACAACCACAGTGTACCATTATTAATATGGTGGCTTGTGCTCAAACTATAAGTAATAATTTGATGAAATTTGATCTAAATTACGTTGTTACCTGACTCTGAAACATTGGAGAATCCTCCAGCTTGATATAGGTCGCCATTGTTTTGTACTTCAAATATCAAAGAACTTGTTTGTTTTTCCTAAGACAAAGAGCTTGTTTAAACACCAAGGACTTAGTGATTGATCTCTCAATTTGATATTTTAGATCCACAGCGCGACGGGGACCAGCCTAATGAAAATGAACGCAAAAAAGAGTAGTGCCGTTATTGCGTACGTATATGCTGTATTTTAGAAGGGGGAAAAGGGGAAGAAAAAAATTACTCCATGTGCCATAATTCATAGCTTTTTCATACATTTATGATCAATGTTTTTATTAATCTATTAAGAGTTACTAGTCATGCAATAAAATTGTTTTTATTTAGAATAATTCATTTATATTGAAGTATTTTTAATAAATTGTAAAATTAATCATTAAATTTGATAATAATTATTTCATACACATTTTTAATTATTAATTTTTTCATATTTATACATATTTTATTATTTTCATGTGTTTACTTTATGTTTTATGAAATATATGTTTTTTTTTTTTTTATTTTAGTATTTTTTTTTAAATTATATTTTTTTTTTAAATAGGTAACTAGTTGTTGTTGCTCAACAACCGCAAGGTTTATCTTCTAGTTTCACACTGGCCACGTGGACACTCTGGATGCCCCCCTTTTGTCTCATCTCATGCCACTATTTAATCTAATAACAAAAACCTAATTATCTTATTTAAATACCTTATCAGAATCCCATTTCAAAAACTAAGGAGCTAAAATACATAAAATTTGACATTAAATTAAAAGAAAAAAATTAATTTTTGTGTCATTGTTGAAAAAAAATAATAAAAATTGGAAAAAAAATTTGAAGATTAATTTTATTGATTCATTGGCTATAATAATTATTCAAAATTATATTATTTCTTTACTCTTTTCAATATTTATGATAGATTATTTTGTTTATTTATTGCATTTTTTATTTTTATAATTAGCTAAATATTCGTGTGATTATGAGTAATTCTAATTTTAGATTATGATTCTACACACCTTTTATGTTATGATTTCATTAAAGTTTGAATTTTTATTTTGATAATGCAATTTATTTAATTATATGTCAAAGTATACTCGATTTTGGATAAAATGTACCACTAATTTAATTTTTAGATTTTCTTTTCAATAAATTATAATTTAGTATGTAATTACTAATTTTTATAAATGGAGTAACAAGTTATGATTTTTAATAGCAATTAAATTATTCACTTAAGTTAAAACTATCAGCTCATGCTTGGTAGACTGTAATAGAATTAGTAATGTAATGTAATGTAATTGATTCTGTACATTACAGTATTTGGTTGGTACAAACACATGTAATGTAATGTAATTGATTACATGTAGAGAAGGAATAAGGATTACATGAGCTGGAACAAGGAAAGGGCATTACATTATATGTGTGAACAGTACCAGACCAGCCATCGCGAGCGTTTTTCCCCATCGCGTTGCCTCCAGCCGTCGTCTTTGCCGTCCAGCTCGCGTCCCGTCTAGCTTCCGTTCGCATCGTCGCCGTCCAGCTCGCGATTTTGGCTCTCATTTTTTTTAAAAAAGTTGTATTTTTTTTCTAAAATTGTATTTTTTATTAATTATTGTTATAAAATTGTATTTTTTCTAAATGTATATTTTTTTTAAATTGTATTTTTTATTAATTATTGTTATAAAATTGTATTTTTTTTTCCTAAAATTGTATTTTTTCCTAAAATTGTATTTTTTTTTTCTAAAATTGTATTTTTTTATTAATTGTTGTTATAAAATTGTATTTTTTTTGAAATTTTATTTTCTGAAATTGTATTTTTAAAATAATTATATAATTTTTTTTTATTCCATTACATTACAGTAGTTAAACAAAACACTGTAATACTAATTTTTTTTTATTACAGTGACTAAACCAAACACTGTAATAATAATACTAATTCTTTTACATTATATTCTATTACCATTACGATTACGATTACAATTTAATTTTATCTAATTTAGTTATTATTTTTTTAAAATTTAATATTGTTGTTGAATTAGATCTAATAAACATGCCTCTAAATGATTCAATAATTATAATTAATTAATGATCATATCGTTGGTTAATTATACATCAATAAAATATAAAAAGCTTTAATAGTAGTTAAAATTATCAAATTAAAAATGGATCTAAACTATGTGATAAGTTTATAATTTAGAAACTAATTTGATCATAAGAATGATTAAATTGAACTATAGTGGAAATGATAATCTCATAATCACATGTTTTCTATAATTGCTCCCAAATTCTTGCTTCGGCTATTTTATTGTTTTTATTTTATTTTTATCTTTTTGTGAAATAATAAAAAAATTTATTGACACTAATAATTTTATTTTAATTTTACTAATAATTAATAAATTGATTTTATCAATCATATGTAAGTAATTAATCTTACTTGCAACTTATTTAAATTGACACAATTTTAAGGAAATTAATGTTAAATATTTGATAGTCTATTTTAAATATATCAATCTTTATAAGCACATAATATATAATTATTTTTATTATTGATATTTTATTATTCTTAATTGAACATTTAAATTTTATATTTTTTTTACGAAGTAGAAGTAACATAATAAAAAGTCAAATATAATAGAATAAATAAAATAATTTTGTTGATCAGTATGAATATGTTTAAAAGATATGTAACATATATATATAAAAAAATCATAAATTATAAAAGTACAAATATTTTTCCTTCTTGTTATTTAACTCCGAGAAAATTTAAATGTTGTCTCTATGTTGATCATTAAATTTTACAATTTGACAAAGCTTTCACGATTTAAAAAGCTATCCAGTATTCTCATAATTAAATAATTTATAAATATTATATATTGTTCTAAATATAATTAACTCTTTAATTATATTTGTTAATAGGTGCTCACTGTTTATGCAAATGATTGTTCCCTCTAAGAGTCAATCTTTGGTATCCATATTATTTTTCTATCCAACTAAGAAGTCATCATTGCTACTAATTTCAATTGAACAACCTCATAGAAGAGAACACATTACAACATTATGAGGCCCCAATTAATTTTTCGCTAGTGTTCATTAATAATGGAGACCGTATGAAAGTTGATAGGTTTTTTCACCCCACTCAACATGTTAAATGATTTAGTTTAATTTTAAAAAATATCTCATGTTTATTATTAAACAATTTAAATTCTCAATAACTTACAAAAAAAAAAAAATTGCCCATTTAATCCAAACACCCATTAAATCATAATAGTTTTAATTGAATTTAGTCAAGAAAATGTTCACGAGTTTTACTTTCATTAATTTAATCACATTAAATTAAGTAAATGCTTGTTAATATTTTTCGTGTAAAATTTATTTTACAAAAATATAACTATGTACTTAAATATATATATATATTTAATTTAATATCTTTGGGTGGGCGCTTTATATTTAAATGACATGGCATATGTATATTAATGTTAGTTATGTGTCGTGAATCATTCATACAACAATATAACAATAATATGCATAAAATAAATATCACGTTATTTATGAGAAGGTTACATTTGATTTCAAAGATAAAAGAATCCTAACTAAAATATGTAATTACCAATTATTAGGTAGTCCAGTTATTAGACTCTTGTAATTAAATATCGAATTTTTGTCCTCACATGACAGGGCATGGGTTCGAAACTTGTGGAGCGCGCTGTTTGTTATTTGAGAATGTGTATGATTTTTTGGCTCTTCGAACACTTCACTCTGTTAGTCGTGCTCCAGTTCTCTCTCTCATTGCTTCTAACTAGCATGCAATTGATAAAAAATAACAAATTGCTATAATCCTGGTATGTAATAGTTTGCAATATTTATCCTATTTTTTCTATCAACTATAAGTTTTTTACTATAAAAAATACAAAACAATAACTAAAATATGTAATTAATAATATTATTATTATATATATTTGCAAATTCATCATTTGTAATTTTTAATGGTTTTGTTATTAAAAATTTTCTTTAATTAGTAAATTATCATTACTATAAATTTTATTAATTTAATAATTATTATTATATTATTTTATTATAAATATAATTTTTTGTTTACAAGAATTAACTTGAAATAGATAGTGTACTTGTTCTGTATGAATTTTATCTTTTTATTATCAACAATGAGTAAGAAGATAATGCGTTAGTTGTTTTTTGTGATTATTGTTTAATTAGGAAAAAAAAGATATATTTATACAAAAAGTTATAAAACTTTAGTATAATTATAAATGAATTAGAGAAATTTTGAGAATATATATTTACTTTTGGTGGGATTTTAGTGCGCACCGTCAGCCATTCCATTCGCCATATTTATTGCCTAATTTCATATTAGCATGTTGCTGTTAATCTATCTCGCTTGGTCTTTTTTAGCAATTTGGATGTGTAATATGTTTTATGGGCTTTTAGGATACATTACTAGGACTTCCTAGTCTCGGATCTTCTGGTTGCTCTTCCATATTCTCATTCGACACCAGCAACATTTTGGCTTTGTTTGATTAGCTTGAATGTGGCATTGATTTATTTTTTATTTTCTCGTTTTCAATTTGAATAAATATTACAGTAAATTATTATATGATTTATTTTTTGTCTCGCATAAATTTAAATCTAATATGATTTTTCTTCACCTGATATGATTTATACCAACATTAGTTATATTTTGCTATGATTCAATAAGTTTTTTTTTTTATCTTTACGTTGAGTTTTTATTATGGTTTATAATTCAAAAAACTTAAGCTTTAAATATCAAAGTGTGTCTATTCGTTAGAATAGTTAAACTTAAGTAGAGACCATAAAAAAAAGAATAATGCTCGAATCTTTTTGTTATAAATTTGTGATAATTTTAATAATTTGATTTATTTTTTATATTTTTATTTAGAGGTTTTTGATATAATCGAATCAATAAAATTCATTTAAAAAAAAACTTAAATTATATTACGTAAATTTAATTTAATTTTTATTTTTTAAAATAATGAGTTGAAAATAAAATTACAAAATAAAGAAAAAAAACAACGTGGAAAAACTTATATTTTATATTTAACTAATTATTTAAATATCAAGTATTTAAAAAATTATTTAACTCATATTTTGTTGTGATCAGGTACTCAACCTACGAAGAAATTTTGTTCATCGAATTTTCCCAGTCCGTGAAAAATTAAATTTTCTCCACGGTTACCCTGGAAAATTTGACAAAACTACTAAACAGAGAGAGTGGGAGAGGAGCTGAGAAGGGAAAGGGAGCTGGTGGAAGAGCGAGAGAGGAAGAGAAAGGAAGAAAGAAGGAAAAGAAAGGGGAAGAAGGGGTTTCTTCAACAAAACTAGAAAGAGGTATTTGAATGTTTTATACTCTTCCTTTGTTTTGCAATTTCATGGGTAGTCATACTATTGATGGTTTTGGGTTTTAGGTTAAAGTTAAGATTTAATCTTTTCCATTTGTGTTCTCCTTCTGTTAGGCCTTTTGATTTATACAGAAATATTCCTAAATAATTGCTGTGGTTTCTCAAATGTTGTGAGATGGTGACTTGTAGTTGTAGGCGAGTTGCATGTATATGGTGACTTGTTATGACCTCGGTTAGGCTTCAATGTGATGTCTTACCAATGAACGTTACCCTAAATTAGGTTGCCCATGGTTTTATGATCATGATGTAAAAATTGTGAAAGAAAACACTTTTAAGTTTAATCACCGAGGAAAGAAAAACACCTTGAAACCAAAGAGACTTACACCTCACATCAAGATTCCAATGTCTAAAGCTTCACGTCTGCTTGAACTCAAACACCGCATCTAACTTATCCCACCTATAGCCTTTAAGTCAGACGTTAAGGAAACACGAGTGGTGTATGTTCTAGTGGTTAAGGAAGCATGTGAAAGAGCCTATAGATAGCCTATAGATAGCCATTTGGTAGAGTTTTGTGGTGTCAACCGTGCGCACTTACGAAATGAGTTATGACCCATGAGAGACATGGCATAGGCCTTGTACCTAGTGCCCAATCACCTAACATTCCACAGCATCGGACGAACCCATAAGGTAGAGTTTAATTATATAGCCAAATTGAGGGACTCCGATCAAAGGACTTCATTTGACATAGTCTTAGTCCATGTGTTGTACCAGTCTTGTTGACTTCGCAAAATGATGGATCGTGGAAGATACTTGTGGATAGTACATCAATCAATAAAAAAAATTGTTTAAGTATTCCATCCCTAGGCTTGATGATATGTTAGGTGGATCCAATTGTTTTCTAAGATAGATGTAGAAGTATGTATCACGAAATTTGAATTAGCCCAAAGATGAGTGGAAGACAACTTTTAAGACACGTAATAGACTCTATGAGTAGTTAGTGTTAGAGTGTATGCAGCAGATCATGATTCTAAGAATGCAACTATGGAATTGGCTACAGCTGATTACACCAACAATGCAACCAACAGTACAGCTGCTGAGGTGCACTCTCTCTCATCAAACAACCATACACGCACAAGAATTGCAGCAGAGCAAGGAAAGGAAAAATAACAGATTTGATTCTAACCATTTGTACTGATTGTATTCAGAATCAATTACAAAAATATATTTAGTTATTACACTTATAAATAGAAGAAGAAATGTAATAGACTTTAATTAAAAATATTTCAACAAGTAATACAATATACAATGAGATTTCTTCTCTTCTGCTTCTCTTCTTCATTGTGCATCATTGCTCTTCTTCTCCATTAATTCTTTCATGATATCATAGCTTCAAGCTCATTGAGCTTGTCAAGCACCACAACAATGGCAGACCCACCAGTAGTGATAGATAGAGCTCCACCACAAACTACTATCAATACATCTGATATCATTACCTTTCATAATATACTAGTATCCATTAAATTAGATCATCATAACTATACAATCTGAAAGCACCAAATACACAAAATACTGCATAGTTTTGACTTAAGCTCCTACATCACTGATGATCCACCAACTCAAAAACTTGACAATGGGACCGTGAATCCAGCTTGCAGAACATGGGGAAAACAGGATGGAATGCTTAGCTGCTAGTTAATGTCATGTATGACAGATGAAATTCTTAAAACAAATTTCAGGCTTCAACACATCCAAGGATGCTTGGATAAAATTGGAAAAATTCTATGCATCAAAATCAAGAGCTCGAGTGATTCAAGTTAAAGAGCAAATGCAAACACTAAAAAAAGGAACAATGAGCATCAATGACTATATGCTAAAAAACAAGCTCCTAGCTGATGAACTTGAAGGTGCTGGATGTGGGCTCCTTGAAGAAGAAAAACTAATGAACATACTAGGAGGATTGGATGAGTCTTATGACAATGTCTTCTCTACCTTAATTGAACGAATGCTCATTGAAAAAGTCACTGTGGATGATGCAAAAGCTTTCTTAAAGAGCCATGAGTACAGACTTGAAAGGAGAAAAGTTGTAGCAATTTCTCCACTACCCTCAATGAACTTAGTCACAAAATATTCTGATGCAACAGAAGGACCAAAGGTTTTAGATAAGATTACTGAACCAGCTCCAAACAACTTAGGTTCAAATCATTTTCAGCAAGATTTTTCTCAGCCACCATATACCACATATTTTGTGAGGGGACCTAACTATGGCAAAGGGCGTGGCAGGCCATGGTGCTAGCTCTGTGGCAGACTTGGTCATTTAGTGGCATCTTGCTGGCATAGATTTGACAAAAGCTTTATACCACCAAGACTTCACACCAACGGTCAGAGACCATCCCCAATACCACCACAATTTCATCGAGCACCAAACCCTTAATCTACTCCTAAATCATCACCTCAAACTTACTATGCAGCTTTTCCTATCACACCACCTCCACCATATTCTACACAGACCTTATCACCACCTCTAGTCAATTCATATGGCCATCTACCCTCACCCTACAAACATCAATCGAATTTCTATCCACCTTTCTTGTCTTATCAGTCAAATCCATCAGCTCAAGCTCTTTATACTCAATCTCCTGAACCCAACTGGTATCTTGACTCTATGGTAAGTTACCATGTGACATCTGACCCAAGCAACTTGGCTACTTCTCAATCTTTTCATAGGCAATGGTGAGGGACTCTCTATTCATGCTATAGGTCACAACACTTTCTCACCTCACTTATTTCCCACTACTCATTTACATCTCAATAATATTCTTTATGTTCCCAATATAGCTAAGAACCTTATCATTGTTTCTCAATTTGCTTTTGATAATAATGTTTTCTTTGAATTTCATTCTAATTATTCTTGTGTTAAGGACAAGGAGGATGGCAAAATTCTACTCCATGGTCGTTTACTTAATGGTCTGTATGCCTTTGATCTTATCGTCTGCCTCTTCTTATAATGGTTCTCACACAGTCTACTCATCTCCTCACTTTAGTCCATCTACCTTAGCTCTCACAGCATCTTTTGACTCAAACAGTCTTATGTTGTGGCATTTGAGACTAGCTCATGCCTCACTTCCAGTTGTTAGGATAGCTTTAATCAGCTTAAATATTAAATTTAGTGATAGTAAAGAATCTACTCTCTTATATTCTTCCTGTCAAATTAGCAAAAGTCATAAGCTACCCTATGAATATAGAACTCAATATGCTTCTATTCTTCTACATGTTATTCACTTAGATGTATGGGTTGCTCCCATTTTTTCTAGTAATGGATATCAATATTATGTTCACTTTATTGATGATTTTTATCTTTTTACATGGATTTCTTTTAAATGTAAATTTGATGTTTATAAAGTCTTTCTTGATTTTAAAGTTCAAGCAGAATTGCAAATCAATCATAAAATTAAAATTCTTCACACTGACTGAGGTGGTGAGTTCCAAGGACTCGCACCTTTCCAGTCCCAATCTATCTAATCAATCTCCACTTCAATTTTTATTCAAACAACACCCTGATTACACTCAACTTAGGGTCTTTGGATGTCTCTGCTATCCATGCTTGAGACCTTATAATGATCACAAGCTATGTCAAAATCTGTTCCATGCACCTTCCTTGGCTATAATCCTCGTCATAGAGGCTACAAATGCCTCTCTGCTGATGGCAGGTTGTTTCTCAGTCGTGATGTGTTTTTTGAGACCCAATTTCCCTCTGCCTCCTTACAATGTCAAACACCCACTACAAGACCTCATGCTCTCACCAAAATCGTTCTTTCTACACTGCATCAAGTACATACCCCACCAAGCTCTTCTTTGACCATTGGATCCATACATGTTCCTCTATCTTTGTCTCACCCTATCTCCTCACCTTTATCTTCTCCCAATACAAATCCTATCTCCCTCAGTTCTCCACAATTATCTCCTTTTTCTTCTCCAATTACTTCATCTGATATCCAACCATTAAATCAAACCAATGTTCATCCCACGGTTACCCTTTCCAAAATGGGGATTTATAAACCTAAAGCCTACATTGTTGCCATTGAATCACATATAACTAAACCAGTTTCAGTTAAGCAAGCCTTGTCACATCCTATTTGGAAGGAATCCATGCAACAATAATTCAATGCCTTTATCAAGAACAATACTTGGACTCTAGTTCCACCACCACAAGACAGAAAAATCATCAGAAACAAATGGATCTTTAGAGTTAAAAGACTGCCTGATAACACCTTGGACAAAAGGAAATCTTAGGTTGTTGCCAAAGGCTTTGATCAAACTCCTGGCTTTGAATTCTCTAAAACCTTTAGTCCTGTGGTTAAGCAAGTCACCATTAGAATTGTTCTAACCATTGCTTTGTCTCATCAGTGGGAATTACATTAACTGGACATAAACAATTCATTTCTTAATGGGGAACTGCATGAGGAAGCTTACATGACCCAACCCCAAGGATTTGAAGATTCTAGGTATCCCAACTATGTATGCAGGCTTCATAGGGCCATCTATGGTCTTAAACAAACACCCAGGGTCTGGTTTGACACCCTCATAGAGCTCTCAAAACTATGGGCTTCTCTCAATCTAGAGCAGATACATCACTCTTTTACAAGGTTTAATCTTCCTCCACTATCTACCTTCTTATGTATGTCGATGATATTATCATCATAGGTAGTAATGATCATGAGGTTCAATACTTAATCTCAACTCTCAACTCTAAATTTGCTTTGAAATATCTTGGTTTATTGAGTTATTTTCTCAGCATTGAAGCATCTTATTTACCTCATGGAGACTTACTTCTCTCTTGGACCAAATATGCTCAAGAATTACTTAAAACGGGTATGACTACTAGCAAATCTAGTTTAATTCCTATGGCATTATATTCTTATTTATCTGCATATGTGGGTGAACCCTATGATAATCCTTCTCATTTTAGAAGTGTGGTAGGAGCATTGCAATACCTAACCATTACAAGGCCATATATCTCTTATGCAGTCAACAAGGTATGCTAGTTTATGGCACATCCATTACTTCCACATTGGCAAGCTGTTAAACGTATTCTAAGATACATCAGTGGGACTCTAACTCATGGCCTTGTTCTCAGATCATCTACTCATCTTTCCTTACAAGGCTTTGCTGACTCAGACTAGGGAGGCTTTCCTGATGACATAAGATCCACCACTAGTTGGTTATCTATTTAGGAGCTAATCCTATCCTATGGTCTAGTAAAAAGCAATCAATTGTGTCTAGATCCAGCACCAAGGCAGAATATACGGCCTTAGCTAATATAACCTCTGAAATCATTTGGATTGAATCTCTCCTCAACGAAATTCACCTTACTTTACCTGGCTCTCCAGCTATCTGGTGTGATAATCTCAGCACTGTTGCTCTTAGTGCCAACCCTGTATGTCATTCCAAGACTAAACATGTGGAGTTAGATCTTCACTTTGTTAGAGACAGAGTCTTAGCCTCTAAGCTCATAGTTCTTCATATTCCCTCTAATGAACAACCAACAGATGTTCTCACTAAACTTCTTTGATACGAACCAAGTTGCGCCGCAAAGAAAGCACGACACGTGTCAAAGATCGTACCATGAAATGGTAAATTACTAGTACAAAGAGGTGCGCCACAACACGAGCAATAGTGCAAGCATATGTGGCATGGAATTGTCAAGCTTAATTGTCAAATCCAGATTTTGGAGCTGCGTCGCAGCACAAGACTTTCTGTTTTAGCTAAGGGGGTCGTTGCCAAGCATGCGCACTGCGGCATGTAATTTTGGGCGCCGCAGTATAGGATGTTCTATTTTTGTTGAAGAAGCATGTGCGCCGCGGCACAAGCAGACACAGACATGCACGCTAACACCAGACGTGCGTGCTGACACCAAACGTGAGCGTCGTGGCATGTGTTTTGGCTGTCGCTGCACAAGCCTCTCGGGTTGAATGTATATGTTTCCTGCAGCAGCATGGATTTTCATCCACTGCGGCCCGCCTACTTATTCGGAAAATTCGAGCACTTCTCGCCGTGACACTAGTAATTTACCGCCACAGCACAGTTGGAATATTTTGTAATTTTTGACCATTGAATTACAATCAATGGCTCATATTTCTTTTTGCTTTTGGGTTTTGTTGTAAACTATAAATACTCTTAGTTCTCAATTGTAAAGGTAATTTTTGACACACAAGAATACAAATTGAATTCAAAATTCAAGATCAAGAGCTTGAATGCTCGAAGAACTTTTTCAATCAAATTTATCAAAGAATTTGCAAACCTTTGTGGCGTTTCTTCTCGTCTTAATTCGTAGTGCGTAATATTCATGTGTTGAGGCAAGTATTGCAATCCAAAAATCTGAACTTTCTCATGGAAATTTGCATGCTAATTTAGTGTTGGGTCATAGACCAAATTTCTTGTGGTTCTCAAATCTTTGTCATTTGTGGATCGTAAGAATCGTGTTTTTCAATTTGCATCATTTGGTATTAGAGCTCTAGGTTGTGATTTCAGATTATTATCTTTCTTTATGTCATTTTTGTTTCCATAGAAAGAAGAAAATTCTGTAAAAAAACAAAATTGTTGTTCATCATTGTTTCTACTTATTTCCTTCATTTTTTGATTGTTATTGTGTATTCTTGGAATGATTTTGAATTGTGTTGTTTCCTGCTTGTTTCTTCTTGTTCTTGCAATTTTCTGCTTGTTAAAAGTTTCAGATTGTTTATTGTGATCCCTGCAATTTTTGGGTTGATTTGGGAAGGTTTTCACATTGAAAATTTGTTTGTAAAAGTATAGGGTAAATTGATAATTTAAGTGTTTTGTTTGTATCATAAATTCGGAACAAAACCTACATCTCTTGGAATTAAAAAATAGGAGAGAAAATATCTATTGAAATATATCTTGTGAAAATATCTCTCAAGATAGTTATTTACAAAAAGAAGAGTGGAATTTTAATTTCCAAGAATTTTACGAAATTTTCGTTAAAGTGTCGTTTATACTTATAACGAATCGTTTTTTTGATCTAGTTGTCACAAGTTTGAAAATTGTTTGGTTAGACTTTGTTCCATTTCATTGAGTTAGTTTCTAAACACTTTGAGTTAGTTTCTTTGTTCCTTATAATTGGATATTGCAAACTACAATTGGGTGAGTACGGAATTCTACTTTTGTTTGGAAAAATTTAGAAGGGTTTGGTTTGCTAAAGAACGAGGAGTGTTTGAGCAATTAATTCGAGCGATAAAACACGTGAGGTAAAAGAGTGAACTTTCATTTTTTTTTCTTGCTTAACTAATCCTTTGTTTGCATTAGTTGTTTTGACAATGACATACATGAATAGTTCTGAGGAAAGACAAGTACCGCTTTTATGTTGAGGGCATTGCAACAATCCATGGAATGGATGAATGCCATCATGGTTAATATGAATGAAAGGGTGGAGGGACAAAAGGCAACTATCGCCAACTTGCAACAAGGGGCATCGCAAGACATTCTGACATTCTGAATGATAAGAGGACATTTGTTGAGGCAGAGTATGAGGAAGAAGGTTGGGAAGAAGAATTTGAGGATGATGAAGGAAGGATACCCATGAGAGGTAGACATGGGAATAGGGAGGAACGAATGCAAGGGGAGGCATGTGGAGACCACCACCTCGGCCCTATGATGGGGTTGATCAAAATTTTTGGAAGTTTAAAGATGAAAATGCCAATATTCCAAAGAAAGAATGATTCGAAGTTATATTTGGAATGAGAAAAGAAGGTCGAACATATCTTCGAATGCCATAATTATTCCGATGAAAAGAAGGTAAAATTTGTTGTAATTGAGTTTACTGATTATGCTTTAAATTGGTGGAATTAATTAGTCATTGGATGGAGTAGAAATGGTGAGAGGTTGGTTGATAGTTGGGGAAAAATGAAGGCTATCATAAGGAAGAGATTTGTTCCAAGCTATTACTATAGGGAACTCTATCAAAAGTTACAAAGACTCAACCAAGGATTTAGGTGAGTGGATGAGTATTATAAAGAGATGGAGGTGGCCATGGTAAGAGCTAATATAGAAGAGGATAAAGATGCCTCAATGGTTAGGTTTGTGAGTGAATTGAATCAAGATATTGCCAATGTTATAGAACTTCATTATTATGTGAAGTTGGAAGACATGGTCCGACAATTAAAGTGGAAAGACAATTCAAGAAAAGAAGTGACTGGTTACTACCATAAAAGCCAATTACTCCAACACCTTAGTTACAAGATTGTAGTAAAAATGAGGGAACAAGTTCCAATACTACATCTACACCAATCAGAAACAAAGAGGTGGAGATAAGTACAAATAAAGGTAAAGTTGAAACCTTTACTCGTAATTGAGATTTTAATTGTTTTTGTTGTCTTGAAAAGGGCCATATTGTGTCCCAATGTCCAAACAAGAGAGCAATAATCACACAAGCAAATGAAGAGGTGAAAACTGATGATGAGAGTGAAGATGAGGAGATGTCATCATTGGAAGATGCTGGTGATGGAAAAATAGGTCCTGTATTTGGAGAATTACTTATGGTAAGGCGAGTACCAAGTGATCGCATAAAAGAATGTGATATGGATCAACAATGAGAGAATATTTTCCATACTAGATGTCATGTGAATGGTAAGGTCTGCTTTTTAGTAATTGATGGAGGGTGTTGTACCAATATAGCTAGTACTCCTCTAATTCAGAAGTTAGGATTACCTACAATTAAACACCCTACACCTTATAAGTTACAGTGGTTGAATGAGAAAGGCGAGGTGAAGGTAGAACATCAAGTGTTAGTATCTTTTGCCATAGGCAAATATCATAATGATGTATTGTGTGATATGGTACCAATGCAAGTGGGGCATTTGATGTTGGGTAGACCTTGGCAATATGATCGAAGAATGACCTACGATGGGTATAGAAATAGGTACAAGTTTGAAAAGGATAGAAGTAACATAATTCTTGTACCCTTACTCTAAAGGAAGTTTTTGAAGATCATACGATGGAGAGCCCAAGGGGAAGAATGGAAACACAAAGGAAAGGAAAGGAAAAAAAAATGAGAGTGTTTATTTTCTAACCTTTCTTTCTTGCAGGGCTATTATGATGAGAAGTATAACAAGGATGGACTACAAACCTTACCCTATGATGAAGGTCCAAATTTGAGGTCGAATTCTTTTGAAGAGGGTGGGAATGATACGAACCAAGTTGCACGCCAAAGAAAGCACGACACGTGTCAATGATCGTGCCATGGAAAGGGTGAATTACTAGTACAAAGAGGTGCGCCGCAACACAAGCAACAGTGCAAGCATATGTGGCATGGAAGTGTCGAGCTTAATTGTCAAATCCAGATTTTGGAGCTTTGCCGCAGCATGTGTTTTTGGCCGCCGCGACACAAGACTTTCTGTTTTAGCTAAGGGGTTCGTTGCCAAGCATGCGTGCTGCAACATGTAATTTTGAGCGCAGCGGCACAGGACATTCTGTTTTGTTGAGGAAGCATGCGCGTTGTCGCACAAGCAGATACGCGCGCACTGACATGGACATGCACGTTGACACCAGATGTGCGTGCCGCAACATGTGTTTTGGCTGCCGCGGCACAAGCCTCTCGGGTCGGATGTATATGTTTAATGCTGCAGCATGGATTTTCATCCATCGCGACCTGCCTACTTGTTAAAAAAATTCCAGCACTTCTCGCCGCGGCACCAGTAATTTACCGTCGCGGCACAATTGGAATATTTTGTAATTTTTAACTATTGGATTACAATCAATAGCTCAGATTTATTTTTGCTTTTAGATTTTGTTGTAAGCTATTAATACTCTTAGTTCTTAGTTGTAAAGGTAATTTTTGACACACAAGAATACAAATTGAATTCAAAATTCAAGATTAAGAGCTTGAATGTTCCAAGAACTTTTCCAATCAAATTTATCAAACGATTTATAAACCTTTGTGGCGTTACTTCTCGTCTTAATTCGTGGTGTTTAATATCCATATATTGTGGTGAGTATTGCTATCCAAAAATCTGAACTTTTTCGTAGAAATTTACATGCTAATTTAGTGTTGGGTCTTAGACCGAATTTTTTGTGGTTCTCAAATTTTTGTCGTTTGTGGATCGTAAGAATCGTGTTCTTCGGTTCGCATCACTCTTCCTATCTCTGCCTTCAATTTTCTTAGAACCAAACTCAGTGTCATTCCGATGCCACTGAGTTTGCGGGGATGTTAGAGTGCATACAGCAGATCATGATTCTAAGAATGCAACTATGGAATTGGCTACAACTGATTGCACCAACATTGCAACGAATAGTATAGCTGCTGAGGTGCAGTCTCTCTCATCAAACAACCATACACGCACAAGAATTGTAGCAGAGCAAGGAAAGGAAAAATAACAGATTTGATTCTAACCATTTGTACTGATTGTATTCAGAATCAATTACAAAAATATATTTAGTTATTACACTTATAAATAGAAGAAATGTGATAGACTTTAATTAAAAATCTTTCAACAAGTAATACAATACACAATGAGATTTCTTCTCTTCTGCTTCTCTTCTTCATTGTGCATCAATGCCCTTCTTCTCCATTAATTCTTTCAGTTAGGCATGGTATTTGGCTTATGCATTGCACCTAGACTTATATGAGAGTGATGACCCATGCCCTTCGTCCTTTCATGGGGAAGTTTTTAGTGGTCATATTCTCATTTTTAGTTGGACTAAGGAAGACCGCTTTTCCCATTTACGTATAGTTTTGCTCATCCTTAAGCAAAATAAGTTGTATGCCAACCTCAAGAAGCATTTCTTCATGCAACCCCAAGTTTTGTTTTTGGAATTTGTTGTAGGACCATAACATTTTAAGATCTTGTGCAGAATACATAAACTTTATTTTCCACTAATAGCACACTAAATGAAAAGTACACTGGGGTAATAAATTATTCCTGTCAGTCATTATCCATTTTTATTGGATGGAATAGTTAAAATTGAAAAATATTGTTTTTTGTTTGTCACTAAGATACAAGTATGGCCTACTATGAATTTTCACTAGCTACATTAGTCTTCTTTTTATTGTATTATAATATATATTGATATAATATTTCTTGCTTTTTCTTTGAAACTCATTAAGCTCATTTTTTTTATGCTTCTTCACAGAATGGTTGGAGGGTCTCTTAATGAGGGAACTCGGCGGCGCCTACCACAATGGATGCTGGGTGTATCTATTGCTAAACAAGTGAAGCCTGACCATGTGAAGGAGAGAGACAAGCAACAAGAAGTAGTGCTAGTGTCTGAAGGGGCCCCGTCTGAATCAAAAGCTGTGACAAGACATCCTAGAAAAGGGAAGGTGCTTCATAAAGAGGAAAAATTGTTGGATAATCCACAGTTTCCTGTAAAATGTGAGACAAATATACTGAAAAGAAAGTCAAAACAAGATACAGGTGCTAATGGTAAAATCCCCAAAACTGTCCCAGAGAAAAATTATAATGTTGGCAGCGAAACAAATCGACAATCTGTTACAAGGAAAAGAAAAAGGGCAGCTGATTGCAGCATACAAAGTAACGATGAACTGGAACTTCAGCCTCTGAGCAATGATACTGTGGAACTGACAGTCGAAGATGTGATCTTTATAGCTGAGGAGGTGATTTGCTTTATTCCTATTATATAGAAAAATAATGGATTTAGCGTCTTATAACGTGAACATCAGGTTCATAACATCACTTCATTGTTGGGGTTGGACCTCGGCATCCTTGAGTTGCCCATCAAAAATTGGCAGAAATAAAACTAATATCCTTTGTAGTTTATACTGACTAAAAATTTCTTTCAACTATGTGCAGCTTGTGAGAGCTGATAAGGATGCGGAGCACAAAGTAGCATCAGATCGACAACATGAATCAGAGAGCAGACTGTCCTCCAGCACTTTTAGAAATACATTAGAGGCTTTTGATGATTGCAATCATAACAAGACCATATCAACTCATAATGTCAGCACTTCTTACAATTCAGGGAGTGGTTTGATGAGAGAAGAATCCATTGTTGCTGGTGATGGAATTGGGGATCCTGCACATGTCATGCTTGATCTGTTTTTAGGTCCGTTGCTGAAGAAGCCCTCGTTGAATGAGAAGAGTGATTTTTACAAAGATGATAGTTCATCTGCCCATGAATTTGAAATACAAAGTCAGAAGAACATTGCAGAAGTAATAGTCCCACCAACAAAGAAGAAGAGCAGTCTCAAAGATAAGGTAGCAATGCTTCTGGAGTGAATAAGATATTCAAATTTATCAACGCTGCTACAAACCTGCACTGTGCAATGAACTGCAAAAATGAAAGTGTTATATAGTGCTGGGGTCCGGTGGACTAGGATGGCAATTTGACCCGACGGTTCGGGTACCCACGGGTATCCGACCCATTTGGGTCAGTTCGGTTCGGGGTAAAACGGTTCGGAAACAGTTCGGAGCATTATCCATTTGATTTAAAACAGTTCGATTCGGGGCAAAAATCCGTTCGGTTCATGGCACCATCCGGGTACCCGTTTATTTACTAAAAATTTTAATTATATAAAAATTTATAATATTTTTTTTTTCCCAATTTTTTTAAAAAAAAAACAGGTCAGCAGTTCGGCTTTTTGACTCACGGATATTACCCAAACCGAACCGAATCCGTTTTGTCTGAAGCGATTCAGTTCAATTTGAACCGCGGGTCAAAACAGTTCGGGTCGGATCTGACCCGACCCGACCGGTTGTCATCTCTACGGCGGACCAACAAAGCAGTTTACCCTGATTCATCTCATCCAGATGATACTGGAGTAGGTTTCTATCATGAACTTTGGTCATTGAGTATTTATGTGTATACACACACATATGATCAGATCACCCAATGCTACCGTCAGTTGCTTACCTCCTCTGGTACATTATCTTTGGCTGCTTTTCAATGAACACTTTTTTTTCCATCTCTAGGTGCCTATTGCCAACATTTTCAACTGGTATACGATTTTGCCAATTGGGTTGGTTGTTTTCACTGTCGATTTCAAGCTTTTGTTTGCGATTTTGTCTCTGTTCCCTTCCTATACAGCTTGATTTAGAGTTTCTTAATAAAAAGTTAATTGTGTTAACTAGATTTGTGAGGTGGAAGTTTTTCTTAGTTCAAACGGTACGGTATACAACTGCACTGTTCGCTGTATGTATGATATAGCAAGGAAATTTAATTATCGTAAAAAAGTACAGTACTTTAGAATGGATATATAATACAATTCCATTTGTTTTATTATATATTTCTCTATATATATATATATATAAAAGTTATTGTATTGTCTCTCATCTTTTGCCATATAGAGACCAGACCAAATTAGCCCTTGTTTGAGTACTTCAACGTGAAAGAAGAAATCTGGGAAGGCCGACTTTGTAGCCGAATTTTGTCACGTCTTCATGGATTTGATTCCTGTATTCTCTAAAAGTGAAGTTTCTGTAAGGAGAAGGTTCTCTGCAACTGCCAATCAAAGAATCGTAGGAAGGGCATAAGAAGTATGCTATTGAATATCTCTCTTTCTTACTTGCCATTACTCTGTGCTCCACGCTTTTGTATACATCATTGCTCCATGCCTGACAAAACAAAAGCCAATTCATTGAACAATTTGCATGCTTATTGTTTACAGTAAAAACTCAACTACTTTATCACTTCTCAAACTTTGAGCAACTTGTTATTGAACTTTTAAATAGTATGATTTAATCATAATTTTTTTAATTTTTATAGATAAAATTTACATTGGCTACTAAAATACATATTTGTTTTAATTAAATAGTCGGATTTCTCTAGTCCGTACTACTTCTGAGTTAACTGTTCGAAATTTGTGGAAGACTCACAAAATAGTCGTTCCTAGTCCATCAGTAACCTGCTCTCGTTGGGGAGTAACTTAAGCAATCCACCAACCATCAACAGTCGACAGGTTTCAAAAGATTAAATCATAATATTTAAAAGTTTAGACAATGTATATAGTCTTAAAAAATTTAAGTACTAAATTATATATTTTAAAAGTGAATATAATCAAAATTTAGAATAATAATATAGATTAGCTTAGAAAAAAAAACAAAATTGTACTTGTATCATGATAGAGAAATGTAATACATGGGTCAACATATAATGACAAAAATGCATTCTAGCTTTTGCGATTATGTTTGCATATGAAGCTGTAAACTCCTCATGTGGGCAAGAATATGTCAGCCAAGAGAGACTACGGATGTGTTTGCTTATGTTAAAAGTAGTTTTAGTATAATGTGATTTTGTTATTTTGTGCTTTTGACAAATATATATATATATATATATATATTTTGGTCTAAAAGCGTTTTATAGTCTCAAAAGAATAAATAAACAGATCCTACATCGACAAAAACGAATGAAGTAGAGTCTACCTGAAAGAGATCTCCAATGTTGACAATAAGGGCATCTTGATTGGGTTTGACAGCAACCCATTTGAAATCTTTCATGAGTTGAAGACCACCAACTTGATCTTGACAAAGAATTGTGAGAAAACCACTATCTGTATGTGGCACTAGGCCGAATGTCTCGGAGGTTATTGGACAAGCAGGGTACCGATTTAAGCGAAGAAAGCACGAGCTTTCGTTGCATATATCATCCAATTCACCCAAATATTCTGCTAGAATACTTGCAAGTAACCTTGCAAGTTTTGACATAGGTGCTGCAAATTCTTCCATCACCTCCCTATTGCCATAAGATGCAGAACAAGCTCATCAGTCATATATAGAGATATAAAATTCTAAATAGCTATGTTATAAGTACATTTTTAAGATACTTAGAATTATAAATTTTGCGTAATTAAGTACTAGACACATCATTTTTTTTCTTTTTAATTTTTTGTAAAATCATCAAATTAGACTGTTAAGTACCTATATACCCACTCGTATCTGCGTTGAATTATTTTAACACAAGTATTTCACGAAAATTGAAAAGTAAATATAACATAGGTTTTTAGAATGCCAAAGATGTGATGATTTAGACTTAATATCTTCCTCTTTAGTCATTTGTGCACAAAATATTGAACATTTGTACCGAATGTCTTCTAATACAATAATATTTACTTTTGTGAGCACCAAGAGAGGGTGGGATTGAACCCACCATTATACATGTATATAAGTGTGTAAGTGCGTAACAGTTATTTTAATATATATATATATATATATATGAACAATAACTAGTTACACAATTTTTAATACTATCATAACTCAACCGTAAAGCAATTTTCAATATCATCTTCATTGTAAATTTTAAACTATGTAATATTTTGTAGCCATTAAATCTATAAAAAAAAAAAACTCTCAAAAGTTATTATAGTAATTACCTTAGAGAGCAAAACTCTCCATAGCAAGCTTCATCTGAAATTTTAGTCAAAGGAACATGAAACGCTTCAGACCATGAGAACTGATTTGGAGAAGTAGCTGTTGGATTCCCCCACCTGTATGAACTATTCAAAACTCCACTAGTAGCTTTGAGCTCAAAGGGTGAAGTAAACAACTTCATTTGCTCTGTTCTCATCTTTTTAAGCAACTCTAGGCTTATACCATGATTCACCACTTGGAAGAATCCCCATTCTGATGAAGCTTTTGAAATAGCATTAGCACATTCTACTCTCTCTCTCTTTTCATTGCTTTTTAAACCATTGAGGTCTATTAATGGAAGCTCACATTCTTCCATAATCACTTCTGTGCGGAGACTTTGTTCATCAACTTGATCAAGTGCTGGAAAAGTGGATGTGTTTAGCAGAAGTTGTCCATAATGGTCAAGTAGAGGTGGGTTAGACATAGAATTGATCATTGTTCTTTTGGTTTCTCTAAGTTTGTTTCTTTAAGAATTTATAGTGAAGACTAAGGAGTCGTTATTAAGATATAGGGTAGGGGAAGTCCTAGGGAAAGGACAAAGATAAGAAAGAGAGTAAATTAAATGGTAACTGGTAAGCAATAGAGGAGCTTCCAAGTTTTGACAATTGTCAGAAGGAGAATACTTCTTTATGAAGTTGTCCAAGGGAGACCAAGTCTAAGAAGATATACACAAAATGAACAAAAAGTGGGGAAAATTCAGAAGGAAAATGATGGATCCAACCTAACATCACCTTTTTGACTTCATTGATTGACGAAAAAACGAATAGTTCGACCTATCTTCATTGAACAATCTTATATTGTATGTATCAAGTGTCACTTGCTGGATAACATATTGAAGTAATTATAGACCCATTTATTAGTAACAATAAAAATTAATTATATTATGATATTAAGTATAATTTATATAGTTAGCATTTTAAAATATTATGTTAATTATAGGAATATTAAGACATAAATATATGTGTGGGTACTTAAAAGCTTAAAAATTTATATAAAATTGAGAAAAAAAAAATGTGTTTAACCCTCGAAACGTATACAAAAATACACAAAAATTCATAATTTTCAGCATTCTAAATAAAAGTGAATGAAGATTCTCTCTACTTGCTTTTACTTACTTTAAAATATCAATAACCTACTTTTACATTGAATTTATTGGACAAATTTCAAATCATTATAAAAAGTATTATTTGATAAATAATTCCTTAAACAATATACGAAGTAAAAACCATCACGGATATAAAATCATAGGATTCATTTGTTGTCAATGTGGCTCTTATTATAGAGGGTCAATTATATATATATATATATATAAGAGAGAGAGAGAGAGAGAGAGAGAGAGAGAGAGAGAGGTTTGGCATGAAATTGATTCAAATTAGGCTAGAAGACATGTTCTGACCAGAAAAAAGTTAGTTCAAATTCAAACTCTGTAGGACCCTGTCCCTTGTCAAACATGCTCAGGTGCGGATGTCACATGCTTTGGATTCTAGGAACCATTGTGTATGCGCCAAAGTTTAGAAGAGTACAAAAACAAAAAGGGCCAGTATAGGTTCTTTAAAATTGTTTGCTTATTGACAATCAATTTGAATTTTGATCGATTTTAGTCGTACTTAGTTGTTAAAATATAAAGCGGAAAGAAATATAAATATAAATATAAAATAGTTAAAATAACGAGGGTTGAAATTAAAATAATAAATAATTAAAGTAGATTGAGAAGAGAATTAAGAAGTCAAATAAATACTTTATAATTCTCATTCATAATAATAATGAAGAATTACATTAATATTTACAGGGATAATAAACTAAAATCCTAATCTTAGGACTCTAAACAAAACTCCTAAACTAATAGGAAAATATTAGAATAATTATCCTAATATCCTAATCATAATAGTTTTCAACCTTAATAAGGAAATTAACTATTAATCTAATATTTCAACTCCCTCCTCAAGCTGAACATAATCAACGTTTAATTTAGACAATTACAATAGACATAAATAGAAATAAAAAAAAATCAGAATAGATCTGTCATAGTTGATATTGAACCTCAAAAATGCTTATAGTAGTCTTGACAATTGTAAAAGCAAGTAGACACTGAACCAACCAAAAATAATTGAAAATCATGGGATATATCACTTTGTTGAGAACGTTAAAACTGATTGAAATGCTGGTGTAAGCAACTATCGACACAAGTAGCAGAAAGACACTTTAACTCTCCTCCTTAAATCGGAGCATAAATATCACACATGCCTAACTTGAATGTGAGAGATGAAAAATCTTCCAATAATAGAAAGCCTTATTATAGGGCATTAGTAGTAATCGTAGTATTCGCAAGGTCGTGAGGCTAAGATTGATACCAACAGTCATGAGGCTGAGATTGATACCAATAGTCATGAGGTTGACATAAACGATGGTGGCGATAGCTGTAAAAATGGATGACGGAGGTGACGATCTGCTGAATGACGAAGCTGAAGAAAAAAAAGATAAAGTTATTTTCAGATCTCGAACCATAAATTGGATAGAACTACGTTTAGAAAATAAATTAAAAATATTCAAGATCAAACACTGTTCTAATATCAAATTAAATATAACGAGAATAAATTATTTTCTTATTAATTACACATCTTATAGTGCAGGTCTATATAAGAAATTACAAGTATAAAACTTAATCCTGTGTAACTTGGGTCTCTACTAAAAATAAGTATTAACCATAATAGGATATGTAAATATTAATTATAATACATCACATACTAATTACATGACTCACGCTAATATTGGTTGATTTTGGTTGTATATGGTTGATTTTCGCTCGACTTATGTAGAATTCATAAAAGAAAAGAAGAAGAAGAAAAAAAATGGCTGGTGTCTGGTTATAGTGAGTATAGAGCTTTTTTTTGTTTTTTATAACTTTTCTATAAATTCAACCATTTTTAAACTATGGTTCAAGTAAATTCCAAGCATATTCTTATTGGCAGTCAAATGATCATATTTGTCTACCCCTTTATACCAAAAATCTTTTCTCTTTAATTCTATGTACCTATTTTTGAAACTGCAGATTCAAAAAAATAAAAATAAAAATTGGAGAAGCAGTTAAGTTTCAATAATAACACAGAGACATCAGACTGAATTAGCTAATGGAAGCAATATTTTTACACAGCACGTGCCAGACATGTGACTGAAAATCTCCAGTCACGTGCCTAACATGTGTGTTGCCTAAAAATATAGCCTCCACCGACTTTAAGTGGAAAAGAAAAAACAAAAAACCCACTTGAAACCATAATTTGACTGAGTACTTTTGATTCTACTTTGAGTTTTAGAAATCTAACTAGTTTTTTCTGAAATTTATTTAGGCATAATGAAGATTCGGATTTAATCAATTATATTAGAAAACTATGCATCAAAATAATAAGAAAAATTAACATTTATAACAACTTTAAAACTTATAACAACAAAATAACTCACTTATAACTAGCTCATATATTATAACAAAAAGGATATACTAGATAAGTATTGGTTAGGTAAAAAGTATAACGTATTTGTTTCGGTGACAAATAAGTTTAATAAAACATTATAACCATAAGACTAAATCAATGGTGTAATCTTTGTTATATTTTTAAATTTGAATTTAATAAATAACTCATAAAATTAAGAATAAAATCAAATCACAAAAAAAAAAAAAAAAAAGAATTATTGTTAGATTCACTTAAATCAATAGTTATAAATGATTTTTCAAAAAGATTTGTCTAAATCATTTGTATGAAGAACGATAAGTATAATAAGCAATCGATGAGGATAAGTGAATTGTTTGTTTGATATTTCTTTTATATTTATCAAATAATTATGTGAAAACAACACTTATAAACTCATCTTAAAATATATAACAAAAAATAACACTATTTATTTTCAACACATGTAGTTTTATTACGAAAAAAATCTTCATCTCATTAATTTAACATTGAACGTTGTTCAATTGAAAACTATTCAAATTGAATTCTAACAAATTAAATATTCAATGATAAACTCTAGTAAATTAAACTCACTTCAATGTTATTATGTATTATTTTTATTGTTATTAAGTATTAGAGTCTTATTTTATGTAATTTATCAATATTTTACATATTTTTTATTTGCTTTTAATTGAATATTTGACTAATTTCCATCAAAGCTTGTCAATAATTAGATGCCAAAAAAAAAAGTAAAAAGAAAAGAAAATACCACATGCAAAAACGTTCAACTTTGAATAATAAAACTGTAAAAGTTACTCAAGGCATGTGCAAACTCTCAAATTAACATGTGAAAGCGGCCCAAAATAGATGGCTATTCAACGACACAGTGCCGTCCAAAGAATTACCCTAAAATAGACAATATGATGATATCAAAAGCCTTGACCTTTGAATAAAATTCATTAAGTCTTTCATATGATTAATACTATTACATACTAAATTAGAATGCCTTCTAATAATTATTATTTGTTTTTAAGAATCATCAACAAGTGGGTCTTTCTTATTTAGAATATCAATCTTATGCTAAAAAGAGTTTTTATGTTTTTAATTGAACAAATGAATCTACAAGTCAAACCAAAGGCCCTACCTATTATTTGAACATGTTCTTTAAAAGAGGGTAATATATATATATATATATTGTATGTATTAAATTTGATGTTAGCATTAGCTTTGATATTCAATTAATATGGTGAGATTGAAACAATTATAAAATTATTTATTAATAAATTATCAATTATATTATAACACGTAAATTTATATATGCAATAAAATCATGATAAAAACAATTTTCTTTGGAATACGATGTGGTTTATGTTTGGAAGAACATGGAATTGGCCGTTTTGATGGAGAATTTTGTTGCTAGCGACGGCCAACTATATTTTTATATATTTATCACTCTTTTACAAGTGTTGGTTCTATGCACCATGAAAGTCAAACACTTGCAACTTAATAATTTGGATTGTTAGGCTTTTAACACAGAACCTCTAGTTCTGATACCATGTTAGAAGTTGTTGGAAAACTAACTCTTTTAAATACTTAAGCGTTTAAGAAGATAACCAACTATACTTTTATATATTCATCACAAAGAAACATATTCTTCAAAACTATCAAATTATTTGAAACAAACCAATTAGAACTCATACTTTGATGCTAAGTACGATAGAAATTTTTTAAAATCTTTCTCTAACGGAATAGATGTCCAATGATATATATAAATATTTAATTTTTGAAAAATTATATAAAGTTTAAAAAAAAAATTATCGTGGAATTTATGAGAAGGAATTATTAGAGTTTTTATTTATTATTATTTTTTGAAGTGTGTGTGAAGGGACAAAGCCGGATATTATTTTTCAAGAGGGCTAAAATATCAATTTTTTATATCACCGGATATTATTTTTCAAGAGGGCTAAAATATCAATTTTTTATATCATATTACAACACAAATGCTAGAACTTTTGCATTAAATATTCATTATAACTTTATATCAATATTAATAGTACTACACTTTCAATTTTTAAACAATGACTTCAAAAACTTAATAGCAATTTAACAAGCACATGAGTCATAAGCAAGTAGTAAAGTATAACCAAAGGACTAATATCATGCTACAAGAAATTTGAGAATTGCTTTTATTAAAACTAGCAATCAAAATGAGTACTTTCTTTCTTTATCTGAATGAACGCTTTCATGTGGCAATTCAATTGTAAACTAACTAAATTAAATCAAGATAAAAAAGATTCGCTACATAATTAAAGAAATTCAGGGAATTCAATTTCTCCATCCTAATTCTATATTTTTCCAAGTCTTATTAATATTATCTAAATGATGGAGAGAGATATTGAAATAAAAGCATAGAAATTGAAAAGAGAGAAGATGAAGTTAGAAATTTGGAAGGATAAAAGAGAGAACTAATATTTTCATTTTATAACATTTTATATCAAAATATCAATCAAGATCTACCAACAATATATAAGCTAAGATTACTTATAATAAACTAATAAATCATAAATTACTGGATCTTACATAAATTAAAATAATATTAAATAATAAAAAGTTATATTATTCTTTTTCTATATTATTCTCTCTCACTTGAAAAAAAAAAAAAAAAAATTTACTTCGACAATTTTATAAAATCATAAAGTAACAACTGAAATAAAAGAAATTTCTTGAATTTCCTTAAAATGTACATGGAAAGTAACATGAGATGAATATAGATAACCCAAACATGTGGCATAATAAATGAGAATAAACAAGTTTTGAACTTTGGCTAGGTAATGATCCATCCTACTTGAAATATAAGTGCATAATTATATGAGTAGAATATTCTAATAAACATACATTAGAATAATCAAATGAGGCATCAAAGGTTTGTTTAAGCCAAGCATTGAATTTTGAAAATGAAAAACAAATGCTATTAGAAAAATAAAACTTTGAACAAATAGAGCTAGCCAAAGTATATACCTTAGAATGCATTAGTTTTTTTGCAAAATTTTCAAGAGCATTTATAAAGATATGTTTATTGGAAGGTATTGGTTCTAATGAAACAAAAGGAGTTGATTTAAGTGCAATAGGTAAAGAAGTAAATACTTGACATTCTTAAAGATTTTCTTCTTTGAAATAGGACTAAGTACACTAAGACTTAGTATAGTGGGAATAATTGGTTTTAGAGGTGAACAAGTATACTTTTATCCGCAATGTATTTTGCTTTTGTTTTTAGTGGATAATTTAGAATACCGAGTTTTGGTGATTTTGGGTGGTCTAGATAGACAATGTACTATCAACAATTCTTATGTGATAAAAAAGTTCATAAAATTTGATTTTTCTTTAAAAGGAATCAATAATATATTTCTACTATTCCAAAAAAAAAATAAGTAGCTATTTTGCACTTTTTTATTAGTTGTTTTCACTTAGTCTTTCCAAAGTTTTCCAAGAATGACATAACAAACATTCACATCTACTACATCACACAACACTTCATCTTAGTAATATTTTTCAATTGATAACAAAACTCTACACATTTTACTAACTTTAGTGTTAATTCATTTCTTAATTTATCTACCAATATTAAGGGTTGGGATGTGTTTCAGTTTCTAAATTTAAGGCTTTCACAACACGAGAAGAAATAATATTAACATTACAAGAAAAATTAATCATCCCATTACAAACTTTATGTTTAATGGTGAATTTAGTCATCAAACTAGCGTGTATTTGCAACTTCTTTTGTAATTGAATGATTGTTTAAATTTTTGGGATAAAAGTATAAATAGGTGTTGGTTAACACTCATTAAAACACTTGAATATTGACTCTTTTACAACAACACTTTGACACCCTTTAGAAAATAAAGTTGAAAGAGTTAGAATCATAAGTAGTAATTAGTTGACTGTTTCTATTTTGTCACAGTAGGCATTGATGATGGTTTTTAATTGAAATCTTGCAGCAATATTGATTTCACTTCAGTCCAATAGCTTATTCGTACTCATTATCACACCAAAAATTCCTAGCTTGCTCATCTAATTTAGAGATAGTGTAAGACACATAATTAATGTCATAAAATTATAATAGTAATCAAAGTAATTTTTAATGCATTCTAGCCATGGTAAGAAAACATTAGTTCTTTCATTTCCATCAAATGGGTTTTTTTTAGGTGATGAATAATAATTCGGATATGACATTTGAAATTAATTTTGTTTTAATGCATTTTTATTAAAATAATTAACAAAATATAATAATATAAATATAAATTAAATGAAAATGATTAAAAATATACCAAGCCAAAGTATAAACTGCACCAAGGAGTTCATAACAGTGCCAATTTACTCCGCAATGTAGCTCAATCAATATTAAGTCCAAGACTAACTCCTATTCATAAACTGTGATGCTTTGAATCAACCAAGGTTTTAAGAGACAATTTTATACCTTAGGCTTTTTTATTTTTATATTTTTATGAGACAAGATGTAAGGTTGTATAAGACATAAGCCTTATTTTGAATAATTTGAAACAAAATTATAATAACGTAGTTAAAATTTAACATTAAATAATTATAATTATAAATTAAAATATGATTTTAGGGATACCAATAGAGAAAATGTTATAATAAATAGAATTAAAATACTTAAAATCAAACACATAATTTTATATAAATTATTTTGCTATTTAAAAATTAATTATTAGTCCAGTATAAAACACATTGAGTTACTAAGATATTTAATCCACCTGTAACAAAACAATTAAAAACACAAATTTTGAAGACTATAGCTTCATTGTGCACCTTACTGGGTAAACCTCAACTAAAAAACACGCCACGCTTAAAATAATATAAAGGTTGCCCTAGATTCACTTGTACCCCAAATCCAAACTCAGAAAAACCAGGAAATAAATACGTGAAATAGAGGCCAAATGATTCAGATTTAATATTAGACTCATATCGATTCACGACGTCGTTTTCGATACGTGAATTTATGTTTTTGTCCTCACCCATTAATTTCACTACGTACTCTCTGGTTCTTCCCCCTCACCTCTGGTTCATTCCTACTCTGTTTTTTACGTTTTGAGACTTTCTCAGCTTCCAATTCCTACTCTGTTTTTTATGGTGTTGTGATTCTCTCTTTCAAAGGTTCAATTCCTTCCTGGATTCTAAGAACACAACATTACTCAAACTCTTCCATTTCTGCACATACCCAGCAAGCTCTTCATTCACTTTCCAAACCTTTCTCTCTGCAGACAAAAACTTGCCAATCTCTTCCCATTTCGTAGTCATTACCTATTCCTCATTTGAAGCCACACCATCCCACAAATCATACTGCCCTTGATATAACAAAACCTTACTCTTCTTTACTAAAAACTCTAACTGATATTTCATACTCTTCATCACATCTTCAAACAAAACCTTCAAAAGGATCCTCTCTTGTTATGGTTAACTAGTGGCCTTGGTTGCTCTGTTTTGTGTAAATTATTCTGTACATGTACAGAATAAAATCTGTACAGAATAACCTTCAAAAACCTTCAAGATTTTTTATGTATCATGTACAGAATAAAAATATTATTCTGTACCATGTACATAAACTTGCATTCACATTCAAAAGTATTTGTTATGATTTTAAGATTTTTTTTTGTAACATGTACAGAATAAAAAAGTTATTTATGTACTCTATACAGAAATAACATTTTTAGTCTGTACATGTTACAGAAAAAATCTGCATACCAATGTTACAGAAAAGTTATTTACTCTTTTCTGAATTTTGATACAAATCGCTCTTATCAGATGTTCTTTGTTTTCTTTTTAACCTCCTATCTCTCTCTTACTCGATGTATCGTTCATCCAAGGAATTAGCCTCAGAAATTTTGTATTTTTTAATTCAACGGAGAGACTAAATGAAGGATACTTTTGTAAATTTATATTTTAATTGAATCATAAAACAATTCGTTTTTATTGAATATCATGCTATTTTTGTCCATTTTCAGTTTATGTTCACTTATCCTCCGTATCTGTCCCGAACTCGAAAAACCAGTTTTTCAACCATAATATCCTTTGTCAAACAAAAAAAAGATAACTCAAAAATAAAACTCGTGAAAAACCAATTTCATCACTAGTACATCCACAATTCAGCTTCCTTGTTCAGAGCCCAGATCCACCATACCATGCTTGATCACAAAGGCAGTCTCACAATCTTCAAAACCCATATTGGAATGAATAAAACCCATGTCGAATTGCTTCAGAAAATCAAGCAAAATAGCATCATAATAAGTGAAAGTCCAGAATCTTTATCTTCCTCCAAATAGGAAAAAAGGAAATAAAACAGGGGAACCCAAAAAGCTCAAAATGGATTCTGGTTGTGGTCGTGAATGGAAAAGAAATTACTTCTGTTTGTTGCGATGGAAGGAGTGACTAATGGATTTTGTGGGTAGGTGTCGCAGGGATAAACGATGGTCAGTTTCTGCTTGGGTGAATGGTTCCGGTGGGTCACGATGGGTGTAGCCGGTGATTGTTGTTGGCTGGTGGGGGAGGTGATTCGCAGAACTGGGTGAGTGGCGACGACGTCGGGGCGGTGGAAGTGTCGCAGAGGATTTGGGAGCTGGGTGGTTGGGTATAGAATGGGCTTCTGATTTTTTTTCTTTTTTCTTTTCTGAAATCGTAAATCGATTGATCAGTAACTAAATTAGGGAGATAATATAAGCGGATAGCTCTGTCTGGTAACATATTATAAGTTTTGGAAGGTAAAACAGTTATAATTATACATAAAAAATTATTTTAATGATATTTTATCGTGTTAATTATTATTAATATTTTTAAAATAATACATTAATTTAAATAAATAGGACATAACAGATACTATCTTATTTTTCGTCGGAATATAATAAAAATTTGGTCGGAATAGAAATTAGAAAAAAAGATGAAGCAAAAACAATATTGATATTCTTAGGATAGAAAATCATAATCATGCTTTCATATTAATTTGAGGTAAGAGATGTTAAAATGAAAGTACAGAATTATTAAGGATTTAGAGGCTAAAAGAGAAAATTAATGGCCTCTTTTCGTAACATTTTATATCAAAATGTTCATTAAAAGCTACTAACAATATATAAGTAAGAGTTGATGAATGAGCCTCACATAAATTAAAATGATAATAAATAATAAAAAATTATATTATCATTTTTTTTACATTATTAAGAAGTGTATTTATTAATTTATAATAGAAATAAATTAAAATAAAAAAGAAAGAAAAAAAGCATTTCATTTTTATGTGTTTACTAAAAATTGTAATGAATCAAATAAAAATATTAATTTATTTAAATATTTTTTTAAAAGTGATGATAAACAATAAAATATAAAATAAAAATTAAAGATAAAAAAAATTATAAAATTTCACATTATAAATTCAAGAAAAAAAAATAATGCTAATGGAATATAGAAATTAATTAATAAGAATCACTCCAAAATTGATGGGGTCTTTATTAATTTTTTTCTATATTTGTAGAAAGTAAAAGTGAAAATAAAAATAACTTTATTTCCGCTCATTCTCTTTCCTTATTAATAAATACATAATAAAACTTAAATTATTAAGAATTTTACCCAATTAACTACCCTACTATCTATGATCATCAAAGCGTACATAATTATTAAAGTGGATAAAATTCAAATATGATTACACGTACAATAACGAGTATCTCTAGCTTCATCATACAACTACTAAATCAAGCTCAATATAACCCAGTTAAATAGCAAAATCAAATAGTCATTAAGTACATAAAATTCAGATAAGGTTACACATACATTGACAGGTTTCTTTAGATTCATCATACAAATGCTAAATCAATGCAAGCTCAATATTTTAGCAAATAACCTCGTTAAATAGTAAAATCAAATAAGAGTATAAAGCAAATTAAAATAGATAATTCAAACATTTAAATACAACATTACAAAAGTTTATATAATGAGTACCATTGAATCAGAGAACTCTACTTGACAAATACCAAAATTCAAAACAGCAACTTCAAGAGAAAAAGTTATAAGAAACATTGCCTTTACTCTAGGAGTAGAAACTCAAAGCCCCTTTGAAGAATCTCACAACTTTCCACCTCCAAGATGCTTCTTTTTGCCTCTCAAGCTCACTAATTCTTTGTGAGTGTAGAAAATGAATCTAATTTTGTTTGAGGAAATAGATTTCGAGAGTGCGCCAGAATCAAGAGGTCTTTCTGCGGAACTTTTCATGAACAATCGAACTCAATCTTAGCGTTTGGATGGTCAACCAATCCAAATTTGCACCTAATCAAATGGCAAAAAATGGTCCAACAGCAAAAAAAAAAAAAAAAAAACCTAAATGCCCTTAAAAAATTGAGCAGTAAAACTAGGAATTTGTTTTAAATGCACAAGTTTATTTTAAATTAAATATTTTAATTTAGTTACTATTTATAGGCGTTACAATTATGTTCCACTGTAAATAAGGGATAAATTTGTCAATATGAGAGTATTTATTTTTCCACCAAAAATTTCTTATTTTTATTAAAAATAAATTTATCTATTACTTATGATACTTATGATGTTATATAGCTTTTTCATGTCAAAATAATAATTAAATTGAAATAATTAGCTAAAAACAATTATTTACATTTTAAAAATAAGTAAGGGATATAGATTGCACATTTAAAAAAAAAATTCTTTTAAAACTTGTAACAAAAAGTTAACATCCTTTATAGCAAATTTATATATTTTTACTATTAAAATAAAAACTTGACACATTATTTCACATAGAATTAGATAACGTTAAATTTAAACTACACTTATTTAACTATATTTAAATATTGAACATCGTCTAATTAAACTATGTTCATATGGTAAACATAATAATTAATAAAGCAACCTACCTGACTAAAATTGAGCCAAGTTGAGCAACGTATAATGTTTTATATGTCGAAATAGATTGATTTTAGTTTTAGAATTGTAAAAGCAAAGTTGAGTCGGATCTGAAGAGAACCAAGCACAACAAGCAAGATTTCAAGAATATGCAGAGATTGTGATGAAGACAGATAGTAAAGAAAAGAGACGAGAGGGAATGAATGAAGAAAGATCATTTCTATTAATTGTTCTGGTTACATTCTACTTCATCAGTATTTGTATTTATATTAGTATATGGCTTCTACTAGAAGCCTTTACAAACTAAGAGAACTCAATACAACTATAGAATTGAAATACAACAGAAAGACAACTGAATTACATTGAACAAACACAATATCTCTAGTCTTCAAGCACTAGGTGTGAGCTGGTAAAATTCTGTTTCAGATTCTGTTACAGAATTGCAAATTGACATGCTTGACTTGGGGACCACTTCATTTCGTAGACTTGGGGACCACTTCATTTCGTTCTGCAACATTAGTATCCTTAACATTCCCCCTCAAACTCAGATGGAGATAAGTCACGCTGAGTTTGCGCTGAAATGTAGAAAACAAAGAACCAGATAATGGTTTTGTAAGGATATCAGCAACTTGCTCAAACCCTGGAATATGTTGAACACAAAACTGACCACTGAGAACCTTCTCACGAACAAAATGCAAATCTAACTCAATATGCTTAGTTCGAGCATGGAGCACTGGGTTAGCAGAAAGAGCTACAGAACTTAAATTATCACACCAGATCACAGGTGTGGTGAGAAGAGAAACATGAAGCTCAGAGAATAAAGACTGTAACCAAACAAGTTCAGTAGCAGCAGAAGCTATGCTCCGATATTCAGCTTCAGCAGTGGAACGAGACACTACTGATTGTTTCTTAGCTGACCAAATGATAGGATTTGCTCCCAAAAAGATACAAACGCCAGAGGTAGAACGACGATCATCAGGGCAGGAAGCCCAGTCTGCATCAGCAAATGCATTCACCAAAAGCTTAGTGGAACATTTGAACTCAAGACCATAGTCCAAAGTGCCATGGAGATAACGCAAGATTCTTTTTACTGCAGACCAGTGAGAAACTCTTGGAGCTGCCATAAATTGACACACTTTATTTACTGCAAAGGCTAAATCTGGTCTGGTCAATGTGGCATATTGAAGACTGCCAACAATACTTCTGTAGAAAGCAGGCTGAGAATACAAGTCACCTTCATAAGCCGATAAATAAGCATCTGAGCTCATAGGAGTAAGTGCTGGTTTAAAGTCACTCATACCTGCTTTATCAAGTAATTCTAGAACATACTTTCGTTGACTAAGAAAAAATCCACCATGGCTCAACTTTTGAACATCAATGCCCAGAAAATAGTTCAAATCGCCTAAGTCTTTGAGAGCAAATTTAGCATTAAGAGTAACAATAAGAGAGTGAATCTCATCAGGATGGGAACCCGTAAGGATGATATCATCCACATACACAAGCACATACACCACAGTAGAAGAGGTGATTTTAATAAACAAGGAAGCATCTGCCCGTGAGGAAACAAATCCAAGTTGTAAAAGACTACTTTTCAGCCTATCAAACCATGCTCGGGGTGCTTGTTTTAGGCCATAGATAGCCTTGGTGAGCTTGCACACATGATTGGGAAACAAGGGATTTACAAATCCTTCAGGTTGTTCCATATACACCTCTTCTTCTAACAAACCATTTAGGAATGCATTATTGATATCAATCTGCTTTAAACACCAGCCAAAACTGAGTGCTAGAGTAAGCACAATTCTCACAGTAGCAAACTTTACAACAGGGCTAAAGGTGATGCGAACCAATCGCCACGATTCCTATGACCTCCAAAGCACACGGTTTGGCAACCACGAGAATTACGAACAAATGACCCGACACCAATGTTAGCACACAAATCCTACGAGAAGAACTAGATTTTGATTGCACGAAAACTCATCTTAAACGAATGGATATTACGCACCACAAGCTAAGACGAGGTGAAACGCCACAAAGGGATTGCAAGCTCCTTTGATAAGTTTCGGTTGAGATAGCACTTGGAGCTTTGAGCTCTCAAACAAGAAATTTGTATTTCTCACAAATGAAAATGAACTAAGTTACAATATTCAGCTGCTAGGGTTCATTTATACAAGAAATAAAATATTAAAAATGGGCAAAGCATCCTGGCCATTGATCTGAAATCAATGGTCCAAAAAAATTACAAATTTGAGTCCCCGCCGCGGCGGTAAAATATCCATGCCGCGACGCGCACGGTATGGGTCTGGTGCCAGGCGCGCAGGTCTGGCGTCGTCTGTCGAGGGGTGTCCGTTTCAGCGCGCAGGTCTGGCCTGTCAGGACCCGCACGTCCACTCTCGCCGCGGCGCCCAAAATGTATGCCGCGGCGCGCACATGTCTTCGGTTCTAAAACAGAATCCCCCTCGCTGCGGCGTGCAATGTCTGTGTCGCGGCGCGCACCAGTTTCGCCATTTGCCTTCCAAAACAGAAACTCCCTCGCCGCGGCGTGCCATTTCTGTGCCGCAGCGCGCCAAGCTTGCCAATTTGCCTCCAAAACAGAAACTCCCTCGCCGTGGCGGCTATATTTCCATGCCGCGGCGCAAGTCCCTTTCCTCCAAATTTGCCTCCAGCAGGTTGGTTGACCTCCCACATGCCTCAACCTCCATTCTCATGCCCTCTTGGTCTTTAATCGACTCTCGGACCAGTCCATTTAGAGCTTCTTCAAGTTGTTTGGCTCTTGACCTTGTGATCGGTCCGTGCGGGATCCGGAGATGGTGTTGCGACGGTGGTTGTGACGAAGGATTCGTATCATTCCCTCCTTCTTGAAAAGGATTCGACCTCGAATCGTCACCTGCATAATCAAAAAGAGACAAGTCAGCAACATTAAATGAAGCACTAACGTTATACTCACCGGGAAGGTCAAGTTTGTAGGCGTTATCGTTGATGCGCTCGATTACTTGGAATGGCCCATCTCCTCTCGGTTGAAGTTTCGACCTCCGCTTCTCAGGAAAACGTTCTTTCCTTAGGTGCACCCAAACCCAATCTCCGGGTTTAAAAATAACTTGTCGCCTCCCCTTGTTGGCTTTGAGGGCATTCTCTCTATTCTTTTTCGCAATGTTCTCACTAACCCGCTCATGTAGCCTCTTAACCACCTCCGCCTTCCTTGCTCCTTCCAAATTAGTCCTTTCTGAAATAGGTAAAGGTAACAAGTCCATAGGGGTTAGTGGATTAAAGCCATATACAACCTCAAATGGGGAGTGATCCGTGGTTGAGTGTACATTCCTATTGTAAGCAAATTCTACAAAAGGTAAACACTCTTCCCAGTTTTTCAAATTGTTTTTTATGATGGCACGTAACAAAGTAGACAATGTGCGATTGACTACTTCCGTTTGGCCATCGGTTTGGGGGTGACAAGTGGTGGAGAACAAAAGTTTTGTCCCCAACTTAGCCCACAAGGTCTTCCAAAAATAGCTAAGGAACTTAACGTCCCTATCCGACACTATACTCTTGGGGACTCCATGGAGCCGCACAATTTCTTTGAAAAATAGATTGGCCACATTAGTCGCGTCATCGGTTTTGTGACACGCAATAAAGTGTGCCATTTTTGAAAACCGGTCAACAACCACAAAAATGGAGTCCTTTCCCCCCTTTGACCTAGGCAACCCCAAAATGAAGTCCATTGATATATCCACCCATGGTGAACTTGGCACCGGTAGGGGTGTATACAGTCCTTGAGGTAGGACTTTGGACTTCGCTTGCCTACATGTGATGCACCGAGAGCAAGTTCTCTCTACATCACGCCTCATCTTGGGCCAAAAGAAATGTTCCCGTAGAACATCCAAAGTTTTGGCAACACCGAAGTGTCCCATTAGGCCTCCCCCATGGGCCTCCCTCACTAACAACTCTCTCATAGAGCAATTAGGTATACACAAAAGGTCTTCCCTAAACAGATATCCATCTAACATGTAAAATTTATCAACAGCAGAAATTTGACACGCATTGTATAAAGCAGAAAACTCATCATCATCAGCATATATATCCTTGATATACTCAAACCCTAATAATCTAGCATTTAGAGTAGAGAGTAAGGTATACCTCCTTGACAATGCATCCGCGACAATGTTTTCCTTACCTCGCTTATACTGAATGATATAAGGGAAGGTCTCAATAAACTCCATCCACCTCGCGTGTCGCCGGTTCAACTTTCCTTGGCTCCTCAAGTGCTTCAAAGACTCGTGATCCGTGTGGATGACGAACTCTTTCGGCCACAGATAATGCTGCCAAGTTTCCAAAGTTCGGACCAAGGCGTAGAGCTCCTTGTCGTACGTTGGGTAGTTGAGGGACGCTCCTCCAAGCTTTTCACTGAAATAGGCTATCGGTCGTTTTTCCTGCATCAAAACAGCCCCTATGCCTATACCTGATGCATCACACTCAACTTCAAAAGTTTTAGTAAAATCAGGTAAGGATAAAACAGGCGCAGTACACAACTTATCCTTTAACAGATTAAAAGCATTTTCTTGTTCTTTTCCCCACTTAAAACCCACTGTTTTCTTTATGACCTCAGTGAGAGGTGCGGCTATAGTGCTAAAATCTCTAACGAATCTACGATAGAAATTAGCTAAGCCGTGAAAACTACGTACTTTCGTAACAGTTTTAGGCGAGGGCCAATCCCTAATCGCCTTGACCTTCTCAAGGTCAACCTCTATACCCCTTGAGCTAACAACAAATCCCAAAAAGACTATCTTTTCCATGCAAAAATGACATTTGTTCAAGTTGGCATAAAGCTTTTCTTTTCTAAGCAATTCTAGCACACATCTTAAATGTATCACATGCTCTTCTAAGTTTTTACTATAAATGAGGATGTCATCAAAGTAAACAACTACAAACTTTCCAATATAAGCACGCAACACATGATTCATAAGTCTCATAAAAGTGCTAGGGGCGTTAGCTAGCCCAAATGGCATGACCAACCATTCATACAGTCCGTATTTAGTTTTGAAAGCGGTTTTCCATTCATCTCCTTCTTTCATCCTAATCTGATGATAACCACTTTTCAAATCTATTTTGGAAAATATGCATGCACCATGTAATTCATCTAGCATGTCATCTAGTCTAGGGATAGGATGTCGATATTTTACCGTAATATTGTTGATTGCTCGACAATCAACGCACATGCGGCTGGAACCATCCTTCTTAGGCACTAGTAACACGGGCACTGCACACGGACTCATACTCTCTCTTACTTGCCCCTTGGACAAGAACTCTTCAACTTGTCGTTGAATCTCCCGAGTGTCTTCCGGGTTGGTCCTGTAAGCGGGTCGGTTTGGAAGCGAGGCACCCGGAATAAGATCGATTTGATGCTCGATCCCCCGAATTGGCGGCACACCATCCAGGATCTCCTCCGGAAACACATCATCAAATTCCTGCAACAAGGAAACAGTTTCACTTGGCAAAGGCTTGTCAAGTGGGTTAGATGAAAAATTGACCTCCTTGTACAAGAGTACAAGTACCGGTCGTTTTGCCAAAATGGCTCGTTTTAAATCACGTTCCCGTGCATAAAAATTTGTTTTCTTTTTTTCCACTGCTCCCTCCTTTTCCTCCTCTTCCTTCTTTCCTTTTTCCTTGCTCATCCTCACTTGGTCTTCATATACTTGCTTTGGAGTCAAGGGTGCTAGGGTGATCTTTTTACCCTCCTTCTCAAACGAATACTTATTCTTAAACCCGTCATGGGTGACCTTTCTGTCATATTGCCATGGTCTACTAAGCAATATGTGCCCTGCTTGCATTGGCACCACATCACACATGACTTCGTCCTTGTACTTTCCAATTGAGAAGGACACTAACACTTGCTTACTAACCCTCACTTCCCCACTATCATTCAACCATTGTAATCGATAGGGCTTCGGGTGTTTAAGCATTGTTAACCCTAGTTTCTCCACTAAGGTAGTGCTAGCCACATTGGTGCAACTCCCACCATCTATGATCACATTACACACTTTGGAGTTCACATGGCACCTTGTGTGAAAAATATTCTCCCTTTGCAACTCCACATCATCATCCTTGTGTTGGATGCTCAAAGACCTCATTATAACTAGGGCCTCTCCTTCAACCGGCCCAATCTCCTCCTCACTAGCTTCCTCTAGTGGGGGCATCTCCTCTTCTCCACTTTCTTCCTCCGACTCTATATCTCCATTAGCCAAAGCAATCATGGTCTTCTTGTTAGGGCATTGATGAGCTATATGTCCTCTCCCAAGACACCGAAAACATACAATCTCTCGATTCTTAACTGGAACCTCAACATTGGCCTTTCCTTTGCCAACCTCCGCTTCCTTGCCCTTATAAGAATCAATCCTAGGCTTGGAGCTAGTCTCCCCTTCCTTCCTCCAATTGGGCTTCCATGGTGAGGTAAGGTTGGGTTTAGGTACCGGAAAGGCGGGTCTTGGTACCGAGTAAGCGGGTTTTAAAGGCATCATAGAACTACTCCTCCTCTTCAATTGCCTCTCCACTTTTATGGCCATTTGCACCATATCATCCAACTCCACATAATGATGCAACTCCACAATGTTGGCAATGTTGGAGTTCAACCCACTTATAAATCGAGCCATGGTCGCCTCTCTATCCTCCTCCACATTTGCCTTTACCATGGTCATCTCCATTTCTTTGAAATACTCATCCACTGATCGAGACCCTTGGTTAAGCCTTTGAAGCTTTTGATAGAGCTCCCGGTAATAATGACTCGGGACGAACCGTTTCCTCATGACAGCTTTCATCTCCCTCCAACTGTCAATGGCTCTCTCACCACTCCTCCTTCTAAGGACCACTAGTTGATCCCACCAATTCAAGGCGTAATCGCTAAACTCGATTACCGCCAACTTCACCTTCTTTTCCTCGGAGTAATTATGACACTCAAATACATGCTCTACTTTCTTTTCCCACTCCAAGTACAACTCCGGGTCGTTCTTGCCTTGGAATGTTGGCATCTTAATCTTGATATTGCCCAGATTCCGGTCAACCCCGTCATAGGGTCGAGGTGGGGGTCTCCACATACCACCCCGTCCATTTCTTCCTCCTCCATGCCCATTCCTACCACCATAGGGCATCCTCCGATCTTCATCCTCATACTCGTCCTCCCAATTCTCTTCATCTAAATCCTCCTCCACTATAGGTCTCCTAACTTCGGGAGCCTCTTGGGGTGCTCGTTGTTGCAAGGCGGCAAGTGTAGCCTCTTGTCTCTCTACCCGATCACTTAGGTTTACTATGACGGCATTCATCCGTTCCATAGATTGTTGCACTGCTCGCAACAAGAAAGCAGTGTCCGGGCGCTCTTCGGGACTATTCCTGTCAGTCATGTTCACAACAACTTCCACAAGCAGAGAATTAGTTAATCAAGTAAAAACTGAAAATTATACTTCTTTACCTCACGTGTTTCGATCGCTCGGGGTTTGATTGCTAAAGTGCTCCTCGTCCTTTAACAAACCAAAACCTCAAGAACCCTCCAATCACCAATTAGCGTTCCACACACACAAACAAGTAGTTTGCAATATCCAATCAGGGCAAAACAAGAAACTAACTCAAAGTGTTTGGCAACTCTAACTCAATGAAAAGGAATTTTTCTTTCAAGCAATTCAATTCAAAACCCGTGAAGGATTAACGAGTATAAACCGAGAATTCAAAAACTTTTTTTTTTCTTGGGCTTCAACTTTCTCAAACTTTTTTTTTTTTATACAATTTCCGAATGCATAAGCTCTTTCTTTCTTCTTCTTTTTTTTTTTTAACTTTCGGAAATTTTCAACACGAGCAATTCACGAAACTTTTGCTAAATGACCAAAATGCCCTTTTACTTAACGGACACTTTTTAAAAAAAAATTTCAACACGAAAAACTTTCCACACAGCCCACAAATTCAGAATTTAACATCACACAATCTGAAATTCTTCAACACAATCAGAAAATTTCAGAATCAAGAGAAATAATCAGGAACAACAACACAATGCAGAATTTGACAGAATTTTCAAGAAGAAGAAAACAAGAAACACAACACAATTCAGAGTTTAATTCCAGGAACACATACACAATCAGAATTTTGCAAGAACAACAAGAAAAATTCTGGAAAATGACAATCAGCACAGAATTTGAAAAATGCACAGAATTTTTTTTGTTTTTGTAGAAGAATAAAACAACAACACAAAGGGATAGGAATCTAGAGTCACAACCTAGGCTCTGATACCAATTGATGCGAACCAATCGCCACTATTCCTATGACCTCCAAAGCACACGGTTTGGCAACCACGAGAATTACGAACAAATGACCCGACTGATGTGTTAAAATGTGTACTCGCAAGTGTACGAATCACTCGTAGTAAAGTGATAAGCAACTTCCAAGGTCGGTCTCTCAAGGAATTGCAGTGGTCTTAAATAACTAACTTTTTAATCTAAATAGAGTTCTAATGAAAATAAAACACTAATTAAATAGAGTTCTAGTGAAACTAAAACTCTAAGTAACTAGAATCCTAACGCTAATAAAACTGTAAAAAGGTTGTTTGTTTTTGGTAACGAGAACAATCATACGACACTCAAACGAAAACAAAATCGCAATCAAACAATCAATTCAATTAAATCAAATATCAATAGAGGATGTATGGACGTTTAGCTTGGTTGACCATGCTTGCATCGAAAAGGTATGATGAGATAACATGAACGTCCTATATAAACAAAACTACCGGCTTTCCTTTTAATTACGAAACTCCTTTTGGCGGGGGTAGGTCTCTTTGTTGATTAACTAATTAACTGCCTTTGGCGGGGGTAAATTAAATAGCAATCAAATTATGCGCAAGGAAAACATGCCAATCAAATTAATGCTATGACTAAGTCACTAACTTGAAGCTTTGATTAAGTGTTTCGGAATAAAGTTAAGGTGACGTTCCTATAACTAAATTCTCAGATTTTTCAACCTAACTACGAACATCAAATGGGCCCATGATTATTCATAATCAAATATCTAAACATGCTCTTAATCAAAAAGTAATTTATTCATAAATCAATAAAATACACCATACACAATTCTAGCAAACATGGCAACACAAACTAAACATCCATAATTAAACTAGCCACTCATGTTCATATTAATATTCATAGACAAATAAAATATGATCATACACTTTAACAAAAAGAGAAGAGGAATTAATTCTATAACAACAAGAAAATCCTAGATCTAAATACCGCTTATGGATTGGATAGCGTTCTTCTCCGTAAGCTTTATCTTCGATCGTCGTTGGCTTGCTTGAATCCTTAGAATAGTGTCTCTCGCTTCGTTAGAGTGTGGCAACGCTCTCAAAACTGATTGAATGTAGTGTTTGGGTTGCAAAATTGTGAAAAATAAGAGTTGTGTACGAATTGGTCGAGTCCTTTTGTAAGGGGGGTCTAAGGAGGTATTTATAGATGTAAGGGTTTCTGCAAATCCTATGTGCAATAGGAATAGGCGCGCCGCGGCATGCATTTTCCCCGCCGCGGCGCAACACAAATTCTGAAAAATATGCAAAAACCCGAGAGCTCCCCACCGGGGCATGCAATTCCCCCGCCGCGGCGCGTAATGTTTCTATGTTTTCCAGGATTCAACCCGAGAGCCTCTCGCCGCGGCATGTATTTTCCTCGCCGCAGCGCGCAATGCCTTCCTTCCCTTCATGTTCCCCCCTTACATATGTGATGGCACTTTATGTAAGGCTTACATATCTGTCTCGTTTAGCCCGTAACTCGTGATCCGAGCGCCGTAGGTGTCACGTCTTTGCGTGTTTTCATCATTTGACTCATTTGACGCTAAAAACACCTGAAATGCACTAAAATATACCTATGACTCCGAATGGATAGATTTATGAAAACAATCGAATAAACAATCATAATAAATCTAAATATCAAACAATTAAGCACAATTAATCACGAAATATTAGTGCTTTTCAAGCACTCATCACCGACACCAATGTTAGCACACAAATCCTACGAGAAGAACTAGATTTTGATTGCACGAAAACTCACCTTAAACGAATGGATATTACGCACCACAAGCTAAGACGAGGTGAAACGCCACAAAGGGATTGCAAGCTCCTTTGATAAGTTTCGGTTGAGATAGCACTTGGAGCTTTGAGCTCTCAAACAAGAAATTTGTATTTCTCACAAATGAAAATGAACTAAGTTACAATATTCAGCTGCTAGGGTTCATTTATACAAGAAATAAAACATTAAAAATGGGCAAAGCATCCTGGCCATTGATCTGAAATCAATGGTCCAAAAAAATTACAAATTTGAGTCCCCGCCGCGGCGGTAAAATATCCATGCCGCGGCGCGCACGGTATGGGTCTGGTGCCAGGCGCGTAGGTCTGGCGTCGTCTGTCGAGGGGTGTCCGTGTCAGCGCGCAGGTCTGGCCTGTCAGGACCCGCACGTCCACTCTCGCCGCGGCGCCCAAAATGTATGCTGCGGCGCGCACATGTCTTCGGTTCCAAAACAGAATCCCCCTCGCCGCGGCGTGCAATGTCTGTGCCGCGGCTCGCACCAGCTTCGCCATTTGCCTTCCAAAACAGAAACTCCCTCGCCGCGGCGTGCCATTTTTGTGCCGCGGCGCGCCAAGCTTGCCAATTTGCCTCCAAAACAGAAACTCCCTCGCCGCGGCGGCTATATTTTCATGCCGCGGCGCAAGTCCCTTTCCTCCAAATTTGCCTCCAGCAGGTTGGTTGACCTCCCACATGCCTCAACCTCCATTCTCATGCCCTCTTGGTCTTTAATCGACTCTCGGACCAGTCCATTTAGAGCTTCTTCAAGTTGTTTGGCTCTTGACCTCGTGATCGGTCCGTGCGGGATCCGGAGATGGTGTTGCGACGGTGGTTGTGACGAAGGATTCGTATCAAAAGGTCTCCAAGAAATCAAATCCAGGGGTTTGATCATACCCTTTAGCAACTACACGAGATTTAAGCTTTTCAATAATACCAGTGGAAAGCTTTTCAATAATACCAGTGGATAGCTTTTTAATTCGGTAAACCCATTTACTGCCAATGACTTTTCTATTAGAGGGTCTAGGCACCAAGACCCAAGTGTTATTCCTTTGTAAGGCATCAAATTCATCCTTCATGGATGTATACCAACCTGAATGAGTTAAATCTTGCTTGGGATTTTTAGGCTCAGTGCAATCAAGATTACAAAGAAAAATTTTGGGTTTTCGACTCCCATCTTTGTTACGAGTGATCATAGGATGAACATTGACTGTTGGATTAGGAAGACAGGTATCAGCAAGTGGAGAGAAAGAAGATATAGAAGGAAAAGACTCAATAGAGGCAGAAACTATAGGAAGAGAATCAACCTTGGAAGATGAAGAAGAAACTGAGGAATCTGATAAAGGTTTATTAGACACAGGAGAATTGACAGAATGCAAGATACCCAAAGGAAAAGTAGAAATAGAAGATAAAGTAGTGGTAGATGCTGTAGAAACTTTAGAGTTGTAGGGAAAACAAGCCTCATCAAAAACATGTCGAGAAATTAAAATTTTACCAGAATTAGTAAGACATTTGTATCCTTTGTGTATAGCACTATAACCAATGAAGATACAAGCTGATGATTTGAAAGCAAACTTATGAGAATTATAAGAAGTAAGATTGGGATAGCAAAGACATCCAAAAGCTTTAAGAAAGTCATAATCAGGTTTAGTAGCAAACAAGCACTCTAAAGGTGATTGATGATGTAATAAGGGAGTAGGTAAGCGATTAATAAGATAGGTAGAGGTAAAGAAAGCCTCATCCCAGAATTTGAGAGGTAAATGACCTTGAGCAAGCAAAGTAAGTCCCATTTCAACAATATGTCTATGTTTTCGTTCTGCAATCCCATTCTGTTGGGAAGTGTAGGGACATGACAATCTCCGAACAATACCAAACTCATTCAACAAAGGAACTAGAGCTTGAAATTCGCCTCCTCCATCAGATTGAAACACTTTAATGCAACAATTCGTTTGTTTTTCAGCTTGAGCTTTAAATAAAAGAAATGCATCTTTAACACCTGACTTGTCCTTGAGAAAATAGATCCAAGAATATCTAGTATATTCATCTATAAAATGAACATACCAACGATAGCCATTGAATGACACAATGGGTGCAGGACCCCAAACATCAGCATGTATTACTTGCAGAGGAACTGTGGCATTTCTAGTGAGCAAGGAAAATGGAAGCTTATGATGTTTACCTAATTGGCATGCTTCACAAACATTTGGTAAATCATCATTTATAGAATTGCATGACTTGCTCTTAATCACAGTATGTATGATGCACAAAAACTTGATAGTCAAATTTTGTATTTATAAAAAGCTCGCAAGTGCACGAATCACTTGTAATAAGTGATAAGTATACTCCCAAGATCGTCTCTCAAGGAATTGCAGTGGTTTTTAAATTCTTTACTTATTTCCAAAAATAGCATAATATAAAATAAATAAAAATGTTTTGGTGAATGAATGATAATTAAATAACTAAGTAATCAAACAAATAAATTAACTAAAAGTAAATAAGAAATTTTAATTAAAAAGATAAAAGAAATAATGGGAATTTTAGTTCGCTATCCATTCATGGCAAAAACAAATTAAGCATTCAATTAAAAGTTGGATTTAATGATTTTTCCGCTAAACCTAAAAAATCTCAAATCAATGGCAATTTTTACTACAATCAACTAATTAACTTCTTTGATCCGGACCGTTAATTAACAAATTGGAATTAGCTCAAGGAAATAATTCTAACCACCTAAACTAACACAAATCAATGCAATCAATTTAGGCTCTTGTTCATAATGCACAATTAAGCAAAGATGGCGTTTCTAATGCCCAATTCTAAAATATTCTTTCTAACTACAAACTAAGGTTTGGTCCACCATTAATTCACAATCAGAAATAATAAGAACATGAACAAGAAATAAATCCAAAACTTAAATATTATTGAATTACAAAATTGTTCTTCCAATCATTGGAAGCAATACTAAAATCTCATATAAAAATTTAGCCAAACATAATTAAATTTACTATCGTAAATTTAATTACTAAAGGCATAACAAATACAGTAATAATATTCTAATTTTAGAGATGAAAATATTATACAAGAAAATAATATCTCATTCTCTAAAATATCGTAAAATTATACTGCAAAAATAAAAAAACTATCTAAACATAAAAAGAAATAAATAAAAATAAAAGAGAGAAAAATGGATCGTGAACTGTGTGTGAATTGTATGTGTTAGAAATGATCCGGACGCCCCTATTTATAGAAATTAAAATTCAGAGTGCGTGCCACGTGTCAGCATCTGATTAGCTGGTCAACTATGAGGGACCCACGCGTCAGAGCGTGATTGGCGGGCAGCGCTGAGTGGGGGACAAGCTTTCCACGTGGCGTTGTGTGATTCAATGACGGCGCTGATGCAGCTGGAGCGGAGTGAGTGCGATGCCACGTGGCGGGCGATGATTGGCTAGTCAGCGCGGTGCAAGGCTGGCGTGACGACAACTCTGAGTGCGATGCCACGTGTCGGATTGTGATTGGCGAACATCGCGCCGCTCTGTCTGGCGCACTCTTGGCACACGCTCGGCACACGTTTGTCACACGTTTGCTGAGCCGTCATCCACGTGTCGAAACATGATTCGCTGGTCAATGATGACGTGTCGATGACGTGGTCTAAGTCTCTGAGTGGGCTTTTCTATATAGATCCACATTTCTGCTTTATACATCCACCTTCTAAGGACATCCACATTTTATTATGTATACATCCACCTATTTAATTAAATTCATAAAAAAAAATACAGAAAAATTCTAAAAAATTGTAAATGACTTCTAATTAATCATAAACATAAAAATGATCAAAATATATTTATTTTGGATAAAATAATAAAATAAAACATAAAATGAATGCTTAAAAACGTAACAAAATATAGGTCAAAATTGTGTTTATCAATGTACAATCTTAGAGGATGGATGACCCAACCTCTTGTGCCAAAGTAAAAGTGATTCAGAATTAGTACAAACAAAAACTTGTTGCCGAGGTGTACAAGCGTCTGAATATACATCAAAATGACAAGCCTTATTGATATTAGTAATGAATCTAGTACTATCAGACATACTAGATAAAGAAGTCCCAAACTGTCCAACATTGGCTTCAAGCTGTGATTTGAGATCAAATGCATATAAACCTTGCTTAAGTCTGCCTTCCAACAAAATTGCCTTGGTTTTCTTGTCCTTGACAAAACAAACATGTGAGTGAAACTCAAAGTAAACATCATTATCTTGAGTAAATTTAGACACACTAAGCAGATTCTTGGCTATATCAGGCACATGAAGTATATCTTTCAACATAAAAATATTTTCAGAAGTAACATGATTACTAACAAGACAATTGCCAGTGTGAGCAATAATCATACCAGTGCCATCTCCAATGTGAAGTTGCTCAGTTCCTTTGTAGTCTATTTTAGCAGCAAGAAAGCTTGGATCAGCAGTAACATGATGTGTGGCCCCTGAATCCACATACCAAGAAGGATCTGAAACAGTATCAGGAGTAGCTACAAAAGCATGTGCTGAATTAGAAGTATGTGCTGAATTAGAAGTGGAAGACTGAGACTGCATAGCATTTTCATTGCCACTAGTAAGTAATTTGGATTATGTCCTGGAGACTGGAATGAATGATCAAATCTGAACCAACAACGATTAGCCAGATGTCCTGCTTTTCCACATAGCTGACATATATGTCGACCTCCATTATTATAGTAACCTCTACTACGTCCACGTCCTCTGAAATTATTGTTTCCTTGTCCTCTACCAACATCATTCTCAGTGTAATTGAACTGTGGTTTGCTTTTCTCAAAACTATTTTGTAGCTGTCCAGAATTAAACGATTGAAATTGATGTGATTCTCTAGTCTGATCACTCTTGAATCGCTCAGTTCTATTAGCAATATGAACAGAAGGCAACAAAGAATTATTTGAGAAATTATCATGATTTTTAAGCCTTTTTTCACGACTAAGCAACAATGCTTGTAACTCTCTCACAATAACTGGCTCAACTTTGCCTTGCACAGTAGCTAAAACAATATCATAGTTATAGTCCAAGCCATTCAAAATAGCATGAACCTGATCTTCCTCATTCACATGATAACTAGCTGAAGCTAGTTGTCTAACAATTTCTTTAATTCGTGCAATGTATTCTAATATACTCATAGTACCTTTCTTGATGTTACTGAGCTCAGATTTATATTGAAAAATTCTGGCTCGTGAATCAATCATAAAGGAATTATCTAAAGCATACCAAATCTAAGAAGATGTTTCCAGATCTGAAACTTCTTTTATCAACTCATCAGTCATAGAAACAATGAGCCATGAACCTATCATCTGGTCCTGACGACACCAAAACCTATACTCTGGATTTATCTTTCCATCATCTAAAGTTCTTTTAGGACATGGTCTTTGACCAGTCACAAAATGATCGAGTTCGTAGCTTTTCAGAATTCTTAGCATTTGCTTTTTCCAGATCATATAATTGGAGCGATCTAGCTTTATTATAGAAATTTGATTATGAAAGGTCACTAAGTAACGATCAATTGGATCACCAAAACCTTCTGAAACTGAAACTGTGGAATGACCTGTCGTTGGACAAAGATCATCCATTGCTTTATCAAAATTACTATCAGCAATCCTAAGCTCTGATACCATGAAGAGAACCAAGCACAACAAGCAAGATTTCAAGAATATGCAGAGATTGTGATGAAGACAGATAGTAAAGAAAAGAGACGAGAGGGAATGAATGAAGAAAGATCATTTCTATTAATTGTTTTGGTTACATTCTACTTCATCAGTATTTGTATTTATACTAGTATATGGCTTCTACTAGAAGCCTTTACAAACTAAGAGAACTCAATACAACTATAGAATTGAAATACAACAGAAAGACAACTGAATTACATTGAACAAACACAATATCTCTAGTCTTCAAGCACTAGGTGTGAGCTGGTAAAATTCTGTTTCAGATTCTGTTACAGAATTGCAAATTGACATGCTTGACTTGGGGACCACTTTATTTCGTAGACTTGGGGACCACTTCATTTCGTTCTGCAACATTAGTATCCTTAACAGAATCGATTAAAATTTTAAAGTTTACAAATTGACACTTAATCTATCCAACCTATATATTTATAATACTCATATTTATTTTTAATTATATACATGGTATATATATAAAATATATTATTATGATCATCTAACTTTAGCTAAATTTTTTTTGTCAATTAAGAAAGAGAAACATAATGTTCATTTTTTTATTATAAATTTTTACTATAATTAATAAAAAATTTAAAATATTTTGTTATCGAATTCTCAATAATTTACTCATTTTAAGAGTTTTTTTCTAATTAAAAATTATTGCACAATTATAACTTAAATGTTAATATACAAAGTTTTTTAAATTAAATTATTAATTAAACATTAAATCTTATTTATTAATTTAACATTAAAATAAAGTCAAAATAATTTTAATTTATTTTAAAAAAATAAGTAAGTCTAAAATGCAAATTGAATTAATCAAATCAACATTTATAAGTTAGTATAATATTTTTTAACAGATATTTTATTAGTCGATTTTGGTTCTTGATTTAGAAATCTGATATATATTAGTTTGATTAACATTTTAAGCAAAAATCGATCAAAATTAAAATTGAATCGCGCATACTCCTATCCATTCAATGTTATTGGGCGTGAGACTTGGATTCTCTATTTTTTTTCCTCTTGATTTTTCATCTCAATCTTTATTTTATATTTAATGTATCTAGTAAATTTGTAAATATTAATATATTGTATTTTTAAAATGTTATTTAAATCACATAATATTTAAGAAATTAGGAATTTTTTTTTAAAATTTGAGTACTGTTTTATTGTTATAAATTGATTTTAAGTGTATTATTAATTTTTTTTTTTTAAATGTTAGATACTAAATTGCAAGAATTTTTTACTGTAAAGGGATTACCAGAGTTTATGCACCCCGTTTTAATTTTACGCGCTGCAATTCGTGCCAAACTTGGCCTCAGCAGAAGCGCTGAGAGAGATAGATGGCTCACGTTTGCTTCTCCACTTCGGCCTCGTCTTTCCGACCCAAGACACTTGACTTCTCTGCAGCACCAAACCCTAGCTCTTCTTCCGGTACCTCTGTCAAGCTTCTTCTCTGTTCTGTACCTTCTTCCAGGTAAGCTTCATAGTTTATTCAATTGTGGAAAACAAAATTCAATTTTTTTCTCTAAATTTATTTTTCATATCTAGTTATGTCTCTGTCAATTTGAAGTCCAATTTATACTAAAATCTGCGAAACCTATTATATTGGCTGCAAAATGTAAAGTAAGTGGCACGAAGTCATCAACATTTGATATGTAAATATGTTCTCTAATTTTGTGGTGCACATTCAACTCTTTATGGGATTTAGTTCATGGTACGCTTGGTTGTGAGGAATTGAAGACGTATTCGAATTAATTCAGATTTCCCCCCCTGAATTTTAGGTTTTATGTGAAGAGAAGCTAAAGAAATTTAGTTGCTACCACTCATCTTCTAAAGCTATTTGAATTGGTGAAAGTAATGATTTTGAATCATATATTTGGCTTTTTGGGGGAGAATTTTACTCTCTTCCTTTTAATAGTACCTGGAGATTTTTTATGTTCATTCCTGTTATTTTAGGGTGTAATTGGTCTTTAATTGAAATTCTGTCTCTTGGAGCTATGGGTTGGGACTGCTTGTCCTCTCACTATTGTTCAACTTCATTTTAGTTTAAAAAAACAATCATCATCTTATTGAGAAAAATATAAATCATAAGTAATTACATTAGTATCATCAATATAAATTATTAAAATTATGCTGGTTTGATTGAACGAGAACTTAATTAGCTTAACTATATTCTAAGGTGACTGCTCTTGTTACAAAGAAATTTAATGACTGTTTTGGACCATAGGGATGTAAATTCATGTGGGCCGTGTTAGCCTTTAGGGTTTGGGCCGGACTCGACCGGGTATTATTGAGTCATGTATATTTTTGGGTAGGGTCGAATCGAATTTTTTAAATTAAATACATACTCGAAACCCAGCCTTAAAACATTCAAACAGATTCCGACCTGACTTTTTCAAACTTTGAATTGACTTAAGTTAGTGCTCGAATTTAAACGATGCAAGAAATTATAAAATAATGAGATTTCATATTCAAATATATGTATATTTTATAAAATTTAAATTTAATTCAAACTTCATGTTGAATTTGGACTAAATTCGTAATATAAATGTTTGGCCCTAAGCCTGATACTAAAATTATTCGGGTAGAGTCGGACCAGACTTACTCGAGTCTAATCGGGATTCGAGTTGAGTTGAATCAGGTCAGATTATTCGGAGTTTGGTAAGTCAGACTAAATTTACATCTTGGACCACATGTCTTCCGCCTCAAATTGGATATTCAATGGTGAATAGAGAAAATGTCTTCTTTTTCTCACTTTTTTTTTCCCATTAGGATACCTTCCTAAAAAAGTGATGTTTTTAGCATATTTCCATAATAACAGAATGCCCTTATGAAGGGTAAGTTTTCTGGTTATGGCCATAAGGACGTTGTACCCTTTTGGCTTCCTTAGGCTGGTATGTGGGAAAATAGTTTTATTATATATATTTAAGTTGTCGATATTGCCACAACAACAATTCATTAATGACATCTTTGTCCAATAATAATGACACTAATATATAATTAGTAATAAAGATAAAATAGACTTTTCAAACACTTTTCTTGTAGCAATAACAAAAATATTTGTGACAATATCATTAGCTCATATTTAGGTCCACGGTACAAATTTGATTAATGTATTTAGGTTCTAGCCCAGTTCGTAAGTCTTCTTGAGTAAAGTTCATTGAAACAAATGTGTTAATGCCCATACATCAACTACTTAATTTTGACTTTTAAAAGTAATATATATGCAAGATATTGTGTTAGGCTTAACAAATGTGTTAATGTCCATACATCAACTACTATGTTATCTAGCAGCCAAAAAAAATGTTATGGCCTATGTGGTTTGCAAACAATGCAGCCCCCACAACACAAGTAATATGTTTTCAATTCATTTTTCCCACTAACATAACAAACTTTATTGTTTACGTTGAAAGAGAACTTTCCATAAGTATTGATTTAGATACGATAATAGATGAGTTTTATGATTTGAAACATCATAGGGCTCCAATTTAATAATATTTTACTGTACTTGTGTACTATTTTGAAATTTTATGTGATATATATTCAATAAAATTTATAATGTCTCAAACTATCATTATATTTTTTGTTTATTTTACTATTGAATTTTTTTCTATACTATATAAAGAGCTCGTTCTATATAAAATAGTATGCCAAACTAGTTGCGGAAAGTTTTCAAACTCCTCCATTGTATACCCATCCTTAAGATTTCGATGTTTTGCAGGAAATTGAGAAAATTTGCTGGAAATGTAAGATGTGTCCAGACTTTTCCAGTGACAGCTGTCTATTCTGAGGAGTTTTGGGTCCCAAGTAAGAAATCTTGGCAGGGAATTTGGTCCATCAGGTAAGATTACGATATCTTGGTTTTTTGGTTTTCTTTATGCTTACCTCACGAAATTATTGAATCTGATGTTTTAGGGATGATTTGAAAGTTCCTCATTCCCCCTATTTCCCTACACTAGCGCAAGGGCAGGGGCCACCACCAGGGATGCAGGAGCGTTTTCAGAGTGTTATTAGTCAGCTTTTCCAGCATGTAGGAAGATTATATGGATAGAAATTCTGTTCTTGAATTCAGCAACAGGTCAATGCTTAGTCTAATTCATTTTTTCTATTTTATTTAACAATCAGCGAATAATAAGATGTGGAGGAGCTGTTGATGATGACATGGCAAATATAATAGTTCCCCAACTTCTTTATCTTGATGCTGTTGATCCTAACAAGGTATGTTGATTTATTATCTGCTTTAATGTTTATTCTCTAATAATTGCTCATTTGATTGTAATTTTTGAAGATTGAAAATATTTCTGCGGATGAGTAACCCATTAGAACCTCTTTTGATATTATAAGCAGGATATTGTTATGTATGTGAATTCCCCTGGTGGATCAGTTACTGCTGGTATATCTCTGTTATGGGTTTCTGATAGATTTTTATTTAAATTATGTTTCTCTCGCAGGTTTAATTTTTCTATTGTTTGATTTTATTATTCTATTAGGAATGGCAATCTTCGACACAATGAGGCATATCCGACCCGATGTCTCTACAGTATGTGTTGGACTGGCAGCTAGGTAGAAACTCTGATGTGTCTGGGTTACTTGTGACACATCTTCCGTGCATGTAAATATTGATTGGTTTTCGTGGTAGCCAATTCTTTGTTTGAGCTAATACTTTCATTTTGTTTTCTTTTATGAAACAGTATGGGAGCTTTTCTTCTTAGTGCTGGAACCAAAGGTAAACTGTTTCTCCTTGGGTATTAGTGCTTTGTACATAAAACCAATAAGAACTCAGGTGCCACAGTTTCATAATTTAGGATTAAAAGTGTCTCATTTTCAATAATTAGCCAATATAATGTGCGTTGCACTTGAAGAAATTTTATTTAAAATATTGCAATTAATCATAATATAGCACAATTAATTTGAAAAACATATAAAAGTTAATCTAAAAATGCATAGAGTCCAATAGAAAGTCATTTGGTTTATTGTTGTCTTAAATTTATGAGATTTTACTTTTGACGATTTTGCAACATTATCAACTCAAAAAATTAAAAATACATTAAGTAAAAAATCCAAAATTCAAAATCAAAATCAACATGGTAAGTTAAAAAAAGGTAAAACAAAAATATATACGATTACTAATCTCATACCAAGACATATAGAATCACAAACAATAACAATGACATTCAATAATTTTTGCAACTTTAAAATTTATTAATTAAATGAAGCTTAATTTATCGCTCAAAAAACTTAAATTTGACATTTTATCAAACTAATATATACTTGGATGGAGGGCTACACTGTATATTTGAAACTAAAACATAAAAGGGAGAATTACCTTTCTATTATTTTGCTTGTTTGCAAGATATGTAATTAATACATCAATGCATTCAACATAAGCAACTTTCAAAATTAGGAGAAGAAAATGTGAAAAAGTATTAAAATTATCAAAATATGGACGCACTATGAAATTATAGAAGCAAGTAAAACGTCTCTTTTGATAACTTTTTAATCACATTTTTTGGGTTGTAATTTTTTAATTATACTAGTTTATCATATATTTAAGAGACTTATGATTTTTCTTTTAATTCCGTAATAATAGGCAATTATTATAATGTTCATGAATTTTTTAATTTTCTTTGTAATTATCAATTTCATTAACTTTTTCACATATAGAATCAAATATTCCAGCAAAAAATAAATATTTAGGAGTTTTTTTAATTTTTTCTTTAATTCTTCCACCGAAAGATATTTGATACATATAACCAATTATCTTTACACTAAATATAATTTAGAAAATAATTAAAATTTAACATATATTTACAAGATTTTTGGTTTTTTTTTCTTTTATTCCTTTTTAAATTTTGATTAAAAGAAAATTTATAAATTTTAAATTTATTTGCATAGAAATAATTATTTTAGTTGTCTTTTTGGTTTTTCTTTTAATTTTTCACTAAAATATAATTAATACATATAATTAATTATTTTTTACATCGAATATAATTAAAAAATAAATAAATTAAACTCAATTTATAATTGAACTATATTATACGAGGAAATATGAATGTTACTTATGAGATTAGGATGATTATTTTTATATGAAAATAAATTAACTAAAATAAATTTATAGTTGAATTATATCATATGAAGAAATACATTGATACTTATAGTAGACTTCACCAATTAAAATACGACATATCACTTATGAGCTAGGAGGGTCATTTTTATATGAAAGTGCAAACTCACTATTTTATAAGATTATAAAATTATGGGACTATACCTAATTTAAAATAACAAGACATAAGCGAATATTTTTACATAATTATGGTACTACTAATACCATTTTCTTGTTTCTCCTAATTCATGCTTCACTTTTTGTAATGTATTATCTTGATTACCTGTTTCTCTTGTGTGCATGAAGGTAAAAGATACAGTCTTCCGAATTCAAGAATTATGATCCATCAGCCGCTTGGTGGAGCTCAAGGTGGGCAAACTGATATAGATATTCAGGTACTTGTTTGTTTCACTCTGAACCATCTTTCCATTTATTAATAAGAAAAATTACTTATGTGGTTTCTAAACTTATGTTTTATAGACACTTCAGTTCTTAAATTTTCAAATGATGCATTTTAGTCTCTTTACTTTTATATTAGCCCCCCTAAATTATGCTAAAATGGGGTACTTTAGTCCTTAAATTTTTAAAATTTAGGAACTACTAAAGTGTCTCCTGCTAGTATACTTAAGTCCTGTTAATATATTTTTTAGTTAATAGCTATGTTTTACTTGCCCTTTTTTATTGGTCTGTCTGTTGGGTTTATTAGCTTTATGTGGAAACTCCTCGAGTCTTGTGGATAGGAATGGGCACGGGAACTAGCGGGAATCGTTTTTGTCATATTTGTCCCTAAAATCAAACAAGTAACCGTGTATTAAAAATTGTCCTAAAATTGCTCTGTTTTTGGGACGGGTATAACCAAACGGGAATCGGGTACAAAAAAATAATCACTCCATCTCCGATTTTTTTAATTAAAAAAATTAATTCATCATAATTTTTAATAAATATTAGTGTTTTAATTAATAAATAATTTTAATAGATAAATATATTTATACGCTATAACTTAAATAATTTTTTATATATATTTAAATTAAATTAAAAAAAAATCGGATACGGTTTTACGTATAACCGTCCTCAAAAATTTATATCCGAGTATTCCCGAAATCGTACTCGTCCCCGAAAATAATAGGTAATAATCGATCCATTGGATTAGATATCTGCAGATATTTGAACCCGCAGATAAAATGTCCATCCCTACTTGTGGATTTAACGAATAGGCAATTAATATAGTTCCTTTTTCATTTGATTGGAGTGTGCATTTCATAATGTATTTGTTTTTTTAGTTTTTGTTGCAAACAAAAAGGTTTATTTGGGAGTTATGAACTCAATAAAATTGACATTGTATTAGAGTTAAAAACCTGTGGGCGTTACTTTACAAAAGCAATTATGAGCCTTGCCAAAGAAAAGATAAGTGAGCTAATAGAATATAATATAAATCAAATATATTAAAAATACATGGTTTTTGAAAGAGATTAAAAAAAAAAAAAAAACACTCGGTGGGAATTTTAGCAATAAAAATGTAAGTTTACATTGATCAGAGACAATACTATGATATAGCTTATCAGAATCATAGGTCTATCCACCCATATAACATTTTTGGATTGGGGAACCTGGTGTTTAAGAACTCTACAAAATTGTCAGTTCCATGGGCGTTCTTTTCTACCATAATTAGTAGTTGGTGCAGGGTTGACTGTTTTAGTATTGTTAATTTATGTTGAAGTGAATCTATCATTACCAATTGTGTACTTCTCTTCACAGACACGCACTTGTAAATGGTTATAATACTTGTAGGCAAATGAAATGCTCCATCATAAGGCAAATTTGAACGGTTATCTCTCCTACCACACTGGTCAAAGTCTTGAGAAGATTAACCAGGACACAGACCGTGATTTCTTCATGAGTGCAAAGGAAGCCAAGGAGTACGGACTTATAGATGGTGTGATCATGAATCCTCTCAAAGCCCTCCAGCCTTTGGAAGGTTCTGCTGACAATTGAGATGGAGCCAGCAGTTAAAGTGAATCTGGTCGTTACAGATAATGAGTGGTTTTGCCGTAGAGTTTCATCGAAGGATTCGAACCAGACTTTCGGTGGACTTAAAAGTGGATTGAGCCACAGTTTTTTTTGGACCCCTTGTTTTCTTTATGAGCATTAACGGAACTTGTTGGTATCCATTGAATAATATAATTGAGAAATAGATTTTTCCAATTTGCTTCTTAATCTCTTACCTTTGAATAATATGATAAAAATGGTTCTTCTGGTATCTGGATCTGTTATAGCCATTGGTCGTGCTTTTGGATTGAGAGATTAAAATAATTAAATATATAATTAGTTTAACGTTGTCATTCTTCCCTTTGAAGTATATTAGTTTAACGAAGACTTGGAAAATATTTTTTTTTTCTATGCAACACAAGTTTTAAAGTAGTGTAATGTAACTATTCTATCATAACTATTGAGCTAATAATTTAATTTATTTTTTACTTTTAAAAAAAAAATTAATAATTTAATTCGAGTAATAACATGAAATATAACTTTAACTTTAAAATCATACCCCCTAACATTACTTGACAAGCCATTTGATATATACAACCGCATATAAGAAGACTTGTATGACATATTGCTTTTTGTGTTCTTAAAGTATCCAGCTTTAGCTATAGAAATTTTTTTTTCATCTTTCAAGTAGTAATATTAAAGTGAAATTATTACAAAGGGTTTTGTAACTTAGCCCAATATTTTAGGATCAAATGCTAATATGCTGATTTTATTAAATAATTAAACCCTCATAAGGTGGATGTGTATCAGTACAAAGTTTTTTTAGGTTAATCAACAACTAAGAGTAAGACAAATTAATAATAACATAATCATTAGCACATTTGATAGCAATAAATCAATTGTGCTAGCCAAAAATTAAGCCAATTTTCAATTTGAAGAATATCAAAATTCACTAATCAAACAATGACAAATTATCATCACTCTTGGTACTAACACAATTGAGGAAACACCGATAATAATTCATGAAAGAGACCCCCAAAAATCTATGAAAGTTAAACTAAGGGTATAAAGTAGTTAAGATAGTGTTAACTTTATGATAATCTCACAACAAATGAGATACCGTTTATATCGTTTCATTAAACAATTGGCAATAAACATCATTAATAGCATAAGGTTTATTCATAAGAGAATGTCTAATAGCAAGAGTGTAATGTAAACAACGCCAAACAAAAGGATCTTTGATCTTTCACATGGATTTTCTTGCCAGGTGGACTCATTTGTAAACTTATGATTGATCTACCCAATACCTTGTAAGGTACTGAATGTGCAGAATGAACTAAATACCCACCATGTGAGTTATATGCTAAATAAGTGAATTAACGATAAATGATGGCTTAATTGGCATACTTAAGATCATCTTGGTGTCTTCATTGTAAAACGAGTATCAAATTCCTTGACATTCCAATGGCCTCTATCATAATCAATGAGCTCACTCACCTATAAGATACCATCCATTCTAAGAGTTATGGACTTAAAAAAATGTCAGTTAAGTAACCAAGAATCATTCCAAGTATGCACTTGATGGCCTCTTATGCCTAATCTCCATAAACCCTCTCCATGCCCGAAGACGGCAAAGAACCAACATCAACCAAGAGGAAAGAATCAAATGAAAATAGTAATTCTTATAAACTTGTGCAAATAAAGAATCTGAAAACTTTAAGATACATCAACATTGTTTGTTTAACATAGTCAACATAAAAGCCCTTAAGTCTTGGAGTTACAAACCACTTGCTTCCCAAATTTCTCACAATTTTTGCCAAGACTTCCGATGAATTTTTCTCCTATTACCTATAGACCCTTCCAAAATTTTTGCATAGCATTTTCAATATCAAAACATAGTCTAATAGGTAGCACAAAATACTACATGGCGTAATTTGGCATCGTACAAGCTACAAACTTTAACAAGACTTATTTACCATGCAAAGATAGTAATGTACTTGTCCAATGATGAAGTTTTCCATACACATCGTACAATTAAAATATAGTTCATTTGAGCCTTCTTTGATCAACCAAACAAAGTAGGTAGGCCCAAATCTTTACATAAATTATGAGAAGTAATTCCCAGTTTATGTTGAATAAGCTCTCTCACTTTTGGACTCGTGTTAACACTAAAATTAAGTTCACCATCTTATCAGACACAAACTCATGTAGTCTCAAAACTTTTTTCAATTCTATAAAAAAAAAAGTAAATTGTCAGCGAATAAAACGTGAGAAATAAATATGCAAGATCGTCCCACCTTTAAACAACTAATATAAAAAGTCATTTTAGTTTATTAGTCATACTCTCTTTATCTTTTTGGCTATTTCAAGATAGCAAGCTTAACATTATATGTGCAACATTGTTGATAAGATAAAGTTGAGCAAGTCAATATATACAATTTTTTTTTTAATCTATATTCTAAAATAATCCAAGTTCTCTATATGTCTGGAAAAACTTCTGGTTGGGCCGGGTATAAACCTAGCTTTGGTAAAAACTTGGATTTTGATCATCTCAAGGAAGAAAAAAAAGGCCAACACGTTATATTAATAGCTAGTTGGCAGACAAGCAAGGAAAGATTGAAAGTGAAGATTAAAAGTCACACAAGAAGATGTATAATCACTTAATACTGATTAAACTAATAGTATTATGAGGATTCAAGAATAAGTAGAATGACTTTTGGTTCTTACTAGAGCAAGTCACTTTTGCTTCATTAATAATCGTTTCCGAAAACCATCAATTTTGTCAAATCACAAGAGAGGTGAACAAAGCACTTTGTTTTCGAGCCATTTTGTCCCCTTTGCTAGCACTCTTTAATAATGTATGACAACTATTGGTAGGACAAATGTTGACCCATAAAAACGGCACAATACTTCTCTTACGCACTTGCCTCACATATCATCAATGAAACAGTGCTGTTAAATTAGCTCACTTTTAGGTTGCAAAATATATGTAATGTGGGTTGGTTTAAAAACATTCTCAATGGATATGGTGGTTTTTATATCAATTTGAAACATACAACAGTCTACGTATCACAATATAATTAGCTTATCTTAATGAACTATTGATTTGAAATAGATGTTTGTTTTGCATTTTTGAATAATTTTTCCAAATTAGTAAAAAATAGTCTCAAAACTTACAAATTCATACCCAATAACACGATATAATGACCAAAATATCCTTATTACATAACTTCAATAAATTGATAATAGGACTAGATCCAACAAAAACACCGATAGTTGCCAGGAAATTATGGTTTCTTGCTTTGCAATGGGGTGCTCTGTTAGGATTCTAAACCTCCCACCTATTGTCCTCCATTTTTTCTCATTTCTCAAACAAAAATTATTCATCGGTCCTTGATCAATGTTGATACAGGGATCTAGATTAATAATAAAAAATAAATATAGTATAGCATATTTTAAAGGTAAAAGAAAGAAAAAATGGGACCACTTTTAATTATCTTTATTCTTTACATTTTGATCCATGATAAATAGCTTATGAGGTACCTAAATTTAAATGCTTTTTATTTTGTGTACATATAAGTATCTTTTTGGCATTAAGCTTTGCCATGTTGTGGCAAAATTATTTTACTTGGCAAGCCTTAAACTAAAAATGGTACTTGTGTGTATGCAAAATAAAAATATGTGCATATTTTATACATAAAAATAGTTTAAATATATATGTATAAGATAAATGTTAATTTGTTATAAAACTAAAGAAAATAAAAGAAAAAAAATATTAAGAAAAAAAATACAATAAATAATTATAATTGATTGTTGTGTATAATACATTGTTAAAAACTTTATTTATAGGGTTTACAATATACAATATGAATTTTGAATCTAATATATGATAGAGATTATATATTTAATTATTTCTAATTAATTACAAATTTATGATATAATAGAGATAAATCTACATTTGAAATAATGTAAAGGAATCATAATCGTAATAAAATGTAATATAAAGGAATCAGTATTACTATTACAGTGTTTGGTTTAGTCACTGTAATAAAAAAAGGAATCAGTATTACAGTGTTTGGTTTAACTACTGTAATGTAATGAAATAGAAAAAAAAATTATATAATTATTTTAAAAATACAATTTCAGAAAATAAAATTTTAGAAAAAATACAATTTCATAACAACAATTAATAAAAAAAATACAATTTAAAAAAAAATACATTCAGAAAAAATATAATTTTATAACAATAATTAATAAAAAATACAATTTTAGAAAAAGAAATACAATTTTAAAAAAAAAAAAGAGCCAAAATCGCGTTAAGGGCGGCGACGATATTGGGCGACGGAGGCTGGACAGACGCGAGTTGGACGGGGGCTGGACGGGACGCGAGTTGGACGGCGATGAGATGGGCTGGACGGACACGAGCTGGATGGGGGCTGGACGGCGACGAGATGGGCTGGACGGACACGAGCTAGATGGGGGCTGGACGGGACGCAAGCTGGATGACGATGCGATGGGCTGCACTGCGACACGAGCTGGCTGCGACGCGATAGGCTGGAGGTGACGCGATTGCAAGGACGACGCAATGGCTGGTTGGACGCGAGCTGGCCGGGACTACGACGCGAGCTGGAGGCGAAGCGATGGCTGGCCGGCGACGACAATGCAATGGCGGAGGACGCGATGGGCTGGACGCACGCGATGGCTGGCTAGTTCCCCTGGTACTGTGCACACATGTAATGTAATCCCCTTTCCTTATTCCAGCTCATGTAATCCTTATTCCTTCTCTTAATGTAATCAATTACATTACATTACATGTGTTTGTATCAACCAAACACTGTAATGTACAGAATCAATTACATTACATTACATTACTGATTCTATTACAGTCTACCAAACATGACCTAAGATAGATATATCATAATTAAAATTTGACATCCAAATTATAACATTCTCACTGCATGTCAAATGCATTAAGAATATGTCTTGTTAAAAATTTTGTTAGAAAAACTCTATGGGTCAAAAAATTAGCAAAGGAAAAAATAATACATTATTCTCATGCAATATACTTAAGTTGCATCATTAAAACATTTCCATGAACCCAATGGGACAAAACCATGGAAATAAAAAAGAGTATAACGCATATATAGATATGCTCCATTTAATGATGATAATCATTCAACATGAGATGTTCTTTTAATCCATACATTTTAACATCACTATGATAATCTCTCAAATGTTGAAGTAAATATAATAACTCATGATGAGTGAGTCTATTTGATCGTCACTTGATTTCATATATAATACAATTTTATAACTTTAGGTTAAATGTATTTACTTCAATAACATGTTATATTTAAATATTAATTTGAAAGGTACATGTTATTTACAATAACGTATTTTGTTACTAATTACAAAATTAATTAGAAACCTTGCACTTATAAAATATACTGTAGTAATTATAATAATTCATATATCCAATTTATAGTAAAATTCATCATTTTATTATTTTGTAAGATTTAACATTTGTATATGCTCTGATAATATTCATTAATGTTAATAAATATACTGAACATCAATTATCTTACTAAATTGTGCCAACTGACTATAAATGAAGAAAAATATAATATAATTTTAATATCATGCAACTAAATAATAACTAGATATTTAATGTGCATATATTTTATCCATAAAATGTAAATAAATACATGTCTCTCTTTAAGATTATTAATTATTTTAGTCATATTTTTAGGAGCACATAAAACAAATCAATATCCTTTGTATCTATAACAAAATCATGTAGCTTTGCAAAATATTAAATTTAAATGATAATATAAATGCACAAGATATCTATTAAAACTCATGTAGTCATTCACATTACTTTAATAATACAGACTTATAAATTATCATAACAATATATAACGTTTGAAATTAATGCTTTTATAAGCGATAAAGTACTATTAATTTATTCACATTAGTAACTATATATAAATAATGTTACGTGAGTACTAGTCATATTGTAAAGTTATCTTATACATATGGGAGTGAAATTTTGTATCTTATAACCTCATTATGTTTTATATAAATTGATGTATTTTTAATACATTTTGCATTTTTAGGTACTTGGACAACTATTACTTATAAATATCTAACGAATATATCATATGTTCATATTATATTTATTTCACTTTTTGTATAAATGAATGAATATGTGTCTAAAATAATATTTTTGTATTTAATCAATACTTTTTTTATCGACATTTAATAACTTTTAACATTATTAAAAATCATTTTCATCTCTTATTAAAGAGAGATATAAAAAAATTTGTTGTATAACATTAATATATTAATATTTTTTCCCCTCCCATAATCAAAATGATATCATTTTATATTAGGTACCCGAGACTTTATTGGAGTCAATAATTGTTATAATCATTTTCGATATCATTTATTGAAATGTTAACTCTTTTATTCCAACAATAATAGTATTATTTTTGTATCAATAAAATTAACAAACTTTATATAAATTATGAATATTTGCTGCTATTTTATTTGATTGTCTTATAAGAACTTCAATAATTGCTCGAATATTTTGTAGTTAAATTTTTTATTATCTAAATGCATCGAAAATATATAATATTCTATCATCGAGTAATTTTTTAAATCTTATGTTCTATAAAATTGATACATTTTAAGTAATTTCACTATATTATTTTTTTCTTTCAAATTTTAGCTCTTTTTCATACAATTTTTAATTGCATATAGTTTATGTTGATTTTATATTTTATAAATTTTATCAACTTAATTATTAATTAATGTGAGATATTATATAATTTATGTTTGTAACATATCTAAAATAATTTAATTAATTTTAATTTTTTTTTTATATTTATTTTAAATTTTAACATGATTTGAATGGAAGAAATTTAAAAACCATAAAAATAATAAAAACCGTTAATTTAATGACTAAATTAAATTATTTTATTTTAATAATTTTATTAAAAAAATAATCTAATCTAATTTAATTAAAATCATATAAACGGTCCAATGTTTTTGTTCTTTCTAACCGAACCGGACAAACCTACATTCATACAACTTTATTCAATCATAAAAAATTGTCCAAGGTCTATGAACCGACGTGAAGTCTGAACAACTGAAATTTCGAAGTTTTAACAATGGATCGGGAGGAAAACAAATCACAGCCATCTCAGAATGATTGATGGTCATACTCATAATCACTATGCATCAGCAGCAGACTTCCTCTGCACCCGGGTCGCACCCAATGACTCCCCAACCCACCTCCACCCCAAACATCACGCATAGATCACCTACGGCGAATTCCACGCATTCCCGGTTACACCCTTCTCCTCTCTCCCTGGCTCCTCACCGCCACCAAACCCTACCGCCACCAACACTGACCGACCATCATGCGATTGGGCCTCTGTTCCCAATTCCGTTGGTGCACTCTTCTGGCGAGTCGCCGCTGCAGATGGTGACTCCAGCGGCTTTCCAGCTTGCGAAGGTCCGGCTCTCGGATATTCTTCCGTATGATGGGTCCCCATCTGGAAGCTATTCACGGTCGGTAGAGGCGCTTGTCGGGTCGTTGATGAGGCATAACGCGGCGGTAATTGAAGTAGGATGCGAGGACTCTGCTTTGATGAGGTGTGCATTGGAAGCGACGAGGTTATACTTTAGGAGTAGGGCTCAGCAGCAACAGGGTGGTGGGAAAGGAAGCCGTGGGATTTACATGTATAGGGCTGGAAGGTAAGATAATGAATGAATTTGTTTTCAGTTTTCAGCTATTGGGTTTATTGCATTGTTTGTGTTTTCATTGTTTAGGAGTGTGACTGTCATGTGATGAATAAATTTATTTTCTTTCATGAGGAATTGGTTAAATTGCATTGCTTATATTTGAAAGGTTTTGGTTTTATGAGTGAAAATGTTTGAATATGTGGCTAAGTCTTGAGTATTCTAATTAGTGGTAGAGTTTTGCATTTAGATGTCTTGTTTACCTTCATATGCGTTATGTCCTTTTAGTGACTACAGTTTTTTCTGGTTCCTCTCTGTTCTCAATGTCTCCTATTCAAACATCTTGCTCTTTAACTTTACCTCCTCTATCTTCTACTTCACTTGTTCAACTGTCTAGTTTTCCATCTCTTTTTCATGAAAGTAATATCAACGTCGATACCACAGTTTCTGCCCCACTTCCTAGTTCAACGTCATCTCTTCCACCTTAACAATCTCATCATCCAATACTTACTTGTTCCAAAACAGGATAGATTATTTATGATTACAGTGAACAATTGAGAATTATAAATTTTAGAAACATCATCTATGCCTAATTAAGCCCTTTTGAACAAGAATTTAAACCAAATGTATTGGTTTGTTCTGATTTGGATGGTTGTGTGATTTACTTGTGATTAATTGCAAGTAAGAATTAATCATGATTATTTGGATTCTCTAGCCTTAGTGGAAAAACCAATAATTTTAACTTACGAACAATTGTCTAATTCACCGAATATTTCAATACATGATATGATAACTAGCTAAATTTTTATTTAATTCCACAAAACCTAAAACAACACTACTACTAGTGTAGTCATTTATTTTATTGCCAATCACTTTCAACAATTTGACTAGTGTGCTTAGGATTTATCATTTGTTAGGTTAGTAGTTTAGAGAAAATAAAGAAGAATTTAGAATCATTGCAGTTCCGTGGGAGATCTACATTAGCTATTAATGATTCGTGCTTGCGAGCATATTAGAATTTGCACATCATGCTTCTCAATCCTTCATTAAGAAATCTGTTTCTCCTTACAAAGTGAAATTTTTAGCATGTTGATTTTTGTGGGAAACTTAAATGATGTCTTTTAGATAAAGAAGACCTAATATCTCTATTATGAGCTTGTTGCAGGGCATTGGAAGATTGTGACTCATCCCCTCCATGCATGGCTGATGCTTTCAGGTGTATGGGGAAAGTATCTCGTGCTGCTCTCTGTGCAATAGCTAGGCATCTTCGTTTGCGAACCGAGTAAGGATGGTGATGGTGAATCTTTAACTTAATATAATTTGCTGTTGTTTCATGACATGTTTTTCGTTCGATGTATTAGTTACAGAAAATTGCATTATGCAGTGTTTTCAATCACTTGCTTGATGACACTCCATTACCTGCTAATGAAGTCTCGTCATCTGTTCTTGTTGCCACCTACTCAAATGCATCCATGCAAAATGGAAAAGGTAGTATTGGTGGAGGGAAGGCAGGAATAAATGTTGAAATTGAGAAGGGATTGTTGACTTTAATTTTGTCAGACAGTCCTGGTTTACAGGTGCCTCTCTATAGTTTGATGGACAATAGATGGTTAATATATATGTTTTACTGGGTTGTATTTTGTTGAGTAGCTTTTATTCATCATAGAAAGTGAAAAGCTTGTACTTTTAGTTCTGTTTTTATATGTATCTGTCTTTGTGAGGGGCATTTTGGTTTGTAAGATTCTGTTGTGATTTTGTAAACCATTCTCTTTCACAGGTCTGTGATCCCAATGGTCGCTGGTATCTTGCAGACAATATGTCTGGTCCTGGAGATCTTTTACTACTGACAGGTAAAGCGCTTAGCCATGCTACTGCTGGCCTTCGTCCGCCTGCATCATACAGGATGGCATCCGATTGCTCAAGTATTAGTGGTTGTGGGAGGTAAAAAAAAATTCAGTTCATTTATATGATATCTGTGCTGATGTAACTTCTTTCATTAATTACAATCAATTTTCCGAAAAAGATTTCTTCTAATTACCTGTGAACTGTTGTCATTGTAGGGTATCACTTGCATTCAGGCTCATGCCACAGGGAAATGCTGTATTAGATTGCACTCCTATTGCAGCAGCTGGTCATGTCATTCCCCAGAGCTATGTTCCAATATCCGTGAGCCAGTTTATGGATGACCTTTCTGCAGAAGAAGATATAGTATGCAATCATTCTGATAATAACCATGTAAGTTCCCACCCCAAGCGTCTTTGAAAGAATGTTTCTTCTATATTGCATTATGGTTGATAATAATTAGTTGTGAAAAGTTACTTTATTGTTTTTACTTTGTAGATAAATGGTAATTGTTGTGGTTTATCATGTGACTTGAAATGGAGAAAAGTGAGTTATATTGCCAAATCATTATGTGAATCACATAAATCTTATTTTATTCATTAATCCTAATGGAACGCTTATACAAATATACAAGTCCTATACAGGAAGAATATTAATTCCTAATAATACACAAATAAAAATAAAGAATAAAAACTATTCCTGATTAATGTGTTACTAATATACACACATTAACTCTCCTCGGGTCATAGATATCAAACACTTTCAACTTGGATGGTGAAATATGAAAAGAACTTCCACTAACATTGTTTAACACAAATTGTCATAATATTAGCTAACTGATTAACACTTTTGTTGTGTGGAATTTAATTACACCAGCAACTAAATTGTCTAGTTTCTATCAAGTTCAATGTGCTTCGTCTGTCATATTGCATTAGACTAGATTATTAGCAATCATGTAGATAATATTATCACATAATGGAGCCATACACTACTTAGGAACAAAACAAGCTCACGAAGAAAATCTTTAATCAAGAGAGCTTCATAATCAAATGGTGAAGATTGTGGTATTTGGCCTCTACTTTAGACAATAATATCGGGCTATATTTCTTCTATAATTCTCCATATTGCCTCCAATAAATATATCCCAAAGTACACTTCCAATCCACATTTGAATCCGCAAAGTCAAAATTAGTGTAACTTATTATGTCTAGGTATCCATGTTAAGATAACACAATACCTTTGCATGGAGAAGACTTTAGATTAGCTAACATTTGGTTTAATAAGAAACAAATTAATTTCACTACCATCTCTTTTATAGAAAAGAGTGTGATATGTTTGGGTTTGTTCATTGAGTGACTTGCCAAACCATGTCCTGGTGGGATTTTGAACCCATGCAAGACTTTCCTTAACCTACCCATCTTTCTCCTTCCTCGAAAGGGGATTTGTATATACCTTCTCTTTCAAATCTCCATGGAAAAAGATATTCTTGACATCATTCATATGGCTAATCCTGATTCATTGATTCGCAGTAATAGTTGAACATTATTTATCTTGGTTGTAGAGCAACAATATTGATCTTTATTGTAGGAATAAATGTCTTCCTATAGTCAATCTCATAAGTTTGGGCATATTCCTTAGCTATTACTCTAGCCTTACTCTTCTCTAATGTCCCATCCAATTGAAACTTCACTTATAACAAATACCCACCTATAATTCACAATCTTTTTCTTCTTACGTCTTGACCAATTGCCCAGTACATTTCTCTTCTAGGGGTATTCATCTTTTTATCATGGCAGTTCTTCACTTGGGACTTCCTATAAATGACTAGGTATAGAAAAAAGAAATCTTAAGGGAAAAAAATTAAGTGAATTTTAGACAAGTGGTGATAAGAGACAAAGTCAAATATATGATAATTATCATTGGAGGAATGCTTAAAGAAAGCACAACTTGTCAAGCTGTTTACAATCTCGAAGAAGATGCCTTCTACTTGTGATCACCAAACTATGGATCCAAGGTAGTAGGTATAGAATTACAGGATAAGGTATGTCAAAAGCAAAATTATAAAGAGTAGGAGATAAAGGAGAAATTGGTACCTCAAAATCATCTTTGGAAGACTCATTTGATGACACATTTGTATCATCAACAAGAACGTATGATTAGGAAGCGAGGGCATAGCAATAACATCCTTATCTCTCCAACCAAATTATCGTTGGATCATATAAGGTGTTCCCAAAGTTGGTCTTTGCTTGTCAAGTTCGGGTTCTCCCTATAGAATGGAAAGCCTCTAAAGAGTCATCACATTCTATGAGAAAAGGATCCCCTCTTACTAGAAATTTAAAAGTTTTCTTCTAGTCATTATTTTTCGACGTCTTCTATACCAATCTTGCCTTGAAGAGGAGTCTGAGAGATGTTCCAAAAAGAAAAGAGAGACTCCCTTTCACATTACTATAAATTTATTATCAATAGGTGGATGAAAACATTTATGCCTCCTGTGTACTATAGTAACCAAGAAAGACACTTAAAAGCATGTGGAACGAGTTTTTCTATGAAGTGCATGTACACAGTGGTAATTTAAAATAGGACAATATAGAAGCTAGAATTTTTTGGAATCGAAATAAGTTGAGAGAATAACGAGTAAAGTAAAGAAAGACATTCTAATTATTTATTAATAATAATAAAGTAGTACATTTATATTTATAAGGATACAACAGTGAAATCTTATTCTTAATAGGATTCTTAATATGCCTCTTAAACTAATAAGTAAACTAAATATTAAACATAAAATTATAGTTTCCAACACTCCCCTCAAGACATAGACTATGAGCAACTTGGATAATTACAAAAAGAGCTAACATTGACACAAGTAAAAGAGACTAAATAATGATAAAAGACAATAATAGATCCGCCACATTTGAAATTGAATTGAGAAATCACTTGCGTTAATTCAAAACATTTAATAGTCTTGCCAAGAGTATGAGTGCTTAAGCTCACATTAAATAATGAATCATGCCACTTTGTTAAGGACATTAACTTTGATAATCAAGTCGTAAGCTTTATGTAGAACAATTCTAGAAGTGTAGAGTGACACAGGAAAGTCCCTAGAAGGCAGAAAGCAAAGGAGCAGGGCTTAAGTGTGAAACCACTCAATAAAGGGTTCTCTGGAAGCTGGTATAGTGGTGGTGCTATTTTGTATAGTTGCTAAGGTGGCTCAGGTTAGCAATGCAGACAGCGGCAACCAAGAAAACAAAGGTTGGCCTAAGTAGCTGTGGGCATAGGTAGAATGAAGACACACTAATTATTCGCCTTAAGTTGGAACATAAATATTATACATGCCCACCTTAAACGGTGAGGAGTGAAAAGAACTTTGGATATTAGAACCCTTTATAGGGAAGTAGCAGTAGAACTCGAATTTTATCGAGCATAAATAATAACCAATTAATTGGATATGCAGAAAGTATGTAACCATGCGATCTTTACTTCTTTAGTCAATCAAATAGTAACCTCAACAGTGTATCACAAATTCATAATCCACATAGAACCAGAATCTAAGAGTGGAAAGAGTTAAGTTAAACCAGGCATAAGAACCAATATGAACAAATACCCAATTTTTACATTTTTTGACAGATTAGTTTGAAAAAATATAAGCAGATGGGCATCAAGCACAATAGGAAATATCCATCAAGGTTTATGAACAGAACAAGATGAATTCAAGAACAGCTAGTAGAAACAGCAGATGACAACAAGAACTGATGGAGAAAGAAGAGAAGATGATGAAGAGCTAGAAGTGTAGAACCATCGAAAACATCCAGAGAACTTTTCATTGAGAGATCAAGCTGAGTACAATGAGTGAATTAATAACAAACTGAGCTGTACTATCTATTTATAGTCTATACCATGTACTAGACAACTAATTACAAACTGCCACCTGTACAATACTTCTATTAACTCTGTTACAGCTCACTTATAATATTCTTAACAGCATAACAAACACTAACAAACTAACAATTACAAGTATATTCGATACTCTTCTTTAGTTGCACCCAGAACATGCTTTTCTTGACTTGGCTTGGCTTGATCAATTTGATCAGCTTGAGGACTTGGTTCTTTCTTAGTTTTATCACCCTGCACACACAGAGCTGGCTTTATATTAACCTTGCCAATATCCACGGTGTAATGGACAGGCAGACAAGGAGCAATAATTTCCCCTCAAATCACAAAACACCAGTAAGATATACCCAAATAATTCCATAGTTCTTAGCACCCAATTGAATATTAACTGAATAGAGACAATATTACTGTGTAGAGTCTCAGTTATAGAAGAAGATTTTGAATCCTTAGGGATGGACATGGTTGTAGCAATAAAGTTCGGAAATTAGCGGAGAAAAAGTACGAAAATAGTGGCAAAAATAGTCTAGAATAGTGCTAGAAAAAATTGTATAAGTCAGCAATCATAGTCAAATGATAATTGTATAAGTCAGCAATCATGGTCAACTGATCCAACTTGAACCAAGTAACCTCAATTAAATAGAATGCATCAAATAACCCAGATTAAAACAAAATACAAAAATACTCAGCAAAAAGGATAAGTTGCACGATAAAAAATTATAGATTTGAGGCGAATCTGGTCAAGCAAGGCTGTGGCAACTTGTTTTGGGGTGGTGGAAGGCAGTACAGAGCTTGGATAAGAGAATGATGATGCTGAGGGATAGATAGCAGCGGTGGATCATGGAACTGCAGGCGGCACTGGGAGAAGTCAAAGCTAGCAGCAGCAAAACAATAAAACGAAAGCTACAGGTGACGTGTCAGGCTGGAAACGCTCAGACCAGCAGCACAAAACAATGATGGGAGGAACTGTAGCCGGCAGTGCTGACAATGTTGGACTGAATATCTGTCTGAAAATGGCAGCGACGCTGCAAAACTGAGACAGCAAAGCAACAATCTCTTTGCAGGTAGGTGGTGATAGCAGTGGGCTGAAGGGACCTGTTGGAAGTGAGTGGCTTTTATAGAGTTAGGGTTTCAAGTGAAGAAATATGGGCAGCATGGTTTAGCCGAGTTTATGCTCTCTCTTTTTCTATTTGCTCTGATACCAAATTAATTGTGAAAAGCTTACTTTATTGGATAACCCCAATTTGATAGTTGTACACATATAAGTTGCATACAAGTATTTAAGGAAGAGTATTAATTCCTAATTATACACAATAAAAATATAGGATAAAATCTAATTAACCTAGAAATAGTATAGATACACTTTAACTATAATCATACTAAAATTCTTCTAAATTAAGTTTTGCGTAGCACAAATTAGGGGTGTGCATCTCATAGGTTTGTTCGAATTTGCAATAAAACCAGAACTTAACAGTAAAGTTGGTTCTTATAAATTGTAAACTTATCCTATTCAATAAAGATTATAAAACCAATTCAAATTGAATCTTTCCATTAGGTTGGATTGGGTTAGGTATATTTTTTTAATTGCACAACCAATTATTTTTTTTCAGTTTCGTTGTATAAATGTTGCAACAACGTATACTGTCTCTAAAAACAAACCTAGATTTAGGCTAATTCTAAGTATTAAGGGGACACACAACTACAAATTAAATTATCCCACCATTGAAATTTGTGTGACGTTGCCAACTTGCTGTGTTTATATGAAGAATAAATGATGTTGTTGCTTGTGGCTCGATGGACAGAGCACATAGGAAGGCGGAAGCAGAATGTCTCACAACATTCCAAGTACGGCGCAGAAAAAAAGATGGATGATAGGGTGGTAATTCGTGCGTTCGTGTTGTGCGTCGTGTTTGTGTTTTTTGGCCAAAATTCACTTTTTTTTTTTAATATTATGAAAATAAATGAATTATTTTTAGCTAATTTATTTATTTGTAATGGTAAGAAAACTTATTATCTTTTTGAACACTAGAGAATTAATATTTAATTCTTATTAAAAAATAATGTGTTGTTCCGTGTTTGGTTCGTGTTCTAGGTAGTAGCTAAAATTGCCATCCTTACAGCGTCGACGATGGAGAGAGGTAGAGAACTTCATGAGCGTTGAGGCTTGTTTGCCTGGGGTCATGATCCTTTAGGACTTGGAAGAGATGAAGAGTTAGGAATTATCTCAATTAAGGGCTTTTATTGTAATAAAATAAACCTTATTAGTCCAACACCAATACTTTTAGCTTTTTAGTTTTTATTTAATAATAAAATTAAAATATATAAACTAAAAATACAATAAAATATTACTAGGTTGTTGGTTCAGATTATATGAGCAACTAATCTAACTCATCTTGGATCAGTTTTGAAAACTTCAAGAAGATTACATATATATATATTTATAGATGCAAAATAAGCAAATGCTACAACAAAAAAGGAGAGGAATGTTTGTTAGAAATTTTAGGTCTAAACCTTCCTAAATTAGAGGTTTGAACCAAATATCACATATCTAGAAACTGCTAACTTATAACACTAGTAGAGGTTTTTAAAACCGAATTAATATTTTTAGATAAGCACATCGTTCTGAATAAGTTCCTCATTTCCTTGTGCTCATAAAAGGCACCTATAGATCTTTGACAGAAAATTCAATTTAAAAATTGACATGATCCAAAACTCCCAAAAGATATTTTTAGGATTTGATGGAGTCATCTTAATTTGACATTGCTAGTTATGGCATGATATTTGTAATGAAAGGATTTGGGAAGTGATTGAGAACTAGGTTATGCATTTCAGGGTGCAATATCTGTTGTCTATATCCAGTTTTGCCAATTTTCTTATTCATGAAAGGATTTGAAATATATTTTCCTGTGACTCATTATCACGTATTAAATCTCCATAACAACATTTTCCTCATCTTAATATGTTCACTTAATTTCCATTGAGAAGTCTAATGTTGTTTTAAATAATATTGAACCATTGGTTGCAATCCAAATCAATCTGAACCAATGTGAAAAATCTTATTGAAAATTTTGAATGTACAGGTGTCTCGGAACAATTCGAGTAAGGAACCATCATTAAGAAGTGTTCTCTCAGACCCCTTATCGTGAGTCATTCATTACCTTGTCACTACCTTGTGAGTGAGTCCAATATTGTTTTCATATTGTGATGAAGTGAATATATATTGTTATAGTGTAGGACCAAAACTATTGTTCTGAACTTAATATTATTTGTTATTTCAAGGTTTGTGGGTACGGTTCAACTTTCATTTTTCATAGTACATGTGTTGAGATGATAATATGTTTCTATATTATGATAAATTGAATATAGTGTTATAGATTTAGGACCAAAACTATTGTTTTGAACTAGTGAACTTAATATTGTTTGTCATTTCAAGGTTTTTGGGTACTGTTCAAATTTCAGTTTTCTAGTACATGTTTCGAGATGATAATATAGCATGCCATGTTACTCTGTGTTTAACTTCATGCTAACTTTATGTTACTCACCCCACATTGAATTAATGCCTAAATCTTTGTTTGTATGTTTCTTCATGTGTGCTGTTCTTTTTCTGTTTTAAATTTTTTATTTTTTGTTAGCTAAAAATATTATTTTTTATAACCATGGTGTTTAATTAATAATGGTTTTAGTGGTGCATTTCTCGAAGATGCCTCTGTCGTTTCGTGTGGGCATTCATTCGGCGGTCTCATGTTGAGAAGGGTCATTGATACGGTAAGTTATCTACTCTTCCTATGTTAAAGGAGGAATAATGATTGCTGTTCTTAAGTAGGTGACAATCGATAGGTTCATATGTGAGGGGATGTCAAAAGTTTCAAATGTAGTTTTTTTTTTCCCTGATTGTAGAAGCTCAACAATTTCTTGCATGGTTGAAGTAAACATTTAGACTAACAAAGATCATTTCACTATGATAGAGATAGAAATGCATGCGTGAATAAGGAAAGAGAAATATGTCTCATTATGAAGACAAGGAGAGATGGGGAATAATATTAGTTCTACTTGTATGTATCTTAAAATATTTTGGTTCTGTTTTGCTCTCAGTTTAATGACAGCCATATTAGGATTGAAGCTTTTACTGATCTTATGACTCATGAATGTGCACCTTAATATAGCAATTATTTTGTATTACTACACGGAAAAGAGCAGAAAAGGAAGGGCTAAACAGGCTTGTCTACTGAGTTGATTGTATCATGTCTTAGATCAGGATTGCTTTATGTGCAGTTGTTTGTGTGCCATTGTTACTTTAAGAAGTCTTTTATCGTTCATTCCTTATTTGCTTTATTTTGGTTATGTTTCTTCTGTTCATAATGCAATATTATATAGCTCCTTATTCTCCCATTTTGCTTCTTGTTTTTGTAGTTCATCAGTATTGGATATCCCTTTGCACCCTTATTATCGTATTGCACAATAGATTTATTTCCTTGAGACGGGTAGCTGTAAGAATGATACTTACTTGTGTTGTTTGTATAACAGTCAAGATGTCCCCTCTGCAATTCAGAAATTGATAAAAGGTCATTGATTCCTAATCTTGGTGAGTGACATTTCGTTCTTATGTGTGCTTGTAAGGTGTATATATGGAGAAATGATAAGAAGTCAAATATTCCTAACTGGATTGCATAAAATAAAACTAATGCTGCTCAACCCTTGTGGGCCAACAAAAGTTGATTTGAACAAAAAGTATTAGTCGTGGGACCATTTTGGACCCTGAATGGTGATGTGTCATAATGTATATGTAATTTGTTTGCTAAGGATCTTTTGCACTTATAACTGGTTCTATGATTTTATTAATGAATAATTATGCATTACACAAACGTTGCATGTGTGCAAATCTAATATTATGTACAAATGATTTAAAAGCAAATATACGGCTTCTGATAAAATTAAAGGTCCTAGTAGGCAGGGGCTAATGCATATGTTAGTTAGAGGGGGCACGTGTCCCTCTCACTAGATTAAAAATGTAATTGTGCATAAAAAAATTTGTACTTTTCATGAAATACTTTTTTAATTAAAATCCAATAAAATTGTAATAAACTCTCCGGTTTGGTAATTCTTTGCTAAAAAAATTCGTTGTCAAATTTTTATCTCTAATGTTTAATTTATTTTTTATTTGTTAGTTTTTCGTGTGAATTTCACATTATTGATTATTGATCCGTGCTTCTGTGCTTGAGTACTGGATCCGCCACTGTTAGTAGGTAGCAACTAGCAAATAACTCACTATTGTATTTCGTATGAGACCCTCCAATGTATGCTGAGTGAACAAAATCATTATGCAAAAAACTATAACTTCCAGTTTGAGGAAACCATGCATATGACATTACATGATATCTGCTTGTGTCTGGGTATACATGCAAATTTCTCTCCCCCCCATGTTTCTGTCCAGCACTTGGACTGTTCCTGATTTATGCATTCTCTTTTGTTATGTGTTACTTTTTCAAATTGAGGTTGATTTCTTCTGCAGTCCTAAGAACTGCTGCTGCAGCTGTAAAGCATGAGGACAATCGAAGACTTTTTCATAATGCCGCTGTCCGAAAGCGCCGAAAAGGTATGGGCGATCAAAATGATTCATCGAGAAGACTGAACAGGGTATGTTTGAACTAGATCCTGAAACTGTTCTGTTCCATTACACGTGAGAGTATTCACATTGTCGTGACCATTATATCTTGATTCTTAACTTATTTAGGGAAGTGAATGGGAGACACAGAAAATTACTTTGCTTTTGGCACAGTAACTAGGCTATCCTTTTTTTTTTTGGTCAGAGAGTAAGTAGGGTATCCTTGATAGATAATTTTTTCAACGTGATATCAATAGAGAGTAAGCTGGCAAAATTGAAGTTCATTATTTTAAGAGATATGGGGGGCAAGCTAAGGAAGTAAGAAACATTTTGTTTAAGAACTGTAGAACCTTCTATTTCCGCTGGTAGTTTCTTGAAAATATCAAGGAAGCTGCAGGTAGGGTGAATGGTTTTGTCGCTTGAGACAGTTTCCTTCTTGATTTAGAGTGGTGGCATAGGTATCTTCATTTGTTTCCCTTCACTCATCTTTTTCAGTTTTCATGCTTTTATATTTTTCTTCATTGGTTTGTCTCATTTCTCTTATAATTTTCTTGTCCTCATGATTTGGGTCTCAGCAATTTTAAATTAGTTGGATTATGAACAAATAACAGGTGGGATTGTCTTAAGACTCGGAACATGCAAGAAGGTGATAATTTATAGTATCGCGAATATTCAAAAAAGAATTAAATAATATTTCCTTGACTTTTGGGAATATCACAAATGTCGAGTGTTGCAGATTATTGCTCTCCTTTGACAACTTTTTTTGTCAATAGTTAAGTGCTCCTCATGTTGGTAAAAGGAAAATTGAAAATGGATCTGTTCCAAGTTTCAGTGGCTTGTGAAATTGTATGGAAAATTTGTAGGAGGAACAATTATTTCTTGCTTGATCAATTCAATGCTAGGTACATTTATTAGTGCGTTTCCCCATTTTTATTCATAATTAGGTCATAAAAATTATTCATTATCTATTTTTTTTAGAATATTTCATCATTTTTGGTGGCAACTATTGTGCTTTTCTTTTGACTACTCACCCCCAATTATTTTTTTATCTAAAAGAAAAAAGAAAATCTTTTGGCTACTAAACTAGAGGGGTCACCCTTCTCATGCTACAAGTTTCATATAACAGTGCTTAATGGACCCCAGATAGGTTTATCTGGTCATGGAACTAGTTAAGTTGATCTGACAAAGTCCCACAATTTCCTCGGCAAGTTCACTGTGTTTTCAGCTGATGCAAGAGAATAGAAGTAAAGAAAGGGATAGGTTACTAGTCTAGCACGTGAACCCAGATGTCATGAATCAACAGATATTTGATAAAACCATATAAAAATTCACTCAACTCACATGTCTGCATACATAATAACATGCGGGCATTCAATGGTTTTGTGAACAAAAATAAATTATTGAACATCTATTTCATAGGAAGACCAAATGCTAAATCCACAGCCTTAGAATCTTGATTTGGCTACTAGAAACATTTGGCAAATTCTAGTGTTTTCTTCCCATTAGTCATTCTGGTCTATATCATCAATATAGAATACTTGTAAATATTTCATCTGAGGGGTGTTTCAAATAGACAATGAAACGGGATTGCACCAAAGTTTTTGATAGGATAAGTGTATCTTAAATTTTTGGAACTGCATTTCATGCTCAAGGAATATCATTGTTGAAAGGCTTTTTATATCCAGGAAAATGGTGATATTAGCGATGATGCTGTTTGCAGTGTGCAGTATCCGTTTTCAGTAAATGAGAAAGTGGTAATTAAGGTATCTTTCCTATATATTCTTCTAAAGTTGCTGATACAGAAATACTTCTTGTACAAGGAATAATAAGGGAAATGCTTAATCCTTTCAGGGTAACAGGAGAACACCTGAAAAATTTGTCGGCAAGGAAGCAGTAATTACGTCGCAGTGCCTCAATGGCTGGTGAGTTTATGGAACTTTGGATCTTATGGTTATGGCTGTATGGAACTTTCTACTTTTAAAATCTAGTCACACGTGGTTCTCCGACTTTATCATCAAATACTTTCTAAGAATAGAAAGCTTCACTTTGGTTACTTTGTTCATTTTTTTTTTTTGGGGGGTCAGAAAAGGGAGAAACATTTCATTAACAATGGCAACAAACTTACACAATGCAGCACCTTCAAACAAAACCCATACACAAATACCAACTAACAATCTTTTTTCGTATAGATTGCTTGCAAAAATCCAATCCCAATTCTTCTTGTCGGGTACATCAAATATGCTTGCAGGAGAACAAAAACCAAAGTTAGACTCCAAATTGTTATCTCACTATCTAGCATGATTAGATGAGATAATTTTGACTGAAAAAACTAGGAATCAATCAACATACCAAAATGACTAAAGCGAGAAAATCCAATACACAAAACAGAGACAAAAAGTGAAAAGAAACTAACAAAATCAGAGAAGATGTTTAAAACCTAGCGAAACGGAGGTTGCCTTCCCTTTTACGATCCAAAAACCGGTCCATCAGGTTCTTCATCTTCATCGTCGTCCATTGCTCAGACTGTACTATAAAAAACCAGTCAAAATCAAGGAAAAACTGTAATCAACCAGAGAATATGACTCCAGAGTGGAGCAGAGACGAGTTGAGAAAGTCAAGCTTTCCAACAGATTCGAGTAAAAATAGAGATCAGCAGTGGGGAGCAGATCTGACAGCAGCGATGAGAGGCTGACGGAATTTTTTCTTAAATGTTGGAGTTCTCTGATATCTTATTAGTTATTACCGAGTCATTTGGTATTCTGAAGCTGTGCTTTATGATATGAAGTTTTATAATTAATTATGAAAGCTTGGTTTATTCATTTGTCCAATTGGGTATTTATACATATGCACAAGTCCTATTTAAGGTAGGATTGTTAATTCTAATTATGCACAAAATAATATGATAGAATATTCATGTTAACTCTCTCTTCAAGTTAGAACATAAATATTACACGTGTCTAATGTGGGACAATACATGATGAAAAGAACTTTCTGTTGCACCATGCGCCCCAACGATTTTTTTTTTGTGTGTGTAGTTTTTCGATTTTTTAAACATAAAAAAGAAACTAAAGGGTGGTCACTTTTGCTTGATGCCACAAATGGTTAATATCCAACTTCACAAGATTATTTGGATATTGTTCATACTGGTATGTACTTTTTTTTTTTTTTGCTTTCCAGTATATAGATTGGACTATGAACTTACTTGAAACTGGATCAGTTCTACTAGAGGATAGGACCTGTCTTCTTGAGTTCTAAAATGTGAAGATCGGACCGTCCTGAAGAACAATGTATGTGCCTTATCTAGTTTTACCTTTGTATTTCAGGTATTTACTTAAGATTATTGAAACTGGGGAGAATGTTCGCCTTCAGTATCGTTCTCTTAGAAAGATCCTGAGTACACCAGCCACGGATGAGCAGATTCAGAATAGCAGCTCATAATATTCATTACTCTTAAATATGATCCAGTCTGACTAGCAATTGCTCCGTATCTGGCTATTGTTGAAAAATCTGTAATGTGGTTTTCCTTGTATAGTAGAGTTGTATTGAGTGTAGCAAGAATATAGTTATTCCATTTGTGCCTAGAGTTTTTTGTTGATCACTTGTAAAGTAGTACAGAGGTGTAGGTAGTCCTTAGGTTAACAATGAGCAGTGCTGATGTTAAGATAAACACTTGATATTAATTTCATTACCAAAAACTGGAAGCTTTTTACCAAAATTGTTGTCTGTAATCTAAGGCGGACTATTAGTGTGCATTATATTACATATATTTCTTCAAAATGTCGTTACCTAGATTCTATAATTCACTCTCATATTAAATGACATTTGACGTGATACATGGTTTTAAAGAAATTGATGGGCATATAATGAATGCAATCCAGCTTTTCCAAACTGGATTTCTAGATTACACTTCAAAATAAAACTAGAAAACGATGCTATGAATCCGTACCTCCTATGCACCATTTCGCGGGTGCGGTCCTTATTTTTAAATTTAAATTTAAATTATATTAATAATATATTAATGTTAAATTAATAAATAAGATTAAATATTTAATTAATAATTTAATTAAAAAAAAATTATACATTAAGAGTGAAAACGATAGTTCCGCAATTAAACATACTGTTCTTGAAGCTTCAAGTTGAAAGCTTTCAATAAGTCTTAAATAGTTCAATAGAAATAAGTTAATTAGTTAATTGTTAGGTTCATTAGATAATTCAATTGTTAACTCAATAAACCTTAACGAGCTTATCTTAAATTAATTAATTAATTGTTAAGTTTATTAGATAATTCAATTAATTGTTAACTCAATAAGCCTTAACGAGCTATTTTAAATAGCCTTAGGCCTTAAATATTTAAAATAGAATTGTGAATAAATTTTTAAGTAGAAAACAACTCTTAAAAATAAGTAAATTATTTAAAATTTAAGGATAAAAAGTAGGCTTAATTATTTCGTTGATTTTCAAATTTTAATTAAATTCACATTTAGGTTCATAAATTTTTAAATTTTATAATTTATTTTTAAATTTTTAAAAGTTTATACATAGGTCCTTAAATTTTTAAATATTACAATTTAGTTCCCATATTTTTAGAACTTCACACATAAATCCTAAAATTTTGATTCAAAACATGTACTTTAGTACCTAAGATAAATCTATTTGTGAATTTTTAAAAATTTAGGGATTAAATTATAGAATTTAAAAGTTTAAGGACCTATATGTAAAATTTTAAAAATTTAAGGACCTATGTGTAAAATTTTAAAAGTTTAGGAACTAAATTATATAGTTTAAAAGTGTAGGAACCTAGGCATAAAGTTTTAAAAAATTGGGGACTAAATTATAAAATTTAAAAGTTTGAGGATCTAAATATAAATTTAGTTAAAATTGGGGACCAATAGAATAGTTAAGCCTACTTTTTATTTTTAACTTTTAAATAATTTACTCATTTTTAAGAGTTATTTTTTACTTGAAAATTGTTTCACAATTTTATGTTAAATGTTACGATACAATTTTTGTGAATTAAATTGTTAATTAAATATTAAATCTTATTTAATTTAACATTAACATATTATTAATATAATTTAAATTTACTTTAAAAATAAGTAAGTTCAAACCGTAAATTAAAATTATTAAATCGATATAAATAAATTAGCTTAATATTTTGGATAATTCTCGAAAAATTTCGAATTTTATTTCGAGACATCTCGATAAATAATTAAATAATTAAAATAGTATGAAATGACAAATATACCCTTTATACTTATAACTAAATAAACTAACCTACATCTCCCAACCCACCCCACACATCCAACTCTCTTAAAATTTTCTTTAAAAAATTCTCATATATCTCACCCTTTTTTCCTCACTCACTTTCACCTCCACCTCTACTCCCACATTTACCACCAAAATTTAACTCAAAAAATAAAAAATGGAAGATACATACATGGATAATGTAGAAGAAGTGGATTTTTATGAAGAAAATGGAGTAAAAAAGCAAATGAAACAAGTATAAATTTTTTTTTTGCAAATCTTGTAGTGGTTCGGTAAGGACCACCGAACCTTTATGATATGTTCGGTAGACCCTACCGAACGTATCTAAAAGGTTCAGTGATTCCTACCGAACAGTACTAATATGTTCGGTGACCCTTACCAAACCAATCTAATATGTTCGGTAACCCCTACCGAACCTCTGTGAAAAAAAATTAATTCTAATTTTGTACAGGATTCAGCATACGAGTTACAATATTGACTGCACTAAATTATTCGAGACAGAGTGAGATATCTTATATATTTTTAATAAATACTATGTATTACATAACTTAAATATATTAATTTATGTTATTTTACTATAGGTGTTCATTTCAAAAGAAGAGTTGATCTCATGGACGAAGTCTATTGGGACAAGTAATGGGATTGTCGTTGTGATGAAAAAGTCTGACACGGGTTCAGATGGTAGGAGACCTAGGATTGATTTTGCATGTGAAAGAAGTGGAGTTTATCGTTCTAAAGCAAAGCCGAAAGATCCGAAGGATAAAAAAGGGAATGAGAAGGAGATTTGTCCGTTTTCTTTAAAAGGAAGGATGATCGAAAATAGTTCTCACTGGAAGTTGACAGTTAGTTGTGGTACACATAATCACCGATTGGCACGACATCTTGAAGGTCATCCATATGCCGAAAAACTCAATAATGAAGAGGTGAATTTGTTAGTTGATATGACAAAGTGCAATATTAGGCCGAAGCACATTTTGTATAGACTGAAGCAAAATAATGAGCAAAATTGTAGTACAATGAAACATATATATAATGATCGTCAAAGACATAGACTTAAAGAACAAGATAGGAGGTCAATTTCACAACAATTGATGCATTTATTGGTTGTTCACAACTACATGGAGTGGCATAGGAGCAGTGATGTTGATGAAGTTATTAAAGACTTATTTTTTGCTCATCCAGTCTCCATTGATTTGTTAAGAGCTTTTCCTCATGTGATTATCATGGATTGCACCTATAAGACTAACAAGTACAAATTGCCGCTTCTTGAGATTGTTGGGGTTACTTCTACAAATATGACATTCTCTATTGCGTGTGCATATCTTGAATTTGAAAAAGAGGATAATTATCGTTGGGTATTGGAGAGATTGAAATCGTTGATGTATACAAGCTGTATGCCCAGTGTCATCTTAACAGATAGAGAGAAGGCTCTTATGAATGCAGTCACAGAAGTATTCCCTACATCTGCTCACCACCTTTGTAGATGGCATATCTCCAAGAATGTGTTAGGAAATACAAAGAAATTATTCAAGGATAAGAAAACATGGGAAAATTTTAACCATTTTTGGCATAATGTAGTATCGTCTAAGACTGTTATGAAATATGATTTGAACATAGAATATCTGGAGAGAAACTTTTCTAAATGTAAAGAAGCAATACATTATGTGAAACATGTATGGCTCAATCCATACAAAAAAAAGTTTGTTTCAGCTTGGACAGATTTACATATGCATTTAGGAAATTCAACAACAAACAGGGCAGAAAGTGCACATGTAGCGTTGAAACGACAATTGAAAACATCACAAGGGAACTTAGTGTCAAACTGGGATAACATTCATCAATTACTTGAGCTCCAACATACACAAATTAAAGCTTCCTTTGAGATGAGCTTGACTACACTCCAAAAACATTTGAAGCCCGAGTGGCTATACAAGGAGTTGAGAGGATGTGTTTCACGTACTGTGCTAGAAATTATTTTTAATGAATCTGAGAGAGCAGATCATGTATCATTTGATGCTACAACTTGTGGATGTGCGAAGCTTCGAACTCATGGACTACCATGTGCTCATGTCATTGACGAATACAAACGATTGAGTCGTCCTCTTGCTTTGTCTTTACTTCATTCTCATTGGAAGAAACTTAGTTTTATACCCACATCACAATATGATGATTTAGATTTGGATTGCTACCATTTATATGAGAAGTTCATGAGACACTTTCATATTAGTGACAAAAATGTAAAAATTCAGATGTACAAGGCATTTAGTATCTTAACTGATCCTAGTACAACTAATTTGGATGAGCCACTCGTGAAACAAGCTCATAGAGGTCGTCCTACTAAGGCTGAATGTTCCACACGACGGGATCCTTCAGGTTTTGAGTATGTTATAGCTGAGAATACATTTGATACAGATCATGGTTCCCATGTAATTGTGACATCAGATGGGGCCCAATTCACTTCAAAGAAGAGAAAGTTACCACTTAAAAGAGCTCAACTAATTGTGTCTTCGCCGTATATATCTCAATTGCCTATTCAAATCAAGCCATATGTAGTGAGATTTAATGATGTATTAGGAGATGATAATTGTGGATTTAGAGCTATAGCCGTTGGACTTGAATTTGGAGAGGAATATTGGCCTCAAGTTAGGGCTAACATGCTCAATGATATACAAAATCATTACGATGATTACACTTGCTTGTATGATAATCTCGAATTAGTGAAGGAGCTCTTTCATAAGATTTCTCATTTCAATGGTAGCTGTGGTTCTGAAAAATATATGACATTACCAGACATGGGATTAATTATTGCTTCCACATACAATGTCGTGGTTAGATCATTCAGTTTACATGACTCATGGACTTTTCTTCCTCTTTGGACTGAGCCACCTACAGATCAGAAGATAATTTCTATAGGTTTTGTCAATGGGAATCATTTTGTGGAGGTAGATTTGATTTTATTATTTATGATATAACTGTATAATTAATTAGATATATATTTATTTTATTAATTTCATACAATACAAGTATTATTGCAACCTGAAGCTCCAATGCCACCTATACATTCAGTTTGGCATGCATTTCATAATCCATGTGCACAAGGATGGATTACACCATATGCACGACAAATTGAAGAATACAATTCAGTTGTATCATCTTCGAGTAGTATACTTACAAATCAAAATGTTGTATTTGACTTGGATTGTGATGATTAATTTATTTTATATTCAGAGTTATAACAATGTAAATTAATGCATTAACTGAATATAAATCTCGAAAGCTCCAATATATATGGTATAATTAGAAATAGTTGATATTAACAATGTCATTAAGCGTCAAGTACAAACATAAATTAATATTAAATCAACATGGCTGATGAGCATCTGTAGCTGACGAGCTAACACATCCTTGCAATATTTTTTGAACCTATTTGAATTTCTTGTACCATTTTCTGGATGGTTGCTCTTCTCCTTTTGACAAAGCACGCCTAATAATGCACAATGCTTCTTGCACACCCTAACAAATACACAAAAGTATCAAATTAATCATTATTCTATAAGCATGTAAAGTTAGAAGTAACTATTATGTTAATGAATACTAACCGTCACATCTCGTTGTGAATGTTAGGTTGCACGGTGTGTCTTAGTCGTCGTCCTAACATGTGTTAATCTATGTATAGGATTTTGCACTCTCACATGCGATATATCTTCATACCATTGCATGTAATCTAAAGCACAATCAGTTGGAAGATTAACAGTTGCACCTCTAGACTGTTGATATAAGACATGACTATCTCAACTTGTCCAATATTGGTCTGCGAAATGAAATTCCACCTTGTACATCTTAGGATTGGACCCTCTGTTTACTTTAAAAGGCTCAACTGGATTCGGTGGAATAGTCTGAATATGCTTAAATTGACGCAACACCCTGTGGCTATGATAAGCTTCGACGACTTCCAGAAAACGAATGCATCCATGAAAAAATGTTATCTCTGGAATCTCTGTACAATATGGATCCCAAATAACCTGTCAAATCAAAGTACAAACATAATTCAATTAAGATATTAAACAAATAACTAAATGAATTAATTAAAATTAAAATACATAAAATAAGAGTAACATACGTCAGCCACTGTTAGATCATCGAGTGTCTCTCTCAACTCTTCCAAGAACTTCTTGTCTACAAAAGGACGAGTGTACAACCCCCAACGCTGTACAAGAGAAAATTGACTACTGTAGTTTTGGTTTAGCGATGGAGTGCATGTGGGAATATGCTCGTATATCCATGCTTGTAGCAAAGTCAAATATCCAGATATTTGCTTCGCATCATATCGACTAGCTATCCCCAATTGTCGGTACAAATAAGCCAATGCAGCTACACCCCAAACGTACTCATGTATACTGTTTATATCTGTCAGCAATGTCAAGTAAAAAACTGGGACACTATTTCCAGTTTTATCAACAAATAGTGTACATCTTAACAGATGTAGCAAGAATGCCCTAACCAGATGGTCATCTTGTCGGTCACTAGGAGAAGTAAACAAAGTCCTCAACCAACTTAGCTTGACATATAATCCTTTTGTACTCAGCTGAGACTTTGCTACATCTGTACTAACTCCTAATGCATCCACAATAAGTGAAACAACATCACTCCTACTTAATTTTTTCCCAGTACAAGCTGTTCCCGTAACCTTAAGGCCCAATAATTGTTGTACATCATGTAACGTTATAGTCATCTCACCAAATGGCATGTGAAATGTGTTGGTTTCTGGATGCCATCTCTCAACAAATGTAGATACCAATACCTTGTCTGCATGTTTGTATGTGGCATGGCATAACGAAGCTAGGCCTTACTGAAATATGCGATGCGCAATACGTTGGTCGAGATCCCAATCACTTTGCCTCACAGAATGAACAATAAGCCTTAAGAACTCACGATCGTCCTAAAAATAAACAAAAATACAATTAATTAAAATAATATTTTAATTTTAAATCAATAAAAATATTTTATAAGTGAATTACTTACAGTCTTATTCCAGATTTTATACGCTATGTGATTTTTAAAACTCTTCAGCACTGACAAATTCTTTGGACCAATTAGGGATGAGGAGGGGTCTTCGTGAATCTCATCATGTTCAACCTCATGCTCTACAAATGTCTTAAAAGTATCGTCATTTGGTCCCTGTAAAAAATCATCCACACTGTGTCTAGTTTGATCCTCTATAATCTCTGTGGTAGAATGTTCTACAGTCGTTTGAACATTTGATGGTCCAGCGGTGGCCACTTGTCTATTTTTTCTTCTTCTATATACAAGTCCATCAGCTTCATACAATTCTTCGTTTCTTTTTCTATGCGAAGCGGTTTAAGGTTGTCTACTCATACCTAAAATGACAAATTAGTTGTTAAATGAATAAATAAATCACAAAAAAATAAAAATAAAAATTTTCGGTAGGCCATACCGAACAAAGTAGGAATGTTCAGTAGCTCTTACCAAACAAAATAGGAATGTTCGGTAGCCTTTATCGAACAAAATAGGTAGGTACGGTACCCTCCCCTACCGAACAATATGGATATGTTCGGTAACCCCTACCGAACATAACTATTTTCTTCGGGACCCTTTACCGAACACCAATAATTGTTTTGGTTATCCCTACCGAACCTCTTGTTTATCTTCTTCCTCTCCACACCCGTACTCCCAACAACCACATAGTCAGTTTCCCCCTTTTAAAATTAAACTGAAATTAGCGTGTATCAATGGCAAAATTATACAACCCTTAATCCATTAAAAATTCATATAATATAAACCAAATTAAAAATAATACCTTCAATTTGCTCGGATCAGTTTCCCCCTTTTGAAATTGAACTGAAATCAGTGTGTATCAATGGCAAAGTTTGCTCGGTACGTGGCACTGTTGCGATCGGACGGTGGTATAGTGACGGTCGGAGGTGGCACTGTTATGGTCAGTGATGGTGGATGGCTCGTTCGATATGATAGGGGATGTGGGTTAGTTTGTGGAATGTGTAACAAAAATATTTGGGATAATTTTGTCATTTTAATAATATTAATTTATTTGTAAATTTTTTATCATTTATTGGGATGTTTAAGAGCAAAATATGGGATTCTTTCAGAATTTTTCTAATATTTTTCAATCGATACTTTATAAGTCAATTTTGGTTCTTGATTTAGCAAAAAAAAAAACTAAATAAAACTAAATTGCGCCTACCCAAAAAAAGTGCCACGTCACTCCAACGTTAAAACCGATGGTTAACATGGCATTTAAATATATTTTGGTATTTTTTTTTTTTTTGTTGTTGTTGCATTTCATGTCAACTCAAGTCGATTCTTTTTTCTTTTTTTTTTTTCATTTTACATCCAACTTTAAATTCTAGTATATTTTAGTCATTTCTAAATCAATTCTAAGTTTAATTTTACCTATAACCGAATTTAAATACTTGTTTGGGAAACTTTTTTTATTTTGAAATATTTATCACAGCAGGATAATAATCTTTTCAAAAATACTATTTCCATCATAATCAAGAAATATAATGAACTTAAAGGTTAATGCTCATGAGATATATACTCTTAACCACATTGAAATAGAAGAGGTAAAAGGTGCCAAGGGTCCTCTAGTTTATACAGATAGAGCGTGCAAATTTTGTGGCTTTTTGTAGAGTATATAGGTCATATTATTTATATAAAATTAACTTTGATTGTTGATTAAAAAATTGAATCATATATTATCATGTGCTATTTACGTAAATAAATTTGTAAGGTTATTTTTAATTATTTACCATCACCCTAATAAACTAAATAAAATTATTATTCTAGAAAGGAAATCAAGCATTAAATGTCTCAATAATTATTTAATTTAAACGGTTTAGTTCTATAATTATTACATGGGGTACAAGATGTGCCATAATTTTTTAAATAATGTCACAGTAACCTGATTATTATATACAAATGAGTACTTTAATTCTATAATTTTTGAGTTCGGCACCTATAGTTCATTTATTTATAAACGTTATACACTATAAATCCTCATTTTTAATATTTTTGTAGGATTAGAAGTATCCATTTAAAAAATTATATGACTAATATTACTAACTTTTCATAATATAGAACTTTTTGTGCCTAATTCATAAATTATGGGAGTAAAGTGCTTCTTTTAAAAAATTATAAGATCTCTAGTACTTAACTCAATAATTACGGAACTAATATACTTATTTGATAAATATTATGAGACTTCTACAATTTTTTTCCATTTTAGAAACACCCTTACAAATTTGGTAATATGACCAGCCAAGCAAATGATAGAATCTAACTTAATTTCTTAATCAATAGTTAAAATAGAACTTTAATGTTATTTTTATGAAAGCAACATGATCTATATTATTTACTAAAAAGATACGAGACATACGCACTCTAATTATCCTAGCGCCCTTCACCCAATAGAAAATGGCACAAGAAAACAAATTAATGCAGCACTGTATTTATATATATTTACAGGCACTATTGCTTTCAAAAGAATATGAATTTCTCATATGAGAAAACCAATACATTGACAAAGATTTAATCTAAGTTTCCTCAAAGTTCTCTTGCAATAACCACTTTGCCTGCAATTGAAGCCCAGCATCTCTTAAAGCATTTAAAGCTGACCTGTAAAGCCTATCATCCAAATTTGTCCCTTCAAATTTCATGTCTTGCAAAAGCTTAACTAACTCATCAATTCTACCAATCTTTGAGAAAACACCAACCATTATTCCAGCCATAGCCCTATCTATCTTCCCTCCGTTGATCCTATACTCATGATAATATCTCAAGCATGTTTGAAAGTCTCTTGCCTTATTGTAAGCACTCAAAACGCTTGTATAACTTACCTTATCCGGTGCCACTTTCCGCCGCGCCATCTCCTTCCATAGCTTCTCAACCTGCCTTAAATTCTTAGCCCTTCCATGCATTTCCAACAAGGAATTGTAAATCCATACATTTGGCTCACACCCTCTTTGTTTCATCATAGCCACAAGCCTCATTGCATCTTTCAACCTACCGGTTTTACCATACATTACCATTATGCTACAATAAGCAACAACACATTTATCAAAACCCTTTTGTTGCATCTCTGAAAATACCATTTCAGCTTTCGAATAAAGCCCAAGACGACAATATATATTTAAAATTGAAGCATATGTTACTTGTCCTGCTTCACAACCTTGTAAGACCAACTTATCATAAGCCTTAATACCTGCATTTAAACCCTTTAGCTTTGAGAAGCCATTGACAACTGAGCAGCATATGCAATCAGAAACTCTAAGTTTTGCAGCCTTCATAATTTCAATCATTTCAAAAGTCTTCTCTGGCAACCCTTCATCTATATATATTGATATAAGCTTCAAAAACAATGCAGAGTCCTTCAAGATCTTTTTCTTCTCCGCTTCTCGCAACAGCTCTTCAGCAACCTTCATTTCCCGGATTTTTGCAAAGGAATAAATCATTGTTGAGTAAGCCTTTGGTGCGTCTTTGAGATGTTCTTTGTCATCCCATGTTCTCAACATTTCAATAGTTTCAAATTCCCTTCCCAAATTGCATAAAGATTGACATACAATCTCGAATATTTGCGAAGAAAACGGAATCATACCGAACTTTTTAGATTCAAGATCTCTGTACAATTCAATGACTTCCTCAAAATTTCCCAATTTAAAGTATGCTTTCATTATCTGGAAATAACATCCAGAATTAGGAACCAAATTTCTAGCAGAAATCAAATTTTCAAATGTAGAAACTGTGCTTCTAAACATGTGAAGCTTGTTATAGCTTGCCATGGCTGATTCAAAAGCAACATCAAAAGCACTTTCACAATCATTAATCGATTTTAAAACTTCAAGAACAGTCTCAGCAACCCTAAATTTTCTTGCTCTAATGGATCTATTTATTAATTTCGAACAAGTATAAGCATCAGGAACTACTTTATAATGCTTAACATCATGATCAAAAATTGATAAAAGTGAATCCCATTTCTTTGACCGAATCAAATACCTAACTAGAAGATTTATAGTTGATCTCTTTGTTCTGAACTCTGGCTTTTCTTGCGCTTTCTGATACCATTCAAATCCAAGCTCTGCAGTTCGATTGTCTTGAAATAACTCAGAAACAAAATCATTTAGATTATCACCTTGAACTGAATTAGGGATTGGATGGGGCTTGGAACAGGAAGGTGATTGTTCTTCTTCTAGTAAAGGGATAGGAAAACTAGTGGAATTCAGTTGGGAAAATCGGACATTGGAGGTGGACATAGGCGAGAGCGAATTGAATTTGCAGGAGGAAATGGAAGAAATGAAATGGATTCTTCTGGAAGAATTCATAGAAGCTAAGGTCCAGTCTGAAGAGCTTGAAATCGCCATTGATGGTTAGAGCTTCGACTGGAACATTGTATGGTTGTCGCTTATTATATATATACCTTATCCTCTACTAGATTTTGCCTTAACAGTTGGATGGCTTCATCCAATAATATTTGAACACTTGGAAACTTTAGGAACAGAGGATTATCAGTTGTTAAGAGCACCACGTGAGTACTAATTTACTTGCTTTATTCTAATGGTTATATTTGCCAATTTTTTTTTTTTTTTTTTTTTAAATTATCAAAAATAACACTCTAAAATTTATAATAATAAAATTTGTACATTTAATAATATTAAACGTTCAATTTAAACGTAAAATATTGAACAAATCTAATTATCGTTGTTCAATTCTAATTAAATGAGTGTTCAAAAAAAATAATATATTAATCATTTTTTTAATTATGAAAATATAAGTTTAAACACAAGATTTGCTAATTTTGTTATTACAAGTTTAAAAAATGTTAGTTTTGTTATTTTCTCTTTTTTTATTATAAATAACATCTTATATTTTGCATTGTAATAATAAGAATAGTGCATCGTATTTAATTTATATTTTTTATAATTAAAAAATAATTATTATATTATTTTTTAATTTAAATTATAATAATTTAAATTCGTTTAATATTAATGTGTATTATTTTTATTATTATAAAATTTAAAATATATTATTTTTAATAACTTTTGAATTTTTTTTATAGCAATATTACCATTTTGTAGTAAAAAGGTGACGTTAAAATAACAAGTTAACAATTTTTAATTTTTTTATTAACTTTATTGTTATTGTCGAGACATCTATACAATTGGGTATAATATGTGTCAATAGTACTTTGAATTGAAAAAAATCGAAAATAGATTAAATTGAAAATAAAAAGGATATGGAACACCGCCTACCATTTAAAAACGTTCAAATATTCATTTAACATTTTAAATTACAAAACACAGAGCTTCAATTTTCAGTGAAAGTGGCCAAAGAATAAATGTATGCAAAGTGATGAATGCACTAAGAAAATTACTAGCCTTTCAAAAAGCAATCTGGATTGGTCAATCATGAGAGGCCATATAAAGATTCTAAACTCTACGAATACCATATATAACCTAACCAAATTCAACCCAATTGTGTCTTGCCCTGTTTATTAATTATGTTCCAATCCTCTCAAGGCTTTCTGATACAGTTTTCATCCTCGGCCTAACTTCAGGGTCAGCTTCAGTACAAGCAAGAGCAACATGAAAAACTGCAAGAACTTCCTTTTTAGCATGCACTTCTTGAAGCAACATTGGATCAACCATATCTGATAAAGGCTTCTCTTCTTCAAATCCTTTTCTTACCCACCTCACTAGGTCTGGAATTTCTAGTGAAGTTGACGTAGTCGGTGAGAGTTCTGGTGACTTTCCGGTGAGCAGTTCAAGCAAGACAACACCAAAGGCATAAACATCCCACTTTTGAGTAGGTTTATTGTTTGGAACTCTAGCTTCAGGTGCACAGTAGTTGTTTGTTTTTTCAGTTTGGATGGACTTCATATAAGGTAAAGCACCACCCATGAAGCCTCCAGATGAAGGGTTATTGCCAGTGATACTGATTAGCTTGTTGAGTCCAAAATCAGAAACGAAGGGTTGGAGTTCATGGTCAAGTAGTATGTTTGAAGGTTTGATATCTCCATGGACAAATTTTCTTGGACTGCATTCATGGATATAGGCTAAACCTCTTGCTGTTCCTTTGAAAATTTTGAGCCTGTTGGACCATGATAGGTTTGTTGAAGGCTGACCATTTCTACCTACATTGCCCAAATTTTATTATTATAAATTGAATAAATTAAAATGGGTTTGTAACAAAGAATACATAGGGATGATAAAAATCTGTAGAAAACTAGGTTCTAGTTGCTACTCCAACTAATAAATTCATTTCAAACAACAGTGATTTTCAGAGAGATTTTGATGAAAATATATACCAGAAAGAGCAAACTTCCTTATGATCTATGTTAACAGACTTTTTTTAAGACACAAAGTGTCTTAACTTTTTGAATACATATATAGTTGGTAGACACATCCATTTTTCTCGATTTTTTGTAAATTTTTACCGTCACTTGAACATAGGTAGTTCCCGAAAATTGAAGGGTCATGTAACATAGCTTAGGATGAAAGGCATAAATGTCAAGTATTTTTTTTTTCTTTCAGAAAAACGTAGAAGATGGAAAGGAAAAGGGCAGGGATCAGAAGTTGTTTTTTCTAGCAGCAGTAATAAGTTTTCCCTTTCTAAAAGCTGAAGATAAGAAAAGAACGATGCAACCTTCCAAAAGCCACTTTAATATAAACTTTGGAAATTTTAGAAGCATCAAACTTTGAAAAAAAGTTTGAAAGTCATGAGAAAGTAACAAAAGGCATTCCTAGAATGCTAAGGCTAAGGCAGTAAATGTGTTACCAAGGTATGATTTGTTATTTCATAACATATTGTCAATTTTGAATATTAAGGATAGCAAAAATAAGTGATATATGAAAATGCAACTGCTTAAAACAAATATAGTAACACAACAACCCACAGCTCAATAGCATACAAAGGAATATCATCTCATCAAGTATGTCATATGTAGCCACATGTATCGTTACGTTGTCCTATTCAAAAAGGCTTACAAAGTCAATATTCTTTAGGAGTTTAACAAATAAATGAATAACTTATTCTACTCTCATGTCTCATTGTTATTTTCTTTGTTTTTTTGTATCAAGTGAAATGATGCATAACAAACCTAGCAACGGATAATACATAGCAACATTTTTGTTAGAAAATTTGGAAAAATAACCGGTACAAATTATGTCCGACTTATATATTTTGGGATGAAGAGTCAAAATGTTCTCTTTGTTTATGTAATAAGTAGCATTTAGTTTTTTAACTTATAAAATGCGTCTTTAAGTCCATTTGCTTATTAAAAAATTGTTTTGAAATCTTTTTATTTGTAAAAAAATGTGTTAGATAAGAACAAAATTAATTTTCTATCTAATTTTTCGTTAAATCTAACGAAATAATATATATATCACATGTATATTGATATTTTTCGATAGATATATATCAAATTAAATAATTTTTAATTAAAAAATTACTCTAATTTTTTACAATTTTTTTCTATCTTAAATAAAATTTTTATTGTCTAATTTGTGATTTTAGATATTAAACAATAAAATTCTATTTAAATTTTATTAAATTTGATTAAACTTAAATAAAATTTTCATCGTTTAAGTTGTGACTTTAAATATTAAACAATGAAAATTTTATTTAAGTTTTTTTTTAAAAATTAAAATTTTATTTAAGTTTATATATATATATATCGAAAAATATAAATATGCATGTAACGCATCTGTTATTCTGTTAGATTTAAAGGAAAATTGGATGAAAAATTAACTTTATTTTTACTTGACACATTTTTTACAAGTAGAGAGACTTAAAAACACATTTTTCAAAAGCAAAGAGATTTAAAGACACCTTTTATAATCTAGGGAACTAAATACCACATTTTATAAAAAATAAAAGAATTTTTATGACATTTTTTTTTCTATATTTTATTACAAATAGAAAGGTCAACCCAAAACATTTCACTTTGAACACTAGTCAATTATACATCATTCAAGTTAAACTTCAACTACTTAGACCTTACTCAATGATTTTCAAGTTAGTTAAACCTCGTTCGATGTTATTAGAATATTATTTTATTGTTATAAGTTTTAAGAATATTATTTGAAGGAAGTTTTCAAAATTCTTTCGTTACATCTTCACCGGTGCTAGATATCACACAATTTGTGTTATATTATAATTGAGCTGGCGTGATGTGCTTAGCCACTAACTTAGCTCAAACTCACTGAGACAGCTCATTTGTATCACAAATCGTGCCCACAAAGTGTGACCAAAAGTCATCTTAAAGAAAAACACCTCACAAAATTGCAACAATTCAAAACAATCACAAGTGAACTGAAAACAGAGACTACAAAAGTAAAACAGAGAGAGAAGCATACCACGAAGAACAGAGGCAAGACTACCATTGGACACAAAATCACTGATAAGAAGCTTCTCATCTGGAGCCCAATAATAAGCTCTAAGCCTCACCACATTTGGATGTTTCACTTTCCCAATAGCCTGTACTTCTGATACAAATTCCTTATACCTCTGCTCTCCTCCTTCACCAAGTCTCCTAACAGCCACTGGTATCCCACTACCTAACACAACCTTATACACAATCCCCAAAGCACTTTTTCCCAAAACATATGCTGAAGCTCTCAAAAGCTCATCAAGCTCAAAACTAAAACCTTTGTCAATGGCAACAAGTTCTCCCTCTCCACTCTTTCCTATCTCTGTTTTACCACAAGCCTCTACTCGATCAGATTCTTCGTTGTTTCCAAAGCCATTTATACAAGGACAAGCACAGAAGCGTTGGGTTTTCTCATTGGCATTGTGATCTCCAAGTTTTCTCTTCCCGGTACAACTACACCCATTGGAGTCATCTTTCTTTTTCCAGTAAATGTAAACAATTACTAAACCAATAAAAGTCACTCCAACAGCATCAGCCACCGAAATTAGGATTATCAAACCCGGACTCAAACCCTTTTTTGAATTGGTATCGGATTTTGGACCCGATTTCGGACTACCCGATACAGATTGATCTGAATTTCGGCAAGGTTTTTGGAGGGGAAACCCACAAAGGTTTAAATTGTTCAGAAATGCAGTCGGACCTTGATTTGCAAACGACCCCGTTTGAGGAATTTCGCCGCTTAAATTGTTGTTTCGGAGATCGAAGCTGACTGTTACCGGTAAATCGCCTAATGTTTTGGGAAGCTTCCCCGATAAATGGTTGTAAGAGAGGTTAAGCGTACCGGAAAGAGATTTGAGTTTTCCGATATCTTTCGGAATTGGGCCGGTGAATTTATTGTCGGAGAGGTCAAGTTCGACTAAGTTCTCCATCTCCGACCAAATTCCCGCCGGAATTTCACCCATTAGTTTGTTCCGAGCTAAAATCAACCTCTGCAACTGCTTACATCTTTTAAACTCTTTCGGAATCGAACCCGACAACGAGTTGCTCGACAAATCAACGTTTTGAATTCTCGGGAGATTACAAATCGAAGGAGGTATGGAACCAGAGAGATTATTTCCATAAAGGAAAACGCTGTGCAATGATGTCGCATTAAAGAGCTGACTCGGAATTGACCCATAAAAGTCATTGTTGTGAAAATTCACTCGCCGTAAATAAACAAGAGTCCCAAGCTCCGACGGAATATACGCACGTAGATTCTTGCCGGAAAGAGTGATTCCAACGACTCGTAGGTTGCCGGAGTTGCCGGAAATGTTCATACAGGAAATGCCAGACCAATGACAAGGCGTTGGGTCATTCTCATTCCAGTCGGAGAAAACAGTGCCGGAAGATGATTGATCAACGGCTGATTTAAGAGATAGAAGAGCGATTCCATCTTGTGTGAGTGAGAGGCCAAATTGTGTGAAGCAAAATTGGAAGAGGAAGAAGAAGAAGGTGGTGGTGGTTATAGTTGAAGAAAAGTTGCTCTTCTTCTTCTTCATGAGTTTGTAGTGAGTTTGAGTCTAAAATTGACTAGTGTTTTGTTTTCTTTAAGTTATGTGTTGTGGGATTTTTGTTCCAGAGATTATCACAGGAAGTTTGTGGTTGACGAAAGGAGTAGTTGGGGAATTATTTGGTGGAGGAGTATTTATGAGAAATAGACTTGAGAAGAAAGAGTGATTAATTGGTAGGACCCAAGTGTCCAGCCAAAAAGAGAGAAGAAGTTGTTAACGGAATGGAGGAAGAAGTAGAAGAAAAGCAAAGCAATGGTGATTTCATGTGTTGTTTGCCACCAAAATTTGGTTTGCACTTGATCTCTTCTCTTGTATTATTGTTTTCTTCATGATGACGATAGTCTCTTGTTAAAATTATTATGTGTTTATTTCTCTAATTCTGTATAATTAGAGAAAAAGTTTTATTTATTTATTTATTTATTTATTTTTGTCCAAAGTAGGAAAAATAGGAGAAAATTTAAATGCCTAGAGTTTTCATGCGTGTGAAAAGGAAAAAAAATGATTAATAGTGATAAAAATAGACCCTAAATATTAATATAGCTTAATCATTTTGATGAGTTTTTCAATTTTATATTATTCTTTTAGTACAGCGACTAAACACTTAAAAAATAACTTAAAAATTTATCAAAAATAACACCTCTAAAATTTATAATAATAAAACTAACATCTTAATAATATTAAACGTTCAATATTAAATGGATCTAAATTGTCGTCGTTTAATTCTAATTGAATGAGTGTTTAAAAAAAATAACATATTAATTATTTTTTTAATTGTAAAAATATAAGTTTAAATATAAAAGATATTAATTTTATTATTACAAATTTTAGAAGTATTAATTTTGTTGTTTTCTCAAATAATTTTCTTCCTTCATTTATCAAAGCTTCAATATATAACCTTAACTTTATAATAAAATTCATACAACAAGTAGGATACAAGGAGTAAACTACATTATTCGTATTCAAATATTTACTAATTTCATACCACGTTTTATTTATTCAATCTAAATTTTTAAATAGAATGTTTTAGCTTCTAAACTTCAAAACTATACACTTAAATTTTAGCTTTATTAATCAAAAACATATTTGTGTTTCTTTGTAAAATTTTAAATTTTTTTAGAATAAATTATAAAATTTAAATATTTAGAAATTTATGTATAAAGTTTTAAAAATTTAAAATCAATGATACAAATTTTTTTTTTATTTATCAAATAATATGTGGAAGGGAAGGAAAATACACATGAAACTACACCACAAAAATTAGAACCATACACATCTTTCATTTCCAAAAGAGGCTAAACTTCACTATCATGTATGCGACATTTGTCACCTGTGGGCTGGGCCTGGGTAGTAATTCTTACGCATTGTGTCATGTTTGTTCAAATTATAGTGTTTGTGCTTGTATTTTATAATTCAAATTTACATCTATGTATATACTTTTTAATATTATAAAAAAATATTTTTGATTATTTTATTTATTTTTAATGATACAAAAATTTAATATTTTTATAAACACAAAATAATTAATAGTCAATTTTCATTAAAAAAATAATTTCTGTCGTTTGAGTTGGGTTTGTATAATAGATGATAGCATCCCACCTCTGGGGGAGGGGGAAGAGAAAGTAACCAAATTTTTTTTTGTCTTTAAAAGGAAAAAAAAAAAAAAAAAACCACTCAGATGTACGTTTGTGTGGGAATGACGCCAATTTGTTATTAATGGCTTTAGAGAAAAAGATTTTGAGACATAAATGATCCTTGATTGATACTGGAGTGGAAACATGGGGCAAGGAGTTAAATGACAAGGAGAAGATTTTCACTTGGGATAATATACATTTTATTTATTTCTTTCTTTCAATACACATACAATGTTATTTATAGAAAAAGAAAAAAATCCCTTCAAAAATGGGAAAATTAATACTATAAAATATTGATTTTTTTTTTTTTTTTAAGTTTTTATTATATGATATAACTTCCCTTTATACATAAAATTTTATTTTTAATTTCTTCTTAATATATATATATATATATATATATATATATATATATTCATTTTTCTTATGACGTAAATAAAATAAATATATATATTTTTTTGAGTAAGTTAAAAATAAAATTAATTAAATAACTGAGCCATTTATGTATTAAAGTTTTTTTTTTTACTAGTTATATACACTTTTTGATCTTCTAAAATTTAAACTTTTCTCCAGATGCTAATTTTATTTACTATTGTACAATAGCATGAACAAAGTATATTACTTTGCAAATAATAATAATAATAATGCTATAAAGTGTTGAGAAAATGTAGCACGAAACCATGTCATCGCCTTTCTTCTATTTCTAAAATGCATATTGCACAACACACATTAAGAACATCGGATTATAAGACATGCTTAATTTGTATTGTAATTGTCATTTATCTCGTGATACAATAATATTTGTTTTTAATAGGCACGTTAAGGATATAAATTTAAACCCTATCTATTGTAAATGTGTGTGTGAATATGAGTTATAAATTTTAAAAAAATTTAGTGTGATTTAAAGCTTTGTAATAATATATTAGTTTTTATATAATTAAATTAGTCTTAAAATAATATATTAATATATTATTTTAAAATTAATTTAATTATACAAGTATTTTTATATTTTCAAACTCTAACATCAACGATTAGGTGTTCAATAAATTTAGTTTTGTGTCGTATAGATAGATTTATGCAATAAATAATATATTTTATACTAGTATTTAATTCTAGCCATTCACAGTATCAATCGTAACCAAACCTATTAAATTTTTAAAACGCAAAGTAAGTGATATTATAGTCATATGCAAATATGCAATCAATGAAAACACTGACAATTATACTCATAATTATCGAATTAAATCATTTGAGTTCCGTAATAACCCCGGCACAAACTAAAATTTGAAAAAAAACAAAAACAAAACCCCTTAAAATTTATAATAATAAAAATAATATTTTTATATTTAAATTATATATTTTTATAATTAAAAAAATAATTTTGACATCATTTTTTTTTTAAGGTCCGTTTAATTAAACGTCGTTCAAATTAAATTATGGTAATTTAGACCAGTTCAATATTAAATGTTCAATATTATACGTTTAATATTGAACGTTCAATATTATTAGAGTGTTAATTTTATTATTATAAATTTTAAAAATATTAATTTTTCCTAAAATTTTTAAACTTTCCTAAAAGATCAACTATCACTTCAGTTTTATCCAATAAACCTTTTGATATTGTCGGTTGATAAAATTTACAGCTTGAGATCAACCTTATGCTTCCAGTTAAAAATTGTCACCCCATGTGTTTTCATTTTTTGTATAGTTTTTTCCCCCTTTTTATAACTTTTTGAAATAAGATTAAATAAGCCGATTATCTATAAAACATAATGTAAAAAGTAATACTTGCCATATCTTTATTCAGAAATTTGGATTTTAAATGGCATATATAATTAAATTATTTATAAAATAGCGTGTGTATTATATATGTATATATATTAGGTAAAATATTAAATATGTGTATTAAATTTTTTTTTTTTTACATAAGATTTATATTATAGTAATTTTTTTCTTCTTTATATTTTAATTTTATTAGTTAAAATTTATTAGAATTGTGAACGTTTGTTACTTTTTTTTTTTAAATATTCAATTTAATTTTCATACCTAAATTATTATTTAGTCAAATTAAAATTATATTTTTAACTATTAATTATTATACATATTATATTAGTTCATGTTCAATCATTATTCATAATAATTATATACATTTTGGCAATATTGATATTTTTATAATATATAACTTTTAAATTAATTTAATTACGTACGATATTTAATTACAATGAAGTTAAGGAAGGCCGGCAAAGGCAAAGGTGCCGGAGGTATTGGAGAAGTCCCTCTCACACAACGAGCACCACTATTACTTTCCAGTTTCCATCAATAAAATATTTTGTACGAATGGCTTTACTTGTATCTCACACCCTAATAATTGGTATTGTTAGAAGGCTTTATGTAGAGAGTATAAATGGGATTAACACATGATCGATGCTAACTAATTATTTTATGGTTGAGTGGCGAAATGTGCATTTTCATTTTCTGTCTTTTTCAATCATGAAACCATACTTAGAAGCTAACAAATAAGACAAAAATAGATTAAGACTAATATAGAATGTTTCAATTTCCAAATAACTGTCGTTGTTGTTCTTCTTCTTTAGTATTCTTTCGGGTAGTTAAAGCATTTGATTTGATTTTTTTTTTCTTTCAATAAACGTTACAATTTGTAGCCCCATTATATACTGTAATAATTTATATATAATTAAATTAGTTATAAATTTACCTACACTCTAAACTATGTATCGCATGTATATATATTATTTACAAGTTATGATTGCCATATTTTTTTTCGGGAATCACTTGTGATTAGGGTGATAAGCTTCCTAATTTTTCTACCAGAAACTCAAGTTCGAATCTCACTCGTGTGTGTGAGTGTGTTTTCTCTTATTAATAAAAAAAAAAGGGACATTAATGCTCATTTTAAAAAAATTATTTACATATTATGTACATCTGTATATACTATTTAAGTCATGAAATCCAAAATTATTTCTAATCTAGCTCAACCGATATTATTATTATTGTTTTTTAAATCACTACTTCTAGGGAGACATATTACAAGGAATTTTCCTTGTGATATTCGAACTTACAATTTCAAGGTTACAAGAATCTAGTTAAACACAAGCTTTCTTTTTAGAGCACTTTTTTTTTTTTTTAAATTCCTGATCGGATGACAACTAAATTGTCAAATTTTTATTGGATTATTAAAATGAGGCTCACTTTTATAATCCAATAAAAATTTAATACCTCAGTTACAATTTGCCACAATTTAAATTAAAAAAAAAACTTTTCCTTCTTTTTAATCCAATAAATTTATCATTTTCTTGGGCCAAGGTCGTTATGGCCCTAACTAACAAACAACAATGATCAAAAGAAGAAGACGACTAAATTAAATTTTCAGTGTCGGTCAACAATTAGACTGATATCGTGTTTATGTTGTAGTTAATTAAACAAGAAAAGAATAATAAAACTATTTTTTAACATAATTTTTGAAGGACGGGAAAGAAAGGCGTAGAGTATTGAGCTCCAAGTTATATCAATAAATTAAAGTATATGAGATTGCATAAATAAATCTATGTGATTCAAGAATTTCAAGTCTTTAGTGGAATAGGATAAGTCCTAGTGAATGGAGTATCCCACATCGAGAGTGTGTTTCGCTTCGTGTGTGTTTATAAACCTTCCCTGCAATTCCAGTTTTTAACTGGAATTTGTGGGTTTGGTTTCATAGCAAAAAATACCTCTGGGTGCGTGTGTGTCATTAGTACCATTCGGGATAAGTCCTAGTGAATGGAGTATCCCACATCGAGAGTGTGTTTCGCTTCGTGTGTGTTTATAAACCTTCCCTGCAATTCCAGTTTTTAACTGGAATTTGTGGGTTTGGTTTCATAGAAAAAAAAAAAAAGTCTTTAGTGGAATAATTTTAAAATTAGCTAAAGGGTTAATTAATTTATCTAATTTTATTGAAACTCAATACATGATTTCATCGATCCTCAAGTGCTCTTTAATAATAATTGGACTCCACCACTTGCATTTATTTGAGCCATTGTCTAACTTTTTTGGATCAAATTTAGAAATTTTTGAAGAACAATGCACACCACAGTGTGAAATATGTTGAGCTGAAATGGAGTAGCTAATTTATAATAAATTATAATGAATTCAATTATAATAAAAAACTATGACTAATAGAGCATCGAAAGATATAAGAACAATTATAATAAAATATCAAGTAAAGCCTTTTTTGAGTTCATTGATAGGTACAGTATATAAATGACTAAGCCTTATCTAACAAGATTCTAGATAGCTATAACAGTAGCTAAGTTAGTTGCTGATGTGTCATAACAAACTCTATCCTCTATAACAACTCTAAAATATTAGCACTTTACTCGTCTCTTTTACATTGTCTAACATTCCCCTATAAGCTTACGTTCTAGGTAGAACAATAAGCTTATTTCTCAGTTCTTGAAATGTTTGAGTGCTCAATGGTTTTGTCATAATGTCAGCAATTTGCTCCTTTGAAGAAGTGTAATCCACACTAACCTCTTTATTCATCACTTTCTCTCGAGTAAAGAAGAAGTCTATATCAACATGCTTCATCCATGAGTGTAGTACAGGATTTCCAGCTAAGTGTCTGATACTAATGTTGTCACAATAGATTGTAGGAATTGATACCAGCTTAACGTTCAATTCTTCTATAAGTCTCTTAATCCATGCTACTTCTGAAACAGTTTAAGCCAATGATCTGAACTCAGCCTCAGTCGAGGATCTTGACACCACTCTATGCTTTCTAGACTACAAAGAAATCAAAGTGAGTCCCAAATATATACACCAACCTCCTGTACTCCTCCTATCATCAATACAGGCAGCCCAATCTGCATCTGTATAAGCAATTAATTGAAGTGCTTCTAACTTATGTAAATATAAACCATGAGAGGGAGTACCTCTAAGATACTTTAAGAGTCTCTTCACAGAATTTCAATGAACATCAATGGGAGCATGAAGGAATTGGTACAACTTATTTATTGAATATGCAATTTCAAGCTTAATAACAGTACAATATTATAAAGCACCTACTATTGACCTATATCAGGTAGGATCATATAGCAACTGGCCATCCTTAAGAGAAAAGAAGGTGCTTGAATTTTTTTATTCAATTATAATGAATTTTTTCATAAATATTCTAAATTTTAATAATATGATGAGTAATTAATTTCATTTAGTTTAGGAGCTTAATGAATTCAATTTTTTAAAATGTGTTAATCTATTTTATTCTCCTCTTGTGATTACAATTTATAGTTATATTATTTGATTTGATTTTGATTGTTAATTAATTATTTGATCATTAATTAATCTATAGAGACATATAGGTACTTTTGAGAGAAGTGTTTATTTGTTTGTCTTGATCGAATAACATACATAATTTTTAGGCTGAGAGGTACGTTTAATATATATATATATATATATATATATATATATATATATATATATATACACATCAATTAATCTATAAAAACATATAGGTAGCTTTGAGAAAAGTGTTTATTTGTTTGTCTTGATTAAATAGCATATATAGTTTCTAAAATGAGAGGTATGCTTTATATATATATATATGTATATATAGTCAATTGATCATATAATTTGTAAAAAAATTTAGTGATTTACATGTTTAGAAGATTGCGAGATTAATGATTAATACGTTTTATCTCTCATGCATATATTTGTCCTATTTTTGTGCCTTGTTGAAATGTTTAACATTTAGTTATAATTATTATTTTTTGTTATCTAAACAGTATTCTTAATAATCGTATTAATACTTAATTATAAACTATATTTCTTTTTATAAGTTTAATATTAATATTTTAAATACTTTATCACTTATAAGTATTTTGTGCTCCTATAGTTTAGCGTAAAGATCCCCACTAAAGACTATGCCCGATACTCGCTCTTTTTGCTTCCTTGTGCATAGGACGTCATCCAATTATTCTTGGATACCTAGAAACGTATAAAAGCACGTAAAATCCTATAAATAATCTAAAAATAAAAATAAAGAATCAAACTCAAAGACAAGTTAACTATATATTAAGGTGGCGTTTGGTTCGCTGAATGTAATCGTAATGGAATGTAATGTAAAGGAATCAGTATTACAATTACAGTGTTTGGTTTAGTTACTGTAATAAAAAAAGGAATCAGTATTACAGTGTTTGGTTTGACAATTGTAATATAATGGAATAGAAAAAAAAATTATATAATTATTTTAAAAATACAATTTCAAAAAATAAAATTTCATAAATAATACAATTTCATAACAAAAATTAATAAAATAATACAATTTTAGGAAAAAAAATACAATTTCAGGAAAAAATACAATTTAAAAAAAAATACGTTTAGAAAAAATACAATTTCATAACAACAATTAATAAAAAAATACAATTTTAAGAAAAAAAAAATACAATTTCAGGAAAAAAATACAATTTAAAAAAAAATACAATTTCAGGAAAAATACAATTTTATAACAATAATTAATAAAAAATACAATTTTAAAAAAAGAAATACAATTTCAGATAAAAATACTATTTAAAAAAAAAAAAAAAAAAAAGGAGAGCCAAAATCGCGATGGGCTGGGCGGCGACGACATTGGGCGACGGAGGCTGGACGGACGCGAGCTGGACGGGGGCTGGACGGGACGCGAGCTGGACGGCGATGCGATGGGCTCGACGGCAACGCGAGCTGGCGGTGACGCGATAGGCTGGAGGCGACGCGATTGCAGGGACAACGATTGGACCTGGCCGGGACGACGACGCGAGCTGGAGGCGATGCGATGGCTGGCCGGCGACGACGACGCTATGGCGGAGGACACACGGGATGGGCTGGGACGCACGTGGAGGACGCGGGCTGGGACGCACGCGAGCAATGGCTGATTCCCCTGGTACTGTTCACACATGTAATGTAATCCCCATTCCTTCTTCCACCTCATGTAATCTTTATTCCTTCTCCTAATGTAATCAATTACATTACATTACATGTGTTTGTACCAACCAAACACTGTAATGTGCAGAATCAATTACATTACATTACATTACTGATTCTATTACAGTCTACCAAACATGCCATAAATTACAAATGAATGATATTATTAAAAAAAAAAATTATAGATGAATAAAATAACTCTCGTCCTAGAGTTATAAATGTGAGATAAATAACCTTTCAAAAAAAAAATATATATATATCATTAAAAACAAATCTAAAAATATCTATATTAAATTATTAAAAATTAAAGATAAATATATAAAAGCGTACTTAAATTCATAATAATCAATTGTTTTTAGAATTGAATAGTTTACCTTACAAATTTACAAATTAACTCTTGTCTTTCTCTTATGATGAGACATGAGATATATAAGAATTGAACATATATTTTGGAAACCATAACCATTTCATATATATGGATAACAATTGTATTTTTATTTTTACCCATGATAAAAATAAAAATTATCCTTAGATATAGACATTAAAAAAGCTCACATTCTATTGATACATTAAAACTCAAGTCGATTAAACTTTAGCAAACCAGTTTAAAACAAGCTTAACTACAACACATAATTATCCGAACAATAAATTCCTAAGAATGATGGTTCCAAAATCTAAATCAATTCCCCACATAGAATCTTCGGCCATGGTCACGTTATTTAAAAATGAGCCTCCAAATTATTCTATATAATATATATCTTGAAATTGTTGGATTATTTATATAGGAATATATCAACACCTAGGTGGAGATGACATAGAGAGTAGTTATTTGGTAGGATGCAATTGAACTTATTAGAAAATATGAAATGATGCTAAACTAATTCATCCATCTACCAATATATGAGAATCCTTAGAATTTTCTCTATTTCCATCACACTATATAACATATAATGGCTACTTCTCTTACAATCCGTCAACTTGCATTGTTTTTAGTCTTAGTTTTCTGCTTTTCTTTGCATTAGCACACGGTTACTCTTTCTTTCATCATTATTACATATTTCATTGGCCATATTAGTTTTAAAATTAATTTAATATCTTATTTCATTCATTGCCTGTTTGTAGTTTGTGACATCTATTTTTATGGGTTATGTGTAGAGATGGTAATGAATCGGTTCGGGTCAGATTCAACTCGAATTGTTTTGACTCGCTGTTCAAATTGAACTGAACCGTTTCAAACAAAATGGATTCGGTTCGAATCAGGTAATATTTGCGGGTAAAAAAATGAACCGTTGACCCGTTTTTAAAAAAAAAAATTGAAAGAAAAAAATATTATAAATTTTTATGTAATTAAAGTTTTTAGTAAATAAACAGGTACCCAAATGGTGCCCCGAATCGACAGAATTTTTGTCATGAACTGAACTGTTTTAAATAAAATGGATAATATTCCTATTCATTTCCAAACCGTTTTGTCCCGAACCGAACTGATCCGAATGGGTCGGATACTCGTGGGTACCCAAACCGTTAGGTCAAATTGTCATCCCTAGTTATGCGTCATCACAGTTCTCTAGCTTTTAGGTCTTACTAACCTCTTTGGGAAAAAAAAAAAACAAATGTTTTTTTTATAGTATTTTTGTTTATGAAAAAAGTGTTTTATATTTCTTTTGTTCTTAAGAAAAATGATTATTTAGTCCCTTTGTTTTTGAGAAAATAATTTTTTTTTTTTTACAAAAAATTTAAATAACCCGTTTTTAAAACAAGGTAATCACTTAAAAACTTTAAGCTAAAGGACTTTTGCGACACAAATAAGCTAAGCTATAGATTTTAGCGATTAAAATTAGTGAATTAAATCATTAATATATGTAAGGACACAAAACAACATGGACGACAATAAAAGCTATATTATCACTGTCAATAACAAATTCATCGATTGAGGTGGCATAATTTAATTTACTTAAATAGTTGGGTTTACTTTCATAGTCCAATTAAATATTGTTAACTCAGTTGAGATCTATCTTAACTTGAGATAAAAAAAAAAAATCACAATACACGATGTTAGTTTTTTTATGTTTTACTTTTACTAATTAGTTAGTAAATTTTGCAGTGAGACATGTAGATCAAGCAAATTTCGAAGCTTTATGTTACAAATTGAGTGGATTATTTTTAGGATCTTAAATAACTGTGACTTGATTTGCTCCAAATTTGAGGGTGCTTTCGTCTCAAGATGTATTCCATCCCCTTTGGATTGGGCATGTTCTTGTGGATTTCAAAAGATGCTAACACATGTATCATTAATTTTTGTTTTGTTATAGTGCGTGATGGAAATTTCATAAATAAATATCTTAAATTTTAAAATAATAACACTAACATTTTCAAAATATTGAACGAAATTTAATTATAGTTAAATTAAAACGGTTAAATTAATCGAATTAATGTAAAATATTTGAGCTAAATTTATAAGCTAAATGTAAAAATATTATTTTTATTGTTGATTAGAGGTTTTAAAAAGTACTATAAATATTTTTTTTGGTATTTGACATTTACTTTTTTTCTTTTTCATACAGGAGACTAATCCTTGCTAGCTAGAACAGAAATATCTATTATTATTATTATTATTATTATTTTGTGTTGTATCCATGTATATTTTAATGAAAATGAAGAGTCATATTTAAAATAAATTTTAACTAAGAATTTGTCCCTGCTATTTATTTAACTTTTTTTTTCTTTCATTTTATCTATAATTCTTATAAAAAAATTTGAGTTATTTTATTTATTTATTAGTGACTACCATTTGTTTGATAACTTTTTTTTAACTTTATAAAATAAAAAATAAATAAGTAAAGATTGTTAGGTTATTTTTTAAATGTTGGTTTCACTCATATACCTCAACGTTTACATTTATATTATCACATGACAAATTTAACATTTAATGAAACCAACCTACCCAAAATCAATCTTTATCATCGCCAAAACCAACATACATTCTTGCCCCGCAAAATTCCAGTGTGCCACCACCCTCAAACCACCAAAACCCATAACCCACGATATAACATTGTCGGAAACTAACCCCAACCAATCGAGCACCCTTTGTGCTACTATAGTTTATCGCAGTAAAATACCTAAATAAACAAGTTTTATCATCAGAGTGCTTTTATACCTAAATAGCAAATATATAGATCAAAACGCACAGTTTAGATATTACTTAAGTTTTAAAATTACAATATTACCCTCGTCTTCAACTATAATACAATTATGCGAGCTCACGCCTGACGTCCAATTTCTTCTTCATCGCTTTCATCACGTTCACGCTTCTTCTCTCATAACTTCCAGGATCGTACATCTGCAATTTATTTTACAGTTTCAAATTCATTAAGGTCCAGCTCTAATCAACCACCCAAAAAGTAGCTTTAATTATGAAATTAATTATTATCCTCTGCAACGAAGAACAAGAACAAAGGAACAAAAACAAGGAACACATCTTGAATATGAATCTTTATTATCACTCTATATTGTAAGAACATTACAAGGTGATGCTCTGCATTGGTTAAAATAGTGAAAAAAAACCCATAAGTCTGTATGTAACATGTACATTCACATGACTTCCATAAGCTGTTCAATACATTTCATGTGAATGTACATGTTACATACAAAATAAATTTGTATGTAACCTGTACATTCACATGACTTCCATAAGCTATTCAAAACAACAATAACATACAAACAGTATAATGCATTTCATGTGAATGTACAGGTTACATACAAAATAAATTTATATGTAACCTGTACATTCACATGACTTCCATAAGCTGTTCAAAACAATAACATACAAACAATACAATGCATTTCATGTGAATGTACAGGTTACATACAAAATAAATTTGTATGTAACCTGTACATTCACATGATTTTTATAAGCTGTTCAAAACAACAATAACATACAAACAATACAATGCATTTCATGTGAATGTACAGGTTACATACAAAATAAATTTGTATGTAACCTGTACATTCACATGACCTGTACATACAAAACGTGAATGTACAAGTTACATACAAAATAAATGTGTATGTAACTTGTACATACAAAATGTGAATGTACAAGTTCCATACAAAATAAATTTGTATGTAACTTGTACATTCATATAACTTCTATAAGCTCTTCAAAACATTAACAACATACAAACAGTACAATGCATTTCATGTGAATGTACAGGTTACATACAAAATAAATTTGTATGTAACCTGTACATTCACATGACTTCCATAAGCTGTTCAAAACAGCAATAACATGCAAACAGTACAATGTATTTTATGTGAATGTACAGGTTACATACAAAATAAATTTGTATGTAACCTGTACATTCACATGACTTCCATAAGCTGTTCAAAACAACAATAACATACAAACAATACAATGCATTTCATGTGAATGTACAGGTTACATACAAAATAAATTTGTATGTAACCTGTACATTCACATGACCTGTACATACAAAATGTGAATGTATAGGTTACATACAAAATAAATGTGTATGTAACCTGTACATACAAAATGTGAATGTACAAGTTCCATAAGCTGTTCTTCTTCTTCTTCCAATGGGTAATTGAAATTAAATTAAATACTTCTTTGCAGACATAGTCGAAAGCTTGAGAACAAAACTCAAGTTATATTGCAAATAAATAAAAGGAACCTCAGTTTGATAACTACTTAAAAATCAGAATCACAGAGCAGTTGAGAGGAGAGGTGAAAAGATAATTAAAAAACCTGAAATTGGAGGAGTTAATTTGCAGAGCCAGCAGAGGGGAGCAGTCCAGGCAGAGCAGGAGAAGCAGCGGCAGCAGAACCAGGAGCTGGAGGTGACTCATGCTATCTCACGCAGGCGCAGAACCGAAGGTAGTCAGTCAGGCAAGCAAGGATGGTTAAAAGTATCATTTGTATTTTTCCAAAACACAGTCGTTTTGCTATTTTGGACAAAAAATCAATTTTCATCATATATGTATCATTTCAGGGAATTAATTCTAGTTTATCGTTTAGTATTCCCAACTCATTCAAAATACCAACCCAACCACTACAAAGCCCATTATAACCTATTCAGTAGCCTCCATTCACAGTTATCTCACGAACGCCTGTGACCCACCCTTCTAATTCAATCCCCTATGATTCGCGACCTCAGTCCAAAGAAAACCAAACTTAGCTTGGTCCTCCTTGACCACTAGACAACCCATTGACATTTTTCTCAATGTCACGAACTCTCCAAAGTTTAACTACCTCTTTAACTCACGTAAAAATAGTATACTCAAATAAGAATTCACCTCTTGTGCACTTGATGTAAGTTTTAGTAGTCGGCAATGAGGAGGGCGTTGAAGGTAAATGTGGTTGCTCAGTTGGTTGGGGGTGGAATTGAATTTTTTTTAGAGATGGTTTTGTTAATTTTTTAGTTTTTTTTCATCACATTAAATGACAAATAATATGTCATTATAGTTAGGGGTAGTAATTCGTGTCGTAGCTCGTTTGACTGAATCGAAAAATCCAAATCGAACACGAATCGAATTAGATTTGGGCCAAATTTGGCCCAGCTCGAGTAGCCCGAAAAAAAACGAGCTGGGTTCGGGCCAACCCGATAGCTCAAATTCCTTTTTTTTTTTTTCCTGATCTGAAATCTGATAAATATAAATATTAAACCCCTAACAAATAACAATTAAAATCTGAAATCCCTACCATCGCGCCTCTCTTTCACTTTTCCAATTTCCTCAGCCCGTTCGCGACTTCGGTTGAGCTCTGTCCAGCAACAGCTGAGCTCAAAAGTTCATAAAGTTGAGTTGCATATCAAATGAAATGCCTCTATGGTTAAGTAACTATGTACAAGAATCACATAATCTGATTTGAGAAATCCAATTGGCTAAGCATAGGTTACAAGTTTGATGCTACATTTGATGGATTTTCATGCTGTAGTGCAAGATTGCAAGTTCATAAGAAAAGGTTTGCTTTACATTATCTGAATGCATGTTAATAAGAAATTTGTTTGCTTCCTTTTATGTTTTTAAATTTGTTTGCTTCCTTTCATAATTTAAGCTTTTTTTACTTGTTAATTGATATTTTATGAAGGAAAGGAGATGGATGAATGCAAAAACAGTAGCAGACTTGGTGAAATTTTTGGATCTCCTAACAAAATTGTGAAGATGATAGCTAATTAAGCTTTTGTGGAAACTTGTTCAGTTTCAAATTGCTCTGATGAATTTTGTTGTCTATAATATTATCAGGAGAAACAAAGAGAAAGTTTGAGAGTGTGTACACTGGAGGCACTATGGTTAGTCCGGACTCTGGCAGTGTTTTCCAATATATGACTTTATTTTGTATATTTTATTGTGGCATCCTTTAGTTTGGCCACGTGTGTTGGATTGTTTAGTTCTCAACATTGTGTTTTAGTACAGTAATGTCAAGAATTCATGTAAGCTCTATGAAGTTTTGTTGAGTTAATATTTTATATTATGACAACTGCTTCGTTATCAGGAAAAAAAGAAATATTATCAATCTTATTAATTTTAAAAAATATATATAATTAATAATTCGAGCTAGTTTAGGCTAGTTTGGGCCAGCTCGTTTGTGTTTGGTTTGGGCTCGGGCCAACAAATGCTAGCTCGAATTAAATATGAATTGAGCTAAGGTTGACATATTTTGGGCTGGGCTAGTTTGGGCTTACTCAAACTAGCCCAACTCGCACGAATTACCACCCCTAATTATAATCAAATATAATATTTTATTATTTGATAATACAAATGTAAATGCTATAGTGTCCATAATATTTTCTTCTTTAACTTTTCTAATGCCAACAATAATTTTATTTGTATCCTTACTCCTTTCTATTACCATTAATATATGCTATAGTGTTTATTATCTCTTTACACATATAAAACCCTTCTATTGTACTTGACATCTATTTTGCTTCATAAATATACTATTATTTTATTTTATTGTCATTTTGTTTTATAGTTCTAATATAATTAATTTTGAAGAGTTTATATCTTTCCCTTTTAAATTCTCTTTGATGACTTTTAAAAAAATTATTGTCCAATATATAATTTTTTTTTTCCTTTGAGGTTGGTATTTTTTTTTTTAATCTTTATTTTATTTACATTGACTTTTCAATTTTTTAAATTTTTTTAAGAATTACTCTAATACCATATTTTCAAATTTTCACATATTTTTTATTCGTTTTCTAACTACACCCCTTTAGAATTATTAGTTAAGTCCCCATCCCCATCTAAATTATACCATCCACGCTTTCCCCCACCTCCTTTATTTTTTCTTCTTTTTCAGCCAAGTTTTTTTTAAACAAAATTCTATTTTCTACCTTTTTTATGCAAACTTTTCTTTTATGTTTTAATTTTTAACTGATTTTTATTTATTTTTTATTTTCCCAATTCATCTTTTGTTAAAAAAAAATTATATTTTTTACCATTCTTTTTTATAATTTTTTTTGAGTAAAGATAAATATGTGTTCAAATTTTGAAACATTTTATTATGAATTGTCTATGATGTTTGTAATAAAGCAATATGTATTTATATGTTAAAAAAATATGAACACATACTCTTATTGTTTGTTGTATATTTAAGATGAAATTTTTTTCTTGGTCAGTTGATCATTTAAATATTTATTTGTTTGAAATGAAAATATGGACACTTGTTAAAATTATCAAATTAATGTTGTTCAAAATGAATTTGAACAATTGATCAAATTGAATATATATTTATTATCGTGAACAAATATTTTTGAATATATTTTCCAATTTTCATATATTTTTCATAGATTCATTTACCTACAAATAAATAAATATCAACAAAATTGAATAAAAGTAACAGCTTTAATCTTGAAATTGATTGCTTTGATCTTGCATTTGGTTTGTACATTTTTAAATTACATGCTAATTAAAATAATTTTTTCAAATTAAATAAATTTATTTATGCAATTATATTACAATAGTGAAACACGGGTCCTAAATTAGTCTATAAAAAAGCAAGAGTTACTCAAATTTTATGGTTTAATTGATTAATTTTATATATGCACTTAAATTCGTTAGTTTTTTTATTTTTATTTTTATCATCAATGTTACTGCTAATAGTAATCTAGCCTAGAGACTTCTAAAAGCACCACTATTCATGGGGAAAGTTATAAATATTACCTCAGTTTTTATTAGAATGATTTGTATGAACTAAAGGTTCTTAATTCTTACGTTACAACTTACTTTTGGAAAATTGTAAAAAAGTTGAAATTGGAGTTTTTTCTTTTTCTTTTTTTATAACAAACATAACGATTTTCAAAATACAATCTTAAATAATACTAATTTTAAGAATTACATGACAAACCTAAGAACACAATTAAAGCTGGAGTACAATAATAAACTCAAATTATCGAGCGAACGTTATATAAAAATTTCATGTTGTGGCTCACAATGCTTAAAAAAAGTGAATAATTTTTAAAAATAGAAAATAAAAAAAAAATATTTAAACAACACATCAACGAAATTACTAACTATAATACCTACATATTTTAAAGTAGGCAAGAAATTGGAAGACAAATATAAAATACATGTTAAAACAAACACACATAAAGTACTAATAAGCCGAAAATACCCCCTTATTCCAACAGTGAAAAGAACTCTTCAGAAACAAACCAAATGTCGTCACAAAAACAGCCCCACCAGCCAACCTGAGAAGCACTCAATCCAAGAGAGGTGAAAGTTTGAAATTGGAGTTTCAATAATGTGAAAAGAATGTTTATTCAATAAAGATAAATTCTGTGAAAAGAAAAGCCTTAATTTTGTCTCTATGTCAATTTATTTATTTTTTGTTATAAGATCGAATGTAGATCCAATATTTTGGATCATATGTTCATGAATGTAATTTTTATAATTATATAGTCAAAGAAAGTCTAGGATTTAGATGACATCAATGTTTGCTTTATTATTATTATTATTATTTTTATTATTATTAAAATTAAAAATTATAATGATCAAAATACTAGAAGGGTACCTGCAATGAGTATATAGTTACAAAATAGACCCTGGTGGGTGTTTGTATTTTCGATATTTACTGATGGTTTAATAGAAAAGTATAACAATTTTTTTATGCAGACACAAATCGTTTTCATTTTAATTCGCAATGCTTATATATATTCCGGCCTTTCGGTAAATGATTAATGAAGTTAAGAAAGAACATATATCGGTTCTAGACTAATACTAACTTATTGATCTAAATTAATAATAATTTAATAGTATAAATTTTAAAAAAAATAATAAAATTAATACCTCTTAAATTTGTAACAACAAAATTAGCACACATTGTGTTCAAATTTATATTTTCACAATTAAAAAAAATGATTAATATGTCATTTTTCTTTGAACACCCATTCAATTAGAATTGAACGACGATAATTTAGACCCATTCAATATTAAACGTTCAATATTATTGGGTACTAGTTTTATTACTATAAATTTTACGAATGTTATTTTTGATAAATTTTCATAATTTTAATGATAAAAAAGGAAAACTTTTTACATTTATTTATTTATAATAATGACTATAAAAGTATTTTACTATTACAAAATGGAATTATATAATTGGATGATAACACTCTCACTTGCTTCACATTCGTGGCATTTGAAGTTATTAATATATAAATAGTATACTTTAATATTTTCGAAAAATTATTAAAATTACATACATATAATATACATATACATATTTGTTTAGTGTAAAATTTTTTCAATAGTATTACTATACCACTTAATAACAAATTTTTTTTTTGATTGAACACTATTTAAGAACATTATGTGTCATAAATTTAACAATTTTTTTTTTTTGTATTTTAATGAAATTTATTAAATAAAAAAAAAATCAATCCACTAAAAATAATTTTATTGCCCCATTAGTAGTTTAGTACTATATGTTACTCAAATTATAAAGGGTGAACAACGCTGGAGGGCATTTTATTTTTTAAAATTGAGTTAGAGATTGATTTAGTTTTATTATTTTAAAAAATAAGTAGTTTAATCAGGTTATTTTTGGGTTGTACTTAATTGGTTTCATAATTTTTTTAAAATAGTTAAATAAGTCTAAATTATAGATTTTCATTTAAATATGACAGAAAGTACATATAGAAAATGCATGATTTTTTTTTCCCATAAATATTAGATATATTTTATATATTCTAATGCCAAATTAAATTATAATATTCTTAAATTTTGTCATTTAAATTAAATTTTTTTACCATAGGAGAAACATTTCAACATTTTATTTATATATATAATTCTTTCTTTTGAATTTTTTTAATTGTTGTAGCTTAAATTACTAAGTTATTTTTAATTAATTTGGCATATGATTAATAAATATATTTTTTAGTTATATATGATACTTAATTTGATGATATTATATTAATCCAATATTTTTGTTAAATTATATAAACTTATTAACGTGATTTAATAATTATAAAATTAAAATATTTATTTTATAATAATTATATAATTTACATTTTTTTTTCCTTTTAAAATTTGTACTTCAGTTCTAATAATGAGTACCTTTAAATTATTTACACATAAGCAATTTTGGTCTCTCAATTATGAAAAAATAAGCACTTTTAATTATAAAAAAAAAAAAAAGTGACTACAAGAGATTAATTTTAAGATTAACGGTTTTTATGAATAATGACTAATGAGACTAAAACTTCATAACTTAACAATATTAAGAATAAATTACTCTTTTTTTTTTTTTTTTTATATAGTAAAATTTTAATACTTGTGGTAGTTTCCAGAAAAAAGTGTAAAATTTATTCGTCATTTTTCCCAAATTGAAAATGTACTTTAATTCGAAAATCAAAGTCAACGAATACTCAAACCCTAGCTTGCCTTTTGTCGTTTTCCACTTTTCCACCCACCGAGAAGAGTCACATGGAAATTTCTGCCTCCCCTTTTTCCTTTAATATTATTTCTTTCTCACCTTCTGAGGAGCAGCTGAAACAGATATCTCGAACACTGGGGAATCGTCGGCATAGGTTTTTGATTATCAATGGGTTGTTTGCCATTTACGCCAATAATGTTTTCGCCTACCATTTCCTCTGGCTAATCTATTTTTCTTTTTACTATCAAATCTTCCTATTTTCTTTGTTTGAGAGGTATATGGAGATCTAATTAAAGGAGTAAGAGGGAAAGGGCAGAGAATCGTTGGGAGTTTTGGGAATGGGAGGGTAGGACAAAGTAATATCTTTGTTTATCCCATAATATTTTTGCCTAGACCTCCCATTCCATTGATTTCCAGCTGTTCTTCCCCTTCCCTTTCTTTTCCTGCATTGAGGTACGCTTTACTGTTTTTTTGAACTCAATGTTGTCAGTTGTTTAGTCTGTTAATCCCCTCTTCGACGTGTGTTTGATTTGGTATTTTCCATTTTTATGACGCTCCGCCTGCACCCTTTTGTGGACTTTACATGGAGTATTTTATTCAAAGGGGATATGCAAGGTATGAAATTTAGATTTCATTGTTTGATATCATGGAGGATGTTATAACATCTAACATTCTTTGTAATTGTTATGGTTGTCAAGTTACCTTTCATGTTGTCAGAGTTCGTAGTCTGGTTCAAGTTCTTGCAACATCCCATTGATAAAGTACACCTCTGCTCATCCTATCAGGAAAAATTATACATGCATACTTCATCACAAATTTATGCATATTGTTTCAATGATGTTTGATATCATCTTATAAAATGTCATTTCTACCTCCTAATGATTGTGATTTTATATCTTGCTAGCACACACCATCAATTGTTGTTACTCTGTTGCTATTTTGTTTTCATGTAGTTGATTACTCTAAAGTTGTGTACATCTTCATGGTTACCTCTTAGTTACGTGATAACATGTGTGGTTTTTGAGTTTCAAATCCATCGTAATAATTCTTATGTTTGAAAGACTTTCCATTTCCAACATCACAAGTTGAGGTCACAAGTTTAGTTTTAGTGTGCATCAACATTCATTTTGAAGAAAAGTGTTGGTAGTTCTGACAATGAAAATTTTATCTTTTTTACTTTTTGCTTGCTATGAACCAAATTGAACTTTGTTGCATATCAATAACATGTTTTTTTCCCCCCATTAAATTTGTCATTTATCTCAAGTTTGGATCCTTTTAAGTTAAAAGATTTGCTTTTAGTGGAACTATAAGACTTTGGATCTGCAATAAGCATTCTTTGGAGCCACTGATTATGGTTTAGTTTCTCTTTGCTCACTAACTCGCTTAAATTGAACGCTTATGAGTTTAATCTTCTGAAAACTGTTACAAAGGAGGTTATTATTATTGCTTATGCCTCTAGTGTATTGTTAGAAACTCCTATTCATAGAATTAATTTTCAGACTTCAATGAGTTTCAAGTCCATCCGAAGTCTCTAGTTTTGACTGATTTCTTGCGTTTGCTAGATAAAGGTGCAGTCGTGTAAAGGATATGTCATATTTTTTGGGGTCCACGTAGCTTTTTCTACACTATGGAGTAGGGGTGGCAATTCGTGCGAGCTGGGCTAGTTCGAGCTGGCCCAAACTAGCCCAGCCCAAATTGGTTCAACCCTAGCTCAGCCCAAATTTAATTCGAGCTAGCATTTGTGAGCCCGAGCCCAAACCAAACACAAACGAGCTGGCCCAAACTAGCCCAAACTAGAAATTACATGTTTTTTTTAGTTAATGATTTTTCATACAACCCTATTTTTGATGCACCCAAGAAAACTCGTTAACACACCAAATTTTTCATGCAAACTCACACAATTATCAGAAGATTCTCAATGAACATATAAAATATAAAAGTAAGATTGTTTTATGTGAATTAATGAAATGAGAAGTAAGTAACCACTCTCAATATAATTAACTAGCAGTTGAAATGAGAAACATGTTTACAGTACCTTTAGTTAGCATCTTGATTACTAAGCACAACCATGTTATTAGAGTTTTGAGTACCAGCTTCAGTAGTCACCTCACTTGCAATATCTTCAGCAAGCTCCTCACATGGTTTATCTTAAACACAAATAAAAATTGTTAAATATATCAATTATTACTATACAAACCATAATAAGAAAAAAAAATTAATAAAAAACAACCTTTTTCTGCAAATAACCAATCTCTAGTGCAAACAATTGCCTCAACCGTACTAGGCAAAAGTTGGGTACGGTATTGATCCAAAACTCTTCTACCAACACTAAATTTAATCTTGGCTCTTCCAAATATAATTCCAATTGACTCTTTGGTTGAACAGAATTCCCACCAAATGCACTAAAATTCTACAACCATAATAAAAATATTAAAATTATTACATAATCTAAAACTCAAAAGTTTAATCAAGTATTTTACATTGCTGAAGAAAAAAGGGACAAAATTGCAACTTTTCGAAAACAATGGGACTCGCTCTGCACTGAACCAAAATAAAATTTATAATATGGTCGGCATGAAAGTACACAACATTGGAACTACTTACCTACAAATGCTCTTTTAAAGGATTCTTTCCAGTCAACGCAGGTGACTTCTTCCAAAGTACTTCTTTGACTTTCATCCTTTACCTCTCTATGACTTTCTTGTTTTTTAATCTTCAAACCATTATCGCCATTGCCAAAGAATATAGCATACTGTGAACACCATAGATGGTGGTCGGTTGCTGCTAAATTCCACGGCCTTTACATTGAAAGAAAAAACAATCATCAAAGGTGATCAAACAATACGCTAGTTTACTACCTTTTAAAGCCAATTATCCGATACAACTTCAAAGGAGGCCAAAGGCCAGACTGTTTAATATGTAGCAACCTCATATGGATGTGGGATATCATGTCAATAACTCACACGTACTAACTGACCTCAAAACCACGAGAAGAAAAACTAAGGATATCTAAAATATTGAAGGAAACAAGGATTACCAGCAGACAAGCCCAACAGAAACTAAAGATTTCAGATCAAGGAAACTGAAGATGTGTACAAGAACGTCTTATGGCAGATAGGCAGAACCTGTAACCCCTACAACAGTGTGGAAAAGGAAATTAGAAAAGAAGGCTCTAAGAGCAGTGTTCCAAGTCATGCTCAACAGAAGACTTAGAAAAAGTTGGTTCCTCATTATTGTTGAGGACTGAAAGCAGTAAATCTTATATGAGGTTCCTGGTTTCTACTTTCTATCACAAAGCTAAAAGCTATGGTCACCTTCAAATGCAAAAATCAATTTTTAAAGATAAAAGTTACCTTCTTGTTCCTGGCGGGCTTTACAACGCCTCTTATGAGCAACCATAGCATGCTTAAATTCTTTAACAGCCAAATTCCTCCTCTGCTGCGGCAGAGCAACCTCTGCACTTCGAAGCAGAAGATGAGCAGCAGAGACGGCAATGCGTGTCTGCATTCTAGAAAATCACATAAATGTGCAATATCCAATTTCAAGTGTTAAAGAGCAAGTAAGAGAAAAACACTGACTAGTTCTAAAGCGGCCACCTACCAGATCGTGAGAGACGATGTCGCGAACGGGCTGAGGGGCTGGCGACAGACGGGCTGAGGGCTGGCGACAGACGACAGATCGTGACCAGCGAAGGCGAGTTGAGCGGGCTGAGGAAATTGGGAAACAAATCGTGAGAGGCGCAGAAATCAGAAATCGCGTTGTGAGGAAATTGTTATGCTTATGAATTATGATGCGTTAGGTTTAGCCGTTTAGGGTATAAACAGAAAAGAAAAAAAAAAAAAAAAAAGAATTTGGGCTACCGGGCTGGCCCGAACCCAGCCCGAACCCAGCTCGTTTTTTTTCGAGCTACTCGAGCTGGGCCAAATTTGGCCCAAATCCTATTCGATTCGTGTTCGATTCGGGTTTTTCGATTCGGTTTCGATTCGGTCAAACGAGCTACGACACGAATTGCCACCCCTACTATGGAGTTCTTCGTCACCAAAACTTAGTGGACTTTGAGCATCTTGACAGAAAGATTTCATATCTTTTGCAAAAAGTGACGGCTCATGTGGCACATCTATGTCACTTCTTTTGGCAAGATTATCTAATACTCTTTTGACTCGCTTATCTGTTCTTTAGATATTCATAAATTATGGAAAGTTCCGTTACAAACAATCTTCTGTCATCTCTCATCATGAATGATTTCTTATCTTTCAGTTTAATTAAGATGTTTTTGGCAGTTTGTGATACTTGGATGAAATTTTGCATTCAATATTTTTCTGTACACATTGTTAAGAAGTACAGTTCATTAGAAAACTCATCAATAAGATTAATTGATGAATGACATCTTTGGAACATTTCTTTAGCTTTAGGCTTGTGATCTTCAATTTAATTTTTGATATTCTGAAATGTTTCATTATATCCTGATTCTAATAATGTTTGGTCTTTCTCATTCAAAAAATGTCTTTTAAATTTTTCGAAAATTGAATGTGGAAACTTTTTCTTTTTGATTATATCAGGTAATTGAAAAAAAACTTGTTATTTTCTTAAAATTAAAATCTTCATCTTAATCCATCTCAAAATTAAAGAAATGTTTTAAAGAAGTCATTATTCAATTAGTTTTATTGATGGATTTCTTCGATTAATTGTATGTCTTAACCATGAAGTAGGATATATTGAATGGAGAATTACTAATCAAGTAATTTTTCAAAGTCTTAGGGTTAAATTATGTTTTATGCCTCCAATGTATTGAATTTGTTACAAAATATCTATAACGTTTATAAAGTTACAAACATGTTCATAATTTATTTAAATCACTAAAATTATAAACATTTTTGGTAAAATACGTTATAATTTATAAATGTTATAGGCATGTTTGTTATAAATATGCTTGTAATTTTTGAGTTTTAAATACGTTATGGGCATGTTTGCAATTTTATAAACGTTATTGGCATGTTTGCAACAAAACTAATACGTTGGGGTATAAAATGTAACTATCCAATCTTAGTATGATAGAATTAATATAGTTTTCAATGATAATCAAATCATCATTGTGCAAAAAATTATAAATGGTTCAAACATTTAATATTTTGGATAACCAATAAACAGGATGGCGTGAAAGAGAAAAATTCTTTAAGCCTTGTCAAATATGATGGTAAACAATAATTGAAGAAAATGAATTTGAGGCATAGTCTCCAACAATTCTGAAGAATTGGTTCAAACAATGAGTATTGAAGAATATTAGATTCAAAATTTAATTTGTGTAAAATGCCAAAAACATGTTATCTAAACCAAAATATAAGAAATTATTCATTGTGACAGATGATAGAAAATTGTTTGTAACGGAATCTAGCCAAAAGGAGTAACATAGATGTGTCAAACGTGCGGAAGATATGAAATATTTTTGTCATGAAGCTCAGAGTCCATTGAGTCTTGGTGACGAAGAACTTCATATCTGTCATATTGGCCCCTCCCTACTTGCCTTTTTAACGTACATATTACTTCTTCCTTTTTTGTGTTTTATTCATTTGGAAATGGTTTTCTTGTGAATTTTTATACCGAAGAGATACAAAGATTTAGAATATGGGATACCTTCTTGAGAATGTCATAGTGGTCACGTTGTCAGGGTAAGTGGTATTAAATTTTCTCACTGGGTCATGTATTACTAGCTTAACTCGAAAGCTTTCAAGTGATGTGGTTGTTGACATTTAAATAATCATGTTTAGAAGTGTTAGCTGCCACCATAGTTCTTGCTTTGAATGTAATTTATTGAGAAGGTTTCTGTATATAGTCCTGTTTGTTTGTGGTTTATATACGTGTGTTCTACAAACTAAGTCCATGTTTGGATTTGTAATATATATTTTTAAAACTAGTTTTTGAATCACTAGCATATTTTAACATTCTTATTTTTGTCTATTTTTCTAATTATTGAAAACCGTTTTAAAAAATAGTAAAAGATTTCCTAGTTTGCTCCAGTGTCTTAACTGTTACTACCTTTTTTGGCTCTTAACAATAGTGCTGCATTTAAACTTTTAACCAGCAAATATATGGTAGTGGTTATTGCTATCGATCAATAATGACCTTCTTGGAGTCTTATTTTTTGTGACTAATTTCTTAAATTGTCATCTTATTTTTTGTGACCTTGCAATTGTTTGAAGTTTGTTAAATTTCAACAGTATGATTACTTACCCTTGGATATCCTTTTTACATTTTCTCTAGATAATATATGAACATGTTTATTGTTGTCATTTCTTCTATGTTTATTTGGTTATTAAAACGTTTAAAACACACCATTACCTAGAGCCCCTTGTCTAGGCTTATAGTGTACAGGAATAAGCAAAAAGTTTTGACTCGGGCTAATGCTTGTTCAGCTAACGTTCTTTTTGCTATTTATTATAATTATTGGAGAAAAATGTCCTTATTATTGCACTCTCTATCAATTTTTTCTATTTTAAAAATCAAATCTCGCTTCACATGTCTAGTGTAGGGCTACCTTCTTGTCCTGGAAGGTCGTCTAAGTAGAAGCTTTTATATAGGAAGTACGTACAAGGATTTAGTTTGTAGACCTTTGGCTCTGATACTATGAAGAAAAATTGATGCAACGAATAAATTAAAATATTAAATTTCTGATTTTATTTAGTTTCTATTATTGTTTTATTATATTTTAATATTTTATTTCCTTATGCTTAACTTTAAAAGTTCAAATTTAAAATATTATATATATTATTTGTACTTGGTGGACAAGTATTTACCTTGCAAGGCAAGCAAATTTAATATATATATATATATATATATTTTGCTTGGCCTCCAAGTTTTGTTAGCTTATAAACATGTAAGCTCATAGTCTAACAACGAAAATAGGGAGGAAGAGTTATTGAATTTTAATTAAAGTTGAGAGTTGATTCTCTAATTTTTTGTTTCAAATATTTTTGGTATTTGCAAGAATCAATGAAAGATTTGATGCATTACATTTGGCAATAGTCTGCGATTCAACAAGTTCAAGTCGATGGAATTTAAGAATTTATCCCCTTTTTCCTTTCCCCTTGTTCTTCATGCTTTCTTCTACATCAGTATGATTTACTTGCAAGATAATTAATTGCTCACCAAGTATAAGTAATATCATTGATAAACATTCCACCACTTCATATGAGAGAGCATGGGAGAAGCTATGACATCTAACATACTATGGTATTTTAATGGATTTCAAATTATTCCTTCATGTTTGTGGTGTTCAGTGATATGATTCAAGTTATCCTAGAGTCCCATTGATGTGTAACAAGAGTCTCAATAAAAAAAAAATGTAACTAGAGTTCAAGAATTCCTCACTGACCTTTTTTTTGCCTTGACTTTTTAGGGTTTCTGGTAGCCAATGATTTGTTTGGATTAAAGATTTTATCACATACACGTGGACTTCACATGTTTTAAAACTTTCTTTAATTGAAAATTTACTCCAAGAAAATGCATTTGAATGTTAGATTTCTTGTTTTGATATCATACACTTTATGACTGTAGTTTTGGCAATTCACCATCTAATGATATGTTGTCAAAGTCGGTGATCCATTTTAAGTTACTGTAGCCATAGATTGATAAGTTTTGTCAACACCAAGTGCTAATAGACACCTAAAGGCATATTTAGGTAAGGAGGAATGCTAAGGACACTCTTTTATACACTCCTCAATATGGTCTTTTACTTCTTCATTTGACACGTATTATTGAACTTTCTAAAAGATGTATCTTTTTCTTTAAATAAATGTTTAATTAAAAAAATTAACATGTCAATTAAGGAAGTGAATGAGTATACAAAAGAGTGTATTAAGGAATGTTATTAGCATTCATCCTTAGGTTATAGTTAGTTCGTTAATCATTGAGAGTCTACTTTCAAAGTATTGGTTTTGTGTGATTAATCACGCCTTACTATTCCATGATGTTGTCTTTGCAAGTGTCTAAAGCTTACATAATTTTATTATTATAGTTGAGCTTTTTATATGAATACTATTCTGGTTTAATTTTCATTTTATGGCTTGGATTACTCTAAACCTATAGTTTTGAACCTTTACTTATGTACTTCATGAGCTTTTGAAAACTAACCAAACTTCACATTTTTTTCTAATTTAGTATTCGAGAATAAACTCTTAAGGGGGGTTGTCATTTCTTTTTATTGTGAACTTTACATGTTTTCAAAGGAACATTTTATGTAAAGGGATATATACGTATCAATTTTTTATGTTTGAATCGATGTTAGAATATTTCTTATAAATTTTTGTTATGTTCTGATTAATTGTATAAACTTTTTGCTTATGTTATCGATTATCATGTTTCCTTCTGGCTTGATTTTTGACCATAGGAAAATTTTTTTGGTACCGTGATGTACATACTTCCTTCTCTCACATGATATATAGAACCTGTAATATGTTATGTGAGAGAGTTAGTATATACAACATGAATATTGAAAGTTTTTCCTCAAATGTGACATGTTTCAAATTTATTAGGTTCAGCTTTATAATAGTTTCTTAAGTTTCAAATTATGTTATTAATATGTCTCTTTTACACATGAGATATTACAGGTTCTAAAATGTACTTAGAAGTCAGAACCAGTAATCTTTCATATTTGGGATTGATCACTACTTAAGTGTACTTTGTTTTTTTGTTAATTTAATGAGGTAATTAATGTGGGAATATATTTTTATATACCCAATTACTTAATTAAGGGCCCATTAACTAAAAGTTTCATGGTTTTTCCCAATTGGGAAATATTTATATTCTATAACGTTTTCTTTAGAACCGAACTATTTGGATGTAATGGCAAAGACCTATTTTTGAGGTACACTAAAAACCCTTCTTTTTTCTTCTTTTTTAATTTATATTATATTATGACATGATATTGATGACACTCCCTCACCTAGTTGAGACTGGTGAAAGCATGCTCCCTCAATTGGAAACTTTTTATGAACATGGAAGATGTCCGGGTTTAACATTAGATTTCTGGCTCTGATACCATACAGTGTTATGGCATTATGACAGTACGTTCTATATGTTGTTAGAGTCAGTAATCAAAGTTTGTTCTTATAGCCTCCCATTGGTATTTCTCCACCACTTGATCCACATCATTAAGGAGGGTGCCAAGGGAGTGTTTATGCACAACTTCTATCGTTACGATGTTATGAATGTAAAATTTAACTGCGGACTTTACATTTTGATATGAATAAATATAACCGTAGAGATTTTAGACAAATATGTATGCTCTGGGTTTGGTGTCAATCATGTTATGTAGAACTTTAATTGTTATTAAAAGAGCTGTAGTGTTACAAACTTACCTCCAATTAAGAGCAGCTTGATTCACTGTTTTAGGCTCATCCTGCAGTCTGAAATTGATATTTAGATATTTTGAGGTATCCTGGGATTCGCAGGAATATAAGAGGAGCTGCCAACAAGCTGCGACTCCACGGTATGGAGCTTATTTTGGCATGTTGAAGGTTTTTGGTTTGAATATTAGTTACGGGTGCGTGAGTTTGAGTTGTATAAAAAAGGAAAATACCAAAGGGAGCAAAGGGAAAATGTTTCTACGTGCAGTTTGTATATATGCTGAAATATATTTTGATTTTAAAATTTAGAAGTGCTAGGATACCATTTTAGAATTTAGATCGATTATAATGTCGGGTGTTTTTGGCTCAACCCTATGGGCTTGGTAAAACTCAATTTTAAAGCATTTATTTATTTTAATTACCTAATTGATTTTTTACTTATTTGGATGATTTAATTACTTTATATTTAATGTACTCAATTTTGTGGCCAATAGTTGATTGAAGTTGAGACTTTTAATCTAGCTTAAAAAAGTGAATTAGAAGTCAGTCATTAGGTAATTAAAATGTTTGAAGAAACATGACCAATGCATATGTAGTATTTGTACATGCATGTTTAATGCGTTTGATGCATATGGGAATTGCATAGAAATGTATTTATGAAAACCTTAGAGCATGTTGTCAATCATTTATATTAGTAAAACAATTAGTAACCTCGACCCTAGGTCTCTCTAGGGTAGTTCATAATGTTTTCTATCATCTTTCTTCGTAATTCATCTCGTCTTGTTATGTGATAACCCAAATCAATCAATTAGGTTAATATTTTAACATATTTTACCTATTAAACTCGATATAAATTTAATAAGACATGACTTTATTGAATTTAATGTCATTTTTTTATTAAATTAATTTGGTTTGTTGAAATTTTGTAGTTGACAATATGATAATCAAGCTTGAACATAAAATTACCCTACACGGTAAGAAAATAAATATTAATAAGTTAACTCGATACAACCCTTTTATTAAATGGTTTGGTACGATTTGTTATCCTTTAGTATCTATCTTTAATTATTAATGCCCTAACATTAAGCACTCTTTTGATTGATACATCTAAAATCAAATTTCGATGATTTAGAATGTGATAATAGTCTTAACTTGGTTAGGTTTTTATTGTTAAAAAAAAAAAAAAAAGAGTTAATAACAAGACCTTGATTAATTTTGTTTTTTGAATAGGAATATTTTTTAATAATTTATTCTTAATTAAATTGTGTGGATATGTGTAGACATGAGTTTAGTGATGTAAATTGTGTTGTTAATCTCATGCCTCGTTTGTTCCTTATGGTTCATAGTTTAAAATTTATTCATCTTATCTTATCTTTAATCATTTAAAGTTATTCATAATGGAATTATGATTATTATAAATAATAATATTTCAAAAAAATTTTAATGTTTTTTGCATTTTTTATTTTATATATTTATTTTTTAAATTTTACTTATCCTATTTAATCTCATTTGAGACAAATAGGTTATCTCATCATATATAATTGCAATACATAAAATAAAAATAAATAAGACAAAATCAGATGAATTCATAAAATTAATGGGTATATTATAGACTAATAGAACATCTTATTTTAATTTATACATCTACATGTGTTTTCAGTTTATTTTTCAAAATTTAATTGTTTTCTTTTGTCCAGGGTCTTTATCTAAACCCTTAAAAAAAAAATTAACAAATAAATAAATAATTTCGGGTTGGATTACCCCGAATCCAAAATTTTAAATAATGAATAATTGAACTCGAAATTATTACAAAATTTTCTATTCGAAACCAAACCAATTTGATTGTTATTCACAGTTATCCAAATTTACGTGTGATTTTGACATTCCTGTTAATGTATAAAATATTTTTTATAAAATTATATTAATTTATATAATATAATTTAATTAATATCTAATTTTATATTTATTTAATAATTTTACATTTAATAAATAATTAATACTGATTCAACAATGTACATGGAGTAGTATGCTAAACAACTAGATTGTTGTCCACGTATACAAACGAACAAGGGTCTTTTCGCTTAGCTGTATCGTTCCAATACCAACCTCCATTAAGATGCTCAGCGGAAAAAGAAACTCCATTGTGATAAAAAGTTATGACACTAAAGAAGATAAAGAAAAAAATATTAATTATTTTTATGCATATTATTATTTAAATAATATAATTTAATTAATTCTTTATTAGCAAAAGATTACACAAATTTTTTTATCTTATATTTTTAATTTTATATTTAATCAATAATTAACATATTATTTAAAAAAAAAAAAGTGAAATCAATAAACATTTAAACAAGATCCAATACAAAGAAAGAACGCGTGCGTTCGTTTTGTTGTCAACAAAATCTCATTTTTTATTAACTTTGTTTTGAGAATTTGAACGAAGAAGGGATTTTGTAAAAAAAATTTAAAAAAATAATATTTTTAAAATTTATAACTATATAAATAAAAGCTTAATAATATTGAATAGAATATTAAATTGAGTTTAACATTAAATAAATTTAAATTGAATGACTTTAAATATAAAATAATGAGTTTAACTTTTTGTAATAGTAAAATTATATAAATTAAATATAATAAAATAATTTTTATGATTATAAATTTAAATGATGTTATTTTTATTTTTTTAGTAGTTTAGTTAGATTTTATTTTTTAATATTTTTGTTGTTTGTCCCTGATAAAAAAAAAAGATTTGGAGTCCCATTTTTAATTGTCTTATTATAGATGCTTAATTATTCTATTAGTTATTAGATTGGGTAAATGGTTAAGTAATTTTTTTGTCATAAAATTTAGTTTATAAATTTTTAAATTTTTAAAATTTATAATTTAACTTTCTAATTTTTAAAAATTTATGTATAAATTCAAACTTAGTTACTTAAATACATATTTGTAAATTAAAATTTTATTATTTATATTTAGAATTTTAAAATTTGAGACTGAATCGTATGATTTAAAATTTTAATGATTAAAATGTACGTTTTAAAATTTTAAAAAGTTACGTATAAATTTAATTAAAATTTAAAAATAATAGTATAATGTTTCTTTTAATATGAATAAAAAAATAATAATATAATTTAGTCTATTATACATTAATTTATAGTTTAAATGATATAAGAAATTAATGTTTTAATTTAGTCTATTGTATAATGATTTATAGCTCAAATAGTATAATTTTTTTTTCTCGTAAAGTAAAAATAACAATTTTTTAAGTTATGTATGTGGATGTGAAAGTCTATTATACAATTATGGATTTATGGTTGTCAAAATGAATCATGACAAAAAGTCAACTTTGAACCGATTACCAGGCTAACCTTGTGGAAAACAATAGTAGTCATATCTAAGATCCAATGGTTGGAGTGGACTGTTGCGTCCAAATAAAACCACAAACACTACCACCGAGTGATTGTGACCGTCCAACTAAATTTGTTAACAACCATAATCTTAAAAACTTTATTATCAAAAAAAAAAAAAAATCTTGAAAACTTTTGATATGTAGTGCAACATACATATGTTCAAGTCTTTCTTTTATTTTTTTTTTATTTTAATTTTAGAAAAAATAAATATAAATAGCACTCATTTCTACGACTTAAATCACACATAAATGAACAAATATCATCTAAATTATTAGGTAAGTTGTGCACACTTCTCTTATTTATGTTAAGTTTAATATTTTAATTATCTTTTAGTTTCCTAACTTTTATATGTTTTATATTTAATTTTTTTTTTAATATTTGGTTCCTAACTTCATACATTCTATGTTTGATCCCATTACATTTATTCTTAAGATTTGGTCATCTAACTTTCTAGTTTTAACAAATTTAGTCAACTTTAATGTAGCATTTATTGTTAAAATGAATATAAGTGTTAGTTACATTATCTTTAAATAAATTAACATTCATTACTATTTAACCTTTGTTTTTAATTTTTTTTACCTCAAACAAAAATTTAATAATATATGATAAATTCTCAACTATATATCTTTAAAGTAAAGTTAGGAGATTTAAACTTACATTATATAAAAGTTGGGAAACCAAATTTTAAAGAAAAAAAAAAGATAGAGAATTAAAATATAAAATCTATAAAATTAAGAACCAAATATTAAGAAAAAAAGTTAACTAAAGTATTGAATGTGTAAAATTTAGGGGGACTAAAATTGTTCAACCTATTGTTCATATAAAATATGACAGCAAAAGAAAAAATGATCAAATTTTGAATTTTTTTATTTTTGTTTTATTTGTGTATCAATTTAATAGTGATTATCCTTTAGTATATATCTTTAATTATTAATGCTTCAATATTAAGCACTCTTTTAATTGACATATCTAAAATCAAATTTTGATGATTTAGGGTGTGGTAATAATCTTAACTCGATTAGGTTTTTATTGACAAAAAAAAAAGGGTTAATAAAGAGACCTTGATTAATTTTTTTTTTGAATAGGAATATTTTTTAATAATTTATTCTTAATTAAATTGTGTGGATATGTGTAGACGTGAGTTTATTGTTTATTGATGTAAATTGTGTTGTTAATCTCATGCCTCGTTTGTTCCTTATGGCTCATAGTTTAAAGTTTATTCATCTTATCTTATCTTTAATCATTTAAAGTTATTCATAATGGAATTATGGTTATTATAAATAATAATATTTTAAATTTTTTTTAATGTTTTTGCATTTTTTATTTTATTTATTTATTTTTTAAATTTTATTTATCCTATTTAATCTCATTTGAGACAAATAGGTTATCTCATCATATATAATCGCAATACATAAAACAAAAATAAATAAAATAAAATAGATAAATTCATAAAATTAATGGGTATATTATATAGACTAATAAAACATCTTATTTCAATTTATACATCTACATGTGTTTTCAGTTTATTTTCCAAAATTTAATTGTTTTCTTTTGTCCAGGGTCTTTATCTAAACCCTTTAAAAAAAAAAATAACAAATAAATATATAATTTCGGGTTGGATTACCCCGAATCCAAAATTTTAAATAATGAATAATTGAACTCGAAATTATTACAAAATTTTCAGTTCGAAAACAAACCAATTTGATTGTTATTCACAGTTATCCAAATTTACGTGTGATTTTGACATTCCTGTTAATGTATAAAATATTTTTTATAAAATTATATTAATTTATATAATATAATTTAATTAATATCTAATTTTATATTTATTTAATAATTTTACATTTAATAAATAATTAATACTTATTCAACAATGTACATGGAGTAGTATGCTAAACAACTAGATTGTTGTCCACGTATACAAACGAACAAGAGTCTTTTCACTTAGCTGTATCGTTCCAATACCAACCTCCATTAAGATGCTAAGGGGAAAAAGAAACTCCATTGTGATTAAAAGTTATGATACTAAAGAAGATAAAGAAAAAAATATTAATTATTATTATTATTATTTTTTATAAAAGTAATAACTTTCATTAAATAAGGATCCAAAGAATAATTTTAAGACACATCAATTCTAAAAAATACATCACAATTTTAAAATCATAGTCAGGACTAGCTAGAAGCAAAAAAACCATAAACGTAAGCGAATAATTATGAGCGATCAATATTAGCTCGTTATTACAACTCACTCTAATACCTGACTGGTTGAAATAAAACGGTGAATAAATCCTAGAATCAGAAAATGTAACAAGAAAGTAATCTAAAACCTCATCAACAAAGTTACAACAAAACAGATCTGCATATTTTAAAACACACAAAATATCGCCAGATAAACGAAAAATACAGCAGAACACACATAAAATACTCGATAAAATAACCACAAATATATAACTAATATAACCAAAATACTCAAAAAAAACCCTTCTTTCTACAATAGCCGAACTTTTATGCATATTATTATTCAAATAATATAATTTAATTGACTCTTTATTAGTAAAAGATTAAACAATTATTTTTTCATCTCATATTTTTAATTTTTATATTTAATCAATAATTAACATATTATTTATAAAAAAAAAAGTAAAATCGATAAACATCTTTAAATAGGATCCAATACAAAAAAAGAACGCGTGCGTTCGTTTTGTTGTTAACAAAATCCCATTTTTTATTAACTTTGTTTTGAGAATTTGAAGAAGGGGTTATGTAAAAAAAATTTAAAAAATAATATTTTTAAAATTTATAACTGTATAAATAGAAGCTTAATAATATTGAATAGAATATTAAATTGAGTTTAACATTAAATAAATTTAAATGATATAATTTAAATTGAATGACTTTAAATATAAAATGATGAGTTTAACTTTTTGTAATAGTAAAATTATATAAATTAAATATAATAAAGTAATTTTTATGATTATAAATTTAAATGGTGTTATTTTTATTTTTTTAGTAGTTTAGTTAGATTTTATTTTTTTTTAATATTTTTGTTGTTTGTCCCCGATAAAAAAAAAAAAATGATTTGGAGTCCCATTTTTAATTGTCTTATTATAGATGCTTAATTATTCTATTAGTTATTAGATTGGGCATATTTGGTTAAGTAATTTTTTAGTCATAAAATTTAGTTTATAAATTTTTAAAATTTTAAAATTTATAATTTAGTTTTCTAATTTTTAAAAATTTATATATAAATTCAAACTTAGCTACTTAAATACATATTTATAAATTAAAATTTTAAGATTTACATTTAAAATTTGAGACTAAATCATATAATTTAAAATTTTAATGACTAAAATGTACGTTTTAAAATTTTAAAAAGTTACATATAAATTTAATTAAAATTTAAAAATAATAGTATAATGTTTCTTTTAATATGAATAAAAAATAATAATATAATTTAGTCTATTATACATTGACTTATAGCTTACATGATATAAGAAATTAATGATTTAATTTAGTCTATTATATAATTATTTAGTAGCTCAAATAGTATAATTTTTTTTCTCATAAAGTAAAAATAACAAGTTTTAAGTTATGTATGTGGATGTAATAGTCTATTATACAATTATGGATTTATGGTTGTCAAAATGAATCAAGACAAAACGTCAACTTTGAACCGATTACCAGGCTAACCTTGTGGAAAACAATAGTAGTCATATCTAAGATCCAATGGTTGGAGTGGACTGTTGCGTCCAAATAAAACCACAAACACTACCACCGATTGTGACCGTCCAACTAAATTTGTTAACAACCATAATCTTAAAAACTTTATTATCAAAAAAAAAAAAAAATCTTGAAAACTTTTGAGATGAAATGCAACATACATATTTTCAAGCCTTTCTTTTATTTTTTTTTCTTTTAATTTTAGAAAGAATAAATATACACACTGCTCAATTCTACCACTTAAATGAACAAATATAATCTAAATTATTAGCTCAATTGTGCACACTTCTCTTATTATGTTAAGTTTAATATTTTAATTATTTTTTAGTTTCTTAACTTTTATATGTTTTATATTTTAATTTTATTTTTTTTAATATTTGATTCCTAACTTCATACATTCTATATTTAGTCCCATTATATTTATTCCTAAGATTTGGTCGATCTAACTTTTTAGTTTTAACAAATTTGGTCAACTTTAATGTAGCATTTATTGTTAAAATGAATATAAGTGTTAGTTACATCATCTTTAAATAAATTAACATTCATTACTATTTAACCTTTGTTTTTATTTTTTTTTCCTCAAACAAAAATTTAATAATATATGATAAATTCTCAACTATATATCTTTGAAGTAAAGTTAGGAGATTTAAACTTACATTATATAAAAGTTGGGAAACCAAATTTTAAGGAAAAAAAAAAAAAGAAAGATAAAGGATTAAAATATAAAACCTATAAAATTAAGGACCAAATATTAAGAAAAAAAGTTAAGTAACTAAAGTATAAAATGTATAAAATTTAGGGGGACTAAACTTGTTCAACCTATTGTTCATATAAAATATGACAACACAAGAAAAAATAATCAAATTTGAATTTTTTATTTTTGTTTTATTTGTTTATCAATTTAATAGTGATTATTGTGTATCTCAATAATAGTATAAAAATAAGGAAAAATAAAAAATAAAAAATTGGTCATTTATTTTTATGTTGTCACATTTTTAAAATAAATTGACTAAATAACTAAAAAAATAATAATAATAATAATAAAAAAACTAAACTTTTTTTTTGTTTGAAACGTGTGTTATCATCACCTACTTTTTTTTGAACGAGGATGATATGTCGGCCAGTCCAGGATGTTGTCTTATTGGCCGCGCTGGGCATGACATGTCGGCTTTTCAATTTAATTATTTAAAGTTTGGTGCATTTCATTTTAAAAGTGTATGTATAATGTTAACATATATTTGATTTTCATTAAAACTTTAATAATTATATTCACTGCACGTCTAAATTAGTTTCAATAAAATTATTAAAATTTTAAAATAACTATAATTTTAATTATTTACGAATAAAATAACAACATTTTTAGGGAATAGCTGGAAACAATATATTTGGCAATAATGTTTATTTTACGATTTTCTTTTAATTCTTAATCTTCTATCTCTTTATTTTAGTTTTCTTATAAAAATTTTACTCCCTCCTATATATATATATATATATATATATATATATATATATATATATATATATATATATATATATATATATATATATATATATATATATATCAGCCTTAATTTTTTATAAATTATTACAATATTTAATCACAAGATTATAACTAATAGAAGAGAAAGGAAAAAAAATGTATATATATATATATATATATATATTAGTCAAAATAAGGCAATATAGTCTCTTATTTATTTTTAGTGGGTTGACACTAAAGTGATTAAACTTATATTTTTGGTAAAAATTTAATTCTTAAAATTTTTACTTATATACTTAGGTCTTATTTTTAGATGAGATAAACGTACACTCTAATTAGATTTTAGGAACTAAAGTGTGAGTATTAAATTTTAGTAAAGTTTAAGGACTAAAATGTCTACCTTTTTTTTTTTACATAACATCGTAATATTTTAAAATATATTAACTAAAATATATCAGTTAAAAATTTACAAATCAAAGTGTCAAAAATATAAGTTTAAATCACGAGTACTTTTTATATATTTTATTTTATTTATAAAATATGATCTCTAGATCTTACGTTTTTTTTTTTAAACGAAAACAAAGAAGTGAAGTAAAATACATAAATATGAGTAGGGATTGTCTTTCTCAAAAAAATTAGAAGATTAAATTTTCAGAAATATAGCTGTGTATTATTTTTACCCAACCAAATTGGTATTTAACTATTTTAAAGAGGATTGAAAAAAAAAGATAAATTATATCAAAAGCCAAAAGTGAATAAAATGAGCATCTCAACGCTGACTTGAAGGAGGGACTTTAGTTATATTTCGCTTTTTTAAGGTAATGGACGATGTCTTTGGTAAAGTCATTTTTGACTTCTGTTTTTCTTTGTTTGTTAACTTTCTTCGCCTACTAACAGAGGTGATGGAGATTATTTGTATATTTTAAATATATTATTTTATGTATAATTAATGATTAGTAAATATGAGCATAAAAGTTTACATTTTATGTAATAAATTTCACAATTTTAACCAATTTTATTTATATATTTGATGCATATTGATAGTATATACAGTAATACATCAAAAATAGTTATAAAAAAATTGGACTCTAATTGAGACCACATTTCTTTGTTCATCAAAGCTGAAAAAGGTGATCGGTTTTTTAAGTCACTTTATTTATATCATTAAGAGATTTTGATTACATAGTTTGTACATGCTATACATAGGTTACTTAGTTTTTAAAATTGGGATACTTTAATCACATAATTTAAAAGTTATGTGATTAAAATATTCTTTTTTTTACTACAGAAAGGGACATTTTAAGGTATTTTAATTTTAAAAAATGAATTACTGATATGTATCATATATAAACTATGTGATTAAAATATTCAAGTGACATAAATAAATTAGTTTTTAAGAAAATTAAACCAACTCAAGTGGTATTACCTATGTATATATATATATATATATTTTTGGAAGAGGCTGAACAACTTCGTAGTTATGATTATTAGAATAAACAATAAATTTATCACTCTTATTAAGAACAATAGGGTTGAATATGCACTATATGCGTGTTATAATTAATCTTATTTTGATTTTTATTCATAATTTACCACAAAAAAATGAAAAGAAAAAACAGTCATATGTGCTTGTGAATAATTCGTTTAAAATAATAGAATATGTATAAAAAGATAGTTATATAAGAGGGTTTATTTATTTTGAATATATAATAGTTGAAAAAAATTATAAACTAAAAATGAAGATAAAAATGCAAATAACTAAAGTCATCTATAAATAGTATTAAGTGTAATAATGTGACAAACATGGTATTAACATTTTATGTTAATTTTGTGTAATAAAAAATTATAAATTTTTAATCTATTTATTTTATAAGCTAAATTTAGGAGGGATAATACATGCTAGTTTTGTCATATAATGTTCATATTTGATTGAGTGATAAAAATTTAAAAAATAATATTATATTGGGTTTGTTTGTGTTATTATGTTGTGACAATATTTTTATTCATTTAATAAATAAATATTTTTCATTTTATACCGTGTTAAATAATATATATCATATTGAGTTTAGATCGCGTTATCACATGTCAAAAATTACAATATTTACTTATAGAGAAATGTAGAAATACTAAATGCACATAAATTTATACTTAGATTAATTATGTTTACGAGTGAAATTTTTTTATAATTTTTTTATTAAAAAATTATCCTTTTTAATTGTAAAATTATTTAACTAAATGATATATTATAAATATTACGAGTACAAACTTATTGCTATACGAGGCCTCAAGTTCTAAAATTATGTAGACAATATTAGGCCTCAAGCCTCTTTTTATATTATTTTGATGTAATTTAAAAACTATATTATTAGTAAGTTCTAAAATTGTAGACAATATGGTTTATCTTTAAAAGAAAAAAACTATAAAATTAGCAAAGAAAATAAATGGAAGCTATAATCATCACTCTATTAATATATAGACATTAGTCCATTAATTATTTACATAATTTAACGTAAAATTGCTCGACATATTAGCAACTTGGCATTAAATTTTTTAAATCAAACAACTGTTTTTACCAAAATTGCAAGAATAAGAAAGCATATACTCTTATAGTTCATTATTTAGAACTTTTTCGTAGCTATCATATTTGTAAATTACATGATCCACCATTATTCTCGTTTAAAGCTAATAATATAAATTTTCAGGAGTTTTACAAATAGTTTAAATTCAATTTGAATAATCTAAATATTTTAGGATGCTAAATTGGAAAATTTTGGTACAAAATTAATCAAATTAAATTATTAAATTGATCACTCAATTTAATTAATAAGTATTATTTTATAAATATTTAAGTTTATGTTTTTTTTATAGTAAAAAATCTCATCTAAATAAGGAGGATAGGACAAATGTCACACACCACTACATACTAAAATCATACGCAATTTTTTATTTTTATAAGTCGCAAGTTAATTAGAGGTACCAGAAAGACTGAAGTACGATTGACAAAATGACACGTTCAAAAAGTGAGAAAATCACACCCATTCTCGAAAGACAAAAGGCGCTTTATAAGCTTTGAACCCTCCCTGAAGGCAGAGACCCGTGCTTAATTACATGAGTTAATTTTACGCTTAATGATCCTCCCATCTTGAACATTATACAACTTTCATTTTTAATCTGGTCCCTATTTTGTGAGCTTCCAAATCTCCTTGCACTTCACTCAAGACAATGACCCACCATTCACTACAGTACTACACTGATGTGTCATCTCTTCCTCTCATTCATCAATAATAAGGTAATAAATCTAAAAGGTTTCTCATAAAAACTTTATTGTCTGGAGCTGAGTGAGAAAAAATTAAATAAAGAGGCCATATAGGTTCTAGCAAAATAGCTACAAATTATTTAATATTTTTTAAAATATTTATATAATACTCGATGCATATAACATTCTACATATATATATATATATATATATATATATATTTTAATATTTTACCTTACACCCAACAATTCAAAACAACAAAGAACATAATTAGTTTGAGAATATTAAATCTTTTAACAAATAATAATAATATTAAAATCTCAAAATTATCTCTTAAAAAGTTACATAAGAGTTATGTTGCAAAAATTAAAGTTTTTTATTTTAAAAAATTGAACTTAAGTATACTTTTTAAAAAATTAAAAGATTTAAAGTATATTGTAAAAAAGAAATAAAGTGTGTATTTTAAAAATGTAAAAAACTAGTGAAATATCAAACCCCATGTCATATGCTCAAGTAGCAACATCGAATAACACCATAAAATATTGGGTAACATCACTAAACCACATAAAGATGTATAAAATTTTCATTTATTCGATCAATCCGTAAGATCTGTCTACATCTAAAAAATTGTGTATAGTTTTGATTCAATTGTTGGATTAGATAAATTTTTTAAAATTTGCAAGTTGTGGATCGGATAACGAATTAGTATTTTCAAATCACATGAATCTGATTTGATATGCATATATTAAAATATAATATTTTTGTATTTGTATAACGATTTTATGATTTTTTTTAAATAATTCTAAAATTATTTTGCTACACTTGGTCAAAATTTACACTTTATTACTCACAATAATTAAAGGAGTATTATTTTTTAATTTTTTTTCTTTTTAATCTCTTGAATAAAATTATTCAATTAATCATTTTTTTTCGTTTTTTGTTTCCATTTGTTCTTTTCCAAATTTATTTGTTGTATTGCAACATTCATGAGCTTCATTCATAGATATTAAGTTGAGATCGAAATCAGTATGAGAGTAACTCGACAAAGTGAACCCAAAACAGCATACATAATGGAGCTCAGGTGCAACTTTAGCTTCTTGATAACCTAACCCCTCTTGTTTCTCAAGAGAAATCTTTCTCTAGAAGTTAATTGATGATTCCAATAGACAAAGTTTAAATTTTGAGTTTTTTGGATTTTTTATCTACATAATTTTTTAAAAAGAAGTTTTATGTTGTCATGAAAATTATTATTTATTAAATTATGTAGATTGATCTAAATCAATTTGTATATACAATAGATCAAATTAGTTCGAATAAATAAGTTGCAGATTATAAATTTATAAGACATATGAAATCAAATTATAAATTGATTATAATTATGTTGATTTGATTAGCTACACATCTAAAACTACTACTAAATATCATCTATTTGTAATATATTAACAATTCAGCATATTTAAATAAAATGTAATTTACAGCAAAGCACATTCACATACCCCGACAAACAAGCCACATCCAACTCCACTTTTTCTTATTTTAGTATGTGTTTATTAATAAAAAAGATGATAAATAATAGAGAGTTATACTTATTTTTATGTTTATTTTTTAAAAAATATAAAGAAAAAAAATTCGCAAATTTTGGAATAAATTTTATTGATTACCCTACATTCACTTAGTGTTATTTTTTATTTTCAAATTTATAATGTATAATTCTATAATTATTCTTACTTTTAATTTTTTATTTTATTTTTTATTATTAATTATCACTTTAAGAAGGATATTTATTAAATTAATACTTTTCATTCTGTTTTATTACAATTTATAATAAACATATGAAAAAGTAATGGTTTTTTTTTTCTTTCTCTTTTTTCTTCATATTAATTTTTATTATAAGTTAGTAAATACGTCTTTCAGGATATGAAAATAACAAGAGCATTGGAAACAGAGCTAGTGGAGTTGTTTACATTCCCAACAAACATTGCCCTTTCTGGTCAACTTGACCAAGAATTTCAACATCACTTTAATAAAAACATATTAATTAACTTTTAAAATATAAAATAAAATTCCTTTTTTCTTTGGATCAAATCATATATGATATATGTAGTTTTATTTGAACTTGTAACTTAAAAAATAAGAAATGATGAAATTTACAATCAGACCCACACATTAACTCACGTTTGATGAATAGAGCTAACTCACATTTGCATTTGCACCTTTATATATGACCCATCATATCCTCCATAGCCCTATACTCAATTCCACCCTTTCTAGCTTCCATGCATGTTTCTTTCTCTTACAAGCAGCACTTGAATTTCAGCAAGCTCAAATTAGCATTTTCTCATGTACAATTTTACTACCACAAGAGCTAGGATAAGTCTCGGCGACTCGTGGGGCTGTGACAATGGCAATGAGGGTTGTGGTTATTGGTGGAGGAGGAATTCGTGGCGCGGCGGTGGGAGGTTTTTTTGTAATTATGGTTGAAGGTTGATGACGACTACAAACAAGGCTTTGCAATTGCACCATGTCCTGAGTTTCTAGCCCAAATCGAAAAAATGGGCAGATTTGGGATAGTGTCAATATTGCATTGCGGGGGAATGAGGGTAGTGGTCCGAATTTACCTTTTGCCCTTCTTTAATTTTTTTCCCCCTTCCTTCTTAATAGTTGTTGTTAAGAAACCTGTGATGTAAGAGATGCATAACGTGGTTGTTATGTGTGGTTTATGGTAGGAGGGTTTGGGATTATGGAGGGTATTTTGGGGAGTTTTATTTTAGCTATATATTGATACTGAGCATGCATAACTGTATTGGGGAGTTTTATTATGATTTGAAGAAAAAGGAATTCACTTTGTTTTCTTCATTTTATTTACTCTTTTTGTTTTTTTTTTTTGTTCCAATGAAAAAACCAATAAATTTTATACAATTAGACAATAAAATATATTTACATGTTGTAACTAATTGAAGCGTCAGAATATATATACGTTATAAATTATTGGAAATCAAGAAGGGTTGGCCTCACATTTTACATGATCCTCATTTTCTAGTACCATTAATTTTCTTTAATCGTTTTTTTGTGATGTTTTTCTTGTTTGTCTTTTGCTCTTACCGTTGATTCGATATGCATATGCTGTTTTCAAACTATTTTTTCACAATATTCGAATTTTTTGTTGTTGATATTTTCGTAACTTATTTGTAATTTTCTAAATTTTTTTGAAAATATAGATATGTATATATATCACAAAATATTGATTTTCAATTTTTAAATTTTATCAAATTAAAGGTACACATACATAACTTATTATTTGTATTATAAATTAAATAAATATTTATATAAAGGTAATCAGTTTTAGTTCTCTATAAATTTTCATATTTATTTTAGTAAATATAAGTTATAACTCATTAAATTTTTATTATAATTAGTAACGTGATTTTTTTAATTATCTTTTTCTCATTTTCTCTCATACTATTTTTTATTGCTAATCTGCATAATTCTTATTTTTAAAATAATTTTGTACTTGTATGTATTATTTTCTTTTTCATTAATTTTAATATAATTTATATAAATATCATGAAATTGAAAATAAATATTTTTTTTGTTAATGAAAAATAATATTAATCATAACACCTTAGGATTATCTATGTTTATTTTATGTCATATTTGAGTCACATATTTAATGTTTAAATAACAAAATTAATTTAATTATTATATTATTATTTTTTAGTATTTTTAAGAAGCTCGTACAAAATTTTAAAAATAGTTATAAATCTCACAATTTTTTTAAATTTCTTTAACTATTAATTGATATCGATAATATTCTATATATTTTTATAAATTGAAGTCTCGATATTTTCATCAATATCAATATCAATAGAATATTTTTTTATAAATTAAAGTCTCGATATTTTTATCAATATGATATTTTTATCAATAATTCAAACTAATACAGTGTAAAATGGGAAAATTGACAGCATCAAAGAACATGTTTTTACTTTCTTTTCCTAATAATTTGATGCTTTTACTTAATTTTATTACTTTTGGCGTTTGTTCATATGACAATTCAGCCTTTAATTGGTATAAGGGAAAGGGGAAAAAAATAGCAAAAGAGGAGAAAAAATATTCATGTCTATGTTTGCTTTGATACTAGAGATGACTTAGGAAGAGCATAATTAGCTACCAACCTTCTTCATTTCAACTTGATTGGTCCACATTGTTTTCCTTTACTGTAGCATATAAGAGCTTCTTATTACTTCTTTTTTTATTATAGTTCTTTGCTAGCATTAAATAGCATATAAATATTATACATAATCAAACAATTTTAATATAATATCTCAATTTTATATCTATTGTACATATTTTATAGAGAAAAGTGTCATAGAAGTCCCTCAAATTAGATCATTTGTGTCATTTGGTCTTTTACATTATAAGTAGTGACATTTGGTACTTTAATTTAAAAAAAAAAGGAATTAACTAAGGACAAAACATATAATTTTAATAATATTTATGTCTATGATTTAAATAAATGAGATTGATTATAGATTGCATATGTAAAGTACAATGATATGCATGGTATACGTGAAGTTCTAATTTGTTACTTTATCACTGCATTATCACTTAGTCTTTTTTTTTTTTTTTTTTTGAAAAATTTTAGTCTTTGTTTTCTCATCTTTTTATTTTCATTATTTTAACTAAAAATTAATATTTGTATTTCTTTACCTAGATCTTATTTTTTTGTGATTTTTTTTCATCTTGTTATTAATCTATGATAATTTTTGTCATGTTTATTTTTGTTTTATTTGTGTTTTTTTGGAAGTGTATATATTTATCTAAATATATTATGTTTAAAATCTTAAAAGTTACAAGATGATATAAAAATTCAATTACTTTTGAAGAATACCTTTTATATCAATTGAAATAATCAAACACTGTATTCAAGAACCTTACAACATAGCAAATGATTATAGTTCAGGTTTTTTTTTAATAATTATTAGTTTTGATTTTTCAAATTTAATTATTGATATATTTAAATAGATACTTAATATATATTGTATCTTTAATCTTTATTAATGAAATTTAATTTTATTAAAAAAAAAAAAATTGTTACTTTCAATTAATTCAAACTCTCTCTTTTATCTTGTAATTATTTATTTTATTTTCTCTTTAATTTAATAAAGTTAATTATGATCGTGAAATATCTTCTATTTAAATCTTAAATTTAAAGTGACATAGCCTTACATAGATTTACGTTAGTGCAATTTAGACATGTTTTTGTTTCCACAAGCTTTTTTTTTTTTTTTATAGATCTAGTCAAGATATAGATATGTTAGTTTATTTGCTGAAAATGTTAGTATTATGATGAAGAGATATGTAAAATTTAGGAAGTTGATTAACATAACTACATTTATTGAAGCAATCCAAATAAAAATAATAATACAAATACTATCAAAACTGAGAACAAAACGATCTAAAACATACTTATATTGTAATATCTCCATAATATGTCTATATATTGTATTTATAATTTAATTATATATTTTAATTCTCTATATAGCACAAATATAATGAATTTGTTATTATTATTTTTATAAGATTTAAATGATCTGGCTAGTACAAGTGAGTAGAATTGGAGCTATTTTCCTTTTTGACTTCATTGTACACTACCCACTTTTGACCTAGTTAACTTATACCAAAAGTGGAACACTTGTTTAAAAATAAAATTTATTTAAACACATATATAATAATAATAGTATATATAATTTTAAATTTTTTTTTGATGCATAACCTGATCTGTGGATGTTCCAATGATCATTTGTCATTGGAGTATTTGAAATTCCAACAACCTTTATGCTTCTAAAAATATATAAAAAAGAAAATATTTTTAAATATATATTCAAAAGTATTAAAAGGGTAAAAAATGAAAGCAATTTTTAAAGGAGGTCATCTCATGTAATATATCGTAGGAAAATATGGATTGTATGTCTATGTTCGAGTGTTGGTTCGGCCCCCAACTTTTATGTTCAAATAATAAATGAAAGTATCCTACGTTCAAAGGATTATGGGTTCAAACTTCAATAGACATAAAATCTACCATTAACAAAGGCAAAGTTTGGGTGTCTATTGTTTGATTAAAAAAAAGAAGTGTTCGTTCAAACTGCTGGGCAATTTTTGTAGCTATGCTCATTAATCTAATGGGCCTTACGACAAGCCCGTTGCAATAACTCAACCATACTTCCATGTGACTGAACAGTGAACAGTTATTTATTTATTTATTTAAAGTTATTTTAATATCAAAAACTGTAAATCTCAACAAAACAAAAATGGGAAAGAAATTACGACCATCCTTTTATCTTCATCGTTGGTGTTTTCAAACGCTGGCGCGTGAACGGCACGCGTTGATCATGAACGACAAAGAGGGCAATTGAAGTTACGGTGATCAAGTCAACCATCAAAACAATCCTTGTGGAATACGTGGCGACAATCTAGCAACCTAATTTGATCTCCCTTTACGAAAGCAAACCACACAATCGGAGCCACATCCTCTATGGCCGTGTTGTTCTGAGTACCGAAAAGAGAATAATCTATTCAAGTTAAGCTGCTCAGCGAGGACTATCAGTCCGGCGAGGCCTGAGCCCAAGAAGTCATCGTCGACTATCCGATTGTGGTTATGGTGGTGATTGTTTGGGTCCAATCGGGTGAGGCCCATGAAATGGAAGAAACTTAATAAGTGTTTTGTCAAGCGTTTCGCTATGAATTAATTAACTTTTATCGTATGTTTACTATTAGTATCAAATATGTTAAATATATTCCAGTATCATTCTTATAAAATAAAAGTATAATTACATTATATTTTTATATCAAATTATGTTATAATTATTTTTTACACTTATATAATATAATTAAATAAATTTATAATAAATAATTTTTTAAAATAAATTATATTTTAAATAATATGTAATTTATTTTAATTAATTTTCTTAGCTATCAAAATGTTAATTTCAATATAAAAATTTATTTAAATTCATATGTAATTTATTTTTTTATTATATTTTAAAAATAAAATTATTATTTTAATTTGAGACGAATGAAAAAGTCAAGACATAATAAAATTTTAGATAAATTAATATAAATATATAGTATAATTTAGTGCGCATTTGGAAGCACCGCTATAAATAGCGGTTTTACGAATACAAGCACTTTTTTATATGTTTGGCAATAAATAAAAAGCATTTTTAATATATATGTTGTCTAATAGAAGTTTTTTTTTTATAGAGGCAAATGCAACCAAGATCACTTAGTTATGTTATTTAGAACAATATAGTTTCTTTATATTTTTTTTTATAGCAGTTTAGTCATTTATTATAAAAAAAATGACAATATAAAGACAAATAATTAAATTTATTTATTTTTTAATTTTATAGTCATTATTTTTTAATTCTATAAACAATCTATAAAATTAATAACTCCATAATAATTAAAAAATAAGAAATAAAATAAAATAATTAATTATATATTATTGTATTATCACTTATTAAAAACAAAAAAACTAAAATACTATTTATCACATATTAAAAGTAATACTTATATTCATATACAATAAAAAGAGTTAAATACAAGTTAAGTACATATTCTTTTAATCATTAAAAAATTCATTCCATATTCTTTAAATTCTTGAAATGAAATAATTTATTCTCTGTACTTTTATATATGGAATAATTTAGTCCTTTCATTTTTAAAATAATTTAGTATATAAAAAATAAATATGTTTAAATTATCGCAATTTAATTAAAAACGATACTATTAAAATTTACAATAACAAAAATAATATCTAATAACATTAAATAACATTTAACATTAAATGCATCTAAATTATTTCAATTTAATTAAAATGGCATCCTATTAAGATGAGCATTCAAAAAAAAAAAAAATAATGTAACAATTAAATTATAAAAATATATGATTTTAATACAATAGATATTATTTTTATTATTATAAATTTTAAAAGTATTATTTTTGTTGTTTTTAAAAATAAAAAATAAAATTTTATATTTGACACACTCTGTGCTCGCCCTCATCAAATTTTTTTTTTTTTTTGCTTGTAAGTGAAGAGTTAGTCAACTTTTATGTTGTTAGGTTTAACTCTTGTTTGGAAAATTTGGAACCACTTTTTTTTTTCTTCTTCTTTTCTTTTCTTTTTTGAAAGTTCTTTTAAATATATTAAATATTTTTAAAAGTATTTGATAATTTTTATAAGAAATATTTTAAAAATTTTGAGAAATATTATTTAACTTTTTAAGAAAAGTAATTTTAAATATATACTCTTATTTTAAAATTATTACTATATAAAGTGTCAATTAAAACTATATTTTCATTACATGTATCTAAATGCTTTTCTTAGAACAATTTATTTTAAACCACCTGCATCTCCATGTTCTACTTTGATTACTGTTTGGTAAAAAATAAAACATAAAATCATTTTAAAGTGCTTTTTTTTAGATTACTTTTAAGTGCCTAGAATATTCTTACCCTGTAATTTTTCATTTGATTGGGTTAATGGTGGATGAAGGAAATGAAAATAATGATATAAATAAACAGAAGATGAATGCTGAGCTTGCTTCTGTAATGTATTAATAATTGCAGATGAAGATGGTTTAGGCAGCAGTCAAAACTCTTTTTGTGAACCATGATTGTACAATTAACTCTAGACTCAAATTCAAAGAGTGTGTTTATCCACCAGAGAACATAAACTTGACATGTAGTGGATTAGAAAGGATTCAATTGAATTAGTTTCATTATGAGTTTGTTTTACTGTTTACTATCACTAAACCGTAATAATTTTTTTCATTTATTTACTAATAAAATAATAATTTAATTATTTAAAGAATTAGGGTCCCACAAATATTAGTAATCAAATTAATTAATGAATTTTTTTAGTAACTTGATTCTCCTAAGAAGCCTGAAATTAAATTCCTCCATAAAATTACAATGTTTATCTTCTTAGTAAAGCAACTATTTTTATTATGATTACAAAATAGTACAAGTAAAAGCAATTTAATTTTAATTATTATTCTTCTTTTTTTTTTCCCAATTCCTTCAATTTTCAATTTTTTTTTTGAATTCTTTTAAATTTTATTACAATTAGTAAATGTGCCATAAGAGCAAGACATGTACTAAATAGTAGTTTTTATTTTTATTTTTTAATTGTATGTACTAATTAATTAGTAGTTAGCCCTGCAAGTGCTTAATTATGCTAACAAACTATTTGCTTATGTGAAGATGGATACCTCATTTAATGATGTTTTATTGTTTTTGATGATAAAAAAATTATATTATGTTTTAAAATAATGGATTCTTTTATTTGACAAAGAAAAAAATCTTAAAAATAAAATTTTACTAAATGTCTCAAGGAATAACTTTTTTTTAACAACTGAAATGTCTATAAAGAATGGGTTACAAGCCACCACAATGTTTAGACAACATACAAATTCTAAACCTTGGAAGTTAACTTTAATATAATCCAACTAATTAACCGTCCAAACGATAAACATTCAATTATTGGGTGTGACTTAACTAACTTTATAAACCACCTCTACTTTGGTGGTCTCTACCATTTGTCTGACCAACAGGGGTGAACCTATTCAAAGGGCTAGGAAGGGCTCTATCTCTATTAAAAATTTTGCAAAAAAATTGAGTAATAAAATCAATACCTAACCAAAAATGTTATCGAAAAGTATTTAATCATGCAAAACACCAACAATATTGTTTGGAACATTTTCAAAAAATAAATGATATAACATTTGGATGAAAAATTGTAATAAGTTATTTGTGTCTTTTGATAAAAAGACATGTTAAAAAATTGCAACTTTTGGGAATAAATTGCTATGATATTTATTGAAAGATTGTGACTATTAACATAGGACAAATTTTTTTGGATGAGTTGTAATTGTTGAGAACAATTACATTGGTTCTAAAGAGACGTGAACTTTGGAATATAAGCCATTGATTTAAAATCATGTGGCTATGAATGGAAAGGTATGAGAAAGAGATGTGACTCTTTAGAAAATTCACAACTTATCAAAGAGTTGTAACCTAATTGAAGGGGTGCATGAAATTCTATAAATAGGTCATTCATTTAGGCCATTACAAGAAGAATAAGAGAGAATAAGAAAATGGATAATAAATATTTTCTAACATTTTCCACTATAATTTATGTACAAATAAAGTTAGTGTTCTAAATACTGCAGATTTAGAATATTAATTATCTTGAGTGCTCTTTAAAGTCAAAGATGTTCTTGAATTGTCTTCTTGAATGCACACCGCAGATAACAAAAGGCTTCATTGTATCCTAAAAATGTATTTACTGAACCCTAGTACTTCACCAAATTGGTGAAGGCAAATAGCGTCTTAAGGACAACGATTTGAAGTCGTACCTTGAGGCCAAATTTAAATACAATATTATTTATAGTGATTTTGTAGTTTCATAATTGAATCTTATGAAGATTTGAAGATCGTGGAGATCAACATTCAACAACAAATTCAAAAATTTTTTTTAACAAATATGTTATTTCATAATCAAACACCTTCTATCATATAACATAGGTTCCAGTATGTATACAAGTGTGAGATATTAATTATATGCAAATGTTATCAACATGTCTATTTTCAAAATCATAATATGCAGAGTTTTCACATGCCATCAGACCACATGTGGAACTTGGACCTATTACTTCCACTTAAAATTAATGAGGATAAAAAAAAAAATGCTTATTATATAAAACTGATGAAGATCTTCTTTCTTATTTCATTATAGTATATGATCTTAGTAGAGTTTTGCACTAAAAAGATGAGCATTATATTAAATGAGGTGAACAAATGGATTGGATGTCAAGAAATAAAGTTGGAGATAACTATGATATCAATGGGTAGAAATTTTAGAGGCTTCAATTTTTATTCACTTACATTACTATTTTTCTATAATTACTAATGGCAATTAGGTATGAATTATCTACTTATAAAAAAATGTTATATTTTTATGACTATAGGTACTAAATTAGGTTGTTATATTGTTAATAGCCATGAAATAAGTTTTATTATCCTAATATTATATGAGTTAATTACACACACACAAAAAAAACATTGAATTTGAGTATGAACGTAGAGAAAAATAGTGTCGGGTTATTCTAGGTGCTACATGTTGTATGTGTTAGTGTTGTATTTGATCATGTTTTACGTATTTATATTTGTGTTTTATGGGTTAAATTCAAATAATTTTTATTATTATAAAAGAAATTAAATTATTTTTAATCAATTTATTTATTGATAATGGTAAAATTCTTATTTACAAACACAAAAAAAATTAGCAATTAATTCTAACTAAAAAAAAAGTTTTGTCAATTTTGTATTTTAATTATAGCACAAATTATCACATCTTTCGTTGTAGTCATGGACCTTCACCTTATTCACTCTCTTCCCTTCCCTTCTGAAGGAATTATTTTTTTGATAAAATTTCTAAAGCAATTATTGGTTGATTTTAAACTAAGCTCATGTGATATTTTTAAATCAAAACAATAGTTGTGATAGTAATATATTAATAGCTATAAAATACTAGTTCATTTGCTTTCCAATAAGTAATTCATTCACAAGCACAATGATTAATAGTAATTAGCTAAAGGAAACAGGAGTGGCTAAAGAAGAATTAATACCCAAGGTGAAATATAAATTTAAGTTCTTAAATATTTTTTATATTAAAATAATATATAAAAAATTTCTTTTATTTTAATAATTTTTTTAGATGTATATAAGGTATACCAAGCAAGTAACTATTATATATTTTGCTTTGTCATTAATTGAAGTTTTATATTTTAAAAAAATACAAATTATATGATGGGTATCAAACAGATTTCCACTCTTTTGCAATCAGATACATTTTAGCAGAAAATAAAAAGTAAAAAATAAAAAAATTGTTAATGAACTCATACATTTAATATACAAAACTAGATAAATATTAGGATATAAAAATGTACAACATTGGATGATGATTGATATTATTTCTTTTGTCAAATATAAAAGAAAATAAAAATTGAAACAATTTTTTCTCAAATATTAATGATAAATTAAAAATATTAAAAAAAATGAACAAGTAAAGATATTCAATTGAACTTTATTATAAAATAATGAAGAAATTGTAAAACAAAGTTACATTTGCTTTTGAGCCGTATAATAAATCAAATTTGACAATGTATTAGCAATTGTTTTGGAAAAAATTTGAAGTCAAATGAAAATTTTAAAATTATATGCATGTTTATTCTTATATAAAACGAATATATATACACAAAATAAAATTTGAAAGTTAAAATAGACATTTTTAAACATATATATATGAGTTCTTATTTTTTACCTCTCAATTAAATAAGAAAAAGGAGATAATATTAAGGCATAATTAATAAGAAAAAAATAATTCCATTGAATTTATTAGTTAAAGTCTTAAATTATTTAAGGTATAATTTATATTTTTCATTTAGATTAAAAAAACTAGGGGTCAAGTAGTATTTTTTAAGTAATAACAAGTAAAATAACAATGAATTAAATACAAATTATTTTTTTTATTTCAATATCTTTTAGAACTTTTGTTGTACGTAATATCATATTTTTTTAAAAATATATAATATAAATTGGTTATAAATTGGGGCTTCTCTCCGGAAATATTTAGAAGTGTGACTTTGATTACCAAAGATAAAAAACGCGTATTAAAACTTCAATACTACAAATTTCCTTACAGGCTCAAGAACATTTCTTCTCAATGAAATGTTCTTGAAATAGGATTATTTTAAAATAAGATTATACAACTCACACCTCACTTGTCTTATTCAAGAACTCTAATTAAAACTATAAAAACAAAAAGGATAAAAGCTTATCTAACTCTCCAATAGGGAAAGAAAAATTGCGATACAGAAATACATGTTGTTCATGGGCAAGCCAGAAGCCAGTATACGTTGATTTTGCACGCGTAGTTCTGGCATTCAGTAGGTATAGCCTTTGACAAACATTCCTTTCTTGGCTTCCTCACTTTCACCTTCTGCTGAGTACTTTCCAAGCTGAGCCAAGGAGTTTGCCTTTGCACGCACCAACAATGCCTTCTGAGCAGCTTCTGCATTCTCAGGACGTCCTTGCCAAGTCTTGAGGACGGTGTTCTGCAACGCACGTGCGTATGAGAAGGACACGTGCCATGGGTTAGGACTTTGGTTCATTGCATTTAGGTTGAGGGTTGCTTCGGCTTCAGATTGACCTCCTGACAAAAACTGAGAAATAAAAGAAAGGGTAGTTCTTGTAAGGGCCCGTGCAAGAAAGAGAAGTAAATGTTAACTAGATCCTCAAGCAATTAATAATCCATTAGCTGAGAACTCTGAGCAGAAATAAGAATTAATAATGAGCTGAACCAAGTGGAAAGCAACAACACTTTAAGGGCTCCTATTTCAATTCTTATGTTAGGTCCCGTTAAATCCACAAAATTTACAAATAGAGCAGCAGTGAGATCATGGAATTTTTAAATACCTCCCCGAATAAGAATAGGACTTAATTGGATCATCTTTGTATAATCAAGACATGGATACTATATAACCCTCTGATTTTTATAAGGCCTAAATATTTAATGGATTTCACTTTTAATCCTCTAAAAAAACAAACGCTTTTTTACGTTATAAAAAATTGTACCCGCATTTTTAAATATGCATTAAATATATGTTTTTTACGTTATTAAAAAAAACATATGTGCACACGTGAGGGGGTTGAAATTGAAACTACATCTATGAGGAGGATTATGCTACACAATTAAACCAAAACACAATTTAACGGCTTTAAAATAGTTACAAAACGATAAGAGTTACCATGATTCCTGGAACTGCAGGAGGAACTCTCCTTTTAAGCATTTTCAGTGTGTATTTGGCAATAGTATCAGGAGAAGCCTTCTGTTTGTGTTCAGCCCCAGGGGTTACCATGCTGGGCTTGAGAAGGATCCCTTCAAATATCACGTTATTTTGGGCCAAGTTGAAGAAGACTTCAGCCCACACCTTTTCTGCCACCTCAAGTGTCCTCTCTATTGGATGGTTCCCGTCAAGAAGGATCTCAGGTTCCACAATGGGCACAAGACCGTTGTCCTGCACATAGTAGTCATGCATGCAAAGATGATAAAAGTTGAAAGAAACAGATGAGTAAAATAAACAAACATGAAACAACATAAGATAAGTAGAGAAATACCAGAAATTTTCATTCGAATCTAATCTGTTTAAGAAAAGTCAAAAAGGGACCACGCAAAATGTAATGAACCAGATTTATGGCAATACTTGAAAACAAGTTCATCTAACATTCCTTAGTTAGATAAAGATGTTGAATACTAAAATAATCTGTAATAAATGGACTCAAAGAGCATATACAGAATCTTACAAAATATTTAAATGATGAAACTACAGAAAAAACCAGTCAGTCAAGACTCATATCAGTAAATGTAGGGCACATGTCGAAAAAATATTTTTTACTAAATTTAAAATTGCCATACAACTACATATTTAACATTATCTAATTCTAGAAATCCTTCTAGCCTGATGGAACTTATGAAGGACAACCAGAACGTGGAAGAGATTCAAAAAACCAACTAATCTCTATCACAGCCTAATATAAACCATTTAGTCAAAACAACAAGAGATCAAACCTGAGAAATGGCAGCATAACGGGCAAGTCCTCATGCAGCTTCTTTAACAGCCAGAGCAGAAGGACCGCATGGAATGCTAACAACTGTCCTCCTGGATATTTAAACATGTAACTCTGAGATAAAAACTTATTTGTAAAATGGGAAGGAAAAATCTAGGATTCAGCTAACTTGAAGAATCTTAGAAAAACATATATTAGAAAGTAAAATTAACAGACTTACCATTTAGCAAAGCGAGCACCTTGCTTATAATACTCAGCAGATCTTGAAGCCAATCCATCTAAGCCTTGGCACCAAGATTCATTGTTTGACCCTGGCAGAGGAACCAAGCCCTGAATCCCAACACAAATGGATGACATCCATATAATGAAATTCAAAACAAAGTAGGGGAGACAAAGAAAGTACTGAATCAAAGTTTCTCAAGATATAGAACTTTTCTATAATATCTTGCATCAAACCTTATCAACTTTGATGCCAGGCACAATGTTCTCTTCAAGCAAACAGTCCACAAACTTCTTTCCATCAGTTGTTGACTGATAAAGTGTCTCCTCAAAAAGGATAGCCCCAGAAATGTATTCACCAAGGTCAGGAGTGGTCAACAAAAGTTGTCGGTAAGCTTGACGGTTGACCTCAGTGTTTTCCAGGCCAATAGATGCTAACCTCTTCCCACATGTTGCATTTGATTCGTCAATGGCAAGGATTCCACGACCAGGAGATGCTATAGATTTCTACTCCATATAACAAGCAGTTATGAGAAAGATGTAATATTTGACTTCATTATGGTGCTTTCTTCATAGATATCATATATTGCTTCATTAGCATAATTTTGTAGTATTAAGACGACATGATTTTAATGTTATAAAGTAATTCTAGAACATGTCAGAACTGATGACAAAAACTACACAGAAAGGATGACTATATAATATGCACAGAGAAATTAAAAAAAAAATTAGCGCAAACTGCCACCTAGTAGAATGGTAAAAGATTCGGCATCTACCAAAATATCTTGGTTCAAATTCCCAATCCAAATGGTCCCGCCACCATCTACCTGCATTGCCATCAATTGTGATGGTGCATGGAGTATAGGATCAAAGCAAGGAAGTGTCAGGATTGTAGCAAGGGATCAAAATGATAATGTTGTATTTGGTGAGCACTCTATCGTAACTAGCAACTCTGCCCTGAAGACTGAATGTTTGGTTGGTCTCTATGTTCTCAATTTAGCAAGGATTCATGGGTGCACCGACTTTCAACTGAGGAGTGACTCCAATCTACTCATTGACTTCTTAACAAGTGATGCTTCAACTGTCCTATGAGAACTATCTGGCTTAATCATTAGCTTAAGGAGAGGTCTGTGGGATATCCCGAATATACAAGTACAACATGTAAGGCGTGGTGCCAATATGGTCGCAGATTGGGTTGTTCGCAACTCTAAAACTAGGTCGCTGCCACTTGATTGGGTTTTCAACCCGCCTGCTCAACTTTTGGCCCTCTTGTTACAAGATAGGGCTTAATATAGTTTTGTCTATATTTGTTTTGTATTCAGACCTCTCCTTATTATCTAATGGAATTACTTCTGTATTGAGCCAAAAAAAAAAAAATCCTGATCTACATACCTTTTAATAAAAAAATAAAAATAAAAAACTGCAATTAAATAAATAAAGTAACAAAAAAAAAATTAAGGTCATTCTGATAAGGAAAAAAAATTATTGTTTATTCTCACCAATTTTACCTGAAAAGGTTTTCTCATTCGTACATAAAGATAAATGATATAGAGAATAACCTTTTTTTCAAGTAAAATGATTTTTTTCTCAACTTGTGAGATGAATCAATCCAAATAGATGAATGTCATTGGCCCCTACAAATAAATGGTCCCACAAATCTTCCAACATTCATTCAATCCCAAAACATTGCAGCCAATATAATGCTAACACATTGAGACACATCTGTGTCGCATTACTCTTTTTACAATATTAAGATTTACACTCTTGCACACAACATACAACAGTCATCAAACAACGAGGTTAAAGTGCCCATAAGGGACAGGAGTCCTTAACACCGTACAGCAATTGCAAACTGCCCAGAAATTGTTGAGTGAGTTGAAACACAATATGAAAGTTAAAACACAGCAACTCATAAATTATACCCGTAACTAGAAGCGGATATACAAATAAATGGACATCACCTGGAATAAAACACTGACTCAATGAGTGGTACTTATCATGACACGAATTGCAGGAAGAACAAGATCGAAAGGATTTTTTTTCAAGAAAAGTAGTAAAAAAGGAAAAATAAGTGTCAATATATCATATTTACGACTTGGGCCGGCCCTGATTTACGAAGAAGCAGATTGATACAAGTCCAGAGTTCAATTCAGTCAAAACAAATAAATCAAAAAAAATTCGCAATATTTTGTTGATCGAGCAAATAGCTATAAGCTCAATTACATTAACAAAATTCTTCGGTCAATAAGCATATATATAAACATTAACAAGCATCTTTATGCATGTACGATTTAAAAACAGCAGTAGGTGATTCGAAAGTTAGTTGAAAGAATACTCACGGCAGTTTTAACAAGCTCTTCGGTATAAGCACCGGCGCGGATCGGGACAGAGACTCGGCGAGTAGTGAGACGAGTGGATGATGATGGATGGCGGCGAGCAAAGTTCTGCTGTCCGATCCAATGCGAAGAAGAGGCGCTAAGCTTTGCGAAGCTAGCACAGGCCATGACTCGAATAAAATGGAGGACCTAACAGTTCTGATTGTTTCTCGGGAAAACTTTGTCGAGTTCACCTACTACTTCGTACTGCTACTTTCTGTATGACCCTGACCCTGACCCTGACCCTGACCCTGACCCTGACTGCTTAACGAAAATGAAATAAGCAGTTGTTATTTTGGAAAGTCCGCTGCTGTTTATATCGAACATCAATAAGACAACAAACTTACGGCATTACCAAACAGTCAACAATCAGGGGCGTAAAAATGGAGATTTTTTTTTATACGGTATAAAAATTGTTGGTATAATAAAAAATAAATAAATATAAATTAAAAATTAAATATAAAAAAGATAAAAATGTTGAAACTTAAGCCAAAAAATTTGAACCTACTTCTCCCATACTCACTTCTCACTACATTAAAAAAAAAATTCTTAAAAATGCTATAATCAGTAAAAGTTTACATTAATTTTTTAATAAATTAATAAATATAGTAACATAAAATTTCCTAACATAATATCTAACTTTATTTTATTATAATATATATAACTTTATTTTATTATAAATTTTTTTAAATTTTAGCTAAATTCACACTTATATTTTAAACTTTTAAATTATACAATTTAGTCCTTAAATTGTTAAAATTTCATACATAGATTCTTAAGATTTTGATTCAATAATATGTATTTTAGTATCCAAATAGGACTTATGTATGAATTTTTAAAAATTTGAAGAATAAATTATAAAATTTAAAAGTTTAAGATCTATGTGTGAAATTTTAAAAATTTAAAAATTAAATTATTTAATTTTAAAATTTAATTATTAATTTAATTAAAATTTAAAGATTAATAGAATAATTAATCCTAATTTTTATTATGTGGTAGCTAGACAGCTAATATTACCAAAACTGCTTGTCACTTAAGGCGAAAAAACGGAAAGTTCCGCCCTAGAATGAGCTTATTTAACATTTTAGTTTAAATTGGTGAAAATTTACAATGTGAACTTTGTAAGTTTGAGGCACAAGACTGTAGAAGAAAAAAATAAAACAAATTTATGTACCACTGTACAAAATTTAAACTCACTTGTAATCTAGTTATATACAAAATTTATACAGAGCGTAAAATATAAATAATTTAAACTAAATTATTAATATACTATAAACAAGTAACTCAGTTGGTTGGATAATGTGCATAAGATCTTGATTTTGTTGGACAATGGGACATAGATTCAAGACTTTGGATCCTTGAACACGACTTTAAGCATTTCTATAATTGGCACATCTAAAACCAAAGTTTAATGATTCAAGGTATAATAATAGTCCTAATCTGATATTTTTTTATTGAAAAAAAATTAAATTATTAATATTAATAAGTAAATCTTGTTTGGTTACTTTGTTAAAAAAAAAAAAAAAACTGAATTTTTATATACGCTATCAGCTTTTATTTTGAGAACAGTGAGCAATATTGATCCTTTTTTACTGTTTTTTTTTTTTTTTTTTTTTTTCTGGTTTATTGATAATCAAGTAAGGAAGAGAGAGATAAGGGATGGAGGAAAAAAGAAAAACAGATAAATAAATAAATAAAAAAAAAAAGACATAATAATAACATTCCAAAGATGAAAAGGGTATTCTACAAATTAGTGGAATTGATTCACTTTTATTTACCTCCTAAAAGTCAAACCTAGGGATGTAAACAAACATGATAGGATAAAAATTCTCCATCAAATTTTAGGTTTTTTATGACGATCAAAGATTCCACACTAATGAAAGACTTAAGATCAATTATTTATTAAATAACTCAAATTAACTTAAATCTCAATTATATATTCATTAAACAGTTAAATATAATAAAGTTAAAAATTTCGAGTATAAATATTATAATTTTTTTTTATTTTAGCAATCATTAAGAGAATAATTATTTTATCCTTCATAATATTATTTTTTATAATTAAATTATTTATTTAGTGATATAAGTATCATTTTCAATCAAATTCATTAAATTAAACTATAAACTTATATATATATATATATTTAAAATTAAATTAAAATAGAAAAATATGGAGGTGATCCCCCACCCCTGCAACGTGTCATTCCCCACCATTGTCAGAACCAAAGTATACAGTTTACACCGCATTCCTCCAACGACCAAAATGACATCCCCACTCAAAGCAAACAAAGAATGTTAGACACTTCTATTTCTCCATTCTATTTACGGTTATCAAACTAGACGAGCCGATCAGGTCTGACTAGCTAATTAGCATATTGTGCTAACCTGTGCCAAACCTGCTAATTAGCATGTTATGTCAACCCCATAACTTGTAGCTGTATGGTACATTCATTTTTTAACATGTAAGCTTTAACTATCTTATCGTAATTGACAAGCTGAGGTGACTCATTTAATTTGTTTTTAATGAAAAAAAAATTATTAAATTATATATATATATATATATATATATATATATATATATATATAACATATGTAATAAAGTTATTAATTTTAATTGAATATTAAATTTAAAATTTTTGTTGATAGTGGGAGTCATGCTCACAACCTAAGAAACTTGGTAAGGCAAACACCGGGCCACGCCAAATTGTTATTATCATTTGACATTATTTAATTTGGTTGATTCTATTAACATTCTACATGAAATTTTCAAGCACATATCTTATAGGGAAAAACTTCATTAATACTCTTGAGGTTTCATCTTTCTTCAATAATGCCATCAACCTTTGTAAAATATCATAAATGCCATCATCGTTTAACAGAGTTAAAAAATGTTAATTTTAAGGGACAAAAGTGTAAATTTAGGTGTTAAGTTATTAAAAAGATTTAAAAATCAAGAAATCAAAATATTTAATTAAATTTAGAGGAAAAAAACCCTGAGAAGCAGCAATTTCCAATTCGAAACTCATCTTCTTCCTGAGACCCATCTTGGGTCTCATCTCCTCCTCCATTTTTTTTTACCATTAGCAGCAATTTCCAATTCGAAACTCATCTTCTACCTGAGACCCATCTTGGGTCTCATCTTCTCCCCACTGTTCGCTCAATCGCCAGTCTACCGCGAGCACAACAGGCACCTCAAGTCCTACCCCAACTACACTTTTAATAGATGCATATACTTTTGCTGCAAAAAGAACCATGTTTGCGACATTTGAAATTCTAATTGCAAATGTCTCATTTTTTGCTAAAATTGTCTGTTCTTCCTGCAAATATAAAGGTATGGATCAATCCAAGAAATTTTTTAGCGTATTGATCTTACTTTAACAGAAAAGGAGAGAAAAGTGCAACTGAAACCACTATTCTAAAACAACCGACACCACTAGTCAAGATACACATGGAGAAGAAAAAAGACATGCAATAATGATGGCATGCCCCATTATTACTTGTTTGTGAGGATGCCAACACAGACGTGGATGGACTGAATCTTTAACCTCCACTATTTGGATGGCAAGAACAACTTTCCCAGTAATTTGAGGTTTGTTGTCCTCATCTGGACTTTCATTGATCTTCCATATGAAAACTCTTCCATCAGTGCTCGTACTGTAGAGAGTGGGAAGTAATATATTCCTAAGCAAACTTTAATCCCAAAAAAATATTAGAGAAAACTATATATAATACCTTGCCAAAAGATGAACATCCTCAGCAAAGAAAGCCATATCTGTTACTCTCTGAGTAAGAAGAACACACATTTAGCGAGAAAGAGTAGAGAAATATCAAACAAGCAATCAAATTCTTAATGAACCACTTATAAACCCCACCCCACTGCCAATGATCAAAATTGAAACGTGCTGCAAGATTCACATATCGCAACCAACACCACCAGTCACAACCCCATACCACCATTTACAACCCAAACAACTAGGCTCTAGGTATGCAACATGGACTGTGTTAAGTAGCTGGGGTAGGCCTTATCAGTACCCAATTAGAAAGAGACGTATGCAACCACTGGTAAGCCTTTAACCATTTTTGGCGTCAGTTATGGGTTTCTATTTAAATTAATTATGATTAACTTAAACAGTAATAGTGGATGCAACTATAATGCATCACAGAAATGCTTCTTTAGCAATGCATTTGTCCTTTTGTATGTCCAGTTACAATTGTCACCCCCCTTTTTACTAGATAGTAGTTGCTTTCTTAGAGTTAGTCAGGACTGACATTTGTGGACGTTGGGCAATAGGATATCAACATAATTATCAAATCTGCTGTTTGTGAAATATGAAGTATCCAGCTTTACGCTATGTATACTCCTTGTTCTAAGTGGTCCTTGGTTTAAATTATGAATTGGTTGGATTAAGCCTTTTATCTTAATTATTCTTTAATATAAATCTGAATATTACTATTTGGTAGGAGTGATGAATCAAAATATCATCCCTCTGACTTTTTCTTTTTTCTTACTGCTATCAAGCATGAAAAAAAAGGGAATTCAATTCATCACTGATGATTATCCATACTTGACGCACAAGAGTCGCCCAAAACACCCGATTAGTGCACAACACACCCAAATGACCCACAAAATCCTGACTAGAGGATACAACAAAAAAATATCTAGAGTGAAAAATTGTTGAAAAAAAAGAAGAATATGTAGAGTCAAACCATAATCCTCTGCAAATTTATATTCTAGTTATCACAATCCAGTATTTAGTGTAGGCCATTCTAATGCAATGGTGGGACCATAATATTCAAACGACCAATTACTAAATGACAAATGACAAATTGAGATATATAGCATTTTTCATTAATAAATTTCTGAATTGTGTCAGGAACAAACAGAAATTTCTAACGGTGTTAGATCATAGGGGTATTTCTGAATATACCCTTAAACCTCAAAGTTATTTAAGATTTTCTTTTAAGAGTTAAGGTTATTTTTGAAGAATTGTTTAACCTCAGGAGTATAATTGAATTTTTTCCTATCTTATAGGTATTTTTTTTCTTTTTCAATTTTGCCCTTAGTAATATGAAAGTTTTCTTTCTTATCCAAATGTTTTATTCTAATTATTTTTGGGTCAAAATTCATAATTTTTTAAAGTAATTTTTACCAAAAATTTAATAATTTTATTTTCTTTTATATTCTAAAATATTTATTTCTTTTCTTATTTTTAAAGAATTTTTTTTAATTTTTCTAATATAATGTTCATAAAGTCTCTAAATTATTCTATAAATATTTCTTTTGTTTTTTATATTTTCTAATTGTTTTAACCTTTCTTTTAAAATTTATGTTTGTCCATATGATAAATTTATATTATTCATTTTTATTTCTATACATGCTAAAAACATTCATATAAAATCTTTCTTAAATTTTTTATTATTTTCAGTATTTCGTATTAGATTAATTAATTCCTTTATATTACAGATTTGTGTTTGTGTAAGCATTTTTCCTATTTATGGTGTAACCATATTAATTATTTATTCCAATTGTAGAGTACTTTATAAATTATTAATTGTGTTATTTTCTTAGGTAATCCTTAGGTTATTTCTTTAATCTATAATATTAATTCTATTTTTTTTAAATAATTCATTTTTTTGCTTGAATTTGGTTGAGAATATCTCATTTTATACATTCTGTTTAAAGTTTTCTTTTTAAGTTTTATTTTATGTTTATGGCTCTGATACCAATTTTTGGTGCTGATTTTTTTATTGAAAGCTTCAATTAGCATATCTTTCAATTTGTTCCTTAAATAAATAAAATTTGAAGATTAAATTATCAAATTCTTTTTTATTTACTTGTACAAATTTTTGTATAAAATAGTTTCTTAATATTTTTCCTACAGGGTGATCTATTAAGAATAATATGCTAGATACATAATCTGTATAATAATCTAAAAGTGTGTCAAACCTTTTAAAATTTTCTAAACATGTTTCATAATCTTCATTATCAACGTTTAGCCCGTAACTCGTGATCCGAGCGCCATAAGTGTTCCGTCTTTGCATGTTTTCATTATTTGACTCATTTGACGCCAAAAACACCTGAAATGCACTAGAACATACCCGTGATTCCAAATGGATAGATTTATGAAAATAATTAAATAAACAATCATAACAAATCTATATTTTAAACAATTAAGCACAATTAATCACGAAATATTAGTACTTTTCGAGCACTCATCACAACCCCCAACCAACTTCTTGCTAGTCTCTAGCAAGTGAAGCGATCTAAAAACTAAAATAAAAACAAATAAAATAAACTAAACTAACCTAAATCACTTCCGTAGATTGTCACGGTTGCATTTAGCATATGCAACAAGCCTTTAAACCCCTAGGTGGCCCTAGTGGACGAGTTATAGTCTCGTGAGGGTTTCCAATGATGACACCCACAAACATCGTACGACTCTCAAAACTAATAAAGACTCTAAACATACTTGAATCAATCCATGCATATGTCTCAAAAATTGTCAACAACGAATAGTATACAAAATAATTAAAAATCACTTAAGCTCAAAAACAGTCCAAATATCAAACTCATCTTAGTAATCGATTCGAACAATCAATCAAACCACAAACCCGTTAGTTACACTATCTGATCGTGTCATGCATGATATTCATAGATTACATTTTAATATCTCATAAATGTGCAAGTAAAATATGAATGAAAATTTTGCACTTCCAACCTCCATATGCTTATTTTTCAAATCCATCTCCACTAATGTAGAAATCAAACTACCTAGAATCAATAGGACTTCATTGAGCTTGTAAAGTTGTGGCTAGGTGAGTGATTATGAAAGTACGAAAATGATATTTTCAACTAGGATAAGAGTACTTCTTATTTCACAAACTTATTTTCAACTTTTTCCACCAAGTGTTCTTTTTCATCCTCCTATAAATTCCACATGTCCCTTGGATCTTTTTGCTTGATTTTCTTTCTTTACTTTTCTTGCTTATTATTTCAATCATCATCATTATTTTTTTTTGTTTTTTTTTAACATGATGAAGCAAGATAAATATAACATAATTGCTCATGAAAATCAAATATTACATTGAGTACTCTAATCACTAAGGGTAGTACAACGTATGTCAATGTTGAGTTCAAGGGTATACTATGGATAAAATAATACGGGGAGGTTTGAAAAGTCCAAACGATCCAAAGATGGCCTAAATCACTTTCTAAGTGGCATTTGATTCTATCATTTCGCTTCAATGGATTTTCAAATGAGTTCTAGAGTTTGTTGAGATTTAAAATATATCACGAATATGCATACATTATACAAACCAAAATAGTCATACTAACCATGCAAACTACCACATATACCACAAAATTCTCAAACTAGATGAATCTAACATTTATATGCCTCTTTACTTAGGTAAAAATCTAATTTCTTTCATATATCACCGTTATTACAATCATGTTAATATCATAGACTTCCTGATTGACTCAATTAGACACGACACTAACCTAACACAATTCAAGTGACAAAAGTTAAAAATTTAAAATTTGGTCATATTTCATGCTCATGGAGTATTTTTTCCACCCCCAACCTAATTCCTACATTGTCCTCAATGTTAAAAAGAGAAACAAAAGAAATTAAGAAAAAGTGAGAGAAGTTACCCCCCTTTGGTATGAGAATGTGTGTAGTACACGTACGCTCCGGTTCATTATTCCTCGCTTTTCTCATGATGAAGCATTTAATGTGCAAGAAATATGTATGAAACCTCAAAGTATATACATCACAACTCAAATCCAATTTCAAATTATAACTAAATCAAATGAAAAATAAAGACTTTAAAAAAAGTTAGAAATCTTAAACAATCCAAAGAAAAATAAAATAAAAATAAAATAAAATAAAGGAAAAACTGAAAAAGAAAATTAAACTAAATAAAAAAAATAAAAAGAAAATAAAGAAAAGAAAAGAAGTTGATACTACAGAATATGGTGAGTTGCCTTCCACCAAGCGCTTTCTTTAACGTCTTAACAAGACGTTGCTAATTCGTTTCTATCCACCATCATCAAAGATCTTGAAGTGTGTGATATCAATTTTCCGAGCTAATATGTCATTAAGCTTGTCCTTCCATCTCGGTAGTTGTTTCCTATGAAGTACACCACACACTCTTTCGTGGAAGTGGTATGGAAAATGATTTGGGAATTTGCAAGTCTTAGGTCCCTTCACTACTACAATATAAGCAATATAGGACGGCCTCAAATTTAGAGTGAGAAACAAATAGGACGGTCACATGTATATGGCCGTCGTTTAAGAAATATAGGACGGCCATTACGGAAAAAAATTGGCGTTACTTTATAAGACGGCTTATAATCGTCTTAAAAAAAATTTCAACTTTCTTATAGGGCGGCTATTAGCCGTCTTATATACCACATAAATAGCCGTCCTAAAAGAAAGTTGAAAATATTTTTATTTATTTTTTTTTTACTTGCCAGCTCGATCCCATTCACATTTTTTTGTTATATTCCCACATATAGGACGGCTATTAGCCGTCCTAAAAGAAACTAACAAAATATATCAGTGGTTCGGACAAACTCTATGAAATACATTCCAAATTATTTTGGAGTAGTGTACGTTCCCTGATCCTCACTTCAAAGAGAAGAATCATCGTCGGCGTATGATCAGTCCATACTTGCTAGATGAGTATGCTTATGCTCTAGCAGAGGGTGGAATTATATACACAATAACGGACGTTGAAGAACTTGGAGAGTGGATGAAGTCTTGTATGGAGAGTCACCCCATGTTTGAGGCGCTCACATCCGAAGAACTTGAAGCAGATCCTGTGGTTGAGCTTTTGAGTAAAGCAACAGAGGAAGGACAAAAGGTTGCCAGAAATGAAGGTAAGACTTTCCAAGCAATCTATAGACGAATTGCAGCATCCTTATAATGTATGAAACCAGTTGTTAAAGTTATGGCTGTTTAACTAGATATTTCTGTTAGCTTGTTTCCCCTTTTAAGATTGAAATTGATTATTTATGTTGTATTTTTTCTAATTCGTAAGAGGAATACTATTTCCTTTATGGAAGGAAGATGATGAAATTGATCCACTTTATTTATTTTATTTACATAAAGCTCCCATTCCTTTATGAAAGGAGAAAATTTGTTGTACTCAGAGTAATGGTTCTAGCTCACTAAAATATTAGCAATGAGGTTATGAGAGTATTAATGATATTTGGCTTGTTAGTTTCTTATTGTGAATCTATGGGTTAAATTTTGATTATCAGGTTGAGTCCTAAAAAGAAAGAGAAAATTTAAAAACTAAAGCGGGAAAAGAAAAATTGAAAGCGGCGCCAATTTTTTTTGAACCATATATATGTATATGTGATGTAAATTATGGATACTTTTGGAATGAAATTTATTTTGAAATCGTGTTTCTAGAATAAAATTAATTTATACATGTTATATATAAATTTCAGTACCGAACGAACACAGGAAAAAAAAAAAATTCTTTTAGGGCGGTCAGTAGCCGTCCTAAAAGAATTTTATAGGACGGCTACTGGCCGCCCTAAAAGATTTTTTTTTTTTTTTTTTTTTTTTTTTATGGCCGTCCTATAAAAATTTTTTATAAGACGCTCCGTGAACGTCCTATTTTTTTCGATTCTTTTAGGACGGGACTTTATAGGACGGCCAATGGCCGTCCTATAAAGGCAATTTTGTAGTAGTGCTTGTGCGGCATGGGAGGTGAAGATAATTCCTCCTTGTTCTCCTTAGAAGTTTGTAGAATTTGATATTCCTTAGCTTGACATTCTTTGAGAATTGCTTGCTCCTCATCTGTATTTTCTACATAAAATGGTAAATCATCAAAAGTTTCAGGAAAATAAATATTTTCAAAATTTTTACCACTTTGAAGGATTATGTCATCCTTCACTTGCTCAATCTGAGTGGGCAACTCTTCTTGTTTTTGAATTTGTTCTGCTAGTTGCCCAACTTGCATTTCTATTCTTTTCATTGATGCCTCCATAGACTCCATCCTTTCACTAGTAGATTGTATGAAAGCATTCAAGGTTTCCTCTAAGGTTGGCTTCCTAGGTTGATTAGAAACTCTACTTCCTTATATGAAAAAATTCAAGCTCTCTTCCAAGGTGGCCCTAGATAGATATGGATGAAAACTTGAGCTTTGCATTTGGTATTGTGCATAAGGTGGGTCATATGGATGAAAATTTGAGCTTTGCATGTTGTATTGGGCATAAGGTGGGGTAGAGTTTGCTTCCCATGAAAAATTATGGTGATTTTCCCACTCAGGATTATAAGTACTAAAATAGGGATCATTCTAAGGTGGGTGACATCCCTCATTAAGATCAAAGTTTGAATTAGTGGATGTATAGTAATCACCTGCAAAAGTGCAAGCATTAGCATAATACCCATATAAACGACAAATGCTACATACCTCCATGTCTGTCATATCATGCAGCTCTTCAAAAGGCCTTGTATTGGCTCATGGATTTCAGTATCCAGCCTGATTAGGTGCATTTTAAAATTTGTTGATGTTGTCTATGAACGGTACCTTTCAAAAACTAACAAAAACAACAGAGAAATCAAAGCACCACAGATTAAGCAATTAAAAGTACTATATTATTTTTTGAAGTTTTAAATTTTGAATTTTTTTTTGAATAAAAGATAAAAATAAAAATAAAATAAAATTTAACTAAAATAAATAAATAAATCTAATTTACAAACTCTAAAAAGTTAAAAAGAAAATTATTTAAAATGCCAATTCTCCGGCAACGGCGCCAAAAACTTGATGTGATAAATTTAGTACTCGCAAGTATACGAATCACTCGTAGATAAGTGATAAGCAACTTCTAAGGTCGATTTCTCAAGGAATTGCAGTGGTTCTAAATAACTATCTTTTTAATCTAAATAGAGTTCTAACAAAAATAAAACACTAATTAAATAGAGTTCTAGTGAAACTAAAACTCTAAGCAAGTAGAGTCCTAAACCTAGTAAAACTGTAAAAAGGTGTTTGATTTGTGACGGGAACAATGATACGATCAATTAATCGAAAACAAAATTGCAATTTAACAATCAATTCAATATGGATTAAAAATTAATGGAGGATGTATGGAAGTTTAGTTTGATTGGCCATGCTTGCATCGAAAAGGTATGGTGAAATAACATGAACGATCTATATAAACAATATTACCGGCTTTCCTTTTAATTACGAGACTGCCTTCGGTAGGGGTAAATCTCTTCGTTGATTAACTAATTAACTACCTTCAGTCGGGGTAAATCAAATAGCAATCAAATTATGCGCAAGGAAATACATGCCAATCAAACTAATGCTACTAAGTCACTAATTTGAAGCTTTGATTAAGTGTTTCGAAATAAAGTTAAGGTGACGTTCCTATAACTAGATTCTAAGATCTTTCAACCTAACTACGAATCTCAAATTGGCCCATGATAATTCATAATTAAATATCTAAACATGCTTTTAATCAAAAGGTAATTCATTTATATTAAATCAATAAAATATTCACCATACACAATTCTAGCAAACATGGCAACACAAACTAAGCATCCATAATAAAACTAGCCGCTCATGTTCATATTAATATTCATAGACAAATAAAATATGATCATATACTTTAACGAAAGAAGAAGAAAATAGAATTCTATAACAACAAGGAAAACCTAGATCTAAATACTGCTTATGAATGGGATAGCGTTCTTCTCCAAAAGCTTTATGTTCGATCGTCGACGGCTTCCTCGGATCCTTAGAATAGTTTCTCTCGCTTCGTTTAAGTGTAGCAAAACTCCCAAAACTGATTGAATGTAGTGTTTGGTTGCAAAAATTGTAAAGTATAAAGTTGTATTCGAATTGTTCTGTAAGGGGGAGTCTAAGAGGGTATTTATAGATGTAAGGGTTTACACAAATCCTGATTGCAATAGGAATAGGCGCGCCGCGGCATGCATTTTTCCCGCCGCAGCGCAACACAAATTCTAAAAATATGGTCAAAACCCGAGAGCTCCCCGCCGCGGAGAGACTTTTCCTCGCTGCGGCGCGTGTTGCCTTCCTTTTCTTCATGTTTCCCCCCTTACATATGTGATGGCTCGTTATGTAAGGCTTACATATTTGTCTCTTTTAGCCCGTAACTCGTGATCCGAGCGCCATAAGTGTTCCGTCTTTGCATGTTTTCATTATTTGACTCATTTGACGCCAAAAACACCTGAAATGCACTAAAAAAGAGATAATTTGGATTTGAAATAGACTTTTTATTCATTAAATAGAAAATTTTTACAAGCTAGAGAACTAGTAACCTTGAAAGGATTATTAGTTCTTCCTTATTACAAAAGACATAGCTAAAACTTGAAAATAGAAAGATAGATAGATGTTAGGTTTTCATAGTTATCCTTTTAGATGCAGAGAGTTCCATTTTATAGATATAAGGGTTCCTTGTTTACAATGAAGGGATTATACTATTCCTAACTTTTCTATTTGGCATTAAACGCCTACATTATTGGTGCCTAAATTATTAGCGTTAATGGTCCTACATGGTTGGCTCTGCCGATATAGAACTGTTGGATGAGCTTGAGTCCACGCAAACTTCCTTGTCTTTAATGCAGTAAATGCATTTGTGGTCTGTTGATTGCTGTTTTTAATAGTAGCAGAATACCTTTTTGATTTCCTCACTTACTTCAATTTCATTACAATTGAAGTTAGCTTCATAGGAAATTACTTTTTCACTGTCTTCCGCAATGATAACTACATTACTTTGGGAAGTAATAATAGTTTTACTTGTACTGTAATTTACTTTTATTTCTGAAGAGTTATTAACTCTCCTTATTTCATGATAAATCTAGCTTAGCATTAATCCTCTTTCAATACATAATTTCTGAGTATTAAATTCCTTTTCTGGTAAACATTTTGGACGAGTTACTTCTCTTTTATTGCTTGATATGTCAAGCTTAATAAAATGATAAGGACTTACTGGTGTGTCTTGGTTCCAATCCATTAATGAACTGAAACATCTCAAATAAATGGGCTTATCTGTAGCCTTAATTTTCCTTTTAAAGTTTTTGATGGATTTTTTGAAGTTGTCAGGAAAATATACCAATTCTTTTAATTCATTTCCTAGATATATATTTTCTATTAATCCTGCATGAAATACTTTATAGACAAATAATGGATCAGCTCCTTCTAAGATATTGAATTTACTTCCTAATGGAAAATCTTTTTATATGGTGTAAAATTTCATGTCTTCAAGATGTTCCTCAGTAGTTTTTCTTGCTAGATTATAAACACCTAATCATTCATGTTTTGCTAAATTCCTATACCTTTCTCTTTCTTCTTCAGAAGAATTATTCGTTACTTCTTTAAAAATTACTAGTTTTTGAATTTTTCCAAGGTTTCTTAGCCTACTGGTTCCTATTGCTGGTTGTTGTACTATTTGAGAATAGTTTTTTGTTATTTCTACTGGTATTAATAGCTTAGGAACTCTAAAGTTATTGTAACTTCATTCTGCTTCTATTTTATTTGTAAAGGATCTATGAATGATTCCAATAATCCTCATTACTGTTTTACTTGCTTCAGGCTAATTAGATATACTACATAGATCTTTTTTAAATCTTCCTTTTCAGCTTCATCTGACCAATTAATTTTTTCTTTTTTCTTTTCTAAGTTTCTACTTGGTTCTGGGTTATTACTGACAGTCTCTTCCATTTCTATCTTTTGGCTTTTTGTTCAGTTTTTGTAACATCTTTTTCTGTTGAGCTTTCTTCAAGCCATTCAGGATTAATTATGGTACGCCTGTTTTTTAACTGTTTTTTAAGTTGTAATACCTCTAGTTGTTCCCTAAGGCATCTGATTTATGTTTTGTGAATCGAGATTTCCTTTAGTTTGATATGAATTTCTACATTGAGATGGTCCATTCTTGTTTCCATTCCTGCAATAAAAAACATAGTTAGAGGTGCTAATTCTCTAGTCAAAGCATCTACTAAACTATTTTTATTTCCTGGCAGATGTTCTACATCAAATTTGTAATGGTTAAACCATTGTTTCCATCTAATAAGTCTTCCTTGTTTATAATCACCTGCAATATTAGTTCTTAAAAAATGTCCAAAATTTTTATTGTCAGTTCTAACAATGAATTTTGAACTTATAACATATATTGCAAATTTCTTTATAGCCTTTTTAACAGCTAAATATTTTTTTCATTACTATAGTAATTTAGTTTAGGGCCTTGAAAAGATCTTGAAGTAAATCTGCAAAGATATTCATCTTTGTCATCAACTTTTACTTTTAATACTGCTCTCCAATATTCATTTCAAACATCTGTTTCTATTATTATTTTATCATCTGGTCCTAGATGATATAAAGTTGGTAAATATTTTACTTGTGCTTTTACTTTATCCATATATTTAGTGTCGTGATCAGTCCATTGTCGGACATAATCTTTCTTGAGTTTTGTTTGTAATGGTTTTCTCATTTCTGCTAATTTCTTTATATATGCTTCTGCATATGTTAAACATCCTAAAAATCTTTGTAATTGATTTTTATCTTTGATTATACTAAAAAAATTCTGTATATTATTCAAAATATGGGATTGTAGATGATATTTTTCATCTTCTATTTCTAACCCTAAATATTTTATTTTTTGTTGAGCAATGACTGCTTTCTTTTCTGATAATACTATTCCTGATTTTCTACATTCTTGTAAAACATAAATAATGTCTAAATAATGTTTTGATAATTCATTACTAAATATTAAAATATCATCTATATAAACACAACAAAAATTGTGATACTTTTTGAAAATATTATCCATGTATATTTGAAAAATATCTGGTACTTGCTTAAGTCCGAATGGAACAACTATCCATTGGAATTGTCCTTGGGGGCAGCTAAACGCTGTTAATTTTTGTGATTCATTGTCAAGTCTTATTTGCCAAAATCTACTTTTGCAATCAAAACTTGAAAAATATTTCTTTCCTTTAATAAGTGATAATAATTCTTATTTATTTGGTATAAAATAATCATCATCAATAATTTCTTTATTTAAAGATTTAAAATTTATTTTCATTCTCTTTTTTCCTCTTCTTTTCTCAGCTTCTTTTTCTACTAAGAATGCTGGAGTGGAATGTGGTGAATTACTGGAAATAATTATTTTTAGATCCAAAAGTTCTTGAATTTATTTTTCAAATTCTTCTCTGTCTTCTGGAGTATAAATCATTAGTTTTACTCTTATAACCTTTAAAGGGTCTTTTAATTCTATTTTTGCTATTTCATTAGACCTATTGATTTTTGGATCTAAAGGATTTTCTGAGCATACTGTTTTTAATAATTTTCTTATTCCTGTTAAAGCTTTATCTTCTTGTATTTCATTTAGAAAGGGATTTTGGTGAACCTCTATGTCTAAAGAAATATTTTCTAAGTATGGTTTTAGTTTTTCTATATCCTCACCATGTTTTCGCTTTTTATGTTGTGACATAAAAGTTGGTGATGAAACAGTTAATGTTTTCCTAATTTTTGATACATAAATTGTTTTTCCATTTAAGGTTGTTAAGCTTATTTTATCTAAATATTGGATAAATGGTTGATATAGGTTTAGAAAGTTATTTCCTAATAAAATATGAACTCTAGTTTCTTGTTGGTAAATTGTAGGTATATGAAAGATTTCTCCTCCTATTGATACATCTGTATCTTTTAATACTTTATTTAATATTGTAGTATTATTTGCAATTCTTACTACTAATTCTTTTGGTGATTGTTTCCAAAGTTCTTATGAAAATACATATTTACTAGCTACACACATACTTGCACCTATGTCAATATATGCATGTAAATGATAATTTTTATATCCTTTAAATTTTAATCTTATCTTTATATATGTACTATTTGGATTTGTTATGCTTAATATTTCATCCATTATTCTGAATTATAATTAGAATCAAAATCAGATGTTTCTGAATCTGTTATTTCTTCTTATGTTTCTTTTAATAGATAAATATTATACGTATCATCTATATCTTATTCTTATATTGGTTCTAGTTCCATTTTAAAGGCTTCCTCTAAAATTTTTGCTTTATGTGGAAATTCCTTTTTAAATTCTTTTTTATGTTGGAGTCTATTAGGGCATTCATTTGCATAATATCCTTCTTCATTACATATCCAACATCTATATTTCTTTTTTCTTGATAGACAATAATTTTTCATTTCAGGTGTATTATATCTTTTCCTTCTAAAATATCTCTTTCTATAAGGTTCTCTATTATATCTTCTTCTATACTTTTGAAAGTTTTGTTTTTTAAATTTATATCTTTTGAATTTTCTAAATATTTTATGCCTTTTATATCTGTTGTAAGGCCTTATATTACAACCATATTTTTTTGGTGTTTTGAAATCTCTTGAATCACAACAGATTCTATCATTTCCTTTTATTTGTTTAAATTCTTTTCTTTCTTGACATTTTATTATTATCCAACTCTTAAGACTTCTTATTCTTCCTCATAAAGTGTCAGATATAGTTTGTCTATTCCTTTCATTCCAACCTTCTGTCATAGTTTTATGTAATATTCTAGGTAGTTTTTGAAAAAACATTTCCTTATAGGTTTCTTGTATAAATGGTGGTAACTTATGATAATACATTTCATATTCACATATAAAAGAATCTATGTAATACATATTACATATTTTCATATTTGTTAAGTACCATTTAACTTCAGTTATTTCGTTTTTACTATATTCTGTAATATTCCTTCCTTTATCTTCTCCTATAAATTTCTTATATATTTCATTTACTACAGTATATAAGTATTCTATTCCTATTGTAGCATTTTCTTGTATTCTTAAATGTTGTTGTTCAGTTAGATTGGAAAACTAAACTTTTACATTTCTTGTCATTTTATGAGCTACTAAAACTTTACAAACTGAAGGGTTTGTATTTGTGATCGAAGATGTTTGTATAATTACACTCATTCCATTAGCCCATTCATCTAAGGCTTTTTTCTTATCTCTTATGCAATCTAGGTCTAAAATATCAATTTTATAATTTTTATGTGTTCTAAATTCTGGTGGAATACTTCCTCTAGTACCCCCAATCTAGTCTTTCTTCCATTTTTGGTGGTTGTCTTCTCCTATATGTTAGTTCAGGTATTTCTAGTCTATATATATCTTTCCTATGTGGGTCAGATGTTTCTCCTTTTTCTGGAATTGATATTTCTGAATTTTTTCTAGGTATTAATAATGGTTCCATATTAATTCTTTGGGTCGTATTTTCTTGTTCAGATTCACTTTCACTTATTACTGTCATATCATCTTACTCTTTATTTGTACAAAGTTTTTCTTCATAATATTTTTCTAATTCTTCATTTGTTAATGTTAACAAACTAATTAATTTTTCTATATTTTTATTTTTAGGATTCATGAATTGTTCTTCTAAGTTTTTTCTATATTCCATTAAATCCATTAGATTGTTATTATTTGTTTAGATTCTTCACCTTTTTTTTTTTTTTTATCATTTTTGGGTATTAATGCATCAGATCTCCTAGGAGTTCTTCCTTTAAGCCTTTTAATGGATCAAATCTTAATCCATTTCCTCTTGGTATGTTATTACCATCCTTTTATTAATTCTAAAATTTCTTTATACATATCTAACTGTATTCCTTTTAATTCTTGTATATTTTCATCTGTAGTATCTATTTTTTCTACTATAAAAATTAAAGCTTTCATTATAGATATTTGATTTTTATTTACACTTGTTAAACTATTATTTTTTTCTAATTGTATTTTTAATAGTTTATCTTTTACCATAATTACTTCATTGTGTAGACTAATTCTTTTACTTCTTCAATTTCCTCTTTTAATTCTTTTATTTTCCTATTTTTTTTACTAACTTTTGCTTGAGTATCTATAAATCTTATTTTTTATATATTATCTCTTTTTAATGGTATTAGAGGTTTTTCTTTAATGTCTAGATTCCATTCATCAGGTACTTCATATTCTAATAATATTTCTGGTTTCTTTATTACTTGTCCTATTTCCTTAAAAGTTTTATCTATTTCTATAAATTCATTTTATCCATAAATTGAACTATTGTGACTATTTGTTAATGAATATCCTACTAAATAATAAATTGAAAAATGAGTGGTTTTCATCTTTCATTAAACTTCCTTGTTCAAAGTCATAAGCTAAGTTTAATACTTGGTTTAGATTTTTATCATGGATATTAACAGCAAATCTAAGGTATGCTGTAAATTTTAATTTTTGATATTCTAAGTTTCCATTAATCATTCCTAAAAGAGCATCTTTTTTGTTTGTTATTCTGTTATCTAGCAATGCTAACTTAATTAATGTATCTATTCCTTCTCTAAAATGTGCTTTTATCAAAATTTGTATTCCTCCTAAATGGATATATCCAATTTTTCCTTTATCTTTTTCAGGAATTTTGATAATTTTTTCATAATAGTTTCTTTATCAATTAATGGTATATTAAACCTTCCTTTTGCATCTACTATAGTTACACTCATTTCTTTATTACTAATGCCATAATATATTACATCTTTTCTTGAAAATAATTTTTTTATTTTAGAGAATGATTCTTTCCTAAATTCATCTTTTTCTTTAAGATTTAGTTTTAATTTTTGAATTTCTTCAAATTTCTTTTTACTGAATATCATTTCTTGTGAAAAACATCAAGAAATGTCTTGTGTATCTACATCCATTATTTCTTAATTTTATATTATTTTTGACATTTTTGAGTTATGTATGTTTTCATATTGATTGTAAGCTTTTACATATTTTTATTACTTTTTGTAAGGTATTACAAATTTTTCTATTTTGTAAGGCATTACATATTTTTATTGTTATGTAAGGGTTTCAAAAATTTAGGGGTATGAATTTAGTGTTTGGTGGTGAATGTTGATAATGTTCCTCTTTAATTATTTGTTAGAGGAATACTGTTACCAAATTAAATTTAAAAAAAATGGGCTTTGCGTGCCGAGCTAGCCCATTATTGGCCATGTCATGCTGATGTTTTATATTTATGAGCGGTGTTGTGAAGTTTTTTACTCAAATAGCAAAGTTGTGAGGAAAATAGATTTTTTTTTTTACCTAGATAGCACTTTTTTAGGTTGAAATGGTGAATTTCATTTAAGAGTTGGGTATGAGTTTTACCATAATGCCCTTTCCTTTATTCTTTTGATTTATAAATGTACAAAGCTTACAATATTTTTCAGAAAATTTTGTAAGACTTATAAAACTCATGATAATTTAATTTTTATATAACTATGTTGATCCTTTTAATTATTAAATTGTATTTATAATTATGGCTCTAATATCAACTTTGTGTGCCTAGTGTTCAAATTTTTAAATTTAAACAGGCTTAACTTTAAATTTAAATTTATAAATAAGTGTTTCTAAAAATTGTATTATTTTGATAAATAAATTTACTTTATATATATATTCTGAACAATTATAATTATGATCATGATATTCATTGTGTAAATTACATTGTTCAAATCCTGATGATAAAAGTTATTCTTTAAAATATTGGACTTCTCTTTGGTTTGTTAAATCTATTAATTCTAATCTTGTTATAAGTTTCTGAATATTGTCTCTCATTATTTTTTGTTCACTTTTATCTTCCTATATGTTCTTTAAATAAGTACAATCCAAAGATTAAGTTATCAAATTCTGTGTCATTTACTCGAACAAAAAATTGCATAAAATAATTTCTTAAAATTTTTCCTATAGGATGATCTACTAAAAATAAAATACTAGAAATATAATCAGTGTAAAAATCTAAAATAATATCAAATCTTTTGAAATTTTTCAAACATATTTCATAACATTTATCATCAAAGTATTGCTCTAAATTTTTCATAAATTTTCATTCAAATAATTCTATATTGATCATGATTTTCTTTTATGAATTTATGAATTAGCTGCAAACAAATATTTAAATATTCAAGATCCTTAATTAGCATAAGGTTATAATTATCATACTTGAATTTGATGGGTTTACCATGGTCTTTCCTTCTTCTATTTATCTCCTTTTATTACACCTAATATGCCTCAGCTTGCTTCAATCTTCAAAACTCACCTGGTTACAGAGAAGCCCTTGCATCCATACATATTTTTGGTGAAAAAATTTAACTTACAAAAAAATGAGAAAAGAGTGACTTCACTCCATTTTATTCATGACATGATAACTATGACAGCAGGCTAACTAAGAATCTTGAAAGGATTCTTAGCTACTCCATTATATTGGGATTATATCTTTTTCTTTCGATATCTTTTCATCTTTTCTTTTATCATTTTTAGGTATCAATGCATCAGATCTCCTAAGAGATTCTTCTTTTAATCCTTTTCAATGGTCAAATTTTAATTCAGTAATTTTTAGTACATTATTAATATCTTTTCTTAATTCTATTATTTCGTTGTATATATCTAATTATTTTTTAGTATGATTATGTTTTCTTATTTCTTCAAGAATTTTTTTTGTGTATCATTTATATTCTGTAAATATTTAGTATTTGATTCGCATATTGCATCTATCTCCTTGGTTAAAAAAATTAAAGCTTTCATTATAATTTTTATATTTTCATTTCCATTTCCTTCTAACTCTATTTCTTGAAATTTTGATTTTAACATTCTAATTTTCTATTACTTTATGTATCAGTAATTTTTAATTTTTTTAATCTCCTGTTTTAATTCTTTTACCTCTTCTTATTCTTCTCATTCAGGTTTACTGACTTTTGCATTATCTTCAATAAATTTTATCCTAGATTACTACTTTTTCTACATGATATAAGAGATTTTTCCTTAATATCTAATTTTAATTCTTCTGGTATTTTAAAATCTGTCATTACCTCTGGTTTTATTATTTTCTCTATTTTTTGAAGAAATTTTTTTTTATTTCCACAAACTCATTATGTCCGTATATTGAACTATTATAACTATTGATTAATGAATATCCTACTATATAATGTATTGAAAATTGATGATTTATTTCTTTCATTAAATTTTCTCTTTCAAATTCATATGTTAAACTTAATACTTGATTTAAATTTTTGTCCTTAATGCTAACAGCAAATCTAAAGTGTATTGTGAATATTAATTTCTGATATCCTAAATTTTTATGAACTATTCCTAACAAAGCATCTCTTCTGTTTGTTATCCTGATATCTAATAATATCAGTTTTATGGGTGTATCAATCTCTTCTATAAAAGTGTGCTTTAATTACAATTTGTATTCCTTTAAGGTGAATATATCCTATTTTTTTATTTATCTTTTTGTGAAATTTTCTATAATTTATCAATAATTGTTTCTTTATCAATCAATAGAATGTTAAATATTCTTTTTGCATCTGTTATAGTTATACTCATTTTTTTATTACTTATGTCATAATAAATTATATCTTTTCTATGAAACATTTTTTTTATTTTAGAAAAAGATAATTATTTAAATCAATCGTCTTCTTTAAAATTTAATTTTGATTTTTTGAATTTCTTCAAAAAAAAATTTACTAAAAATCATTTCTTGAGAAAAACATCCTGAAATATCTTGTCTCTATTTCTATTATTTTTTGATTTTTTTTGTTTAATTTTTTTATAATTTCTGCCATAATATATTTACATTCAAATTTAAATTTTATGTAAAAGTTACATTTAAATTTTTAAACTTAAAAAATTTAAAGGTTGAAAATATCATTTATTCTTTATTAAAACACAATCATTTTTGTAAAAGCATGCTATATCAGATAAATAATACAGGTGTTGTGTCAATCAAACATTTCGTATTTGTGGATCATAGAGGTGGATAGGTTCAATTTTAATTATTATTATTATTATTTTATTTTATTTTTTTATTTTTTTCCATAAAACACCGACTAAACCAACGTATATTAATTAATTAAATCAAAATCAATTTATAAATATCAGCTAAAAAACATTATACTAACAAAATTTAAACCTATATATTTTAAAATAAATTTGAATCATATTAACCATATTTTAATGTTAAATTGATTTATTAAATTGATAAATAAATCGAACATTTAATCAATTTAATTCAAAAAAAATTGTATATTATCTTTAAACTATAATTGTACTCTATTTACAAAAAGATAAAAACTCTTTAAAAATAATAAATTATTTTAAATTTAATATAATTTAATTTTTTTATTAATTATAATAAATATTTGAAAAATGAGCATTAAAAAATAATAATATAAATTGCTTCAAATTTTCAATTTACATACAAAATTAACTAAAGTTAAATAATTATAACAAATATATCACATTAAACAATAAATAAGCATAATAGTAATATATAAATCAATTCGATTATATGTCACTTTCAAAAAATTAAAACCTTACCTAATTCCACACAAGTCATATTTTGCATTTTCAAATATTTCGTGTGCCAGTCCGATAAGTCAACAAGATAAGTGGTTAGCAAGTCATGCCAAATATTTTGTAGGCAATATCATATCAGATCCGTTTGACACTCCTAATTCTATAACTACAAACCAAATTATGACCTAATTCTCAAACAATGAAGAAATTCAAAGATTGTCCAATTTGAATCACTAAATATCTCATTTGAATAACTTATAGCAAAATATATATATAACTAAAAATTAAGCAACAATTGAACATTTATTGTCAAAAGTACATGAGGAGAAAACAATGCTATAAAAAACGAGTACATTGATGCAACGAGGTCGTAGTATCAGAAAAACAAACTTGCTCACTTTTTCTTTCCAGCCTTGGCAGCATCCGAAGCCTTTGACTGCATTACAGAATAACGCAGGGGACAAGTAATAAGTACAAGCAATATAATAAGTCAGGCATCTTAGAAAGAACTCAAAAAAAAAATTTACAATGTTAACTTACTTTCTTCACACCACGAATCTTTTTGGCTCTGTTCTTTCTCTCCTTCATCTGCTTCCTCGACTTCTCTACCTTAGAGTCAAGCCCATTCTGTCAAAGAGAAGACTCGTGATTATGACTACTGGAAAACAATCACTGGTGTTCTTAGCTATGTTACACATACGCCCTTTGTAAGAGTTTGTTGGGAAGAATTATCAAAAACTTAAGCTATTTTAGAAAAAGAAAATAATACTTTTATAAATCTATAACTCCTCCTTAATATGAGCTCCATGTACCATGCACCCAAATACCGACGATTCAACAATTAAGATTTTGAACAAAATACCTTTGCTTGAATACCATGAATTGACATGATATTAAAGCTTCAGTCAATCAATAAGACAAGAAAAAAGATAAGTGACCTAAATAGAATATAATAAAATAAAATATGTTAAAAATATAAAGTGTTGATCTTTGAAAAAGACAAAGACCCACACTTTGTGGGAAAATGTTAAAAGAATTGTCCCACATTGCTTAAGCATGATACTAATGTAAGGTTTATAAGTAATTATAAGACTAAGCAACCTTGAAGATTAACATTTTAATGAATGAATGTATTGCTTATACACCGTATAAAATATTAGAGGAATTATCACACATTGTTTAAGTATGAAACTAATGCAAGATTTATAAATAATATACCTTAAAGGTTAACCTTTTAAGGAGTAGATGTCTCATATTGTCTATACACTATATAAAATTTATATAGTATTTGAGCTTAAGTAATTAATAGGAAAAAAAAAAATCTAATACACCTTAAAAAAAAGAAGGAAAAAGAAAATAAAGATTATGAAAATAGAAGAATAAAATAATAGAAGTTTGAAATATAAAATAGAAAAAAAAGTAGAAGATTGAAATATAAATAGATGAAAGTAAAAAAAAAGATAGAAATAAAATAGAATAAAGCAGAAGAAAAAAAAATATAAGATTGAATAAAATAGGAAAAAAAAAATATAAGATTGAATAAAATACAAAGTATGGGGTCGAACGACCCACTTTGATGATATTAGAAAAATTGCTCTACATTACTTAAGCATGATACTAATGAAAGATTTATAAGTAATCATAATACTTAACTACCTTAAATGTTAACATTTTAAAGAATGGACGTCTTATATTGCTTATATACTATATAACATTTACAAAAATCAACCCTTCCAAAAACTTAAACGAGCAGGAGAATAACCAACAATATTTTTATAAACCTATAATCTTTTATAACATCAAGAGTAGTAAAAAAATTTATATGCATACAGTCATCCATTTTTCTAAATATTCAATAAATTTCAAACAAATTGGAGTGTGCAACCACCCACCCCTATGTCTATATCATATTGCATGGCCACAATAAACCCAAGTCACATGGGTTTAGATTAGGAAACTTAGGATCAAAGCAGGAATAAAAAGGAAATCCCAGAAAGAAAGAGAGATGGAAGTAATGAGAAGTGGAAGTCAAGTAGCAACATAACAGAGACAACACCACCGAGTTGCACCCATTCACTCAACAAAACCAACTGCTTATCTTATCAGTTCCCAGCCCTTTATCCAAAAAAGAAATGCAAATCTTAATATTTTGTTTAAGCAGTTGTAAAATTATTTGACACAAGCTTCATATGACATCTCAAAAGATAAACTTATAAATATATCTTGGAATAGAAAAATAAGGATATTAGAGAAGATGAGTAGATCAGAGTTGTATGTAGAAAATAAGACAAGCCCCGAAGTTTACTGAAGGTTCGAATAAGTTGGCAAAATGTGTATAATAGGATCTAACAATACAAACACATTTGTAAACCAATCACAAGTCTAACACAGAAATAATGGAATATAAATGGTTCGGGCATGCTATAAATAGGCACTTATAAAAATTAAATGAGTCTCATACTTGAATTAACAAATTCCTGAATTACCAGATTCAACAGGCATATGATAAAATGAACGGACCAGAAATTATATCAACTAGAAATGAGGAAGGTTATTGAAAAATAAGATTGAGCATTTAAAATACATTAATTGTAAACATGTATCCAATTAAGATCAATACATTTCAAAAGACAAATAAAGAGGAGCAGAATAGATAAAAGCATAATTTGTATGCATGCATGGCCTACAGAGTATCTTGAACACTCCCCTGACCTATCTTAACAAACAAAAGCGGACTTCAAATTCATCAACAATGGCAGAGTCTAACAGCTCCAAACCCATGCGGTTAATGTAAATTTTATATAGTGTATAAGTAACATAGGTCATTCAATCCTAAAAGGTTATCCCCAATAATGATGTTCATAATTACTTATAAATCTTAGATTGAAACAAAAACCACAAAAGCATTTGAACTTTATAATGTAAACTAAGAAAACCTTTTAAACCAGCAGTAATTAAAAGGAAGAAAGTTCTCCAAAGTCAGCAATGAACTTACTCTGACAAGCCTGTACTTTGGTTCAAACTTCTTTGCACTCTCAACTGAATCATAAATCAGCCCAAATCCAGTAGATTTCCCACCACCAAAGTGGGTACGGAATTTAAAAACAAAGATTGCATTAGGGTCCTTCACTTCATACATTCTCGCCAACTTCTCCTTAATCTCAGCCTTCATAGTAAGCACAGTAGAACAGGTGAATAAGCCAGTCAACATGCATTAGCACACAGTAGTGCTTAATTTTGTTTCTAAAAAAACCATATCATTAGAGCTTACCTTAGAAACGTTTGCTCTTCCAGGATGAAGCACGTCAATCACCTGCAAAACAAAGAGCAAAAAATTTATGGTTTAAAACATTAACATATTAACCTCTACAGCGGGAAAAAGGGTATCAGTTAATCATATTCTTCTTTTTCTTTCAATTTTCCACCAAAACAAACATAGTTGGTTGCACCTAAACACAAAGTCACAGACAACCAAAAATATTTTTTAAGTCGAACAGTATTGCTGCCCTCACCTTTATAGGAGTCGTAACCTCAATGAAACCAAACCAATATCAGCATTTATTAAATTTTTTTACTACCCGTTTTCAGTTCCAAATCAAATTGAATCTCGTAAACAATACTTCAACAGCCCAACGAATGATCTATAAATCAGAGGCAGATGCACATTCTCTTAAGAGGAAGCACATGCCCCTTTGCGATTGGTGCTGAGATGCATTTTACACACTTTTACAATTGTTTAGCCACATTTTGAGATTAATAAAAGTAACTATGTCATGTATTCCTGTCCAAACTCTGATCACCAATTTTCTTTTTCTTATCACTGCCAGACAGATAGACAAATACCTTTCTTTCTATTTTTATCCAAAAACTTTATTTAAACAATTTTGTGCACTATGCGCTTATCATCCTTATTGTTTCTTATAGTTATAGTCAAAATGATCAGTTTTTGATATCTCTCTCAATATTTCATTCTCTCTTCTTTATAAATACCTTATTACTTTAAAAAAAAAAACTCTCCATTTTTCTGCATTTTTCGTATACAAACTTGAATAAACCATTAAAATTTCAATAATATCTATTTTTGTTTCTATTATGTTACATTTCCTGTGAAAGGATTATGAGTTTAATCTAGTGATATTGATTCTTCAATTTCATGTAATAATCAATGGAAAGATATTTGCTCAGTTATATTAGTTAGATGTCAGATATGCCAAGATTTATTATTTATCTGTATTATAATTAAGTATTATAAGCGTAAGTATAATCACTGAATAATGTAAATTCCTAAGAAAATTGAAAACTCACGAATTGCTTTCTTGATAGAAGCCTGTTGGTCATGAACTTACGGGTCCTCAAAGTCACAGCTTTTTCCGCCATAATTGTGAAGATGAAATCGCCGTATACCACAGTGAGTTCTCTCTCTTGCCGCCGACTGAACTAGGGCTTTGGTGATCGTGTGCGCCTTAAATATGATAACAGGCCCCAGTGAATTAATTTAAACAAAAGGGAAATTCTGAAGAAATCCCAATTATTACTCATGGACATCCCACTAAATGAGAAAAAATTTAATAAAATGAGAAATTACAAAATTATCCTTAGTATATTTTACACATTCCGGACATCCCTCACTCACAGAGGTTCGGTAGGGGTTACCGAACATTTTAGACATGTTCGGTAGGGGTTACCGAACATTTTAGACATGTTCGGTAGGGCTTACCGAACATTTTAGACATGTTCGGTAGGGCCTACCGAACATATCATAAACGTTCGGTGGTCCTTACCGAACCACTGTGCGATTTGCAGAAAAAAAAAAATTTTTACCAGTTTGATTTGCTTTTTTATTCCATTTTTTTCATAAAAATCCACTTCTTCTACATTATTCATGTATGTATCTTCCATTTTTAATTTCTTAAGTTAAATTTTGGAGGTAAATGTGGGTGTGGAGGTGAAGGTGGAGGTGAAAATGAGTGAAGAAGAAGGAGTTGGATGTATGAGAAATTTTTAAGAGAGTGGGATGTGTGGGGTGTGGTGGGTTGGGGTGTGGTGGGGGTGGGATGGCTAAGAAACACTAAGGGTAATTTTGTAATTTTCCATTTTATTATTTATTTTGTAAATTTTTTCTTATTTAGTGGGATATCTTTGAGTAATTTTTGGGATTTTTTCAGAATTTCCCTAAACAAAAATCATCAACATAATCAAAACGGGCACAGCCCAACCCGTATTTTTTAAACCATTCTTAAAGTTAAATCTTATCCATTAAAATCTTACCGTCCGTGTTTTAAATTGTACAGGTGTTATGGCACGGACAACCGAGTTCTACATGCATCTATAAAATATGATATTAAAATTCGTTATAAAATGTTTGAGTTATATTTAAATTTGTTAACTTTACTTTAAATTTAAATTATTATGTTATTTTAAATTATTTGAACCTTTATAATTTGTAATAAATGAATAATTTAATGTGTATTGTGAAATTTTTAATTATAAAAATTAAAATTCCAAAAATATTTTTTCTTATTCAACATGCAAAAACTATTAAAGCAACAAAATTAAGAAAAATTGAAATAAAGGAATAATATAACAAAGTTTAGTTGGAATTACAACCTATGTATTCAAGTAAAGTGCCAAATTTTGCTAAAAATATAAACCCAAGACGTATGCCAATTTAAGTGCAATGCGCTATTATTGTTTGTTATGTGAGAAACTATGAACGATACGTACATTACATATAATTTAAATTCTAGAATAATGTACTACCATTAATTCCAACTATTGATGATAATAAATTGCTAAATTGTAATTGTAAACCTGAGATTGAATGTAAAAAAATTAATTTTATTGTAATTATATATATATATATGGTGGTAAGCGGTCAAAAGAGATTAAAAATAAAGAGAACTAAATCGGAGATTTATTTGCCGTTATTCTAAGATGATCTTAATGAAGTGTTTCTACAGTTGCCTTCAATATAGATGCATTTAGTTGTCCAAGTTGGGCAGGTGTTAAGACTATTGCTAAAGAGAAGTTGGATGTGAAATAGAAGGGCCTAGGTCTATATCTTCTTTGGTTGGGCCATTGTTTTCTAATACATGGCTCTCTATTGAAACTGAATGTCTTTGTGGGCCAATATTCGAATAAGCTATACCCAGCCCAACACATATGGGCTGTTGTTGAGATGTGGTGCGCACAAAAGATGAGGTTCCTGCACACTTGACAACCTGTCTTGGAGTGTAGTTGCAGTGCCACATATCCACATCATTATTGGAGAATTTGGTGCTTAGAACCTTGATTATTGGTGGTCTGAATGATAATTCCGTTTGGGACTTGGTTGTTGTGAGTTTGAGATGTGTCTTTATTTTGCAAAAATGGGTATCTGATTTTATCATCAAATCTTTCAATTGGTAGGTTGTTGTCCATGGGCAATCCCTGTCTCTAAAGGATGCATATGCATTTCCATAATATGTTAGATCTGCTGGACATGTAATTGGAATTGCGAACTCAGCTTGTTTTGCACCTTCTCCGGTCATTCAATTATCGTAAATTATTATTACAACAATCTCATTCATATTTATTGGGCATTGGAGTCGATACTGAATAAGACAGTGATCGATTATTATAGATAGATTCTTGAATTTCTGAAAAATTTGGTCCAATTTTGATGGAAAGACCAAACGTATCATCTGGATATTTCCATATGCTTTATCCTGTAAAGTCGAGGAGGTGTAGTTTTCAAAAATTTCATCTGAAATTGAAATATCCATATCTGAACTATATTGTGGATCTTTTCGAATGGGAAGAAATTTGATAAACTTATGCACGAATAAAGAATTGAAAAGTATAAAGTATATAAACCCTAATTTAAAGATAAGAATACTAATTGAGAGAAAAAAACGAGAGGATACTCTAAGAAGAGCTCAAAAAAACTATGGTCATTTGGTGGAGTATTGGAGTGACATCTATAATAGTTGGGGGTGGCCCTTATAATATTACAGAGCCACCCTGCACCCCTTTTATCTGCTATGTGACGTGCTATGATTTGTGAAAAATCTGAAGTGGGTAGATAAGAGAATAGTGTAGATTCAAAATATGTAGGTGGGGTTTAAAGTGGTGGGACCCACTTGTAGGAGAATATGATAATGATGTTTTTGAAAAGTATAGAAAATAATTTGATTCAAAATATGTGGGTGGGGTTTAAAGTAGTGGGTCTCACTTGTAAGAGAATATGATGATGATGTTTCTGAAAAGTAAAGAGAATATTTTTTTATTCAAAGTGTAAATGATTGATTGGACTGCAAAGGTACAATGCTGTCTCTTATAGAAAAACTTGCAGCGCAATTATCACAAGTATTTTGGACATCCGTAATTATTTAAACGCTTGTTTTTATTTCGTTTCTGTTCAGAAATAAAAAATGCCTCTATTTGTTAGTGTTCAACTCGTTGGACGTATTGAAGTGGGCTCACTCTTGCGTATTGTTTAGTCGGCTTGTACTAAAGATGCGAGTGCATTTTTTACATGGATTAATGCCCTACAGTACGATGAGGAGAGGTTGTTTTGGCTCTTAATGCATGTTCTAGTTCTTCTAATAACGGACTTGGCACTAATGAAGCTAGCATGAATGTGGATGCTTCCATTAAAGACTAAGTTGTTGCTGGTATTGTTGATTAGAAAGTTACATAAGCAAAATATGAAAATGTGTTAGATAGTTGCAATAATTGTAATAAAATATATTTATTTTAGAGATTTTTGTACCAAATGTAGAATGTAAATAAATAAAATGATAATTTTATTATTCATAAAATGATATACATTCGTAATTTACTTCGAAATAGTAACATAATTGCTACTGCTCTAGTGTAGTAATTACAGCTTTCATAACTAAATCTGGGGAGATTACACCAAAATTATTCAAAATAAAAAGTATTATCGCAGCAATACGCCGTGTAAAGGCAGTCTCCAATGCGTTTCTGGGAAAATTGGTGGTCCTCCAAGTTTTGACAATAATTATTGAAGTCCTGATCTTCGATACTTTGTGTAGATTGTAGTTAAAGCGTATCGTTGTCTTGAACGATAGATTGTTGAATGTCTTCATTGATCGAAAGTACAGGGGGTTTTTCAATGTGTTGTAGAATACTCTTGATCACCTCCGTATGTTGTAATCTATGATGTCCGAGGCATCCACTGACGTGCAATAATGTGCACCCGCAAAAAAGCTTAAATGTTTTTCTGCGCTTGCTCCTCTTGGATATTGCTTGTTGTATATTGGTGCTCTGTGAGGTAGAGTGGGCTGTCGATGTTGATGAATATTGCATTTTTTTTTGTCCACTCATATAAGGAACTATGATTTGTTATTTCAAGATACTCTTTGTAAGAGGATTCTGGCTCAGGGTTGCAAAGAATAATTGCTGGAATACCACCTTCTTTTTTGGGAAAGAGTAAAAGATTTTAAAGATCCACCTTTTTAATTCATTACACTTCGTTTGTTTTTGGAAAGAGTAAAAGATTTCAAAGAAAAATGATTCATTTAGCATATTTGAAAAATAAATAGCTAAAAAGTTTATAAGAGAATTTAATAAATGATACTTCTATATGAACCAGTTTTAACAAAGCCTAGATTTTTTAAGCACTATTGATCTGGCAACTATTTGGTGGCTCAATTTAACAATATCAAGCTATAAGATCAAGATCTAACAATCACAAAGTGGTTGAATTAACTTGAACATGTCGATGCCCATAGACCTCTCGTTTCTTATATGCTCTTTATCTTACCTTATGACCACATCTTTCACTTTATCTTAACAAAAAAAATTAGAATTGTTTGGCAACAAATTTGAGGCGTCCCATTTTTTCCATTTCACCAATTTTTCTCAAAGTTAGGGTAAGGACTATTGTAATAAAACCCATTACATTGAGTGTGTTCTACACTTGTAGCTCATTATAATTGAGTGTTATTTTTGTCATTAAATAAAGTTAGATTGTATATTTACAATTTTTACAATAATTTAGTTGTATATTATTATTTTATCTTTTTTAGAATAAATATAGGATCGTACAATCACCCTCCCACATTTTTACTCTTTATTTTTAAAATAAGAGAAAAATATCATTATAGTCATATACTACTCATTACAACAACAACAACAAAAAACACTTAAATTCTTCATTTAATAATTTAGTTATATTGTTATTAGAAAGTGATTGCACAAGAATAAAATCAAATTTTTTTTTGTTCTTTGATTTTCTGATTGCATTATATAAATATTGTTTTAACTTTAATAAACTATAGCTAAAAGATTTGAATAAAAAATAAATAAACTTAGAGAGAAAAAAAACTTATGCATTTACTTTTTAATAAAAATATGAATAAATTTCCATAAAAAATAAGTATAGAACCTAAATTCTATTTTTAAAATAAGTATAAAATATATACAGTCATCCTCCCATAAAATAAAGGCTAAACAAAATAAAATTGTTAAAATTACGAGACAAACTCTCATTAAATAACATAAAAATATAATAGCAATAACTGTCATAAAAAATAAGTACAAAATCTAAATTCTATTTTTAAAATATGTATAGAATATATACAGTCATCCTCCCATAAAATAAAGGACAAACAAAATAAAATACTATTTTTAAAATAAGTATAAAATCTATACAATCATCCATACATAAAATAAATGCCAAACAAAATAAAATTGTTGAAATTACGAGACAAACTCTCATTAAGTAACATAAAAAATAGAGATAAGAAAGTTAAAAAGAAAAAATAAATAAATAAACCAAACAATATCAAATAAATAAAGTAAAGATATTAAACAAAAAATATTAAATAAATAAAATAGAGATAACTCTCCTTTTTATATAAAACTAGTTTTTCGACTCGTGCAAGATACGGGGTTAGTATTGTGCTCATGTGCCTGTAATTAAGACTCAAATTTTAAACCTTCAACATGCACAAGTAGATTTTGAATGCTGAGTCTTATATTATGTACATAATAAGTAGTACATTTTTGTTAATCATTAGGAGCTTCAAAGTTATATATCTCATTCTTATAGAGAAATAGTAAAACAATTGATATCAAATTGATTTTTTTTTTATTTTATAAAATTCAGTAAAACAAAAGTAAAATAAAATGTATGTGCATTACTTAAAATTTTAATAAATTAGCCAAAAAAAAATTACTTGAAATCATATTTTTTCAAAAGTCTCTAAAAAAAATTCAATGTAGATAATAATTAGTTTTAAATCTTAATTATGATGTGTGTGTATATATATATATATATTTCAAGATAGTAGACTTATTCATGTATTAATAAAATAATTATTTAGAAAAAAGTATTATAATAATTTTCAATAAATTGATAACATAATTATTAGTGAAAATAAATAAAGAATCAAATTGACAACACTTGTTAGAAGCAAAGAAAAATAATTTCATCAATATGGTAGATTTAAGATGAAGATATATATATATATATATATATATATAAAGTATGAGTATGGATTTTTTTTATAAAATTTTATAATAAATATAAATAAAATGTATAATAATATTTCAACAAAATAAAATATATATTTAAAATATTATAAATTAATTGTATTATAATCGTAAAACTAATAGGATTTTTTGTTGTAAAATTAAAAAAATAATAAAAATAAAATATATTTTGGTATAAAGTACAAGTAAAAAAAATCTAATATTAAATAAGTATGGCTTGAAGAATGAACTATTGGTAAAAATAAAAGATTGAAAATGTTAACATAAAAATATCAAATATAAATAAATATGTCTTCACTAACTCTCCTTTATACATATACTAAATATATATAAATATACTAAAAGATTGAAATAGATAACATCAAACATAAATAAATTTGTCTCCGTCAACTCCTAAAGAATTTAAAACATTATAAATTAATTGGATTATAATTATAAAAATAATAGATTTTTTGTTGTAAAATTCAAAATAATAAAAATAAAATATATTGTTATTTAAAATACAATTCAAAATCTATTTAATATTAAATAAGTATGGCTTGAGGAATGAAATATAGGTAAAAATTAAAGATTAAAATAGATAAAAACATCAAACATAAATAAATATGTCTCTATCCACTCCCTTTTATATATATATATATATATATAAGTCTACTTTGCCAAATAGAAAAAAGTTACTATAACTTTTTCTTTTTTTTTTGGAGAGATTTAGAGAAAGAGTTAAACAAAATAACATTAACATATACTGTACTGGTTGGGTTTTAAGAGCAAAAAAATATGGATGAAGAAGAATGAAAAAAATGGATTATACTGTTTTATAAGTGTTTTATTTTTCATTTGCTAAGGAGTTTGGCCGGTGAGAGGCATATGAATTTTGAGTGATCAAAGAAATATTATAGAGAGAGTATAGTGAAAATGCTCCAATAATTCAAGCTTTATTTATTTATAGTTATGTATTTTATTTACTAATGGAAGCTTTCCCTCTTTCTTGTCATTAGTCATTTGTCATCAACTTTTGATTTTTTTTATTTTTACTCTTTCTCCAATCACTTCATTCATAGAGTTGTTGATAAAACCAAAAAAAAAAAAAAGCTGATTTTGGTGGTCTCTCTTGTCCATAAAAAAAAAAAAAAAGCTTTTTGATTATTTTTTTAATTTTTTCTTTATTATAGTATTCAACATTTTTTTATTATTTTTTAATTTTTTCTTTATTAGAGTATCCAACATTTTTTAAATTTTGTTTCTTTTCGAGTAACATTTTAAAAGAAATGAAAATTAATAAATAAATGAAAAGTTAAATATTATGAAATAAATTATTTTTTATAAAATAAAAGATAAATATAAAAAGAATATTTTTCTATTTTTTTTTAAAAAAACAAACATAGATTTTTATAAAATAATACATGCTCATAAAAATCAAACATATTAACAATGTCAAATAAATAACATATTAACAATGGTAATTGTAATCAAATAAATAACATATTAACAATGGTAATTGTAATAATAACATAGTAATAAATATTAAAAAATAACATAGTAATAAATATTAAAAATGTTGGCAAACAAATAAAAAACCTTCAAATAAATTAGATATTATCAAATAAATAAGTAATCAATATTGTAATCATCAAATAAATTTTTATTTTTTTTAACACAAAAATGTGCAATTTTCATCTTTCTTATATATTATTAGTATAAAAAGTTGTGAACAAATTAAGAAACTTTAAATAAATAAAAATTTTCAAATAAATAAGCAATTAAAGTCCTTTTATGGAGTGAAGTGAAGAGAATAATATATAATAAAAAAATTATCAAACAAAAGAAAATTCAAATAAACATAATAGGACAACTCTCCTTTTTATTTAAAGGTAATAGAAATAAAAAATATTATAAAATAAATTAAAATATCAAATAAATCAACAATTACTAACTCTTATATATACACACACACACTGATAGATAATAGAAAAAAAATAGAAAATATATATGAAATTATTAAACAAAAAAGTATCAAATAAATGAGTTCACCAACTCCCCTTTTTTTATATACTAATAGATAAAAAATATTATAAAATAAATTAAAATATCAAATAAATATACAATTATTAATTTTTATATATACACACACTAATAGATAATAAAAAAAATATAAAAAAAAATATAAAATTATCAAAGAAAATGTATCAAATAAATATGAGTTCACTAACTCCCCTTTTTATATATAATAATAGATAATAGATAGATTTGTAGATTATGCATAACTAAATTTATTGAAAATAACATGTTAACTTTATATCTGATTAACATGCTCTTTATAAATAAATAAGGTATATATACGTTCATATTATATATAAACTTAATTTAGTTATTTATAATATATGTATGTTATTTTGAACTTTAAATTCAAATTATGTATTAGGTTGAATAAGAAGTATGGTTATTTAAAAAATAACTTAACTATACAAATAGATCATAATTTTTTTTTTTCGATTTTACACATTGGTATTTTAAATTTTTTTATTCATAAATATCCACTAACTTTTCATTTGAACGCATTTAGTACACATTTAAAAATAATTGACTAAATTTGTTAAATTTAAATGTAAAAAGAATGAATTGTGAAAAAAAAAATTTAATTATAATTTTAATTGTTATAGTACAATTTTAATTTAATTTTTAAATTTGTATTAAATATGTAAATAAGTAATAAAAAATAAAAATAAAAACATGATTTATAGTAAAACAATTCAACCCCGTAATATTTATAATTCTACTTATTTAATCAAAATCTCTTTATTTAAACAAATTTGATAAAATATTGTTATAAATAAGTTCGAAATTATACAAATAAATCATAAAATATTTTTAAATTTTAGGTAAATAACTTAAATAATTTCTATAAAAGAAAATTTATAGATGTTTTAAAAGAACTAATTTTGGATTTGTGCATTTTTTACAAATAAGTGATTCAAATTTGATAAGTATATAATAGTGTTGATAGTCAAGTAATAATTATAATTGCCCTAAAATTATTTATTTTGAAAAAAAAAATTAAATAATTTATTTTATTAAATTGTATTTATTAAAAGAATATGAAAATTTGTTGTTACAACTTACGATGTATAGAAAGATATGTAGGAATACTTTTAAAATAATGGGTTAACTAATTTATAGTTTTAGTGAAAAATAAATTTATAATAATAATTATTTTAAAATTAATTTTTATTACAATTTGATACATGAATTAATACATATGACACAATATAAATGTGATGCTTATTAGTACGTTGTCTTATAATTACTTTAGCATCTCATATTCCAAGTTTGACATATTATTTTATATTAATAATAATTTGATGTATATAACATTATTTAATTATTTTATAAGCAACAGATTGATGATCTTAACAAGCGGCTTTATAAATATATATATATTTTGCATAAAAGTATTGTATGTTAGTCAATTTTTTTTTATTTATATCAGATACTCAACACTATAAATTGCCAAACTCTATTCACTCATTAAATTGTAAACATGAACAATATAAATTGTCACTTAAAACAAACACATTAAAACTACTAAAATAATTGTTCATGTGAAGCATATTTATTATTAAGTTATTTTTATATTTATAAATATTCTTTGCATAAAAGTATTGTACATTCTAAAACAAACACAATAAAACTACCAAAACAATTATTCATATAAAATACATTTATAATATAGTTATTTTGATATTTATATGTATTTTTCTCATAAAAATTTTGTATAGTAGTTAGAATTTTAATTTAATGCAATACAAAAATATTAATTTTTATACTTGTAGTCGGAGCCATAATAACTCAGTAATATCGAAAGCTCCTTATGAGACATGTAAATATAAAGTGAAAGTTCGATCAAGGTGTATGATTTGTGTAATATTATTTCAAAAAAAAAGTAAGAAGAAATTTAACAATAAAAAATAAAAGATCAAATTTATATTTTTGTTAAAGAATAATAAAAGAAATATTTAGGGATAGAATTTGTTAAAATATATATAAAAGAGAGAGTTGCCTCCCACAATATTTATTTGACACTTTTTTGTTTGATGATTTTTTTATTATTTCGTTATCTCTTGTCTCTTGTTACTCATCTTTTAAAAAAGAAAAAATTGTCCAGAATATTTATTTGATGTTTTTAAGTTTGATATTTTTTTTTTGTATATTTTATTATATCTTATGTATCTTTTAATATATATATAAAGGAGAGTAGGTGATTTTATATTTATTTGATAACTTTTGTTTATTATTTATATTTTCTATTTCAATTTATTTGGTATATTTTGTAAGATAATTTATATTTTTTTAATATATAATTGGCATGAGTATATTTATTTTATAATTTTTTTTTATTTTAAGATAAATAATATTTTTTATATTTTATAATTATATAATATATTTTATTTAGAAATTTATTTTTTTTAGTATATTTATTACTGTATATATAAGGAAAATTTGCTTCATTATATTTATTTAATAATGATTTTGTTTGATATTTTCTTTGATAATTATGAAAGATATAATTTTTTATTTTTATTATTATTTTTAAAAAAGGGACAAGGAATGTGTTAAGTATGCCCTAAAATAGAGTGAAGATAACTTAAATTATGAAATATATATTACCTTAATGTCTTTTACATTTTTAGATATTTTGACCCTTATTATAAATATAAAAAATATTATTTCTTATTTTCTTTATTTTTCCTTTTATTTTCTATCATTTATGGAGTTTTATTTTTTATTTGTATTTTTATTGACAATTTTTTTTTATTTATTTGATGTTTAAAACAATTTTTTTTTTTTAAATTGTTGAAATAGATTATTGAATAGGTCATATCAGTTTATTACAATTCATTGCAGTTTTATTTTTTTCTTATTAATTTTACTTTATGACCTAATTTATTTGACATAACTTTTTTTTATTAATTTTTATTTACGAGTATACAATATAAAAATTGTCACTCTCATGTGAATGTTGTTTTGTACAAGTGTACTTGCTTACAAACTAAAGAATTTCTCATACTTCTTATTGCTGAAATTAAACTTAAATAGTTATAAATATGAATTTTAAACTATTATGTTATATTAAATAATTTTGGTGAACTACAGTTAGTATTAAATAACTTTATTATTTATTGTGAGAACCTTATTCTAAATTGTATAATATTATTTTTTTAAAAATGTATAATTATCAAAAAAAAATTTGTTATTTTTTAATTTAAAATTAATATTTTTAATTTATGATTATTATTAAAACAAAATTATGTGCAATATACTTGATCAAAACTAGTACTTAAAAACAACTACGTTGAAATCTCATTCCTGATACATTATTTAGAAGTATGTTTGTGAGATGTTCATTTGAAAAAAAAAAATACTGATATAAAATTAAATTTCAAAATTTGATAAAAAAATTTATAAAATACGGGTATGAGGGAAAAAAACAAATGATAATTAAATTACGAAGATTTAAATGAAAAAAAATCTAAAATTGGCATGAGAGTAGTACTTAGTCCCCACCTCAATTTTTTTTTTTTATTTTTATTTTTATTTTTATTTTTATTTTTATTTTTTATAAAGGTTCTTCATGAACAAAACATTACATTAAAAAAGTGTAGTTTAGAAATAAACATACACTACCATCAGGAAGATAATCATCAAAAAGGGTTAAAAACATTAAACATAAAACCTGATAATAATTGAATACAACAAAAGCATGAAGAAAATAATAGCAATGTACTGATTAAAATAAATAAATTAAATAATGATAAATTTATTTCATCGATATAACATAAAAATACACATATTATTAGACGTGTTTGGTATAAGAGCCATTGATCTATTTTTAAATCTCTTACGAACATAAACTTACATAAAAAAAATTAGTGTGTGTAGATTTATGGGAACTGTCGTATTGACTCTATGAAAAGATTGAGTTATTAGTCTAACATGAACATATAGTATTTAAAATACACAACTACAGAACTCTAAACTTAATAAACCGGTATAAATTTTAAGTGAGGTGAATTCATGACCTATCACACAGATCTAAAATACTTAATCCATCTCATTATGGCCCCAAATACATGTTTGTTAATATATCCTAAGATACTTTAACATATTATATAATATACGAGGAATTGTCCATAATTATGACAATTCATTTAAATAATTCCAACGTGTACTTCTTATGTAAGTATTCATACTCTCTTCAAGTCTTCCACTTGTTTAGCTGCTAAAAAGCAACTAAATTGGCATCAAAATGTTGATTATTAAAAATTCAATTATTACGAGCTTTCCATATTTGCCAAGTCATAATCGACCACAGCCTAAAAGAGTTATTATAATTAATTTCTTGGTCCAGCTTGTCAAGAATAGCAGAAATACTAGTCTGTAAATTTCTTTCCAAGTGTTTCAAGAGATCAAATGAAAGAGGAATTGTTGATATATAAGTTTAGTAACTTGACATTCAAAAAATAAATTATTAGCCTCTTCCTCTCCTTTCTCTCTTCTTCTTCTGCTTTATTTTTTTAGAACCAAATTTTTTTTTCCTCCCTTTCCTCTTCATCTCTTCTTCTTCTTTTCCGAAACAACTTTCCTTCTTCTTCTTTTCTTTTTTTTATTTTTTTTTTTATTTTTATAGAACCAACTTCCCTTTTCTCAGAACCAAATTTCGAACCAGTGATGTTTGAAATAAATGAGCAACGGCAATGATGGTAGGCAGATTGTTCGGCAACGGTGGGCATATTATTTGGCTGGCATTAGTGCTGGTTGTTCTGAAAAAGGAAAAAAAAAAAAAAAAAACTAAATACCAAAATTGCCCAATTTTACAATGTTGAAACTAATTGATGAAGTGGGGTTCTAAAATTAGAATCCTTTAAAAACATAGATAAAAATGGGTAACAATTGATTACCTTGAGTACCTCTACAATACCGAACCCCATTAAGAAAACAGCTGTTTTCGATCATGGTTAAGATCATTCCTAGGTTGTACATATTCTTTAATTTATTTTATGTCATCATCTTTTCATTTACTTTTCTAATTTTGATTACTGCTCGGAGTGCTTAAGAAGTTTTTTAACATTTGTCAATTTATTTAGATTTCATTTTTAACGAGCATTTATTTATAATTTATATGTTGTTTTCTTAGGGGAAAAAAATTACATGGTGTTTAAAAAGTCATTACGAGCTACTGAACATGGTGTTTAAAAAGTCATAAATGTATGGTGTTTAGATTCGTTTGAATATAAAGTGTTTTTGAATAAAATAGTTAAAATAGTGTTTTTAGAAAAACGAGATTTACTTGTGAAAAAAAGCACTTCTAGTGTTTTAAAGGTGGCCTCCACAAACATTAAAAACACTAAATCTACCAAAGGCATCAAAAACACTTACTTCTTTCTAGTAGTGCATTTAAACATGCTATTAATACTTTATGCATCTAACGTGACAAGTAGTTCTTTTTTTTTCTTTCTTTTTTTTTATAGAAGTGACAAGTAGTTCTTCTTTTTTTCCTTTTTTTGCTAACGTGACAAGTAGTTCTTTAATTATGCGAAGTTGTATGATTATTTTGTCCTCTAAAAAGATGAATGCTAAGGGCATATCAATGCATTTTATACTCAACATAAATTATGATATGTCAAGTGTATCAAAATAATTTTAAAAATTAAAAATTTATTCAAAAACATTTTACCATTGACACTATAATTAATATATGGACAAATTTATATACATTTAATATTTCTCCAACTACAAAATACCGTGAATTAGGTCATAAAATTTCAGCATATAATTGGCTTGACTTTATGAAGAATTTATTGTTTCTCGCAATAATGACGATACTCAATTTTTTATTGCCACCAAATCATGTTTCATTGATAAAAACTTTAACAAACAATTGTAATCAATTTACCCAAAAATAGAGTAAAATTATCATAAACTAATTTTATTCTACATTGTGCTTGTAGAAGTTACTTTAAAATAAAAATATGTTAACCTATTTTTCAAAATATTAAAATATAAAATAGAAGCACAGTATTGGACACTCACCCAACACAGGCCTTTACAGTCATGTCAAGTACCCCAAAAAAAAAAAAGTCATAAATGTAAACAAATATCAAAATCCAATCAATTTGGAGCATGTTAAAAGTCGAGGTTTCTCGTCAAGTAACAAATCATGTTACAAATCACAAGCAAACAAGGTACATCGAGGCTACAATCGGGACTATTGTGAGCATCATTAGCGTTTCCGGCCACCAGAGGCATTTCTGTCTTACTCTATAGGTTTAACATGCTTCTCATCAGAGTAGAGGTGCTGATTTATTCTCTTCATCATTGTGCTGATGCCAATGCTTGTGATGATGGCCACATTTCTTATGCCTAGATTGTTTATCTTCCTCATGGTTGTCATCTGAGGAATTGCCCAAAGTTCGGCTCCTTCGACCCCGTCTCTTTCTATCAGAATCTGATGAATGCAAATCCACACCGTGTGATCGGTGATGATGTTTGTGATGTCTTGCATTACTTCATTTAATTACTGTTGGAAGAATTTGAATAAAAAAGAGAAAAAAGAGAAAGTGCATAAGCTAAAAGAACCACAAGTCCCACGTTGCTTTTTCACTCCTCCTTAGAAGCATATATATAGAAAAAAAATATGCTAGTGGGATTGGGCCCCAAGGAGCACCCAATTTTGTGGAAGGGGGAGGACCTAGGCAATTGTGGGTCCACCACACGCGCACCGCCGCCGCCGTCCGGCCAAGTGTGTGTCATTTTATTTTTTGACCGTTGCATTTGCGACCGTTACGGATCGAGTCTCACGGAACGTGTGAACGTTGCACGTTCTCCACGACCGTTTTTGGGCTCCGTTTTCGTGACACCCTTAGGCCTATAAATAGAGCTCATCCCACTCAGTTTCAAATCACTCAAACCATTCAACTCTCTCTCAATTCCCTCTCTCTATCTCGCTCTAACTATTGAGCATCAGAAAAGATCTAGAAAAGAAAAACCAATTTAATATAATTTTTAGTTTCCGAGCAACAAAAGTTATTTTGCAGGGTGTAGCATTCCGGAGTTCATCAGTGCAGTGTAACTCCGAGACAGAATTTTGCTGGGCTGTTTTATCCTGGGGACGACGAGACTGTGTTTGCTTGCACAATTTTGGGCAGAGCCTCTAAACGTCTTAAAGAGAGCGACCTAGTCCGCGACTCAACCCAAGCAGTGTTATTTCAGTAAATTGGTAACTTCGTTCCTATCAATTATTTACGTAATTGTTTCAACAATTACAACACCATCATTGTCAACAGAGCAATATGAAGAATCAGCGTCTGAGTTTCAGTGGTGTTTGCACTACTACAAATTTGACTTTATAGGACGGCCACTGACCGTCATATAAGTCTTATAGGATGGTCAGTGGCCGTCCTATAAAGTCCCGTCCTAAAAGAATCGAAAAAAATAGGACGTTTGCGGAGCGTCTTATAAAAAAATTTTATAGGACGGTCACACAAATTCTTATAGGGCGGTTAGTAACCGTCCTAAAAGAATTTTATAGGACGGTTACTGACCGCCCTATAAGAATTTGTGTTTTTTTTTTTTTTTTTTTTTTTTTTCTGTGTTCGTTCAGTACTGAAATTTATATATAACATGTATAAATTAATTTTATTCTAGAAATACGATTTCAAAATAAATTTCATTCCAAAAAAATTGGCGCGACTTTCAATTTTTCTTTTCCCGCTTTAGTTTTTCAATTCCCTCTTTCTTTTTAGGACTCAACTTCATAATCAAAATTTAACCCATAGATTCACAATAAAAAACTAACAAGCCAAATATCATTAATACTCTCATAACAGAAATGCAAAGAAAATGGCCAAAGATGGGCGAAAAAATGGCAAACGAAAATTAAGAAATAAGAATGATCAGAGTGAGCAAAATGAAACAAAGAAATCAAATCTCCAACTATTTAAAGAAACAAAAAATTATTAAAGTCGAGCAAAATACAAATATCAACCCAAAGTGGAGAATAAAATAAATAATAAGTGCAGAATAAATAATCAAAGCCTTCACATGCTACCAGATCTGCTAACAAAAATAAATTATTGTTAGTGGTGATATTGAAGGGGATGGGGATAAGGATGAGTATCCTGGTGAGAAAGAGGATGAGAGGAAAGAGTGGTCAGAAAGAGGAGGAGAGGAAGGAGGATGAGAGATTGAAATTTTTTTAACTTAAAATGAGTTAAGTTCACTTGCGAGAGGAGAAAGATATATAAGTAAAAAAAATTACACTCGTTCTTATAAATTCTTTTAGGACGAACACAGAAAAAAAAAAAAAAAAAAAAAAAAAAAAAAAAAAAAAACACACACACACACACAAATTCTTATAGGGCGGTTAGTAACCGTCCTAAAAGAATTTTATAGGACGGTTACTGACCGTCCTAAAAGAATTTTATAGGACGGTTACTGACCGTCCTATAAGAATTTGTGTGTGTTTTTTTTTTTTTTTTTTTTTTTTTGTATTGAAACTATATAAGGCGGTCAGTAACCGTCCTATAAGAATTTTATAGGACGGTTACTGACCGCCCTAAAAGAATTTTTTTTAAGACGGCTGATAGCCGTCCTATAAAGTTCCGCCTAATTTTTTCCGTAATAGCCGTCCTATATTTCTTATAGGACGGCCATATACTTGAGACCGTCCTATTTATTTCTCACTCTAAATTTGAAGCCGTCCTATATTGCTTATATTGTAGTAGTGTTGTGACTCTTTACATGACTTCTCCTTCGAGACCTACCATTATCCTCAGTACTGAAAGAATCAGAATCCAATCTCTTGTGATGTCGCCTGTGGCGCTTTGAGTGACCTCTTTGCTTGAGTGATTCATTTTTCTCACCACTTGAAAAATCAAAAATGCTGGAATCTGAGCTTGAGTTGTGACCTTGGTGCCTTCAGTGATTTCTCTTCCTTCTCTTTCTCTCTGATTCATAATCAGAGTTGTTGTCATCACTCGAGCTCAAAGATCCTCTCCTTGGCTTTGTCTTCGTTTTCTTCTCCTTCCTCTTCTCATTGACACCAGAATCAGAGTTACAATGCTTTCTGTGCTTCTTGTGGTGGCCTCTTTTCCTAGACTTTCGTCCCCAATCATCCCCCTCAATGTCGGTTTCACTATCAGATTCTGAAGCAGATCTTCTCTTATGCTTTGAAATCTTTACCTTAGCAGCAGCTTCTAGTTTTTGTTCCCATTTCAATGGGGCTTCCTTCTTCTCCAAAACTCTCTTCTTCTTTTCCTCAACCAGTTGGATGAATTTCTTGGCGTCCATTTTGAAACAAAACCCAACTCAAGATCTGCATTTTGGTATGATGATGATCGGAGGTACATCTCACAAAAGAGAAAACACAATGTTAGCTTTTTGAACAAGTCACAATATCACAGATAAGAAAGTAGCAGATATTGCCACATCAACTAAGCAAATAGAGCCACCAACTTGAACAATACCTTTTTCCTAAGAGCACACATGCAAAAAATAAAAGACAGCTACACTTATATTTCAACCGGAAATTACTAGGGCAGATATGAAACCGGTATAATATCATCAAACTCTTCATTTTTCACAAAGTACTCGTGTCTAAGTGACACAACACAGACCTGATTATGGCTAATCACTCAAAATTGGTGGAAAATTACAAAAAATTAAGAAAAATAGGCATGTCTGACACCCCTATATGTATTAAAAAAATTTCGACATTTGGCCCAGTGTAACGTAGCCTATTTACCAAGATAGACATTTGAAATAAGAAATGAAATTTAATGACAATAGAGACTTTTAAGCTAGTAAGGGACACATGTCCTTACCTAGCATTTCCTTATCTTCACCCTTTGAAAGGATAATTTCCAACTGTGAGACTCATATTTCTCTTATGTTTTCTTTATTTCTTAACATTTCTAAGGAAAATTTTCAAAAATTGAAAGGGGGTTTCTTCTATAGATTCAATTTTTGCAACCAAACACTCCTTCAGGTGATTTTGTATGTATATAAGCTTCCTTCCTCTTTACTTCCTTTAATTAAATTCTATTTATCATCTGAAACACACATTTTAACACAACAAGATGAGCCATGGATGAATTTTACAAAAATAATCCAAGAACAAGATATTTGTGATGTTGTGAACTTCTTATAAAACTGTTTTTTTTTTTTTTTTGAAAATTGAAATGAAAACTGAGAAACTTTCACAACGAATTAGAGTTTGTAAATTATATTTCTGAAAATATATGGATGTCTAGTTTATTACTAATTTTACGGTTTTTAATTCGGAGTTTTCTTCTCAAAGTTATACTTATTTAAATGATGGTCGTTTTATGAAAGTCAAGCTGCAAGAACCCATGGTATTTTTGGTATTTTAAATTTTTATGCCACTTGCATTTGAGTAAATTATCTTGTTTTAAATCTTGACATATCTAGTATTTGAAACATTTTACGGTTTGTTATTTCGATATTTTTAGACAAAGTTATGCCTGTTTAACCGAAGATATGTCAAGTGAAAGGGGTGTTGGAAAAACTGTTTGAAAACCAATCAAATTTTTGTTATTTGAAATAATTTTACTAATTGGAATTGGATTTTTATATATTTTTTTAAGGTTAATATGTCTAGTTTAAGATGGATTTTATGGTGTGTTATTCCGAATTTTCGAGACAAATTTATAGTAACTTAACTAAAGGTACGTCCTGTTGCAATTGTGCTGAGAAAAACTTTTTGAAATAATTAGTTTCCTATGGATTTGAAAGGATTTTATATATGATATTTGAGTGTGTAATATCTAATTTTTAAGTTTGAAATGTCTATTTTCTTGTATGTTTTTACAGAAATAAATTTAAACATTTATACCAAAAGTTATATGTGAATATACAAGGGTAAGTTTAAGAATATCCTAAAACTACTTAAATGCAACAATCAACTTTTAGCAACCCCTGTTTTGGAAATGTTAAAGTACCTTTTTGTTTGCACTAAATAAGTAAGCTATGTCGTTACTCATGTTCTAACACAAGTATGATTATTTAAAAAGAGTCAAGCAAGTCGGTCATACAGTACACGTAGAGAACCATCAGCAGTAACATAGTATTGTGAGTGGCTACTTAAAATCTTTCTAAAGCATTGATAACATTGTGTTGAACTGCATTCATGTTCAGGTAATCCAATTTTTACAAGTTGCATATTTATGAAAAGTGCATTCATGTTAATTAGTATTGGAAAAACATATATCAATTTTAATGCACTTCAAGAAGTTATACACCATGAGAATATATCTTATTTTTATTATTAGAATCAGTCAAATATATGTAAACTAAGTTGCAAACAAATTAAGTTTAAATCAATTTTATTACATATACTAGTTTTTATATCAACTTACAAGTTTAGTAAATATTTTACAACTGTCAGAGTACTTCCCTTCATGTATTCATGATAATTGGCTCTACTCAACATTTAAATATCTAATAATTTGGTAAGACATCATGACTAACAAATTTGGTCTAATTCAGCTTACTATGATATCTACCAACTCAGTATGATATTACAAGTTCAGTATCAAGTTACAAGTTTAGTGCGATGACAAGTTCAATTAAGTTAGTGCTCACATGACTCATGCATTAGCAGAGCTAACTGAGACATTTTAATGGTTGTATCAAGCAAGTTTCCCATATGAGTAGTTGAGAGCTAGCGCTAGTATTAAATATCTCCTCCGTGAGTGATTAAATATCCTACGTGTGTAGTTAAGAGCTAGTGTTATGGCTAGATGTCTCCTCCATATGTGACTAGATCCCTAAGTTCTCTTGGCAAAAAAAAATATTATTCTCATAGTTCTACATTTTATTTACATACTGATCATAACATTTTATATTCTAAAGATCATGGACATATAAATATTTATCAGAATATTATTTCATTTTTAGTTATGAGCATGTCATTCATAGTTTCACATCTATCAAATTATGATTATTTCATGAAACTCAGGTTTTATATTTATGAGTTCATTATTTTACTATAAAGACTATACACAGGTTGTTATTATCAACATGCATTTCATGATAATTCACAGGCAGTTCATACACAGTTTACATGAGTACTATGTTATTTTATGAAACTTATCTACTCACTGAGCTTTCTAAGCTCACCCTTTATATTTATTTTCCTCTTCTAGGTAACAAGTTTTGAGGCCACATCACTTCAATTTGGAAGCTTAGGATCCATATTTTGTTGTGCAATTTAGGTTGTTACTTTTATCTCTTTTCCACCTTGTATAATGTTTTTTGGTTTTGTGTTTTGGACTAGTGACCAAGGCAAGAACTCTCTTATGTTGTATAGTTGTATCTGATAATATGTAGTTATGGTTGGCCATGAGCCACCTTCTGGACATGTAAAGTATTTGAAGTTTGCTAGATTGTGAAAATTTATCTTTAGAACTGTAGTCATTTATTGCAGAGAAGATAGTTCTATAATTAGGACAACTCTGCCCAAAATTTTATAAATTTTTTACAAAAAATTTTCAAGTTAACCAAGGTTGATTCATAATGCTAATTATTATGTTCTCTCAGGACATGTCATATACTCTAGTGTTGAGCTGGGGCAAGTCCTGACAACATGGCAAGGCACAATTCGTTGGTTTGGCTCACATGGCATGACATATGGCGTAGGCAGACAGTTCAAAAATTTTCGAAAACAACGCCGTACTGACACGTGGCAGGAGGACTGGTAAGTTTTGACACTCGGTCGGATCTGATTGGGTCTTTCTGTTTGCATGGTGCCAGCCGGTTTCCACGTGTGTCTGGTATTTCTAAGATCATTCTGAATACTTCTATGTACATCCACCTGCATAAAAAAAATTCATCAAAAATTTCTAAAAATTCCAAAAATTATATTTTCATATCTTTTTACCATTTGACTAAAAATTTATCTTATTTTAATATTTTAATCTCAAAAATATTATTTATTCAATTAGACAAGTTAGTATTAAGCATGAAAATGATATAATAATTTTATTTTCATAGAGTTATCAACCTTCCTGATTAATTGCAAGGCTGATTTGGTCGCAATTACTCTTAATTCTTAGTTGTACATCTAGGATGTTCATAGGTGTTAAGAAGAGAGAGGCTTCATGCTTACCACAAGTTCATCCTAGGTTTGAACTCAAACTATAGGTAGCGCAACTTCTGGATCCTAGCTTTCAAGGGATGAGTGTCGCTTCCAAGCTGTAGTAACACACAAGGGTGCGCTAGTGCTTTTGGTGGGGAGTTAAGACTTGGAAGTGAATAGTAGAATGAGTACACAAAAGCTAATGTGGATACATTACTTTATTCTAATTCTCCTTTTTTTTTTGTCTGGCTCTTAGACTAAGTCTAGGCATTGATGTTTGACATGGCCGTGCAGGACCTCATCTAAAAATTTCTTGAAATGTTAAAGAATAGTTATGTACTCCTAAGTTTACTGGCAATATTTTTTGAGGTGTTTGGGACTTCTAACTCCTTAAGTATTCCAATTTGTATGCTCCTTCTTCTAATAAATTCTATATAGTCAAGCTGAACTCTAATGGTTGAACCCTAGCCAAACTAGCTCTCCTTGGGTGTGCTATAGGTGCTTGATGCTAATTTTCTTAATGCATCTAAATTGGAGCGGAAGTTTATGTAAATTCTACTCATTTAGACTTGTTTCTAGATTCTTTTTTTCTTGTGGACTTCCCAAGAAACACTTTAGACATCTATGTAAGATCTTTTAAGAGTTTGATGGCTGGCCTAGACAAGTCAACCCTATTTACCTAGGATGACCATGATGTCACGCCACAGTTCAAACCTATAAAATTTAAGGACAACACTCAATGGGATGAGTGGCGACGAAGGTTGGACAAAACGAACAATGATCGCCCATAGATGGAAGTAGGCTTGTCAACGGCAGTTGGTCGGCTACAGCCGTGGTGAAAGGTGTCTTGGTTAGTGGCCTGATCCCGGGGTGGGGTTCGGTGATTGGCGGTCCCGTCTTATAGGTGTGGTGATGTGTTTATAACACAATTCTACCCAAACTCATATCTTTCCTATTAAAGTCTTTTCTATGTGCCTCAGTGTATGAAGTTCTATCCTACTTAAGGATGTCTATATAAGGATGAGTATGAGAGTACTCTAGTTCTCTTGGACTCTAGGTGCTGAGGACACCAAGTTGATGTGCTCTAGAGGTAATGTTTGATCACATGTTTGTGCTGCTTCCAAGAAGTTTGTTTCTAGCTTGGTCCTGCCCAGAGGGAAGAGACCTCAAGTTCCGAATCCAAAATTTGGAGAATGGAAAACTAAATTGTGTAACCTAGAAGGTAGCTTGTCTGAACAGCACGACCTAGGAGGTAGCAATCCATCAAGTTCAACACAGCCTAGTTAATAGCAATCCATCAAGTAAAGGTAGTGTTCTAGAAAGCATAACCTTGTAGGCAGTGTTTTTGACTAAGTAGCCTTTTGGGGTATGACCTGCCCTACCAAGGTCTAATCTTCTTTCATGTGTGAATCTATGCTCTTCTAGAGCAATGTTTATCTAACAACTATAGCTATGGTCATCTACCTCAGGATCAACGACATCGTGGGCATGGCTAATCTAACTTGATTACACTAGTAATCTAGCCTTGGGGAGGTACCTCAAGGAGAACTAGGTAAAACTGGTATAGACTGCATGTGGGGGATGAACTATATCTTTTCCTTCTCAAGTTGTGGGAGCTCAACGCCCGCTGATGCTTGATAGACCAAGCTGGCCTACCCAGCTGGTATGGCTGATCTACTTGACTATATTGCCTTACTTCTCCTCCTAGCTAGCTGGTGGTGCATAGCAAGTCTAAGTGTGGTTCCCGTTTTGACAAGATGAGGAGGCTATTTCTCAACTAGCTTGGTGATTGAGGCATGGCTCAACCTAGGATTAACTTAGAAATGGGCATGGATACGAGTTTTACGTCAAATTCGTCCCGTCCCCAAAATTTTATATCGAAGTATTCCCCGAAATCGTACCCGAAACCATCCAAAAATTGCTTCGATTTGGGAACGGGTATAACCAAAACTGGATCGAGCGGGAACGGGTACGAAATAATTAACCGCATACTTGAACCCTGCTTTAGATTAAAAAAATGCACATCCATCATAGATTTTAAACTAAATACTTAGGTGTTTTAATTAATAAATCATTTTAGGAGATAAATATGTTTATATTATGATTTAAGTATGTCTTTTAGTGGTAGTGATTTAGGATTAAGTTACAATTAAGCTTACAAAAATATTTGGGTATGGATGGATACGATTTTACGTATTCCTTAAAGCGTCCCGTCCCCATTATTGCTAGCCTATCGGAGTATTCCCCGAAATCGTACCCGTTCCTAAGAATAGCTGAGGTGATAGCAATATGTCTTCAGATCGAATATGTTGAGCACTCATTTTAACCTGCAGACTTAAATGTCCATCCCTAGATTAACTCCTACTAGGTGCTTTGGAGCTCCTCATCAAGAGTATTGAATGCAGATACGCGATCTAGTTGTCTAGTGGTAGTGATGCTAGGATTAGGACAATTATGAATGCTTCTTTTGAAGTGTTCTTATTTCAACTTAAATCTGTGTTAAAATGCTAGACTTCTTGGGGTCCGATCAGGTCATTGATTGCTAGGGAAGCAATATGTCTTCAGGAACATGTTGAGAACTCATTTTAAGGACTTAGCAAATTAAACAGGTCTTTGGAGGAAAATATGAATGAAGAACGCAACAAACACTAGGAAGAATGCAAAAAACATTATGAATGTTCTTGAGTTTTCATCAGATCAAATCGGTTAGAATACCAAACTTCTTTCCCATAGACAACACTAGATGTTGATGCTAATTTATGTGATCACCATGTTCTTATCATGTCAATCTTGCAAGTACGTAGCAAACACAATGCAAAAAGAACATTATAATGTTCTTGTCGTTTTCATCAGCTCGAAATCGTTAAATCACTAACTTCTTTGCCATAGACAACATTAGATAAAAGTTGATTACTAATTTTAATGTAATCACCATGTTCTCATCATGTAATCTTACAAGGTAACTAGCAAACACAATGAAAAAGAACAACTATTTCGTATCAAGCTCGAAAGCTTAAATTATATTTTTGCATAAACTTAGATAATAAGATGATTAACCAATATTTAAGTATATATATACCTTTTAAGGTACCTGTAAGTCTATTTATAAGCTAAAGTTATATGCATTACTTTCAAAGACCTAATCCATATATATTAACAATATTTAAGTAATCTTATAACTTAAATATTAAATAATATATGAATTATTTAAGACCTGTTGCACTACCAATACCTGAATTTAAGTCGATCTATATTTTTTAGATAACATTTACCATATTTACCTGAAGTAATGCACTATCTAATACCTATTTGACTTATTCGAATAACATGTACCAATTAAATGGCCTAACTTGTCATCATATCTATTGTGAAATTAGCAACTAAAATTTAAAAAAATAATAATAATTTTATAAAATATTAATATTTAATGCCACTTATTATCCTTATTCACCATAAACATTGAGCATAGCTAATAAACCCAACAACAAAAAATTGGGTACTAATAGCTTAATGATTAAAAATATATTTGTATATTTTTACTTTAGATAAATCTCTCTTAAATTTTTGTATTTATTTTTTTTAATATTTAAATAGGTATAATGTTTTTTTATATATTTTTTTTAAATTATCTTCGTATGCAAATCACATTATTTTAGTCGAACACATAGATCGAAACAAACTATATCAAGATAATTATTATCCGAATATTGGTGGTGTAACCAAATTAAGTAAAAATTAAATCTAACTTTCAGCTAAAACAAATTAAATATATATGGTTATTTAAAGTCTTGCAACAAAAATAAATATTTAATTCAGCTATTAACTTAAAGAGAACCACCAAAAGCCGCCATTTTTGTGTATATTTGAAGCATATCTATTTCACTGCCCCAATCGGAGCTTTTTCCTCTGTTTTCTTCTCTGTTCTCGCAGACCTGCAAACCAAATTTGAAGGAAAAATTTCAGGAAAACCAAGAGAAGAAAAGATACATGTTTATGAAGATGGAGTATGCCCCCAGAATAGCATGCACATGATCTAACATATGTACACACTGTGTACAAGCTACAAGTTATTTTAATATCAATTCAATTATGTATAATATAAACATACTATTTTGAAACTAATAATAATAATAAGGCTAAATAGCTTCTATTTTCAAAAGGTCCCAAATTTTTAAATGCTTCACAGAAGGTCCCAAAATTAAACATTTATCATTTTACTCCCTTAATTATTTATATTTTAACAGATAAATAAATATTATGGATCCAAGTGTGAAAAAAGTACTTAAAAGTGTAAGAACCAAAGTGTTGGAATTTTTAATTAGGCATGCCAAAGTTTGGGAAATAATAATAACAATAAAAGGAAATAGACATACGTTTCTTCTCCTCTTTCCTTTTCTTCCTTGAGTTCTCAATATTTTTTCGTTTTGTTGCAAAGTCTGTGACAACCATATGAACCTGTGAGAGAATGTGAAAATGATTATAAGCTTGTTAAAGGTATTGCCAACGTTACTTAAACATTATATTAATATGAGGTTTTATAATTAATTATAAACATCATTATTCTTCGGATTAACTACCTTTTAGGATTGGAAAAATACAAGAGACAAAGACCCATATTTCGAGAAAATGTTAGAGATATTATCCTCACGTTGCTTAAACATGATACTAATGTGAGGTTTATAAATAATTATAATCATAATCATTAAGTTAACCTTTTTAAAATTGGATAAATCATATTACTTATATACTATATAAGATTTACAAAACCCTTGCACATGGTTAAGTACAACTATATCAGAAGAAACACTTTCAAGGATGGTCTATGTTACCACGACTCGTCATTTTTGCCCCTCACACCCGTGTTAGTAAGAATGTGGGCGTATAAACCAAGTGCATTAGAGACATCCTCATTCTAGTCTTTCAAGCTACACAATTTGCCACCTCTATTAGGCATTTACGTCATGTTTATTAGACAATATTAAAGACCATAATTATATAATTTTTATATAGTCATATTTTTTATATAGTTATGTGTTTGTGTTGAAACTAAAAATGCAAATCCAATTATTGAAATGATTATAGCAAAATAAGAAATGATTAGGTATCAATCAGTTGAAATTATTGATTGAAATTAGTAGAGATTATTATATTAAATTAGTTTCCTTTTTTAATCTTCTGGTTATATTATAAATTAAGAACAATCTGTACAGTTTGATTCAACAACAACAGAACATATTTCAATTCTCCATTGTCTGTTTCTAAGTTGGTATCAAAGCAAGCTCTTGTAGAAAGAACCTAGTCCTGGCTGATTTAACCTTGAACAAACAAGAGTTGGAAACCAGCTCAAAAAAACACTCATACCGAAACAAACACTATCTCTAACATTCACATAAGCACCAAAAGAGTTAAAACCGGTGATAAATATAGATATCCATGAATTAACGTTAAATCCAAGTAACTCTGAATCCCTTAAATCTTCTGAAGTAACCTATTGCTCTGAGAAACAAAGACGATCTTGTATTCTCCATCCTATATCTAGATTTGTTTCATATAATATTTTGTCTTCTAAATTTCGTGCCTTTACATTTAATCCTAACAGTACCAAAATTCCAAATAATATCCATGAGACCTTGAAAATCTCAAAATGGAAAGAAGTTATGGAAAAAATAAGGGCACTTAAAAAAATGGAACATGGGATATAACATAACTATCAGTTGGATAAAGCTGATGGAACAATAAAAAAGTACCAAGACTCGCCTAATTGCAAAAAGGTTTACACAAACCTATAGAATTGACTACAATGAAACATTTGCACCTGTAGCAAACCTGTAGCAAACCTGAAACAATTCGAGTCCTTTTGTCTTCGACAGCAAATTTAGGTTGGTCACTTCACCAACTAGACATAAAAATTCATTCTTAAATGAAGAATTAGAATAAATATTCATGACCATGCCTCCAGGATTATACAAAGTAGACAATACTACGTAAACTAAAAAAATCACTCCATAGTCTTAAACAATCACCTAAAGCTTTGTTTGATAGATTTGCAAAAGTGATGAGAAAAAGGGTATCAATAAGGACAATCAGATCACATAATATTTTTCCAACACATCAGGAAATGAAATGAAAGCCATTCCAATAATGTATGTTCATATAATCATGACTGGTGATAACTTTGAAGAAATTAAGGGATTAAAGAAAAACTTAGACTATTGAATTTGAAGTCAAAGATCTTGAACAAATGAGGTACTTTTTAAAAATAAAAGTTATAAGATCAAAAAGAAAAATTAGTGCATCTCAAAGAAAATACATCATCGATCTCTTCACTGAAAACAAGCATTCGTCTTGTCTCAAACCAAACTTGACATCGTATTTGTAGTTAATGTCGCAAGTCAACAAATGCAATCTCAAAGAAAGTTCACTTGGAAGCTGTTTATAAAATCATCGGGTATCCAAAGAGTACTTGGAAGCTGTTTATAAAATTTTCAGATATCTCAAAGGGTAACTCGGTAAAGATTGTTCTTTAAGAGGAGTGACGCTAATGATATAGAAATCTTTACAGATGCAAACTGGGCTGGCTCTGTAGAAGATAGAAGATCCACTGCTAGGTATTACACCTTTGTTTTTGGTAAACTTAGTAAATTGGAGAATAAACAAAATGTAGTAACAAGAAGTAGTGCTGAAACAGAGTTTCGAGCAATTACACAATAAATTAGTTAAACTTTATAGTTAAAAAAACTACCAAGTGAACTTTAGATTGCAACCAAATCTCTGATTAAACTTTAGTGTGATAACAAAGCTGCCATCAACATTTCTCATAATCTAATTTAACGTGATCGAACCAAACATGTAAAAGTGGATAGACATTTCATCGAAGAAAAAATTGAAGATAGGACTATTTGCATGACTTACGTCCCGCAAAGGAACACAGCAGATACATTCACCAAAAGACTTCCCCGACCAAACTTTAATAATTTCATATAACAATTTGGATATGATTAACATCCATGATCTAACTTGAAGAATAGTTGAAATCATTGACCAAAGATGCAAATCCAATTATGGAAAATGATTATAACAAAATAGAAAATGATTAGGTATTAATTGGTAGAGATTATTGGTATTAATTAGCATGGTTTTAAATCATTATTTTAAGATTGGCCTTAGTATGCCTCATCTCTCCAATGAGTTAAGCCTTAGCCTTAATGGTTTATTTGAAGCTTGCACCTTTTTTGATTGAGGCTTACCTTACGAAATTAGGTACGCAATGAGTCTATATGCCTCAAAATTGATGTTCTAACTATTACTTCATAGGTTAGATCATGAATATCTAATCACACCCAATGAATTCCATTATTTGAAGGCTTGCAACCTTTAGTCTTGATAGAAAGGCAAAATAACCTTACATGAAATTAGGTACGTATTGAGCCTTAAGTATGCCTCAAAATTTATGTCCATCATAACTTTTTTCATTAGGTAGATCTCCCTAAAATCACATCTTTAACACACCCAATGTCAAATCCATGACTACGTTATAATAATTTAGCCTTTCAGAACTCTTCAAAATAAGGCTTATGCCTCGTACCCATGAAGGCTTATGCCTCATCTTAGGCCTTACGAGAAAAATGCCTCATGGCATAAAATCTGTCCATTCTAAAACTTGTTAATTAATAGAGATTAATCTCCCTATTAAATCAGTTTCATTTTAACTCAGTTGTAATATCAAATTATTGACTACATTATAATACAGTTTTGATTTCATAACAATACAAAATAAGGCTTATGCACTTCGTACCATTGTCTGATTCTAGATTTTGACTGTAAAATGCAAATCATACTAGTACGATTATCAAGAAATTTAGTACAACTCATGAAGCAGCTCTAAAATATGCCTTCTAAAACCTTAGCTTAGTTTGAATAGAGATTATTCAATTATAAAATTATAGACTTTCCTTTTCTAGTTGTCAAATAAAAATTATAACATATGTACAGTTTAAAATGTAATAAAAATACAATTAAAAATTAATTTAATTCACTTCTTATTGTCTGATTCTAGATTTTGACTGTAAAATCAAATCATATTGTACGATTATCAAGAAATTTAGTACAACCAGGAAGCAGCTCTAAACTATATTTGACACTTAGCTTAGTTTGAATGAATTTTCAATTATAAAATTATATAGACTTTTGCATTTCAAATAAAAATTATACTTTTTTAAAATGTAATAAAAATAAATTAAAAATTAATTTAAATAATTTTTATAATAATTTATTTTCATATGCAAGCAAATTACAATAAAAAAAATTAATATTTTGAATATAAATTAATTTAATAAAATAATTTATCTATCAATTTCATCCAAATATATTATATAGGTTGTCACCAAATATTATACAAGGTTAATTATAATAAAATTCAATATAGTTCAATTCAATACGAATGTACTTAACCTAACCGATACAATGCACAAAACATACCGTAAGGCTACTATGATAATTTTATGACAAATCTTCTTTTGATTATTCTTTTGTAGATGAAAAAAGTATTTGCAAATGGTGTCTAAGAATTCTCCACCACTCAACCAATTAAATTTACTTGCTAAAAGCTACCAACAATAATTTAGACATTTACAGTATGTTTGATGCACCATATCGAATAGGCTATGTATAATTGTATTGAACTGAACTGTATTATAATTAGTATGTACAGTGTTTGGTAATAAGCTATATAATATAATCAGACTTAAATTTATTATATATATTTTTTTAAAATAATTTATATTTAAAATGGTTTATTATTATAAAATTTTAATTCATTTTTATATTATTATTAAATTTTTTAGAATAAAAAAATATTTTTAATTTGAGATAAAAGAAAAAGTTAAGAGATAATTTTATAATTGAAAATTCAGATAAACTAATTTTATTCCCAGTACGATTTAGACCCACTCCTTTTCATAAAAAATTTCTATATAAGTATATTATTTTTATACTATACAATACGGTCTGATTTCACAGTAACACATGACTGTATAAAAATTATACAGTTAGTTAGGATATTTAGTACAGCGTAACAAACATACCGTTAGTCATCAACATAGAACAGGACAGCCACATTACAAACACTAGGTATAAGTCCTATAATCGACCACGCAACAAAAGCAAGTTCAAAAGGAAAAATATAATGTAATGAAAAAGATAGGGCTTATATGTACCACCTCATTACCAGCACTTCGAAGTGCCTGGAGCGGTTCCATACAATGCTGACCTATAACAACCAATTTTCTTCTTTTGTTTTCTCCTGAATTCCTGATATCACCAAGTTTTTGCTTAGCTAATTCTTCAAATTGAAGTTGTAGGAGAGGTGAAACACCAGCCTAGAATAAGAGAATATTCAAACAAGGTATTATAATATTAATCAAAAACTATGGAAACTGAACAATATACTGCTAACTCCTACCTTGGTTATACATGTTATTATGTGCATAAATTAAAATGTATCTCTGAATCAAAATCGGATATCTAGCACTTTTGGCACATCCTACTACTACATTTCAAAATAGCATAATCTTTTCTAATGAACTATTTTTCGATAAAATCTTTTAAAATGGTGTAGGTGCCAAACACGTGATATTTTTGTCACTTTTATAACATTGTTGTACTAATTAGACTTTAAATGTTCCAGTTTTGAAATGAAAGGAATAAATGTGTACATGCTGAAAATAAAAGGATCAATGTGTCCTTTTAAAAAACAAGGGGGTCTATAAGGCTTTTTAACCACTTGAATGCATCGTGTTCATGACCATGTCAGAAGCAACAGAATAGCTTAGAGTAATAAGATCAAGTCATAAAGTCCATGAGAAAGCATTATGAGATACTTACTCCAGCCAAGTAACGATGTGAAAAAGATTTCGGTTGTAGTGGACGGGAAAGCAACACATTTAGCTCCTGTATATCCAAATAAATATAAATTAACTTGAAGTGCTAATGGTTCAAAGTACTGTACAAAAATGTGCCAACTTTGACAGCAGTTAAGGGTCAGCAAGAGTGCTTTATAATGAAGAGCAAACCTGCTGCAATTTCCTCAAATTCATGGAGCTAACTTTGTTTTGCTTGTAATTGTTTACTCTTTCCTCCTCACTCTCGTCGCTGTCCACAACTAGCTCAACAGATTCTGCACTTCTTTCAAGCCAGCTTTTCTTTGCCTTATCCTTAAAAGAAGAAAAGAAAAAATGAAAATTAGAGCAAGACCAATAGATTTTCAAGCATATATGAAGTAAAATACTTTCTGTCCCTTATGTTAAACTAGAGTTTTGGTGAATTAAGAAGCTATATGACACGGAGAGCTTTGCCTTATTGTCGTTTATCAGCAAAAAGGACTAGTCAAAACACTGGCTTATACTCTATGACCAAAAACAACTGGTTTGTACTCTCCACCTCATATTCCCACTCTTATTTGGAAAGACTTAAATATGGATTTTTTTCTTGGTTTACCTAAACCTTCAAGACATGTAGACTATGAGTTAATTGTGGACAGATTGTCTAAGATGGTCCATTTCATCGGCTTGCAAGAAAAATTCAGATGCAAATCATGTGGCACAACTCTTCTTCAGGAAGGTGGTCAAATTACAAGGGGTTCCAAAACCAATTGTTACACAGAGAGATGTCAAATTTACCAGTCACTTTTGTAGAGAACTCTGGAAAAGATTTGATGCAAGTCTCAAATTTAGCTCAACATGTCACCCTTAAACTGATGGTCAAACTGAAGTCGATAAGGTGTTTGGCAAACATGCTGAGGTGTCTTTCTAGGAGCAGACCAAAACAGTGGGATTTTGTCAAGCTGACTTTGCATATAATGTGATTATAAATGTAAGTCTCCTCACCAAGGTGCCCAATTTTAATACAGATTTTAATGCCTCCTGCGTAAGATTTGACTGACCTACCTACCTTTAAAAGGCGCACAGCCTCAGATAGCTGACAAAATCATGCAGATAGCTGACGAAATCATGCAGATAACTGAAGAAGTTAAAGTTCACTTGACATCTGCCAATGCCAAATATAATATAATTAGTGGCAGAGGAGGGTCAAAGAATTTGCTGTTGGAGTTTGGTTATGGCTCATATGAGCAAAGAAAGGACTCCAGCTGAAGTGTATTCTAAACTGCAGGTTGAAAATTGGGTCCTTTCAGGATTTGTCATAAAGTGGGGGACAATGCTCAAGTACTTGAGTTTCCAGAGACATGCAGATCTCTCCAACTTCTACTGTGGCAGAATTGTATGAATACTACCCAACTGATGATGGAGTTGTTTAGTATGAACACTCAGGAGAGTCTTCTTTCAAGAGAAGGGCAATAACGCACAAGCTTGACCTTATAAGTTGACATAGAAGTCTGATTAAATCAAAAGGAATTAAACCACTTCATTAAAATTGAGAGAAAATACGTTGAAATTGTGAAATTACAAATTCTGAACTATCCTTTCTCTACCTCTCATCCTCTACTAACAGACAAAAAGGATCAGCTAATACATGAAATAACAAAACTCTAAATTAAACAATAAACAATACTAATAAACGACATGCACAAAATAAAAACAAAAACAACTCAATTTGACTCAATAACAGTTTTAACAAGTATACTCCTAGCTTCCTACATCTGTTCTCCCCTCCTTAGAAAAAGATTCATCCCCTTGTCGGTATAAAAAGGCAATATTAGTGGAAATATTTTACTTGTAAAATTAAGCTATTTGAAGATGGGGAAAAGAATGAAGTCTGAGAGCAAATCAATAACACCACCTGGCCTCCTCTGCAAATTTGGATTAATATTTTCGATGCTTCTCTACCCACAAAAATTTTCTTTCCCCTCTGCTTACCAAAATCAAATCATATTTTTAATGGTTTCAATAAACTTTTGTTCAACTTGTTACGGCCTTGAATAGTATAGTATACCAAGCCCAAAATTGGTCTTTGAGTAGAGCCTCTTTTCTTGAAGGAAATATGTGTGACATGCTCTTTAAACTTGGAACTAATGTTGTCCCATATGCAATTACTGTAGAATACAAGAATATTAGTGCTTTGTTAAAAAATTTACATGTTTCCCTTTTCAGGTGCAGCTTGTCATTATACAAGGCTTCAACAATTGAATGTTGTAAGTAACTTCCAAAGTGGTGGTATATCTTGATAGGAAATAACTTCATAGAGACTATGAATGTGAGTTGTCCAAACAAGGATTGTATGCTACACGTATTTTGAGATTGATCATATGATGGCTTTCAAATAATATAACATAATTATAGTAATTTAGTAATAATTTAACATTGAAGCGTAGAAACAAGTAAAAATTTAATTTTATTAATATTAGCAAGGGAGAAGTACCAACTTTTTTTCACGCAAATTATGAATAAGGCCTAACCGTTGGACTCAAAGATACAAAAGAATATGATGGAAGCAATTCATGGGTGGAAGTGGGATACTTGAGGCCAAGACAATTTTATAATGGTTATTTTGCCCTCTTAAAACTAGTTTTGAGCCTAGCATGAATTGGGCATTGTCACCATTGATTTTCAACCCAAACATGAAAAAACAATCCCAAAAATATAGAAGTTTTAAGGTATAAAGCTTCAATAGCCTCATTGTGCCTCATTGTGCAGTAGCTAGTTACACAAGCTTCAACGGGGGTGGAGGGAATGGAGGAAGAGTCCAGCACAAGGGGAAAGAAAGTCCAAGGAAAAGACGATGGTAAAGCAAATTTAATAAAATCCTCTCAACTCTAGACACAATGTAAAAATTTAAGATAGTTGTATCAGCAAATTATGAGATAGTTGATATTCAGCCATCCACATAGATAATGCACAAGTTACACTTCAATACCGACCAATATTTTTTTAAGAGATAAACGTTGTACTGAACAAGGACTGAGCAACTCGGCCGACCAACACAAATGCATAAAATAATTTCAAATCTGAGTTAAATACCTTAGAGTCCTTCCGCAAAATCTTGTCTATTTTCCATGTAAGAGACAAACGTTTTGTAACCTCTGGCATGTATGAGTGATCAAAAGGAAATCTCTGAAAACTTTCCTACATGCAGAGGAAAAGTATCTAGAGTCATTAAAAGCCCCAGTTCAAACTGTAAAAAGGAGTAGGTCCTTAATTTAAATATTGCTGCAAATCTAATTCCTTAATTTAAATATTGCTGCAAATCTAAGTTAAGACCTTAGCTCCTACATTCATATAAATTTTAAACGATAAATAAAAGTCAGAAAATCAATGAAACATAATTATTTTACAGCTACCTTAGAAAATGATCTGCACAAAAAAGCAAATTTTGATGCTTCATTAGGTGAGATTAAAGCAATGCTGCACCCATCTGCAGAAGCTCTTGCAGTTCTACCACTTCTATGTACATAAACCTAATGTCATGGAAAAAAGAAGTATAATTTACATGAAACAAACATCAAGTATAAGAACTAAAACAACTGAGAAGCATCCAGATTTTGACTCACTTCTGCCGAATGTGGTAGCTGATAGTGAACAACAGTTCTAACACCAGGAATATCAAGACCTCTTGCTGCAACATCAGTTGCAAGAAGTATAGCATGTTCATTTCCCCGAAAACGATCAATAGCCTTTAGAAAATAAAAGAGTAAGAGAAAGTTGTTAAAATTATAAAAATACAAATAAATAATAAGCAGAAAAAGCAATTTCATAACCTCGCTGTCTAGGGAAAGGCCTGGGTTCTGAATGTCAGTTGATTGACTCAAAATTACATTTCAATGTTCCTACAGAACTCTATAAGATTTAATATATTCTCTAGCAACAAGAGAGAGTTGACAGAAACGCTCAAGCTTATGCAAAACTAAACCCTCATGAATCCATAGAAAACTGTTGCAGAAAAAAACTCTACATTAGAGTTTACTTATTAATTTAGGAATCTACTAGGGTTTAGTGTGTTTAGTCTATCAATAAATAAAGTTGTATTCTCCTGTGATTAATGAGAAAAATAACTTCCTTCCACTTTCTAATTCTCCTTTTCACTTGTGATGATTTTACAATGTTAAAATTAAGGGGCTTTGAACTTGAGATCTCCTATTCCAATATCATACTAAAAGCTTAAGCTTGCTGGTACGAAGGTAACAATAAATTTTACAGTTACTTCTATACTAAAATGCTAAAATTTAAATTTCATGGGGTGTAAAGCCAGAAGGAAAAGATGCTATCAATAAATAAAGTTGTATTCTCCTGATTAATGAGAATAATGACTTTCTTCCACTTTCTAATTCTCCTTTTCACTTATGATGATTTTACAATGTCAAAATTAAGGGGCTTTGAACTGGAGATCTCCTATTCCAGTATCATACTAAAAGCTTAAGCGTGCTGGTAGGAAGGTAACAATAAATTTTACAGTTACTTCTATACTAAAATGCTAAAATTTAAATTTCATGGGATGTAAAGCCAGAAGGAAAAGATGCTAGATAAAAAACACAAAATACAAAGTGATATTCATATTTCCCACTGGTACATATGGATCATTCTCTACGGTCCCCCATAACAAAACATAAATAACAGGAAACGAGGGGAAAAATTCCACAATGTTTTATCATTATTCATAAACTGGAATCTGAGCCAGCTCAGTGTGTAACTAATGCTGTCCAAAAAACTGCACAAACTGAACCAACCCAAACAGCCAAACCGGTCGGACTGGACTGTCCAGTTTTTGTATCACAACGGTCTGGTCCAGCTTTATATTATGTCAGACAGGAAAAACCAAATTGAACCATCCTAGAGATGGCAACATGTCGGTTCGTGTCAGATCCAACCTGACCCGTTTTTCGCCCACGTTCAAATTGAACTTAACCATTTCAAAAAAAAAGGATTCGGTTCAACTCAGGTAATATTCGCTAGTCAAAAAAAAACGGAACCATTGACTCTTTTTTTTTCCCCAAATAAAAATAAAAATAGTATAATTTTTATGTAATTGAAGTTTTCAATAAATATGCGAGTACTTGAATGGTGTCCCGACCCGACCCCGTTTTTAACCCCGAACTGTTTTAAATAAAATGGATAATGTCCCGAACGGGTTGGGTATCCGCAGGCACCCAAACCGTCGGATCAAATTTCCATCCTTTAACCAACCATACCATTTTATTTAGTTAAATAACAAAAATTAAAGTACAAGCACCATGAATGCCATTACAGCTTATCGAATCCCCACCCTCTTATTTGTGGAGAGTACAATCTCTCCACCAAGCCATTAAGAAGTTTGTGTTATTTAATAATTTCTAATATATTTATGTAGTATGCATATTTTACTTCAAAATAAAGCATTTCCATAGGAGACAGTAGGAGTCAAACCCTGGGGTGCCATGTTGAAGGTAAGCATACTTGCACTGCAAGCAACCATGGATTTCAATAACTGTCTAAGGCTAGCCTCAAGACTCACATTAAGGATTTTTTTTCCATGAAAAACGCATCCATGCTAGTCTTTCCAATGTTTCCAAAAAGTTATGCCTCACCTCCCACCTCAATTGGCTGAGGCTTATGCTTCAAGGCTTAATTTTGAAAGCTTATAAAAGCTTAAACCTCAAAATTTTTTATAAAATTGAGTTAAAATTATGAACTTGGAACCCAATATTGAGTCCAATTTTGGTTTAAAGGAAAGCTCCTATGAATTTTGGCCACACCAAGTTCATAAACATGAAAAAAATTGAAATATAACATAAATTACAATCAAAGTTTTCAAATCTATCAGTCCTGCCTAACTATTTTTGGCCCTTTTGAATTGTTCTTACTCTCTATCTCCTTAACCCATTTAAAAAAATTAAAACAACCCCTTCAATAATTAAGAAATATGTTTTTTTTAATATATTTTTATTCCTAAGTCTCCTTTTGTTCACCGTCCAATGTGAAATTCTTGTCTTATTCTCTCTCTAGTAAGATTGATAAATAACTAAAGCTTTTTTTATTTTTAGTTTTTCCTTGACTTTCCTTTTTTTTTTTTTTTGAGGTTAGGGAATTTCAAACAATAAATTAGTTACTTTTTAGGCTACTACCAATTTTTTATTGCTTGCTTGCAAAGTTTAAATTTTAGTTCCAGATTTTTAAGTTGTTATGGAATTATTATGATATGTTGAGATAATTACTGTCTTGCAATTTTTTTATTTATGTTTCTTGAAAAATTAGCCTCGAGGTTTACGCCTCGCCTCAATAGAAGTAGAATGCCTCAAGGCTAATTTTTGCCTTTTAAAAGCTTGCAAGCAACGTTGTTATTTTGTTACTTAATATGTTTGAAAATTTTATACATAAACAGTCTGAGACCCTAACTGATCGGATCTGGTGTTTGCTATATAGCCGGTCCAATTTTTGCAAAAAAATTTAAAAAGCGAACTAGAAAGGACCGTGGGCACCCCTAGTGCAACCTAGTGTTTCCAGCAGATTCAAACACAAGAAAAAAACAGCAACTATAAGTGTCTTTTATCCTGGTTCATAAATCCGGAAACAAGAGTGTGCCCATTAGGTTTCCAGGAAAGATAAACCTGGATATTAATAGAATGAAACTCACCAATCACAAACTTTAGTTTTGCTTAATTAAAACAACACTTCATATACATCGATGTATCAATTATGATAAATCCAATAGCCCATTCAGATGGAAAATAACAATAAAGTTATTTAAATTTACTTAAACTATCTAAATTAGATTTATTACTAATAACATATTATTTATTTATATTTGAATATTATATTTAGTATTTAGATCACCAATTGATATTATTATGAATTTTGATGATTATAATTGGGTGAGGAGTTGTGGAAGTCAATTTGCTTGTGTCAAGTAGACACTTTAGTCACTTTGCTATCACAAAGGATACTTAAGTCATATTTAGTTCATAGAATGGAAACCTAATGAGAATAGGAATAGAATTCAATAAAAATAGTACTTCCATTACTACATTTATTTGAGCAATAGAATCAAAATAATAATAAAAATTAAAGTACCATTTATAAAATTATAAATGAAGCAAAACTAAAAAATAAACTTTTTTTTTTTATTTTTAAATAAGATAAAATAAAAATAATAATAATAAATGATTATACAGTTATAATACCGTTGGAATGCTTAACATTGCATTCCAGATTAACAATTAAACCAAACACAAGAATAACATGAATCATTCTCATTATCATTTATATTATTGTCAACCAAATATAACCTTAGTTTACTTTATAAAAATGTAATACTTAGGCCATTTTTTAAATAGTAAAATATTATTTTATTAATAATTATTTTGAAATAATAATAAAGTGAATTTAATGGAAGCAAAATTGTTACTTTATTTTAACAGTTTAAAACTGAATTTGAACAATCTAATATTTTTTTGTCAATTTTTTGTAAATTTTATATATTATGAAATTTCTTTGTATTTTTTTTTGGCACTTTTCTGAATCGCCTTTTTTATAAGTATCATGTTTGAATCAAAATTATAAATTTTGTAATATCAAAAATAGGAGCTACACAAGTCAGAAAATTACAAAATTACTAGCGTTGAAACTACATAGATGATCTCTCGTGTCCATCATCTTCGAAAACTAGTACTATAAATTGAACGGCGCACTTCTACTGTGTTGTTCAAAGCTGGATAGCGATTTTATCATCTATGTAATCTCCGACGATGATGAAATAGAGAGAGTTCATCCATGTTGTTCCAACGTCACTAATTTTGTAATTTTATGACATGTGTAACCTTATTTGTGGTACTATAAAGTTTGCAGTTTCAATCCAAACATGAAAGCTACAAAAAAATGCGATACACAAAAATACCCAAAAAAAAGTACGAGAAAATTTTCATAAATATAAATTTACAAAAATAGTTGAAAAAATTTAAAAAAAAGTGTACCGTAAAATTTCAATTTTAAAATGTTAAAATAATATTTTACTTTTCAAAAAGTGATTAAGTGTCATTTTTACTAAAAGAGTGACTAAAGTGTTTTAGTGACACAAACATAGTAACGTACTTAGTCCATTATAATTTGAGTTTGAATTATTCTCTTGTTTTCCAGGGCTCCTATAAATAGGAAGATATCACAATTTTATCTTCAAACTTAGAATATGAATTAAAATATTGGGATTTCCCTCGATTTTTTGTTTCTATCTTTCCCAATTTATATTCACTGAATCCCTAACTCTAAATTCGTCGACATAATCCCTAACACTAAATTTGTCAACATTCTTCCCCTTTCGTCTATTTCAATCTCCGATATCCTTTCCAAATAACATCACGACCATTTTAAGACTTGACATTGTATCAAACTCATAGGATCATACTAGTATTTTTATTTTTTTTAATCGACGAAGTACAAGGAAGTCAGAAATATATATAAAGATCAAGCTTGCTAACATGAACTGATATTGTAAGTTCCTACAACATATAATGAACTATATAATGCTTCGCTAAAAACTACTTGAGTTTTTCTATTTTGGCAGTTGCATTAAGATTCCACAATACTTGATTTGCTTTCAACATTAATTTTCATTAACAAGCAACAGTAATATGAATAATTAGAAAATAATGATTGCAACACCATGAAATAAATGTAAAGAGGATGATTCAGTCATAAGCTTCATAGCTGTTAATCAACAAAAAGAATCCAGGGAAACAAAAACCACAATATGAAGCAACAACATAAATCATCTCTTCAGCCCCCAATATTGCCAAAAACAAAGCAAAAAAGAAAATTAATAGCCAAATTGAAAAACAAACCTTCAAACGAGCTCGTTGCTGCATCTGGGCATGCAGCGTCCAAACATTGATACCAAGAATGCGCAAGACAGATGAAATATGTCGCAGAGCTGCAATTGACGTACAGAAGACTATTGTGCGGCCTTGTCCATGAACACTCAAAATATAATACAAATAAGCATCTTTATCTTCTTCACTGCAACTGTAAGGTATAATAATAAGTAATATTCCATATGAATAAGCGAGACATGAATGCATCAAAATTGGTTGGCTGGTAAAGTATAGACATCCAGTGAAATAAGAGATCACGGTACTAGATAATAGTTCAAATGACATACTCAATAAACGATTCCCGAAGCTTCTCAGCCAAAATTGACACATTTGTTAAATCAATTATCGCAACATTATCTCTCATCCCTGCTCGTTCAGAGAGAACCTCTATGGAATTTAATCCATCAGATGCTGATTCCTTTGCTTTTGTTGCACCACGCTTAAGTTTCTTACGGAAATCAGTAGAGAGTGCTATAGTAGCAGAAAAGACGAATGTTTGTCTTTTCTTTCTCTGAACACTTGAAACTGTAATACAATTTTCTGTATTTTGAGGATGCCCTTTGGCTGAACCAGGAAGCATGTCAATTATCGACTGCAATTCACGGAAATGCCCATTTTCTATCATTCGATCGGCCTCATCAAGCACAAAGAAAGACAACGAATGTAACTGCAAAGAGAAATGGTAATGAACACGCATTTTCTATTAGTCACAATAAAAAGAGCAGATGAAGAATCTAAAACTAGAAGAAATGCAAAGAAATCGAGGAATATGCCCTGATTGCTGAAATCTATGAACTAAAATAAACAAGTTCAACATGACCTAACTTTATCTAGGGAGTAGCTGATTAAGTATTTTAGTGTTTGAGAGGCATCACTACCTTCTGAAGACCCAGTAGAAGAAAATATTTTACTTACATTAGTCACAAACAAGGATGATAAAATGACAAACAGTGCTAACCTTTCCATGTCCTCACTTCTTCCCCACTTTATAGGTTGCTCTAAGATTCAATTATTTCCTAGTCATAATTTTATGCTAGTCTTGCCTATTATAAATTAAATTCTACAGTTATGAATCTGATAATGAAAAAATTAGACCTACTTGGAAGGTCATGTTAGAAAAAGGCAGCCTTTCTCGACTCAAAAATACAAACCGTCACAAAGATAAAAGCCAATCCTACAGGTATAAACTTCTGAAAGAAGCCTCCCATCCAACTTATGGTGACAGGACTTTAATGGTAACTGAATTGTCCAAATAACTTGCACGTGTCAGGAAAAAATAAAGAGACGAATAAATGAAGCCAGGGCCTAGTGCAATTTATTTTAAATTGCAATGGACAATATGCATAGTATAACAGACCTCAACTAGATGCTTATCCCCTCCGGACATGAGCTCCCATAACCTACCAGGAGTTCCAACAACAATCTCAGGCTTTCCTTTTAGAACTCTTGACTGCTTTTCTGTTGACATTCCCCCAACTATTGGAACAACCCTAACATTGGTATCCTTGGCAAATTCCTTGAGATGATCGGTGACCTGGGAAAGAAATGGACGATACCCATATGATTAATATGATTATGAAGCCTGAAATATATATTCTTCCTATTATGCTCAAAAACACTATAGAATGCAAGAATATCTTAAAACAAATACTTCATTCAATTAAACAAAAGGAAGTAGTTCAGTAGAAACATTATGTACCATTATTGAAAAACAGTTTATGATATGCCTTAACGACTATCAACATGAAAAATGAAGGCTGCTTCTACTGGCACCATGTCATATAATTACTATTCAGCAGGAGCACAATACAAAATCTATGCACCTTGTCAAAGTGCAATGAAAATGAGATAGAACTCAGAATCAGTCTCACTTAAGATATATAGAAAAGAAGAATTAAAAAAATATTGTATATTATTTTCTTGTATACCATCACAATGTTTGCTAACAATTTTATAGTAAAACTAAGACACTAAAATAGGAAACAAAATCTCCTAATTAATACGAAAAATAAAAATTAGATCCTAATTATTTTCCTAATTACTTACAAACTAAATCCTTGAAATTTCAGGATTTCAACACTCCCCTCAAGTTAGATCATAAATGTTGATCATATCCAACTTGAAAGTGAAATCATTGAAACTTTGTCAAGGAAGGCCCTTGGTAAAAATATCTTTAATTTACTCTTTTGTTGGAACATAAACCATGCAAATAATTCCATTTTTCAACCTTTTCTTTAATGAAGTGTCTATCGACTTCTACATGTTTTGTCCTATCATGTTGAGCTGGAATAAGGAAGATGTTGATGGCTACTTTATTGCCACAGTAAAGTTTAATTGGTGACTTAACTGAAATTTGAAGTTTCATCAACAGTTTTCTTAACCACAATGCCCCACACATTCTTTGTGCAATTGCCTTAAATTCAGCTTTTGCACTGTTTCTAGCAACAACATTTTATTTTTTACTTCTCCAAGTTATTAAATTTTCAAAGATAAAGGTACAATATCTAGTAGTGGATCGTATGTCTTCTATTGAACCAGCCTAGTTAGCGTCGGTGAAAACTTCTATATCTTTGACTTCATTTCTTTTGAAGAACAAACATTTGGTCGGTAACCCTTTGAGGTATCAGGATTTTGTACACTACTATAAGATGAGCTTTTGGGAGATGCATGTGTTGACTAACTACACTAATTGCAAAAGTGATGTCAAACGTAATATGAACAAATACATCAACTTTCCAACTAATCTCTGGTACATTTCTTTGTCAACTAAGCTTTTCCAAAACTTCTGATTTCTTTCCCATTTCAACCGGAGTATTACTCGATTTGTATCCAAGTATGTTGTCTCAATAAGAAGATCAAGAACATAATTACGCCGAGACACTGATTCCCTTTTTTGATCTTGCAACTTCCATTCCTAAGAAGTATCGTATTTGTCTCAAATCCTTGATTTCGAATTCTGTTGCCAATTCCTCTTTAGTCTCTCAATTTCTACCAAATTGTCTCCAGTTAGGATTATATCATTAACGTATACAATCAAGATTGCCTTCCTCCTATCTTCACTTTGTCGGAAGAATAATGTATGATCATATTGTCCCTATTGATACCCTTGTTTTCATATTACTTTTGCAAACCTATCAAACCATGTTTTTGGTGACTGTTTAAGACCATACAATGACTCTTTTAATTTGCACACAATGTTTGCATTTCCTCATTTATTGAATCCTAATGGCATGGTCATAAAGATTTTTTTTTTCTAGTACTCCATTGAGTAAGGACATTTTTGATATCCAATTATTAGAGAGGCCAATCAAGACTTGCTACTAGTGATAGGAGCACCCTCACAGTGTTTAGTTTTGCAACTGGTGCAAATATTTCTGTGTAATCGATTCCATAAGTTTGAGTAAACCCTTGTACAACCGACGGGCTTTGTACCGCTCTATTGTTCTATCAAATTTGTATTTTATCATGAATATCCATTTACAACCAACTGATGTCTTCCCTTTTTGTAGTTTTGTTATATCCCAAGTTTTATTTTTTTCTAATGCTTTTATTTCTTCCATAACAGCATCTCTCCACTTTGGAATTCTAAGAGCTTCATGAATATTTTTTGAGATTTCAGTTGTATCAAGTTCAGCGGTGAAAGTACGAAATCCAGTAAACAAAATATTATAAATGAATTTAGAAATAGGATGAAGTGTACAAGATCGAGTTGGTTTTCTCAAAGTAATGGTCAAATCACAAGACATAAGAGAATCAGAGTTACCTTGTGTGAAAATTTCCTTCTAAGTATTTGGATCTATCATGGGCTCTGACTCTTTTGGTGCATCAAATGTAAAGTTTCCCTATCTTTTAACTTAGATCTCCATGAGTAAATAATCACCTCTTTCTTTTTTGTTTTTTCTATATTTCTTTCTTAGTGTAAGTTTCCTTCTATCGATGGCACAATAAAACTAGATGGGATGGTAGGTTGTTCACTGTTTGTGAATTCTTGATAAGGTTCACTGTTTGTGGTGATGGTTTCATGAGGGTTAAAACTCAAATCACTCATGTCCAAATACTTACCAACAAAGCTTCCTTCACTCATTTTCTCCCCTTGAAGAAAGGGCTTTGGTGGTAAGGTGTCTTCAAAGAAAGTAACATCTCAACTAACAATGATCTTTTTTGCAAAGAGATCATAACACTTATACCCTTTTTGAGTTAGGAGAATACCAGACAAAAATACACTTGGTTGCTTTAGGATCTAACTTGGATCTATTATGTGGGTGAATGTGAACAAATACAGTACAACCAAACACTTTAAGAGGAAGTTCAGATTGAAGGTGTGATGTGGAAAGACATTTTTGAAACTTTTGAATGGATGTTTCGAAGGAAAGGACACAACTTGACATCCTATTAATCAGATAAATCACAGTTAAAACTGCATCCCTTAGAATTCTTTTAGGCACATTTATAATAGACATTAAAGCTCTGGCTACCATAAGAAGGTGTCTATTTTTCCGTTCAGCTACCGCACTCTGTTAAGGTGTATAGACACAAGAGCTTTGATGCACTATCCCATTTTCTTGCAAATAATGGCATAAAGTACAGTTAAAATGTTTTGAACCATTATTTGTTCTGAGAATTTGGATTTTTGATTGAAATTGTGTTTGTACCATTAGATGAAAATGAATAAAAATATCACGAACTTCAATTTTTTCTTTAAACAGATAAAACCAACAGACTCTAACATGATCGTCAATAAATGTGACATCATTTAGAGTGAGTGCAGGTAAAAGAGCACGAGAGTAACATCCCTATGAATTAAACTGAAAAGTTTGGAATGGTTTATATTGAACATTTGAGAAGAAATGACATTTGTGTTTTGCAAGTTTCACAAATTTCACACTGAAAAATTAATTACTTTATTTGAAAACATAGAAGGGAACAAATGTTTCAAATATTGAAAATCTGGGTAACGCATTCCATAATGCCACAACATAAGTTCACTATTCCTAGATATAGATGCAAAATCACAAATTACAATTTAACAATTTTCATTCACATTGTTCTTATTAAAATAGTAAAGTCCTTAATATTTTTAACAGTGTCAATCGTCTTTTTCGATGATAGGTCCTGAAAAATACAATAAGGAGAGAAAAACTTAACTGAGCAATTTGAGTCTTGTGTTAATTGATTGATGGATATTAAATTATAAGACAAGTTTGGGACATGTAAAACATATTTGAGACATATAAAATCAGAAATTGGACACTCATTTTGCCAACAACGGTTGAGAGGGATCCATCTACTATTTTAACTTTCAAATTACCAGCACAAGGTGAGTAAGAGGTAAATAAGTGATAGGTTTTAGCCATGTGATCAGACGCACTAGAATCAATGATCCAAAGATTTTGGAATCGTGAGGTGGTGATTAAGACACTAGAGTAATTACCTTTATAGGCAATTAAAGCTAAAGAGAATGACTAACCATAATTATGCATATTGGAAAATATTCTGTAAAGTTGGTCTAGTTGTTTTAGATTAAATTCTCCCCCTGAACTTGATTTGTCTTAGGATTTTTGTTGATTAGTTATTACCAGATAATTTTGAGTTTTATTTTGCCTTGGTTTCCACTTAGCTGGTTTCCCATGAATTTTTCAATATGTATCTTTTAAATGTCCGGCTTACAACAATGATCATAAAAAGGTCTTTTTCGTTGTGAGACATTTCGTGCCTGATTCCCATATGACCCATTAGAGAAGTTTGCTGAAGGCCCATTTTCAAAAAACTACCCATTTAGTATATGTCCGTGGGTTGCATTAGAGGGCTCATTTCCACCATCTTTTGGCCCACCAGATCTTTTAAATCTCTAGGCCCACCAGGCCCAATTGGGCTATTGAAGTAATTCAGCCCACTAATCCCTCCATGTGCTCCAACTCCCAGCGCCGAATGGAATGGATCGTAACCACCACTGGGGCAGAGAGGTCGTTCAACATCACTCGTCCCCGGCTCTCCTCTCGCCAAACCTCAGAGAACACCTCTCAAATTGAGGGTAAAGGGCGTCGGCCGTGTATTCTTCCATGGACATCATCCAACTCACGACTAAGTCCAGCCAAAAATTCAAAAGTCCTTTCGGCTTCGACCTTTTTCTGGTAGCTTGCGCTATCGCCGGCACTCTCACTTCTCTTGTGAGCTCCAATCAAGCTCTTACCACAGGGATTGCATCTCTGTGTAGTAATCGATAATATCACATCCCCCTTGTTTTAATTGTCACAATCTGGTTTTAATTTCAAAGATGTAAGAAAAATCCTCACCATCTGAAGATGTATCTTTTACAACCACCCACACATCATTTGTTGTTAGTAAGAACAAATAGGTTTTTTCAATTGTTGGTAGCATAAAGTTGACGAGCCACGCAGTCACCGTTGAGTTCTTTGAACATTGTGTTGCACCGGCATCGTTTGAAGCGGGTTTTCTAGTTTCCCTAGTCAAGTAACCCATTTTTCCTTTCCCGTTAATAACCAGTCTGACTGATTGAGCCCATTCTCGATAATTCCTTACATTAAGTCTCTACAATGATATGTGGAGATAAGGTATCTACAAATTGGTAAGGACTATAGTGATAAGAATAGTAGTGGTTTCTGAGGTTGTTTCTAAAGTTAAATCAGACATGGCTTGGTTCTAATAAGAAACCTGCTCTGATACCATATAGCAAATAAGAATTGAAAAAATATTGTATATTATTTTCTTGTATATCATCACAATGTTTGCTAACAGTTTTCTAGCAAAACTAAGACACTAAAATAGGAAACAAAATCTCCTAATTAATACGAAAAAATAAAAACTAAATCTGCAGCTAATAAATGCAAATCTCTTAATTATTTTCCTAATTACTTACAAAATAAATCCCTAAAATTTGGGGATTTCAACAAGATACAGTGCATGAAGAAATATGCCCTTTATTTAAAGAGAAATCAGACATGCTATATATAGGAATATCTTCTATCACTATCAAACTCTTCTAATTTTCTGCATCTCAGACTAGCAAAATTGGGTTTGAAAGCATGGCTACCACATTGTTGTTAGCATTTCAAGTTCTCACAGTAAGCTGGAATTTCTACTCCAAATACAAAATAAATGTTCTTTGAAAGGCACTAGCGTAACACCCAACCACAGACAAATAGCATGCACATGACACATTATAAGAATTTCAAAGTCAAGCTAAACTCTATGACGGTTCTCTCCACATTTTCACTAATATCACTGTAAACTTGATGACTAACAAAAGTGATCAACTAAATGAATTGCAGTACCTGAAGTGCAAGTTCTCTTGTAGGGGTAATAATGAGAGCCCGTAAAAAACCTCTTGGAGCAAACTTCTCAGCTTCCTCACACATTACGTCTAACATATTTGAAGCCTTTTCTCGTTCCTCTAAGAGGCGCTGGAAAATGGGCAAACCAAAAGCCAATGTTTTTCCGGACCCTGTCTCAGCAGCACCTACAACATCCTGTCGTGAAAACAATTACAACTATTAGTATGAAGCTGTGGTTGCTAATCTAATGGCTCAGACAAGAATCTTAACCAACCTTCCCTTGATGAGCAGCAGCTGGAATACAGGCTTTCTGTATAGGCGTTGGTTCTTTGAACCCAAGCCTGAATATAGATTTCATAATCACAGAATGGAGTCTCAACTCATTCCATGCATAATATTCGCCTTCATCAACATGCTTTCCATCCAAACCATCATAATCATAACTAACTGCAATCAAAAGTACCTATTTTAGATTCTCGTTCATTTCACAGTTTTTCATCCAATCTATTCATTACATTTTCTTGCAATTCCAGGAATCATGAACAGTTGAACTATGTGGCAAATACGACTTGAAAATAATAATATGTGACAACCCAAGTCCCACATTAATTGCGCAATGGGGAGAATTATGGTACTTAAGTATAGGCCTAGAATTATAACACCCCAAGCCTCTTCCAAAACTTCTAGCTGAAGTTAGATAAAGTTGCCTTTGGATTCTTAGGCCCATACTTAAACCATACTTCAGTATCATAGTTATCCCTAATGCAAAACCAATATGGGACTTAGGCTGCCACAAATCACAATCTCCCCCTACCAGAACGCCAGAGTGGGACCATTTACATTCAATCACTTAAACACAACATTTCATATGCCCAAGCCACATGATTGAAACATTGGTCGCTAAAAAAAACTAAAAAAGATAAAGATAAAAAAATAATAATGAAAGCAACTCAGAACTTGAAAAAAATAATAATAATCTTACAATTTATCAAGCAAGGTAATGATAAGAATATCAGTCTAATTTCAACTCTCAACCTTAGCTCTGATAATTAGGAATCAACTAAATCACAGAGAAGGCCTACAGCATCATACATTAGCTCCATAAGTACAAGAATATACAGGAATACCAATACATTAGCTCTGATTTAGTAAGCCATAGATGGGCATAAATTTAAAGGGTATGAATGGAAGATCAGGCAAACAGTTTGATTTAGGTTTTGAGAGGGGTGACATACACACCAAACTAAATCTCAAAATATTCTTAAGTTATAGCACTAACCAGATGAAAATCCTTCATTATTTTGAGTATGCTTTTTCTTCATTTGCTTAATTTTCACATTTGTATCGTTAAATATATCTTTAACTTTAGCCTCAACACCAAGAGAATCGATACCAACACCATTAGTTTTCAGGGACTTTGTTGTTTTCTTTTTCTCTTTCCTCTTGTTCTTTTCAGCCAATACAAGCTCATCCCTTTCTGATTCCTTTTCAACTTTGGTATCAGCTCCATTATCATCAATAGCATCAGCATTAACCTGATTCTGTTTCTTCGATTGTTTACAGGGCTTAGGCTTTTGCTTCACAATTTTTCTTTCAAGTTTTGGAATTTTTAAACCAAACTCTACTTCATCAATCTCCTCAAGAGAAAAGAAACCTGTATTAATCGAAATATTAAGAAAGCACTGACAAACTCAAACCCAAAACCTAATTTCAGTTTATTTTCTTATACTCTTTGTTAGAATTAAACAGATGAATGAAATACAAAATAAAAATAAAAAAAGTAGGGCAAAACCTCCATCAAACTCATTTGAACCGACAAGAAAAGAAGAGGGATCGTCGCTTGAAAGTGATAAATTCCAGGGAAGCGACTCGAGTTGATCAAGTTTTACGTCTTTCCGTTGGCTTCTTTTCCTTTTGTTTCTCTTCTGAACTGCTCCAGACAACGGCTCCTTCGCCATAGCTCTGCCGACCACTAAGGGCTAAATGAGAATGTGAAATCAAAAAAGATTGAAAAAGCCTCTTACCCCTTTACCAAGGGCTAACTTATAAAAAAGAACTCTTATTTTTTTTTTTAGTTTCTCTATTTTCGTTTTTCGTTTTTATATTTTATTGTTAGCTTTTAATAATTTTATTTAATATTTTCATATTCTTTATTTTTTTTTAATATTATTTCATTTTTTATTGAAATTCATTTAATGTTATGTAATGAAATTAAATCTGTGTATATTATTATATTCTTAGTATATTAATATTCAAATATATTATTCAAATTCACATTCCATCTTTGAATATATTCAAATAAAATTATCTATTATACTAATATAAGTAAATTAGATAATATATACAATAAAAATGTTCAAATATTTATAGATACATATATTAATAAATACACATACTATTATTAATAAATACATATAATAATAAGGTCCGAATATTGATAGAATTCATCGAATTATTCTTTGTAGTACAATACTTCAGTAAATTTTGATTTCTTTAATTTCTCATATTTCTTATTTAGTTAACCCCAATGGTGAAATCGAACACCTCTACTATTTTCTAACTGCACACAGCAGACAAAAAGAAACACTCACGATGTATTATTAAGTCGTATTATCAGAATACATTCGCTTTTGGCTTAATTACAAACTCTACCCCAGTGAAATTTATACCCCTAAGGAGGTAATATTATTATGATACCACTAATATTTGACCTATAAAATTTATAGATAGATTTTTATTTAATAATTTAAATAAAACACTTATTTTTCCTATTATTGTTGTCAAACCATTAACTCTTTCCATAAGAAATATTATGACACCAAAATTATTTTCTTTTCTGAATTTTTTATATTATTAATATTCTTAATAAAAAATCTAAGTATAAATAGCAATAAATAAAAATTTCTCATTTATAGTCTCATTAATTATTATAAAATATACAAATATTATACTGTTTGAGAAACTAGATTTAAATGATAAATAAAATAATCGATATTATTGTTACAAATAAAAAAAATAAAATTACATCTAAAAATTTCAAATTCAATTTTATATATATATATATGTGTGTGATATTTTAATTTATAAATTTTAAATTTTAAATACATGACTCAATACATAAGTACTACTTAGCAAACAATAAATTTATCATAAATACACATACCTTTTAAGTATATATATTAAAATTATTAAATTCAAAAATTTCATTATTTATAATTTAGTCAATTTATAAAGTTTAAATTTTAATTTTTACATCTAATTTTATTTTTAAGATATAATATTTAAAATAAAAAGATCATACATAGATATTGTTCAACTTATTAATTTCATCAAAAAGTTCTTTTTCTTTATTTTTTAAACATTATTATTTAGGTCAATAACTTTTTTTATATATCAGTGGTTTAATTATTTTTCATATTGTTTTATTTTTCTATTTCTTTTAAACAATTAAATACTTACATAATTATATTATTGCACATATGCATATATTTTGTACATATAATTCAAGAGAAACAACAGTTATACTATAATTGTTTTTTAGATTTTATATTTATAGTAATTGTATTATTTTTATTTAATAATTATAAAAAATAAATTTATTTAAAAAATGGAGCATGTGCATAGCACGTACCTTCATACGATTTTTAACTATTTCAATTACTAACAAAATATATATATTTGCATATTAAAAATATAATAAATAATATTATAATTAATTATATGACATAATTTTTTTAGTATATGAAATTTGATTTTTAACATAAAAAAATATATGTTTAATTTTAACAAAATAAATTAAATTTAACAACATACCACATGCATTGCACGTTGTCGCCAACCTAGTATTCTCTATTATATTGTTAGGTGGGCGAGACGCAAATATAGATATTTGTGGTAATTAGTTAAAAGAGGCATGAAAATAAGTACAAAATTAATTTTTTTCATGATATACAATTAGTAATAAAAATAAAATAATATATAAAATTTTGTTAAATATAATAATTATTATATTTAATTTTTTATATTTTTAAATTAATTATTAAAATAAAATATTATTTAATTTTTTTAATATAATAATCATTATATTATTTAAATTTTTATCGAATGTAATTCATATTTTTATTATCATGTTTACAATTATTAACAATATGATAATATATTTTTAAAAGAATTATTATTAATCGGTTAAAATAATATTGTTAAAAAAATATTATGTATTATTCAAATTTTTATATGTAATATTTATTTTTTTTAATAAATAATAACACACATAAAATAGATGGGTTGAAAGTAAGGATAATAAAATTCTATAAGGCTACCTAAATTGTAACTAAAAAAAAGTTATAAACTTTAACTGTTTCTAGCTGCCTTAGTTAACTACTTTTACACATTTTTCGCTGTACGATTATATAGAATATAATTTAAATGTAAGAGTAACGTTAAGAAATAATGCGAAATAAAGTATGTGTAAATATTTGTTAAGAAAAGTTAAAATTAATTAATATATGTATTAAATTATAATAAAATAATTAATGAAATAAGTAATTAATTTTTTAGGGAATGCGGTAGGTGTAAGTAAATGAATAAATAAAACGTGCAGAGTTTTCCTAAATCTAATTGGGTAATCCTAGGGAACGTCCCACTTGCCACCATAGATGAAAAAATTTGGATATTTTCAATATTTGGGTCAATACTTTGGAAAAATTAAGTATGGATATTAAAATAAGATAAAAGTCGTCTTCTTAAAAAAAATATTTATAATAATAAAAATTATTAGTGAAAATATATGTTAATTTCTATTTCAATTTCAAGAAATATTGGTCAAAATGTCTCTAAAAAAAGTTATAATTTTTTAATAAGTATTAATGTCTTTTTTTTTTTTTATGGTATACTTAAATTAATATTTGAATAATAACACTATATTTTACATTTTATAAAAGTTTAGAATGTAAAATATTTGAGCAAATAAATAAAGCTAAAATTTAATTAAAATAAAAATAATTAAATATTTATATTTATTTGAATAGTATTTAAATTTATATATTTCCTACCCTTTACTTTCTTATTATATATTTCTTTTTTCTATTTAGGACTATATTATATAATTTATATTTATATTATATTAAAAAATATTATGTTTTTATTTCATTATTATATAGATATTATTTATGTTTATATATGGATTTAATATTTAAATAATCTTCTTATTTAATAAAAGTATGCACGTGGATCCATATTTTTGTAATAGTACATCAATAGTACCTACATTTAATTTTAGGTATACTAATGATCTAAAATCATAATTTAATTATAAATTAATGCATGTATCACACGCATACGAAAGTTATAAAAGATAAAATTGTCATTAAAACTTTTTTTTTGCCAATGAAAGCTTCATTTTTAGTCCAAAAGCTTTTTTATTACCAAAATTTTATTAAATGGTATATAGTTTTTCTTGTAAAACATAATATAATATATTTGACATTATGTTATTTGAAATTTTATATTTTGAAAATTCAATGTATTTTAATTTTTTAAGCTTTAATTATGTTAAAGACAAATTTAATCTTTATTATTTTCACATGTGTCATGTACATGCATTAATCTCTAATTAAAATATAGAAATTTTAAATCACATAATATCAAATATGTTATGTACTATTTAATGAAGTTTTGGTTATAAAAAAAAATTAAAAAGAAAAAGAACTAAAAAATGAAGCTTTCAATGGTAAGAAGAAAAAAATAGTTTTAAAGACAATTTTGCCTTTAATAACTCTCACATGTGTATAGTTCATGTATTAATGCTCAATTAAGTTATAATTTTAAATCAATAATATTTTTAAAATTAAACGTAATGACTATTAATGTACCACTATGAAAATATGAATCCACATGAGTATATTTTATTAAACAATGACTACTAAATTACCGAAACCTTTATATATTTCATAAATATGTTATTTAAATAATAAAATTAATTTAAATAGTATATTATTGTATATATTAAAATTTTATAAAATGGTTCCAAATTTTAATAACAATTTTTTAATTTTTTTCTAATTTTTAAAAATTTAAATAATATTATTAATCTTTTTTTCAAATTAAAAGCTCAATAATTCATCAAATATCGATATTTACCCCATAATTGACGCAATATATTTCAAAACTGTATGATGATATATTTCAAAATAGACATAAATTGATGACATGTGACTTTTTTTTTTTCCCCAAGTTAAGCATGATCTAATTTATGGGGATTTGAGACAATGATTTTTTTTTTAGTGCATATCCGTACCATTTCATTGAATAAATAAAGTTGGACAAATATCAAACTTTTTCCAAATTCTATGGATAGAAATCACGCATTAAACATATGTATATATACATAATTAAATTAAATTTAAAATAATATATTAATTATATATAACTAATATATAAATATATAGAAAATAAAATAAGGGATACTTTTTACCATTTATTTGAATCAACGTTAATATTAAAAGTATCAACAGTAATTAATACTTGAGACTTTTAAGAGATTTTTGTATACAATTAAAATTTTTTCACCCTTCAAACTCATGATTTCTTGCATATAATCTAATTGCGTTACCAACTAAACTATCCACTATCGATATGTACATGTTTTATATAGCTAATATGGTAATTTGATTGTGTACACCTAAAAATGTTATTACGTGACTTCAATATTTAATAAAGTATCCGGCATCAATATGTGGTAAAGTATGTGGCTTCTTTTATATAGCTAACATGGTAATTTGATTATGTACACCTAAAAATGTTGACTTCAATATTTAATAAAGTATCCGACATCAATATGTGGTAAAGTATGTGGCTTCTTTTATTAGATCATGTTTTTAAAGAATGAGATTTAGATTTTTCTTTAGAGGAGCCCTTTTTTGGGGTATTTTTGGCTTGGTATCTTTGAAGCGGGGGTGATAATTTATGTGAGTTGGGTCAGATTAAGTTAACTTAAAATTAGCTCAACTCAAAATAATATATTACTAGTTCAATTCAAATTTAATTTGAGTCAATAAAGATAAGTTCGAATATAAATTAAATACAAACAAGCTGATCAAAACTGGTCCATTATAACTCAAATTGTTAATTACATGATTTTTTTTAGTTAATAAGACTTTTTTTAATGGAAAAATATGTTTAATAATTAAAATTTAAGCAACATTACATGAAACAACAAAAGAATAAACGGTAAGCTTAAGAGAAAAAAATTAATTTTTAAAATAAGAAGTCAATTTCTAAGTCAATTAGGCAAATGATAAATGTCATCGAATCCCACCTATGCAAAAATCAGAGGTCGTCGCTTCTTCGTGAAAACTCACAGTTAAAATAAAGAGTTTTCAAGTACCAATATAATTTCCTTTAGCCAATAAACAAAAAAAATATAAATGAGTAAAATTAATTAAAGATATGTATCAAAAAATGAAGAATTCAAGCAACTTAAAATGTGATATGAAAATATAACTTTGACTATTAAATAATACATGATTATAAGAACAATGGAATAGTTGAAAAGATAGTAACACAATATAGATTGATAAAATATTTGAAGTTTTACTACAAAAGGCCGATGCCTAATTGATTTAAAAATATAAACTTTATAGTACTAATTAGAATTAAATATGAGTATTTTTTTATTTAAATAGTTGAGTAGATTTAAATGTTAAAAATATTAACATAATAATATAATAAATTATAACTATTTATTTATTATTAGTTTATTTATCAAAAGAAAAAAAAACTAATATATCATAAAAGATAAATCCTAAAAAGATGAAAGATTATTTTAATTTTAACATAATTTTTTCTTTTATTTATAATTTTATTTTATTTTGTGTTAATGAGTTGATTCTAATCCAACCCTAACTCAGTTTAATTTTTTTTTAAGTTATTTAAGATGACCTAAATTTAATTCAATTCGTATTTAATTTAAATTTTTTAATTCATTCAATTAAACTACGATATAAATTGTCACTTCTATTTTGAAATACCAAAATAAAATTGAGGTTCTCCAAATCACTTAAATTTAAACTTGGACTTTAAATATCCAAATTTTAATCTTTGACACATTTTGAACTAAAATAATTAATTTTTTTAAATTAATATCAATTCACTTATTTTAAAGGAAAATTTTTGTCTACACATACTTAAAACATTTCTTATTAACATCTTTACATAATATTTTTTTTATAAAAAAATAATTTAAGAGATATCATTAAGTATGTACCAAAAAGAATCTAGTACTATAAAGAATCTAGTGAAGTCATCTATGCTAGGGATTTCTTTTTTAAAGAATCACAACATTTTCAACGTTTTCATCTTCTTCCTCGTCGATCGACTCCCACTTTATAATCATCACTCATCAACCTAAAACAATTATCCCAACGTAGATAGCTTAACGGGATATCTTAAAATAATTACAAAAGTTAATAAATAATGTTATAAATGTGCCTAGAAAAAAATACTTCTTTAAAATGTGTGAATTTATATTAATGTTATAAAAATTCTCAATTAATTAAACCATATAATTTAATTTAACTTAAAATATACTAGAGACTAAAATTTGAATATCATAAAGATTTCAGTTGAAAATTATAATAATTTGGAGTACCAAAATAAAAACTAAATATTTAAACGGTGCCAAATCCCATTTTTGGTACTTTTAGATAAGTGTTGATTTTGAGTCAAATGTGTCAATGAGCTATACATGTCAATAAATTGTACATTCCTAATTAATCTAAGTTAACTATTTGATTATGCAAGATTATATGCTCATAATTACATTCCTTCAATAGTTTATATACTCATAATTACATTCCTTAAATATGTTTTTTAAACTTTGTATATATTACTTCCTATTGTTATACATAAAAAGGCAATGAATGAAATATTATTTTTTTACCCTATCTGATATGGTATTACAGTAGTCGATTATGATTATTTTTTGACCTAACCCTAGCAATCGCTTCTGCAACAGCAGTCGTCAACAAACCCAGATTAACGTTTACAAATTTCTTTGTCTTTTTTTTTTTTTTTTTTCCTTTCTCATCACTTGTAAGCCAATATCATGGCCAACAATGATGGATCAACAAACACCAATCAATCCTTGGTGTCGGGAGACTTCAAGAATACCACACAAATCGTCACCTATTAGAGTAACATCTCCAATTTCTCTGCAGGAATCAAATTGGATGAGAATAATTATTCTCTATGGCATCAAATCATAGAGATGAAGATAGCTGGGCGAGAAAAACATGGCCACTTGACCGATGATATTACCCAACCTGCAGACATAGATCCCACATTTAATAAATGGTGTGCATCAGATTGCCAAGTCAAGAGTTGGTTGTTTGATGCCATGCAACCTAATTAGATTAAACAATTTATTCGTTATGATACAGCAAATCACGTCTAGGCTGTAATCAAGCAAATCATTCAAATAGTGCTGATGAAGCTAAGATTTATGAACTTCACAGGCGATCATTCATAATGAAGTAGGCTGGTACATCAGTTGCCAAATATTATAGTGAGCTCACTGAGATTTTTCAGAAGCTTGATCTATTAAGTCACAGCACCATGGAGCATCCAAAAGACATTGAGACTAGACGTAAAGAGATTGATCGTCTCCAAGTTTATATATTTCTTGAAGGTTTGGACAATAATTTCAATCAAATTCGAAGAGAGATTTTGAGGATGGAGCCTAAACCCAAACTTGAGGCAGCATATGCACATATTAAAAGATAGAGTAATCGACAACGAACCATGTATGAAGCTGGGGTAACCTCCGAAGTCACAGCCTTGGTTGCTACCAAGTCCAAACAATCTCTGCCAAACAACTACAGTGTCGATCCTACTCATAACCGGCCTCCAATGAAGTGTATCAAATGTGGCTTAGTTAACCATACCATAAAGGGTTGTTATGAGATTATTGATTATCCAGAAAGATGGGTCCACAAAAGGCGCAAAAAGGATTTGACTAGAGCCTCATTTACATATGCTTAATCATCTTAGGATACAGCATTAAAACCTCCATTAGGTTCATCTGACTCCAAGTCCTTGGCCACCTCAGGTATCTCTTGCACATCTTCACTTACTTGTAATAGATCATGGATTATTGACACTGACATTACTGATCACATGACATCTTTTACTGGGTTGCACTTTACCAAACCATCAAGCCAAACACATAATCCAATGCAACATGATAGAACCAAGCATGTTAAAGTTGACAGATATTTCATCAAGGAGAAACTCGAGGAAAAGATCATTAAGGTATCATTTGTTAAATTCGAGGATCAACTGGCAGACGTCCTCACCAAAGCAGTCATAAGCAGAGTATTTCACAGCTCACTTAATAAGTTGGACATTGACGACATATATACTCCAACTTGAGGGAGAGTGTCAATGAGCTGTACATTCCTAATTAATTTAAGTCAACTATTTGATTCTATAAGATTATATGCTCATAATTACATTCCTTCAATAATTTATATGCTCATAATTACATTCCTTCAATAGTTTTTTAAACTCTCTATATATAACTTCTTATTGTTATACATAAAAAGGCGATGAATGAAATATTATTTTTTACCCAATTTGATAAAATATGTGTTTATTTAATAGAAAAATTGTCTTTTACATTTTCCTTTGGTATCCTATCAAAAATTTTCCTTTATTTTGTTGTGGACTTAGAGAACTTGTTGCCTCTACAATTATCAAACTATATTGTTATGAATGTAACAATGGTGGTACTTAAATATCTGGGATATCGCTGATAAGTTTTTTACTCAATAACATGTAATTTAGTTTGACATATATAATGTCTAAAATTCGATTCTCAGTTACTTGTGTGTAGTAATTATTTAAAAAAAAAAATCTTTGTGATATATATATATATATATTTGTGTCCAATTAAAATATCATTATTTTGTCATGATCATAATCTTTCACAAATGGTGATGATCAATTATCGTAGAACACAAGCATTTGACCTAATGATGCATTTGATTGTATTCACTTATCTTAACATATCAATTAAATTTTCATAAAATCTGATTGTTGCATATGGTAGGATCAATTAAATTTACATATCAAATCCTACAAGGAAATGACTAAAGATAGCTAGGGAACAAAAATAAACTTCCAGTATAGATTTAATCTTATTTGTTTTTCCTCAATGTTTAATGATCACATTAAGGTGAGGTAACTAGTCTCTTCAAATTGATTGGTCTTATGTGAAATGCCCTTCCACCCCATAAGGCCTTAGAGATAAGCTTGTAAGTATGCTCAGATGGATGAAAATTGTCCCAAAAAAAGTAGTCATTAGGCTTTGAACACATCTTGTATCCCTCTTTACCACATTGTAGTTGCCCCCTTAGGGTTCCATTACCGCAACAAGCAACATATACATTGGAAAAACCTACAAAGTTAAATGTTATAGCATCTCATATTAAATTATATGACACAATTCTTAGAAAATGAAGGGTGTGTTTACCAATAGTTTTGATTTTTGATTTTTTTTCAAGAAATTTTTAATTGTTATATTTGTTAACGATTTTTTATTTTGATTTTTATATTTTAATGAATCATCACAAAATATAAGGTGATTTGTAAATATTTAAGAACAATATTTTTTTAATATGATTTATGATTTATTTATCATTTCTTTTAAAAAAATATAGAGAGTAAATCAAAATTTAAGATTTTTGTACATATAAATATTGGAAGAAATTGATAAAAAAAAATAATTTATAAATAATAATAAAAAAAATCATAATTCTAAAAAAAAAAAAATAAAAAAAAATCAGAAAACGTAACAAAAAACTTAAGGTTATTTTTTTTTTTTTACAATTTATAGAAATTGTTTTGTTTTGTTTTGTTTTGTTTTTTTTTTTTTCTTTTGAAAAGTTTAGAGAATAAGACTACTACTATACACCCACATCATCACAGTTCATTGTTATGGGGTGAGCCTCAACCTCTAAGAGGTTGTTTATCCACTATAGAAATTGAAGCAATTGTTATTAAACACATTAATGATTATTTTTAAATCTAAACAACACAAATGATCCCTTTATCCATGTTCTACACTTAGGTCCCTTAATATTATTACTTTTTATGATTTGGTTTCTTTTTTTTATTTTAAATATTCATACTTTTGTTCCCTTATTTTTCTTATAATTTAGTTTTTAATTTATTTTTTAATTTTCACACATTTAGTCTAAAATTTGAGATCAACTTTAAATTAAACTTTTAAAGTACAAAAATGTAAAGGGGTCAAAGTATAAAAAATAAAAATAAAAAAGGACCAAAGTTTTAAAACAAAAAAGCAAATGGGCTCTTAAGGAGAGAGAAAAAAAAAAAAAAAAGGAGTAAGGAAACCAAAGTGTAAATGTGGAAAAATTTAGAAACTATTTGCGTACTTTAGCATATTTTTACAAAAAATCAAAAAAAAAAAATCAAAAATTTAATAAGATTGTTACCATAACGTGCCGGAAAAGCTCTGTAGAGCTTGACAATATCATAAATTGCTCCATAGACACCAACAACACCAGGGTACTTAATAGGAATATCCTTAACCAAACTTTCAAGTCCCTTATTATAGTTCCTAACCATCATGTTCATCTTTTCATAGCATTGATCAATTGTTGCGTTTGGCAAGATAGCTCTAGCTGGGACACAACCAACTTGTCCAACTGCAAATATGGCCACTCGACGAGCACCGAGTTTGCTGAGTTGATCAATGAACTTTGAAACTTCTTCTAGCATGGCTTGTACATAGGCAGTTGGATCAAGTGTTAGGTTGTTAAATGGGAGGAAGTAGTTAAAGACATCATTTGAACCTGATTCCAAGAGAAAAATAGACCGTTGTATCAAAGTTGGGTCAATGCGTTTTTTGTCTACAAGGGTTTTGAATTGCTGTAACTGGCTCTGGATTGGGATTACTCTCTGTGGCAGACAAATTGCATTATATGTATATATTAGCACTTAGCACATAGTGTAAGTAAGAAAAATAGACAAATTATTAGACCTAAGTGCTTTACTACTGCTGCGGCATTTGTCTCAAAGAAAAAAAGTTGGGTAAGAAGTAAGAACTATAATGAGTTGAACTGCCCAGCTCAGCTTAGGTGAGTTGAATTCAACTCATATTAACTCATGAGGGTTTTCATATTTTTGAAAAATAAGAAAAATATTTATAATTTTATTTAATAACAAAAATGTTAGCATAAATATTACATTTTGAATATATTTTCATAAAATAAGAAAAAATATTATATTTTAAGTGTATTTTTTCATAGTGACATTATTGTAATTATTTTTAGTTAAAAGATTTTGTTACATGAGCATACATGCTGCTCAATATTTAGGAAACTTGAGCTTTTTTCTAATTCATCATCTCATTATTTTTATCACCACTTAAACTACCTCATTTTGTAAAAAAGTGAGACAAATTACAAATTAATTATGCCTAACATGAGGCTTTTGAACCCATGGTGTGGTCGCGATCTCTTTGGTGTAAAGCACTCCCATTTCTAACTCAACTGTGTGGTTAAGAGCTCATTTACTCATTAGATCTTAAAAAAGTTGAGTTGAGTTATTTATTTTACTTCAAATGGATGTTATTGCAAAAGATCTCACTATAAAGAGATCTTCTATTTTAATTTGCCTGATATTAGCCTTTATATATATCATGTAAGTTTTATTTACCATATCCTTGTTTGTTTCTAGAAAAATGCCACTGCCAGCGCTAGCAAAATTGATGCCATTGGATGGGTAGCCCTTCCTACTTCCATTCATAACTGCAATCTGCAACTCAAGGTATGGTTTTTGCATCTCTATTCCCATGAATTGTGCTGCCATATTCACACCAGCAAGAAATTTTTTATGCAATATGTAGAATAATATGCACATACAAACGATATATTATTTGATTCGTCAAGATCCATATAGGAAGAATAATGTAATATGCATCATGTTGTTACATATATCAAGTTACGTGTGAATTTGATGTTATATTGGGAAAGTCGGATGACAAAATAATTATGAGACTAGTTATTAATAAGTTGTGATAAAAAGCATTTTCGATTCAAATAAGAATTATACAAGTATTTGACACAAAATACAATACTCACAAATGAAGTCAACTACTGTTCTGCCGTTGGTGAACCTCCCAGTAGGGTGGTGAAAGAAACTTGAACCATAAGGAGGAAAATCAGCTTGGGCAGTACAATTTTTAATGAAATGGTTGTTTCCAGAGTCAAAAATAGAGTCTCCAAAGCTAAAAATTCCAGGAAAATCATTGATCTTTGATGCAAAAGCTATGAAATTAATAAATGGTAAAGTTGAGAGAAGAACATTATAAAGGAACAAGAAGAGTCTCTTCATGTTAATTAGTTGAGGCCTGGGATTTATTTGTTTGCATGCAAAAGGGATTTTATAGAACGTAAAATTTTAACAACAATGAAACGGTACTGTAAGGAAAGGACAACTCAAAACAAATATGAAATGAATAGCACGAGCTTGGTGCATGAAGAACACCTTTTAGCTTATCCAACTTTAACTGTAATATTTTAGGGATCACTTTTTTCCTTTAATGACGTTGAGATTTGCTTTTAGACATCTTTATGAATGAATGAATGAGACTTGTGAAATGGCTCTGATGAAGAAATCATTAATTTGTCAGACAAAGCAATATATGGTGTTGGAAATTGAATGAAAAAAAAAAAAAAACAGTAACGGCAATTAAAGCCATTGGAAATTGAAAACGTCTCAACGTTTTCTTTCCTTAATTTTGCCCGTTTGGGCTGTTTCTTTTCCTTTCAATTTTCTTTACCGTTTGCTTCTTTAATTTTATGTGCTGTATCTATATATATATATATATATAGAAGCCAAGGAAAAAAATATAATAGAAGAGAAGCGCGGACAGATAAAAAGAGAAAAAAAAAAATACAGCAAGAAGGAAAGAAAGAAAATTTAATAGAAAAAAAAATTTAGTAGGAAATTTTTATATTCTAGAGTTAGGTTCCAACTCATAGAGTTCAGATACAAGAAAGTTCGTCAGAGCAGTAAATTAGTGGTGTCTAATTTCTGCTGGTAGATCGTTTTATCATGGGAGATAAGTTTCTGAAGTACTCAAACACCCACGGTGAGCGGAAAAATTATCTTAAGGACACCGTGTGTTACACGAGACTCAGTCATTTCTAAACTTTATCTCCTTTATGCTATTTAAATTGTGATTTATAAATTATATGTATTCTATTTCTATAATATAATTATTATTTAAATAAATACAATTTCACTTCTAAATTGTTTGTCCAGTACATTAATTCCTACAATCTTAAGATAATTTTTTACTCAAACATTTTTTTTTGGACAAACAATAAATTGATAAACTTATTTTTCAGTTTTCTTCAAAAGAACGACATTAGACTGAAGTAGCTTAAATTAACTTCTTATATCATCTATTGTTAAATTTCTGCAAATTTATTTTATCTTTATTTTACTGTTTGCTCTAACATGTTTTCTTTTGCAAATTTTGCATTGTAATGTATTAATGTTAATTCCAATTTTATTTAACTGTTCACTATCAGTATTGTTGCTCTCTCTATAATTGTTTTTCTACTCTTACTGTTACTGTGTTTTCTTTCCTTTCATATCATACGAAAAAAAAAAAAAACAAAATTGGAAACATTTTCCTCATTTTTTTTTTCAAGAAAACTGAAAACTAAGAATTAATAGTTTCTGCTTTATTGACTTTATTGGTCTATTCATTTATATTTGATTTTAAATTCATTTGTTAGTTCTTAATGTACTAAAGATTCATATTGATTTGCTGCAAATATATATAATTCACTACACTTTTAATTCCTTCTTTTATACTGCTTTCAATATATCACCCAATGTTGTTTAAATTAATTTCTCTTTGTTTTGCTCTGCTTGTAATACTTTTGAAATATTTTTTTATTTACAAATCAATACCTTTTTAATTTAAATATGGCCTTTTAATATACCTGATGTTATTTGTTCAAACTAGAAACGTATATGTAACTTTCTACCACATGAATTAACTTCTTCATCTTGCTGCAAATTGCTTTTATGATTATTATTATTATTTTTTTTTTTCCAATATATTAATTAACTCATTTCTAAGTTTCTTTATTACCTTTTAATATATTTCTTTTGCAGATTCTTTATTAAAACTCTAATTTCAGTTTTATTTTTATAATCTAACAAACTTTTATATGTATTATTCCTTTTAACAAACTCCAATTTCAGTACAATTTTGTTGCTTTAAATTATTTTTCTTTTATTAATTTGAAAAAAAAACGACAACTGGTTTAAAAAAATAATAATAAATAATAATAATTTTTTAATTCTTATAAGTAGTTCTAAGCTGTTTATTTGTATCATTTGTTAATATTATTTTGATAAACAATACAAATATTATTTGAAGGTTTTAATACTTTTGATTATTGAAACCAATTTTTTAGAAATATCAAAAAAATGACTTCTGAGATGACCACTCCTGAGATTTCCACTGTGAATGCTGCTAACCCTTCTGTGGGTGGTTCAAATGTGAACCAAGTGGTGAGGCCTACTGTGGCTCATGGGGTTACCCCAACGTTACCGGTTTCGGTTCCTATGAATCATGTTGTGGCAGAGAAACTGGAGAAGTTCAATGGATTGAACTTCAAGAGGTGGAGGAGTAAGATGTTGTTCTATCTTACCACCTTGAATCTAGCAAGGTTCTTGACTGAGGAATCTCCCAAACAACCTGAGGGTGAACAAGATTTTCAGTCTGCTAGTGCTATTGAAGCATGGAAGCATTCTGATTACCTATGTCGGAATTATATTCTGAATGGCCTAAGTGACTCCCTATACAATGAGTATAATAAGGAGAAGACGGCTAAAGACTTATGGGAGTCATTGGACTGGAAGTATCAAACTGAAAATGCCGGTGCCAAGAAATTTTTGGTTTGTCGCTTTCTTGATTATAAGATGGTGGACAATAAACCAGTATGCAGTCAAGTACGTGAACTCCAAGATATCATAACAGAGATGCATGATGAAGAGATGGTACTGAGTGAGACCTTCCAAGTTGCAGCTATTATTGAAAAGTTGCCCCCTTCATGGAGAGAGTTCAAGGCCTATCTTAAGCATAAGCGAAGGAAAGTGTCTATGCAAGACTTGCTTGTAAGATTCAAGGTAGAAGAAGACAACAAGGCTTCTTCCAAAAGGGGTAATATCCCATCAGCACCCAAGGCTAACGTGGTGGAGCATGGTCAAAACTCCAAGCATAACAAGTATATAGGCAAGGGTAAGGGCAAGCTGAATAAGGGTTCAAAGTTGAAACCTCAGGAAGCAACTTTCAAGAAGTCAAGCTTCAAGGGGACTTGCTTTAACTGTCAGAGGACAGGGCACAAATCTCCAGACTGCACGTTTCCAAAGAGAAACAGAAACCGTGAGGCAAACATGGTGGATGACACTCAAGACTTTTCTGACAGTGACTTGTGTGCAGTCGTCTCTGAAGTGAACCTGGTTGGGTCCAACCCAAGGGAGTGGTGGATTGACACTGGTGCGACCAGACATGTTTGCTCAGACAAGGGGCTATTTACCACCTTTGAAGCTGTCAAGGAAGGTGAAAAGCTATTCATGGGCAACTCTGCAACTTCAGCTGTTGAAGGGCAAGGAAAAGTTGTACTGAAGATGACCTCTGGAAAAGATCTGACTCTAAATAATGTACTGTATGTACCTGAGATTCGTAAGAACCTTGTGTCTAGTTCATTGCTGAATAAACATGGCTTTAGAATTGTATTTGAGTCAGATAAGGTTGTGTTGACCAAAAAGGGTATATTTGTGGGCAAGGGTTATGCTTGTAATGGGTTTTTTAAGCTTAATGTAACAACTGTAATGCCTAAGAAAATTAATAAAGTTAATTCTTCTGCTTACTTGCTTGAGTCTTCCAATTTATGGCATGGTAGACTAGGTAATGTTAATTATGAATCTTTGCGTAGATTAATTAACATGGATCATATACCCTCTTTCCAAATTGATTCCAAACACAAATGTGAAATTTGTGTTGAAGCAAAAATGACAAGGTCATCGTTCCATTCAATCGAAAGGAACACTGAACCTCTTGATTTAATCCATAGTGATTTATGTGATTTAAAGTTTGTTCAAACAAGAGGTGGTAATAAGTATTTTATTACTTTTATCGATGATAGTACAAAATACTGCCATGTATATTTGCTTAAAAGTAAAGATGAAGCTATAGAGAAATTTATTCTCTATAAAGTAGAAGTTGAGAACCAACTCAACAAGAAAATCAAGGTACTACGAAGTGATCGTGGTGGTGAGTATGAAATACCTTTTGGTGAGTTCTGTGCAGAACACAGAATCATACATGAAACCACAGCACCTTATTCGCCTCAGCAGAATGGAGTAGCTGAGCGAAAGAATCGTACCTTGAAAGAAATGATGAATGCAATGTTACAAAGTTCTGGGTTACCCCATAACTTGTGGGGGGAAGCCATTTTATCGGCTAACTACCTTTTAAATAAAGTTCCCAAGAAAAAGGCACAAAAGACACCGTATGAGTTATTTAAAGGAAGGGTACCTTCCTATAAATATTTACGAGTGTGGGGGTGTCTTGCTAAAGTAGTCGTACCTATACCTAAGAAGGTAAAGATAGGTCCGAAAATAATATATTGCATTTTTATTGGATATGCACATAACAGTAGTGCTTATCGTTTTCTCGTACATGAGTCAAAAATCTCAGACATACACAAGAATACAATAATGGAATCAAGGAATGCATCGTTCTTTGAACATGTATTTTCATGTAAATCCCAAGGGGAATCGAGTTCGTCTAAACGAACTTATGAGACTATGAATGAAGATAGTCATGAACAAGAGGTTGAGGTTGAACCTAGACGTAGCAAAAGAGTTAGGATAGAAACGTCCTACGGTCCAAATTTTCTGACTTATTTGCTAGAAGATGAACCTCAAACCTATGAAGAGGCTGTAAACTCTTCTGAAGGTCCTCAATGGAAAGAGGCTATTAATAGTGAAATTGAGTCCATTCTGCAAAATCACACTTGGGAACTAGTCAATTTACCTCCGGGTAGTAAAACACTAGGATCCAAGTGGATTTTTAAGAGAAAACTTAGACCAGATGGATCAATAGAAAAGTACAAGGCTAGACTTGTAATTAAGGGTTACAAACAATGACATGGCTTTGATTACTTTGATACTTATTCTCCCGTGACGAGAATAACATCCATTAGAATGATAATTGCTATCGCAGCTTTGCGAAATCTTGAGATACATCACATGGATGTTAAGACAGCCTTTCTAAATGGAGATTTAGATGAAGAAATCTACATGGATCAACCTAAAGGTTTTTCTGCTCCAGGGCAAGAAGAAAAGGTTTGTAAATTGGTGAAGTCATTATATGGCTTGAAGCAAGCACCTAAACAATGGCATGAAAAATTCGATAATGTCATGAAGACAAATGGATTTAAGATCAACGAATGTGACAAATGTATATACGTCAAGGACACTGAAGATGGTTATGTCATCTTGTGTCTGTACGTTGATGACATGTGAATTGTGGGTAGTAATGATCAAATGATCAAATCTACCAAAAATATGTTGAACTCAAGGTTTGACATGAAAGACATGGGACCTGCTGATGTAATTCTAGGAATTAAGATATCAAGGATATCAAGCGGTCTCATTCTTGGTCAAAGTCATTATATTGACAAAATCCTTGAGAGGTTCAACAAAGGTGATTCTGTATTGTTAGAACACCTGTAGATGTTAATCTGCACCTATCCAAGAATAGAGGTGAGAGTGTATCTCAACTTGAATATTCTAGAGTGATAGGAAGTCTTATGTACTTGATGAGTTGTACAAGACCAGACATAGCTTACGCAGTAAGTAAATTAAGTAGATATACCAGCAATCTAGGATCCGACCACTGGAAAGGTATTACTAGATTACTTAGATACTTAAGATACACACGTAGCTATGGACTGCACTACACAAGATATCCAGCTGTATTAGAAGCATACAGTGATGCAAACTGAATATCTGATATGAAAGACTCTAAGTCTACCAGTGGATATGTGTTCACACTGGGTGGTGCAGCTATTTCATGGAAATCATCTAAACAAACTTGCATAGCGAGATCCACGATGGAATCTGAATTCATCGCTTTGGATAAATGTGGCGAAGAGGCCGAATGGCTACGCAATTTTTTAAAGGATATTCCAAAATGGCCTAAGCCTATGCCTGCAATCTGCATCCATTGTGATAGTCAATATGCAATTGGTAGGGCACAGAGCAACATGTATAATGGTAAGTCTTGACATATACGTCGCAGACATAATACCATTAGACAACTACTCTCAACTGGGGTTATTTCTGTTGACTATGCGAAGTCAAAGGATAACATAGTGGATCTGTTAACCAAAGGGTTAAATCGAGAGTTAGTTGATAAGTCATCAAGGGGCATGGGATTGAAGCCCATGAAAGAAAAATGATTTACAAAGGAAACCCAACCTAGTTGACTGGAGATCCCAAGATCTAGGTTCAAAGGGACAACTTAGTTGTAAAGATTTGGTGAGATCACTGTAGGGGTTTACCCTTAAGTACATTCCTATGATGAAAAGCAGTGATACCCGTAAGTATAGGTTAAGTTAATGCTTTTAATGATTCTTACGAAGAGAATACCGAGCTGAGTACAACGGGTTATTCTTTGCGGTTAACTCTTATCGATAAGAGATCACCTATGTGAGAGAGAAGTGGGGCCGCTTCAAAAAAGGGAGTTGTGTAGGACTCAATTCTTTAGAAACTCTCGCAGAACCAGACGTGTGTTCATGGCCAAAAACGAACACAATAGTGAGAACTAAATTGTGTCAGGAAAGACTCCTGTGTGAAATATGTCATCGCTTACATAAAGGGCAGGACAGTTCAAAGACATTATGTCTACTGATCAGTCAGTAAGGTAAATATATTTTTACAAGGGAAGGTTCAAAGGTTAGCACCTACCTATCTTATGCAGGTTTCGAACCGTTGAACTCTATTTTCGTGTCAAAATTGATTTGAAAACTCCGTCAATTTTCATTCATGTGGGGGACTGTTGGAAATTGAATGAAAAAAAAAAAAACAGTAACGGCAATTAAAGCCATTGGAAATTGAAACGTCTCAACTGTTGGAAATCGAATGAAAAACAAAAACACTAATGGCAATTAAAGCCGTTGGAAATTAAAAGGCAAAGAAACGTCTCAACGTTTTCTTTCCTTAATTTTTCCCGTTTGGGCTGTTTCTTTTCCTTCAATTTTCTTTACCGTTTGCTTCTTTAATTTTATGTGCTGTATCTATATATATAGATAGATAGAAGCCAAGGAAAAAAATATAATAGAAGAGAAGCGCGGACAGATAAAAAGAGAGAAAGAAAATACAGCAAGAAGGAAAGAAAGAAAATTTAATAGAAAAAAAATTTAGTAGGAAATTTTTATATTCTAGAGTTAGGTTCCAACTCATAGAGTTCAGATACAAGAAAGTTCGTCAGAGCAGTAAATTAGTGGTGTCTAATTTCTGCTAGTAGATCGTTTTATCCTGGGAGATAAGTTTCTGGAGTACTCAAACATCCACGGTGAGCGGAAAGATTATCTTAAGGACACCGTGTGTTACACGGGACTCAGTCATTTCTAAACTTTATCTCCTTTATGCTATTTAAATTGTGATTTATAAATTATATGTATTCTATTTCTGTAATATAATTATTATTTAAATAAATACAATTTCACTTCTAAATTATTTGTCCAGTACATTAATTCCTACATATGGTTTATTAGGATGTAAAGCTAAACTTTAAATGCACAACTCTCAGACCATCTCTTTGTACTAATTATCAGCCATACGTACTGTATAGAAGTCTCAAAATAATATGTATATGTGTACAATTGACATGCTATTTTTTATCATAAATTTGATTACGTACAACTTATATATACTATTTAAGAACCATACTCTATAAACTAAGATAAACTTGTATAATAGCAACATACCTACCCAAATAAAAAGAGTGATCTAATTGTACATTGACCAAGTGACAAGGAAATTATTGAGAGACCGGGAACCAACAAAGAAGGTAAAGTTGAAGACTATTAAGAATTGAGAGTAAACAAGATCATTTGTGGAAACATTAAGGAGACTCTTGGGCATATCAAATGGTATCAGAATAAATGGTTGTAATTTTGGACCAATTAGTAAAATAGGGGCTTGGTGAGCTTCAAATGACATTCTCTAAACCTCATAGTGGTGTGGCCTAGAAGGTAAACTTCGAGGATCTTGGGAGAATCCTAAAACCATAAGCAAATAAAGTGGGTTAAGGTCAAAAGTCAAGGGGGGTTGGCCATGAAAGATCTATTGGATTGGCTTGAGTCAGAGTCTGGATCTAGGAAGCCAAGTGATCTTGTTTGAGGAAGAATTGTTAAGAATTGAGAACAAACAAGTCTCACGTCGATAAAATAACAATTGAAACATGGGTTTATAAGTGCATGTGTCAACTCCACCCCACCCAATAAGTTAAACTTTTGGGATGAGAGTTCATTGCCTTGTGTAAAAATCTATGAGAGACATTAAGCCTAACAAGTGGTATCAAAGCATGGTCACATGTTCGATAAGTGGGCTAGCACCATATCAACTAGCAAGTGGGCTGACACTATATCAACTACGAAAGGCCAAGATGACTAGATATTCAATATGTGGGAGTATAACAAGGTTCGAGTCCCCGAGCTGTCATTGAGGAGGAGATTGTGGGCTAATAGGGCAATAAGTGCCTTGGGACTGTGAAGATATAAAGTTAAATGGTTTAATATTCATTTTTTAATCACCAATTGATTTTTAGAAGGATATGAACAACCATTTTTTTAGAACTTTACAATTAAGAATGCTTGGCTTGGAGAACTTCAAGAATGAATAACCCCTTGAAAAGCGTCTCGATCCAATAAAGACAATAAATAGTTTGTATTGTGCTGGTCTTGTGTAAATATGCACTCCAAACAACAAGCATATTGCCTAATTTTCTCTTGTAATACAAGAATATTATACTACAACTTCATAATAGTCTCCAGGTCTAGATTGAATTGATGCTTTTTGTATTGTTTTACACTTTTTTCAGGATTATTAATAAAATTAGTATGCTTGATTTGAAAAAAAGGAAAATAAAAGAAGAATCTTATTCAAACCTCACAATTTTGATTATAAAAGTGAATTTATGTTTATTAAAAACGAATTAAGTTTTGTTCATAAAATTTAAATAAAACCAAAAATTTCTCGAATGAGTTATGACGTGTAAGCCCACATTCTAATAATACAAGGCTTAGTGCATGGTACTCCATTTTATATGACGTCAATTTAGGTTTTGGTAGTTTATTGGTCACATTTGCTTTATTTTGAAGGGAAGTGTTATATTCATCAAATTATGTTATGTATTAAGTGTTATTGTTAGTTATTGATCAAATGTAAAGTTTAGGTTATAAAATAAAAAAGTGATTGTGATACTTCTTACTATGAGCCAATTATATTAATAAAAAATATTTTTATATTTTTAAGTGAGTACTTTAAAAAACTACTTTTATATATATATATATATATATCACGATAAAAAATATTTTTATATTTTTAAGTGAGTGCTTTAGAAAAATTCCTTCCACAAGTCTCATCTCCTATGATAAAATAGGTATTTATCATCATAAGAAAAGTCAACCATCTAATGTTATAGAAAGTAAATACTTGATATTTTAAAGAACCATGCTATTTATTTCGATTTTTTTCAGTCCCAAATGTACAGGTTATTTCTAAGAAAAAATAAAAGAAAAAAATAATTATGAATATATGATGTAATTTGACTATTTGAGTGGTGCCCGACCATTTTACTGACGGGAGGAAAAGTATCATTTTTTTTTTCCTCAAACTTTTCTTATTGAAATATTATAATTTTTTAACTTTAATTGCTAAGCGCGCGCATATATATATATATATATATATATATTTTTTTGGACAGAATTGATAAGCACATATTAAGCATAGAGGAAATGACAAATTGGTGAAATAAGTTTTGAACCTCGTAATTTTAAATTCTTAAAAACAATAATATCACATGTATTTAGCAAGTTTAATTTTCCAATTCATTTATCCCACAATTGGTATCTAAATATTATTGGATAAAACAAGGTAAATGTATCAAGAGAACTATTGTAAGTCAGGTTTCCGGATGTAACATCTATGCTTCATTTATTGTCTGATGCAAAATTATTTCATTATATTTTAATATCTTCACCTCTCATTTTATTTAAATTATAATCATAATATACTTAACTTAAAAACATTCCATAATTTTTAATTAAATTTCACCTCATAAATAATTATATTCTATATTTTTTTAATGTTTTATTTATGTCCATTTAGGACTAGTACCATTCAGTTATTATCTAAACTTATATATATATATATATATATATATATATATATATATATATATATATATATATATATATATGTTGCTATTATAGGTAATTGCTTTGCCATTTATACATGTTGCAGGTTCTAGTTCTAATTAACATATACAAATGTATTAGAAATCACCAAAGTTTTTTGATAAAATTATAGAATATTATTACTCAATAGACGAAGAGTTTGTAGAATAAAAAATGCATTTATGTGTTACAAATAAAATAGTTAATTGCTCAACAATTTAGAAATTATGTCAATGCTACTCAAATATTTTTGGGTACCTCTTTCTCTCTCTTTCCTTTTCTAGTTAGTTTTGCCCGTCTTTTTCCTTTGCTTTCTTCTTATCTCATCGCCCGTCAAGGAGAGTCCTCTTTTAAGGAGATTTCTCTCTCCAGTGGGTAAATTCTTAATCTCTATTTTTTCTTTACTTTGACTCTATCTGTTAAAGAGCTTTGTTTCATGCATAATCTATTGTTACCATTATAATAGTTTAGTGTGTCAAATCTAACTTTATAAATATCAAATTTAGTGTATTTTTACATATCATTTTTTTGAGTATGATGTGTTTATTAGACAGATCTTGTGTATTTTTATAACTCTCAATTCTATAAAATTTTTGTAAGTTGTAGATGTATTGTTCAATTTAGAGTTTCGTTAACCCTTTTATTTAAGTAGTCATGGTTGCCAAAGAAGACACTTAAATATAAGTAAGACGAATAAGCGTATTATTTAATAGTTTTCTTCGCTAAAATGCAAAAAATTTCTTTCTTAAAAAACTTGTCCCATATTGGCATTATATATTTCTTTGGAGGTATAAGGAAAAATTTACTAGTGGGATTGGGTCCCAAGGGGCACCCAATTTTGTGAAAGGAGGGAGGACCTAGGCAATTGTGTGTCCACCACACACGCGCGCGCCGCAGCTGTCTGACTTGCTGGACGCGCCGAGCTTAGGGCGTGACATTTTATTTTTTGATAAAAATTTATTTATTAAAATTAATTTTTCCAACAGTTCCATTACCCAAATTATGACCGTTATTTTGTTACCGTTCCGTTCCGTTGAGACCGAGTCTCACGAAACTGTTGTCTTCGAACGTTACACGTTTTTATCCGTTACTCCACGTCGTGACTGTTACCCGTTCCATTTTAGACCGAGTCTTACGGAACGTCATCCACGACCGTTTCTGAATGTTGCACGTTCTTTGGCTCCATTTTCTGTGACCACCCTCGCCTATACATAGAGCCTTCAGCTCACAGTTTCAAACCATTGCTCAGCTCTCAACTCTCTCTCATTTTTCTCTCTCTCGCTTTAACATTAAGCAGTACAAAAAATTCCAGAAAAGAAAAATCAGAAACCCAAAAATACTTTCCAATATACAAATTAAATATAATTTTTAGTTTTCGAGCAACAAAATTATTTTACAGGGTGTAGCATTCCGGAGTTCATCAGTGTAGTGTAGCTCCGAGACAGAACTTTACTGGGCTGTTTTATCCTGGGAACGACGAGGCTGTGTTTGCTTGCACAATTTTGGCCAAAGCCGCGAAACGTCTTAAAGAGAGCAACTTAGTCTGCGACTCAACCCAAGCAGTGTTATTTCAGTAATTTTGGTAACCTCGTTCCTATCTATTTTTTACATATTTGTTCCAACAATTTTAAGACGAATTTCATCTGCCATATCTACTGAAATATTAACTGTTGATTTAAACAAACCTTTCCATTTTGAGGGACTACATTTTAAAAGATGGAGACAAAAAATGTTGTTTTTCTTAACAATGAAAAAAGTAGCCTCTGTTCTTACTACTGAAAAACCAACACTACCAAATCCTCTTACTGAAGCTACAACTAAGGATTTAAACACCTGGTTAGAAAATGACTTTCTCTGTAAAAAATTTATTCTTAATGGTTTAGCTGATGATTTGTATGATTTATAACTCTGATAAGACAACTAAAGAAACTTGGGATTCACTTCAAAAGAAGTATGATATTGAGTAAGCTGGAACTAAGAAGTATGCTGTCAGCAAATATCTGAAGTACTAGATGACTGATGACAAATCTGTGGAAGCTCAGTCACATGAACTGCAAAAAATAGCACGTGAAATAACTTCTGAAGGTATGTCTTTAGATGAACAATTTCAAGTAGCTGTTATTATAGATAAATTACCCCCTGCATGGAAAGACTTTAAGAATGTTCTTAGACATAAACTAAAGAATTCTCCTTAGAAAGTCTAATAACCTGTCTAAGAATAGAAGAAGAAGCCCGAAAACAAGACCAAAAAGATGAAGTACTTGTTGTCTCAAACAACAGTGCCAATAAAAAATCCTCCTCTGTAATTCTGAAACCAAAAGGAAGAAACATGAAATTTCAAAATTGTAATAATAACCAGAACCGTAATAACCATAATAAAAATCAAAACCCTCCACGGAATGAACTTGGACCTGTAACTCAACCCCCCTTAGGAAATAACACATTTATGTGTTATAGTTGTAATAGGCCTGGCCATTTGGCCAGGAACTGCCAGAACAGGAATCATCCTGCCCCGCAGGTGAACCTTACCGAAGATCAGCTTATAACTATGATATCTGAAATCAACTTTGTTGGTGGATTCGAGGGGTGGTGGGTGGACACTGGTGCTTCTCGCCATGTTTGCTATGATCGTGACATGTTCAAGTCCTATTCCGTGTCTGAGGATAAGAAAGTACTGTTGGGCGACTCCCACTCCACTAAAGTTACTGGTACTGGTGAGGTGGAATTGAAGTTTACCTCTGAAAAGACTGTCATCTTGAAGGATGTCTTGCATACTCCATAGATGAGAAAGAACTTAGTTTCAGGCTATCTTCTTAACAATGCTGGGTTTACTCAAACTATAGGGGCTGATTTGTATACAATTATTAAGAATAATATATTTGTTGGGAAAGGGTACGCCACTGATGGCATGTTTAAATTAAATGTTGAAATTAATAAAGCATCTTCTTCTGCTTATATGTTGTGTTCTTTTAATGTTTGGCATGCTAGACTTTGTTATGTTAATAAATGAATAATTAAGAACATGAGTAACTTAGAACTAATTCCTAAATTATGAATGAATGATTTTGAAAAATGTAATTTTTGCAGTCAAGCTAAAATAACCAAAACTTCACATAAATCAGTAATGAGAGAATCAGAACCATTAGATTTAATACACTCTGATATATGTGAACTAGATGGTACTTTAACAAGAAATGGAAAATGCTATTTTATAACTTTTATAGATGACTGTTCAGATTATACTTATGTATATCTAATGAAAAATAAAAGTGAAGTGTTTGACATGTTTAAAACATTTATGACTGAAATTCAAAATCAACTTAACAGAAAAATAAAAAAATTTCGAAGTGATAGAGACATTGAATATGATTCCAATATTTTCAATGAATTTTATAAAACCTATGGAATCATACATGAAAAAACTGCACCTTATTCTCCTGAAATGAATGGCAAAGCTAAAAGAAAAAATAGAACTTTTACTGAATCAGTTGTTGCAATTTTATTAAACTCTGGTGCTGTTTCTCACTGATGGGGAGAAATTTTACTAACTGTTTGCTATGTGCTAAACAGAGTGCCTAAATCTACTAGTCAAATTTCACCTTATGAAAATTTGAAAAATAAGAAACCTAACTTAACTTATTTTAAAACTTGGGGTTGTTTAGCCTATGTTAGAATCCCTGATCCAAAAAGAAATAAACTTGCTAGTAGAGCATATGAATGTGTATTCATAGGATATGCAGTGAATAGTAAAGCTTATAAATTCTATGACTTAAATGATCATGTAGTTATAGAATCAAATGATGCAGACTTCTATGAACATATGTTTCCCTTTAAACTAAAGAATAGTGGGGGCTCGTCTTCTAGTAATTTACTTATAGCTAAAACTAGTGAACAAAATGAGGAATTAGAAACTGAACTTACGAGAAGTAAACGAGCTCGAATCTCTAAGAATTATGGGTCTGACTTTTATGCTTATACCTTAGAGGAAGATCCCCAAACCATTCAAGAAGCCTTATATTCTTTAGATGCCAACTTATGGAAAGAAGTCATAAATGATGAAATGGACTCTCTTGAGTCTAATAGAACTTGGCATTTAGTTGACTTACCTCCTGGTTGCAAGACTATAGGATGTAAATGGATACTAAAGAAGAAATTAAAACCCGACGGTACTATTGAAAAGTATAAGACTCGCCTTGTAGCCAAAGGGTATAGGCAAAGGGAAAATGAAGACTTCTTTGACACATATTCACTTGTCACAAGAATAACTTTCGTACGTGTGCTTTTCTCTCTAGCTGTTATCCATGATTTAGTGGTGCACCAAATGGATGTTAAAACTGTATTCTTAAATGGTGAATTAGAAGAAGAGATTTATATGGACCAACCTGAGGGCTTTGCAGTCCCAGGTTAAGAAAACAAAGTATGTAAACTAGATAAATCTCTTTATGATCTAAAATAAGCACTTAAGCAATGACATGAAGAATTTAATAATCTAGTTATCTCACATGGATTCAAATTGAATAAAAGTGACAAATGCATTTATCATAAAACAGAAAATAACATTTGCACTATTATATATTTATATGTGGATGACTTGCTTATTTTTGGGTCAAATATTCATGTTGTAAATAATGTAAAAAATTTGCTGTGTGCTAATTTTGACATGAAAGACCTAGGTGAAGCGAGTGTGATCCTATGTATAAAGATTACTAGGTCTGAAGAGGGACTTTATCTAGATCAATCTCATTATATTGAGAAGATCTTAAAGAAATATAATTACTCTAACTGCAAACTTGCATGTACTCCTTGTGATCCTAGTGTAAAGTTGTTCAAGAACACCGGAGACAGTGTTAGACAAACTGAGTATGCGAGCATTATTGGTAGCTTACGTTATGCTACTGATTGCACTAGGCCCGACATAGCTTATGTTGTGGGACTACTATGTAGGTTTACCAGTAAACCTAGTATAAAGCATTGAAATGCAATTCAAAGGATCATGAGGTACCTTAAGAGAATGATGAACCTTGGATTACATTATAAGAAGTTTCTCGCTGTTGTAGAAGGATACAACGATATTGATTGGAATACTTTTTCAGAAGACTCCAAAGCAACTAGTGGCTATATATTTAGCATTGTTGGTGGAGCTGTTTCTTGGAAGTCTAAGAAACATACAATTTTGGCTCAATCTACGATGGAGTCTAAAATGATAGCACTAGTTACTGCTAGTGAAGAAGCAGGCTGGTTAAGAAGTCTGTTAGCTGAGATCCCTTTAAGAGAAAGACCGATACCAGCTGTCCTGATCCACTGGGATAGTACCGCGGCTATTACAAAGATTCAAAACCGTTATTATAATGGCAAGAGACGACAGATATGTCGTAAGCACAGTACTGTTAGAGAATTTCTCTCTACAGGAGCTGTAAGAATGGATCATGTACGTACTGATGACAATTTGGTTGATTCTTTGACGAAAGGATTAGCAAGAGAGAAGGTTTTCAAAATCTCGAAAGGAATAGGAATAATGCCCTTAGAATGAAGAGTCACTCATGATGGTAACCTGACTTATAGATTGGAGATCCCAAGAAATAAGTTCAATAGGTAATAACAAGTCATAAAGTGATATGAGATGAATCATGTTATCATGGGTCCCATCCTATACTGTTAGAAGCATAAAGTCCTGAAGCGACAGAAGGATGAGTTAATTGTTAACTCTTAATGAGTTCTATACTCTATGTGGAGTGGAGTACTTAGCTACAAGAGTACTCTTGATAGACTCACTGATGCGAACCACTCGCCACGACTCCTATGACCTCCAAATCACGCGGCTTGGCAACCACAAGAAATACGAACGATGACCCGACAACAATGTTAGCACGCAGATTCTACGAAGAACGCTCGACTATGGTAGCAAGGAACTCACCTCCACCCTTGGATATACGCACCACGAGCCGAGATGAGGCGAAACGCCACAAAGGGTTGCAAGTTCCTTTGATAAGTTTCTTGATAGAACAAGAGAAGCACTTGTGCTCTCTCTCAATTTGAAATCACTCCAAATTGTTTTTCATTGGTGAAAAATCATTTCATTGATAAATTTCTTGAATGTTACAAATGGGCAGCTGCCTTACATATAAATAGACACAAAGAAAACCTAAAAATTGTCTCAGGAAATCCTAGCCATTGATCTGGATCCAATGGTCCAAAAATTACAACATTTTGAATCTTCGCCGCGGCGGGGAAATATTCATGCCGCGGTGCGCCCCTTTCTGTTTGCCACCCGCGAAGCCTCGCCGCGGCGCACAAAAGTTCATGCCGCGGTGCGCACTTTCAGGATCTGCGCGCAGGTCTGGCTGTCAGGCGCGCATGTCCGTGTCAGCTCGCAGGTCTGGCATGTCAGCGCGCACACGTCTCGGCCTGTCCTCGTCATGCCGCGGCGCATGGAAATTCATGCCGCGGCGCGCATGCCCCTTCGTCCAAAACAGAAACTACCTCGCTGCGGCGCCACTTTCTTGTGCCGCGGCGCGCATGCTTCTTCAATTCAAAACAGAACGCCCTTCGCCGCGGCGCACCAAATCCATGCCGCGGCGCGCATGTGTGACAATTCCACCCTCCAATGCAGAAACCTCCTCGCCGCGGCGCACATAATCCATGCCGCGGCGCAGCTCCAATTTTTGGAATTGACACTTGCACTCTTCTCCTTCTTTTCCATGGTGCTTGCATGCTTGTTTTTGATGTTGCATGCCATTTTGCACTCTCTTGAGGCCCTTCTCAAGACGCGGCTCTCGGCGCGTGTCGGGCCGACTTCGGGAGGGGGTCCGATTCGTATCACTCACCTATGTAAATGTGGAAGTGTGACCACTTCTTATGAAATTTTGGGCAAAATTTACTAGAGCATTCGCTATATTGGGATACATGTGCATGGCCGTAACGGGCTTTTCGAACTACACTTTGGAAAGGTTGTGTGTGTAATGTTGTTAGAGATAGAGTTCAAAACTACAAGTTATTCTAATATATTCTAAAGCATCAATACTATGCAAAGGTTCAAGTCGATAGACACCTTCTGCTTATGCACAATCTTATATCTCTGATTGATCGGTTACTCGATGAAAACTATTTTTATATAAAATTCAAGTGAGAGATTGTTGAAAATTGGGAATGAATTTGAATAAAAAGAAAGAGAAAAAAAGTAAAAATTTTCTCTCTTAAAAAACTTGTCCCACATTGGTATTATATATCTCTTTAGAGGTATTAATATAAGGAAAAATTTACTAGTAGGATTGGGCCCCAAGGGGCATCCAATTTTGTGGAAGGGGGGAGGACCTAGGCAATTGTGGGTCCACCACACATGCGTGCGCCTCCGCCGCCGTCCGTCTGACCGGCAGGTCGGGTCTTGCCAAGCCGAGCCGAGTGCGTGTGTGTGAGATGAGGTGACATTTTATTTTTTGATAAAAATTATTTTTTAAAATTAATTTTTCCAACAGTTTCGTTACCCAAATTATGACCGTTATTTACCCAAAATTAATTTTTTGTTACCGAGTCTCACAAAGAGGTTGCTTTCGAACGTTACACTTTCTTATCCGTTACCCCACGTCGTGATCGTTACCTGTTTCGTTCCAGACCGAGTCTTACGGAACGTCATCCACGACCGTTTCTGAATGTTGCACGTTCTCTGGCTCCGTTTTCTGTGATCACCCTCGCCTATCAATAGAGCCCTCAGCTCATAGTTTCAAACCATCCCTCAACTCTCAACTCCCTCTTATTTTTTCTCTTTCTCGCTGTAATTATTGAGCAGTACAAAGAATTTCAGAAAACAAAAACCAAAAACCCATAAATACTTTATAGTATACAAATTAAATATAATTTTTAGTTTCTGAGCAACAAAATTATTTTACAGGGTGTAGCATTCCGGAGTTCATCAGTGCAGTATAGCTCTGAGACAAAATTTTGCTAGGTTGTTTTATCCTGGGGACAACGAGGCTGTGTTTGCTTGCACAATTTTGGATAGAGCCGTGAAACGTCTTAAAGAGAGTGACTTAGTCTGCGACTCAACCCAAACAGTGTTATTTCAGTAATTTTAGTAACCTCGTTTCTATCTATTTTTTATATATTTGTTCCAACATGTGTTTATTAGATAGATCTTGTGTATTTTTATAACTCTTAATTTTATAAAATTTTTGTAAATTTTAGATGTATTGTTCAATTTAGAGTTTCGTTAACACTTTTATTTAAGTAGTCATGGTTGCCAAAGAAGATACTTAAATATAAGTAAGACAAATAAGCTTATTATTTAGTAGTTTTCTTAGCTAAAATATCGTTCTTTTTGTGTGTTTTTTGTTATTTATTTTTTGGATATGTATTAGTTAATTTTATCTAGAAAACTATTTTTTTTATTTTTTATTTTTATGATATAAATTTTAATAAAATATATGCCACTTTTTATAATAATAATAATAAAAATTCATATATATACGATCTTTTGTGCTTATTGATTAAAAATATGTTCCTTAGAAATTATTTTATTTAATTAAATTTTTTTTTACTAATTTTTATATTATATTTAAAATAAATATGAAACTAATTTTTTAAAATTATTTATAAAATAAAATAATATTTAAATTTTTTATTAAATATAATACTTATCATATTATTAGAGTTATTATTGAATATAATTATTTTTTTTATTATTATTTTATTATAATGTTTAAAGCTTTTATTTAAATATATTATTATGTACGTCCGTTACTATATCATATATGTAAGGCCTTTTCACTTATAAAAAAAAAATAGAAAGAAAAATTACAAAATTTATTACATTAATTTACATTCCTCTTTTAGATAATTTCTCAAATTAAAATCAAGCTTTTTAGGTATCCTTAATTTACTGAATGTAATAATAATAATAATAATAATAATAATAATAATAATAATAATAATAATAATAATAATAATAATAATAATTATTTAAATAATATAATTAAAATAAATAATAATATTAAAATAAAGATTATAAAATTATAAATAAAATAAAAATAAAAAATAATTTTTTTATTATTAAAAGAGATAAAATGAGTAAAAAAATCATAAATAATTATACAAATTATAAAAAAAATATAGCATTATAGTATATTTTTAAATATTGTAGACTTAATGCGAATTCTATTATTATTATAATCATTTTATATTATATTATAAAATATAATTAAATTAAATATAGTAATATTTTAAATAATTTTTATTACATTTCGATAATTACCAGCCAAATATGTTATTTTTTAGAGTTGAATAATAAGGCGGAAAAAGCTTTGTACTAAAAAGGTAGAGAAGAGTTGTTTTAGCAACAAAAAAAAAAAAAAAAAAAAGACAGAGTCGAACAGCTCGTTATTTCCTTCCTTCCTCACTTCTTCCCATCAATAATCAATTGTTAACAACCTTCCTTCAAAAGGAAACGTAAAGCGGCAATTTTTATCACACACTTTTTGCCCCAACTACACTTCTCTGTTTATTTTTTTAATCTAAATTTCCATAACCTCCTTCATACTATTCACAGCTACGTTTCTCCGTCAGTTTTTTTCTTTGAAACTCTCTTGTTTCTTTATTTCAATTCAATCACCTTATATTGTTACTAAATCTTCGCAAAAACCCTAAATCTTTTTCAGCGGTTTTGTTTGTTTTTGTTTATAATTCATTCAATGTCTCAAAAACTTTGGGTTCTGATTTCGAATCTGTTATTGCTGGGCTTCCAATTATCAACTGCTTCTGCGGGATCGCGGTCCATTCTCCGAGCAATCAGCAACGAAGGCGGTGAACCTCACAATTATGCCGTTGACTTAAACGCCACAGTTTTTGATTCTGTCCTCAGGGAGACACCGGCAGCTTTTGCCGTTGTTGAGTTCTATGCCCATTGGTGAGTTTTTCCGTTTTATTTGAAATTTAATTATAAAAGCCCGCGTTTTTCTGATTCAGGTTATGTGAGTTTTCTGTCTTTTTTATTGTATTTTTTTTTATTATCTATAAAAGTAGAAGACTTTATTGTCTATTTGACTTATAATTGATCCATGATAGAGATTAAGAATAAACGAGAGGGGGACATATGGAAGTTGTTTGGGAGTTTGTTTTGATGGGTTGAGGGAAAAGTATAAAACCGGTTAGTTCTCTTTCTCCTGAACTTGTGACAATTGGAGCATATGGGAGGAGCTAATCCAAGTGTTTGAAAAAGCTGAGCACTGATTAAAATATTTACTTTTTTAAATTTTCTGAGTATCTATAGGCTCTGTTCGTATAGTTATCATAATGAGCTGGCTCGTTTGGATTTATTCCCTCTTTTATGTTATTACTGGTCTTAATTGTAGTGAGCTGTTCTTCAAGAAGGATCCATTTTTTTCTTGGCATCTATATAAGATTTTATTTTGTGCTACTGGGTCATTTTGAAAAATTCATCTTCAGTTTAAAGAATCTGGAATTTTAAGTTATATTAGCCCTGTAAATTGATTTTGTGCCACAGCTGTCTTTGACATGTTTTCTTGCAAAGTTACTCTACAATAAGGGAAGATATGGGATTTTGAAAGAAAAAATAAACCACATGCACAATCTGGATGATGAAGATGTCCTTTTTATGTAATTGACATGAATTTTATAGTATGTGCTATTGCTATGGTAAGCTTGTTATAAGTTGTTAGGAAACTAGCTTTTCCAAAAGCTTAAGTTATTGAAAGAAGGGCCAACTATAATTTTATACATTTATTACTCCTCCACAAGTTAGCACTATAAACTATGCAGGTCAAATACTTTCAATTCAATAATTAGGTTATTGGGCTTTAAACTCATATTGAGAAACCAAATCTTTTAAAAATTTAAGCTATTGAAAGAAAATACCAACTATACGTTTATACACTTATCGACAGCAAGTTCAGACTTTCTTTTCGGTTGTTTGTGACTGTTCTGAAATTATTTTGCCTTAAATGAAAAAATAAAATCGCATTTTTGGATTTACTTGCACATTTTATCTTTATCCTTTCCATTATTGGTACAAAAAATCGTAGGATATTTTAAGATTTATGAAAGTCTTCTTGAAAAATTATTGCTTTAAGTTTTAACATATTAGGTAGCGAGTTATCGATGTCGTTTTTGGAGAGGAAGAAAACATGATGGTTAAATCCCTTGTTAAATAGTTTAATGGTTAGTGGTCACTGGATTTTTCTACAACTTGTCATTTACATTTTTTTCTTCTTTTCATTGTTCTTATCCCATATTTTTATGCATCTTTCAAATCCTTTTAAAAATATCCTCTACACCTTTTTTTGACCCTCTAACTGCATGAACTTGTAATGTAATTGATATCATGACACTGCAGGGTGTATGGTTAAATTTTATCCTGTGCTTTAAGTGCTTTGATTAATGATTAATTCATGAAACCCTTTTTGCATAATTAGTTTTTCTTAATTTTTTAAGGATCGAAAGCATCTATTAGAAACTTTTCTAATATCTGTTTTGAAGTGTAATTATCTTGTTTATTATTGTTGTGGCAGGTGCCCAGCATGCAGAAATTACAAGGTATCACAGCCAGGAACATTCTCTAATAATTGTTCTAATCATTTACCCATATTGCCTTGTTAAATACATGTAAATCTGCAGCCCCATTATGAAAAAGTAGCACGGCTTTTTAATGGACCGGATGCAGTGCATCCAGGGATCATATTGATGACAAGGGTGGACTGTGCATCGAAGGTAATTTATACTTTGTTTTGAGTATTGAGTGCCTTCTCATGATGTATTTTTTATTTTTAATTTTGGTAGTGGTGTAGTGGTTCTCATTCATTTTATGCTTGACCAGCTGCCTCTCTATGATAGCATCTTAGGATTAAAATAATTTCTATTTTCACAGAACTGATTTATTTGTAATCTTTAGTTACATACACTTGATGTCATTACCTTACTTGCCAATTGCTGATTTTGGTGTTTATCTGCAGTCATTTACCTCATTTTACCCCATTATCTCCCTGGATTCGTAGTACTTTTTTTTTTTTTTTTTGGGGGTCACTGGATTCACAATATTCTAGTTAACACTAGGCAGTTAGGGAGCTTAGAAGAGAACAGAGGTATATATTAGAGATAATGGGGGAAGGAATCAGTCTGATTATTCAATAATCTATCATTATTGATTCCTGTAGTCCAATGACCATAACATGATTCCTATTTGTAGAGTATCTGATATTATTTCCTAAGTCGTAACAATAATAACCCTATATAGAAATAGTGGCAAAAATAGGTTAACAGTTCTAACAATAATAAAATTCTAATTCTAACTCTAATTGTTGGACCGCTGGTCCCCATTTTTAACCTTTTTGTTAGCAGTTGTGGGGAAATTAATTATTTCAAAAGCTTGAACTGTTGGGAGGAGTGCTAATTATATTTTTATACACTTATCACTCTCCAAACACTTACAATTCAATATTTGAGTTATTAGGTGTTGAACACAAGACTTCTAGCTCTAATACCATGTTAGAAGTTGTTGGAAAATCAACTCTCTCAAAAGTTTAAACTGTTGGGAAGAGGACTAATAATCATTTTATACATTTATCACTTTTATTTATTTATTGAAATTAGTTAATATTTTTATTTGTAAATATTCTGAGCTAGTAGTCACTGTTTTGCATCAGCTAGGTCTTATCTGAAAACTATAGCATTTATTGGAAAGCAACACTAAGTAATTCCTCACTCTTTTTTTGCTTATTTGGCAGCACAGGTAAATACTAATCTATGTGATAAGTTTTCTGTGGGTCACTATCCTATGCTCTTCTGGGGACCTCCTTCCAAATTTGTAGCTGGTGGTTGGGAACCTAAAAAAGAGAAAAGCGAAATATGTATAATTGATGATGGGCGTACAGCAGAGCAGTTGCTCAATTGGATTAATAAGAAATTGGGCAGGTATGACTATGAGGGCTCACAACTTTTTCAAAACAATCCGTAGCAAGTAAAATATTTTAAGTGGAAAGTATCTGATATATCATACATTTTCTGTGCATAATTTTAATATTCATCTTAGTTGATTTATTTTTGGAGCTTTCCAGGTATATTTTTTAATTTAATTCTCATTTTCAACATAATTAAAGAAATAAGGTTCTTAGGGTAATGTTTTGCATCATCGGTGGTTAGAGAGTTTCCTTGTTTCTGTGTTATCTGTTGTTTGTTGAACTGATTAAAAAGTTTCAATATGTTGTGTGGTCTATGTGAGGTCCATGTCTGTTTTCATAGAATAATAGGACAAGATACGGGGACCAATCATCATATCCAATAGCCAATAACAAGAGTAACAATTCCCTGTAGTTTGTATGCTTTTTTCTAGATGATTGATTGTGTAATGTTAAAAAGATAAGTTTTCTTTCTATTGGCTGCTATGTATCTTCATTTTAGTTGTTCTGGTCTACTCTTGTTGAGTATTAATATATTTGATATTGTCAGTGATACATACATAAATGTGCACATTCCTGTTATATGAGTAAAATCCATCTTGCATCAACATTTTAGAATCTTCTTATTGCATTTTTTTATTATTAGTTATTGCAGTAGCATTAACAGTACACCACCTACTTAGCATTCTCATAACATAACAAGTATTCCATCTCTTCATTTTTATTGTCCTGTCTATTTATGTATAAATACATTACACAGCTCAAAATCCAAAAAAAAAAAAAAGAAAGAAAGAAAGAAAGAAAAATACACGGCTCATGGCTCATTTCTTATGTAATATTGTACTTTTCCATCATAAGTATGAAAGTAACAATACATTTGAAATAACATTTCCATTGAGTTTCATTTTAAGACATGAATAAAGTGAACATCATTATGGTTAACATAGTAAAAATGAAATTTATAGTATCGTAAACATTAGTTACATATAGCATTTCCTCATGCCTACTTTACCATATTCAGTTTGGAGAGAAATACTGTCATATTGAGCTACATCATGAGCTTCTGATATTCTTTCATGCATTATACATGGTAGCTAAGGCATTATTGCATTATCAAAGTCATGTCATAGAGAAAAGCATTTCCAGTGCCTTTAAATGATGGTTGTTTGTGCTTAAATATGGTTAACATGGTACTTCTTTTTTTTTTTTTTCTCTTTTCGTTATGCATAGAATCTGAGAGTCTTAAACTGGTTTCTTACTGTGTTAAGTATGCATGTATTCTTTTTTGGCTTCTTTTTCTGGGTCTTGATTCAATCTAACTGTACAGCTCATATGGCCTGGATGATGAGAAATTTGAAAATGAGCATTTCATATCAAATGTCTCAGATGCTGGACAGGTGCATCAGGGTACCCTTTTACAAGTTACAGGTGTTTAATCTATTATCCCTCATATTTCAAGACATTAACTAATTGAATGAATCTTTTGAAAGATTGCACGGGCAGTTTATGATGTTGAAGAGGCAACAGCCACTGCATTTGACATCATCTTGGACCACAATGTAGACTCTCTCTCTAGGTCTAGGTTTTTTGTCCTTCATGCTTTTGGGATTATTTTTTGGTCTTTGTTTTATTCATTGTACCCATATTTCATTTTTATGTCCCATAGATGATCAAATCAGAAACCAGGGCTTCCCTTATTAAGTTTTTTCAACTCTCAGCGGCCCATCATCCTTCTAAGAGGTAAAAAGCAATCAGTTCCAAGTCCTTCATTGCTTATTTCGGTAGTTCACTTTCATATGTGTATTTTACTGTACATTAATTATATCAGGTGCCGAAAAGGAAGTGCAGAGATACTTGTTAACTTCGATGACTTATGTCCATCAGATATGTTGTTGGATAAACAGCAAAGTAATGGTGGGAAGAGTGCGCTGGGCAATTTTCAGATCTGTGGAAAAGATGTACCTCGTGGATATTGGGTAAGGATATAGACTGTAATAATTTATCTTTTTACTGTATGTGTTTAGCTCTCTCAAGTTAAACTTCAAGAAAGCTTCTCATGTTGTAGTCTTACACGTTTTGGTTCTATTTCCAACTAATATATATACTCAGTTTGCCTTTTTATAATTATGGTAAGTGGCAATACAATTCTGCATTTTGAGTCATTTATTAAGTCCTTGCCTAATTGGCCATACTGCCAAGGCATTATTAGGGTTGAGCTAAAGTACCTCAGTCCTAATTATAGTTACTTAATTACCAAATAGCTAATTGTTGGGATGCCTATAGCTTTTTCTTTCTGTAGGATCTCTTGATGCCCCTTTCCTCAGTTTCTACGGTTTCATATATTTTTTGCTCTTAGGTTTGGGATATTTATTATTTTGTTGCATCAATTGAATGAAATTATTATATATATAATTTGATTTTGACTTTCTTTATAGATGTTCTGTCGTGGGAGCAGGAATGAAACTCGGGGCTTTAGGTAATGATCATTTTTCAAAATTGAAATTGTAATTATCTTTACATATTTTATTGAAAGTTTTTAATCACGGATCTAAGTAACTTACAATTTAACAACCTTTAATTATGTCACATAAACACAACTACCAGACATACAATTATGTGTAAAAGTAAAATGCAAAAATTAAGAATAGCACATGAGATTTTTGGGTGGAATCAACCTGAGCCATAACAATGACGTAAGAGGAAAATTACCGAACCATCGAACTATCTACTATGAAAATTAATGTTCAATTACAACATCAGGTCTTATACTACCCTTTACAGATAAAGTTCATTTATGTAATTTATTTACGAGTCATCTTTCTTTTCACAGTTTTCACAAGCTAGGTGTGTGGATCCGGACCAACGTTCCGATCTACTCGAGTTTCACGAGATCAATCGAATCCGTCAATTTTAGTAATTTTGAGTCATACGAAATATTAAATACGTCACCTTTAGTAACTGAAACGTTAGTACAAATAACACAAGTGCAAGATTTTTAAGTAGAAACAACCTAAGTCATAACAATGATCTAAAAGAAAAATCTTTGGTCTAGCAAACCACTTATTTACTATGAAAATTAATGTTTAATTACAACACCAGGTCTTAGACTACTATTTACAGATAAAGTCTTTTTATGTAATTTACTTACGAATCATTATTCCTTTTACAGTCTTCACAAGTTAGGTGTGTAGATTCGGACTAACATTTCGATCTATTCGAGTCTCACAAGATCAATTGAATCACTCAACTTTGGTAATTTTGAGTAACACAAAATACCGAATAAGTCATCTTTGATACCTAAAATGTTAGCAAAAATAACACAAGTGCAAAGTGTGTCCTATAGTAGATTAAACAATGAATCTTAACTAGCAGATTCAACAACAGTGTAACAGTAATAACCAAATTGGCTAGCAAACTTTGAAAAGATCATATAAAGCTCAATATCATGAAAAATAATTAGTCATACCAATCATTCAAACATAACCACAAAATACGATTGAGTGATTAAATAAATAAGATGCCTAAGATTAATAGATGAAAAGAAAAAAATTTCTTTGAAAGCTCAAATATACGTGGAACATATTATATTAAGTGTGAAATTATTTAGCAACAAAAGTTGATTATATAAAGTTTAATTTGACCTAAAAGAAAATTGATAGTAAATAAAAATTATTCTCATACAATGATTCAACTTTGACAATTAAATGGGGTTAAATTGGTAAAATTGACATGGATTGAATTAAAAATAAGTTGCGAACTAAAAATACTGGCTTGATCGATCTAACTAAATCTCGATTGATCGAGAACCTACGCTCGATCGATCTACCAACAATGAGAAAACTTCAATCGATCGACCCAAACCTTGATCGATCTAATCATGCATTTTTTAAACCTGAGAACAACTTGATCAAAGTCGATCAATTCTCGATCGATCTAATTATGCGCACAATTTTTTTTCTAAGTTTACATGCATTATCGTATGTTGATGGTTTTGAAGGCAACACTTGTGTTCTTTTTGGGTGTTTGACAATTTATCTCGTTTGGATTGAACCAATGTTCATTTCAATCTTGATAGTGTCAATATCTTTACTTTTTTTTTATTGCGGTGACCTTTTTCTTGAAAGTATTCTGATAGTGAGTACAAAACTTTTTGAACTAACCCGCGTTCATCAATTTTATCTCAAAGATTTGAAGATGAGTTAATAATATCACACAATTTAGCATAAAATTTAAAAAATGTTTCATCTTCTTCCATTCTATGATTTTCAAACTTAGTGGCTAGCATGCGAATCTTAATTCGTTTAATTTGGGACGTGCCCTCATGGGCAACCTCTAGAGTATCCCAAGCAGTCTTAGCAATTTTTACATAAACAATGTGTCGTAATTCATCCGGTGACATAGCACTAAAGATGGCATTAATATCCTTTTGATTCCAACTAGTACCAGTTTTCTCACCAATAGTCATTCTTAGGCTTAAGTGTTACTACATTATCTTTGATAACTGTAGGTGGTCCCAACCATATAGCACAAAATTCCATACTCATTTAAGGCATGTAAAAAGGCTCACATACGAGCTTTCTAATATTGGTAGTTGGACCTATCAAAGTAAGGTAGATGGGTTGCAGAAGAACCCTTTTTCAAATGATCCATAACAAGGTTCTAGGCAACTATAAGTTTATTTAGTGACTTGTTCTGATATCAATTGAAAGTTTAGTTACAGATCTAATTAACCTAGAAGGGGGTGAGTTGGTAATTTTTAATTTTAACAAATTTTAATTATGTAACCTAAAAACAACGACCAAATATACAATCACATATAAAAGTAAAATGTGAAAATTAAGAATAATATACGAGATTTTTATGTAAAAATAACTTAGGCCACAACAATGATGAGGAAAATTATAGGATCACCTAACTATCCATTATAAAAATTAATGTTTAATTACAACGTTAGGTCTTAGACTGCCCTTTATAAATAAAGCCGTTCTATGTAATTTACTTATGATTTCTAGCTCATTTCATTGTCTCTACAAGTTAGGTTTGTAGATCAAAACTAATGTTTCGATCTACTCGAATCTCACGAGATCAATCGAATTCGTCAAATCCGGTAATTTTGAGCTACACGAAATACTGAACACATCACCTTTAGTACCTGAAATGTTAGCACAAATAACATAAGTAAAAAGTATGTTCTAAAGTAGCTTAAATAATGAAGAACCCTAACTAACAAATTCAACAGTAATAATCAAATCAATTAGCAAACTCTAGAATAATTATGTAAAATTCAATATCATGAAAAATAGTTAGGAATATGAATCATTCAAACATAACTACGCAATATGCTTTAATGATTAAATCAATAAGATGCCTAATATTAATAGATCAAGAGAAAAAGATTTTTCTTTGAAAGCTCAATCTAGAAAATATCATATTCAGTGGGAAATTATTCATCAATAAAAGTTGATTATATAAAGTCCAATTTGACCTAAAAGAGAATTGATAATAAATGGCAATCATGCTCATGCAAGGATTTAGCTTTGACAATTAAATGAGATCAAATTAGTAAAAATAGCATATGGGCTGAATTAAAGACAAGTTGTTGTGAACTGGAAATACTTGCTTTATCGATCTAACCAAACCTCGATCGATCGGTTGGCCCAAACCTCGAATTGGTCGACCCAAATTTCGATCGATCTAACCCTGCATTTTCCAAATTCAAACGGCTAGATCGAAGTCGATCGATCTAACCATGCATTTTCTAAACCCAAACCTCGATGTGCACAAAAATTCTTCTAAGTATACAAACATTATTGTGTGATGGTATATGCATAAAACAAATATTCTTACCTGATACGTACGTATTAAGAGCTCGTTTGTTTCTTCAAATTTAATCAATTGACTTGAAAATGAATCTAGATGTTAGATTACAATCAAATATTTTGCCTACGAAAATTGCCAAACACTTTCAAACCTCCTTACACTTATGATGAACTAGAAAATTTCTTACTGTGAGGGATGTAGCTAATTCTTGCTAGTCTTAATTTCACATCATATACAAACACACAAACACATTTTTTCCTTAGGAGAATACTTACAGTGGTGAAGCAAAGCCTGTCACAAGATATGTTACATCGACTTTTTATTTTTCATGAAGTTCCAATGGACACATGAGTATAGATATTCAATACTTAAATTAGTGAAACTTCGAAGAAAATTGAGGAAAATAGGTGTGCAATACTTAAAGACACGTACCCCGTTATCCATGTTAGATGCTTTCTGCTGAGTCCATGTTAGACAAGTAGAATAATATTTAAGAAAGTAGAAGTTTAATTAGGTACACTCGGCATAATAGTTTTTGGTTGCTTACATCTGGTTGTACAAATATATTTCTATTTGCCTTTATATTAAACACGAGCGTGATATACTAGTTGTACAAAAAATCCTATAAAATTCTTCTCATTGGAACGAATTTTCAAATTGTATATTCTTTTGCCCCTGCAGTTGTGGTTTGTGGGTTCTTTTCCATTCGTTATCTGTGAGAATCGAGGATGGGGAGAGCCAGTTTGCATTTACAACAATATGTGATTTTGTTCACAACTTCTTCATCTGTGAGGAATGCCGTCAACATTTTTATGATATGTGTACGAGGTAAAAACAATAATTAATATAATATATATGTGTATATATATATATTTGAGTTATATATCTCAATTTCATCTGACTGTTAATGTTTCTTATTTCAGTGTTTCTAGTCCCTTCAAGAAGTCTAGTGACTTGGTTCTTTGGTTATGGGATACACATAATAAGGTCAATGCCAGACTTATGAAAGAAGAAGCGACTCTTAAAACCGGTGATCCCAAATTTCCAAAGATTATTTGGCCTTCAAAACACCTTTGCCCTTCTTGTTACCTTTCTCATAACCAGAAAAGGAAAGAAATCCAGTGGGACCAGAATGAAGTGTTGAAATTCGTGAGTAGTTATTATGGGAAACTGTTGGTGTCTCTTTACAAAGAAAAGGGCATTTTGTCAAATGATAACACTGGTGTTGCTGTTGAAGATTCAGTCACCCCAATGAATGCAGTTGTGGTGCCTGTTGGGGCTGCGTTGGCAATTGCTGTTGCAAGCTGTGCATTTGGAGCACTTGCTGCCTATTGGCGCTCACGGCAAAAGAATCGAAAGTATAAACATCAACTACACTCTTTAAAGAACATATGATAGTTAGGAGGGTATTGAGCTCTTTCCAAAAGGGGGCTAAAGAAACAGAACAAAAGATAAAGAGATTTGTTTTTGTCCGGGGAGGGGTGGGGAAGATGATCATGAATTGAGACATTGTCTGTTGGTTTTTGTTTGTCTTATTTATTTTTATACCCCTACGTTTTCAGGCCAAGAAGAAACTGGAGCTAAAATTGTTTTAAGGAAAAATGATGAACGGAGCGGGCTTTATATCAGTCCGAGTAGGGAGCCATATACAGCCTCTTAGCAGATGACTTGCTTAAGGTCCTTCTCTGTACCCTGTATTAAGTTGCTTTTTGGACTATATAAATTTATTATAGAAACTCGAATGTTGGGAGAGATAAGAGTATCCTCTTATTTTTCTTTGATTTTTTTAGTTCAAACGATAAGCACCTATTTTTGGGTGTGTGGGATGCAGGGATTGAGAAAAAGGGTACAACCTTATTAACTAGGCTATGAAGGCACGAGTTCTATATTTTTTCATTGCATGGATATAAGGTGAAAAAAGATTGAGAAAATGATTGTTATTATGAAGCATGTTCATGGAGCTTATCAACTATGTTATGAAGGCATGGGCTCTTCTATATTTTTCCAGTGCATGGATATAGGGTGAAAGTCTAAATTACGGATCTAACAACTTAGACTAGTGATTAGATTGTTTAAAAGTTATTAATTCTAAATTAAAAAATTACTTACAAATGTCGGACATGTAATAGCCTATTAAAATTAAATGCAGAAAGTAAAATAGTAAAATGCAGTATTTTTACGTAAAACAATCTAGGACTTAAATAATTTGATTACCTAACATATTCACTATAAAAATTGGGTGAAGGGTGCTACACAGGGGTGGTAATTTCTGACACGATTCGATAGCACGATTGAACACAATACGATGCAAATTTTTTTTAGTAAGAATTGATTAATAACTTTTTTTTTTCTTCATGTTTTTAAATGTTTTGTTATTTTTTATTATTATAAATATACAATAAAAAAAATTCAAATAAATTTTTTTATGTGTCAATTAATACAAAAATTTGACACAAATAATACAAACACAATTGCTATCCCTAACGCTAGTAGTACCTTATTTATTAACAGTGGAGTATATTAGTCTTGTTTTTCTCAAGGTGTACATAAGAAGTCTCTTAACTTGAAAAAAAAAAAATACTAATTTTTTTTTTACAATAGTATTAAAAAAAAAAAAAAAAAAAAAAGTTCACAATATTCGCTCTGTTTGGAATTTTTTGACTTGAATTCTATGAATCTATCAACCAATTTCTTAAGGAAAAATTAATTATCAATCGATAAGAAAATTTCTACCAATCGGTTGCTATGGATTCTATAGTAAAAAACTTCAACTTTGGAGCTAGTAAGGCAACTCCTTTACAATTGAGATCACTCTGCTCTACGGTCTTAATCACTGCACTTCCCATATTCCCATCCCCAATATACCCAAACCCTTGAATGTAATCACTCTGCTTGACAAATTTCTAATGCCAACCCCAATTAATTAAGAATAAACCTATTCAAGTTAAAACTAAATTTCAAATTATCGACTTAAAACCACCAAGAGAGTCCCTAGCTAGACAAAATTAGAGATCCACCTACTTTAATTTCTATAGTCTAGCATTACCCACTAGATCATGTATCTGAAATCAGGATCATTCTTATGAATCATCAAGAAATCATCACCATCGTTAGATACACCAAAAAATCGAACTTTGACTAAGGAACTGTTGATATTGTTGTATTTGGAACTCCTTTTGCCTTTGGACCTCCACAACCTTAGATAGTGTTTAGTCGACACAAAAGTTAGGCTCGCAAACTTAGCAATTTCACCCTCCAACTTTTGATTGAACTCATACTCGGCTCCTATGGTAACGGCAACCACCATTATTCGTACCCAGTTAATGAAAAACACTACAGAAGTGTTCGAAAGCAGCCATGAGGCATGTTCGTCGCCATTGTTGCTACCAAAGCTTATGATTTGAGCCACATTTATAATTCATGGAAGAGAAGCCTTAATGAATTTTCAGCTCAAGGTTGCAAAAATTCATTTAAGATTAACGATCCTCAAATGAACCTGTGGTTTTTATAAATAAATAAAATAAAGTAAATAAATAATAATAATAAATAAATAAATAAAGTGAACATCAGGCATCAGCCAGGAAGAGAGAGCAATAAGGAAACTGGGGAGTTTTGTGTTTTGATTTTTTTCTTTCACTAGTCTGATTTTTTATTTTACAAAGTTAATATTCCAGTTTTGTCCTCGTTGTTTTTACTAAAATTGTGTTTAATGGTCAATTTGGGACTAAATGCGAACCTAGACTTATGTGCATCACTTCAAAAGTACAAGTCTAATATGCTCTAATGTCAATAACTACTAGACTACTAGTGTCTTTCTTCCACAAAAAAATTAATGTTCACTTTTAAAGTCAAATATTAGAATATTAGAGTGTCTCAGATAAAGTTCGAATGTACTTATTTACGAACCTTGCTTTTTTCTTTATAGTCTCTAAGGTAAGCATACGATTTAATCTTATATTTTTATAAACTCAAATCACATAAAATATTAAATGTGTCAATCTTAATACTTGAAAAATTAACATAATTAGTACAAATATAAGATATCTTAGAATAGATTTAAAAATAAATAATTTCTACTAAAAGATTTAAAATATACATCCAATAAACCAAATCAACTAATAATTTTAGAAAAAAAAAAGAGTAAATACAAGTTTAATAATCATACACAATATTATTTAATACGAGCATAAAGAAACTTAAGCACAAAAATATTATATCAACATGAAAATATATAACATATTAGTTTTGAAAAATGATTTTTCTCGTAATGGAAACAAATTGGTATAGATATATAATAATAATAATTATTAATATCTTTTCAAGTAGGATAATGCTTATATTAGTCATTATATTATTATTAATTTAATTAAGGGTAAAAGTATGCTAGTGGTACTTTAACTTTCTTAAGATGTATATATTAGTATGTGGTATATTAAAAGTCCTATTATATTAAAAAAGATACAATTGAACTCAAAATGATTATAAAATGATAAAATTGATCAAATTTAATTAATTATAAACGAATATTCGTGTCATTTTTATTTTTGGCTCTAATAAAATTAATTTTTTCTCAAAAAAAATTATATGTGTGTTATTTCTTCCACCTCTCCCTTTCACTTTCCCTTATTTTCTTCTCTCACAATATTTACTTTTTTTTTTGTTGTTGTTAAAATTGATTTTTTCTTTACCACCGAAGGAATTTCAAAACATTAACAGGGCAGTTATTAATCAACAGCAAATTCATCTAATATTTGTAAAAAATTCCAACAAAACAGAAGATTCAATTAAAATGATAAATTTTTTTACAAAAAACAAACTCAAAACAAAATAATGAAAAACAAAAAAATATTATTTGCTTGCATCCGTAATATTGCCTCTCGAGGTTGCAACTAGTTCAAAATATAAACTAAACTCCAAGTATTTCACAAAAATAAAATACTCATGTTCACTCATTTTACTGTAAAATGAAACAAAAAATGAAGCATTTTTAGTAAAAAAATGAAGCAAAAATCAATATTACTTTTAATATGGAAGAAAAAATTTAGCAACAAAAAAAAGTGAATCACATGAGAGAAGAAAATAAGAAGAAAATATGAGGGAGAGAGAGTGGTGAAAGAAGTAACGCATATGTAATTATTTTTTGAGAGAAAATTAATAAGATAGGAGCTAAAAATAAAAATAACACAAATATCTCATTCATAATTGGTCAAATTTTGTCAACTTTATCATCTTACGATCATTTTGAATTAAATTATACATTTTTGAAAGTAACAAGACTTTGATGTACTAAAAAAAAAATTATAGTACCCATTTATATCTTTTAAAAAAGCTAAGATACTATTAGATACTCAACCCTGTCTGATTAAAGACAAGGCTTAGATATACGATTTTAGAGTATTTTGTCAAATATCTCCCAAGAAGTGGCTCAATTGTGAATTAAATTATTTTGACACATTTGTTCCTTGCTTCTCAATTATGTCAAATGAAACCTGAGGACATTTTCAGTTGCTTTGAGATAATCAGATTCAATCTTTACTCTTTGTTGGGCAGTAATTTAATTAACTACGCATGGTATCATTTAATTAATTTATATTATTAATTAAAAAGTTAAATAATATAGTTAAATAAATTTTTATTAAATAATTTATATTAATGATTTAAAAATATTTAAATTATTATTTAATAATTTAAATAATAATTAATATAAATTATTTACTAAAATGTTATCAATCAAAAATCTATAAATAGATTCTTATGATTAAGAAAGATAGACATAAAAAAGCCAGAGTTCACCGCTCACTTTTTATAAAATCCTTCAAACTCCTCTTTTATCTTAACATTTTTTTGAAGAAATTAACTTTTGTATTGGAGTTGTCCTTCTAATATATTTATAGTAACTTACAGGATTAATGTCTTCAAAATTAAGTATAAGCCAACTATATTTAAAAATTTTCCCAAAACTATTTGGAAAATGAATGAAGAAATTTGTAACAAATTTATTTATTTTTAACCAAATTTTGTGTATCCATATTTTGTCCCAAAATATATCTCTCAGTTGTGAAATTTTTACCAAATTCTATGGCCAAGGTTGAGAGAGATAGATGCGTGAATAAAAATGGGTTATGGTGTACTATGTTTTGATTTTCACCAAATTAAATTTGTGTCAAACAAGGAAAAAAAATTCCTTGCTTATGAAGTCACATATGGCATAGAAAAATCTATGTGTGGTTCCATACAAGCTTTATTATTGATAGAAGAGAGTTGGCGAACATTTTTTTTATTTTTTTAAGCTTAAGTTATTAGAAAATAGATTAATTATCTTCTTTATATGTTATATTTATATCTTAATACTATTCCTCATTTTATGAATTTTTGTCTTTTTATATCATGTAACATTATCTATGAATTAATCTGTTTTCACTTGTGGGCTATGTAAACGAGTGCAATGGGCTTGCACATATAGGTTGAGAAGGCTCATCAAATAAAGTTAGATAGAGTCTTATTAATTGAGTATAGGGAGGCATTATTAACATTCATCCCCAAACACTAAACACATACCCTCAAAATTTTATAATCCTTACATAAAACTAAAAATGTGTAATACCTTACAAAAGTAACAAAATTCTGTAAAAGCTTACAAAATAATACAAAAACATACATAATTCAATATGTCAGAAATAATAGAAAATCAAGAAATAATAGATGTAAAAACACAAGACATTTCTGGATGTTTTTCACAAGAAATGATATTCAGTAAAAAGAAATTTGAAGAAATTCAAAAATCAAAAATCAAAATTAAATCTTAAAGAAAAAGATGGATTTAGAGAAGAATCATTCTCTAAAATAAGGAAATTATTCCCAAAAAAAGACATAATATATTATGGCATAAGTAATAAGAAAATGAGCGTAACTATAGCTGATGCAAAAAGAAGGTTTAATATACCATTAATTGACAAAGAAACTATTATAGAAAAATTATCAAAAATTCCTAAAAAAGATAGAGAAAAAATTGGATATATCCATTTAGGAGGAATACAAATTCTAATAAAAGCACACTTTAGAGAAGGAATAGATACACCAATTAAGTTAGCATTATTAGATAACAGAATAACAAACAGAAAAGATGCTTTATTAGGAATGATTAATGAAAATTTAGGTTACCAAAAACTAAAATTTACAGCATATTCTAGATTTGCTGTTAATATTCATGATAAAAATCTAAACCAAATATTAAGTTTAGCTTATGACTTTGAACGAGGAAATTTAATGAAAGATGGAAACCACACATTTTCAATCCATTACCTTGTAGGATATTAATTAACAAACAGTCACAATAGTTCGATATACGGACAAAATGAATTCATAGAAATAGACAAAACCTTCAAAGATATAGGACAAGTAATAAAGAATCCAGAAAAATTATCAGAATATGAAGTACCTGATGAATGGAATCTAGACATAAAAGAAAAACCTCTGATATCATCAAAAAGAAATAATATACAAAGAATAAAATTTATAGATACCCAAGCAGAAGTTAGTAAAAGGAATAGGGAAATAGAAGAATTAAAAGAGGAAATTGAAGAAATAAAAGACCTAGTCTACACAATGAAATAATAATGATAAAAGAAAAACTATTAGAAATACAATTAGAAGAAAATAATAGTCTAACAAGCATAAATAAAAATCAGATATCTATAATGGAAGCCTTAATCCTTATAGCAGAAAAAATAGACATTATGGATGAAAATATACAAGAATCAAAAGGAATACAACTGGAAATGTATAAAGAAATTTTAGAACTAAAAAAGAATATTAATAACACATCAAGAGAAAATGGATTAAAATTTGATCCATCAAAAGGACTAAAAGAAGAACCCCCTAGAAGATCTGATGCATTAATACCCATAAATGAAAAAAGAAAAGCAGAAGAATCTAAACAAATAATAACAATCTAATGGACTTAACAGAATATAGGAAAAATTTAGAAGAACAATTTATGAATCCTGAAAATAAAAATATAGAAAAATTAATCAGTTTATTGACATTAATAGACAAAGAATTAGAAAAATATTATGAAGAAAAACTTTACACAAATAAAGAAAAAGATGATATGACAGTAATAAGTGAAGATGAATCTGAACAAGAAAATACAACCCAAAAAATTAATATGGAACCAGTATTAATACCTAGAACAAACCCAGAAAGAGGAGAAACATCTAACCCACATAGAGAGGAAAGGTATAGGCCAGAAGAACCTAACCCAATATATAGAAGAAGAGAACCACCTAAAATTGAAGAAGGATTACATTGGGGTACTAGAGGAAGTATTCCACCAGAATTCAAACCACATGAAAATTATAAAACTGATATTCTAGATTTAGACTGCATAAGAGATAGGAAAAAAGCCTTAGATGAATGAGCTAGTGAAATGAGTGTAATTATACAAACATCATCAACTACAAACACAAACCCTTCAGTTTGTAAAGTCTTAGTAACTCACAAAATGACAGGAAACGTAAAAGTTTAGTTTTCAAACCTAACTGACCAACAACATTTAAGAATGCAAGGAAATGCTACAACATGAAGAGATTACCTAGATACAGTAATAAATGAAATATACAAGGAATTCATAGGAGAAGATAAAGAAAGAAATGTTACAGAATCTAGTGAAAATGAAATAAGTGAAGCCAAATGGCACTTAACAAATATGAAAATATGTGATATGTGTTACATAGAATCATTTATATGTGAATATGAAATGTATTATCATAAATTACCACCATCCATACAAGAAACTTATAAGGAAATGTTCTACCAAAAAATACTTGGAACATTACATAAAACTATGACAGAAAAATGGAATAATAGGAATAGACAAACTATACCTGACACTTTAGGAGGAAGAATAAGAGGTCTTAAAAATTGGATAATAATAAAATATCAAGAAAGAAAAGAATTCAAACAAATAAAAGGAAATGATAGAATCTGTTGCGATACAAGAGACTTCAAAATACCAGGAAAATATGGTTGTAATATAAAACCTTACAAAAAATATAAGAAACATAAGAAATTTAGAAAATTCAAAAGATATAAATTTAGAAAATAAAACTTCCAGAAATATAGAAGAAGATATAATAGAGAACCTTATAAAAAGAGGTACTTTAGAAGAAGAAGGTACAATATCCCTGAAAAGAAAAATTATTGTCCAGCAGGAAAGAAGAAATGTGGATGTTGGATATGTAATGAAGAAGAACATTATGCAAATGAATGCCCAAACAGACTTCAACATAAAAAAGAATTTAAAAAGGAATTTCCACAAAAAGCAAAAATATTAGAAGAAGCTTTTAAAATGGAATTAGAACCAATAAAGGAATCTGATATAGAGGATACATGTAGTATTTATCTATTAGAAGAAACCGAAGAAGAAATAACAGACTCAGAAAATCTGATTATGATTCTGATTCAGAATAATGGATGAAATATTAAGCATAACAAATCCAAACAGTACATATATACAAATAGGATTAAAATTTAAAGGATATAAAAATTATCATTTACATGCATATATTGACACAGGTGCAAGTATGTGTGTAGCTAGTAAATATGTATTCTCAGAAGAACTCTGGAAACAATCCCCAAAAGAATTAGTAGTAAGAATAACAAATAACACTACAATAAATTTGAATAAAGTACTAAAAGATACAGATGTATCAATAGGAGGAGAAATCTTTCATATACCTACAATTTACCAACAAGAAACTGGAGTTGATATTCTATTAGGAAATAACTTTCTAAACCTATATCAACCATTTACACAATATTTAGACAAAATCAGCATAACAACCTTAGATGGAGAAACAATTTATGTATCAAAAATTAGGAAAGCATTAACTGTTTCATCACTAACTTTTATGACACAACATAAAAAGCGAAAACGTGGTGAGGATATAGAAAAACAAAAACCATACTTAGAAAATATTTCTTTAGACATAGAGGTTGACCAAAACCCCTTCCTAAATGAAATCAGAGAAGACAAAGCCTTAACAGGAATAAGAAAATTACTAAAAACAGTATGCTCAGAAAATCCTTTAGATCCAAATATCAATAAATCTAATGAAATAGCAAAAATAGAATTAAAAGACCCTTTAAAGGTTATAAGAGTAAAACCAATGATTTATACCTCAGAAGACAGAGAGGAATTTGAAAAATAAATTCAAGAACTTTTTGAGTTAAAAGTAATTATTCCTAATAATTCACCACATTCTAGTCCAGCATTTTTAGTAGAAAAAGAAGCTGAGAAAAGAAGAGGAAAAAAGAGAATGGTAATAAATTTTAAATCCTTAAATAAAGAAACTATTGATGACGGTTATTTTATACCAAAGAAAAAAGAATTATTATCATTAATTAAAGAAAAGAAATATTTTTCAAGCTTTGATTGCAAAAGTAGATTTTGGCAAATAAGACTTGATAATGAATCACAGAAACTAACAGCATTTAGCTGCCCTCAAGGACAATTCCAGTGGACGGTTGTTCCATTTGGACTTAAACAAGCACCAGGTATTTTTTAAAGATACATGGATAATATCTTCAAAAAATATCACAATTTTTGTTGTGTTTATATAGATGACATATTAATATTCAGCAATGATTTATCAAAACATTATTTAGGTATTATTAATGTCTTACAAGAATGTAGAAAATCAGGAATAGTGTTATCAGAAAAGAAAGCTGTCATTGCTCAACAGAAAATAAAATACTTAGGGTTAGAAATAGAAGATGGAAAACATCATCTACAACCCCATATTTTGAATAATATAAAAAATTTCTCTAGCATAATAAAAGACAAAAATCAATTACAAAGATTTTTAAGATGTTTAACATATGCGGAAGCATACATAAAGAAATTGGCAGAAATGAGAAAACCTTTTCAGACAAAACTTAAGAAAGATTATGTTTGACAATGGACTGATCAGGACACTAAATATATGGATAAAGTAAAAGCACAGGTAAAAGATTTACCAACTCTATATCATTCAGGACCAAATGATAAAATGATAATAGAAATAGATGCTTCACATGAATATCTTTGCAGATTTACTTCAGGATCTTTTCAATGCCTTGAACTAAATTACCATAGTAATGAAAAAGAATACTTGGCTGTTAAAAAGGCTATTAAGAAATTTACAATATATGTAATAAGTTTAAAATTTATTGTTAGGACTGATAATAAAAATTTTGGACATTTTTTAAGAACTAATATTGCAGGTAATTATAAGTAAGGAAGACTAATAAGATGGTAACAATGGTTTAACCATTACAAGTTTGATGTAGAACATTTACCAGGAAAGAAAAATTGTTTAGCGGATGTTTTAACCAGAGAATTAGCACTTCTAACTATGCTTTTTATGACAAGAATGGATTCACTCGACATTGAGATCCAGATCAAGGAAAAGGAAATTTTGATTCACGAAACACAGATCAAATGCCTCAAGGAACAACTAGAAGTATTAAAACTCAAACATAAATTAAGAAACAGAGAAACCATAACTAATCCAGAACTCCATATGGAAGGCTCTAAAGAAGAAGAAGCTGGAACTTCAATAGGAACAAAAATGCAAAGAACAAAAATTGAAGAAACTGCTAGCAATAACCTAGAATCAATCAGGAACTCAGAAAAGAAAAATAGAAAATAAATTGGGTTGACGAAGCTGAAAAGGAAGATTCAAAAAAGATCTATGTAGTCTATAATGGACCAAACCCAGGAATATACACTAGTTGGCCAGAAGCAAGCAAAGCAATAAATGGGATTAGTGGAGTCATCCATAGGTCTTTTACAAACAGAATCGAAGCAGAAGGAAGCTACAATAACTTTAGAGTCCCTAAACTCTTAACTCCATCAGAAATAACAAAAAACTATTCCCAGATAGTACAGCAACCAGCAATAGGAACTAGTAGAATGAGGAACCTTGGAACAATCCACAGACCAATAATTTTTAAGGAAGTAATTAATAATTCATTTGGAGAAGAAAAAGAAAGACAAAGAAATCTGACAAAACAGGAATGGTTAGGATTATACAACCTAGTTAGAAAAACAACTGAAGAACATCTTAAAAACATGAAGTTTTATACAACAGAAAAAGATTTTCCTTCAGGTAGTAAATTTAATATTTTAGAAGGAGTTGATCCATCATTTGTCTATAAAGCATTCCATGCAGGACTTATAGAAAATATATATCCAGGAAATGAGTTAAAAGAATTAATATATTTTCCTGATAACTTTAAGAAATCTATTAGAAATTTTAAGAGAAAAATCAAGGCTACAGATAAGCCTATTTACTTAAGGTGTTTCAGTTCTTTAATGGATTGAAACCAAGAAATACCAGTAAGTCCATATCATTTCATTAAGCTTGGCGTTTCAAGTAATAAAAGAGAAGTAACTCGCCCAAAGGGCTTGCTAGAAAAGGAATTCAATATTGATGAATTAAACCTCGAAAGACGACAAATGTTGAGTCAAATCTATTATGAAATAAGAAGAATTAACAATTTTTCAGAAGTAAAAGTAAATTACTATACAAGTAAAACCATTATTACTTCTCAAAGTAATACGGTTATCACTAATGAGGACAGTGAAAAAGTAATTTCCTATGAAACGAACTTCAATTGTAATAATATTGAAGTAAGTGAGGAAACCAAGAAGGTATTTTGCTACTACTCCAAACAGCAATCGACAGATCATCAATGCAATTATTGCTTAAAAGGAAAAATTCAGCTAGATACAAGTTCGTCCAGCAGCTCCATGTCGGCAGAATCCACCATGTAGGACCCTCCCCAACAGCTGAAGGCAATAATATAGATAGCAATAATGTAGGCGTCTCAACGCCAAATAGGAAAAGTTGGGCATAGTGTAATCCCTCCAATGTAAACAGAGAACTCTTATTGCTTATAAAAGAGAATTCTCTGTACCTCAAGGGATACAACACGAAACCTAGCAACTATCCATCTTTTTATTTCAAAGCTTTAGCTATGTTTGTAATCAGTAAGAACTAAGAACCTCTTTCAAGGTTACTAGTTCTCTATTCTGTAATACTTTCTGTTAATAAATAAAGAGTCCATTTCAAATTCCAAATTATCTATTTTCTTTCATTTAAATTAAGTATGGATCTCAGAAGATCAGTAGGGTCAGGAGGACTAACAGCTTGGATCTGGAGTGAGGCTTAGTTTTCTGAAACAGGAAGATAGCTTGGAAGCGGAAGAACGCGGTGGACCCATATTTAGAAACAGGTTAGTCTGCAGGTAGAGACTGGTATAGCTTAAAATTTCATTATTATTGTTAAAATCTTGTTTATATTGTATGAAATTATGGATAATGAACAAATAAACATGAAAAGGAAATCTGAAACTATACTTTACAGAAGTAAGAGCAGGAAATATTCTGAGAATCAAGAAAAACTAAAAGATGTAATATACCTTAAATAATCTATTATCTATTTTAAAACATCTATAAAAGAAAATTTTGAAAAAAGCACAAGAAGATCTAAAGTAATGGAAAATTTACAAGGACTAATAGATTACTTCACCAAACAAGAAAAAAAGGAATGATTTAATAAAAGAACAGGATAAGGAACACTTAGACTTAGAAGCAAGTCTTGAACTAGTAAAAATGGATATAGAAGACAATAAGGAAATAATAGAACTAAGTCGTTGGATAGAATAAGAACTAGAAGAACAAAACTGCGAAACTCAGTAAGAAAATTATGACCAACATAGAATATTTTGAAGGAAAATATATAAAATTATTAGAAGAATATTGTGATAATGAAGATTACGAGACATGTTTAGAAAATTTTAATAGGTTTGACACCTTTCTAGACTATTACACAGACTATGTTTCCAGTATATTATTTTTAATAGACCATCCTGTAGGAAAAATATTAAGAAATTATTTTATACAAAAATTTGTACAAGTAAATAAAGAAGAATTTGATAATTTAATCTTCGGATTTTATTTATTTAAGGAACAAATAAGGAGATAAATAATAAGCAACTCAAGCTTCAAAATTGAGCCGACAGTTGGTATCAGAGCCTAAAAACCAAAGAAATTAAGAAAGAAGGTTATAAATAAAATGTATAAAATAAGGTATCCACAACCAAATTTAAGTAGAAAAATGAATTATTTAAAATATTACAAAGAAGAAACAATAGAATTAATATTACAGATTAAGAAAATAACTAAAGAATTACCTAAGGAAATAACACAATTAATAATTTATAAAGTACTCTATAACTGGAATAGAGAATTAACATGATTATACCATAAATAAAAATGCTTACAGAAATACAAATCAACAATTTAAAAGAATTAATTAATCTAATCAGAAATACAGAAAATAATAAAGAATTTAATAAAAATTTTATAGGAATATTTTTAGCATGTTTAGAAATAAAAATGAACAAACTAATTTTATCACAAGAACAAACAGTGACCTTAAAAGAAAAATTAGAATGTTTAGAAAACATAAAAACAAAAGAAAATTTTATAAAGAAATTTAAAGTTTTTATAAACTTTATTCTAGAAAAATTAATAGAAAATATTTAAAAATACTAAAAGGAAAATAATAACTTAAAAGATAAAAAAGAAAATAAAATTAATAAATTTTTGGTAAAAATTATTTTCAAAAATAATGATTTTTAACTTAAAAATCTTAAAAATAAAACAATTAAATAAAGAAGTAAATTCTAAAAATCATAAAGGACAAAATTGGAAAAAAGAAAAATACTCATAGGGTATGCATTTGGAGAGCCATGAGGGATGCTATTAGAATCACTCTTGAGTATATTATTGCAATGGGCTTTCACTTATGAGATGAGAAAATAATTTTGAAAACTTATCAAATAGAGTTAAATAAAATAACATCAATTGAGTAGATGAAGAGCTCGTGCAGAGCATGTGCAGTGAAAATAGACTTTAAAGTTTGGTAGAAATTAAAGACACAAAGAGCTATTTGATATTAGAGATAATTTTGAAATTTGAAAGGTTTGAATCCAGAATCATACACTTTGATACTATGATAGATGAGAGTTAATAACTAATTTTTTTAAAAAGTTAAGGTGTTAAAAAGTTTAGTATCAATTCTCTTTATATATTATATTTAGGTCTTAATAATTACTAATGCTCACTTTTATTTTTGAATAAAAAGTAACATAAATTCAATACTTTTGATAAAAGTATGCTATAATCCACTAGTTATTAACTAGGCCACTATAGGTTCTTTGCGAAGACCATACGAAAATCATAGGTCAAATTATAAGAGGTAAATTGATAATTTAAAAAATATTTATTTATTTTACCAAAAATAACGACAATAAATACTTAAATAATTATTTTTATTTATAATTTTATTATAATCCATTTATTACAACAAAAGTCTCAATAATATTTTTTTTCATATTTAATTAATTAATTAACTTATTATTTCAAAATATCAATTATTTATTTTTGAAAAAAATAATTTACGTATTATTTATGATTTTAACCTTTTTATGATATTGAAAAAAAAAAAAAATGTGCCCATATAAGCAAGAACGGAGTCAAAATATATATATATATATATATTTTATGGTGGCCGGCTAAAATAACGAAAACTTGTATTTTTTTTTAATTTTTTTTTTTTATGATATTGAAAAAAAAGTGCCCATATGCAATGCTACATACAATCATTAATATTTTTTTTTCCACCCTTACATGCTTTGAATGACATCAAGTTTATTATCTGAAAAAATTAATTATTTTCATTTAAAGTCAAATTTGAGATGGGACTCTTCATTACCCAAAAGTACCAAAATGTAAGAGAATAATAAATTATATATTTTAATTTTTTTTCATATTTATTAAATTATTAAATCTCAATTTGATCTTCTTAGTTTAGTGTTTATTAGTTAGTTAACAGAAGAATGAAAAATTGGACCAAAGTATTCATTTATGATAAAAATGAGACTAAAGTGTCTCTTTAAAAAAAAAGAAACAAAAAAGTGTACATTTTTAATATAAAAAAGGGTACCAATGGGAGTTTAATCCGATATAGATCATATTAGCAACTTGATCAATTAAATATATTGACTCTGATTATTCAACGAAGGTTATTTTGATTATTATATTTAAACTCAATTCTCTTATATGTAGTCTTAGAGTTTAAATCGATAAAAGAATAAAAGATTTGGTAATTTTTATTTAAATAACTCGTGCAAATATATGAGACGCAATTTTATTATTCAAGTTACGTCAACATAAATACAAACACATCATTAAGGGCTCTAAACCTAACATTGTTTCCCTCGAGGTCCCTATACTTTCCTTGGGTTACAATCCTCTTCATAAGAAGAACCCGGCCTCTCCTTGAGAAGTTAAGATGTGAAGTTGAGGTCACAAGCCTCTGTATTTGTAAGCTGGGGCCAAGGGTGGGTTACAAGTGTGTTTTTAGCAATCATGCTTTGCTTTCAAGGTGACCATTGCATTGTTTGATTGTCTCCATCCTTTTGTTTTTGAATGCTTGATGATCCTTGTGATTGATTATTTTCTTGCTATCCCACTACGAATAATAACCATAGGCTAGTTCAAAGATGTTTTTGTAGATATAGAAAATATTTAGTCTTTTCTTCAATCTCATAATGGATTAAAAAAGAATCTTCTCACAGTTGGTCCAAACAGACCTTAATTCATGAACACACTTGAAAGCCAATGGAAGACCACGAAGACAAGGTGCTTCTAATCGGATTCTGACGATCAAATCAGGAATTGATCATGAAGAAGAATTAGTTTTGAATGCGTTAGAACAACTTAATGCTCATAGTGTGAAATTTGGAGATAATTGTTGTATATATGAGATATATTTTGAGCAAGACCATCGAGATAGGATTCTTTTTCCTTGTTTATCTTCACTAGGAATAGTCTTCGATAATTCTTAACAATTATTATATATCATTTCATTTAATTATAATGAATTTAAAAATTATACTTTTCTTAAGGAAAAAATAATAAATTCACTAAATAAAATATTATACTTTTTATGTAATTTAAACATTACATTATTGAAAAATAAACATTGCATTGCTGGAAAATAAAAATCACATTTAATTGAAGAAAAAAAAAAAGGCAACTCAAAAACACACAAAAATGGACATTAATTTTTTGAATTAGTATATTCATCTTACAAATGTTCAATTAATACATTCTAAAGTTCTTGTGAGCATCTTTATCCTTTAATTGTCTATATTGAGCAAGAAAATCTAAAAAAAAATAAAATCAAACAATATTATTAATTAATATAAAAAATATAATTTTTTCAATTAAAGAATAATATAATTTAAAACAAACTTGAGTTAAAGGTATATAATTAGAGTAAAATAGATATTAAAATAATATTTTTATATTTTCTATCTTTTATTAATATTTAAAAAAGAAAGATAAAAAAACCAAACAATGACTCCCTATATTTGGGGGATACTATTCGTCACACTATTTTAGTGCAAAGTTATAGAGTCTCTTTGGAACAATTTTTGCACTAAATAAATTAAAAACTTACCAAATTAACACCCTAAAATATATAATAATAAAACTAACAGCTCAATAATATTAAACGTTTAACTTTGAATGCGTAATATTGAATGTTCAATATTGAACAGTCTAAATTACAGCTGTTTAATTTTAATTGAACAAGTATTAAAAAAAAATGATATATCAATCATTTTTTTAATTGTAAAAAAATAAATTTGAACACAAGATGTACTATTTTTATTATTTTTCTAATAAAGTTTTAAAGTCGTTCTTAGATCCTGGGAGGTTGTCTAGTAATATCAACCCAATCCTTTTATTTTTGATGTAAAAATAGAACAGGAAGGCTAATTAGCAAATTAATAACAAAATAATAATTGTCATCCAAATCCTGATCTTAGTTCTTTCCTTCCCCAATATAATAATAGATATATTTTTCTATTGTTAAGTGAATAAATTTCATTACAATGCAATCATTTAATACAAAAGGTCAATTACAAATTCACAATGAATTTCTACGCGTTTAGGGTTTAACCTATCACCTAGAACACAATAAAAACAGACCATATTAGCTCCTTCTGAGCATGCACAATAAAAGAAGTCATAGCATACACGATTTTGTTGCAAATCTTTGGACACACAGCCCTGCCCATTCACAAATTGCCATAAGTGATATCAAACACATCCTGTACTAATTCTTCTTTTAAGTAATTGATTGTCATATTTGAATTTGAAAAAAAAAAAAAAAAAAGAGAGTATAGGAAAAGCTAACACTATATTTGGATTTATATGTCCAGTATTATTGAATTTATGAATCATCTTCCCTAAAACAATGATGGAACAAATTTTTGATTTTTGTATATATCTGACCTGACTCAAAATGGGATATCGAATCAAGGAGACCCTAATTCAATGTTAGTGAAGCAGGTAGAGGAATATCAGAAGCCTCCGAAACAGACCGAAATGCCGAGCACAATTAGCCAAATCATGTGCACAATAAGCAGAGCTTGAGCAGATAGAGGTACTGCACCCGCATTCCACACCTGGCAAAACCCAGCTTTGGCTACCTTTGTTCCTGCACATCGTGCATCCTCGCATCCACACCAGTAGGTCACACCGTCGACCCCACAAACCGGGTCGGGTCTAAAACAATTAACAGGACATGAATTCAAAATTGGACGGCCCGATGGGTCAGGGCATACTTCGGAAGGCAATCGAATGGCTGAGGATTCATATTCTGATTGGACGGTGGGTAAGGAGGATAATAAGAGAATTGGAAAAAGAATGAGTACGACAACGAAAACTAGAGGTTTGAAGGTGAATTGGTACATGATTGAGAAATTAGTCTCCTCAATCTTGGTTTGATTAGCCCTGCCTCCCTATAATTTGGTTATTAGGGATCGAGGGGCAAGAAAAAGGTGAGATTTCAAAGAAAAATGAAAGCTCGCCTATTGATCTGGTATGGTAATTGAAATGGGGACGGCGAACAAATTAGGGTTCGAAGATTGATCGGGAATTGGATTCTGATTAGAAACTTGAAGGAAAGGAAAATGAGAAAGTTGAATTTCGCAGTCTGATGGTCCCCAAGAAATTAGGGTTCCCCGTTTGATCTGCTATGTATTGAATTAGGGATTGTTGTTGTAACTAGCATTAGTAGTCGCTTAGAGGCATGGCCATTGATATTTATATCACGTGTGACTAGTTGTATAAGTTATTTTGTTTATCTCATTTGATCATTTTGTGCGTATAATTTATTTCTAACACGTGTAAATTATTTTTTAAAATTATGATACTTTAATTATATAATTTTAAGTTAAAGTGTTATTGTTTATGATAAAAAAAAAATATTTTAATTACATAACTTTAAAATTATATGATTAAAGTATTTTAATTTTGAAAAATAATACCTTATATATATCAAATATAATTATGTAAGAAAAATATTGACTTATATACCATTATCACTTATATATTAATATCAATATAATTAAAAATTACTTCAACATTTTTAATTATATAAATTTAAATAAATAAATAAATAAATAAATAAATAAATATATATATATATATATGACTTTATATTTATTAAAACTTAGATATAATTTTCTTTATTTAATTTTTGTACATATTATAATAAAAATGCATTAATTTTATTGACCAATTTTAATGAATTTTAATTGGATACATGTTCAACTTTACTATCTAGAGTTGGATGGTTGTCTAACTAATTAAATTTTGATCGATCGGCGACTCTATTAGCTGAAATCGAGTTAGACACATATCCAATTAACCTGTACAGAATTAGATGGCTTTCCAATTGATTATATTTTGATTAGCCGGGAACCCCACTCGTCGGAGCCGAGTTGAACACATGTTTAACTAGAATGTCCAAAATTAAACGGCTATTCAACTGGTCATATTTTGATCCACAATAACTCCACTCACAAAAACCAAATTGGACACATAAAATAAATATTTTCATAAGCTACATCGATCACTTTAATGATCATTAATATAATGTCATGCATTAATAATAATGATATTATATTGACCTTCTATGAAATGTAAAATGTTGCATATATTTAATAGATAAATAGTTAAATTATAAGATTAAGATGTTGTTATAACTCAAATTATTATTCTAACAACTAATATTTATGAATGAAAATTTTATCTAAATATAATAGGATACAAATATTTAATCATAAAGAGAAAATAGATAATTTATGCATTATTGTTGTTGTAATAACAAATTTGATTATGACAATATTACCATCAAAATTATATTTGAGAGAAGTTTCAACTTAGTGAATAATTAAATTTAGATGATACGAACACTTAAGGACTCGTCCTTCTAGAAAAGCAAAATACAAAAAACAAGTAATTTGTAGGAGATTAGATATAGAAAATATCAGACAATAAAGTAAAAACAGTAAATACTTTCCAATCTTAATATAGACTATATATGTTGTCATATATATCGTAGATACTCAAATTGTACTAACTTATGCAACATATTAAGCAAACACATAAAAATAACATAGTAAACTCATTTAGGCTCCAATCTTAAGTGATAATATATACGAGTTGCTTAAGGTAACTGCTTAGAATCCAAAAGACAAAATGCCAAATATCTCTATAAGTCAGGGACCACTTGTCCTAACGGTATAGGCTGCTATCACCAACTGTCTGTACAATTACTTTGATTCTCACTAAATCTGGCTTACCTCTAGAGCCACATCACCATGCAGTGTGATGCAAATACCTGTAATCAGTATGTGTATACAAATAATATGCAATTTACTCAAAATATGATTTTAGAAAAAAGACACATCGTATTAATAATACAAAAAACACACTCGACATATGTTGATACGGAAACTCTACCTCGAAATAATAATATAGAAATACACTCATATATTGTTATTATGGCAATTTCATTTGATAAAATATTTTTAACAAACTCTATCACCATCTCGTATCTCAATACATAAACAACACTCGATGTATTGAGAATACAAAATCTCCTTTTAAAAATTAATTTACAAAAATCTCTAAGTGAATAATCATAGCTGAATCACTAATACTGAACAACAATCAAAGTATTAGTGATGTAGGAAAAATCTATTTTGATAAAAAATATTTTACACAAAAATAAGTTTTATGCAACACCAACAATTAACTAAAATAAGTACGAGAAAGAAGGATTAAAAAAGTGTGAAATGTGATTAATAAGTGAAAAGATGGGCTATTTATAGTTAATTTTTCAGCTTTTCATACCCTCGCCGTGCACCTCCACAAAGATTCACTGACCACCCTAGCGAACTCTTCGCTAGATGTCAGCGAGGTCCAACAAGTTACAGTTCCACCCTGTGCACACTCGAGGACCCTTCGCCAACCACTAAATATAAGTTTTTTCAAGGAAAAATTTTATAAAATAAAAAACTATAAACACCCACAAACTAAGGAAAACAAATGCACGAATAAACATATTTTAACATGCAATTTATATGCTCATAACTACTACATAGTGTATGTATCATACAAATAGACAATAGTGTTAAGATCTACGTGAGTGTGTACAATACTGATCATAAGCAAAATACCGTACATAGAGGTAAACAAAACACTAAGTAAAATAAACAAACTCCCTATTTTGCACACTGGAACACTAACAAAGTACAAAGAAACTTATAAGACTTACAATATTATATGAAAAAAAAAATACATTGATAGTTAGAATATACATCACCAATTAATTTTTAACATGTCATTTTTTATATAAAAGTTAGAACTTACTAAATTTACTGCATGTAGTCATACCCAATTAATTTTTTACATTTAGAAGTTTAGAAAATTTTAAAAGATATGATATATTTAATAGATTAATAGTTGAATTAAATTATATAAGAGTACACATGATAATTAGAATATGCCTCACCAATCAATTTGAACATGTCATATTTGAGGTTAGGATAATCATTTATTTGTGAAAATATAAACTAGCTTCTTTATAATAGTTATAAGATAATATTTAGTATGATTTGAAATAAATAATTTTAAATGAAAGTTAATTGATTACAAAATGTTAAAATTTTATGTTAGTAAACTAATGGCTAAATAATATATTATTGGGTGAAGTGCTCAATTAGTCACCTAAGTTGAAGAAAATGTGTAGTTTAGTCACCTAAATTATAACATATATGTTTTAGTCATTTTGTTATGATAAAAGGGCCATATAAGAACATTTTTCCTATTTGAGCAAACATTTTTCCTATTCACATGTCGTATTAATTAAAGGGCTAGTGAGGTAATTTATGACAGTTTTCTCAATTTTCAACCACCCACCTCTTTTCCTCTTAAATCCTCAATTGGTTTCAAATTTTTTACAGAGCTTAAAAAAAAAGCTTTATTCGGTCTGTTGGCTATATTTTATTCAATCCATTTAACTTTTGCAATCTCACAAAGCATAAGTCCTCTTAAATCCCTAATTTTTGTTGGCATTGAAGAACATAGAATAGATGATGGAAGAAAGCATTCATTTAACTCCATTATGTCATTGTGGTTTATAAGCAGAAGGCTCAATATCATGGATGTAAGGAACCCAACGAAGAGATTCTATGGTTGCTTACTAGTGGGTTATCTTTTTCTATAAAAAAAAGAAAAAGTTATGTTTTAAAATTAATTTATGTGATATTTTATACAAATAGAGCATGTTTTAAAGAAGACAATGGAGGGCACGTTTAATAGGGCACGTTCTGCACTATGAAAAAATTAGGGGGAAAAAAGAGAGGACATTATGCATTAGTCATTTTTTGTGATTTTTATACCTTCACATAATAGAGCATTTTTAGTATAATTAATAGGACATTTTTTGAGATTTTTGATTTTATAATTTTTTTTTTGTAATTTTTTAGAGAAGATAATGGAGGGCAACGGGCAAAGGAAATCATGATTGTAATTATTTTGTTTGGATTGATCTAATTGTTAATCCAAGAATTGGGAAAATTATAGCAGGCTTGTTGAATCGAATCAATTGAAGATTTTCTAATTAAAAATAATTGACGATTTTGGTTGTTATTTTGTTGTTCATGTCTCTAATATATATAATGTAGTATAATGAAGTAAATGTGAAATGTGTTTAGAGGCTGTTTGTTTTAGTAGTTAAGCCTTATCTCTGTTTTGTTTCCATTATGTATTTGTTTTTTCATTGCACTTGTTTCTATTTTGGTGAAGTGCCAAAACACTTGAGCCTTTTAACCATGGTATATATGCATGCAGAATGTGAAAAACTAACCAAAAATTTGCTTTGTGTTTCATATTTTGTTTCCATTATGTATCTATTTTTTCATTGCACCTGTTTTTATTTTGGTGAAGTGCCAAAACACTTGAGCCTTTTAACCATGGTATATATGTATACAGAATGTGAAGAACTAATCAAAAACCTGCTTTGTGTTTCATATTTTCATCAATATCATGTTTACAAATTTGTTCTATATTAGTTATTTACAAAATTGCGTCAAATACTAAGCTTAAATCCAAAAGAAACTATAGTAGTAAACAAATCCAGCACCAAACACTTTATAATTTCAATTTGCAATCCATACCATCTATTATATCATACTACAATTCCAAGTTAAGATCCATATCAGAAAAACTAAAAACTACAATGCAAAGACAATGAAATTAAACTTTGGGTGTTGAAATAAACATCATCAACATTGTTTAGTTTGATGTTGTTGTATCCTTTGCTTTTTGTTGGGGCTTATAACAGCCTTTTGATCATAAGCAATCATTCTTGCTTTTGTTTTCATCATTTTTTATTTATTTTCTTCATTTTGTTCCATGTTTCGATGAATTTTGAATCCCTAAATGAGCTCCATGAGAAATCTGTAAAATAAAGCATTGTGTAGTTATAATTCATATTTACCTCCTTACAATGACTTTACAATAAACAAACCTAATGCATACCTCTGTTTCTATTTGACAATATGTTTTGGTTGCTTGTGTGCTTCTTGCTTCACTTTTCTTTTCCTTTTTACACCCCTTTTGATTGTGACTACCTTACAATAACCACACCTTATCATCATAACCTTTTTCAACTTTTTTGGATTCCTTTTAATCTCAACTTGAATATTAGATGTTGCAATTTTTTTTTTTTTCAAAAATATCTCAAAGGCTAATTAGTTACTTGAATTTTTGGACCTCTCACTTCATCTCACATACTCTAGAATATTAATATTAGCATCTTTACTTATTTAAGGCAAAAAAATGCCAACTAGGAACATGATTAATAACAAGGCTATACAAATAAGAAAGATAATAAAAACTAGTTAAGATACATACACACTATTTAATAAGGATCAATTAAAAAATAAACAGTTTTTGATAATTATCTATACTAGTCCTCAAATACCTATCTTTTTATGTACTTAATCAACATATGAAATTGGGTCCTCTTGACTTGTAAGAATGCTCCTCATGGTATGCCACTAAGGTCCCATTTCCTACAAGTTCAAGTTCTATGCAACAAGTCCACGCAAACTTTTTTGTTGAATCAAAAGTGCATTTCATATAGATACATTCATTTTGCTTTGCACTACATGTACTAGACAAATCAATTTTTTTTTCTACTATGTCCATTATTTTCTTAGATATTGGATATTTTCATTTATCCATCTCATCCTTCTTTGATTTAAGTCTTTCACTTATGTAAATCCTAATTGCCTCAATCATAGTAAGAATAGGTTGCTAGTATTGCTAACAATTCTGAGTTGAAAGACTCAAATTGTTCATTTGATTATCACAAAGTGAGGAGATCCTACCAAAATTTTGGAATAAGTAAATAAATTAATGTAATTTATTAAAATAATTGAAAATATATAAAAGTAAGAATATAACCTATAATGGGATCTTGATCGTGACATTGATAATTTGACAACTAAATATGCATGAGCCTTTTTTGACTTACGTTCCAAGCTGTGCATCCATAAATTAAATTCTGATACAGTTGTAGATTTAACAACTCCCCAAAAGTACTCACACAACCTTTTACCCTTATTATACTTTGTAAAGTTTTTGTGCATGTGACAAATGCAAATTTTATGCTCTATGTTGGGTATAACTAACTTAATTGTTCAAATTATTCCTTTCATCTCATCACTCATAATGGTGCAATGATATCATTCACTTATCCCAAGATCTTTGAATAATATTTTAACAAACCATTTCTATGTTTTTTTGGATTCAATTTAAGCAACTGCATAAGCAAGAAGATATATCCTATTTTCTACATCTACCCCTACAACACAAAAAAGGATGCCCACATTATTCCCATTCAGATGCCATCCATCTAGTCCAATGAACCTTTTACAACCCTTTTTCCACCTTTTCTTAACAGGTCATAAATATACGTAATATCTTTTAAATTTAATCACACCCTTTTTATGTTTCCCTTTTTTTTTTTAGTTCTCTTGAGCTCTTTGCCATATTGAAACAATTTAGGGTACTGATCTTCAAATTTACTTGGCTTTTTTTTTGGTTTTCTTGATCACATCTTTAGTAATTTTCATGTTGTATTTTTCCCCCATAACATCTTGTATCCTTTTATACTTTGCCTTTGGCTCATGAAAAAAAAATTCCAACATGTTTTCAGCAAGAATTGTGCTAGTTATATGTTTTTTTAATGCACAATTTCTTATACAGCTATGAAAGCCCTTATCATGACATTTATAAATAAAAAATAATGGTCCAAATTGTTTTCTTGCAAATAACTCTCAATAGCAACCTACATTGTTTCAACACATGTGAATTCTTTTTTTGTCATTTCTTTTATACTTCATATGTTTACCATGCCTTAAACCATAAAGCTTAATTGCATTTTTCATGACCTCCATATCTTCAAAAATCATACTAAGCTGCAACTCTATTATTTCTATAATTAAATCACCATTTTTCAATATAGGAACATCCATATCCACCTCCTCTTTAACATCTAAATTCTCTTCAACATCATTTCCAAATTCATTTTCATGCCCTATTCTGCTAGACTCACCAACTTTACCAACTTCATTTTCTTCCACCTTTATTGAGTTTTGATCATTTTCATTGTCATGTATGACATCAACATACATATCTATCATATTAACACCACTTAATGATATGCAACTTGCTAATTGCTTAGCATTATTGTCAGTTTTAATAACCCTTATTCCACTTATTCCATCATTTCCAATAGTCTTAGGAATCCTATAGTAAATGTTCACCCAAATCCAAGTCTCTTATTAACTTTTTATTCTCCCCAAATCCATTTTATCTATATGACAATAGTCATATAAATCCAATCTCCCATTTATGTATTCAAGGTCTTCATCAACATTTTCCACAAAATACCCATCAATTTGCATCTTTATAATGAAATATTTATTTCTGAGGTTTGAAATTTTTTTTAACAATAAACATATGTTAACTTAACTCATAACAAATTTAATTAATTAAAATTATAACTAATTAATAGAACGAAATTGCACTACAAATGAATCAATACAAATTATATAAAAAAACAAACCCCAAATGTTTCTGTATATATACAAATCCCCAACAGAACAATCCAAGTGAATATGTACAAAAATTCAAGTGAATACGTACAAAAACCCAACAACAGGCACACAAAAATCTTAACAATATACATACAAAAAATTGCAATAGTACAAGTAATTGGGTAGGGATATTTTAATCTAAAGATGCTAAGAACAAAACTTTTGTAAGGGAAATATAAAGCATTTTCGTGGAACTACTCGCACACCTACACAAAAACAAACAATAATACACAATTTTCATGACAAAAGCAATATCATCAAACGTATAAAATAGAAGAAAAGACAAAGCCAAGAAAAATTTTAGAAGATTCTTACCATACACTGGCGCTGACTGATTTTCTTTTACCGAAAACTCAAATTCAATAATATTCGTTGTCATATTTGATACACTATTCATTCCAATATGTTCTTCAATCATCCTCAATCCTTTCAAATCCATTTATTTTTTTTTTTTGTCAAAATTAGCTTCTTCTCCACTCTTGTTTGTCTCTTTATTAGGGGTTGCTTCTTTTGTTTTGTTTTGTTTTTTTTTATTTATCGAAGGTTGACTGGTACTTAACAGATTCATACTATTTTTTATTTTTTAAATAAATTATTTTCACTGACTTTTCCATTTTACCCTATTCTCATAACAAGGCTTCTTCACATGTTTTAATTTAATAATAAAATAATGAACAAGAAGGAAAAATGTCTTTCTTAGACCCTTTTTTTATAAACAAAATGATGAAAAAATACACTTATTTTTAAGAGGACTAAACAACACATATAAGGTAAGCAATGTGACGTGCATAACACTTTATATTATTATTATTATAGTTGTATGTAACATGTATTAAGAGATAAACTAACAAATAATTTGATAAATTTTATTATAATATAAGACATATAAGTTATGGTTTATAAATAATGTTGGCAATAGAACTATATATGATATTAAACTATGATTACTACTTCAATATTTTTTTCTTCAAAAAAATCAGATTGAACTACCACTTGCGGTAGTTGACCACATATAGCCACCAATGGTTGTAACACCCATTTTAACACATGGTAAAATATTATTCATTTTGGGTCTACGCTGGTATAATTTTATTTTGGACTTTCACCCATAAGACCTTATATTATGCATATATTGAAATTTATATTTATAAAATATTACAATCATTATTTCTCAACGATATAAAAGTGTGAAACTTATTAGGTATTATTTTATTCTATCTTGTTCAAGTTCAAGGAATCGATGTTTGTCACATTAATTTCAAGCTCCTCCAAACCATAACCACTTCTATAACCTTAGTTTTTTTTTTTTTTTAACATTTACCATGCATTAAACCACTATGACTTGCAGATTGTGTAAATTTACTTGTAACTACATTCTTTTTCAAAAAAGAATTTATTATATTACATAGAGAGCCCTAGTGTGGTCATCACATCAAGGTAGGAGTCCTTGGATATACAAACACTTGCAATAATTTACAATCCAACAGTGAAAATAATTATCGTTATCATATGCATGGTCTTTGGCACAAAACTTATGAGCATTTTGTGAGCAAGCTTGTCGTTTTTTCTTATTTGCAAATGGTCGCCAAAATGACTTCCCAAATATAGTTATCCCAATTGACCTCAAAGAAAGCTTACGCTGCGCATGAGGTAATATTACCATTTTACTCCTGTCGTCATGACCAATTTGGATAGTGTGATCCTCATCACCATACGCATATCTTGAAGAAGAAGATGGATTAATATTATTAGCCTTCACGGTACAGTTGTCTAAGATAAATATAAAATTTGTAATTATTATTGACATGATAACAATTATTGATCCTCCTCCTCTCATTTCTTAATTTTGTTAATTCTCTCTTAATTTCTTGAATTAATTTGAGTACTTATTGTTAAATATATCCTCCAAATATGTCCTATTGCCTCTTTATATACATGTGTTCATAACATCGTTTGGAATATTGAAAAGAGTAAACTACACATATGGATTCTTAAGTTTTATCAATTTTAAACTTTAGTCTAGTAATAATATTTTGTCATATTTGATCATGATTTTACAATTTTTACAATTTTGGTTCGAAATGAGATTAAATATATTAAATTTAAAAAATTAAGTGATTAAATTATAAAAAAAAAAAAAGGAAAGAAAGAAAGTAAATCTAGACGAGTTATACTCTAAAGTTTCGATATAATTTTTACTTTTGGACTAAATTTGTTAAATTCAGAAAGTTAGACCTTAAAAAAAGAAAAAAAAAAGAAAAGAAACCAAAGTGTATAATATTAAAAATTGGAAAATATGCTCAGCTTTCTAAAAACAATAATTAAGATGAAAATCATTAAAAATATCATATGATTTTTTTTCTTTCTTTCTTTTGAAAGGTATGAAACGGTTTATTTAGTACCTGTTTGCCAACTCTTTGGATAATATTATGAAAGCTTTGTATTTTCTCTTTCCTCAAAGAAATCTTCAAGGGCTAGCTAGTTAGGTATTTAACTATTAGCTGCATTTATTTTGAGAGAACCGAACTAATGATGCATATATTAATTATTAATAATTGCTTTAGAGTACTATAATTAGGCGTGAATTTAAAACTTGTAAATGTATTCGTGTGCACATGATTACATGAATTTATGAGTACGTAATTATTATTTAAAAAATATTAATTATTAATTATATTAGAGAGTTGCTATTTTTTGAAGAAAAAAAAAAAAAACTAATGATCGAGACTTTTTGCCTTACAATATAATGATTTAGTATTTTTAAAAATAGAAATAGATGGCATATTTAACGTGTAGTCAAATAGATGATATTTTTATCATAATATTTTACTCTATAAAATTAAATGATAAATTTATTAGTTTATTTTTTTTATAAATTTTATTATTATTTTAATTCTATTCCTCAAATAAATGAAATAATAAGATATTATCTTTATTGAATTAATTCTGATTATTATTACTAGTTTCAATATGATTTTATTATCTGAATCAAAATTACCTAAGTTTTAAAACTACTTCAATATTTGCATATAAAAAATTACTTTAAATCAATTGTGTTTGGGACCAAACATTATGAGGTATCATTCCCACCTCAAACTAGTTAAAACTGGACGTTCATCTTTTACTACTCTTTGGCGTTTTATTAGAGAAGCAGGATTAATGAAAAATGGTGCAAGGCGAAACACTATGAATGATTTGCAGATACTCAGTCGTTTACGAGTTCGTGGTATACCATCAAGATCCCCAAAGGTGATTGAAGTTAACTGGCATCCTCCTCCTCCAGGCTGGTTAAAGGTAAACACAGATGGGGCAACGTTTGGGGCACCTGGTCTTTCAGGTTGTGCGGGAATTTTTCGAACGTCTAGATCTTTTATCAAAGGCTGTTTCTGTGCTCCTTTAGGGGTTTCTTATGCCTATGAGGCTGAATTAGCAGGGGCTATTCATGCAATAAAATATGCAAACAGGTTTGGCTGGAAGAAGATTTGGTTGGAGTCTGACTCTGAGTATGTGGTAAACTTATTCCGCAATAAATCTAAAATGGTGCCATGGCGATGGCTCTCATCCTGGACAGATTGTTTGGATCGAATTGCACGGATGGATTTTCACTGTTCTCATATCTACAGAGAGGGTAATTCTGCTGCTGATAGCTTGGCTTCCAGATCACCTAGTTTTTGTTCCGCAACTTGGTGGTGGGATGTACCATCTTTTGCGCGTCAATTTACTATTTTTGATTTGGTCGGCAAACCTTCTTATAGGTTTTGCTGATGCAAAGTTATGTAATAATAAATTTTATTTATTTAATAATATTTGTGGGTGGTAGGAAAATGAAGAGGGTACTAAGGACTGCTTTCCATTCTGATGGGGTAATCTGATGCACCTACTGATTTCGATTACCCATTGACTTATAAAAAAAAAAAAAAAAATAAGAACATTATTAGTATCTTTTGCAAAATACAATCACATAAACTCATACATCAGAAAACAAAATAAAATGTTAAATCCATACAATTAAAATGTTGGCAAACTTATAAAAATGGTGGGCTAATTGAGAAACACAAGCACAATGATTCTTTCTGATTTTTTTCTCCTTTCGTTTAAAGCCCAATAAGGTTTTACATAATAAATAAAAGAATAGAAATTACCAAACCCTAGTTCTACCCTAGCAATTCAGATTTCAGTAGAGTTGCAGTAGCGGTCGCTATGGTAAGTGGTAACCTCCAAATTCGTTATCAACTTAGCCGTATATCACTTTACACGTTAAAGCTTCGTTTCTTCTCATTGATTTCTCTCTGTATTTGCAGGGTATCGATTTGAAAGCCGGAGGTAAGAGCAAGAAGGTTAGACGTACCGCACCTAAATCCGATGATATCTACTTGAAGCTTCTCGTCAAGGTAATTGCTAAACACATTTTAAATTAGGTTGCATCTCTGTTTGTTTATAATTATAGTGGGTGTTAAATTATCAATTTCTGTCCTGTTTGTATGTTTTAATTGTTTGTCTTATGCACATGGATGGATTTGAATGCAGTTGTACCGATTTCTTGTGAGGAGAACTGATAGTAAGTTCAATGCTGTGATTTTGAGGCGTCTTTTCATGAGCAAGGTCAACAAGGCTCCTCTCTCCCTCTCCAGATTGATTCGTTTTATGAAGGGCAAGGTACCATTTTTCCATTTCTTTGTTAGAGTAATGCTAGGTCTTACTTTTGGGTAGTGACATGCAACACTATTTATATAAAATTGGCCAAAACATGGGATATCAACCAATAAATTCCATTCTAATTAATGACTTATGTTTAATCACTATTTGCTATATGAGGAATATTAATAATACATAAATTTGTCCCAACTTTTGCATCCACACCACTTATATTGTCATACTTGTCAATATTATTTAGAAAAATAATTTCTCCAATTTTCAAAATATTTCTTCCATATGATACGATATAAAAGTTATGAGTACAAAAGTAGGTGATATTAGTATTTCTTTTTGCTTCTTTAAGTGTGTTACATAATCACTACTCTATTAAGTAGTAGTACCACTATATAACACCAATGGGATGCATACCCGTCTAGATGTACGGTCATAGATGAGGAGTAGGTTAGCATAACAAGGAGGAAGGACTTGGAGATTTTAACACTTTAGTGGTATTGAGTGGTGGTGTACTGGGACAAAAAGGCATTTTCCTTGTAGTAGTGGTTAATATCATTTTTCGACTGTGGATGCTTGGGGTTAGTAACTTGGTATTTTGTTGTGCTTGTTTTATCAAAACCCATATGGCTTTAGCTATTTGGTATTTGATTGGTCATTGTTGGGATTCTATTGTACCATTTTCTAGTAATTTGTTTTGTTTCATAATGAGTTACTACTGACTTTAACATTGTCACTTGTTGGACTCACCAGGAGGGTAAGATTGCTGTGGTTGTGGGAACTGTGACAGATGACATTAGGGTTTATGAAGTTCCTGCCCTCAAAGTGACTGCGTTGAGGTTCACAGAGACTGCAAGAGCCAGGATTGAGAAGGCTGGTGGTGAATGCTTAACCTTTGATCAATTGGCTCTCAGGGCACCACTTGGCCAGAACACAGTATGTATCTAATTTCAAGAGCTTTTATATATGTTCCATGTAATTATGAAGTACATTGTCTTCGATGTCTGTTTGAGCCAGGTTTATCTTTGCTCTATGAGTTAGTGATCCAGTTTTTTCAAGTTCAGTTAAGGTTGATTCAGTTGGGTTTTATTTCTGAATCACTCATTTTACGAATCTGTCTGATGACTGATGCTTTCATACTCCTTAGTGTTAGCAGTACTATTACGGCATGTTTGGTGTATGGTATCGAACATGTCAAATATAGTTGTATTGAACTAAACTGTATTAAATTGTATTATAATTAGTTTGTACAGTATTTAGTGACAAGCTATATAATATAGTTAAATAAAATTATATTTAAATATTTTAATAAAATAATTTATATTTAAAATAGATTTTTGTTATAAAATTTATATAAATTAATATTTAATTCATTTTTATATTTTTTAATAAAAAAATTATATTTAATTTGAGTTGAAATAAAAAGTTAAGATGTATAATTTTACAATTAAAAATTCAAACATATTTAATTAAGTATCTAGTATTTTTTCGATTCATATTTTCTGGTCGTACAAAATTTAATATTACCGTATTATTTTTATACTATACGATGTGATCTGATTTCACAACCAAACATATAATTATATAAAAAATATATATATATAGTATCTTTAGTACTATATAACAAACAAGTCGTTAATGGGTTTATAGGTGGAGCCAACCCTTTCATGGCATTGTTATGTATTGAAATGGACGGTTTTTTATTTTTTTGTACTTTTCTGATGAAGCAATTAATTTATTAATCTTGTGAGTAATATTAGATTATGTTACATTCAATGTTCATATTTAGTATTTATGATGATCAATTAATATTCATGGAAGTCTTTTGGTATATATAAAATAAAAATCACCGAAACTGGCATCAATTTTTGTAAATCTATGTTCAATGCTGCAGGTTCTCCTTAGAGGTCCAAAGAATGCCCGAGAGGCAGTGAAGCACTTTGGCCCTGCACCTGGTGTGCCACACAGCCATACCAAACCCTATTTGCGGTCAAAGGGAAGGAAATTTGAGAAGGCTAGAGGAAAAAGGAACAGCAGAGGTTTTAGGGTTTAAGGTATCTGTGTCCTGCTTAAATGTCATATCTACATGAAGGGACTTGTTAACGTGTTTGCAGTTTTGGTTCCTTTTACATGCACCTTTTTGTCATTGTGGGACACTATGTTATCTGTAGTTGATTTTAATTCATAATATATTTCTTTTGCATCTATGAATTCTTTACGTATGTTAAACTTTTTATTTTTCGTAAAGTATAGTACTCAAGTGATATGATATAGACCTTAGTGTAGTTATTTGGACACTCTAATTTGGTAGAAACTTATAAAAAATTAAGAAAAATGGGTATGCTTGAATTCTTATATGTATAGCATTCATTGTTCTTAAAAAAAAGTTTGTGTAACATAGTTCTTTATTTTAGAGGGTTTTTTTTTTTTTTTTTAATGTGAAATGAATTTAATGTGTGCTACTTTCTCGATCAAATATTGGTTCTACATTTCAAGTATACTTCTTGTTGGGCTTTCATGTGCTTTAATTTGTTAGATATCATTGTCCTGATAAATTTATGGCAAATTCTATTAACATACCCCCCATTTTTCCAAACACATACCCCCACAATACATCCCCAAATCCCACACACCCCTTGAGGGGTATGTATTTAGGTAATATGGGGTATGCATTTAGAATGGGCCTAAATTTATTTGCTTTAGTTAGTAGATTGTTTTTCTCTTTGTCAAGAGTGGACCATCCAAAATGATTCATCAATTACATTTTTGCCACTTAATGAAATTTTGGATCATAGCAACCATTTTAATAATATTAGGGGAAATTATCAATGATACCCCTCACGTTTTGCTTTATTGTTTGTAAAAATGACTCAAATACCACCCGGTTAGATTATTCATCAAAAAATACCCTTAATTTTTAACGGACGTTAATTAAAATTGCTAAAAGCTGTGAGTCAGGTGAAATGCCCAAATTACCCTTTAACGGATGTTAATTAAAATTGCTAAAAGCTGTGAGTCAGGTGAAATGCCCAAATTACCCCCTCCCCCCCCCCCCCCCAAATAATCATGTGAAACTCAGTCAGAATTGTAGCAAACCTAGCCGCTGCCGCTGCCGAGTACTCAGAATCAGAATAATGTACACTATGCACAAGTTATGATAAATGGGGGTATAAACAATAAAGAGGGGTATTCTTACTTGAACAAGTCCATATTTGCAAAGCTGATCAACCATGGCCACAGTACTCGGAATCAAACCCACCTTATGGGGGATTAATTGCCGACAAACCGAAGAGGTGGAGCATGGGGATTAATTTGGCTTTGACCTCGACTAAGTATGGGCTTATATACATGGGTTCATCTTAAGTTATGGTATATACATGGATTTATGATTTTTCATTACTAAAAAGTCATATATTTATTTATGTCTGATGCATTTATGAGCATGTTGTAGCGTATAGCAAGCTAGTTCTGAAGCAGCTTGGTCTTCTTCGGAAAGCAGAGTCAAGCTACAAGCGGATATCGAAACCATAGCAGCTTCGAACAGAGTTATATTTTTACTTGGGTGATATTTATTAAATTAATAATTTATGATTAAATAATTAATTTTGTATTTTTTAATTTTTTTATAAAAGTAATCATTAATGTACTTGATAATAATTTTTGTTTAGTGATTTAAAAAATATCAAAATTAATTCTAAGTTGTTTGATAATGTTATTTTGTTTTCAAAAATCTTTAAAAATAATTAAAGAAAAAATTTTAGTTACTTTTTTTTAATCATTTTCTTCCGATACATATAAAAGTTATAATATTTAATTTACTCTCTAAAAAATATTTGGTCGAATTGAAAAAAAATAAAAATAAAAAATTTGATTAAAATTTTTTTTTTTTAATAGACTTATGTATCAGTATATAGTTTGATAATAATTTTTTAAAATTATATAAATTAAAATTAAAAAATAATTATTAAATATATTTAATTAAAAAATTATTTAAAAAAAATTAAAAAATAATAATTAAAATCGTTATCAAACAAGCAAACAAAGCAACCAAAGCTTTTGAGAGGGAAAATGGTATTAGTCTTACGAAGACGAAACTAAAGGCTTCAAAAGTCTATAGCGAGTTAAAGAAAATGAAGCAACCCATATCACTAGTAGTCAAATATCTAGTTTTATGAACACCATCTTCAATTCTAGGAATATTAAGAAGGAAAAGATATATTATGTTGGGTCTATTGAAGATGTAAATTGCAAACATGTTTCGACTTTCAACAACTTTTTCAAGTTCGTGTTTGAGCAAACCAAATACTTCAGGTTCAAGAACAAAACAGGACAATGGCTTTAAAAGGTCTGTTAGATTCTACCCGGTAAGTGTAATTTTAAGTGAAGACGACACAAGTTTAATACCAGTACCTACTATTCAAAATTTTGTTAAAAGTTTTTCTGTGAATAAAAAAGATCATAGTTTTAATAATGAAGAGTTAGGAGAAATAAAAATGAAACATTTAATGGAGTTGGTGAAAATGATACTCGGTGAGAAACCTTTAATAGAGTTTTAGATATCGAAACCCAACTCTCGTGACTGAAAATGGAAAACCCAGATGTCGAAACCATCGAAGGCAAGCTTGAAGAAACCATTGGAGGTGTTGGTCTAGAAACATAACGTTTTGTGGGGAGAGAGAGGACCCTTAGACAATAATGTTTCTACCCTTCATTTGGGTGCCTTAACTCCGTTGACATATGATGATATTTGTGATATTTTACGGACATTATAAATATTCGTGAAGAAAAACAAAATTAAGGATATCTTTGATAATTGTCCAATATTTCAGTGAGAACTTAGCATAACTGATATATTCACATTCACAATGTTTTATTTGTCCTACATATAAATGAACCTCACATATAGTATTAAAAGAAAATTATATGCAAGTATTATCTTTTAAAATAATATAACATTTACAAATTCAGTCACCCATGTACCATTACACTAACAAATATTAGAATGGACAAATCCCAAAATAAAAAATAAAAATGTGACTTATATATTTATTTGATCCATATACACTAAGTATTAGAATTCACAAATCACAAAAGTAACAAAATATGACTTGTATATTCATTTGAATCATAACCTTTGTAAGATGTTAAAATTTGATCCACAATTTTTTAATTTATACGATCTAATTTTTAGTGTTTTTAAATTTGAGAAATTTAGTTCTAAATTTTAATTTCCATTAAGTTAACCAGTAACAAATTTTGAATTGTTATATATTAGTGACCAAATTACCTATTTTGAAATATGTTTGGAAATAAATGAATTAACAAGTCAATTCACATCATATTATAGTGTTTCATTAAATCAATGCGAAGAAAATTAAATTTTGGATTAAATTTATCAAATTTAAAAATATTAAGAACTAAATTATATAAGCTAAAAATTAAAAACCAATTTATAATATTTTAAATAGGTTAGTAACCAAATGAATAATCAATGAAATAAAATAAGACCAAAAGCAAAATAAATTTTTTTACATGAAATGACCTCTTATAAGTGCGTGCTTTTATTTTTGATTTACTTGCTACTTTTGATCATAAATTTAAAAATATTTTCATTTTTTTACATGAGTCAAAACATAGAAGTCACTGGAGCTCCATCAACTCCTGCAACGAAGGATCATTGGAACAATGACAATGCATGCCATGCTCTAAGAAAATTTTTGGACCATAAATACTTATTCTTAAATATGTGTTTAAATGAGTTTCATTTTTAAATACATATTTAATTTTGAGTATAATTGATTAGAAAGCCAAAAATAAAAGGTGATGAACAAGGGATTAAATCCTATTGAGTAAGAATATTTTCTCGTAGATTATGTAGCACAATCATTGGTTTATCTTCTTTTTTTTTTAACTTGGAGAAGTGATTTGGGTATTAATTAAATCGATTGAGATTTTTATAACGATATCCACTCTTTATCACCCACAAACAAGTGACCAAGTAGAGGTATCCAATAGAGAAATAAAAAGAGTCCTAGAAAAGGTAGTGAGCACCTCAAGGAATGATTGGTCCTCTAAACTTGATGAAGTGCTATAGGCCTACTGGATAGCCTTTAAAACACTTATTGGTATGTCTCCAAATCGATTGGTGTTTAATAAGTCTTGCCACTTACCGATTGAATTAGGGTATAGAGTCTTTTAGGCCTTAAAGAAGTTAAATGTGAGTATGGAGGCTGTGGGAGAGCATAGGATATTACAACTTAATGAACTTAGATTGCAAGTTTATGAAAGTGCACAATTCTATAAGAAAAAGACTAAGAGGTGGCATGATCAAAAGCTAGTAAATTGTTATTTTAAACAAAGGCAACAAGTACAATTATACAACTCTCGTTTGAGGCTCAAGTAAGCTAAAGTGAAGGTGTGTAGGGCCATTTTTGGTTACACAAGTATTTAACTTTGGAGCTATAGAGATAGAAGACATGAAAACAAACAAGTTTATGGTGAACGCTCAAAGGCTAAAAACCTTATTTGGGAAATATGCAAGATAGGGAGGTCACTTTGGTTTATTTGAATGATCCTTGAACAATTAGGAGGGTCTAGTTAAATACCTTAAACATGGTATTGGTTAGGAGGCAATCCAACAATTTTTTTTTTAATATTTATCTATTTTTGTTGGTGAATAAAGTGTAAATGGACATGGCAATCACATAGACATATTTGGTAACAAAGACCAACAAGCCAATGTCAATGAAGTTTTCTTTTCCTAACTCTTTTACCTATCTTTTACATGTTGCATATTTGATGTGTTAAAATGTGTACTCGCAAGTGTACGAATCACTCGTAGTAAAGTGATAAGCAACTTCCAAGGTCGGTCTCTCAAGGAATTGCAGTGGTTTTAAATAACTAACTTTTTAATCTAAATAGAGTTCTAATGAAAATAAAGGACTAATTAAATAGAGTTCTAGTGAAACTGAAACTCTAAGTAACTAGAATTCTAATGCAAGTAAAACTGTAAAAAGGGTGTTTGTTTTTGTGACGAGAACAATCATACGCTACTCAAACGAAAACAGGATCGCAATCAAACAATCAATTCAATAAAATATCAATAGAGGATGTATGGACGTTTAGCTTGGTTAACCATGTTTGCATCGAAAAGGTATGGTGAGATACATGAACGTCCTATATAAACAAAACTACCGGCTTTCCTTTTAATTACGAAACTCCTTTTGGCGGGGGTAGGTCTCTTTGTTGATTAACTAATTAACTGCCTTTGGCGGGGGTAAATTAAATAGCAATCAAATTATGCGCAAGGAAAACATGCCAATCAAATTAATGCTATGACTAAGTCACTAACTTGAATCTTTGATTAAGTGTTTCGGAATAGAGTTAAGGTGACGTTCCTCTAACTAAATTCTTAGGTTTTTCAATCTAACTACGAACATCAAATGGGCCCATGATTATTCATAATCAAACATTTAAACATGCTCTTAATCAAAAAGTATTTTATTCATAAGTCAAAAAGATACACCATACACAATTCTAGCAAACATGGCAACACAAACTAAACATCCATAATTAAATTAGCCAGACATGTTCATATTATTATTCATAGACAAATAAAATATGATCATACACTTTAACAAATAAAGAAGATGAATTAATTCTATAACAACAAGGAAAACCTAAATCTAAATACCGCTTATGGATCGGTTGACGTACTCCTCCGTAAGCTTTATCTTCGATTGTCGTTAGCTTCCTTGAATCCTTAGAATATTGTCTCTCGCTTCGTTATAGTGTGGCAACGCTCTCAAAACTGATTGAATGTCGTGTTTGGGTCGCAAAATTGAGAAGAGGAAGAGTTGTGTATGAATTGGTCAAGTTATTTCGAGTTGTCTGTAAGGGGGACTCTAAGGGGGTATTTATAGATGTAAGGGTTTACACGAATCCTATGTGCAATAGGAATAGGCGCGCCGCGGCATGCATTTTCCCCGCCGCGGCGCAACACAATTTCTGAAAAATATGCAAAAACCCGAGAGCTCCCCGCCGCGGCATACAATTCCCTCGCCGTGGCGCGCAATGCTTCTATGTTTTCAGGATCAAACCCGAGAGCCTCACGCCGCGGCATGCAATTCTCTCGCCGCGGCGCGCAATGCTTTCCTTCTTTTCACGTCCCCCCCTTACATATGTGATGGCACTATATGTAAGGCTTACATATTCGTCTTGATTAGTCCGTAACTCGTGATCCGAGCGCCGTAGGTGTTCCGTCTTCGCGTGTTTTCATCATTTGAATCATTTGACGCTAAAAACACCTGAAATGCACTAAAATATACCCGTGACTCCGAATGGATAGATTTATGAAAATAATCGAAATAATAGTCATAATAAATCTATATATCAATCAATCAAGCATAATTAATCACGAAATATTAGTGCTTTTCGAGCACTCATCAATATTGGGAATAATGTGCAATTCGAATGTGTTTGGGGGGAGGGGAGAACTTTGTTTGCTCTACCTTAGGAATTTAGGAGTTATTTTTATTGGATTTAGTAATTTATGTCATTTCATTTGAGATATGTGTAGGAACTACTGAACATAATAAAATCACATACATGTATGATTGGTATGGAATATACGAACTCAATGATAAAATTAGTTATCATGACTATGCTACAGAACCTAGCATGATCATTGAGATACTTGCATTAATCATGTGATGTACTTACTAATTTTTTATTGAATTGATTCAATTGTATGCACATTACTTATGATTGATTGCTTGGTATTCTTATTGGGAGAAAATTTGGTATGAGTTATGCTATATGATAAAGATCTTTCACATTTCACAATCCATTTGATTATCTTTTAAGGCAAAATCCTATATAGTATTTAGCCTAAGAAGTGATTTGGGCTTTAATTAAATTAATTGAGCATTTCAAGCTAATTAATAAATATAGGTTCTTAGTCACTCATTTGAGTCTTATTAGATATCTTTCACGTTTTTAAACCACATTTGAGCCTAACAAAAATTATATTATCTTTGCCCTTATACTTTTAGCTTATATAAAAATGCAATCATGTGTTATATTAGAAAGCATGAAAAATGGTACCACTATTAGTATGGTACTAGTATCTGTAATCAGTAAGTGTGAATTATAAAATAAAAATGACACGCCCAAGTATTATTTTAATAAAACTACCTCGTATCAATAATATGAAAAAATACTGAACGTATTGTTAACACAGAATCACTGTTTATAAAAATTATATCTTTCAAAAACTACCTTGTATTGCAATATAAAACAATACTCACTGTATTGTTTATACAGAAATACTTTTCACAAAAATTATATTTTCTCAAAAATACATCTGATAAAAATAATAGACGATTATAAATCTTTAATGAACCAATCATGATATCAAAGATGAAACAACTCAAGGAAACCTTGAATGAACTCATTTAAAAGTTGAATCATGATCAAGGAGTGCAAAAGGGGAGCACAAGGCATGGAGGGATCTAGTCAATGAGATAAAGGCAAATTTGGAATTTTAGATAGTAGCACGTGCATCGTGGCATAGGTTTTTCATCACTATGGCATAATATTTGGAGTTTTAGGTAGGAGCATGTGCATTGCAGCATGGGTCTTTTGCTGTCGCGGCATGAGATTCTTGGGCTAATTTTGGGTTTTAGGCATAAGCACTGGCACCCCAGCATGGAATTTTCGCAACCACGACCAATGTATTTTTATATGTAATTTCCTAATTGTTAGATCAAAATCAATGGTGAGGATTTATTTGTATCCTATAAATACATTTGCATCCCACAATTACCTTTTAAGTACACATAAAATACATTTTGATTTTAAATCAAATTTAAAAGCTTGAATGCTCATGTTTCTCTTCAAACCAACTTATTAAAGGAATTAACAAATCTTTGTGGCTTTTTTATTATCTTGTAATTTTGGTGAATAATATCCATGATGTAAGGCATGTGTTAATAGTTTGAACATTTATTTTTTTAGGAATTGATTTCAATTTCTTGTTAGGTCTTTGGTCGAGTCCCTCGGCCAGCCTTCAGCGAGATTAACAAAACATGTTTTTTTAAGGAAAAAATTAGCAAAATAAATTTTTATAAATACCCACAATCAGTAAAAATTAATGCAAGTAAAAATTCAGTTAAGCATGCAACTTCATGCTCTCAACCACCCTATGGTGTGTGTCATGCAATCTTACAAAATATTCATAGCTAAGTGAGTGTGTGCAATACTGACTGTTAGTAAAATACCTTATATAGAAAAAGATGTAAATACTAAATAAAATAAACAGATTCTGTATTTGATACACAGAAAAACCAATAAAGACACAAAGAACTTACAATATTTAGTATGATTTTTTCTTTTACCTATATTTATATCTAAGAGTATTTTGAGCATTTCTTGTTATGTTTCTAAATTTAGATTTAGATATTATATTTTTCGTTTAGATTTTTAAAAATTCAAAACGTATAAATCTTAATGCATAAATAATCAAATTAAATTAAAGACATGTTATCTTATTAATGAGTAAAGTCATACATGGTTGCAAAACTTTAAGAACCAAAGAAGAAAAGACTATGCTTATATATTACATATGATTTTTATTGACTCTTGTAATAATTTAATATATTTTTATTTTATTAATTTAAATATTCATATAGTTTTTAGTTTCATTGAATAAAATTTAAAACTTTGCTTTAAAATATATCACTTGAATATGTAAAAGTTGAACGTATAGAATTCAAGTATTTAAATTGTTTGAATAATTAAATAAAATATTATTTTTAAAATTTATAAGAAAAAAAATATTTTAATAATATTAAAAATAGTTTAATTATACGGAGCTCAATATTTAACTTAATAAATGACCTTAATTTAACCTTAACATCATCTAATTGTTTTAACTTTTTAGTGTATATATGACTAACTTATTTATATGATTTTTTAACCTTTATAAGGAAAAAAAAAAAAAAAAAAAAATATATATATATATATATATATATATGTTATTTTTCTCAAAGAGTTAAAAGCGAAATTTTATGTAAAAAATAAATTAGGTCATTCATTAAACCTTGTTTTAATATCAAATGGCTAAATTTTTTTTAGGGCGGGTGATTTGGTATATCCACTCGCTTTTTAGAATGGATCATTTAGGTTCTATATATATATATATATATATATATATTTTTTTTTTTTTACAGTCTAGGTCATCAGCATTAGAAAATAATAGCATATATTTAAATGGTTAATTTTTATATTTTTCATCATTTTTTTAATTTCCTTCAAAAAAAGGTATTTTAGCAATTATTTATTTTAAAAATTTATTTTTAAATACAATTAAAAAATAAAAAATAATTTTTTAAAAACCTAAAATTTGATCATTTGGACTTGTGTTGTCACTTTTTTTAAAACAGATATATTAAACCGTAACAAAAAAATCTACCATATATTTATTTTTATTTTTAATCGTTAAAGATATGAGATAAACATAAATTATATTATTTTTATTGTTTTGTAAATTATTTTGTATTTAAAATAAAATAAAAACCTTTTTGTACTTTTTTATTAGTTAAATTATATTATTAGTCCATAAATTTATACTTAGATTTTTAAAATTTTAAATTCTATAATTTATTTCATAAAATTTTAAAATTTTACACATAAGTTTTTAAATTTTTAAATTTTATAATTTAGTCTCAAATTTTTAAAAATTTACACATAAGTCATAAAATTTTGATTTAAAAATATATATTGTAGTACAAAAAATGGGACATATGTGTAAATTTTTAAAAATTTAGAATTTAAATTATAAATTTTAAAAATTTAAGAATTTATGCGTAAAATTTTAAAAATTTTGAAATTAAATTATATAATTTTTTAAAATTTTAAAATTTAAATATAAATTTAATTAAAATTTAACAATGCAAAGTAATTAACCATTGTTTTTATTTTTCTTTTTTATTTCTTCTTTCTGAAAACAAAAACCCCCAAAAGTCCTCCGTTTCTGCAGGGCACAACCAACTAATCCCCCACTCCCATGGACGCACCTCCTACTCCACCACCAGTAGCTCCACCTTCTTCTTCTTCAACGGCAACGGTGCCAGCGCTGCACCACGTTAACTCATTCGCTGACTCGGTTGATTCGTCTCCTAGGTCCCGCAACACCGATTCATGGGACGAGCCACTTGCACCCTCAGCCATGAGACTTCGGCTCATGTGCAGCTACGGTGGCCACATAGTCCCTCGCCCACACGACAAGTCTCTTTGCTATGTCGGAGGCGACACTCGGATTGTTGTCGTTGATCGGACTTCTTCTCTATCTGACCTCCATGCCCGGCTTTCTAAGACCCTGATCAACGGTAGGGCGTTTACACTTAAGTATCAGCTTCCCAGTGAAGACCTTGACTCTCTCATCTCTGTTACCACCGATGAAGACCTTGATAACATGATTGATGAGTATGATCGGACGGCTCATAGTTCTAGTAACAAACCCTCGAGAATCAGACTGTTTTTGTTTCCAACAAAGCCCGATTCGTCTCAGTCTATCGGACCCATCTTGGATAATCCTGCTAAGTCTGAGAATTGGTTCCTTAACGCGCTTAATGGTGCTGATGGGATGCCTAATAGAGGGTTTTCTGAATCCTCTTCGGTCAATTGCTTGTTGGGTCTTGATGATGATGGGATTATGGGTGGTAGGAATGTAAATAATTCGAATAATATGGATAATCTTGATTTGGGTTCGGGAGATGTTGAGGTTTCGCAATCTGGGTCGTTCAAGAAGGGAGGACATGATGTTCATTCTGTGCCCGATTCGCTGATGCTTGAAACTTCGTCGTCGTTTGGTTCTACGTCATCGTCGCCTTCGCTGGCGAACTTGCCTCCAATTCGGGTCCATGTTGAAGATGGTGGTGGTGCTGTGAGGGTTCAGGATCAGAAGGCTGTGGGGATTGAGGAGCAATTTGCGCAGATGGGTATTGCTCAAAATGGGCAAAAGCAAGAGGAGAGTGGTTTTGTTTTGATTTCTTCGCCGCCTCCGATGCCCAATACCACTGTTGTTTCGACCGTGCCAGTGAGTACTGTCGCTGCACCCATTGATTACACTAATCGGACTGTCCCGGATGATGAACGATCTGATCAAGGAGTGCCTATTGGGTATCGGAAAAAGCCTCAACCTCAGATTCAGGTTCAGGTCCAGACTCAGTCACAGTCCCAGGCCCAGAATTTACCTCCTCAGTCACAACCCAAGCCCGCTGGTTTTGTTGATTTACCATCATCGGATTCAGCTTCATGGTATTTTTTTTATCATTGATTTTGAGCATAGTAATAATTTACTTGTGGTAGTTCCCTTCTTTGCATTTTATTAGAATTTTTTTGAGAAACAATCATGAGAATCTGAGTTAGATAGCTATTGTTTGATATAATTACACAGTGATAGTAGTATTGGAAATGCAATATCTCGTGCAACACCTTCAATTTATCAAGACGCAGGTGCTCAAATTCCCTCTGCAACTTCAAGGGTTCCTCCTGCTAACCCCCTTGATCTGAAAGTAAACATGCCTGACCCGAATGCACGGGTTCAGATGCAACAGCTTCAGGATTCTGGGTATGTTTTGCAACAGCAATTGGATTCTGGGTATGTTTTGCAGCAGCAATTGGATTCTGGACGACAGCAACAACAATTTATTCATCCTGGAGCACATTACTTCCAGCATCATCCTAGTGGGACTGTGCCCATCTCGGCATATTACCCTTTTTATCCTTCCCAGCAGCAACAACATCATCACCATCACCATCACCCTCAGCTTGATCAGCAGTACCCAGTGTACTATGTGCCTGCTAGACAACCACAAGCTTATAACAACTTGTCTGTGCAACAACAGTCCAATATTAGTGAAGCTACAAATTCCAACCCTTCTAGCCGCCCTCAAACACATCCCAGTCCCACCATGGTTGCACCTTCCGCAGCTTACAACCCCATGAGAAATGTATCGCTTGCTAAACCCGAAATTGCTACCGGTGTATACAGAACGGCAACATCATCTGCTCTACAATTGGTTCAAGTACCCTCTTCTCAGCATCAACAGCAATATGTTGGTTACTCTCAAATTCATCACCCATCTCAATCTGTTGCCCCGACTTCTGCAGCCCCTGCTAATTATGCTTATGAATATGCTGATGCTTCTCATGCTCAGATATACTATACCCAGCCTCTGGCTCCAACAATGCATTCTCACTCTCAATATCAAACTATGACAGCAGGTGGTGCTGTAATGATGCCCGAAGGTTCTGGGCAGCTTACTTCGGACAATATGAAGCAGCAGCAGATGAGAACTTCATAACCGTTTTGAATACGGGATCAGAGGGAAGTGACAATTTTGAAAGAATGGGTTTTGGTTTTTCTTACATTTTATGTTTTAGAGTCTGCTTTTGTCATTGTTTACCTGATTGTGGTATGTATTTTTGATAGATAAAATAAGGAACTTGAACTCCTTGTATGTCAGTATGGTTTGCTTGATTGTCATAGGAAATTAAAGTGGTCTGAGGTTATACTGTAAAAGCTCAAAACTTAATTACTGTGTGCTTATGCTGTGCAGTCATTATATATATATGGGTTACTGAGTGAGTTATCTATATTAGTTGGAAGAGCTTTTAATTTTAAGGGTGGGTTAGAGCACAAGTCGTTTAATATGTCAATTGGAGCAGATTAATCTTCGTTATTTTTTGTAGCGTTATTTTTTGTCGTACTTTAGTTTTTTTTTGTTATAAAATAGTTACTGCAAGAAATAGCCATTTTTTTTACTTTTATTTTTCTCCCATTTTTCAATTGCTATTAACATATTAATTGCATATATTGTTTTTAACATAGATAGCAATGACTACAAAATTAATTGATTATTTGTCACTTTTGTTAGACTAAACTACTTCAAAAAAACAAAACAGAGACGAAATTGCTGTAATTGACATAACAAAGGGATTATAAGTGCATTTTTCTGTAATTTTAAATGTCTTCGAAATCAATCCAGCAGTTTCACTAACATTGACAAAGCAGCTACTCCATTTCTGGTATGTGAGTGACAGCTTGAAGGTTTTGCTGGCAAAGATAGCTACTTAATGCTAGTAAGTTCCTTTCTCCACCTGTTCTTGTTTTGTCAAATGATGATTGTTTGACTTTTAAGCTTTCCGAACTTCTTCTATGGGCATTTGGATGATTAACATTTTCATGGATTAAGGTTGGTCTTTATTGCAAGTCTGTGTTCCATTTCCACACATCATTTGCACACACTTAGTAGTGTCACGATTAACTTGAGCGTTTTTAAAATTTTGGTTTCGACTTGTGCATTCATGTAATTATATTTATTGTTTCTTATTTATTTTAATTATCAATGCTCCTTCCATATAGATTAGTTTTTAATTTCAAAATTCTGTCACTAGAAATAGAAAATTTCCCTCACTGCTCCACGTTTTTGAAAATTTTTGTCAAATTTTTTGAAACAATGTTTGTACACTACAACTGCAGTTTTAGCAATGATTTTTCTCTACAATACTCTCTCATCTTGTTACTCTTGTATAGTTATCCTAAGGCTTCTGGCATTAGGAAGCTCTCTGCATCTCTGTTCTTAGATCTGCTTGTAAACACTCTTTTAGAGTCACTTGAATGAATATCACTTTCTTGTTCTAAAAAAGAAATTAAACAGATGAATATTATTACAGAAGTTAACAACACCTCTGATCCATCAATATTTTCAGTAGGTGTCTCCGACTCTCTCACATTCTTCTATTTAGAATGATTTTAAACAACATTTTGATTTGGTTTTGTAAAATTATTCATGAATGTCTAACATATTGTTTTCCATTTTCTAACTCACTTTTCTTTTTCAACAACCAAAGAAGAATCAAAAGGAGATGAACTTCTATTAGAGTGCTACTAAAATCACCCACATTTATACTAAGTCTACAACTTAACAATATTGTGGACCAACTTAGTAGTGCTCTTTAAGAAATTGGAAATACTATGACACAGTCCAACACAGGACCACACATGTGACCATAGTCATAAAGTTTAGTATGATAATAAGCACTGAAAAATGTAATCCTTGTTCTAGTAGATATTGCTTGGAACTTGAAACTTGTAGTTTTAAATCCACCTTTTCCTTTAGAATCAAAAGAAGCTTTAAGTGTTTGTTTCCCAGCAAAAGCTTCAACCACCATTGACCCATGACAATCATTTTTAGCATCTCCAATTGTGAATGTGAGATTGTAGAACTTATTTGGAATGGTTCTTATGATTTGAGCAATAGCACTTTCTCTCCCTCCAACTAATTCAATTGCTGCTAATCCTTTCGGAACTGAAAAGTGCTTATTGTCAATGTATTTCACTGGTTTGAGTGATTCAATTATCCAACCAGGCAATGGAGAGATTATGTCTTGAATCGTTGGAGGAATTAGGACTCCAGTTGAGAAGTTTTTGAATAGATGAGGACCAATTTCAAATCCTCCATTTTTCACCAAGTTGCCTGCATAGAGGACAAGTGATTTTGGGTTTAAGAAAAAAGATAATAATGCTTTAGTCTTGGAAAATACTTTTCTTTCACAAGTCTTTAACAATGGTTGACTAATTGAGACTTGAGACTAATAAATTATTTATTAATTTTATAATATTAATGATGTGATACTTTATACAAATAAAATTTTATATTAGTGCATGTATTTTATGTATTTTATTGGGACATGTTACTTTACACAAAAAAGTTGGACAATAAAAAATATAGTTGGTTGGGAATAGAGAGCGTACACTTTATATACTCTTGTAGCAATTAATAACACAATCATGAGATTAGAATAAGTTGGGATGAAGAGAATTTTCAGTATCGATAGTCTAGAACTTAGGTCGTGATATGAGCTTATTAACTCGCATAAAAAGGATAAATAGCACTTTATCAATAACTGACAATTTCAGTAACACTTTATCATTGTAGTCTTGGAACTACAAGTTAATTTTCTATTTTTTAGATTTCCATAATGCAATAGATTTAGATTTGAGCTAATCTGCAATAAAAAAACACCTATTTGGTTAACTTGCCTAGAAGGGCTCTAACAAGGATGGCAATGGATCGGATCTGATTCGATCCGCTGATGATCTGATCTAATTCGTTATTTAAAAGATTCGGTTTAATTTGATCTGTTTTGATCCGTGGATCATACGGATCAGATCCGTTATTAATCCGTGGATCATATAGATATTCATGATCCGATCTGAATTGTTTCAATTTTTTTTTCTTTCATTTTTTGAATACATTATTTAATGTAGTATATTACATACTTTAAATTGATAAATATAAATATAAATACAATAAAATTATAGATTTATTGAAAAATATTTATTATTTATTTATAATTAATATATATTCAACTTTTTCATTAATATTATAATCTATAAATAAAAAAAAATGTAAAAAATTTAACATTATTATTATAAATTATAAAAGAATAATATTATAATTTTTTCTAAATAAATAATTATAAAAATTTGGAAATATTTTTGAAATGTGACTTTTTTAGTACTAAAATTATAATTTTAAAATAATTAGTTTTGGATCGATCTGATTCGATTAGATCCATGGATCGATCTGTCTCAATTCGATTCGATCTGATCCGTTGATCTTGTACGTGGATCATGATCCAATTTGATCCGAAAATAATCTGTTTTGATCTGATCTAGAGTAGATCATATGGAGTAGATATCTACGGAGCTCCGATCCGTTGGATCTTTTTGCCATCCTTACCAACAAGTTATTTGACCTAAAACTCTAGTGACAAGATTGTAATAAATTATTAGGCTACAAAAATTAATTCCATGAAAATTTATTCATTAATACATTATTCAAATTGTTGACAAGTGAATAAAATATTTTATTAGCATATATATTTATTTTTAGAAAATATTATATACAAAATGTTAAACAAATAAAAGAAGTTATAATCGTTTGGAATATACACGTCACACTCCTAGAGCAACCTAACATTTCCAAGTGACTTGTTCTCTTCTGCATGGGAGTATTTTGTATTTTTTCTAGTCAAAAAGCGATAAAATATAGAGCAATCTTTAGTTTTTGATACCCTAGCTCAAATCTGAATATGTCATTTTAACGTTGTTCATGATTCAACACTTATTCTTGAAGTTATTGTATGGTATTTCTGTCACTGGACAATTGTTTCTTGTCGAATCTATTGGAACGTTAACAATAGTTGTACATCTAAACACATGTACAAAAGTGGAATAAAAATAAAATGTGTTCGATTGTCTCAGGCAATATTATCTAAAAAAAATATTGATATAAATGTTAAAATTACTTGGCAGAAAATCTATGCATTTCTTTCAATTGGATTACAACTCCTCGATAAGTTGTGACTTTTTTAAGAGTCATGTCTTTTAGAACATATGTAATTATTTATAACAATTACAACCTATCAAAAAGTCATGTCCTTTTACATAAGTCACAACCTTTCAACATAGTATTTCACTTTTAAAAGTTGTAACTATTCAATATGTCTTTTGCCAAAAAACATTTACCAATCATTGTAACCTTTTAGCCAAATAATATGTCTTTTTATTTTAGAAAATGTTCCAACAGAAATCACATAAGAAGGGGAGAAAATTTAAAAGAAAAGGAACAACAGAAAAGTGAACAATACCTTTTATATATCTGAGAGGTACCATTTCCTTGATGGCAATATGATCCAAGAGAGGTCCACAAGTGGGATCTTCTTGAATTCCAGGGTTTTGAAATGTAACTCTAACAATCTTAGAAGTTGCTTTAAAAGCCCAAGCATAGGTGTCACCACCATCACTGCTATAAAGAGTCTGTATAGGTAGATCATCTGATTGGCCAGGGCCTGAGACTCTTAAAGCCTCTTCTTGGGCACAAGTTCTTGTAGCCCCAAATGTGAGGGAATAAAGTGAACCAGTTTTAAGACCAATCACATTTTGAGATACTGAGGCTTCATTTCCTAGCCTCAATGCATGATCTCCACGTGGCACAGCAAAGTAAAAGCTACCTGGTTGTGGTCCTCCTGAGATATACTCCACCAAGCCATTGATTTCCCATTTGGGTAGAGAGTTTTTCCCTACAATCACTGTTTTCTTCATATTTGAGGGCTTTGGTGATTCTTCAAAGTCTCCATTTGGTAAAACTCCTAATTAGATTGGCAATACTATAGTTGTTAGTCAAAAGAAGATTGATCTTGATCTCCCCCAAAATCACAACATACAATCTCTAGTGTGGTCTTAAATACGGTTTCTACAATCCTTATATAGTTATATTACTCTTGTGAAATGTTCTTAAAAAAATGCAATTTATAGTATGAAAAACTTGTGAATTACATAGATTTGTGTTCAAGTAACACGAAATAGATATAGGTGAGTATCGATACTTCAATTTAATGAAAATATTACATAAATTTGACAAAATCGTACACGTGTTTGATGCTTGAATACATAAATTTACTTAAGTGTGTGTACTTGACTTTTCAATCTAGTGAAAATTTATAAAAATATGACAAACATGAACACGAATGATATTCATATGTGCATCTAAATATTTACGACACTTTGAATACTAAAAGAATGTAGACATTATAGTGAGAAACAATAAAATATTTCACTCATTATAACAATACATACATACATATCCGATAAGCTAGTCATAAAGTGAAACTAGTGTGATTTAGATCTGTTTGTTTATGGTTATGGGAGATCTTGAAAAGTGCTTCCGAAAGAAAAAGTAAAAAAAAAAAAAAAAAAAACTTCATGACTAAACAAAAGATTTTTTTTTTTTGCTAGAAGCACTTCTAGGGCTTAGTAAATACATTTTGTTCTTATCGACAAAAAAATATTATATGTATTTCTTCTTAAATTATTTTTAATAAAAACATAAGCAATCAGACACTTGAGATTTAAAAGCACTTATGTGAAACACAAAAAAGACAGGTAGAGGGAGATGATTGCTCACGATCAAGAGGCAGATAAGCACGTTGGTTTCGATTTTTCAGGATGATTGCAGCTGGTGCAGCTGAGACATTGAAAAAGGACAAAATGGAGACTAAGCAAAACAGGACAAATAAAGCCATCTTAAAGAAACACATAAAGCTATATAACCCTCTATATAGGCAATGGGTTTAAGGCGTTCTCTACCTTATCAGTTTCTATGAATTTTATATAATTTTGATAATAAGAAAGACCACGTTAAAGGAACACACAAATAGCCGTGGGATGTGTCGGTTTGTCCACGAGTTTACAATTCTTTATCACTTTTTCCGCAACGTTATTTATGAGTCACATGAGATTTCATTGGTTACCGAAATTTTTTGTCAAAATTTAATATACTCAAGATTCAAGGGGGTTGTTGAAAATATATATATATTCAAAATGTGATTGTTTTTGAAGGGTTTCGTGCCACAACCACATGTTAAGCGGTGATAAATTTAGAATTTGTATTCATAAGAAATACAATATATACACTAAAATAAAATTATATTATGTATTTTTAATATGTGCAAAAATTATTCTTTTATTTGGTAACAAAAAATTAAATACATATATATATATATATATATATATATATAAAAGCTAACTATGACAACTTATATATCTTTTTAAAAAGTCAAGAAACTTAGGTTGCGTTGCTTTATTGAATATAAAAAAAAAAAAAAAATTATAATAAAATTAAATATAAAATAATAATATTATTATTATAATATTTATTTAAACAATATAATTAAAATAAATATAATATTAAAATAAATATTATAAAATTATAAATGAAGTAAAATTAAAAAATAAATTTTTTTTATTATTAAAAGGGATAGAATAAATAAATACAATAATATTTTAAATAATTTTTATTATAATTATAATTAATGTTATTTAAACATGCCATTATAATTAATATAATAGTAAGCCAAAAATTTTCACTGTATGCTTGCACAAGCACCAAAGGGAACAGAAATTGAATACCTTAGGACAAAATTATCAAGTGTCCACAGCCACAATGCAATACAATTAATCACATGCCAACCTTACAATAAAAAAGGGAGCTAATTAGATTCTAATGTGATCAAATTAATGTAATATGTACTGGTTTCGTACAAAGTACACCGACTCTGCACATCTCGAGTTTTCAATTCATTAATGACTGCATATAATTGTACGAAAGACTAGAGGACAAAATCACAGAGGGGAAAGGTAACCTAGGCTAATGATATTTTACTCCCATTGTTTTTGAAAGGGACGCCTTGGGTCTACAGTTTATGAGATATGGAGGTAACCTAGGTTAATGATATTTTACTCCCATTGTTTTTGAAAGGGACGCTGTTTATGAGATAGGGATAGTCTATTCCCAAAGATCCACAAAATCATAGTGGTTCATTGTGTATTAAAAAAGTTTATGCAGTAAAGCCATAAAAGTCTAATTATGTTAATTTTAAGTAATATTATTTATTTTATTAATTTAAAAAAAAAATTAATTTAAAATAAAATATATAATTTTAATAATTTTTTAATAAAAATATTATTTTTTTAAATTAATAATATAATATAAAAAATATTAAAATAATATAATTTATTCTTAATTTATCTTTGATATTTTAATTAAAAATTATTAAAATTATGTATTTTATCCTTAATTGACTTTTTCTTTTCTAAAATTAAGAGACCAAATAATATAATTTATAATTTAAGATATTAAATAACACCACTTAAAATTTTGGTACCAAAAGACACAAATAATCTAATCTAAAGAACTTTCTCATTCTAGTATATAGACTAGTTATATTTAAGCCAGCTATATTCTACCTAGCTAGTATATCTTAAGTTCGTAATAGTAGGCTATATTTTATATAGCTAGTATATCTATATTTTAAGTAATAGGCTAATTATATCTTAATATCTTAATAGGTTATATCTTACGTTCATAATAAGTTAACTATATTTTAAATTTGTAATAAGCTAATTATATCTTTATATTATATGCTATATTTAGGCTAGCTATATTCTATCTAGCTAGTATATTTATAGGTTATAGGATTACATATAAGCTATATTCTATATAATTAGTATATCTATATTTTAAGTAATAGGTTAATTATATCTTTTATTATATTTTTCTCAAAATTTTATGCATACAATAATAAATAATAATAAATAATATTATTTAAATAAATAATGATATGTATCATTGTTGATGTATATGAATAAAATTAGTGAAAGCATGTAATTCATATCCAACAAACATTAAATACAACACACCAATTCTAATAAAATGAATTTAATAAATATTTGCTCTGAAACTAGTGACACAATCACGACTTTTTTTAATAGTAATAAATATTATTTTTTTATATTAATTTATATAATTAATAATTAATAATTTATTATATATTAATTTATATAACTTAAACAATTTATTATGTTTTATTTTAATTTTACGTTAAATTAATAATTAACATGCATATAATAGTATTAATAAAATATTGATTACTTAAATTTCAAACCCTCACACAAACTCATATAACAGATTGTTTGAAGGGTACTAGACTTCTGTAGCTTGGATAAGTAGACCATATAAATTTTGTAATTTTTTTTTGTACCATAGTTTTATTGTTTCATAAAATTTACATTAAAATTTTATTTTAATTATTGATTAAAAAATTGAGTCAGATTCAATCATTTATTAATCATTTTATTAAATTTGTGAGAATATTTATAGAATAATAATTTTATTTAAGTTATTAGAGTGATGATTAATAACTATTAATAACCTTACAAATTTATTTAAATGACTAGCATATGATAGAGTATGGTACAATTTTTCAATTAATAGTCAAAATAAAGTTTTGATGTTAATTTTATAAAAATAACGGAACTTATTTAGTCTATTAAAAAACTACGAAATTCATGCTCTCCACTTATGTAATCTACATATATCCTAACATCCTTAGAGGAAAAAAAAAAAATTAATAATACATAATGATAAAAGTATATAATGTATATTACTTAATGAGCCCCTCAATGATTCTTCTAAATCTTGTGTGAGAAATCCTGCATTAGAAATTCTGCTAAATATTCAAAAGAAAGGAGTTTCTTTTTCAGAAGGTAAGCCATATTGCTTGCCTTACTGCTCATGAGAATAACAAAGCTTAACTGAAAGCAAGAAAGAAGCACACCAATATTCAAAGGCTTAATTCATGATGGAACATAAAGTATCCACTTGCATATCAAGCAAAAGATTAAACTTAATCACAAAGTGAGAAAAACAACGCATAAAAAATCACCACTAGAAAAGGCCCCCACGACAGGCTATTAGCTCAATGGTAGAGCTCTACCCTCGTAATTGCATCATTGTGTTTGTGAGGACTGTAAGCTACATGGATAGTTCAATGTGCTCATCAACACCTGAGATGTGGATCATCGAAAGCACATTAGCATGATGTACTACTCCCATTAGAGTCGGGGTTTGAAACCCAACTTCTCACCAAGAGGATAGATGAGGTGATTCAAGTGAGATCCAATATAGATCCAACTTTATATTCACTTTTTTCCTCTCTTCTTGAGAATTCATACATCCCTCATCAGTATGGATAGTTATCTCTTGAGGTTTAGATTCAGCCTCAATGAAAAAAAATAAAACAAAGCACCTAACAACATATTCTCACAAAACAAGAACAACGAGATCGTCCCTTTCAGTCTGAGATGATGGGGTATTCGAGCCTCTCTCTTTTTTTTTTTTTATGCTTTACTCGAGTTCTGGTGAAAGTTGCAATCAATTGAATTTTCTTAATTCTCCCTTTCCAAAAGGAACTAAGGAAGAACGCGATATTCTGCAAGACCAGGAGATTGGATCTAATGTCAATTCAACATTACAACAAGCTAAAACAAAACCTTCTGGTGATGTTTTACTAAACAGATTGACAATTGCTATTGGTTTGTTCATCACTAACTAAAATCCCTTAGCCCCCTACACAGGCCTAGTAAAGTATAGATGTAGCAATTCCTATAAATACAATGTACTAACCTGAGAATCTTTCCTGAATCATGGACTCCGATGTTTATTATATGCCGCTCAATAAAACCCTGTAGAGCAACATTCAAGTTTTTTCTAGGATAATTCAATCATACATACGCAAGAATACTCTGAGCTTCTAGAATAAAGTCAGACACGACGGTGCATACAGGTTACCAGATATATTTTCTAAAACAATCTTGATTTTTAGGTCTCTTCTTTTTTCCTTTTTTATATTTATTTTTATCAATAGTTTAGCAAAGTACAAATCAAATCCTAATCATACTCAAACAATATTTGTCAAATGACTATTTTTTCGAAAGACATTATCAATTTCAGATTACAAAATGTATAACTAGCTATTTCAATATTTATCAAAAGTACAATGACAGTCTCATTCGATGATAGTAAGGTTGTTTAAGCTAGCTTAGGATAGTAAATGATCTACCTTATACACTACTTTCATATCATTTTGCATTTTTGCAATACCTGTGCATTGCCCTTTTGGATTTTAATAATATAACATGGAATGTACTTGATAAGTAGTAGCAACAAATTCTAGTACTTTATAGTGAAAAAACAATTAAAAAGGCTTTTTTTTTTCATCTATTAAGACCAATATCCTGATACACAGTAATTTAAGATCCATATAAAACGCATAAAAATTTACTGAATAGATAAATAAACAGAATTGACTATTTAAGATGAAAAAAAAATACAATATCATCTTATTTAAGCTAAAAACATAAAATCCAATCATCTGGTGCACTTGTCTCACCTTTGATGAAGTAAATATTAGGGAAACCTCAAAAGTATGCAAGCAACTTAAAGTAAATAACAATGTACACAGAAAGGGAGGCAAGCGCACATATGTGCTGCCAAAAGAGAAGTGCCGAAGCCTCACTTACTGCATATCCTCGCAAGCTAGCAATCGCTCCGAGTAAAATAGCACTAGGTGTTGTATACTGCATCAGGAGCACAAATCTGAACATGTAATCACCATCAATCAGAAAGTTAAGCTTACCAGCCAATGCCACAATTCCCATTCCAAATAGAGGAAGCACCAACAGTCTTGCAACAGTTATACCAATCGTTGTCCGAAGTCCAAGCTTAGACTCATTAGGCCCCTCTGCAAGCATACCCCCTAGAATGAGCATTACAGAGGGAACCATTGCTCCAGCTAAAATCTCTAAACTACCAGTGATGAAAGAGAGGGGAGCATCATATCCAAAGAACCAAGCTTTCAATTGAGGTACCATTCCAATACTGATGGCAAGCAGAGAAGCAATTGTAGGGGGTTGTAGTACGTTCTTTATAGGAGTTTGCTCAGCCACAACTCTCATCCTTCTGAACATTCTAGGCTCAGCCAAACACCCAACGGTCCTGGGACTTTTTGCACTGGATTCTGCTGTGATATCATCAGGAATGGAGGAAAGACTTGATAATCTTTGAAACACGCTCGCAATAAAGGGTGTCTTGCAAACCTCAGTAGCTTTGTCCTCCATACCTGGCCATTCTGCTTCAATGAGGAGAGGCCTACTCATCTCATGAATATCTTGGTGTTCCTCAATCTCACTCCCCTCCACCCCTTCTTCAACGATCTCATAATACTCCAATGGAGGCTCCATCATGTGATACACAAGGGTATAAACAAGGATTACCGCAACCCACTGAGCAAAAGAAACATAGGCCACCCCACGGGAGTGACAATGGGGTCCAAATGGATTATCTTTAGTATGACAAACAGATCCAACAACAGCAATGGGGAGACTTCCAGTATTCCCAAATGCAGTCATAATAATTGTAAATCTAATGAACTCTGGAGGTGGACGACATATAATCACAACTAACCAACCAAGTAAAACCCCAATAAGGGTACTGATCAAGACATTAACTGGAATAAACCACCACTGGGCAATATTAGCAAGAGTCATTGATTCACCCAGCTCAGTAAATATTAGGCAGGGCAAGAAAAGGGCAAAAACAAGCTTGCTGAGGAGTTTAAATGTTTCTTTTGGTATCATCTGGGTTTTTCTATGAGCAATAATCAGTCCAATAACAGTGAGAGACAGAAGTTTCATCAAGGGCACTATTGCACTCATGACATCTTGTTCACTAGAATTCAAATCATATTGAAGCAACGAGGTGAGATAACGAGATCGCATCTTTCCACGAATTGGATTATGAAGAACAATATTTATTTCTGCATAAAACAAATCCAAGTTCGAAAAATGAATAAATGGAAACATCTATGTTTGAGCTGAACATCATAATCATTAAACTCAACATAAATAAATTGCAAATTCCTCAACATAAATACAACAGAATATCAAAATGGTAACGAACCAGTGAATGCTGATAATGGGTATTCAAGATTGTTGTTTTCTTAATATTGTTGATGAAAATAAAAATATGGATTTAATAAATTATGGATAAACAACAATGAAATCGTATAAATTATCATTCAATTTTAGACTTACGAACTTTCTTCCGTGAACCCAATCTGAATCCAACACTGTTGACGCAGAATCTTACAAAAAGAAAGTTCGACACAATAATCAAAAAATTCGACAAACCCCGACGAAATTAATCCGAATAAGGGAGATAGTTTTACAGAAACAGATTCAATGAAGGGCCGAGAGAATTGACGGAAGACTTTTCATTTGGTGGAGTCTGAAAAAAATTCACGAGTTATTCGTTAACCAACTTTGAAGAGCTAATGAGAGGCCACATGCCTGGCTTTTAACTTTCAACATTTAAGCACTTTTCCAGTTTAGGATTTAGGGGAAGGAACACCCAAAAAAAAAAAATAGCGGGTTATCGTACAAGTTTTTTAGCTTAAAAAGAGCTGTTTAGTTTTTTGTTTAGCAGTTTAATTTTTTTAAATAAGTTATAACACAAAGATAAATAATTAAATTATTAATTTTACATATTATTTTTACAATTATATAATTATAACTAAAAAATTAATAAAAATAAAAAATCATAAAATTTTATCATGTGATATGATGATTCTACACACTTAGGATGTGTATTTGGGAAGGTCTTGCCGTGAGTGTATTTAAAAAAACAGAAAAAATTGTTTAGCATGATATTTTACATTATTGTCCTTTAATTATTTTGTCTTTTTTTTTTTTTTTTTTTTTTTTGCATTTAAGAATTTTTATTCCAAAATAATGAAGTTCAGGATTAATATAAATATTTAAAAAAAAAAATCAAAAATATCTAATAAGTGACAAGGGAAGAAAGAATATAATTAGTAAATAGTATACTCCAACAATCGATTTTGGGTCCATTTAATCCTGTAATTTTATTAAATTGATAAATTAATACTGTAACTATTAAAATAAGTCTATTTAATCCTATAATTTCAATTTTAGGTCAAATTAGTTCAAATTTTTTAAAAATTATGTTTTTATTAAGGGTAAAATTGAATTTCGTATTTTTATTTAAAAAAATCTAGTTAATAACTTAATAAATAAATGAGAGTAAAATAAATTTTTTTTTAGAATAAAAAAAATTTGTTAAGATTTATCAAAATATGAAATATTTGCAAAAATTATCCAAATTCTAATAAGTGAATAGAAATGTCAGAAAATATACAAAGTAACTCCAATCCTATAAAATTCATAGCAGAAATAAAATAACCGAACAAGTGAATAAATTGAAATAAAAAGAGAAAAAAATAACAATATTCATTAGAGAATAAAAATTAAAATACTTATTAATTAAGAAAAGATAATAAAATTTTTGTTATTATTTTTTTATTTTAAATAAAACGTGAAATTTAATTTTATTCTTTAAAATAATATTAATTTACTCTAATAATTATAAGATTAATATATTAATTAAGTAAATTTATTGGAGTAAATAAACCAAAATTCCTCCTAACAATAAATAACACTTCTTACCAGAGTACCGTATAACTTCTCTTTTTCTTTTATATCTGTTATCTATTTTCCCTCTCCTTCTCCAATCATCGTTTCCAGCTAATAATAATGTCGCATCTACACCATCAACAACAACGACAATAAAGTCATGTCGATCATCAGTATAGAACCTTTGGTTCATCACTATCTCAGAGAAAACCCCAAGCACCATTTCATATCGAAGCTTCAGAGTCCCTATTTCCTTGAATGCTCTCCAAAGAAGCTTGCTAATCATAATTGCAAATGTTAGGATTACGGTCATTAATGCAAATATGTTGTAATTATGTTCTTGTAACTTGTAACTTGTAATTTGAATAAATAAAAGTACCTTTCATATGTTTACATGTGTCTTTTAATTCATAAAATAAAAATTATTAAAATTTTCTAATTATTTTTGCCAACTTAAATACAGTATATACGAAAAAATTGAATTTAAGTGCAACAATCAAATAAATATGTGAAGAATAATTTGTATATGTTTACTTTATTTTAATTGTAAATGCAAAACTACGCCTAAAATCTTTATGTTTTAGGTAATCAGTATATAACTGTGTATGTCGCTTGTATAATCATGTATATTTATTTGAATCTATATTTTAAGTGTGTGTTAAGCGCGTGCACTACTTCAAGAAATAATTTTTACTAATATGTAGTGTTAGAAGTTGTTGGTCACTGTAAAAAAGATAAATATTACTTTTATATATTTATCACTCCCTTACAAATATTAGTTCTATGCACTGTATAGACCAAATACTTGCAATCGATAATTGGAGTTCCTAGGCCTTGAATACAGGACTTCTTCTGATACTAAATTGAAATTGTTAATCACTAATTTTCTCAAAAGTATAAGCTGTTTATTTTATACACATCAAACCTATTTCAATGGATGTTATCTATTCTTGAATTTGCAAATTTCACTATAACCTCTTTCGATAAATCCAATTTTACTTGTTTTTCTTATGATTTAATCATTTCTTCAAATTCTCAAACTCGAAGCTATACCTGATTTTTCATCAGTTTTCTAATTGTTGGGATATAGGTGGCGCAGCGGAGTGTTGGACAGATTGAGAATACTGAATAATTAATTTGCAGGAGTAATTAAAATGACACAAAATATTTAACGTGAAAAAACCTACTCGATGTGAGAGGGAAACAACCACGGGGCAACTCCGAAAAACTTCCACTATGTAAAATGGGTACAACAATTCTCTTAAGTTTATGCCCAAACTTGAGGTATTACAATATTACAATCACAAAGTGTATCTCTCACACTCACAAATGTGTGGTAAATCTCTCACTATTTTATCTCTGCAGATATTTATCACTCTCTGCAGGAATACCTCACTTTTATCTCACAGCTTAATTTTACTGTGATATTTTTGAGCTGATTTTCTTATCACTCTCTGCTTTGTACTTCTTTATTTATAGAGAAGTATAATTATATGTATGTGTTATTGCATACATTTCTTGAGCAGTTTTTCCATCTCCAGCTGTTTCTTCTTCTTCTTTAACATTCAAAGTTTGTTGCTCCATCTATTGCTGCTGGAGGCTTCTCTTCTGAGGTAAGCCATGACCTCACAATTTGAGGTGGATCCCATCAAATCTCCCCCTCCACCTCATGAAGGGAGGAATCACATTTTAGTTCCATCATTTAGAACTCATTCCAGCTATCTTGGAATATAGCTCGAGTTTCTGTTTGGGAACAATCTTTGTCAGCATATCAGCAGCATTCTTGTCTGTATGAATCTTTTTCACTTGAATCAGCTTCTTCTCAAGTGCTTGGCGTATCCAATGATACCTTACATCAATGTGCTTTGTGCGAGAATGATATATGGCATTTTTGCTTAAATCAATAGCACTCTGGCTATCACAGTTAACCACATACTCATTTTGCTTCAAACCCAATTCTTGGAGAAAAACCTTCATCCACAATAGCTATTTCCCAGCTTCTGTGATTGCAATATATTCAGCCTCTGTTGTGGATAATGCAATACATTTTTGCAGTTTGGACTGCCAAGATACGGCTCCCCCTGCAAAAGTAAACAAATATGCAGATGTAGACTTTCTACCATCAAGGTCACCTGCCATGTCTGCATCTGTATATCCTTTCAAAATTGGTTTTCCTTTTCCAAACCTTAAGCACAACTTTGATGTACCCCTTAAATATCTGAAGATCCATTTCACTGCTTCCCAATGCTCTTTGCCAGGATTTGACAGAAATATGCTCACAACTCCTACTGCATGAGCAATATCTGGTCTAGTATAGACCATAGCATACATAAGACTGCCAACTGCTGAAGAATATGGAATGGCTTCCATATTCATCTTTTCTTCCTCTGAAGATGGACATGATTTCTTGGTGAGTTTAAATTGACCACCAAGAGGCGAACTGACTGGCTTTGCTCCTTTCATGTGGAACCTTTCAAGAATTCATTCAACATATCTCTCCTGTGACATCCATAGTCTCCTGGACCTCCTGTCACGAATTATTTTCATACCCAAAATTTGTTTGGCTGAACCTAAGTCTTTCATGTCAAAGACTTTTGATAATTCCTTCTTCAGCTTGTTGATCACTTCAGTGTCTTGACTGATTATCAACATGTCATCAACATATAGCAGCAGAATAACAAACTTTCCACCAGGTAAATGTTTGATATAAACACATGAGTCTGCATTAGTTCTTCGAAACTCATTTCTTACCATGAATGAGTCGAACTTCTTATACTACTGGCGTGGAGCCTGCTTCAATCCATACAAGCTTTTCTTCAACTTGCAGACTAGGTGCTCCTTTCTTTTGACTTCAAACCCTTCTGGTTGCTGCATGTAGATGACTTCTTCTAGATCTCCGTGAAGAAATGCAGTCTTCACGTCCATTTGTTCAATCTCAAGATCTAGGCTAGCTGCTAAGCCCAAAATTACTCTGATTGAGGACATCTTTACAACTGAAGAGAATATTTCATCAAAGTCAATGCCTTTCTTTTATCCAAATCCTTTCACAACCAAGCGGGCTTTGTATTTGACTTGATTGGTGATGCCATCCTCTTTCAACTTGTATACCCACTTGTTTCTTAGAGCTTTTCTGCCTTTTGGAAGCTCTACTAACTCATAAGTCTGGTTCTTATGAAGGGAATTCATCTCTTCCTCCATTGCTTTCATCCACTGCTTCTTTTCCTTATGAGTTTCCACTTCTTGAAAGCTTTCTGGCTCCCCCTTTTCAGTGATTAGGATATACTCATTAGGTGGATATCGTTTGGATGGTTGCATGACTCTGTTTGACCTTTTCAGTTGTCGTCTATCATTTTCCAGTTCTCTTGCCTGCTCCCCCTGATTATTGTCCTCTTGTGCTGGCATGTCTTCTTCAGCATCTTCATCTCTTCTACTGGTAAATCTTCCTCAGCATCATCTTCTTCCGGTATCAACTCTGTACCATCACTTGCATCTTGTACTTCTTTTCCATTGTCCTGTTCTGTTGGAGAAGGAATGGGAGGGAGATCAACAAGAGTCTTTTCTAGTTGTTGCTCTTCTTGTTGATCTATTGTTTGGCCCTCCTGAAAGACCACATCTCTGCTTCTTAGAACCTTCTTTGTTTCAGGATCCCAAAATTTGTAGCCAAATTCTTCATCTCCATAACCAATGAAGATACATTTAATGGCTTTGTCATCCAACTTCGACCTATGTTCCTTTGATACGTGCACAAAAGCTTTACACCCAAATACCTTCAAATGAGAGTAGGAAACATCCTTTTCCATCCAAACCCTCTCTGGAATGTCAAAATTCAAAGGAACTGAGGGGGTTCTGTTGATGAGATAACAAGCAGTTTGAACAGCCGCTCCCCAGAATTCTTTTGGTAGCTTTGCTGCTCGTAACATACATCGCACTCTTTCTACAATTGTGCGATTCATCCTTTCAGCTACACCGTTGTGCTGTGGGGTACCAGGTACTGTCTTCTCATGCCGAATACCATGTTTAGAACAATAATTTTTAAACTCATGGGAAATATATTCACCTCCGTTATCTGTACGAAGGCACTTCAGCTGCTTTCCCGTCACTCTTTCCACCATGGCATGAAATTGTTGAAAATTAGCAAATACCTGGTCTTTTGTCTTCAACAGGTACACCCATACTTTTCTCGAAGCATCATCAATAAAGGTTAGAAAATACTTGGCTCCTCCAAGTGACGTAACCTCAATGGAACCACAAACATCAGAATACACTCGTTCTAGTGTTGACTTCTTTACAGAGGAACTACCAAAGAAAATTCTATGCTGTTTTCCAAATAAGCAGTAATCATAAGGATCAAGAGAGCTACCTTTGAAAAAGGGAATAAGTTTCTTCTTTGTCAGAATCTGCAGTCCTTTTTCACTCATGTGGCCCATTCTTTTATGCCACAAACTTGGTGAAGAATCGACTGCCACATTCAACTCATTATTACAAACCATCCCGTGGGTTTTGTACAGCGTGCAACAAGCTTCTCCTCTTGCAATAACCAAGGACCCCTTTGAGAGTTTCCACTTTCCATTACCAAAATGGTTCTGGAAGTCTTCTTTGTCAAATGCATTGACAAATATCAAATTGAGGCGTAAATCAGGAACATGTCTCACATCTTTCAATGTTAATTGGAACCCAACACTTGTCTTGATACAAATGTCTCCAATTCCCACTATGTTTGAACATGTGGTGTTTCCCATCTTCACAGTACCAAAGTCTCCTGCTCTGTATATAAAGAACAACTCTTTATGGGGCGTGACATGATAAGACGCATCAGTGTCAACGACCCATTCAATCATGTTATCACCAACATGTAGGCATTCATCAGCAATTATCGCAACATCTTCATTTTTTCTTGTTGCTACTGCTGCTGTTGTATGGTTGTCATCTTTATTTTGCCCTCCTTCCTGCAACCGTTTCCATACTCGACAATTTCTTTTTATGTGGCCTGGCTTGCCACAATGAAAGCAATTATTGTCTCTTCCTTTTGACTTTGATCTTCCTCTGGACTTGTCTGTCTAGCTCCTCCATCCTTTGTTTTTACTTCTCCCTCTGTTCTCCATAACAAGGGCTTGTGACTCACTATCTTTTGTCTTATTTTTACTGTAAGACAAAAGTACTCTGGAAATTTCTTCAAAGATTAATTAATTTTTTCCGTACATGAGAGTCGTCTTAAGATGGTGGTATGATGGTGGTAGGGACACCAATAGTAAAACTGCTTTTTCTTCTTCTGAGAAGCTAATATCAAAATTCTAAAGTTGGGAAATCATACCGTTAAATGTTGACAAATGTTGCATGAAGTCACTATTTTTTGGCATCCGTAGTTGATATAAATCTGCCCATATCATGAACTTGTTTGACAAGTTCTTTGTCATGTATAGGCTCTCCAACTTGTTCCAGATATCCAAAGCAGTTTTGCATCCTTTTACATTAATGTTCTGAAGAACATTATCAGAAATATTTAGATGAATTGTACTAGCGGCAATCTCGTCTATCTCGTCCCAATCTTCATCCTTCATTGCTTCTGGCTTTTTGGCTTTACCCAATAAAGCCTTATGAACCTTTTTCTGAATGAAAACATCCTTCATTCTGCTCTGCCAGGGGGTAAAATTTTTGTTGCCGGTAAACTTCTTAATCTTTGTTTTACCACCAGACATTTTTGTCGTTGCAAAATAGTACCGCGTGAATAGTATCCTTAAATAGTACCTTCTAAATAGTACCCGTAAATAGTATCCGTAAATAGTACCTTGTGAATAGTACTTTGTAAATAGTACCAGTGAATAGTACTTTTTGAATAGTAACTATTCAAACTGTCAGCAGATATAAATAGTGCTTTCACTATTTAATTTTACTATTCAAAAAATTGAATAGTAATTTTACTATTTGCAATAATCACCTTTAGATTTGATACCAGTTGTTGGGATATAGGTGGCGCAGCGGAGTGTTGGACAGATTGAGAATACTGAATAATTAATTTGCAGGAGTAATTAAAATGACACAAAATATTTAACGTGGAAAAATCCACTCGATGTGAGAGAGAAACAACCACGGGGCAACTCTGAAAAACTTCCACTATGTAAAATTGGTACAACAATTCTCTCAAGTTTATGCCCAAACTTGAGGTATTACAATATTACACTCACAAAGTGTATCTCTCACACTCATAAATGTGTGGTAAATCTCTCACTATTTTATCTCTGCAGATATTTATCACTCTCTGTAGGAATACCTCACTTTTATCTCACAGCTTAATTTTACTGTGGTATTTTTGAGCTGATTTTTTTATCAGCTCCTCTCTCTAAATCTCAGTAGTGAATTCTAAGATTTGTTTGTGTTTTTGTGAGATCTGAATTTCTCTGCTTTGTACTTCTCTATTTATAAAGAAGTATAATTATATGTATGCGTCATTGCATACATTTTTTGAGCAGTTTTTCCATCTCCAGCTGTTTCTTCTTCTTCTTCAACATTCAAAGTGTACTGCTCATCTATTGCTGTTGGAGGCTTCTCTTTTGAGGTAAACCATGACCTCACAATTTGAGGTGGATCCCATCACTAATATCCATGTCATTTCTACTGATAGATTAGTTATTGTCTACTGTGAGTGTTAATCATCACTTGGATCCCATCACTAATATCCATGTCATTTCTACTGATAGATTAGTTATTGTCTACTGTGAGTGTTAATCATCACTTGGATCCCATCACTAATATCCATGTCATTTCTACTGATAGATTAGTTATTGTCTACTGTGAGTGTTAATCATCACTACTCTGCACTTGGAGAACATTATTATTACTATTATTATTATTTTGGGTCAGAACTTGGAGAACATTAATATATAATGACTTTTTTAGAAGGAAAGAAAAGGTTAGAGATTCTTTAACTTGCTCTTATGAAGAACCATGATGAAGGTGCAGATTCTCTTAAGACCAAAAGAGAAGTTGAAGACTCTAATTGAAGAAGTGGAAGGAACGCAAAATCAAAGAGTATGCCATCGATCAATTTTGGTTTTTTAATTATGATCATTACATTGATAATCAAATATATATTTTGGTTTCAAAATCTTTACATATATATGACTGTTTTGCTATTTATGTATTTCCATCTTTGTTATGATATTATGTTTGCATTCTACACTCTAAAGTGTGTCAATTTTTTCTTTATCATATCTCAAGTTATTTAGCAAAAACATCTTTTTATACAACATAACTCACACACTCATAATTCCCAAGTAGGTTTCATGCTGATGAGCAACAGGCTCATTGGGTTGACAAAAGCATGTTTTAAACATTTTATTTGCAAGCATTATGTATGTTATGAAAACATTGAATCATGCTATTTTTTCGTGTGTGCGAAAGTCAACCCATGAAAGTGTTTACATTGTTATGCTCCTTTTGGAAGACTATTTTGGCCATTCTCTGGTTGGTTTTAAAATTAATATGGGTTCCATAACACAAGCAACAATTTTCCATTTACTTCATGATGTGGTTAAATCTCTCATGGAATTGTCTTCTTTCCATTTATAACTTGACCACTTTAAGGATAAATTAGTAATTATATTTTTAACCAAAAAATAAATCTATTTATTACTAAAAAAATTCAAAAAATCTTTAGAAACCAAATATATCTCTACAAATTTTTCTCTACCTAAAACTTATTAAAAACTAATAAGAACTCTCATTATATAATAATTATCATATTTAATAACAACTCTAAATATTATTTACTTTTACAATTAATTTGAAAGCATGAAAAAATTTAATTTCATATATTATTTCAAATATTTTATAAAAATTAAAAATAAAATAAAATAATAAAATATTTACTTACAAAACATTAAAAAAAAAAAAAAATTTGAGGAAGAAGACGCATTACGGAAGGAAATTACAATTATATCAGAGATTGGGTACTAGGAATTCAACCCCATGTAGTATGGGTTGGGCCTTGTAATTTCTTCGAACCCATCAATTAAATTTGGGCACTTACATTATGCTTTTTCCATTTTAAAAACTAAAATATATTAAATAGTTTTAAAAAAATCATATCTCAAAGCTAAATTTACACTTACAAATATAAATATTTATTTGGATCTATCATATACTATACTATACCTACTTTGTGTACTAATATGTTTTGTTCAAGTACAATGTGTAAAAATTGAACATTTATTATCTATGTTCCTGTATCTTAAGTTTTAAAACTTATGTGTCCAACACGAGACACATATTTGTGTCCATGGCCGGCCGTAGGCCAAGGCCGTATAAGAAGCTTAGCATCCCGACCAAAGGAGGGCCTCAATCAAATGTGCATTTTTTTTTAATTAAAATAGAATAAAAATAAAATTTTTTTCTTTTTTCATTTCTTATTTTGACATGACACGACATTACCAACAAATAAGATTATTAAACAACTATAACATGATTGCATTATAATTTATAGCTAATTGCTTTATAAATTTAAAGTAATATTATTTTTGACAATTATATTAATTTACTTGAAAAAATTATCTAAGTTTATAACTATGTCAACTAATATATAAGCACTAACATGCTAGCACATGAATATATATATATATATTTTGTCCAAGTAGATTATATTACTCTTGACAATCGTGTAATGTTATATTCATGTGCTAGCATGTTAGATATATATATATATATATATATATATATATATATATATATATATATATATATATATATATATATATATATATATATATATATAATATATATATATATATATATATATATATATATATATATATGAGCATTTATAAGTTATGTTAAATGTACTTAATATAACCACATCTTTAATAAGTTTAGTAAAGTTTGTGAAATAGTTATTTTTAAAAATATAATAAAAATGCTAAATTTAATAAAGTACGTAGAGTAATCATTTTAAACATAAATATTAATTTTAAGAATTTAAATTATTAAATATTAAAAATATACTTAGACATATAATTAGTCGACATGATAAGAATCAATATTTTTTAAGTTTAAATTCTAAACTCCATTTAAAAAAAATTCACAATTTAAATTAAGTTTTTAATTTTGTTAGTTGTGTAATTGCGAAAAAAAATATTATTTTATGATGTTCATAAAATAAATTTTGTAAATAATGTTAAATTTATTAATTTTTACACTAATTGATTTAATAATTGCTTTTTTTTATCGTACTTAATAAAAAGTATGAAATATTATTTATTCATACAATATTTTATAAATAATTTCAATTAGAATTAGTACACATGTTTTTGTATTTTTAGATTTAATGTTCTAATATTGATATTTTGAATTAATAAAAATAATATATTTAAAATTTAAATATAATATATAAGAGCAAAGGGTCTCACATTGCTTGGGCTAGCCTTGTCCATATCACACACTTTTAGCTGAGTTCATGTAACATATACGTGAAGTCATATTGTGTGATAAGCATGACATAATATTAACGTGTGCACCCTATGTAACACTTGTCAATTTTTCAATATTCACCAATCAAACATGTATGTGTTGGAGAAATTAATGCTACCCATTTTATATGAAGCACCACTTCATAATTTAGTAGAGACTATATGGGTTGGTAGTTTATTGTTTTTCTTTGTTCTTTTTTAGCGAGTGTTAGCTCTAAGAGCTATTTTATATGTGTCATCTCATAGAGCTTATTTTGTGAGTATATTGATGAAAGTCTTGTTATAATTCGTCGATAAAGCAATTTATTAAAGTGTTGTTCTCTATACCAACGTGTGAAGAAACAAAGGTTCACCAAATGATTATAAGGATGAATGCTTGGACAATACTATCCATGTGGATCTTACCTTTCTATCATCTAAGATATTCAATCCAAGTACTCTTGTGGTATGTAAGCTAAGAGTAGACATGACCCATTTGAAGAACAAAAAGAAAATTGATGTTTTAGCCACATATTCAAGAGATCACTTTGTTTATCCTTATTCTTTAAATGTGTTTTTAAGAAAAGAAGAGAACAAATATTTGTGGTTCTCACATTTTGTATAGTGAGGCTCTTCTTAGTTAATTGAAGATAGAGTGAATTGATCATAGAATCAACATTTGAGGATTGAATGTCAAAAAATTATACATATTTTTAAATTAAAAAAAAAAAATTCATGAACGATCCATTTTAGACCAAATTCAAAGTCCAGCACATATCAAGAAAACAAATTATGTTTTACTTAAAAAGTGTGCGTACAGTACAATTTACACAAGGTTTATTATACCGTAAGATTTTTATTAATATAGAATCCAATATCCTAAAACAAATTATTACTTCTTAATAAAACATAGTATAACATATATATTATATACATATTTAATTTTTATATATATTTATATATATGATCAAAAAATATAATTTATTATATAAATTTTAATTCCATTAATTTTTAAGAGTTAAAATTTAATACAATAAATTATTTTTTTATTTTTTATTTATAATTTTTTTTAAATTTTAACGGTCAAAAAATTATAATGTAAAAATTAAGTACTGAATAGTACCTAATATACATGTTAAAAATGCACATTATATATATATAACTTTACAGGCAAGCCCATAACTTTACTGAATCATGTTCCCTCTATTCATTCACTTACCAGCCTTTTTGGGTCATGTTTGTCGGCCATATAAAGGTGCATCACATGGAAAACATACGTAAGAGAAATGTAATTGTTGCCATAATCTAAAAGTAGAAGAGTCGTATTTTATTAAACTACCAAGAATCAGAAAAGCAATAAGGAGAAAATATAGGAGCTTTTCTTTGTTTTTATCGTCATAAACGAGAATGTAGTTAGTTGACAAAGACTGGGATTCACATCACACAAAAAAAAACATGGAAAATTATCAAAAATAGCACCCCTAAAAATTATAATAACAAAACTAGCATTCCGTTGTGTTCAATTAGAATTGAACATTTAATATTGAACGTTCAATATTCAATTTGAACGTAAAATATTGAACGTTCAATATTAAATAGGTCTAATTATCGTCATTCAATTCTAATTGAACGGATAATATTGAACGTTCAATATTGAACGAGTCCAAATTATTGTCGTTCAATTTTAATTGAACACAGGGGTGCTAATTTTGTTATTATAATTTTTGGGGGGTGTTAGTTTTGTTATTTTCCCAAAAAATATCACAAAGATTGGGACCCGATCAATAAGAAAATGAAAATAAATATAAAGATTTAACTATACAATTGATTAAAAAATTATACAGCTAGTTTATAATCTGTATCTAATTTTACACTTTTATTGCTAAACTTATTTTCTCATTATTATTATGTTCGTTATTTTTAATTTTTTTAATATATATATTTAATTTAAATTTAAAAATTAGATTAAATTTGTATTATACCTGCATTAAAATTAATGTGTTAATATGTTTTTCACATTTAAATTTTAAATATATACATTTAGCCAATTATCTTTAAATTTGAACAAAATGCACGTGTTCAATTTCAAAAGATAATTAACTTAATACTACAACCAAAAATAATTAATTAACCGAAAAATTGTTTACTCTCTCTCTCTCTCTCTTTGGGTATATGACTTATTTTTGTAGCTGAAATTTCAATTTTGACCATTCATATATATGCTAAACATATGTTAAATGCGAGTTTCTTTATTTATTTTCTGATTTGCATTCATATTTAAATTTTGTGAATACATTTTAATTACATGAATAAAACTAAAAAAAAAAAAAAATGGAATGACCATATGTACTCATACTGTTATGAAAAGGGAATGTAACAAAGTTGCAAATTGTATTATCTATGAGACATACCCTATATTTATAAATAAATAAATAAATAAAAGCAACCTACCATGCCAGTAGCATAAAGAACATTCCTATCAAGGTTAAGGACCTATTGAAATAAATATATTAAAGAGCATATAATACTAAGTGCTAAAATTAAGAGGCAATTGAAAAATTTTATATTAAGTTAATTATTGACAAAAATATCATGTGTATCAAAGATATTATGGATATTTTAATCCATCCATACAACGTACCCAAAATGTTAGTATAAAAACTTTATTATATAAATAATAAAATAAGGACAATATTAAAAGTTGTAAAATCCTCCAAGGCCCTCAAAATAATGACAAAATGCTCCCACCATTTCGCATCTTTTCATGCTATACAACTTCATGAATGTGACAGTAAACAATGTGGGGTTCTCACTCAACTAATCCAACTAATATCTCAACATAAAGGGTCTCTTTATATATTGTTAATTATAACCCAAAAGTTTATACCATCATTGTATTCATAAAGAAAATAGTAGCTATATTTGTTTTCTTGAAACAAAAAAAGCATCAATAAAGTGGAGCCCTTTGAGGTGTGCCTTTTCTCTTATGCAATAGTTTTCTTGGCTTCAAGGCTGGATTTCTATCAACCTCCTCATTTGACTCAGCCATTGAGAGCGTTGATGATTCCACTTCACTTGTATTTGTTTCTGAGTTGTAGTTTTCTTCGAAAGGCATTTGCACATGAGTATTGATATATTTATGGCTAATTTGTTCATTAGAGTTTGTTGAAGATACCTAAAATTTTTCAAAGTGAGAAATTGTTAATGTTTTATAAACTTTTAACATGATCAATACAACTTATTCTCATTGACCTAAAAACCCAAACTTTAATTAACCAAGGGCAAGTTTGGAATAGAACAATGAATAGAATGGATATTTCAATTCCTTTGTTTGTTTTTACTTTGTAATATAATTATTATTCCATGTTTCTTATTCAAAAATATATATATATAAAAAAACTATAGTAAAATTAACCCTAACAATTTAAATTATATATTGTTAACATGCATTTACCTTACATGCAATGGAGCAAAAACTATTTGGCTGGTCTTGTAAGTATCTTCCACAAACAACACATGAACCAGCACATTTTGCCTTAGTAGATGGCTTGGCATCTTTGGATCGAGGCCTAGGATTTAAATGCACAGCTTTTTCACCATTGATTTTATAGGTCTGAAATGTAAAGAGTATTAATGAACTACTAAAAAATAATCTAAATTAGATTTACTGGTATACATATATTTAATTTCAATATCTTATATAAGTTCAAAATTGAAGAGAAAATCAAATACATTGTAAAGTTTAGTTATATCCGGCAAGTGAAAATTAAAGGCAATTGAGTCTTTTTAATTATTATTTTTTCTTTTTTATTTAGACATGAAAAAATATAAATAAAAAAAAAAAAAAAAAGTACCCAGAGTTTCTTCTTAAAAATATTTTAATTAAAAATTAAATAAATATAATTAAAATAATAATAATAATTGCCCTCAAACTTTCATCACAAGTGCAGTATAATCAATTATAATTAATTTCAATGAAAGAAGGTCTATACTATATAGGCTGCATTAACAGTTAGATGAAAAATAAAAATTAATAAAGCTTATCAACTAGTAATTACATAAAAGTTGTTTTCTATCACCCGAATAAAAGTGTGTTTGTACTAAAAAGTAATTATAGACAGCAATTATATCACTATAATTAGATTATGGAAGAAAATATTAATATATGGAAATAAAGATATAAATATAGTGAAATAAGGAAAATCTTTATTCAAAGAAACGACAAATTAAATGAATTTCATATTAACAAACAATTAAGGAACTGTCTATTATATTATTGGTAATATACGAAAACATACAATGAATTCTCTACAACGTTATATAATAGTATACTTAAAATTATACATCTCTATCAACAAAAAAAAAAAAAAAAGATCAAATACTAAATTGCATTAACACAGCTAAATGACAAATAAGGTCAATAAAATTGATTAGTAACATTCAAAATTACAAAGAAACCTATAAATTAGGTCTTCATCATAGACAGACATGACTAGTGAAATTATTGGTAGGTCTTGGTATTACAAACTGATATTGTAGTCCAAGTCAATTAGAATAGCTAAATTTACAAACAAACAAACAAAAAATGTTATAATTTAATTTGTAACTCTTCTTATTCCCTTCTGATAGGCACTGGAATTATTTTAAGACTAACCAATAATTTTTCATGTAATGCCTATCACAAATTTGCGTCAAACAAAATTTTCCATTAACAAATACAAACAAATTTAAGATAGTTACAAATCACATGACAAATTATTCTTGAATAAATTTTTTTTTTTTTTTTTTTGCAGTAATTATCAATAACATAGTGTCATTTATTTTGTAAACCAGAAAAATTATTAATTGATCATGAATTATGTTGATGAGTCAAAATATAAGAGTGAATATGGAAAATTATTTATTGTTCTGGGTTAACGATGTAATCGTCAATGAAATATAAAATTAGTGTAATTATTATTATTTTTTACAATAAAATTAGTAAAAGCATGAACCACTACAACCATTATTCAAAATTAACCAATTAATAATTCCTCGTATACCATTTAAGTTTTGTTTTGAATAAACTTTAAAGGTAAAAAACATGGATTGACTAACCTGAATTTTTGAACAGTCAAGATGTTTCTGAATGTTTTGAAGGCGAACAACATCATGATAAACATATTTGCAGATCTGAAGCGATTGATGAAAGCAATGAAGTCTAATACAGTGCCTACAAAACCCACGATTACAGTCTATGCAATACATGTTTATCTCATTCTTTCTTACTTCTTCTTCTTCTTCATGTTCAACACACGAACTAAAGAATTTTATTTCTAACAGACTTTTTATCCAATCCCTTCTCTTTGCTTTTATGTAAAACTTGCACCCAACCTGTGTATTTTATATAATTCACAATAAATTTAGAAAACAAATTCCAGAATTAAAATATTCGAAAACCCAGAAAACAAGGAGTCATCATATATTCCCTAGATTTTCAATTTTTGACAAATGAATAAAAAAACATTAAAATCAAGATCAAAGATTCAGGTTTAAGAAAGATTAATATTAGCAGCAATTCTTGTTAATACAATAAAACGAATAATAAAAGAAACAAGACATTAATTTTCTTACCATTTCCTTTCTTTTAGAGTGAAATTCACTTCCAGTACTGAGCAGGATTCATAAAATATTGAAAGAAACTTGAGAAACCCAAACTCAATTGGGTTATGAAAGAACTGAATTAGAGAGCAAATTGAAAGGAATAAAAAGTAAACTATATATAAAAATGGAGACTGAGAAGAGAATGTTCATAGGAAATTGAATAGCGTACTGAGCATTTATGGAAACTGTACTGGCTTTACAAGTCTCCACTTAATTTCTGTTTTGATTTAATAAATTAAAAAAGTTTCATTTAAATTTTTGATAATTAATAATATTGCTATAAATATTTTTGTTAATGTTAAAATAAAAGTGCATAAAATTACTCTTTTAACCTTACAACTTATTACGATCCTTGTTATTGGGTAAAGCATCACTAATAAAAAAATATAATTGTGACAATAATAATTTAAATTGTATCAATATTATAGTCTTAATTTTTTTAAAATTAATATCTTTTATTAAATTTTATTTGATAAAAATAATAATTATTTAGGTAATTATATTTGAAAATAATTACTTAGTAGCATACTTAATTGAGATTTAAACTCTTACAACTTTCCAATTAATAAATAGCATTTCACTAAGCTATATTGCCTGGCTATTATAAGAGCAATTATTCATAGATTCTTATACCTCTTTTAATTATTGCTCGTTTTTAAATGGTTATGAATTATCTTAATCAATTTTTTTTTTTTAAAAAGGTATGGCAGGATGAGTGCATTATGGCCGTTGGACTAATTAATCTGACGGTCATCAATTGGTATGACTTTGTTGACTGGTAGAGAAGTTTGGACCATTGATATTCCATAAGAAAGTGTTTTGTCTATTGACTACTCCTGCCGAAATTAAACCATGATTTCCGGGATCCGCCGAATTTTTTTAGTTTTTTTATTTAAATAAATTCATTAGTAATATTAATAAATAAATAATAAAATAAAAATTTTAAAATCGTTCAAATCGAACGGTAGAGACTTAAAACATAATCACATATCATTCGGAAGTCATTCATCCCACAAATAAATGAATCTACTTTGAAACCTTTGGGTTTTATTTATTTTTTAAAATCTAAATCAATTATTTAATGATATAATAATATATATTTTATTATCATATATATTTATTTATGTATATTTTTAATTTAGATGATATTTTCTTCAAATTTTTTATTTAATTATATGTATATATATATATGTGTGTGTATATATATGTGTATGTATATATACACATACACATATACATATATACACATATATACATATATATGGATTAAATATTCTAAAGGACGTTTTGTTTATGTCAATAGGATATTTTAGTCATATAATTTCTGCACAGTACACATAAATTACTTATTTTGAAAACTTAGTACATATTAATTTAATAATAAAATATTACATTTAGAAATATGTGACTCTTTAAAAGAGGACAATGGGTATTTTAATTTAATAAACTAACCCTTTAGCCATAAGTTCCATTTATGCCATACACACAAAGTTTTCATTTCCTTCGTGCCACACACAACCCCTTCGGTTCTATTACAAATCGAACTCTTAAATCAAATAAGAGTGAGACAAATCTCTTTCTTGGATTTTGAACAATCCATAAAGTTATTATAGGTATTATCTTACCACAAAATTAATTTCAAATTTCTTTTGCTATACTACAAGACGAAAATGTGCTCTCCATTTTGATAGTTTTCTTGTTTGGTAGAAAAAACAATGAATAGATGAGAATTAGAGCACGAGAAAGAAATAAGAAAATAATGGTATAATAAATGACTAAAAGGAGTGAAGAAAGGACGATAATGGAGGAAAATATGTACAATGATATTTTTACCCCTAATCAAATTGTGTCTTAAATAGGTGGTTGCTTTTAATAATAAAATATTTATGTTACTTTTTGAAAAGTGATTTATATGTCTTAATTTTTCAGAATTAGTGATTTATGTGTACGCTATGTGACTAAAGTATCCTAATGACATAAACAAAGTGACTTAAAGGACTCATCATCCTATATGTATGTGTGTGTGTTGAGTTTTAAATGAGTGGTTGCTTTTAATAATAAAATATTTGTGTTATTTTTTAAAAAGTGATTTATATGTCATAATTTTTCAAAATAAGTGACTTATGTGTATATTAGTGATTAAAGTGTCCTAATAACATAAACAAAGTGACTTGAAGAACTAATAACACTATATATATATATATATATTGTGTATGTGTCATTTTCAAAAAATTTGATTTTTTTTAGTATTTTTAATTATAGACAATTTTATCCTAAATAATTTATTTTTTAATCAATTTTATCCAACTTTTTATTTTAATTAAAATATTTATCATTATATATATTTGAGTAAGTTTGATTTGACAATGTTTTCCTTAATATTTTTAATTATAAACAATTTTATCTTTAATAATTTATATTTTAATAAATTTTATCTAACTATTTATTTTAATTAAAATATTTTCATTATATATATTTGTATAAGTTTCATTTATCATTTTTGACGATTTATCTGAATAATTTTATCCTTAATAATTTATGTTTAAATCAATTTTATCAAACTATTTATTTTAATTAAAATGTTTATCATTATATATAATTGTGTACATCTCATTTGTCATTCGATTATATTATTTTTAGTATTTTTAATTCTAAATAACTTTATTCTTTTTAATAAATAAAATAATTTACATAAATACATACATATATATATATATAAGCTAAATGAGTTATTACTTCAAATTAAGAGTGACAATCATGTCGTGTTAGCTGTGTTCTTGTCGTGTTATTCCTATAGGTATCGAATTCGTTTCGTGTTATTCGTGTTGAGTTTTCGTATCAGTTAACACTTGAAAAAATTTATTCGACTTTTTTTCGTGTTGCCTATTTATAATAATAAGAAATAACAAAACCTTTAAGAAAATAAAAAAATTATTGATTAATTCTTACTAAAAAAAAAATCATGTCATGTCATGTTCGATTCGTGTTATCGAATCGTATCAGAAATTGCCACCCTTACTTCAAATTAAATAGTGATATGGTGGCATAATTATTTTTGTTAATATCACAACTTATTTAATGTTAATTCTAATAAATAATAATGTTAACTTTTAGATATCAATGAGTTCTTTATATGCATTCAAAGAACAATATTATCATTTTGCTAGATTTATCATTAAATAAATTTTATAGCGTAAATAAAGTCTTATAAATTTTGTATATATAAATATTTAAAGAAAATTATTAAAAACTTAAAATTTGTATATAAAACATAAATTTTATTAATTTTTTTAATAAAAATTAAGAAAAGAAATCATTGTTAAACAATTTATAAGTATTTTTTAATTTTTTTTAAGTATTAGATATAAATTATTATTAAACATATTAGTAATTATTTTTAAAAAAGAATTAAAGAGGATAAAATCAAATTAATTAAATGTTTTGGGCCCTAATTTTGTATTGTCTTTATTAAAAAAAATAGTTTCTCCCTCAAAGTCAAACTATTTCATAGTGGAGTCAAAATCAACTTTAATTTTTTTGTTTTGGCCCCTTTTCCATTTTGTGAAAAAGAATGTTAAATTACATATATAGTCCCCTGGCTGGACAAGCGCAAAATTCGGTTGCCAATTTTTCCTCATTTCACTTAGTACTTTGACAGCGAAAAGGTGCTTTTTTCAGCAAAAGATCTTTGACCTTTGCTGAACATTCCTTTTCTAGGCAAATATTGAACACTTTTTTTATTTATTATTATGTTTGTTAGTATGTAAATAAACTTATCATACATTTAAATTAAATAATAATTGATATATTTTATACTTATAAATTAAAACGAAGAAGAGTAAATTTTATTACTAAAATAAAAATAAATAAATAAATAAAATTTAATTTATTATATATAAATGGTATTTTATGTTCTTAATTTAGTTCATAAAATAGAAAACATTAATTAGTAAATTGAACAATTGTAAACATTAAAATAATTTAAAATTTTAGTATTAAATGATTCATATATTGAAAATAAAATAATGTAAGTTATTAGATAGTCGGTGATCCTTGGATTCTTATTTTTGTTGTCTATTTATCTTTAATACTAATAAATTGTGGACCTAATTCATCTATCTCACATATATAATACGTTTAATATATAATTAATAATATTTAAACATGTGAAATTTTTTAGATTTTATTTATTATTATTGTTGTTTTTGTTATATGTATATTTTTCACTATTTTTGTCACAAATTTTTCAATGTGTTAATATAATAGGTGTATGAATAATTATACTATATATAATAATGAATATATAAATTCTTATGTCTAAACCATGAAAATATTTGTTAATTTTCTTGTGGCTTATAGACATATATTGTTAGCGTGTTCTGAAATTGTGTGGATATCAAAAGACTTCAAAGAAAAATTAAATGAAAAACAAAAGAGAAAGAAGAAAAAAATTAAACAAAAAGAAGAAGAAAAAAAAAAAAAAAGAAACAAAAAAGAACCTATAATTCAAGCTACTTTCCATATATAAACTAGGTTCCACTCGTGCTTCGATTTTAAAATTAATTTAAATTTTTAGCTAATTATTTAATGAAAATAAAAATATATAATTGAAACAAATAAAAAAATAACATCACTCAAAACTTATAATAATAAAACTAGTACCTCTATATTCATATCTATATTTTCACAATTAAAAAAATAATTTTAATATCATTTTTCTTTGAACGTCTGTTCAATCAAACATCGTTTAAATTAAATTGTAGCAATTTAGACCCGTTTAATATTAAACGTTTAATGTTATTGGGGTGTTAATTTTGTTATTATAAATTTTATTAGTGTTATTTTTTGTAATTTTTTTATAAAATTTCAAATAGCATCATAAATTTTATTTTAGTATAACTTTTTTTATTCGAATTTATAACTTTATTAATGACTAATTAGTACTTATATATTTAATCGTATATTGAAAACTTAAAAAAAAAAAAATTTAATTTAAAATATTATATACACAAACAAAGTTGAGTTTAAATTTTATTTACGAAATTTTTATTTATTTACTTACGTGTATTTGAATTAATTTACCACTTGTCATGAAACTTAAAAAAGAAAAAAAAAATTATACATAAATTAAGAAATGCAATTGAAAAAAGAAAAATAATAAAATTAGCACCCCTTAAACTTATAATAATAAAATTAACACTCTTTGTGTTCAAATTTATATTTTCACAATTAAAAAAAATAATTAATATGTCATTTTTCTTTGAACACCCATTCAATCAGAATTGAACGACAACAATTTAGACCCGTTCAATATTTCACGTTCAAATTGAACGTCTAATATTATTAAGAATGCTAGTTTTATTACTATAAATTTGAGGCATGTTATTTTTGATAAATTTCCTTTAAAAAATGAATATATTAGTTGCTTTAATAGATAAATCTATATTTATATTGCAATATGGAAGTATTCAACATTGTGTTGCTTGATTTAAATTATTAAACGAAAGCTTGTTTAAGTAGTACGTAATTAAAAAAAAAACTTTTTTTTTTTTATAGAATTAAAAAAAAAAAAACTTATTTAGGCAAGAAGTAATTAAAAGAAGGGAGAGTGATCGTATCTACTAGCTATTTAAAATGGATTACTTACATCCACTAGAATTTTTTTTTTTTGACAGTTTAATTTATCAATTAAAAAAAATGATGAAATAGATCCAAATGGTAGGAAAAAAATATATATATATTTTTCTTCATTTTTTCTATTTTCTAAAAAAATTAGTTTAAAAAATTATTTATGTTAAAACTTTCTTTTTTAAATGCAGTTGAAAAATATAAAAAATAATTTTTTAAAAAACCTAAAATTTGACTATTTAGACTAAATTGTCATTTTTTTTTTAAACTAATGGAATAATTTGTCACAAAAAAGCCAATAGACCTAAGTATACTACTTACAGCAACTAATACACCTGCTTAACATTTGTCTCTTACAAAAATTTATTTAGGTGTACTTTTGTTCCTTAAATAAGTAATATATTGCAAAGACAAAAGACATAACCATAATTTTCAAAAAAATAATTATTATGATATAAACTCATTTATTAAATTTGTAAATATGAATAGCATGATTTGTCACATTTAAAATCTAATGTCAGAACTATAACAAAGTTTATGTGTTTAAAACACGAATATATCAAATGATAATAACATAAAGGTAATATATTGTAAAATTATCAAATGTTATTATGCATGAAAATATGATACATTTATTATAAGAATATTTGATATTTTTTGGTGTAAAAATTAATAATAAAAATATTAAAGCTAAAATAAAAAAGGAGAAGAAAAAAAAAATGGAAAAATGGAAAGAAAAAAATGTAGGAGATTAACCAAAGCTCTTTCGCACTTTTTAAATATACTAGTATTGTGGCACATGCAATTGAGTTATACATGCTTGTATCCAAAATATAATGTTAAAATTTTCCAAATAACATTAGTGTTATATCCAAGTTTGCTAACTTGTTTTAAACTTACAGCGAAGAATAAGATATCTATCATGTTATTTTGAACCATCAAAACATATTTAACTTGAAATAAATAAATAATTTTATGAGTATTATAAAAATTTTAGCAATAAAAATTAAAATATATTTTTTCTCCTTTAGTTTTGTAGGTTATCTACAATTGAACGTCAATTTTTTATTTATTGAAACACTAACTATTAAAGCATCAAAATTGAAGAAAATTGAAATAAATAAATAAGACAACCAAGTTTCATTTGATTGTAGCTTTCATACGCAAGTAGAGTCCCAAGTTTTCCTAAAAATATAATAAGACGCAAACTAAGATTATATTTTTAATTCATTACATTTTGTTTATTTTTTGAAAGAGAAAAAGAGTTCAAAGAAAAATAATTTATTTAGCATATTTGAAGAATAGATGATTTCAAGATAGATATAGGTCTCAATTTATTTATAAGAAAATCTAACAATCAATACTTTGTTAGAAACTTATTTACCGAAAGTGAAAATCATGGTTTTCTAGATCCCATGTTGAATCAAGAGAAGAAGAAGAGATTATAGCGGAAGCGTACCAGAATTCATAGCGTTCTTCTGTCGAACGGGTTCAGATCTTCCAATTGATGCATAGTTGTCTCAATGGATTTTCTCTGTTGATGGGGATACAGAGAAAACTTGTGTTCTACAAGCACTACGCTCAAATGGGGACCATGACCCCTTTATATAGATAACCACCAAAGGCGGTTACCAATTATTGGTATTTTCAAATTGGCCCCTCATCAACTTAAAAATACAAGTCCGGTCTCTACACATTAATTCCACGATAATTTAATACCCGATAGCCAAAATTAAACTCTATAGATCACCTTTTAATTGGCTAAACTATAAGATAGCATAGCACATTTAAAACTACATGTGTGGCCCCACATATTAATAATATTTTTCCAACAATCTCCCACTGGGCCACATATGTAACTTTGTAAATGTGCATAACCTTATGAGCTCATGAAACTGCCATCACAATTAGGGTACTTCCGAACAATCTCGTCCATTAATCATACTGATACAGGATCAAAGCGATCTTCGTCACATTTATCGTGACTAAATCTATCAATGGTCACATATACCAATACAACCAAATGACATAGATCAATCATGGATGTGTAGCATGAAAATTACATGTAATGTGATCCAAACATGTCTATTTTCAACTAGTCCTACTTTATTCTTTATTGAGATCAATACTACCACATTACTTGACAGAGTGTGTTAAACCAAAACTTTACTTCTGCAGAAAGTAAACTGAATAATATATGTATATAACAAAACTGAAGTTCAACATAAAGCAACAAATCAAATTCAAACTCCCACTAAACTAAAGTATCCTCAAATAGAATAACACCCATATGAGCAGTATGCTCGTGAAAGACCTTGGGTGGTATTCCCTTTGTGAGCGGATCCGCTATCATGGAGTTTGTTCCAATGTGCTCTATAAAAATCTGACCACTCTGCACTCTTTCTTTCACAACCAGAAACTTGATGTCAATATGTTTTGACTTCGTTGAGCTTCTGTTGTTGTTAGAATATAGAACCGCTGATTTATTGTCACAAAATAATTTGAGTGGTCTTTCAACACCCTCTAAAATACGCAGCCCAGTGACAAAATTTCGCAGCCATATTCCATGATTTGATGCCTCATAACAAGCCACAAATTCTGCGGCCATGGTGGATGAAGCCACAAGCGTTTGCTTGGCAGACCGCCAAGAAACTGCCCCACCAGCCAACAGATAAACATAACCTGATGTGGATCTCCTGCTGTCTTGGCATCCAGCAAAATCAGAGTCGGAGTACCCAATGATCTCTAACCGATCTGATCTTCTATATGTGAGCATATACTCCTTTGTTCTCTGTAAGTATCTCATAACCCGTTTGGCTGCTTTCCAATGATCCATGCCTGGGTTACTTAAATATCTGCCTAACATGCCAACTATGAACGCAATATCCGGACGCGTACATACTTGGGCATACATTAGACTCCCTACAGCCGAAGCATAAGGAATCTTCTGCATTTCTTTAATTTCAAGGCTATTCTTTGGGCATTGGCTGAGACAAAATTTGTCTCCCTTAGAGACTGGGGTTTCACCTGGTTTGCAATTTTGCATGCCAAACCTATTGAGAACTTTCTCAATATAATTCCTTTGTGACAGTCCCAATATACCCCGAGAGCGATCTCGGTGTATCTCAATTCCTAATACAAAGGAAGCTTCACCAAGATCTTTCATTTCAAAATTCTTTGATAGAAATCTCTTGGTGTCATGCAAGATGCCTATGTCATTTGTGGCAAGTAAAATGTCATTGACATACAAAACCAGAAAAATATGCTTACTCCCACTGAACTTGTGATACACACAATCATCAACGACATTCATCTCAAAACCGTACGAAACAATGACTTGATGAAACTTGAAGTACCACTGACGAGAAGCCTGCTTGAGTCCATATATGGATTTCGTCAATTTACAAACCATATTCTTTGAATCTCCTAATACAAAGTTTTCTGGTTGTACCATATAAATTGTTTCTTCAATGTCACCATTGAGAAACGCTGTTTTGACATCCATTTGATGCAACTCAAGGTCAAAATGTGCAACAAGCGCCATAATTGTCCTAAAAGAGTCTTTCGTGGAAACCGGAGAGAAAGTTTCTTTAAAGTCAATTCCTTCTTTTTGAGTAAAGCCTTTGGCTACAAGACGTGCCTTATACCTCTCCACATTACCCTTTGAATTACTTTTGGTTTTAAATATCCATTTACAACCAACAGGATTCGCACCAGCCGGTAATGGGACAAGTTCCCAAACTTTATTGTCTTGCATAGACTTATACTCCTCATTCATGGCTTCAATCCATTTATAAGAGTTGGAACTTTGCATGGCTTGGCGGAAGTTGATTGGATCATCTTCCGACATTCCACTTTCTACCTCATGTTCCTGGAGATATACAACATAATCATCTGAAATTGCAAATCTCCTTTCTCTCGTGGATCGCCTTAATGGCGCGGGTTCTTGAGGTTGTTGAGGTTGTTCCTCAGGAATTGGTTCCTCTGGAACAATTACCTCATTTTGAATGAGGGGTTGAATAACATTGTCTTGCCGAATATCTGAATTCATCTCTTGATTAATGACAGGTATGGAAGCCTGCACATCGTCAAGAAAAGTAGTAGCAGGAATTGGGATTACTCCCTCTTCCTCCTCAAAGACAATGTTCCTAACTCGATTTCCCCTCCCAAACTCAACATCCTCAAAAAATGTTGCAATTCCCGTCTCAAATATAGACTTACTAGTAGGATCATAAAACTTGTAACCCCTTGATCGTTCTGCATAGCCAATAAAGTAGCTGCTAATGGTTTTGGAGTCCAATTTTCTTGCATGAGGTTTATAAGGCCTCGCTTCAGCAGGACATCCCCAAATACGCAAGTGCTTTAGACTAGGCTTTCGCCCAACCCAAAGTTCATAAGGCGTTTTTGCAGCTGCTTTAGTTGGCACCCGATTCAGGATATAAGTTGCTGTCTTTAGAGCTTCACCCCAGAGTGACTCTGGTAAAGTAGATTGACTAATCATACTTCTTACCATGTCCTTAAGAGTCCTGTTTCATCTCTCAGATACACCATTCATGCTAGGCGACCCTGGCATAGTGTATTGAGGGACGATTCCACATTCCTCTAGGTATTTAGCAAACGGTCCCGGACGTTGTTCACCTGATTTGTCGTATCTACCATAGTATTCACCACCACGTCAGATCTGACACTCTTTATCCGTTTGTTGAGTTGTAACTCAACTTCGGCCTTAAATATTTTGAACACGTCCAAAGACTGTGATTTCTCATGTATAAGAAATAGATACCCATATCTAGAATAGTCGTCTATGAATGTTATAAAATATTGTTGACCATTCCAAGATGCTGTAGGGAATGGACCACAAATATCCGTATGAATCAATTCTAAGACGCCGGTAGTCCGATTTGCATCTAATTTCTTCATTTTGGTCTGTTTTTCCCTTGATACACTCAACACAGACATCAAAATCTGAAAAATCAAGGGATTCCAAAATCTCATCAGACACAAGTCGCTCAACTCTAGATTTAGAGATGTGACCTAAGCGTTTGTTCCATAATGAGGCTGAAGTTTCCTTATCTAATTTTCACTTTGTACCTCGTGACTCGACATGCAAGGTTTCATTATAAGATGAAACAGTTTCCAGCAAATATAGATTATCAAAAGTATTAAGTAAACCAGTACCAATAACATTTGAATTTAAAGACAAAGTAAACTGAGTATTTCCAAATGAACAATAATAACCCAATTTGTCCAAAACAGAAATGGAAATTAAATTCCGTCTAAAAGACGGTACAATAAAAGTGTCTTTCAAATCCAAATAACAACCAGTTTTTAATAACAATCTAAAATGCCCTATTGCCTTCACTTCCACCGACTTGCCGTCACCCACAAAGATACGTCTTTCAGCATCAGTTGGCTCTCGGTAGTTTAGGCAACCCTGCATAGAAACACAAATGTGAGTAGTAGCACCAGAATCTACCCACCAAGTGTTTCTTGGTACAGATGCTAAATTGATCTCAGAACAGACCAAAACATGAATTATACCTTTCTTTGCACGCCATGCGCGATATTTGGCACATTCATTCTTTTGATGTCCAGGCTTTCCACATAAGAAACAACATTCATTACTTTTCTGTTTCTTTTGCACTGGACCCTGAGGAACAGCAACTTCCTTTCCTTTATCCTTCCTTTTACCCTTGCCCTTAAAAGTGCTTGACAGATGAGCACTTTCAGTCCTCTCTTGCTTCAATCTCTCTTCCTCTTGCACACAAAATGAAATGAGCTCATTGAGAGTCCATTTCTCCTTTTGGCAGTTATAACTGACCTTAAATTGACTGAATTGTGCAGGAAGAGAGATCAGAATTAAATGCACGAGCAAATCATCTGATAAGTCGAGCTTTAGTGCCTTAAGTTTTGAAGCAAGATGAGACATCTCCATGATGTACTCTCTGACATTACCTTTGCCCTTATATTTCATTGAAATCAAGCTTGCTAAAAGCGTGCTTGTTTTAGCCTTATCGTTTTTGACAAAACGATTCTGAATTTCCTCAAGGAACTTACTGGCAATGATATTGTCATCTGTTATTGCACCTCGAAAGGCTTCTGGAATCCCACGCTTCATGATCATAAGACTTAGCCTGTTCGAACGGTCCCACTTTTCAAAGTACGCAATTTCCTCAGGGGTACTTTGTGCAGTGAGATCATTCGGTTTTGGCATTCTCAATGCCAAGTCTATGTCCATGCAGCCAAGAACAATCAATATGTTCTCTTTCCAGTCCTTAAAGTTTGTTCCATTTAACATTGGAACATTATTCATGTTGGCAAATATTGTAGTAGTAGACATTAAAGCTGAATAGAGAACAAAATTAAATAAATAAACTATGCTCACATAAAATAACCAAAGTAAACAGTCATTAAATTGATTAATTACATGACAACATTTCAAGATACCAAGCACAACATTAATATCAAGTCTTTGGACAGTGATATTAATTGTAAGTAGTACTCTTGTTGCAATGATCAAACAATGACAATAAGTTATGTCAAATAATAAATCTATGTTTGCATCGATTCATTATTCACATGAGGTCACCTTGATAATTGTCATATGATTACCATCGCAGGTGCGTGTGTAATTCGGCCAAATATGAACCCCTCTTTGGATTGATTAATATTCGCATGAATTACACATACACAAACATCATATCCAATTATTCTCCCAATATCAATGTACACAAGAGTGGCCACTTTGGTGACATCTTGTATAAATTGATGTAATTAGAATATCAGATAAGTGTTAAAAAATGTTGTATATAATTAATCAAAATTTAAAAAATCTTAATTTATGAACCAACTTCAACAATATATATAAAAGCTTATCTATATATATATATATATAAACTGTAAAACACCGAAATAATATATATATATAAACTTCCGAAATATATATATATATATTAACTAAAGTTACCTAAATATATATATATATATATAACTAAACTGTAAACTATATATATATTAACTAAAGTTACCTATATATATATATATATATATACATAAGTCACTTGGGTACTATATAACAGACACCGAATCAGTTTCTCGATATTTTTTTTTTTTGTTCCACATGTGCAGTTGCACAATCCAAAAAAATAAAAATAAAAAAATAAAAAGAAAATCGAAAAGAGCAGTTGCATCAAAACCGAAAAGCAGCAGTTTTTTTTTTTTGGTCCATACGATCTGCAGAGAAAACCAAACAAAAGAACTGCACGAACAGATATATAAAAAAAAAATTGCAGGAACATTCGCAAGAACAAATACTTATTGTTCTTTTACAAAATCCATAAAGTAATATATATATATATACATATTAAAGCCCAATTCATAAGACATTCGCAATTTGCAGAAACAAAACAATTATCCTTTTTACTTTATAAAACAGGAAAGTAACAATACAAGATGCGACGCCGATCGTTTCAGAAATATATACATATATATACAATATAAGATGCCTATCAAGATGCTGATCGTTTCAGAAATATATACATATATCAAGCCAATCATAAAAGAAACAGATTTTAATTCATTGATATGCAAACATATAATCTCCGAAAAGAAAGCAGTGCCCACACAACAACATCCATGACGCACCAACCAGAAAAAATAAATTAATCTCTAACATTCATAGATTCTTTTGAATCAAACATGGGTAGGCTCTGATACCACTTGTTAGAAACTTATTTACCGAAAGTGAAAATCATGGTTTTCTAGATCCCATGTTGAATCAAGAGAAGAAGAAGAGATTATAGCGGAAGCGTACCAGAATTCATAGCGTTCTTCTGTCGAACGGGTTCAGATCTTCCAATTGATGCGTAGTTGTCTCAATGGATTTTCTCTGTTGATGGGGATACAGAGAAAACTTGTGTTCTACAAGCACTACGCTCAAATGGGGACCATGACCCCTTTATATAGATAACCACCAAAGGCGGTTACCAATTATTGGTATTTTCAAATTGGTCCCTCATCAACTTAAAAATACAAGTCCGGTCTCTACACATTAATTCCACGATAATTTAATACCCGATAGCCAAAATTAAACTCTATAGATCACCTTTTAATTGGCTAAACTATAAGATAGCATAGCATATTTAAAACTACATGTGTGACCCCACATATTAATAATATTTTTCCAACATACTTATGAGTGAGCCAATTCCAACAAAACCTAAATTTTTTTAAGCAATATTGATTTGGCAATTGTTTGGTGGCTCAGTTCAACAATATCAAAATACAATATTAAGATCTATGAATACAAAACGGTTGAATGGACTTTGGACATATTAATGTCTATCTACCTCTCACTGCTTGTATGTTTCTTATCCCACTTTATAATTATATTTTTCATTTTATCATTGATTAACAACAAATTTGAGGGTCTTCATTTTTTATTTTTTATGTTTCATCAATTTTTTTGAGAGTCAAAGTAAGGACTATCGCCATAAAGTCCATACATCAAGCATGTTTTATACTTGCAATTGAAAAGAAAAATGTAGAAAATATAAATTTGTTGAATAAATAGATTAAAAAAAATCATTTTTCTTTTATAATTTATTTTTCTTTTTGTATTAACGATAAATCATATATTCTTACATAACTAAAACTTATATATCAAGTTTGCTTCTCTACAAAACAAAACCTTTTTTAGGCCATTTTGAAAGTATACTAAGTCAAAGAAAGTAAATTAAAATAAACTCTCCTCTACAATAGAAAAAAAAAAATAAATAGCAAAATAATAAAAATTGTACCTTAAAATTTATAATTATAAAAATATCATCTCTTATATCTAGCTTATATATTTTTAATATTAAAAAAAAAAAAAAAAAGTTCAATCCATCATTTCATATTAAATGATATCCAATTGATACTATTTAAATTAAATTGTAATTATTTAAACTCATTTAATATTAAATTATATCTAATTGAACTCGTTTAATATTATTAAAATGAGATTTTATTGTTATAAATTTAGGAGAATTGTTTTATGCAAATATTCAAATAAATTTAAGTATCACAGAAAACTTACCTACAAAAACTTATCAATTAAAAAAATAACTCAAATAAAATAATCAAGAAAAAATTGGACATATCTACGACTTGCTTTCTCCCCTTAACATTATCAAATTTAAAATTTTTCTCCCAACTATAAATGTAACGCCCCGATATTTTACATATAAATAAGGGTATTATCTAAGCATTTTATTGATTTAAAACCTTGATGTGATTGACTATGACTTAAATAAAAAAAAAGATTTATAGTTAAAAACCTTACAAACAAAAACTTGCAAAAGATTTAGCACTTATTAAAGTTTACAATTTATTAATTATAAAAGAAAAAGGAAATTTAAATCCTAGGGAACCAATGACAATCCTCAAACATTGCCAAATCCTCATCATGGTGTTCCTGAAAAAGTGAAGGGAAGCTTGGGATGAGTGAAAATCACTCAGTAAGCAAACTTACCTTACCTGAAACATTAAGCACACACAACACATGTACACACTAAAAAAAAATAACAAGTAAATATGACATGCTTAATTATGACATACTTATGCTTATGCTTATGCTTATGCTTTTGAAATGGTGCTTACAATGCACATGTCTTAGAAAGAAAATACCAAAAACTTTTCTTAATTATATAACCTGAACCATCCACTTAAAAACTTATCATAGCGGAGCCTTACATAAGTCATCTGTCGGCGACTGGCACGTGTGAAAGGCATATGCAAGTGAGACTTAACTTATAACTTATCAAAATTGGAATTCCATACATAATTCTCACATGCACACATACGTCCAAACCAACGGTGAGGACTCTTTAGTCCCCGGGTACCCTAACTTACACGAGAGACACTTCCCGCATACGGCCCTTAACTTATTATAGTGCACTTAACTTATCATATTGCTCCAAAACATAGAATTTCATAATGATGGTTCAAGTATCAATAAAAAATACCATATAAAACTTATTGTTTTAAACCTTGCATAAAAACTTATAATCTCTCAAAAGCTTGGCATAAAAGAAATATTTTCAAAACTTGTATTTGAAATATCATGATTCAATGATGCATATGTCATGCCATTAATGACCATGTAATTGTAAGCATACTTAATTCATTCAAATAAGCATAATATCATAAATCACATAATCATATAATTCTAGCACAATAATATTTACTTAGCAGATACCATATATACATACAAATGGAGATCACACAAACTATTTAGTTATACAGCCACCAAACAAGACATATATGTAAAAACAACCATGAAAACATTCATACACCAAATAGAACAAAACAAAGCAAACAATACTTAATATTACAAGTAGGGTCAGTCTACTTACCTGGTACGAATAACTAGCACAGCTAAAATCACCCACTAATTCAACTGAGTTTAACCTAAACAAATTATAATTGTATAATTATTAGATACTCGTAATATATTAGGTATCCTCCTTTATATATATATATATATATATATATATATTAATACTTAGGTCTAACTCTTGTTTTTCCAAAAGTTTCATATTTTTATTCACAAAATTATTAGTTGTTTCCACTGTCAGCAGAAACTAAATAATTAATTTCAAACTTAATTGGTGTCATAAGATTACCAAATTTTTCAAAGTTTTCATAGAGGTATAGTAAAATTTTCAATAAATTTTTTTAGGTAAAACCGAATGCTAAGCAATTACAAAAGTGATTTTTATTCGATAACTTTTAAAACTGCCAGTATAAGAAAATCAGCAATACTACTGGACTTAAACAATTTTAGAAAAATATTGGAAAAATCATATCAAATTGAAATTTTAACCATAGTTTTATAACTTAAATATTATTATACATAAAAATTTACAAATACTTTGGAATCTGTTTTCATAGGTAAAACGGGTTTTGAAACTAGTTCAATAAATCTGCTGTAAAATATTTGAGCAACAAACATATATAAATCAAAAATTCATAACATATATATATCTGATCTAAAAATCATAAAATTTTATCAAATAATAAATAAGACCCATATAACGTATTATAAAAATTTTCACAAATTTTTAACATTTATAACACCATAAATTAATTCCAAACTTTTCGTTTTAATCTGTCAGGTTTCCTGTTTCTAGCATAAAATTTTGACTTCAAAAAAATTATATTAAATTAAATACATCGAATTTTATAAAGGTTCCAAAGACAAAATTTTTCTTATTGTGTATAGTTATAAAGACAAAAATTTTATCTTCAAATTGAAATCAAAACCCATATAAAACAACCCTAAAATTCGAGTAGTTCAAAAACTGACAAATTCAAAACACAAACTTCACAAATTCATAACAAATTCAATATAAATGATATTTTGACAAATAAATATTCGTTGAAATCTTCAAGAAGTCTAGTTTAATATAAAAATAGTTTAAGATTTTATTGAATAGTATAAGGTTTCGAAACTAATTTATTTTCAAGATTCTGCAGAAAATTTGCAAACAATTACTTTATAAAATTTCTTAGAAAAATCACTAAACATTAACCATAAACCCTTAAATCATAACTGATAAAGTGATGGAGGAAAATTAACAAACGTACCTAGTTTACTTCATGAACTTTTATTCTCTTATGACTGTTGTTGTGAAAGACATATGTGAGAAGAATAGATGTAGGGTTTTTGTTTCTCCTTTGGTCTAGTAAATAATTTATATATTTTGTTCTAATAAAGAGTTTATATGTGAATAGAAACCTATTCTTATTAGGATATTCTAATTATTATTGTCATATTCTTTGAATTAAATAAGAGTCCAATATACCTTAGACAACAAATTCAAACCTACTTTCTGCTTTATCTTTAAAGAGTTTATTTATACTTATAATTCTATTTTAAAATTATAACTTACTCTCAAATAACTCTTTATTTTTTAATAATTTAAACCTCCATTCTACTGTACATAATACAAAAATAATATTTATATCATATACTTATTTTTTGTAGTAGTTTAATTATATTGTTATTAAAAAATGACCAAATAATAATAAGGTTATTATTATTTTTTTTAAATTTCAACTACATTACATAGAAATTATTTTAACTTGGATAAACTATAACTGAAAGAATTAAAAAAAAATTAAATTTAATTAAAAAAATAAATAAAAATACTAATTTGTCCTTACGTAGTTACTCTTTAATAATAATATGATTAAATTATTACAAAAAATAATTATAGAATCTAATTATCATTTTTAGAAGAGTAAACAAACAATTATAGAACTGAACTATCGCGAAAGTTACAAACATGCTATCTTACTTCATCTAGTGGCATTCAAGTATAAGAGAAAAATATCATCATAGTCATATTCTTATTAAAAAAAAAATACTTAGGTCATGTATTTATTTTCTTGTAACAATTTAGTCATAATGTTATTAAAATATGACTGTATAAGGATAAAGTTAATTTTTATTTTTTATTTTTTAACAACACTATATAACATTTTTTAACTTTAATAAATTATAACTAAAATATTTGAAGAAAAATTAAATAAAATGAGAAAAAAATAAATAAAAACTTATACAATTACTTTTTAATAATATAGGAATAAATTGTCATAAAAAAATAAGTATAGAACCTATACTTATTTAAAATAAGTATAAAATTTATACAGCAATCCTCCCATAAATTAGAGATAAGAAAGAGAAAAAGAATAACTAAAAAGAATAAAAAATGAAACAAAACAATATCAAATAAATAATATAAAAGTATCAAACAAAAAATGTCTCTCTATTTTATATAGATTAATAGATGAAGAAAAGAAAAAAAAAAAATTCTAACAAAATTAATTTTGTGAAACAAGAATATGTTGGAGAATATAAAATTATACGTCTTGAACTAGGAATGACAATAAGTGCAGGTGCTGGCTTGAATTAGTTTAGCTTAAATTGTCTAATCTTAGTTCAAATTGAATTTAATTTGAGCCAATAAATTTGAGTCCAAACATAAAATAAACATAAACGTGCTGGTTAAAACTAGTCCGAATTTTAATAACCTTGCTACTTATATTGTTGATACACAAATATTTATAAAAAAAATAAAAAGTTTAATAATATAGAATGTCACACAATTTTCACTATCACATAAGTGCAGGATTGGACAATTGAAAAAGAGAATAAGTACAATACAGAATGATAAAATGTTTGAAGTTTTATTATAAAAGCTAATAATACATAACCAGTTTAAAGATAAATTTTTTTTATACTAATTACAATCAAAGATGAGTAGATTTCATCTTCTTCTTTTTTTGTTCAAAGAGATGTGTATACTTGAATGTTAAAAATATTAACATCAAAGAATATAACATAATAATATAACAAACTTAATAAATTATAATTATTCATTCCTTATTAGTTTATTTTCAGTTTATTTTTAAGGAAAAAAAAGGGAAGAAAAAAGAGCTATTATATCATAAAAAAGACTAAGATAAATAGAATGTTATTTTAATTTAACCTAGCATTTTCTTTTATTTTTTATTTTTTAATTAAATTTTATCCTTATTTTATTTTGAGCTAATGAACTGACTCAAATCCAATTCAATGCAGTTCAATTTTTATTTATTTATTTAAAATAATTTAAATTTAGCTCAAATTTAATTAATTAATTCGTATTTGATTTATACTCTTTAATTCTATCAATCAAACTATAACATAATATTTTTTTCATATTTTAAATTAATATTAATGTGTTAGTATTAAATAAATAATAATTTATTCATAAAAATAAATAAATAATAATTTATCATTATAAATTTAATGATAAAAGAAGGAAACAGTGACTTGATCAATAATTACTCTGAATATATATACGTGCGTGTGTGTAGGGGTCAATAATTACTCCTTTGACTATTGTGTGTGTGAGAGAGAGAGTAAAAAAAAACAAGTTTCCAATTATAACTTTATTTATTCTTTATTTATTTATTTATTTATAATGATTATATAAATATTTTATCAATAATTACTCCTTGGAATATACATGTGTGTGTTACTCTTTGACAATTATACGTGTGTGTGTTAAAACTTACTAAAATTTTTAAACCTTTTAAGGGAATGTAGTTTCTTTCCACTGTAATATAAAGGCTAAAGGAGAAAGAAATTAAAAGAAAAGAAAAAAGCAAAATAAAACGCAATACGACTAGGAATGGAAGATATTTAATACTTTTTATATGTTATATTAGATATGGAGTACAAACAACTCATAAACCAGAAATAGATTTCCTTTTCTGTTTATTCTAAAACAAAAACAAATGTGCTGTAAAACAATTCCCATAATTATCTTCGTCGATCATATTTAGAGGTATTTTAACTAAGCTAAGAAAAATGGATCACTATATGTAAAATAAATAAATAAATGATATGATTAGAACGTTCGACTTAAAATAGGAATGAGACAACTAGATTTATCACTCAAAATAACTATATTTTAAAGGAACAAATTACGAATTATGCCTCAAGTGAGGCTTGAATATTTAAATCATACTATGTAATACTTTTTAAATCTATACATAAAATTTTGAAAAATTTAATCACTAACTTCTAAAATTAAAAATTTAGACATCTGCATATAACACTGGACAAAGCTCAGGGACTAATACAATAGTTAAGGCTTAAAAAAATGGGTTGGATATTGAATGGTATCTTAACTTTATTAAAATATATATATATAAGTACTATAATTTTTATAGCGTATATCAAAGGTCTTGTTGTTTTTAAATAGATATAATTTATTTTAAAATGATCATAAGATGTACATCAAAGGTACCAAAAATAGTTATAAATGTGTTACTCTTTTCACCACCACTCCTCCTCATATTTTTTATTTTTTTTATTTTCATCTCTTGCGTTATTCACTTTTTTTTATTTATTAAATTTTTTTTCCCATTAAAATTGGTACTGATTTTTGCTCCATTTTCAATCCAATAAAATGAATAAATATGGGTATGTGAATAGGTAATTTTTTATTATTTTATTTTGGGTTTGTTTAGTCTTTTTTTAATCATTTTAATTGAGGCTTTTGTTTTGTTTAGAATTTTTTTGCAAATATTAAATGAATTCAGTATTGATTAATGGCTTTTATGTTGATGTTTTAGGATTTTTTTGATGATGAAGAAAAAATCAGTTTTAACAATAAAAAAAAAAATGAATGATGTGGAAGAAAAAAATGATAAGAAAATATAAAAAAGAGAGAGTGGTAAAATAAGTAATACATATATAATTATTTTTTGCGAGAAAATTAATAAAGCAGGTACTAAAAGTAAAAATGAAACAAACAACCCTCATAATGGCTCAAATTAGTAACTTTATCAAAAAAAAAAAAAGACTAATGATGTACCACTGTTGAAGTAAGGTACACTGATGTACCATTTTTAGTTGTGGTACTAAAGTATCGTTCAAATCTTATACCGTAAAAGGCATCATGGTTCAATAGTTATGTAATTTATCTAGTAATTTGATAGTAAAATTTATCTTTAATTTATTTTAAATCATATATTCCAATCATATTAGGTACCCTTTAATCTAAAAAGACAAGTATAACAAACCCTATATCTATTCTTTCGCTCCCTGTCTTTCTTTGGCATTCAATCCTTGGATGCTAAAAAGAGAGCTCTTCTCTAGTAAGAGATTGTTCTCTCTCTAGCTTTTATTTATTTTTTATTTAAGTTAAATAAAATCACTTGTGATATAGGTATGCCTAGATCTTAATTTAAGTTAATTTACCGTACATAGATTCATTTTAATGTGATTCTTTGGCATATTTTCGTCTTCACATATTTTATATGTTATAATTATAATTATAACTATTATAAAAGTATGAGTTTTCAAGTTTACTAAGAATATACTATAATGTCCTTAATATTACAATTAGATCACTTGAGTCTAGTATTTTTTTTGATAGTTTAATCCGTCAATTTTTAAAAAAGTAATATTTTAGTCCAAATTGTCCATTTTATATTTTTTTAAAAGTTATTTTGTAATCATTTCAACTGTATTAAAAAAAAAATTAACGTTAATAATTATTAAATCAAATTTAAAAATAAAAACTTAAAAAATAAAAAACATGGAGAAATACGTAAGACCATTTGGGCTAGTACTACCACTTTTTCAATTGGTGGACTAAACTGCCAGTGAATTACTTATATAGCAAAAATATAATAAAAAATGTTAATTTTATTTAAATAATAAATTTAGGTAATAAAACTCACCATTTCACTTAAATCGTAAATATGATTTTTACGAAAATATCCTTTTATTTTCGCTGCGTTAATTACAGTCACTTCTGCTTCTTTTATCTCCAAATACTTCTTCTACTTCTGCGTCAGCTACTTCTTCAACTTGCACTTTAATTTCCAATTTCTAATTTTCTCACCAGGTGAATTTCTCTTCAATCCGAATAATTACTTTCTCCCTTTTTCTTTTGTTCGATTGACTTGAAATTTTATCTCTTCTTTTCGCTACCTTTTCTAATTGATTTATTGTTCTCCAAAATTTAATTCCCTACTTTAGTTTGAACTGAGAAAGTGAGAGTGAAAACTAAAAATGAGAAATTGAATTGTATGATTGCTGTTTTGAACAGCTTATGAAAATCACGTGAATGTACAGGTTACATATAAACTTGTATGTAACATGTACATTCATATTTTATATGTGAATGTACAAGTTCACATTTTGTATGTAACCTGTACATTCACATGACTTCCATAAACTGTTCAAAACAGCAATAACATACAAACAATACAATGCATTTCATGTAAATATACAAGTTACATACATATTTGTATGTACAGGTTACATACAAATTTTTATGTAACCTGTACATTCATATACAAAATGTGAATGTACAGGTTACATACAAATTTGTATGTACAGGTTACATACAAAATGTGAATATACAGATTACATACAAATTTGCATGTACAGGTTACATATATATTTGTATGTATAGGTTACATACAAATTTGTATGTAACCTATACATTCACATGACTTTCATATGTACAGGCAATACTGGATGAATCTTTATATGAACTCCCTGGAGAGCTGGTATCCATTTAGATATCAAAATATATTTCTTCTCAGTTGCAGAAATAAAAAGATAAATTTTATTTGGAGGATATTAATTACTTCCTTGGCTCTCAGGTGAGGTTCTTGCTGAGATCAGGAAGAGAATACGAACAGTCAACAACAGACTCAGACAGATTATCTCCTAGATTCTTATATTATTTCCTTTTCCGTTTCAATTACCGGAAGCAGTCCTTGGATCAAAGGTAAGTTGATTATCTCAAATTTTCCTAACTGAGTAAATCTGCCATGTATATCAGTGAATGAAGCTTCGTTTACGAAATCAGAGATTTCTTTCTGCGTTGGATTTGGGGTTCAAATAGTTATTTGTATCTTGTCAAAATACAGTCATTTTATTATATTAGACAAAAAGTTAATTTATTATGTATTATTTCAGAGAATTAAGTCTGTATTTGGTTGGTTTCAATTCTTTTAAACTTTTACGCTTTTAATAAAAATTAATTCTTAGTAAAATAATAAATAACGTACATAATGATTTATTTTGAAATTAAAAAATAAAATTTCAAAAGACTTCAGTTTTGAATACATAATCTCCCCTTCATGACTTTTTTTTATTATGTTTTTAATTAAAATTAATTCTTTAGAATAATTATAACATACATAAAGGTCTTAATTAGTATTTAAAAACTAGAATTCCAATAGCCTTAGAATTGTTTAATCACTTTTTTATAATTTTTTAATCTAATGGGTTGAGTTTGCAAGTTTATTATTAATCACTTTCAGCTAGAATTATTTAATAACTTATATATTTATTATTTGACTTCTTAACACTTAAAAGAATAATGTGTAAGAAAATAATTTTTGATTTCTTATTCTAATTTTTTAATTATTCTAAATATATGAGTTTGCAAGTACATTAATATAGTAAAATGCCCTTAATATTTACCACCGTTTGATTTCTTAACTTTTAAAAGAATGATGTGTCACAAAATAATTTGTGATCTTTTATTCTAAATTTTTATTTGTGTATTGATTGGTCATAATTCTTCTAAACTTCTATGTTTTTAATAAAATTTAATTCTTTATTGAATAATAAATTCATAGATATATACATACATACATAATCATTTAGTTTGAAATTAAAAACTAGAATTTCAAAATTCTTCAATTTTGATTATTTAATTACCCCTTCCTAACTTGTTTTATTAATAACATACATAATGACTTAATTACAAATTAAAAAGCTAGAATTTCATAAAACATCAGTTAGTATTATTTTTCACTCTTTTAAAATTTTATTTTAATAAAATAAAAAAATTATCGATTGCATATAACTATTTTGGTCGTAAACTAGAATTCCAAAAGACTAATAATTATTTAGCCACCCTTTTATAATTTTCTTTTTTATAAAATTAAAAAAGTTATAGATTACATATAATTATTTGGCTATACTTATTCTAAATTGTAATGTTTTAATTAATATTAATTTTTTTAAATAATAAATAATATACATAATTAGTTAATTACTTATTTAGAAACTAAAACTAGAATTAGACTCTAGTTTGAATTATTTAAAAACTCTTTTATAACTTCCTTTTTTAAAAAACCAAATTAAGACAATACAGATTGCATAAAGTTATTTTGATCCTAATTATTCTAAACTTTAATGTTTGAATTAAATTAACTCTTTGTGTAGTATAAATAAACATAGACTTAGTTAGAAATTTAAAAAATAGAAAATCCAAAATACTTCGGTTTGAATTATTTAATCACTATTAGGCATTTAATAACTTTCTTTATAAAAAATTAAATTATTTATGTATTGCATATACTTATTTTGATCAAAATTCTTCTTAACTTTAATATTTTATTTAAAATTAATTATTTATAGAATAATAAATAATAAATATAATGACTTATTTAAGAATTAAAAAGTAATTTTTTTAAATATTTGATTATTTAATCACTATTTATTAACCTTCTTTATAAAATTAAAACAAGTACAGTTTGTTATTTTAATGTAACTTTACCGCTTCTAACTCAACACCAATTTTTATTATATATTTAGCTTATTAGACAATACAAGTATACAACCATGATTTTTTTGTTTTATCAAATTTAATGTAAGGTTACTTGATGATGACTTGAGGATATAAGAACATGTGAAAAGGTAGGTAGGTGTGAGTCTAACTTGTTTTATTCGGCTTAAAATGTATCTTTTAATCTTATGAAAATCAAGAAAGTTATCAAATTAAGTATGATTAAATTTTTATTTGTTTTACAATATTTGTAATAACTGTCTATTGAAATTCCTCCAAAAAAAAAAAAAATTTGTTGAATCGTTATATTCATGGATGCCTTGACAATTATCTTAATTATCTATAAAACTTTATACTTTTAAACTTAAAAGAGTATTTCTTAATTTTCTTTATATGATATATATCTTCTATACCTATATTAATGAAGTATTGATCAGAGGCGGATGCATGTGTTAATTAGGGGGGCACGTGCCCCACCTCACTTGATAAAAATATAATTTTACGTGTAAAATTTTATAAATTTTATGAATAATTGATCATGTTTAACACGTAATGCCCCTTTTAACTTTACTTTTGAGCACATATTCTAAATTAAAAATGTTTTATGTTCAAATTTTATGTTCAAACTTAATTTTTTTAATTAAAAAAAAATAAAATTAAAAAAAAAATCTCATATTTTAATATTTCTTTGATCAAAAAATTTATTTTTAATTTATTTATCTCTAATATTTAATTTATTTTTTATATAAATTTTTTTTTATAAATTTTGTTATTTAATAGTGCCCCTCCTCGTTTAGAATTCTAAATCTGCCACTGGTATTGATCAAAACATTATTTTATTTGCTTGTTATAGTTGACTTTTTACCATGCTACTCCTTTTCTTCTTTTGTTATCTTTACCATGCTACTTTTATGTAGACATGAAACTCAAATATTTAGTTAAAGTAATAGAATATCACTAACAAAAATAATATTATGTGTTTATATAATTAAATATTTTTATAATTTATTTAAAATATTGTAATATAATCATAAGTAAAAATAATTCTCTATTTAATTTACAAATGTAAATTTTTCACGTTCAATGCACGTTTTTGTTAGGATATGATCTCAGAAATGAAAAGCATTTGCATTTATCATTAATAATTCATATTTATTATTGATTACATTGAATAATATATAATTTTTATTATTACTCACATATGCTTAAATTGGGTGTATAGAAGTATATACAAGAGTATTCAGTTAAGCTAAAATAATATAAATGTTCGTGATGAACAATTGAAGTCGAGATCTTCATATTGTTTCACAAGTAAAACTCATATCTATTTGTAAAGGAGTTACTCTAATTGGGGGTCGCTGATGTGGAGATATCTAATTGGAGGTAGTTTGTATAATAGTGGATTATACGTGATTGTATCAGAGTTGTTAATAACGCTATTAAAGATTTATTTACACTATAACAATTTCAACACCTCAATCAATGACCATTTGTGAGATAATCTTAATTCTGGGTGTTATAACTGGCCCTGTTTGCAACGATATGACATTTAACTTACTGGGTGATACTCATGTTGGTGAGTTAAGATGCCCTTTATCTTAATGTGATGTCGTTGCAGTTGGCTGGGAGGTTATCTACATGATTGGGAATCCATTCCGTTTAGTCTCAAATGTTAGATAGAAGTCCACTTGTTTGGTGATACTGGTGTTTGTTTAGCTGCGTGCAATCTCATGATATAATCATAAATAGTTTACTAACAATCGTATGTACTGAAAGAGAAGAGGTAAAACGAAAAACATTCACCTATACTTAATTATAGACTACCTGTAGAGAACCAATAAGTTGGTAATGGTTATATTAATACATTATTCAAGTTTGGAAATTAAGTAAATAAAATATGTAAGTTTGAGAGTTCAGTCTCATATTTTTAGTGAGTGGTTCTTGGATTTATGAGATTTATGTTTTAATTAATGAATTAATTAAATATCAAGTCTTGTTTAGCTTGATCTAATAGTTCCATCGGCTCCCAAGTTCGCTCTATAATGACTAAACGATGTTGTATTTCAAACGATAATTAATTAATTATTGACCAATACATATGTTAGTATATATTGATAATTTATGAGTGTCATAAATGTGAAAATAAATATGAAGGAAAACTGGTAATTAATTTATACAAATTATAAATGCCAAAATGTATACATGATAGGTGTATGCTTATTAGACAAACGATAGCATTTTGGTAATTTGTATAAATATGGAATTTAATCTAAAAAAAAAAAAAAAATTAATTGAATTAAATTGGAGAATCTTAGGGAATTAAAAATATCCCTTACGCGTGGGCCACAAGTATGGTAGAAATATGAATTCTTAATTATGCTCTAAATGGTTATGAACTAAGAGAGCTAAAGTAGGTTAAGATGTTTTTTTTCCCTATTTTGTGCTATGCCACTTTCAAGCGGTCAAGAATTCTATTATTCTCCTTTAAAATTTAGGAGAAATTCATGTGTGCATGCAATTGGAGTTCTAAATTTTTGGGACCTTTGTTTGAGGATTTGTATCCTTATCGCAACAAATGTTATTGCTTTTAATGTGTTTTGATTTTTTCATGTGCAATAAACTAAAACCATCATTTTTATTCTCAATAAGTGAACTTTGAGACTTAATTTCTCATTCACTTATATGTCATTTTGAGCATGTAAATATATATATTTTGAAACTCTTGCGAAAGAGAATCTAAATCAATCGTGACCACTTATTTATACCGAATCTTATTCAAAATGATACTACAAAATGACATTTCACTAATGGTTAAAAAACCATTTTTCCAACATTTATCAAGAAAATCTTTGCGAAGTTGTCATTTGAGAGTAAACATAACTTACTCCATGAGAAACCAATACTCATCCATCTTTTGGAGCTAACATCATTTAGTGAAGTTTAGTTTATTGTCTACATTAATGAGAACGTTATGTAGAAGAAAAAACCTTTTTTTTTCCCACAATATGTGTTATTTTGGAAAAGCCCAAATATATATTAAGCATTAGGAGAAATAATGGGTTTTGAAAATATCAAGATGCACTATATAACAACACATATGCCACATATAATTTTATTTTTAATACATGTGCAAAAAGCAGAAGATCTATCAATATGATTTTATCCATAAGATTTTAATTTTAAGAAATTTAGTTCATAAGGGACTAAATGTGTTAAAATGGAAAAGTTGTGGAATTAAATTAAATGAAATAAAAGAGTAATTTCAACACATTAATTTTGATTGTTGTAATAAAATTTCTAATTTTGGATCAAATTTATTAAATTTAAAAAATTATGGGACTAAATTTTATCAAAAAAGTTAGAAAATCAAAGTAAAAAGTTAGATAACAATAAATATTATTCAGCCAAAAAAGATATATTATTTTGTTCGTACTCTAATTTTGTGTCGAATTAAAGCGGATAGTGTCATTACTATATAAAGATTTGTGGTTTTTATTTCTCTGGGTTGATAAGTTGTTCTATTTCATATGAAAATGTCATGGTTTTATAATTCTTATGAAATTGAAAAGAAAAAAAAAAAGAGAGAGAGAGAGAGAGAAACAACTATACATATGGTTTCATAATTCTTAGTTTTTAGTTGGTTTTAAAGGTCCGTATATAAATGGATTTTAAGTTGAATAACCTTGTTGGTTGTTACTAAGCTTATGATTTAATTATGTATAATATCAAATAAGCAGCATTACTAGTTTTGTTTCCTGATTTTGTTCACATTTGGTTTCATTCTTTTCTAGCATGAATTATGGATTGTATGTCATAATCATGCAGAGCTGTTAATTCATGGCCTTAACATGGATCGTAAGAAGTCATGTGATATGATCAAGCTTAAGAAATAACTATGTGACTGTAGATCTACTATGAGGGACTTATATATGTCAAGAATCAATTGAGACAAATTTATATTTATATAGATTTAAATATCTTAGTTAACTTTGGATGTATTTCTAAATTTTGTAAGTGATTTGAACATAGATAAATCATGCATTCATGTCTAAATTATTAGACAAGTAAAATTGAACAAGAATATTGAACGACTAAAACTAAATGAGAAAAATTGAATGGGTAAAGCAAAGTTTGAACAAGAAAAATTATTGAGTAAAGTTGAAGAAGAAAAAATAAACTACTAAAGTTAAACGAGAAAAAATTGAATGAGACAAATTGAACTGGAAACATTAATCGAGTAAAGTTAAATGATCAAGTAATTTTGAAAGAGATAAATTGATCGAATAAAGTTGAACAAGAAAAATTGAACGATAAAAGTTAAACAAGGAAATTTAAACTAAAAAAATGCTAAAACAAAAGTCGAACAATAAAAATCAATAAGAAAAATAAACAAGTAAAGCAAAACAAGATCAATTAAACGAGCAAAGTAAAGTTGAACAAGTTAAATTAATTTAGAATATTGAATGATTAAAGTTCAATGAAAAAAATTAAACAAGTAAAGTAAAGTTGAATCAAAAAAATTGAAAGAAAAATTCATTGAGTAAAGTTGAACAAGAAAAATTAAACGAGTAAAATTGGAGTAAATTTGAAAGAGAAAAATTGGAGTAAAATCGAATGACAAAAGTTGAACAATTAAAGTTCAACCATAAAAAAATAAACTAAAAAGTTAAATAAGATAAATTGAACAAGTAATATTTAACAAAAATGTTGAACCACTAAAATTAAATGAATAAAATTGAACAAGTAAAATAAAGTCAAATGAAAAAAGTTATGAAAAATTAATTGAGTAAAATTCAACAAGATAAATTAAACAAGTAAACTTTGAACGAGAAAAATTTAACTATAAAAAATTAATGAGAAAAATCTAACTAGAAAAATTCAACGAGATAAATTGAACTTGTAAAGTTGAATGAGACAAAAATGAACGGTTAACGAACAAAGTAAAGTTGAAGAATAAAATTGAACGATTAAAATTAAACAATTAAAATTGAACGAGTAAATTTGAACTAGAAAAACTAAATGAGAAAACTTGAATGATTAAATTTGAACAAGATAAATTAAGCTAATAAAGTTGAACCAAAAAAACTGAACAGGCAGAGTAAAATTGAAAGAGCAAAATAAAGTTTAACGAGTATTAAACAATCAAAGTTGAACAAAAAATTAAAGAATAAAAGCACGTAATTAAAAATTTTGAACAGAAAAAAGTACATAATTAAAGAATAAAATATTAAACTTTTTTATTGTCTAAATTATTCCTACGAAGAAAAAAATAAGGGGAGGATGAAATATTTTTATTTATTTATTAGAGATGAAAGATTTTAAGATAAACTTAGGGATAATTTAGGTAATATAATATTTATTTTAATTGAAATGAGCTTATAAGTGCTAGTTTTGTTATTATATATTTTGAGGGGAATAACTTATGTTATTTTCCCAAAATAATTTTTAGTAATTGCGTAGCAAAAGGAAAAAGAAAAGAAAAATTATGAAAAATAACACATCAATATTGAAATTGTAACATTAAATGTTCAATATTAAATAGGTCTAAATTGTAACAATTTAATTTAAACAGCGTTTAATTAGACAAGAATTTCAAAGAAAAATAATATAAAAATTATTTTTTAATTGTAAAATATATGATTTTGAACACAAGTGGTAATTTTTTGTTATTATAAATTTTAAGGGTGTTATTTTTGTTATTTTTTCAAAAGAAAAAGCCCTATTTTTCTTTGAAAATAACCATTTTATATGATATAAAATTAGCATAACAAGAATTTCAAATGGTATTAAATTCTTTGATTCACATAAAATATTTTCGTCAAGTCAATTGTTACTAATTGGAACATAACTCTTTTTGAGAAACAATAGGAAGACAAAATATTAGATTTTTTTTTTAAATAACAACTCTACATATGCCACTACTGAGTCTTAAAACCAAGATTTATAACTATTACTACTCTCTCCAATTGAAGAACGATTATTGTGCTATAGATTTAGCGTAAAGTTTCAAAATTAGTTATAACAACAAATTTATAGTACACGAGCTGATAATTTATAAAAGAACATAAAAGAAAGATTTTTCTTCGTACAACTCTAAAATAAGTACCAAGATTATTTTTTTTTTGAATCAATTGTGATTCAGGTGTAAGATTCTCAATTCTTCTACTAAGAATTCAAGTTTGAATCTCACCCGAATGTGTGAGTGTGTTTTCTTTTATTAATTTAAAAGAAAGGAGTTTAGTGTTTTTTTTTTTCTTAAGTACATATATAATGCAAGGAACAACTTTTTTATCTTCTTTTCAAAAGCAAGGAGAAAATAATTGTTCCTATTTTTTAAAAAAAAAATTACTTATATTGCCATAAATACATATAAAGTGAAATAAGTAGAAAATACCTAAAAATATAACTTTAAGAGATAGAAGTAAGAAAAGAATATTAAAAAATGCTTGAAAGACTAAAAAGATATTTATTTTGAAGCATAACTAATTTTGGGAAATAATAATGGAGAAAAATAGTAATATCGAGTTCAAAGAACAAATATCAATCTAATTAAATATTATTATATTTGTAATGTATAGTTAGGAAAAAGTTTAAAATTAGGCTTAAATAAGTTCAAAATAGCCATTACAAACAATTTACAATGCACAAATGAGCCAATAAAAACACATTGACAATTTACACTTATAAAATATGATGTTGCTCGATACAAATAATGTAGATATAGACGTCCCAAAAAAAAAAAAAAACAATTCTTTCAAGAGACAAGGAGAATATGAAAAAAATATACTTGTATTGCTATAAATACATATAAAATGAAATAATAAACAAACAGAAAAACATACCTCAAATGAAGATGACAATGATTTAGAGAGCGAGGTCAAGAAAGAAAGACATTAAAAAAATGATAATACTAATTTTTTTCCGTACATAAAAAAAAAAAAAAAAAAGTTATTAAATGAATTGGTATATTAGTTGTGAGAATATTTACGCCTTACATTTAACGAGAAAGTTTGTTGTGAAGTGGATAATTTGCAATATGACATGTATAATTAATAAATATTTTTAAGAATGAAGATTATATTAAATTAATAAAAAATTAAATACTGAATTATAACATATATGCGTGTTTAAAAATTGAACTAAATTATATTAAATTAAAAAATTGGATCAGATTGAATAGTTATGTGAGTCAAATAATTTTGTTTGATTTATATTTTTTAAATTATTTTTTAAAATATCCGATTTAATTTTTTGAATTTTTTAACTATCTAAATTGGACCAAACCGTTATATATTATATATAAAAAAATCTTACGTATAAAGATATATAATATTTTTTATTATTAAATATTAAATATTAAATTTTATTTTTCTAGTTTCAATTTTTTATTTCAATTTGTAATTTTCATAGTTTATGAGGATTTTACATTTTATTAATTTTATCAACTTAATTATTAGTTTATATAGAATATTATATTATTTATATTTATAACATATTTAAAGTAATTTGGCTAATTTAGAGTTTTTTTTTATGTTAATTTTAAGTTTCAACATGATTCGAAGGCAAAAAAAAAAAAATTTAAAAACCATAAATTTTTTTTTAATTAAATTAGATCGGCATGGACCAAATCGTCCAGTTTCAATAATTTTATTAGAAATATGGTCTGGTCTTGTTTGGTTGAAAATCATATAAATGGTCCAATTTGATTAATTTTTTTGGTTAAAAATTGGAACGAATCGAACCATGAACACCCTTAACTACAGTTACATTAAACTATTTAGGTTAACAAAAATATATATAATAAAAATAATATAAACTTAATATTTATATTAATTAATTTAACACAATCACACTAAAAAATTAAGCACAAAAGAGTCATAGAAATCCACTATTCCTCAATTTCTTAAATATGAACTAATTACCATCCCAAGCAATTGGCAATAAATTATATGATCAATTGACTTTCAAATAAACTACATACAATATAATAATTTAACATAATCACACTCGCCAATTAGATTACACTTCTATTCATTAAGAATATCAATTATCAACCACATACACGAGAATCGTATCTCTCAGCCTAAAAACCATGTATTTTATTCAATTAAGACAAACAATTAAATACTTCTCTTAAAGCTACCTAAATGCCTCTATGGTATTATTGTTAATTAGACATTTAATGGCATTAAATCTAGATTGAATAATATAATTTAATTTACAATCATATTGGAATGCAAAAATAAACTAATTCATTGTATAGATAAATTGAGTTAAAGAGGATCCTAATAACAAGTTTAGTTATACACAATTATATTCAATAAAATCCCAAAATAATAAGAAAATAGATAAAATAAAAAAATAGTAGAGAAAGATAAAATTAATATTTGCATATTACGCAGGAAATCAATCTTTCCCGGCTGTCACCACAATAGAATTAAACTTCAACACCTTCAATTTTGAATTATTCTCTTAATTTATCTTATTCTCTAAACTGCTGCATTTTTCTCTAAATATTTAATTTTTTGTAGGAAAGTGTTGAAGCATTTACTTTTGATGCTAAGAGTTGTATTTCTAGTCATAAGTATTTTAGGTCACACAGAATTATGTTCAAAGGAGAAACTGACATTTTGACACACTTCACACATAAGAGATCAACGAGAAATTGTGCGTTGTGGCCCAACTCCTCAAACAATCTAGAAAACTACGTGCGCTGTAGCCTAAGTACTTTTGTGCTATGACCAAATGCTCTAAGGTCTAATTATGGGTGAATCGCGCCGCGGCTCAAAATTTTCTCTTCCGAGGCACAAGTCTTGCTGGAATCGTCTGCACTATATGCGCTGCAGCTCAAATAAATCACCGATGCAACCTAGACTACTTTTTGCCCCCTTTTAACTCGTTTTGACTTTGTTTTTTGTTATTTCACCTATATTGACTCAATTAAAAAAATAAATTATGTCATTTTAATCATTTTAAGTATAAACAAGACAAAAACCTAGCTTGAAAGTGACTAAATAACTATATTCTCATAAAGTTATCGATAAACCATTTAATTCATTATTTGACTTATTTGCATGTAAGGAGCTCATTTTCATTGAATGACAAATAATATTCTCTTGAAAACATCAAGATGCAATCATCTATCAATGCACCTACCTCGAATAATATTTTCGGAAATATTTCATATCATTACTACACCACCCAATACTACTTGTGTGTTACAAATTTAATAATTATTTGTATTTTAATGAAATCCAATCATTGACGAACAAAGTTTCCACCTACGCTGTATTTGGTGCCTCAGCTATATAGAATTACTTAAAAAATAAAAAATAAAAATAAAAAGAAGATGAAATCACTTTTAATACCTATGCAATAAACAGAAGATTCCAACCATATGATTTGGCAATTCATAGGTTTCTTGTAGTTATAGCTTTGATCTTACCAAATAACAAAGTCGACAGTTCAAACTTTATTGTCATTTATCATAATTTACAAAAACCATATACAATGTTCCAACTTTATTTCGTTACATTTTATGCTTTCTTTTCCTCAACAAAACCCTCACATGTTCTTTCCCTCTCACATTTACTAAGTGAACCCAACAACTCTCTAATCTCAAACTCTCACCCTTTCAAAATGCATAGGCGATTCAAGCAAGTGTTCACATCTCTAAAAGAACGTGGCACAGTCAAATGTGCCAAAATAGCCACAATAGGAGGCTTCTCAAATTTAGAGTTCATAATCATAAAAGCAACACCTCCTGATGACTTACCTTTACCTGAAAAATACATCCAAGAGCTATTGAAGATCTTCTCCATTTCTCAAACTTCATTCCGATCCTTTTCGGTTGGATTTATTCGTCGTTTCGAAAATACTAAATGCTGGAAAGTTGCCCTCAAATGTCTCCTACTCCTTCACAAGTTGCTTAGGTTAGTACCTCAAAATAGCACATTTCGTTCTGAACTACTTTGGGCTCGTTCCAATGGATTTCTCTCACTCTATCCATGTCATTTTCAAGATGAATCATCTTCGAATTGTGAATATTACACCGCATTTATTCAATCCTATGCTCAATTTCTCGACGAATCTCTTGTTTATTTTTCTTTATCTTATTATCTTATAAATGCTAATGACGTCAATGAAGAAGAAAGTGAAGGAGAGGTAGAAGTTAGCTTATTTCATAAAATGAAAGAAGCTAATGGGATGTTAGAATTGTTACCACAACTTCAAAGTCTAATTGATCGTGTGATGGATTGTCGTCCAATTGGTTTAGTAGCCAAAAAATTCATTGTTCAAATGGCAATGAAACATTTAATTAGAGATAGCTTTATGTTTTATATAATTTTAAGGAAAGAAATTGTTGTGGTGATGGATAATCTTTTTCAAATGCCTTATAAGAATTGTATGTTAGCATTTGGGATATACAAAAAAGCAGCTAAACAGGCTAATCAATTATGTGAGTTTTATGAATGGTGTCAAGGAATGGGATTATGTGGAACATATGAATACCCTTTTGTAGATAGAATTCCACATATACAAGTTAAGGCTCTTGAGAATTTCCTCAATGGTATGTGGCAATTTACTGATTCTTCATCAACATCTTTGTCTTCATCTTTATCGTCACGGTCATCCTCGCCTTCTTTATCAACGGTAGATGATCACGGGTATGAAATTGGTCCAAGGATGCTTGTTGGTGGTCATGAGGAGGTAGAAGCTTTGATTCAAAAGGAAGATGATGTGAGTTGGGAAACTTTGCTAGATTGTTCGGTTAATTTATCACCAAATTATCAACAAAGCATGTTTCTCTATGGATTTGATGATGATGGTGTTCAAGTTGTTAATCCTTTCAATAATCCAAGATTTATGAAGTCTAATTATCAGGGATATATAGGCTTCAATAACACAACATATCCATGGGGACTTTAGTTTCTGCATAAATACTATTTTAAGATTAGGTTTTTTATACAAAGACTCATTATGTGAAAATTATAGAATAAAAATAGCCTTGTGGGCTTTTGGTTTAGGATATCTTGATTCTTTTTATAAGGAAAAGTGTAAACGATATTTTTTATCGCCCAATTATTCAATTTGTTCAAATTTTTTCTCCTTGTGGTATAGTTGTCATTTTTGGTAAGTTATTTTGATATTTCAAAATTGAATTTACTATCGCATTTAGATATTAACCGAGAAAATAATGAATTACGTTTGTTCGAAAAAAAAAAAAAAAACAATGAGCTATGTAGCACAGCCTGAGGCCATACTAGAGGGGATTAAAAGAGGAAATCGGGTACAGACCTTTGGGTCCTACAAAGCTGCCTCTAATAAATCAATGTTGCTTTCAATTGACTAAATTTGTAAAATTTGCCAAGATATTATGATAAACATGGAATTTCTTGGTTAGACGTGTGAAATTAAAAAAAAAAAAAAAAAAAAAAAAAAATATATATAATATATTATATATTATTCGTGTTTTTTTCTCTACTTTCTTCGTGTTCTAGTGGTTGCACTGAATTTTCACATTGTTGAACATGGTAAACGGTGAACTTTGGAAGAGAAAATGATTTTTTTGTTAGGATGTAAGTTGACCAGAGGTTGAAGACGATCTGAACTTTCAGATCTGGCCTCTTTTAATATTCTGATTTTTTTTTTTTAAATCAAACTGAAAGACAATGAAGAGTAGATTTTTGGGGGGGAAAAATCAACCATTCATGTGAAATTAAAATAATTTTTTTAACTATGCAATAAATGCAATAGTTGGGTAAAATAAAATATCATTTTCCCATAAGGGAAAGTCAACTTGCAGCAATCCCGTTGGTTTCTTGTATTCATTTATTTTATTTTATTTTATTTTGTTGAAATATTGAAAATTTACAGTTGAAGAATCTTCATTTCTCTTATGGTTTGTTTGAACATAGTTATTGAGAACTCTACTCAACCGGTCCTATACATCCCCGGCAAACAAAATGTGAATTAAAGCGCTACAATAAACTTGAAATAAGGCACACTATAAGTACAACCCTGCAAATTAGGGTTCACTAAAGAACTTAACCCGAAAATCTGTAACAAAAAGAGAGAGCAATAATGGGAACCACCAAATCTTGCGTTCTAAGATTGTAAAAGTTCTTGACAGCCACAACCAGTAGAGGCTCCAAACACAATTTACTTCCGGTGCCTCCGCTTTTGCTCTACCCTTTGCCGCTTTTCATCATCCCATTCACGGTCATATATCCTAAATCATGGTTAAGGACATGAACCATGACAACACAATGGATTACAAAAATGCAGATACATCATATATCTCACACAATAACCATGTCAATCGTTCAAATCAGACAATCAATGGACACATTATAATAGTGCAACAAGTTTCATTAGTGAAAGAAAACTATTCCTCCTAACTTTTCAGATTTTCCAAACTTGATTTAAATTGACTGACTTTAGACGCCTAAAATACAAGGGCTTGCTATGCAACCAGACTATCCAATTTGGAAAAGCAGGCATGCATAATTAAGAAAACACCCCAAAAACAACAGAAGAAAACAAATTCCTGTTTGGCATTTGTAAAAAGCCTAATAATAAAAATCTATGCAATTCATGTGGATAAGAATTAGATTTGGTGAATTACTTTTCAAGGATACGGATCAATGTCACGATGCGTCATCTTGCTTGCTGCTTCTTTACCATGAATTCTCAAATTTGGTTCCTCCAGGTAACCTGCACGCTGCATCAATGCACCCTTTCTGTCCCCTCTGTCCCTTCCATCGTATGATTGTGTCATACCAATACCTAGGGGAGGAGGGTGAGCAACAGGCGAATACTCACCGGGTTCCCCTGATGGCATATGCTCTCTTTTAAGTTTTCGCCTCTTAGAAGCTGCAGTGCCATCTATATCCTCCTTCAAAAGGTTTGCCTTTTCCCTTTCTCTCTCCCTCTCCCTTTCCCTCTCCCTCTCATCTACCTACATACAGCAAGCAAGCATTTCTATAAAGATCTCACGCATTGGAAAGAATAATTTGAGAAATAGCATAGATTAAAAGCATATGAACATAAATCAAGAATCTTAAGGCTATTCGTTCATTCACAAGAATATAGTTAGCCATAACAAAACACTGATAATTTAGAGCCAGTGGTCTATTGAGAAATAGACATACTAAGTCTGAGTTCATGCATGCAAAATCTTACAAGGTAGGGATTTAGTTGAGACTAGTTGACAGCCAACAAAACTTCTCTCACAAGGTAGGGATTTTGTTCCAACATGTCAATCAAAATGGCATACAAAATGCAAAGAATGCAATAATACTACAGACAAGATGATGAGATCCAAATGTTTGTTTATGGATGACTAAACTATTATGCTAAAAACAAGTCGATGCTCTTGAATCTCATTTTTGACCTAAACTGAAAGCAAACCCAAGGATCCAAGACATCAGAAGCATGAAAGCTACAGAGGAAGCGGCAAAGTCGCAATGGTTCTCTTTCTTTTTTTCCTACAAAAATTTATATGCATCCAGTCCCTCTCCCTTCCCAAAATACATTTATAAAAGTAAAAAATAGAAAAGGTAAAAAGAAAATAATCATACACCACAAAGCATACCTTCATTGACAATCCTTCACGTTCTTCTCGTTTTCTCTCCCTTAATGCTTCTTCTCTTCTACGCTTTGAATCATCTTGTGAAATTATTGATTCCTCAGATCTCCTCCGTTCTTTCTCTTCATGTCTTGGAGAAAGCCTTTGTCCGTGTCTGCTTGTTCCAAACCTCCTATCAGTATCTTCATCTCTTCGACCAGCGTTAAGAGACTGTGGAACCAAGTGAGGAGGTAAAGGTGGTGGTGGTGGCAAATTTTGGCCATGAAACCGATCATCAGTAAGAGATTTATCTGCAGGTGTATCACTATAACGCACTTTATTCCTATCATCTTTAGATTTCTCGGGTAGTCTATCCAAACTTCTGTCATTCCCCCTTTCTGGAGCTCGCTCAACAGAACGCTCTCTTACATATCTTTCCATGGACCTGTCTCTCACTTTCTCAACTAAATCATCTCCACGGGGCTTATCAGGCCGCTCTAATCTATCACGATAATCCTTGTCATGTCTATCATTTCCCTTCTCTTTTGTTCTGTCCATAGGCTTATCAATCAACCTGTAGACACCTTGCTCGTCAGTGCCTGATCTTTCAGGGTCCCCAAACCGAGCATCAACAGATCTTTCTCGCTCAGAGAATCGAATTTCACCTTCAAAATCTCTAATTTCAGCATCTCCTTTCCTGCGTTTACTTAATCTGTCAACTTCTTCAGCAGGACTAGCTCTTTTCTGCAGCTTATCACTAGATTTTGAAGCCGTAACTGAATAATCATGACGAGGAGAATGAACTAATCGAGAAGGCAGCTTTGATGTGTCAGAGACATCAGAAACATCATCTTTGAAAGCTGACTGCCTAACATCTGAAGACCTGCCAAGTGCGTTCTCTACCTTAGACTCGTAACCGTGATTATCTGATGACGGTCTTGCGGATACAATGGAACCTTTCCCTGAAGTTGGATTTCCATTAGCAGTGACAGCAGAAGATACATTGCCCCCATCTATCCTTCCATCTGATGCATGTGACGTAGAATCTCTATCATTATGAGAAGTCCTGACAACACCTTTTCCAGATCTACTATCATCTTTCGGAAGATCTTGTTTTGTTTGTTTTGAAAGTGATGTTGTAGGCACAGATTTTTTTGTTTGCACTCTGGACTATTTATTGCAAAATTAAACATTAAGCAGCAAAACATAATTGTTAGAAACAGAAGATTTATACAAATAAGGGTGGGTAACTACATAGGTCCACTACCTATTGCAACTGGACAAGTCAAGTCCACTAGCAATTTCTGTGAATCAGTTTAGCCCACTTGGGTTAAAAGGAGACAACACAGGGATAGAGCAATGCACTTGGGTCCAATAGCTACTTTTTTTCAACTCTATCTGACAAAGCAAGTTTAAACGTAAATAATTGTTGAAACAATTTTAAAAAAATAAAAAATACAATAAAGAAGAAAGCATTAAAAATGACTATTTGTTCTTGTGGTTGTCACTTTTCAAAAGAAGTGAACTAAGTTACTAAATTGTTTACAAAAATAGTTAACATGGACCTAAGTGCTCCAATTGAAATAGCTAGTGGACGATGAGGGTATAAAGGTACAATTGTTTGTGAAATCTATAGAAAAACAATAAAGCATTTCAAAAACAGAGTGCCCAAAGAGAAGAGTTATCAAGTCCGTTCAATCATCACATATTCAGAAAGCGCATTCATAGATTTTCTTATGATCATTTCAACCACCATAAGAAAAGGGAAAAAATGACACATTTCTCCCATACACTATGTAAAGCTCACATAAGCTAGTGAAAAAGCTAATAAACGATATGAGCATTAAATGATATTGTATAATGGCACTACATAAAAATGCCAACTTTCACCAAGAATCAAAATAAAGATTCAATCACCAAATAAAAAGCTTAAAGAAGCTTCAAGAATCAAAATAATTTCTAATTTATGCAGATTGCAATACCCAGAGAAGTATGCTTTCTCCACTTATAACTTACTGCTGTCGAAGGCCGGAAGAGCCTCAAAATTAAACAAAGATAATTGCCACAATAAAGTATGTAGTTGATTAAAAGAAGCAAGACCAAAATAATACCTCAGATTCTGAAGAGTTCTTTAAAGCAACTCTGGAGATGCCTTCCTCTGATGATCTATTTGAAGATTCATCCACTTGTTTTTGATTTTCAAACAATCGTGACAATCCAGATTGCATGATGGATGGAGGCATGGGTGATTGAGCCTCTGAACCATTCACCAATAAACCACTTTTCACCTTTAGATTTGGATCAGATTTTGGGTTTGAAACACTTTCTGATCTTTCCAATCTTCCATCAACGCCTTTTGTTTTTAGCATCTGCTCTTTTGCTGAATTAACAGAATCTGGAAAATTAGTTTTCACCCCAACTGGTTCACTTTGAAAAACATTCGCCCCAGAACCACTTTGTATGGGTACTAAATTACCTACTGAAGGCTTGGCAGTGAGGGATGTTGAAGTCTTTGTTTCAAGATAGCCCATACCAAATTCTTCATCCGTCACCCAGGAAGGCTGCAGATTAGAAGCTAAACTTGTAATCGCTGTTCACGTGGTAAAGCAGAAACCAAGTGTAACGGCATACCTTTCTAGCAGCCAAAGCAGCAGCAACACCTGTTGCCAACACTTTGAGATCTTCTCTCTCGTCGCTTTTGATCTTGCTAACCTAAAATAGAGACATAAAATAGTTAACTAGATGCTAACAGTCACAAACCATGTAAAGCCAACAATTCCAAGAATTGCTTACCCGTTTTTCAAGGTTAATGCCACTCTTCCGGGTAACTGGAAAAACACAAGAAATTTTTGTCAAAACTATAAGAGCATTCCGAATTTCCATATACTCGGGGGATTCTAGGCACTGGATCAATAACCGCGTAATTCTTTGACTCCACTTCCAATGTACCTATTACCAAGAATGAATCCACGAAAAGTTATGTACTAAAAAATCGATTCTATATTGTTTTTATTATTATTATTATGATTATTATTATTAGTCTTTATCTTGTTATCTTATTGAGCATACCAATTACGGAATTCATTTTTGTCATCCAACCTTTGATGAAAATCATTTATCAATACATACAAGGTCACTCCAATTTTATATGTGTTAGCCTTCATACATCACCAGATTAGTTTAAAGTTCAGAAAAAGTCAAGCAACTACTGATTTCCTGTGTTTGTATTTTTTAGTCCTTTGTATGAGTTAGTAACTTGATTTAAGAACTTGAAAAGCCTAAGAAATAACCTTGATGAATTGGCCAAACGTAACTCGCTGACTATTTGGATATCTATAATAAACAGCAAAGCCCGGCATGTTTCCGCATTCTCGTTCATAAATAGATTCATCACTCTGGATAAAGAGCAGAAGTACTTCTCCACATCAGACAATATTAATTTTTCCAAGAAGTACTTTGAAGTACCAAGAGAATATAAGAAAATTTCTACTAGAATAATCTAACAGTACCTTCCAATAGTAAGCAATCTTCAATGTCTCATACAAGAACCTCCCAAGTCTACCTGCTTCGTATTCAGTGCAGCAACATATCATGGGTTGTAAAGTCTTACATATAAGAACATCAATGTGGTTAACAGTGTTAAAGAATGGTGTCCCAAGGGAATGAAGAGTGTGCACAAATACAGCACAGTAGACAGCATCTGGCATACTGAAAGTACAGCGGGGGAAAATACAGCGCTGAAGGAACTCCATGTTGATCTTTAAAGTATCAGGGCAAGAACTCAACCATTTGTCCTTTTCACGGGAGAGCCGTTTACGAACAGAAGCAACATTGTCCTCATGCTTGTGCAACTCGTTAGTCAAGCGATCAAGAGATTCTTGTATTCTTTCCTTGTCCTTCTTTCTTTTTGTAATTGCTGAGCTCGAATTATCTGAAAGCTCTTCCAGAGATTTAAGAGCAGCATGTTGTTTGGCAATTTCAGATTCATAGCGGTTTTTGGGAACATAGAGATCATAGAGTGTAAGACCCCAGAATGTAGCATAGAGATCAGGTGACAGACTATTCCAGGCTCTGGATGGGAGCATCGTTTTCACAGTATTTAGCAGATCAGCCCACCTGCATGGCACAATATGCACATTAAAGATGAAGTGAAAGTAGCATCGTCTACTGAATACAGCATTGCATGCCAATAAAATGTATAGATCTGCTTAATATAGCATTGACCTTAAAAGTTCGAGTCACATAGTCTAAATATTGCAACATTCATGCACCAATAGAATATAATTCAATACATGTCAATGATTTGACAGAATTATTTACAGAAACCAATACTGCAATGCATGACCTTATAAGTTCAAGTAGCATAGTCTAAATATTGCAACATTCATGCACCAATAGAATATACTTCAATACATGTCAATGATTCGACAGAAATTATTTACAGAAACCAATACTGCAATGCATGCAAATATTAACAAGAAAAGGGAAATATTAAATGGAAAAAACATTAAGTAAATGCTATTGATATAATTCACATGCGTGTTGCAGATAGCACTATGTATGATATAAGATTGTTGAATTTAGAGGTTAGGTGCTTTAGTACCATCACCAACAAGAAGACAATAATTGTATCTTTAAGATATTATCGGGAATAAAAATACAGCTTATTACATTATGGGCTTATGAGGCGTGCCAAGGTCCAAATCAACATTAGAAGTAGCTGAAGCATCAGACTCCAAATTTGAAGTGATGCTAGATTCATCATTGCTGTCTAACGGCCAAAAAACATCTGAAGTTCCTCGGCACTTGAAAAGTCTCATCACAGGCCGATAAATTAAGAAAGCAACCTATTTCAAGAAGTATATAGTGTAAATGCGATGGGCAATAAAAATAAAATTATGTACTCCAATGAGACATAGAAAGAAGTTAAAAAGCACCAGAATAAAGCATCAGTAAAAGTAACATAAATAGAGACAGAAAGATACTTCAGGGTCAAGGTGGTAGAGGTGGACAAGATCGTCAAGTGATGGAACTAGCTTTGCATAAGTAGACACCGGCATTACAGCACTGCAAAGGAATTCCACGTATTGTAGAAGAGTTCCATGACATCTATCAAACTGCTCACAAACCATCTTAATGTACGGTGCATCTGCAGTTATCACAACCCTGCCGAAAGCAAAAAAACAATAATAATATAATTCACTAACATTACATTAATCACCATCCCCATAAAAGATCCCTAAATACTGGATGCAAGATGTCCAAATAAAGCAGCTTCCATTCATTACCATTTGACAAATATTCAAAGAGAAGCTAGAGAGACATTCATACTTGAATACATACAAGAAAGCCAACATCAATTTACAGCTTCTCACTCTGTAATTATCCACCCAAATGATCAAACCCAGAAAACCCTGAAAGATAGAGAGCAAGGCTACAAAGGAAGATACCAGATACATACAACTCCAAGACCCCAAACAAACACTAGTTTTGAGTTTCAACAACTATAAAAAATCAAAGAAAAAGAAAAATACTTCATGATAAGAAGATATTACAACAAGACTTCATGTATTCACAAAATCTGAGGCTCTACAGCTTAGCTTACATTGAACGATGCTGTGCAATTAGTAACAGGAGGGGGATTGCTGGCCTTGGCTCATCCTTGGGAAGTAATGAATCCCGTAGCCTGTTAGTGGACTTGATCAATGCCTGTTTAAAATTAAATGTTAATATTTACATCTCCATACCATGCATGCACAAAATTTGAAGCAACTATCACATGCTCCTCATTCTGTGATAATATTGCAACAATTAATATTACTAACCGATGCAACATAACCGAACCAAGCACATTGAACTTGACAAAAACTACATCATGGACAATTTGGATGTTGGTGTTATTAAAATTCCATAAATTGAGCTGATTAGTTAACTGACATTATAACTCATGGTGTTACAAGAAGTTCTTTTCACATCTCTCTATCCAAGTTGTGGGGAAAGCTAAACTGTGTATATATTATATGTGAATTTTTATTCTTAATCGTATTCTAGGAATATGTTTTATTCTTATTTTGTGTATATTTAGGATTTATTGTCCTTCCTTAATTAGGGTTTGTACGTATATAAATATCTAATTAGGGATCATGGAAAAATCAAGCCTTTCATAAACAATTAAAAAATAAAAGAAGTGTACTGCCAAGAATGGAATGATGAAAATCAAAATTATTGAAGTAGTAACCAATGTTAAAAGAGCCCAGAATAAAACATACTGTTTTAGAGAAGAACTTACAAGTTGTAATATTGATTTAATTGAATGAAAACTGCTGTTTAGAAAGCTATTACCCTTAGGATATGGAAATCCTATTCCTAATATGATTCTAATGGAAAAACAAAGAATTTTAAGGCCTAAAACAGTGCTAATCTTTCTAATTCTAAAAATCCTACTTAAAATAAAAATCTGCCTAAAATAGAAATCTGCATGTTATTATTAAAAGGTGATCGAACATGGACAAATGATCATTTTTCTGTTTTTATTTATTTTTATTTAATTTTCTTAAAAATTTTAAATTACAATTTACTCAAGTTAAAACAGACTCTATCTAATGCAGTAGAAAAAAAAAATTAAAAATTAACTTTAAAAAAATAGCAATAAGACTAATCTATTACAAAAAAAAAAAATTGTAGCTTACTGCCTTACTCACTCAAAGCAGACGAATATTATCAAGGCAAAGTTATAATAAAAAATGCACCTTGTTGTTTCTTGTTACACCAAATGAAGTTGCCTGATACCGAAGAGTTTCGCTCCCTGCCATAGCATCCAGCTGTTCTTCAGTTAGGTTCTCAGTGTACTGGACATTTGCCATTTGCTGAATAAGCTCCTGATGCAAATTACATGAGCAACAATAGTGATTGCCAAGCTTTATCAAAAAAAGAAAAAAGGAAAAACCCTGGAATAAAATATTACTTGTAGGAGTACAAGTTCAATCCCCTGTCCCTTTTTCAACTGATTCACGAGGTACTGGAATAGACCCCTCAACTCCATAGAAGGGTACTTCTTACACCTAAAGAAAATGAACATTAGAAATGTGTTTTGATATCTTGAAAGCCTAAGCAAAACATTCATCCTACTGGAGAATATGATGATCACCAAACTTTTCACACTACCAGTCTAAATGACAATTAAGATAACATAAAAAAAATTAATCAACTCAACAGAACTAACTCCATTTTTCCATCGGCCAAACAAATCTAAAAAAGTATATAATTCGTTATGAGCATGGTGAAGCTTACAATGATTAATAATACATTGTTAAAAAAGGAGGTTAATATACATTCTACAGAAATTCTAAACCCATGTCAAAACTTAACAAGGGAAATATTAAATCCACGACAAGAATAGTTGCTTCCACGCTACTATTAAACTAACTAGTAATAACCACATGGGTTGTGCATAATTATAATTTTCATAACGCAATATACTTCAGAAAAAAACTTGTATTAAAATTTTAGTATTCTTTTTCTACTTAATTTATATGAAATAAGATATAAGGTAATGTTGTTAATTAGCTTGATATTAAAAAATTATTTCTCTAGATTAAATAAATAAAAAATATTATAATTAGTGAATTAAAACAATATTAATAAAGAAAATTTAATTGCAATTGCAGTGGTATATATTCTCTTTTAATCTACGTGCTCCACTTATAAGCCATCTAAATTTTTTTATTATATTTTTTACACTAAAATAATTGATTGTAGATAGTGATAACATATATGATATAAGTTGAAAATAAGTCAGTGTCCTATTGTAATTGACTCTTAGTATTTATAATTTTGATACTAAGATAATTCACTATGTGGTTATACATAAATGAGGTTAATATGGTTATATTCTTAAAATATAAGGACATTTTTGTCTAAAATTATTTTAAGCATGAATTAGACTTTCATAGATAGTACAGATAGATTATCTCATTTGAAATTTTCTATCCCGTTATTCAATTACTTTCACCCCATCTTTTTTTGTCTGCATTCAGAAAAAACACACTTCTTGTTCGTTTTCTACCTGCAATAAAGCCCTTTATCATGAAGACGTATGAACAGTTTTCATATTGCAGAACATATATTCCTCTAAAAGTTCTCCGCTAAATTTGAAAACATCCCATTTCTAAAAGATGTGTCAGACAACAATTCTCCAAAAAGCTCAAGCTAGTAAGAGATAGGACCAACATTTTATTTATACTCTTCATCAATTTCCTATTGAAGTTGTCTTCATAGAATGATGAATAGAGGCAAATTTTTATCATGATGAATAGAGCTGATTTTATCACGAATGCTTGGCCCTATTAGTCTTTGATAGCTACAACTCATTTTTCTTCATCACCACAAAAATTGCTAGCAAAATTCGAGAAGTTGTGATATCGAATTTGATGAAGCCGATATGGATGGAGAGATGAAGGTCTCAAAGTCACAGAAGCAGGAAGATCCCAAATTTGTGTGCTTTGAGAAAAACCAATGGAAGACCGAAAGAAGCTTCATTACTGGATACAAGGGAAGGAATCGCATGGCTCCAATTTCAGGCAGTAGAAGATCAAAATATTATGAATTTTGTTGGGTCTTGACAACTGGTAGTGGAACTTTCGCTTGAAAGAGTGACGCAACTGAGAAAGACAGTGGAGCAGTGTCGAAGTTAAACAGCAGGGCTAAAAAAATCATATAACAATGGCAACAAACTTTCCCTTCATGGATTTGTCCTCTCCGTATAACAATGTAGAAGTTTGTTCTTTTAAGAGACTAAAGGACACTTCCAAAATAACCACCATAACCCTCTTTCACAAAACTCCTCACAGAAATTAAAAAATTTAGGCATTTAAGTAGTTTACTACGTTCAACACACTATATATACTCCACTGTATTATATTATTGATTTAATTCCAAATTAGGCTCTGGTAGCACTATTTAATCTAAAACCATGGTAGAACAGTGATACTCAGTTAGCAAACACATTTCAGTAAGTTCACCTATTCTAACACCGGCAGGAGCCTCTATGTTCAGCAATTATATCACCTTGTCACCTCCTTCATCATTCCCATAAACCCCGAGCAGTAAAGCTGAAACAATTGCTCCAAAGAATATTGGCATTTGCCCCGCTACCTACCAGCGTAATTATTCATTATCCCATCTCATATAATCCATAGCCCTCCCCATTTCCTCATGTGCTACTCAGGAGGGAGGACAGGCCCTTTGCTGTGTCAGTTATCTTCAATTACTAGGACACCCTCCTTGCCCGAGTAACTAGTACGTCCCAAGATTCTGAAGGGCCAACGATTAGCGCCAAAATGATTGAAATATACCACAAAAGGAAATAACCAATCAATGATTGAGACCCACTGTCTTTGAGGACAGTGCCCCATGTACTATTTAAAGATATATACTATGCACATGTGTCATTACATTATAGGGTCCACATGTAGCCCATATAAAACAAAAAAGAATGAGTCTTGCGGTTCAAGCATGTGTGGAAACCAAGACAGGTGACTTGGGTGTGGTGAACGAACACCAGGTAGAAAGATGGTAAAAGGACTAAAGTCACCTCGGCACTAGGCCTATACTTGCGCTAGGGTCCTTGGCTACCATCCCAACAGTTTGACATATACATCATCCTGATCTTCAATCATCCTACCTAAGGTAATGCTAATCTGCAACCCAGAAACTGAAGTACTCAAGGATTCATCTGGATTCTAGATTCTATTTTATGGGTTAATCATGCTTAGATGAGAATGATATCATCATATAAACACACAAAAAAGAAACTATTATACATGTTGGCAAAAGTGTCAACAAAAGAGACAAGCACAGATTAGACTTGAAACTACTATTGAAGCCAGGTAAGAGAAAATACATACAGATGACCCCAGAATGAAGCCAACGATTGAAGCCAATCTGACAAATTAAGGCCATCATCTTTTAGCTTATCACGTCCTCCTTGTGCCAGACGTTCAATCACAACGTACTCCAAAATATCATACTCAAGCTGGACAGAGTGATGTAAACAACCATAAGCATCATATAAAAAAATGTGTTGTATAAAATAGAATTAGTAATTTCCGCAGTTGATAGAATGTAACTTTGTGAAATAGAATACAAGGTGACATGAATAAGACAGGTTGCAAGCCAAAAATTAAATTAAACCTATAATTATGAAAATCATAAAATTTACACACTAAATAGCCAATATAAAAACCCCGATTTCAAAATTTAAATCTCAACTTATTAAACCTAAAATCTAAGCCCTAAAACTGAACCCTAGAAATGATTCAAACTAAACCTTAAACTTCATACGACAATTTTACACCTGTGTTGCCTATGGTAAGGTAAATGGTGACATTGTCAATGCCAACATACTCAGTAAACCCCAAATATTTTCCTAAATTTGCTTTAGCCAAATCAAATGGCCTTGTTATGATATTATTTACCATTTACCATGCATCTCCAACATATGCTGAAGCAAATTGATTTTCTATTTCCAGGTTCCAACTATCCTTATGGAAAAGGATGAATTTTTCTTCATCTTTCCAGCACTAAGTTTTGCATATTTTAAACCTGCATAGAGGAATACAATATTATTCCTCAGTTTAGAGTACTTAGGGATGTCAAGGGAGGCTATCCCCATCCCCTATTTAAATTTTGCGGGGGATGGGGCAAAAATTCTCCATCGGAGGTTCAGGTTTCATTTATTTAACTCTAAAATTTTATAAACATATAATATATTTTAAACAAAATTATAGGAAAACGGGCTAAGGATAGGCTGGGCGGGCAGGGCAATAATTACCAACACCACCCTGTCCCCCACAGTAGCATTTCCCATTGGTGTCAAAATCAGAGTTTTCCCATGGAATTCAGTTTCTACAGGGCAAATCGACATCCCTAAGAGTAGTGGAGTAGTGTCTTAAGATATTACTATTCAATTTCATTAATCTTTTAAATGATCTAAAACAGGATCCTGACTAATGCATTATTTTGCATGTGCGCTTTTGTTTTTATTTTTTTATGCAAAGGAACTTATGCAAACTTGCAGGACCTCATTATATACAATCTAGTTCTGTAATATTTTCCATCACTGAAAATAGTATAACCTCAACACTCAACAGAAGCCATAGACAAGTAACAAATGTAAAAGGCTACATAAAAATGCAAAGTAAGAGAGAGGGAGCAAAGAAGACCTGTGTCAGATATTTAAACGCATCAACAACAGGAGTAATCATATCCCGGTATGCTTCAATCTACATAGGCAGGCAACAAAAGTTGCTTAAGCAAAAGAAAATTCATAAATAAATAAACAAATCAGTCATTATACCAGAACAAATGAATACCATTGCCGGGGATAAGGCATACCTGGTGAACAATTGTGCGAAGAACAGTCATTGGATTGGCATGAGCTAACTTTGCAACCATCCGACCAAGCTGCTTTAAGTTTTCCTTAGCAAGTCTTTTCAAAATCCTTCTTGTGTCCAACTATATAAAAAACAATAATAAATGTTGAGAAATCAAACAAAGTAAAGAGAGGAGAACGAGAAAGCGAATGGAAGTCATTTTCATTTCATTGATTAATATTAAAGAGTACAACAATTACAATTGCATATATATATATATATATATATATATATATATATATATATATATATATATATATATATACACACACGAAACCAAAACCATAAAGACAACTATAATGAGACACCTAAACGCATAAGGAGACTAAATATTTAATATTTTATTCTTCAAACACTCCACTCCCATCAAGTAAAACATAGATACTATCTAAGTTCAGTTTTAATAATTACAAAAAAGAAATAAACTAGACATTTGCAATAAGTAATGACCAAAAGAAATAAATAGACCAGCCGCTGTTGAGTTTGAACGAAGTCACTTGTAGTAGATTGAAACATTTGGCAGTAGTACCAAGAGTACTTGTCATTAAGCCAATAGGAAATAATTACTGATTGATATCGTAAGCTTTCCCAAGACACAAAAAAGTCCCTAAAAGAGCATGGAAGATACAAAGAAACCTTTAAAATAGGGTGTGTAAAACTTAAATTTCATAGAGTAGATAATAATAACCCAATAATCGGGCTGATAGAAACCATGTAACCAAGAATCTTCAATGAATCAAATAACAATATCAACTAGTGCATATAACCCACAAAGCAGCAACATAGAAGCATCCAAATATATCCGACCACATGACAACAACAGAGACCAGAAAACCAATAAGCAAAACAAAGAACCCAAATTTGAGAAATACTCAAATCAGACCAAGAAGCCCAAAACAGTCGATCAGCCTTTGAGAAATAGATTCCACCCTTTTTTCAAAAAAATTCAAAAAGAATATAAAAACAAGAGAGGAGAAGCCTTCAATAGAAATCAAGTAAACCAATGGCTAGAAAAGCAGCAAACTCAATGGCGAAAGCAATAGCGGAATACCAGTAACGCCAGACTTCTACATTGTTATTCTCCGTTGCAGCAGCAGTTTGTGCAGCAGCTCCTTTTTTCCTTTTTTTAACGACATTCATATTGTTATTTTTTTGGTTTATGAAAAAAGAAACAATAATGGAGGGCAAGATACAATTACGGAGACGAAAAATAGATGAAGCGTTCAGAATGGAACACTGCTCTAATACTGAGCAATACCTAGTAGAGAGGAGGATGAGAAGGCTGAAGAAAGTCATTTTTATTTCATTAATTAATATTAGAGAGTACAATTGCCTATTTATAGATAGGCTATGAAACCAAAACCCTTGGTACAATTGCCTATTTGAAGGTTTGACCAGATCTGCAAATATTGCATTACTGCTAAATGCGCGAACTTTGCAACCATAAGTTACTAACGTTGGCCTCGTGCCAACAAGAACCTTCAACAGCCACAAACATCGTCACCAAACACCACCCTTATAACTTATAAGAAACTGAGAATAATTTTTAAACTCTTTTGAAACCAAAGCCCACAATGAAGCCAAAAGTATAAAAAAAATCGCAATAAAATCCCATTACAAAATCCAAAACAATAACAAAACAGCAAGCTAGATTCAACAAAGAAGTCTAGATTCTCATATCCAACATATTGAAGACTTATAACAGGTTGTGCAACTTTTTAGCTTAAGAACAACTCATAGTGCTTTATTTGAATCCAATCTTAATTGTGAACAAACTTATTCCCACATAAAGGCTTTGAAAAACCAACCTTTTTGGTTTTATATACATGTGCTTGCAATATAAACACAAACTACATACACACATGCACATAACATGTATTTGTGGTGTCGTATTTACTTTCTTCCTTTTGTTCTCTTTCAATCAAATGCAATAAGAGAAGTATTATTGTCAAACCTTGGCAGTTTGTCTTGCTGCTAAAAGCATAGGGATCCTCTCATCTTCTTTTTCCCACTCACCATACAAACGATATCGCACCTGAGAAATAAGAATCATCAAGCAGAAAATTTTACAGTAACAAAAAGATTTAGATAATAGAATGATAATAAAATGGCACTGAGGTTACCTCATAAGGGAGAAGATTCATTACTTCCCAAATCTCCTGGCCAACTGCTGGATTAGCGGGTATCAACTGTAAAGAAGGAAGCAGACATGTTCCTAGGGCTTCCTCTACTCTTGACCTGGCTTCCTTTAAATGTAGCCGAGGTTCCCAAGTCACACCACTGGCCAATTCCGAGTTTAAAACTCCACCGGTGCCGACAAGCTCAAGCGCAGACAAGTAGTAACCTTTCAACACTCGGCACACCTATTGATGATAGAAAATATATAAGAAAGGTAACATAGAATAATATGTCCAAGGAGCAAAACTCAAAGAAAAAATGAACTTAAGCACTTAGAAAACAAGAAACATGCACCTTTTGCAGCAACAAAGTATCCCGATAAAGATAAGGTCCGACACAAGCAAGCATCTGAAAATATTCTTTAGGAAGATCAATAACAGAGGCATGGATGGCTGAAGTCTCTGTGTCCATAGCATCACTGCAGGCTCCTAAAGAGGAGCCAAATCTTTGGATATGTGCTTGATGGAGAGTATCATATGCCGAGGAGATTGATTTTTCTATGAGCCTGACAAAAGGCACATCATTGTTGGAACCAAATTTATAACACATATGCAGGCACGAAATAGTGGAATAAAGAAAACAAAATGTTTTAGCTTTACCTAAATAGGCTATTACATATTTGAACATGTTCCACTGGATTTTGAGGTGACAACCGATCGAAAAGTATGTTTGCATGATACCTGTTAAAATAGTGAGACACGTCTACATAAATAGTATGAGAAGAAAAAACTCAAGATACAAGATTTTTTTCGAACAAAATACATGAATTACATTTTTTATAAGAAACATTATGTTAATAGTAAATAAATAATTACAAAGGTGCAAAGTGGACAAGTAATCTACTTACATAATGAAGCAAAAAGCTATACCACATAAGTTCTACAGTAGAGGCCCATCATGGGACCTCCATACAAGTGCACAGGATAACAAAGGAAACCAAAGGAGAAAGGACAAAGAATAAAAAAGAGAACACATACCTCCCAGATCACTTAACCAATATCTCCTTACCCATCAACTAAGTAAGTAAATTAATCCTTAAGATCAGATCCCAAACCAAGGGTGCCACAACCAAACTTCTATCTAGAGACCATATGATTTGCATCAGCACAACAAAGAAGAGTGTCAACAAAGACAAAACTGGATTTGTGACAATTTTGAAGTTCAAGAATGGACAAGGCAAGATTTCAACCAAGAAGCAACAATGTATATCATGAAGACAAGATCAGTAGCTGCCCCAGTATTATGTCATAAAAGAACGAGGCAGAGTGAGATGTTGGTGTAGTAAGATTGTGTTTGGACGCTCTACTTTGAACACTTTTTATGAGTTTACTGTTTAACAATAAAATTTCAAGCACTTCTAACAACCATGAGTGCCTCATTTACACATTTAAGCAGTTTAAAGTGATATTTTAGAAGTAAACTCCCTTACTATTGAAAAAGCACTTCTAAAATAATGGGACATTAAATAGTTTTTGCTAAATTTCATCAATTATATATTTATATTAATTTTATCACTCCGTTCTTAGTAGCATTGCAGTTCTTTTAGTAATTACCAACGTACAAGCACTTTTCTAATCTTGTTGCCAACCTGTTACAAATGGTTTAAATATTAATTTTGTTGAGTCATTAAAACCACTTTTTTTCGTAGTGCATCTAAACATGCACTAAAATAGGGAAACCTTACCCACACTCCCTTACACCCCAAATAATAATGAATAATAAACTAATAAATAAAACAGGAACATAAGGCAATGTAAGAGAGTGACGAATTGAACAGTTTACAAAAACCAAACGTCTATAATTGCATCAACCTACCAGTCATCCACGGAGAGGAAACCAGTGAGCAACCCCAGAGTTTGATTATTTTCAAGTTCTAGGGATCTCTCGGAAACGGCTGCACATTCCACATCTAAAGCTGCAAAAAGATCTATAGTCACATCTCCTTGTTTCTCATCATCCATCAAATCTTTTCCAGTAGCAGCGAGATTTATTTTCCCTATTTTTCTAGCCTGGAAAAATAACAAATGATAAAACCAAAAGGTTTTTAAATCATAAGTTAAAGCATATAATGACTAAAAAAAGAGTTTAAATGAATGCACACGAGTTCTCTCAATAGGGATCAAAAGAAAGATAAAAATTCAACAGCATACACATGAGTTCAAATTTAAGATCCAATTTCAATTGAGGGTCTTGGATAGTTGGTTAAAGAGGATTATTACAGGCTTAAAACATTTTTTAGAGGTACAGGTGAGGACCAGGGGTCCAACCATCGAAGTAAATACATAAAAGGTTAAATAGACAAAACATACACCCCAGGAATTAAGATCAACACTTATCAAAGATCCTGAATCACTATTCAAATATATAGGTTAATAGGCCTCACAATAACCTAGATAAAAGGTGTTTGTCACAAATAATCAATTGAATATTGGTAATAATCATTGCCTCATTCTCCGAAAATCTTTCCTACCTTCTTTGTTCTTCTGTCTCCATAAACCCTAATTAAATTATTGTTTCCCATACAATGTTTTTTAAAAAGCGTGTTCTATCCTTAATGCGTATCCCTTCCACTGAGGCAAGGCGTAAGCCTTAAGGCGCTACAAGGCTTAAACCTTAAATTAAAATGAAATTTAAAAAAAAAACTTTTAGATAAACAATAAAAACGACAAATTATAACAAAATAGCATCATAATAGCCATAATAATATCAAATATTTCATATTATAGCAATTCAATCACCACTAGAACATAAAAAATGCTTTAATAAAGTTCATAAAAAATTCAGCTGCCTAGCATTGAACTAAGATATCTTGTGTTTAAAGCCTATCATCATATTCTTCATTCTCATTTCTATCATCACAAGTAATATTATTATTTTCATTCCAATCATCACTAAAAGAATAGTTTTTATAATCACCAAAAAGATTATCATTATCATTATCATGACCACCATATTCATCAAGTAATTAATTTCTTCATCTCTTTCTTTAAGTTTAATATCCTCTACTTCAACCCACTTCATTTATGATTTAACCTTCTTCCTTCAACAAAGAAGAATATATCTGCTTGTGTTTTTCGAAAACTGCTTGTTGAAACGAACATGAGATTGCTGAAAGAATAAGAAATCGAGAAGAACAAGACTAGAGGTAGAGGAAGAAAGGGAATGTTAAAAAATTTCAGTATTAAAATTACGATTTTTTACTTTCACTTTCACTTTTTTGGTCATTTTATTGATTTTTTAGCTTCTATTTTACTTGCTTCGACCTTAATGTTAATAGGTTTTATCTAAGAGTCCAAATGGAGCCTTAATTTTACATTCTAGCCCACCTATTTTTCTTTTCCTGGTACTAAATAGAGGCTATACGCTTCAATAGTCTCAGTGCGTGAAAAAAAACTTAAGCCTCAACAACGAAATGCGTACAATTTTTTCATCCCCCTAACAAGCTAGCTTCAAAGCTACCCAATGGAAAAATAACACTAAGGGCTAGCCTCACAACGTTTTTTTGAAACCATATTTCCATATTATCTATTAATTAATACCTATGTTTTGCTACTCTTCTAGCCAAATCTTCCTTGTACCATAAATTCTATCTCTTTTCTGGATTTTTGCATAACTATCATCCAAGATAAGCTAAGAATACACATCTCAGAATCTCAAAAAGAGAAATGCCTGTGATAACAGATTAAACCCTTTTGGATCCTTCTGCAGTAAATTACCTCGTCAAGACGTTTGGAAGAAAAAGAACTATAATGCTCAAATGCTTCATCATCCTGGGGAAGTAGATGTGCATATCTACAACACGTGAAAAATGTTTAGCTCGAAAAGTAAACACAGAAATAAAAACAACTAGCTAGCCACCATTAGTGATTGATCAATGACATCCAAAAAATAAGCATGAAGTGAATATCAAGCAATTGACAATCACAATCTGCCAAACAGTCAAACTATCAATAATGAATACTGAGTAATGCAAAGTGACCAATGGTTAGTAAACTGTACTTTAGGGTAACAGAGTGCAATAGCTGGTGCTGCCAAAGGAAAAAATGTACAAAATCCAAAAATTACATGGATTACCATGTTTCTTATCCTCACATCTTGTACCAATTCTTAAGCTAATCAGAATTATTTCAACTTCAAACTCAGCCACACATCTAATGTTCATTACATCTAATACTCCTTTCAAAAGGAAACATGTGTCAGGAGACTATAGAATAGAACTGAAGGAAATATCATACAAAATGAAACCTTAACTAAGGTGCTGGATTAAAAACTAATAAAAAGAGAGGACTGAAGGAAATAAAGGTTTTCCAAAGACGACCACAATAAATAACTCACATGCTGTCAAGATCAATAAAATTTTCCTTCACCAGCAAAGCTGTAAGCCTATAGAGTCCAAATGGTACAGGACCAGTTACTTCCATCCGTTGATAGTATTGGAACTTGAAACCCAGGATTTGTGAAGCATGAGACTGCAAAGAATTCACAATAATGAGTAAATGTCTGTTTTAAAGGCCGGTATAGGTACAGAGGTAACTTTCACTGATCAACTGAGGCATAATGTGCCATAAGCCTCATATTAAATAGTCGTACCCAAACACACAGATCTGTTAACAAAAGGGGGAAGCAAGAAGTAGAAAAGAAAAATATATAAAAATGAAATCATTCTCTTTACATAAATCAAAGCACAATCACTATAACAAGCCACAATTAGCAAAATATGTCTTATGCCAAACAAGCTACATAATCAATGGGGAGAGAAACACCATTTAAAGTAAAGGGGAAAAAGCACAAAGCACATGGCTACTAAAGATAAGTCCTTTTTATAAGAAACATTATATTCTACCAAACAACGTAATAAATTCCAAAGGTACAAAGTGGATCAATAATCCACTTACAAAGGAAGCATCAAGCAATACCAAATAATAGTTATATGGTCTATCCATAACAAAGCTCCAACACCTAACTAGGAAGCTTGCCAACCCTCTATCCACAACACCCAAATAATTGCTAAAGATAAGTCCTAATAATAAATCCTACTAATTCTAAGAAAGCCAATAATCATTGGAGGAAAATTAATGTAATATTGTATAAAAGGATAAGCACTAATTCTAATGAACTCTCTGTACTATTTATAGTAAAATTTCTAACTTTTTTTTATTTCTAACTTTTTTATAAGAAACATTTTATTATATTAATATGTAATAATATTTCTAGTAAAATTTCTAAATTTTCAATATCAATGAATTCATACAAGAGTCCTGATCAATCAACATTAAGGAATAGACTTAGACGTCACAAGGCTCAAAGCTTAAACCATATAGTATACCTCACACAGAAGAGGGTAAACTAACTGGACCTGCAAAGGCATCAAACTCTACACGAATTTTCAAAGCCTCATACTGTGGCACACCTAATGCTATGCCTCCAAATACTTCTCGTAATAATGGTCACAAACTAATCATTCTAAGAACAAATCAAACATACCCCTTAAAACTGGCTCAAATTAGTTTATTTACCTTGGGAAATATTGGAATCAACTCAAGGAAGACATCATTGTCTGGCTGAAGCTCAAAACACTCCAACACCTGATTACAATGCACATCGCTTTAATCTTTATCATAAATAAAGTTAAAAGACAAAACAATGAAATAATAAAGCAAGGCTACACAACTTACAATGTCAAAAACGCGATTTGGGTCCAGATCAAAATGTCCAATTAGTGACTGCATGCATCACTGTAATCAGGAATTCATATATTCACAAGGATAAATAATGTGGGATACAGTAAAGCCAAAATCAAAACCTTAATGATGCCAATCATTGGTGCTGATGCATCACAAGAAGAAGTTTCTGCGCTTCTCAAAAGCAGTGTAACCTACATTCAATAATTGAAAACAGTGAATACCTCAAATGACTGACCTGAAAATCACGTGACTTCAATAGATATAAAGATGAAGTTAAATTACAATGAGGCAAGCAAGAAATATGCAGCATAACTGAGATGTCAATGAAGTATATGGTTTTGGCTTCCAGAAACTTGTTTTCAAGTAGGCTTAGCAGGTAATTTCTTCTCATTCAGTGAGTATGCTCAGCAACGCCACATATTTTCTTGTCCGAGAATAAGAAGATTAATGAATAATAAATCGCAAAGAAAAGACTATGAAAAATCTAAATAAAGAATTAAGTATAGGGAGAGGACCAAAATGACAGTGAAAGTGAGAAAAACTGGGAAAAAATTAATCCAACTCATGAGCACACATCGTAAAGTGGGAATGCATACCTATGAGTAGAAAAAAGTGAGGAAAAAAAGCTGGAAATTCACATGCAAATATATGGTCAAAAGGCTTATTTTGGCTGCAAAATTCATGGACCATAGGGCTAAAAGCATATTAATTTGCCCTTTAAATAACTATATCAATTTCAAATTAAGCTTCATTGTATGAAAACAAAACAAAAACAAAAACTTCATAAAATAAAATACTTTTGTCATGTTAGATGTTTGGAATGGAAAAATAATGGAAATTTATTTCAAATGAATTAAATGGATTGATTATTACCATTTCTATGTTTGATTTGAACGTGGAATCAAAGTGAACATAAAATTGGAAAAAAAACAAAAAATCTATCGATTTTGAATTGCGGTAAACTTGGAAAGGAAAAAAAAAATTCTTGTGATCCAAATCCAAATGAAGAAAAAATGTGAGGTGAATTAAAGAATACTACAAATAAGATAATAATAAAAATATTGCATTCCAACATTCTATTCGGCAGTTATCGTCCACATGATAGAATTGATTTCTTTCCTTTCCGTATTTGTAGTCCAATCAAACAAGGTAATGCTTCAAATTTCATAATTTTACCATTCCCTTCTTGCCAACCAATCATGACCTTTATATCTTATTTGTTTAATGTATGTTACATGTATTGAAACATTGCTGCACGCAAAAGTACACAAAAAAGGAAATAAACACCTAATAGAAGCAAACACTACACAATGAAAAAATGCCAAGAAAAAGAGGAAGGAAAAATAACAAGTAAAAAATAAAAACTCATTTCTAGTTATGATCTCACCAGCTTTGCGTAGCCTTCACTCTCTTCTCGAAGAAGGTTAAACTTTGTTTGCTGATATAGAAGGCGAGTGTTCACTCGGACCTGTAATCAGCAGCGAATGTACTTAAGGTTCTGGACTACATAGTAGATCTATATTTCGCTAAAAATTAAGATTTATCAAGTATATTATTCACGTATAAAAGTAAATGCACTTTCTATTCATTAAAAACCCATTCAATGCATAAGAATATCTATTCGGTATATATAAACATTAATTTAGAATCCTCTTACCTCTTTGCTCTTCAATTCTTGAGCCTTTATCTTTATCATTTCAGCCTCCCAAAGAAACTCCTCCTACAATGTACAGGTCATTCGCATTTAGAAGGCACACTTAATCCTCTCTCATGAAAGAACTAGGTATAGAAACAAACAAAAATCTATGACCAAAAGACAACAGCAAAATTCTATAGGACAAACAATCAAAATTTACCTCACAGCGCTCCTGGAAAAGTCTCAGTGGAACTATAGCAGAATCCACGAGCCATTTGGCCTGAGAATTAGGAAGACAGCCGACAAATAATTAGGAATACTAGAGGAACCAAGTCCATATTAGAAAAGTCACAGCAAAACAAAAAACAAATTACAAGAGTGGAACCAAAAAATATTATTTACATCAATGTTCATAAATAATCACACACTAAAATGAAATAGATGGCCCATTACTTTGTAAGTCATAATTCCTATAAATGTATCAGCATAACTTTACTGAAGTGAAGGATATGCCAAACTTAACTTCAGAGTCCAGCATAAAGATATTATTATGGCTCTAATAGGAATCCTATATAATGTTCTATCAAAACTCAAAAGTACTTGGTATAATGTACATATAAAAGCAAAGTACCAAAGCTCTAGCAAGATGAAGTATACCAGCTGATCCAAGCTCAAAGAAGAAACACCATATAAATGCTACTTTGTGATCTACAAATCATAATTATGTTATGCATGATTTCAACTTTAAAGAATACTGTGGATACACAAAAAATGTTATATGTCTTAAGTCCAATTATGGCTTGCTCTTCCTGAACCATTGTATCAAGGAACAAAGATTTCTACTACGAAAGAGTTATATCCAAAATTCAACTTAAACCTTACAAGGTTAGTTGGACAACAATGCAGTACCTTTTTTTAAGGAACACAATGTAGTACTGGATGTGTTCCACCAATAACCATGGATAAAACAATCGCAATATATTGTGGAATAGATATCATGCAACCTCTATCGGCATGTTTGTTGGGTAGTACTAACATCCTAACTATAAAATTTATGTACAATTATGTCTTTGGCTTTAAAACAAGAGTATATCATACAGTATAATAATAGTAAGGTTATGTAAAAAATTTGTACCATTAGGAAGTATTGGTCTAAAATGTACTGAATCCTTAACTTGATCTTTCTGAATTTTTAATTATAAAATTATTTGTTTTGACTTTTCTTTCATCTCAAAACAAAAATATTATTTTTAAATTTTAAAAATGAATAAAAATATAAAAATAAGTTAAATATTGATTTAAATAAATTCTTAAAATAAAATTGTATATAGGTAAGAAAACTATATAAAACAAATTACAAACTATTTAAAATATAAATTATTTTATATCTATCAATTTTATTCGATTATATTTTACAGATTATCACCAAACACTGTACAGACTAATTATGATATAATTTAATATAGTTCAATACAATACAATTAAACTTATTTCAATACGGTGCACCAAACATGTTGCATATAGATATTAGTATGTAATATCTTTTTAACAAAAATAGCGAGAAAATATTGCATCTCTTTGAAAAATTGTGGATATGAATCAATAGTGCTTTTTTTACAAAAAAGGGATATGACCAATAATATCCTCAACATTTCTACAAAATCAAATTGTCAATATATCGGTAAACATCAAAATTTTAATACATGAACTCAAGTTGCATAGGTGTACATAATGCTAATGGAATATTCAGAAACCATACATAAAAATTTACAAATTATTGGATTAATCCTCAATTTCCTATTCATGTAGAAGGATAAAAATCAACCAACATACTCATGGCATCTTAATCATTGTATCAAAACAGTACCAATACTGCTTGAATTAAGATAGCACATAACTTCGTAGACAATCTTTTAGGATGTGATAATGAAAATTACTTAATAATTAAGCATATTATTTTCATTCAAGTAAGTATTTTATCAGGCATGTAGCTATTAGTTTATTGAGTATAGTATTAGATGCAATACTATTTAATTTGCTCTATCTTAAATTATTATTGAAATGTTCATGATTTTAAAGTAAGATTCCAATTTTATTTTTTTTTACATAAATTTCCATCAATCTCGATAATATCCTCTATATTAACGTAAAGTTGAATTGTCAATATATTTGAAAAAATTGACATTTTAATCCTTGGCAATAAGCCATTAGATATGAAATTGTTAAAGCTATTGTAATGAGGAGTAAAGATCCATGGTAATATAGCCTCAAGTGTGGAAAAGCATTCATTTGGATATTGCACCTTCAACAACTAGATAAACCATGAAGGATAAAAACTCAAACTATTCGGAACACCAAATTAACTTAAAGTAATTTAAACTGTCATTAAAATTAAATCAGAAGGCTTTTTTTCTTTTTCTTAATTCTTTTATTTCTTGTTTTAATACATTAAGCTCCACATGTTTAATGTACCTTCACCATTAAATTTCCAAATCAGCACAACAAAAAAAGAATGCTGATATGATTTCAAAACAAATGAGGTAAAAAAACCAACAGCAGTAACCGAAATTGCAAATTAAAAAAAAAATTAATTGACTAGAAATGCTAAAAGCAGTTTTTGAGTAAGTTCTTACCAACTTTATAAGACGAGCACGATGGTCACCAGACATTGTAAGCTGCAAAATAAGTGAATATCCATATTCAAGTAAAAAAACTTGGCCATTAACATAAATCATAGTAGGTAACTGAAGAAGAAATATGCAAACACAAGGAGGTTTGTAATATTGCCCTAAGTTAAAATAATTAAATTAATATAAGCATAACATGCAGTTTCATTCCCAACACCAAAGAAAATTGATAGCTACTCATAATCTCATATGATATTTTTCTCTTTCAAGTATAAACTAATAGCATTTTCATATTTTTGAGAGCTTCAACATCTCATGACAAGCTTTTGGCAAATGGTTTTGTATGCAAATCTTCTAGCCAACTTAATATGGGAAAACTATGGTACTATAGGATGGGGAGCGATAGAAGGTCCTTGACTCATTTTAAGATGAACTTCAGTTTACTATGTGATTAGACTTGCTTTCTCAAAGCCCAAAAATAGATAAACCTTTCTTTATTCAAATTTCTCAGGTTGCACATCTAAATAACTTCTTCCATAAAGCAAACTCACGACCAGAATAAATAGAAAGTAAAAGATAATGATGCAAATTTCAAAACACCATGTTTGTTGTATTGGGCACAAGGCTTTTTCAACTCGAGAGCTAGGCAGAGACAATCTCCAGTAATATTCATCTAAATATAAACGCATTAATCTGACCATAGTAATATTCGCAAATAAATAGGCAACTATGACAATCTATAGGACTACATGCTATGACTGTGCTTCAGTTCAACAGCCCCTGCTTTTCACGAACACAATTTCAGAAATGTCTGAAGCAAGTACCTTTCCAACATTCAGTGCATGAACCAATACAAATGACAACATCCTAAAAATCTAAAGGAACCACCTCTCTTTCTCGAACTCAAATCAATCCATAACTAAACATCAAGGCATCACCATAGTTGAGCCAAATTACAAGAACCAGAAACTAGGACTTATGGCCACCACCTGATCATGAAAATATTAACCAAATTCGTCACAATTTTTACCCATGATTCCAACACCAGAATAAACTATACCTGCAGACTAACTCACTTCCAAATGTCACTCCAAATTCCTAACTTGACAATATCAATTGGCAGTTACAAAGACCACTCCAAACAACAGCTTCTCCATCTCAATTCCATCACTAAGCCAATCATTGGCTGAATATTTGATAACCACAAAATTAACACTTGGCAAAATCCACTTATGGTAATTTCATTTTTCTGCCATATAAAAGCTAGTCTTATTTGAAAAATGAATTCAGCAGCTCTATTAGCTCTATAATGATGGTTCCAGCTCTGGCAAGACTCAAACAACAATAGCCAACGCTTTGATGATAGATATATTTATATCCTCTACACTCTTACGATCGACCAAACAAAAGTTTTAAAGGTACTTTCAAATACTATTAAATTGATGACAGCAATACTTGAAATTATATCTAATAATGATGACAGCAATAGTAATCAATAAAAAGAAAAGTACGCCTACATCTTGTGCAATCTGGGTCAGTATATCTGCAAAACAGGAACCCAACTCTTCGCCTGAGACGCTGTCAAAGAAGACTGCTGAATCCAAAGCCAGTTTACACTTCTGCAACGGCAATTCACCTCGAACCTAGCAACCAAAAATAGAGGAAAAATGACTCCAACAAACTCAAAAGAACAAAATTTATGCCGCTACACTCAAGAACATCTCATATAAGGAACAAACCATTGTGAAGCAGAGCTCGTAGAGGAAGCGAAGCATGGGAACGGAGTCGGGGAGCTTGAAGTTGAGGTTTCCATTCCTCCATTCACGAAGGCAATCCTCTGTGATGTAAACGCACTCTACGGTTGGGAGAGACATTATTCACAATGCGAGCTGGAAACTCTAGAGTAGAAGCTGTGCGTTGTTGGGTTGAATCAGATGAGGCGATGAAGAATTGATAGTCTTTTAACCAGAAAGGTTTTCATGTTAAGGATGAAGAAACTACTTGGAATTTAGGGTTTGTCAGGATAATTAGCACAAAACTTTTGAAGATGTTGAGGGGTTTGAGAAATGAAGACGGTATGCTCTGCTCGTCATTGATCCTTGCTCGGGCTCCACAAATGCGCTTTCGGGCTTTCTCCCTTGCCAACCATAAACTTTTCTAAAAAGCCCAAGACCATTTTGTACTACAGATCCAACACTTTAAGCATTTGGCCCATTCTACTTACATCCACCCTTTCTAAATACATACACCCAAATATTAAAAAAAAAAAACATTAAAAAAAGTGAAAAGAGGGAAATAAGAAACAATCTAATACATCCCACCATTCACCCACACTGTCGCTACCATTGTTGTTGTCGTTATTGCTACTACCATCCCCGCCATTTGGTATCCCGTAAATTTCTTCCACTACTTCCCCATCAACCATATTGAGTTGGGCCAAAAATATATTTTCTTCCTTACACGCTAGTTCCTGCCCCATATTTCATTTATCGTCGGAGGATTCGGCATAAATAGCATGGATTGTGAATGGAAATTAGTATTTCCATAACTAGCAAAATCAGTAACGAAACTGTGCGTTTTTGTTACCCATAATTTATGTAAATTACATTAATACCCTTTAGGTCTAACAAACCAGAAAACATATCTGCTGCACTATTATGCTTTCACCATCGATGTTTTTTACGTGATATATAAAATCAACAAAATCAGCATATAAAAAAGATTGATTTTCACACAATACTGTCTCGCAACATAAGATTGATTTCGCAAACAAGAAGAAAATTAGATTCTACAATTCTTGCAGGAATTATGATCGAAAATCTAGAAGAGATATCATCAACTAGTAAGATTCATCGACTTCCTATTCATTAATCTTGTTACAGAAATTACTTTTGTATGCGTAACAAGTAATTCTGATCGTAGGAATGCATATATTTTGTATATGTAAATCATTCAATAATCTTGTTCTACCAATACCTTCCTGTGTTAATCGTATATCAGAAATCTTCATTACAAACTGATTTACATAACAGGTTTCACAAGTATGTAAATCAATGTACATACTACCAATACCTTCCTATTCATATGCAACAGTTTTACATATTGTAAGAGAGTTTACATAGTATGTACATTGTTATATACTAGGTAAGCCATAGTATGTACACTCTGTTTTACATACTATATAAATCAGTTTACAAAGTATGTAAACTAATATACATAATATGTAAACTGTTAAACTCGTTACAAGTAGAATTTGTAGACTGGTAAAATCGTTACAAGAAGAAGCTGTAGATATTTACATACAATGTAAATCAGTTTACATACTATGTAAATCAAGAAGAAGTTGTAGATAGTTTACATACAAGAAGAAGCTGTAGATAGTTTACATACAAGAAGAAGTTGTAGATAGTTTACATACAAGAAGAAGCTGTAGATATTTACATACTATGTAAACTCTGTTAATTGAGTATGTAAATTGATTTACATACTATGTAAATCAAGAAGAAGCTGTAGATAGTTTACATACAAGAAGAAGCTGTAGATATTTACATAGTATGTAAATCAGTTTACATAGTATGTAAATCAGTTTACATAGTATGTAAATCAGTTTACATAGTATGTAAACTCTGTTAATTGAGTATGTAAACTAATTTACATAGTATGTAAATCAGTTTACATACTATGTAAACTAATAACATAGTAAAGCTGATTTACATTGTATAGTATGTAAATCAGTTTTCATACTATAAACAGAATTTACATACTATGGCTTCCCTAGTGTGTAACAATGTATATAATATCTAAAACTGTTGCATATGAAAACTGTTGCAAATGTTTTACATAGTATGTAAACTAATGTACATAATCTTGTAACTCTTGTTACATACCTGTTACTCTTATATGCAAACTGTTGCTAATGTTTATTACAAACTGTTGCTAATGTTTACATAGTATGTTAAATATTATTATTTAGATAGTGTTTACATACCAGTTTGTATTAGATAGTTTTACATACCTGTTTTGTACTTATCATTGTAATATATAACAGGTGACCTAAAGTTTGGAACACTACTTATCCATAGTGGGAAATTGATATTTGAAAATGGAGAGGATACCTATGTAAATGGCATTCCAAAGGGAATATGTATAAGAAAAGATGTGACCATGCTGCAATTGAAAGAAGAAATATGTTCTACTTTACATTATGAAGGAGATATCAACATCAAAATGAAGTGTAAAGGTGTTCATATTGCTTTAACCATTGTGGATGATAGGAATGTAGAATACTTCCTGAAAATTAATGTAGGCCAATAGTCTGAGGAATATAACAAATTGTATGTAGTACATACAAAAAAGCAACCATCCCAATTTTTGATAAGTCAGACTTCAAGTGCAAAAATTGTAACTGCAGATTCAGATACAAAAACTGAAACTGACTCGACAACAAATTCAGAAGATGATGAAGGCTTATATATTGGAAAAGTGTATAAGAGTAAGGAAGAACTCAAGTTATATTTTTCAACATTAGCCATAAATAGAAGATTTCATTTCAAAGTTAGCAATTCCAACAAGAAAACCATAAGAATGAAATGCAAGGATGATATGTGTCAATGGAAGCTTGCAGCAAACAAAATTGGTGAATCTAATGCATTCAAGGTAACAACTTATGTCGAAGATCATACATGTTCACAAATTTATAAAGATCAGCGTGGAAAATATGCTACTTATAAATATGTAGCCAAAAACATCAAAGACATTTACAGAGATACCAGCCGGCAATTAAGACTCAAGGATATCATTTCTGACATCAAGATCAAAACTGGTGTGCAAATCACATACAAGAGGGCAATTATGGGAAAAAGAGAAGCAATAAGAAATGTTAGGGGCGATCCAAAAAATTCCTACATGAAACTTCCAAGGTTCTTCTACAAGTTGGAAGAGGCTAACCAAGGTTCCTACACAGAGATTAAAACAAACGTTGACTCCAACTTCAAATACAGATTCATGGCTATAGGTGCATGCATTAATTGGTTAATAAAATATATGAGACCTATAATAGTTGTAGATGGAACATTCATAAAGGAAAAACAAGGAGGAGTATTACTTGTTGCTGTTACAAATGATGGGAACAACCAGGTATGAGGTTATATTTTCAATTATATAGTATGTAAATCAGTTTTTATACTCATTTACATAATATGTAAAACATTGTCTCCTGGTATGTAAACTCATTTATATACTATATAAACTCATTTACATAGTATGTAAACTAATTTACATACTATGTAATTGAGTTTACATACTTTGTAATCAGTTTACATACTGGTTTACATAGTATGTAACAGAGTTTAATCAGTATGTAAACTGATTTACATAATATATAACAGAGTTTAATCAGTATGTAAAACTGATTTACATACTATGTAATTGAGTTTACATACTATGTAAACGAATGTACATACTATGTAAACTCCTTTACATATTGTGTAAACTGATTTACAAATGAAAATACTAATAGTTAAATATATTATGTAATGCAGATTTACCCCATTGCATTTGGAATAATTGATAGGGAAACCACAAACGCATGGAAATGGTTCTTTAGAATACTAAAAATGCTTATTGGACAAAGGGAAAACTTGGTCATAGTCTAAGACAGAAATCCAGCTATAAAATTAGCAATCAATATTGTATTTGAAAACAAGGCACACCATTGTTATTGCTACTATCACATGAAACAAAACCTTGTGACTAATTTCCATAACAAAGCAGTTAACAAATACTTCAAGCTAGCAGTTTATGCCTACAATGAAGATGAGTTCAATAAGAATGCAAATATGATATATGAGGCATCCAAAGGAGCAATGAAATACTTACTAAAAGCTAATTTGTCTGCATGGGCAAGGATCAAATGTCCAACACCAACAACAAGGTATGATTTCATGACATCAAACAATGCTGAACACATAAATTCAATTTTGAGACATGCTAGAGACACCCCTGTTACATACTTATTGGGAGAAGTACGAGATATGATCCAAAATTAGTTTGCAAAAAGAAGAATAGCTGCAACAGGGATGGGGATACTTACAAAATGGGTAGAAGATAAGATTGCAAAAAGAAAAATCAAAGCAGAACAAATGCAAGTGGTTGACATTAGCAACAGTATATCACAAGTCAAAATAGAAAATGATAGTTACATTGTACAACTTGAAGCTAAAACATGTAGTTGTGGTAAGTTTCAAGCACTACAAATACCTTGTACACATGCAATTGCAACATGCATGATAAGGAAGCAACCAATAGAATCCATGTGCTCAATATACTACCACACAAGCATCTTGCAACTTGCTTATGAATCTCCAATATACCCAATAGAACACGAAAGCAAGCGGAACTTACCAACTTCAATAAGAGATGTCTTAGTGTTGGCACCCATTGTACAGGCAAGTGATGGCATGTCACAAGAAAAATCAATAGGAAGGTTAAAGAAGAAAAGAATGCCCTCACTTGGTGAGTTTCAAGAATTGAAAAAGGCTGCCAAAAGAAACAAGTCTACAAAAACAATTAAAGACAAATAAGTCTTACCCTTTTGTATTTTAGGTCTTACTATTCCTCAACGATTATTACATACATTTTAAAACTATGTAATAAATTTTACATGATACAATGAAATAATTTCTTCTTTCCGTGCTATTTTTTATATTGTTAATTATTACATATCAAACTATTAATTAGGTATTCACATGGTATGTAAACTCAATTACATATTCAGTTACATTGTATGTAAACGAGTTTACAGACTATGTAAATCAGTTTACATAGTATGTAAACGAGTTTACATTCTCTCACAGAGTATGTAACAGGGTTTACATAGTATGTAAACTGATTTACATACTATGTAAACTCGTTTACATACTATGTAATAGGTTTACATGGTACGATGCCTTCGGTTAACTTTGCCTGTATAGTTTATGAAAACATTTTAACCACTGAGTCGCTACATATTTACATACTATGTAAACTGTGTTACATACTATGTTAATGAGTTTATATACTATGTTTTATGTATTACATACTCAAGACAAGCAACTAAACCTAAACAAAAGTGTATTACATACTCAAGACAGTAAACTATGTAGAACATTATCCACAAATGAATTAATATATTTCAAATGAATATTGTCATTACATAAAAAATGAATAGAACCAATATTTCAAATGACTATTAAACAATATCTAAAAATTAGTATGCTGGATCTAGCATACCGATTTACATAGTATGTAAACTGATTTACATAGTATGTAACACAGTTTACATACTATGTAAATCAGTTTACATACTATATAAACTGTGCGTTTACGACACCTGTTTGAGTTATGTTATTTTACGAGTTTAACCCTATGGGTTTTTAAGCAAAACAAGCCGTTTTCCCTTCTTACACGAAACAATTTGAGGCATCGTAACTTCTTCTACACCCTTTCGTTTTCTTCTGGGTTTCGCTCTGGTTTTCGATTTTTCATTTCGCTATTCCATTGTTGCTTTTGATTTCGCTTTCCATTTCGCTCTGCAATATCACAAACAGGTTTGTATTATGTTTGTTTTCGTTATTATTATTTTTGTTTATTTTTGAATCGCTGTTAGTTTCGTAATCAGAACATTTTTGATGTTCTTCATTTTTTACGTTTTTCATTTGTGTTTTACATGTACTTTACTGTAAAACAAGTTTATTTAGTTTTATTTTTTGTGATTTTTTTATGTTATCTTTTGTTTATGTTGTTTTAGTTCATTAGTTTTTTGCAATCTTGTAGGATGTCTAAGAGGAAAATGGATTCTCCTTACATTAAGAAGTCTCGTCACGAAGTTGGTGATGACTTAAACGAGGTTTAATATTTTTTCTATTTTTCTTTTTGTTTTGTTTTGGCGATATGGAACAGAGTAGTTAATATGTAACCTATTTACATAGTATGTAAACTGTGTTACATACATGTAAACTCTGTTTACATAGTATGTAAACTAATTACATTGTATAGTATGTAAGTAGTTTATATACTATGTAAACTAATTACATAGTAAAACTGATTTACATTGTATAGTATGTAATTAGTTTACATACTTATGTAAACAGTTATGTCTACACATAAATGGTTTACCTAGTTTACATACATATTTGTATAGTATGTAACACCAGTGCATAAGTTGTTTTTCTTTTGTAGGCTTCATTTCTTGAAGGCAACAGATCTTTTCCCAATTTGTTGTCACCTGAAGAGGCTTTTCAAATTCGTCATGGTTGTAGTTCACAACCACATAATGCCATGTCTCGTACTAGTTACATAGTATGTAACTAGTACTTCTTTTGTTTTAGTTTTGGAGATATGGAACAGAGTAGATAGTATGTAACCTATTTACATAGTATGTAAACTGTGTTAACATACTATGTACACTCTGTTTACATAGTATGTAAACTAATTACATACTATACAAATTACATTGTATAGTATGTAAACAGTTTACATACTATGTAAACTAATTACATAGTAAAACTGATTTACATTGTATAGTATGTAATTAGTTTACATACTTATGTAAACAGTTATGTCTACACAGAAATGGTTTACTTAGTTTACATACATATTTGTATAGTATGTAACACCAGTGCATATTTTGTTTTTCTTTTGTAGGCTTCATTTCTTGAAGGCAACAGATCTTTTTCTAATTTGTTGTCACCTAAAGAGGCTTTTCAAATTCGTTGTGGTTGTAGTTCACAACCACATAATGTCATGTCTCATATAAAGAGTGTTCTGAATGAAGAACAGAAGGATTTATTTTTGCAATCTTGTTTCGAAAATTTTTTCAATTTACCTGTCTGCAAATTTAGTGGGCAGCTTATTCATTCTATCCTCCTCAAAAGATGCTTGCCATGCAAGACTGTCAAGGAGTTATGGTTCAGGATTAATTCTAAGGTTATTAGGTTTTCCAGAACCGAATTTTGGGTGGCGACCGGTTTGCATATGTTGAATGACGATGATTCCTGTGTTGTAGAGGTAAACCAAGGGTCTAATGCCTTTATGGAGAAATATTTTGGTATATATACATCCATTCAATATTTGGAGTTTTTGGTTGGATGTATTGGAAAGCCAGATCCACAATCTGAGAGTAAGAGGAAGAAAAAACCCTACAAAAGTATTGTGGTTGTTGGTGAATCCCCTATTAAGAAGCAGCATTCTGGTTTCAACTTTGTTTATGTCTGCCCTGAATATGCAGTTATGATATGCCTCATATATTTCTTGGAGTGTGGGTTGATTGGAAGGTTGAAGAGGCTTTCCATATCTAGGGAAGCTTTGTTGTTGGCTTCCAATTGGGATAAATTTAATAGTTATCTCTGGGGTGATGTGATATTCAACTATCTTTTTGATAGTTTGAGGAAAGATTACATCCACATGCGTCTGGTTGCCAATGACTTGATTGAGAGGAAGATGCACAACCTACTATGTACATTGTCTTACAGAGTATGTAACAGGTTTTACATAGTATGTAAACTGATTTAACATAATATGTAAATTCGTTTATATGATAATGTAAACTTGTTTAAGATATGTTTACATGGTATGTAAGACGAATTACATGTAGTAGTTTATGTTGGTTGTGTTTAATATGTAATTATTTTTTTGTATTTTTTTATTTGCAGCTTCGTGTGAACACTGTTCTATCACACGATAATGCTCCTTGTTATAGATCTCTTCTCTCCCATGTTGAAGCTGCCTATTTTGACGACATTGTTATGTGTCAAAGTTAGAAGAATGAATCCCAAGAACAACCAATTGAAGAGTCATTATTGAAGCAAAAATTGGATTGTTTGAAAGATAGTTATGAACCTGTTGACGAAGGTTTAAAGGATAAATCAGATGGCTTAGAGAGCTTGTTGGGAAAGATGGTATCCTATATCGATGAGAAGTTTGACAAACAGAAATCATACATTGATGAGAAGTTTGAGAAGCATCAGGCATATATGAAGTTTCGTCGTCAAGAAGAACTTCTTGATGGTTTGCTTGCAAATATGAACATGTTTGCTTCAAAACTATCTCAGTCGGTATGTTTTTTTTTGTTAGTGTTTGAGCTTACTATTAATTCAAATATTTATATAACTAATTACTTTTTTAAAATTTGATTGTTTGGACTCACAGCGGACAACCAGGCCTAGTAGTTCTCCATCATATGTCTGTTTTACACCCTTGCCTCCTAAAAAGTCAGATACATATGGGAAGGCAAGCAAAGCAGATGATGTAGATAAGCCTTCTTTTGATCTTGGGGTAGAATTTGCATCTTCTCAGATTGTTGTTACCAAATCTCCATCAGCTTCTTCTGACCCCAATTTTGATAGCAATACTCTCAATCAGTTAGATCATTTTTCAGAATTGTATAGATCTAATTCTAAAATAAGGTTTGGTCCTATATTTCATTGCTCAACAACTATATATAGTTTTGTAATGGAGAGAGATAAGAGAAAAATTAAACCTTCAAGAGCTATTTGTAGTTCATATTTTTGCACTGATAAGAAGGGTATTCCTGTTGCATATGGCAGACTTGAAGCTGATTCAGTTAGATGTGTTAGTACTTCAGCTCAGGTTTCAGATATATGCGATGATGATGATATTTTGGAGCGTCCCTCTTGCCTATATCAACCATTACTTGTTGGTTGGGAAAAGAATTTTACAAATTAGATGAGGAGACAATCACTGTATGTATATTTATTCATTTATTTAAACTTTGTTTGCATTATTATTATTATTATTTTGGATTTTTGACAACTTTTTTAAGTTTTGCTCTTATTTGTAGTAAACCTATTAAGCTTCAATATCGTGACCTGGAAGTTGGTAAGGAGTATTTCTTTGCTCCATTGAAAAGTGGAGCTGAAAATTTACATAGTACAGTAAGTATTTAATGTTTCATTTTTAACCTATTAAGTAATTTGTTGTCAACTAGTAATTTGTTGCAGCATATGGATGCCATTTTATACGAGATTCGAGCTTGGAGGGCTAGGTATCCAGACACTTTTGGTTTGAAGCCCTATACTACTCTAGAGACATTGTTCAGTGTAAGATTTATAATCTTTTTTTGGTGTTGTTCAGTGTATGTAGTATCTTACATAGTATGTAAACTCTGTTACATACATTAGAGTTTACTCAGTATGTAACAGAGTTTACATATCATGGTGAGTATGAAACACAATTGACATATAAGAGATCATGTATGTAACAGTTTACAAATCATTTATATTATGGTGAGTATGTAACAGTTTACATATCATTTTTTTTGTAGGAGGAATGTTCGAGATTAGTTTCTGAGTGTCAAGAAAATCTACAGTCTATTGTAATTAGTGCTGACCAATATTTGTTTGAGTTTGCTACTGGTGCACCTTCTTTGGTTGAGCAGTGGGCTGAGGACTGGAAGGAATTGGAGAAATTATATGTCCCACTCAATGTTGATGGTAACCATTGGGTGTGTTGTGTTATTTATTTAGATAAAAGATTTATTAAAATCTATGATTCAATGAACACACCCGATGTGAAAGAAAAATGTAGTCATTTAGGAGTTATTATTCCAATTTTGCTCTACACGATTGGGTACCATGGTTATGGCAAAGATTGTCAGCCTGATTCTTATGTAGCTTGGCCGATTTTTGTTGTTGAGGGTGTCCCCAAGCAAACTAACAAGTAAATACTTATACTTTTCTCTTTGTCTGTTTTTTAATTTTGAAATTTTGATACTATTTGTTTACTCATTTTTTAAATGTGCAGTCATGACTGTGGTATTTGGTGCTTGAAGTTTGCTGAATTTCTTATCCGTGGATGGACACTAGACATGATTGGTTCTATTCCTATTGTAAAAATTAGAAGTAGGTATTGTATCCAATTTTTTTGTAATAATGGTATGCTAGATCCAGCATACTAATTTTTAGATAGTGTTTAATATTCATTTGAAATATTGGTTATATTCATTTTTTATGTAATGACAATATTTATTTGAAATATATTAATTTCATTTGTTGATAATGTTCTACATAGTTTACTGTCTTGAGTATGTAATACACTTTTATTTAGGTTTAGTTGCTTATCTTGAGTATGTAATACATAAAACATAGTATATAAACTTATTAACATAGTATGTAACACAGTTTACATACTATGTAACATGGTTTACATACTATGTACATCATTATAAATATGTAGCGACTGAGTGGTTACAATGTTTTCATAAACTATGCAGGCAAAGTTAACCGATGGCATCGTACCATGTAATCCTATTACATAGTATGTAAACTGGTTTACACAGTATGTAAACTGAGTTACATAGTATGTAAACGAGTTTACATAGCATGTAAATCAGTTTACATACTATGTAAACTCTGTTGCATACTCTGTGAAAGAATGTACATACCATGTAAACGGGTTTACATATATGTAAATGAATTTACATACTATGTAAACTGATTTACATAGTATGTAAACCATGTTACATACTATGTAACTGAATTTACATAGAATGTAAACGGGTTTACAGAGTATGTAATTGAGTTTATATGTAATTGAGTTTACATACCATGTTACATAGTATGTAAACGGATTTGTTTACTCATTTTTTAAATGTGCAGTCATGACTGTGGTATTTGGTGCTTGAAGTTTGCTGAATTTCTTATCCGTGGATGGACACTAGACATGATTGGTTCTATTCCTATTGTAAAAATTAGAAGTAGGTATTGTATCCAATTTTTTTGTAATGATGGTATGCTAGATCCAGTATACTAATTTTTAGATAGTGTTTAATATTCATTTGAAATATTGGTTATATTCATTTTTTATGTAATGACAATATTCATTTGAAATATATTAATTTCATTTGTTGATAATGTTCTACATAGTTTACTGTCTTGAGTATGTAATACACTTTTATTTAGGTTTAGTTGCTTATCTTGAGTATGTAATACATAAAACATAGTATATAAACTCATTAACATAGTATGTAACATGGTTTACATACTATGTAAATTCAGTTACATACCATGTAAATCAATTTACATACTATGTAAACTGAGTTTACATACTGTGTAAATCAGTTTACATAGTATGTAAACCCTGTTACATACTCTGTGAGAGAATGTACAGAGTATGTAAACGGTTTACATATATGTAAATTAATTAGTTTGTCTATCTAAATTGCATATATATTACCAAATCATGCTATGTTTATGGAAAAATTAGGACTCATTGGATAACAATTTTAATTCATAATTTTTAAATCAAAATCATTATAAATATGTAGCGACTGAGTGGTTACAATATTTTCATAAACTATGTAGACAAAGTTAACCAAAGGTATCGTACCATGTAAACCTATTACATAGAGTATGTAAACTGAGTTACATAATATGTAAACGAGTTTACATAGTATGTAAATTGATTTACATAGTATGTAAATTGATTTACATAGTATGTAAATCAGTTTACATACTATGTAAATCAGTTTACATACTATGTAAACCCTGTTACACACTCTGTGAGAGGATGTACATAATATGTAAACGGGTTTACGTATATATAAATGAATTTACATACTATGTAAACTGATTTACATACAACAAGTAATGGTTTCAATAAAGTGCATATGAGAAACAAAAAAGAAAAAGTTAAGCATATACATAAAAATATTAAACTAAAAAGAAGTCTCTAACTAAAGAAATTAAGCAACAACAAAGTTTAAGATAATTAAAAGGATGTTTTGAGAAACCAAGTTAAATCACAATCAATGTTGTTCCAAATACTAGATGGATAATTTCACTTGTAAAATATAAATATAGAATAATGTCCAAGTAGTCAAAGCACAAGCTCTAAGATTGTCATAGCTGGTGATGCATAGAGAAAATAAATTCAAATAGTCATCAATGAAGAAAATATTACATATGTTCTTGATCTAAGTTAAACTAGTATAGCATAAGATATCAAATCCAATCTAAATAACATAAAAGCTGCAATTTTCAGTCAAATGCATTTTGTAGCAGAAGGATTCTGTACAAGTATATGAGAAATTTGAGTATGTAACATAACTTACATAGTATGTAAACAGTTTATATAGTATGTAACACAGTTTACATACTTGTATATATACTCTGTTTTGCCTAGCAAAAACAGAGTATAATCAATTCATTCCAAATTATTAATGCCCAATATGATTTACAGTAAAAAATTGAACGACTGTCTGCACTAAGAAGTATTTATATGATTTACAAAAGAATGATTTTTTTTTCTAGGTTGTCAAATAAATAAATTTAAATGCCTTGGTGAAAATGAAAATGGTGTCACTGATAGAAAAATTATTAACACAATTTCCAATCCATCAGTGAACGATTCTTCATAGTTTTAAGATAAAAACTAAACATTTATTGGACAAACTCTTGGTATAAAAAACAAAGGGGCGTAGAAGAAGTTTCAATGCCTCAACCTGTTTCATGTGAGAGGGGAAAACGGCTCGTTATGCTTAAAAATCGAGAGGGTTAAAATCGTAAAATAACATAACTCAAACGATGTCGTAAAGCGATATGTGAAAAAATTAATAATCAGCCCAAAAACAGGCTACAACGGGTCATTAAATCTTTATCGTCGCTGTCAATTGCTTTCACTACTGCCCATCAACCATCCTGTGTTAGTGAATAAATTTCTTTTCTTTCCCACCATCGAATTCTTTTCTCCTAAAATTTCAAATTTGTTATTTTTTTTCTTAACACCATCTACTAGATGTTTCAAAATTGAATTTGTTAATATTCATTTTTATAACTTATTTGTAAAGCAAAAATAATGTTCAAGCAAATTTGATAATTATCATTTCTTATTTTAGACTTTATTTATATCACTCAATAGAGTTAAGAGTAGTAGACTAATTATCATAGACTATTTCTAATTAGATATGTCAAATTAGTGTGTTGTATCGGGTTCGGGTCGACCTATGTAAACTTGACCTAATCTCAACTTGTTTATTAAATATATCAGAAAGTATAATCCTAATAAATCTGTTTAATAAATGGGTTAACATATTTAATCTATTTAAATATATCAAATAACATATATTAAACTTTATAATATAAGAAAATTTGATATATAGTATCAAGTATTAACATATATTTATGTAACTTGTTAACATAAAAAATTCTAAAAAGATTATCAAAACTAAATTAATTTAAGCATTATTTAAAAAAAGGTTGAAATATTAACTAATATAAAATAAAAATAATATCAATAATCATAAGTATTGTGATACATCAAAGTTAAGGTGTTAAAGTCTCAAATACTAACAAAAATATATAACAAAAATATATATCATAAATTTTTTATAAGTAAAAACTTGTTTAAATTCAAAACAAATAATTAATAATCAAAACATATAAAATTAAATTTAAAAATATATACTACAAATTAATAAAAATACTAAAATAAAAGATGAAATAAACTTGAACATCATCCCAAAAATATTTTAAAGTATAAACCTATAAAATAATTAGATTGTAAATAATTACATACATATTCTAATGATTTTGATTGTTTATACGAGTAACAGGTTATCCGAATTAATCTATTATAACATAATTTTTTAAATGGGTTAAACGAATCGACCTGTTTACAATCCAATCCATAAAAACTCAACCTAAATTTGACTATTTTGTAGATAAATCGTGTTGAGTTTGCAAATCGTGTCAAAAATTATTGACTCTAGTTTTGATGTTGTGTTGCTTGAGCTTGATGAACTACTTACAAATACACTTAATCTTATTGTTGATGTTGCTATAAGTGTAGATGCCATTATGTTGTTGCGTCTTGTTTGAACCATCAAAACACCATTCTTTATAAGATCATTAAGTGCAATGAAATTTAGATCCTTGTGATAACTACTAAGATTTAATAAAATCATTGATTAGACTTGTTTTTATCTTATACTTATGTCCCAAATTCATTTTTTAATTGGTTTTATGAGTAATCTATTTTTTACTTGTGTTGTATGCCCCAAATATTAATTTTAAATTATAACAATTTTTATATACATGTATATAAAATGATAGCTTTTGTTCTTATGTTTCTAGCTAAGATAATTGATAATTCTTTTGAGTTATCTAAAAAATAGTGAAATGATTCGTAGAAATTTATACTTATTTGATTACCTACCTAAATTTCATGTCCTATATTACCTATGTGTTGCTAACAACCAACTTAAGAGAATTATGACATTACATTGATTTTGATTCGTTGACTAATATGTGTGGCTAGAGTTATCTAATTTGTACTATCATGGCTACATATAGGTTTATTATTAACAAAATATATATTACTCATGTTTCTTGGTAGGGAATGTTGTAATCAACTTTGAATTGACGTTTCACCATCTTATTTTAGTTGTGTGTATGTCTTATAATTACTTTTTGCTATTACAACTATTGACGGATAAATGTGTTGTTGCTTCTGATTATAGGATAACCCTTTATATGTTATTTCTTAATTGATTTACTAAAGATTCATCTAAACATGCTCACAATTCTTTTTCTTTTTTTTGGATATGTTTAATATATGATACATGCTTCTGTGCATGATGATACTTAATTTTAGAATTACACTTAAATTAGTAATAATGATTGTAGTCCAATTTTTAGTCATTAATATAATTATATTAAATAGTAAACGTAAACATTATAGATCCCATGAGTTTATTTAATGGGTTCATCTATATAGTGAAAATATTTTTACTATTTATTTAATATTAATTGATTGTTCTAGATAAGTCATGACAACCACAAACAAGTTTTATTCTGCAAATGAATGAATTAACAAAATAAAATGAATTTTTTACCAGAGAAAGAATAACAAAACAAATATTGTAGAAGTATCACCTTAATGAAAGGGTGATTAAGACTCCACCATAAGTCTACCCCACAGTAGTCATGAAATTCGACAAATAGAAGAGAAAACGATAAATAATGAGGATGTATTCCTGAGTGAACATGTACATGATGAGCAAGAGGATGATGGGAGAAAGGAGCAACATTAATTCATCATTTTTAGGTAGGCCAAACAACTTAACAATATTAAAGAGTTATTACACTCATATAGCATCCAAAATATGAGATAACAAAATAAGTTTAATATATATAATGAAAATTTTCTTTTAATTATTGGTATGACTACATATTTAAATTGAAATAAGACTTACAAATTTTTAAAAGCGAGATTTACTGAAGACTATTTAGCATTTAAATAAACTAAGAGCTTAGGTTCATCAATATTACAACAATGTGAGGTTTAAAGACGCATAAAGGGATCCAACCTTGCACATTTGGTAAGTGCAACAGATGAGCAAGTTGAGAAAGTTTTAGTGTTGGCATTTATTAAACGAAAGCTTCTTGAGACAAATACTTTTTGTATGCCATTTGGGAAGATGACTATTACCTTGCATGATGTTGAATGCCTTTTCGTTCTTTGCAATATAGGTCGAACTTGCACCAAGCCTCATGAAAAATAGAAAAAATGTGATGTTATATGCCTTTTGATTAATGCTTTTAGAATTGATGAAGAGGAAGCAAAAAAAAAAAAAACAAATTAGTGATAGCATCTTAAGACAAAAATTTAGTAACTTAGTCATGAGAGATGATGACAGGTTTATTGATAGCACAACTTAAGCATTTTTATAATATTATTTTGGATGCACTTTATTTGCTAATAAGATAGGTGATTTTGTACAAATTTGTTATTTGACTATCTTTATGGATTTTGATAGGGTAAATGTGTATGTAGAGGGAATATGGGCACTAGCATACTTATATTAATAACTTGGTGCATCTAGTCGACATGGTTCAAGACAATTTTTTGGATATCTAACCTTACTACAATCATGGATATATGAACATTTCACTTATTGTACTCCTTCCCATAATTCAAACTATAATGATTGTCATTTACGTGCTCGCCATTGATTCATACAGACACAAGTCAACATTGATGCGATTTACTTACAATCCTTTCGTGAGTAGTTAGATGATTTACTTATAGTCCCTCCATGGGTTTAGAAAGTCAAATTTGTTTTGTGTATGCCAAGGCCTATCCATTTGCACAAGTATCATGAAATGCATCTCATTCACGATTGATTGGTAACTTGGATATCTTCTTTGTAACTTTAAATATATAAACATATAAGACCATTTCAATTTAGTAAATTATTCGACATTTGTGTAGTGCAAAATATTTGTTACTTGGACAAAATGGTCATCATTAGCAAAACTTATAGCAACAACATATGGTGTTGCACTGCCTCATACTAAAGGGCAAGAAATGTGGACAATGCATGCATGTTAAATGTGGCTAACACAGTATCATATATAGCACCAATAATATGACAAATGTTAGGTAATATCATCCACTTATCATAATATACAGGATTTTAAAAATGATTAAGCTTTTAGATAAGGTCGTTGACTATTTCAATATCTTCAAACACGTGTGTGTAATCAATAAAATATAATCCTAGTTTTTGAAGCATTTCAGTCATCAATTGATTACATCTATTCTTATCATATCTAATGAGTAGCCCAGTTACAATAGGCATTATTGACACCTTTGATATATGACTCAATTGCCTATATGTATGATAAAGAGGTATTTGAAGCTTTTAATCGCAAAATCTCAAGTTTCAACTTTGAAACTTTTGGAACCACATTTATTATAGATAAAGTGCAATTAAGTGCATTATTAGCTAATGCACACTTGAATGAAAAAAAAAACTCTATGTGTTGAAATAACTTTTTTTGAAAGACAATCCATATTGTTAATCTTCATAAGTGACTAAATTGTGTGGGGTTTACTTTTGTCCAAAATGCTAGCATTTTTAGCATTTATTTTTGTGTATTTTCATCACTTGAATCAAAACGTTGTTTGAAATCCTTCAAAAAGGATGTGTAATCTAACTTCTCTTTCTTAACTCATGAGGCGGGAGCATAGTTAATTTTTTTCAATGAACATGAATCAATGATAATTCAATAGGCTAACTCAATCGTTTATATTTTGCAATCTCACAAGCACAAAGAAATTCATGAGTTTGAAGCATAACACAACCATACCTACAACATCCAACCATATATTCTCTACTCTTTCTATTCCTTTCAAATTATTTTCATGCATTCAATGACACAAAGTCTCTTAACTTACTAAATAACTATGTTGGTTTGAAATAACTTATTATCAAGCTTCCTTCAAATGAAGCTTTAATTTCAGTATGTTGTAGCTCCAATAGTTTATGAATATTTTCTTAATTAGTAACTAAATTTTCTTATGATGATTTCAATTGTTTTTTCAATTAAGTATGTACACTTTTTACCTTATTAAACCAATTAAATCTTATATTAGTAACATAATACTTTTAATATTATAATTTTACAAAATTAATAAAATATAATTTTACTTATGTGTTATAGTATTATCGAAATACATGTGTACGTCTATCCACGTTGTGACAAATTTTTTCTTCATATTTACTTAAGTAAGCATCCTTAATATATTTAATTGTATCATTGATATCTTCAAAAAAAAAATTAGTTGGAATACATTGTCTTTCTATTTGTCTATAGACTTCGACGACTCAACATCTTTTAACATCTTTGTAAACAAATCCATCTATTTGATTTTTAAAGTATTTTTTTGTATTTGCAATCACATTTTATGAAACGTATCACCATAAAGTGAGTCAAATGAAGAGAGAAACATTTTTCATTGAATTCATGAGAGTTAATTCCTTATCTTTTAAGAAAGTATCAGGCATAATATCATGTAAAACTCTTAAACAGTTATTAATACACAACGGTAGTTCTCATCTTTTGCATGTTCAAGATAAACATGCTCAATTGAGAATGTCTTCTTTGTAAACATCACCTCAACAATCTAAAAAAATAACTTATATTTGTTGATCTTATATGTGTAATCCATAGTTAGAACATAAGAGAAAGCGCGTAATAAGTCGATAGACTATACATGCATAATGAACAAGTCTATAAAGACGTTATCCCTCTTATTCTTTTTCTACCACTTTATCTATCCATATTCTTGCAATTTGTGCAACAATTGCTGCAGTATAGACCATCTTACTTATTCAGTGCCTCTATACTTTGAACGTGCTTTATAAATATGTTTAAATGTAGTGGCATTGTTTTCATCACATTGTTTGATGCTATAAAAAAATGTTTAGGTCTCACATTGCTTTTTGATATATCACCTAACAAATCCATCTCTAAACTAGTAAGTTTTTCAACATATTGTGTCCCTCAAAATGTTGCACCAAAGAATGGTTATGTGTGCAACAAATAACTTTTACCATCCATTTATAATTATTTTGACTCATTTTTTCTTTTAAATATAATGGATAGTTACACTTCTTCATTCCAATGTGTTAAGTTTTTATTTTTTATTTTGTGGTTCTGAAGGTTTTTTTTTTTCTTGTAAGGTCCATTTTTTTTCAAAAGCAAAATATATTATTGGTCTTTTACATTTCGAACATAACTTAGAATTTTTCATTATAATAATCGTTTTATTTTACTTTTTGCTAATTTTATCCACTCAATTATGTTTTCCTTTGACTAAAAAACCTATAACCAATACTTACATTAGTAAAATTATAATTAAATTTAATTTAATTTAAATATGAGTTATGCTTATCCTATCTGTGTCAAATAAACTATTAAAATAATATGTTGCTTATGTTGATGCTATACAGATAAATACAAATCAAGTCCAGTTGACATGCCTTCGGTAGAAGGAGCTCAAACAAATAACCTATGTTCGATAATTCTCCCTATACATATTAAAAATATTCGTTGTTGAACATTTTACACATGTTCGACAATGCGCTCTATACATATTAAAATGTTTGGCAAATGTTGTTGAACATTGTACATATGTTCGGCAGAACATTAATGAACATATTTAAAACACTTAGTTAAATGCATTGAACATTTTAAAACTATTCGATAGGATTGACTGAACAAATTACATTTATATGCACTTAGTTCGAGGAACATATAAAAAACCATGAATACCTCTTTAGAATTATCTTCCTTTTCTAACATTTTTGGTATTGTTGGAGGTGTAGGCATCAGCGAAAAGACACCAACTTTGAGTGACAGCAGTGATCGTGTCACCAATGGTGAAGTTGTTGGCCAGTAAATCATTATGCGCATGCGTGGTAGTAAAAAGGGCGTGGGATGAACGAAATTGTGTTACTATTTTTCTTATTTAATATTATTTTAATATTTTAAACATTGAGAGTATGTATTTAGTAAGGTGTGGTGGATGTAAGTAGAATGAGTCTTTAGTATTTTGATATATATAAGTAATCTCCCAATTTTTTATAAATAAATAAATAAATAAAATAATCTTTTAGTTAGCTGAAGCCCATTGAATAAGTAAAAGGTTTGAGATTTGTGTTGTGATTAAAAATGAGTGAATTGTGTTATATAAAAAAAATGAGCAATCTATCTCTTAAAATTTATTTAAGAAATAAATGTTATTTAGCATCTGTTACATTTGAATTTTGAGAGTTGCGCCAAATTAATAAGATCCAGTAATTTATGACACGATCCATAAACCAGACATGAATTTGATGACTTTAAATGTTTAAGTTGAAATTAAATGACTTGTATTGTAAATGGGTCAATTCACCTTGACTCATTTATTAAATAAATTGTATTTGAGTTGTGATTAAATGGATAATATCGTAAACTAGTTAACCCGTATACAAACTATTAACAAAAATTGCAATATAACAAGTGAACCTGATGCTTTTAAATGGGTTCATGTTAAGATTAAACAAGTAAAATCATAAATAAGTTGACCAGTCCTAACCAATTTATTAAATGAATTGGATCTAAGTTGGGGTTAAACATATTGATTCTTAAAAGGGTCAACTCAAACTCGATCCAACTCACTCGTTTAAAAACTCTAAATATAAAAGCAAGGACTAAATTAACAAAATCATTTTTTCCTCAAAATAATACAATGTTTATTTGCAATATTTATGACCACCTAATTTGAAGTTAGCGTGACGCATACTACTTTGTCTGCATTCAATAAAATGAAGATTACTTAATTGAGTTAATTCTAATGAACTTATAGTTAAACATCATTTCATTTAAATGAGTTAAAATATAAAGTGGAAGTAAGTGAAAATATAAAATAGATAAATGAATAAATTCGAAATCTGAAATAATAAATAATCAAAATGGGTTAAGAGAAAAATCATAAAATAAAAAAATATATATTATAATTCTCATTTATTATAATACTAAGGATTATATTGATACTTATAGAAATAATAAGACGAAAACTCTAATCATAATAGGACTCTAAATAAAACTCCTAAACTAATAAGGAAACATTAGAATAATTATTTAATATTCTAATTATAATAATTTCCAATATTAATAAGAAAACTAATTGTTAATATAATATTTCAACTCTCTCCCTCAAGCTGAATATATATACGTTCAACTTGGACAATTATAAAGGGCATAAAATAAAAATAAGCAAAAAAATCATAATAGGTTTGCCATAGTTTGCCATAGTTGATGTTGAACCTAAAAGATGCTTATAATAGTCTTGTCGAGAAGTATAAGAACAATCATCGAACCAACCAAAATAACTAAAAATTATGAGATAATATCACTTTGTTGAAGACTTTAACCTTGATTGAAGTCGCAGGCTACATGTGGTAAAATATCCCTAAGAGTGAAGGCTAACAAAGAGAAATCCCTAAGACATAGAAAGCAAAAGTGAATGTGATGACATCGATTCAACAATAGCCAAATTACACAGAAAAGGCAAGAGGTGGCATAGTTGATAAAGCTGATAAAGTGGTGCACAACCATAAGAAAATGGCTATTGGAATAGTCAACAGTAGCAGTGAAGATAGTGACAACACCAAGCAAATAAACATGGGTGTAAGTATCTATCGACACAATTTGATGGAAAATATTCTAACTCTCTCTATCAAATTAGAACATAAATTTTATATATGGTCAACTTGAATGATAAGGTATGAAAAAGAATTATTCCAATAATAGAGAATCTTAATATAAGGCATTAGTAGTAAAATTCAAATTTTATCGAGCTGTAAATGACAACTTTTTAATTCAAGAAGTAGAAATATATAACTAATCTTTATTCAATCAAATAGTAACATCAACTAGTGCATATAACCCTTATAGGAGAAACACTAACAGTATGTTTGTTACATCGTACTACATACACTTACTGTATTTATACAGTCATGCTTTTGGTTGTGAAATCATACCGTATCGTATAGTATACAAATAGCATGATTATGTAAAAAAAAAAATTGTACGATCAGAGAGTGTGGGTCTAAATCGTGTTGAACAATCAACTTAGTATATCTGAATTTTTAATTATAAAATTATATGTCTTAACTTTTTCTTTTATCTAAAATTAATAATAATTTTTTTAAATATAATAAAAATATAAAAATAAACTAAACATTAATTTAAATAAATTTTATAATAAAAAATAATTTTAAATATAAATTATTTTAATAAAATATATATAATCAATTTAATCTAACTATATCATACAGATTTTTACCAAACATTATACAAACTAATTATAATACAATTAAATACAGTTCAATTCAATATGATTATATTTAATCTATCAAATACGGTGTATCAAATATACTGCAAAATATATCAAACCGCATGACAATAAAGACAAGTAATCCAACTAACAAACTATAGAAGAACCAATAATAACATCGTAGAAGTCGAAGAAGCCAACCAACACAATTGCACCAAAGAAGAGGAAAAATGCCAAGCGTTCAATAGTAGACCTCATTATCTACCGTGGGTCCATAGAAACCAAACTCAAGGACACAGGTTTAAAGTGAATGTATGTGTTGGCAACTAAAGTCTAATTAATAAAGCACCAAATCATCTCAGACCAGATATTCAAAATAGATTACTTCAACATTGCATGTGTAAATTACGAGTCTGTATGTGAATCCATAGCACTGTTAGAAAGAAATTTTCAAGAAAAATCTTTAAGCCAACACACTCAAATTAGCCAAGAAACCCAAAATAGCCATAAGATAATTACCCAATCGGTTTAGTTAATGAAATTAGCCAAATACTAAATAAATGAGGTGAGTATCAAATTGCATATTAGCCAAGAAGCCCAAAACACCAACGAACCCAAATAATAACATTCCTATATCAGCCCAATAACATAAAACACTCATTAGCCTCTTACCCAATATGCCAATATACCAAAACACAACTGCTTATCTAACAAAGCTAGGTTAAAAAAGGTAGGCAAATGGCCAACCTTACAAGGGTGGATAAGTGGTATCAGTGGAAAAAAGTGTAGTGAATGATAGGGTCATCGACCAAACTAGCTATGGGTGACAGTGCAAAAAACATAAGTTGTCGAAAGGCAATTTTGGATGTAACTTGGGTGGGTAAACAGTCTATGCTACTAGCGACACTGGTTTGGCAATTAGAAAATAGGGACGATGACCTCAACAGATCACCGGTAAAAAGATGCATGGATAAACTCACTGATGGTTAGAACCTTATTGAATAAATACAAGTGATAACTCTAATTTATTAGAGTATTTTTAGCTCTTATTCATAAATACTTGCTTATTCATTTGAGAAAGTTTGCATATTATAATCATTTATACAATATTTGTGAAATTTGTGGATTTAAGTAAATTCTTTGATAATAAATCCAAAATAATCATGAAATCTGTTAAAAAGAATTATATTTTGATGTCCACTCATTAGATTTTTATTGCTCTTTGCAGGAAATAAAGAAAACAACAAAAAAATTGAATAATCTAGCTTTGCTGCAGCTTTGCCACAGCATTGCTACTGTAATATTACACCAGAAAATAGCTTAAAGAACAGGAACTGATCTGGAAATAAAAAAATAAGAGCTGATTTGGACTCTCAACAAAATGACAATATTGGACACTCATTAACTCACATTTTTAGGGATAATTTTGGAAGTCAACACAAGAAGAAATTATCTCCAATTAAACCTAGGGTTTAATATATAAAGATGGGTTGATTTAATAAGAGGCAGGCCGTAGCAACTGAGAGACAAAAATCTGAGCAGTTCAGCAGCACCAAAGAGGAACAAAAAGATAGATCAGAGAATAAGAGGCAAAAAACAGAGCATCACGCAGAGAGAAAATCTGGGCAGCAAAGAGGGATCTAGAAAGAGACCAATCGAAGGCTCGATTTGCAAGGATAATCATTGAGAAAAGCAATAGAGAATTAGAGATTTGAAATCCAATTTATTGAGATTTAATCAAAGGATATTTTATTAATTTATTCCTTCTTCTATTAATTTTTTATTATTTTTCAATTTTCTATAACTCTATGGATCTAATGTTGAATATGAATGAATTGATATTTGATTTCATGAATATAATTGGCTAAATTTTCATTCAGTTAGGGTTGTGGATGTGCAAATGTATGTATATTTTGTGCTTCAATTTTAAAAACTTGTGTTTTGCTTGACAAAGGGTGCTAGTTATTCGATGCTTAATTTATTGATTTATTCTTATTGATTGCCTGATCAACAATTGATAGGATAGTAAACTAAAATTAATTCTAGAAAGGTTAATTTAAATTGGATGAAGCTAGAATAGTGTGTAGAAATTAATATAAGAATATATGATTATCTCACATAATCCAAGAGAATTTGTGCATGAAACGTTGTTCTTAGATTCAGTTGTGCATAGGAATATGTTTTTTTAAGTCATAGAATATATAAATATTGCAGATTCGGAAGAATCTTTTGTAATTTTCACAATTCTAGTTATTGGTGCACTTTGCTACAGCAACGTTGCAGCAACACAGTTTGTCTACATCACTTGTCATATTTGCAATCGTAACTGATTTATCTACTTGTGATTCTTGATATCCTTCTCGTTGAACTTTGTTTCAGTATTTTTACTCTTTTCTTCTCATGCTATTTATTTTATTTTAATAAACAAAAATACCAAATATTGATTTTAATAGTTAATTTTTACGATATTTTCTAGTATTTCAATCTCCGTGGGAACGATCTTACTTGTTTGCGACACATACACTTGCATAAAATCATATACACTATTTTGAGTAACAACAAGCTTGCATAATTGGTGTGATTTGAGTTCAATGATCATATCTAAAGAGGCTATAGCTGCTTTAAGGATGTTAACATTGTCGATTGGGTTAAATGGTGGATGAAAAACAATGGACATCAGAAGAAGCAGATCTCGTTGTGTAGAAGAAGAGGCAATAAGGTGGAACTTAGCACCAGTGATGGTTTAATGGTGGTTGAAGGCAGAGACGGGCCTATTATGTGGGCTGTACCGGGCTCCAGCCCGGACAGCTTTTTTTTAAAAAAAAATTTAATAAATTTTAAAATATAAATATAATGTTAATATTAATTCAAAACCTAATTCTAAATTAACTTTTGCAACGAAATCTGCCGCAACTCTGCACTGTTCCTGCTGCAACTCTGCTCCTGCTCCTGCTGCACTGCTCCTGCTACTGCTGCACTGTTCCTGCTGCAACTCTCCACAAATCTTGTACGGCAGGTAAGCTATTCATTGTTTTTTTTTTTTTTTTTTTTAAATAAAATTATTATAATTATATATCTTTCTTCAAAAATGTTAAATATTTAAAATATTTATATTTTAATTTATATTCATATTAATAATTATGTATTATATATTCATAAAAATTATAACTTTTAAACTTTTAATCTATAAATATTGTATAATTATAATTGAAGTGCTTATTTAAATATAAATTTATATGTATTTGACACTCTTTTTTTTAATAATAATTCACCATTATTTCATTAAATATGTTATTTTTTCATTCTTTAAATTATTAATTAGAGTTATTTATTTCAAAATATACATTATCTCATTGTTATATTAGAACATGAAATTTATTTTAAATTTTTATACTTATCAATTACTATTAATAGGTAAAAAAAATGATTAGGCATATAACTTATTTATTGATTATTTAATTCTTTAGTTATTTTAATTTTTTGTTTGTTTGTTTGTTTGTTGCTAGGTGTTTGTAATTTTTAATTTATATATTTTAATTTGCATTAAATACTTTTATCGTAGGTTATAATGGATAAATCTCACCAAAGTTCTAAATCATTTAAAACTCTTCATTCATTCTTTAAGAAAATAGATGATCCACAATCAACCAAAAACACTTCTATTGAAACTTCTTATTCTTAGTTCAGCTCTAAATCCAGCAAAAAGCTTTAAATCATTTAATGCTGATGATATCTATATTCTTGCTAAAGATTTCTATCATCAAGATTTTACCCAAACAGAGCTTGAAGATTTAAAACGTCAGTTGAAATTCTATGAAATGGCTGTTATGCAACACTTAGATTTTCAAAACATACATTCTCTATCTAAATTGTGTGAAGAGCTAGTTAGAACAGGAAAGTCACAGATATACTATCTGATTGATAGATTAATTCGTTTGGTGTTGACCCTTCCAGTTTCTACAGCAACTACAGAACGTGCATTTTCAGCTATGAAACTCATTAAAACATCACTTCGAAATAAAATGGAGGAGGATTTTCTTCAAGATTGTATGATCGTCTATATTGAAAGAGAGTTTGCAGAAGACATTGAATCTGATTTAATAATTGATGAATTTTATGCTATAAAGCATCGTCGGGCACAACTTAAATAAATTTTTTTGTTTATTTTATTTTTGTTTACCTTTTAAGTTTATATTATTTTTTGAATATTAGCTATAAATTTTGATATTATAAATAAAAAAAATTAGAGATATTTTTTAATATATATTAGCCCTCCCAGAAAACTATTTCTGGGTACGTCCCTGGTTGAAGGTGGCGCAAGTGATGGCGTAGACCAGGTCCTTGAGCAATATGAAGATTGTGACTATAGATGAGGGTGGCGGACTGATAACTATTTTTTTTTTCTTTTCAAAAAATTGATTAATTTTTTCTTAATAAAAGGACTAATGGAGAGAAATGGGGATAGAACTAGGAGTGAAAATTTTTGACACGACACGAACTCGCACGAATTAATTTTGGGTCAAAAAAAGGTCAAATTTGGGTCAGTGCCAGGTTGACCCGAGCAACCCGTTCTTTTTTTTTTTAAAATAATAAAAAAGTGCTAAATGTGTTATACAGCTAAGTGCTAACCCTAAGTAATTTCATTCTCATTTCTCACTCACAGCTCACTCATTCTATTTTGATATTTTCTATCTTAATTTCTCACGTAGGAGGAGTCTCTCGACAGCAGCCACGAAACCTAGTCGCCAGTCGCCACCCCACCCAACCACGGGTCACCCTCAGACCAGATGGTCACAGCTCGTCTGCCGCTTACGTCGCCACCCGTCGCTACTTCTTGCTCGTCAGCCCAAATATTGCAACTCTCTCCATCCCACATATTATATTATTATATATAATATTTTCAATCACATATGTAGAGTTCTAGATGTTTTCCCTACTGATATGTAGTATTACTGTATATAATATTGCATTATGTATTTATGTCATGCTTTTTGAAACAATATAGTGAGTGAATTTGTGAATTGATGAAACAATACATTATGTACAGTTTGGTCTTAAATTTTTTAAAATTTTACATATAAATTTAAAATTTTTAATTTATAAATATGTAATTTAGTAATTAAATTAGTACTTATGTATAAATTTTAAAATTTAAGGGTTGTAATGGTTAACCTAACTTCTATCTAAATTTATGTCTAAATCAACGTGACACTACTTTTAGTATGTGTTAGTTTGCTATGATTTATTTATGTGGGTAACATAAAAAGCGTTCCTTTTTATTTATTATTTATTTATATAAGATCAAAAGCATTCATGTATGGCTGCATTCACTAAAATTTGCATTTTTTTTTTATATTATGCTTTAGGTCAATTTTACATTGAATAAGAAGTGACTTTTTTGTATTCTATTTGAGTAATTTAGTTTATATTGTTTTCAATTTTATGATCTGGTTTGGGAATATGAATATTTCTATACTCGTTGCTACATGAAACAATGTAATTGATAAATTAATTTGGCCATTTTGCTACAAAACCCCCCTTTTTTATTCACTAAAATTTGCATGTTTTCAATTCTATGATCTGCAATTTGCAAATTGACGCCTCTTTGGTTATAGAGGCTAAATTCATGCAAAGATGGGAATTTGATAGTATACCATGTCTACTTTCTTCTCTGTAATGTCTGCCGCCTCTTTTTTATTACTTAAAGCCAAAACCTTGTGTTCATAAACTTAGAAAATCAAAATAATATATTTAGTAGAATAAAGGTACTTGAAAGCCCCACTTTTGGTAAACATTCTTGCATCCTGTAGTTAAACTATAGTATAATATAATAATTCTGTAATCAGCATAATTAGAAAATAATCATTTGTTAGTATCATATGTTTTATGAGCACTTTTTATCACAGCTCAAATGTAATTATGTAAACGCCTAATTAGGCAACCTATGCGCAAGAACTTAGCAATTAAAAGTATGTCTCACAACATTAACTTTTTTTCACCAATAGAATGTTGATACCTCACTTGAAGACACATATCATGTTGAGAAACTTTTGGTAGTAGTACTGAACTAGTCAATGCTATATATATCTTATAAATCTAACAATTTTATGCATTTTAAAGAAATTTATCATTGATAAAATGTGTATTCACATTGGTGGTGTTGCTTTTGAGATGTAGAACATTTCTCTTTTAACTTTCAGAAACAATATCTAAAATTTACATGAGTGACACCAGTAGAAAGAAGAGGTTGATTTCACGACCCGTTTTTGATTCAGGTTGATTTTGTGCTTTACAGGTTCGGGTTCGAGTTTCAGGTTTGATCAAACCCGTTTAAAATACAGGTCGTGTTCGGATTGTTTGGGTCCGAATCTGGGTTTGAAATATGTGACCTGTTTTCAATTCGGGTCGTGTTCGAGTTGAACATATTTGGGTCAGGTGATGTGTTAAAATGTGTACTCGCAAGTGTACGAATCACTCGTAGTAAAGTGATAAGCAACTTCCAAGGTCGGTCTCTCAAGGAATTGCAGTGGTCTTAAATAACTAACTTTTAAACTAAAAAGAGTTCTAATGAAAACAAAGCTCTAATTAAATAGAGTTCTAGTGAAACTAAAACTCTAAGTAACTAAAATCCTAACGCTAATAAAACTGTAAAAAGGTTGGTTGATTTCGGTAACGAGAACAATCATACGACAATTAAACTAAAACAATATCGCAATCAAACAATCAATTCAATTAAATCAAATATCAATAGAGGATGTATGGACGTTTAGCTTAGTTGACCATGCTTGCATCGAAAAGGTATGGTGATATAACATTAACGTCCTATAAGAACAAAACTACCGGCTTTCCTTTTAATTACGAAACTCCTTTTGGCGGGGGTAGGTCTCTTTGTTGATTAACTAATTAACTGCCTTTGGCGGGGGTAAATTAAATAGCAATCAAATTATGCGCAAGGAAAACATGCCAATCAAATTAATGCTATGACTAAGTCACTAACTTGAATCTTTGATTAAGTGTTTCGGAATAGAGTTAAGGTGACGTTCCTCTAACTAAATTCTTAGGTTTTTCAATCTAACTACGAACATCAAATGGGCCCATGATTATTCATAATCAAACATTTAAACATGCTCTTAATCAAAAAGTATTTTATTCATAAGTCAAAAAGATACACCATACACAATTCTAGCAAACATGGCAACACAAACTAAACATCCATAATTAAATTAGCCAGACATGTTCATATTATTATTCATAGACAAATAAAATATGATCATACACTTTAACAAATAAAGAAGATGAATTAATTCTATAACAACAAGGAAAACCTAAATCTAAATACCGCTTATGGATTGGTTGACGTACTTTTCCATAAGCTTTATCTTCGATTGTCGTTAGCTTCCTTGAATCCTTAGAATATTGTCTCTCGCTTCGTTATAGTGTGGCAACGCTCTCAAAACTGATTGAATGTCGTGTTTGGGTCGCAAAATTGAGAAGAGGAAGAGTTGTGTATGAATTGGTCAAGTTATTTCGAGTTGTATGTAAGGGGGACTCTAAGGGGGTATTTATAGATGTAAGGGTTTACACGAATCCTATGTGCCATAGGAATAGGCGCGCCGCGGCATGCATTTTCCCCGCCGCGGCGCAACACAAAATTTGGAAAATATGCAAAAACCCGAGAGCTCCCCGCCGCGGCATACAATTCCCTCGCCGCGGCGCGCAATGCTTCTATGTTTTCAGGATCAAACCCGAGAGCCTCACGCCGCGGCATGCAATTCTCTCGCCGCGGCGTGCAATGCTTTCCTTCTTTTCACGTCCCCCCTTACATATGTGATGGCACTATATGTAAGGCTTACATATTCGTCTTGATTAGTCCGTAACTCGTGATCCGAGCGCCGTAGGTGTTCCGTCTTTGCGTGTTTTCATCATTTGAATCATTTGACGCTAAAAACACCTGAAATGCACTAAAATATACCCGTGACTCCGAATGGATAGATTTATGAAAATAATCGAAATAATAGTCATAATAAATCTATATATCAATCAATTAAACACAATTAATCACGAAATATTAGTACTTTTCGAGCATTCATCACAACCCCCAACCAGCTTCTTGCTAGTCTCTAGCAAGTGAAGCGACCTAAAATAAAATTAAAAACAAACAAATAAACTAACCTAACCTAAATCACTTCCGTAGATTGTCACGGTTGCATTTAGCATATGTAACAAGCCTTTAAACCCCTAGGTGGCCCTAGTGGACGAGTTATAGTCTCGTGAGGGTTTCCAGTGATGATACCCGCAAACATCGTAACTGACACAAATAAAGACTCAAAACTAATAAAGACTCTAACAATACTTGAATCAATCCATGCATACGTCTCAAAAATTGTTAATAACGAATGGCACATGAAATAGTTAAACATCACCTAAGCTCAAAAACAGTCCAAACATCAAACTCATCATGGTAATCGAATTTTGAACAACCAATCACACCACAAACTCGTTAGTTATACTATCTGACCGTGTCATGCATGATATTCATAGATTACATTTCAGTGTCTCATAAATGTGCAAGTAAAATATGAATGTGAATTTTTGCACTTATAAACTCCATATGCTCATTTTTCAAACCCATCTCCACTAATATAGAAACTAAACAACCTAGAATCAATAGGAATTCATCAAGCTTGTAAAGTTATGGCTAGGTGTGTGATTATGAAAGTACGAAAATGATGTTTTCATATGATAAGAGTACTTTTTATTTCACAAACATATTTTCAACTTTTTCCACTAATTGCGCCTTTTCATCCTCCCTTAAATTCATATGTTCTTTGAATCTTTTTGCTTGATTTTCTTTCTCTACTTTTCTTGCTCGTTATTTCAATCATCATCATTTTTTTTTTTTTTTTATGATGAAGCAAGACAAATATAACATAATTGCTCATGAAAATCAAATATTACATCGAGTACTCTTATCACTAAGGGTAGTACAATGTATGTCAATGTTGAGTTCAAGGGTGTGCTATTGATAAAATATTGCGGGGAGGCATGAAAGGTCCAAACGGTCCAAAAATGGCCTAAATCACTTTCTAAGTGGCATTTGTTTCTATTATTTCGCTTCAACGTGTTTTCAAATGAGTTCTAGAGATTGTTGAGACTTAAAACATATCATGAACATACATACATTCCACAAATCAGAATAGTTATACTAACCATGCAAACTACCACAAGTACCACAAAATTCTCAAATTAGATGAATCCAACATTTATGTGCTTCATTGCTTAGGTAAAGGTCTAACATCTCTCACATGTCATCGTCATTACAATCATGTTAATATCATAGATTTTCGGATTGAATCAAGTAGACACGACACTAACTAAAAACAATTCAAGTGACAAAGTTAAAAATTTAAAATTGGTCATATTTCATGCTCATGGAATATTCTTCCCACCCCCAACCTATTTTCTGCATTGTCCTCAATGTAAAAAGAAGAACAAAAGAAATTAAGAAAAAGTGTAAGAAGTTACCCCCCTTTCGTATGAAATTGTGTCGTTACTCGCTATGCTCCGGTTCACTGTTCCTCGCTTCTCTCATGAAGAATGTATGAACATATATTGAACCTCAAAGTGTATGCACACAATTCACATTCAAACCCAATTTTTAATTATAACTAAGGCAATTAAAGACACAAAAACATCAAACAAAGTTAAACAATCCAAAATAAATAAAATAAAAATAAAAATAAAGGAAAATAAAAGAAAATAAATGAAAAAGAAATAAAAGAAATAAAGACAACGAAAGAGATACGATACCGAATGGGTGCCTCCCATTAAGGGCTTAGTTTAACGTCTTAGCAAGACGTGACTGATCTCGTGTCTATTCCTCGAGGAGATTTATTAAATCAATACTGTTTAAATTGTGATCTCCTTCCAAATAAGGCTTGACACGATGCCCGTTAAACTTAAATGGTTCTTGTGTTTTCGGATTGAGCAACTCGATTACTCCGTGTGGAAGTACGTTTGCAATTGTGTACGGTCCGCTCCACCTAGAATGAAGTTTTCCTGGAAACAAACGCAAACGTGAATTATATAATAGAACTTTCATTCCGGAAACGAAATACTTACCGAGGAGTCCTTTGTCGTGATAGCGCTTAGTGCGCTCTTTGTAGATTTTGGCATTTTCGTAAGCTTCGTCTCGAATTTCCTCAAGTTCGCTCAATTGAAGTAATCGTTGTTCTCCAGCTTGGTCCATGTCCATGTTGAGTTTCTTAATAGCCCAATAAGCCCTATGTTCTAGCTCAACCGGTAAGTGACATGCTTTACCAAAAATCAGCCGGTAGGGACTCATACCAATTGGAGTTTTGTACGCTGTACGATATGCCCACAAGGCATCATTTAGTTTAACTGACCAATCTCTCCTTGAGGGGCGCACTGTGCGTTCCAATATCCCTTTGATTTGTCGGTTGCTCACTTCCACTTGTCCCGAAGTTTGGGGATGATATGGGGTAGCCACTCTATGAGAAATGTTGTACTTCTTCAAAAGTCCATCGAAGAGTCTATTGCAAAAGTGGCTGCCTCCATCACTAATGATCGCCCTCGGTGTGCCAAATCTGCTAAAAATGTTATCCTTCAAAAATTTAACAACCACATTAGCATCATTAGTTCTAGTGGGTATCGCTTCTACCCACTTTGAAACATAGTCAACAGCGACTAGTATGTAAATGTAGCCAAAAGATGGGGGGAAAGGACCCATGAAGTCAATCCCCCACACGTCAAATAATTCCACTACAAGGTTAGACGTCAAAGGCATTTCGTTACGCTTACCAATGTTACCGGTCCTTTGACATCTATCACATCTCAAACAAAACATGTTAGCATCTTTAAATAATGTAGGCCAATAAAAACCAGATTGTAATACCTTGAAGGCCGTTTTCTTACCACCAAAATGGCCTCCGCAATGTAGCTCATGGCAAAATGTTAAGATGCTTTCATGTTCTTCTTCGGGAACACACCTCCGGATGACTTGATCTTGACATAACTTGAACAAATACGGGTCATCCCAAAAGTATTGCCTGCAAACACTGAAAAACCTTTTCTTTTCCTGAAAAGTAATGTTAGGTCTCAAAATACCACTTGCTAGATAATTAACAATGTCAGCATACCATGGATTTGGACCTATTGTAAACAATTGTTCATCAGGGAAGGTTTCAATGATTGTGTCCTTACTTTCACCTTCAACATGTTCATATTCAGTAATCAACCTAGACAGATGATCAGCTACCACATTTTCAGTTCCTTTTTTGTCTTTGATCTCTAGGTCAAATTCTTGTAAAAGCAGGATCCACCTAATGAGTCTAGGCTTAGCATTCGGTTTAGTCAATAGATATCTCAAAGCGGCATGATCCGAATGCACAATAACTTTAGTTCCTACCAAGTAAGACCTAAATTTATCAAGTGAGAATACCACAGCCAATAACTCTTTTTCAGTGGTGGTGTAGTTAATTTGGGCATCATTGAGTGTCTTACTCGCATAGTATATAACATGTAATCTCTTATCCACTCTTTGCCCCAAAACAGCTCCTATAGCATAATCAGACGCATCACACATGATTTCAAACGGTAAAGACCAATTAGGAGCAACAATTATAGGTGCAGAAGTAAGCTTATCCTTTAAAGCATTAAAAGCAACAAGGCATGCATCATCAAAATCAAACAAAGTGTCTTTGGACAACAGATTACATAATGGACGACTAATTTTGGAAAAATCCTTAATAAACCGTCTATAGAAACCCGCATGTCCTAGGAAACTTCGTATACCCTTAACAGATGTAGGTGGAGGCAATTTTGCAATTAAATCTACCTTAGCCTTGTCAACTTCAATTCCTTTGCTAGATATGACATGTCCTAGCACTATCCCTTGTTGGACCATAAAATGACTTTTTTCCCAACTGAGCGTCAAATTGCATTCAATGCATCGTTCTAATACTAAAGTCAATTTATGCAAGCAATCATCAAAGGAATTACCGAAAACTGAAAAGTCGTCCATAAATACCTCAATGAATTTCTCCACCATGTCCGAAAAAATTGACATCATACATCTTTGAAAAGTGGCGGGGGCATTGCATAGTCCAAATGGCATTCTCCTAAAAGCGAAAGTTCCGAATGGGCATGTGAATGTAGTCTTCTCTTGATCCTCCGGAGCGATGGGTACCTGATAATAACTTGAAAGGCCATCCAAAAAGCAATAGAATTCGTGCCCAGCTAGTCTTTCTAACATTTGATCAATGAAGGGGAGGGGGAAGTGATCCTTTTTCGTGTACAAATTCAGTTTTCTAAAATCGATACACATCCTCCAACCCGTAATTATCCTAGTGGGCACTAATTCATCTTTCTCATTCTTAACCACGGTTATTCCAGATTTCTTAGGTACTACATGAACGGGACTAACCCACTTACTATCAGCAATTGGATAAATTACCCCTACTGCTAGGAGTTTCAGAACCTCTTTCTTAACTACCTCTTGCATGATTGGGTTAAGTCTCCTTTGTGCGTCCTTAACAGGTTTGACATTGTCCTCCAAATTTATCTTATGCATGCACATTGCCAGACTAATGCCTCTAATGTCCCCTATACTCCAACCTATAGCCTTTTTATACTTCCTAAGCTCTCCAATCAATTTATCCTCTTGGTTTTGGGTGAGTGTAGATGATATAATAACAGGGTATGTTTCATTCTCTCCCAAAAACACATATTTTAGATGCTTAGGTAGTTCCTTAAGTTCCAATTCAGGTGGAGCAATCTCATCATTTTGTGGGACATCCAATAAATCAAGGGGTGTACTAGTGTCATCTAGTGATAAGGCATTGTCTAACAATTCACTGTACTCCCTAGTCTCATAGTCTAAGATGTCATCAACTTTTCCAACTGTAAGTGCTACCTCTAATTTATCCTCTAATCTAGCATGCACAAAAGTATCATGAATTATTGGATCTAAACATTCCACATACGAGCATTCATCAGTAGCAGAAATAGAAGGGTAAGGAGATGAATCAAAAACCTTAAAATGAACAGTCTCTCCTAAGACTGTCATTGTCAACTTTCCACTTTGGACGTCGATGATGGTCTGAGTAGTGGCCATGAATGGTCTACCCAAAAGAATGGTGTGCTCCTTGTCCAAAGATGGATTATCCTGCATGTCTAAAACCACAAAGTCAACAGGTATGATTAGCTTATCTACCTGTACAAGTAAGTCCTCAACCATGCCCTTCGGATATTTAACAGATCTGTCCGCAAGTTGAAGGGACATGGTTGTTGGTTTTAGCTCTCCCAAACCTAGCTGCAAGAAGATAGAGTAAGGCATCAAATTGATACTAGCGCCTAAATCTAGCATAGCCTTAGCTACTTTCCTATCCCCCATAGTAATATCAATTATGAAACTACCTGGATCTTTTAACTTAGGGGGTAAGTTGCGTTGAAGCACCGCACTAGCAATTTCAGATACAATCACTCTCTCATTAAGCTCATACTTTCGTTTCTTAGTGTTTAGTTCCTTGAAAAATTTAGCATACGAAGGTACGTTCCTAATTACGTCTAACAATGGCAAATTGATATTAACTTTAGATAACATGTTAAACAAATCAGAAAACTGCTTATCTTGCTTACTGTCCTTTAAACGGTGTGGGAATAGTATCGGTGGTCGGTATGGCTCCGATGACTTGTGTAGCGTAGGTGGATTAGATGACTGTTCAATTGTCGCCTTTGAAGGCTCTTCATGCTTGTCAACTCTTTCCTCCAATTCCTTAGAAGCATTGTTGTCATCTTCCATATTACCTGCACTATAAGGTAAATCATTAGAAAGTTCAGGTAAATTTTTAGTAACGACCTTACCACTCCGAAGAATCGTGACAGCTTTGGCTTGTTCGGGTTGACTGGGCAGCTTTCCCATCTCTTGCTTGTGCATTTGTTCCGCTAGCTGCCCCACTTGTATTTCCACTCTCTTCACTGAAGCTTCTATAGAGTCCATCCTTCCATTACAAGAGTGTATGAAATTGTTTAGGGTTTCCTCTACGGTCGGCTTATTTTGTGGAAATTGTCGGTTTATGTTTTGGCCTTGTGTTTGGTTTTGGACAAATGGTTGGCTATTGTTTTGTTTCCATCCAAAATTAGGGTGATTCCTCCATCCAGGGTTGTAGGTATTTGAATAAGGGTCGTTCCTAGGTCTAGGTTGGTACCCTTGCATTAAATTCGCCTCTTCAGTAGTACCTGTGTAAGGATCACCTGCAAAAGAACAAACATTAGCTCCGTGTCCATATGAACCACAAACTCCACATACCTCGTGTTTTGGCATTTGATTAACGTTGGAGGTTGTGAGAAGTTGCACTTGTTTCGTCAATTCAGCAAGTTGCATGGCCATTTCATTGTTGGAGCCTAATTCGTGGACTCCAGCTCGTCTTCCTCTAGCGCTCTTTTGTTGGGAGTTGGCTCCCAACATCTCGAATAACTCCTAAGTTTCATCCGCTGTTTTCTCACCCATAGCTCCTCCTGCAGTGTTGTCAACTGTGAATTGACATTATAGTGTCAATCCGTCATAGAAAAACTGATTCTGTAACTGCAACGGGAAATGGTGATGTGGACATTGTATCAACAGCAATTTGAATCTGTCCCAAGCCTCGTGGAAGGGTTCTCCGTCCATCTGCGAAAAAGTAGCAATTTTTGTTCTTAGATCAGATGTCTTTTGATGGGAATAGAACTTACCCATGAATTTATTGTAAACATCGTCCCATGTGACCAAAGAACCGGGTGCCAACGTCATTAGCCAAGACTTAGCTCTATCCTTGAGAGTGTATGGAAAACACCTCATGCGTAGTTGATCTTCACTAAGTCCCTGCAGTGGAAAGGTTTGCACAGTAGCGTATAATTCACGCATAAAATTTAAAGGATCTTCATTAGGGATACCATAAAAGGAGGGAAGCATGGAATAATGAATATTTTTCAATTCATAATTCCTAGCCGCCTCTGTAAGTCGAATGCACGATGTGGCGGTCCCAATGATAGGTCTTGCAAACTCTTTGTTCATCATCTGCCTAGCTACGTTGTCACCCATTGTTGCTTGCAATTGTTGTTGGACTTCTTCCTCTTGAAATTGAATATCCAGTTTCTTTGATCGGTGTTTGACTCTATGTATGTTGTCAATGAAAGGAGAGAGTTCCTTGTTAAGTGATCTCCTACCCTGCATGCACAAATAAAAAGCAAACAAAGATCAAGGCAGCAGTGAAATTTGAAAATTAAGCACTATTTTTTTGATTTTTTTGATTTTCTGAAATTTTTTTTTTATTTTTTTATTTTTAGAATAAAATAAATAAATAAATAAATAAACAAATAAATAAATAAAAGATAACAAATAAAATAAATAAACAAATAAAAAAAATTTAAGAAACTCTAAAAAGTTAAAAAGAAAATTATTCAAAACGCCAATTCCCCGGCAACGGCGCCAAAAACTTGATGTGTTAAAATGTGTACTCGCAAGTGTACGAATCACTCGTAGTAAAGTGATAAGCAACTTCCAAGGTCGGTCTCTCAAGGAATTGCAGTGGTCTTAAATAACTAACTTTTAAACTAAAAAGAGTTCTAATGAAAACAAAGCTCTAATTAAATAGAGTTCTAGTGAAACTAAAACTCTAAGTAACTAAAATCCTAACGCTAATAAAACTGTAAAAAGGTTGGTTGATTTCGGTAACGAGAACAATCATACGACAATTAAACTAAAACAATATCGCAATCAAACAATCAATTCAATTAAATCAAATATCAATAGAGGATGTATGGACGTTTAGCTTAGTTGACCATGCTTGCATCGAAAAGGTATGGTGATATAACATTAACGTCCTATAAGAACAAAACTACCGGCTTTCCTTTTAATTACGAAACTCCTTTTGGCGGGGGTAGGTCTCTTTGTTGATTAACTAATTAACTGCCTTTGGCGGGGGTAAATTAAATAGCAATCAAATTATGCGCAAGGAAAACATGCCAATCAAATTAATGCTATGACTAAGTCACTAACTTGAATCTTTGATTAAGTGTTTCGGAATAGAGTTAAGGTGACGTTCCTCTAACTAAATTCTTAGGTTTTTCAATCTAACTACGAACATCAAATGGGCCCATGATTATTCATAATCAAACATTTAAACATGCTCTTAATCAAAAAGTATTTTATTCATAAGTCAAAAAGATACACCATACACAATTCTAGCAAACATAGCAACACAAACTAAACATCCATAATTAAATTAGCCAGACATGTTCATATTATTATTCATAGACAAATAAAATATGATCATACACTTTAACAAATAAAGAAGATGAATTAATTCTATAACAACAAGGAAAACCTAAATCTAAATACCGCTTATGGATTGGTTGACGTACTTCTCCGTAAGCTTTATCTTCGATTGTCGTTAGCTTCCTTGAATCCTTAGAATATTGTCTCTCGCTTCGTTATAGTGTGGCAACGCTCTCAAAACTGATTGAATGTCGTGTTTGGGTCGCAAAATTGAGAAGAGGAAGAGTTGTGTATGAATTGGTCAAGTTATTTCGAGTTGTATGTAAGGGGGACTCTAAGGGGGTATTTATAGATGTAAGGGTTTATACGAATCCTATGTGCCATAGGAATAGGCGCGCCGCGGCATGCATTTTCCCCGCCGCGGCGCAACACAAAATTTGAAAAATATGCAAAAATCCGAGAGCTCCCCGCCGCGGCATACAATTCCCTCGCCGCGGCGCGCAATGCTTCTATGTTTTCAGGATCAAACCCGAGAGCCTCACGCCGCGGCATGCAATTCTCTCGCCGCGGCGCGCAATGCTTTCCTTCTTTTCACGTCCCCCTTTACATATGTGATGGCACTATATGTAAGGCTTACATATTCGTCTTGATTAGTCCGTAACTCGTGATCCGAGCGCCGTAGGTGTTCCGTCTTCGCGTGTTTTCATCATTTGAATCATTTGACGCTAAAAACACCTGAAATGCACTAAAATATACCCGTGACTCCGAATGGATAGATTTATGAAAATAATCGAAATAATAGTCATAATAAATCTATATATCAATCAATTAAACACAATTAATCACGAAATATTAGTGCTTTTCGAGCACTCATCATCAGGTTACAAACGGATTGACCCGAACAACACGAACTACCACCCTTAAATAGAACTAGGTTTAAAAAATAAATTAAAAGTGTTTAAAATTAAACACAGCTTTAATACCAAGTAGAAATATAAAATAGATAAAAAGAATAAATGTAGAAACTATTTAGTCAAAGAAAAATATTCCAATTCTTATTCAATACAATCATAAGAAATTGTATTAATATTTATAGGAATAATAAGATTAAAAGCCTAATCATAATAGGACTTTATATATAACTCCTAAACTAATAAGGAAAGGGTTAAGGTTTTTACAAATCCTATAATTTTTTAAAATGTACACTTTAATTATATATCTTTTAAGGTATATTTTTAGGGTCTTATAATTCTTCAAAATGTATATATTAATCTTTTATATTTTAACGTATACCCCATGTTCCTATAATTCTTTAAAAATTATAATCAAGTTTAAATAGTTTTTTTTATGGATAAATTCAAAATTTTAAAAAATAAAATACAAAAAGTAATATTTTTTAAATGAAAATGAAAATTTTTATTTTTAAAATAATATCAGTAAATAAAAAAATTAAATTTAAAATGGACTATAAAAAATGTAAAAGATTAAAGAAGTAAAATTTGAAATTTTTTTACTTTTTTATTTTATTTTTCAAAATTTTGAATTTATACTTAAAAAAAAAATACTATTCAAACTTGCTTATAATTTTTGATAAATTACTGTATTCTATAAATATATCTTAAAAGATAGATAATTAAAATGTATTTTTTAAAAAATTACAAGAATTTAAGAATAAAACTTAAAAGATATAATATTTAAGTACATTTTTTAAAAATTACAAAATTTATATAGATTTTAATTCAATAAATAATTATTAAAATAATTATTTAAAAATCTAACGATAATAATTTTTAATATTAATAAATTGATTATTAATCTAACATTTTAAGTATTCCATTTCAACTAGTGTTCATTAATTTCGATAAATGTTGCTTTTATTAGTCAAAGGGTCAGTCAATCACTTTGATCCAAAAGAAAAATGGTCGATCAGGCAAACTCGATAAAACAACTGTTCTACTTTGGTTAACAATTGTTCAACATTCGATCAGCCAATCGTTATGTTAGTTCATAATTTTTAAGAGTATATTCATTTAAAAATTTTAATAATTTTATAAATTTTTAAAATTGAAGTATATTAGATTATAATTTTTAAATAATCTTTTAAAAATTAAGGATATTCAAATATGATTTTATAAAAATTTGTAAAAATATATGTGTATTTAAAAAGTTGTTGATTTTAAAATATTTTAAAAATTGAAGAATTTTTATAGATTTTATTAACTTTTTAGTTAAAATTATATGCAAAAAAATTTCTACTTATTATTCTCTTTACCCCAAAGATTTTTATAAATTTACAAAATTTTTTATCATAATTTAAAAGACTTCATTAAAATTAGGAGAGTTCTTAAAAATTTATAACTTTTAAAAATATTTAAATTTGTTAATTAATTACATATTTATAATTTTAAACCATTAAAATTTAATAGTATAAAAAATTATTTAATATTTAATGCAAATGCTTACTCAGTTGCCTCGTTACATCATATATATATATATATATATATATCGACTTCGTTAATTATGTTCATCACTAGTCACTACCGACTACTGAGTATTTAGCACGGATAACTTTTGCAATACAAAAGTTAAAAATGAAATTTACTCACCCTACTTTTCAAGTTATTTAATAATCTTTATAATTTCGACCTTATACATCACATCACTAGGTGCTTTAATTAGTGGGACCCAATAAACGCAAACTCTTACTCAATTGCCTCGTTACATCACTAATGTTATAATAAGGTTGGTTTTGAAAATTCAGTTGCAACTGAAACAATCGCGCAGGATATTAATCAGTAACGTTTACTCAGATCACTAATGTTAGGAAGGTCTACTGGGTACAGAGTATTTAGGTCCAATCACCCTTTCTTTTTTTTCTTTTTTTTTAATTATTAAAAATAACACAGTAAAATTTTATAGTAAAAAACTAACACTTTAATAATATTGAACGTTCAATATTCAATTTGAACGTAAAATATTGAACGTTCAATATTGAATGAGTTTAAATTATCGTTGTTCAATTTTAATAGGATATGTGTTAAAAAAAATGACATATTAGTCATTTTTTTAATTGTGAAAATATAAGTTTAAAAACAAGGTGTGCTAGTTTTGTTATTAAAAATTTTGAGGGGTGTTAATTTTATTATTTTCTCTCTTTTTTTATGATAATTTAATTCACTAATTTTTAATGAGTGATTCCATAGATTTAAATTATCAAATTTTAATTTTTTTTAAAATTTATTATTATTTGTTATTTTTTAATTATGTTAAAAAAAACTTTTAACAATAACAATTGGTGAAGCACTTTTTTTAAATAAAATTTTCAAAAAATAAAAAAATGAATACAAATATAAAAATTGGCCATTTTTATATGTGCTATCACTTTTTTAAAATTATCATGAAAAAATATTGAATCTAAGTTATTCATTATAAAAAAACTAGTGAATTGCCCATGTTTTTCTTAAGTTCATGTTTGATAATGCTTTTAATTTATGATTAAATAATTGATTTTATAATTTTTAATTTTTAATTTTTTATAAAAATAATAAAAAATGTGTTTGATAACAATTTTTATTTATTGATTTTTAAGAAAAAAAATCAAAAATTACCTCCAAGTTGTTTGATAATGATTTTTATTTTTTGATTTTTTTCAAAAAAAATTTAAAAGTAAAGAAAAGTTTTGGTTATTTTTTTATAAATTTTAAGTTTTTTTTTTAAAAAAAATCATAAATTATAAATTAGATTAAAAAATCTTCTTTTTAAAAATTTATGAATCACCCTTTATTTTGATAATGATTTCTTAAAAATGTAAAAATTAAAATAAAAAATTGTTACCAAACATACTTGATTGAAAAATTACTTGAAAAAAATCAAAAATTAAAATTATTATTAAAAAAGCCTTAACAAATTGTCATTAATTTCTCAAACCAAATCATTTCCATCAGCGTCACCGTCACCGTACATCATTGTCAAACTATACAATTCAAGAAAGAATCAAAGTGTACAAAAGTTTTAAGAAGGGTATTAAAGGTCTAAATTTTTTAAAATTATCATAAATTTATACTTTTAATGTTACACTGAAAAATTAATAAATTTTTATATATTTTGATTATAATTAATAAATTTTTAATATCTTTCAATTTTTATTTAATATTGTGTACCTAAATATGTCTAAAATGTTTACTATTGAGCAAGCCTTGGACTCCAAGATAACGAGTCTCTCTCGTTTACAACATACAGCTTTTTCTTCCATTTAAACAAACAGTAAAGAATTTTTCACAATTGCGCACAAAAACTGGTTCATATTCTTAAAAATCATTAATTAAAAGGGAAAATATATTCTTGAGATAAAAAAAATTAATTAAATATACTAACATTTCATATTGAAAAGTAGTGAACACCATTTACAAGGTAATTTAGTGGACAAAATTTTACATATCATTGGTTGCATGCTTTTTCTTAATATTAATGGATTTTTTTATATATAAAAATAAAGTTTTCAGGTCAATCTTTTCATCATGCATACAAGATTCTCTTCAATTAGTATAAAAATAAAGTTTTCAGGTCAATCTTTTCATCATGCATACAAGATTCTCTTCAATTAGTGATTTGACACAAATTACTAATATCTTTGTTTTATTTATTCCTCGATAGGGATATCTCATATGGAAGGCTATCTCCCTTCAATATTTAAATTTTTTTAAGGATAGATTATTCCTCCAATTTTTTTTATAACCTTTATCCAATTTTTTTTTTAGACAATACATATTTTTTTTATTGATAATACATATATATATATTTTTTTGATAAATAGTATATATATATATTTTTTGATAAATAGTATATATATATATACATACATTTTTTTAAATAGTACATGTAATATCACATATATTTTTTTTTATTATGTAACATATGCTTTATTTTATACATGACACATGTCTTTTTTTGAATAATTTTCATTTTTTATTAAATAAAAAAGGTTAAAGGAGTTTTCGAAGATATAAATTTAAAAAAAATATCATGAAAAAATCCACAAAAATCATATGTACAATTATACATAAAAAATATATATTCAACTACACAGAAAAATACATATGTTAAACTATTACACAAAAGTACATATGTTCAGTTTAATAGAAAAAAACATATTTTAATTACACATAAAATACATATGTTTAATTATATAGAAAAATAAATATATTCAATTAAAAATCAAAAGAAACAAATAAAGAGAGAAAATAAAAACTCAAAATTAAAGAGAGAGAAAAAAAGAGAGTTAATGATGCCACACGAGAGGGTTAGTTTTGAAATCCAGAGCACGAGTTGGGGTCACTGGGTGCAATTAAATCATTGATTATTCATAAAATTTCAAGTATATTTGTTTATTATGTAATTCAATTTAATTAGTTTAAATTTAATATGCAAATTATAGCTATAATTAAAATTTTATTTTATTATTTTATTCTTAAAATAATAAAATAAAATTTCAAATATTTTTGAAATTTCAAATAAAATTTCAAATAAAATTTCAAATATTTAAAATAATAAAATTTAAGGATATTATAATAATTTTTGTTTCAAATATTATATAATATTATATCTTCATAATTAAAATATAAATTTATTGATAAAATTTTATTTTTAATCAAAAATATATTTAATTTAACTTTAAAATTTTACAAATATATATATTTAGTAACCGAAATATCCATAAAATTTCAAATATATTTATTTTTTATATAAATAAACTTAATTTATTTAAATTTAGAGTATAAATTAAAGTTACAATTAAAATTTTATTTTATTATTTTAAAGATCATTACAATAATTTTAGTTTAATGTATTATATTATACTATGTTCTCATAATGTTGTTTTAATTAAAAATATATATATTTTTAAAACATATTAAAATGGGGTTGAAAATTGGTGAGGTGGGAAGGTTAATTTCCACACCCATCTCAGCTTCCAAGGAACATCCTTTATTGGTGTTAAAGTAAAAAATTTTCAAGAAATTTGGTTCCAATTAGGCAAATTAATATCCCTATTCCTTGATATGTCTCATGTACTTTAAGCAATAATAATTTTTCTGTAAGTTGTAATATATATCACAATAACTTTAAATAGAAAAGACTATGTATTTTAATTACTCTGACAAATGCTATAATTATCCATTTTTGCACTCATCTTTTTTAATCTCATGTCATGTGTTATTATTATTTAAAAAATTTAATGAATTATTTATTAAATTTTTTAAATAATAATAACACATGAAATAATACAAAAAATTTACAAAAAAAAAATAAAAAAATAATACAAATTTATGAATTACTAGTATTTTTCTTACTCACATATATTTACTACATTGCTACTCAAAAATAAATTAAATGCCTTTTATTTTTTTTAAATAAAAATAAATGCTCTATTAATTATTGTGCGTCATTTTTAATTTAATAGCTAATCATATATGACAACTAATAAATAATACACACCTTGGGGATGATATTGTGGGTGTAAATAAAATAACTCATATTATGATTACTTAGCTTATTTTTTTTTATAATTTTTTGTAATTATTTTTAAATTTTATGCATTTATTTTAATATTTAATATATAAGATAAATTTGAAGCTATTAAGGAAAGTAATATTTTTTTTTTTTGCTAGAGGGGATAGGCGGGAGCCTATAGATGGGGATTGTGGGGGAGGAGGGTGGAGTGATTAAAGATAGAGGATTCTCGTAATGATGCTGAGATCAAGGTGTCTGCTGTAGTTGGTTTAACCAAATTGTGAGCTCGATCATTCAATTTACGTGGAATCCATCGAATAGAAATCATGGAGAACAGTGGTAGCCAAAACTTCAGTTTCTGAATGATAGCTGCTGCTGTGTTTGATATTGCTTCCTGCGCATCTTTCGTTAGGGCCTGTATTACAAATTTGGCATCACCCTTTATATATATGGCTTTGTGTTTGATTGTTAAAGCATGGGTAACCGCCGCTTCTAATGCTAGAGTTTCCGCAACATCCACACTAGCAGTGTATCGTTGATCCATCCAAGTTTCAACGATGTTGCCATTTGTGTCAGATATAACAAATCCAATTGTTGCTCTCCCATGAATCCAAGATGCATCAAAATTATATTTTACCGCATCTAAGGGAAGCGGTTGCCATTGATTTGGTATAGGTAATGAAAATTTCATCCTGTGAATTTTGGAAGTCAGTTTGTTTTTGTGGAATAAGACAGGTTCTGAATTCTTCAACTCTTCTGATTATTGAACTGATGGCGTTGGATCCTTCAAGTGTCCCTGAATTAAATACTATTTGGTTTCTGGTAAACCAAATTTGCTCAAGCATGATAACTGCTGTCAAGGTGACAGTGTCAGTAGAACAGTCTTCCTGAAGAAGGATCTTAGGGGGTTGTAATATGAGCTTGATGTACGAGAAAATATCAAGTGAGTGTGTGAATTCCCACAGTAAGCTCCAGTTCCAATGTTTCCACCAAGATTGTAAAATTTCACATCGGATAAATAAGTGTTCTACATCTTCCATTTCTTTGTGGCAAAGAGTGCAGCTTAAATCTGTAATAGGAGTGAATTGAGCAATCTTTTTTTTTTTTGTACTAAGAGCATTTCTCAGTATTTTTCAAAGGAAAATTTTGTGTCTTTCATGTATTTTTGCTTTCCAGAGTAAGTTCCAATAACTCTGGCAATCTTGAACTCCTTTGTTTTTTATCATGGTGTGGTAGGCATCTTTGACTGAGAAATTTCTTTTACCTGTTCCAAACCAAGTTAGGATATTCGGAGTACCTGGTGTAAGGGGGGAGTACCTGTATAAAATTGGCAACATATGCTGGAAAGATGTTATGAACTTTTGACATATCCCATTGCAGGTTGGGATTCCAGTGGCAAAGGTCTGTAGGAGTGGAAATATTGCCTTGGGGGTTTTGACAAATGGAGTGGGGAAGTTTTTGCTGTGGTAATCCAAGGATCCAAGGTTGTGTCCATATGTTGATGGATTGTCCATGTCCTAGTTTCCAATAGCTCCCTTGGATGATTAATTCTTTACCCCATAGTATACCTTTCCAAATATAAGAGTCTGAAGTGCGTGGGAGTACTGTTGAGAACTCTAGGTCTTTGAGATATTTTACACTGATGATTTTAACCCAGAGTTTATTTGGGGACTTGAAGATTTCCATGCGAGTTTTGACAACATTGCTTGGTTGAAATCTTTTAGATGGCAGAAGCCCAAACCACCTGCTTCTTTGGGTTGACAAAGTTGAGTCCAGCTGATTGGAGAGAAATAGTATGTTATATTAGTGTCTTTGTTCCACCAAAACTTCCTGATGATGGAGTCCGCCTCTGTCCAAATACTTGAAGGGAGTTTAAATGTACTTAGAGCATAAGTGGGTATGTTCTGTAGGACGGAGCGGATTAGCGTGGCTTTACCAGCTTGTGAAAGAAGGTTTGCTTTCCAACTTTGAAGTTTGCATTTGAGTTTCTGTAGTAAGCCATGAAAATGTTCTTTTTTTGATCGGTTGAGAGGGAGGGAGTTTCCTAAGTACTTGATACTACATTCTGCTTTCTGAATTTAGAGTGCATTGCAGATCGTAGACTGAAGCGTAGGATTCATGTTTTTGGAGAAGAAGATGACAGATTTCAATAGATTCACTTTTTGTCCAGACCAGCTGTCATATGTTTGCAGTATGGTTTTGATGCTATTGGTGTTTAAAAGGTTACCTCTCAAGAATATTACTACATCATCTGCATACATTAAGTGAGAAATGGGTGAGACACTTCTTGCAATTTTGATACCATGAATTGTTCCCGATTGTTCTGCTTTCATAATCATTCTGGATAGGCATTCTGAAATTATAAGAAAAAGATATGGAGATAGCGGATCCCCTTGTTTGAGTCCTCTTGTTGGTTGAAATCGTCCGAAAGGTGAGCCATTTAGCAAGATTGAAATAGAAGAGGTTGATATGCATTGCAGAATTAAATGTCTAAATTTGCTTGAGAAACCCCATAACTCCATTATCTTCATTAGGAAGTTCCATTCCACCCTGTCATATGCTTTTTCCATATCTACTTTAATACACATTAGACCACCATTACTTGTTGATTTCTTGGATATGGTGTGGGCAACCTCTTGGGCTAGTATGGTATTTTTTGCTATTCATCGACTAGGGAGAAAAGCTGATTGAAAAGGGGATATGTGCTTTTGTAGAATTGCACGAAGTCTATTAACTAAGAGTCTGGAGATTATTTTATAGTTGACATTGCAAAGACTAATGGGTCTAAAGTCCTTACATTTCATAGGACCTGGTATTTTTGGGATTAAAATGATGAATGTGTGGTTCTAGCCATCCTTTAATGTACCAGTTAGGAAGAATTGTTGTATCTCCTTAACAATGGTTTCACCTATTATGTGCCAGTATTTTTTATAGAAGCCAGCAGGAAAACCATCCGGACCTGGGGATTTATAATTCCCCATTTCCCATAGTGCTTTCTTGATCTCTGCATGAGTCGGGATCTCTATTAGGCTGGAGTTTTCTTCTGTTGTGACCACCGTAGAGAATAAGTTGCTTAAGTCAGTGTATAATGTGGGATTGTCCGAGGTGAAGGAGCTTTTGAGGTGGTTTATGAATTCAGCACCAATTTCTTTCCTGTACCAAGTTGTTCGACCAGTGTTTAGCTTTAAACAAGGGATAAAGTTCGATTTCCTCCTCAATAAAGTCGAAGTGTGAAAGAATTTAATATTTCGATCACCCTCTTTAATCCAAAGTTCTCTGGACTTTTGCTTCCACAATGAATCCCATCTGGCATATTGTTCTTCCAGTAAGGTACATACCATTCGTTCCTTATCCTTGATATCCTTTGTCGGCAATCCGTGTTGTATGTCCTTGAGTTGAGATTCCAGTCTCTTTAATTTTTTCAGGAATGAATCCAAAATGTTGTTTGTTCCATTTGATTAAGGTGTTGGCCAACGAGCTAAGTGTGACAGTGACATTTGAATGCTGTCCTTTGTGTGACTCCCAAGTTTGCTTAATTAGTGTTTCACAGCTGGCATCTAGAGTCCACATCTCATAAAATCTGAAAGGTCTCTATAGATATTTTTCATATGTACCATTAAAGTTCAGGACTATGGGATTGTGGTTTGAAGTGTAGGTGGATAAGTTGGTTACCAATGCTTTTGGGAAGACATTTAACCATTGAACCGATGAAATAGCTCTGTCCAGTTTTTGGAGTATCCTGTGGTCTTGTTGTCGTTTGTTGCACCAAGTATATTTGTAAGCCACACTACCTAAGTCTACTGCACCTTGTTTATCTATGAAATGAGTCAGTTCATTAGTTGGGTGGACTTTGAATGGTAGACCTCCACATTTTTCAGAGTCTTGAGTGATGTCATTTAAATCTTCAATTAAACACCATGAATTATTCAAAGTGGGAATCCTTTCAGAGATATCCATCCAAACTTGTTTTTTTACTCGTTGATAGGGAGGGATATAAGTAAATATGATGTGTATTATTTCATTTTGTCCAAACGTAGAATTTAAATCTGCAATTACAAAAGAGCTTCCCACAAAATTGATAGTTAAGTTTACATTTTCTGTCCAAAACAAACAATAGCCACCTTGTATACCTATTGTAGGTATGATAAGACTATTGTTAAAGCCTACTAAAGTAGTTGTAACTGAGAAGCCTGTAGTTCTTGAGCCTTCGTTTCCATTAACCAAAGAACGTCCGATTTTTGTTTTTTTAACTAAAAAGCGCAGCTCGCGCTTGGTACGAGGTCGGACCAACCCTCGGCCATTCCAACTAAGGAGTTTCATGGTTTCTCGGGGGGCAAGTTAGAGGTCGCCTCCCCACCATCAGCTTTACCAGTATGAAAATTGTCAGCATGTTCCAACGTTGGAGTTGGAGTTGTGTTACCATTGTGATTAACCAATTGGTCTCCCCCTGTTCCCAAGCTTGTGTCCTGCACATTGTCCATTTCAGTTTGAAAAAAATCATTTAAACACAATAAAGATTCAGAACCAAAGTTAATGTCAGAATTGTTTAAAAACAGTTTCTTGCATGCCACTTGAGTGTCCTCTGTGGCCTTGCGTTTTGAAGGGCCAGTAGTTGCCTTGTTGGCTGTTGGAGTCTTGATGGTCCTCCCAGAGTTTTTCCTCTCATTCCTGTTTTGTAAGAGTTGATATTGGAATAGGGCAAATGTAATCTTTGACAGATGATCTGAAGCATTGAACCGCACACCATTGTGCGCATATTCAGCCAATTGGAATATTCTTGTGGTTGTGAGTCTCATTGGTGGTTCCTGTATGTTGAATTCTAGGCGATAGCCTATGGCCTGAGCTAGCAATTTGCATCGCAGATTGATATCATTGTCTGTGGTAGAACCTGCGGAGTACCATTCCTCATAAGCAGCAGCAAAATGTATGAGATTCAAGTCTTGAGTCATTTGTAGAAGTTCCTGTACTTCTCCATGCAATCTGTCAATTTTTTTTTAGAAAGATTCCTTTTGAGTCATTGAATGGGATGAGCTTGTTTTGTGATGATATTTGATGGAGTGTGGAGCCAGTGCGTTGGAGATGTTCTGTTTTCCAAATCTTTTGGAGCCCGTGGGTGGAGTCAGTTTAGAGTCAGAGGTTATGAGCCAGAATTTGTTTAGTGGAGCTGGTTGGTTGGCACTAACCTTCAGCCACTCTCCAAAGACAGGGGAGTAAAGATTGTCGTTGACCATATAAGTTGTTGCTGCGTCCAATTCACATTCCTTTGTGACATGGTCCAGAATTCCACACTTATAACAGAAATCAGGTAGTTTTTCATAGCGAATTCAACCCATAGCTTATCGTTGGGGTGTTGTGCGTGCTTCCTTGGGATTATGCAGCCTGCTGCTAGGGGTTCATGGACATTGATTTCCACTCAAAACTGAAGGTATTTGTGCGTTTGAATCGTGTCTAGCTCATCTGATTCTTTGTCCACCAGCTTGCCTGCAACCTTCGCCAGCTTTTCAATGTTGGAAGACTTCATTCCTGCAAAATGTAACCCATGTGCTTGTATCCAAAAACAGGTAGTATTGAAGTCAAGTTCTTGTATAGTGAGTTGGTTGTTCCATGTTCTTAGGACCAGCAGTGCATTGTTAACGTGCCATATTCTCTGTTCCCAGACGTAATCTCTATCCCCTTCCATTGAGAAAGTGAAGGAGAAAATGTTTCTGTTGTAATCCATTACAGAGATTAATACATCGCCTTTGAGATTCCATGCTTTTTTGGCTGCACTTATAACCTTGAGCCTTCCTGATGTTGGACCGTGAGAGGATTTTACCAATCAGTTTGAGTGAGGATGATATTTGATCAACGTTAGGATCTTCATCTATTTGTATTTCTGGTAATAGGCATGTGAGGTTTTTGGTTTCTTCCACGAGTATATTGATCTCATCAGTATTGAGTTTTTTGAAGAGTGAGACATGTTGGTTGAAGTGGGATAATCTGTGTGAAAGCATTGTTTATCTCTTGTTTTGTATAATTCTGTGGTGAACGTCTCTGGGATAAGCAGTTGCCTTATATATTGGTAGGGGAGAAATTGGAATTTCGATTCCCTAAGTAGAAAGTAGAGAGTTGTAATGACACGAAAAATAATTGATTCTGTCTCTGCTCTGTTTGTGTGCCGTTTACGGGTAGACAAAAGGTGAATCATTTCGAGTTCAGTGTGTGATCTTTTAATATTTGAGAATTGGAACGTCGGGGTCACAGACCTTTGATCTGCGATTTGGAGCTGGCGTGCAAACAATTGGTTAAATGGAGTGGCTCGAGATCATAATTCCCTATTAAAAAGCTAATCCTCCATGCTAATTATTCTGAGTAATCGTCTGATTATGAATTTCAGGGAATGGTGCAATGCGTGATGCGATGTATGAAGAACCCTAATTGAGTACTGGACTGAGGGGATTAGAGAACCCACTCTAGTTCGTATTCCTGATGAAATGGATCGAGGGCTTTGGATGTACTGTGACTGAAATGTCTGAGTCAGAATCAAAGGAGGTAAGTTGCCACCAGCGATGCAGGCGGAGTTCGCAGGCTCTTCTCACAGAGGCAGAGATGTAGCGGTCGAAACTCTTCAAATGACAATCATGTTCAATATACTTAAGGAAAGTAATATTTAACCATTGAATTAAAAATATAAGACATATATTTAATAAATAAAATAAGAATAAACAGTCTTAGCTATTAAAAAAATCAAGAATAAACAAAGTATCCTAATCCAAGTAACTCTTTAAATATTACATGTTAAAAATTATTCATCAAAACAAGAAGAGGAGCGGTATTTCATTCCAATTATACCGATAAAATTTACAAAAGTACATTTTATTATAATTTTAATGCATATTTTTTTATATAATAAAATTTAATTGATCTTCAATTAGTAAAGAATTTCATATTTACTTCTTTATCTCACATTCTTATTTTTACATTCAATTAATAACTAACACGATACTTAATGTATACCATAACGTGATGCATATAATATTATCATAAAATTTAATATCAGTGTAATAATTTTTTTAAAAATACTAATACAAATACTAATATTTAAATAAAAATAGTGCTACCTATATTTTAATTTTTATTTGTACTATTCTTCAAGTGATATGTATAAATTTTATTTTGTTGATATATATTTTTTTTAAAGAAAATAAAATTTTTACACGTAACTTAAAAAATAGTTCAAGTATAAATGATAATTTTATTAAGAGTGTTACTAACACTCGTATTTAAATAAGGGTGTTTTTACTAATAAAGAAATAGAATGAAAGGAAAGACGGTCATTCCCATCTTGTTTTTGCTTTCTAAAAACATGGCAGAAAGAGAATAAGAACCCCACAAATCTTAGAGTCATTTATATCGATTGTTTTCCTACTCTTCTTAATATTGATTAACTTTTTCAAATTTACAAGATTTAAATAAAAAATTATTTCTTATTTTAATATTTTATTTTATATTTTTTATTATTACTTTTAGAAGAACATTTAAATTAATTAATAATTATATTTTAATTGTTTATAGTTATTTAGTAAATATAAATAAAATGAATGAATTTTACATTCTCGTTTCTCTCCATTCCAATTCATGTTCATTCCTATTTCGATTGATTTTCAGTATAAATTAGTAAATACACTCTAAAAAAAATGCTAAAAATACATAAATTTGCATATATTTTTATATTCATATTAATTATATTATGATATGTGATAAATTATTTTTAAAAATAAAAAAAATGATTTAATTTTTATGATACTTTTATTAAATATTATGATATAATATAATTGATATGAATAAAAATTTATATAATTATAATTTTTTTTTAAATAAAAAAACTAATTAATTTGATGATGAGAAAAATGTCTCACCAATTCTAAGAGATTAATAATACCTTCATTACTCGTTACTCGTGTGAAAGTAATTAAGAGTTTCTATTTAATGTTGGGAAGAAATAGTAAAATACACCGAATAATTAGCTGCTTGGCAGAGGAACAAAACCAAAATGAGCAAATAAGGAAATCTAATAAATTAGTGAATTATACAATATGGAAGCAAATCACATGTTTATTAATTATTAGTCGTAAAATATATAAATACAATTATTTACATTTTTACATACTTTAATACTAAAATTAAGATATGAGAATAATATTAAATTTAATTATATAATATAATATTTTTATATAAAAAAAATTAAACTCTTAAAAAATATATGTAATATATTTTTATAACATATATTATTTAAAAAATATATATATATTTTAAATATATGCTATGTTATTATAAACATAATAATAATGTTAAAAATAAAATTATCTAATAAATAGGATCATGGCACCGAGTCCGAAGGGATAATATTATGCGTTGTTTCGACGCGCAAATTAATAACTGATAACTGAAGAGAGAAATCAAAACTTGCTTTATTCAGATCAAAACGCGAACATGTTCACATTGTGAGGTGCAGATTTTTGAGAGCTACAAATCGTAAAAGTTGTTATTCTTCTTATTCTTAACCCTATACGCCTAAAAATAAAAATAAAATAAAAAAGTAAATGAAAAATTGCGTTCTCGTTTGGTCTGTTACAAATCAAAAGATTGTATACACGTAATCTATCACATACAAACAGTGTCTTGGAAAGCCAACCTCCTTCATTACTTGCCTTCTTCGTTCTATTTCCTTTCAAAATCACGCTGATTTTCTCTACATTTCCATTTTTCACTCCTCTTCTTTCTTCTTTTGATTGTCATGATTAAAGAATTTAATGTTACCAATTATGGTGTGATATTAGACTCCAAAGGATATCGTCGTTTAGAATTGTGATTTTTCCTTTTTTCTTCTTTACTCTCGCTGGATTTTCCCGGAAAACAATAGAGGATGAAGAAAAAAACCCATCTCGGTTCTTGGGGTTCTGTGTTCATAGCCATGTTGTGGGTTTCTTTGTTTTTGCTATCTTTGTCTTTGCAAGTGACGTCTCAGTCCAATGATGATGGAGCAGCTATGGATGCTCTGAGGAAGAGTATAGGTTTCAAAGCTTGGTCTGGCTCTGATTACTGTAGTTGGCAAGGTGTTTCTTGCGACAAAAACAATAGAGTTTTCAAGATTCAATTGGGTAATCAGAACCTTCATGGCACACTACCTCCTGAAATAAAAGACCTCTCTGCTTTGGAGCAATTTGAGGTCCAGAAAAATCAACTCAGTGGAGATTTTCCGAGTTTTTCAGGTTTGAGTTCTTTTAGAATGTTGCTTGCTGATGGAAACAATTTCAGTTCCTTTCCTGCTGATTACTTTAATGGGTTGAGTTCTCTAGAGACAATAAGTATCAGTAACATTGCCTTTTCACCATGGACAATTCCTGATAGTCTTAAAAGCGCTTCATCACTCAAGTCTTTCTCTGCAATTAGAGCTAACTTGAATGGAAAAATCCCAGATTTATTTTGGGGGAATAGTTTTCCAAGTTTGACAGAATTGAAATTGTCTTTCAATAATTTTGAAGGAGAATTGCCAACTAGTTTTTCAGGTTCTAGTATTCAGACCCTTTGGTTAAATGGGTTAAAGGGTAAGCTTAATGGTTCTATATCTGTTATACAAAATATGACTTCTCTACAGTCTCTTTGGCTTCATGGGAATCAATTTACAGGTCCTATTCCAGACCTTTCTAACTTGTCGAGGTTAAGTGATTTGAGTTTGAGGGATAATCAGTTAACAGGAGTTGTTCCATCGTCTCTGGTAAATCTTTCAAGTCTCATGGTGGTTAATCTGACCAATAACTTGCTTCAAGGACCAACTCCAGTGTTTAAAAATAGTGTTATGGTGGATATGATGGCAGATACTAATAGCTTTTGCCTTGATACCCCTGGTGAGCCTTGTGATTCTCGTGTAAACATTTTGCTTTCAATTTTGAAATATTTTAGTTACCCTGTGGATTTTGCTAGTAGTTGGCAAGGTAATAATCCTTGTGGTTCTGGAAATTGGAAGGGGATTACATGTATAGGGGCAGATATTACAACTATAAATTTTGGTAATATGGGTCTTGTGGGTACAATTTCTTCTAACTTTTCTACGATCACATCTCTAAAAAGATTGATTCTTTCTAATAATAATATTGGTGGGACTATACCAAACGAACTTACAACTCTACCTAACCTTGTGGAATTGGATGTTTCTAACAATAAACTTTATGGGAAAGTGCCATTATTTAGGCAAAATGTGGCAGTGAAGACATCTGGAAACCCTGATATTGGCAAGGATCACCCTGGTTCTGGTGATGGAAAGCACAAGAAGTCTGGGACTGCGAAGGTTATTGGAGCTGTCTTGGGCAGTATTTTAGGAGTTCTAGTAATTGGGACTGCTGTTTTTTGTTTGGTTATTAGAAAGAAAAAACAATCTGGTAGAGTGCAAAGTCCGAATTTGTTTGGGATGCATTCTAGCGACCAAGAGAAAATCGCAGTTCATGGCAGTGACAGGGATAAGTATGGCTCTACAAGTATTGGACACAATGACCACTTGATTGAGGGCGGAAATATGACTATTTCCATCCAAGTCCTAAGGAATGTGACCGGAAATTTCAGCCAAGAAAATATATTAGGAAAGGGTGGTTTTGGAACTGTTTACAAAGGTGAATTGCATGATGGATCGAAAATTGCAGTGAAGAGAATGGAGTCTGGAGTGATGGCGGACAAAGGTCTTAAAGAATTCAAGTCTGAGATTTCAGTTCTTACGAAAGTTAGGCATCGCCATTTGGTTGCACTCCTTGATTATTGCTTGGATGGAAATGAAAAGCTTCTTGTTTATGAATACATGCCTCAAGGTACTCTTAGTAGGTTCCTATTCCATTGGAAAGAAGAAGGGCTCAAGCCACTTGAATGGTCAAGAAGGCTGACCGTTGGCTTGGATGTTGCCAGAGGTGTAGAATATCTGCATGGTTTAGCAGCTCAGAGTTTTATTCACAGGGATCTGAAGCCATCCAACATTCTTCTTGGTGACGACATGAGGGCCAAAGTTGCAGATTTTGGATTGGTTCGTCTTGCTCCAGAAGGGAAAGCGTCAGTTGAAACAAGACTTGCCGGAACTTTTGGCTACCTTGCTCCTGAATATGCAGGTAACTATTTGATGAGCCTTTTTCTACATATTTGTGAGTCTCACATAATTTGAAAAACCTGTAATTTTTAGGGTAAAATGAATGGACATGTACAAGTATGCTTCAAAATATTTCAGAGATCTTCCTCTGCAACTGGCATATTTCACATTCAAATGAATCAAAATAAAAGACATTTTCCATTCGCTTGACCTCAAAGAAGCATTTCAGCTTCCTAACATTTTAGTGGTTGAGGTTCACAATCATAGAGTTATATGACACCAAATTTGATCTTAAATCACTTTGAGTATAGGACTTTCTCATCCCATTTTTGGACTCGTGGAACTTGTATGATATTAACGTCATTTCAAGTACATTATACTGCAATGTGCATTTGAATTATTTATGGTTTACATTTGTTGAAAAAGCGAATGTGAAATAAATAGGCAGAGAGAATGTGGAAAAAGGGAATTTAATATTTTAACATTTGTTAAAAATTTAGCGAACAACGGTGTTCTCATGCTATGCTATAGATTTTCACTTATAACTATCCGAATATTTCTTGTGTGTGTCATTACTCTTGCTTGTAACAAAATGCTGCCATGATATTTTACTATTTGATTGACAATATTATGTATCCATGTCTGCTTCACCTTGTTCGTTGCTTTTATTTATATTCTTTTGTTTGTTATCTGTATGACTTCATGTATAAAGAGTACTTATTATCCAAATGATCAAATAGTTTTTCTTTGGGGCACTAAACTCGAAATTTATGGGTGACTGTACAGCAACAGGAAGAGTGACCACCAAAGTTGATGTGTATAGTTTTGGAGTGATTCTAATGGAGTTGATCACCGGAAGAAAGGCCATTGATGAAAGCCAGCCGGAAGAGAGTCTGCATCTTGTCACCTGGTTCCGTAGAATGATTTTAAACAAGGATAAATTCCAAAAGGCCATTGACCCTGCAATGGATCTGAATGAGGAAACTCTCACTAGTATTACCAAAGTTGCTGAGTTAGCCGGACATTGCACTGCAAGAGAACCTTACCAGAGGCCTGACATGGGCCACACAGTTAATGTTCTTGCATCTCTTGTTAATGTATGGAAGCCATCAGAGCCAGAAGATTCTGATGACACATGTGGTATCAGCCTTGACATGACTTTACCACAAGCTCTAAAGAAGTGGCAAGCATTAAGTGGGGACGAATCTTCATTTTTTGCCACCCAAAGCTACGTACCGAGCACTAACGACGATACACAGAGCAGCATGCCTGAAAAACCTCAGGGCCTTGCAAATACTTTTGGTTCATTGGATGGTCGGTGAAATTAGAGAACGAAGGTTTTTGATGCTCTTGTGAATTGTTTCAACTTGCTTGTTTTCTCAATGTTTCCATTTGAACACTGATGAAGTGCATGAGAACCAACTAAGGTGCTTATGTTTCATCTCCTTACAATTTTAATTGGTTTGGAATTTGTTAATCTATGTGCTGATATATATGACTGCGTTTGCGTAGCTAGGAAGTCGATTGGATTAAATTGTTGTGCTTTAATTGTGTAAAGCGCTTGTTATATTAAAGCCTTTGATGATTTATCCTTTACGTGGAATCATTGTGTGTCTGATCATATAACTGGTTTTTCACCTCTGCTGAAAGTTAAATTATGAAGCGGAAATAATTATATAGAAATAATCAAAATAGGTAGAGAGTAAAATAAGAAAATTAAAGAGAGACATCTTATTCTCGTTCATATGTTATTGAAACATTACACTGATATTTATAGCGATAATAAACTAAAATTCTAATCCTAATATAACTCTAAATAAGACTCCTAAACTAATAGAAAAACATTATAATAATTATCCACATCCAACTAGATAATACTAAACTATTTCAACACTCCCCCTCAAGCTGAACATAATTTATGTTCAGATTGGACAACATAAATAAAAATAAGCAAAACGTTGGACGGTTGACCTTTCTAGAAAACGACGACAGGTCGATTGATCTTTCTAAAAAATGCGGCTACGATGATGACACACGACGGTAGTCCGGTTGACCATTCTAGAAAACGACGATAGGTCAATTGATCATTCTAGAAAACGCAGCTACGAAGTCGAGAGCTTGACAGGAAGACACCAATCTGGAATTGGTGATGATGACACACGACAGTAGACTGGTTGACCATTCTAGAAAACGACGGTGGGTCAGTTGATCATTCTAGAAAACACGGCTACGAAGTCGAGAGCTTGACAGGAAGACACCAATCTGAAATTGGTGATGACGACATACGACGGTAGACCGGTTGACCATTCTAGAAAACGACGGTGGGTCGGTTGATCATTCTAGAAAACACGGCTACGAAGACATAAGCTTGACATGAAGACAATCTTTAACTCTCCCCCACAAATTGGAGCATAAATATCACACATGCCCAACTTGAATAGTGAGGTTAAGATTGAGACTGATACCATCAGTCGTGAATCCTTGAAGGCGACAGTGGTGAAAACAGGTCGATACTAACAGTCGTGAAATTGACAAACGACATTGTGACAGAGAACGGCGTTGATGGGCCGTGGTTTGAGAACGGCTCTGATGGGCCGTGGTGACTGGCGCTGGTGAGCAGAGGCGGACGGTGGACTGGTGGATCTGGCATCGGACGGTGCTTCAGTGGTGGAGCTGGTGGACGGGCGAGCTGCGTGGTGACTCTTGCAGAGGGGCGATGAATAGAAGGAGCTGTTGATACAAGGTTTTTTTTTTTTTTTTTTTTGACCGCTGACAGAGAGGGGCTGATCTGGAGGATGTTTTGTGATGCTGGTGACTGCGGATTGAATGAAGGTAGGCTGGTGCGAACTAAATGGACTGAGAGGGCGACAGACTGATCCGTGGGAGCTGTTGAACGGACTGATCTGGTGAGGTGGTAATTTTTTTTTTTTTGGAAAAAGTGTATATTAGTGTTCAGGAATCGAACACCGCTCTGATACCAAGTTAAATTATGAAGCGGAAATAATTATATAGAAATAATCAAAATAGGTAGAGAGTAAAATAAGAAAATTAAAGAGAGACATCTTATTCTCATTCATATGTTATTGAAACATTACACTGATATTTATAGCGATAATAAACTAAAATTCTAATCCTAATATAACTCTAAATAAAACTCCTAAATTAATAGAAAAACATTATAATAATTATCCACATCCAACTAGATAATACTAAACTATTTCAACATTGAAAAGTTTGGGCACACGTAAGTATACATTAGTGGCACATATAAAATTATAATCATATATATTACATAAAAATATTTTTTAAATTAATATGGTATAATAAGAAAATTGAATGTTTAATTTTGTCCGATTCATGATAATAAATGCCACTAGCAAACATTATAAGAACTAAAAACAATAAAAAGATGAGACGAAAGCATTTAAGCTTTTGCTATTCATATATATCGTCAAATTTTCTCATATTTTGTTTCACTTCAAATTTAAATTTATTTGAAGTTTTATTTATGTAAAGATTTTATTTAAAGTTTTGTTTATATGAAGATTTTAATATTTTTTTACCTTAATTTTTATTCTATTTTTTTATTTGTCAATCTTATACTCTCTTTTTTATCATGATGTATTTTTAAATATAGTCTAAGGCTAAAACCCTAAATACTAAATTACATTTTTTGTCAACTAATTTATTATTTTGATACTTTGGTTCCTTAACTAAATTTTTGTAACTTTTCGTTTACTAATTTTTTATATTTAATAATTTTAGTCCAAATTTAAAGATAATGGACTAATTATATTAAATTTTTAAAATTAATAAATTAAATATGTTAAATTTTAAAAGTTAATAAACTAAATATATTAAAAAGTAAGTTTTTTTACACATTAATTATGAATTCTATAGTACAATTTAGTTTGATTTTTAAATTTTGATTGAAATTGTTAAATATAAAAAGTTATTGAACGGAAAAGTACAAAAAATTAGTTAATAAATTAAAGTGTTAAATGTGTTAACGTTAATTGATGAAAAATATAATTAAATCGACCCTAAATTATATATAATTCTTTGCAATTTAATATGTTTATTTTAGTTTTAATTTTCACTCTATAAATTTTGATGTATTTATTTAAGCTTTTTATTTGTTTAAATTCATTAACTTTAGTTAACTAATATAATTTATATACATATGGTTTTAATACTTATTAATTTATTGCATTTTTTTTTTTTAATTTAAGTTGAAGATTTATTATTTTTTTTTATGTTATAATGCGCGAACTTAAGTGTTGTATTGTAATATAAATATAAAAATTTAGTGAGAATTCACCGTAATTTTTACTATTGCATAATGTATCTTTAGCTGCATAATACTGCTTTTTTTTTAAAAAAAAAAAAAAAAAAATTCATTGTATACCCTCCTTGAAAAATAATTTTAGCTTCGCCCCTTATAATGAATTAGACAATAAAAATAACATTTAAGTTTCATTGAAAAAATCAAACAAAAAAAAAGTTTTATTGAAAAAATTTGATTATGTTAAAAGTTACGAGTAATTTTATCATTTTTTTTTCTATTTAAAAATTATTTTGTTACACATATTCATATTAAAATAAAAATATATATATATTATTCAATTATATTTAACAAAAAATTAGATAAAAAAATTAACTTTAATATTCTTTAATGCATTTTTTACAAACAAAATTTTTAAATAACACATCTTTCACTAACAATTTAAGAACATATTTTATAAATTAAGGTACTAAACATCAGATAAACAAATAGACTCTCCACATTATAAATTTTTTTTTTTTAACAAACTCTCCATCTTATAATCAAAACAAATATGTGGACATTCATAATTTTTAAAAATATTATTATTACAGCAAAGATAATTATGGAGGAGAGATAAAATAGTGACATTTAAATCATTTATATTATTTTTTACGTATTAATATATGTAAAATTAATAAATAACAAATAATTAAACAAAAATCTCAATTTTTAAGTTACTTTTCTCCCCTATTTTAATAACTCATGCTCATATTATATATATATATATATATATATATATATTATGGGAACAGAATTTTTTATTTCATAATTTAATTTAATTGTAGGCAAGTAGCATTAACAAATCAAATTAAAAATGATAAACTAAAAAAGGAGGGGTGTCAAATGGAGACTGACACGGCATGACCCAGCGGACTAGCGTGGCTCACTCGCTAAATATTTCGTTAAAAATAAAACAGAAAAAAAAAAAAAAAAAAAAAAAAAAAAAAGTAATAATGTGGGTAAAGCAGCGTAAGAAATAATTAAAAAAAATAATAAAGTTGTATGGCATAATTCATTAATATATATAATTTTATTTTAACTAATTCTTAAAAAAATATATATTTATTTTTTTATAACGTAAATAAATATATATATTTTAGTATTAAAAAAAATAAACATATATTTTTTTAAAAAAATAAAAATAAATCAAATCACCAAATCATTTATAGCTCCAAATCACTTATATCACTTTTGGAGTATCATACTACCAATAAATGGTAAATAAATAGACAAAAATTTCTTCTTTTTTGACCAACTGTATTTCCTATTTCAGCAATTCTTGCCCACATACAGAAGAGGAGCATAGTGGAGGCTGCAGTCACGGCTAACATTTTTATAAAAAATTAATTATATATATATTTTTAATATTAAATAAATATTTTATTTATAATTATATATTGTGTCTAATTTTTGTATGCATATTTTGGTATATATTAACAATATTTAATAAATACATTGATACAAATTACATAAATTGTGAATAAAGTGGTAAAATATATACACATTTTCATATATTTAATAACTATTAATGACACAAATAAAATTATAATCATATGTTATATAAAATACTTCTTAAATTAATATGTAATAATAATAAATAAATAAAAACTTCAAATATTTAACTTTACACTCAACATTATAAAAATTAAAAATTAAAGGAAGAAGCATACAATAAGCTTCATACTAAACTTTAAAGTTTTTATAATTTATATTGTCAAATTTTTATTTCAACCTAAATTTTAACTTTATCTAATATTATTGTTTTACATTTTATTTTAATAATTTTTTGAATTTATTTGAAATTTTCTTTATATGAAAATTTTAATATTTCTTTGTCTTTAGTTTTTCATTCATTTTATTAGTCAGTCTTATATTATTTATCAATAATATATTTTTAAATGTAGTTCAAGCTTAAAATTCTAAATCATATTTTATTTTTTATATTTTCATATATTTCTAAATGAGCTTTCTATTTGTTAAGATTTTTTAGTTAATAAATTTATTTTATATATGTATGATATTAATACTTATTAAATTATTATAATTTTTATTGAATTTTTGTTATATGTTAATTATAATTTGTTCAATTTATATTTTTGAGTGAATAAATCTATCTATATTATAATATGACAGATAAAATTTAATGTTAAATTAAGTAAAATCTATTATAACTTTTATTAATTATATATTATGATGTATTTTTTAATTTTTAATATTTTAATAAATTTTTATAATATGTATAAAAAAATTAAATTTAACTCCCCTAAAATATTATTCAACCTCCGACCCTGCCACCATAAAGGACGGAACCAGAAAAAAAAATATAGGGAGGGTTGAATTTTTATTTATTTATATAAAGTAAAAAATTAGTATAAATTATAGTAAACTATACTCAATTCAATACTAAATTTTTTATGTTATATTATAATAGAGATATATATTAAGCACTAAAAAAATATAAAGTTAACACATTATAATTAACTTATAAATAAAATTAAATAAAATATAACAAATTAATAAATATTAGTATCATTCACGAATAAAATAAATTTATTAACTTAAAAATTTAGGCAAATACATGTATGATTTAGAATTTAATTTAGAATGTAAAAATTAAAAATGATTTAGAATTTTAAGCTTGAGGTTATATTTAAAAATATATGTTTATAAATAATATAAGATTGACTAATAATAACAATAATAATAAAATTTTTATATAAAAAATTTCAAATAATTTTAAAAAATTATTAAAATAAAATGTCAGATAATATAATATTAGATAAAGTTAAAAATTGGGTTAAAATAAACTATGATAAGCATAAACTTAAAAGCTTTAATATGAAGCTTATCGTATACTTATTTTTTTAATTTTATTTTTATAATATTGAGTTTTAAGTTAAATATTAATTTTTTTTTTTATTATTACATTTAAGAAGAATTTTTAAATAATTTATGACTACAATTTTATTTCTGTTACTAATAATTACCAAATACATAAAAAAAATATATATATATTAAACCACTTTATCTATAATTCATATCATTTTTATTAATATATTTATTAAATATTATTAATATATATTAAAATATCTACAAAAAAAATTAGATAAAATGTAGTCCCTACCAGCCCCAAAGACCCTCCTCGCCCCTGCCACCATATGTGTGTGTATATATATATATTACAATATTATTACTTTTTTTTTAGGTGCATAATGAGTTCAATATATATATATATATAAAAGACACAAAAAAATAAAAAAAAATAAAAGAGATTTGAACTCATAAAGAAAAAAGCAATCCACAGTCTCTAGTTATGTCCGTGTTTTCAACGGAATATTAGTTGCTGCATTAAAATTTTAGTAACATTTTTTAGTTTGTGTTTTCTAGGTGTTTTTTCTTCTTTGACCATATTTTTTTTAATTAATTTTAATAAAGTATGATATTTGACCAAATCTGAAAGATGTCATAGACTCAGATTTGGTACAAGAAATAACTGCAAAAAGTCAAGGAATGGAGACCCCATCTCAAAGTAAAATTCAAAAGAAAACATACAACATATGATTTACACGTTTGTCTCCTTCTCAAGATCTGTACATACAATGAAGGATGAATTGTTCTCTTGTTTACACATCTTGTATTGACTACTGAGATTCTATATAAAAAAAAACCTAACTTGACGTTGGTGTTAGAAATAACTTCCAAAATATCTTGTGTGATCAAGAATCCTCAGCATCGAAACCTGTCGTTGTCGCCACTTTCTCTGCAAATGAATTCACCAACAGAAGGAAATCCAAAATTGCTGGCAAGTTCAACTCATTAAATATCTGTGTGGACATGTTTATTGCACCAGTTGCTGATGTGAAGAACGTTGTTGTTAAGACTGGTGTCTACTTGAAGAAATTTGGCAACTGCTTGATAGAGGTTCTCTTCCTCGAACGGTTTCGACACGTAACCGTCCATTCCACATTCTAGGCACTTATCATAGGTGGCATGAATCACATCAGCTGTCATGGCTAATATTGGCATATGCCATCCACCATTTTTGCCGGTTCCTTCCTTCGTAGATGAATCAATCATTTCTTCATTAGCTTTCCTCTCCAATTGTCGAATCCGTCGAGTTGCTTCAAACCTGATGTAAAAAACGAGACACAACTTCATAAACAATCAATGCAAATATAAGATTCAAGAATTAATAAATACAGATTCAAGAGAAAGGGTAAAACTATTTTCTATCTCCCAAACTATTGATTGAACTGGCAGCAAATTTACTAAAAAACTGTCCCTAATGACTGCGTTACATTTAACAACTTCCGTTCATTCTGTAAACAAATCTAACAAAAAAATGACCATGTAGCTGTAAATATTACATGACATGTCATTTTTATTTACATAATGAGCAAAAGTTAAAGTAGTCCTTAAATGCAACACAGAACATTAGATTAGGTTGGGAACTTTTTTTTTTTTATCAAATCAAAGGTCGGGGACAGAAAACATAATAGATACAAATTCAAGAAAAACATACCCATCCATTTCTGGCATCTGAATATCCATAAAGCAAGCATCAAAACTGTGTGGTAGTTCAAGCAACTTCAGAGCATCTTTGCCGCTCTCCGCACAATCTACATTAGCTCCAAACTTCTTCAGTGCACCAGCTGCAACTCTCCGGTTAACCCTGTTGTCATCAACCACCAAAATTTTCTTCCCCAAAAGCAGGCTGTGAAGAAATGAAGATCCATTTGGCATATCCTTCTCCTGCTGCCTCCTTTTGCCAATACCTAGCACCTGTTGAAGACATGCAGCAACCATACTCGCCCTCAAAGGTTTCATAATCACCATATCTGCAAAACCAGCCAACTTTGCCTTCTCAAATTCAGCATCATTGATATTTGTTGCGAGAAGGATCATCGCAGGCAATTTGAGCATATGCTCATTATGTTTCAAGTTTGATTGCCCCATACTGAAACCACCATCTTGATCAGCAACCCATGAATCCTTTTCAACTAGTATCATATCGGGCTGTTTGATATTTCTACCACAAACAATAAAAAATTTCACAAGTCAAAATATCCACAACTGCTGTACATGTATCGATTATGTATCTCTATTTACGTACTTTTTTAATTTTTCATGTAGGTGGTTTAAAGGCGAAATCTCTTGGACACTAACATTGATAATCATTTACTTGAATCGCAAAAAAAAAAAAAAAAAAGTTACTGCATTACAAGCTAAATGTTCAAAGTGGACAAAAATCAATGAACAAGGGAGATTTTTGAAGCCCAAAATAGCAAGCATATATTGTACATAATCGAATTGTACAATATGTACAGTCTCCTATGTCCAACTGACATGCTAATTTGAAGCTAACCCAATTATTTATGACTTGTATATGCTATTTAAAGCCTATAATGAACTTTGGGCATGTCATTCTTTAGAAAGTTATCTATAGATATAAAAAAAAATTCTCTGCACAAAGCTTTGCACCATTCAACACTGAGTTCATTTGAAAAGGAAAGAATCTAGTATTTTATCAAATATTTGCAATCAATATCTTACATAGAGAGATCAGCCAGAAGAAACTTACCCAGATGTCACTGAACCGTTTTTTGCACCAATAACAACTGCCGATTTGATGCTACTTGCAACATCCACCAGGAGACCAAGTCTCTTCAGATGGTATTTCGTCACAGCAGCTCTCACAGGTTTTCCATCAACTACTACTGCTTTCATTCCTCTAAAAGTAGAAGGCTGATCCTCGGAAAAAGATTTTTTCATTTCATTAAACCCATTTTTCTTGCACTTCCAGAAAACAGCAGTGAAAGAAAATGTGCTCCCAACCTTTGGTCGACTTACAAAGTTTATATGACCATGCATCAGTTCCACCAAACACTTGCTGATACTCAAACCTATCCCAGTCCCACCATAATGTCTAGAGGTTGAGCTATCTGCCTGCATAAATGGCATGAATACTCGAGCCTGGGCTTGTAAAGGAATCCCAATTCCAGTATCCTCCACACATACCATCAAAGTGACACGCTCAGAAGATACATTAGCAGATTCCCAATTCCTGGAAGAATCAGGCCTCAAGTCTTCATCTGCAATTAGATTTTTCAAGTCATCCCAACTGTTCCTCTCATCAGCTGCTTCGAAACCACTTAAGGTTTCAAAATGACAGCCTCCAGATTTTGACAAGTGTTCCTCACGTACTCCATTCCGACAGATTTCAGAGTTTGCATCACTAACCACCTTTGAAGATTCATCCAGATTAACTTTGACAAAGATATGTCCGTGTTCAGTGAACTGCCAATGCTCCATATAATAAATATAAAATAATTCGAGAAGCACACGAGTAAGACATAAACCATTAAAATCCATACAGCTAATATAGATATCAGTGCAAGATTCTTGTTCAGCATGGCTGTGAAGCCAAAATCAATAGATCATTAATCAAAAGAATATTAAAACCATGTTGCATGTGCTGCATAACAAATCACAGACAAAACACTTACTTTGACAGAGTTGCCCACAAGATTCGTGATGACTTGTCTGAATCTTCCCGGATCACCCATAACAACATCTGGAACTTTATCAGAGACAAAGACTGCCAACTTCATTTCCCACATGGTTGATATCAAGAGCAGAATACAGTGAGGGGGTAAAAAGTGAAATCGGTTTTACCGTACAAGTAAGTCCGTACATGTCAAGAAAATTGGATACAAGTGACAATTATAAGAGAGCATTAGGTCTTACCTCTAAATTCTTTTCTCTAGACTTCTCAGAAAACAAAGAAAGGACATCATCTAGTATAGCTCGAAGATCAAATGGGACTTCTTCAAGCTCTAACTTTCCAGCTTCTATTTTAGCCCGATCAAGAACCTCATTTATCAATGCTATCAAAGCCTTTCCACAGGCTTGAGCAGTTTGAGCATAATCTCTCTGAGTTGAGCTCAAATCTGTATCCAAAAGAAGTGCAAGCATTCCTGGAACCACAAGACAATGACAACTACATAACAAAACAAGAAAAAAAAATTTACATTTGGTTTTGAATAAGAAAAGAATAGATTGTTTACCAAGAATGCCATTCATGGGTGTCCTAATTTCATGAGAAACGGTAGCTAGAAACTAGCATAAAAAACACAAGCAATACTTAGCACATATTCATGCTTGTAAATCAAGAATAATGCATATCTTAAATAATGTCAAAAACAGTACCTGGGATTTTGCAACATCAGCAGCTTCAGCTCGGGCTTTTAGTTCCTGCATTTCATTGAAATCATCTTCAACCTTAACAATGTGAATTGCTGCCCCATATAAGATATATCCCACTAATAGACCAATCACAAAGAATAGAAACGTAGTGGTAAGAGCTGTCCATGGTGTGGGTGCCTTCTGATGATATCTGCCACGTTCAATGAAGTGTCAACTTGATAAAACCACTAATAATAATCAATTTCTACTTCTAAAATAAAAATCAAAAGGGGGGTGTTCTCACCTGCACATCATCTTATGCTTTCTGAAAGGATCTCCAAAGTCAAGCTTGCTTTCATGTAAAAGAGACATGTCACCATCTTCATTTTGGTAACCATACATGTTAAGGGGATCAGATGTGTTTGTGATATCATAAACATTAACCAAAAATTCTTGATTCCCAGCAAGCTGCCCAAGCAAGTTCTCCACAAGAGACTCAACATCGAAGGCCCCACCAAGGTACCTGTTTCCGGTAGGAATTTCACTTGGTACCCGAGAAAATGCAAAAACTAAAGTTGACAAGACCAGGGAACGTATATCAAATGAAAATGTCTGCAGTAAGCCTAAATGGACAGTAATTTCTTTCACTATAATCCTTACGAAACAAACATTGCTCATGGTGCAGAGGGAGACTCCAAGTGTCAGTTATGGCAGAGGCAAGAGGTGTTGATGGGGATACTGATAGCAGAAAATCAGTTGGCAGAATACCGATGTCTGGTCTTCATGATTGTAGAGGTATTACTATGTAATAGGTAATTAATAACAGTCATCGTGTGAAGACAAAGGTATTATTAGTAATGGTTCCAGGTGAAAAGGAGGCTATAACTGTGGCACTTTTTAAGATTAAATAGTGAGGTCAATTTGATCTTAAAATTGGAACAATCACTACTATTGGTGGAATAGGCTAGTAACTGTTGTGAGAAGTGTTGCATTGATAATTTTACATTACTTCTAAAACAATGAGTTTCTTACTCATAATACAAAGACTATCTTCGGAATGATCCATACACAATCCTTATTCTAACAAAGAGCATTTACAAATTTGAATTTTGCATTTCATTAAAAAGGATAACACACCATAACTTGAATTGCAAGCCTGAAAATTCAAAACTTACAGCTGGTCTTTCAAAAACCATAAATGTTCCTTATAAATTGAACACGTTCACAACTTCTAATATAACAACCAACAAAAAATTCTATTAATGAAATATTATCAGCATTAGTTAGCAAACACCATGACTTACCCTGCTGTTGCCTCTATTCGCTCTGCAACTGTAGGGTTTGGAGGTAGCTTAGATTTGTAGACAGGGAAAGTCAGAACAACACCCAGATGATGAGAACCCAACAGCCTGAAAGGGCGTGTTAGAACAGCTTTCCCAGTAGCTCTAGCCCTCATTATGTTTTCTCTGTCTTCCTATATCATGTAGGAACAATAAAATGGGTTACATAACATATAACAACTAAAAACCAAACAAAAATGGCGTGGAGTCAGTTTGGTCCTACGTTAGGCAAGTTGGACACTTAACTCCACTTTTAGGTACTACCAAGAAGTCCACTAAGTTTATAGATTAGGACACCGGAAGTCCAAGTGTTCTATTTTGCAAACTTAGTGGACTTTGTACTATCTAAAAGACTAAAGTATCCAACTTACCTAGGCCATTTTTTTCTTTTTTTAACCAGACCATATTTAGGGATGCGGCATTCGAGCCACAAAATTCCCTAGAATGCCAAGCCTTTACCAACTAGAAAGTTGCGGGTATGGTGGAAAAAAATTAACACCAAATTAATATACACCTGACCGGACATCATGTCAATGGATTCAATATATGACACAGTTTCCTGAGAGAAAATCACAGGAGCATATTCATCCCTTAGTGGCGATGACACCCTCTCCATAGTCTTTATAGTCCAACCATGTTGCTTCTCAAAATGCTCCCTCTCTGCATGAACCACTCTTTCTGCATAAGCAACCCCACTCAAAAGAGGCCTCTCAAATGCTGTTCTTGCTGCATATTCTGCAAAAGTTTCCTGCATTTTATGCATCAAGAACAGCCAAATCATATACGAGTATGCATATGGGGAAAACCATAAATTTCAAAGTTAATTTTGTTGATTCTTAATAAGCAATATAAGGAAATAACCCAAGATGTCAAAAATTGGGGTCTATTTGTTTCTCCTTCTAAAATTCTGTAAAAAAGCTTATGACTGCTTAAAGGTGCTTCAAACCAACCATGAAAATTTGACAAAAAAATATATTTTGTGCTTGCTTCAGAAGCACATATAACTTCATCCAGAAACCGCTTTCTCTAAAACCGCTTATGTCTGAATACTTTTCACAGAAACACAAACTACCGGACCCTTGGTCAGCCAAGATAAACAAAAAGACATTATTGTTTTAAATACAGTAAAAGATCAAAGAGCAATTGAGAGAAGTAAATTCTCTAATAACAAACTGATAGCACAAGATGCAAGAACTAGATTATGCACAAACCTGATCAATAGCAGATGGGTTCTTCAAATAATGGAAAGTAGAAACGAGAATGGTTAGGGCGTGGACATGGTTAACGCTAACACTGAACTGATCCTGCAACATTCTAGCTCTCTGTTCACACATACTGACAAGTAATTCTTTCCTTCTCACTTTGCTGTGAGCATCCATACCATTATAGATCATCATGCTGATGAATGCCACAACCATGATCCAAATCACCATCAACTTGGGAAGCCAAGCCCTATTGGCTTGAATAAAAGTGTACCCTCTTTTTGTTGCCATTTGCTCATTCAACTTCACAGCCACAGAGTGTTGGTTCTGCATCTTCCAACCCATCAGCAGAAAACCAAGAATCTCTGTGCTGCTGCTTTTGCTGCTTCTTCACTTTGTACCCTTTTCAACCACTTCATATCTAAGAAAGAAAAAAGAAACCAAGAAATTAGAGTCGGTCAAATACACAAAAATGCCAACTTTTTTTCTAAAGTAGACACCTTTTCTGGCATAGAAAGGCAAAGGACACAGATAAACTCCTAGTAAATTATCATTACAGCTTTGATTTGCGTGATTCAAAAAAATCAGACAGTATGAAGAATAAGAACTAAGAAAGGTACTAAATTTACCAACTCCAGTGTCTAATCTCTCCTTGGTTAAAAACCCACATCCATATCCATCAACAAAATGAAAAAAAGATGGACCTGACCCAGAACTCAAAAAGAAGAAATTTCAATCCTCAAAGACAAGCATGGCTCTCAAAAGATGTGGTAGGCAAAAAAAAAAATTAAAAAGGGGCTCAAATTTCAAGACAGTGTTTCTATTTTCTCTCTCTAACATTGTTCTGTCCCAGGCTGTGAACGTGAGAAAAGAAGAAAGAGAAGAATAAAAAAATAGAGAGAACTCTATTACTCTAATCATGTCCATTCAAAGCGTGAAGTTGGTTTAGGCATTCAGACAAAGATGAAGCACGTTAACTATTTTTGTTCTATTTAAATAATGAAAACCATAGATTAAAACAAAAACTACACAACTAAGCAGACAACTCAGATAGAGAAAGAGAGTGTTTTATTGAAAGAACAATGTTTAGTTTTAGTTATATACCAGTTGCTTTAAGGAGACAGACATGAAGAATAGAGCAGAGTTTGGATGGTAACATTGAATGGAAAATAGTTAATGGGTTTAATTTGGGTCTTCTTGATCTGAGTTTTGTTATTTTTTTTTTTTTTAATAATGTTATTTTATCTATGATTAAGTGATACCTTCTGTATTAGACTTTTTTGCATTGCTTTTCAAAGTAAACTGAATCGAATATTTTTGATTTTCAGAGATACGCTCTTGTCCCCCTTCTCTCTAAACTAATAATAACCACGCATTAAAATATGAAAAATATTTTATATGTATATATGTTATAAAATTATTTTGATATTTTATGTATTTAATTTAATAATATATAATAATTTAATATACATTACAGTAGAATTTAAATATGCGTGTTATCTTCGATTATTCATCATTGGAGGTACTTTTGACCTTAAATAGATGTCTGACCTATGTTCTACGTAAAATAAAAAAAAAATTATTAAAAATAACATTCTTAAAAATTATAATAATAAAACTAACATTTTAATAATATTAAACATTCAATATTTAATTTAAACGTAAAATATTAAACGTTCAATATTAAACGGATTTAAATTATCATGTTCAATTCTAATTACTTAAATATTAAAAAAAATAACATATAAGTCATTTTTTTATTGTGAAAATATAAGTTTAATAATACTAATTTTATTATTAAAAATTTTGAGGGGTGTTAGTTTTGTTATTTTTTTTAAAATAAAACTAAAGTCTAGATATTAATTTAATAAATTTTAAATAATGTGTAAAATTTAAGTAGATAGTATATTTATAATGCTAGTATTAAATGAGATTTTGTTAAATTTATTATAATTGTGATATATTTATAATATATATAATAGTGCTCTAAAATAAATGGTAAATTTAGCACATTATTTTAAAATATTAGTCTTTTTATTATTTATTTTTCAATTTAATGTCCAAAATTTAAAATTTATTGGTAAATTTGACCCAAATTACTAAATTTATAATATCATTTACATAATTTAAGATAAAATTACTTGTTCATATTTTTATTGATATTTTAATTAATTTTTTTGTAATTAATAATTTCAAATTGAATTTTGTAAATAAAGCTACTTTTAATTTTATCAAAATAATTAATAACTTACGAGAATAAATAGTCAAAATGATTACTTTGTAGTATTTTTTAAAATTAAATAATTAAATTGCCTACAAAAATAGCTAGTAAAATTAAGTACTTAAGTTGCAAAACCTAATGGATCTCAATGCCTAGATAGCATTTTTCCCCCCTCTTATTATATTCGTACTATACCCATACATAGTAATTAATGAAAATACTTATGTTTTAGAATAAATTTTAAACTTATGAAAAAATATTCCTAGTTAATTTGATCAAAAAATATTTTTTTCAAATAATAATAATTGTAAAAATATATTTGAAAATAAAACTTTTATTGTCAAATTTGTTTATTTTTATTATTTTCACAATCCAAAAACATATATAAAAATAATGATCAATCATATTTAAATTATAGGTTTTTTTATTTATAGTTTATCAAAATATTAAGATTTTTTTTTTTATCTCCATAAAAAAAATACATTATAATTGAATCTACATAAATAGATGAGACTTTTAATATTATACTATTAATTAAAGAATATATATTAAAAGTGAAGATAAATATGAACTTCTAAAATTAAATGATATTTGATATTGTTTAAATTTAGAATTTAAAATAGCAATGATAAATCTTATATTTTAAATAATTAGGTGAATAATGACTAAAAATAAATTAAGTTTAGTGGTAGAGCTAATTTATTTTAAATTATGAAACATTTATGGTAAATATATTATTGATATTTTATATTATTATGATCAAATTAAGTAGTAGCTTAATAATAACTTTCAAGATACCTAAATTTTGGTCCATTTATTTAAAGGTGAATGAACTTTTTTTTATCTATACAAAGTTACTCAAATTTTTATTTTATTTACACATAAGTAAATTTTTGTAATTAAGTTATGATTAATTAATTAATACTAATTAAGTTGGAGTTCAATCCTTATTTCAACTTTTCTTTCAATTGAAGTTTTTGTTATCATAAGTCCTTTCTTGTATGACATAATTCTTTTCTTACATGAAGTTTCATTTTTAACCCATAGGAAATAAATATATGTTGTTTAACATTGTAAGAAAAAAACATATTTTTTCTAAAGAGGTTAAAAATGAAATCATGTGAACAAATGAATAATATACTCATCGAAGGGTTTTTTTGTACAAAAAAAATTATTATTGTGCAAAAAAAAAAAAAAGAGCACAAAACGTCAAGAATAATTTTTTTTTTCTAGTATTGGCCATAACTTTGTGGTTCTTACTTGTTTCTAGAATTTAGTAGTATAAAAAAAAAAAAGCGTGAGGAGCAAAAAAAAAAAACAGAAAGAAGTATTGTGATTGATTCTGATCTTATGCTATTTTCTTTCTATAAATACTTTTTTTTGTTAAAAAATGGGCTCTAAAGTCCCACTATTTTCTATTAATAAAGAGAAAATAAACTTACACATTTGGTTGAGATTCGAACTTGAGTTCTTAATGGAGGAATTTAGAATTTTACTACCTCAACCATAAGTGATTTCAAAAAGAAAAAAAAACACTTAATCTTGTGCTTTCTAAATTATTTTCAAATTGAGTCTTTCCTTTCTTAATCTACTCATAGTCAAATATTACATTATTCTTTTCATTGTTTTTCTTTATTTTCCTGCCATTTTGTCTTTAAAATTTTGGTTGTGATTCTTACATTTGGTTCTTCAATTTCCCTGCTAGATGTCATTCAATATATTGATTATGCTATAATGTGGTGGGATCAATTTGTGATGAATAGGAAGAGAAACCATGAGAAGCCTATTGAGACTTTGGAGAAGATGAAGACAATCATGAGAAGGAGATTCGTCCCTAGCCACAACTATAGGAATTTGCATCAAAAATTGCAAAAACTCAACCAAGGCTTTAAAATCGTGGATGACTACTATAAGGAGATGAGATGGCTATGATTCAAGCCAACATATAAGAAGATCGAGAAGTTACTATGGCTTGATTTTAGAGTGGACTAAACCAAGGCATTGTCAACGTTGTGGAGTTACAACATTATGTGGAGTTAGAGAACATGATGAATATGGTCATCAAAGTAAAAAGACAGCTCAAGAGGAAGGCTACGCTTTCCATGCAAAGGCCAAACCCTTCTACTACATGGTAGCTCAATTGGCAAAAAAGAAGATGTGGTTGTTCGTAAGCCCAAAATTGACCCACCAAAAGTAAAGGATGAAGTGGTGGAAAAGAGAAAGGTAAAATTGAAATTCAAACTCGTAATCGTGATATTAAATGCTTTCGTTGTCTTGGTAGGAGACATGTAGCACAATGCCCAAACAAGAGGAGCATGATTACACAAATGGATGAAGAGGTAAAAAGTGAAAGTGAAGATGATCAAATGCCACCATTTGAGGATGCTAGTGATAAAGATGATATGCCTACTGAGAGGGAATACACACTTAGCCTTGTAAGTAAGAGATTTTTCAATGCACAAGCTAAGAGATTTTTCAATGCACAAGCTAAAAAAGAAGACATGGAGCAATGAAGGGAGAACAAGGCATTTATCATGATAATTGATGGGAAAATTGTCCTAATGTAGCTAATACTACTATGGTTGAAAAATTGAACTTGTCATTCCTAAAACACTCTAAGTTGTACAAGTTATAATAGTTGAATGATATTGCAGAAGTGAGGGTGAACAAGCAAGTATTGGTGTCATTTTTAATTGAAAATTATCAAGATTATGTGCTTTGTAATGTAGTTTCTTTTCAAGTACATTCTTTTGGAGATTTGTAGTAGTTTGATAGAAGAGTTGTCCATGATGATTTCAATAATGAATATACTTTTACAAAAGACAACAAGTCTATTACCCTTATACCCTTACTTCCAAAAGAAATATATGAGAACCAATTAAAGTTAAGTAAAAAAGAGTGAGAGTAAGAGTAAAAAAAAAGACACGAATGAAAAAAAGAGAGAGAGAAAAGAAGAGAGTGAGAATAAGAGTGGAAAAAAAGAGGTGAATGAAAAAGAGAGTGAAAAAATTGAAAGAAATATGAAAAATAACGAACACTTGAGAGAAAAGGAGAAGAGATATGAGTAATAAGTATAGTTTGAATGCCACAAGATTGCCTTGATAAATTTAAAAAAACATTCTCAAAAAAGTCAAAGAGAAAACCTTCACAAAATTATATTCAAAGTCTCAATCTTTTTATTCCTTACAATATTATGTATAATATGTATTTATAGGCTAATATAAAAATTCTAGCCAATAAAATAAAGAGAAAAATGTCATAGAAGTTCGTTAGATTAGGTTATTTGTGTCATTCAGTCCTTTAGATTATAAATGGTGTTATTTAGTCTCTCATATTTGTAAAAAAAAGCTAATTAAGGACAAACTATATTATGCTAATAATTTTTCTGTTAAAATATTAATTTTTTTATCAAATGATTAAATGGGAATCTTTAACAATAGTAAAGTTACAAGTAATATGAATTTTTTTACAAAATATTCATTTTGAATATTTGTTGATTGTCATTGTTTTATTTTAATATTTTATTAAAAATTAAATATAGATTTAAATAAATTTTTATTTAAATATTATTATTGATTATTTTTTTCTTAAATAATTTCATATTAAATTTTACTCTTATCTTTATTAAAAAATCATATTCTAATCGCATTTTAAACACTTGATAAAATAATAATAATCTAATAGAAAAATTATTAAAATAATCTAAGGGATTAAATGACCATTTTCATAATTGACCATTTTATAAAGTTAAAGGATTAAATGACACTGTTTCTAATCTAAGGGATTAAATGACCCAAATAACCTAATCTAAAGGACTTCTATAACACCTGACTCTAAAATAAATAGGCTTAACTACTGTAGAAAATAATGTAATGGGCAAACAATTTAGAAATAAAAATTTTATTTATCTAAATTAAAATTACATAAATAAAATACATATAATTTATAATGCATAATTTAATAACATAAAAAGAGATAAAGTTTAAAAATGACTGAGTTTCATGTAGCACACGGTGTTCTAAATATTTTTTTTTGCTTATCGTAGGTATTTGAGTACTCTAAAAACTTATCTCTTAGAATAAACTAATCTACTAAAAGAAATTAGACACCACTAATTTACTATTATAACAAACCTTCTCGTATCTAAACTCAATTAAAATGAAACCCAACTCTAAAATATGAAAACTGATGCTAAAACTTTATTAGTATTTTTCCTTTTTATGATGTTAAAACTTTTCCTCTTTCTTTTTCTTTCTGTTCGTGTCTCTCAACTTGGATTATATATATATATCTATAGAGAGAGAGAGAGAGAGAGAAAACTCTTAAAGCAATTAGACAAAAAAAATTAAAGAAAAACAAAACGGCCCAAATGGACAGAACATAATTAAAAGAAGAAAAAGAAAAATGGTGGAGGAAGAAACAACCATTAATTCATTAATACTGCTGTTGTTTCTCATCACAAATGGTTCACAATAATTTCATTCAAAAATTTCCAACAATCTCCCACATGTATGAAAATTAGCAGATAATTCAAATCAATTTTTTAACACAAAAATAGAGCTTATCGGTTCAAAACCTGCATAGTATAGGTAGGTGTTACCTTTTAAACCTTCCCTTGTAAAAGTATGTTTACCTTACTAGCTGACTAATAGACATTATATCCTTAAACTGTTCTACCATTTATGTAAGCGATGACATATTTCATACATGAATCTTTCCTGACACAATTTAGTTCTCATTGTTATGTTCATTTTGGCTATGAACACTCGCCTAGTTCTGCGAAAGTTTCTAAAGAATTAAGCCCTATACAACTCTTTTTCAAAGCGATCACACTTCTCTCTCACGTAGATGATCTCTTAACTATAAGAAAAATTCGCAAAGAGTAACCCGCAATACTCCATTCAACATTCTCTTTATAAAAATTATTAAAAGCCTTAGCTTAACCTCTATTACGGTATCACTGTATTTTATCACAGAAATGGACTTGAGGGTAAAGCCCCACAATGACTTCACTAAGTTTTTACAACCAGGTTACCCCTTTGAACCTATATATTGGAATCTTCAGTCAACTAGGTTGGGTTTCCTTAGCAAATTCTTATTCTTTCATGGGCTTGAGTCTCATTCCCCTCAATGACTTATCAACTAACTCTTGATTTAACCATTTGGTTAGCGAATCCGCAATGTTATCCTTTGACTTCATATAGTTAACAAAGATAACTCCAGTTGACAGTAGTTATTTAATGGTATTATATCTACGACGTATATGCCGAGACTTACCATTATAATATTGTTTTGTGCTCAACCAATTGCAGATTAACAATCATCATTAATGCAAATTGCAGGCACAGGCTTTGACTACTTTGGAATATCCTCTAAGAAATTGCGCAGTCATTTAGCCTCTTCGCCACATTTATCCAAAGCTATGAATTTAGATTACATCATGGATCTAGCTATGAAGTCTATTTAGAAGATTTCCATGAAATAGTGATGCACAAAAACTTGATAGTCAAATTTTGTATTTTATATAAGCTCGCAAGTGCACGAGTCACTTATAGTAAGCGACAAGTATACTCCCAAGATCGTCTCTCAAAGGAATTGATGTGGTTTTAAAACGTTATTTATTTTCTTATTTAGTCGAACAAACAATCCTAAACATTCTAACAATTGTCACTTTGCAGAAAAGACTGTAAATTCGGAATTAAATTATGTAACTAAAATAAAATGGAAATATAAGTAATCACAACCAAGGGGAAGATGATGGATGTAAATGGGATTATTAGTTTGCTATCCATTCATGGCAAAAACAAATTAAGCATTCAATTCAAAGTTGGATTTAATGATTTTTCCGCTAAACCTAGAAAATCCCAAATCAATGGCGATTTTCACTACGATCAACTAATTAACGTCTTTGGTCCGGATCATTAACTAATCAATCGGAATTAGCTCAAGGAAATAATTCTAACCACCTAAACTAACACAAATCAATGCAATCAATTTAGGCTCTTGTTCATAATGCACAATTAAGCAAAGATGGTGTTTCTAATGCCTAATTCTTAAATATTCTTTCTAATCACAAACTAAGGTTTGGTCCACCATTAATTCACAATCAGAAATTAATAAGAACATGAACAAGAAATAAATCCAAATCATGTATAATTAAATTACAAAATTGTTCTTCCAATCATTGGAAGCAATACTAACATCCCAAATACATAAATTAGCCAACCACAACTAAATTGGTGTCAATAATTTAGTCATGGAGGCAAACCACAAAATCAGAGAAGAAAAAGATATTACAATAAAAATACCCCAATGAATCTTCTAGCTCCAAATCTTTGAACTTGATTGATCCTCTTTCTCAAATCCTTGGAGTAGCTTCAACAATGGAGGTTCTTCTCTTGATTTTGGGTTGGTTTTTGGGTGGAAAACCCTTGCTGCAGTAGCAGCTAAGGGGAGGCAGAAAATGGGTGTGAAAACTTATGTTTTGGGAGAGTATAATGTTGTATTTATAGGGGGAGAGAAGTTGAAGACGCGTTTTAGGGTTTCTGGGCAATTTTGGCACCTCCCGCCGCGGCACAGGTTTTTCCCGCCGCGGCGCGCATTGAATTTCAAATCTTCGAGCCAAAGCAGAACCATCCCCGCCGCGGCGCACAATATTCATGCCGCGGCGCGCAACGTTTTCTTGATTTCCCAGATACAACCCGAGAGCCTCTCGCCGCGGCACACAATTTCCCCGCCGCGGCGCGCCATGTTTTCTTGCGCTGTAAATGCCCTTACATAGTATGTTGATTCTCGATGTAAGGCTTACGTTGATAAGATTTTGTTTGTCCCCCTTACATAGTGAACGACATCCAATGTAAGGCTTACATTTTTAAACACTTTTGCTCACTTTTGCTCCCTTTTTTCACATTTCTTCCCAAACCTACAAAACACAAAAATACCTTCCAAAACACGAAAATAATAAAATAAAAGATAAAATGAATGCTTAAAAACATAACAAAATATAGGTCAAAAATGTGTTCATTAAATAGCTGCACTATCCAATGTGAACACATATCCCCAGTAAACTTAGAGTTTTTCATATCGGATATCTAGTTAGCGTCACTGTATCCTTCTAATACAGCTAGATATCTTGTATAGCACAGTCTATTGCTACATGTGTATCTCAAGTATCTAAGTAATCTAGTTATACCTTTTCAGTGATCAGATCTTAGATTGTTGGTATACATACTTAGTTTACTTATATCGTAAGCTATGTCCGATCTTGTACAACTCATCAAGTACATAAGACTTTATACCACTCTAGAATATTCAAGTTGATATACTCTCACTTCTATTCTTAGATAGGTACAAATTAACATCTACTGGTGTTCTAACAATACTAAAATCACTTAAACCTCTCAAGTATTTTGTCAACATAATAACATTGACTAAGAATGAGACTATTTGATATCCTTGATGTCTTAATTCCTAGAATTACATCAACAAATTCCATGTCTTTCATGTCAAATTTTGAGTTCAACATATTCTTGGTAGATTTGATCATTACTACCCACAATTAGCATATCATCAACGTACAGACACAAGATGGCATAGCTATCTTTAGTGTTCTCGACATATATATACATTTGTCACATTTGTTGATCTTAAATTCATTTGCCTTCATGACATTATCGAATTTTTCATGCCATTATTTTGGTGCTTACTTCAAGCCTTATAATGACTTCACCAATTTACAAACATTTCATTCTTGCCTTGGGAAGAAAAACCCTCGAGTTGATACATGTAGATTTTTCATTTAAATCTTCATTTAAAAAAGTTGTCTTCACATTCATACTTACGTCTCCAAATTTTTAAATTCTACAATTTAGTCCATAAATTTTTAAAATTTCATATATAGATCCATAAATTATAATTTAGTTTCTAAACTTTTAAGAATTTACACATATATCCTATCTTAGGTACTAAAATACATATTTTTTAATCAAAATTTTAGGACATATATGTAAATTTTTAAAAATTTGTGGACTAAATTATAAAATTTAAAAATTTAGGAACCTATATGTAAAATTTTAAAGATTTGTGGATTAAATTGTAAAATTTAAAAGTTTATAGATCTAAATGTAAATTTAATTAAAATTTATGATCTAATGATATAGTTTAACAAAATAAATATAAATTATAAATATTATTACTAAAAATTAAATATAAAATCCTATTATCTTACTTAAATATTATATCCTACCAAATAAACGGGTTTGATATTTTAGTAGTCTCTATATTCAACAGAAAAAAAAAGCATATGGACTCATATTATTAAACTAGTACACTAGTAATCTCCATTTAACAAAAAGGTATGACAATGATCTAATTTTTTTAAAAAATCTAAGATATAAAATGACAATTTTGTCCTTATGAAAATATCTATTATTTTATGTCTTCTCTCATATATTTTTTAATCCATTTTCTTATGAAGATAACTCTATCTACCCTAGCAATCATGTCTACCTCTACCATCATCTTTGTCCTAGCCTTGATACTACTCAATTCTTCCACCCACCAACCACCCATCATTGTTTATAGTAGAACAATTAAAAATGAAAAATTTATTAAAACTAAAGTTGGGCAACCACTAACTCATTTGAAGTATCATTTCTACCAATAACTGCGACTACTATCAATTCAATACATCTAAATTTTTTCAACCCTTATCCTTTTTTGACCACCTTGTGTTTGATCAAAGTCATTTTCACCTTAAATTTGATCAAATATAAGGTGATCAAAAAGGATAAAATAGATAGTAAGATTAGAGGTAATGAGTTGGTAGTAGTGATGGTTAGAGACGAAGATAAGTATTTTAAAAGAATTGATGGTGTTTCTAACTATAGAATAGCAAAAAATATAGCTTTGGATTATTTTATCGCAAATAGTAAAAGTTAGTTAGCCGACAAAGAAATAAAGTGATATCAGAGTTAGGATGGAGATGATGATGAAGGTTGACGGTAATAACTATGATGATATAAGATATTTTCGTATTAAAATGAACAAAACAAATGAGAGAATATATAAAAAAAAAAATTCATAAAGAAAAAATTGCCCTTCTATAAAATAAGTTTTTTTTTTCTTCCAGAATTGGACATTATTGTATATATTATTAAATAGGAGATTACTAATGTAATAGTTGATAATATAAGTCCACATTGCATACTTTTTGTTGAATATATGACTACTAAAATACCAACTCCAAATAAACTATGAAACTATAAAGACAAATACTTAGTAGATTCAAATCAACTCTTTAAGTCATTCTTTGAATAATAAGCTCATTTAAATGTCATGAATCGTTTGATGATGATTCTTGATTTTCATCACCTTTGCACTCAATGATATGGGTGATCTTCATTACTTCCTAGGGTTTCAAATAGTTAAGCTCACCAATGGGAGTTTACTCCTCAAACAATCCAAGTACACTCGTAGTTTGCTCACAAAAGCTAAATTGCCATAGATCAAACCAGCTGAGACTCCTATGTCTACCTCAGTTTAATTATCCAATTATGGCTGTGAATTGACTGACAATCTAATTCTATAAAGGAGAGTATCGTAAGGGCAGTAGGGCAGTACAATATGTAACCCTTGCATGTCCTAACATTAGTTTTGCCGTTGAGAAAGTGTGCCACTACATGGCCACTTCTTTAGTCTCTTGTTGGCTTGCAACTAAGAGAATTCTAAGGTATTTGGCAGATACTATTGAGTTTGACTTGAGTTTAGGTAATGATCTGATGAGTGCTTAAAAAAAGCACTAAAGATACCATGATTTAATGCACTTTAATTGATTAAATAGATTTATATATGCATGATTTTATCATATTTTATATAATTATATCTTTTCAGAATCACGGGTATTTTTATTATTTTTCAGGAATTTTTGCTTCTAAAGTAAATTAATTACTTAAAAAATACTTTAAAATAGTTGGAAGCAATCCATCACAATATTTAAAGTATAGTATTTATTTACTATCCAAAAAGGTGAAGAAATAAATAAAGAAAAATAAAAAAAATGGAAAAAATGAAGAAATGGTCAAAACTGACCAGTCCGCGCGCGTAGCGCGCCCAGCCCGCACGCAGCACGCCCGTCTGCGCAGCACGCCCAGCCCGCACGCAGCACGCCCGCCGCACTCCGCACACCCCGCGCGCGCTCCATCGCTCACGCCGTGAGCCTGCGCCCAACGCCTGCCTGTCCGCGCGCGCCTGCGCCCAACGCCTGCCGCCCACCAGCCTGCCAGCGCGCCAGCCAGCCTGTCATTTGTGCCTTTTCACCCACTTGTGCCATTTTGACATTTTTAGCCCCATATTTTCACCTATAAATACACCCCCTCTCCTTTGTATTTCACACACCAAAATTGAGAGCTCTCTTCTCTCTCTCTCTCTAGAAAGCTTTCTTAGTTTTATTTTTAGTTTTTTTTATTAGTTTTAAAGTTTTTCTCATTTTGAGAAGAACTTAGTTATATTCTTGTAATATTTTTAGTTTTGATTCAATAAATAGGAATGCAATTTCATTTGGAGGTTTTTCCAGAAACAATTCTGAGATTATGTTGAGGTATGTTTAAATATATTATTTTCAGCATTGTTCTTATGTTTTGTTTTTACATGCTATATTTAATTTTCTAGCTAATTATTAAATTAAGCATGTCTGGCTGTTTATTAATATGAGATAATACTGTTGTTATGCTTGTGAAATATTAATAGGTAAAACATTTTCACAAAATTAAATATTATTTTTATTCAAGATTTTTATATAAAGAATGTTAGAGAGAAATACATTATTTTTCATTACAAACTTTATATCTGAAAGTTAGATTTTAAGGTTTAATTATCTGGTCTGATTTAGAGTAGTGCTCTTCTACTTATTGGTACAATCGCCTGGTATTATTGATGCGAAACTCTATTTCAAAGGTTTTTCACAAAGAATTATTATTTGAAAATGTATTGACAAAATATTTTCTGTAATAGTTTTAAAACTTGAAAGTTAGTATTCAGATAATTAAATTCTTAAATTTAACTTGGACACCTTGAATAAAGTTTAAAATGTCTAACCCCACCAAAGGTGGCATTTAAATGGTTCATTTGCAATCTCTTAGAAAAATGATTTTAATTTAATTAACCAAATTAATTATCAACCCCACCCATAGGTGTTAATTGATTTGTTTAATTACCAAAGAATATCTAACCCCACCAAAGGTGGTATTTATACATAAAAGAGAGAATTAATAATTTTAATTCAAATATTTCATAACCTATATAATATGAAGCAAGCATAATTAACTTATTATTATCCATTAATTCTCCACTGTTTATGAATGATATAATTGCATGATTATTTATTGAATTCATGTCTATATTATTTTTGTATTTTAGATTAGACTCAAACAAAATCAAATATCGTGACAGGATGTTTAGGTTTTAATTTCGTTTTTAAGAGTTTGAATAATTATTAAAAACCACATAAATTCCTTCCTTAGACCGACCTTGGGAGTATACTTATCATTTTCTATAAAATGATTCGTGCACTTGCGAGATTTTATAAATTTAAATATGCATTTACGAGATTAGTATTTAGGTACTGGTTTTCGTACATCAAGTTTTTGGGCGGGGAATCACGCCTATGTCTACCTCAGTTTAATTATCTAATTATGGCTGTGAATTGACTGACAATCTAATTCTATAAAGGAGAGTATCGTAAGGGCAATAGGGCAGTACAATATGTAACCCTTGCATGTCCTAACATTAGTTTTGCCATTGAGAAAGTGTGCCACTACATGGCCACTTCTTTAGTCTCTTGTTGGTTTGCAACTAAGAGAATTCTAAGGTATTTGGCAGATACTATTGAGTTTGACTTGAGTTTAGGTAATGATCCAGGCTTCCTATATGTGGCTTCACTGATACTGAATGGGCTTCTTACCTAAACGCTCGTCGTCAACCTCTAATCTATGTGTGTTTCTTCGTGCAAATCTAGCGTCATGGTCAACTAAATAGCAATCCATTGTGTCTTGATCGAGCACTGAAGTAGAATACAGATGTCTTGCAGCTACATTTGCTGAATTAACTTAGTTACAATCAATTCTACAAGAATTGTAGCTAATATGCTTCTGATAAGCCTATGTTATGGTGTGATAATACAAGTCTCGTTGCTCTTACTACCAGCCATGTCTTTCACTCTAGAACTAAGCACTTTAAGCTGGATTATCACTTCATTCGAGAAAAGGTTTTAGAAAAATCAACTTATTGTTCATTTTGTCCTTTTAATTCAAAAGTTGATATTCTTACTAAGGCCTTACCAACAACTCAGTTTCTAGCACTTAGGAGAAAACTCAGTGTCACTAGCGTGCCTCTGAGTTTGATGGATGATATAAGTGCATATTGATATTGAAGTGTTTAATGATATAGTGATTAATGGCTAGTGCAAACGTATGTGAAGGAAGAATGTGTTTTTGATACATGGTATGATGTGGAGTGATGTTAATCAGCGCAATCCAAGAGAATAATTATCATCGGCTGTCAAGAACATACACGTGGTTGTTTAGTTTGTTAGATTTGTTGTACAACACTCGTGCGCTCATAGTTAGTTAGAAAAAGAATCTTGATTGTTATGCTTTTGTTTTTCCTATGATGCTTATGGATATAAAAAGGCCAAGGCATGTATTGTAAACACTTGTAGAATGTAGAAAGAAATTCAATGCAATTTCAGAAGTTTATTCAATTCATTGGCCCTAATTCTAGTTCAAGCCTGTTTGTCTTGATTATTTTGAGGGATTAATTGGTGATATCAATTACTAGAATTCCTGGGCTTGTGCCAAATTGAATATATTTTGTTTGCTTTATTGTAGAAGACCTTAAAGCTGAATTGTTGTTATGCCTTTGGTCATTTTTCTTTAGTAATTAGGTGACATGCATAAACTCTAGTTTGTACTGAGAGAGGAGTAATTTCAACAAAATTTTAGAATAATACTTTGAGAATACAGTTAAATGGGCTAAGTCTCACTCCCAAAAGTTAGTTAAAGGAGGAGAGTACCTAACCACATACAAACATTATAACAGCTAAACAAATTGACAATGTAGAATACAAATGTAAATGCTAATTCAATATATACTACTTAATATCACTTACGTGTCCTAAATTTAACGGACATTTGTACATATAAATATTATAACAATTAAATAAATTAACAATATAGAACACAAATGTAAATGCTAATTTAATATATACTACTTAATATCACTTACGTGTCCTAAATTTAACAGACATTTGTATTTTAATTTCAATGGCCAATAACTTATTCATTTTACCCAAGTCATTTTGATATCTGACTAGCTTTGTAGAATTACTCATAATTTTTTTACTTCTTGGAGACTGTCCTTGCACTCACTGGTGATCTGCTATGTATTTCTTAAAATAACCATCCAACCCTGGTCTGGTGATTTGGTAGCAATTTGGAACTAATCCTTCTCTAGAATTGTACTTCTTCTACTATTATTCTATATAAGGTGTTATTTAATTGATGTCACAAACAACATCATTTAAGTTCAAAGTGGATGGCAATGAATAATATATATTTTGGTCTTAATTTTACTTGAAGGACAAGAAGTATTAGAATATAATATTTTTATTTGTTCTATACTTGGGGATTAGGTTTGCTTATTATACTTGAAGGTTAAGTTATATGAGCTACTTTCTCACCAAGCAAACTTGCCTAAATATATTACTATCCACAATATCATTCATTGAGAGAACAACACAAGGCAACAAGAGAGCCACTATCATCTTATGAGAGGAAAATAAAAGATTTTTCCTTCTTGAATTAATAAAGTCATTATGTGATTGAAGTTAATTTAGGTTCTTTAAAGCAAGCAGTGATCTCTTATTGGAGAACTGTCACAGTATATTACTTGTGCCTTTAGTCATCATACAAGGTTAGAGATACTGTATGATTTAGTCATCATACAAGGTTATTTGATTGTTTGGATATTGGTGTTTGTACTCTTTATTTGGATTTTGATAGTGAATTTTTCTCGGTGTGCCGTTATCAGTGGAGTAGACTTTTCACATTGAAAAGTTAAACCACTTAAATTATTGTGTGCCATTTATTTTTTCTTATTGCTTATTATTTTGTTATTATCCAAAATTAATTATTTGTGCAACTAATTTAGACCCAAATTTTGCTGCCGTTAGCACCAATTTATATTAAATTGGTATCAGAACTTTGAGTTATTCTGTTATTTATTGGAACTGATAAAGTTTGCTCTTTTGGATTTATTTTTGAGCTTTTGATTATTTGGTTGGTTTCTTATTTTCTGGGCTGTGCTTCTGTTGATTTAATTTTGAATTTTCTGTCATGGCGACAAAATATGAAATTAAGAAATTCAATGGTAGGAATAATTTTAGTCTTTGGCGAATGAAGAAGCGAGTCATATTTGTTAAATAAGGGCTCGTTAAGACACTTGAAGGCAAGAATAAATTATCAAAAAAATTGATTGATGAAGAAAAAGATGCATTAATGGAGAATGTTCTCAATTCAATTTAGTTGTCCTTGTCTAATGAGATATTACGCAAGGTTGGTGATGAGAGATCTCCTGTTGGGTTATGGCTTAAATTGGGGAGCATGTATATGACCAAGTCTTTGACTAGTCGGTTATATTTGAAGTAGCGCTTATACACTTTTAGAATGTCAAAAGATACGCCTTTGCACGATCACCTTGATGAATTTACTAAAATTATTCGTGATTTGAAAAATGTTGCTGTTAAGATTGATGATGAGGATTAGGCCTTAGTTTTGTTATGTTCTTTACCTCACTCTTTTGAACATTTTGTCAATATCATGCTGTGAGACCCTAATTTGAATTTAATATTTTAAGGATATAATTAAAAATTTATTTATTAAATTTAGTTCCATTTTAAAATGTTAAAATATTTAATTGCGCTTTTCTTTAATAAACAAAAATTAATATTTAGAAGTACAAATGTGATTTGTAAATAATATATAATAGTTTAAATAATTTCTTTAATTTTTACACATTTTAATAAATTTAAGAAAATTTATGTAAAATTACAGAAATGCCCTTAAAAGTTTTCCAAAGGGCAGGGACAATTCAGTCATTTATCACCCAAACCCTATATACCCAATATCTCCCCTTTCTCTTCCACGCGAAACCAATTTCTTAAGACTCCTGACAATGCACGAGAGAGACGGAGGCGTTGCCCTCATCGATGTCGTCGCCAACACCGTCGCCCTTAACGGTCGGTCTTCCCCCCTCAACGGAGCACCTCGCTAGAAAAACAACCCAGCTTGGAAGTTGTGCTAACTCCATTTGTTACCCTAGCGGCCGTCAACTCCCTTTTCTCCAACGCGAGCTCACCAACGCCATGTTTCATTGCCGTCGTCCTCCTCACCGTGACCTTATTTCCATCAACGAACTCAACGCCTAAACACTGAGAAGAAGCCAGTGTTGAACAGCCCAGTCCCTGTTCGTGGCACGCCATCTGACCGTTGTTCCACCATCACCAACTTCCTTTTCCTCCAATGTGAGTGCACCAGAGTTAGTCCTTACTCCATTGCCGTTGAGCACCATCCTCGACCATTAGCCTCTTGCTCGTTAGAGTAGTGAAACTGAGGTAAACAAATAAATAAATAATTGTGGTGGTTGGAAGATAAATAAATACTATCCTTACGCTATACTTATCTTTGTAATCTATTTATTTGTATGAAATCAATTAGACGTTTCTGTGCTTGTTATGGTTATCCTTATCTAGATATAAGCCAGATTGATGATGTTAGTTACTCTTAAGCATTGAATTGAAACATGTGTGCTGACAATGATTAAAGATGGAGATTTTGTATTAAACTAATCTATTGATTAATCAATGTCTTTGAGTTTAGTTGAGCTCAGTGAATGACATGTTAATGATAAATTGTTATTAAAGCTCTGTATAACTATATAAATCTTTTAGGGAGGAAATGAAGTTTTTAATCACGAAAATGCTTGTTAGCAATTTACATGTGATTATGGGCACTTTTCCAAATTTATTTTGGTAGTATTTGTTAGAATTTATAAATAGTATCTTATTGTTATTTTGGAGATTGATCTCCAACCTTGATTGATTTCCTGATGGCATTCTTTTGTTTTGGATCGTGAATTTGGAATCATAAAGGATTTGTAAAATATCATAGTTTCAAATAAATTGTGTTTAATTCCTTGTACATTTTGTTTTTACTTTTTGAAATTTCTCTTTTTGTTGATAACTCTGCAATCATAAATTCCTTTAATTTTGGTTCTTTTAAGGGTGAGCGAGACATTGTTTTCTCTTGCCAATTGTTCAAATATTGAAATAGACTATAATTTTGGTTTGATTTTTCACTTATTGGATTGAGAATATTTGAGTATTGGGATGGTATGTATTAGATCAATCAATCCTGTCAAACGTTAAATTGAAATTATCTTGTTTTCATGACTTATACTTTATTTAAACTAAATATCTTGTTTTTTTAGATTTAACTTCGGGACCCCCTTTTTTTGTTTTTCCTTTTAAATTTCTTATAATCATGCCTGAATCAAGTCATTTGTTGACTAAATAACTAGGCTAGAATTCGTTACTCCATGGTTTCAATTTTTGCATTAAGGAATTCCAATAGTTACTTTTGTTTCTTCGTCTCTACGTCTCTAATTGTGAAGTTCACTTCTTTTTTTTAACACTTGGTTAATCTTTGAGCACTTTGTCTTGGATTGCGTATGCCGTTACAATTTACAAATCATAAGTTCGTATGTGAATATGTAATTTACAGGAATGTTCAGTTAGATAATATCGACTTATTGATCTATTAGAGTTTTGTTTAAAACATATTATGTTTAAGGTTATTAATCAATCGAGCAAGAACTTTTGGTCACTTTCATCTACATGATGTCTTATTAAGTGATCGAAATGTTAAGATGTATGACATTCTTCGAAATGTAATTACAGATATAAGTCCTTGTGGAAGAGGCGTTGAAAGGGTGAGTTGATAAAGTACCTAGAGCCACAATTTTACTAACGAGGATTCGAGACGTTATCTAATTTAGGAAGTACACTGTTAGAATAGCTTGCCCGTGAAACTTTTGAGGTAGGGGTCATTACTCCACTTTTTCTTCATTCATTATTTTTATGAAAATATCATGCATCATTATGGATAATTGAATCATTGAGATTGATGCCATATTTATAAATATTTTTATAAAAGTGTTGATAATTAACATACCTGTTTGGAAACATTTTTATATGTATATATGAGATTATGAAATACGGGTATTAAAAATATTTTATATGGCATCTGAGTTTTATGCATGCATCATGAAATTATTTTATGGGGAGTATTACCTGTATAATGCCTTGCGAAGATATGGTACCCTGGGGCTACTGGATGTAGCAGACTACTTTTCGATGGACTACAGGTACAAATTACATTTCACATGTATCTCGGAGTTGTCCATACATGGGTCTTGGTATTAGACCGCACATGGGCCTCGGAGTTGGACCTCCCATTGTGTTTCGGAGTTGTCCGTCTTGGGTCTTGGTATTTGTTTCCGTCTATGGGTTTCGGAGTTAGACCGCCCATATGACGAGGACCCTTAAGGCGAGGACCCATGTACCTTGGAGTTGACCAATACAAGTGCCATATGTATTTCGGAGTTGACCATACATGGGGTCGGAAGTGGACCCACGTGCGTCTTGAAGGTTGACCGTGCACGTGCCCATATATTTCAGAGTTGACCAATACATATGGATTTAGCATAACGTTCATGAGTATTTTATATTAAACGTTGCATATTTGATTATGATTCTATGAGCATGCATGGGGTACCGAGAATGTACACTCTACCCGGTTTCGGAAGTGAAGAAGTACAGGTATGCCCAAGTTTAAAATAAAATCTCCCCACTACTATTATACTGATGATTTATTACTAGACATGCATAAAATATTTTAAATGTAGCATGCATCATTGATTTAATTGAGAACTGTGCATGGAATATACTCCTACTGAGCTAGTTGTAGCTCACCTCGTTTTTCCTTTTCCTTTACAGATTAGATAATGGTTTTTTATAATTGTTGTGACTTGAACGGAAGGTGCGTACTTCCAAGGAGTTCAATGAAAAGGTTTTTTCCTTTACCCTCATTACTTTAATTGGTTATTCTGTATATTGAGTAGATAGGCTGAAATCAATCTGATTTGATATAAAATCAAATAATTGTAATTATTTGGATTATAAGTTTTTTTTTAAGATTTTATTGTGGTTTTATAAATAATAAATTATTTCAAGGGTACGTAAATTATATTTAATTATTTAGTTTCATTTTAAATTGATATTTCATAATTAATAATTTTAAAATTAATAATTTTCTTTTAAATTTTATCTATTTTCTTAAAAATTCACATATAAACTGATTTATTATTGTTAGTATTGAATGTTGATATTTTCCGTTCAACAAGTTTCATGCATTTTGATAATGAATATTATTGTTAGTATTGAATGTTGATATTAAATATGGTCAAATAATAAAACTAATTCAAATTTCTTCATTAATTTAAGAAGATGTTTATAAAATTGTTTTAACAAGAAAATCAACACAAGAAAAAGGCCACCATAATGTTGCACTTTTAGCTTGCATTCTAAAGTAACAAAAGGAGCCAGCATGATTGTTCATGTTCATTAATATAATGGTATATAATTTAGACAGTTTGACTAATTAAATCGAGATACAATTTATGGAGAGAAATCATTTGGAGGAGAGAGAGACCAATTAGGAAAAGAGTAAAGCTAATCATATTATGTAACCTAAAATAATAAGAAATAAGAAAAGTGGTTGAAGGTAGAAGAAATTTCTTTATATAACAAATGTGTCCTTAAAATATATTTTATTATATAAAATATAGTAAAATATTTTGCCATAAAGTTAAATTATTTTTCAATGGTTTTTTTTTTATAAATAAATGGACCTAAAAATATATTTTGTTAGTATGGATATTAACGACACTATGGGACTAGTTTGGCTTTTCATTTTTCTAAAACGTTCTACCTCAATTACTCTTATGCTTAGAGTAATAAATAACCAAAAAAAAAAAAATCAGGTAATGAAGGAGGACCAAGAGGAGAAAAGGGTTATGCTTAGAAAATATTTGTTATTCATTTTTCCACCGGCAAATACAAAAATATGAATACTTTTTTTTCAAAGAAAATTCATATACTTACCTTTCATCTCATTGTCCAGAATAACATATCATCATAATTTAGAAGTGTAGTAATGAATAATTTTTTTAAAAAAATTTATTTACAAAAATTTATTGTAATATTATAATCAATATGGCAATTATCTATTAGTTAAAAAATGGTGAGATCAATTATCTTTAATTGTTATCGAATCATTGGTGGTATTACAAATTATAAATAGCAGTTGTCATAATTTCACATAAAGCATGACATATTTTCATAAGTTGTTATTCATTATTTATATATTTTTTAAAAATTTATTAATTACTATATTTAATAAATATTAAATAATAATATTTTAAAAAATATATATAACTATATTAATTTTATATTTTATTATTTAAAATATTACGTTATTATTTATTTAAAAAATAATCTATAATTTTTCAATTTCAATACTGTGAGGTGCTTAATTCTAAACAAAACAAATCATCAAATTGTCAGATATGATTGTCTTCCTCATTTCAACAAGATAAAAAGAAAAGAAAAAAAAAAAAGAGAAAGTTGATGAAACCCAAAACATGAAACGTACTTGAAAATAGGACGTAAGATACTTGGGAACTGGGATTACATACAATTTGTCGATGATATTAATTAAAGGGGAACAAAAATACCTCAACTAACAAAATCTATTCAAACTAACTCATTCTAATCCAAAAAATTTAGTTATTAAATATCATTAATTTAATTTAATTTTTTGTAATAAAAAATCAATTACTATTAAATTAATTTAATTTTTATTTATTAAAACCTTACAAATCTAATTCATTTATTAATTTTTTTCTTATATTTATATTTATATTATTATTTTATAAAATTATTTAAAAATAATAATTTTTCATTCACATTTGATTATGTTCATACTTTATATCTTTTTATATAAATCAGTTTTCTCTCAAAAATTTAAATCAACACCTTTCACGAGTTACTTATGACGCTTTTCACAAGTCACACCTTCGTCCAACTCTAACTAATTGCCAACAAATTTTGCTCATTTTTGTCGTTAGAATTTCAATATTTAAGTAAAATTTATCCAAACACTTGTTTACCAAGTACTTTCATTTATTTTATTTTTATCCACTTGAGACACTAATTTTGTATTATTTAATTATTTATCAATTATAAATTTATAATTACATTATCTTTCATATTTTTGTCGTTAGAGTTTTCATTGTATGAACAATATTATTATATATGAAAATTAGCAAATCTTGCAAGATATGTGATTATTATGTTAGATTTATATTAATATCATTGATGTATTAGAACACAAATCAAATAAAGTAAATACATGATCCAGTCATGAATATTCTTCAATCCAATTGAATCTAACCATCAAACAAATCATTAGATAAAATAATCAAGAAGGTTAGGTCTTCCTTTTACCAACTCTTACAAGAAACTACTCTAATGGGTGAGCCTCACGATCGTTTCTCTCTATATGAGTGGAGGGGGACCTATCCATGTATTTATAGGGTGACATTAGGGTTTCACCCATCATAAAATCCTAATCCCTATTGGACTACACAAAGTCCATCACATCAATAATTGGCCCAAGCTCACAAGGTGTGCTAAGCCCATATCAATTAAATGAGCCTCCAAGCATTTCAGTTAAACTATAATTCAACCCATTTTATAAATCAATAAAAACCCAATTAATGTTAGCCCAATAATAAAATTCTAACATTCTCCCACTTGGGCAACATTAATTGATATCAGGTTGAAACACAATTGTGGCCACAAAACATAGTCTAACAAAGCATCACAATCATGATCCGGTCCAACACAACCACTAGCATTAAACCATATATGTCATTATGTCATTAATCGCATAAATTCATACTATGATCATAACATTAGTGTTTATGTTGACATGATCACACTTGATGTGAAGTGTAGTACAAACTTTAGCTATTTATTTAACCAACAACGCTAAGTTTAAATCGGTCCTCATGGTTCTCACGAAACCACAATGTCACCAAATAATCTCTCATGAGACCAAAATATTAACAACAAAGGTGATATTTTGTCTTCCTCATGGTAGACCATATTTCTGTAAAATTGAGATATACATTACCTCACGGTAACATGTGCATGTCTCTTATGAGACAATCGTTTTCTCACGAAAACATATTCACATCTCTCACGAGATGCCCATTTTCTCATGGAAATGCATCCATGTCTCTCACGAGACGCCCGTTTTCTCACAAAAATGCATTCACGTCTCTCACAAGACGCTCATTTCCTTATGAAAACATTAGTACAACATCTCATGATGTCAGTGACGTCACTAGGTAGATTGTGAAGCTTCTATCACGCGTTATCCAGAGCTCAAATATAAATTATTTATACTCTGCAGCACAAATATGTTAATATAGCACGTAAATTTAAAAATAATAAAAATACACAACTTCAGTTATGTGCACCAAGCAATGATCACGGATTTTCACACCATATTATTTGATCCATCACACCCAATAGGAATGAAATACATACATATACTACCACCAAGGAGCACTAATTGGACAATATATTTTGTGATATTGATTTCTATAGTTATAATAAATGCTATATTATTTTGGAATTTATTTTATGGCAAAGTTTCTTACATAATAGCTAAAACAACACCAAGTTGCATATTAGCTTGTAAGAACAACATTATATTAAAGTATTTGTCAATAATAATTATGAACAAATAATTCATTTTTATAGACTAACACAGTTAAAATAGCTCCTACTAACTACAGGAGTTAGTGAATATTGTTAAAAGTTCAAATTTGAACATACATTCATATTTTGTTTCACATACAAAATACCATATACATAAATATGCTCATAATTATCTAAATGTCCATATGTGTATGCGAGATCATTAATATTACTTAAAACTTTAAATAAATATTTTTTTTTATGTAAGTTAATAATATATGCAAAGTATTAATACATAGTCATTTAAAAAATATAGTCGAAATAAATTACACTCCCACTGATTATTGACATCATAAAATTGTGAAATTTCTCTCTCTCTTTTTTTTTTTTTAAAAGAATCAAATACATTTTATGTCCCAGGACATAAAACAACATATAAGCTACTCAATAATCAATTTAGAATTTCAACTACTATTTTACATTTAAAATGACTTTCAATATCTTAAGGTTTTTTTTTTTTTAATATAAAATTTTCTATCATAATAAATTTTTACATTTTATACATTTTGAGGAGACATGAGGTTAATTATGAATGCATGATTAACAAGTTCTGCTGACATAATATGAATTTAACATATAACTTAAACCATGAACAATCACTTATATATTCTCAAGAATAAGTATACTACAATAAAATACTTATTCTCTCGAGAGTCCTAAATACACCATTGCAGACTATCCTTTGGGATGAGAAAGCAACATGCAGTAAGGTTTCCTCATTACAATTCAAATAACCAAGATACCTAACTTTTGGAAAACTTATACCCTTTGGGATGATAAGCTCCTAAGTCAAAATATCTTTATAATTGCTCTATGCAATATCGAAAACATCATGACATACAATTACTACCTTTGGGTGAGTAACTGCATTTCACAATCTTAAGAAACAAACTTGTCTCAAATATCAAATAAAATTTCATGACTTATAATGAATTCGCCTTTTATTTATTTATCACATATTGACTCCATAAATGTATTAACAATAAATATTATAAGGATTAAATAGGTCATGAACAATAACATGATGATGATCAAAATATCATAGTCAACAAACAAGAGTGAACTTACAATGATCATCCTCACAAGAATTCTTATTATAATATTACATGCTCACCTTTGGGTGGAGCATACAACATATAACAAAGTTCTTGAACCAACAATTTATTTTTATAGTATCATTGCATACTCACCTTTGGGTGGAGTATACAAAACACTACAAGAAACTTAAAACAAGTAATTAAATGAAAATTTTGAACTTTTGGTAAATTTATCTCCTTTGGGAGGACAAGTCCCTAGGTTCAAATATTTTCACCTAACACTTCATGCATTCTTAAAAATATGACACATAATTACCACCTTTGGTCATGTATTTCATTCCTTGAGCTGACAATTGGATCAATATCACTCTTTAGTCCAAAATTACTTGGGAGCTCTAATAAAAACAAATAAATTTTTTTTTTTTAAACAAAAGCATTAGTTCATTTAGAATTTATGATTCTAAAAATTATTCAAATATATGTCCATAAATAAGACTGCATTTGTAGTAAATACTCAATGCTCCTCATACATATATATATTCAATCATTTTAAAATTTAAATGAGTATTTGCTACATTACGAAATTGTTCAATAATTAAATTAAACAACAAGGACGAAACAACATCATATTAATATTAAATCATGATAACCCATCAATATTAAATTCATGATAAATATATTTTACAAGCATACAATTATTTGTACAATACTTACCAAATGCATAAATCATTATTACTTCAATAAAAAATATCCAAATTTTCATATACTCATGTATATTGGACATCTAGCGGAAACATATATATTAGTTTGCAAATTCATTGCATTTAAATTAATTATAACATGTCCAAGATAATCTTAAATACAAGTAGATATTATAAAAAACAAAATTAAGCTATCAACTTATTATTTAATTAAATCAATTACTAGCATTCAGAAATAATATCATTAACATAATTATGTAATATTAGTACAATTTAGATTATTATGAATCACGTAACATGCATTAAAAAGAAAACAATGATAAATAATTATCATTAGATACTCTTGTCATATTGTTAATATTATTGCCATATTGCCATATATGCATGAATCAAAATTTCATCCCAAATAAATTTTTTTTTTTTTATGACAACGACAAATAATGAAACCACCTGATCCAAAAATAAAAAGCTTTTAGATCTGAACTAAATAACAACATGAGTGAGAAAACACGCTCCATTAGAATAGCTAAATACTAATCACAATAAATAAAGCTAATTCAAATCAAATCTTATATGAAACATCAAATCCCAGAAACAGATCTACCAGTTCCCAAAAAAATAAATTCAGATTCAAATCTGTAACTCAAATTTATAAATGAATGATAATCACATGTATCGAAAAATAAAGCAAAAGGGTGTTGAAGAAACCAGTTGAAAATAGTGGAACTTGGAAGTACAGACTGACTAGCAGATCTCAGTGAAGATAAAGATAAAAAAAAAAAAATCAAGAGGAAGAGATTAACAAAATAGATTCATTACAAAAATATTATCCATATAAAAAATTAGAAGCTTTAAGTCAACGATTTGATTCTAATCACCAATAATTTGGCTCTGATACCACATGTTAGATTTATATTAATATCATTGATGTATTAGAACACAAATCAAATAAAGTAAATACCTGATCCAGTCATGAATATTCTTCAATCCAATTGAATCTAACCATCAAACAAATCATTAGATAAAATAATCAAGAAGGTTAGGTCTTCCCTTTACCAACTCTTACAAGAAACTACTCTAATGGGTGAGCCTCACGATCGTTTCTCTCTATATGAGTGGAGGGGGACCTATCCATGTATTTATAGGGTGACATTAGGGTTTCACCCATCATAAAATCCTAATCCCTATTGGACTACACAAAGTCCATCACATCAATAATTGGCCCAAGCCCACAAGGTGTGCTAAGCCCATATCAATTAAATGAGCCTCCAAGCATTTCAGTTAAACTATAATTCAACCCATTTTATAAATCAATAAAAACCCAATTAATGTTAGCCCAATAATAAAATTCTAACATATTATTCCTTATTGCTTATTTGTCTTAATTTTTAATTTTTCTTGCACTTTGTGTTAAATATAGATAATAATATTAGATAAGTGACTGAAATTTATATTTTTAAAATTAGATATTATGATAAAATTAACATTAAAAACTATAATACAAGAATTTAAAAAAAATTAATAAATAAAATTTATTAGCGAAAAAAGAGAAAGAAATTTCATTTAACAGACCCAAACCAAACCAAAAAAATTAGTTCGAGTTGGATTGGCTTTTCAAACTTTATGTTTTGATTCGGTTCTCATTTTTAAAAAATCGATCATATTGAGTTGTTTTCAATTTTGATCTAAATCCAAATCAACACATATATATTTACCTATAATATTAATATTTATAATTGGATCCAAACTATTTCAAACTATTCCATTTTTTTCTTTCATATATATATTCCTTTCTTAATTCCACCTTTCATATAGCTACACTTCAATGCAAAATTAAAATTAACGTTTTTATTGGGCAATGAGAATAAAAAGTTTGAATCAATTAGCAAGAAATAGTATAGAATTATAGAGGAATCCAACTCTTGGGATTAGGGATTGTAATAAATTGAATTTGATACGCTGATGATCTAATTTGATTCATTTTTTAAAAGATTTAATTTAATTAATTTATTTGATTCATGGATTACATGGATTGAATTTGTGGATAATATTAATATTTATGATTCGATCCAAATTATTCCATTTTTGTCTTTCATTTGTTCTAATAAATTATTTAGTGTGGTACATTATGTACTTTATAGAAAAATATTTACTCCTTACTTATAATTAATATATTTTAATTTTTATTTAAAATTTTCATTAATATTATAATCTATAAATCTAAAAAAAAATACTTTTATAATAAAAAATTAACATTATTAACTTGATATGTCTAAAATTATAAAAGAATAATATTATAATTTTTTAAATAAATAATTATAAAAATTTGAAAAGTATTTTTGAAATATGTGACTTAGAGATTTCAACTTAATATCTAGAAAACTAAATTTTTTTAAAGTTATAATTTTGAAGTATTTTTAGGATTTTAAGCTCAATAAAGAACTTAGCATAAGGTCTTAACTTCTTGAACGTTGCCTTTTTGAAGATTGAGTTCGATGTTTTAGTAATTCTTATATTTAACGAAAGGTATATATGTGAACTCATATTATCAAACTAGTATATTAGTAGTCTTTTCATTTAATAAAAGGCACAACAATAGTCCAATTTTTTTTAAAAAAATCTAATTTATAAAAAGGCAATTTTGTCATTACGAAAATAAGTATTATTTTATGCATTTTTTATTTTTTTTATTTAAATACGAAAATATCTCACACTATCTTAATAATTACCGTCAACCTTTATCATCTTTTCCGTCCTACCTCAAATATCGCTTTATTCCTTTAATAGCCAACCAACTTTCAATATTTACTACAAAATAATCCAAAGCTATAATTTTTTATGACTTTGTAGATAAAAATACAAACTCTTTTGAATTACTCATCCATGCCCTGACTGCCAATACCACCAGCTCATTCCTTCTGATCTCACTGTCTGTTTTATTCTTTTTGACCACCTTCTATTTGATAAAACTTAAGGTGAAAATAGCTTTGATCGAACACAAGGTGATCAAAATGATAAAGGGTGAAAAAATTAGAGGGAATAAACTGATGGTAGTCGCGATCATTGGCATAAATGATGCTTCAATTGAATTGGTGGTTGCCTAACCTTAATTTCAATAAAATTTCATTTTTAATTGTTCGACAATAAATAGTGAAGGGTGATTGGTGAGATGTGGTAGTGTCAGGGCTAGAACAAAGAGGATAGTGAACGTAGATACGTTTGCTAGCTATGGTGGATATGATTGTTTTTCATAATGAAATAAAAAAAATACATGAGAGAAGATATAAAATAATAAATATTTTATAAAGGCAAAATTTTCCTTCAATAACTTAAATTTTTTTTTAAATTGAATCATTATTGTACATTTTCTTAAATGGATGGACTACTAGTGTACTAAGTTGATAATATTAATCCATATGCGTACTTTTTATTGAATATATGAACTACTAAAATATCAAATCCTACATTCTTGACCACCTTTTTTAATCATATTCTTTTGCCAATTTCACTTATTTAAGTAAATTCATGTTGGGTTCCCGATCTCATTAATTACAATAATGAACTATTCTTAGTCTAAAATTTTGGAAGACAATAATAATCAGATTTAAAAATATTAGAATAATCATGAATCAAAAATAAATTTGATTTTCAATTATTCAATATGAAGAAGTTTTTATATCAATTATTATATTCTAACCCTTTGATAAAAACCATCACCAAGAATAACTATAGGAACATTCATGTCAGATTATTAAAAATAAAAAATAAACATGCAAAAGTGTATATAAATTGATAACAATTAGTTGCTTTTTAAATCTGACTGGTTTGTCTTCCTAATTTATATGTTTTCCTTAGAGAATCTTTTAGCTTTTTCTCAAATCTCTTTTTAAAGATGGGATATCAAAAAGAATAGAATTGAATGTGTGACCAGGGTCATAACCACTATATATATATAGATAATAACTTTATTTCTATTTTAGCTCATCACTAAAATATAAATTACTCTTTTATCTCTACACATTAAATAACTACATTCTATTAGATACATTAAAACCAAAATTACGTAAACATAGCATATCATTTTTAAAACAAGTTTAACATTTTATGACAGCTCATAACACATAATTATTCACATATAAGCCCAATATTGCATCAAAGATCCAACAATTAGAGCTTGGGTTCACCCTAACCTAACTTTAAATTTCCACGGCTGAAAAAGCGAAAAATAAAATAAAATAAAGAAACCAACTAAAACATCCAAAAATACCAAAATTGTCCCCATTTTGAATTCTAGTGGATTGAATAACTCATCCCCATAATTCACGGTTGAAAAATTTAATGAAAACAATTTCAAAGAATGAAAATATTCCAGTAATAGGGTTTGAAAAATGGTAGAAAAGGGAGAATGTTAGAGTTTTTAGTTGGATTCAACCAAGAATTAAACGATTTAAGAGGGAGAGTGCTTAGCCAAAAATCCTTACCATTTGTCCTAGAGGTGTTCTCTGAAGTTCGCAAGAAGGAAAACCAACGGCAAGTCATAGCCAAAATTAAAGGCTCCAAAAGCAAGGTGTCATTGATTGGTGACATTGGCGATAGAGGACTTGGGACTTCTCATGATGTCTCTGCACTAGCTGTTGGAGGAAGTTGCACAAGAACCTACACAAGGACGAACAAGACTGAAGTGTCAATTTTTTCCTAACAAGGAAAATGTTTTTATAGATTATTTGGTTGAAGACAATAATAGGTATAATAACATAGAAAATGAGGAAAGGAAAAAATAAATATGTATTTTATAATACGAGGTAGGGTAAAGAAATAAATTGTATTTTCTACTCGTTCTTCATTTTAATAAATATATAAATTTATTTATATTTTAATTTTTTTTATAAATATAATTACATTAAAACTTAAACTAATTACAAGTAGTATATTATATACTTTATTTTTTTTATTCTTAAATTATGCTTTAATTATTTTAGAACATCAATAACTTGTAAAAATTATTTAAACTATTTTCTTAAATTCTAAAAATATAAAATTATATAAATATTTTATAATTTATTTTTATTAATTCAAATTAGTTTATAAAAATATTTTGTATTTATTGTTACATATATTTTATTTTTCTCCTTATCATGTAAAATTGTTCATTTTTTTTTATTTATTGGCCCAATTTTTTTTTTTATTCTCTTCATAAAATATTTATGGTTGAATAGTTATTTTATAGTTTTTCCTTTATAAAAAAAGAAAAAAAAAATCCTTAAAAACCTTTAAAAAAGCATATTTGTAAAATTATTTAGACCATCATTCCTCGTTTGGGGTACCCATTTTTTATTGGAGATTCTGATATGTTTTCAAAAGAATTTTAAATGGAGATGAAGATAAATTCTAAATGGAGAATGGGGAATGGATCTCTTCTCCTACCATCGCCACTGCAATGTTAACAACACTAAATCAAAACTTCTCAAGAAAGCAAGGGTGTTCTATTAGTGATGGAGGTGGGCTTGGGCTTAGTGGGGGTGTATTTAGTACATGACGTAAGTAACTTAGAAATATTACTCCAAGAGATATTTAGATCTATTGGGCTCGACATATTGGGCTTTGTAATTCACTCCCCATTTTATATTATTGCTTCATCTTTTCCATCTTATAACGGTCATTTTTTAAGTGCTTTAGTTATCAATTCAAAAGCCAAAACTCTTTAGATTGTTTATTCATGTGCGTCAGATTATATAATTAATGCATATAATTTATTTACCTTTTACACACCGTGTGTTAATAATCTTAAAGTTATAATTACAAACGAATCCCTCATTTGTTTTCGAAAAAGGAAATATTCAAATTTCTAATTATATAACTCTCAATGTTATACTAAATGAACCCAACTTGTCTTGCAATCTTATTTCTATTTTCCAAAGATGAAAACCTCTCATTTTTATGCTAAATTTTTTTTTTTTTTTTTTTGTATCTTATTGTGTCTACTAGAATCTATCATTAGAGACGATGACTAACAATGCTAAAGAGAATAAACGTATTAATTTGATGAAGCATAAAATATTTATTTAATTTCTTATATGTGAATAAGATTTTTTATAATAATTAGGCATTCACAAACATATTAAAAAATTCAAAGTCATGCTCTCTTATGAAAAGATTTGTAGCAATTGGGTACTTCTTGTAATTGATACTAGAAAAAAGAATGTGTACATCTTACCAAGTAATACCACTTATTCATAAGAAAAAAAGAAAAAAAAAAAAACACTTAATGTAAGGGCTAAGACATGTATGCTGAAGTAGTTGCAATTATGCCTAAAGTCTTTTAAGAGTTGCATTACTACTGTTGTGATCAAACTCAATTCATAATTTTGGTACAATAGAATTTAATTATGGTCTCATGTGGCTTATTTATAACATTATACATATAATTGCAACTACATCAATATATTTTTAGCATAAAATTTATTTAACTCCTAATGAAATGAAATTTGCTATATTAAAGTTTTTTAAAAATACCCACTTATATTTTGAACCTGCCTTTTTAATTTTATTCATATATATCTATTTACAAAAAGTGTTAAATACTAAATGACAATAAGAAAAGCCAATCATAACATGAGGGTACTCTTTGTTAGCAAGAAACGTATAAATTGGAGTTAGCATAGTAAGGTTGCAATATGCATGCTTGTATTTAGTTGAAATTAAACATCTGAACTTTTAAGTTCCGGATAAACATTTAATTGACATCAACAACAGTGACATCGCACATGATAAAATTCTGTTCAAGATATTATAAAAGTTGAAAATCAAGATGAATGAAAGTTGGGTAAAAAGAAAGAAGATGCTACCCTTAATTATTTTTTTTCTTCCCTTTTTACCCATTAATTTTGGGAGAATGAAGAAGGGAATTTCTAAAGTCAATAATTAAATAATATAATTTTGAAGAAAAAAAATAGATAAATTATAAATCGTGTCACACATGAAACTCGAACTCACAATTTTTTTTTGGATGTGAAAACACTCCCACTACAAAACTCAAGTAAGTGGTTGGAGGCGAGTCCAAGACCTAAATAGCCTGTACAATATGCATATAATCGAATTAGTTATAAAATAACATGTTAGTTGCACATAACGCATATATATATATATATAATTTATAAAATATATATAAATTAAATGTATTTATATTTCATTAATGTGTTATTTTCGAACCAATTACTAACATATTGTTATGTGGCCGGAAGGCTTGACCCATTTTGTCTTAGAAACTTTTAGAGGTAATGAAGTGACCATAAGAAACCAAACAAATAAAAAATAATATCATAGTGGGAATTGATAGATACCATCTTGTTTCCCTTTCTCTTGAAAATGGATAATGTCACCATCCATTATGAAGAAAAAAGCATTATGTGCAGATGTTCAATTATCTTTAGATAGAAATTGGTCATGTAAAAAAAAAAAAAAAGGGTTTGAGATGAGGTTTTTAAAAGGAACAATGGAATTCAATTGAGGGACCACTTTTTCTAAGTTTAAGTTCTGGTTCACAGCTTGTCTATTTGCATAGTGAGTTAGTGACACCAATCAATACAAAGTGAATAAGAAATAAAATAAAGAAAAGAAAAACAAATGTCTCTTTCATGTATTTACCGCAAAGGCCAAATGTTCCAACTTTGAGGCCTCCGTGTATGGGATATGTGTATTCTTTCAACAAGTGGGAGAACATGTTGTAATGGAGTCCACCTGACAAAGGAAGAAGAGGATAAGGAAAAAACAAAAAACGAAATAATATGGAAATTTTAAATTAATATTAAAATTTTCATAATTTTAGTACATAATTAATGAAATTTATAATTTTTAGAATATCTTATTATATGAAAGTGTCTTACTTCTGTAAAATAAAAATAAAAATTTGATTTTGCTGTAGAAAATTTCAGACTTGTATATTTCATGTTGTTGGAGTACAAAAGAGGGTACCTTATTATTTGTGATTGACTCTCAATTAAAATTGGATTAGTAGCATTTGACCCCAAGCTCCCTATTTATTTTCCCTGAAATTTTGTTAACGCATTCTTTTTTTTATTATTATATATTTTTATATCAATTACGTTATTTTATTTTTAAATTTTTTAACAACTCTTTTTATAACATTTGTTGAGTAAAGATAAACAATTGTTCAAATTTATTATAAATACACGTTCGTTACGAATTGATCATAATGTTGACACGTTATAATTGATCAATATTAGTGGTGATAATTTGTAAAACAACACGAACATAAGTGAATGTAATTAATGAAATTTATAATTTTTAGAATATCTTATTATATGAAAGTGTCTTACTTCGATAAAATAAAAATAAAAATAAAAATTTGATTTTTCCGAAGAAAATTTCAGACTTGTATATTTCATGTGGTTGGAGTACAAAAGAGGGTACCTTATTATTTGTGATTGACTCTCAATTAAAATTGGATTAGTAGCATTTGACCCCAAGCCCCTATTTATTTTCCCTGAAATTTTGTTAACGCATTCTTTTTATATATATTTTTATATCAATTAAGTTATTTTATTTTTAAATTTTTTAACAACTCTTTTTATAACACTTGTTGAGTAAAGATAAATAATTGTTCAAATTTATTATGAATACATGTTCATTACGAGTTGATTATAACACTAACATAAATAACATGACACAATTTTAATAAAAAATTTATAAATTGTTTTATAATTTTGTCACAACACCAGTTAACCTTGTTTGTTTGGATATTACTAAGCTAATGAAAATGCAAGTAACGAGAGAAATGCTAAATGATCATCTTATGGATAGTGCATTCTTTATTACATATATCTAAGATCAAGACAATACACATGTCATTGGTTACACGTATAACTAATGAAAGCAAGAGGTACATTTCTAACTCTTATACTTGCATTCACTTGGCTATTTGCAACTAAGCTGGGTATTTGTCATCGAGATGGGTTCTTACCATCGAGCTAGGTACTTGTCACCAAGTTGACTACTTGCAACCGAGCTTGATTGAGTCATGTACGCATCTACCTATAATAGTATGGTAGTCATGTACACATCGACCTATAATAGCAAGTACCAGGTTATGTTCAAACAAACCCTTTTAACGTAAATTTTATTATAGGCTAAATAATAACTATGACCTCCTAACTTTTTAACTAAGATTTGGCACTTAACTTTTTAATTTTATCAAATTTAGTCCAAAAGAGACTAAATGTGTTAACATTGAAATGCTCAAGAATTAAATCATAATAAAAAAAATCATTTCAATACATTAATCATGATTGTTATAATCAAATTTTAATCTAATTTCTAAATGTGAACTAAATTTTTTAATTGAAAAGATACCAAATTTTATTGAAAAAAGTTAAGTACATATCCAAAAATAACACGCTAATTGATTATTTTTTTTACATGCATTTAAAAGCATAAAATTTATAGAAACTCTAGTAACGTTGATAACAAATGAACACCGCAACACCAACAAATCAAGTTAAACCTTTAAGTAAAGTTTTGGATTGTTCATGTTACTTTTGAAAGTATTTCAAATGATTTTTATTTATGATCACAAATTTAATTTTTAATATAAATCGACTAAGAAGTCAAAATTGAAAAATATTTATAAAGTTTATGTTGCTTATGTTTATTTGAAATTTTGAACATTTATTTTCCTTCTATTTTTGAGCAATTGAACATTTATTTTCTGAACATGTGGTTTTTTTTATTATTTAACATTATGTTGAATCGGACATATGTTGTTTGTAAGAAATGTTCAATTATATATTTAAGATAAAAGTATCAAGTTCATTAGATTAAGTTTAAGTGTGTAATTAATTCTCCAAATTGTCAAATGTATTTTTTTCCCTTAGCTTGAGAAAATGGATCTTAATACAAACATTATTTTTTATTGATTTTTTATTAAATATTATTTTTTTTATCAAGTTATAAAAAAGCATTTAAACATTTAACAATAATAAAGTGACAGAAAATATGAATTTTTTTATGAAATATTTATTTTAGTATTTGAGTAATTTTATTTTTATGTTTTTAAAAAATCACAATATATATTTACATAATTTTTTGTTAGAATATTGCTATTGTTATTTTTTTTAAAAAAAATCATATAAATTTATTTTTTATTGTTATTAGTTGCTCATATTTTAATTACTTAATAAAAAAATATTATATTAATAAAAATTATTAAAATAAAATTATTATTTGTAATTTACAACTTTTCTCAAATTAACATATTATTATTATTAAAATAATTTACATTTTTTCTCAAATTAATCTTCTATTGTTGTTAATTTATTATTAAATTTTGAAATCTAAATGACAAATCAACCTCCATATATTTAATTGAATTTATTTTATTTACCGTAAGTGTGGTAAGCTGGAGGTTAGGTAAAAAGGTTTGTCCTATTTTTTAAGGTAATCATTATTGATTTTTTCTGTATTTTATTTTAATATTAATGACTCGTATCAAATTTTAGTTTAATTTAATATGATCTTTTCTACTTTAAATTATTATTAACGACAATTATTTGAGTTATAATTGATTAAAAAAATTCTAACACATATTCTGATCAATTATAATTAGAAATATCATATGAATTAAACTTAATCAATTCATCTTATATAATTTTAAAGGAGCTTAGCTCATTTTAACTTATAAGTAGCTCGTTTTTTTTTTATTAAACTTATTTAAATTATTTTAAAATATTTAATTAATTATTAAAAAATAAAAAGCATCTCCTATACTTTAAGAAATAAGCATATAGTTTTCCAACGTATATAAGTTTCTTCTCTTTTTTTTTTTTTTAAAAAACAAAAGCTTCAATTTTTTTTTAAATCTAAAATAATTTTATATAAAAATTTAAAATTACATATAGTAAAATTTCTTAAAAACTAAAATTTTAAAACTTTTTAATGGTATATGAAATGATTCGTAATATCTTATGAATTAGTTATGTTCATATTTAAAAAATTGAGTAAAAAATATTCTATTAAATTTGAACAATTTTTAATAAAATTGGCATAACTTTTTAATAAAAAATTCGAAATTACAAACCATAATTTTTTTTTAGAAACTAAGCTTTTGAAGATTTCTAATGATATATGAAACAAGTCATAATATTTTGTGAACTAGATTAGTTTATATTTCAAAAATGTGAAATATAATTTGAACAATATTCAATAAAATTATTATAATTTATTTAGAAAACACAAAATTTTAAAACGTAACATTTCTTATAAGATAAAATCTTTAATATTTTTAATGATATATTAATTCAATTATAGATTAATATAATTTAAATTTTAAAACTGTGTTAATAATCATTTCTTTAATCTTAATTATATTGATATGTTTTTTTAAGTAACTATTTTTCTTGAAATTCTATATTTTTTGAAAATATAAAATTAATTTTATCTTCTTTTATTTTTTTTTTAAAAATAAGTTGTTACATTTTCTATTTTTTTGAACTAATCATAGCATTTTGTCAATTTTGTAATAATAATTAATAATTATATTTTAATAATTTTTTTTTTATTTATTAGCTTTTTAATTTAATATGTCAAATGAGTTAATAAACTGTTTATTTAAGCTCATGACTTAAGTGAATTGAGTTTTTTAGCTCATGACTTTAATGAGCTACCTTTAAATAAATTAAACTGAGTTAAATTGGGCCATTTATTTAATATCTCTAATTTTGACAATAGAAATCGACTAAATCTACTATATAAAGAAACAAAAGAGGTGATTGTATCAAAATAAACCATGATATGAGTTATGATTATATTTGGGCAAAAACAAAAAAAAAATTGTCATTAATATAAAATATTATATTTTTAATGTGTCAGTTTTTTTTTTTTTTTTTTTTTCAGTTTTCTTTTGTGATAAAAAGATGTCTTTTGATAATAATCGAACGAAATTCAAACCTGGCATGATTCATTAATATTCAAGCAAATACAAGAATGATCATTGATATTTACAACCGTCTAAATAAGTGAGTTATTATAAAACATAACAATTAAAAATTGTTTTATGGGTTACCACTACTCATTGAAGTAACCTTTAAAAGAAAAGTGAGCTGAAATAGAGACAGAGCAGATGCAAGTATGTTTCTGTGGGGACTTACAGTGGGTAGTGAGTACTCTCTTGCTTTGTGTGTCTGTCTCTTTCTTTGTTTCTCTCCCATTCATTCATTCATCAGTAAAGAGAGTAGATGTTGGAGACCGGATTGGGCCACGAATTCAACCATAAATAATATCTCACACATTTCTTTCGAAATTATTTGAATATTTTAATTTTCCAAATTTTAAAAAAATAAAAATAAAAAATACATTATCTAATCCCAACGATTTAACATCCTTCTCTAGTTCTAACACACACTCATTAACAATTATAGAGAGAGGGACTCGAATGCACATTGAATTAATAAACAAAAATAATAATAATAATTAAAGGTAAAAGGAAATTAATAAATGTATAAATAAACTGTTTTTTCTTACAATCAGCTTATTGTCGACATGAATACGATGAATGGTAAATCCACTCAAATTTGGATTAATACTACTTATAGTATTTTAAACGAAAAAATAATTTTGAAAATAATTAACTGATTCATTTTTGATTAAATTTATATATAAAATTTTAATTTTAATACTCTCTTGTTAGTGCACACATGTTGTTTTTTTACTATATATATATATATACATATTATTTTTTTTCTTAATGTAAACCACTCAAATTTGCATCAACACTACTTATAGTATTTTAAATGAAAAAATAATTTTAAAAATGATTGACTGATTATTTTTTATTTAATTTATATATATAATTTTAATTTTAATATCCTCTAACTAGTGTATATAGTATTTATGTTATTTTTTTTTGTAACGTTAAATATATATATATATATATATATATATATATATATATATATTTTTTTTTTTTTATTTTTTTTTTTTCTTTATATTTATATTTTTAGTAAAGTTTAAAGTAATATAAGTCATTTATACACTTAGCTCAATTTTTTTTAAAAAAAAATTCAATAAAAGGACGTACGATTAAGTAATGTAAGTATAAATTTGTATATATTATTAATTAAGGGTATTAAAATTTTTATAAAAAAATATTTATATTATCTCTTAAAATTTATAATCATAAAAATAATACTTTATAAAAAATTAACATTAAATTTCGATAAATTGAACCACATTAGATGTTATTTTTTAAGAAAAATAAATACAACTCATGTACTTGTAATTGTAACTCAAATCCCATATAATCCTTAAATGGTACATGCTATTAAATTTGTTATAATAAAGTGCTATTTTTATTTGAGAAATTATTAAAAATAACACCCTTAAAATTTATAGTAATAAAATTAGCATCCTAATAATATTGAACGTTCAATATTGAACGGGTCTAAATTGTCGTCGTTTAATTCTAATTGAATGAGTGTTCAAAGAAAAATGACATATTAGTCATTTTTTTAATTGTAAAAATATGAATTTGAACACAAAAAATATTAATTTTATTATTAAAAATTTTATGGGGTGTTATTTTTGTTGTTTTCCCTTTTTATTTTTATAAATTTTATAGATATTATTTTATGTAACTTTTTTAAATTTTTTTTAAAATAACTGCAAAACATCAATTAATAATAATTTTTTTAAAATATAATAAAAATATTAGAAAGTAACACATTATTTTAATAATAAGGTTAACAATTATGTAGTGTTGTTGTATTTGTATTATGTTTTAATAAATGTGTTATATTTAGTTATTTTTGTTGTGTTTTGTCCAAATATATTTCATTAGGGGTACGAAAGTAGATAGTGGATATAATAATTATCATATATTTGTATATTGGATGAGACATAACCTTAAATTTTTTAATTTTTTATATTTAGTTGATGTATAATAAATTTGTTAATTTTTTAAAGTATCCTATATTTATAACAGTAAAAAAAAAAAAAGTGAAAATTTATTAATTAATTATTATTAAATATTTTATGTTTGTCGTGTGGTATTGTATCGTTACCATCCCCTACTTAACGAAAAGTAACTCTTCTTTACTACAAGAGGAACTAATAATTCTTCATAATCTTTCTCCCTTATCCCATTTATTGCACTTTTATGTTCTTCCAAGTTCATACTTAATGCCCACTTCTCTTTTTGGTAAAAACTAGGAAGTTTTCATGCTTCTTTAGTCTATTTTTTGCTCAAACACACACTCTCTAAACTGGAATTCCATTACTGAAGCCGCGTCTCTTCAACTTCGACATACTAAGTATGAAACAATCTTTCTTACCTAATTTATTTGCTATTATATTTCGTTTTTTCATCTACAAGTTGTTCTTTTTTTTAATCCCTAGCTAATGTTTTTGGTTATTCTTTTGCTCTTCTTTTTCTTTGTAGGAGTTGATTTCTGGGTTTGTAGGTATTGCTCGAAATTCCAATTATTTTGTGTCATTATGAATTGTAAGCTTGTGTTCTGTGGATTTTGGTTTTTGTGCCCTATTGTAATGAATTCTTATATTACTTGTTGATGATGTAGGTGATTTTTTTTTTTATTTTTTAAGTTTCTGGTTCTATTTATTCCTAAAATTCTCTGATGTATTCAGTTCGAATTATTCCGGTTTCATTTTCCTACATATGAATTTCTTATCGTGTTGTTATATTTGGTTTTATTGAAATATGTGCTTATTTTCTCTTCGTTTTCTTAGATGTTATCCCTTTTCTATTAGATAAATAAATTACGTTAGGTCTTGTTTGTCTTGAGTGCTATGTTACTTGACTCCATTCTTCTGTGTATCAGACTACCAGTATCCAAGGGACTTGACATTGGACATGACTGTAGGTACTTGGACACCCCAATTTCGATTATTATAGAGAATTTAGAAAAATGGGAGTGCCAGACACCCGTATACGTATACAAACTTTTAAGGCTCTCTTTGTCCTAAAGTTTCCGTGTAACACACCCTCAGAGTAGAGTTAATGGTTCTGAAATTGTATAAAACTAGTAGCCAATTGATGTAGAATCTTGATAATAATATCTGTTTGTTGCTGCAAGGCTACAATTTTTTGTGAAGGGTTTTTGAGTCTTTTGATATTCAGTACTTAATTGGATTATATATGATCTGATACTATCAAACCAGCAGGTTATTTGGAATTGTATGTCTCATTTTTTTTCCTTTCTATTCTAAAGTTTTATTTTATTTATGTAAAAAGATCAGTGCTTCAAGCCAAATACATCAGAAATATGCGCAGTATGGTACTAGGCCACAAGTTTCCTTCCTTCTACGACATAGTCACCACTCAGCAGCTTGGTTGGTTTGTCATAGTTCCCACTTGAAACTAATATTTTCAAAGGTCTGGAAAAGCTTTCTATGACTCAATTGTCTACATCTTCCACATTAGTTGTATGTATTTCATGTTTTATGTACAATAATCAACAACTCATTATGTGGTTTGCACCAAATGTAGAAGAGTGGACATATATTTTGTCAAGAGTCCTTGTTTTCACCTTTAGGCTGCAACTTGCACTTTTTTTTAGATGATAAAATTTGAATCCTTTTCTTTTTTGTTTTTCATTTCTTTCTTTCTTTTAGTTACTTTTCTTCTCTCGACAATTTCTTATACTAATTTCCATATGAAATCTTCACATTTCTTGAATAACTTACATCACAAACACTGCTTTGCATTATTAGAATCCCTGAATAAATGCTATCCCTCTGATATTGTGATATAGTTGATTTCTCCATTAAAGTTGATTATCCCCTGATGCAGCCGTTTTGAACTTACTGTCAACTCTGCCCTTGAATTAGTCTTTAAGTATGCTTTCCATTATCCTTTTGCAGTGAATTGATCTCAAGATAGGTCAGATAATTCTACTCTCTTCTATGTTGTATTTGATTCAACATTCTATCTAAACCATCCATCTTCTAAATGGGTACCTAGGAAGCTAGTGTAGAGCTAGTGTGTTGAAGAGCCTGCAAGAAATGTCAGAGGAGGTATTTCCTTATTGTTAATGAATTTGATTCTTGATATAGAAATTTGTAACCATTTATGCAAAAAATGTTAGAGGAGGTATTTCCTTATTGCATGTTTCTGATCTATTTGCTCCTGGAGATTCCTAGTCCTGTTATTTCTCATCTAGTGAAGAACTAGGCACATATTTATATTTTTCTTTTGCTGTTTATCAAGTCTATACAGATTGCTTATATAGTTCTCTCACATTGCGAGCTTGGTTTGACAATAGAAAATTGTAGCGCTATGTGCAAAGGCATGATTGTTGGAGTTTGAAGTCTCAAGTTTGTTGGGATTTTTGCACTATTATTACCTTAATTTTGGCGTTTTCACTCTACAATTATATTTTACATATGTGTGCGCATGTTTGCAAGCATTCTAAGTTCTTTAGATCAAACAATATTACTTTTAGGTCCAGCACTGTAACATCTCATGGCTAAAAACTCAAAATTCTTGTGCCTCAAGTGTTTTTTGGTATATAAGTTTTACCCAAAATTCGAACTTGTGATTTTTAAGAGCTTCATGGAAGTGGTAAGTCATAGTTTGGTTTGTCTTTCAATTGTAAACATAGTTGTTGCCTCATTTTTCTCTAAGTAATCGTCAAGTTTGAAAATGCATGAGTCAGGATATGTATATGTTCTATCAAATTTGGATGATATATGTGTTTAGAGATATCAAAGGAGCTGAGTTGACCTAGCTCGCTTAGGTACAATGTAACTCAGATCATCTAAATTTTATGTGAATTGAGTTTAGTTTAGATCATTTTTAAATGAGTTGGGTTGAGTATCCGATGAGCCAGCTCACATACATTTAAAAAAAAAAATTATTTTGTTTAAAAATGTTACTTTAAATATTATCTTTTGATTATATTTTTGGTATAACAGGGGGAAAAAAATACCATCTTTGAATAATGCATTTTTTTATATGTCCTCGTAAGCTGTTCGTGACTTAGGTGAGTTGAGTTTTTCAACTCACTAGATCAATTTTAAATGAGTTAAGCTTCTCTTGACACCACTATCTGTTGAGTCGAACCTATTAACGGTTAACTGTGAGAGTCATTTTTAGGCTACATTTATTTGGTACTGAAAATCATTCTAAGGAGAATCCTTTTATGTTGTAGATCTCTATCGACAGGTAGGCAAACAGAAAAGCATATGAAAGCGTAAAGAGAGGGGAACTAGCTTACATGAGATTGCAATAAAGTATAGATTTTGTTTAGATCTAAAATCTTCTGTGTTTAACTTCTTTTAGTTTTGGATGATAAGGCTTAAAGTTTTCGAGTAATCATCCATAACCTAACTAGGAGAGTCCTTTTATGGTCCACCTAGTATCCATAACTAGGAGTTTTTAGCCGAGTGTTTTATAACATTTACACTTCCTATTATTAGGTAAATTTTCTTCTCAAATCTTTATCCATACTTCAAATGCCACAAAATTAAGCGAATATTTTTGAGGTTTTGTTGTGAGTGTCAATAATGGAGTAGCATAAGAGATTCGTGCATGAGAGAAAAAGATAGCTTACTGGTGAAGAAAAGCTGTTAATGTGATTCAGATACAGAAAAGAAACTGTGTGAACTTTAAGATATAAAGTTAAAGAAACACAATTGATAAAAATTTTGATGCATGCAAGTGTTTTCTCTCTACATGCTCACAAAATTCTTTGAATAATTAGCTTAAATAACACTCCTAAAATTTATAATAATAAAATAATATTCTAATAACATTGAACATGGTTTAATTAGCTAGAGTTTGATATTGAAGGAGTCTAATTGATAAGAGTTTAACTTGAATGACATCCAATCAGGCGGCGTTAATGTGAATTGTTTGTGTTGAAATTTTTGTTTGTAGCAAAAATACATGAGTTGGATTTGTTATTTTTATGGTTACAAGTTTTAAGAGGTATTATAAGTATTTTTCCAAATTCTTTTGATTGCTGTTAACTGTGATGAGCTTGTGTGTAGACATTCTTAGCATGATCAATGTTTATTTACATGTAAGACATTTTATAAATATTCATCCATGGACTTTGCGAAAATAGATGTGTTCTCTTTAAGGGAAAAAAAAATAATAATTAAGCAACATTAAGCTGCACATGTTCAACAATTTTGAGATGTTTTCTTTTGCTTTCTTGAACTCAAAGTTGGGCATCATCTATGTCTCTAACAACTCTCTCTCTCTTGCTCGTGTTTATGCACGAAAAGAGTGGTAGTTTTTCTCAGGAAATAAATTATTTTCATTCTTCTTGCAGGTGAAGAGGTCGGAAGCAGCAGTCAGCAGTCGGCAGTCAAGTTTATTTTGTAGATTAATTTCATAGAAGGAAGAAGTTCTTAAGTTCCTTAACCAAAAAATGATAACACCAGACATCAACTTAGAATGCGAGAACAATTCAGATGTTAGAAGTGAGCAGGTAGCTTCTGGAGTAGCTTTGCAAGAAACATCACCGGATTTATCAAAAGATAGCACCACCACTTCTTGTCTAACAAATCTCCCGAAACTTCAGCAAGAGACAGGACCTGTTTCGCTTGACTTAACTCTCCAATTTAGCTGCAATACTGAAATCGAACTGAAGGAAAGAAGTGAGACTAATGGTGAAGTAATTCCCCATTCTTCAACACCGACAATTTCAAGGGTTTTCTCCTGCAATTACTGTCAACGCAAGTTCTATAGCTCACAGGCTCTTGGTGGTCACCAGAATGCTCATAAAAGGGAGAGGACAATGGCGAAACGCGCAATGCGTATGGGGATGTTCTCTGATAGGTATACTAGCTTGGCATCTTTGCCACTTCATGGTTCTGCATTTCGGTCCCTTGGAGTTGAAGCTCATGCTGCTGTTCACCAAAGATATCTGCCCTCGGAGAGGACTCCTGATACAAGGGGTGCAGCAAGGTTTCCACAAGGCTTTTATGCAATACCAATGTTTGTGGAAGATGATGATGAGGGGTTGTTTTGGCCCGGGAGTTTCCGACAAGTTGGTGACCAAAGAACTACTGGTGGTTTGGATGTTCAATCTTCTCAAAATACAGATACCAATGTTGGAATAAAACCATCAGCAAATTCTACTTCACCTGATCTTACTCTAAAGCTCTAGGAGCTTTTATTCAATAATAATAATCCCTTTTAGCTATGCTACTAGTTGTGTTACTTTGTACAGCGAGATATGTATTTGTAACAGCTGTGAGCTTTTAGAATTTTTAATCTTTTTTTTTGGTTGTTGTCTCGTTGATAATGTTTTTCTTGTTACTCTGTTGTACAAGAAGCTTTACAGGATGAGAATGACTGCTCAAGCTTGTTATTATGTAAAATATTAGTATATTTTGTGGTAAAAAAATTTCATAGCTTTATCTTTGTAGGAGGGGCCCTGAATAAAATTTTATTTTAAGTGCATATTATGATCTTTTATAGATGTTTTTTTTTTTAATTGTCTCAAGGTTTTATAACGTAAATCCCTCCCAACAACTTATCATATAGCTCAATCCATGCATGCATCGTTCACTGCAGTAGCTTACTCAGTCTATAAGAAAGTCTTAAATATAATAGTTGTATATATCATGCCATATAATAGATGAACATGAACTTTTAACAATTTATTTTTATAATAAAAGAATTAATATTAGAGACGTATATATTATTATTTATAAGAGTTATAAAGCATATTATATTTAAGAAAATTTTCACCCCTGCCCACCATAGCAAGGTCTCTAACACCATCTTGAAAGTGAATGGAATTTCCTCAAGAGCTCTATTCTGTTCCTTTTGCTTACCAAACATTACGTCGACCTTTTCCACCACGACGTCCACGTCCTCTATCACCCTTTCTCACTTTCTTCCTTATCAATACGTATTCATGTGTTAAAAAATATAAATATGTGCTCATATTCTTTATCAAATGTGTGTATATATCGTCAATTTGTGTTAATATGGACTTTTTTCTTAGTTATATGGTCATCTAAACAAATGTTAATTTAAAAAAATATATATATATATATGCACATTAAAATGATCAAATTTAGGGTATTCAAAATGAATTTAACTTGGGGTTCAATTGAACATTTGTTGTTTTAGATATGCCCAGTTTAGTATGCATTCAAGGGTAGGATAGGTAAAGGTTGGGGGCTATTTTTAAATTAATTAAATAAATAAGTTAAATAAAAATATTATTTTCTTACACATAAATTACCACTGAAAACTATATCAATAAATAGGTAAATATAGAAGGAAAAAAAAAATGTATGCTCACTTAAAATTTTAATATATCATTTTAAATAATTTAAAAATAATATACTTACTTCTTTTTTTTTTTTTTTATATAAGTAATTTTACTTACTTGAAACTGTAAACAAAAGTGTAAAGTTGTAAAAAGTGTGCTCTAAAGTATTAAAAAGTAGTCAAGAAGAAATAAAAAAATGAATTATTCATTTATTTGGAACTAATTTATATATTTTGATCGATCACATTAATTTTAATTTATACGTATATTATAATAGTTTATAAGAAACATTTATATTAAATAAACATGTAATAAGTGTGTAATACCACATCATACATATCTTTCCAATCATAAATTTACAAACATCAAATTGTATAAATATAAAATTAAATATTAAAATTTTATTGTAGATCACTTATTAATAAAAGTTAATTATTTTATGACATATAGATTGAAGTATATATTAAATTATAATTAAAGTTTGAAAGTTTAGTTTAAATATCAAGACTTAAATTTTAAGATATGTTGAAGATAATATTTTTGTAAAAGAAACTTTGGAAAAAAAAAAATTCAGACTAATGAAATTATCAAATTTTAATAAATTTTTAAAAATATAAAAGTAATATTACTTATTTTTAAATTAATTTTTTTTATTTAGTATATGTAATGTTTATTTTAATCAATATATCAAAGAATTATAAGATCAAGTCAGCAACAAAGGCTTAAAATTTGTGGCCGAAGGCTAAGCTTATTGTATCCAAGATACATATCATTTGATGATGATGATAATAATAATAATAATAATAATAATAATAATAATAATAATAATAATAATAATAATATATCAAGAAGTTATAAAATTTTTATTTTATAAAATAATTATTTACACTAATAATTAAAAGATATACAATTATGTAAATATTTTAATATAATAAAAATATATTAATAAACATAAAAAGTTATAAAACTAAATTAAAAAAATTATTATAATTAAAAAAATAATCTAACAAGCTAAATAAAAATATTAAACGTTAAATTATTTAATTTTTTTATGGATAAAATTAACACATTTATTGATACTAGTTAAAAATGCAAATAAATTATTATACTTATTTTATTTTTTTAATTTTTATAATATATTTAAAATAATATGAAATTAAATTTTTTATGGTTTTTAATTAACTATAAAAATAAAATAATATTTAAATTTTTTATATTAAAGTGATGATAATAGGTCCTAAATTAATAATTAATATTAATAATTTAAACTATAGGATAATTTATCTAAAAAGAAATACTAAAATTAATTCATACTTATATATAAATAAATTATTTGATATTTTAATCATAATATTATTTACATTATTAATTAATATTTATTAGCATATTAATTATATAATTATTGTGTTAGATATTAGAGATCTATAATTTTTTAATATGAGTATTTTAGTCTTATAATTTATAAATTAAGTGTTATAAATTCTGTTATTATAAAAAGTAAGTAATTTTAGTCATATAATTTTTTAAAATAATCACTTTAGTCCAATAAATCTATTAAAATTAAGAGTTTATAATGCCTAATTTTTATAAATAATGAGATTATAAATATCTAATTTAAAAATTATATGATTAAAATATTTATTTGTATATAATAATAAAATTACTGTAATATTTTTTTTTTAAATTATGAAATATTTCATATATAATATAATGATTATAAAATTAAATTATTTAAATTAAATAATTATGATACTTCCGGGTTTTTGTTATTTTAACTGATTGTGATAAAATGCATTTTTCTAATGTTCTGCTAGTTGTCATGTAAACACTTGAAAAATTCAGCCATTGCGGCCTACGGGGATCTGTCAGTTATGCTTCGCAGCCTTCCTGGAAGAATCAGAGCAAGATCAACTGCTAATGACCCTCAGATTCTTTGGAATTTTCGGAATTACCCTTCTAGCGTAGACTTTCCTTTCTCTCTCTGTCCCTTCATCATCCTGTTAGTCTCTTCTCTTTTGCTCCTCCTTCCCTTCTAAGAGGTCATGTTCGTAGACAAGGATCTCAATAGTGGTCTTCTAGTCTCTGGGGATGAGAGCTCTCAGAGCAAACTTACTAGGCATGTTTCCCAGCGCAACAAGGAGAAGTCAGATGAGAAAATGAGTTTTCCTGACAAGGGTATTGGTTTTCTTACAGAATCCGTGATGGATTCCGATGGTTTCAAACCAACCCCCATGAGAATCGGTAATTCAAGCTCATCCCAAGAGCTTACTCTTAGCTATCTCTGCGATAATTCCAAGCTTTTATTTTCCGAAAAAGACTTTTCCAATAAAATCCTCTTAAATTCTTCGGAAAAAGCGAGCTCTAAAGGTAAAGAGGTTTTAGTTTTTGACAATTCGAATCAAGATGAAAAATGGGTAGAGAGAGATTTCCTTAGTTTGAATGAAACTAGGGTGAATTCTTTGAAGCGAGAGATGGAGGATGAGGTTGATAGAGAGAGTAGAGAAAAAAGGCAAAAGCTTGAGACTCTGAATCTCTCTTTAGCTTTGCCTGATGTATCTCTCTCGCTCACTGCCTCTAACGCTCTTCAAAATGGAGATCCTCCTCCTGCTAGGTCAAACCCAGCGAGAAGCATACAATCTTTGGCATCATCTGCCAATACCAAGACCACCTATTCCAACGATTTTACTACTGCTTCTCTTTCCTACTCTTATTCTCATCCCTTTTCTCACAATCCCAGTTGCTCTCTTACTAGAAACTCAACTGAGAATTACGATGACCAAATTTGGAATTGTGGTGAAGGGACTAATGGGTCTGTGCATAGTCGGTTCAGGCCAGTTGGAGATGGCGTTTCTTTGTCCAATCATGGTGGTGGGTTGTATTCTTTGATGCAGAATAGTCGCAAGGAATCGTGTAATAACAGTCTGTATAGGACTACAAGCTCGGATAACCATTCTTTTTTTCCATCTGAGCTGCCTGCTAGGCCTAGATTTGATACTCAGTCTGGGGATTCCAGAGGAAGAGCTTCTGAGAGTTTGAAAGTTTTAGAGGGTTTAGATAGTGCCAGAGCCAGGAATCTTTCTAGACCTGAGAGAATTCTCAGGGAAATTGTGACCGAGTCTATTCCTGAGATGGCTCAAGTGGTTCAGGAGCTTACAGAGCAAACACTTGCATCAACCAAGGAATATTTGAAAAGTCTCATTTCTTTGCCTGAGAAGAAAGAGGAGTTAGTGGTTCTTCAGAAATGGCTTGAGAAAAGGTCTGATCTTTCAAAGGAAACTCTCTCAAAGTGCCAGAAAGATCAGCTAGAAATCTTGGTTGCGGTTAAAATGGGTATTGAGAGTTTCTTATCTAGCAAAAATCATCTTCCTATGATTGAGTTGGTGGAGATTTTCTCTTTTATGAGGTGTAGGAATGTGAGTTGTAAGAGTGTATTGCCTATAGATGATTGTGAGTGTAAGATTTGCTCCAACAATAAGGGGTTCTGTAGTTCTTGTATGTGTCCTGTCTGTTTGAACTTTGATTGTGCTAACAATACTTGCAGTTGGGTTGGCTGTGATGTTTGTTCTCATTGGTGCCACGCATCATGTGGCATTGAGGGGAATCTGATCAGGCCAGGTCCTAGCTTGAAAGGACCCTCTGGAACAACTGAAATGCAATTTCACTGCTTGGGCTGTGATCATGCTTCAGAAATGTTTGGTTTCGTCAAGGATGTCTTTCTCTGCTGTGCAAAGGATTGGAATGTGGAAACTTTGATCAAGGAGCTTGATTGTGTTAGGAAGATTTTCAAGGGAAGTGATGATGACAAAGGCAAGGAATTGCACATGAAATCTGAATTGCTTATTTCAAAGCTGGAAAGTAAATACATGTCTATTACAGATGCCTGCAATTTCATTATTCAGTTCTTTAACTGTAAGTCTCGATTTCCTTCTTTGTCTATCTTATTCTATTTTATTCCCTTTTTTCTAGCTTGTCTTCTTCTTGTATCATTATGTGTGCCTCTGCTACATGCTTGTATGTCTCTTGCCTAACTATTTTCAAGCAGGGCCTGGCTCATCTAATATGTTCCTGTGTACAATATGATGTGCATTATGTTGCACCCGAACTCAACTCCATCTTGGATTTGCGGCTTTATAGGTTTATATATGCATATATAAACTCAACATCATCCCTTGTTGTAGTTGTGCTTACTGAACTAGTAGTACTTTACTTCGAACATGAGTAGCAATTTAGCAAGATTTTATGCCATGCACGGAATAATATTTCATCATGTCATGTAGTACTTTATTTGTCTCCCTAAAATAGGCTCATGCCTTACCTTGTGAAGGATAATGTACTGTTCATGCAGGACTGTTCCTTGTTTGGTACTTGAGTTTGGACACATGTTGGACCTCCTGTAGTCATCATTTTTTTTTAATAAGAAACATCATATTATATTTTCATATAAACAATGTTTTAAAAGGTGTGTTCTAGCCTTAATGCGTACCCTTTCACTGAGGCGAGGCGTAAGCTTTAAGGCGGTACGAGGTTGAAGCCTCAAATTAAAACGAAATTAAGAATTTTTTTTTAGATAAACAATAAAAACAATAAATTATAACAAAATAACATTATAATAACTATAATAACACCAAATAATTCATAATATAGTAATTCAACTAGAACGTAAAAAATACATTAATGAAGTTCATCAAAAATTTAGTTGCTTAACATTAAACTAATATATTTCTTGTGCTTAAAGCCTATCATCATCATCATATTCTTCATTTTTATTTCTATCATCACAAGCATTATTATTATTATTCTCATTTCAATTATCACTAAAATGATAGTTTTCATAATTATCAAAAAGATTATCATTATCATTGTCATGACTACCATATTCATCAAATAATTAACTCCTTCATCTTTCTTCAAGTTCAATATCCTCTACTTCAACCCATTTCTTGTTGTGATTCAACCTTTTTCCTTCAGCAAAGAAGAATATATATGCTTGTGCTTTTCGAAAATTACTTATTGGAAGGAACATGAGATTGTTGAAAGAAGAAAAAATCGAGAAGAATAAGACTAGAGGTAGAAGAAAAGGAAGAAAGGAGATGTTAAAAAATTTCACTGTTAAAATTAGAGATTTTTTACTTTCACTTTCACTTTTTTGATAATTTTATTGGTTTTTTTAGCTTCTATTTTACTTGGTTGAGCCGCAATGTTAATAAGTTTTATCTAGGAGTCTAAGTGGAGCCTTAATTTTAGATTATAGTCCACCAAGTTTTTCTTTTCTTAGTACTAAATAAAGGCTATATGCTTTAATAGCCTCAGTGAAAAAAAACTTAAGCTTCAACAACAAAATGCATATAATTTTTTCAGCCCCTAATAAGCTAGCTTTAAGACTGCTCAGGTGAAAAAATAGCCCTAAGGTGAGCCTTCAGGCTAGCCTCACAACGTTTTTGAAACTATGCATATAAATGGTTATACTGTAGTTACCATCTATGTTACTTTTTACTTGGACTCTTCATTTTTATTGAAGTACCCTTGTCCAAGCAATATGGTATGGGTGAGTTTGGAAAAATTGACATGTATTTTATCTAATTTGGTGTAAATTTACATAATATTTAGAAAAATTGGTGTGTCCAACTCCGGATACATATTAAAAAATATACGACTCATGGTGTCTTAAAAGAGTCCGTGTCATGTAAGTCATACATTTATGCTTTTGATGAAAAACTGCAAGTGAACATATTATTACAATTGGTTTGAATATCATGTCAATGTAATACAAGACTGATTAAATATCCATCCAGAAAGGTCTATTAGACAGCATCCAATATTCTGTTAGTTTGGTCCTACATTGTCTACCCACTTTAGTTTGGATTGTGTAGCATAATGAAAAATGTTATTATTAGGAATGTTAAAGATAAGTTTGATCAGAAACATAATATGTATGTATCTTCTTGGAGAAGAATGTAAATTTTTCACACTTGCTGAGCTATACAACAGGTGATATGCATTTCATGTCCAATGAGTCTTCTGTTCTTGCTAAAAGAAAGATAATCATGCATCATGTGATGCTAGGAAATAAATTCTAGACTCGTTCATTACTCTTGCATGTGATGCATTAAAAGGTAAAAAAAAAATTGTTTTTGCAACTCAAGAATTGGACTAGCATGGGGCATTGTCTCATTTTGTAGTCTTTAATTTAACTTTAGAATCTATTTTATAATGGGGACATAAATAAGTATTCCTCTCAAAGATTAATGTAACTCACATGGTCACAAGGTCCAATTTTTTTGGATCAAATTTTTTTTTTTTTTTTGCGGATAAGAAACAGAAAAATGTTATTAAGTGGAACCTATGTTACTCGGACTCTGTGGTTTCTCTCACCATATTGGTGTCGACATGACACGATACTGACATCGATACGAGATATATGTCCATTCCAGCTAAAATATTTTGGACACGGCAGCTAAAGACTAGAAGAAAGAAGCTAAGGAACCTGAAAAATTGGAGAAGAAGAAGCCACCAGAAGAAGACAATGCCGTACTTAGATAGCATTAGGGTTCTGATTGGGCTTCTTTAACTCTATATTTAGGCCTTTTAATATTCAACTTTTATTGTTATATGAGTTGGACCAAGCTCATAATAAAAGAGAAATTTTTTATAATATTAACATAATAATTAAAGTTTCATTAATAAAAATAATATAAATTAATCTAAATGTTTTCAAATAAAATAAGCACCTAAATGTTTTCATAAAAATATTAACCTAACATTTATAAACACAATTTTTAATATAAATATAGATTAAATAAAATTTAATATAATAATTTGTCGTGTCTAAGCATTTTGTCTAAATATTGGACACATATTACAGTATCTTAAAATTTTAAAATTCACGTGCTCAACCTTAGGATGTGTCTGTATGTGACACTCCTACCCGAGTTTGGGTAACAGAGTGAAACGATAAAAATATGCAAAGTAGGATTTTTCAGATTTTTTTAGGTTAAGGTGTGTGATGCTTATTTCTCCTTAATAATCATTTTTCCCTTTCTTTTGCTTAGACAGAACTCTACAGTTCACTAATACAGTGCATGATTCATCTTGAATGAATTGTCATGTCATTGTTTTATGAATTATTCAATCATTTTTTTCCTGAAATTATTGAATTTCCGAAGGATTTTGTTCTTTTATTTTGCTTCAACTCAGATTTGAAGTTTTCTTGGAAGATAATTATATTTTAAGGTGCTTGGGTAAGTAGTTATACATGAAACGCATTTAGAATGGTTGTAGTGTTATTTTAATCATGGACTGTTACTAATTCTTAGCTTTACTATGGATTTTTCTTGAGTTGTCTTTGAATGGTTCTGACTTGTGAATATGTTAATGGAAATCTTCCATCATCTGTTTTCTATCGACAACAGAGGGGCCTTATTGGAAATGGGAGCCATACATGCAGTAATGTTTTGAATCAATGTGGTAGCCAGTTAAGTGACTTAGAGATTTAATGAAAATGTCTTTTATTTCTCCAACTGTTATAGGAACTACCCATCTCATGTCAACCTCAATCATCGCATATATTGGCTTAGTATAGGACACGTGATGCAGGACGGTCGATTCCTTTACGTACAGCGTGGTGGGTCCACGGCCATGAATCAACAATTCAGCCGAACCTCGTAGCTTTGCTTCTAGGGAGAAACCCCCAACGCTTTATGCCATTCAGAGAGTGATCATTTCTTATAAACACATCATCACTTAGTTTCCTAAGCAATATGAGATACGTGTGGGCACACTGCATCAAACGGGGTACTTAGGGAGTCTTATGTCTTCGTAAGAATGCAATCCTACATGACCTAATTGGGTCATAACTTTAATACCAATTGATGTAGGATGGTCAATCTCTCTGTGTATAGCTGGACGGGACCCACTTTACGTGGCACGAGATTATCCGCTTAGTTTATAACTGTGAGTTTAACGGGCCCATGGCTATGTTTAGTAGGATCTCAAGGCTTTGTTTCTAGGGAGAAATCCTAAAACGCATTATGCTATTTAGAGAATGCTTACATTTTATAAGTACATTATTACTTAGTTTTTTAAGGAATATGGGATATGTGCAGGCACACTGCATCAACATGTGTTTTGTATTTTTGTTGCCTTTGCACTTGTTATTACTATTGATGTTATCATGATGATGATGATGATACAGATGGTGTGTCTGAGTTGCCCGCTTCTGGTATAACGGCCAAAGAGCTGCTGCAGACAACCCAAGCTGGCCTAAGGAAAGATGCATTGTCTCTTTCACAACCAACTTCTCAACCTGCAAATCATGCTGTGTATAGTAAGAATTCTAGTCTACAGCGTGATTTGCTTTCAAGTGATCTCCACAGGAATGATCTCAGAACTTCACTTTTAAGAACGGAACAAGACTCAAGGTATGTGTCATTATCCAAAGCTGATGTATATGATAACTTGGAAAGTATAGTGCGAATCAAGGATGCAGAAGCTAGAATGTTCCAGAGTAAAGCAGATGATGCACAAAGAGACGCTGAAGAATTCCTTCGGATCATCCAGGCTAAAACTGAGAAGTTGGAAGAAGAATATACTGGAAAATTTGCTAAACTTTGTGTACAAGAGACCGAAGAAAGGCGGAGGAAGAAACTTGAAGAACTAAAGGTTTTGGAGAATTCACATTCTGATTATTATGCCATGAAGATTCGAATGCAGTCTGAGATTGCTGGTTATTTGGAGAGAATGGAAGCAACAAGGCAGAAATGGGTGTAAGTGTAACCTTATTATAACTAACAATGGGACTAATTGTGTAGTGTATTCTCTTACTATGATTTTGTAATGATTGTTATTTTAAACAGAATGTTTGTTGCTCTGTCCTTTTGTTTTGTTTTTCATATTTATATGTTCATTGAATGCTTTGAACGTGCCTCTAGTACATGTGGCTAGATTCAAGTCTCCCCATTTGAAAAGTTAGTTAGCTTTCTCCGTTTGAAGATATGGCTATTTGACATCTCTATGGTGGGTTCGGACGGAAAGTTAATTTTGTCATTGTTCTGCTTGTTTTTTCAAAAAAAAAAAAAATGAAAGGACCTCATTTTTGCTACTTTTGAGGGTAAAAATGCAAATACCTATTCATTTGAGAATTTTTTGTGGTTCAGATGGTAAGACTCTCAATCTCTCCACCAGGAACTCACGTTCGGATAGAGTGTTTTCTCTTTATTAATAAAAAAGAAAAGAATTTTAGAGCTCTTTTAAAAAAAAAAAAAAATGCAATACCTATCCATTTAGGTTAAAACTTACTGTTTTGTGGGCTATTTCTCTGCTGTTAAGTGTCCTGTACAGCCCTTACGGGCCTGACTCATCCGCCAATTACTGAATTTTTTTTCTTCATTTTTCTCTAAAATAAATGCAAATAAAAAAAAAAGAATTTTAGAGCTCTTGTGGTTCAGGTGGTAAGACTCCCAATTCTCCCACCAGGAACCCAAGTTCGAATCCCACCAGAGGCGTGAGTGTATTTTTCTCTTCTTTAATAAAAAAAAAAAAGAGCCTTTAGAGCTTTTTAAAAAAAAAAAAAAAAAAATGCAAATAAGTTAAAAACAGAGAGGCTAAAACAAGAGAGAGGTTTTTGTCCTACATCGACAACATCTCGTTGAAGCCATCTATCCACTTCTGCTGCTGTCGAGTAGAACCGATTCAAACTTGGTCATCTTCACCATTTCTCTTTAGTACATGTTGTGGCTTGAATTCGCTGGCTCAGTTTATATCTCCATTGTTGTTTGCTTCTTTTAATGGTTTGATATCTCAAATATCTGTTTTTGGGTTTAAAGAACCCATTGTTTCAATAATTTCATATGTGTCTTCACCTTGTTGTATTATCCTCAGTAGATTGAAACTTCGTATTAATTCTATTAATTCATATGAAGTGTTGTTAAGGATTGGAATTTAGCATTGACTTCTCCAAAATATCTTTGCTTTTAGTTTGGGTTGTTCGGAGAGAATGAAAGAAAAAATTTGGGTACGTCTACATTTCTATTTATCTCAAATAATATTCTAGAATATGTACAAATGGATTCTAATTTTTTAGTAAGTACCGATTCTTGTTATTTGTTAAAAAAATTGGAGAGCTGTTCAAAAACCTCAACTAATGTCATGCCATACGTCATCATCTACGACAAGTAGGGGTGATAATTTCTGACACGATACGATAGCACGATCCGAACACGACACGACACGAATTTTTTTTAGTAAGAATTGATCCATAATTTTTTCATGTTCTTAAAGATTTTGTTATTTTTTACTATTATAAATAACACAAAAAAAATTCAAGTAAATTTTTTAATGTGCCAACCAATACGAATAACACGAACAAACACTACACGAACACGACTAACACGATACGATTGACACCCCTAACAACAAGGAATCCCTAATGAACTGATTTTATGTTAGACTGGCTTTTAATGGGACGAATTTTAGGACAAAAGACTCAATATAAAGAGTATTTGTATCTAATACTAAAAATGACAAAAATAGGATGTTTAAAAAATATAAAATACATATGTTAAAAAACAAAATTATTAGTTTACCTAAACTATCTCTCTACTAATTAAAGTTAGTAAAATGAATTGATTCTAATTTTAATTAGTGAAAAGATATTACATGTAAAGTTATAAATTTATTTTTTAAAATATATATTTTTTAATTCTTTAATATTTTATTTTAGTCATTTTTATTATTTCTTATAAATAGGTACTATATTCTTTCCTTATGAATTTTAGTTGTCCTTTCATCCCTTTTGGGCTGCTTGTTATGAGATGGAAGGGATCGGGCCGGAGTGTCCCATTGGACATGTATAACCTATAGTCTGTAATTGGATTTTCTGTTATTGAGTTTTAATGAAATTTTTAGGAACGATAATTGTATTGTATTAATCATATTTGTATCATATTTGTATCTTATTTTAGAATTAATTGCTTTAAATTTTTGTGTTAGTTGATACATGAAAAAATTTACTTTATTTTTTTTCCATATTACTTATTTATAATACTAAAAAATAACAAAAACTTTAAAGTACATGGAAAATTATAGATCAATTTTTAAAAAAAAAAATTTATGCCATATTCGTTTCGAGTTAAAAATTGTCATCTCTAAAAATTTCCATCTTTTTGACCCAAAAAAAAAACATATATATATATACACACACACACACACACACGTGCGTTGCACATGAATTATTTTACTTATTTTAATTTTTGATTAATTTTTACACTATATTTAAAATAAATATGAAATTAGTTTTTAAAATTAATTGTGAAAGTAAAATAATAATTAAAATTTTTATTGGATGTGGTAATCATTATTTGATTAGAGTTATTATTGAATATAATTTTTATCCTATTATCATATTTAGAGTCGTTATAGAGTTATTATTGGATATAGTTATTATCATATAATTAAAGTTTTTATTGGATGAGATCATTATTGGATAATGTTTAGAGTCTTTTTTTTTTTTTTTTAATAATGATAGTAGATACTAATGGCATTAATTTAAAATAAAAGGATAATTTTGTCCAAAATAATATTAAGGACTCGATATAGATTTAACCTATTGAGTTTCATTATTAAAAAATTTCTCTCTAAACTATTTCACTCCAAATTCTTTACATGCTCATCTTGTTAATATTTTAGATCTTTCTATTATCATTATAGATATTAGTTGATTGTCATCAACTAAAGTTTTGAGAGAAGTAAAAATCAATATATTTTAAAATAATATCAGAGCAAGTGATCTTGTTTTTAAATTTATATATGTAAATTCTAAGAAATGTGCTGAAAGTGTATAGGGTGACATTTGAGGGTAGAGACGCACATATAAAATAGTATGAGAGCAAGTGATGGATCTTGATTTCAAACTTATACAATTCAAATTTCTAAAATTTTAAGAGTCGAGCTTAAAGGTTATAGCCATGATTTAGGAACTTTCTAAAATAATACAAAAGTAATGTCGACTAGCTGTGACCAATAGAATCTAACAAATCAAATAACTGCTTATGCAAATTAGATAAAGAATTACAACAAACTGTAGTCCTGAACATGTTTACAAAGAAAATAAGACTGGATGATCTTTTCGATGTTAATAAACACGAGGAAGGACCACTGTAAGGCTTACAGTGACAGCAAATAGAAAGAGCAATAAGCCAGTGAAATTGATAATGAGTGCTTCTTGGTTCAACTTGAAGAAGTCAAGTATTTGAACCAACCCAGTCATAGCAGTGCAAATAGCTAAAAGAAATATTACCATTCCAACAAATATGTGCCATGGTCGCATTGTTGCTCTTGTCGACATTTCTGCTCCCGGAAAAGCATATGTAAAAAAACCAAGCAACCACTGAAACCAAATACAGACCAAAGTCACTAATGTTTCTTTTCAAAATAACTAAGATCATATTTAATTAATAGCACGTGAATAGCTTACTAGTTACTTCCAGTTGGGATAAAATGCCAAGGACGTGTTCTTTATTTATTTATTAATTATTATTATTATTATTTTGCTAGTGTATCTTGCTATGCATTATCACATAATGTTGTGTTCTGCCTTGCGATTAAAATATAGAGTAATTATTCATTGGTATTTTAGATCGAGGCTAATAATATGTTATAATCATGAAAGAAGATAATAAGAATAGTTAAAAATGGTTTTACTTTTCTTTCTTTTACAATGGCTTAGATATATTTTATATCACTAGTGTTTAAAAACAATAGCAAAAATGTTATCAACGTTTAATTTATTGCAAAATATTCATAAGGTTTAGTTTCGTTAATATTTATGTTTTTTTTGATCATTTTAATTAAAGAAGAGTTAATTTTTTGGTACAAGTTTAACCGTTAATTTATTAAAAAAAATCACCAAAAAGACATATGTTGAAAGCATTTTTAAAACAAATTAAACGTTGAAGCCTTGAAAGTATTTTTGTTATCTGTTCTAAATGTTAGAAACATAAAACATATTTAAGTCATTTTGAATTTTTAATTCTAAATTGTCATTAATCTAAACCAATTTATAATTTAGCGCCAAAATCCTTTTTTCTATTAAACGTTTCAAATTATTATCATTTTGCTACTTTGTAATTTTTTACTATCAATTTAGTGCAAAACGTTTTAAATTTGTCATCATCATTGCATTCATGTTAAATAGTTGGTTAAGTGTAAATGAAAAATATCACGTGCTATGCACATGACATATCATGTGTCTAATTCGTACCGGGAATGTAATAATAAAAAAATTATAAGAAATAATAAATACCTGCAAGCCAAATAGGGAGATGGTGACGATGCCAAGCCAGGAGTGTAAGGTAATCATATTGGAAAGGCCAGCTTCATTTTTAAACTTGAAAACAATACAAATGCCTAAGATGCCTGCACCAAGAGCTAATAGATGTAATATTATGTGCCCTATTTTTTGCGCCTGCCTTGTCCCCGGGACTGTCTGGTATGCCATTACAGCTGATCCATCATTACAATAACTGCTACTGGTTAATAAATTATTTAATTTATATCTGGTTTCTGAACTCATGTATTTCAAATTATTTTTATACCACAAAAAAAAAAAAAAAAAAAAGAATTTAATAAAATGCCAATTTTGTGAAAATTAATACTTTTTAAAATAAAAATACGACTATAATCAAAATTCAGTAATATGGTTTACAACCTCGTTTTATAAAGTGTTTTGTTCTTTTCTTCGTTCAAACTCAGAATTTTGAATTTAGTGTTGTTTGGTTACTAATTTTGTTTTTACTTTTGATTTTAAATGCAAATGAGTTCCACTTTTTAGTTTAATTTTGAAACTTGGAAAAAAAATCAAAACTTGTTTTATATCTTGATATCTCAAATTAAATTTCCATGACTAAATTCTAACACCTATTTTTTCCCAATACAATTGATGGGATATCCCACCTTTTTTCTATTATCGTTATCAATATAACTTATTATGTAACTTATTACATAATAAGTTTATTACAAAAAAAAAAAAACACAATAAAAAAGAATTTATTACAAAACTAAGCATAAATTATGTAACTTTCATTATCAATTTGAAAAGTTTACACCAAATTGATTAAAGTCAATGGTAAGTAACCCAACTAACATATTAAAAATTCAAAACACAAACGTTTATAAAAGTAAACTATACAAAAAGATTCATGTCTCTTTCCAAGGTTCCTAAAATCTATCACCAAAACACACCTTTATTACATATATATATATAATTTTTTTTTTTTATTATAGTTTATTTCTTTTGTCTCCTATAATTAATTTCATTAGGTAAATTAAAGTATTGTGAAGATGAACAATTTTCATCGACAAAAATTTATCATATGCAAGTCTTAGAATTATGACTTGGTTTTAAAAAATAAAATACATTCAAACAAAGGAGGCTCTAAAAATTTTGCAAAACAGGTGTAACGTTTGTCCAACTCATGCACGTCAACATGCATTCTTATATATGCATTTTTTTTTCTCTAGCTTAATTAAAAATCATTTTTACAAGCTCTTAAATAATTTTTAAAAGTAAAACCAATTGAATGACTTGATTATTTTTATACTATAATCCAAACTTTTGGAAGAATTAATTAATTTTATTTACCGTCAATACTTTTTTTATACAAGAAGCAATAAAACTTTTTGTTATATCATAGTACGTACCTTCTCCACCAATAAGTATGAATCCAACTATCATTAAAAATGGATGCAACTGGAAATATGATTGAAACCAAGAAAGGGTACATGAGGTCATGAGACAATATTAGATATTGTAACAAAATGAAGAGAAAAGGGAAAAAAAAAAAAAACATATAATACAATTAATTAAATTTTCTTTTTTACATATGAATAAATTTCAAAATATATTTCTTAATTTGTCTATGTGCAGTGCAGGTCCATAAAATAACTAAAATTTGACCCCCAAAAAAAAAAAAAATTTAAGAAAAGAACTTACATTGAATATCTTGGCTTTGTTGATGGAATTTAAAGCAAAGCCTTCTCTGAAATGTAGGAGCCAAACAAGGACTAGAGTAGTTATTGATATGAATAAAAAATGAGCTAATATTGTGACCCGTAATGAAGAAGTTTGATAGCTGCGACTCTTGGGAGCCATTAGTACTAACTTGCTAATTGAAACCACCAACTCAACTCTCAAGAGCAAGCCTCAATATAAGCTAGCTTATAAGTAAACGTATGTGAATAATTAACTTTGTAATTAGTGATATGTACTTGAAATGCACGACCACATACTCCTTGCTTTCATCAACACAATATTTAAAAGAAACAAAAAACATTTGGTCAATTTGGCGCCAATAATAGCATATTAGTTTGTATATAATTTAATTGGTCACATTATAACATGTTAGCTTACGTTGAATGTACATATTTAATTTATGTATACTCTATAAATTATGTAGAGCATGTACGTGTACATATGCTATATACACACACACACACGTTATGTACAATTGATATATTATTTTAGTACCAATTGAATTATGTATATATTGTACATGCTATTTAGGCCCAAATTCAATTTGATCTAGAAATTTTGTTAGATTTAACACTTTGGCTCATCAATTTTTTCTGTAATAGTTTGTTTATTATATTGAAATTTAACATAATTAGTTCAAAATTAAAAGAAAAATACATTATTTAGTTACTTAATTTTTAAATTTTAACATTTAATCCATTATTTTAAATTTGTACTAAATATATTTAATTTAAAAGAATATTACAGTAATACCATGAATAAAAAGTTAAAGGATTAAAATTTAGGGACTAAAATTGTGTACTTAAGATTTTTTTTTTTTTTTTTGGCTTCTTAAAAATCGATGAAAGGTGTTTCATTTGTTCAAAATTGACCAAATCAGTTAATTTTGTAGTGTAATGAGAATCAGTATACTAAAACAGTACGGTCGGCAAACCTGGCCGGCGTGATTGGTGCATGAATGAAAAACAAGGTGGGCGGCCTATGCAATGGTGAAATGTCCAATGCACTCAAATAGGGATTTTAATTATGTATATGATATGTTGATATAGTATACGTAGATATAGGAGTCCAAAGCTTAAATTTTATGTATGGGTTGATAAATGGATCGTGTAGGGTGGTCAACCTATTTAATAGAAATATTCTTATTATGTTAGGTCATTTTAGTTTTGGGTCTTCTTCGATCGTGTTATCGTATTGTCAACTTAAAAAAGTTTAACAAAAATATGTTATTTTAATCAAATATAACTTATTAAATTTATTCGTGTCGTGTTTGTATTGGATTTTAATAGATAAAATAATATTAAAATATTAATTTAACGAGTTAACTTCTAGTTATCGTGTTGTATTTAACATATTTAACAAACATATTAAAATGGGTCGTGTCATATCTTGTTCAAGTCGACTTGCTACATTTTGTGTCATAAATTGACACTTCTAGTTGTATATCATTCAATTGATGCTAAATTATATATTATTTTGAAGGTCATATTTCTTTTGAAGGTGGAGTATAGAAGGGCTTAAGAGTTAAGACCCAACAAATTAGCTCCTTATGAGTACGGTGTTAGATGTTGTTAGGAAACTAAATTTTAGGAAAAATTGTCAACAATATTATTTTCATATATTATATCATTCTTTACATGTGTTAATTTTATGTACCATAATAAAAAAAATGCTTGGATTTAAACAATTGGATTATTAGGATTTGAACACACAAAATATTCATATATCATGTTAAATTTTTTGAAAAATTGACTCTCTCAAGAAGGTTAAATAATTGAGAAAATGTCCAATACATTTATCATACTGTGTTCAAGGGTATTGTGTGTTACTTAATTGGCTAATGCAGTGAAGACCATAATTGTACATTCTCTTTTATTATATAATATATATGAGAGTTAAATATATATATATATATATGCTATAATAATTTAAAATTTTGTCTAACAATTTAATTTTAATGTTTTTAAAAATATAAATATTATTTTAGTATTAGCAAAATTTGTTTTGAAAATACGGTTATCCTAGCTATAATATGTATAAGTGTGTTTAATGCATGAGTTTTATTTTTTTGTTATTAAATAATAAATTATTACCGAAGTATTTCAATAAATACGAAAAAAATATATATTATCCATCCCACCAAATATTGCATCACTAGCAAAATGTTGCATGTCAAACACATATAATATACGCACGAGTAGTTCATATTACTTCTTTGAACTTGACACATTAATTATGTCTCGAGCTTTATTTAAGCTTGAGAAACTTTCAACAATGCATGCAGGCTTCTTGTTGTAGGATATGTGACAAAGTTTAAAGACGTGTAATGGATTATAAATTGATATGAATAGATATTACATTAATTTATTGTTTGTTTAAATAATTAATACAAATTAAAAAATGGGTGCAATTAATGTTTTGTATATAGTGCCCTTTTATTTTATATATATTGGGTCAATATGGTCATATGTACGACTTATATAAAAGTAGAGAAAACATTTTGACTTGTATTGACGTTTACTTGGCCACTCTGTGTACTAACCTAGGATGGTGGATATTGTGCTAATGTCCAAACATTGAGTTATTGTACTCTTTTAATTTAATTACATCATAAAAGTGAGAGAATATAACGGTCTTGAATCCAAGCTCGAAGACGATCAACATCTACAAGTTCTATCTTCAATTTGCATAAGATACTTGGTTCGAAGAACATGTTAAAACAAACAAACGATTCCAAATTTTAATTATTGTGCCAGCCATATTGAGGTGGTGTACACAACGTTTCTTCAAGCTTAAAATATATTTTTAAATATAATTTCAAGTTTAAAATTATAAATCATATTTTACTATTTATATTTTTATAGATTTATTTTAGTTTTAATTTTAACAATTATAAATTTTAATGTATTTGATTGAACTTTCTATTTGCTTAAATTTTTTAGTTAATAAATTTATTTTATTTATAAATAATACTAATACTTATTAACTTATTATATTTTTATTATAAGTTAATTATAATATATTAACTCTATATTTTTTGAGTGTTAATTGTATGTCTCTATTATAATATTATATAAAAAATTCAATATTAGATTAAGTATATACTATAATTCTTACTAATTTTTTACTTTATATAAAAAAAAATTAATTTTCATCCTCTAAAATTTTTTTGTGGCTCCTCCCATGTGTTCACAACGTTTCATCTTTCAAATTGAGTTATTTCAAAGTTACCTCTATTGGAACAGTTACCAATCCTAGAGCCTTTATTTTCTCCAATATTTTCATAAATAGTATTAATATTTTTTACATATTCATAAAATTTAAATTCTAAATATTTTAACCAATATTAATATTTCAAACCTTGCTTCTATTTAGCATCTTCTCACCATGCACTATTGCACTCAACCAAGAATAAAACAAAATTCATATTAACATTTATTTTTCAAAAATAGGCTAAGTTGGTTCCCATTTATTAATCTTATTTTACCCTAACCCCCTACTTACATTTTTTATTAAAATTTTCAAATATACCCCTTTTATTGTGTTAGCTTAGATCATGTTTCCTTTAACATTCAATTGCTTCTTCTATGCCTTATTCGATACTGAGCATAAGTCATTCTTATATTGGATTTCACAATAGAAATTTAGGGCTTTTTTACTTAAGATTTTTCAGATCGAAGATTATTAAAATTGCTTAGGATTTTTTTCACTCTTTGAAGCCTAGAATCCCGTAATACCTCTATTGCCTTTCGTTCTCAACCTAAAAGATTTTCATTCGCCTTCGTCGTCTTTTATTTTTGTATTCTCTCTCTCTCTTCTCCAACTCTAATTGAAGCTTTGTGTTAGTATTGTACAATGTATCTGCATGTTTCCACTAATTATTGAGCAATTACATCCACCTTACCAAGCTAACTTAACTCATTTCATAGTATCATCATGTTTATCTCTATCTTTTTTATCATTTATTATTTATTTTAGATTATAAAAGAAATGGAACCATAAGAAATCAACACCTAATGCTCATAAATATGAAGGGTAGATAGTAGAGTGTTTATATCAAGTAATTATCCTAGATTTAAATTAACTTATTTCAAATGTGATTTTTATGAGGTACAAAGACTTGTTCTCACAAATATCTTTCTTAAACATCTAGTACTTTGCATTTATGAAAGCATTTTTATCCTCAAAATTTCTTATTCTAGCTTCTTGTTGTTAGAGTGTGTGAGATGAAAGAAATTATTCTGAAATATATATATATATATATATAATGTAATTATTGGAGAAGGATAATTTTGTCGGTCAATAATAAAAATCAAGTAAAAAAAATCTAAAATAAAATTTTATTAAATATGAAATTATTGGAGCATATAACCCTTAATTTTATTTAAAATAAAAAAGTGTTAAAATTTTGAAGATATCAACAACTATTATCCACACGTTGTGTTAAAAAAAAAAGGGAAAATAATAGAATTAACACCTCTTAAAATTTGTAATATTAAAACTAACACCCTTGTGTTCAAACTTATATTTTCACAATTAAAAATAATAATTAATATGTCATTTTTTTTGAACACTCATTCAATTAGAATTGAACGACGACAATTTAGACCCGTTTAATATTTCACATTCAATATTATTGAGTATGCTAGTTTTGTTACTATAAATTTTAAGGATATTATTTTTGGTAAATTCTAAAAAAAAAAAAAATTCCGACGCAATAATAAAAAAATGGGAAGAGTATATCCCGTCCATTAATAGCTTAAATCAATTGTAGTTTAAGAAATTATATTTCATTTCTTATCAATATTTATAATCGCTTTTGTCCGCATCTGGAGCCACCTTTTAAAAAAAAAAAAAAAAAATTCAAGATTGAAGGTTCTGAGTTTGACAAGTAAACTATCACTAGTGTGTTATCGTCTATGTAACGTATTTTAAGAGAATGTTTATTTTACCTTTCACTTTCAATATTAGGCGGAGCCAGAATTTTTTTTTCATCTTCAGGGAAGCCAAGTAGCAGATGATAACAAATTTAAGAAATATATGTAAAAATTAAAATTGTCAAAATTAAAATTTATTTACTGAAATATAATTAGATTTAAATTTTTATATGTTATAAATTTTATTAGTTTTAGATAAAATAATATTTTTTTTCTACAAAATAGAGAGTGATATAGCAGAAATAAAATATATGATCTTGATTATATATAGAATGTTAAATTATGTATTAAGAAAATTAGCAAGAGAAAATAGGTCCGTCCTTGTAGTATTGATTAGCCAAATTAAAAAAAAAAAAAAAAAATTTACAATAGTAGCATACATAAATACAGAGCAACAAGCTGACCCAAAAAACAAAAATAAAAAATTTACAGAGTAGTAAGAGTTACACAGAACTGATTGGTAACAACATTTTTAATTTTACTAAACAAATGTAAATTATTTTTGGTACTGCAACAATTCTTTAGCATCGGCTTGAACATAGAGCTTAGCATATTCTCCAAACTCTCAACACTATATCGCACATAATTATTTGCCCTATCACTATCTTGTTCAACCAAAATCTTATAGTTCCACAAGTAGCTTCTATAAACAGGTACAACCGTTTGTACCAAAAGTTGGCAAACTTTTTGTCTCAAATTTTCATCTACAATTACCCAATTGGACTGTTTTTTGTATCTTTCTTCAAAAGACTCATTGAACTCCTTCAACCTTATCATGATATTACCAATATCTTCTTCATTTGCTTTAGAAAATGAATTTGATAACAAGTGCTTATGGCTTAAAAGAGGAACCAATACATTTCCCCAACTCTTCTTCAAGTAGAGAGTTGCATAATAGTCTTTGTATTCCTCATGTGCCCTTAACCACGAATCTCCCATCAAATCTCCAAGTTTTGTACCTCTCAAATTGCACAAGTGTGAGTGATTACTCATCATGAATAGGTATGATAATGAGATATCTTCATAAGACTTAGACCATGAATCCAAATTCAATGCTATTTCTTTCATTATGCTATAAAATTGTTCAAAAACAATGCTATTTTCATCATATACCTTTTCTTCCCAACTTTGATGAATCACTAAAACTTGCGTCAAGATTTGCCCGTAGTAATCGTCAAGAAGTTTGTTACAATAATCGGTTATGAAACTTACTAGTTTTGGAACAATGCCTCCATTTGAAGGTGGTGAACATTGCCTTTGTGATTGTACTTGAATAGGGAGTTCAAAGAAGATCTCACAAGCACCATTGACAATTTCTCTAATAAGATCCCTTGTCATTTTCGAATTCCACCGCTGTCTGATCCGGCGAAAAGCCTATTGAAATTTTTCCTAAGATTGTTTAGGACATTAAAAATCTCCAATAGCTTAAGAAGCTTTATAGGTTCCTTTTTAGTATGAGTAACAACATTTTTTGCAAATTGGAGAAAAGAAAGTACTCCAGAGCCTAAAGCAATTCTTGAAAAGCACTCATTTCTTATTTCTAATTCAGTTTTCTCAAATACGTCATTGCATAGTTTGTACTCAAACTCATACACATCTTTCACAACAATCTCAAAGTGCTTCTCCCATTGTTCAATGAGAATCTCAATACTCTGCATATCATCAAATTCTGAGATATCAATATCAAGATAATACAAATCAAGTGCTTGTAACCTCATTATGGTATTCGATACCCGAACCTCAACGAATGAAGATATGCATTTCTTCAATCTGTTGTTGGCATTTAGCTTCTCAACTATAATTCTAAGCTGCTCCATTACTGAACCTGTAAGGACTGTGTTTTCTTTCAACAGCCATCTGAATTCAGATTCTAGTTTATCAAATGCTGCATTCAGAATTCCTCCATCGAGATACCAACATCTTTCGATTGCTTGTAAATCTTCGAGAATTCTCAAGTACTTGTTCATATTCAAGAGGTAATTGTTACCATTTTCAAGTGAAATACTCAATTCTAGAAACTCATCAAGATTTATATCCTGCAACCACCGAATAGCTAGTTCACAATTGTTGGCAAGAAATCTCAATCCTTCTTCTAGCTTTCTCATAACATTGAGATAAGATGAGAGATCAGAATGTGGATCAATACTCGATAGTGATTTCTCAAGCTCACAAACAGATCTATGAACTCTCCAAACCGCGAAAATTGGACTAATAGCACGAACAATTTCATCATTGAAAGAAACAAATGATCTTTGATGCATAAAAAAAGGGACAACTTCACTTTCCAAATATGACAAACTCTGCTTCATATTTTTCAATCTTGTTTCTGTTCCATCTAATGCTGAAGCAATTTCTTTCGATTTCTCTAAGCTAGCTTTCAACAATTGCCTTGCAGATTTGACACTTTCTATCTCAGCCATAACCAATTAAAGCTATTTAACCTTAGTTGTTTGTCCATCAATTTCACATGTGTATATATATAGTTACAGATTAGACTACATTTGCAATCATAAATTTTTTTAATACTTATCTGATTAAATTTCATGATAATATAATTTTTGAGTAAAAGGCTGTGGTTTCTTTTCTTACAGAGCACCAATTTATTAACTTTCTACACCAAACTTAACCAAAACAAGTACAAAGAAGACTACCATATTCAAACCAAACCTCACTTTAAAAACAAACAGGTTATGTATTAACCATTTAGCCGTTAAGTATATCCAACCACTATGCAACGAATTTACTTGAAGTCTCACATTAATATTAGCATACACGTGAGAATTGAACCAAAAGCAACTACCCCAACCTCAGATTTATTTGTTGAATAAATTAAGTCTCTCTCTCTCTCTCTTTGCGTAAACGCTACAAGTATATTACTTTTTCTGTTTCTTTAATTTTCAATTACCTTCCTACGTACGAGCCGCCACCTTAAGTTTGTTATCAAATTTAAGACAAATAATTAAAAGGAAACCCCCACCTTAATTTTTATTACTATATTTAAATATTAAATTAAATTAAAAAAAAAAAACTAGTTTAAATGTGTATTCTTAAAAACTAGTTTAAAAAAATTAAATTTAAAACTAGTTTTATTCGGAGGTTAAATGCGTATTTTATTTGGGGGTATTGCCACAACAGTTGGTAGTGACACCAAAGTATTAAATTTTTGTTGTGATAATAACAAATTCTAGCCAAAATTTAATTTCAAGCAGGACAAGTTTAAAAATTAAATTTTAAAATAATAAAATAATTTAAATATAAATAAATAAAATTGTTAGTTGTCTTAAATGAAATTTAAAAGTTAACAAACATATCAAGAATTCATGTTTTATGTATATAATAATTATTAACTTAACATGTTATTTAAAATAACGTAAAAGTGAAGGGAAAAAAATAAAGTTATATATCTTTAATAGGAAAAAAGTAATTATGTGATTTTAAATTTATGTATTTAAGGTATTTTGGTTTATAAATTTTGAATTTATTCACTTTAGTTTTGGACGTCATTATACAAAAAGGATATTTTATGCCCTAATTTTTATTAAAATCTTTTAGGGTCTCAAATGTATGGTTTTTTTTTTTTTTTACATATAAAAAAAGTATGACCAAGCATAACTGAAATTTTTTAGAATAAAATATTGCAAAAATATAAATTTAATGAATTGAGTATACCATGACTATTTTAATAATAGTTAGAATTGTGTATGTGTTATAAATTTATTGGTGGTAAATAAAGCTGAGCAAGCACTTTAATCCTATATTCAATGCTGAAATTTACATAGTAGGAGAATGATACGTTACATAAAAAGTGTTCTGTGTTTCCAAGTAAAAGACTGTGAATTGTTTTTTCATGACTTAGATATAATATAATTGATAATTTTAATGCACTAAGAGGTAACAGATACTTTTTATCTTCATAAAATTTTGAAAAATTTGCAATTGCAAAATTTTTTTACCTTTTTATTGAATCTAATAAAATGCTATTTTTTAAGATTCAACAAAAAAATACATTTAATGACAATATTTAATATACAAAAATTATTGTAAAAACATTTTTTTACACCTTTTAAACTATGAGTGTATTTTCTCTTTATTAATAAAAAAATAGAACTTTAAATCCCCTTTTTTTTAAATCAAAATGTATTAAGTGAGAGGCAATGGCCCACCCCAACCCACACATAGTTCTACCTATTAGTAAATAACAAAAATAGTTATAACAATACTATTACATTTTTCAAAATTTGAAATGTTTAAACCAATCTAATGATGAATAAATTAGTTTGGACAAAGTGTTGAAAAAAGTCATACATACGAGGATCTTCAAAGTGACTCTTTACTTTAAAATGTCATTTTTGTGCTAAAAGTTATTCAAAGAGATTTTATATTTTTGCAATAAAATAGCGTGATGAATAATATCACGCTATATTTAACACAATATTATTTATTATATTATTTTTAAATTATTTTAAATATTAGTAAAAAATAAGAATCGATTAATAATAATATATAATTAATTAACTTATTTAATATAATAATCATTAGAAATTAACTATTAAAGAAAAATAAAAAGAATATTTTTTTTAGCATGATATATAGTGTAATAGGTTGAGATTAAAAATAAAAAAGATAGTGAAATTTTTATATTAAAACTAGGGGTGGTAATTTTTGACATGACAAGACACGATAGCACAATCCGAAAACGACACAACACGAATTTTTTTTAATAAGAATTGATTAATAATTCTTTTATATTCTTAAAGGTTTTGTTATTTCTTACTATTATAAATAAGTAACATAAAAAAAATTCAAGTAAATTTTTTAATGTGCCAACCAATACGAAAACACGACATGAACAAACACGACTAATACGACACGATTGACACCTTTAATTAAAATAGTGCAAAAGTAGTGCAGATCTCAACCATTAAATAACATAATCTAACTATGAATATTTTTTTCATTATTTGATTTGTGCCTCCATTTTAAAAATTATTAATTAATTTCACATTTGAAATTATGATAATATTGAAATCATTACATTATTCTACCATTAAGATAATTTATCTGTATTATTTTGTTATACCTATTATATATATATTAATTATGTGCGTGTGCTACGTGTGCAAGTACATTGCAAGTATATTGGATCATTCTTAATAGCTATAAAGATAAAATATGGATTTAATAAGAAAAATAAAAATGTACATGTTATTGAATAAGAAAAATAAAAAGTTAAATCATTGTGTCCATAATCATAATCATAATTATGTAGCTTAACCCAATTGAAGAATAATTTGGTTCTCACACTCACACTCTAATAAAGTAGTAAAGTTTTTGCATATATTAGAGTAGTAAAGTTTTTGCATATTTATTGGAAATATGCCTTTTCAAATTCTCCATCTCATATATCATTTAATAAAAGGAATAATTTAATTTTAAATTCGTAACACGTATGACTTTATTTATTGTAAATAAATATTTATTTATGCTCCAAAATTTTAAAGATTTTTATTTATATATATTTGAATTATTATTATATTTGATTTATTTGGGATTAATTAATAATTATTTTATGGGTAAATTTCTAAACTCTTTCAAATGAATGAGTTAAAGATAAATCTATTAATATACAGAATGATTTTATCATATAATTGATCCCTCAATTTATTTCCTTGTTAAGTTTAAATAAAAAAAAAAAAAAACTTAAGTATTACAAAAATATCATAATTGTTTTTAATAATATACTTATCTATATCTATTTATTAATTATGCAAAAGAAATTAAACATATTTAAAAGTCTTAAATAAATTAAACCACAACCAATAGTAGTAGGAAATCATTGCCTTAAAATGTAAGGTCTTTATTGTCCAAAAGATTTAAAAATGTGATATAAACTCATTTATAACCAAAAAGACTAATCATTATACACTCATAATTGAACTTAATAATAAGTGGTATTACATTCATGACCATCACAAATACAACTACATACTAAGATAATCAATTAAACTCCATTAAAAGACTGTAATGGAAACGTACAAGTAAAATGATCAAGAAGCCTAGTGATTGGAGTTGACAACTTGGGTTCATAAGCAAATCCATGCAGCTCTCTATCTTCTTCATCATCATGATCAATATAAGGACATGGAGGAATCCACTTCCAAATCTTTGTTTCCATATCAAACAACAAAGCTTTCTCACAACCCTTAATCAAAATCACAACAAAATCTCCATGACCAATACAATTAAACCCATTTCCACATTCCACTTCTTCAAATTGAAAATACAATTGTTGAGGCATTCTTTCAATCTCAACCCATGTGTTACCACCACATACTTGTAAAGCCCAAAGCCTTAAACTTTTTGGCACATTAAGCTTACTTTTCTCAACACCACCAACCAATAGCAACTTTCCTCTACCTTCAACTAAATTTGGAGATCTCAAAAATCTTCTCATAGGAGCTTGAATTTTACTCCAATTATTAGCTACAACATCATAAGCTAAAATACTAAAAGGACTATAGTTCATACTATAATATTTGCCTTGAAAATAAACCATTCTATTAGATTCAAAACTAGACAATTTTGGTAACAATGAAGAGGTACCCCAAATTGAAAAATAACCACCACTGTCAATATGAAAACTCTCAGATGTTAAATTCTTAACAGCATATGGTGAGATTAAGTCATCTCCTGCAACAATTACATCAATAGAAGAAGGACTAATTGATAAACCAATTGAAGGAAACAAACGAGACCTTAGTGTTGGAGGCATTTGAGTTATAGAACCAAGTATTGGGTTACATAGAATTAGACTCTTTGGACCTGAATTATAAGAAACCCAACAAATTAAACTACTCGATGAAGAAATTGGAGAAAACCCATTTGGAATAAATGGAAATTGAAGCCTATACCATTTGATTTCATATGGATCAAATAGGTACCCTTCATAACAAGTTGTTTTGCTTTTGTTACTATTGTTGTTGTTGTTAGAATATATATAGCTTTTGTGAGTTTTGAGCTTGAAGAAGAGGAACCAGTTATGAGTAGGTGAGACTTGAAGGTAGAGTTCAAGAAATGCGTTTGAGAATAAAAGTCCATACCATCTTTTGCATACACATCTAGATCTAAAAAATGATGGTGGTGGTAGAAAAGCAATTACTCTGTCTACTAGTCTTTGAGGTAGTTTACTCCATATTCTGCTGTCCATAAAAGGACTAGTACTACTACTACTATTACTGCTACAACTGAAATTGAATGGAAAGGGTAAGGGCAAGGTGATAGAATGGTGAAAAACTTCCATGTTATATGTGTGAGTGTAAACAAGGAAAGGCTAGATTTTTAAGAGAAGGGATAGAAGGTGTTATGTTTTGTATGAATTAGAGGTACTGAAACTCATGAGACAAGGATTTGTTTTTGGGTACTCTGCTTATTGGGGAGTTAATAAATATCAAGTGGTTTAAATAGGGATCTTATTGCTTGTTTTTTTTTTTTTTGCTTTATAAATTTAATATAAGTTATTGACTTGTTTATGTGAGAAAGAAAGAAAGAAAGAAAATCATGCAGCAGTGATTCTGATAGTTGCATCTATCAATTCTTTGCTGTTGTTTTGTCAAGACCGAGGTTATTGAAACAGTACCAATGTTAACTCAACTCTTCGTTTTTATTTTTATTTTTTATTTTATACTTTGAAGTATTATGTTCAAACAATAACGATATGAAATATACATGAATACGAGTACTCATAGTCAAATAATTCAATTTGGTGAAAAAATTTACGATTCTTGATATCCCAATAACTCGTTTTGTAAGGAGTTATATTTTCGAGTTTTGTTTTCTAGGTTTGAAGCTATTTTTTTTCTAATTCATTTGTTAAAGAAAACATAAATTTGTTTTGAAAATAGTTCTGTTTTCTATTTAATACTCATTTTTTAATTTTACATTCTTAATTTTAATTTTATTTTATTGATAATAGTAATAGAAATAAGTGTAATTCGTGAAAATGAGATCTTCATAAAAAAATAAATAAATAAGTTTTGAAATTTGAAAACAGAAAACAGGTTTTGAAAAATAAAATTAATTGCCAAACAATACTAAAACCAAAACTTGAATTTGAACATTAAATAAAAAAATAAAACAAACAAACAAACAAACAAAATGCGTTAAAAAACACTCCCTTTTTAAAAAAAAGTCGGTGTCACGAGAGATAGAGAGTCAAATATATGCGTAGATCAAGGGAAGCAAAAACAAAATCAGAAAACAATCACAATGTGTAGTTTGTGTCAATCTATTTGGTATTATCATTTGTCTTTCTGCGTTTACGATTCATAAATAGAAAAAGTTGATATGTTCAAATTTGGAAATCTATGCGTTCCTTTAAGAAACCACCATTTATGGTAAAAGCTTACTTCACTTTTTTTAGATGTTGTATATCCTTTCAAGCAACCCACATCACTTAATTCTTCTACTTATTATTTCCTTAACAATTTCCTTTTTTTTTTTTTTTTTTTTTTTTTTTTCATTTTTATTATTATTTATTTTATGTTGCTAATAAAGAACAAACTTTTGATACTTTATTTAAAAGAAAAATGTACGTATTATTATCGTATCGAATGAAAGGCATTAAAAGTTACTTCTCTTTTATAAGTGTAGCATTTTAGTCACCTTCTTTTTGAAGGGCTCATTTCAAGTCATTTTATTTTTAAAAGTGAACAAATTTACTTTAATTTATATTATTATATTCAAACTAAATAAAAGTATACACATGATAAAGGGTATTGTTGAAAATAAACTAATCTTTTTCATTTGCTTTTATTTTTTAACACAATAATCTCATATTTACAAATATTTTATAATATATGCAAGTTTTTTAAACAATAAACTAACTTTAAAAAATTACATGATTCTACATTTTATTTTGTTAAAAGAGAATATAGATATTTATTATTAATTTTATCAATACTTGTTAAAATTAAATCAAAATATTGTGTTAATAATGTGTCTAATTACCCAAACACTTTTGTTTAATTCTTACAATTATTGACAAATTGAATAATAAATTAACACTATTATATACACAAATATATCACAATTTTAACTGACTAGACAGTTTCTTATTTATTACAGTTTAATAAGCTCGACTGTACTTACTAATAAAATTGTATCATGACATTTGTGATGTATCTTAAATTCATAGTATTTTTCATAATAAATAGTTACATTATCTCTTAACAAAAATAATGTAATTGCATAGCATAGCTCTCTTCTTACATGGAGTTTTCTTTTAATCTCTTAAGAAAAAAATATGCTCATTTTTCTTATAACATAAATAAATATATATTTTTAACATTATAAAAAAATAAACATATATTTTGTAACGTTGTAAAAAAATAAGCATATGTTTTTTTTAGTGAGAGAATTAAAAGTAAAATTAGTTATAATAACTGAATTATTTATACATCAGAAGCAAAAAATATATATATTTATATGCCCAAAAATTAAAAGGTGATACATTTGTAAACATAAAATTATTATGATAAAAAAAATAGCAACAAATGAAAGAAATTAGTTGATTTTTCACGATGCTCCTTATTATGTGGGTATATATTTTTCTTAAATTTAAATATAATAATATAAATTGAAGTAAATTTATTCCCTTTTAAAAGCAAATTGACTCGGAGTAAACCACTAAAAAATAAAAGTAACTAAAGTACTCTACTTATAAAAAAAAAAGTAATTTTTAATGCACTTCAAGATAAAAGTTTTAAATATATATAAAATTTACTTTAAAAATTATTATTTTTAAATAAAATCAACGATCAATTAAAATGATTAGCTTGTCTTTTCCTTTGGTCTATAAACAATTTTATAATTTAGCTCTTAAATTTTTGGTTGATTTAATTTGATTCCTAATGTTTATAAATTTGATAAATTAAGTTAAAATTTTTAATTTTCGTTAAATTGATTTAACGGTATTATATTTAAGTATCATATATTGAAAAATTGAAGATCAAATTATAATTTTTTTTTATAGGTTATGGACCAAACTATTTATTTTAAAATATATTGAGAACAAATGATTTAAAAATCAAATTTTATCATACTTAATATATCATTATGGAATCCCTACGTGTGAGAAATGTTCTTTGAAAACTAATAACCCAAGATCAAGGTTGAATAAGGGGTTGTGGATTCTTTTAGTGGGTATATATGGAGATTGGTGATCCAAACAGGCAAGTTATCAATGGCCTACTACGAAGAAAAGGAAAGGTTAAAGAAGGAAGCTCAAATTGAAATAGTTCTAAGCTTTGAAGTTCATATCCAAGCATTGATTTTCACATGTTATGGGGGGAGAGAATCGAGATCAGTAAAGAATGGAGAGATATGTTCTAAATTATAAGAGAAACTATTTTAGATGTTTTGTAATTGAACAAGGCTATTTTAATTTTGACTTAACTAATCCCAAATTTTAATTAAATTTACACTTAGGTCCTTAAAATTTTAAATACTACAATTTAGTCCTCAAATTTTTAAAATTTCACACATAGGTCCCTAAATTTTTAAAATGTATAATTTAGTCCCAAAATTTTTAAAATTTTATACATAAGTTCTATCTTGGATACTAAAATACATGTTCTTGAATCAAAATTTTAGAATCAATGTGTTAATTTTTAAAAATTTAGGGACTAAATTGTAAGATTTAAAAATTTAGGGACCTATGTGTTAAATTTTAAATGTTTGAGAATTAAATTATAAAATTTAAAAATTTCAGGGCTTAAGTATAAAATTTAGGCATTAATGATATAGGTTAGCTTTTAATTTTTGATCATATGTACACTACTTTTCATTTTTAACTTTGTAATTTATTTATTTTTCAAACGATATCGACTAGAACTTGTACTTTAAGCACAACAAATACATATTGAAACATGTAAATTTTGAACCAGATCAATTATGTACCCAGACCATAAAAATAACTTAGGCACGGAGCCAATTGTTAAAGATGGTAGAAAGTAGAAACTAACCAAAAATAGTAGTAAAAATCATAATTATGGGGACAGACAATTGAGAAACATCAAAGATGATGCAATTCATATCCCAAAAAAATACGCTAAACCTACCGCCATTTTGGCTTGAAATAAATAATAATAGTATTTATAGGTTTTTAAAATCTAATAAATAAGAAATTTTAGTGGAGTGCAATTATCTATAAAAATCTACAAAATTCATGAGTATTTTAGTATAATTTTTTTTAATTAATATAGATATTCATATTTTTTATAAATTCATAGTATTATCTTTTATTAATGTAGAATAATTTTTCTAACACTCTTTCAAACTGTAAATCTTTGTATTTGCAAAATCCATCACTTTGTATTTTAACATATTTATTATATTCTATTATATTTAGTTTTTTTTCTTTCTTTTGCAATATTTTTTTTTTGTGAGGTTAGGTCCAAAAATTTTGACTTATTAATCGATTAAAGTTCTAGTATCATATAAAAATTTGTAAGAATTACTAGTATCCTAATTTTAAAAGTTTAACCCAATATATAAATAAATTTATATTTTTTATAATATTATTTTTTTATCAATGTAAAATAATTTTTTTTAACAATATATGTTCATTCAATAATAACAATAATAATAATATATAATAATTAAAAGTTGTTTATTACAAAAGGTCAGTATTCCTTGGACATGGTAGTGTCATCAGTTGTGGCATACATTATAAGGTTTTGTTGGACTTTTTAATTTTTTATGGAGTTAAAAATCTAGAATATTTTTATCAACTTTTATAGTGTGTTTGTTATATTATATTAAATATTTTAATTATATAGTTTATATACAGTCAGATTATATCATATAGTATTAAAATAGTATGATTATATAGAAATTTTGTACAACTAAGAATATGGGTCTAAACCGTACTGAAAAATCAACTTAGTATGTTTGAATTTTTAATTATAAAATTATATATCTTAACTTTTTATTTTATCTCAAATTAAAAATAATATTTTTTATGTTTAAAAATATAATAAAAATGTAAAATAATTTATATATTAATTTAAATAATTTATAATAAAAAATTATTTTAAATATAAATTATTTTAGTAAAATATATATAATCAATTTAATCCAACTATATTATATAGCTTTTCATCAAACATTATACAGTCTAATTATAATACAATTTAATACAGTTCAGTTCAATATAACTATACTTAATTTCTCCAATACAGTACATCAAACATGCTGTTAAGACTGTCTAGCTCCTATGCATCCCAAAGCGCACCACCCTCTTAAGCATGCAACACTAAGTAATCCAAGTATGTGCCCCCTAGGTACATGTTTGGATCTACTTTGGGCTTTTGTTCTTGCTCAAAATCTCATTTCTTGGAGCTTCTACTCTCCTCTGAAAAGGTTAAGTTCTATAAGAGTAACGAATTTTATTTCATAGAATTTTATAAATTTATATTAATTATGGTTCAAATTAGAGTTGAGTAAATAATTCGATCAATCCGCTTAAATTAAAAAATTTGATCTATTGGATTCGGATCAAATTGTATTGATATATTTTATAGTTTGATCGAATTCAAATTAACAAATTTTATAATTTACTGTAATCCAATCCAAACTGAATTACTATTAAAATTATAAATGCATATTTCTTTTTAATGTGTTATATTTAAATATTATACATACCACAATTATATTAAATTATTATTTTAGTTTTAAAAATAAATAGAAATGTTAAATTCTCTATGATAATTTAATAATATTCAATATTATACTTTTTATTATTTTGATTATCTAAATTTTGACTATAAATAAATAAATTTTACTAAAAAATGTATCAATTTAAAATTTAAATGTTAGTATATTTTTATTTTATATATGATAATAATAAAAAATAAATTATAATCTCAATCCGACCCTATCTGATTCCAAATTCGAATTGGTTCGAATTAACTATATTATCGAATCAAAATCGAATTAGAAATCTTCAAATTTACTTCAGATCAAATCGAATTCAAATTCATAAAAAATAGCCAATTTTAATCTGATACTCACCCCTAGTTCAAGCCATAGGATATATTGATAAAAGTAAAAATAAAAATCCTTCAAAATCCTTATGATCGAGGGAGGAATGAGATTTTATTACATATAATTTTAATTAAAAAGATCATCAAAGTACCTGTTAGTTAAGATTGAAGAGAATTATTTCACTTAATTTCATTGAAAAATAATACACATATATATATACACAAAGTTATGATTCTATCTTAGAAAACTATTTAATTAGGATCCCTATAATTAAGCCAATTAGTTTTATACAACTAATAGTTGGAGCATAGATATTAATCATGCTCAACTTGTTACAAAGATAATCAACCCGAACCTCATTTAAAGCTTTCGTGAAGATATCTCTTAGTTGTTCTCCAATCTTCACATATCCTATAGAAATCAAATATTGTTGAATTTTCTCGCGGACAAAATGACAATCAATTTTAATATGTTTAGTTCGTTCATGAAACACAAGATTAGAAGCAATATGAAGAGTAGCTTGGTTATCACACCACAATTTTACTGGTACTGAAGTTTAAGACCTACTTCATTCAAGAGCTGATATATCCACATTACCTCACACGTAGACTGTGTCATATCCCTATATTCTGACTCTGTCCTCGATCGTGACACAACATTCTGCTTCTTACTCTTCCATGAGACTAAATTTTCTCCAACGAAAATACAATAGCCTGATGTAGATCTTCTATCCACTTTGGAACCTGCCCAATCTGCATCTAAAAAACATTCAATATGAGTGTGCTTATGATTTACATACAAGATACCACGTCCAGGTGCTCCTTTCAAGTAACACAAAATTTGCTCTAATGCTGCCCAATGATGAACTGTTGGGAATGACATAAATTGACTAACAACACTGACCGAATATGCAATGTCTAGATGAGTCACAGTAAGGTAATTCAGCTTTCCAACCAACCTTCGATATCTCTCAGCATCTTTAAATAGCTTATCATCTCATGTAAGGTGGATGTTCCGATTCATTGGAGCACTAAAAGGCTTTGCTCCTAATTTTCCTGTCTCAATTAATAAGTCAAGGACATATTTTCTCTAAGATAGAAAGATACATTTTTAACTCCTTGTGACTTCAACACCTAAGAAATACTTTAGCATCCCCAAATCCTTCGTGTGAAACTGAGTGTGCAGGAAAGACTTAAGAGATGAAATTTACGTAGTATCACTTCTAGTAATAACAATGTCATCCACATACACAACTAAAAGAATGATATCAACTTCTGATTGTTTGTAGAACACAGAATGGTCAGACTTGCTTTTCATCATACCAAACATTTCTAAGCTTAACTAAATTTTTCAAACCAAGCACGAGGACTCTGTTTCAAACCGTACAGAAATTTGTGGAGACGACAAATTCACCCAGACTCCCCCTGAACAACAAAACTAGGAGGTTGCTCCATATACACCTCCTCTTGAAGATCGCCATGAAGAAAAGCATTCTTGATATTTAGTTGATGCAAAGGCCAATGATGAGTAGTTGCCATAGAAATAAACAATCGAACAGAGGTCAATTTAGCAATAGGAGACAAAGTGTCAAAATAGTCCACTCCATAGGTTTGAGCATATCCTTTAGCAACAAGACGGGCATTTAATCGAGCAACTGACCCATCCGAATTAACCTTAACTGTGAACACCCATTTGCATCCTATAGCTCGTTTCTCCGAAGGTAAATCAACCAAGTCCCAAGTACCATTGTCATCTAAAGCATTCATTTCCTCTATCATTGCATGATGCCAACCAGGATGAGATATGGCTTCGTGAACAGTTTTAAGAATAGAAATAGAATCAAGGGAGGCAATAAAAGAGAAAGAGGAAGATGACAAGCAGTTATAAGAAACAAAAGAAGAAATAGGATAAGTACATTGACGTTTACCTTTGCGTAATGCAATAGGAAGATCATTGCTCATGACTGGATTTGAAGACGAAGGAGCAAGTGCAGAACATGAATCAGAAGGTCTATGTCTGGAGTAGACTTGAATAATAGGAGACTTGACAGGAGCTGGATCCGAGACAAGTTCAAATGAAGTAATAGAATAGACTAACAAATCATCATCCTCCCCCTGACAGGTGGAAGGCAGAGAAGACGAAAAATAGGGTGTGTCTTCCATGAAGGTAACATCAATTGAGACAAGATATTTGTTAAGACTAGGACAATAACATCTATAACCTTTCTGAAGACGAGAATAACCAAGGAATATACACTTCAAAGACCTGTGATCTAATTTAGTAACATGTAAACGAACATCCCGAACAAAACAAGTGCTACTAAATATCTTAGGGTCAACTGGAAATAATGACTTATTAGGAAACGAAATTTTGTAAGGAATCTCACCATGAAGAACAGATGAGGGCATGCGATTAATAAGAAAACATGTTGTTGAAATTGCATCGGTCCAAAAAGGTTTAGAAACATTCATTTGAAATAATAAGGCACATGCAGTTTTAAGAAGATGTATGTTCATAGGTTCTGCCACTCCATTTTGAGATGGAATATCAACACAAGAAGTTTTATGAAGCATGCCATTTTAAACCATATAAGATTGAAACAAAGCGAATGTATATTTTTTTGCATTATCACTTCGCAAAGTACGAATTGAAACATTAAATTGAGTTTTAATCTCAGCACAAAATGCACAAAAAATAGAAAACAGCTCAAAACGACTCTTCATTAAATATAACCAAGTTACACAAGAATAATCATCCACAAAAGTAACAAAATAATTAAATTCAAGTTTAGACAAAATAGGACAAGGACCCCAAACATCAGAATGAACTAATTCAAAAGGAACACTAACTCGTTTATTAACTCTTGGACTTGAACTAAGACGATGATATTTTGCAAACTGACAAGACTCACAATCTAATGAAGACACCTTACTAAACTAAGGACAAAGCTTCTTGAGTAAAGGAAGAGATGGATGACCCAATCTACAATGTGCCTCGAAGGGAGAGGTTACACCAGAGCAAGCAATAGATTTCGGTATTGATGTGTCAAGAATGTAGAGGCCTCTAGACTCATGTCCTTTACCAATAATCTTCTTCGTCATAAGATCCTGATATAAGCAATGATCAGAAAAGAATGAGATACAACAATTAAGATTGCGAGTAAGCTGACTTATAAAAATCAAATTAAAGGATAAGTTAGGTAAATATAAGACAGACGGCAAAGGAAGCAAAAGAGTAGGAGTGATTGTGTCAGACCCAAGAACACGAGACTGTGACCCATCGGCTAAGGTAACAATAGAGGTGGAAGTATGTGACTGAAGAGTAGAAAAGAGACTAGAATTACCTGTCATATGATCTGTGGCACCAGAATTAATAACCCATTTGGAAGATGAGGAAAGAAGACATGCATTTGGTTTACCTGAATCAGCAATAGCAATGACAGAAGGTAATGAAGACTTTAGTGATTTTTGATACTATGAGAATTTCATAAATTCATCTGCAGAGATAAGAACCAATTTTTTAAAAGTATCATAAGTGGATGCAATATGGGTTGAGTGACCTTTCTGATTCTTGTACTGAAGCTTTCTACAATCACGTTTCGTCTGTCCTGGTTTGCGACAATAGTAACACGCAATTTCACCTAGATCCTGTTGTCGAGTTTCAAATCCTTACGAGCCGTCTCCTTTGTTTTCACTCATATAGGTTGACCTTTCAGGCTCATAATTATTATTTCTGTTGACCAAAGTACCATTAATTGAGCAAGTGGAGTGTCTTCTGTATGAAGCACTCGACTAAATACTTTTTGTAAAGAGGAGATCTCAGAACCAGAAAGAACCTGTGACTTAGCAGTCTCAAAGTCAGAGGAAAGACCAGCAAGAAAACTCATGACAGCCATTTGCTCCGGTTGGCGTTGCTGAACCTTCACATCAGGGCTGAAAGGCATCAAACTATTGAGCTCCTCATAAGTCTTTTTAAATTCCATAAAATAATTCGTGAGGGACTGATCTTGTTTGTCTGCACGGTAAAAAGCTTTGCATACCTCATACATATGAGAAATGTTTTCTTTACCAGAATATAAAAAATCAAATATTCCATCAATTCCTTAACAAATTCACACAATGATTGATCAAGCCAATTATCTAGCTCTCAATAGAATTCCGAATCTACAGAAATAAGCAGACATCTTCTCTAAGCCATGTCTGTTTTGAATCATCTTTAGGAGGATCATTAGTCAAATGAGTATCTTTGTCAATATTTCTCAAATAAAGTCGAATGGTCTTGTTCCAATCCAAATAATTCGAGCCATTGAGTTTATGATCCGTGATTTTAGACATCACAGGCACCATATCCATCACAACCCTAAATTTCTTTTCAGTCATCACTCCTACAAACAACAAGGCAGTGAATAAGCGAATAAACAAAATCTAACAAGGCAGCGAACAAGAACACAAAATTGGCCAAAACCTAAATTAGAAGAACCCAAACCTGAACGATCACAAAGTAGTGAGTGTCGAACCACCACAGGTGACATAGGGGAACGTCGACGAGCAACACAAGGACGACCGGAGAAGACTACTGGAGGAGACGCGCCGTTACACGCCAACGCATGGAAACTGCAGAAATTCACGATGGCACGTGGGGCCCACTCACGGCTCATCTGGTCACCGAAATCTAAGGTTATGCCAATCGACGGCTAAGCTTCCTCCCTATGCCGGCAGTGAGAATAAACATTCACTCTAAAAGGGTGTTGCAAGTTGAAACCCAAAAATGCACTAAACCCTAATTTGTGTTAACCCAAAACCAAGCCCTGATTTAAAAAAAAATTCCAACTTTGTAACCCTAATGCTTTAATACCATGTTATTCAAGATTGAAGAGAATTATTTCACTTAATTTCATTGAAAAACAATACACATATATATACACAAAGCTAGGATTCTATTTTAAGAAACTATTTAATTAAGATCCATATAATTAAGCTAATTAATTATATACACCTAATATACAGCTAATTACAATTAATATATCTAACAGTACCCAAAAATCTATAAGTTTTTAAAATCATTAACTTTTTAATACACTATAAATTTCAAACACTTCTATAAAATCAATAATTTTATAGTTATATACACCTAAATTTTATGATCTTATCTATAAAAAAAAAAAAGGGCGTACATAAACCGGAGCAAGTTAAAGGGATGAGATCAATTCTCTATAAGAACACCCTTTTCCAACAACCTATTACAAACATAACTATACAAACATGAAGCAGGAACCAACTAAAATAGCAGCAAAACGAAATTGTTATCTAACACTGGACATCAAAATGATAGCCAGACTGAACATCTACCTTCTTCCAAATATAGGCAGCAGAGAACATAGTGCAATAATATCCATGCTTGATACAGATTATGGAAGAAAATAGGCGACTACTTACACTTCAGGATGATCATAGGACACAATTTCTATCCGCCAATGGCCTTTAACAAAGAAAAATTTCCATGGCTTAACAGGTTTTAACAGTAAACGTGGTTAAGCCGGACCAAACGATGCTAAGTAGAATCAAGAGCAAGATAATATTACAATTTACAACTGAATAATTAAACATAAATATTATGGTAATCATGTACGACAGAATTAAAGCAAAGTAACTACAGAACTATAGTGACAAGAAGCCCCGATATCCCACAGCAATTCTGGCAATTCGATTCTAACTTATTTTCCTACTACATAGCATATATTTTAACAAATAACAGTTGAATTAATCTAGTAACTTTACTAAAGGTACTAAACGTTCAATTTAGTCATCCAACTTTTAGATTAAGCAAAAACAGGATATTAATTGTTTTAAAAGTAACTTCATAGAAGTGTCAAATTAAGTCCAAAAAAATTCATATTTAAACAGTTATTTTGGCATTTTTTTTTGGAACTTATTTAGCACTTTTATGAAGTTAGTGTCCTTATTATGCTTACCTAAAAATTATAGAACTAAATTGTACCTTTATAATAATTAATATCCTTATTCTGCTTAACTCAAAAATTGGAGGACTAAACTGAACATTGAGTAAAGTTACAAAGACTATTTCAGCACTACACCCTATTTTCACTGTCTCAAATAATAGGACTCTACAATGCTCCTACGTCTGGTGCAGGCTAAATTAGATCCAAAATAAAACTAAAACTTCACCAGCAATCTATGTAACATTTGACAGATTGAAACACATATATGCGTCGTGGGAATCAAGCCTCGCCTGGAGGAAAACCTGAAGAAATTAAAATCAGAATTAGAGACAAAGGAAAAACAAAGTTGTAATTATGCTATGAAATTAAGTCTTAGGATTCTATGATTAGCCTCTACTAGTGTGTGTGCGTTTCAAAAAAACTGTCAATGCTGTAAGAACTCGAACTACTACCACCATGATGGTTGCCACCACTGTTTTACCAAACCAATTGAACTGATTTGTTCGCATGGAATGCGTTATTCAAGTCCTTTCTTTTTTCTCTGAAGTGTTATTGAAGTCATATACAAGAAATATCACATCACTCATCATAATCACTGCAGCGACAGCATTCATCTCCATTGCTATCAATATGTCCATGATTTGAAAATGCACATGGTTATCAGATTTTTTGTACTTCAAAATAAAAGGAAAAAAAATACAACAAAAATAGAAAAGATGAGCCACTACTGAAAATTGAAAAAGGAAACATAAATGTATTCATAAAATAAAAAAAATCCTCTTATGTATTTTTAAAGGGGGAAAAAATCTTAATTAGTTATTGCTTAAGACCAAGACAGTGTGCAAATATCATAAAAAATGACAAGATACTGGTGGCATTAGCAATGGCAATACCACATAAATGATTAAACTTCCTCAATGGCAAGGAAAAGATATACCAAGTTACCCATTCTATAATAGCATGCATGAGATCATTAGAAAACTATTGTACTATCGGGACTCCAACACTAGCACTATCCACACTGTCTGTACTTGGTTCAAGCTTCACTGCATTACCACTGCTCGCAATGTGTACCTTGCCGTGGTTCATGTTGTTCATGGATTCACAGTCATCAACAGCTAATCGGCTAGGTAATGACCCCTTACTAATAAATCCAAGACGACTAAAAGGCCCATGACCAAGCACTTCACCAGATTTAGCTCCATAGGAACCTTGGACATCAGATATATTACAAACAATGCCAGGACACTGTCTGGCATTACCAAATGTTAGGGTTGCACTCTGGTGACCTGTGTTTTTGTCAGCAGAAAATGAGCAAGGTGGCATAGTAGAATATGATTCAAAGGATGAATACCCACTGAGGACACCAGAAGTGTTAATACCACCATTTGAGATGTGTCCAGCACCCAAAGTGGAATTATTAGATGGGGGCAAGAGAATAGAGTAATCAATCAGAGAAGCCCTATTCAAAGTGGAATTTTGATTGACTGAAGCAGGACTATTCACAGCCTGGATGCTGGTTGATGATTGAGATGGGAGCACAAGGCAAGATGGTTGCACATTCATTGAATGGCTTGGCTCACCTATCACTGACTGCTGCTGCAATTTTGGAGGTTGATTTTGCTCCAGACATTGTTGTTGCTCCTGCCACATTATATCCATCAATACTTTACTATTCTGAGAATTCAACCCACCCATATTGTTGTTGGACCTGACTGTACCAAGGTTACTAGACGACCATGGTCCAAATCCGGAAGTAACATCAGTAGATAAGACAGATTGAGAAGCATGTTTGGCAATGTTAGACTGGCATTTTACCGAAGGTTGGCCAAATGTGACACCACGCTCAACAGGGACATGCTTTGGTCCTGGTAGAGATGTATGTAAATGAGCAGGCTGGTCAACGATTGGCCCTAGGTTCCCCACTGGTCTACCAAAAAGTTCAGCATGCATAGCAGCTAAAGTTTGTGGAGGAATTTGACCAGAAGCAGCCAGTGCTTGGATATCAAATCTACCAAGAGAACCCATTTTTACATTTGATTCTAGAGACCCACATAAATTATTAGCAATCCCACTTTGTTGTTGACCACTTAATCTCTTCAAATACAACCTAAACTTCTGCAAGGTGATTTCATATCAATGTCAAATTAATAAGGGAAGTCAGCAAGGTAAAGCAATTTACACAGCTTTTGCATATGAGCCTGACAAAAATTAGAATACGAGCTAATATAGGCATTAATAAAGAAAGGGTTCTGTGCAAACTTTCACTTTATGAAATTAGGTACTTGAACTCATTGAAGAAATTATCAATCAAAACTTGGTCAAATACATGAGACCAATATGTTTGCATTTTTCCTAGGGGCAAAGTGGTTATTTTACTGGTCTTGACATTAACTTCCCCCTTTTATTTCATATTTTCTATCTTCTCATGTTTTTGCAATTTGAATATTCAAAACGACCTCTCCCCTTTTAGTCAGTTAATGAGTTTAGTACAATTCCTTTTGAAGGTAAACAATTCATTATATTCTCCTAAAATAGTCACATGGATCATAAGTTTGAGTATTTTAAAATTTTATTAGACATTGGTAATTCCACTTGACTTCTATAAACTGGTGTTACTACCTAATTGCAAATATTGAAACATCAGGTATGTAATTCGCTAAAAAAATGGGTGAAATATCAAGTTACCAAAAGTATCATTTACCAGAAAAAAAGTGTGCTTAATTGTGGTTTGAAATTCTAACTCAAGTACAAAGTAATCAATTCTTTAAATATAAGTAGAAACTAAACCATTTGATTACAAAAACGCAATATAACTAATTTGTGTAGGAAAGTGGGAACCACAGCTGTTGTAAAAGGTAACTATACGGGTCTCCAAGAAAAAGAAATGGAAAAAAATGTATCACTAAGTATGAATGCTGGACTTATAAGAATGCAAATGACCATCACCATCGTTTATAAAGCTTGTTTTATGTTCACAAAGTTGAAATAATCATTACATTGCATAAAGATCTGGCAGTAAACTTTTCTTAGCATTATTCTCATTCGGAAACATATCAATAAATGAATGTTTAAATTGAACTTTAGCAGCCATTTGCAAGTATACTCCAAGTGGTAGTCAAGGGACATGTGCTCAAGTCCCAACCAATGTAAACGAGTGTGTGAGTGTGTTATTGTTTATGTCAACAAAAAAATATTCAAGTTTAGCAGACTAATATATATTGTGCATGGAAACCTTACTGGCTTCCTTTTGCACCTTTTAAAATGTTACACGCATTATGGAAACAAAAAATCTTAGTATGTGTTAGGGGCAGATTTGAATAGTAGTTTGTGTTTTGGGGTTGTATTGAAAATTGTGTATTTTAAGGATTTTAGTTACTAATATGAAAATCTATTTTGTCATCTTGCTACTCCAAAAGTATTTTTTGAGAAGCATGAAGCCAAAACTCCAAACACAACCTTAATCTTCATCTCCAGTCTGAAGCTTCTATTTAGCAGACTTTACATGATAATGAGGAAATAAAAATGTTCAAGAATACACCATTGGGCCATGGTTCAAGAACAATAATCACACCTGCAAGTGACTGGCAACATTTTCTCTAGTTAAGCCAGGTACGTTCATCAGTTCAAGAATTCTCTTTGGTACAGCCTCTGAAACGAAACCAAAAAAAATGAGAATCCATACAATTATATTATTCCAACAGAATATAATTTACCCCCACCTCTATGGAAACAAGATGATAGAGAAATGAGAAAAGGAGGATAAGAAAAGGTAAAATAATAATAAAATGGATTAAGATCATACTATCTAGCCCAAGTTGGTTGACAGCAATGACAAATTGTTGATGGAGTTCAACTGACCACACCACACGTGGCTTCTTTGATGTTGACGGATCATCATTATCTAGTTCACCTTCATCTTCTTCCTTGGCATTACTCCTTTTTTTCTGGCCTTTCAATACTCCTGTCCCTTCATTAATAGATGAAGCATACTCAGTGTCATCATTTGCTCGTCTCTGCCTATTAGAATGTTCCAAACTCCATGAGTGTTCACCTTCCTTGTTTTCATTCCTCTTCTTCCTCACAACATGCTGCCATATATTCTTCAGTTCCTCCTCACGTATAGGCTTGATCAAATAATCACATGCCCCATGTTTAATTCCTTTCATTACAGCACTTGTTCCTCCATCAGCTGACATCACTGCAGCATATATGATGAGGTTAATATCTAGAAAATGATAATTAGCCTGCAGAAAATTCAAAGAAAATAATACTCACTAATAACAGGAAGGTCCATTTCTAAACCAACAAGCTCAAGGAGCTTATACCCATCCATATCAGGCATGTGAACGTCACTTAGAACCACATCAAAGAAACCCTTTTTCTCCCGGAGAAGTGTCAAAGCAGCAGCAGCCTGGGTACAACTGGTCACTGAAACCGATATAAAAAACAGAAGAGAATTAATTACAAGTGCTGCATGAATTCTTTATGGCATATTCAAAACCCACAAAAATTTAAAAGATAATGTGTCCGAAGCACATCCCATGATTTCAATTTCCAAAAGAAATACAACTATTTGAAAGATATTAATGCTCACAGGAAGTGATAATAGTACATTAAACTGATCACAATATTCAAACCTAGAACAAAAAAATTCAAATTTTAGTCTCAGATAAGCATGTTATTTAGCATTTTGATTTTCCAACCTTTCCTGTATAAATCTTGAATGCAAACATTGTAAATTTCACACGCACTCATCTTCAGTTGAACTAGAGAAAGAAAGGGAAAATTTTATTCAAGCCATTGCCGTGTATCAAACTACAAAAAGATTATGCACCAAAACGCAACTAGTTCAAGCACAACGAAGACCAAGCAACTAATATTGACATAATGACATATTTGAGGAATGCTAAGCACACAAAAATTTGCACACTTTTATATACGCCACGCCACATAATTTTATAGAAAGTTGAATACTTCTTTACAAAATTATTTTGACAAGTAACACGTTATAAGTGGTGTGTGCAAAAGTGTGGTACAAATTTGTATGTGGTTAGCATTCATCATACATATTTTCCAACATGCTTCATTTGTTGAAGGGAGGCATCTGACCTCCAATCAAAAAGACGAATTTCTACTTTCATTTTCCAAAACAGAATAGTCAAAACAAAATATGCAAAAAAAAAAAACTAAGCATCCCCCATAAACACAACTACTGTTTCAACTTTAACCACCATTTTTTTTTCTAAAGTAACTACCATATAAAATTTCCAGTAAAAAAGCATGTCAACTCAATTATAATAATACACTCAACTGAGTCCCCTTTAATTTCTTTAATCGACCAACCGCAATTAAGCAAAAAGAATATCTCACAAACCATTATATTGACACCGGTGTAGCATCTGCTCAAGAATTCTCAAACACGTAGCGTCATCGTCCACCACCAAAACTCTCAAACCAGCCGGAAATTGGTCAGAAACCGCCACGTCCGCCGCAGAAGTAAAACCAACACCAACACCAACACCATCACCGACGCCACCAGCTGAGGACAAAGAAACCCCACCGCCACCTTTACACGAGCCGTACCTCATCGAAGTCGTCATCGTGGAGCTCACACTCGACGGCGTCACTCTGTGCATAGCCGTCATTATACCACCGCAACCACAACTCAGACTCACAGAGTCCACAAGTCAACGTTCAAACTCGAAACAAGTGGAAAATGAAAAATTCCTCCATTTGAGAGGAAAAATGAAACTGGATCTATAAGGAAGAAAAAATAACTCCACAATTCCAATCACACTTGAAATAAAGGAAAGAAGGAAAATTTAGGGTTTCCGGAGAAGAAATGAGATAAAATAGCTAGAATTCAATTTTCTGAACAATGTGTAGGTCTGAAATTAAACAGATAAAAAACAAAGGGAAAGGGAAAGAAGGTTCAAATAATTGGGGGTTCAAGAGACAGAGATGATGAATTAACCCAAAAAACCAAGAGTGACAGAGATGATGTAAGCACAGGAAAACTACAACATCGAGAATGTCCGTATTTGCATTATTTGTTTTCCACGTATATGTGTATTCAATCTAATGGTTTTACTTCCTTTTAAAAAAAAATATATATATATATATATATATATATATATATATAAATTGCAATTGAAGTATGTTAAATTACGTTATCATATTGTTTAATTTTTTACATTATAAATAAATTTGTTTAATATTTTAATTTTATAAAAATAATTAATTAAAAATAAATTATATTATTTTAATATTTTTTTATCAAAATATTATTATTTTTTTGTGAAGTGATTAAACACGATTAAAATAAGTCTCTATAATAATAAAGTCACAACTAATATTAAAAATTTTACAAAATATTTATTTTGAATATTTGTTAATTGTTACTATTTATTTTAATAATTTATTATTTTTTTAATATATATATATATATATATATATATATATATATATATATATATATATATATATATATATATATTTCTATTTCTATTTGAATATTATTATTAATACTTTTTTAAATAATTTTATATTAAATTTTATTTTATTCATGTTAAAAATTCATATTTTAATTACATTTTAATTATTTGATAAAAAATAATAACATTTTAATTAAAATATTATTAAAAAAGTATAATTTATCCTTACTTGGCCCTTTTAATAAAGTTAAAAAACTAAATAACATTATTTATAATTTAAAGAACTAAATAATATAAATAAAATAATCTAAAAAAAAATTTGTGTATCTCATCCTATATTATAATGGTTTTAAAATCTAGGACTAATAAGTTTAAAAAAAAAAAGAAATAGAGTAACTCTGTGTTATTTTTTTTTTCTTCTTTCTTTTACTACCAACTACACATTTTATATGCACATCACCCACTAGTCTAATATAAAATTTTCTATAAGAAAGTTGGAAGTTTAATAATGTCTAAAAGAGTACTAAATTTTGGGAATATACTCATTAAAATTACCTACCCGCTGACAATTGGATATGTATTATAATAAATTTTGATCATTTTAGACGATTTTAGTTGATTTTTGTTATAAACAAAATTTAACACCAACAAGAGTATGAATTGCATTTTTTTATTTTTATTTTGATCCTTCCAATTAATTTTGAATGTTTTTTTGGTTATACAGGGTCAATTTTAATCGTATATCGCTAATTTTAGTAGATTTTATTGCAAAACAAAAATTCATAGCATTACAAGTTACATCACTATCGTCAGCTCGAAATCGAAAAATGTGCTTTAATTGAATCGTGGCCAAAGATAAGGAGAAGATGAACGATGAAGGTGCTAACGGTAAATGACATTGATGATTGTAAAAAAAAAAGATGGTAGTTGATTGAAATGAGTGAAGGAAAAAAAAATGATGGAAAAAAATACCTGCCAATGGTACTCCCCATAAAATTAGAGCACATTTCTAAATTTTGCAATTTATTTATACATTTCTATACTTTGGCCATTTATGCAGCATATTTCATACTAATTTTTAAAGCCCATGAATGCCTGAGTAATACAAATGAGAGTTTTTTACTTAAATAGTAAGGATTTGGGAAAATAAGACCTTTTTTTTTATTATCTAAATAGCACTTTTTTTAAGTTAAAACAGTAAGTTTCATTTAAGAATTGAGTATAAATTTTACTATGATATTCTTTCCTCTATTCTTTAATTTATAAATGTGTAAAGCTTATAATATTTTTCAGAAAATTTGTAAGACTTACGAGACTCATGATAAGTCAATTAATTATTATATTGTATTTATGTTTATGGTTCTTATACCACTTTTGTGCGCTCAGTGTTCAAATTTAAATTTTTATTTTCAAATAAGTGTCTCTAAAAATTGTATTATTTTGATAAATAAATTTATTTTATATATGTATTCAAAACAATTACAATCCTGGTTATGATATTCATTGTGTAGATTACATTGTTCAAATCCAGCTGATAAAAGTTATTCTCTAAAATATTGACCTTCTCTCTAGTTTGTTAAATCTATTAATTCTAATCTTGTTATAAGTTTCTGACTATTGTCTCTCATTATTTTTGGTTCACTTTTATCTTTCTATATGTTTTTTAAATAAGTAAAATCTGAAGATTAAGTTATCAAATTCTGTGTCATTTACTCGAACAAAAAATTGCATAAAATAATTTCTTATAATTATTCCTATAGGGTGATCTATTAAATATAAAATACTAGAGATATAATCAGTATAAAAATATAAAATACTATAAAATCTTTTGAAATTTTCTAAATAGGTTTTATAATATTCATCATCAAAGTATTGCTCTAAATTTTGCATAAATTTTCTTTCAAATAATTCTATATTGATCATGATTTTCTTTTTATAAATAAGCTGTAACCAAATATTTAAATATTCAAGATCTTTAATTAGCATAAAGTTATAATTATCATACCTGAATTTGATGGATCCACCATTTTATTAATGATATGATAATTATTACAGCTTAAGGCTAACTAAGAATCTTGAAAGGATTCTTAACTGCTCATTACTTGAAAATACATAATTTTTAAAAAATACGTATGCAAAAAAATGTCTAAGTGATTCCTAAGAGAAATCTAGCATAGAGAAAGTTGGTGTAATTAAAGTGTTGTGTGTCTTTGAAGTGAAGATAAGAGTTCCTTTTATAATAGAAAGAATATTTTTTACAATAATTTTTCTACTTTTACTATGCCTACTTTTATTGTTCCTTGGCATATGTTGCCAGTTGTTGTAGGCTCTACATCTTTACTCTTGTTTGTTGCTTTTCTGCCGACGAGCCTTCTTTACTATTCTTCGTCTTTTTCTGCAACAGCTTTGATGACGTAGATGAAGATGTTTCTTCGTCTTCTTTATCTCTTATGCAGAAAATGTATTTATGATCCGTGGTAACCTTCCTAGCATATAAATAAAAAAAAATTTCTTGTTTCTTGACTAGTTTTTAAATTGTTATAATTGAAATTGGCTTCAAATTTACTGATTTTCGCACCATCTTCTTTAATAATGGTTATATTACTATGAAAAATGATGATAACCTTGTTGGTGGAATAATTTACTTTGATTTCAGTAGAGTTATCAATCTTCCTAACTTCATAGTAAATTTATCCTAATATTTGACCTCTAGATATACAGAGTTCTTCTATATTAAATTCTTTTTCTGGCAATGTCTTTGGCTTGGGTATTTCTCTGCTACTACTAGCAATACCTATTTTGATAAAATGGTAAGGACTGATACAACCCTCATCATTCCAATCCATTAAAGAACTACATAATCTAAAATAAACAAGCTTATCACCTGCCCTAATTTTCTTTCTAAAATTCTTTATGACTTTTTTAAATTTTTTAGAAAAATAATTTAATTCCTGGATAAATTTTTTCAATTAATCTTGCATGGTATGTTCTGTATACGAAGATAAGATCTACTCTTTCAAGAATGTTAAATTTGCTTCCAGCTAGATAATCTTTTTCTATAGTCTAGAATTTCATGTCTTCTATATGTTCTTGGATAGACTTTCTAGCCATATTGTATAGACTTAACTATTGCACCTTACTGAGGTTTCTATATTGATCATTTTCTCCTTCAAATTCTGGAATTTGCCTGAAAGATGTTTCTCTAAATAAAATTGGTAGTCTCACTATTTTTCCTAAAGTTCTTAATCTGCTGGTTGTTGTTGCAATGCTGTGGAATAATTCTTTATAACTTCTTCTGAATTTATAAGCTTTGGAGTCTTATAATTAGCATAGCTTCCTTGAACTTCTATCTTATTGGTGAAAGCTCTACGAGTTACTCCACTAATTCCTATTATTACTCTACTTTCCTCTACTTAATTTTTATAAATTTTAGGATTTGGTCCATTGTAGATTACATAGAACTTCTTTTATTCTATTTTTTCAGCTTCATCAGCCCAATTAAATTTTTTTTTTCCTTTGTCAAAAGTTTTCCTTCTTTTAAACTGTTAAGTTCTTCAATTTTGATTTTTAATTTGAACTTTTTCCTCAAAGATCTTTTTAAATTTTTTAGGTTCTGAGAAATTTAGTTCTTTCTTTATATTACCTGTCTCTATTAGAGTTTTCTCAAGATTTAAAAGTGCAAGTTGTTCCTCAAGAATTTTTATCTCCTTCTCTTTTATCTTAATTTTAAGATCAATTTGTTCCATTCCTGCAATCACAAAAATAGTTAATGGTGCTAACTCTTTAATTAAAGCATCTGTTAAAATATTTACTATTTTTTGTTACCATCTGATGAGTTTTCCTTGTTTATAATCTCCTGCAATATTAGTTTTTAAAAAATGTTCAAAATTTTTATTATCAGTTCTAACTATAAACTTTGAATTTATAACATATATTGCAAATTTTTAATAGCCTTTTTTACAGCTAAATATTTTTTTTTATTATTATGATAATTTAACTCAGAGCCTTGAAATGATCATGAAATAAATCTGCAAAGATATTCATCTTTGTCATCAACCTTTGCTTTTAATACTGCTCTCCAATATTCATGTAAATCGTCTGTTTCTATTATCATTTTATCATCAAGTCTTGGATGATATAAGACTGGTAAATCTTTTACTTGTACTTTTACCTTTTCTATATATTGAGTGTCTTGATCAGTCCATTGTTAAACATAATCTTTTTTAAACTTTGTTTATAATGGTTTTCTCATTTCTGCTAACTTTTTTATATAAGCTTTTACATATGTTAAACATCTTAAAAATTTTTGTAGTTAATTTTTATCTTTAATTATATTAGAAAAACTTTATATATTATTTAAAATATGAGGTTGTAGGTGATGTTTTCTATTTTTAATTTCTAATCCTAAATATTTTATTTTTTGTTGAGCTATTACTACTTTCTTTTTAGATAATAATATCCCTAATTTTCTACATTTTTGTAAAATATTGACAATGTCTAAGTAATGTCTTTGTAAATTATCACTAAATATCAATATATCATCTATATAAATACAACAAAAATTATGAATTTTTTAAAACATATTATCCATATATCTTTGAAAAATTATTTGTGCTTGTTTTAAACCAAATGAAACTACCGTCCATTAGAATTGACTTTGTGGACATCCGAAAACTGTTAATTTTTGATAATCTTGATCAAGTTTTATTTGTTAAAATTCACTTTTACAATCAAAACTTAAAAAATATTTTTTTTCCTTTAATGAGTGATAATAATTCTTCTTTCTTTGGAATAAAATAACCATCATCAATGTTTTTTTATTTAAGGCTTTGAAATTTATGACCATTTTTTCTTTCCTTTACGTTTTTCAGCTTTTTTTTCTACTAAAAAAGCTGGACTCAAATAAAGTAAATTATTAAAAATAATTACTTTCAATTCTAAGAGTTCTTGAATTTATTTTTCAAATTTTTTTTAGTCTTCTGAAATATATATATATATATATATATATATAACAATTTGGTTAAAAACAACTTCTTTTTTTTTTTTTTCCTTTTCAAAAACCAATATCGTTCAACTTAAGCCAATTATTTAAAAAATAATAATAATAATAATAATTATAGTAATAAAAAACCACTTAATATATCGTTTTGTGTCAATTTTGTCCTGATTTTTTCCAAAATAAAGCAAGAAGATACTTGAGTGAATAGTTTTTTTCTAAAACAAACTCCAATCATCTTAAGTCAATGATTTCTTCAAAGAAAATAACACCAATAACTTAAAATTTTCTAATTATATTTTTGCGTCATTTTTTAATAATTTTTTTCTAAAATTAAATTGAATAATAGTAATAAAAATTAAAATATTAAAAAGAAAACATTAACCACAAAATGAAACAAAGACATTATTTTTCTTTCTTAAAATCAATTTTTTTTTATAGTTTTTAATACATCTATTTGTTTTTTTAGAACTATAAAAAAATTTCTTGAGCGATTGTAATTCAATAATACTAACATGTCTTTGTAAAGTATATAAATGTAAGGTCAGTAGGTGTATAAATTATATAATATTATTTTAAAAAAATAGAAGAAAATTGAATTTAAAAAATAAAAAAAATGTTGTTTTCTAGTCTATCTTTTTAAATCAAGTTTTATTTTGAAAAAATATAAATAACTTGGTAAAAAAAAGATGGCGCAAAAAAGATTTTAGTGACTTTTATCGTTGATACTTTATTTTCCAAATTTTATTTAGAAAAAAGTAAATTATAAAATAGGGCGCCAAAGTAAATTTTAGTAGTTTTATATTATTTTCTTTTCCAAAAGCCAAAAAAAAAAAAAATTTAATGGTATTAGTTTTTGAAAAGTGTTGATGCCCTTTTGCTTTATTTTACACCTAACAAAAAGATTGATGGTTTTGGACAAAATTAGATACAAAATAAATAGTTTAAGTATCAAATTGAATGGAGTCAAATAATATGAGAACTAATGTTGTTTTTTATACCATGCTTTTGAACTGAAATGTGAAAGCATTCGCACAATGGCACCAAAAACACGTAAGCATTGGGGATTTTTTTTTTTTTTTTCCAAATCAAATGATAATCAGTGCGGTTTAAATTTGTGACTTGAAATAAGAGAAGAGTAATTTATACTGTCATGCCACATGCCAGTAAGGAAACTCCATGAGGTTAGTGGTGTATTGGTAGGATTATGTGGAAAATATTTCATCCATTCTCACCACCCAAGAGTCCTAGCCTTTTTTATGGCTTGATAAATACCTTCTACAACTTCAACCAACCACTGAGGTCAAAATGGTATATTCCCTCAAAAGGATGCGTAACACTTAGGTCAAGCACACGCAAATTGGCATTGTTGTGATTACCTAGTAGTTTGGTGGTAAGAGTCAATCACAATCCATTTCAAATTAAAAGTTTGAATCATATCAAGTACCATTTGTCTGTAAATAAAAAAAAGACATTTTATTCACGAGAATGTTGAGGATTCTCAACACAAGATAATGAGGCTTTATTTCATAGTGCCTAGCAACTAGCAAGTTCTTCAATGAGTTTCCAAGGATGTGTAAAGAAAGATATGAGACGATAGAATTTATGTTGTTCATATAGTACTTAGAAGATCAAGATTGTTTGTGATCAATTCAAGAATACAAATGAAAGAATAGTTTCAAGCCAAAGTTTCATTATAATGAATGGATGTTTGAAATAAATGACAATAATTACCAATGAACTGAACCAACAGTTGAAGATTAGCATTTGGAATAATAGATAAATTGATGACTAACAGTTGAACTTTAGAAATTTTGAAGTCTGGAGACTTTTTACTATTGGGGACGATCACTTTTTTAATATGCATACCATTTAGCCAAGAAGTTGAATTGAAGCTAACAAAACAACGTTAGGTCCGTACGATTATGAAGTATATTTTCTTTTGCGTTATGCTACTTGCCATTTGCAAAGTTTTCATGGGGAGAAGGGTGAAATTGGTACATAAATTGTACAAATTAACATTTTAATCCCTTAACTTTCAACTGAAATAATTTAATCTCATAACTTTCAAAAAATGTGCACTTTAATTGCAAAAGGGATTTATTTGTCCTTTTGGTACACTTTAATCCTATAACTTTTTCTTTTAGGAGTAAAGTGCCCAATCTTTTCTAAATTATGATAATAAAGTGCAACAGTTAAAAGCTACGAGAATAAAGCAATCTTTTGTAAAAACTATGAGACCTCAAGCACCCATCACCAATTATTGTGGCTTAGGTTTAAGTCTGAATGCTTGCAACATGAGCCCATTACAAGTTCTGATGGGTGGGGATTTGAGTTTGACTTTAGGGACCCCATTGGAGTTTGTGTGAGAGACTAACACAAGGTAAAACCAAGGGAACAATGCAACCGCCATATTGCGTATGAGGATTTCATTTTGGCAAGGAGATTTCTCAACCCAGGTTTCACATTTTATAAATGATGGGAAGCAGGTTCCAGTGCACCAATACATGTGCCACATATCATTGGCATACACGTCGAGCAAAAAATAGTTTTGGCAAAGTGGGAAGAAAAAACTAAAGTTATTTGTTGCACACAAAATATGGCACAGGCAAATATGGTCCAATGGGGATACATTGAAAGAATTAAAATATATACATTCATTATACATAATCAATAAAAAAAATTGACAAAACTAGATGCATAGAGGCCGACTCCCATGAAAGTGTCCATGGAGTATTTAGTATTATATGGTTTACACTAGTATACAGCTATGGCAAATACACCAAAGAGCCACCACATCATCACATTTTACTGTTGGCCCAGCTTCTCCTGCAAACCACAAGAATCAAACATAATTTTCTCCATTAGCACAACGGACATGATTGCAAGCTGATGTCGAACAGCAAGTGCGTGGGTAGGGAGGGGCAATCAAGGAGTAGACGAGCAAGAACAAGGAATTGAGTGGATAAGAGTCAGATAGAAGCAATAACAATTATTAGTATCAACTATCAATTATTGATTCTACATAAATAGCCTCCAGTTATTACAATATAGCCCACCTATAGCCAAAACCACAAAATAGAAAGAAACCCCTGTATAAAGAATGCGTCAAGTTATAAGGCATCCAGAGTAAAATGCTTCAAAATCCTTGTATAACGAGATCCTATATTAAATCAAAACCGAGACCAAGAAAGCAGCAGATTTGCTGCACTCAGCTCAGACAAGTCTTTTGTGGAGGTCTAAGTTTCAATCTCCAAACCTAAATAGAGGAGGTACTTGATACCAATGTATGAGATGATAGATAGAATAGGAGAAGGAAGACTTCCCAAAGCATAACCATTAAAATCTGAAACCTTCAAAAAGTAGGCAAAATAAGGGAGAAGAGACATTACCTCAGTCCTACCAATACAATACCACCGTAATTGTTAATACCAACAAAAGACAATTATTTTTGGGATGGAAAGTGCTACACAAAACCCTAAGGTTCATAATCATAACCAAAATTTTAAATTGACACAGAATGACTCAAATTAAAAAAAGAAACCACTAATTGTATGTTCAATCACGACTCGCCATTACTTCCTTCACAATCTTAAGTTAACAAGGAAGAAAATTAGTCCCAAAGAAAATAAATGGGGGCGGGGAAAGAGTACCTGAAGCAATTGCATTAACTTTGGATGCTGCTCCAAAAGCTGGCAGAGTTTATCCCGGTCACTCAGTAGGGACTGAAAGGAAGAACATTATTTCAATTAAAAGTAGACAGTGTGTAACATATAACTGAACAGTCTGATCAATTTTTGGAAGTTGTTGTAAGCAAAAATACAAGGTGGCTTTATCTGGTGCATAAGACCCCCTTCCTCAAGCCACTAAGTTTAAACCACACCCAAATACCCAGTATTGTTTGAGCAAAAAAGGATTGTAAACAGAAAGTACCTGAATAGCTTCTGGAGACTTGAAATACTCATGTAATGACATTCCTGGATCTTGATGCTGTAGAGTTGCAAGGTCGCATGGTGGATTTATGGCTTGTGGATGGACATGTTGATGTGAGGAATTATGAAATGTATGCACAGGAGAAATTTGTGGTTGCTGAGGAATCTGCAGGGAGTGCAATGGCATTTGAAGAGTATTTTGCAAAGGCATCCCATGGTCAATCTGCTGCGAGGTTTGAATAGGTGGCCTAAGGTGTTGAGGTGGCTGGGGAGGAAGAGGAAGCTGAGGTGGCTGCAATGGCTGCAACTGAGTAAGAGAATGGATTGATGGAACTGTTAACTGAGGATTAGAGAGATTCTGCAAGATACTTGCTGGGTTTTCTCCCTGCTGCTGCATTGGAATGTTTCTGTAAAGAGACACAGGAATTGAACCTGACCTACTATAAACAGATTGTGGCTGTAGAGAAGGTGAATAATCATTTGCTCTGGATCCTGAAGAAGAAAGGCCACCTAATCGAGCATCAGGTGGAGGTGCAGTAGAACTCTGGGGAAGCTCCATTGCCTGGTTGTACACCAAAGATTGAGGGGTTGCAGTTCTATTGGATGTTAAATTATAAGGACTAGATGAAAAGGGAGGTGGGGTAGGAGGAAGAGGCGGATGATGCCTGGCAGATCCACTAGGAGACGATATGGAAGTCCGCGAATATTTGTTGTCTTGCATGGGAAGGGAAGATCCCAACAATGAACTGTTGCTAAATGTGGAAAGGTAGTCTGAATGAACCTGCCAAAAGATACAGCCAATAGATAAGCAAATGCCAGAAAGAACAAAACACGAAAGAATCATAAGTGCATCAAAAACTAGAGAACATATAACATATTCCAAACTGCAACCAAGCATAAACTCATTGGTTCTGAAATTTTCTTTATAACAAAATCTAACATATGAAAAAGTTATAGTAATCCCCCGTTTGTTGTCCCACATTACTTATTGATTTTTTTCTTTTGGGAAGGGGCAAGGATATTGTCATCGAAACGTACTTGGAAGCTTGGGGCAAGTGGCTGGTGCGCATCGGCTATAGAATTCATGAATGGGGATGAGTGGCTAGGGCCTGCATCAGAAGTCTGAGAAATCAAAGGTGGAACTGTTAATGGAGGTGGCATTGGTGGTAAGGGAGGCTGATTGAGGAATCTCTGATCATAAAGTCCTTGAGATCCCATGGCTACAGTCGCATTGCCTGCAGGTGGACTGTTCTTTACATAAAATTTCTGCGGGGTCATCCTTGCATCAACTGGTAACTGTACTGGCGATGCAGATAAGTTACTATATACAGAACCAGGGAAGCAAGTATTACCTACTCCTACCCCAGAAACAAACCCACCCGAAGTCTTGATGTTCATTACAGACTTATGGTCATCGACCTGCTCAAAATATTTTTTATCTGAAGAAACACTTGATTCTCGAGTTAATGGTATTTCAGGTAGAGAAATTGACATCCTTGAAGAAAATTCGCTTTGTGTGTTTTCATCAAAATTAGAAGCAATTGGTGTATCAAAATGTGAAAACTGACTACTCCCATGAACATCACTTTCTGTCTCTTCCACAATTGAGTGCGGAGAGTTTTGCTCAACAATAACAGGAGCATGCTGCTGCAAATTATCATCTGGCTGAAGAAAGGGCAACTTGTCATCAGATTCAGACTCTTCACCATCAAACACTATATCAATTCCCTGAAGCTCATCATCAAGATCCGCTTTCGCTTGCTCAGGTTTGCTGGCCTTCTCTGCAACTATGTCATTCACATGAGCTGCACTCTTCACCTGCAGTGTCACATCTCCAACTACTGCTGCCATGGGATTCTGGCGTTCTCTCTGTCTAGCCATAAATTCATCCACATGAATTGATGGAGGTCTACCACTAGTAGATCCTACCCGCTGTACTGCTATCACATTAGAATTGGTAATACCATCGACATTTCTTTCCCTTGCAACATAGTCATCCACGTGCATGGAAGGGGGCCTACTAGTGTTTGGTTTGCGCTGCCGAAAGGTATCCCTTCGAGTAGGACCAGGAGTGGTAGATGACCCCAATACCCGTGAAAATGTATTCTGGGCAGTGATATCAGCAGGGGAAGTTTCTGCCCTGGCACGCCTATTAGGACCTTCCACTGATGGCATTTTTCTCTTGCCAGGATTTTGCGAGAATCTATCAGGTAATGTTTCTGGACATTCCCAAAGAAATTTGTCTCCAAATCCAATGCAAAAAAGATCTTCAGACCTTTCTGAGCTTCCATCTGACAACTGATGGATCTTAGGAGAAACCAGAAGATCAACAGGCGATAGAGGAACAGCTGAGGTAGTAAAGAGATCTTCCACCTTTACTAGGTCATCAGACTTTAGCAACAGCAGTAATGACTTTGCAGAATCCACAACCTGCATATTGTTAAAAATGTCATCCATTACAAAAACATTTAATGAAGAAATCAATCAACAAGATGTTATGAAAATCAGATAATGCCTGAGATAATGCAGTTTGAGCATCATGGTTGGCTGCAGGGTTATCTATTGCAATATTGGAACTCAATGAAGTCAATAACTTGAGCATATTGTTCGGGTTTTCTTCAGGACCATCGTATGTTCTGTCTGTGTCCATTTCATCAGCAACAGCAAAAAAGAATTTCATCGCAGCTAGCCGTTCCAAGTGCAAACTATGTAAGAAATTGCCATAAGTATATGTGTGCATAATAGTTGAGAAAGAAAACGTACAAAAGTCAAAAATAGAAGAATCCAAGTCTAAGCTAATTCATAAATAATAGCTCAAGTGTAAAATGGGTGGCCCATCCCATCCCAAACATAAACTAAATGTCCCAAATGGGATATTGGATTGGAGATAACCCATTCTATTTATACCCCTACATACCCATCCCATCCCATTTGGGATGTGGGACAACTATGGGGCTCCTTGTTACCAAACATTCTAGTAGACTACAGTGTGTTACTGTGAGTCTGCATGTATGTAATTAATTCCTTTGAGATATTTTTGTATTGCTGTTGGTTAGTTAACAGATATTTTATTGTACCTACTGGTCTTGTATATATAGCAGACTTGTACTGCTAATCAATACAATCAGAAAATATTCATCTTCTTCTAGTTTCGGTTAGTTTCTACAGTCCTCAATGGGGGGAAAGAAAAATAATAATCTAAACCAAAGCTTTACATCAGCTTCTTCAACTTCCTAGAGAATGAGCTTTCTTTTCCTTTCTATAAAAGATTATATTTGCTTTTCTTAAGAAACAAACATGAAAAAACACAAAGGATATCAAGAAAGATGTTGAGCACGTCCAAATAAATAGAAAACCATAAACATTTCTTTTCTCCAAATTGAGTAGTTGAATGGGAATCATATTTAGTTCTTTCTCCGGGACATTGTCTCAAGAAACAAACACAAAAAGATCCCAGCTCGAAAGCATATGCAAATATCCCTTAAGATTTGCACAAAAGGATTAAAAGCCCAACGGATCTTAACATATATCTACCGTCCTATACCATATTGAATTTAGAGAAGCTAATTTGAAAAACTTCCATGATCTGCATCAGTTGAATACAAATGGCATACCCAGCAACATAGAAATATCAATTCCTCATTTTGGTGGTAGGGAAGTTATTTGCATTCTTAAGATTGAAAAATGGTTCTAAGCATCATTTGGATGGGAAGAAAATGGTTCTTAAGAAGGAACAAGAAAAGATCCGTCCAACTTGGATTTGCACATATAGGACAAATGCAAAGTTATTAGAGGGAAGAGTTGTAATGGTGGGAGGTAGTCGAAAGTGAAGAGTCAAAGTCAGATGCTTCAAAGGATATCTTTTGTGAACAAAAAGCATAAGAAACAGCTCATTGAAATGGAATACAACATAGATCCTCAATGTGTTCCATAGAGAGTTTGTCATTTGAGCTCTGAAGGCAATTTACTAAGGTAATGGTAGGTTAAGTCTTGACCCCGAGGAAAATGGAGAAAGCTTTGTATAGAATTGAAGCATTTAAAATAAATATACTATAGAAAAATTAAAATAATATTCTAACAATTATGCTTAACAATACTCCAGTGGTATTTTTCGGATTCATCATGAGCACCAGTTTCCAGAGAGGCAGAAAGATTACTTTCAGTTTCTTATAAGCTATAGTTGGGAAGCTTCAATCTTGTATTCTTAGGGTGGATTTTGTAAACTATAGACTATCTTATTCTTTGATGTTTTCTTTGGATAGATTGTTGGTCCATATTTTGTGATTTTGTAACTAATATGTGTGTGTGTTTTATCCAAAAAGAGAGAAAGTGAAAAGCACCGAAACTCACCTCTCCTTGTCCATGCAAAAATACAAGGAACCTAAACACAGTGTATTTAGTGCCTGAACAGAATAACCTGACAAACTTTCTTTAGAGTCAACTGATGTCAGCAATTTCTTCAAACAAATTAGCAAAGGGGGCTGTTTTTTCCATTCAAATTCATTAAGAAGCTGATAAACTCCACATCCATCCCTTTCATTTCCTCTATGAGCTCCAGATTCCTCAACACTGGAATGGATTTGCTTGAAGATGGCTGCTAAAGCACTTTGACCTTCCTTCTGGGAACCTATTTCTTTGAAGGCTACAAGACAAGCTAGTAACTCCTTACCAATTGGCAAGACCTAGAGGAAAAAAATAGAAGTTACAAACCATACTGAGCATATAATAAGTTCCATATCTTGACTACGTCTTATAAAGATTCCAGCTAATTAATGGGGAAACCTTGCCCATATTTCACATATAAATAACTTTAAATGCCGAAACAAAAATATGCAAGACAAAAGGAACTTCTGCAAGTGCATTTAAAAAAAGTCAATACCTTTAATTTTTTTATCATGATAGGCTTTCTTGAACAAAAACAATATCTTCAAGAGATTAATATATATATATAATCATTAAGAATAGCAAGCGTCTCAAACTACATACAAGGGAAGCAACAGCAAACTACCTGGCAAAACCTTAGGATGTAGGCTAAGATCACGACACGATGTTCAGCACTCAAATTTTCAAGAGCATGCCTATAAACGCATAATTTATAAAACATGTTAAAATACTTCGTCCACTTTTCTTAGGGATAGTCCACGAAAGAATCTAACAAAGAAATACATAAACCACTCACAGATCATGTCCCTTAGTTCCACGTGTTGATGTTTGAGAATCAAATAGCACTGTGCATGACTTAAATATGGGAAGACCCCAACTAAGTATGGTTAACCCAGACTTAGAAGAATTTCTACTGTCTAGAATTTGTTTATCATCAGAATCAATGGCAACAAGACACCTCCTTAGTACTCTAGTTAGCATGCGAATAAAGCCTTCCTTTAAAAGCAATGCCTGATAAAAGAGGGGGGAGTCAGATAAAGCAGTCTTTGAAATGTTACTGAGAAATCAACTATCAAAATAAAAAATGAATCACCAAAAGTTCAAAACCTTAGCATGTGGATGCTCTAGTAAGCTAGCAAGAAAATCAAGACATTTGTACACCTGAAAAGAGGTATGTGTCAGCAGTCAGCGCACATAACTGAAATATTAAACTGAAACATTCAAAAGAAAACTAACCTTGTAAATATCCGTTTCCAATGGATAAGATGTATCACATACAATATCTCTGATCCATGACAGTATGGGTCGCAGAAGCACAGAACCATATTCAGATTTTTGGTATGCAATGCGCATTACAAAAACCCGTAGCATGTCCTGAATAACTACTAATTCCTGTTTGAAAGGAACAAAATCAGCAAAAATCATGACATTCAACAAAGTATATGAATAAAACCAGCTGCAAATCCATTCTGATATAAAAAGGAGTTACAAGCGTAGTTTAGAATGTCACTTACAGAAATAGCATAATGTTGAATGATCTGAGCAATTTTATCAAGATGTGGTGCTAATTGTCCCAGCAGCTTCTCCAGGTGTGTGGGCTGACGATACCAATTGACCTTTTTCTCCTTCTGAAGCCCTAACAATGTTCCCACAGACAATGTTCTAAGGGCGCTTAGCAAGGGCATCCCATTTTTCCATGGCCAAACACCTTCAGGAAGCAGATCATTCTAGTAGCGCCAGAAAAAAGAAGTGGGAATCAAATAGTCATAAGCACAGAAAGATTGCAAATAAAACATATTCCAGTTAGTTTGGACAAACGTTTCCAATAGCACATTATAAAAAAAGAAAATGAAAAGTGAAGGATATGTTTCCAGCTATCATTGGTGTATCTTTTGTTTTCTTTATTGTACTGAAAGGTTTTCTTTTTATTCTTTTTTTTTTGGGGGGGGGTGGGGGGATAATAGCACATCAGAATGTGTTCTTTAGTCCTTTTGAGGTTCAAAAACAACTCTCAGCAAGACACAAAATTTCCTCCAAGAAATAAAGCATGATGATCCATCATAAGAAATGCCATAAAAGTTGAACTTTCTAGAGAGGCAATTAGAAGAAAACAAGATACTAGTGCTAGAATGGCCCCACAAATAATAAAAACAATTAGGTTAGGATCCACAGGTCTTCTGAGACATAAATATGCAGATGGAGCAGGTCAAAGCAACCCATTGTAACGTTGTAATGGCTAGCAATAATAATGGGCCTGCTGCTATGTAAGCAGCAGAAGTTCAAAACCAGCTTCTTATACCCCTTTATTTTCCTTTCTCACATGTTATCTTAAGATATAAAGAAAAAAATCTGCCATACCAAAACACACAGCAAACTGCAGGTTTCCTTTGGGCCCAAGGCCAGCAATGGAGTGGATTGAACGCTAGCCAGGAGAGAATTGAAAAGACCAGGAGTCCAACCATATACTGGCCAAAAAGCTAGCGCTGATGCAATAAGATGGCAAATGGATCCAAAACCAAGGGCAGATTCAGGATAAGAAGAAGACAAATCAGTAGCAGATGCAGCTAGCTTAGGACTGCAATAAAAAGAATCAAATAAATCATTTGTTAACATGACAACAATACCCAACTAAGGGACAGAGGAGACAAATCCATTACCTAGCTTCGCAATGAAGTCGAATAAGAGCATTCATCAGTTTGGTATTTCTATGCTGCTCCTCTGATTCCTATAAGTTAACAAGAAAATTACTCAAACCTGACAAAATTAGACAATTTTGAAGAACATTTCCATATAATGACAATGGTAATAAAAATTCAGCAAATTGAATCGCATAGACAGGTAGCATTTTCATCTTTTCAGATTAGTAAAAATCTTGCTCCAAGAATGAACATAAAATGACAGAACAAAAGAAACAAAAACCACTTAGTGCCGAACAAGGTTCACAAAAACGTTCCAAGGTGCAGCCTTGACAGGAGCCACCAGAAGGTGGCCTCAAGTTTCTGCCTCTTGGATTGCCTCAGGTTTATGCCTCCCGAAGGCATGAGGCATACATTTTAAAGCTTTTGTCTTGAGGCAACAGAGGCTTACACCTCTTCCACAACACTGTTTTGAGCCAAATAAATACTTTAAGCCAGGCACAATTCTTTAATAAAAAGCCCATCAACCCATAATATGAGAAAATCAAAAATAAATTATGAATAAGACCAGAAGAGACCTAGCAAAGAACGATATTCCCCTATACACTGACCTCTTTGCTGCTCTAATTCTAGATATTTCATTTGAAGAGAGAAAGAAGACTATCGTCAGAAAGCTTCTTTGGTTTGCTTTGTTTCATTCTTTTTCTTTCTTCTGTTTGTTTCTAACTTTTCTGTTCCTCAATTTTTTATTTTTTTTTCATCTGATTATATTAAAAAAAAAAATCGTTTTAAATTTAATTTCTATTTATATTGACTTGCTATTTTCTGGTTGCTATAATTTCCTGTTATGACTCTGTTTTCCTTTTTCTTTATTATTGCACAAAGTCCCAATGTCTGGTTCAACAACTAGAAAGGACCTGTTTGGGAATGTACTATTGAAAGTCCTACTCCAGGTGGAAGATTAGGTACTTGAAGGGTACGTTTTGCTCAATGGAAATAAATGGAGGGATTGCAAAATTTAACAACCATCTTCTAGCACTCAAAAGAATATTGCTCCATGTAAGCAAGTACGTGCCGAAGTCAAGGAGAAAATGCTAAACTATCTGGAACAGGCTGCAATGAAAAATTAACCAAGAAAGCAAGATTTTGAAAATATGGTAGTAGAAATATAAAATAGGTAAAGACGTAAGATTATGCAGAAGGGAATATGCAGGAATTGAAATAAGCTAGGGTGGGAAACAGAAAATCAAAGAAAGACCTTTTAATTCTCATTCATAATATTAATGGAGAGATTGCATGTATATGCATATTTATAGAGACAATGAGACATAAAACAATAGGACTCATAATACAACTCCTAAACTAAAAAGAACATAATATTTAACATTAAATATTCCCACTTTGGTTGACGATGGTCATGGTGATGGTGATGGTGATGGTGATGGTGATGGTGATGGTGATGGTGTGTGAGGAAAATAACTAAGAATCAGAAGCATTTTGGAACCTGAATCTGTGACTTTGTTCTTGATTTAAGTCAATTCTATGGCTTATGACTTTCTCTATTAACTATACTGATTGTGCTGATATGAGGAAAATAAAGAGGAAATGACTAAAAATTAGAAGCATTTTAGAGCCAGAATCTGTGACTTTGTTCATGATTTAAAACTAATTCTATGGTTTATGTCTTTCTCTATGAAATACTTTTGTTGTACCTACATGTTAAGATTTAATTTGTAACTCTTTTATTTTTCTTTTGGTTTAAAAAGAAATTATTTTTAGTATTTTTTTAATTTCATATGAGCTTATGCCTCATGTAACCTTAAGACTTGAATCTCGCCTCATTTGGAGGAACTGCCTCGGTATGCCTTTGTGAAACCTTGGAGCCTAAACAAGGCCTTAGAAGAATCAATGCATAAAAAGTAATTCACAATAAATTTTTATCTTCTTAATCATGATGCTATTTGCTCAAAAAAAGAATCATGATGCTATTTACAAAATAGGAAAGCGGGAAAATCCCACCAATAGAGTTGGAAAAACATAGCATATGTATCAGCGTACTTAAAAGAATACACAATCTTTAAATAAAACTAAAATAATAAAATGCAAGAATTAAATAAAATCCCTAAGGAATCTATATTCTCATAATTCTATAATTATATTGCATCACTGATGCAAAATAAAATTAGTATTTTATTAGAGTATTAGATACTCAAAAAAAAATATTTAGAGTATTATATTTATTTCAATTATTATTATTAGATTAAGATTTTCTATTAGATTAAAATCATATGTAGAATGATTAGAGTCCTCTTAAATGTGATTAGTCTATTATAATTTTTACAAACAGTCTTATTTGCATCATAATCGTAGACTTCTAATGATTTTAATTATGAATATTGATTATTGAGAACTTTGTTCTCCAATTATCCTATCATGTATATCCCATTTTCCCAATCTTCCTCTTTTACTCCTATATCTATTCTTCCACGTTTCCAGCCTACGTTAATAACTATACCATATCACGTAGAAATTAATAACTAGCACGATTGAAATGACTCTAATTTTAACAAATTTGAGTTTGCTCTATCATATTCATTATTATCAAATTTTTCACAATTTGAAGACAAATATCCATTAAAACTATTTACCAACGAGTAAAAATAAAAATGCTAAACAAAATCAAACAAACTTCCAATGATAATCAACGACCAAGAGAACTGTTTATTTTCTTCTTCCTATAACTGATAAAAGTGTAACAAACCTTTAGTTTTAGCAATAGGTTGATCAACAACATGAGAGCAGGAACCAAAAGATCAATTAAACTCTGTTCACGATCACGTTCCAGTAGTAAATCTGATGTAGAATTGGTTTCTGTTCCCTCATCGACAAGGTAATCTGTTCAGGCAAAAGAAAGCCACTTATCTAAAATATTATAAACGATAGGGAAATTGTCATATAAAGATGCCTACGGTTTGACAAAATTACATTGTCCATGATGTTTCAGAAACTATCGATTGAGCCCCTTAGATTGGAGAAAACACTGAAAATAGTGCATTTTTAAAACTTAAGATGTTTCAGTGTTTTCTCCAACCTAAGGGATTAAATGGATAGTTTTTGAAAGCTCATGGGAGTGTAATTTTGCCAAAACACAGGAGTCTGAGTGATAATTGCCCCTCAAAGAAAATGGCTATCAATGGAGAAACTTTGGAACTTAATATCTTAATATCTGATGGAGGGAGAAAAGAGGGGAAGAGGAGTAATGGCAATTATGTTTTTATTGTTTATCATGTCATCTGTCTGTAAAAGTTAAAACTCGCTTGAACCAAGAATATAACTTAAAGCCATACCATAATTGTTTGAGGATCTTTCAATCATGACTCTGGAATTCACCAGAATAGTATAGATAACTGTTATAGCACCTTCATCATACAATGCAGCAGCAACAGCCTATATCAAAAACACTACAGTAACTCATCTATAAATCCAACATTATAAACACTCATAAGCGGATAACTACATACTGAGTTCTCTGAAATAAATGCCAATATTCGGAAAGCTGTTGTCAACTGAGCTACAGATGAGTCACGGAGGCTAACACCATCAAAACTTTTCTCAGAGATAAATTTGCAAAGGTTGTCCATAACATTAACATCAGATCCACTCGACACATCTCCAATTATATTTTCTACATCTGTCAAATCTGAAACTACTGCAGTAGTTGAACTTAAGTGAGCATCCCCTCCAGAAGCTAGCACGGCAGCATATCGAAGAAGACCAACGGCTCCATTTTTGTGATAAACTATGCCAGCATCTATCCAATCCAACAAACGTGTGGGAGCATCTTTTCTATGGGATCCTGGAGAAGAGGAATGTAAAGCACTATGGAGTTCCATGGCACATCCAATCCAAGAACACAGAGACGACGCAGTCGAGTCAGAAACGATTACTTCAAAAAGCTCAGCAGCTGAGTAAAATATTGCAAGATTCAAAGGCAAAGCTCCTGAATATCCAGAAAAACTTTGTTCAGTACATATTTATAATGATAATAAAAGAAAGCAATTTCAATCAACTTGATTACAGAATTACTCTTTACCATTAGCCTTGGCAACTGGCTCTGGTTCCTTAGCAGAATGTAATGCTTCAATCAAAATTGTAACAGCCTACAAAAGAGATTAAATTGATGACTAAACTGAATCATGCATTTATTAAAGATAATCCAGAATGATAATATCATGACAATATACAAAAATCAAACGAAAACATTCTTTTATCAAAATCAGCTACTATTAAGAGGGAAATGCATTTCATTAGGCACACTCCATGTGGTAACATATCCCCCTTTGTGGTAACACATCTAAGGCCTAGGTTGTAAATTACAATAATCAGAGAAAATGCCCCCTAACTTGGGGTAAAGTTTTCAGTATTGTAACTCACCCAGAAAACTCAAGTAGTTTCCAGGTCAAAATAATTGGATAGGATAATGCATAAACTTCCCTCAAAGATACAAGAAAAAATTAGGAAATTATTGAAATTTTAAAATTGTTATGATATCATATTTTAGTTTTATTGTTATCATAATTGTAATTTGATTCCAAGTTCTTATCTTATTAGAATAGAAATTGGATAGGTTAAATCCTAATACAATTAGAATATTCATTTATTATCTATACTATATATAAAAATTTGAATTACGCTTAATATTTTTTTGAAGAAAATTATCCCTATGTTTTAAACGATTGACATTGGTTGCCCTTTTTAGATTTATTATCATATTAAATAAGGACTCTAAAATATGATAATGAAATAAGTATCATATCCGGTAACAGATTTAATTATATGATAATTACTATATCCAATAAAGAATTCAAAAATATTTTACTTTCACAATTAATTTGAAAGTATAAGAAAAATAATTTTGATATTATTTTAAATATATAGTAAAAATTAACAAAAGAAAAAAATTAAAATAAATAAAATAATTCACGTGCAAATGCACGTCTTCAACTAGTACATATAAGAAGGCTTATTTGCATTGTAATTGTAGACTATTATTGATATTTGATTATGAATATTGGGAACTTTGTTCTCCGATTATCCTCTCTTCTCTACCATTTTACCACAATTCTCCTATTTTTCAGCTATCTCTAATCTTCCATGCCAGCCCGCATTACTCAACCCATTGACCAAGGGAAGAAAATTCCAGTAAAACCTTAGCCTGAACTTAAATGTAAATTCAGAGATCATATATCATCAGTACCTCTGGAAAATGCGCAAGTGACAACAAAGCTTGCCGCCCACAATGAGACCTAACAGTCATAAGACATCAAAAATATCAATACTTATATTACAGTACACACACACACACATATATATATATCTTTAAGATAAGTATTATTATCAGGACTTTGATCCTTGTTAGGTTTGAAAGCCTATATACAAGAAAAATACTCTCTTATTCTGCAATCCAGGAAAAGTAATGACGACTTTAGTTTTCTCATTCTTCAATTTACTTTCTTTGATCTCTATATTTCTAGCGAACTTAAAATTAACAAGTAGAATATTGGCAAAATAAAGATATTGGGCTGGGAGTCAGGCACTAGAACAACCTTGCCAGACCACATAGTTCCCACAGAACCCATAAAAACTCTTCCGATTGAGGAGCTACTGTAAGCAAACGATCTATGGCATAAACCTGAAATTAAAATACAAAGTTTAAGTATGCAGAAAGGGGAAGGAAAAAAAACAATAACACTGGTACTCTTGATTTACGAAAAGAACTAACCACCCTCAAATGCATCCCAATAACCATTCCAACTTCCCCAGGATCGCAGAAGAAACCTTTGGTTATCAAAACGAATGCATATCGCAGGGGAACACAAATTTCCTTATTCAAATCATCACCAACTATCAAGGCATGCAATACAGTTGTATATAGTTCCGGTTGTTGTAGAAGGAAGATGAGACCTAATTAATGATATGTCAAGTGAGAATCATACATCCTTCAGATCTCAAAAAATAACTGAGAAAACGAACGAAGAAAGATGATAATGAAAGACCTGAGCGACAAAAAAGCAATGATAGAATTATGGTTTCAATATATGATGCAATATCCAGAAATATTTCCACAGGGTGCCCTACTTCTGAACGTAACTTTGTTGATGATAATAATGCAACCGACAGAGGTAGAAATCCCCTTTCCTGCTTCCAAGAAAATACAAATAAGCACCCAAGACAAATCCAAATAACAACTACATACTCCAGAGTAGTTAACTAGAAAGGATGGAAAAGTGAAATGAAAATTTGCTCCAAAAAATCTCACCCATACACAAGTAAATAAACAGATGAGCTTGTTCAAGTAAGAGTGTAAGCATGACAGAGAAAGGCAGAGCCTCATTACTTATTCTAGATACCAAGACAGACACACTTAGGGACAGGATTGGAACTTGTACAAGATACAAAAAGTATCGACTAATATAGTTAACAAGTCATCTCAACAACTGACAACTTTATCTAGTAGTTTATTAACTATCTTCTTTTTTACCTGAACATTTACGAACAGTCTTGTCTTTAAAATCCCTAAAGTATTTCTTGGTTCAAGTGCAAATACTATAAGAGTGTGCTTTTGGCTGAAAGCCTCTGTGCAACATATAAATGTCACTATCATCAGTTACAGAAAAAGGTGTATAATTTCGACTCATTACATTAACCTTTGCACTTGAAGAGTAATTAATAAGAAAACTAAATGCAGTGCAAGTAAATCCTAGAGGCTGAGAAAATAGACTGAGTCCATACCTTGAGAAGTGTCAGCAAATGCAAATCAATATCTGTATTTGAAAATCCACAATCATATGAAGAGATCAAGCTGCTAGACCCTTTATATGAGAGCATACTTTCAGTCTGTCTAACACTCAGAGATCTGGTAGCACATCCCATTGGTGAAGGGTCTTCAATTGGACCATGGGATTTTATCAACTTCTGTAGTAATTATCATCAATAAAATGAAACAAGAATTACAAATGTTAACCTATTAAGCATCAATTTGAGGAACTAACATATATTACACATTTCACGTAAAACCAGAAAATAAATTTACAAAAGTTCAACTGACCAACAGCTGTTTAAGTAGTGACTTTATAGTTATATGCGTGTCCAAAGTTACACCAGTACCATCTGTAGAAAAATCTTGTAATACAGATAAAACTGCAGACTGCAAAGAAAACCATACGATTTAATAATAATCACATAATTTCAAAACGCTAATAACAGGAAGGGACACCCCCAACAGAAGGTATACGGTATACCTCATATCTAGCAGCAAGTTCAAATAATCTCAAGCGATGAAGGATATAAGTTGCACTGGAAAAAACATCATGACGCGGCTTTTGCAATAACAAACTCAATAAGCTGCTGTAACCTTCACTAATACCAGATGGAACACTTTCACCTTCACGAGCCCACCAACCTAAGAATCTTTCACATCCAAATGAATGACGAGTAGCCTGCTCAACAACTCCAAGCAGCAATAACATAGTAGGAGTAGAATTATGCACCTCTAAAGAAAAAACATGAACAATCTGCTCAATTCCCCCACCACTGACAAAATGAAAGCAGCTTTCTCTACCAGAGCATAAAAGAAGAGCCACACTTAATCCCAAATTAATATATGTTCTCTGAAAAATCAATAAAATGAGATTTTAAAAATAAATACATAAAGAGAATAACATGGAGGAAAGAGAAACCAACAATTTAATGAACAGATGCCTGATAAATGAAATACTTAAATCACCTGTGAGATTTGGTGATAACCAACCAATGATTCTCTTTTAAAGCAGAAGAAGTGGCTTAACATACTAACCAACTGCTTAGAACTAACTATTTTAACCTCCGATTGCAGAAACTCTGCCAAATTTTCTGTGGATGCATTCCCTAATTCCTGTTGATAGAGATGAAAAACCTCCCTTCTGATGTCCCTAATTATGCACTGCAACTCTTGATAATTATTAAATTTGCCCCAAGATTGAGTGATGTAGGAAGTAGCTGCTGAGACTACAATACTAATAAATCTGTCCAATGCAACCCCTATAATTGGCAACTCCCACGTCTTTGACAAAAGCAGTAAAAATAACTTGGCCTCAATAGAAATATCAGGTACAGGTAGGGGTACAGATAAAACCTTCAAAGCTGAAATGGAGTCATCAATTTTTAGATTATTTGAACGTAAAGGCAAAGGGAGGTCCTCGAGCTTCCCCTCAGCAGAGCTAACAAGATTAGTTATGGAGTTATCATCAAATTCAATGTTAAATTGGCCCAGATCCTCTGCTGTGTTTCCATATATGACTAAAGTCAAACTGCGGTAACTGCCCCTCACAACCAGATGATTCGTTACAACTGCCTGCAAATTCAATAGCACTACCCATAAGCAAAATAATGCAACAGAAACCATCAATTATAGGTCAGCAATAACAAAAAAAGGAAAACTACGTTGTATAAAGGTTATGAACACCAAGGATACTCTTAACTTAGGTAAGGTAAATGAATGAAGTGAAAATAATTACTGTTCCAATAATACACAGATTAGCCCCTCTTTTTGAGTGTGTAGAGCTGTTGAATTCTGCTTTTAACTCTGAAGTTCAAGTTAAAGCAGTTACTACTCACAGATAAAGCATAAAAAATCAATTATATCTCTCGTTTGGAAGCCCCAAGAAACACAGCCTCAACACCTAGTACTTAGGAACTTGGCCCATTTACCCAATATCCAATTTTTCTTGTTTTGAAATCCACATTTCTACTTACAAAGCATGACAACAAGAATCAGCTTAGTCATCCAAAACTAGAAAAAATTCAACTCCCTAATGAATTAAAGGATGATCATGCAGTAGCAAGCAGATACAGATTTATAGCTGGGTGTTGTAGTCGATCCAACAAGAATGAATTAAGCTTCTAGTATATTAGATGACTATGTCAGGAAAAAGCTCGCAATGTTTTATAGCCAGATTATCAATATGAACAGACATTTATATTATTCGTCTCCATGTAAAAGTTTATAGATATAAAATTCTGACACCAATCACAGTTAATGTACACTCACTTGCAGGTCTAAGTTAAGTTATCTCAAAGTAGATCTTATAGTATTATAGCCTGATTCACAAACAAAAAGCCACTCAAAACTTGAAATAAGATAACTGTTTTTATAGGATGATAAGGGGTTCATCATAGTTCAATGGAAAAGAGGAAAATAACAATATCTTCCAAAAAATACCTAAAAAGACATCTTGTCCTACGTGTTACTTTTATTTTAAAAATAAGTAACTCACATGTGACATGCCAACATTCAACTAAAATATAATAGCTATGAGATTAATATAGTTCAGCGTATACAAGCATCATCTATTTGTTATAACATATGATTGAAAAGAACCTCTAGGAGCGGATAACTAAATATTTTCTCTCAGTCATAAAAAAGTAAAAAATTTACAGAATCAAATTCTTTTACAGTTTCAAACTTCATAGGAACAAATTGTCCTCCTAAACATTCCAATACAACACAAACAAACTCATTGATATAGCAGAGTAATTACCCCAGCTTTAAAAATTCATCAAGCAGTAGACTCATAACAGCTATATCAAAGTTCTCTCTCTTTTCCTCACATGACAAAAATGAAAATAGCAACAAGTCCATCAACATAGTAATGCAACAAAGTCCTCAATTCAATTTAAATTGTGTATTCTCCTCTAAGTCATGTTTTGAGCTTCTTATTGATAAAATCCTTCTTACCATGTGCTTAATCACTATAAACTGTAGGGAAATCTCCTGTATTGAACAAAGTTTAACATAGCAATGGAAAATTTTATAGATAAATCACTGAACTCAAAATAAAAATCACAGCTGGATGCTTTCACCGTCTTTATGGGTGATGTGTCGAGATAACTTAGAAGATTTGGATCATTGGTCGCTTTGTCCTTTTGCTCACAATTTAAGGAATCGACTAGCAAAACAAGTGGGCATGTAGTGGTTCCTCCAAAGAATTGCAAGTCTTTCTTGGTGGAGAATTTTCCAAGGGTTAGGCTAAAAAAGAAGGTTGATTCTTTATGGATATATGGTATTGGAACTATGAGTTCAATAATTTGGATGGTAAATACTATAGTAGTCTTTTATGAAAGATTGCTATCTTCCGAAGTTCTTTACGAGCAGCAACAACTAAGGTTTCCAATGGTCTTTCTCAGTTCCCCATGTAATTGGGAATCTAGTCTTCTTTGTTATGTTTAAATTTGCTGTTGAGGGGATCTTGGTCTTTGTGGATTTCTTTATTTTAGGAGGGAGAGGGAGGCATGTTTGAAAATTGAGGTAGGAGCATTCCAGCCAATCATTATTAGTTCTTTTATTTTAATTACGTTGTTGAGTTGTTTATTGATTTTACTTGTTGTTTACTGTTAACGGGCTCGTTATTTGTGACTTGTCCTTTGTGCCTCTATTTCAAAGAGGGTTGTTTTATGAACTAGCCTTTTAGTTATCAATAGGAGGGGTTGGCTGATGAAAGTAGACAAAAAATATATTTTCTTTTAATAAAGACAATGAATATTGTATGAACTTTGAATTGAGATTTTCCCTCTGTTTCAATGAAACTTTTTCCTGGTTTGACCCTTATCTATAGGTTCTTCAACTCCTTGAGATTAAATCGAACTTCTATGTCAAAAACTTAATTGAGTTTGAGTAGATTGTTGGTTCATTCTTCATGGTTGCATTATGGCACTTTTTAAATAAAAAAAATTGTCAATTGTGAACCAAGGGAAAGTCCTCAAACACAAATGAAGAATGAGGCCACTGAACAAAATCAAACCAAAACAAAAAAAAAAATTAAATAAGAGATGATAAATACCTCTACTTCGAGCACATTTGAAGATGAGTGAGAATATAGAAAAGGCTGACAAAGTCGCTTGAACCTTGCCTCCCCGTCACAATGAACAAATACCTCCAAGGCAAAAGAAGGCGGCAAAGTAGCCCTATTGTACCAATATAAGAAATCAAGAAATCTAAATTAATGCAAAGTCCATCAAGCACCATTACGTACTTATATTAACAAAGTTTGTCAATAAATCCGGACATCAAGTTCCTAAATTACTGCCTAAGACTCTCAAATAAAATAAAAATAAATCCAAATCCATCTATGTATCATCCATTTCCTTAATTATTCTACTAAACTATCAACAAAATACTGTACTACTCCAGCTAATAAACTAAAACCTCTAGATCTTGATAGTACTGTAAAATCATTCTTATGTGCGATATATATATATAGTCAATTATCGTTACAATACTTCAAAAATTTATAAAGAAATTCCAAAAAAAACAAGGGTACTAATGCCACTTACCCGACAAGAGTGACTGATTGAGAGGTCGATGAAGCATTCTGCTCAAGGAACTCACATGCTGTGATGACAATGGGTTCAGCAAATAATACCTAACAAAAGATAAAACTTATTACCACTATCAATAACATTCAATTAATTCAACAAAGCATTATAAATCAAAATAACAGAAGTAGTAGTCACACAAATTGATAATAATAATACATAACAAGAGGCATTATAAACTTGAAGTGGTAACTAAAATAGAATAAACCAACTAATTCAACATAACTAATACTTGAAGAGTCAATTAAGGAAAGAAAAAGTGGAGTGACCAACCTCGTCAACATATTCATCAAGATTGGGGTGGACAAAGGTCTGCGAGAACAACACACAAGGATCTGGCCGACCCATACTACAAATTTCGGATATTGGGATTGGATTCGTCAGCTAAAAGACTTCATTCGCCTATTCTTATAAACAAAACAAAAAAGAAACAAAGCAATAGTGAAGAAAAATAAAGTTGAGAGGGGCAACTCAAGAGTGAATGAGGCCCTAGGCCACAGATGGAGATGGGTTGATGAAGAACGAAGAATGGAAAGAGAGTGGGAGCGTATACTGTAGAGACTATAGGCTTGGTCACCGGCGGCAATGGAGCTTACCGAACTGCAATATTGGAAATTTCTGGTCCAACGGCTTTGGTGCGGAAGAGGTAGAGTGAAATTAGGGTATCTGAAATTCAATGGATCGGGGCTTTGGCGGGTCTCTTTGGATTGACAACTGAGTAGAGACTATAATAAATACCTTGTCTTCTTGCACAACATAGCCACTTCCTTCCCCATTTGAGGGTAAAATTACAATGTGACCAACACTTTACGAAGTATTTTTATTTTTATTTTTTTATTTGTCAAAAAACACAGATAAAGAGGTGAATATGAGATAAGACAATCATTACATATTTGTACACCACGTCCACACACCATAAATCATCGGCATTGGGTGAGTACTCAACCTCATAGAAGAATATATCTGTCTAAGGTCAGTGAGAGGCAATGATGAAAAACTCAACATCGAAGTGCATGCTTTGAACTTCAAACTCATGTGCTTTACTGTCCAACAAAACCCATTACCCTAATATAATGCATCCAGATAGCTTGCCATCCAAATTACCTGTCCAAATTTTATTTTTATTTTTATTTTGAAAAAATTTACCACTGTGTCACTTAATTTGTGCAAAATAAAAAAACTAGGTTGCTTTACTTTTAATTGATATATTTAAGTCACCATCTTTTAAAAATATGTATATATTTTAAAATAGTATTATATATCAAGCTATGATATGAATTAAATAATGTGTTAGTTATTAATTAAATATAAACTAAAGATGTAAGATAATAAAGTGATTATGAGACCTCATACTAACAAGAAATCAATTAAATTGTACCATACAAATTGATATATGTATCAAATTACAATAAAAATTATTATTGATATTTTTATCACATAATTTTGACTAAAATATCCTAATTTACTTATAAAAAAAAATGGGCACTTTAATTAAAATTATGTAATTAAAATGCACCTATTTTTTTAAGAAGTGACACTAACGTATAACATTAAATTATCACGACGGCACATAAACTTTTAAATTATACATTTAATCTCAAATTTTTAAAATTTTACATATAAATTTTAATATTTTGAACCGCAAATATATATTTTAGTAGTCAAACAATGATTTAGATATAAAGTTTTAAAAATTGGAAACTAAATCATATAATTTAAAATTATAGAAATATACGTGTGAAATTTCAAAAAGTCTATAAGTAAATAAGCTAAAATTAAATTATATTTTGCCATTATAAGAACCAAAGTAATATCCACCAATTATGGAACTATATAAAAGAGCATTCATTTTTATCCTTAGCTTAGACATTTTTGCAATTTCAAACTATCAATTATGGACATATATAGAAGAGCATTCATTTTTATCCTTAGCTTAGACATTTTTGCAATTTTAAACTATTCACTAATACTTTGCTCGTGTTTATGGGAAAGTTAATGAAGTCTAAGAAAAAGAGATGTTAAAATTCCAAAGCTTTATTATGCTTTATGTCCCTAATTTGGGCCAATTGCAAATCTACATCCAACATTTGAGTTGTTGCAAATATTACCCTAACGTTTTATTATGTATTACATAAATACCCTTTTACACATTTTTGTTAATAACATTATATTTTGTGTTACACTTAACTCACACTTGCATTTTTTGATAGGCCAAAGTTTGTATTTTGAAAATTGAAAGATCAAGGGAAAAGGGGAATGCTAGTTAGTTGGCAAATTGAGACACTGATAGACATTGATGAAATCATACGCCATAACAAGGCTAAATGTGACAATTTGGGCTGACGAAGATAGCAACATGAGGCGTCATGATGACAAGGACATGGGTACAGGTTTGGAGCTTTTTCAATCATCCATTGCTCACTTGAAGGGAATGGGAGTAGTGCTAATGCTAGTGGTGACTGTCACCTGATCATGATGGAGGCTTCCATTGTTGGTGGGGTGAGCCGAGGTGGTTTTCTTATGGTAGTTTATAGTGGAACATAAGGCATAGCTAGGGTAGGGGCATGAGGACAAGTTTGGATCTTTTGCATTTATCAATCTCAAGCGTGAAGTAAAAGGGAGCAGTGCTAGTGCCGGTGGAATTTTGTTGGTGGCTCTCGTCCAATCACGATGGTGAATTCCATTATTGATGGTGTGAGTCCATGTGGTTTCTTGGTGGTAGTTTATCTTGGTTTTTGTTAACAGTCCCTCTCTTTTTTCTTAGTTTTTTTAATCATTGAAATAACAACTTTGCCCTTACAAAAGGTGCGCTTGTGTGTTACACTCGACTCAAAATCTAACTCTATTAACAAAAATGTGTAAAAGAATATTCATGTAACACAAAATAAAATATTAGAGGTATATTTGCAGCCAGTCCCAAACATTGGGTATAGATTTGTAACCAGCCCCAAACATTAATGACATAAAACATATTATAGCCAAATTCCAAAGCTCACAAACTTTCTAGTTACTATGCGTTAAACAAAGAGTCACTGAGTCAAAAAAAAATCATAACATAAGAGTCGTGTAATCGTTGAGGATTAAAATTACTCTATGGCAATATTTGAAACTGTATTAATGTATAATATCCAATATCTATAAGGTTTGAAGATATATATTATCTTCGCACTTTACACTGTGTCCAACTTCCTATCAGTCAAAAAAATCATTATCTTCGCACTTTATACAATGTTTGGCTCCTACTTAGTTGAAGAAATCATTATCTTTGCGCTTTGCACTTTATACTATGTCTAGCTCCCCCTAAATAAAATAAACGACTATCTTCACGCTTTGCATTGTAATAAAACTCATCTTGAGCCCATAACTAGCCTTGAGTTCATACATGATAAAGCCCATAATGAGTCTCGAGTTCAGGTAGATAGAGCCCATAATAAGCCTCAAGTTCACACAGATGGAGCCCACTACAAGTCTCTGGTTCATGTAGATGAAACCCATGCAATTAGGAGAGTCACATAAGTGCTCACAATACCTAAATTTAAGATTGATTTTGATACTACTTGTAACGAACTTGTGGTTCCATCACAAAAGATTAACTTATGTGGTGGTTCATAGGTTTATAAGAACTTTAACTACAATACAATTATATTGATTTATGCAGTGCAAATTTTACCAAAAAGTGGATATTATCTACATTATTATCAATTTTTTTTGAAATTTTTGCAATGGATATAATTTTTGGAGTTTTTTTCCCCAAGTGATATGTAGTATATGCGTTTTGAATAATTCAATATTGTTTAAAAATTTTGTGGCTCTTAATCTTGTTATCATAACATTGTCTTTAGACACAATCAATAATATTTAAGTTCATTTATTTGTAAAACTAACTATATACATGCCACATAAGATAAAGACCATGGGTGTAAAGTTGTCGTTCTTAGCATAACTGTAATTGGAAAAGAATATTCAATGAGACATCATGAAAGATATAATAATATGCTACAATTAGATGAGAAAATCATAGCAGTAAGTTTATATTTAATGAGTATTAACACAAATAAAAGTGATATATTAAATAGCATGAGTGTGCATAATACTTATGAAATCTTTAAAAACCTTCAACAACAATTTGAAATTATTGGTTAATCCATAGTTTTTTGTTTATGGAAAACAATCAAAAGAGATCAAACAACATACTCATGACATCTTAATTATTATATTCAAAAGACTTATAATTACATGTCATGTCACCAATATTGCTTGAATCAATATAAAATATGCTTTGAATTACCTAGAAAATCCTTGTAGATGTATTTGTAATAAAGGTAGTCTTTGGATCATAATGGTGGAATATTCCGAAATCAGTGAGGTACAACAACTTTATTGATAGTGGCTATGGTTCCATTATTTATTTTGTAAGTCTTGTAAGTCATATAAGTTTTTGTTGGCATTCTTGTATGCAAAACACAAAGTTTATTTATTTTACTTAATATTTTTGTCTACTTCTAGATATAGTGCTTTACTTGTAATCAATATCGCATACACTAATTTAGATTTCTAATACTTTATATATTTGCATATTACATACACCATGAGGTGGTTGGAAGCATGTAATATGCATATTAATTTGTTTTCACTCATATTTTATTTTCACATTTGGTGGGTGTTTGTGAATTTTCAAATGGATAAACTTTTAATTGAAAAAACAAGTTTTTGGTAGTTCGTTTGGGACCTCACAGATCACTTGCTGAAGTGATCTGCGAGGGTGCACATTGCACAGGGTGGATCTGTGACTTGTTGGACCTCGCTAATACTTCAAGAGAGGTTCACTAGGGTGGTCAATAAGACCTTATAAATGTGTGCAGCGAGGTACCCGCGAGAAGTCTGTGAGGGTACCGAAAGTTAAAAAATTAGCTATAAATATCTTATCTCTTTCTATATTTTATATATCTTCTCTTATACTTCTTTCTACATATTTTTAGAGCTGATTTTAATGTTATGTATATTTTAATGTTATGTATTTTTCGATGTGAAAATATTTTTTGGAGATTGAAAAAGTATTTTTACTTTTTTTTTTGTATCATTAACACAATGAGTGTGTTTTCATATTAGTGATTTGCAGGTGATAATATCATTTGCATATTTTTTTGTAAAATCTTTTCAAAAGAAGATTTTGTATTCTTAATACATTGAATATTTTTCTGTATTAAGATATGAGATGGTAGTGAAATTTGATAAATTATTTTATCAAACGGAGTTGCCGTAATATCAATACATTGGGTATATCAATGTATTGTTATTATAAGGTGGAGATTCCTGATAAAGACTATTTTGACCTATATTTTGTTATATTTTTAAGCATTATTTTTATGTTTTATTTTATTATTTTCATGTTTTGGAAAGTATTTATGTGTTTTGTAGGTTGTTGGGCTCTTGGAAGAGTATTGGATTGAAATGACTCAAAATGAGTCAAAAATGAGTAACAAGGGCTAAAGGATGTAAGCCCTGGGAGTCAACAAATATGTAAGGGTTACATAAAAGGCATGTACAACGAGTTGTGCTGCGACAGAAGAAAACGCGCACCACGGTAGAGAGCTCTTGGGTTGTATTATGGGAATCCAAAAATACTCCGCAGCGCTGCAGGAGAAAATGTGTGTCGCGGCCCGCCACCAAAATTCAACACGTATCGCGGCAGGTAATTTTTTGTGCCGTAGCCCGCATACCAAAAATGCCCAAAAATTCTAGCACACGTGTGCCTCTTCACTTCTCTTATAAATATCACATTATACCTCTCCCAAACACAAGTTTTCACAACCAAAAATTTCCTCCACCGAGTTACCACCCAAAATTAAGAGAGATCCTCCATTGTTAAAACTACTCCAAGGAATTGAGAAAGGAGACCAACCAACTTTAAGGTTTTGAAGCTAGAGGATTCATTGAGGTATTTTTATTGTAATAACTTTTTCTTCTTTTTGATTTCGTGTTTGCCTCTCATGACTAAATTGATTGACACCAATTTAGTTATGGTTGGCTAATTTATGTATTTGGGATATTAGTATTGCTTTCAATGATTGGAAGAAACAATTTTATAATTTAATGATATTTGAGTTTTAGATTTATTTTTTGTTCATGTTCTTAATATTTCTAATTATAAATTAATGATAGACCAAATCTTAATTTGTAGTTTGAGAGAATATGTTAGAATTTAGGCATTAAAAATATCATCTTTGCTTGATTGTGCATTATGAATAAGTTCCTAATTTGATTGCATTGATTTGTGTTAGATTAGGTGATTATAATATTTCCTTGCGCTAATTTCAATTAATTAATTAACGGTCTGGATTAAAGAAATTAATTAATTGATTGTAGTAAAAATTACCATTGATTTGAAATTTTCTAGGTTTAGCAAAAAAATCATTAAATTCGACTTTTAATTGAATTGCGTTCTTTCCATTAATGGATAGCGAATTAAGATTCTCATATACATTCATCATCCTCACCTTGGTTTTGATTTCTTTTATTTGCACTTTGTTTTAGTTATTGAATTCAATTAGAATTTAAAATTTTTTCTACCAACCGATAATTGTTAGAGTGTTTAAGATTATTTGTTCAACTAAATAAGGAAATAAATAACATTTTAAAACTACTACAATTTCTTGAGAGATGATCTTGGGAGTATATTTATCACTTATTACAAGTGATTCGTGCACTTGAGAGCTTTTTATAGAATATAAAATTTGACTATCAAGTCATTATGCATCAATTCTGTGTCAACAATATGTCAAATATATTTTTGTATTGTTTATACGAGAGTTTATTCAAAATCAATTATGGGATAATTATACATATTGTTGTTCACGCATACTGATCATAGGTACTAGTATCACATTGCGTAGTGTTGTGGCTCTAGAGTTAAGCCGGATCTAGTGAAAATCTAACTAGTTGTGGTGACAGTTGTTGATAATGGCCTAGACAGTTAGAATAGGTAGTCCCTAATTGATGGAGGTATTTTGTGTCTTACTTATATAGTCTATGTTGGTCATATTTTTGTTCTATTTTATGAATTTGTAAATGAGCTTTAAGCAAATATTCAACATACAAGATTCTTAATTAACTTAAAGTTATAACTATCATACTTGAATTTAATGGGTCCATCACGGTATTTCCTTTTTCTGTTTGTCTTCTTTTGGTATACCTCTTTTGCATCAGCTTGCTTCAATCCTCAATACCCACCTGGTTATAGAGAAGCCCTTACATTTGTACATAATATAGTGTTCAAAATTTAACTTACAAAGAAATAAGAAAAGAGTGATTTCACTCCATTTTATTCATAATATGATAATTATTACAACCTAAGGCTAGCTAAGAACCTTGAGAGAATTCTTAGCTGCTCATTCATTGAATATACATGATTTATAATTAGTACATATGAAGAAAAAATAATTTTTTTAGAGTTTCTTCCTAAGGTGTGTAGAGGTGTCGTAAGAAAGATCCTCAGAATAGAGTAATGTTCCTTTTATAACATAAGGAATCTCTTTTACAAAAGAATTAACCTTCTTTTACTGTTCTTTGTCATGTACTACCAGCTAAAGATGTGGATCCTACATCTTTATTTTTTCTTTGTTTCTTTCTTGTTGATGGTCCTTCTTTAACATTCTTTGTTGTTTATTGCTGACAGTCTTGATGATATAGATGATGACGTTTCTTCATCTTCTCGATCTCTAATGCAGAAAATGCATTTGTAATTTTGAGTTACCTTCCTGACATAATAGTAAAAAAAATATTCCTTGTTTCTTGGCAAGCTTCTAAATTATTGCTATTAAAATTTGCTTCAAATTTGATAATTTTTTCTCTATCTTCTTCAGTGAGAGCTATATTGTTGTGAGAGATAATTATGACCTTACTAGTTGAATAATTTACTTTGATTTCAGTAGAATTATGAATTCTCTTGATTTCATAATAAATTTGTCCTAGCATTTGCCTCTTAATAAACAAAGTTCTTCTGTATTGAATTCTTTTTTTGGTAGTGCCCTTAGTTTGGGAACTTCTCTATTAGCGTTGACAATGCCTATTTTGATAAAATGATAAGGATCGATACAACTTTCATCGTTCTAATCCATCAATGAACTAAAAAAATTTAAAATAAACAAGTTTATCCCCTACTCTAATCTTTTCCTTAAAAATTTTATGACTTTCTTGAAATAAGAAAATAATTTAATTCACTTAAATTAATCTTTAGATAAAAAATTTCAATTAAACATGCATAATATGCTCTATATACAAAAGTTGGATCTGTTCCTTCAAGAATATTGAATTTACTTCTAATTGGATAATCCTTTTCTATAGTATAGAACTTCATGTCTTCTATATGTTCTCTCGTGAACTTTCAGGCTAAGTTGTACTAGCTCAACCATTCTTGAAAGATATTTATCTAAATAAGACTGGTGGTCTTACTACCTTTCTTAAGGTTCTTAACCTGCTGGTTGAAACTGGTTGTTATTGTTATGCTGTAAAATAACTTTTTATAACTTCTTCTGGATTTATCAGCTTTGGTGTCTTGTAATTGGCATAGCTTCTTTTAGCTTCTATTATGTTGGTGAAGGCTTTGTGAGTTACTCCACGAAATCTAAAAATAGATTTATTTGCATCTGTCCAATTATTGTAAATTTCAAGTTTTTGACCACTGTAAACTACATAAATATTCTTTTGTTCTTATTTTTCAACTTCGTCAGCCCAATTAAGTTTTCTTTTTCATTTGTCAAAAGTTTTACATTCTTTTGAATTGTTAGGTTCTTCTATTTTGATTTGAACTTTTTACTCATAAGTTTTTCCAGAATTTTTTGATTCTAATAGTTGTTTTAAGTAATTAAGTTATTCCTTTATATTACTGTCTCCATAAGAGATTTCTCAAGATATAAAAGTTCAAGTTTTTCCTGAAGGATTTTTACCTTCTTCTTTTTTTTCTTGATCTTTAAATCAATATACTCCATTTATGCAATCATAAAAATAGTTAATGGTGCTAATTCTCTAGTTAATGTATGTGTTAAATTATTTTTAGTTCCTGACAAATGTTCTACATCAAACTTATAATAATCGAACCATTGTTTCTATCTGATGAGTCTTTCTTGCTTATAGTCTCTTGCAATATTAGTTCTTAAAAAATGTCCAAGATTTTTATTGTCAGTTCCAATAATAAATCTTGAGCTTATGACATATATTCAAATTTTTTAATAGCATTCTTTACAGATAAATATTATTTTTCATTACTGTGATAATTTAATTCAGAGCCTTGAAAAGATCATGAAGTAAATCTACAAAGATATTCATTTTTATCATCAACTCTTCCTTTTAGTACTGCTCCCTAATATTCATCCAAAGCATTTGTTTCTATTGTCACTTTATCGTCTGGTCTTGGATGATATAAGACTAGTAAATCTTTTACCCGTGCTTTTACCTTTTTTATGTATTTAGTGTCTTGGTTAGTTTCTTGCATAATCTTTTTTAAGTTTTGTTTGTAATAATTTTCTTATATCTGCTAACTTTTTTATATAAGCTTCTACATATGTTAAACATCTTAAAAATTTTTGTAATTAATTTTTCTCTTTAATTGTACTGAAAAAAACTTTATATATTGTTTAAAATATGAGATTGTAGGTGATATTTTTCATCTTTAATTTCAAATCTTAAATATTTTATTTTCTGTTGAGCTATTATTGCTTTCTTTTTAAATAGCATTACTCTTGATATTTTACATTCTTGTAAAATATTGACAATGTCTAATTAATTTTTTTTGTAAAGTATTACTAAATACCAGTATATCATCTATATAAACACAACAAAAATTATGAATTTTTTTAAATACATTATCCATATATCTTTGAAAAATTTATGGTGCTTGTTTTAAACAAAATGGAACAATTGTCCATTGAAATTGCCCTTGTGGACAATTGAAAGATGTTAATTTTTTAGATTATTCATCAAGTCTTATTTTTCAAAATTTACTTTTACAATCAAAACTTGAAAAATACTTTTTTCTTTTAATGGGTAATAATAGTTCTTCTTTCTTACGAATAAAATAATCATTATCAATGGTTTCTTTATTTAAAGTTTTGAAATTTATGACTATTCTTTTCTTTCCTCTAAGTTTTTTAGTTTCTTTTTCTACTTAAAAAGTTGGACTTGAATGAGGTGAATTATTGAAATGATTACATTTGATTCCAAAAATTTTTGAATTTGTTTTTCAAATTCTTTCCTATCTTCTGGAGTATAAATTATTAGTTTTATTTTGATAACTTTTAAAGGATCTTTTAATTTTATGATTGTCATTTCATTTGATTTATTAATATTTGAATATAAATGATTTTCTTAACATACTTTTCTTAACAATGTTCTTACTCTTGTTAATGATTTATCTTCTTGAATTTTATTTAAGGAGTTTTAGTTAATCTCTATATTTAAAGAAATATTTTTTAAATATAGTTTTTGTTGTTGCTCTATACTCTCACCATATTTTTGCTTTCTATGGTGTGACATAAAAGTGATTGATGAAACAGTTAAAAATTTTCTTATTTTTAATACATATATAATTTCGTCTTCTAGGGTTATTTTATCTAAATATTGGGTAAAATGTTTATATAGATTTAAAAAATTAGTTCATAATAAAATATCAACTCTAATTTTTTATTGATATATTGTGGATATATGAAAGATTTTTCTTCCTATTAATATATTTGTATCTTTTAAAACTTTATTAAGATTTATTGTAGTATTATTTGTTATCCTTACTACTAATTTTCTTGGTGAATTTTTTCAAAGCTATTATGTAAATACATATTTACTAGCTACACACATACTTGCACATGTGTCAATATATGCATGTAAATGATAATTATTATATTGCTTAAATTTTAATCATATTTTTATATAGGTACTGTTTGGATTTGTTATACTTAATAACTCGTCCATTATTCAGAATCAGATGTTTCTAAATTTGTTATCACTTCTTCAATTTATTCTAATAGATAAATGTTATATGTACCATCTATATATATTCTTCTATATGTTCTAATTCTATTTTAAAAGTTTCTTCTAAATTTTTTTGCATTTTGTGAAAATTTCATTTTAAATTCTTTTTTATGTTGAAGTCTATTAAGACATTCGTTTGCATAATGACCTTTCTTATTACATATTTAACATCTACATTTTTTTTCTTGATAGACAATAATTTTTCTTTTATGGTATAATATATTTTCTTCTTTTGAAATATCTTTGTTTATAAGGTTATTTGTTATACCTTCCTTTATATTTTTGAAAATTCTGTTTTCTAAATTTATACCTTTTGAATTTTTTATATTTCTTATATTCATTATAAGATTTTATATTACATCCATATTTTCTAGCATTCTAAAATCTTTTGTATTACAATAAATTCTATCGTTTCTTCTACCTTGTTTATATTCATTTTTTTCTTGACATTTTAGAATTATCTAATTTTCAAGGCTCTTTATTCTTCTTCCTAATGTATCAGATATATTTTCTCTATTATTATTTCATCATTCTGTCATTATTTTATGTAATATTTTAAGTAATTTTTGAAAAAAAAATTCTTTATAGGTTTCTTGCATAGATGGTGGTAATTCTTGATAATACATTTCATATTCACATTTAAACGAATCTATGTAACACATATTACATATTTTCATATTAACTAAATGTCATTTGGCTTCATTTATTTCATTTTCATTAGATTCAATAATGCGTCTACCTTTATCTTCTATAATAAATTCTTTATATATTTTATTTACTACAGTTTCTGAATATTCTATACCTGTAGATGCATTTTCTTGTATTAATAAGTGTTTTTGTTATATTAAATTTGTAAAAAAAAACTTTTACATTTTCTGTCATTTTATAAACTACAAATCCTTTAAAAGTGGAAGGGTTTGTTTGTGTGGTCGTTTAAGTCTGTATAATTACACTTATTTCACTAGCACATTCATCTAAAATTTTTATTCTATCTCTTATACAGTCTAAATTTAAAATAACAAATTTATAGCTTTCATGGAGTTTAAATTCTAGTGGAATACTACTCCTAATTTTCCAAAGTAAATTTTCTTTCATTTTAGGTAGATGTCTTATTCTATTAAAAGGTTCAAGTTCTTTTGATATTTATCTATTTCTTTCTTCCCTGTATGGGTTAGGTGTTTATCCTCTTTTTAGATTTGGTCTTCTTAGAGTTGCTAATATTGATTTCATATGTATTTTTGGACTTATGTTTTCTTCTTTAGATTCATTTTTACTAATTATTGTCATATAATCTTTTTTCTTTTTTATTAGTATAAAGTCTTTCTAATTTTTTATTTGTTAGGGTTAAAAGACTGATTAATTTTTCTATATTCTTATTTTTAGAGTTAAGGAATTGTTCTTCTAATTCTTTTATATATTCCATTATATTGGAATTATATCTTTTTCTTTTATATTTGGATCTTTTTTCATTTTTTATTTTATTATTTTTAGGTATTAATACATCAGATTTTCTAGGGTGTTCTTATTTTAATCATTTTAATGGGTCAAATTTTAATCCATTAGTTCTTGGTATATCATTAATATCTTTTCTTAATTATATTATTTTTTTTATGTATACCTAATTATTTTTTAGTCCAATTATGTTATCTTATTTCTTCAAGAATTTCTTTTTGTATATCATTTATACTATGTAAGTATTTGATATTTGATTTACATATTGCATATACTTCTTCAACTAAAAGAATTAAAACTTTCATTATAATTTTTATACTTTCATTTATATTTTTATTTTCTTCTAACTTTATTTCTTGTAATTTTATTTTAGCATTATCTAATCTTCTATTACGTCATGTATCAGTAAATTTTAAATTTCTTTAATCTCTTGTTTTAATTCTTTTATTTCTTCTTGTTTATTCAGATTTACTAATCTTTGCATTGTATTCAATAAATTTTATTCTAGAAATACTATTTTTCTACTTAATATAAGTATTTTTTTTTTTTTAAATCTAATTTTTATACCTCTGGTGTCTTAAAATTTGTCATTACTTTATGTTTTATTACTTCTATTTTTTGAATTTTTTTTTCTATTTCTATAAATTTATTATGTCCATAAATTAAGCTGTTATTTATTTAATGAATAACCTACTATATAATGCATTAAAAATAGGTAATTTTCTTTTTTCATTAAATTTCCTATTTCAATTTGATATGCTAAAGTTAATATTTGATTAAGTTTTTATCACTTATATTAACAATAAATTTAAAATATACTGTAAATTTTAATTTTTGGTATATTAGATTTTCATGGATCATTTTTAACAAAACATCTCTTTTGTTTATTATTTTATTATCTAATAATATTAATTTTATGATTGTATCAATCCCTTTTCTAAAGATAAATATATCCATTTTTATTTTTATTTTTTTGTAAGATTTTTGATAATTTATCTATAATTATTTCTTTATCAATTAATGATATGTTAAATCTTTCCTTTGCTTTCTTTGAAATTTAATTTTAATTTTTGAATTTCTTCAACTATATTTTTACTAAACATTATTTCTTAAGAAAAACATATTAAAATATCTTGTATCTTTATTTTTATTATTTTTTAATTTTTTTGTTTAATTTTTTATTATTATTACCATTTTAAGATAGAATATTTTGTATGTAAGATTTACTTTCAATTTTAAACTTCGATTTTTAAAGTCAAAAGTGCAAAGCCTTGATTACTAAAACGTAATAATTTTCCTTATTTGTGTGAAAGTGTTAGAATCTAGCAAAAGCAATCTATTTTCAGGTTAATTAATTCAAAGACTTCCCATTATCATAATCATAAGGAAAAAAAATTATGATGCTTATTTATTTAATTGTAGCAATTATAATCCATTAGCAAAAACGACAGAATTAAATAAATAAAGCTTGGTATAAGTTCCACAAAGCTGATGTCTAAAGAAAAAAAGATACATGTGAGAGAGGTCAGACTTATCCACTTAAAACAATGTAAAGCATCTCAAATGCTGTGTTGTGTGTCCTTTTACAACCTTCTTTATGTACAAAGCCTTGCACCAATCCAAGAGGGGCTCAAGTTTAACAAATGATCAAATAGCTGAACAATCTCGAGATGTGTACAAAAAGCTTCTTCTTTTGACTTAATATTTATCCAATCTACAGCAGAAGGTTTCCAATTTTACCTTTAACTCAGATGAGCAAAAGGGCAGGATCTACAGATTACTGAGCATCTATAAATATGAATGACTCTTCCTAATCCAAGGAAAATGCTCCATTGCAATACCTGCATAACTCAAAGGCTGCTATGGTAAGAGATTCCAAATGACTTGAGATCATAAAACAACAAACAAATCTAAATAGTTATAGGAAAAGGTAATCAGGAATCAATTAGGCTAATTTTAAAAAATAATAGTACTTTGGTAGAATTAGGCATACAAATCCAAATACTATTTCTATTTAAGATATAATTTATGATAACTATAGTAAGGCTAGTTCTTGTTATTAGTTATAAAATGATGTCTCATGTTAATAAAATATGATACTATGGTGGTGTTTATGATAATTATGAGCCTCTCCACACACTGGATTAACTTTTTGTGATTGGGCAACCCATAGTCCTTACGGACTCTGCAAAATTGACACGGGGTCCTAATTCTATAAAGGAAAGGTCTTTGATTAAGCAATGCAATACCAGGATAATCCTAATGTGCATTTCAAAAATAAATAAATAAATATATAAAATATATAAATATATATCCCAAAGTTACAAGTCTAAGCCATTTCACTTCTCTCCCTTACCCTTTTACAATTCTACTGACTCAAGTGTTTTCCTACTTAATTGGATATTTTGTTTTTATCAGCAGACCTAAGTTCATGAATTGAGAGTACAATACAGTCAAGTCTGATATTTTTTGGTTACTCTGAAGTTCACCGAAATTGACCGCCGATAAACGTGCTAGTATTCACATAAATAAATTAAACTACAAAAAGATATATATTCCTACACTATATATGTAAGTATGCAATATATACATGTGCCTCTAGTAAGATAAAAAAAATTATTTCTTTCTAGTTTCAACACTTTTTTCCACGATAAAATCAGCTCTTTGACCAGCTTAGTTCAATTAATTTTGTATACCCTGTTGGATTTCATTATACTTGAGTTTGTGATTTTCTTTACTGAATTATTTTATGTATGTTGGGTCGTGCATCACTTTATTAGAGTCATCAGATCCTTTATATGAATGGATATAATGAGACTTAAATTGTGGATATAACATGAACTATGTCACCCAGTATGTCAAGACCCTAGATATGTTCATATTACTGCTAAAAACCTCCGCAATGTAGTTATATAGTATATCAATAATGTAGCTGATACGAGCATTCCTGTGTTATGAAAGCTTAGTCAAATGATTAAAAACTTTTAAATGTCTCGGTCAAACAATTAAGGAAAATGTCATTTTCATCTCCGTAGTTCAACCCAACTTATTTAACAGCAAAATTAATAAGTTCATTGATTAAAGCTGAGTTACTATCGAAGTTATTAGATAGGTTCAGTAGGAGTTGATTAGATGTTGACATGACTAATCAATGAGTTGATGTCTTGACCCTTTTAAAGCCAATATTGTTCAATTGAATAAAAAATTAGCAGTTATATAAACAGAAGTACCTGTTGCTGAACTTCTCAACAGCATCAGATGCATAGAGAAGTGTTTCACTGGCCTTCTCTAGCACCATATAGAGCTCCTTCCCTCTTGAAAGCTTAGCAATAACCCAAGCATTGTTTTTCGCTCTAATGCTTACTTCCAATTCTTTTTCATGACCAGCACTGTCCCAGTGTGCTCTACATTTTTCCAAATCAACATCTTCTCTGAGCTTACTTAAAGCAAGTAATGATTCCTGCAATGGAATAAAATTCAAACTACGCAATCAACAGGAATATGATGACATTAATTCCAGTGGGTTAGGTTAAGGGACCATAAATTGGTCAAGCCACTAGAGTGACACAAAATTGACTCCAGCGGCTAAGAGAAAGTTTTGACTACATTAACATATTTGACCGAGAAAATTTTCTTGGAATGGGAAACAAGTCTATTAGTTACAAAGGCTAAATGAGGTAAATAATTTATAGGATTTCATGTTGAGGATTGACTCATTGGTAAAAGATGAGATTCAACCAAGTCAATAGACATTGATACTATGTTGATTAATCAGTTCTGGTCAAGTTGGTGAAGCCTCACCAGCACAGTGCCATAGATATTATAAACATGGAAAAAGTACTCCTATGATCCCTAACCTTATGTCTTTGGGACATTTTAGTCCCTAAATTTCAATTAGTACATTTTAGTCCATATATTTTAATAGTTTAGGACATCATATGTCCCTAAACTTTACTAAAATAGACTAAAGTGTGACATGCTAATGAACTATAGGGAATAAAATATACCAAATAAAAATTTAGAAACTTAAGTTTCCCAAATACACAAATTTAGTGACCTTGACGAAAATCAACAACAAACAATATCTGACCATGAGATGGGGAAACCTCATAATATGCAATATAAGAAGTTAAAACCTCCTAATATTAGAATCTAGGTAACCACAGATTCAAATTAGCAACTGACTGCAATGGGTCAAGTCTTCTGTAAATATGTAAGTCAATAAGAAATGAATGTAAGTTGAGAACAAGAAATAAAAGCCAAGCAGCCCAAAGCTGATTTCTTCTTTATTTTCTGGTCGAAAATATCAAAAAACTCACTTTTAAAACAACTTTTGGAAGGAAAAGAGAGGTATAGAGAATTTCCCTATCTGGCACTGGTCCCCCAACATTGTGACAGACATAAGGACTATATGTGATGCAGGGGCACAAATGATATAATAATAATTTAGTCTTATTTAATTTGAATGTATTTTATTTTCTCTCTGTGTGGTTTCTATAATTCCTCGTAAGTGTTGTTTGTCCTTTATTTTGTCTTTAGGGTGAGGTGCATTCAGTTGTTCAAAATGCTGTTTTGAACAACAGAAATTAGCTCAAGGCTGGAGAGAGGCTAGTGTCAGCTTTATGAATCTGTGCACCTTGTTGTTACTCTTGAGAATTTTCTCTCATTTATGGAAGTTTTCTGGGTATGATTCTTAGTGATAAACCCATAACTAATGCTTTTTCTGATTTCTTTGTATTAAAATCAAGGCTACTACAACAAGTGGTAACATAGCTCTGGGCATGACCTGAGCTTCACCATTGAAAATTCTGGTAATGATCCTCATAGAATTGGAGGTGATGATACCATCGCGAAAACTCTCATGGTATTTCTTCAAGACCGGGAACAGAGGAAGTGAAGCTCACAGTTGAGCTTTCTTTCAGGAGTTACGTCAAATTCTGTTCCAATTTCGAGTTGAACTGGAGACTGAACTTAAATCTTCAAAACCCATAGAACCAGCAAGCCACGATTCTTCTTCATGACACCCGTCAACCTTGAATCCAAACACCAACCCAGCTCAGTTCGCTTTTGCCAGGGAAATTGAACCTCAGATAAGTTACAACTCACCATTTTGACCTATCCTGAGCCATGCAAAGATGTTAGAACCTATCCTACACCAGCTCAACCCAATCTAACCAGTACACAACCTCTGGGTAACTTCACCTCTCATGATTTCCATCAACCCAGACAAACACCTCCCACAATTCGCACTTGAATTACTGAATTCACAAACTAGTGCATTATGATATTCCCTAATATGGAGGACATATGAATATTTCATAATTCTAGACAAGGCTAAAAGTCATGGATAACTTTAACGATTACATGGAGATTACAGAAGAAAAAGAAGTTCAGATGGTGGCTTACAAGCTTAAGTGTGGAGCCAGTGCTTGGTGGGACAGTATCCAGTAAACTAGGAGACGACATGGAGAATTGGCAATCAATTCTTGGGAATGGATAAAGGGGCTAATGTAGGAGCATTTCCTGCCCTCAGATTACCAGCAGACCCTTTTCAAACAATATCACCATTGTCAACAAGCTACTAGAATGCAGAGTATGTTAATAAGTTTCGGGAGCTCAGAGCCAGGAATGATTTTATTTATTTGAAAGAGAGGGATTCTCAATTTTCTTTTAGATTTATCAGTGGATTGAGGGAACCCTCTGAAGTCAAGTAGGTGTGAGAAATGTGCCAAATTTTCCGGAAGCTATATCCCTGGTCACTAGACATGAAGCTAAATGAGCAGAGTGCCTAGAACTCCATTCATAAAATCCCTCAGTGAACCCAATTTAGACAAGTTACCATAATTGATTAATTTCTGTTCAAAAAAAAGAACACTCATGGTCACTAGTGATACAAGAAATTGAGAAAGATTTTTGGTACAAAATTTACCTTTACGTTTGCTCTAGGGTTTTTGGAGAAATACCCAGCACACCTATTCCAAGATTTTGTTGAAAAAATGAGCATTGTTCTCCCAAAGAAACAAGAAACAAGGGCACCCATTATTTACTTTAGGGAATACGGCATACAGTATTATTTACTCTTATTTACTTTGAATGTTGTTTATTATCTTTAAGTGTCGTTTATGTTATTCCTCTAAGTGTTGTTTGCCAGTTTGTTACTTTTGTTTGTCTATAGTGTAAGGTGTATTAAGTTTTTCAAGTCATTGTGTTCTGAACAACAAAAATTAGCTAAAGGCTGGAGGGAAGCTAGTATCAAGCAGAATGAACCATATGCACCTCTTTGTTACTCTCAGAATTTTCTCTTGTTTGTGTAAGTTTTCTGGATAGTGATCAACCCTTATCTAAGGATTTCTTGATTTCCTTTATATCAAAATCAAGCATATTAAGCCAATATGTTACAAGACAGATATATTCAAGAATGGTTATCTTAAAATATCATTTTTATTAACTATTAATTCTTCACATATAGAGACTTGTGCCAAATGCAGTTAAAGAAAATAAGCCTAGTGCTGGTCGGAGAGAGCTTTTAAAATTGTAAAGCGTATATGTTTGATTCTTAAAAATGAAATCAGACGTACTCTTCTTTAAAGAAAGAATCAAAATCAGCCATTGAAGCAAATTAATAGCATGTTACTATTTTGCATGAGATTGAGTTTAGCCAAATTCTGAATAATTATTTAAAAATAAAATAAATTTCTGTTAGACCAAATGTATCACTAAGATGATCAATGAAAAGGTGCTTAACCTTTGCAAGTGTTGCCACTTTTCCTGGTGGAGAAGCCCTGGATAGGTTTATATCACCATCTACTAGCAAATAACGATATCCACCAACATGATACGCATTCTCACCACCCCATCCTTTTGATAGTTTCTCTTCAACTTTCAACATCTTCAGGGCTGCCTGGTAGACAGTAACTAGCAAGATAAGAGACAACAGATTGAGTAGTATACTTCTAATCCATGAAAGTTGCTCTGGATTACTTTCCAAGAAAATTGTAATAAACTTAAAATCTAAAGACAAGGTAGAGCCTAAACTTGAACTTAAGCAAACTAACAGAAAGAGAAAGTAAAACCAAAGTGATTATATGAAGCAAAGGATTCTTATTACGTAATGGTCATGACCTATCTTGGGAGGAGAATAAAAGATGACTTGTTATTTCATCATTGCTATTGTAACTCAGTCTAAACTCTTTATAGATGGGAGTAGAGTTTAACCACACTATCATCTCTCATTTTTCTCTGCCTTTCTTGCTTGATAACCAGAGAGTTTACTCTCTCCGGGTAGGTTTATTTTATTTTCTTTGTTTTTTGTTTAGGTTTAATAAAATCACCATAGTTTGTGGTATATTTCTACCTAAATCAAATTTAGGTAGATTTATTTCTTGCATAGACTTATTTTAGTGCGATTTTTGTCATGTTTTCGACATATTTTTCATTCTAGACCTAGACCTAGATTTGTTAGTTTTTTTATTAGAGTTGTTGCTACCTTTAAAACTAAAGACATGGATTCAAGTAAATTGATTGAAGACATGAAAGCTATGAGTAATATAGGAAAAAAAATGGAATAATGACGAAAAATGCTTGTGCGTTTGTCAATTTAATTTATTTGTGTCTTGTAGTTAGATTCTCTGACGTAATATAATTTTAAAAAATGAATTCAAATTTATTATTCTCAGGAAAAAAAAAAAAAAAAGTAAAGCAGCTAGCAATAAATGTATAATTTGACTTCACTTTGAACTTTTTTCGTCAAGACCACACTATTCTTTTAAAGGCTTCAAGAGACATAAACCTTCTGAACATTCCAATAATCTAATTGTCTCCCTATTACCTTCTTTTAAAACTATGTATTCTAAAACATACCTATAAATTATCTCTAGTGTGCCTTTACTGGATTGAGAGTCATTACAGCACTATCAATCATTCAAGTATTCCTGCTTGATTGACAGAAAGCTTCACTTCTCATAAAAAGATATTTGACTGTTTCTTGTAAGCTTAGAATTGTCTGAAATCTATATTAAATCTAATGCTCTTAGAGGCCACACTTGTGTGATCTTGTGCAAGTGCAGGATATGTGTAAGGTACAGCATAAATATTTGGGACTATGCATTGGAGAACAAGCAGCAGCAATTACATAGAAGTAAAAAATGAATGGCAAAATGAAAGGTGAAAAGGTCGCAGGTATCACATGATGCCCTGGGTAAAAAAAGAAAAGGAAAAAAGAAGAAAGAAATAAAGTTGAAGTTGGAGTCGTGAAATAGGGACTGAGGCCTAGGTAAACATGGTTTAAAACATATGAATATTGCCCCTAACATATTTCTGTAGCATGTTTGTTTTAATGCCTAAAAAATAAAATTATACAAATGCATAAAAACTAAAAAGGTAACTAAAATAAAGATGAATAGTAGGTGAATGAATGGTAGCAAAAATTAGTTGATCTTTCAAGAATATGACTTAAAAAAGAAAAACTTTATATTATATATGTCATGTTCAAGCATTGGTATTTAAAAAATGTGGACAATTCGTAAACATGTCCCATACCCAAAAATCTTATAATGAGGCAAGTCTGCACCTCGATGCATCTACATCAAACATTCATAACCAAGTTCATGTAATATAGCTTGACGCTGAACTTCTTACGACTCACAAGTATAATGTATCAAATTGCTAAGTAGAAGAATAATTAACAATCTCTTTGAAACAATTTTATCTGATTCCATGTAGACCCTTACCAACCAGATAACAAGCATAAAATGTGGACTAGACAAAATCCAAAGGCAAATCCTTCGAACAAAAACAGTATACATGTTTTGGAAGATCAGTACATGATTTGCATGGCAGACCTCTCGTTACTAATGGTAATAGAATAAGAACAGTACACATATTTGGAAGATCAGTACATGATTTGCATGGCAGACCTCTCGCTACTCATGGTAATAGTGTAAGTCCACAAAACAAACAATGACGAACATATAATCTTAGGAACTTACTCAGCAAACTAGATAATATTCAAAGAAAAGGAAGAAACTTACATTTTCATGAATTTGCTGCTTTAACATTGGAACATGGAGTTCTCCATTTAGCATGGAAGTAACTGGAATTAGAAAAATTACAGTCAGATTCTTAAGCTGTTGAGCAAATAGATACACTTTCTCTTCTGTCTGATGTAGCATCACAGTTGGAGTTTTGGGACTCCAGGTACCAGGCTCAACACCCCATATATCAGTCACAAGAAAACCATCCTTCCCTTTTGACCACTTATCATGACGCAAGGGTCGTACCACGTGATAACCATTATTTCTGACAATAGAGGTATCACTTTCTGTATACAATTGTTCTGAAATGGTACTCGAGTGGGCCAAAGAAGATGCAAGAGCAGCATTAGGCACAGTTCCTTTACGTAAATAGGACCATGAACTTAATCCAGAGGATAGAGCCCTAGGAGTCAACCTTAAAACAGCATAAGTAAATAAGTTTACCGTGTCATCCTGAAAAAAAGAGAGAAATGAAATATTAATTGTTTGCAACAAAACTCCAACAACGGGTTTCCAAAATACTCTTGTCTTTTGGAAATAAAATTTGTTTCTCAAAATTTTATGATCGTTATGACAATATATCATACATAATACAAATTAGATGAGTGTCAGAATCATATAGGTTTAAAAGTTGAACCATACAGGAGACAGTGTCGTAGACACCAGCAGATCCTGAAATAAAATCATCGAGTAACATGGTGTGTTCCCATTACAAGACTCAATTACCCGAACAAGTGACTGCAAGACAAGATAAAATCCTTCATATAATTGCCAAGAACAATTTGTAACTAATATAATAAGCTAAAACAAGAAAAGGCTCAAGTAGTGATCATGTCAAAAGAATAATAGAAAGCTTCATGTGTAGAGAAACACAAGACTTTAAAATTTTAAAAACCTAAACTTAGGTAAAGAAACCACAGGTTAGTTAAGCATGTTAGACCCTCATATTTTGATAACGTGTACGACAAGCTGATGTCCAAATACAGAAGCGGGATAATCAAAACTTAGTCAAGCAGGATACAGACAATACTGCAAAAGTATTGTTAAGCTACATAACATGGACTTGTTTAGAATCCCGTGTCTCCCAAATTTTTGGGATATGTAGGGGTGATTACCACACCTATGTTCCTCAATTTTAGTACCTACATGCATACCCATGTCATTTTCGCTGGACACAAGTACTTTATGAAAAATGATGAATACATGTAACAGAGCTGATAAATATAGGATTCTCAAAGTTGTAATTTAAAAAGTAGCAATAAGTGAACAAATGAATAAGGAGATTATGAGTTGTTAAGAATTTGTGATCATAAACTAAAACAAGATGCAGAAATTTGTAAAAGCAAGCAGCAATTTTTGCAAGACAGATAAATAACCACCTTATTGAGTTTTATTTTTTAAGGCAGGGTGTAACCAGTCAACATGAAATCAAGGAAGCGAGTTTTGATGTTTAGTTATATATAAAATCCAAGGAATATGCCAATGAATATGATAGAGTTAATCAATCCAGTATGATGAAGCTAAAATGCATCAAGAAGGTACGGACATAGTATGCAATGCTTAAAAAGAAATATGGGGTTATCAAGGATGTATTATATTGAATGGCTTCAGATAATTAATAGACATGACACAAACATAATAGGCAGGTACGACACAGCATGTAATTTGAACTGTCAGTTACATTTTATCATATATGAGTTGCAATATTTAATATGATAAGATAAAGGATCATGATATTCACTTTACTCAGAAGGGTATGTATGAATAACAAAAATGATGAGGAACAATCTTTAGTGTTCATATTACATGGTAAAAGCATACTTATAAACAGTGGAGTGATAACATTTTTCACTCTCCTTTTTTATTTCTTATTTTTCTTTTTATTTTTCCTAGAAAAGGTATACTAATCCATGTTGATAAAGAAAGAAGGCAAAAAAGAGGACCATAAATGATATGAACAAATGTCATGCGAACATAGGATTGTCGAAAGTATAATACACAGAGTTTGGTCACTTGAGCAATGGAGAAAATAAAAACAAATCTCATAAGAGATTGTGATAGTATCATTTTTGTTTTATAATAACATGATTAGTATAAAGTAACACCGTTAACATTTTAGATTTTATTATTTAGGGAAATAAAATAATAATGTAGTGTAAAAAATAATATATTATCCAGAAATACCTACCCAAATCAATCAATCTGTTCTAGACAGCCTTTTGCAGTGAAATATTAATGCTATGAAGCAAAATATTCCTAAAGATTTCAGATTCATTGATGCATAATGCATTACCAACTAATCATTCCCAAATTGATAAATATTCTAAATGGCTATTTGCAGTTGGATAACAAACATTGTGGAGCAAAATACTCCGAAAGATTCAGAATGAATAATGCAATTTTACATGACACAAATATGATATGTGAAAAATATCTTTAGAAACAAACCTGAACCTCTAGTGCAGCTTCCCGCCCTACAGTAAGCATTTGTACAGTTCCACGCTCCTTCAAAGAGTCACGGAATGATGGTAAAACAACTTTCTTCCCGATGAAAAAATCTGCCTCAGAGAGGAAAACTATATGTAAGGAATGAGTACAGCAACTTCAGCATTACTCTACGAAGCAAAAAATCCAATTGAGAGCATTTGAAACAGCAACTTCGGAATTACCCCAGCAGCACATATCGAATGGAGACCGCTTTTCATATGCTGACAATTAGTGACTTTACAATGAAACATTTTGAACGAAGGACGATGGAAAAACTGGACTTGAAAATTTCAGTATAATGACTTACCACTTAAATAATCCATAATGAATGGATATAAATGAGCTCGAGCTAGTCCTCCACCAGGTTCTTTATCAAGCAATGCTCTGATCGATCCATAAAATATTGCAAAAAGGGAATGAGCTTCTTTAAGAACCTTTCCTAATGCATCAGGCCTCCACATGGTTTCAGATTCTTTACTTTTCTCAACCACCTGCAACATGGTAGATTACTGTTTAGATTTTTTAGCAGAAATTAGCATCCAAAAACAGCCAAGTAAAATATAGTTGACAAACTACTAAGTAAAGGTATCGTTTTAACTTGTATAGCTGCAGACAAGTAAGAGCAGCTTCCAATCTTCAAAAGAAGAGGAAAAAAATCAACAGAAAGAGTCCAAGGAATCAAGCCATTTTTTCTTCAGAATTTCCAAATACGACTTCACCGTGCATCTTTGAGTATACTTTTTCCATCCAAAATCATACAATATAAAACAAAGATGCATGAAATGTTCAAACATGGTGTATCATAAACAAGCATAGGCATTTCTTTCTCCAACCGTATATTTTACATAGCATATCTGCGTAACTAATTGAGGGAAAAAGAAAAAGGCAACACACCATCACCATCCAAACATCTGGTTCTGCCTCATAAAAAACATGGGAATTCCTTTCTGCTTCTATAGCCTCACAAGCAGCTTCAGGGGAGAAAATCCTGTATAATATATATAAGTCCAAAGCTGAGATACTAGTTTTAAAGTTACTTACAGTTATTGAACTTTTGCAGGACTAAACAATCAAAGAATCCCCTTTAAGAGATAATTCTATGTTTGATGGACCTTCTCTTCATTTCTTTTAATTACTTTTCTATATTCTCTCGGCCATTGGAAATTTCCATAAAAGAATCCCCTTTTCAGAAACAATCTTCGATCAATGTTAATCTCACAGTTTGCTAAGCATGTAATCCGAAAAAATTCAACATAAAAAAATAATATAATAGAAAATTTCGAATAAACAACCGACCTAGTAAAAGTGATTAATCCTTCACTAAGCCCAATCACGGAAAGCTGGCACGAAAGGGGCAAATCAGCCGGAAAGAAAAATAAAATCTTGTCAAGCTCTTGCCCTTCTTGTTGTCCTCTCCTCAAATCAAAAATGCAAAACTTTACACCTTCGCCGGTTGCGGTTGCATTGGAAGACAATCCCATTTTTTGTTACTGCAATAGTTGACAATGGCGTTATTGTGGGAGAAGGGGGAAATGAAATTAGGGATTCGAAGGATTGGATTTCTTTTGAAAAAAAGGCTATTCGTACTAGGATAGTCGTGTCGTCCCTGTCGATAGAGTCCATTTTTAATTATATAGCGTACTCACAACTAATATATATATAAAAAAAAAAAATTAAAATATTTGTTTAAAATAAATATTTTTTTTTGTAGGGTTGTAAAAAAAAAATATTTTTTTATTTTTTTATTAAAAAAATTAAAAATAAAATTAATTAAATTATTAAATTATTTATAAAAAAATAAAAAATAAAATAACAATTGTAACATCCATTAAAATTTACAACTATGTAACATATAATAGCATTATAATCTTAAGTTGAGTTTATATATTTTCATTACAAACAAAAACTTAGATCTAAAAATTTAACAATGGATCCTACCTCATTTAGTTAAATTATAATCTATTATAATTTTTAATATGAAATTTTGGTCCATTAAATCTTATTTAATATTTAGCAAAAAAAAAAATCTTATTTAATATTAACTTATTATTTTTTTTATAATAATTTTAAATGTCTTATTTATAAAATTTCTTCTATATATATGAACAGTATTTTTGTGTTCTTAAATTTTTTTTTTTGTTAATTTTTAATATATAACAATAAATATTAAAATATTTTTATAATAAATATAATTTTTATGAATAATTATTTTATTAATTTTATTTTATAGTATTTTATTTATTTTATATTTTTTAATAAATGTGTTAGTTTTTTCAGTATATTAATCTTTTTATTATTATTACTACTATATAAAAATGTGAAGGGATTAAGAAAACTATTTTTTTCAATTTTGTACAGCCTATTTCATACATATGACAATAATATCCTAAGTAATAATTATCGACTTTTTATCTCACTCTTTTTTTATGATTACTTTTCTCAATTTTTTGAAAAATAAGTATATAATTATTTAATTTTTATTTAGTTTCTACGAGGTGATAAACGTTATATTAATTTGACATTCTTCTTTTATTTGTTGTGTACAATTACCTCATATTTTATTTAATTTCTCTAAATGATTATTTTATTTATTATTAATATAATGTTATTTTAGAGATTAAAATACATCTTTTATTTAATTTCTTTTAAGTGATAAAACATTTTTTTATGTCACGTTATTTTAAGTAGTAGGGTATTAAGCAGATACAATTTTTTAAAGTAAAATTTGATCTTTATATGGCCAAAGTGAAAAAGAAGAAAATGGTAAAAAAATTTGGTATGGTGCTCACTAAATCTCTATAATATCTAACAAGTCGAGTCTTATATTGTGTTATTTGTATTTGCATTTTTAAAATAAAATTTGATTTTTATATTAAATTATTTGCATTTACATTTTAAGGTAAAAATGTCATCTTTATATTGGATTGATTGTATTTACATTTGTTAGTACTATTTTTTTTTTATTTTTTTTTCTTAAAAAAAACTCAACCAATGAATTTAGAAAAGAACACATAAAACTATATATCGAGCATGAGGAGAAGGGAAGGGTAGCAAATGAAAATGTATGTTGTTTACTAATATCTTCAATATATATTTATTATTTTGAGTAATTAATTATTTATTATATATAAAAAGCTTTATGAATCTTTTGTTTTTAACAGTTTTTTTTTTTTTTTTTAAATTATGCATATTATACTTCTTATTAATTAGTAAATGGCATGATGTTAATGTATTTATTTGTAATATATATATGCCTTGCTTATTTGATCCATTTGCAGTTCATATAGAAGTACTTATGTAGCGTTTATGTTTGTTATATTTGTGTTTTGTCATCAAGATAGATCTTAATATCGAATATCAGATATTATTTTCTAAAAAGTATTTAATATATTATTTGAATAAAAGTCCAAATGAAGAAACTTATAACATATAAAACAATAACAAAAAATGTTTACTTTTTTTTGTCAATTTATATTATTGATATATTTAAATTGTTGATTTTTATATAGATTATACATTTGATGTTTCAATAATAAAATTTTATTTTCTCTAAATGAAATGTTTTGCATTTTTATTTCTATTTTCTTAAATATTTTTTTAAGATTCAAACCATAAGCGGGACGTGTACTTCGCTTTTATTACTCGGCTGGTTCCATTATTAGATATATCATTTTATATATATGTTTGATGCTAATAAATAGTTGTTGAATTGATTAGATATAAAATTGGATATTTAATTAAATGTATTATTTTATTTAAAGATATCATATTATTTGCAAAATTGAAATCCTCTTATCAACAAATAAAATCATAATATATGCCTAATTTAGATGCTTACACCTTCTTTCCTAAAGATTAAGAGTAACTTTGTAAACTTAAAATAATTTTATTTTAATTATTACTTTACATTAATTTATAGATTTATTTTTCTTAAAAATAAATTCCTAATTTGCACAACAAATATTTTGTATGTTAACGTATTATGTTGGATGCTAAGAAAATTTTACACTATAACAAACTATGTGTATATATTCGACTAGAGAATTATATCCAATAGTATGTAATGTAACTTTGTCCTTATCATAAAATGTAATTAGATTTATAGCTAAAATCTCACATCAAAAATCACCTCTTATTTGCATTCTTAAATTTTTTGAGATGTATAAAGTTTCATTATCTTATTTAAAATGCTAATATTTTTTTTTTAATATTGTTTACATATATAATGTTTCTTTTATTGGGTTAATATGTTTATATTAACTTTAAATTGCAAAGTTACAATTTACTCCACAAGCAATAAAATTATAATATTCTTAATTAGTAATTTTGAATTATTTTTATATACACGAAAAAAATAATTATTTTTTGAAGTGTTACTTTCATACACACGTGAGCATGACTAATAAATATAAAAATCCCCCCATAATAAATAATTTTTTATGATTAATTATTTTGGTAATTCTATTGCGTAAAAAGTGAGAATTTATACGGTTATTCTCCACTTTTTTTAGTTTTATTGTTTAAAAAGATAGATTATGTGTTGGTTATCTCCACTTTTTTTAAACTTTATTTTGTACTTTTTTATTATTAGTTTTCACGTTTTTTCAAAGCTTTTGTTATCTTTTTGTCTCCTACATAAATTATTTTATTTATTTTAATTATGTTATTAATTTTTATGTTATATTTAAAATAAATATAAAATTAATTTTTTAATAATTTTAAATTAATTATAAAAATAATTTAATATTTAAAATTTTTATTGAATATGATAACTATCATATTATTAGAGTTCTTATTTAATATAATCATTATTCTATTATCATGTTTAAAGTTATTATTTAAATGTAATTTCTATTTCAATATTGTGCTTAGAATTTTTATTGAATGTGATAATTATCATAAAATAGTAATTAATATCAATAGCTTAAAATATAGAAATTATTTTGTCAAAAAATTAAACTTGATTCAAACTTTTATATATAATATAGATTAGAATGCATTCATAATAAAATACTTCTTATAAATAGTTATTTTGGTAGTTTATCGTGTAAAATGAGAGAATCTGTTTTGTTTATTTTCCATATTTTTTTAAAAGTTTTTTAGTAGACATATCAAAAATTTCCTATAATAAATATATATGTTATGAATAATTATTTTGGTAGTTTTATTATTTGTTAACTTGACATTACTACTTATGGATAATGGTTTATGTCAATAAATATCAAAATGTCTATATAATAAATATAATTTTATGAATAATTATTTTTATAGTTTTATCATGTATTAACTTTAGATTATTATCTTTGAATAATTATTTTATCTTTTATAACTCCATTTTGTTTATTTTTGTTGATTATTCTTGTATACTATTAAATACTAAAATATCTCCATATTAATACATATTTTATAAATAATTATTTTTTTATTTTTATTATAGGACATTTTAGTTATTCTCTACTCTCTTTTTTTAATTTTCTTTTTGTTAGTTTCTTTAGTATATAAATAGCAAAATGCCCTTAAAATATATGTATTTTTTATAAGTAGTTATTTTTATCGTTATGAGAGTGAAGATAGAGGGATGAACATACTTTTGTTGTTCTCCCTTTTTCTTTAATTTTGTTGTTTTTTTTATACTAATGAATATTAAAATGCTTGATATGATAAATATATTTTTTTATAAAAAGTTACTTGATAATTTTATTGATTACCATTTTTTGTTATTATTATTATTTTTAAAAATACTATATTTATAAAAATTTATTTTGTTAGTCTTACTGTATACCATTTTTTGTTATTCTCTATTTAACTATAATTACAAACGTAATTATTTCTTGCTATTCTTTATTTTTTAAAAAGTTTATGTTTTTCCTTATTCATTGTCCATATTAGCCGAAGAAGACCCTAACCAATCAACCACCCTCCCTTGAGCGTTTAATAAGAGAAAGAGGAGAACGAATGATAGAAGCTTCAATATTGAGTCTCACACGGAGATGAGAACTCAATCTCTCACATTGAGGTCTAATATGCCCACGCTCACTACAGAAATGACAAGAAGGAATTAAGCGTGTTGATAGTTGCAACAAACCATCATTGGCACGATGAGAAGAATCAGAAGGTAAGATATTCACCTTGCTAGAAGAGACTGGCTGAAATGACACCTATGACTTACCTTTCGCGGCAATAGTCTTGTGAATATGATGTTCTACAATAAGTCTGATGAAGAGAGGGAAAATAGTAGTAGTAGCAGTATAAGTTACATATATAACAAGGAGAGAAGCAAAAGTAGTAGTAGTAGAAGGAGAGGGATCTATACAACCATCATCGATAAAACCCAATCCACCTCTGTCATTGGCCCCTTGATTCCACAAGAATCTCATAAAGCATCTGAGTACTCATCAAAAGTTTCTTTACAGTGGTCCTAGAGTGTTCCAACTCCTTTTTGAGGTTATACTGCTTTCAACTCAAAGCAGAATAAGTGATCATTTTCCTTAATGGATGTCTCAAGAAATTTGGCATAACAGCCCAAATTTTTAACTTTATATTGTAAAGTTAACATCTCCTCATCCTTTTCAAATAAGGCATGACCATGATATGCCTTATCACTTTGTAAAATCTCAATCTTCTTTCCAAGAGAAGAGATTATTTCAACTTGCTCTTTTGAAAGATCCGAACTAACTATTCGCAAATATTCTAAAGTTTGAAGTCTTTTCAGAGTTTGTTCAAGAAACCTCATCCTTAACTTATTCTATTATGCCTCGACAACCATGTTGTTGAACCTTTTTTGCATAGTCTCAAATTTCTTTAAGGGATCATCCCTGTCTTGGTTGTGGGTGAACTGCTTCTTATCAAAATCAGCTTTAAGAGCACTTAGCTCTTTTTCTTTAACTTCAATGCTGTCCAAAGCCTTCTTTCGAGCTTTTTCAGTCTTAATATGCTCATTAAGCAATTTGTTGTAAATGTATAGGAGCTCCTTATGCTTGTCCTCATTAAGGAATCTAAAAGATTGAAAGGTCGTAGTAGGAGGATCATCTTTAGTTGCCATAAATGTTATAAAGTTACTTTCATCTTTTTCCCAACTATGGCTACTATCCAAAATAGTAATCTCTATCATTGTGGCCTTCTTGACAGATTCTCGTTCCTTTAATTGACAATGACAAAAATGTGTTCGAGCTTTCCGCACTCATAACACCTGACCTAACCTTTAGATCGAGGTCTCTCTTTATCTTCTTCAAAATCTTCAATTCTAGCTTTAGAATCTCTTCTATTGGAGCTTTCTCTTTTTGATTTACCAGGTGCGTTTCTTTTGCTCCTAAAAAATTTCTTAAACTACTTTGTTAACAAAGCATATTCTTCTTCATCCAAGTTAGATGAGTCATCACTATCAATAGAGGCTTTAACTTTCCCTTTCTAAGTTTTTGTGATCTTCAGTGTAAGACTCTAACCATTACTAGTAAAAGACGTTCTTTTAAGAAGGAGGTGATGTATCTCAAAAGCTTGTAAATCACCAACAATTTCCTTAACTTTCAGGGGTTCTCCTTTGAAAGTGGTTTCCGTTTCAATAACTTTTTCTCTTAACCATGGAGGAAGGCTACAAAAGATCTTCTCATCTTGTAAGTCTTCATCGATAGGATGACCCAAGTTGTAGGAAGTGTTGATGATATCAGAGTAGCGGCAGTAGAAACTTTCAAATGTCTCATCTTCCTCCATTTGAAGAAGTTTGTAGTCCCTCTTAAGTCTTATCAACTTGGACTTATTTACAGTAGAGGTACCCTCTATGTAATTTTCAAAATATCCCATGCTTCCTTAGAAGTAGTGCATGTAGAAATACGTTTGTATTCTTTGGAAGTGACAGCTCAGGTGAGTGCATATATTCCTCTACTATTCCAGTTGCACTCACGCCTTTCTTCTTTGGTCCATTCGATCACTGGCTTAGGAACAACAGTACTATCTTCAAGAGTTTTAGTAGGAGGTGTCCAACTATTCTTTACCTGATACCAAACCCAATATCCCATGGATCAGAAAAAGGCTCGCATTTGCTACTTCTAATAGGCATAGTTATTTCCAAGTGCTGATGATGCCAAAGTCTCTACCTCACATCCTACCTTCTCAACCTTTGCATTGGTCTTTTTAAATCTAACATCATAAAGTTGTATAAGTTGATCCATCATATTTTCAAGTGTAGATTTTACCTCTTGGGTTTATTGGAAGATTTTTTGAAGTAGTTGTCCATTATTTGTCGAAGCAACACTTTGGTTGGTGTTTCAGTTGTCATTTCCCATATATTTCACCTCTTCATGTTTGTTAGAACTAGCATCCTTTGGATACTTTTCTTTACACACATCGCAAATAGTGAAGAGATTTTGCATCATATTTTCTCTCACAGGTACAATGCTCTTGACTAATCTCTCCAAGAAAGCATTTTGACTAGACATATAATAAGATATTGATCGAATAAGACAAAATTAACAATTACCCCATTAGTCTTCATGTCTTTTCTTGGTAGTGAACAACCAATTGAATCATTTTCTCCAAGAGGTTGAATGCCTCATCTTTCGTTTTACTCATTAATGCCCCACCAATAGCGACATCAATAATTGTATGATAGAAACCCAACAAACTATTGTAAAAAATTTAAAGTTGGAGCCATGTTGGAATACTATGGTGTGGGCACCTTCTCATCAATTTCTTGAATCTTTCTCATGCCTTATATTATGATTCACCATCAAGTTGTGTAAATGACATGATGTCCTTTCACAACTTTGTCGTCTTAGTAAAAAAAATTATTGGGATAAGAACCTTTAGGCAAGGTCCTCCTAATTTGTAATTGAACTGACCGATATAAAGTATAGCCAACTTTTTTATTGTCCCGTAAGGAGAATGGGAATAATCTTAACCTTTTTGCATCCTCAAATAATCTATATTGATTGAAGGTGTCACAAATTTCAACAAAGTTGGCCAAATGAACATACAGATCTTCATCATGAATGCCACCAAATTGAATGGATACTTTTATAAATTGCATGATAGCGGAATTCATCTAAAATATTTTTACTTGAACACTCGACTTCTTCATTGGAACATGAACTTTGTTAACCATAAGAATCCCAAAATCTCTCATGCTCTTTGGTTGCTTGGGCTCATGATTTTGTTGGTAAGATGATTGTTGATCTTTATTCATAATAATTGGTTAAGTATCATAACCCTTTATCTCTTTTTCCCATGTATTGATCTTTCAAGCTCATACAGAGAAATTTGTTCAAATCTCAACCTAATTATTTTATCTATAAAACCAAAAACAACTAAAAAGATATTTAAAAGTAAAAATGTCTAAACTAGTGCTAGGTATACCTAGTATTAATATCATCTAACACAATAATTGCTACTCCCCAGAAATGGCGCCCGAAACTTGACACGAAATTCACAAGTGTACTAGCCGTGTATAAATGATAAGTATTTAAAAATGAAATTGTGGTTCCGAAGATGATTGGATTATTGAGTAAATAAGTTCCAAAATTGGGTCATGTTATCACTATTTAGACTGCGAAAATAGAATTATAAATAATGAAATAAAAACTAAGCAAAAAAATAAAATAAAACTATCCACAATTAGGCAATTTATGATATTAGAACATCCTAAAGTTTTATGTATCCCCATTCATGCACATGTCTCGATAGTTCTTCATAATTAAATACAAACATGGATGATCAACTTACATATACCTATTCTATCCATGTATCTTTTTCAAGTATCCATGAAATTACCAAATATAATTAATCACACTTTCATGTTATTTTATTCACAAAAGATACATTAAGCACACATGTAAATATATTGCACATAATTAGTCATGCTTTCATCCCATCCTAATTACATGTTAATTATTCAATGACTAATTAATTATCAACCCACGCTTTCAAGCAAAGTTAATTAATCTCAAAACAGTCAATTAATAACAAATTAATTGAAAGCAATAAATTATGGGTAATGAAATCATCCAATCATGTGAAATCAATTATAAAATTGTGAAGATTCAATCATGCATAAATGGGCTCAACATAAACCTAGAACAATGGGTCTAGCTCATTATTTGATGCGAACCGCTCGCCACGACTCCTATGACCTCCAAATCACGCTGTTTGGCAACCACAAGAAATACGGACAAAAACCCGACACCAATCTTAGCACGCAGATTCTACGAGAAAACGCTAGACTATGATAGCAAGGAACTCACCTCCACACATGGATATACGCACCACGAGCAGAGACAAGGCGAAACGCCACAAAGGGTTGCTAGTTCCTTTGATAAGTTTCTCGATAGAACAAGAGAAGCACTTGTGCTCTCAAATTTTGAAATCACTTCAAAATATTTTTCATTGATGAAAATTCATGTCTATTGTGTATATCTTACAATGGCAGCTGCTACACATATATATAGATACAAATGAAAACCTAAAAAATGTCACAAGAAATCCTAGCCATTGATTTGGATCCAATGGCCCAAAATTACAACAATTTGAATCTTCGCCGCGGCGGGGAAATATTCATGCCGCGGCGCGCCCTGTTCTGTTTGCCATACGCGTGGCCATGCTGCGGCGCACAAATGTTCATGCCGCGGCACGCACATTCAGGATCTGCGCGCAGGTCTGGCTGTCAGGCGCGCTTGTCCGTGTCAGCGCGCAGGTCTGGCATGTCAGCGCGTGCACGTCTGCCCCAGTCCTCGTCATGCCGCGGCGCGCATTCATCTTTGGCCCAAAACAGAAACCTCCTCGCTGCGGTGCCACATTCTCGTGCCGCGGCGCGCACGTTTCCTTCGGTACAAAACAGAACGCCCTGTGCCGCGGCGCGCTTGTGTGACAATTCCAACGTCCAATGCAGAAACCTCCTCGCCGCGGCGCACAAAATCCATGCCGCGGTGCAGCTCCAATTTTTGGAATTTGCCACTTGCACTTGTCTTCTCCTCTTCCATTGTGCTTGCATGCTTGTTTTTGATGTTGCATGCCATTTTGCACTATCTTGAGGCCCTTCTCAAGGCACGGCTCTCGGCTCGTGTCGGGCCGTCTTCGGGAGGGGGTCCGGTTCGTATCATTCCCTCCTTCTTCGAAAGAATTCGACCTCGAATTCGGACCTTTGTCGTAGGGCAAGTTTTGCAGGCCATCTTCGTTTTGTTTTTCATCATAAGATTCCTGCAAGAAAGAAAAGTTAGAAAATAAACATTGCTTGGTCCTTTTTCTTTCTTTCTTCCCCCTTGAGTGCCCCTCCTTCTCCTTGGGCTCTCCTTCCAATCTCTTCCCCTTTTTCTCCTCAACTTTCCTTAAGAGCTTTTTGCATATTTGTTGCAGAGATAAAGGCAAGAATGTGAACTTCTTCCCTTCCTTCTCGAGGGAATACTCATTCTTGTATCCGTCATAGGTGACCTTCCTATCGTACTGCCATGGCCGCCCTAGTAATATATGCCCAGCTTGCATGAGAAACACATCGCATATCACCTCATCCTTATATCGTCCAATGGAAAAGGTTACGAGTACTTGCTGTTCAACCTTTGCTTCTCCATTGTCATTTAGCCATTGTAGCTTGTACGGTTGGGGATGTTTGTTTGTAGTCAACCCTAGCTTCTCAACTAAAGTTGTGCTAGCAATGTTGGTGCAACTCCCACTATCAATGATTAACTGGCACACCTTATCACTCACATGACATCTCGTATGAAAAGTATTAACTCTTTGGGATCCCATGTCAACTTCTCTGTAATGATCCAATGGTGCCCGCCGTACCACAAGCAACTCTCCCGTGACTGGATACACTTCCTCGTCATTAGTCTCCTCTAATGACGGCTTCTCCCCTTCATCACTGTCATCATCGATCGTCACCTCCCTGTTGGCTTGCACGATCATTGCCCTTTTGTTCGGACATTGATGAGCGTAATGACCTTTCCCAAGGCAACGGTAACAACTTATGTCACGACTTCGATGGACGGTTTCTCCTACATCCTTTCCCTTATCTCTCCTCATCTCCTTCTCCTTGCCCTTGTTCTCAAAATTGGGCTTGGAACTACCTTCCCCTTCCTTCTTCCCATTAGACTTCCAAGGCGGAATAGGGTTCGGTGTTGTTGTCGGAAAAGTGGTGTCCTGATTGTTCTCTACGGGTATGATATGGCTACTCCTCCTCTTCAATTGCCTTTCTACCTTGATGGCCATTTGCACCATATCCTCCAACTCAACATAGTGGTGCAACTCCACAATGTTGGCAATATTAGAATTCAACCCGCTTAGGAACCGAGCCATGGTGGCCTCCCTATCTTCCTCCACATTTGCTCTCACCATAGTCATCTCCATTTCCTTGAAATACTCATCAACGGACCGATGACCCTGATTAAGCCTTTGTAGCTTCTGATAGAGTTCCCGTTAGTAGTGTCTTGGGACGAACCGCTTCCGCATTATAGCCTTCATCTCACCCCAACTATCAATGGGCCTCTCTCCACTCCTCCTCCTTGAGACCACTAATTGGTCCCACCAATTTAAGGCGTAATTGCTAAACTCGACTACCGCCAATTTAACTTTCTTCTCCTCGGAATAATTGTGACAATCAAAAACATGCTCAACCATTTTCTCCCACTCCAAGTACAACTCCGGATCATTCTTTCCTTGGAATGTAGGCATCTTCATTTTGATGTTGTCCAAATTCCGGTCAACCCCGTCAAAGGGCCGAGGTGGGGGTCTCCACAAACCTTCCCTTCCATTTCTTCCTCCCCTATAGTCGTTCCTCCCTCCATAGGGCATCCTCCTTTCTTCGTTCTCAAACTCTTCATCCCAATTCTCCTCATCCACTAATGGCCTCCTATTCGGTCTCCTAACTTCCGAAGCCTCTTCGGGTGCTCTTCGTTGTAAGTTGGCAACCGTAGCTTCTTGTCGTTCTACCTGCTCATCAAGATTCACTATGACGGCATTCAACCGTTCCATGGACTGTTACAATGCACGCAACAAAAATGCGGTATCCGGACGTTCTTCGGAATTAGCCCTGTCAGACATGATCACCACAACTTTTGCACACAGAGAATTAGTTAATCAAATTTAAGAACAGAAAAATTCCACTTCGTTACCTCACGTGTTTAATCGCTCGGATTGATTGCTCAAGCACTTCCTCGTTCTATAGCAAGTCAAGTTCCGAAACTTTCAACCCGAGGTAGAATTCCACACTCACCCCACTAGTAGTGTAGTATTCAATTCAAGGCAAGCAAGGAACTAACTCAAAGTGTTTGGAGTTCTAACTCAATGAAAAGGAAAAATTGATTCAAACAATTTTAGACCCGAAAGGAATAAAATAACGACTTTGTAAAAATTTCTCGGAAAAGAAATTTTCACTCTTTTTTTTTTATAAACTTTTAGAAGTTTAAAACACGAACACGAACATAAAACGAGATACGAACGAAAACATGAGATTCGAACAAAAACACAAGAGCACATTAAAATTACCAAAATGCCCTTGACACTACGAACAGTTTTTCAGAAAAATTTTCAACATGAAAACCTTCCCAAAACATAACAGAAATTCAGAAACAATAAACACAATCTGAAATTTTCAACAACAGCCAAAAATTTCCAGAAAATTCAGAAACAACAAAACATAATCTGAAAAATTTCAGAAAATCAGAAACAACAAACAGGAAACAACAACACAAATCAGGATTGATTTCAGAAACACATTACGATCGGAATTTTTGTAAGAACAAGATGAAAAATTCTGAAAAAATGAAGAACACACAGATTTTGCAAAGTGCACAGATTTTTTTTTTGTAGATGAAAATAACAACACAAAACAGAAATAATTCCAGGAACACAATACAATCAAAAATTTTGCAAGAACAACAAGAAAAATTCTAGAACAATGAAGAACACAGATTTTGCAAAGTGCACAGATTTTTTTTTTGTATAATGAAAATGACAATAAAAGATAGGAGTCTAGAATTACAACCTAGAGCTCTGATACCAAATGATGCGAACCGCTAGCCACGACTCCTATGACCTCCAAATCACGCGGTTTGGCAACCACAAGAAATACGGACAGAAACCCGACACCAATCTTAGCACGCAGATTCTACGAGAAAACGCTAGACTATGATAGCAAGGAACTCACCTCCACACATGAATATACGCACCACGAGTCGAGACAAGGCGAAACGCCACAAAGGGTTGCTAGTTCCTTTGATAAGTTTCTTGATAGAACAAGAGAAGCACTTGTGCTCTCAAAATTTGAAATCACTTCAAAATATTTTTCATTGATGAAAATTCATGTCTATTGTGTATATCTTACAATGGCAGCTGCTACACATATATATAGATACAAATCAAAACCTAAAAAATGTCACAAGAAATCCTAGCCATTGATTTGGATCCAATGGCCCAAAATTACAACAATTTGAATCTTCGCCGCGGCGGGAAAATATTCATGCCGCGGCGCGCCCTGTTCTGTTTGCCACACGGGTAGCCATGCCGCGGCGCACAAATGTTCATGCCGCGGCGCGTACATTCAAGATCTGCGCGCAGGTCTGGCTGTCAGGCACGCTTGTCCGTGTCAGTGTGCAGGTCTGGCATGTCAGCGCGCGCACGTCTGCCCCAGTCCTCGTCATGCCGCGGCGCGCGGAATCTCATGCCGCGACGCGCATGCATCTTTGGCCCAAAACAGAAACCTCCTCGCTGCGGCGCCACATTCTCGTGCCGCGGCGCGCACGTTTCCTTCGGTACAAAACAGAACACCCTGTGCCGCGGAGCCAAAATACCATACCGCGGTGCGCTTGTGTGATAATTCCAACGTCCAATGCAGAAACCTCCTCGCCGCGGCGCACAAAATCCATGCCGCGGCGCAGCTCTAATTTTTGGAATTTGCCACTTGCACTTGTCTTCTCCTCTTCCATTGTGCTTGCATGCTTGTTTTTGATGTTGTATGCCATTTTGCACTATCTTGAGGCCCTTTTCAAGGCACGGCTCTCGGCTCGTGTCGGGCCGTCTTCGGGAGGGGATCCGGTTCGTATCATTATTAATGTATATATTAAATTCATAAAAAGAGAGTTTATCATGTAAATTAATACAAATAAATAAAAAGAATAGTAAGAGAAATCAGAACCCTTGAAAACTCCATGCTTTCCTCCATTTTCTTGCAAAAATTCTCCAAAATTTTCCTTTTCTTTCTTATAAAAATTCAATTTTTATCTTCAAAATCTCCCTAATCGGGACCTAAATTAAGCTAAATTTGATAATGAATAATAAAAAATGGTATATATAATGGTAGAGAATTGAAAAATATGAAAGGAGATGAAAAATGGTGTCCAAATTGCGCATAAGGGGATACTGGTGTGTGCAAAATGGATGAAATAGGTGTAAAATGGTCTAGATCAAATCATGGCCATCGGATCAAGATTGATCAACATAGGATTGAATGTCCACATGTCACTCTCTAGTTAGCAGACTCTCAAAGTTGCGAATAGTTGTGCTGATGTTGCTCGCTTTGATTGGGTACAAGAGGATGATGCAATGACAAGGTGGAATGGAGTATGCATGCCATTGTGCTTACACTGAGAGTCTTCGCTTCTAACATGTGGCAGTCTAGAAAGGTGACGAGTGGAATGGCTACTAAAGGAATGACATATGGAGAGTGGGGATTGATGCAGATTGAGTTTCTAAGTACACCCACAAGTGTTTCTAAGCATATCCACCTTACCAAAAAATTTAAAAAATATTCTTAAAATTTAAAAAAAAAATTCACAAAAATTATATTTTTATCCCATTCCCGCCATTTGACTAAAAAAATGTCATATTTAAATATTTTAAATTTAAAAAATTATTTATTTAATAAAACTAACAAATATTATGCCAAAAAATACAATAATAATACTATTTTCATGTAGTTATTAGTCTCTGTGAGTTTGGATAAGAGTTTGCGTTCCTTAGGCAGACCATTATTTAGATGAATGATAGGATCTTTCGATTTAAGCTCTATCCTACCAGACATGATTCACAGAGGTCATCTACTTCCTAACCTTATGTTCGACCTTAATGCAATATTGGAGATTCCAAAGCTCACACTATTAATGTATTTGTGAACACTGACTATCTGCTGTGGTTTTTAGATCTATCTCCTCATCCATCTACCTTTTCAAATATTGAAGTCGGACCCAATAGAGTAGCAAAGGATGATGGAGAGAATGGCGCTAATTCTTGATTTCTTTTTGTCTTTTCTTTATTGTAATTCTTATTTTTCATTGTATTCAAAAAAACCTTTATTTAATAAAAAAAGTTGTTTTTTTTTTCTTTTTGAGTTTGTTTGCATGTGTTGCATTTTGTTTGTTGTTTTCTTTAAATTCTCTTTGTTGTGTTGCATTAGTGTATAGGATTGCTGCAAACTTGTCTGCCTTGTCTCTCTGATATAGGAGTGTTCTATTAACTTTTTATTACAAAAATAAGGATAACTTTTTGTTACACAATGTGTTTTCTACACTACATAGGGATGTGAGTGTAGGTTGCATTGCATTTTTTTTAACTTGCATACATTTAGGGGAGTTTTGTATGAAATTAGGGAGAATTTGCATGTTTGTTTGTGCTTAACCTATCAGTGTATACCACTTGTATAGGGGGTACACGATAGTATTTAGTTAGACTATATGTAGGTTTGTATGATACGTTCACGAGTATGTGTTGTTTCGTATGTGAAGGATACAGCTGTAGTTATAGATCTTGCACCTCAGTTGGAGTTTGATTTCAGACACACTACAAGAAAAGTCGCATTTGGGACAAAAATTTGACGAAAAATAAAAATTGTCCTTGAAAGTGACACATTTAACGACAAAAATTTAATATTTATCCTTAATGATGTTGATGAAAAATTTGACCAATAAAAATTAATAATGACAAAAAATTAGGACAAATTTTTTGTCACAAAATAATTATTAAAGACAGATCTTAAATTTGTCTTTGAAAACTTGGCAAAAATTTCCCTCCAAAAATTTTCGACAAAAATTTGTTCTTAAAAATATAAAAAATGGCGGGAAATTCCTAGTAAATTGTGTGACGAAATATTTTGTCTTTAAAAATTGAAATTAGTTTTAAGGAAACATTGTTAAGATATTTCGGACAAACTTTTTGTCCTTAAAAATCTTAAAATTTGGGACAAAATATGGTTGACAATTAAGGACAAAAATTTTGTCTAAAAAACTAATAAATCATAACATAATTTTGTTTGGTATTAAAGAAAAAATATTTGCCAACAAATTTGGTTAAACAATTACATTAAATATTTGAGAATTTTTTTCTGCAAAACGGAAATAAAATTAGTAAGTTATTTATAAAATAAAGCAAATTGATATATATTTTTCTTAAATAATGACCCTTTATAATTATTAAAATTAACTATTTATAATTTCATAATTTTTTTAAAATGAGTACTTTAATCTTACAATTTATAGATTGGACACTATTAATCCTATTATTTTTATTAAAAGTAAGCATTTTTAATTTTATTATTAAAATGAGCACTTATAATCTATTAAAAATATTGAAACTGAGCATTTATAGTCCCATAATTTTTATATTATAATTTTTGACTTTCATATATAATAGAACTACAGATATTTAATTAAAAAATTATGGAACTAAATTATTTATTTGTACATAATAATAAAATTATTATGATTTTTTTTAAATTAAGGAATATTTAATATAATAATTGTGAAAATAAATTACTTAAATAATTAATGGAATTGTAGCTTCCTTCGTGATAAAACCAAAAACCCTGCCCAACGCTATACCCTTAATTCACTTTTTGCCTTAAAGTAACCCACGGGAAAGAGCTTCGACCAGCCGATCGAGCGCCCTCCACAGCACCAGCCGATCGAGCGCCTTCCACAGCACCAACCGAGCGCCTCCACCATCAACCAGCAAACACCTGTGACTCCACCATCGACTAGTTAGGTACGCTATCCTCATTTCAATTTGAGTTCTTCCTTTTTCCTTCCTTTTGAAAAATGGAGTTCCAATCTTGATTGAGAAACTGTGAAAACCCTATGCCTCAAAGCTCCAAATCCAGTGAATTTCCTCGCAAAAACCAGTGCCCTAATCACCCCAGCCATGGTCGCTTTCCAAAACACTGGATTTGGGCCTCTGCATCGTCCATCGCACTCGTCGAAGCTAGCTGATTCGATGTCTCTTTTCTCCATCTCATTTCAGCCACCGAGCACTAGTACTTATTTTGATCTCTGGTAGTCTTTACAAGATGAGTATTCCAACTAGGAAGAATAATGTTCTAGTATTGTTTTTGATTTACCTTATTTTACAGATCCGTATGTGTGGTTTCTTTCTATTTATATCAATTTTTTAATTGGTTTATAATTTTGCATGTACTGTGTGAATATTGCAACAGACAAAACAAAGACTAGTGCAATTGGGATTGGGTAAGTTTTGAAGGCATGTGGGTGATGAATTTGCACTTTAAAAATCTTGAGACAGCTATTGATATGCTATATTACTTTTCACTACTATTTTTGCCATTATCTCTGTTTTATTCCATCTCGTGGATGTTTAAATTGTAGCAACCATCTGAAGGTTGGCATTCATTTCATTGACTATATCGATTATTTTAAATTTTTTTGCCTATAACTAGCAATTTGAAAGTTCCATGGGTCTAGAAAATTGTAGTAACATAGCCATCTGAGGTTTTTTCCTTTCAGTTAATGATCTGTTTGCTCAATTAAATTTTCAAGCAGGTTACGGCGAGTTGGCATCTAGATTATGCAAGACTGGATGTCCTTGAAGAAATTCCTGTTTTCTGCCCTACAGTTGAGGTATTCCTTTTATGTGATGATATTTTCTCCAATTTTTTTTTATTTTAATGTTTGATACTTTCTAATAGAAGTATCAAAATTTCTATTATATAAAGGAGTTTGAAACTCTTGGCAGGAATTTAAAGACACTATTGAGTATATTGCAAAGATACGTCCAAGTGTAGAGCCGTACGGTTTTTGCTGTATTGTTCCTCCTAGTTCCTGGAATCCTCCATGCCATATCAAGGAAAAAAACATTTGGGAATGTTTTAAGTTCACCACCCATGTGCAGCGGATCAATGAGCTTCAAACTCCATATTTATAGAATCATACTGCTAGTTTTGTTGAAACTGTGAGAGACAAGACAAGAAGAAGCTGCAGAATAGGTTTGGACTTTTCAGTTTTACAATGGACATGCTTCAATATAAGGTAAAATGACATTTTAATGATGAAGGCTTTGAATCAGTGGCTGGTCCAGAATTTACTTTGGGAGCATTTAAGAGACAGGCAGATGATTTCAAGGTTCAGTACTTCTGCAAAGAGAAAGTCACAAATTCAAATGCATGTTCAAGTGAAGAGCAATGGGAACCATCAGTTGAGAACATTGAAGGCGAGTATAACCGTATTATTGAGGACCCAACCAAAGAAATTGAGGTTTGGATACAAAACTGTGACCAAGTAACTGGTGACTTGGAGAGCATATTCTCAAGCCATGTCCAGAAAACTTGTCACCTGTTAAGGTTAGAAATTTCAACTAGCATCCAATTGGTAATAATAGACAAGTAATTGCAAGATAATAATGTTGATCAAACATAAGAAAATCTGGATTATTATAATGGAAGCTGCTGCAGTCCAATTCACGAGATTAGTATTCACTGGTTATCTTTTGCTTGTATTACTTAGCAAAATATTCAATTATCTTAATGTTGCTTTTTGATTGTTGATAGGATGGGCAAACATGGAGGAGTGGATAATTTTTCATTAGTGTGAAATGGGGGAGGATTCAACCGTTTGAATGGTATCTCATTTTTCATTTTCCATTTGTTTATTTCTTGGTTCTGATTATATTTAGCAATGAGATATGGTAATAATTAGGAACAAAACTTTCGTCTCTAAAAATCACAAAATTTGTTACAGAAGTAGGAGATAGTATGCTTGTAGTTGTTTTAAAGACAAATAGAATTTGTCCTTGAAAATTAAAAAATCTCCCAAAAGTTGTTCTTGAATGTAATTTTCAAGGACAAAACTTTTGCGACAAACTTTTTACTTTTCAGGGACAAATTTTATTTGTCTTTAAAACAACTACAAACATACTATCCCCTACTTCTGTAACAAATTTTATGGCTTTTAGAGACGAAAGTTTTGTTCTTAATTTTTTTTGCACAAAATCACATTTCGTCCTTGTTTATTTTCAAGGACGGTGTTTGAAGGACAAAATTTGCGACAAAATATTTTTTCCTTGATTCTTTTTAAAGACGAAATATCAAGTTTCAAGGACGAAATATTTTGTCCCTAAAGGTCAAAATTCTTGTAGTGACATGGACTTTAGAGTTTTCATCAAAACATATATATTGATTCATGAAGATGAATGGAGCACAACAAGACAGATGTACTTGAGGTGGTGGGTTTGGTTGTCTAGGTTGTTTAAGGGTTTATTCATGGGAATAAACTTCTTTTGTTTTTCTTGCATAAATATATTATGTTTGAAACTTGTTCATATAGGTTGTCATGGAAAGTTAAAGGGAGAGATTGTTAGTTTTGTAAGTCGCTTGTGTCTTTATTGACATTCCAATGTGCAAAACATAATATTTTTATTTTACTTAGTATTTTATTTTCCTCTATGTAAGGTCAATTATTGTTGTTTTAGTATTGAACACACTCACACATAACTTAACAATTTATATGCTTGCATGATACACACATTATGGGATCATTGGGAGTATGTAGTTTGCATGTTAAGTTGTGTTTTTACATGCTTTTGTTTTTCCACTAAAAGGTTACTTATGGAAAGTGACTTGAGCATTTTTTTTTAAAATTAAAACAACTATTTTTGGTGTTCTTACTGAGGTGCTCTCTAGATGCTTGTTGTAGTGTCAGCGAGGCTTTCATCCTTTATCCTAGTTATGGAGGCTATTATCTTCTTCAATGTGTTCAGAAAAAGGTTTGCTATGGCTTACTAGAAATCCAACAAAGGGTTAGTGAGTGCACCAGAATTTCAAGAATTTTTTGTGAACTCCCTCAAAATTTCAATTTTTTCAATAATTAGAAAAACCTGGGAAAACTTTGTCCATTTGCAAACTTGATTTTTTTAGTGAGAAATTTTTTTTCCTAACTTTCAATCATTAATGTGTTGAGTATATTTTCATATTAGTGATTCTTGTTCATGATTTTTAGTGTTCCATATTAGTGATATGAGAAAATAGTTTTAGTGTTTTGGTAGATTAATTAAAATGAATTAAACACTAAGACATAGATTTGTATGTTATACTTGTGCATGAGATTTGTCATTACCATAGGTTTAGACTATACTGACCGTAGGTGATTGTACCACACTACGTGGTAGTGGGGCTCCGAAGGAGAGCCAGATTCTGATGTGTTAAAATGTGTACTCGCAAGTGTACGAATCACTCGTAGTAAAGTGATAAGCAACTTCCAAGGTCGGTCTCTCAAGGAATTGCAGTGGTCTTAAATAACTAACTTTTTAATCTAAATAGAGTTCTAATAAAAATAAAACACTAATTAAATAGAGTTCTAGTGAAACTAAAACTCTAAGTAACTAGAATCCTAAAGCTACTAAAACTGTAAAAATGTTGTTTGTTTTTGTAACGAGAACAATCATACGACAATCAAACGAAAACAAGATCGCAAGCAAACAATCAATTCAAATATCAATGGAGGATGTATGGACGTTTAGCTTGGTTGACCATGCTTGCATCGAAAAGGTATGGTGAGATAACATGAACGTCCTATATAAACTAAACTACCGGCTTTCCTTTTAATTACGAGACTCCTTTTGGCGGGGGTAGGTCTCTTTATTGATTAACTAATTAATTGCCTTTGGCGGGGGTAAATCAAATAGTAATCAAATTATGCGCAAGGAAAACATGCCAATCAAATTAATGCTATGACTAAGTCACTAACTTGAAGCTTCGATTAAGTGTTTCGGAATAAAGTTAAGGTGACGTTCCTATAACTAAATTCTCAGATTTTTCAACCTAACTACGAACATCAAATGGGCCCATGATTATTCATAATTAAATATCTAAACATGCTCTTAATCAAAAAGTAATTCGTTTATTCCAAATCAATAAAATACGCCATACACAATTCTAGCAAACATGGCAACACAAACTAAACATCCATAATAAAATTAGCCAGACATGTTCATATTAATATTCATAGACAAATAAAATATGATCATACACTTTAACAAAAAGAGAAGAAGAATTAATTCTATAACAATAAGAAAATCCTAGATCTAAATACCGCTTATGGATTGGATAGCGTTCTTCTCCGTAAGCTTTATCTTCGATCGTCGTTGGTTTCCTTGAATCCTTAGAATAGTGTCTCTCGCTTCGTTAGAGTGTGGCAACGCTTTCAAAACTGATTGAATGTAGTGTTTGGATCGCAAAATTGTGAAAAATAAGAGTTGTGTACGAATTGGTCGAGTTCTATTGTAAAGGGGGTCTAAGGGGGTATTTATAAATGTAAGGGATTCCTGATTGCATTAGGAATAGGCGCGCCGCGGCATGCATTTTCCCCGCCGCGGCGCAACACAAATTCTGGAAATTGTGTAAAAACCCGAGAGCTCCCCGCCGCGGCATGACTTTTCCTCGCCGCGGCGCGCTTTGTCTTCAGTTTCTTCATATGTACCCCCTTACATATGTGATGGCTCGTTATGTAAGGCTTACATATTTGTCTCGTTTAGCCCGTAACTCGTGATCCGAGCGCCGTAAGTGTTCCGTTTTTGCGTGTTTTCATTATTTGACTCATTTGACGCTAAAAACACCTGAAATACACTAAAATATACACGTGACTCCGAATGGATAGATTTATGAAATTAATTGAATAAACAATAATAATAAATCTATATATCAAACAATTAAGCACAATTAATCACGAAATATTAGTGCTTTTCGAGCACTCATCAGATTCAAACTTTCGATTGTAATTTTTATGGGGACAACAAACAAGGGCAGCTTTGGAGTGGCTAAGCATGGCTCCAGCTGATAGAGGTATTAGCATATAATTTTAGGTTGTAATACTATTGATTTATTTAGTTAATTACTTGCTGCTAAGTGGTTTCCATAAGAAAATTGTGAGTGTTACCACTTAGGGACGGTACCTAAGAGGGTTTACCATGATTTACAATATTTGTATGCTATGTTGTTGAGTTAGTACAGTCATTGAATTATTAGAGTATGTACCAACGTATGAAAATTTCTTTATTGAAAATAATTTATTGTTGTACTGCTTTCTTACTATTGTATACTACTTGTTATAATTTAATCTAGCTATTTCTTTACTGGCTATTTATTGCCTATTAAATTATATGTGTTTTATTTTTACTGCTTGTATGGAAGGTGTGACTCCTAAGGTGTTTGTATCATCTTGCAACAGTTGTGCATCGATTCCCGAACTTTCTCAATGTCATAATATGTTCTTCAAAGTTGGAACCAAGTAGGTTAAAGAATATATTTTTTGAAGATTACGAATGTATTTCAAAGACGATGGATCTTTGAGCTCGAATACAAGACAAACTCTTGCATTTTAACAATGGAGCTAAAATAAAAGAGTAGGGTGACTTTTGTTTGGACATTAGCCCAATACTTACTATCGTAGGCCGATACGCCTAAGGATGGACCCAATTTGGTGTCACGTAACCACGTAGATATAAGTATAAGAGTCATAGATTTATTTTTATTTCTCTTCCATTCTTGTGATCTATGATTTAATGACACATGTACTCTATGGACCTTATATATATACAATAAAGGAGGTGCTATTCAAAAGATAGTCATTCACTATTTCTCATCTTTTTCATTCCCTTTAGCTCAGATTGTACAAACAAATAAATGTCTCAAGTATCATTGGTACCTAATGATGCCTTCATCTTGATGCTCTAAATATCATATTTTGTCTTTGTGAGAAATGGAACTTAAAAAGAGAGCAATGACATTGCTTTCCATCTTCTTGAATTAAACTCTGTACTACTTAAGTTATGATATCATTTTGTTGTATGATGAACTTTTTTAACAAAAGAATTTTTTTAAGAGCAAAATACATAAACAAGCTAAAGAAAAAGAGATTTATGAGAAGAGTTGCTCAATTTTATTTCTTAAACTTGCTTATAAAATTTTTTGATTGATTGATTCGAAATGGTGCTAGAAAAGATCTATTTATAGGCTTCTAAAAGCATTTATCTACATCTCACTACTACACAATAAATTTTCTTCTCCAACTAACTATATTAATTAGTTTCACACCTACATAATCACCACTCATACTTATTTACATTTCTTAGAATCACATCTACTGATTTACCTTCTTCAACTCTATCATTTATTCTTACAACAAATAAAGTCTAAAGGCAATCTAGAAACAAGATAATAAATTACTCCTAAGATCAAGTTTAACTTTCAACAAAACATTAAAAAATACGCAACAAATTTAAAATTTGATATTTCAAAATAGTTGTCTTTGAGGCAGGTAGCAAACTAAGTTAAATATTAACTTATAATAGTAGCTACAACTGTAATTGGAGTAGTAGAGGTATCATCGACACTAATCTCAGCCTTGGCATAGTATCCCTTAATTTCATCACTATGTGTGGAGTTAGCTCTCTTTAACCTCTTAAAGATTTTCTTCCAAACCTCTTCCGTAAAGTCCGTAGGATCACGAAATTCAGTATAGGCCTACAATCAATCATACAAGCAATAACATTATTACAAATTATTTGGTATTAGAAATCAAGTTCATAAGTTTTCAATAAATGTCACAACACAAGGACTAACTTTATAAAGGCCCTTTTGCTTTTATAAAATGTGACATTTAGTTTTTTAGGTTATAAAAAATGTCTTTAAATCATTTGGCTTATAAAAAATGTATTTTTAAGTTTCTTTACTTGTAAAAAATGTGTTAAGTAATGACAAAATTACTTTTTTTTTATCAAATTTTCCTTTAAATCTAACGAATAACATATATATCACATGCATCTTATATTTTTCTATACATATATATGTAAAAGAATTAATATTTAATTAAAAAATTACTCAATTTTTTAATTTTAAAAAAAAAACTTAAATAAAATTTTCAATGTAATTTTAAAATAATTTTCAATAAAATTTAAATAAAATTTTCATTGTCTAATATTTAAAGTCACAAATTAAATAATGAAAAATTTTATTTAAGTTTGATCAAATTCAATAAAATTTAAGTAGAATTTTTATTGTTTAACATCTAAAATTACAAATTATAACATAAAAATTTTATTTAAGTTTCGAAAGAAATTGTAAAAAATTAGAGTAATTTTTTAATTAAAAATTATTTAATTTGATATATATCTATCGAAAAATTTAAACATGCATATGACACATATATTATTCTGTTAGATTTAAGAAAAAATTAGATGAAATATTAATTTTGTTCTTGCTTAATACATGTTTTACAAGTAAAGGGAGTTCAAAATACATTTTTCATAAGCAAATGAACTTAAAAATATCTTTTATAAATTAGAGAATTAAATAATACATATTTCATAAATAAAGAGACTATTTAAACTCATTATCATATATTATATGATAAAGTGTCGAAATAGATCATTCATTTTGATATTTGGAGTGAATTTATCAATTAATTTGAATTAATTGTTGTCCTATAGTTCTAATAAAATTGAAAAGTCGTAATTAAAAGGACAAGATGCGCCAAAAAAATATTTTTTATAGTAAATTAATGTTTTCTATAAAAAAAATAATATTTTTAGTTAAATACCAGTTTTTTATAAAACAAAATTACATTTTAATTATCTAACAACTAATTGTAAATTGTAAACCCTAAACACATATCCTTAAACCATGACACCCAATCACTAAATCTTAAAACCATTGCACCCTAAATATATATTATGTTATTAATTATTATATAAATTTGTTAATATAGCCATTTAAATTTTTGACGATTTTATCCAAATTTTTTTCGCCTTAATACAACAATTGTCATTATTGATTTTTATTTATTTATTTATATTTTTGTTTAAGGCCCTTAATGTCTAGCATTTATTTATGGATACTGACCCATAAAGAGTTAGATATTGTTATTTTATTGAATGTTTATCTTATAATATAGTTTTTTATTGAAGAATTATGTTATGTAATCGGTTTTCTTTAATTATCTGTTTTTTATTAGATTAGGTATCTTATTTCTTTATTTTGTCTTAAATTAAGTCATATTAAACAAAAATTTATCTAAATAAAATTATAATATACTACAAAAAATTCTTCTTAAATATAAGAATTCAAATAATTTTTAAATATCTTTAAACTTAACATTATAAAAATAAAATTAAAAAAATAAGTATATGATAAGTTTCATATTAAAGTTTTTTAAGTTTATGTTTATTATATTTTATTTCAATCAAATTTTTAACTTTATCTATTATTATATCATTTGACATTTTATTTTAATAATTTTTTAGAATTTATTTAAAAAAAATTATATAAATTTTTTTTAATTATTATTAGTCATTCTTATATTGTTTATAAACATATATTTTTAAATATAGTCTCAAGCTTAAAATTATAAATCATATTTTACTTTTTATATTTTCATATGTTTATTTTAGTTTTAATATTTATAAATCTTAATGTATTTGATTGAGCTTTTTATTTGCTTAGATTTTTTAGTCAATAAATTTATTTTATTCATGAATGATACTAATATTTATTAACTTGTTATATTTTTGTTATAAGTTAATTATAATGTGTTAACTCTATGTCTCTATTATAATATGACCTGAAAAAAAATTTAGTGTTGAATTGAGTATAAATTATTATAATTTTTACTAATTTTTTATTTTATATAAAAAAAATAATAGCCTCCCTTAAAATTATTTTATCGCTCCGTCCCTGATCATAGATGTAGCATGTGAATTTCCAATCCAAGACAGAGACATTTGGAACAATTAATTAGAGATCAAATAGATGTTCCACTTAATGAAAAAACTTTTTACATTTTTTGAACTTTTAATTAATTAGAGATCTTTCTATTTGTTTATTAACCTAATTAAAATGCTCAACGTATTTCAGGAAAGTAAATTTTTAGTATTAATTTATATCACATGAGCAAATTAATATTTATAACCTCTCATGATTTGTAGTTTATTAACACTCCTCTTGTCTCTCATTAACCATTTGCGTTAATAAGCTTATTTGGCTCATATTAATTCTAAAAAGTAAACGGGATTAAAGTGTGAGTAAATTTTTGTAAAGAAGAAAAACTTGTTATGTAAAATGGACCTAAATTTGACATCCAAAAGCTGTTTAGCCTAATTCAAATGCACCAATTCGAAAACAAATTTAAATCAAATGGACTAACCAATTCCCAAGAATTAAGCATGACTCTATCATATATTATAATCTCACCTTTAATTCTGGCTTTGGTTCCCCAATTTTGGTGGCTGGGTTTAACCAAATTACAACCCAGTCAAGTTCTTCGTTAAACTTGCCATTAAAGCGGTAAACAAAAGCAGAACCAAGATAGTAGCAGTCTTCTAATATTGTTACGTTATCACGACCATGAATTACTTCTGAAGGCTTCTTAGAAAAAAATTCTCTTTTGGTAATAAATTTCATATTTTCACCTATCCGATTGTGAATTCTAACATTTGCACTTGCCATGAATAATAATGACAATTGAAACACTTAACAGAGAATGACGATCCAAATGGAGGTATGTTATGTGTAGTATAAAACTGAATTGAGTTTATTATATAAACAAAGACCAAAGACCAAAGGCCTATTGCAATTGTTTTTTACTTTTAATAAAGACCAAGAGCTGTTGTATTTTTATTAAATCAAGACCAAGACTAGATCAAAACAAAAAATTAAGACCAAGACTTTGTATTGCGTAGAATAATTTAAATAAATACTGCTTTCCAATCTTTATTATATATTATATATGTTTTCATATATAAAAAATGGACATTACTACAATTTAAAAAAAATATCTAAGTGTCCTAAAATACAAGATGAACATTATTAAAGTGCACGAGTTTAAAACAATGTAATTAATATGTAAAATTTATAAAAATAAAGTGACTCATATGCACTTTTTCCTTTTTCAATTAAAATAATATATGAGACACAAAAAATGGTTAATTCAACATAAATATTTTCGATTATAAATTATTTGACCTAACTTATTTCTTGAATGGGTAAACATGAACCATTATGAACCTCAATATAATATTGTAAAGTCAACATACAAGTATAAGAACTTATTTAAAGAGACATGGTCTTTATTTATGGAGGAGGGGTACAAATGGTCCTATTTTATAAAAAAATGAATAAAAATTTTATAATTATTAGGACATATATTATTATTTTTATTATTATAAAAAGTTAATGTATTTAGTCACATAATTTTTAAAAATAGCCCATAAAATTTCATAATTATTTAAAAAAATGCATTTGAGTTATTTTTATACTAAAATTTATGATTTTCATAAATAAGAAGAGTAGAAATGTCCCACAATAAATTAATGGATTAAAATACATATTTTTAAATAATATTTTTATTCATAATATTAAATAATTTTAAAATAATATTAGGACAACTAAAACCTTCTACCCCTTTATTTTAAAAAATTACTTAAAGAAAAATAAGAAGCAATGTTTTATCTTTAGGGAGGTTCATGTATCTATATATAAACCCATTGTGTTTAGTGAGTTGGCTCAAAGACATTACCTCCTTTTCTGTGGTCTATTTCGCTGTTAATTAGTTAAATCATGGGAAGCACAACTGTCAAAATTCACAATCAGACAATCAAACCTATGAAACTCATCACCAAAAGGGATTTATTTAGTGGAATGGCACCTCCAGAAGAAATTAATGGTCGTCATTCCGTTACAATATTTGAAAACGATTACTATTACTTGGGATCAGCTTTTGTGTACAGTTGCAAGAACCGGTTTAATGACGAACTCTACTGGGTAGTTGGATGGTTCAACCCAGTGACTAAAACAGGAGAACCAAAGCGCCCAAAAAAGGTGATCATGAATAACATCTATTATCTTATCACAAAAAAATGAATGACATCAATTAGCTCTTGACAAAGTTAATAGAAGTAAGGAAGAGAGGAAATAGAAACGCAAAGGAAGAAGAAGAAGTTTAGCAAGAGTATTTTCAATATTTCATGTATATTTGTTTGTATGCTAGCACTGCATATATATACAACACAAATACACAATCACGTGAGTCTAACTAACTCAATAGCTTGAGTGACATGACATAACAGCTTTGTAACAAACTTTTATTAGTCTAACATCCTCCCACACGCTACAGGTCTTGGAAGAACTGTTAGCTTGGTTCTTAATTCATCAAATCTTGACCTAGCTAAGGCCTTTGTCATCACATCTGCTATCTGCTCTTGAGAGGGTGTGAATTCAACTTGAAGTGTTCCAGCCAACAATTTCTCACGAACAAAATGGAAATCAATCTCGATATGTTTTGTTCTAGCATGAAAAACAGGATGTTTAGCAATGTATCCAGCTCCTACATTATCACAGTAGAGAACTGGAACTGCATGCAGCACCACCTTCAGTTCTGTCAAAACTTTCTGTATCCATATGAGTTCACAGACTGCATTGGATAGTGCTCGAAACTCAGCTTCAGTTGAAGAGCGAGACACAACTCTTTGCTTCCCAGAATGCCAAGAGACCAAGGAGTGACCTAGGTAAATGCAGTAACCACCAGTGGAACGACGATCATCACTGCTTGATGCCCAGTCTGCATCAGTGTATGCTGTTACGCTCAAGCCGAGTGACTTGTGTAACATTAGACCATAATCAGTAGAACCCTTGAGATATCGAAGAAGTCTCTTTGCAGCAATCCAATGGGTTGATGTTGGCTGTTGAAGAAATTGGCATAGTTTATTTACAGAGAAGCTTATCTCAGGTCTGGTAAGAGTGCAATACTGTAATGCTCCTACCACATTCCGAAAAATAGATGGATTGGGCAGTGGATCACCTGAAGCTTGAGAAAGTTGTTGACCTGTAACCATAGGTGTAGAGATAGCCTTTGTTTCATTCAGCTGAACTTTATCCAAAAGGTCTTTAATATACTTGGACTGACTCAAGTGCAAGCCATCAGCCGTATGAGTAACTTCAACTCCCAAGAAAAAACTCAAAACACCAAGATCCTTAAGAGAGAATACTGAATTAAGTTTAGCAACCAACTCAGCAATGAAGGATTCATTGTTTCCTGTCACAAGAATATCATCAACATATATTAATAGAACTGTAAAGATGCCATTTTGATTATATATCATCATGGAAGCATCAGCATTGGAGCTAGAAAAACCCCACTGAAGTAAGCAGCCACTCAGCTTAAGATACCAAGCTCTAGGAGCTTGCTTAAGTCCATAGATCGATTTTTTTAGCTTGCAAACAAAACTGGGATGTTGAGGACTGACAAAACCTTCAGGTTGGGACATGTAGACTTCTTCCTGAAGATCACCATTCAAGAAGGCTGTATTGACATCCAATTGACGAACACACCATCCCTGAGCAAGAGACAAACTGAGCAGAATCCGTATTGTAGTGGGTTTGACAACTGGACTGAAAGTTTCTGTATAATCTACACCTTCTGTTTGCTGAAATCCCTTAGCCACAACTCGAGCCTTGTACTTATCGAGTGAACGATCAGCCTTTAGCTTGGTTCTAAACACCCACTTGTGACCAATTATCTTACAACTTGCAGGAGGTGTGACCAAATCCCAGGTACCATTACTAAGAAGGGAATGATATTCACTCTGCATTGCACGATACCACTCATCTGTCTGAAGAGCCTCCTTGACTGAAGATGGTTCAGGTAAAACTGTGACAGCCATGTTAACTTTGGGTTTGTACACACCAAGCTTTGCCCTTGTAAGCATACGATGAGTGTTAGTGGGTGAAGGAGGTCGATGAATTGTAGATGTAAGAGAAGGTAAATCAACTGTGAGTTGAATACCATTGGGATTAAAAAGGACATTAGCAGAAGTATCAGGCAAAGAGGTAGATACAGTCTGATCAGCCAAGAAAGGCATCATAGTAGTAGAAGGCAATAAAGACATATCACTGCCCAAGGCAGCATCAGGAGCAGACGAAAAAGAAGATAGTGACTGAGTACTGAGTATGGGAGATGGAGTTTGATCAATACAAAAATGAGCCGTTTGACCAACAGGTATATGAGATGACTGAGGAACTGGCACAGTAGGTGACTGAGCAACAGCTAGATGAGGTGATGGTGTAGCAGATACCCATTGGTTTGAAATGGTAGGCACAGAAGACAAAGGTTCTGAACTTACAACGGGCATATGAGGAGAGAGACTAGGCATTTGAGAAGAGGACTGATTAGAAGGACTAGTGTCAGAAGAGGCAGACAGTGGAACAGGTGACCGTTGGTTTGAGAGGTCAACATCTAATGCAGGAAAAGCATTAAATATTTGCTTGGTAGTATTGCCTGTAGGAATAGTTACAAACATAGGTGATGGATTAAATGGAGGAGGCTGTGAAAGAGGGACAACTGGCGAAGCTTGTTGCAAAAATGGAAACACAGTCTCATTAAACCTAACATGAGGAGAAATATAAATTCGTTTGGACACTGGTTCTAAGCACCAGAAACCTTTGTGTTGAGTTGCATAGCCCAGAAAAACACACGGTAATGAGCGAGGTTCCAGTTTTGTGTGAGTATAAGGTCTGAGAAAAGGAAAACACAAACAACCAAATGTTTTAAGAGGTGAGTAGTCAGGCTTAGTGTGAAACAGCAACTCATAGGGACTACATGAATTAAGTGTTACTGTGGGTAGTCGGTTAAGAAGGTATAAGGCAGTTTTGAAACTATATTCCCAGTATGTCATTGGAACTCTAGCTCTCATTAATAAAGAGAGTCCAGTCTCAACAACATGGCGATTCTTCCTCTCAACAACACCATTTTGAGAAGGAGTATAAGGACAAGACAGTCGTCTAAGATATCCATTCTGAAATAAATGACTTTCAATTGCTTGCAACTCGGTTCCATGATCACTATGTAACTGTTTTATTTTGGTTTTAAATTGTCTCTCCACCATTGCTTCAAAATGGAAAAACACTTGAGAAGCTTGTGTTTTATTCGAAAGAACATAAATCCATTGGTATCTTGAACAATCATCAACAAACAAAAGGAAGTATTTCATATTATTCACAGAGACAACAGGTGATGGTCCCCACAAGTCTACATGTACAATATCAAAAGGTTTCTCAGCCCTAACATGGACATGAGATAAAGGCAATTGGTGAGATTTTCCTAATTGACATGCACTGCACAATTCAGGCAAACTATTTGACTTAACAGTCTTATTCATACTGGAAAGAACATTGTTTACAATGGAAGCATGAGGATGACCAAGCCGATCATGCTACAGCTCTCCACTTACCTCAACCTTGTTACATAACACCTTTGCTTTAGACTCTGCAGAAGGAATTCTATATAGACCATCTTTAGTGTCCCCCTTCAAAATAGTAATCCTGGTAGGTAGATCCTTCACAAGAAAACCAGTGGGAAAGAACTCAACACAAACATTATTATCATGGCATAATTGTTTCACAGAAATCAGATTCTTTTCCAGTTGAGGAACACACAACAAATTCCTTAATTTAAGTTGCTGAGAAATACTAGGTAAAAGAGCACTACCAGAATGAGTGATAGGAATAGTAGAACCATTACCTAGCATCACTGAAGCATCACCTTTGTAAGGAATTGCATCTTGAAGGACTGAAACATCAGAAGTTAAATGATGTGTGGCTCCAGTGTCCATAAACCAAGTTTGAGGATCTGTTAATGCAGGTTGAGTAATTGCAGAGGTAACTAAAGCTTGAGGTGAGTTTTGAAGATCTGGCAATACACATGGAAGACTTGCGCCAATATTTTGTGGTTCCTAAGTCTGAGATAAATGAGCTTGAGGATATGAATCCTTAGGCTTGTAAGGCATACTGTTCTTAGACTGTGAGTATCTGAAAAAACATCTAGCAGCAGTATGTCCCAATTTTTTACAAATCTGACATTGTATGCTTTCATAACTTGAGTTCTTGTTTCTGTCTTGATTAGAATACTGATTAGATGATCATTGATTGGAAGAGAAAGGAACCTCATATTTGTTTGCATGCTTTGACTTGTTTGCAGTAGTATGAACATAATTGGCTTGAACAAGTACTGGATTAGGCATATTCATCCTTTCTCTTTGAGACTCATTCATACGCATCTTTGTGTAAAGTTCATCCAGAGATAAAATTCGTTTCTTATTAGTGATATTAGTTACCAAGGAGGTGTAATTACTATCCAATCCTCCAAGAACATAGAGCATTTGCTCTCTATTACTCAAAGTATCACCAGCTGCCAAGAGATGATCAATGAGATCTTTGGATTTATTAATGTATTGTTCCATCGACAAAGTGCCTTTTCGAAGAGTCTGTAAACGCCATCGAAGATCCATCAATCTTGACTGTGAATCATCGTTGAAGGATTTTGCAAGAGCCTTCCAGTATTCAAGAGCAGTAGACTTGCCGATCAGAAACTTCAAGAAACCAGTAGACATAGAAGAATAGATCCAATTCTTTACTGCATTATCCTGTCTATACCATAGTGAGTATGCTGTACTTTCTTCGAACACTTCTTGAATTGTAACAGCACCATCTTGATTTGTTGTTGCAATGCTTTTCTTGAGAAATTTTGAAGGTATCACAAATGAATCATCAATCAGCGAGTGTAATCCATAGACAGCAATAACTTGTCTTAGTTGTTCTTGCCATATTAAGTAATTTGTTTCATCCAGCTTAACTGAAAAATTTGGATTGATCGGGTATGTAGGTAGAATTGATGTGATTAAAGTACTTGTATGTTGTTGCGATTGTTGAGTAGCTGATAAAAGAGCTTCAACATTTGCATCTGCAGTTTGTGTGGCGTGAACAGCGGAAGAAGATTTGGAAGCCATTGTAGGAGCTCTGATACCATGACAAAGTTAATAGAAGTAAGGAAGAGAGGAAACAGAAACGCAAAGAAAGAAGAAGAAGTTTAGCAAGAGTATTTTCATTATTTCATGTATATTTGTTTGTATGCTAGCACTGCATATATATACAACACAAATACACAATCACGTGAGTCTAACTAACTCAATAGCTTGAGTGACATGGCATAACAGCTTTGTAACAAACTTTTATTAGTCTAACAGCTCTGCTATTTAACTTGATTGTTTTTCCAAGCATGAATACACGCCATCTTTTAATTTTGGACAAATGTTTTATTTCTTATAGAACTTAACTTATTTTTAATTTATTAACTTAAACTTTTTCAATCACAAATTTGAAATGCGTGCATCTCAAATAAATTAATCGAGTATTATTGATAAGTAATCCACATAACTTTAAACAATAAAAATCTACCACGTCAACTAAGATAATGATATATTTATGAAATATAATAGTGCCCATTTAATACTATATGTTGTTATTTTTAATATAATGATATTGATATAATTATTTTTGTTATTGTTATAATAGAATTATATTAAATATTTATTTATCTTTATTATTATTTACACTTTAATGTTACTATTATTGATAAAGTTATCATTTATATATTATTATTGTGACAATAATAATTATGTTATGGTGATAATATCATCACACTATTTTTATCGGTATATATTTTTAGATAAGCCACTTTTTGTGATTGAATTAAGGGTTAGAAATTTTTCTACCAATTGGATGAAGTGAATTGATCTGATCTCACATGACAATTTTATAACTTATTTGATTTAACGTAAATATCAATTAAAATACATAATTGATATATTAATGAATAAAATAAGTACTAACCGGGAAAAAAACTTAATTTATTAAATTGAAATTGAAAGTAAATTAAATTTTTAGTATGAAATAAAAAGTTTGTTATTTAAATTATATTAAAATATTTAATATTTTTTAAATAATGATAGAAAAATTATTTCTAATGTTAATTATTCAAAACAAGGACCAAATCCCTGGCAGATAAGTCTTAAAAAACAAATGCAAATTGTAAAAAGAAAAAATGAAAATAATAAATAAAAGAACATAATTAACAATCGAGGATATAAATAAAATCTTTGAAAGTTTCTTTCTTCAATAAAAAATTGTCGAATAGAATTTTAGTAAATAAATATAATCTAATTTGAAAAAAGAATACTCTTAGCGATACATGTACATCTACCTTACCGTATTTAATATGCTAATAAAAGTTATTCCCTAAAAAGAGAAATTTTAGTTCGCTTTCATTTCTTGGCTGTAACCCATATTTTATTTTATAGTGTAAGAAATTTATTTAAAAAGTACGAGAGAGATTATTATGTGAACTTAAAATTGGAATAAATTATTGGTTAATTCAATTCTAATGAGTTTATTTATTTTTTATTTTTAACTTTCTACATAAATCATATATTTTTAATCAATTTAATTTGTCTACATCTTGGCAATTGCTAATCACTCTTTTCTTATTAAAGCATATCTAAATTCTTAAATACAATATATATGTTCTTTTAATTATAGTGTTGATGTGTTTACATGCATGTAAAGCATTTTTTTTAAATAAAATTAAAGGATTAATATTGATTTATTACGTAACTTATTAATATAATTGTTGTATGTAAGAATCTCTACATTATGACTAAACATCATAAAATAAGATTAATTTATAAATAAAAAAAAATAATGCTCAAAGTAGATTACTAATATCAACATACAAATCCAACGCAAGCAAAAATAAAATAAAAAATAAATCTAATCTAATTTAATCAAATGGCTTTCAGATAAAGGGCTATTTTTCTTCATTCTTGAAAGGAATATTTGTATAAATACGTTTAAGTTATAGTAAATCTTGATGCTCAATGAACAATATATAGATTTGTAGGAAGAAAAGAAAAATACAAGACAAAGTGGCTAACAATTTATTTGATTGGTAATAAATCCATACTTTTTCGGATTTGAGTCAAATGATGATAATTTTGTAGTATTATCAGAAGTAAGAGTATATATGTATATCTTTTCATAGAGCATACCTTCCCATTTGTATAGAAAAAAATAAATAAATAAATTAGTTATATATATATATATATATATATATATATATATATATGAAATTTCTTTTCATTACTTAGATGCTTATAGATCTCATTTAATTGATTTCCTATCAACTTTGTTTGATATTTGGGTTGCTTAGTTAAATAAGGAATTTTCTATGCATTCTATTTTGACAATATAAAATATATTAATTATCTCTTTAGGACTAATATGATAAAAATAAAATAAAAAAATTATAAAAATAATGCACATAAAATTTATAATAATAAAAGTAGCATCTCAATAATATTGAATGCTCAATATTAAATGTGTAACATTCAACAAGTTTAAATTATCATAATTTAATTTAAATGATATTTAATTAGACGGATGCTAAAAAAAATAATATAAAATATGGTAAACAATTTAGTTATTAAAAATTGGGCTCCACAAGAAATATTGGTTGGGTGGTAAAAGTATCTTTAAAATAATATTGGGAACGCTCTCTAGAATAATTTTATATAAATTACAACTCTTAATGAAAAAAGAAAAAAAGAGCGGATTTATAGAAAAAAAGGCTAGGGAAGACAAAAACAAAAATTAAAAAAAGAAAATGACATAATTCTTTTGCATAATTGAAAAATTGTCATAAAATTGAAAAATATTTCTTAGTTATGTCATATTAGATATTTAGATAATTAACATTATTTTTTTTCTTGGTAATTAATAAAGGAATTATAGTGATTTGCATAATGATCTAGTAAGATTTACCTGTATGGTTCAATTCACAGGTTCCAATCCAATTTGATAAATAAAAATTAAGTATAGGAGAATCTAATGATTTTTTTTTTTTTATTATTATTATTATTATTATTATTATAAAATGAGGCACTTTAGTTTCTTACATATATTTTGCATCATTTTAATTTTTTTTTTTTTTTTATAAAAGTGACAATATTTATCATTTTTTCACAATTTAAGACTTTACAAATCTTTATTAGGTATTTGTAAGGTTTTACAAAAATAGTTTATTATTTATAATATTTTATTAGTTCAATTATAATTTTTTTAATTGTTGGATTTATTTTACCTATTTCATATTAATTTTTTCCCTTACTATAGTGTTAATTTTATTAATTCTTCGTTATAATATTTTATATAATTTACTTCTCTTGTTGTATTAGGTTAGATAAATCTAATTTTAAAATTTATTTAATTTCTTTACTAACTCTAATACCAAAATTTTATGCAATATTTTGATTTTAATAATTTACAATATTTAAGCAGATAAATTTTTCAGACCAATATTTCATTTTAAACTTGTATTTACATAAAATTTTTAATATGCACAAATAACCTTTTATTATTAATAGATGAAATCTAGATGTATTTTTTATCATGAATATTTTTGATTTTGTTTAAGAAAAAGAAAACTTATACTATCATTTTTTAATAAAAAAAAAGAATTTAAGTGTTGTTAAAAATAAATGAAGGACTAAACTACTTTTTTTTTTTTTTTAAGAATTAAATGATCTTTAGGATATTTTTTTCTAAAAATTAATAATTGAATTATATTTCATGAAGATATTTATTAGCTTCCAAGCTTTTACAGAGGTAACATATTTATTTATTTATCTTTGTTGAGGTAACCAAATATAATTTCTAACAATTAAATGTAATCAGGTATATACCGAACTTCGCATTCCACCTAATGAGCCAGATCATCACTTAACAAATAAATATTGGGAAGGGATCTTTGGGAGATTAAAGAAAGCTCATACTATACATAACGATCAAGCTGATGATTGTAACGTGACAGCTGAGATTATCATTGATGATCATGACTCTACTTCAGTAATTGTTACAGCGATATTCTCTCATATATAATTAAATTATAGAAATTTCCATAAATTCAGTATGATTATTTTGAATAAGTTGACTAAGAATTGAGGACGAATGTTGAGCCAAATTAAAGTTTGCTATTTTGATTTGCAAAATTTGTTATTTTACTTATTTGTATGACCTGTCAAATCTTGAGCACAAAATTTGTTACAAGAGCTATACACATTAGAACACCATGTAAAGGGTGAAATTGAGATTGTGCTTGAAAATAGATGAGTTGGAATAAAGCTACAAATGTCAGTATATTTTGTTACAGAGAAGCAGTTGAGATACATGAAGTGTCAACCATCAACTGTTACACATGTGTGCATCAAGATGATATTCATATATTGATATCTTCTATTGTCTCTACTATATAAGTAAAGATGTATGGTGACTGTGATTAGTTGAGTTTTTCTGTCGAAAGAATACATGGGCCTTATCAAAGGTGTTCAATAGGTTTCTTCTTCATTTTTCAATTCAATTCAATTCTTCATTTTTTCTATTTGATTTTCCTTTCAGTTTGTTAGATTTCCTTAGATGGTATCAGAGCCTCTGGCTAACGTCTATAAAACCCCCAATAAAAGGCTACTTTTTTTTTGGGATATTTTCTTGATTTTTTTAATTCATTTTCTATGTCTTCTTCCTGAAAATCTCCGATTTCTCATTCTCAGTTCCAATTCTAAGCAATGTTTTTCAAACCCATTTAATCCTTTATACTTTGAGTGAATTTTGCTTCAAGAATAAAATTAGAGTCAAAGATTGGCAGATGAGTTTGAAGCAGTTATTTTTTGCAATCCTATTTTTGTAATACAACTCAAACAAGAAAATTATATGATTTGGAAAAGACAAATGTTGAGAATTCTATGTTGGAAATAAACTTGATTTGGCCCAAATTATATTAGGTATTGTAAAATCTAATTCAAGTGTCCATTAAAATGTTAAAGTTCAAAGAACTCAAATTAGGTATTGCTCATTTTGTACCAAGCCAAAATTTGAGAATCAATAATAAGTATCATTTTCCTCCAAACTAATTTTGTTTCTTTATATCTTCCAAACTTCTTAAAGCCTTCTAAAACATTCATCTTCCAACAAAGTGGTATCAGAGCTAGTAAATTGGTGCCAAACATATCATTATAGCATATCAAATTGAAGCACTTGACGAGAGGAACACGACGATGAAAAAATCATCCTGATCGGAGTTGGGACGCTCCCTCTCACTGTTTTGGAAGTTTGCTACTCGAAATTACCGAGTCAATCCAAGTTTGACCGAGTTGGACCGAGTTGGACCGAGTTTGAGGCGAGTTCAAGACCCTTTTAAGGTATTTCGGTGTTCTAAATTCATATGTGCAGTCAAAAATTTAAAATTATAATTATATATAAAGATATGACTGGTAGTATGGCATCATTTCAAGTTTCTATGCTCAACAAAAACAACTATGATAATTGGAGTATTAAGATGAAGGCTTTGTTAGGTGCACATGATGTTTGGGATATTGTAGAAAAAGGATACAATGAGCTACAAGATGAGGCTACATTATCTCATGCTTAAAAGGATAGTTTAAAAGACTCAAGAAAGAGAGACAAGAAAGCTCTCTATCTCATCTATCAAGCTTTAGATGATGATGGTTTTGAGAAAATCTCAAGTGCAACATTTGCTAAGAAAGCATAGGAGAAGTTGCAAACATCTTGCAAGGGAGCTGAACAAGTCAAGAAGGTACGTCTCCAAACACTAAGAGGTGAATTCAAAACTTTACAAATGAAAAAGTCTAAACCTGTGTCCGACTACTTTTCTAGAGTTTTGGCCGTTTCTAATCAAATAAAAAGAAACGGTAAGAAACTAGAAGATGTAAGGATCATGGAGAAGATACTCCGCTCATTAGACCAAAACTTTGAGCACATTATGGTGACAATAGAGGAAGCAAAAGATTTGGAGGAGATGACTATCGACTAACTAATGGGGTCCTTACAAGCTTATGAAGAAAAGCATAAGAAGAAGAAAGAGATCACTGAACAACTCTTCAAAATGCAACTCAAGGAGAAAAAAGAAATTAAAGGTTATGATAGAAACAATCGTGGTTGTGGAAGAGGCCGAGGCCAAGGACGAAGAAGAGGTCATGTTCGTGGACAAGGTTGGCATTATAACACCAACACTTCTAACAACAACTACGAGAAAGGAGACTTAACAAGAGGATGTAAAAGAGGAAATTCAAACTCAAGGTATGAAAAATCTCAAGTTCAATGTTATAATTGTCAAAAATTTGTACATTATGCTTCAGAATGTAGAGCTCTCAAAACTAAATTTGAAGAAAAGGTCAACTATGCTGAAGATAGAAGAGAAGAAAGTGAGACTCTATTACTAGCATATAAAGGCAATGATGAAAAACAAGATAATACTTGGTATCTTGACACCGGTGTAAGCAACCATATGTATGGGAAAAGAAGCATGTTTGTGGAGCTCAATGAATCAGTAAGCGGTAATGTTTCCTTTGGTGACGAGTCTAAAATTTCCGTGAAAGGCAAAGGTAAAATTGTTATTCGGTTGAAGAATGGTAGACAATAATTTATTTCAAATGTCTACTATGTGCCCAATATGAAAAATAATATTTTGAGTTTAGGTCAACTCTTAGAGAAAGGCTATGATATTCAAACTATCTTTCAATAAGAGATAATAGAAGTAAGTTGATCACCAAGGTGCCAATGTCAAGGAATAGGATGTTCTTGATTAATATCCAAAACGATATAGCAAAGTGTCTTAGAACTTGCTACAAATACGCATCTTGGCTTTGGCATCTTCGATATGGGCACTTAAACTTTGGTGGCTTAGACTTGCTATCCAAGAAAACTACCTTCTATCAATCAACCTAATCAACTTTGCGAAGGATGTTTACTTGGAAAACAATTCAGGAAAAGTTTTCCAAAGGAGTCAACCCGCTCGAGCTCATACATATTGACATATGTGGACCAATCAAGCTAACCTCTCTCGGTAAAAGTAATTATTTTCTTCTCTTTATAGATGATTTCTCAAGAAAGACGTGGGTGTATTTCTTAAAGAAAAAGTCAGAAGGTTTTGAAGTTTTCAAAAAGTTTAAAGCTGCAGTTGAAAAAGAAAGTGGACGAGAGATCGAGGCTATGAGATTCGATCAAGGTAGAGAATTCACTTCCAAGGAGTTCTTGAAATTTTGTAAAGCAAATGGAATTTGATGCCCTCTAACTGTTTTAAGATCCCTCCAACAAAATGGAGTGGCAGAAAGGAAGAATAGGACAATCCTTGATATGGCACGGAGCATGCTTAAAAGTAAGAGATTGCCAAAGGAATTTTGGGCTGAAGCAGTAGCATATTGATGAGTGCTCGAAAAGCACTAATATTTCGTGATTAATTGTGCTTAATTGTTTGATATATAGATTTATTATTATTGTTTATTCAATTAATTTCATAAATCTATCCACTCGGAGTCACGGGTATATTTTAGTGCATTTCAGGTGTTTTTAGCGTCAAATGAGTCAAATGATGAAAACACGCAAAGACGGAACAGGATTACGAGTTACGGGCTAAACAAGACAAATATGTAAGCCTTACATATTGTACCATTACATATGTAAGGGGGTAAGCATGAAGTGAAGGAAAGCATTGCGCGCCGCGGCGAGGGAAATACATGCCGCGGCGAGAGGCTCTCGGGTTGCATCCTGGGAAACATGGAAACATTGCGCGCCGCGGCGAGGTAATTGCATGCCGCGGCGGGGAGCTCTCGGGTTTTTACATTATTTTCAGAATTTGTGTTGCGCCGCGGCGGGGAAAATGCATGCCGCGGCGTGCCTATTCCTATTGCAATCAGGAATCCCTTACATCTATAAATACCCCCTTAGACCCCCCTTACATGACAACTCGACCAACTCGTACACAACTCTTAGATTTCACAATTTTGCGACCAAACACTACATTCAATCAGTATTGGGAGCGTTGCCACACTCTAACAAAGCAAGAGACACTATTCTAAGGATTCAAGGAAACCAACGACGATCGAAAATAAAGCTTACGGAGAGGAACGCTATCCAATCCATAAGCGGTATTTAGATCTAGGATTTTCTTGTTGTTATAGAATTAAATCTTCTTCTCTTTTTGTTAAAGTGTATGATCATATTTTATTTGTCTATGAATATTAATATGAACATGAGCGGCTAGTTTTATTATGGATGTTTAGTTTGTGTTGCCATGTTTGCTAGAATTGTGTATGGTGTATTTTATTGATTTGGAATAAACAAATTACTTTTTGATTAAGATCATGTTTAGATATTTAATTATGAATTATCATGGGCCCATTTGATGTTCGTAGTTAGGTTGAAAAATCTGAGAATTTAGTTATAGGAACGTCATCTTAACTTTATTCCGAAACACTTAATCAAAGCTTCAATTTAGTGACTTAGTCATAGCATTAATTTGATTGGCATGTTTTTCCTTGCGCGTAATTTGATTACTAATTGATTTACCCCGACCGTAGGCAGTTAATTAGTTAATCAACAAAGAGATTTACCCCGACCGCAGGCAGTCTCGTAATTAAAAGGAAAGCCGGTAGTTTTGTTTATATAGGGCGTTCATGTTATTTCACCATACCTTTTCGATGCAAGCATGGTCAACCAAACTAAACATTCGTACATCTTCCATTGATTTTTAATCCATATTGAATTGATTGTTTACTTGCGATCTTGTTTTCTTTTAATTTTCGTATGATTGTTCTCGTTACAAAACAAACAACCTTTTTACTGTTTTAGTTGCTTTAGAATTCTAGTTACTTAAAGTTTTAGTTTCACTAGAACTCTATTTAATTAGTCTTTTATTTTCATTAGAACTCGATTTAGATTAAAAAGTTAGTTATTTAGAACCACTGCAATTCCTTGAGAGACCGACCTTGGAAGTTGCTTATCACTTTCCTACGAGTGATTTGTACACTTGCGAGTACACATTTTAACACATCAAATTTTTGGCGCCGTTGCCGGGGAATTGGCGTTTTAAATAGTTTTCTTTTTTTAACTTTTTAGAGTTTCTGATTTATTTTTATTTGTTTATTTATTTATTTATTTTTATTTGTTTATTTATTTATTTTTATTAGAAAAATACAAAAAAAAAAATCAAAAAATCAAAAAACATTGTGCTTAATTTCAAATTTCACTGCTACCTTGATCTTCGTTTGCTTTTTATTTGTGCATGCAGGGTAGGAGATCACTTAACAAGGAACTCTCTCCTTTCATTGACAACATACATAGAGTCAAACACCGATCAAAGAAACTGGATATTCAATTTCAAGAGGAAGAAGTCCAACAACAATTGCAAGCAACAATGGGTGACAACATAGCTAGGCAGATGATGAACAAAGAGTTTGCAAGACCTATCATTGGGACCGCCACATCGTGCATTCGACTTATAGAGGCGGCTAGGAATTATGAGTTGAAAAATATTCATTATTCCATGCTTCCCTCCTTTTACGGTATCCCTAATGAAGATCCTTTAAATTTTATGCGTGAACTATATGCTACTGTGCAAACCTTTCCACTGCAGGGACTTAGTGAAGATCAACTACGCATGAGGTGTTTTCCATACACTCTCAAGGATAGAGCTAAGTCTTGGCTAATGACATTGGCACCCGGTTCTTTGGTCACTTGGGACGATGTTTACAATAAATTCATGGGTAAGTTCTATTCCCATCAAAAGACATCTGACCTAAGAACAAAAATTGCTACTTTTTCGCAGATGGACGGAGAACCCTTCCACGAGGCTTGGGACAGATTCAAATTGTTGTTGATACAATGTCCACATCACTACTTCCCATTGCAGCTACAGAATCAGTTTTTCTACGACGGATTGACGCTACAATGTCAATTCACAGTTGACAACGCTGCAGGAGAAGCTATGGGTGAGAAAACAGCGGATGAAACCTACGAACTATTTGAGATGTTGGGAGCCAATTCCCAACAAAAGAGCGCTAGAGGAAGACGAGCTGGAGTCCACGAATTGGGATCCAACAATGAAATGGCCATGCAACTTGCTAAATTGACAAAACAAGTGCAACTTCTCACAACCTCCAATGTTAATCAAATGCCAAAACACGAGGTATGTGGAGTTTGTGGTTCATATGGACATGGTGCTAACGTTTGTTCTTTTGCAGGTGATCCTTACACAGGTACTACTGAAGAGGCGAATTTAATGCAAGGGTACCAACCTAGACCTAGGAACGACCCTTATTCAAATACCTACAACCCTGGATGGAGGAATCACCCTAATTTTGGATGGAAACAAAACAATAGCCAACCATTCGTTCAAAACCAAACTCAAGGCCAAAATATAAACCGATAATTTCCACAAAATAAACCGACCGTAGAGGAAACCCTAAACAATTTCATACAATCTTGTAGTGGAAGGATGGACTCTATGGAAGCTTCAATGAAAAGAGTGGAAATGCAAGTGAGACAGCTAGCGGAACAAATGCACAAGCAAGAGACGGGAAAGCTGCCCAGTCAACCCGAACAAGCCAAAGCTGTCACGATTCTTCGGAGTGGTAAGGTCGTTACTAAAAATTTACCTGAACTTTCTAATGATTTACCTTATAGTGCAGGTAACATGGAAGATGACAACAATGCTTCTAAGGAATTGGAGGAAAGAGGTGACAAGCATGAAGAGCCTTCAAAGGCAACAATTGAACAGTCATCTAATCCACCTACACTACATAAGTCATCGGAGCCATACCGACCATCGATACCATTCCCACACCGTTTAAAGGACAGTAAGCAAGATAAGCAGTTTTCTGATTTGTTTAACATGTTATCTAAAGTTAATATCAATTTGCCATTGTTAGACGTAATTAGGAACGTACCTTCGTATGCTAAATTTTTCAAGGAACTAAACACTAAGAAAAGAAGGTATGAGCTTAATGAGAGAGTAATTGTATCTGAAATTGCTAGTGCGGTGCTTCAACGCAACTTACCCCCTAAGTTAAAAGATCCAGGTAGTTTCATAATTGATATTACTATGGGGGATAGGAAAGTAGCTAAGGCTATGCTAGATTTAGGCGCTAGTATCAATTTGATGCCTTACTCTATCTTCTTGCAGCTAGGTTTGGGAGAGCTAAAACCAACAACCATGTCCCTTCAACTTGCGGACAGATCTGTTAAATATCCGAAGGGCATGGTTGAAGACTTACTTGTACAGGTAGATAAGCTAATCATACCTGTTGACTTTGTGGTTTTAGACATGCAGGATAATCCATCTTTGGACAAGGAGCACACCATTCTTTTGGGTAGACCATTCATGGCCACTACCCAAATCATCATTGACGTCCAAAGTGGAAAGTTGACAATGACAGTCTTGGGAGAGACTGTTCATTTTAAGGTTTTTGATTCATCTCCTTACCCTTCTATTTCTGCTATTGATGAATGTTCTTTTGTAGAATGTTTAGATCCAATAATTCAAGAAACTTTTATGCATGCTAGTTTAGATGATAAATTGGAAGTAGCACTTACAGTTGGAAAAGTTGATGACATCTTAGACTATGAGACTAGGGAGTACAGTGAATTGTTAGACAATGCCATATCACTAGATGACACTAGTACACCCCTAGATTTATTGGATGTCCCACATAATGATGAGATTGCTCCACCTGAATTGGAACTTAAGGAACTACCTAAGCATCTAAAATATGTGTTTTTGGGAGAGAATGAAACATACCCTGTTATTATATCATCTATACTCACCCAAAACCAAGAGGATAAATTGATTGGAGAGCTTAGGAAGTATAAAAAGGCTATAGGTTGGAGTATAGGGGACATTAGAGGCATTAGTCCGGCAATGTGCATGCATAAGATAAATTTGGAGGACAATGTCAAACCTGTTAAGGACGCACAAAGGAGACTTAACCCGATCATGCAAGAGATAGTTAAGAAAGAGGTTCTGAAACTCCTAGCAGTAGGGGTAATTTATCCAATTGCTGATAGTAAGTGGGTTAGTCCCGTTCATGTGGTACCTAAGAAATCTGGAATAACTATGGTTAAGAATGAGAAAGATGAATTAGTGCCCACTAGGATAATTACGGGTTGGAGGATGTGTATCGATTTTAGAAAACTGAATTTGTACACCAAAAAGGATCACTTCCCCCTCCCCTTCATTGATCAAATGTTAGAAAGACTAGCTGGGCACGAATTCTATTGCTTTTTGGATGGTCTTTCAGGTTATTATCAGGTACCCATCGCTCCGGAGGATCAAGAGAAGACTACATTCACATGCCCATTCGGAACTTTTGCTTTTAGGAGAATGCCATTTGGACTATGCAATGCACCCGCCACTTTTCAAATATGTATGATGTCAATTTTTTCGGACATGGTGGAGAAATTTATTGAGGTATTTATGGATGACTTTTCAGTTTTCGGTAATTCCTTCGATGATTGCTTGCATAAATTGACTTTAGTATTAGAACGATGCATTGAATGCAATTTGACGCTTAGTTGGGAAAAAAGTCATTTTATGGTCCAACAGGGCATAGTGCTAGGACATATCATATCTAGCAAAGGAATTGAAGTTGATAAGGCTAAGGTAGATTTAATTGCAAAATTGCCTCCACCTTCATCTGTTAAGGGTATACGAAGTTTCCTAGGACATGCAGGTTTTTATAGACGGTTCATTAAGGATTTTTCCAAAATTAGTCGTCCATTATGTAATCTGTTATCCAAAGACACTTTGTTTGATTTTAATGATGCATGTCTTGTTGCTTTTAATGATTTAAAGGATAAGCTTACTTCTGCACCTATAATTGTTGCTCCTAATTGGTCTTTACCGTTTGAAATCATGTGTGATGCATCTGATTATGCTATAGGAGCTGTTTTGGGGCAAAGAGTGGATAAGAGATTACATGTTATATACTATGCAAGTAAAACACTCAATGACGCCCAAGTTAACTACACCACCACTGAAAAAGAGTTATTGGCTGTGGTATTTTCACTTGATAAATTTAAGTCTTACTTGGTAGGAACTAAAGTTATTGTGCATTCAGATCATGCCGCTTTGAGATACTTATTGACTAAACTGAATGCTAAGCCTAGACTTATTAGGTGGATCCTACTTTTACAAGAATTTGACCTAGAGATCAAAGACAAGAAAGGGACTGAAAACATAGTGGCTGATCATCTGTCTAGGTTAATTACTGAATATGAAAATGTTGAAGGTGAAAGTAAGGAGACAATCATTGAAACCTTCCCTGATGAACAATTGTTTACGATAGATCCAAATCCATGGTATGCTGACATCGTTAATTATCTAGCTAGTGGTATTTTGAGACCTAACATTACTTTTCAGGAAAAGAAAAGGTTTTTTAGTGTTTGCAGGCAATACTTTTGGGATGACCCGTATTTGTTCAAGCTATGTCAAGATCAAGTCATCCGGAGGTATGTGCCCGAACAAGAACATGAAAGCATCTTAACCTTTTGCCATAAGCTACATTACGGGGGCCATTTTGGTGGTAAGAAAACGACCCTAAAGGTATTACAATCCGGTTTTTATTGGCCTACATTATTTAAGGATGCTAACATGTTTTGTTTGAGATGTGATAGATGTCAAAGGACCGGTAACATTGGTAAGCGTAACGAAATGCCTTTGACATCTAACCTTGTAGTGGAATTATTTGACGTGTGGGGGATTGACTTCATGGGTCCTTTCCCCCCATCTTTTGGCTACATTTACATACTAGTCGCTGTTGACTATGTTTCAAAGTGGGTAGAAGCGATACCTACTAGAACTAATGACGCTAATGTGGTTGTTAAATTTTTGAAGGATAACATTTTTAGCAGATTTGGCACACCGAGGGCGATCATTAGTGATAGAGGTAGCCACTTTTGCAATAGACTCTTCGATGGACTTTTGAAGAAGTACAACATTTCTCATAGAGTGGCTACCCCATACCATCCCCAAACTTCGGGGCAAGTGGAAGTGAGCAACCTACAAATCAAAGGGATATTGGAACGCACAGTGCGCCCCTCAAGGAGAGATTGGTCAGTTAAACTAAATGATGCCTTGTGGGCATATCGTACAGCGTACAAAACTCCAATTGGTATGAGTCCATACCGGTTGATTTTTGGTAAAGCATGTCACTTACCGGTTGAGCTAGAACATAGGGCTTATTGGGCTATTAAGAAACTCAACATGGACATGGAACAAGCTGGAGAACAACGATTACTTCAATTGAGCGAACTTGAGGAAATTCGAGACGAAGCTTACGAAAATGCCAAAATCTACAAAGAGCGCACTAAGCGCTATCACGACAAAGGGCTCCTCGGTAAGTATTTCGTTCCCGGAATGAAAGTTCTATTATATAATTCATGTTTGCGTTTGTTTCCAGGAAAACTACATTCTAGGTGGAGAGGACCGTACACAATTGCAAACGTACTTCCACACGGAGTAATCGAGTTGCTCAATCCGAAAACGCAAGAACCGTTTAAGGTAAACGGGTATCGTGTCAAGCCATACTTGGAAGGAGAAAATTTGCAAAGCATCGATTTAATACATCTCCTCGATAAATAGACACGAGAGCAGCCACGTCTTGCTAAGACGTTAAACTAAGCCCTTAATGGGAGGCACCCATTCGGTATTGTATTTCTTTCGTTGTTTTTATTTCTTTTCTTACTTTTATCGTATTTTTATTTTCTTAAGGCAATGAGGACATTTCCAAGTTTAGGTTGGGGGTGGATACATTGCATGGTTTTCTAAAAATCCAAAAAAAAAAAAAAATCAAATTTTTTTAAAAAATTGTGTGCGCCGCGGCGGGAAAAATTTGTGCCGCGGAGAGGGACTTTCTGTCTCAAACTAAATTTTTCAAAAACATGTGAGCGCCGCGGCGGGGAATATTTGTGCCGCGGCGGGGAAAAATGCATGCCGCGGCGCGCCTTTGAAAAATGGGCAGAAAAGGCACTCGGGCAAACCAAATTTCAAATCAATTTAAACTTTTAAAATTTTCCCACACTTTCTCTCCTTTTCTCTCATTTTCTCTCCACTTCTCTCTTCAATCTTTGCCCAAATTTTCACCAAAATCAAAACTTTTCTTCACCATTTCATCAATCCATCATTGTTAACACCTTTTCTCCATTCAATTTTATCAGAATCGCTTCAAGAATCAAGTTCCTCTCCAAGTTCAAGGCTAGGGTTTCAAGACCAATTTGGGGTTTTTGCTCCAACACTTCAATTGCTTTCTACAAAGGTATATTCGTCACATTTCTTCTTCAATTAAGTATTTATTTCCTGGAAATTGTGAAAATTTGTCTGAATTTGGGAATTAAGTGAAAATTTTGGAGAAGAGGGGAACCAATTTTGGGGTTTTTCTGAAATTTCTGGAATATAGGATTGATAGTTGAATTTATTTAGTTTAAAGACTGAAATGGCCCCAAAAAGGAAAGTTGGTGATAGTAGTAGATGAAAAGGGAAAGGAAAAGCGGTTGAAGATCGAAATTATGACACTTCTCGGTTTGTAAGCCGAGAAGCGCAAGAGTGGTACGAGGGTGCCGCCAAAAGGAACAAAGGGTTTGTGAATGAGAGGGGGATGGATTTTGGTCAAGTAGGAGTGATGGGAATATCTGACATAGTTGAGAGACTAGGGTGGAAGAAATTTGCTTATGCCCCGGAAGCGGGTGTGAGTTCGCTTGTTAGGGAATTCTATGCCAATGTACCGGAAGCACGTGAAGGAATGGTTTGGGTGAGGGGCATTGAGGTCTCTTTCAATAGGTCGGTGATCAACTCGTACTATGGGTTGAGGGATGTTCAGAATAGTGCGTATGAAACCTACTTAACGCAGGTTGATTACGAAGAAGTGATTAGCACCCTAACCGATGGATACGGTGAGTGGGAGTATAAAGGGGATATGGTAAATATATTTCAAGCCAAGCACTTAAGGACCCATTCCTGAATCTGGCAATACTTTGTTTGCTCAAGATTAATGCCGACTCGGTATTACAGCACAATGGATCGGGAAAGGGCTATTCTACAGTTTGCTATAGAGACCGAACGGTCAATCGACGTGGGATTGGTGATACAACAAAGGGTTGTGTACTCAGCTGAGCATCACAACATTAGTTACTTCTTTCCCCAGCTCATAACCGCTTTATGTGTCAAACATGGAGTCAAAAACGACACAGGCGAGGTCCTATTGCAGCCGGCTGAAACATTGACTTTTGCTTACATGCAACACCTTACTAGCGGGTCAAAGGTTGGGCAAGGAAGTAGAAAGGGTGATTCTTCAAGGAGCGCTTCTGCAAAAGATAGGTTGGTAAACCTAGAAGCAAAAGTCAATGAGATGCATCAATATCAACACGAGATGCGTCAATACCAAATCCAACAACAAGCATGGCTCAGTGATCACATGAAGCATCAACATGACTACCAAGCCCTACTCCACAGCATGATGAGTTGCCAATTGACACAGAGTGGAGTAGATCTCACCCAATTTCAGCCACCTCCACAATATCCCGGACATGATTTCACGTTTATACCACCAGTGAACCAACCCGAGGAGGATAATAACCAACACGAAGATATGGAGGACTGAGCCTCTTATTTGTAATTTTTTTTGGTTTTATTTTATTTTATCTTTATTTCGGACTAATTTTCTTTTGTTTGTTTTCATTTGTTTTATTATTTTATTTTCCTTTATTTTTATTTTATTTTATTTTAGATTGTTTAACTTAGTTTAATGTTTTCTGTTTTCATCTGACTTAGTTATAATTTAAATTTGGGTTTGAGTTTGAATTGTATTGCATACACTTTGAGGTTCAATATATGTTCATACACATAAATTCTTCATGAGAAAAGCGAGGAACAGTGAACCGGAGCATAACGAGTAATGACACAATCTCATACGAAAGGGGGGTAACTTCTCACACTTTTTCTTATTTCTTTTGTTCTTCTTTTTCAACATTGAGGACAATGCAGAAATTAGGTTGGGGGTGGGAAGAATATTCCATGAGCATGAAATATGACAAATTTTAAATTTTTAACTTTTGTCACTTGAATTGTTTTAGGTTAGTGTCGTTTCTACTTGAGTCAATCTGAAAATCTATGATATTAACATGATTGTAATGACGGTGACATATGAGAGATGTTAGACTTTTACCTAAGCAACGAAGCACATAAATGTTAGATTCATCTAATTTGAGGATTTTGTGGTACATGTGGTAGTTTGCATGGTTAGTATAGCTATTTTGATTTGTGGAATGTATGCATGTTCATGATATGTTTTAAGTCTCAACAAGCTCTAGAACCCATTTGAAAACAAATTGAAGCGAAATAATATAAACAAATGCCACCTAGAAAGTGATTTAGGCCATCCTTGGACCGTTTGGACTTTTCAAGCCTCCCCGTATTATTGTTATCCATAGTATACCCTTGAACTCAACATTGACATACATTGTACTACCCTTAGTGATAAGAGTACTCAATATAATATTTAATTTTCATGAGCAATTATGTTAAATTTATCTTGCTTCATCATTGATTAAAAAAAAAAATGATGATGATGATGATTGAAAAAAATAAGCAAGAAAAATAAAGAAAGAGAATCAAGCAAAAAGATCCAAGGGACATATGAAATTTATAGGAGGATGAAAAAGAACACTTGGTGGAAAAAGTTGAAAATAAGTTTGTGACATAAAAAGTACTCTTGTCCTATTGAAAACATCATTTTCGTACTTTCATAATCACACACCTAACCACAACTTTACAAGCCTAATGAAGTCCTATTGATTCTAGGTAGTTTGATTTCTATATTAGTGGAGATGAGTTTGAAAAATGAGCATATGGAGTTTGCAAGTGCAAAATTCACATTAATATTTTACTTGCACATTTATGAGATATTGAAATATAACCAATGAATATCATTCATGACACGGTCAGATAGTATAACTAACGGGTTTGTGGTTTGATTGGTTGTTCAAAATTCGATTACCATGATGAGTTTGATGTTTGGACTGTTTTTGAGCTTAGGTGATGTTTAACTATTTCATGTATCATTCGTTGTTAACAATTTTTGAGACGTATGCATGGATTGATTCAAGTATGTTTTGACTCTTTATTTATTTTTGTTAGTTACGATGTTTGCGGGTATCATCACTGGAAACCCTCACGAGACTATAACTCGTCCACTAGGGCCACCTAGGGGTTTAAAGGCTTGTTGCATATGCTAAATGCAACCGTGACAATCTACGGAAGTGATTTAGGTCGCTTCACTTGCTAGAGACTAGCAAGAAGCTAGTTGGGGGTTGTGATGAGTGCTCGAAAAGTACTAATATTTCGTGATTAATTGTGCTTAATTGTTTGATATATAGATTTATTATTATTGTTTATTCAATTAATTTCATAAATCTATCCATTCGGAGTCACGGGTATATTTTAGTGCATTTCAGGTGTTTTTAGTGTCAAATGAGTCAAATGATGAAAACACGCAAAGACGGGACACCTACGGCGCTCGGATCACGAGTTACGGGCTAAACAAGACAAATATGTAAGCCTTACATATTGTACCATTACACATGTAAGGGAGTAAGCATGAAGTGAAGGAAAGCATTGCGCGCCGCGGCGAGGGAAATACATGCCGCGGCGAGAGGCTCTCGGGTTGCATCCTGGGAAACATGGAAACATTGCTCGTCGCGGCGAGGTAATTGCTTGCCGCGGCGGGGAGCTATCGGGTTTTTACATTATTTTCAGAATTTGTGTTGCGCCGCGGCGGGGAAAATGCATGCCGCTGCGCTCCTATTCCTATTGCAATCAGGAATCCCTTACATCTATAAATACCCCCTTAGACCCCCCTTACATGACAACTCGACCAACTCATACACAACTCTTAGATTTCACAATTTTGCGACCAAACACTACATTCAATCAGTTTTGGGAGCGTTGCCACACTCTAACAAAGCGAGAGACACTATTCTAAGGATTCAAGGAAACCAACGACGATCGAAGATAAAGCTTACGGAGATGAACGCTATCCAATCCATAAGCGGTATTTAGATCTAGGATTTTCTTGTTGTTATAGAATTAAATCTTCTTCTCTTTTTGTTAAAGTGTATGATCATATTTTATTTGTCTATGAATATTAATATGAACATGAGCGGCTAGTTTTATTATGGATGTTTAGTTTGTGTTGCCATGTTTGCTAGAATTGTGTATGGTGTATTTTATTGATTTGGAATAAACGAATTACTTTTTTATTAAGAGCATGTTTAGATATTTAATTATGAATTATCATGGGCCCATTTGATGTTCGTAGTTAGGTTGAAAAATCTGAGAATTTAGTTATAGGAACGTCACCTTAACTTTATTCCGAAACACTTAATCAAAGTTTCAATTTAGTGACTTAGTCATAGCATTAATTTGATTGGCATGTTTTTCCTTGCGCGTAATTTGATTACTAATTGATTTACCCCGACCGTAGGCAGTTAATTAGTTAATCAATAAAGAGATTTATCCCGACCGCAAGCAGTCTCGTAATTAAAAGGAAAGCCGGTAGTTTTGTTTATATAGGGCGTTCATGTTATTTCACCATACCTTTTCGATGCAAGCATGGTCAACCAAACTAAACGTCCGTACATCTTCCATTGATTTTTAATCCATATTGAATTGATTGTTTACTTGCGATCTTGTTTTCTTTTAATTGTCGTATGATTGTTCTCGTTACAAAACAAACAACCTTTTTACTGTTTTAGTTGCTTTAAAATTCTAGTTGCTTAGAGTTTTAGTGAAACTAAAACTCTATTTAATTAGTCTTTTATTTTCATTAGAACTCGATTTAGATTAAAAAGTTAGTTATTTAGAACCACTGCAATTCCTTGAGAGACCGACCTTGGAAGTTGCTTATCACTTTCCTACGAAGTGATTCGTACACTTGCGAGTACACATTTTAACACATCACATATGCAGTCTACCTCTCCAATCAATCTCCAATAAGAAGTGTTTGGAGAAAAGACACCGCAAGAGGCATGGAGCGAAAGAAAGCCCTGCATTTTCCATCTGAAAGTTTTCGAAAGTATAGCCCATGTTCATGTACCGGATGAGAGAAGAACGAAGCTAGATGATAAAAGTGAAAGCTTCATTTTCATCGGCTATGATGCTAACTCAAAGAGCTACAAGTTGTACAATTCGAGTAATAAAAAGATTGTGATTAGTCGAGATGTGACATTTGATGAAGAAGGAGAATGGGATTTTGGATCCCATACAAATGATTTCAACTTCTTTCCTCAGTTTGAAGAAGATGAGCAATCATCAGTGGAGCAACTAGGAGAAGTGCAACAAGAGCCATCCACTCCACCTACTTCACCAACAACAGCTATTGGAGGCTCACTACCATCATTTCTAAATGAAAGAAGCGTCTCACGTGCAAGGAATCTAGAATAAATTTACGAGGACACTGAAAGGATAGAAGATCTCACACTCTTTTGTCTATTTGTCGATTGTGAACCCGTGAATTTTCAAGAAGCTGTGCAAAACAAGAAATGGAGAGATGCTATGGATGAAGAGATTAAATCAATCACAAAGAATGATACGTGGGAGCTTGTCTCACTTCTAAAAGGGCATAAAGCTATTGGTGTCAAGTGGGTCTACAAAACAAAGAAAAATGCAATGAGAAATATTGAAAGATACAAGGCCAGACTAGTTGCAAAAGGATATAGACAAAGAGCTAGCATCGACTATGACGAGATATTTGCTCCAGTTGCTCGCCTAGAAACAATAAGACTAATCATTTCTTTAGTAGCTCAAAATACGTGGAAGATTCATCAAATGGAATTTGCCTTCTTGAATGGATTTCTCGAGGAAGAAGTCTACATTGAACAACCGATGGGCTACATGGTAAAAAGACAAGAAGACAAAGTCTTTAAACTAAAGAAGGCTCTCTATGGACTGAAGTAAGCACCAAGGGCGTGGAATAGCAGGATCGATAAGTACTTGCAACAGAATGATTTTACCAAATGCTTACATGAGCATGCACTTTATGTCAAGATCAAAGAAGGAGATGTCTTGATCGTATGCTTGTATGTGGATGACTTGATCTTCATAGGGAATAATCCAAATATGTTTGAAGAATTCAAGAAAGCAATGACAAAAGAGTTTGAGATGATTGACATTGGACTTATGGCTTATTATCTTGACATCCAAGTAAAACAACAAGAAGATGGAATTTTCATCTCACAAGAAAGCTACGCAAAGGAGATCCTTAAAAAATTCAAAATGGATGATTGCAAACCAATTAGTAAACCAATAGAGTGTGGTTGTAAGCTATCAAAACACAATGAAGCAAAAAAGATGGATACGACACTCTTCAAGAGTTTGATTGGCAGTCTACAATATTTGACATGCATAGGACCTGATATTCTCTATGCTACAGGGCTAATAAGTCGCTACATGGAGAATCTAACCATTACTCACTTCAAAGCTGTTAAAAGAATTCTTCATTATCTCAAAGGTACAATCAACTTTGGCTTGTTCTATTCAACAACAAATGATTACAAGCTTGTTGGTTATAGTGATAGCGATTGGTTGGAGATGTTGATGATCAAAAAAGTACTACAGGCTTTGTGTTATTCATGGGAGATACTGCCTTCACCTGAATGTCAAAGAAGCAACAAATAGTCACTCTATCAACCTATGAAGCTGAGTATGTAGCTGCTACATCATGTGTTTGTCATGGGATATAACTAAGAAATTTGTTGAAAGAGCTGGGATGGCCACAAGAAAAGTCAACTAAGATTTTTGTTGACAATAAGTCTGCTATGGCATTGGCAAAGAATCCAGTGTTTCATGATCGAAGCAAACATATTGATACTTGCTACCACTACATAAGAGAGTGCATCACAAGAAAGGATGTATAATTAGAATACGTAAAGTCTCAAGATCAAATTGCTGACATCTTCACCAAGCCATTTAAGCATGAAGAATTTATTAAGTTGTGAAGCTTGCTTGGAATGACAAATCAAGTTTAAGGGGGGGGGGGGGGGTTGGAAATAAACTTGATTTGGCCCAAATTATATTAGGTATTGTAAAATCTAATTCAAGTGTCCATTAAAATGTTAAAGTCCAAAGAGCCCAAATTTTAGAAATATGCTCAAGAATTGTCTTAGAAAATATCTAAATATTTTAAGAAGAGAGAGTAGTAGAGAATTCTAGATAATTGAATAATTTAATAGAAAAATTTAGTGGGTAAATTATAGCCATTAGATGAAGAGAATGTTGGCAAAATCTTAGCCATTGGTTAGGATGAGCGTTTAGTATAAATAGGGATGGTCTTGCTCATTTTGTACCAACCAAAATTTGAGAATCAATAACAAGTATCCTCTTCTTCCAAACTAACTTTGTTTCTTTATATCTTCCAACCTTCTTAAAGCCTTCTAAAGCATTCATCTTCCAACATTCTAAAGAGTTTTGAATTAGAAGGTTTTGTTCTTGGAACACAAGAATGCCAAAAAATCTTTCTGCTAAAGGAGCATTGAACCCAAAATAAAATAAAATAGTTCTATCGAATATATATATATATATAAATTAGAAATTCCTTTTCATTACTTAGATGCTTATAGATCTCATTTAATTGATTTCCTATCAACTTTGTTTGATATTTGGGTTGCTTAGCTAAATAAGGAATTTTCTATGCATTCAATTTTGACAATATAAAGTATATTAATTATTTCTTTAGGATTAATATAATAAAAATAAAATAGAAAAATTATAAAAATAATACACCTAAAATTTATAATAACAAAATTAGCATTCTAATAACATTGAACGCTCAATATTGAATGTGTAACATTGAACAAAATTAAATTACCACAATTTAATGTATAAAAATTCATCATTATCTAAATGCTTTATCATTACTTCTACAAACATTCATTATTGATTTATTGGAAGGATTCTATTGATTTTTGAATTAGAAGGTTTTGTTCTTGGAACACAAAGATGCCCAAAAAAGCTTACTACTAGAGGAGCATTGAACCCAAAATTTTGCCCAAAAAAGGTTTATTTAAGTTTCGAAAGAAATTGTAAAAATTTAGAATATTTTTTTAATTAAAAATTATTTAATTTGATATATATATATCGAAAAATATAAACATGCATATGACAAATGTACTATTCCGTTAGATTTAACAAAAAATTAGATGAAAAATTAATTTTGCCCCTTGCTTAATACATTTTTTATAAGTAAAAAGATTTCAAAATACCTTTTTCATAAACAAATGAACTTAAAGATACATTTTATAAATTAGAAAATTAAATAATACCTATTTCATAAATAAAAATACTATTTTGACTCATTATCCTATATTATATGATAAAGCGTCGAAATTGATCATACATTTTGATATTTAGAGTGGATTTATCAATTAATTTGAATTAATTGTTGTCGTTTAGTTCTTTTAAAATTGAAAAGTTGTAATTACAAGGACAAGATGACTAAAAAAATATTTTTTTATAGTAAATTGATTTTTTCTATAATAAAATAATATTTTTAGTTAAATACCAATTTTTTATAAAACAAAATTACATTTTAATTATCTAACAACTAATTATAAATTGTAAACCCTAAACACATATCCTTAAACCATGGCACCAAATCACTAAATCTTAAAACATGCACCCTAAATATATATTATGTTATTAATTATTATATATATTTGTTAATATAGGCATTTAAATTTTTGATGATTTTATCAAAAAAAAAAATTTTTTTTTGCCTTAATTACAACAATTGTCATTATTGATGTTTTTTTTTTTTTTAATTCTTGTTTAATGTCAAGACCTTAATGTCTAGCATTTATTTATGGATATTGACTCATAAAGAGTTAGATACTGTTATTTTATTGAATGTTTATCTTATAAATATAGTTTTTTAATGAAGAATTATGTTATGTAATCGGTTTTCTTTAATTATCAGTTTTTTATTAGATTCGGTATATTATTTCTTTATTTTGTCTTAAATTAAGTCATATTAAACAAAAACTTGGGCAATTACCAAAAATAATACCCCTAAAATTTATAGTAACAAAACTAGCACCCTAATAATATTGAACGTTCAATTTGAACGTAAAATATTGAACGAATCTAAATTGTCATCGTTCAATTCTGAAAGTTTTTAGTTACGGATCAAATATACCTAGAGGGGGGTGAATAGGTTATTTTCAATTTTAACAAATATTAATTATATAACCTAATCACAACGGCCAGACATGTAATCGCGTGTAAAAATAAAATGTGAAATTAAAGAACAACACACGAGATTTTTAAGTAGAAACAACTTAGGTCACTCTAATGACCTAAGAGGAAAACCACCGGTCCACCGGACCACCTAACTATCCACTATGAAAATCAATGTTCAATTACAATTACAAGTCCTAGACTACCCTTCACAGATAGATTCCCCTCATATAATTTACTTACGAGCCGTCGCTCCTTTCATAGCCTCCACAAGCTAGGTGTCTGGATTCGGACCCGTCAACTTTGGTAATTTCGAGTCACACGAAATACCGAACATGTCACCTCAGTACCTGAAACGTTAGTATAAATAACACAAGTGCAAAGTGTGTCCTAGAGCAGATTCAATAGCATATAACGTAAAAACCAAATCAGCTAGCAAACTCTAGAACAATCATGTAAAGCTCAATATCATGAAAAGCAATTAGGCATATGAATTATTCAAACATAACCACACAATATGTTTGAATAATTAAAATAAGAAAGTGCCTAAGATTGATAGATGAAGAGAAGAAGATTTTTCTTTAAAATAAAACTCAATCAGATGTAGAAAATAATATTTTGGTGTGGTGAATATTTTTCACAAACAAGCATTGCTTATATAGAGTCTAATTTGACTTGAAAGAGGATTAATAATAGAGTACAACTCTACTTATATCAAGATTTAGCTTTCATAACAATTCTACTCATGTTAGGATTTTACTTTCACAACAATTCTACTCAAACAAGGACTCTACTTTCACAATAATTTTATTCACAATAATTCTACTCATATAAGGATTCTACTTTCACAACAATTCTATTCATACTAGGATTTTGCTTTCACAACAATTCTACTCATACCAGGATTTTGCTTTTACAAGAATTCTACTCATACAAGGATTCTAGTTTCACAATAATTCTACTCATATAAGGATTTTTCATTCAACATTAAATGAATCAAATTGGTAAAAGTAACATATGGGCCGAATTAAAAACAGAGTTGTAGTAGAACTGAAAAACAAGCTTGATCGATCTAGCCAATGCTCGATCGATCGATCCAAACCTCGATCGATCTAACTATGCAATTTCAAACCCGAGAGCAGCTAGATTGAAGTCGGTCTATACTCGATCGATCGAACTGTCCTTTCGATCGATCGACCAACATGTGCACAGTTTCTTTTCGTTACGATTCATACTAAGTGTAGTGCTCAATTGTGTGAGGGTGTATGCATGAGAGAATATTTTACCTGTCATATAGGCATTGCAAGCTTGGTTACTCCATCATCATGTATCATCTGATTAAACGGTGAACGCTTATGCTAGATTACAATCAAATGTTTTTGTCCATGAAAATTGCCAATACTCATAAACCTTACAAATTCTAATTGAATGAGTGTTCAAAGAAAAATGACATATTAATCATTTAAACAATTATAATCAATTATTTTAATTTATCTTATTATATTATATTATTATTACTTTTCATTGTCATGATATTATTTAATTCGTTGTATATGTAATGTAATACACAAATTGAGAAAAGAAAAGAAAAATAACTAGAAAAATTATCAAAAATAATACCCTTAAAATTTATAGTAACAAAACTAGCACTCCAATAATATTAAATATTTAATTTAAACTTATAATATTAAATGTTCAACATTAAATGAATCTAAATTGTCGTTATTTAATTTCAATTGAATGGTTATTAAAAGAAAAATAATATATCAATCATTTTTTTAAATTGTGAAAATATAAGTTTGAATATAATAAGTGCTATTTTTATTATTATAAATTTTAAGGAATGTTATTGTTGTTGTTTTTTCAAATAATTATTGCTATAAATGAGTACATTGCAAAATATAAGACTACCGTAAATTGGAAAAAAAAAAAAAAAAAAAGGAAAAGAAAATAAAGAATAAAAATAAGACACTAAAATGAGAAAAAATAAAAATAACTATAGCTATAAATGAGTACATTACAAAAGATAAGACTACCGTATATCGAAAAAAAAAAAAAACGAGGAAAAGAAAATGAAAATGGAAAAATAAAAAGTAAAAGTAAAAGTAAAAGAAATTGTAGCTATAATAATGACTCTTTTAATATATATATAAATAGCATTCAACTTAAATTTAATTGTATTAAAGAAAAACTTAAATTTAATTTTTCAAAAAAGAAAAAAGAAAAATAGTATAAAATCAAATACAATCTTGTTCAATTTTTTAATATATATACTTTTTCTAATTAAAACCAGGAGAAACTTGACGTGAAAAAATAAACAAAAAAAAAAAAAAAAATAGGGTGATAATTTTTAATACTATAAATAAAAAAATTTAGTATAACTTATCGATAATAAATTTTTTCATGTTCTTCATTAAATGTATTGCTACTTCTTAATATTTTATAAACAAAAAAATTAAAGTACATTTTTTATATATCAATTAACACGAATTATGCCAAAAAATAACACAATTACATAATTGATAGATTTGTCACATTTTTAAAAAAAATTTCAATCAACCCCTCAAAAATTAAAAAGAAATATATACCATGAAATGACATGTACAAAGGCATTGTGTGTGTGTGTGTGTGTATATATATATATATTTTTTTTTTTTTTTTAAATCAAATTTCTTTTAGTTTAAAGAAAGGGAATGAAACTAGTTTCTCTAAAAAATATAATAAAGTTTATTATCTGCAGGTGGGTTAACATATTATAAATGTCAAAAATTTAGTACCACTTAAAGAAAAATTCATTCTTTTCTCCTTTTTTTTTTTTTCCCTCTCTTCTACTTTTCTAGTTTTTTTCGAACACTTTTTCCTTCAAATTTTTTAGTTTATCTTTTTTCGTTCTTTAAATTTTTGTTTTTTACAACTCCTTTTTTATAACCTTTGTAAATAAAGATAAAATTATATTCAAACTCCTTTTTAAGTTTTAGATACATATTAAAAATGAAATGTTTAATTTATCATTTTTTTAATGTAAAGAAAAGGAAAATTATAACTTTCATGCTATGTATGTTACATTAATCCACTATCATATGTTGTGTAGTTATTATATAATAAACATTTTATTTTATAAATAAATTCAATGGTAGAGATTTTCTTAATTAAGTCTAAACATTTTTATAAACATTTTTTTGTTATTATATTATAAACAACATTTTTTTTTTTTTTGAGAAAATAAAAACCCTAAGAAAATATTATGATGAGACATTTCAAAACAATTAGAGCTCTGTATCTCTTGCTTTTACAAGAACTAGTTACGCCCACGTGCCTAGCTTGCACGTGATTTCATCAAGTGTATATGTTGTTTAAAATGTCATACAAATCGGATCTGTTTTAATGATAAATAATATAAACAACTGGAATTAAAACATCATGCTATATTTTAATTAAAAATTATTTAATTTATTATCAAATTTAAATTTAAAATAATGAGAATTTCATAAAATCAATGAAAATATTAACTTATAATAGAGATACATACCATGTTAGATTTGGTTAATCCAAAGGCAAAATTATTTGGTAAAGATATTAGTCTAAATATTTGTATTGAAAATAATAAATCACACGTACACAACAAGATTATTTTTTGAGAAAAGAAATTTCATTCATTTACTTATCAAAATTGAAGATACATGGAGAATCTAAATTCGTAATTAACTATAAAATGTAAACATACTATGCCATAAGTATCTTTTTAGATCGTTTTGATGTTAGCACTAATAATATTCACCTCCATTAATAACTTTTTCTTTGCTTGGATGGCTTTCATAAATGTATTTGTGCTAACCATCTTCATTATTTTCATATATTTTGCTACCATCATGCTATCATCTTTTAGATGATATATTATTATTTTAGATTTAAATTTTAGATGAAAAAAATACCATAATTATGAATGATTTTATTAAACTAGAAGAAAATAAATGAAACAATTACTTGATGAGAAAGCCAATTCCTGTATAGAAAGGAAATAGGAAAGCTCCCTCTTTATTAGGGCCCCACCCCCCCATTTTTTTTTTTTTTTTTTTTTTTCCTTTTTGCGTATGTTCTCACAAAAATATGATAACTGCAAGAAAATATGATTCAGAAAAGTACCCAAAAATGTATATAAAAATTTTATAAAATATAAAATTTATAAAAATAATTGACAAAAATAATAATATTGTACTATTTAAATTTAATTTTAAATTATTATAAAATGATAATTTTTTTCTTGTCAAATTTACTTTATTATTATATTATAATTTTTTATTAATAAAATAATATTTTATTATTTAAAAAGTGACTAATATAAGAGAGTGTTTAAAGTAATTAAAATATCATAATGGTATAAATAAAATAATTTATAGGATACTTAATTATATAACAAAGTAGATAGAAAAAAAAAATCAACATAAATTATTTAAAAAGAGAATTTAATTGCTTCTCCGATAAGGTATGCAAAGCAGAAGTAAATAAGAGAAGGAAAAAGAGAGAGAGAGAGAAATGTAAAGACCACCTTTAAACTTTTATATTTGCTTTTACAAACGCAATATGTTTCATAAACCAAGAAAAGGTATTGGTCTTTGACGTGACTCAATTTATAAAGTAGTTTTAGAAAATCTGTTTTTGAAACTTGACAGAAGTTATCAAATTCTAATCCAGTGGAAATAATGTCAAACAGTTTCTCAACGTAAAAATTAAATTACAATGTATTTCTTAAATCAAATCACAAGAAGTAATAAATTATAATAATTGGATAAAATTAGGGAAGGCACATGTTTGTTAAAAATAGGGAAGGATGGCTTAAGAGAAAAAAGTTTACATTTATCGCTACTTTTAAGTTCAATATGTAATTTTAGATTATAACCTCACAGTCAATTGAACTCTAAAATTAAATCGTATTTTTTTTTTTTTTATAATTTTATATTATAATTTAGATGTTAAATCTTAAATATGATATTATTAAATTTATTTTAAATAAAAATTTATATTTATTATATCAAAAATTTATAGTTAATTAGAGATTTAATCTCTATATGAATTACAAACTTTATATAAAATCTTTAACAGTGTATTGTAAATATAAGAATAAATGAAAATTATTTCTATTTGTTCTTATTTTTATTTAATTTTATAACACATCAACAATATTATTTTTTTAAAACTTGTAATTTTATACATGTAAAATGTCATTAGCTATAATATACTACAAACGTTTTGTTGTATAATGTCATATCACAAAATTTACAAGTTCTTGAATTATTATTATTATTTTTTGTGATTAAACTCAAATTTTATTTTCATTCAAAATCTATCAATATTTTTTTTATTTAAAGATTGATTTAATTGGTTATCATAATTAATAATATTTATGATTTATCTATCTTTTAAATTTGTTAAATTATTTGATTTATATATTAATATCTATACATTCATTTTATAGTATTCAATAATTTCTAATATCACATCATGTTAGGAAGCTAACAAACTCTAGAAATCATATATCATATCATGCTATGAAGCCAATAAACTCTTGATTCAAATTTTAAAGAAGAAGCGGTACCTAATCATAGTCAATAATTTGTACAGCTCAAAATTTTTAATTTATTAATCTTTGTTAATTAATTATTCTCTTGTCTAAAAACTAATTTGCATATTTGATAGAATGAATTAAATTATTGTGTATGATCTGCATATAGTATATAATATATGACTTGCACAGCTAATGGAGTGATATATGATTTAGGCATCTTATATTATTTTAATTTTTTTTTTTTAACTTTGTGAAATTTGCTAGTCAATGAAGTCGTATACTGCAGGTTAATTTTCAAACAAAATTTCAGGTTAACATGTGAGAACGGAGATGATAATTTTCTAATTTTATGATATCTATGGATTTGAATAAGATTGCATTTGTTAATTTTTCTATATTGAGTTCGAAATGCTAAATTCATAATTTAGTACGTATATATATGAAATTTTTTATTGATATTAATGTTAATATCATGCATATTTGAGATATCTTTTTGGGTGTACTGAGAGTTTGACTTCTCTTTATATATCTGTAAAATTGAAATTTACTTGTAAATCTTATGTTATTGTCTTTCATGATCACACAAAACTAAATTTTGTGTGAGATTAAATATCCTTTATGAATTGTTTGGATAATGATCATAACTACATTTGATATGATAAATATAGACTGTTTAATCCTTTAAAACTAGAAAATTGGATGCAAAATCCTCTATTAAAAGCAGTGGACTTGGGATATATATATATTGAACATTTGACCTTTGGGTACAAGAATTAATTTTCGAAAACTTCTACTTCATTTTCAAAAATTTACATATGGTTTTGAATAAAAATGCATATATTAACCTTTATAAACTTTAAATTTTAAGTTTGAAATAATATTTGAGTAAATAGAATATAGATTGCTATTGATTATTAATCTTTGCTTTATATATATATATTTTCTGACTTAGAACGGAAAGATTAATATATATATATATATATATTAATATATATATTTAAGCCTGACTATATTTTGATTGATGTTCATACTAATGCCTACTAATTGCATATTATTATAAATAAAAATAGAAATCATGATAATGAAACTAGAACAATTCTTAAAAAACACGTAAATGATCATTGAATCCTTATTGAATTATTAGATATATATAAATTTGATTATCCGCTTAAAATAAATATGTTTCAACCATTATGTTACAAGTATTTTATAGATAAATTAATTTATATTAATTTTTAATTAATATATTATTGGAAGTAATATTCAATTAAATATGAGTATTAATGTATATTAGTTATTAATATTTGAATATATGTGAATAATAATTGATATATATTTGCATACTTGTTTTTAATTAAGTTGTGAATAATAATTATTTTTTAATTATTTATTAAATATTATATTTGAATATTAATTATATTATTATATTGTGATTATTATTATTATGATAAAATATTTTCTAAAATTTACATATATAAAAAAAATGAATTAAATTATTCTTTTAAAAGTGTGAAAAACAATATTTTAGAATTACATATATGTTATTTATATAGAGTTCACAAGCTACGATGTTAACAAAAATATATAATAAAGTATATTCAATACCTTTATATGCTATTAAGTAACAATATTGAAAGAAAAAAAATCATAAAGTATAATATATGTTATTTTATTAGTAAAATTTGCTATTGAGATAATAATGTAAGAGCCTTTATATAAACAACACATGTATTAGATATGAATACGGATGTATGGGCATTTTAATTATATCATTAATACTTGAACTATTGTATTTACGACAATGTGGTAGTTATGATATTTATTGTATTATTAATATTAAAAGCCAATATAGACAAACAAAACTTATTTTAGAGTTATTATTATGTCATGGCATATTTAAACTCTAATTTTATAGTTAATCATAAGTTTTAACTGAAGTAGAATAAGAAAATATTAATTAATGTCCGAATAGAAGTTTAATCTTAAATTTTCTTTTCCAAAAGTCCAATTTTATGATTAAAATACACAAATGATACATATGTTTATTTATAGTATAATACTACAAATACATGATTAGAAGTCAATATTTGAAAATTTTCTTTTAATTTTCATCACAAATAAAAAATAAATTTTAATGGACAAAAGATTAAATAAAAGCATGACCAAAATAAGTTATGAAGAATCAAAATTGATTTATTATACAATAAAATATTAAATGGTCGTAGAAGAAAGTTCAAACCTTTCATTATTCAGTAACTATATAGATTACATGTTGTTTAGGCAAAATAAACTCATTATATATGATAATAATTGATAGTCAATCTCACAACTCTAAAAAATCATTTATTATGAAAATAATATTGTCAACTTTATTATGAAATATGATATATTTTTAGTTTAGTTTAACCCACAAATTTATTATTAAATTTTTTTAATTGCATCTTATATTAGTTGCAAGATAAAGTTGCATTATTCTTATTGCACCAACTCAACACATTGAGATGAGTCCACTAATAATTTAAATACATGTATTTTGAGTTTTATTTATACTGAATATATTGAATATTTTTAAAGGATAAGCATGTTTTTTTAAATAATTTTTATAATAAAAATATATTTTTTTCATTAAAGGTAGGAAAAAAAAAATATAATAGTTTGAAATTACTTAAAATAAATCTATTTTATTAAATAAAAAGTTTAGAGAATTACTCTATCTATATATTTTTTATATATTTAGATAATAAAAAATTTAGCTACAAAATGTTCGAATAAATATTGAAGTTTCTATGTGATAATGAAATAAAATGACAACAAACAATCATAATTTATTTAAAGCTTGTTAGTTATATTAATGCAAAAATAATATAATTATTGTTGGAATAAAAGGTGTTAACACTCCGATAAATGATATCAAAAAATATTATAACAACCATTAACTTCTATAGAGTCTCAGGTATCTAATATAAAATGATATTATTTCAATTACAACAGAAAAAAATATTAATATATTAAGATTGTACAACATATTTTCTTTCATATATCTCTTTAATGAGTAAGAGATAATAAAGATTCTTAATAATACTAAAATTATTAAATTTTAATAAAAAAAAATTGCCAAATATAAAATATTATTGAAAAAATAACAAAAATAACACATTTTAAAACTTGTAATAACAAAAATAGCATTCATTGTGTTTAAACTTATATTTTCACAATTAAAAACATAATTGATATATCATTTTTTTTGAACATCTATTCAATTAGAATTGAACAACGACAATTTAGACCCATTCAATGTTGAACGTTCAATGTTATTGGGTTGTTAGTTTTGTTATTATAAGTTTTATGAGTGTTATTTTTGATTATTTTATAATATTATTTTAGGCACATATATATTTATTTACGCTCAAAGTGAAATAAATATAGTATAAATACATGAGATATTCATTAGATGTTTATAAGGATCTATAAAAAATAATAAGGCTATGCGATACAAATTTTTTATTTTCGTACATATAAGATGACTTTAAAATATGACTAGTAGTTACATAATATTAATTTATATAATTACTGATATGAATAAATTAATAGTATTTGTTGCTTACAAAAATATAAAATTTAAATATCATTTATTGTTATGATAACTTATATATATGTACTATTAAAGTAACATGAATTGCTCCATGAATTTTAATATATATATTGTACATTCATATTAGCATATTTTCATATGTTTCATGACTTTATTATGGAACAAAGCATGTTAATTTATTTTATGTGCTTCTAAAAATATAGCATAAAAAGTAATTATCTTAAAAAGAGATAAAATTGCATTGATTTACTTTTCATGGATAAAACATATGCACATTATATATCAAATTATTATTTAGTTGCAGATATAAAAATTATCTCATATTATTATTCATTTTATAATCAATTGAAAAAATTTAATGCGACAATTAATACTCAGTATATTTATTGATATTAATTAATATTATCAGAGCATATACAGATGTTGAATCTTATGAAAGAATAAAATAATAAATTTTATTATAAATTAGATATAAAAATTATCATTATTACTGTAATATATTTTATAAGTGCAATGTTTGTAATAAATGAAAAAAATAAATTTTTTGTAGAATATATATAACTTACAAATTAATAATTAAATGTAATATATTATCAAAGTAAATATATTTAATTTATAAGTATGAAATGATAAATTTGAGAGAACACTAAATATTTTTATAAAATAAAGATATATATTTATAAAAATAAAATACAAAATAATTTATCGAAAAAATTGAGACGCACGTACCACAATGCTCCGAGAAGACACATACCAGTTAAAAGGAAAGAAACCCAGGTATGAGAGAGTTAAAATCTAAAAGGTATGATAATACCACAAATCTCTTCCCACTTTTTAGTCTTTACCTCGCCTGGATTTTTGCCAACGGCTTCTGAAGTCAGTACCCTTGTATTCCAGTCATTAAAGACAGTTTGAAAAGAGCTTGATTAATAGTTGTCATAAATAATCATATCTACCCTAGGCCTTCTCTCGATCAAAGATTTGCGTAATTTCAAACCATGCTTCTCGAGTCCTAAATGTCTGCGATGGATTGTCATGTCAAATTCTTATCTAAAGCAGACAGTAAATAATAGGCGGAAAAATTGAGGAAGCAAAAGATATTGATAAATAAAAGAAAATAAACCCCAGCTGTTAACTTATATTTTTTATTAGGGTTTTGACATTTCCAACTACGTACTTTTCCTGTTTTCCATTAGAAAAACTACTTAAATTTCAAAATTTCAGGAATAATAATAATAATTTTGTTTAGTAAATTATCAAATAAATAAAAAGCTATAAACTCGATATATATATATATAAACCAAAAAAAAAAGAAAAAAAAGAGTGTATCTTCTAAAAGTTTGAAGCTTTTATATATAAAACTAGTTTGGCATTCTTACATAATATAATTACAATATTAAAGTTACTTATTTTACAAAAATTATCTAAATTAACAAGTAATTTATATATAATTTGTTTGATTGTACATTTATTTTATATTTTATATTTTGTAATAATATTTTAATTTTAATATTTGATTTAAAATATTGATATTGTTTTTAAAAAAGAACATAAACAAGAATTGATTATTTAAAATTTATAAATAAATAGTAGTATTGATTGTCAAGTAATAATTTATATTGTTTCAAAATTATTTATTTTCTTTTAAAGTTGATTTTATTAGAATAAAGTGAAAAATTGATGTTAAAACTTTGTAGAAAAGTTTGAAGGAATATCCTTAAATAATGAATGGATTAATTTTTTACATAATAAAATTAACAAATAACTATTCATAAAAATGTGTTAGAAAAATATTTTTATTTGTTGACGTAAATTAATTATCAATTGATAATAATGTAAAATTAATATACAATTAGACAACCAAAAATTAAATGTGTAACCTAACAAATTATATATAAATTATATGTTGATTTAAATAATTTTTAAAAAATAAATAAATTTAATAATGCAATTATATTATATGTTGTGGCATAAGAAGTGTATTCATATGTGGTGTCATAAAAAATGTATTTATTTTAAGAATATTTTAATATTTATTGGTGTAAAAAAAATACCATAAATTAAAAAGTAGAAAATACCTAAAATGGTACATAATAAAAATAATAAAATAACTATTCATAAAAAGTGTATTTATTTTTGATATATTTTAGTATTTATTAATGTACAAGAAAAAAATATGAGAATAACCAATATAGTGATCATTTGTTATGATACACAATAAAACTAACAAAATAATTATTTATGAAAAATGTATATATTATAAAAATATTTTAGTATTTATTGATTTAAAAGAAAAATGAACAAATTATTAGTATTTACGAGACTAAGAAAAATTAATAAAATATTTATTCATAATAATTATATTTATTATAAGAATATTTTAGCATAAAGAAACTAAAAAAAAAAAAAAGTGGTGAACAACCAAAACGTTATAGAATAAAATTAATAAAAATAATGATTTATAAAAAATATATTTATTATTAAAATATTATTGTATTTATTAGTGTAAAAAATATATATATATATATAATTTGGGAGAAAGCGAAAATGTATAATATATAAGATAAAGATAATATATGCTATGATTTAGGCAATTTATGTAAAGCTGATGTCATGAAATATTTGAGTGAATTCTTTTTACAATATTTCTTAAGCAATATAAGGTTTCTTGGCATTGAAAAACAAACAAATTGGTCTTACATGGACAACAAAGAAATTAATTAAGTTTAATTGAAGGGGCAAGTTGACAATAAATTAGATGAATAACACTGAGTAACCTATGTATAAATTTTTTCAAAAAGTAGTAAAAAATACCCTATTTGAGAATATCTCAAGTTTTTTAACAAAACAAGGCAAAATGAAATTACATATATAACAATAAAAAATATCAAAGTGGAAAACGGAGTATGCTACTATACCCTATTGGATATAAAGCTGTAGCCAAGAAAGGTATTAAACCAAAAGAGGAGCAAAAAAAAAAAAAAAGAAGGTAAGGATTACGAAGAAATGCAACGATTACCCCTTTTTCAAAAAGAACTTATTATAAGTTGTCATCTCAACCCTTTTTAATCAATTAGCTAGATGAATCATACCGAATACGGAATAACCTACATGTAAACTTTTCCAAAAAGTTAAATAAATAAATAAATGACAACCTCTTTTTAAATTTTAATATCTCAATTTCTTAACTAAAATAGGCAATCGTGAAACAACATAACTAAAAAAAGAAAAGATTACAGTAAAAAATGAATAAACTAATAAATATATCAATTATTGATAAAGTTACAACCTTATTATTTAATTTTATTGGAGGATAAAAATAATATTAAAGTACAATTATTGGTATAAATATATCATATTTCAAATTATCCATCAAAGTTTAAAGGAAATAATCATATAAAACTTATACGTTTAATTCAATAAAAAAATTAGTAATAAATTAAATATCATATGTTCAATTTAAATAATAAATTATTTAAAAGAATGAAAACAAAAAATTCACCCTTGTCATCACCAATCCCTCATCCTTCCAAAACCAAAAAAAAAATTACCAAATTATGTCATCCATTTGTAAAATCATAGCCTGTCATCCAAATTATGTCTATTATCGATGCTTAAGCATACATTATATTTATACCATTAATTAAATTTAAGTATATTTTTGTTAGACGATAAAATTATACGTTTTTAATATATTTGTTAGTCATTTTTGGCCATATAAAAAGTATTATTAGTTATAATCTAATTTGTAAGATAAATCTAAATAATTTTAGTAATTATTTTATATCTTATTATTACTTGAACTTACGAACTTAATTATATTGTTCAAATTGCAGCACCAACTTAATCACGTCTAATTTATAAAGCTATAATTCATTGACAATCATTTTTTTTCCTTTTCAAATTCTCGACAAAGACCTTGTAAGTTGTAACCTACTAACCTTAATCCTTTTATTAAAACATCTTATTTTTTTTTCAATAAACTATGAAACGTAAAAGACATGCTAATGGATGAGCACGTTTTGTTTGACCATCCTCATTAGTTAGCTGGGCTAGAATATTTTGTTTTGAAGATTCTCGGCTCTTTTTCTTATTGATCCAATCTTTTAACTTTAGAATTTGTTAATCCAATATGTCTCATTATTGGCAAATTTTTAGGCAATATATAATAATGACCCATGAGACTTATGATTAATTAGCTTTGGGTTATAAATAATAGAGAACATGAGATACTTATATTACATTACTCGTAATATCTTTGTAATATTATTTTAGTGAATACTGAAGTAAAGTGAATTCAAGTATTGTATGTGAGTATTTACATTCATTTACTTAAAAACACATATACATTTTTTCTTTCTAAATGAAGTCAACATATCATTGAGCTTGAAATTTTAACCGCTAAAACATTTTTAAGTCTGGTTGGGTATACCAACATCATGTGAAAGCTCTTGTTAATCGAAAGGGAATATACCCGTTTTTGGCGAGAGTTTGGAAATAATATATTTTATTTTCTTTCACAAAAATGTTAATTTAAGGTTGGAAATTGAATTAAGGAATAGAACACAATTTATGCAAAACGCATGAACATATATAGAGCCTACTTTTTATACAACAAGAATTAATATTTAAGTTATTTTTTTGTTCATGTGTTTGTTGTGGGCAAGTACAGTACTAAAAGTAAGACAAGAAAATTAAACTCATAATATTGGCATAAGTGTCTTTTGTTTATTTATTTGAAAATATATGTGTATAAATGAAATAAACAGTATAAAAGTCAAATAGATTAAAATTCTGTAAATAAAAAGTCATCATACACCTATCTTGGCAAAAGTAAATAAAGTCATCACAAAAAATGATTAACTGTTCTAACAAACCATTAGTCGGTAAAAAATTGTTTTGATTATTGATATCCATAATTTTTAAACTAAATTTTATAATTTTTTACTTTAATATTACAAAATTATAATAAATAATATAGCATATAAATTTTAATTTTATTAATTTAGTGATAATATTAGAGTTCAATAAATACGCCTTTAAAATACAATAAAATTTATTGTTGTATATCAAGTGCATTAATGAAGGCAATCCAATAACATCTCTATCTTTAAAAAGCACTCAAAATAATTAATATTCTAAACTTACAGTATTTAGAATACTAATTTTATTTGTATATAAATGGTGGTGAAAGTATTAAAGAACATTAATTGTTCTTCTTAAACATCTCTTTTTTGTGCTTTATAAATGATCGTGCTTATTGTCTATTTATAGAATTTTATGCACCCTTAAAATAGATCATTATAAGTTTTCATCAAAATGCTATATCTTTTTAAAGAAAAGTATTATGGAGGTTTCTCATATTATGTTATTTGATCATTTAGATTATAAATGGTGTCATTGATTCTTTAATTAAAAAAAAGACTAATTAAGAACAAAATACATAATTTTAATAATTTTTTAATTAAAATGTTATTTTTTAAGAGACTAACAAATTATATTATTTTAATATTTTTATGTTAAAATATTAATTTAAAAAATAAAATTTAAATTAAAAAATTATTAAAATAATGTCTTTTGTTCTTAATTGACTATTTTTTTTTTAAATTAATGAAACAAATGATACTACTTATAATTTAAAAGATCAAATTATTAAATAACATAATTTAAGAGACTTCTATAACCCTATCTCCTGCCATTTATTTTTGATAGAAAGATGAAAATCAATAATGAGCATAGTTTGAATGTATTTATCTTAGAAGCTATTTTAAAAGAAGTGGTTTAAAAATAAATAGCTTAAAAATAAGTTGTTTGGTTAAAAATGGCTTTAAGAAAAATATTTAAGTGTTTGAGATAAAAATATTAGAAATAATTTTAATTGAAATATTAGAAATAATTTTAGGATTAAAGTATGCATTTAAAATTGTTTCTCATAAAAGTAAATATAACTTTTTTTTTTTAAAATATAAATAATATTTTACAAATTTTTAAAAATATATTTTATAGAAATTATCAAACATTTTTGAAAATATTTTTTAATAAAAAAAAGAAAAGGACGTAATATGTACCTAATTAATAAGTATAAAGAGAACTAGTTCGGCATGAATAAAAACAATAATTACAAAGACTAAAAACCATTGGGTATTATCCGTCCACTAATTCTTACCAATTTCTAAACTGACAAAATGAACTTCTTTATTGTCCACCAAAAAAAGCCCTCTTTAACATTTTTTTTTTTTGCTACATACAAGCCTCGAACTCGAGAGCTCCCCTTATTATTCGTTACAATGCCATTGGGCTACCAGTGGTGACAAGCCTCTTTAACATAAACATGCATAAATAGAACTTAGACCTGATACGTATTGACATATATTCCTCTTAAAACTTTATTTCTATAAAATATTTTTTTTTATAAAGAAATGGAGACAAATTATTAGTCTATTATTAACATGATCATAATATAAAAGATTTTATCCCACAAAACACATTTTCATAGCAAACTCATTTGTTAGCCAATCAAATTTTTTAAATAAAAAAATATTAAATTTGATTAAGACTTTGAGAGTGCTCGACTGGAACCGAGAGGTAAAACCCACAAATTAAGGGAAGAAAAAAAATAAAGAAAGTTAAAGACTACCTAAAAAAAAAAAAAAAAACCTACAGGGCATTCCAGACATCTAGTCATTACTAAGTAGTACTAGTAGGTAAAGCATGAACTAGCTTTTGAGGCTATTAAGCTAACGTGGCCTGTAGCCAACCTCCTCAAATAATTTCAGAACCATAATTGACCCTTAAAGCTCTAATAATTTGCAAACCCAAAACTCTCTCTCTCCCTCCCTCCCTCCCTCCCCCCCCCCCCCCCCTCTCTCTCTCTCTCTCTCTCTTATATATATATATATATATATATATATATTGCTTCGTAAGAGTTTTTCATCTCCTTTCTTCAATCTTCATCGCCCTTGCACTCTCACCTATCATATAATATTAATCCCAATTTCAATAAATCTCATCACATCAAATACACAAAAACTCACACCCTCTGTTTTCTTCATCTCTACTCTGTTCTTCCTCTGTTTTTGAACATGTTTGAAACAGAGCTACTTGGTTCGGTTCCATATTTTCTCTGGGTCTTCATAATCAGTTTCTATTTTCTCACAAACCCATCAAACTCAGCAACAGATTCTTTCATATTTGGTGGGTGTTCTCAGCTTAAATACTTACCGAGTTCACCTTACGAATCAAATGTCAACTCGGTGCTCACTTCCCTGGTTAACTCAGCCATGTACACCTCTTATAACAACTTCACCATCCAAGCCTCTGCACCTCAAGACACACTCTATGGCCTTTTCCAATGCCGAGGTGATTTAAAACCAGACGAGTGCGCTCGTTGTGTGGCTCACGCGGTGAGTCAACTCGGTACTCTCTGTCTTGATTCGTGTGGCGGCGCTTTACAGACTGAAGGGTGTTTTGTGAAGTACGATAACGCAACGTTCTTGGGTGTGGAGGACAAGACTGAGGTGTTGAAGAAATGTGGACCATCGATTGAGTATGAATCTGATATGTTGACTAGAAGAGATGGTGTGTTGGCTTATCTAGGGACGAATAATGGGGTGACTTATAAGCCGTATAGATATGGTGGCTCAGGGAATGTTCAGGGGATGGCTCAGTGTGTTGGTGATTTGAGTCCGAGTGAGTGCAGCGATTGTTTATCTGAGGCGATCCAACGCTTGAAAAATGAGTGTGGGCCGGCTAAATGGGGAGAGATGTATTTTGCCAAGTGTTACTTGCGGTACTCGGAAGGTGTTGATCACTCACGCTCTGAAAATGGTAAGCTAGCTTGGTCTCTCCGATGGTGGTTTTATGGTTTTTGGTTCTTAATTTCTTGGTTATTTGTTTTTCAGGTGTAGTTTTGAGCAATTATATTTTACTTTAGTATGACCATTTGATTGTAGGGTTTGAGTGGTTGAATGTTGAAGTTTTTAACAAAGGGACTAATTATAATTATGACATAAGAATTGATATATTTATAAGATAAAAAATAATAATATTTTTTATATATATATAATTATTATACGATTTAATTATTAATTAAATATAAAATTGGATTCTAAGTATTTGATTTTGGTGGTTTGCATATGTATGATTAAATGAGTAGTTTTGCTGGTGATTAATCAATGTGTTTTTATACAAAATCAGTGGAAATGAAATTATGAGTTTTTAAATCAGAGTCTGAAGATAACATATGTTGAACTGTTGAAGTTTATTTATGGTTGAAGATGACTCATGCATACTCAATTTGGATGTGACTCAAAAGTGAATAAAGAGAGTGAAAAAGCATGCATATTGAAAAACATATATTTAGATAGTTACTAAATTTTAATTTTTTTTTTCAAAATATATTTTTCTGGTAGAATAAACTTAAAAAATTCAAAATTATGAGATGTATTCACACTTTTGTAAGTTAAAACGACCTCATATTTTAAAGAATTATTTAGTGGAAAGATATACGAGAATGCTCCTAAGTTTAATTTCAATAGAGATGATCCAAATTTATTAGTCTTAAAAGAATAGAAGAATCCTATGCCAACAACTATAGTCCAACATTGTTGTTATTAATATTAACTAAAGAAAAAATATTTAGTTTTATCTATTACAAATCATAATATAAATTTGTTAAATTTTGTCAAAAAAAAAAAAAAAAAGTTATTCATTTTAGTGACACGAGTAAAATTTTTCTTTTATAAAAAACAAAGTAGAATATACTTAAACTAGATTATTCTAACTTTTTAGGAGATCTTTGCTAATTAAATGAATTTGTTTTGTTTACAAAGCAAAAGAAGTCCATAAACCATATCAATTTTGTTTGTGGTGAACACATAAAGAACATACGTACGTAGCTTACTCTTTACAATCCATAACATTTGATGGAAAAAGAAAAATACACTCTTTAAAATGATTGATTAATAATTAATTACCCTTACCTATTATAATTTGTTAAGAAAACTCTCTCTCATGGATATCGAATTATCGTTTTTTTTTTCTTCCTAACATTTCAAATAAATAATATGAGATTCTTTTTATTTTTTAGTGAGTGATAGATCGATGATTGCTATGTTTTTATTTATTATTATTATTATTATTATTATTATTTTTTTTTTTGCTTCTGGGAATTGTTGATTTTTCTATGTCATGTTGTTGTAAATAGAGTAACGTGAGATGACTATAAATATTTGATTTTCTTTTGGGTGTAGATGATGATAATAAAAATGATGATGAGATAGAGAAGACACTTGCCATACTGATTGGTCTCATAGCTGGGGTTGCTCTTCTTATAATATTCCTATCTTTTTTGAGACATCATTGTGAAAAAAGCAAAGGTATATTATCTAAATATCTTTCTGCTCCATTAATTTATTCCATTCCAATTTGCTTAGTTGTCTCTTGAAGGAATTGATATTTTGAATCTAGAATAATACTTTTTTTAATCTTAATTTAGTGTATTTAACAATACACAGTTATAATTTAATTAATTTTGTTTTATTAATTAATCACACAAGTATTTTATATTTAAGTTTATATTTTCTTAACTATACATTCAATTAATTACTACTATATCACTACTATTTGAATCTAAACTTTTTCTTTGATTTCTTGCAGGTTGTAAATGAAATTGTTACTTTGTGGTTTGTTCCGGAATGCGCGCACTAAGTTTATTATATTACGGCCATATGGCTCTGGTAAATTATTTGACTTTATATGGCTATGGCTCATTTCTTTAGCTTCACTTTAAGATCATGCTTCCAACTTTATTTCTTTTGAAGTTGCCTCGAGACCAGTGAAATTATGAAAGGTTGCAATAAGAAGCAAAACGCTCAAAGATTCTTATTATACAAGCCACTTGTCTCAACTTATCTTAATGCTTATAAATCACTTTTTGTGCAAAAGGTGCAAATTTGAGAGGTCGAGGCATTTCTTAATTATGTGAGCTTTTCCTAATATGTTTATGTTATACATACGAATTTGCCAAAAATGTGGTACAAGCCTCATAGTGTAGGCAAAAGGATCATTCAGTTTCTTTTAGATATAAAAATGTTTCATTTGTTTCCTGTATTTATAAAAAGGTCAAACAAAAATGAAAAAAATAATTATTTTATTTATGTGTGAGAAAGGCAAGGGCATAACAGACATTTTTACGAGGAACCTAAAGGAAAAAAGAAGGTAAAAAGACATTTGTGAGAAACCATTTCCCGCTCGATAAACACCATTAGAAGAATCAATTTCGATGTCAGTGCTTCATACACATTTCTCCCATTAGATGAAGAACTTTCTCCATCACCATTTTTATGCTTTAGCGTTCCTCTCAACATAACCAACAAATGCAGATAAAGGCATTCGAACCAAAAGAATGCCTTTATTTTTACTGGCTTGAGAAACAATATATAGAAGATTGGAATTAATTTGAAATATTATCATTTTAGCTTAAATGTCAAAGGGTGGGTCGGCGAGATTGTAGCTTGTAATTAGTAACTGTTTGTGGATGGATACAAGCGAAATTGAAACAACAGAAGATATAAAAATATGTAGAATGAAAAGAACTAAATCAAGAATTGTATTAGTAAACTTCACAACTAATACAAGAGTGTTGTGAGACTTTTATATATCGGTTTCTAACAACACTGATCAAACATGTGTGCAGTATAACAAACTAATGAGAGATACAATCCTATACATGAAATCTATGTTTGCAAACTCATGGTGGTGGCAACACTGTGAATTTGGACTTCAAGCTAAGAAATTTTGTTTCTCCAAGTAACTTGGTAAGAATGTCGGCAAGTTGTTCTTTATAGGGTGTAAAATGTACATCTAATTTGTTAGCAACTACTAGCTCACGAATGAAATGGAATTCTACCTCCACATGTTTCATGCGAGCATGCATAATAATAGGATTTGTAGTGAGATACTTAGCACTTATATTATCAGTGAACAAGATTGGTAAATAAGTTTCAACAACCTTAAGTTCTTTAAGAACAGATTGTAGCCAAATGAGTTTTGAGGCAACAAGAGCTAAAGCTCAATACTCAGACTCAGCACTCGACCTGGATACTGTTTTTTGCTTAGAGGACATCCAAGAGACCAAGTTGTCTCCAAAGAAAATACTGTAGCCCCTAGTACTCCTTTTGTCATATGAACAACCAGCGTAGTCTAAAACAGTGAACTCAATGAGGCCTAACACTTCAGACTTGTGCAGCATCAAACCATGACTCAATGTACCTTTGAGGAATTTAAGGATCCTCTTAGCTGCTTGCCAATGAGCTGAAGTATAAGCATGCAGAAATGGCACAATCTATTGACAGAGTAAAAAATATCTGGTCTTGTTAAGACAATATTGTAATACTCTTACTATACTCCAGTATTGTGCATCATCTTCCAACACTTCACCATCATTCTTAGACAAAACACTATCAAAACACATTGGAGTCTTGGAAGGCTTAGTCATGTCAAGACTTGCCTTTGTGAGTAAACCTTTTATATATTTCAGCTGGGACAAATGTAAGGTACCATCAAATCTTTGGACTTGAAAATCTAAGAAGAAATGCAGCATACCAAGATCTTTGAGTGCAAACTTCTCATTCAATAAGCCAATCAAGCATTGAACATGTGTAGGACTACTACCAATAAAGATAATATCATCAACATACGCCAATAGGATAGTGATATGTTGACCTAAATATTAAAAAAACATGGAAGTATTTGCCTTAGAGTTCTCAAAACCAAGATCACACGAGTTGTAACTCAATTTCTGGTACCAAGCTCTTAGTGCCTGTTTAAGGCCATAAAGAGCTCTCTTTAATTTGCAAACCCAAGTAGGATGCTCCTTGGACACAAAACCTGTTGGTTGTGTCATGTAAACTGTTTCTTGCAAGTCTCCATTGAGAAAAATATTATTTACATCATGTTGTCTCAATTCCCAACCCATTAACAGTGCAAGAGTAAGAACAATATGAATGGCTTGAGGCTTCACTATAGGTGAGAATGTCTCAGTGTAATCTATTCCTTAAACTTGATTGTAACCCTTAGCCACAAGTCGAGCTTTGTATTTATTTAGAACTCCATCACACTTAAGCTTAGTTACATACACCCATTTGCTACCAATAGGAGTAGCACCAGCTGGATAGGGAACTAAGTCCCAAGTAATATTGGACATAAGGGCAGAAAATTCCTTATTTATAGCCTTCTCTCACTCATAAATGCCTTGAGCCTCCTTATAACAACCAGGCTCACATAGAATGGTGGTAGTAGCATGAAAGAATTTTGGTTTAAGAGAACCTGTTTTGGACCTGGTTACCATGTGATGGCCTTTGACAAGTGATAAAGGAGGTAGATCAACAAACAATTCTCCAAAATTAGGTTGAACAGGTTGAGTTGGATTAGGTGAACGAGAAATGGCACTAAGAGGCATTATGAAGAGAAGTTGAGGAAGAGTTGGTATGAGAAGACTTAATAACAAGTTCACAAGTTGATCTCATAGTATCAGACATGCTATGTGAGGGAAGAACATAAGATAAAGGTTCAATTAATATTGAAGGAGTTGAAGACTGATTGTGAGAAGAACCAATCATAGGTAACAAAGGTGGACACACAAGTGAGTAAAAACCTTGTGCATCAGTAAGGGTAGCAGAAGATCCAAGGTCATGAGGTTGAGACACAAAAAGAAACACAAGTTCATCAAACTGCATATGTCTGCTACTATAAATCTTCTTGGTTTACAGATCAAAACATAAATACCCTTGTTGTTAAGGTGTATACCCAAGAAACACACAGGGTTGAGACCTAGGTTGAAGCTTGTATTGATTGTATTGCCTAAGGAAGGGAAAGCACAACGATATAGTAATTCATAAGGAATCTTGTCACCAAGGGCTTTAGTAGGCACCCTAATCATCACATATACGGCTGTCCTAAAGGCATAGACCCAGTACCTAAGTGGAATCCAACTGTGAAACAATAATGCGAAGCCTTTCTCCATTACCCTTCTATTGCGTGTCTCCATTACCCCATTCTGCTTTGAGGTATGAGCACGAGTATTCCTATGTATGATACCTATGTGACTGAGCTGAGATGACGAAAATTGAAACTCTATGCCCCCATTAGACTGGACTGACTGTACTTTATGGTCAAAATTACATTCCACCATATTCAAAAAAAGTAGTAAAAATTGCCTCTGCCTCACTTTTAGCATTAAGAAAAAATATTCACATGTATCTAGTACTATCATTTACAACTAGCATGAAATAGTGTTCAACTAGTGATAGGGGAAGTCCATAAATCAACGTAAAGTAGTGCAAATGGAGTAGCACAAGGTGCGCTTAAATGGTAACTTTTTAGACTTTAACATTTCATTGGAAACACATAGATGATTATTAGAGTCAACAGTACAAGAAACAAGAGAAAGTTGTACAAGTTTAGCTAATACATCCCGTGAAGGTGAGCCAGCTTGTTATGCCATATGTTTATTGCACTAAACAAAGGAAGCCTATTAGTAGGTACAAAGGAAACTAAATCAACATATGTTACCTGGTGCTAAACCTTTCCATTCAACTTGTACAACCCTCCTTTAGCCTTGCCTTTGTTAGGATCCTCATTGTTTGTGCCTCCTTCATAGAGAAGCCAGTAGAGTGAAATTCTACTACTACATTATTATCATGACATAACTTGTTGACTGAAACTAAGTTATGTAAAACTGAGGGTGTATGTAAGATATCAAAAAGCTGAAGATGAGAATCAATATTGGAAGGTTGTATGTTAGTATGACCAAGATGTTTAATTGAAAGAGAAGAGCTATTACATACTGCAACATTCTCAGATCCATTATAAGGAGTGGAAGTAGTGAGATTATCTGAATCCTTGGTGAGGTGGTGTGTGGCACCTGAGTCCAGCAACCACCCTTCACTAACTTCAATTGAAGCGTTAGCAACAAACATTGTTGATGGATTTCTATTATTGAGTAAGTCGCTCAACTTGAATAACTTGTTGGCTGGATGGCCTGGTTTTTTACAGAATTGACATTGCACACGACTATAAGTGCCACGAGAAGAATCTTCTTAGTTCTTGCTGTGCTTGTAATTATTTTTAGACCTTGCTTAGGCTGATAATCAATACTCTTTTGCAATAACTCATGAAAATCCCAACTAGAACCACTAGAGGTGGATTTCGATTGAGCCACTAGCACTGTTCTTGAAGCTCATGTTGTTTAACTTTGCAACATTAGCCTGAAGTAAAGCATTAATATTTGGATACTTCTTTTAAGAGATCAACCTACGATCATAAGACATTAGTTGACTTTGAAAATCTTCAAATGACACATTCTCACTTCTCATTAGCATGGTTGTAAAAATACAAATAAATTGTAGTCAGAGTCCAACCTTCCAACACCATATAGAATGAAGTCACGTTCAAATACCTCTTCTCCAATTGTTGAAAGATTGTCAGTCACTACTTTGATTTTCAACGTGTACTCCTCAATAGAGAGATCATTCTTACGTAATGTTTGCAACTCAAGCTAATGATCCATGATTCTTGCTTGTGAACACTTTCTCCAAATATTGCCACTGTCTTGCTGCAGAAACTCCCCAAGGAAGATGCAAATGCGTAGATGAAGACACTAATATGTAGAACGATGATTTTACAAGATTATTTAATTTGTTCCACTAAGTGAACTCAGGGTTAACATTTGTACTATTTCCAAGAAACTGTGATGGATGTACAATAGAAGAGTCAATGACATCTTCCAATCCATAAGCGATGATGAACAAGTGAATTTGCTATCTCTAGATCAGATAATTAGTGTTATCTAGTTTGACTGAGAAACTGAGATTCACCGAGGGTGCAACAAAGTTTGAGTAAGCAAATTGAGTGCTTGACGCTACCTAACTGCTAGAAAACAATCATTGATGATCGGAAAGTAAGAACGATGGTGTTATCTCATTGCAGTGGAGAGTTCGCTAATGTCTAAGGTTGGTGGTTTCACAATTTGAATGGCGAGACAGTGGTACTTACTTGTGTCTGATTATTATGGCCGATTAAGGTGAAGATAGGTGTTTAGTGATGGTGATATCAATTTTTTTTATCGTTATGATTTTCGGTGAAATGAAAGTGAAAGTAACAGAGGAAATTTTAGGGTTTTTGTCTTAAATGACCATATTTATTAATATAGTTTAAAAAAGGCCCAAGTTGTGTTAAAGTTTTAAAAGAGACTTTTTGTAACTGCACACCTGATAGGTTGGTTTTTAGCCGGTATTTTTTCAAAAAAAAAAAAGAGGGCTTTTAAACAATTGGAAGAACTCGAACAGTTTTCACCTTAGCACGAAACACTCTCCCACTAACTAACTTGAGGAAGACGACACATAGGCAATATACGCACAGTATCTTTCGGACTCTGAAACACACTCATTATCTACACGAAACTTCTTCATTTCTGAGCTCTGCATTTTTTGGTAAATTTTTTCAATGAATGTCTTCTTCTTTGCTTCGTTTATTTTAGTATATGATTTGGTGATGGTTGGAGCTCAGGGTATGGTCCATGTTGTAAAATGTTGAAACTCAACGAAAATTCCTTATTCTTTTTATGAGTTTTTGTGAAATATTGGTTTAAAGTATTCGGCTTTTGTAAAATGTTGTTTTTTTATATTGAAATTTTGTAATTATGTTTGACATACACATTACCCATTGATATGAATGATCTTATTTTTGATATATCGTTTGTTATTCATGAATAACAATATGACCATTGAACAGACTTTTCGTTGTGTCACCGTGTTAGGTATATTTTATTATATTTTCCTCAGATTTCACTATTTTTGAAAATTTTTAGTATATTAAAGTTCATTTATTTATTTTTTGGACCTATTTTTGTTAATATTTTGTATTGTACATATTTCTTTGTGTTTGTGGGTTGAATTCTATTGCATAGATTGTATAGGTATATTTTGATATATCTCGGTATATTTCTGTCATTTTGCCTCAGATTTCACTAATTTTTGTCAAATTTTAGTTTATTCAAGTTCAATTCATTAAATTTTAGTCCTGTTTTGTAAATATATTGTATTGTACATATTCTTCTATTTTTGTAGGTTAAAATCTGTGCATAGGTATATCCTGATATATCTCGGTATATCTCGATATATTTTGGTATATTTCTGTCAATTTCCCTCAAATTTCACTAATTTCTTCAAATTTTAGTTTATTCAATTCAATTTATTAAATTTTAGTCCTATTTTGTGAATTAAAACTTGTGCATAGGTATATCTTAGTATATTTCGGTCTATTTTTGTCAGTTTCCTTCAGATTTCACTAATTTCTATCAAATTTTAGTTTATTCAAGTTCAATTCATTAAATTGTAGTCCTGTTTTATAAATATATTATATTGTACATATTTCACTGTTTTTGTAGGTTAAAATCTGTGCATAGGAATATCTTTGTATATCTTAGTATATCTTGGTATGTCTCGGCATATCTCAGTATATTTCGGTATATCTTGGTATATTTCAGTCTATTTCTATCAATTTTCTTCATATTTCACTAAAATTGAAGTATATTTCTGTTGCTTTTTATTGATTTTTTTACAGTATATATTCACTTATATTTATGTTATTTTTAACAAATTTTTGACAAGTATTAATTATTTTGGTTTTCTTACATTTTATATATGCAGGATATGGTAGACAAAGCAACCGTTAGTCCTTGTGTCTCCCCTTCTGAATATTATGTTGGTAAAATAATCAACATTTCACACCTTCAAAATTTTAGGACATTGAAGACGACCCTAGATTGGACATTGTTGCATCACATCTTACTGATGCAAGATAAAGATCAATCGGGGAAAGAGTTGCAGATAATTGTGAATGGCAAACCCCACAGATTTGGATATGAAGAATTTAGTCTAATTACTGGTTTGATGTTTAGCGGTGAGGAAGAATGTTCACAGAAAACTGGTCGGTTGCAAAAAACATACTTCAAGATCGACAAGCCAATAAAGAAGGGTGAGTTGGAGAAGGTATTAGTAAACCTTCTTTTGTCCACCAAGGCTGACGATGTTTTGAGGTTGGCTCTCATTTATACATTGGAAATCATTCTTTTGCTAATAATAATCAAAGGGCCATTAATGATGATTAGTTGGAGGTGGTTGACGACTTCCACAAACTTAACATCTACCTATGGGATAACATAGTTTATGACTTTACTGTAAGAAGACTTAAAAGTATTGTTTTGAATAAGGTTGATAGAAAAGCAAAAGTTGACCCCGACAATGATGTTGCCGATGTTGGGGGTCGCATGTGAAGAAAGACAAAAACACTCGACCACTTACAATATCTACGGTTTTAGTTGAGCACTGCAAGTTTGGGCCTATGAGGCCATATAGGTGGGTGTAACTGATTTAGCCATGAATACATCCCCCGATGCAATGCCTAGGATACTACGTTGGGAGAACCAAACAAAGGGAAAACATTTGAAGTTATAGGACTTGAACCAGAAAATCTTCCAACATAATGATATAAGTTTGTTGAATTTATATGTTGTTATTAATGATTGTTTGATAACTGAAATTTTATAATGTACTTAATTATTTTTAAATGTTTTGTGGGATATTGTACAGTTTTATATGCTGAAGAGACTAACTCCTAATGAAAAGGAGAGACAGTGTTCTTACTACATTTCGGCACAAACATATTCAAGCAAACTTAGTAGGGGTGTGCCGAATGTAAGAGTCGGTGCAATGGATGATGAATTGCGTTCGAAAAGCGATGAACATCATCATCCATCTGGTCACATGGATGATAAGAGTGACCTTAACTCGGAAGTCCAAAAGGATGAAGGTTTAGCTCATTCATCAACTTCCTTTATGAAGGTATAATACTATGACACGTATAATTCTTAATTCAAATGTACTTAATTGTTGCAACCTAATGTCTGCCTGATTATCTTATTTTAGGTGTTGCAAGAGCCGAGGATTTCAAAAAGAAGGTGATTACAATAAAAGAGAACAAAATGTGGATCAAGGATGCTTTGAAAAAATTGTTAAGATCACAAAAAACAACTGGAACAGGGGACCAATCAAGGAAACCTTCAATGAAATCATCTAGGGTTAAAAGTGTCCCACATTTTAACAGACAAAAGGTGGAACATGAACAATTATCTATGGACGAAGAAGTGGTGATGCCCATGGATGAAGAGCCATAAGTGGCAAGGTATAAAGGCAAAGAAATAATTGTGTTTACAGAAAAAATTGGTGAAGATACTACCATGCCTAATATAACAAAGGATGAAACATTCGTAGGTATCAGCGAAGAATGTCCTACTAAGGTTAACCTTGAAAAACAACCAGTTGATGTCTCCCAAGTAGAGGAAAGCTTGACAAATGTGGCATTGTCTACTCTAGAAGACATTTTGGAGGCTGCCCCAATTATCAGTGGTCCATCATCAATATGATTAGGATCGCTAGCATCTAAGGGCGATAGATCCACTCAAATGTCCGATCCATTTGGTACTACATACACTTGAAAGAAGCGAAAGCTTGGTCCCTCCCTCAAATCTCTATACATGCATTCCAAGAAGAAATCTTCTATATCAATTCGGTCTGAACAGTCCGATGAAGGACATGTACCAAGCTTTTATGACCCATGAGAAGCTTCGATGAAGCTAGATATAGATTCTTCTTGGAGTGGCTATACAAGAATTTCTCCAACAACCAGTACGTATATCCTATTATATATACTTACATTTTATTCATATTTGTTTTTTTATATTACTGGCGTTACTTATTCATTTATTTGTTATTGTCAAAATTCAAGAAAAATATTAATGTTGGTTGCCCAAGTAAGGATATGGCTACTTCTTCTTGGTTTCATCGTATATTCAAATCCCAATCATCCTTACTCAACGAGGTAAGTATTTTTGGTATTTATCATTTCTTGTATAGAAATGAACTTATTCATTACTATAGTTTGTTATTAATCATATGATATTCTTATAAACTAACAACTAAATGGTATATCTTGATAATCACTTGATGTGAATTAAAATTATGCAGCACATAGATTGTGATATATGGTTGTTGAGGAAGAAAGATAAAATTCACCCGCAATTGTTCCCTAAGAACAATTGGACAACATTAGACTCAATGTTCTTAGTAAGAACCAACCTTAGTACAAACTTTTTATCGTAAGTTTTTCCAGTATGTTGTATGTCATATTTCTTATGTATATCTAACTATTTGCATTATTTATTATGAAAATGTAGGCATACGTGGAGTTAAGTGCAGGTGAATGGAAGAAAGTTAAAAAGAATGAGCAATTTAAATTTTGAAATGCAAACAAGAAGTAGTTCGATTATGTCACAGGTGAAATATAGTAACAATACTTTAGGTATATCTCGCATATATTAATACTTATATTATTAATCATAGAACTTTTTAATGTTTTGAAACAGGTGTACGCTCTTATTTTGGTAAGCCATGGACTCGTGTGGACAACATATATGAAGTTTTATTGGAGAAATGTCATTGGATCGCATTTGGATTTGACATTAGACAACAATATATTGATGTCTATGATTCACTTCCGAAACACATAAGGGATGGAGCTCTTAAGAAAATGTTACAAAACTTATGTGTAATGATCCCAAACGTAATTAAAAACTTGGAATTATTTGAATATGAAAATCAAAGACCGGTGGCCTATTTATCGTAACGCGATACCTGTTCTACAACATGTTAAAGTATAAGTATATTTAATTCTTTCAGTGACATCTAATCATCATTGATATAATTAATTATGATTCTTAGTATATGAATAACATATTTTCTGTTACATGTATTACACAGGAAGACTGTGGCATTTACGCTCTGAAGTTCATTGAGTACATGGTAAATGACAAGGCCCTGATTGATATCAAAGACGAGGCAGTTGGAGTCTTTAGGAAGAAACTTTGTTGTGAACTTTTCTTTGCCGACGATGATTACATTATTGTATAAGTGTAGTGACATGTTTATTTGTATTTTTGAATACATTTCCAAAACTCTAATGTGTTTTGTTGTTTGTATTGAATATATATTTGGTTAACCCCAAATTCAGAGACCACTGTTAAAGAGAGAAATGTTAATTTAAAGGTATAATTTGGTTAGATATGAGATGTATCGGTGTGAACTATCTTTCAGCACATAAAATATGGAATTTATATCATTTTTGTGTAAGGGGTATGCAGGGTGATGGTTATAGGTATATTTTTAGTATATTTCAGCTTACTTATCGAAATATACCGAAATATACCGAAATAGACCGAATAGGACATTTGGGTATATTTTAGTCTATTTCGGTATATTTCAGTATATCTCGATATATCTCGGTATATCTTGGTCTATTTCGATATATCTCAATATATTTTGATATATCTCGATATGTCTCGGTCTATTTTGATACATCTCTGTATATTTCGGTATATCTCGGTATATTTCAGTATATCTTGATATATCTCGGTCTATTTGGGTATATCTCGGTATATTTCGATTTATCTCAGTTTATTTCGGTATATCTTAGTATATCTAGGTATATTTCAGTACATCTCGGTATATTTCAGTTTATCTCAATCTATTTCAGTATATCTCGGTATATCTCGATCTATTTCGGTATATCTTAGTATATTTAGGTATATCTTAGTATATCTCACTCTATCTTGATATATTTCAGTATATTTCGGTATATTTTAGTATTTTTTTGCTATATTTTAGCTATATTACTGAAATGTACCAATAAAACATTAAAATAGACCGAATAGTACAATAAATAAAAGTTGTTGGTTGGATCTATTCCAAAATATGAAATTGTTTGCAATTAGTATATTTACAAAACATACATGATTGATACATTTAAGTGGTTAAATAAAGTTGATTATCGTGATATTCATTAAATTAATACAGAAGTTTGATACATAAAATATAACAATTCAAATGATAAGAAATTGTGTTATTTATATGTTTAAGGATGAGAAGATAGGGAAGGTTCTATACTCATCTGACGAAACGCATTACAAGTCCTCATGTTATGACCACTATTTCCATACCTACTGCATAATATGACCTTCTTTATTACTTCCTCACGTGAACGTATGCGTCGCTTTTGTGGTCTGCCACACTTTTTCTTTGTGTTGGGAGGAAGTTCAACTAGGTCTATGATCTCTGGTGGAATGTCCCACTCACCATTGCCAGTTGCCAGAAATATCGACTCTATATATGCGACAATATAACAATTTACTGTGTATAATTGGTCAACAAAGGAATGGACATCAACATCTTGAAACCGGGCGGCTGCAATGGCATGACAATAGGGGATCTTGTGAACATCAAACTCCCTACAACTACAACTTCTGTTAAGTAGATCAACATCGTCACTAGTATCACCATGTAAAACCTAATTTCATATAAATGAACTCGTTATATTATGTATAATGGATGATAACCTATATTACACGTTTATTTAAAATGAAAATAGATAAACATATAATAACAGATTATCGTGTTGTACGAATCCCATACCTGAAAAACATGTGCATTAATTTTGAAAACCCTATACCTTAAGGACTTATTGTGATTTGTACGCATAATTGATTTAATCCCATCAAAAAGGAATCAAGTTCCCCATTTCATCCCAACTTTCCTACGTTCCACAAATCACTGCTGTATTTTGCTACAGTAATATCAGTAAGCATGGTTATGGGCAACTCCCGAGCAGATTTCATGACATTATTAAATGATTATGAACCATTTGTGGTCATTATCCCGTATCTATTTCCTGGGAAATGATATCTTGATCACTTTTCTTTACCTGTTTCCAATAGTACTTCTCTATCAAAGGATCGATCTGTCTCAAATCTCCCATGTACTTGTCAAATTCACGCTTTGTATATGCCCTTGAGCAACATCTGAACAAAGGTGTAATATCAGGATTCTTAAATTTGTGGTTTAAATTCATCTTTATATGAAATGCACAATAACCATGCAAAGCATTGGGGAATACTTTCAGAACATCTTGAATAATACTTTGGTGTCTATCTAAAACAATAACAAGGTCTTCAATATGCCCAACTATGTGTGATAGTTTTAACAAAAATCGTTCCCAAGCTTCATTATTCTGAATCTCCAACCCCAATGGCTATTGGATATATGTTATTATTTCCATTAGAAGCATTTGCTACAAATAATGTCCCAGCCTACCTACCTGATAGAAATGCACAATCAACTATAATTATATGTCTTATACAAGGTAAGAATCCTCTAATACATGGACCTAGTGCCATTAAAAAAATACTTAAATCTTTCGAACTGGTCAACTTCAATATGTGTGACGCTACCAAGATTTCTTTCCTTCAAAGCATGAAAGTAGGAAGGAAGCTTCAGGAAAGAATCCTCTTCATTGCCTCGTAGCAACCTGAGAGCCTTCTCTTTAGACCTGTATGCTGTGATGTAACCAATCTCAATCCCAAACTCATTCTGACAATCATCAATAATATCTTTGGACTTATAAATTCTTCCGGGTCGCACCAATTTCATTTTTATGGCATTTTCTATCACTCTTGAGGACACGGTCCTATTCTTTCTCATGTAATTGTTAGGAACATAAGTATGTCTTGATTCAAACTCTTTTACCCTGAACCTATCTGAGCCAGTGATTCTATTACATCTAATCATCCAAGTACAACTAGATTGAATGTAACGTATCACGACACAGTCTTTCTTACTTGTCAGTGTCCTCGTCTCAAATCTGTTTCTTATGGCATGAAGCCCAACATGTGTGGTGAAATCTATCTTACTGTCAAACAATTGATCAACTTTCAAATCAAGCTCTACATGTGCCACAGACGAGGAAACATCACTATTTGAAATAATCTCTGTAGGTGTACTTGGTGGACCAAAACGTAATTCATTATTGCCCCCAACTACAGTTCTTCCTTCAGATTGGGATAAACCATTTACAGATTGATCTCCTACAATTAGCCTTTCTGGTTCAACTAGTGTCCTTTCATTATCAATTGCATGTATTGCTGGCATTGAGGTCATGCCATGATCAACGTTTTAGTTAACAAGACCACCTTCTAATTCATACTCTCTAATGATATGAAGATGTCGATCATCACCCATCTGCCTAAGATCTAAATAGTGATCTACATCATCACCAATACTATCAAGTACATTATCTCAATTTCTATTGGAATTTTGAGATCATTCATGTGTATGAGTATCACTAAAGTAATTTACAGGATGGCCTCTGGCATTAAGAAGTTGTTCATGACAAATAGAATGACTTATATTTACGAATCTTATCTCATTTTTTGTGACATATACAACATCCTTGCTTTGATTATCTTCAACATGAAGGTTAAAAAACTCATCAAAATCTTCATCATCACCAATTAAAACAGTAGGTAATGTAAGATCATTCTTATAGAAGTATCTCACTGAAAGTTCATATTTGAACTTATCGAGCTTTAACTTCAAAAATAACTTTTAAGTTCATTATACTTAAATCCCTTTCTTATCCTTATCACCGAACCTTCACCTCCTCGATATACTTCTTTATTATCTTTCTTCGACCACTTACCATTATACATGATTAGAATACTAAGGTCATCCATTTTATAAAATATTTAAAAATAATTAGCCAGTATTAATTAAAAAATATCTAAAATTTAATTAATATATGATGTAATATACAAAATATTGAATAACTATATCAACATATAACATATATACTAAATTAAATGCTGAATATACCAAAATATACCTAAAATATACCTAAAATATACCAAATTAAATGTTGAATATACCAAAATATAACGAAATATACCGAAATATACCAAAAGATACCGAGATATATCAAAATATACCGAGATATACAAAGATATACTAAGATATATCGAAATATACCAAAATATAGCAAAATATACCGAACATATAACAAAATATACTGAACATATACCAAATTAAAGACTGAATATAGCAGAGTTCATTATATTAGTCACTGGTACACTTCGATTTAAGATGATTTATTGGGGTAACAGTTTAATATGGTTTCTCAACTAAAATCTCATTAAATAACACAAAAATCAATTTTTTACCAAAGAATCACCCAAATAGTTGGCAATTTTTCAAAAATTAATCAATCCCAAAACCAACAATAGCTTCGCATATTTCGGTATTATATTATTTACAAATATTGGTACAAATTTCACCATTTACATGCTAATAAAAAGTGCGAATATTCTAGCGAACCAAAATAATTAACATCACTAAACTCAAATTTGAAAGTTTTGCGTGATAAGATTCAAAAATGGAGAGAAAATCAAAGAAGAGAAAACAGGGGTGCGAAGAGAAGGAGAGAGAAGAAGAAAGAAAATGAGTTTGGTGGAAAATTAAATATAGCTAAGGGAACCGACAACTGGGATATTGAATTGAAATGTGCCCATTTCTAAACTAAAACACAAATGAGCCTTTTTTTAAACTATTATATAGGATTTTGCCCATTTTAGACAAAAACTCGAAATTTCATTAAAGAGAGAGACCGGTTCCAATCTGTTACTAAGGTCTGTTTGAATGTGCTTATTTTAGAAGTGATTTTTAAAGAAATGGTTTCAAATAAAATGATTTGATTAAAATAATTTTAATGAAAGCATTTAAGTGTTTGGGGTTAAAAATATTAGAAGCGGTTTTAATTGACACTTTAGCAATAATTTAATGATAGAAACATGCATTCATATTTATTTATCTTAAAAATAAGTATTACTTACTTATTTTAAAAGTTTAAATAATATTTTTAAACTTTTAAAATCATTTCTTAAATAATGTAAATATTTTTTAAAATACTTTGATGCATTCAAAAAATGCTTTCAAATAAAAATAGAATTCAGATTAGTTTGAGATGATAAAAGATTTTTGAAATAAAAAATGATTATGTGTGAGTTAGATAGTACAAACTAAATAAAAATCCAAAATTAAGTGAACAGTAAAATTTATCATCATTTAATACGTTCATAAAATGTAAAGAATTAAATAATAAATTTTATAATATAAATAATTAATTAATACAAATTCTTAATGTAAGAGATGTTTACGACATTTTACTCAAAGAATTTTGAGAACTTTACCATAAGGTGGTAGTATTCAATGTCAGATAAAAAGTTTAGAATTAGGGCAGGAGTAGTTTATTTTTACCCATATAGTTAATTAATACTGAAAAAATTCAAAACATTCAAAAATATTTGAAGTACTATATATTATTTATATCATTTATTTTCCCATGCTCCAGTCAGAAGTGCATGTATGCAGGACACTTACTATTCTCACTTGAAAAGAAAATTTTAGATGTAATTTTTTTAGAATTGTAAATAAATTTATGTATAAAATAAAATATGATCTTTGGATTTTAAACTTAAGATTTTTAATATTCAACAATAACATTTAATCATATATAATGTAACATTTTTTTAATTAAAAATAAGTAGTATTATTTTTTACTATTTATATGATGCTTCTCCTAAATGCATTACCATGGGCACCAATAACTTTGAGCTTTAGACACACACAAACAAAAAAAATATATATATATATATATATATATATATATATATATAAAGAGATAAAAAATAAAAACGTCCCATAAAAATGTATGCTTTGCAATATTAATATAATTCAAAGTTGCATTTATTTTTCAAAATATACAAGTTATTTTTCACTTTAATTTTTTTCGTGCATTAATGATACTTTGTTTTATCTTTAGTAGTCCCCTATCCCCTATGTATATTGAAGGGGCATATAAGTCTAGTTTGAGTTATAATTTAACTAATATTTAGATATATAAGAATTATGTGCCACTTTAAGTGGGCGATAAATTTGTAAATAATAAAAATATTAAAATTTGGTCTCAAAACCAACATCCTTTTACTAACAATATCTACCATTTACTTATGATGACATGTGAATTTTTACACGCCTAAAAAATAGATAATTGAAATAATTAGTCTAAAATAAATTTATATGCACTTTAGAAACATGTAAGGGATTTCCAGTGCTTTTTAAAAATAAATAATAGGCTAAAACACATATTTTTTTTAAAGTTAAGGGACCTATGGAACTCTTTTCAAATAAAAATTCAAAGTAAAAAAAAAAAATCATATCTTTCCAATCCTTGCCTTTCTCCTTTCTTCGTCCTCAATTCTATTATCTCAAATCCAAACATTTAAATACTCCCTTCACTTGTACTGATCTCCTTTCTCTATTGATCAATATATTCTCATGAAAATTATCTCGATGAAGATTACCAATTAAGTACAACCAATTGTTGGTTGATGTCGCCATTGACATTGTTGGTTATAGGTAAGAACACCATTTGAAGTGTTAAATTAGAATTTATTTTGAGATAACAAGGACTTTGCACTACATTCTTAATCTCATTCCCCTTGTTATGGTATCCAATACTAATATCATTCCCCATATTGTAACACCATAAACACAACTAATACAATTGTGGCTCAACGTTTGGCCTCGAGGTGGAGCTTCAAGTTTGCATAGTTGTTGGCTAGGTAGATCTTTTTTGGATGGCACATTCTTGGATGAATGGTAGACCCATGGAAGATGGTGGGGCATATAACATCACTTGGGCAGTCAACATCTTATGGCTGGTCAATCATGTCTCTAGTGGACTGGTGAATCGATGGCAACTCCTGCTTGGGTCGATAAGTGAGGTCTCTATGTTATCTTGTGTTCCCTTATGTTCATGCATTGTGTGACGGTTGCGAAGAAAAAATTCAACCATTCGGCGCTAAGACTCTCCAAGTATGGCTAACCTATCACCTTTCGAGTCCAAACCATAACCCTTGTCCAAAGACTTTGACGTTCCTTAATAAAATACCAACGAGAACTACTCTCAACGAGTCTCGCACACTTGCAACTTATTGATTGCTTCCCAACAATAAGGTTACCTAACCGAGATGCTAGCCCCATAGTAAGGTTCCACATCATAAAGGCCATATGCCGCATAACTGCTCACCCAACTGTACAAGTCACATATGTTGATAGCAACTATACAACAATGTACCAAGACTTAGTCGGCTTTCCGTACCTCTTGTCGAATCTCTTCTTGCACACCCTCGAATAGACAGCTTAACACTAAGGGCCATTTCTATGCCCAAAGGTTTACTTTCTCTTGCACCTCTTGTACATATATGCTCAATTCTCCTCAACATACTTTACTCAAGCTAACACCCATGCCAACTTTTACTCAAGTCATCCTAGCAAGTGTGTCTTCTTTGCAAGTAAGTTCCATTCATACAAACTCACATGTTGTTTGAGTGTGTAACTCTTTGATCTGAAGCTCATCTTAGCACATTGTTGCCCATTTTTGAGCCATCAAGCTTATGGATCCTTAGTGCTTGGCCGAACACATGACTAACGCACCTTTCCACTCGACATCACCATCATGAGGGTTATCACATTTGTAATATGCCTTACTTGAACACTGCCTCACTAGCATGCTGCTACTCGTTGATGCATCATCACTTGTGCAATGCTACCTATAAAGTGTGCCGCATTTTCACGATGCCACTTTCACTTCCCCACATCGAGTAAACCATCGGGCATATCTATCTTTCACATGTAGCCTCTCACATGGGAATCATGCGCAGTATCGACTCTTCTACATCCCAATACTGTTCCTAAGACTCGTAGTCTTAAGAAGACATTGACGTGCCTGATTAACACAACCAATGCTCGCCCCATGAGCATTCTCTAGCTCATAGGTAGCTCACTTAGCACATCGTGCCCATGGGTGCTAGGGATGGTAGAGAGCTTGACACCATACATCCCCCTAAAAAGTTCTTAGAGTGATTTTTCTTGTTTTAGGAACAAACATCATTTTATGGGAGGAGACATAAGCCCAAAATAATTTAATAATAATTATTTTGTCAATTACCGAAGTTCCCCTCATGCAGACCATGACACATTGCTATGCGAGCTATAGGTATTGGAAGTTGTTTCAAGGAGGCACTCTGAATGGTGACTCCTCATAGGAAGCAGGTATTCTTTGTAATACTTGCTGAAGTACTTCAACATGGATATCTTGAGTGCTCATGTTAGACTTCCTAAAGCTTTTGTCCTTCTTGCTGGCCTTTTGTGGTTGAAGCTTAGAGCTTGGTAGGCTGGAGGTTGGATCCTTTGTGCGTTGATCAGTAGCTAGATTCTCACTAATTGCTTCTAAACTCATTGTATTATGGTTATTTTGTAGATCAAATAGTTTTTGGAAGCAGGAAAGTGATGAAGAACAGTTGAAATTATTTTTGGGATTAACATAATTATTTAATTAAATCATTTATACATAAATTATGTACTAAAGTTTGCATGTATAATTTTGTTGGATCATAATAAGATGGACTAAATATTGTTTATTATATATACAAAGTCCATGGACTTATCTCTCTCAAAGGTTTTAGCTAGCCTATTAAGCAGTCCCATTTACAAGCTCATATTGTAGCAACCAAATTAATATAAATAGGATATTAAGTTGTCCTTTCTATGGTTCTTGTTAAGTTTTTTTTTTTTGTAATGGGTGTTGAGTTTTGGTGGAGAGACAGAGCTCATGATATGTATGCATTCATTGGTGAATAAATAATAACGCTACATGGCTTCCTTTGCATCAAATTACTCAAGTACATTTTTTTTTTTTGTTATTTTCTCTATTTACATATGCTATATACGAATAAATGTTTAAAGTAATTCTAATAAGAACACAATGAACTACACAAAAAATAGGTTGAATTTTTTTCAAATGTTCAACAACTCAACCGATAAAAAGGCAAAGTTTCTTTTTTATGGATGACGGACGATGGCAGATGTTGAAATCGATTTGTGTTCTTTGTTTTGATGTGGCTTTGATATTTCAAAACAAGGACATTAACACCAATTCACTTCGACACATATTATAAATCTCTTGTATTTGAGACAGAAAATTAGAAGTCTCAGTGCGATAACTTTAGGCGTACTTGAGAATTGATTATAAAGGCCTATTTATAGGTTTGGTTTGGTAATTATTCATGAGGGAGAGATTATATCTAAGTTGTGCAAAGAATATACACATAGTTAAAAAAATATTTAAGTTGTGTAAAGAGTATAGGCCTAGTTAAAACATATTTAAGTCATGCAAAGAATATAGGCCTAGTTAAAAACGCCCGTAAAAGACTTTTTGTAATGGTCCATTCTCACATGCCAAGTGATTAGTTAGGATTATGATTGTTAATTGTGAAAAAAAAGAAAAATACATCATTGCACTCCCAAAAATTATTGTATGCATTCACGAGCTGCGGCTTAATGGCATAAAGTTCATTTGGGCATGTGAAGGTCTGAAATTTGAGTCCCAATTATGAGTATGTGAGTAGTATAGTTATTTCTAAAAAAAAAAAACTAATGTATGCCACTTAACATTAATACTAACATTTTTAATAAGTTATGACTCTATACATATTATGGGGTAGACTACAGAAATTATAGAAGAAGATGAATGAGGAAACAATGAAGATGAAGTACTGTATTTCATTACTCAAAATATGTACAGAAAGTATGGTTATATACATGAGTACAAAGCTATCTTATTGGTGGTTATGAGTAACCAATCACAAGTCACTAATACTAACAGCATAATAGAAACTAACAACGCACTCATTTACATGTAACAAACTAGTAGTTAAGAATATTCTAATAGTCCCCCATCAAACTAGTGGTTTGGGTAGAACCAGAAGTTTGGCCTTTAGAAAGTGAAATTGTGGAAAAGGTGAAGGCTTAGTCAAAATATAAGCCACTTGATGGCTAGAAGAGACATGCTCAAGAAGAAGTTTCTTCTGCAACACTTGTTCACGAATAAAATATTGATCAAGCTCAATATGTTTAGTACGAGCATGTTGCATCGAATTTTTAACTAGACACTAAGCATTTTGATTGTCACAATAAAGAATAGGAGGAGCAAGAATAGGCAAATGTAACTAAAAAAAAAGTGATTGAATCCACAAAAGTTTAGTAGTAGCACAAGCCATGGCATGATACTCAAACTCAATAGTGGAACGAGAAACTATTTTCTATTTTCCAGTATGCCAAGATATGAGATTCGTACCAAAAAAGACACAATAAGCACCTGTGGACCGACAATCATCAATAGACAAGGCCCAATCAACATCACTATAAGTTGTCAACTTGAAAGAGTCAAAAGGTAAGAAAGTAAGTCCATGGGAGGTGGTACCCTTGAGATATCTGAGCAAGTGCTTAACTGCACTCCATTGAAAATCAGATGGTTGTGACATATTTACAGCAAAAGAAATATCAAGTCGTGTATGGGAACAGTACTGTAACCCACCAATAATACTTCTATATAAAGTAGCATCATCAACAGAAAGAGATGTACCATAAGATTTGCTTAGCCCTTTACCAGTGCATATAGGCATATCACTTTCTTTAGAATTAAGAAATCCACTCCTATCTAGGAGTTCCCTAATGTACTTCTACTGATTGAGATACAACACCATATTATGAAACACCACCTGAATACCTAAAAAATGATTGAGGGTGCCTAAGTCCTTCAAGGCAAACACTGAATGAAAGTTACTAATAAGAGTCTCCACTGCACATGAGTTACTGCCAGTGATGATTATATCATCAACATAAATCAACACAACGGTATAAGCCTTAGACAAATCTTAAATAAACAAAGATGGATTTGATATAGCACTAACAAACCCAAATTCTAGCAAACACATGCTCAACTTAGACAACCAAGCACGTGGTGCCTGTTTCAAACCATACAAAGCCTTAAGGAGCTTACAAACCAAGCCATTTTCTTGCTCAAAACTTGGAGGCTGCATCATATAGACATCTTCAGTCAACTCCCTATTTAGGAAGGCATTGTTAACATCAACTTGCCTCATAGACCACCCCTTAGATATAGCAAGAGTCAATATGACACGAATAGTTGTAGGTTTGACAACAGGAGAAAATGTCTCAAAGAAATCAACACCTTCAGTCTGCAAGAACCCCTTAGCAACTAATCTGGCCTTATACTTTTCTAACGTTTGATCAGTCTTAAGCTTGACTCTGAACACCCATTTACACCCAATGGCTTGCTTTCCAATAGGCAAAGAGACCAACTCCCAAGTCCCATTTTTTATTACAGCTTCAAACTCTAATGTCATGGCATGCTTCCACTTAGGCACCTTAAGTGCTTCTATATAACTCCTAGATTCAGATAACACAACAATACCATGAAAAGTAAAGGCACGCATCTTGCTTAAAAATACCACAGTTGGATTGTGTAACCATACTATGGGTATTAAGGGCATTATTTGAATCAAGAGAAACAATAGACAAAGCCACATTAGTAGAAGAAAAAGGAAGATCAATTGAGAGATTAAGTGTATTAGACGACAAAGGAGGTATGAAAATTGAATCAATAATTGGAGATGAAGAGCTAGTTGTTGGCATAGGAGATTGAGACAACACAGAAGAAGGTGAAAAGGACAAAGCATGGTCTATGGCTAGAAATAAGGATGATTGAGACTGCTCATGAATGTGCAAAAAATGCACAAAAGGCAAGTGAGAAGAAGTAGGCAAGATAGATATACTAGCTGATGGAACATCACAATGGTCAAAAGAGGTCCCCACAGTTTGACGTGCAGGAGGTAAGGACAAAGCAAGTTTATTAGATAGAGAAGGTACTTGTAAAAAAGATTGAGTAGTCATCTCACTACCCATTTGGCTAGAAGAGGACATATAAGACAAAAAAGGAAAAATAGCTTCATTGAATACAACATGCCTACTAATATAAAATTTATCAGCTTTAATATCATAACAAACATACCCACGTTGCTTTGCTCCATAGCCAAAAAAGAAACACTCAATGGAACTAGCTTCAAGCTTATTTTTAGTATAAGGCCTTAAACAAGGGAAGCATTGAACACCAAAAATTTGAAATTGAGTAAAATCACACTTCTTGAGAGAAATCACTTCATAAGGAGATTTTTGACCAAGCACCTTTGATTGAAACCGATTAAGCAGAAAAACAGCTGTTTTGAAAGCATAAGGTCATAAATGAAAGCGAGCATGGGATTGAAATAACAATGCTTGACCACCTTCAACAATTTTACGATGGCTAGATTCTACTTAGAAGTGTGTGGGCAGGTGCATCTATGCATAATACCCTCCTTCTCAAGAGAAGACACAAGAGGTTTAAATTCAGTACATCCATCTGTTTGTATAGCTAGGATATGCTTGGAAAATTGCTTCTCAATCATAACTTTAAAATAAAGAAAAATAGTGGAAGTTTGAGCTTTTGTTTTTAAAGGAAACAACCATATGAATCTAGTATGATCATCAACCACAGAAAGAAAATACTTGTCGTCATTATATGAAAGCTTTGGAGATGTCCAAAGATCTAAGTACAACAAAGCAAAAGGAATAGCATTTCTATCATGTTTCACAGAAAATGGCAATTTGTGAGACTTATCAACCTGACCAGAAGAGACAAAAAAAACTTCTTCAGACAAATTGGGAAGAGAAATACCATTGGAATGAAGCACCTTGAGTGTTGTATCAAACGATGGATGTCCTAATTTTTGATGCCATTACTGATACACTGAGATGGACTTTTCTGTAGTAGTAATAAACACTGAGCCATTATCCACACTAGGAGCAACATGACAAGCACCAATAGTGGAGTCATTTTTACTTACAGTTCTAGCAACTTCATACAACCCATTTATACTAGTCCCACGAAGTATAATATTCTTGGTCATACGATCCTTCACAAAGAAAGCATCAAAGTGGAACTTAATAAAGATAGGGTTATCAGAACATAAATGTTGAACATACATTGAATTTGAAGAAGCACTAGGAGTATGTAGCAAATTAGTAACAGCCAAAACATAATTATTATAAGTTTGCAACACACCAGATCCTACACTAGAGATTGGTAGTTTACAACCATTTCCAACAAGAATACCTGCAGTGCCGTCATATGAAGTTGGATTAGGAATATTCGACTCAGTGGGGGTTAGATGATGACTAGCACCTGAGTCAAGAAGTCATTTATGATTTGAAGGAGTACGAGTACTAGTAGACATGGCAGTCATTGCAATTGGTTCCGAAACACTAGAAGAATGAGGCTTCCCAAGCAACACATCTCGAAGCAAGAAACAAGAAGTTGCTGCATGACCCAGCTTGTCACAAATTTGACAGAATGGTCTGTCTCTCTTGACATTTTTTATCTGACTTCTTGAGTTAATATCACCCTTTGAGTGGTGAGAGTTTCTTTGTTTCAAGAAACTGTGAAAGTTTCAATGAGGTTTGGTGCTAGATTCTTAACCACTAACACTGTGCCTAGAAAAAGACTTACTAGTATTGGATCCCTTATAATTCTTATGAAAAGAAGCCACATTGGCATGAATAGAATCTTGTACAGAATCTTTAGATTGACATAACATCATTTCAAAGGTTTCTAACTGATTGTGTAGAATCCCAACCGAAGGACACACTTGTGTCATATTAAAAGTAGTCACAAAGTTGAGATACCTTGGGCCAAGCCCATTGAGAATGTATAGCACCAATTCTCTCTCAAGAATCAACTCTCTAGTTGCTACCAAATGATCTGCTATTGTCTTAGCTTTGAGTAAGTAATCTCCTATAGTAAGTTCATTCTTGGCTAATATTTGAAGTCGTCCCCTTAACTCCATGACTCTTGACTATATAGTGTTGCTGAACCTCTCTTCAAGTGAGACCCATTGATCTCTTGCAAAATTTCTACCAATTAACACTGCATTAATGCCTTGAGTTACTAAACTGAAGATCCAACTCTTGACAGGAGCATCCAATTGCACCCATGTACTAAGCTGTGCATTAACTATTGTGCATTCAACATCAAGAAAAGGCGAAGGCCTTGGTAAGCTACCATTAATGAAGCACTCTAACCTATATGCCATAATAAAGTAGAGAATCTGATCACACTAGAATAGATAGTTGTTGTTATCTAATTCGATAAAAAGTGCCACATTATTTGGTGGACATGCTGAAAAATTCTAGGAAAGACTATCAAGAATTGAATTAGAACCTCCTGATTGTGTTAAAGGATCCACAGTTCTATGCCCAAGAATATCTTTGTTCATAATCCCATTCACATCAGTCTGCAAATTTCTTGAATCAATACTAGTATTTGACGAGGCAGGTGGTGTAGAAAAAACAGCATCTATGAATGAGGATTTGGAACCCATTGTGAAGACAACCTGAAAAGAATCTTTAGAACCTCTGATACCATACATAAATTATAGAAGAAGATGAATGAAGAAACAGTGAAGATGAAGTATTGTATTTCATTGTGATGAGGATACTATTTCGGTTGTATTTTTGAGAAGTTGAAGTGTTTGTTGAAGTTAAAAAATCAATTAATTGATTTTATCAAGTGATAGAGTTTGAACTGGTGTTATTTTTATATACGCAAATAAAAAAGGTTGGAAATTGGCTAATATGTACCAAATTATTCAATAGAGTTTCTTGTTTATGCAATGTCTAAGCATTGTGTAGGGGTTGATACTTATGAACAAATTAAAGAAGTTGAAGTTGAAATTTAACCTAATGAACCAGTGGAACAATTACGTTTAACTAAGAAAAAGCTGAAGCTACTATTTATGGTAAGGAATCTAAAGAACCTTAAGTAACTCAAATAGAGGCATATGAAGAATTTGGTGACTTTGAAGTTCAACTTGAAGAACCAGAATCTCAAGAAGGTGAACATCCTGAACTTCAAGAAAATGAACAATCTAAACGTCACGAAGCTGAGCAATGTCAAGAAGATGAACAACTTGACCTCAACATAGTACACAGAAAAGAAAGGGAGTGAAAAGTGTTGCTGAAAAGAAGGCAAAGTGTACTGCTTCAAAGGATAAGGGCCAAAGTAAAGTTGGTGATGCACCTAACCATAACAAAAGGAAGAGAAATAGTGGGGTAAGTTTTAAGAATAGAAGGAGAAGCAAAGATAAGACAATGAGGATGTTACATACCAAAATGACCCATATGAAGAAGATGGCTTTTTATTTTGTGAGAGTAACTTTGAAGAAGAGTTGGATGATGACATGCTGTATGCTAAAAATGTGGACTTTGGTGTGGAAAATAATACAATGGTCCAAGAAAATGAAGTAGTGTGTGATTATGGTGAATCTAATGATTTAAATAGTCCCCTTGAAGATAGTAATGAAGAAATTGAAACCAAAATCCAAAGAGTTCCAGTTTTTAAGGTTCGTGTTGAATTTTAGAATCCTACATTCTATTTAGAAAAGCAATATTCCACCAAGGATGTCTTGAATAAATGTATCCAATTGTGTGCAGTAAAACACTTGATGAATATCAAGTTTAAACACTTAGATAAAGTAAGGTTGAGGGCTTTATGTAGAAGTGAAATGTGGTATCTAAAAAGATCATGAAAGATAACATGACATGGGAGGTTGTTACATGTAATTTGGAATGTGAATTCCCACAATCACATTCTACCAAGTCTGCAACACTTGATTGGATTGCTGATGAGTTTATGGAAAGGTTCAGAAACAATCCTAGGAGTTTTAAAGCTAGTGTAATTGATAATGCAAACAAATATTTTCGATTGTCAGTTCCAAGACATAGAGTTTATAGGGGCAACAAGAAGGCTATAGTTGTGATTGATGGGGTCTATGAAGAGCAATATGTAAGTTTGTAAGACTGTGCTGAAGAAATAAAAAGGACTAACATAGGATTAATTGTTAGGAGGCTATAAGAAAGGGTTTTTTGGAAGGGTGCAGACCAATCCTTGGGTTTGATGGTTGCTTTTTGAAGACCCCATACAAATGACAACTATTTATTGCAATTTCAATTGATGGCAACAATGCAATGTTCCTAGTTGCTTATGCTATTGTGGAGAATGTATGAGAAGACATGAGATTGTTTTAAAGACTAGTGAGAGATGATCTTCAAATAAAAAATAGTCATGGTTGGACTTTAATTACAAACAAGAAAAAGGGCTTGGTAAGGGTGATTGATAATTTGTTCACCCATTTTGAACACAAGATGTGTGTTAGACATTTGTACCAAAATTTTAAAAATCCTCATTTTGGGTTGGCATTGAAGCGAAAACTATGGTCAAGTGTAAGGACAACAACAATCTCATCATTCAATTAGGAAATTAAGGCTATGAAAACTTTGAGTCTTTCAGCATGAAAGTGGTGTAAGAAAAGGCCAGCACAACTTTGGACTAAGTCACACCTCAAAATAATGGAAAATTTTGACATGTTGTTGAATAACATGTGTAAGTGCTTCAACTCTTACATTTTGAATTTCAGAGATAAACCTATTATCAATATGTTAGAGAACATCGGGGTATACTTGATGAAAAGAATTCTGCTAAAAGAGTGGAAACTAAGCTTTCAAACATGGAGATCTAGATGGTCGTAGAATAAGAAAATAATTCAAAAAAATAAGGAATTTTCTATCAATTTGCATGCAGTACATTTTAGGGAGAAAAAATATTATGTGAATGATGTGATGATGAATAAGTGGGTGGTTGATTTAGTGAAATCAACATGCACATGTAGAAAGTGGGACTTAATTGGAATACCATGCACACATGTATGTACTACCTTAAGAGTTGAGAAGGATGAGCTTATCAAACATGTGGATTCTTGCTATAACTATGAAACATATGTTAAAGCATGTGATCCATATATTCATCTTATGACAAGTGCAAATGAATGGGTAAAACAAACATATCCCGTTTAGTTGTCCAAATAGTGAAGACACAAAGTGGAAGATCCCTTACGAATAAGTTTAAAAGAAATGATGATGTAGTTCACATTACAAATAATCCAATAAGGAAGAGTAGAAAGGAAGAATGCATGACATGTAGCTATTGTGGAGTTCAAGGCCACAATTTTAGATGTTGTCAAAATAGGATTACCAATGTAGATGAGGTAATGAACTATCAATTTTTTATTTTATTTTATTTAATTAGGTTATTTAATTCATGATTAACATTGATTATATTTTCTTTCAAATTACAAGGAAATGAGACCCCAAAAAATAGGGCACCCCTTGAAAACATGACACAATGTAGGTATATATATGCTTCTAGGAAGTGTGTGTACGCATTTATGAAAAAACTGAAATATGTGTCATCAAACTGATGTATATGTATGTGTGGAAAATGAAAAGACAATGTGTGTGTTAAAGAACTGGTATGTGTGTGCGCATAAACTGTCAAACTAGTGTGAGAAGGCATGTGTGAATGGATGTGTGTGTGTTCATACACTATCAAACTTGTGAAGACAATGTGTGTGTGTTTATACACTGTCAAACTTTTGAAGACAGTGTGTGTGCATAAATTATAGGGTGTGTGTGCTGTAGAGAATGAGTTGTGGTGGGTGTGTGTACATGAGGTGTTGTGGGTGTCCATGTGCTTGTGCTATGCTACATCAAACTGTTACATGTGTGCACATAGCCTGGTATGTGTGTGCATTAGTTTATTGCATCAAGCCTGGTGCGTGTGCATAAGCTGATGTGTATAAGTGATTATAATATGATGTGTGTACATTACTAAGTTACTAAAATTATTTTGTAATTGTTTGCTGATGTGCAAATTATAGTACTTGCAAGTGTACGAATCACTTGTAGCAAGCGATAAACAAACCTCCTCGGTCGATCTCTCAAAAAATTGCAGTGGTTTTAAATAACCCTTCACATTTCTTTACAATCCTAGAACAACGAAAATACTAAATAGTTAAAGTCCTAAGACTACTAAAACACTAATTAATTAGACTCCTAAGGCTATTAAAACACTAGTTAGTTAGAATCTTAAAGCTACTAAAATATTGATTAATTAGAATTATAAGTGAGATTAGAAACTAGAGCAAGAGCTGTGAAGGCAATGACCAAATAATTATGATGGCATACGAACAAGTCACAGAAAAATATTTCAACTTAAAACTAACTTCACTAGGTTTTTAATAATCAATAGGGGATTTATAGATATTTAGCTTAGTTGACCATGCTTGCATCAAAATATTATGGTGAATTAACATGAACGATCTAATAAATTAAGATTATCGGCTTTCCTTTTGTTTACAAAAATTCCTACGATCGGGTAATTTTTTTTTGTTGAATAACTAATCAATATCCTACGATCGGGTATATTAAATAGCAAACAAATTATGCATAAGGAAAAATATGTCAATCATTTCAATGCCATGACTAGGTCATCAATTTGAAGCTTTGATTAAGTTTCAGATTTTTCAATCCATTTATGAACCTCAAGTTGGCCCATGAGTATTCACAAATAAATCTCTAAACAAACTCTTAATCAAAAAGCAATCTTTACTTATTTTGCTATTAAAACATTTACCAAAATAAATCTAACAAACATGGCAACATAAACTAAACATCCATAGTTAAATTCAGCCAAACATGTTTAGATTAATATTCATAGACAAATATAATCTAACATACATTCTAGTTAGTAAAGAAGAAGAAATATCTAACAACAACAAGTAACCTAAATCTAGATACCACAATTGGCTTGAATGATGTTTCCTTCCCCAAAAGCTTGATCTTTAATCTTAAAAGGTTTCTTGTCTCCTTTAGATGTGCCTCTCTTGCCTCCCTAGGATGTGGCAAAGCTCCAAAATCTAGTTTAATTTAGTAGAAAATCGTCCCAAATTGTGTGAAAAATTGTATGTAATGTTGAAAACGTAAGGGGGTTTTATACATGTAAGGGTTGTACAGAATTGAGACTTTTTAAAAATACAACCACGCCAAGGCACCACTTTTTACCCGCCGCGGCACAAGCCAAAAATTTCCCCATACAGAAATCAGAGAGTAGCGCGCCGCGGCGCACAAAAACCTCCGCCGGGGTACAGCTGATCCTATAACCCTTACAAATTGGTTGATTTATGATGTAAGGCTTACATGCCTTAGTCTTTTTTTTTTTGCTCCTAGGTTGCTATTTGAGTCTTCCAATTGTCCCATCTTCGTGTACTTACATTATTCATCTCTTTTGAAGCTAAAAATACCTGAAATACATAAAAATATACCGTGATTTCGAATTAATAGATTTATGCAAATAATTAAATAAAAGAGTTATAATCAAATCTATTTGTCACAATTAAGCACAATAAATCACAGAATATTAGTACTTTTTAAGCACTCATAATTTGCGTTTAGGTTAAAAGAAGGAAAGTTATTGGTGAGAGTTCAAGTTAAGCACATAAATGTCAATCAAGTGGAGCACAAATTCAAACATGATTTAGAACCAATATTGTCATTTTTTGTATAAATTGAAATGATGTAAATGCCATTTTTTGTATGAACAATTTAAAATTTAAGCTAGTATGTATTGCTGAAGTTGTATGTCTGGACAATGGGAAATGTATATTCACTATGATAGTGGAATTTTGCAAATGTATATTTCACTTTGATAATGAGATTTGAACTGTTTTGAGCATGCATTCTGATCTTTTCAAATACATTACACTATGCATCACAGTATGCATTTCATCAAACCAACAAATAACAACAATATTGCTAGGCCACAAACATGCTTCTTTGTACAAGTATGGGTTACATTTCATTAGTTAATAACAAGAGTTACATTGAATTACACTAACAAAATAACTCATTATATTAAACCACCCATGCCTCTAAATATGCATGGCCCTTTATCAACTAAGGTAACATTTTGATTGACCTTGAATTATCCCCATGTTTTATTATAATAATTAACATTGTTATGCCACAAACAAATAACTTTTTCCTCTTGAAATTTGATTTAGTCTTCACTTCAATATTGCAAGATTTATTTAGGATATCACTCACAACCCATATCACCTCTTCTAATCTTGTATTATGTTTTGCAAGCTTATCAATTTACAATTTTAATTTTTTTCTCAGTTTTTCACCTATTGAAATTTGTTCTTTCATTTGTCTAATCCTCCTAAGTAAGCCATGTATAATTTTTTTTTTTTCTCTATCTAAACCCTAAAACAAAACTAAAAATAAGAACTTACCCCATAACTATGACAACCCCCAAATCTCGTTCCTAGATTGTCCTTCGTCCATGAAGTAAACAATTTTCTCAGAACATCACAACAACACCGAGGAGCCATGGTTCCTTTGTTTTTCGATTACTCTTGATAAAACTAAAAACACCCATGAATTGAGCTCTTCGATGATGAATCTCGTAATGATTGGGTAATGTTGTTCTTTGATTGGGGTTGTTCGATGGGGTCATTAGGGTAAGTTTAGCTTTGGTTTGAGAGTTTAGGCTTTGGGTTTGGAAAATGAGTCACACTTAGGGATAGATGCAAGTGTGGCTTTCCCGTTACTTTCCATTAGGTTTTTAACTCCAATGGAACAATTATAAAAATCGAAAAGTTTGATAATATGGGTGTTACCAAAAAAGTTTGGTAGTATATTTGTAATAACTCTAATAGTTTCATGGTAGAAAAACCTATTTATCTATTTATATTATTAACTGATATTCTATTGATATTTCATGACATTTTTGGGGATAATGTATATGAATATCATGACTTCTAAAATATGAATATTATCAAAACATTGTTAACAATGTCGAAGATATTTTTATCCTCAGTTATCATCATACTACAACTCTTGATGTATTTGTGCACTAATATAATGTTTAACCCAACTTTATGATGAATGTAATCAAGTCCATTCACAATGCTAGTTACGACTTGCATTCTCGAAATCCAACTTGAGAAGAATGGTAAAGTTAGGATTTCTAAGGTTTCATAAATAATCTTAGCATTGTTGATAAATTCATAAAACAAATAGTTATATTCGCCAAAGAAAGAAGCACCGAGGAGTTTGGTTATACTAGTATGGTGGCTCCAATAGATGGTGTAAAGTCATTCTCAAAGCTCAAAAGTTTCAATCCTGTAGAAAAATTTGTGTTGAAACATGACAACATCTTTGTTGCGAAGAGTACACAACTGTGAAGGGGTTTAGGTAGTGTGGTGTTTTGATAGAAAATTATTGGTGATATGGTGATTTTCTAGAAATCTTGGATGTAGACGTTATCAATAAGATGGTGTAAAGTCATTCTCAAAGCTCAAAAGTTTCAATTCTATAGAAAAATTTATGTTGAAACATGACAATGTCTTTGCTACAAAGAATACACAACTGTGAAGGGGTTTAGGTAGTGTGGTGTTTTGATAGGAAATTGTTGGTTGTGAAGGAGATTTCCTAGAAATCTTGGATGTAGGCGTTATTAATAAGACTTTCACGGAGACTAGAGAATGAAGTTCGATTAGAGATTGAGGTGGTGTTTAAGAAGTGTTTGTATTTGTCGGAGGTTGAAGATATGGGTCACATGGGGTGAATATGGGTCACTTAACAGGGAAAAAACTAATAAATGCGTGATGCCGTCTAACGGAAGCTAACTGAATGGTATAAATATAAATTTTTAGTAGTTAGGTGGTATAAATGGGACGAAAAAATATTTCAATAGTACAAACGAAACAAATGTAATAGTTCAGTTTTATATTTGTAGATTTCCCCTATATTATATGTAAAGATTAATTTGAAAGAAATTATATCCACAGTTTGTTAAGAATTAAAATTAATAAAAAATTAAAAAAATTACTTGTTCAAGTTTTTAGCTTAACTTGTGTTTTTTTAAGAAAATTAAAATTTCTTCAAATAACACTCTTAAAATATTAAATAACATAAATAACATCTAAAAAATATAAAATAAGATTTAATTAATTGATTTTAAACATTAAAAGGGGTTTAATTGATTGTAGTTAAACTTAAAGACGTCCAATTAGCTAATACTTAATATACAATGTTTGAGATAATTTTTTTTATATAGTAAAATATATTATGAGCTGGATATAAATGATGTTATCATTATATTTATTATTTTTAAGGGTGTTGTTATATAGATTTTTACTTTCCTAACAAAGTTTTAGTTTTTAACGAGAAATTATCCATTCATGTTGGACCACACTAACATGATAATGCACACTAAGCGAATAAAAAATAATAGTAATGAGAGATTAAGGCTGAGCATTGGATTGAAATTACTTGTTTTCAGTCAATTTGAATCTGATTCGATCCGAAGTGAATTTAAAAGTTTTCAATCCGAATCCGATCCAATGTAAACATCAATCTGAATTCGAATCTAATTAACAATCCACATTTGAATCCAATCGAATTGATTGGATCAAATAGGGCCAAAATCGTAATTTCAATATGTAACATGAAAAATTACAAAATTTTATAACAAAATTATTATCCATACAAATTCAACACAACCATTATAATTAAAAGAATTTAACATGAATTATAAATGATAGCTCCAAATTTCTAAAGTTTTAACACATTAAAATTTCAAAACATTAAAATAAAATAAGAATTTTCAAATGAATTTTTCCCTCCAAAGTTTTCATATTCCAATCTTCGACCATGTAAGAACACCTATAGTTTGAAAAAAATAAGAAAGAGTCATCATAATCATTATATGAATTAATAAAATAAAATAAAATAAAAAAGTGAAAAAAAGTACTTACTAGTAATATGAATTATTTAATGTTTAAATCAACAATACCATCCAAAACATCTACATAATGAAAATTTAGAAAGTTAGAAATATAAATAAGCTGGTAATAAATCAATATACATTCAAAGTTTAAATGCTAGTTCAAAGTTTTGTGAATATACCTGACTCTAGAGCCTTAATTTCATCAAGTAACTCTTTCATATCAATGATTAGAGAAGAACGAACCCAATTTTGAGTGAAAATCAAGGCTTGCACAGTCTTAGAAGATAAGGAACTCCTATATGGACTAATTGTACAACCACCAATTGAGAATACAGATTCAAATGCGATAGTAAATACGGGTATATCCAATACATCTCGAGTTATAAAAAAAATTTTAAATCTTGAGTAGTGAACATTCCACCAACTTAAAAGATCAAATTTCTCATCATTCATATCAACCAATGCTTCTTACAAATATTTTTCTACTACAGATTTGTTTTCCAAAGTATGAACTTCTTTTAAATGCTTTCTTTTACGAGAAGCATAAAGCTGAAATGCATTTACTTCTAAATTTTCACCATCCACATCTATTATTAAAGGTTGAGAAGATTCTTCAGCACTTGAAGGAAAATAAGTTTTATGATATTCCTCATACATATCTTCTAAAGTTTTTTTTTTATACCCTTTTTGAGCTCATTGATGCCTCAATCTCATCCCCATTACACAATTCTAGCAAACTTAGATTTAAAGAGCATTCTTTGTGCTTAGGATCAAGTAAAAAAACACAAATAACATCATATTCATTTTAGTTACTCCTCCCCAATATTTATCAAACTTTACCTTCATCTCATTAGCCATCTTCATCATAATGAAATCCTCACATTTACTCCACATGTCAAGTTGATCATGAATAAAACAAATACGATCCAAGAAGAAATTAGAAGTCACATACAATGACCCAAAAAATATTAAAGTTGCCTCATAAAAACTTTCAAAAAGTTGACAAAATGTCTTGCACTATCCCAATCAATTGTAGTAGGAGCTTGTTTAGTATCCCAAATTAGTAATCTCTAACCTCTCAAACGTCTTTTGAAAATATGTTGCAGAATCCAACATCAAATAAGTTGAATTCAACCTTATTGACACATCTAAGCAAACAAGTTTATGAGTAGAGAGTTTTTCCATCTCAATAACACTCTTAAATTTTTTAAGTCTAATTGGTATCCTTTCACATATCTTACAACAGCACGAATATATTTATTGATATGATATATTCTTTCAAGCCTTGCTCAACAATTAAATTCAAAATATGTGCACCACATCTCATTACAAGTGTTTAGACTTCAAAATTCTACTACCCTAACCATGAACACATTTCTTCACATAAATAAGGGCAATATCATTTGAACTAGTAATATCAACTGTAATGCAAAATACCCTATTAATGCCCCAATCTAACAAACATGCTTCAATAGTTCTATCAAGTGTATCACCTTTGTGATTTAGAACTTGACAAAAATTTAAGATTAGTTTTCGCAAATTCCAACCACTATTAACAAAATGAGTTGTTAAACACATATAACATAAATTTTGACAAGATGTCCAAGTATCAGTGGTAAGACAATTCATTGACCAATCCTATTCAACAACTCTTTTAAATTTGCTCTTTCTTTAATATACAAATTCAAATAATCTCTTGCAATAGTCCATCTAAAAGGAATTTTAAACAAATATTGCAACTCTTCAAGAAACTCCTTAAATCCTTCACTTTTTACAATAATAAATGGCAATTCATCTTTTATTATCATCATTTCCAATTTCTCCCTACATCTTTCAGCATTAAAAATGTTAAGTGTAAGACTTCCTACGCCATCTTCTTCTTTTTTAGGAAAAACTAAAGTTTTTTGCATTCTGCTAGGAAACTTATCACATTGAATGGAAATATGGGCAAGCAAATTTGATATCCAGATTTGCTTGATACATATTTATATTGTTTATTACAATATTTACATATAGCTTTGCAATTTTTCCCAAATCCTTGTATAGTAAAATGTGTCCATGAATTACTAGGAGATTTTGAGGAAACTTTATTACATTTTTCTGCTATAGAGGAAAAAGTGTCAGTGTCAAGATATAGAATACTCTCGAGATCTTCTGCTTAAGTTGGTTGTGTTGTACTTTCACATTCAATTACTTTCTCACCCACATTAGGTGAATTTTTGTCTCGATCTAAAGTCATCTGAATATGTTGTATTAAAGATATTAGATATTAACAATAAATAATATAATTCTTCAAATAGGTAATAAAAATACATGATAGTTATAATAAAGTCATATAAATATAGAAGTAGATGCAACTGATGAAAAATCTATTGTATTAATTAATCTAAATAAATAATTGGTGCAAAATTGCCTCATAGCCAATTAGCAATCCAATAATGTTGTACGCTTGCGACATATTAAAAGGGACATAATTTCAACATTAATTTTTTTCAAATCAATTCTTTGGGCAAGTCATATACACATATACATAATTAAAGATTACAGAGTTCTTAAGGGAAGTCATATACATTTACAAATTGTATTTATAAGTCATATATATAAATTAGTATAGTAATTACTAACTAACTAAAGAAGTAAAATATTGACAAGCTAACTATGGTTGCTAGTTGTGGCATATAACAGTCAATTAATGGGAAGAGCTTGAAAACAAAAATATTAAATTATGTCTCTCAAGATTATTATCAGTTACTTTCAAAAAGGTTCGGTACCATACTATCATTAGTAACTAACTAACTAACTACTAACTAGTTACTTGAAGTTAACAACGCTTTTTTTGCTTGCTGTGGATGCATCTTACCTCCTATGGTGGCTTCCTATTTGTGTCTTCATGGTTCGCTGCTGCTTGCTCAAAGTGAATATGCTTTATGAAGGATGGCTGGCTCCTGTGGCTACTCGTGAACGACGGTGGCTACAATGACTGCTTCGTGAACGACGGTCGCCTCTTATGGTGCTTCATGGTTCACTGTTGCTTGCTCAAGGTGAAGAATTGCTGGAGAAATTTTAGGGTTTCGGTTCATGTTTCTTTCTTTTTCTATATATACCAGACCAAAACCAAACTACTTTTCTTTTATAAAAAAAAAAAAAAAAAAACAATACCAGACTCGTAGCATAATAGACCATAGACGCAGAGACAGAGAGCAATAGAGACTTGAGACTCTCAACAAACAAGTAGTACCCATGCTTTCTTAGTGTATATAATAATATATGTTAAATTATTATGTATATTAATATATATATACGTATATATAATTAAGTATATCAGATTGGATTAGATTTATACTGATTTGAAAATTTTCATTTTGAATCCGATTGAATTAGTTAAAATTTGATTCGTCTTCAGTTCGAAACCAATCCACCATTTTGAATCATATCAAATTTTTCGATTTTATCAGATTAATTGAATATTTTGCTCAACCCTATGAGAGATATATGAAACACCTTTTTTTGTTGTTGAGAATATTGCCTTTTTATAGCATGTTTTTCATTTCAAATACATTTTTTTCAAACTAGCAAAACTCAATCTAAAACTTATAGTTTCATACATATAAATACTAAAATGTATTTGTTACATAAATTAAATAAAATTAGATTCTAAAGATCTTTGATTACCTATTGGAATTTCGACGACCTTCGCCAACTACTCATTGGAGTTTCGGCGACCATCGTCGACAAACCATTAGATTTTCAAGAACCCATTGGAAGTAACATATTACATTCGCTTGTATTTTATATATAATATGTTACTTATACTTGTATTTTTGTAACATGTTACATTCTTTTATATATTTGTATGTAATATGTTATATCTACCTCCATATTTAAATTAATATGTTATATTTATCTTTATATTTGAATGTAATATGTTATATTTACGAATTTACCTCTGGTGAGTTCGCTAGTGGTAGTTGTTGGAGCTCTGACGATAAATTCGTCGGAAATATAGTGAGGATCTTATAATAATCTAATTTAATAAAAGTTATAAAATGAGAATATTTTGATTTATTTGTTGAATAATTTAATATAAAATTGTAAATTTAAAAAAATTGGTGATTTTATAAAAATAAAATAAATAAAGGCCCGTTCTAATCACATCCCACATATTATGCTATATACATACCCCCACATATATTAATGAATAAAATAAGAAAACAACCTCTTGGATCCAAATACATCCCACACTTTCCTATTGCCGTCACCGCTGCCCTAAAGAGTTTCTGCCGCCATCGCTGCCTTGGAGAGTTTCTGCCGCCACCGCTGCTGACATCGTTATCTTCCTTAACTTCTTTATGGCGACACCACTACCACTGTCGACGCGTTTTTCTGGGTTCGTTCTCGCCCTCGAGTTTCTGGGTTCATTCTTACCCTCGGGTTTTTGGGTTCGTCTTTGCCGTTCGTTCTTACTGCCACTGATTGCAACTGCCACTTTTTGCCGTTCGACAAAAATATATGTACAATTTGTATATGTTCGGCACATATATGTGAACATTTAGTGTATGTTCGGCATATATATGTGATTGTTTATTGTATGTTCGGAATGTCCTGTTGAACATTTTCAAAATGTTCAACATATTTATTTGAATGTTTGAGAAATGTTCGGACCTGATGCGTTGAATATACTGAAAAAAAAATTTACATCTACCTCTGTGCTCCCTCTCTCATTTTCCAGTATTTTGGGAGGAAATAAACAGTCTGGTACATTGGAGGATATGGGTACTAGTGAGAGCTCACAAACTTTGCCTAAAGAAGTTACTGGCGACGACGAAGGTTCCGGTAGAAGTTCCATTTTCATTGGAATAAATATTAAAAATAAAACTGAAGTTTCTTGGACATTTAAACGCAGAAAATGTTAATGGAGCAGTGGTGCAGCCGGTGGGAAGAAAAATTCTGGTCCGGTGGTCCTAACTTGTGGCAGCAGCGGCACCAACCGGCGAGATAATTGTTTTAGAAAAGCTAATGGGCGGGAAGGAACGTGTGGGATGCATTCAGTTTTTCTGTTTTTTTTTTTTTTTTTCTTTTGTTGCATTAATTTTTTAATATTTTATTAAAAGGGTATGTATATAGCATATTAAGGGGGATGTTATTAGAACCGCCCTAAATAAATAATGTTATTTGGACGATTTTCCTCCTCGTTTGTTCGTCATCTCAGATTTTGATGGGCCTAAAATAACCACGATCAACAAATAGTTTTTCAGTTTTAATTGAAATAAAGTATTTTCCGATGTATTTTGATGGTTCAAGAACGGCCCATCTGTCCAGTCAACAAACACCGTTTCAAGTCAAGAACTTGGCACGTGTTAAACATCGAAGAATCGCCGAATCATCACCGTTTCCGTCCCCGCATTAAAATCTCCTTTTTTGGCATCTCTAACTAGTTTTCTTTCTAACGAAGAAAAGCACCAATCCCAAAAACTAAATTAAATTTCGGTTCAATTTTAGATCACAAACTAAAGATTTAGGGTTATCGCGAACAATGGCGCTCGAGTGGGTTGTGCTGGGCTACGCCGCTGCTGCAGAGGCTGTCATGGTCCTCCTTCTTACGATCCCTGGCTTAGATGGTCTACGTAAGGGTTTAGTCACCGTGACTCGTAATCTCCTCAAACCTTTCCTTTCTGTTGTACCATTTTGCCTCTTCTTGTTAATGGATATTTACTGGAAATATGAGACTCGACCAAAATGTGATGGAGATTCTTGTACTCCATCGGAGCATCTTCGTCACCAGAAATCGATCATGAAGAGTCAGCGTAACGCCCTTTTGATTGCTGCAGCTTTGGTCTTCTATTGGCTTCTTTACTCTGTAACCAGCCTTGTTGTTCGGATCCAGGAGCTCAATCAGCGCGTTGAAAGGCTCAAGAATCGCGACTGATGGGATCGGCTTTTATATTAAAGGGATTTGTGTTTCTTTATCGATTATGGGTTAGTTTCGAGTACGGATATTGATGTTTCTTATGCTTTGTTGTTGCGTTTTATGCTTAGATGTTTTATGGTGTTAAAAATATCTTAGTTGCGTGGAAATTTTGTTGGGCTGTTATGGTATATTCTTAATTCGAACCTTTATGGTTATGATTCAAATTTCATTGTTCTATTAATGTAATTGTCTTTTGATAATGTGCTTCTGGATTTGCGTCCGAATTATTTCTAATCCATTGATGGGAAAAGCCATAGGAAAATTCTGTTCTGGTTGGTGATTTGGGATTTAACTCATAAGTCATAACCTTGAGGGTCCAATTTGGGTGCGACCATATGCAATCTAATAGTTGTTTTGGTTGATTTGGAATAATTGAACAGTGACTACTACTTGATTATTTGTGATGTAGTCTTATGTTTGATGGGTTTTTTCGTTGTTGATGGCATATCAAATATCTGCTGAGATCTGCATTTGATTTTGAGTGGCTCATTGCTCATCATTTTTATATTGTTAGATTTTTAGAAGGAAGGCTCGGCCATTTGATGTATAATTTGTGTATGAGTTGGCTGAAGGGATATTGGGTAGTAGTATTATATTTAATACATGAATGAGTTGGAGGAGAGGCATTAGAAAATATAACATAGCAAAGGATTGTTTGAAGCTCCAAGTTTCGGAGTTTAGGAGCTTGATATTAGAAAGACACATATAGCCTATTTATACTTGTCATTACATGCTTTCTTAGAATATGGCCAGATCCTTCTTACACATCTTTGTAACATTTCGTTTTCTATGATTCTATCATCTAATAAATTTAGATATTTTTAAAGAAATTCTAGAATATTCGCATTTCTTCATTATCTCTATTTAATTTTCCACAGTACATCAATTTCCAACGTACATGAATTTTTGCCAAGATATTTATGAATGTATGTGATGGTGAGATGAAAGAAATTGCGAAGAGTTTCTTTCGCTGATATGCTATCAACACTATTCCCAATATTTGCCCATGTTACCTGGAATATTTTTCAATTTTTGTGAATTACTTGAACTAAATTACTCGTGTTCAAACGACACTTTCATTTTTTGTGAATTTGGACATGAATACAAACACTTTAATTTGACTGAGAAACACTTACTTTTTTCTTGTCAATGGACCTCTTAAGATTGTTATCCCTCAATATTTGCTATCATATAGAACTAAGTTTTGATCTGAAGTTAAGCATTTTTTTTAGTTTTTAGATCAAGTTGTGGTGATCATAATCTGATATCTACCTTTGCTTTATCTTATTTAAGAGAAGAGATCAAAACACTAAGCAATGACATGTTCTTTTTGTTAATACAATTCCCCAAGAAAAACACTACGCACGACGACCTTGTGCAAAGGTTCGGACCACTAGTGCTCTTTCGTACGTGCCAGTTGTGCTGACTTTATGTCAGTTTACTTGGCCTTTAAACTATATATATGCCAGAAAAGCAATAAACCCTTTTAGACATCATCTTTATCACCTCCCACAATTACCTTAAGCTTCTACAAATTCTAACAACTATTTTTCTGAGTTGATTGAAACTTTTAGCAACCGAATGAGTAAGTAAATATATCAATCGATGATGGGGCTTTGGTTAGGTTGTGTTTTCAAGTGCGGAGGAGTTGGGGGTTCAGTTTTAGGATGTAGAAGGGTTTTTTTCTTTTCCTTTTGGTTAGATTATTTTGAAATCTTGTTAATGTGAATATAGTGGACAATTTAGTCATTACATATTGAATACATTAGTAAAATCAAATAACGGATCTGTAAGGTTATGAAACTAGATGCCTTTAGAATTTTCATTTTAAGAAATTTCTAGGAGAAGCTAATATTTGTTGGAAATAATGCTTCATGGGGTGAAGTTTCTAAATGCAGTAAGCGAACTGCTAGATTGGTTCCGTTCGAGTCGTAGACTCGAAATAGCAAATATATAATTGAATTCTTAACATAACACGTTAGTTATATATAATGTGTGCATATAACATATGTGATAGGATTTGCCTCAAATTGAGATCATAGCTTATATCACTAGCAGCCACCATCAAAGAAGTCTTCAGCAGCAGCTGTTTTTTGTTGAAATGCAGTAACCAAATGTTAAAATAGGAAGGATGTAAATGATGTAAGCAATGAGGTATTTATTATAGAATTTCTCTATAAATAGAGATGGAGATGAGCAGAAGAAAAACATCTCAAAATTCACAACTGAGAGCAGAGAGAAGAGTTGATAAGAAAATCAATTGAGAGAATATCATAGTAAAATTTAAGGTATGAGATAAAAGTAAGGTGTTCCTGCAGAGAGTGATAAATACCTGTAGAGATAAAATAGTGAGAGATTTACTATACAAAAGTAAATATGAGAGTTACACTTTGTGAGTGTAATATTGTAATATTTCAAGTTTAGGTATAAACTTGAGAGAATTGTTGTACCCATTTTTGATATAGTGAAAGTTTTTTTTGGAGTTGCCACGTGGTTGTTTCACTCTCAAATTGAGTGAGTTTTTTTACGTTAAATACTTTGTGTCATTTTATATTTATTACTGCACATTTATTATTCATTATTCTCAATCTATCCAACACTTCGCTGCGTCACATATCCTAAAAAGTTTGGGCATAAACTTGAAAGAATTGTTGTACCCATTTTTGATATAGTGGAAGTTTTTTTCGGAGTTGTCCCGTGGTTGTTTCTCTCTCAAATTGAGTGAATTTTTTCACGTTAAATACTGTGTCATTTTATACTTATTACTGCACATTTATTATTCATTATTCTCAATCTATCCAATACTATGTTGCGTCACATATCCCAACAATTGGTATAGAGAAAAATGTGATTACTGCAAATAGTGAAATTGTTATTCAAGTTTTTGAATAGTAAAAGTACTATTTACATTGTCGATAATTTAAGTATGTACTATTTACGGGTACTATTCACGTGGCACTATTTTGCAACTGTTATTTGTACAAACTTTGAGTATGAGCAAGGTTGGTTCACAACAAACAAAAATATATGGTGGTAAAACAAAGATTAAGAAGTTTTCCGACAACAACAATTTTACCCTTTGACAGAATAAAATAAAGAATGTTCTCATTCAGCAGAAAGTTCACAAGGCTTTATTGGGTAAAGCCAAAAAGGCAGAAACAATAAAAAATGAAGATTGGGATGAGATTCCCGCTAGTACAATTCGTCTTAATATTTTCGATAATATTCTTCAGAACATTAATGTGAAGGGATGCAAAACTACTTTAGATATCTTAAACAAGTTGGAGAGCCTATACATGACACTTGTCAAACAAGTTCATGATATGTGTAAATTTATATCAACTACGGATGCTAAAAAATAGTGACTTCATGCAACACTTGGGTACATTTAACGGTATGATTTTTCAACTTTAGAATTTTGATATTAGCTTCTCAGAAGAAGCAAAAGCAGTTTTATTATTGGTGTTCCTACCTTCGTCGTACCACCATCTTAAGACACGACTCTCTTGTACGGAAAAAATAAATTGGTATTTAAAGATATTTCAAGGGTACTTTTGTCTTACAGTAACAATAAGAAAAAAGATAGTGAGTCACAGGCCCTTGTTATGGAGAACAGAGGGAGAAGTAAAAACAAAGGATGGAGGAGCCAGACAAACAATTCTAGAAGAAGGTCAAAGTCAAGAGGAAGAGACAATAATTGCTTTTATTGTGGCAAGCCAAGCCAAGCCACATAAAGAAAAATTGCCAAGTATGAAAACGGATGCAGGAAGAAGGGCAAATTAAAGATGACAACCATACAACAACAGCAATAGCAACAAGAAAAAATGAAGATGTAGCGATAATTGTTAATGAATGTCTACATGTTGGTGATAACATGATTGAATGAGTCGTTGATACTGGTGCTTCTTATCACGTCACACCCTATAAAAAGTTATTCTTTACATACAAAGCAGGAGACTTTGGTACTGTGAAGATGGAAAACACCACATGTTCAAACATAGTGGGAATTGGAGACATTTGTGTCAAGACAAATGCTGGTTCCAATTAACATTAAAAGATGTGAGGCATGTTCCTGATTTATGCCTCAATTTGATGTTTGTCAATGCCTTTGATAAAGAAAGCTTCCAGAACCATTTTGGTAATGGAAAGTGGAAACTCTCCAATGGATCCTTGGTTATTGCAAGAGGAAAAGCTTGTTGCATGCTGTACAAAATCCATGGGATGGTTTGTAATAATGGGTTGAATGTGACAGTTGATTCTTCACTAAGTTTGTGGCATAAAAGAATGGGCCACATGAATGAAAAAGGACTGCAGATTCTGGCAAAGAAGAAACTTATTCCCTTTGTTAAAGGTAGCTCTCTCGACCCTAGTGATTATTGCTTATTTGGAAAGCAGTATAGAGTTTCTTTTAGTAGTTCCTCTGCAAAGAAGTCAACACTACTGGAACGAGTGTATTCTAATGTTTGTGGTCCCATTGAGGTTACATCACTTGGAGGAGCCAAGTATTTTCTAACCTTTATTGATGATGCTTCGAGAAAAGTATGAATGTACCTGTTGAAGACGAAAGACCAGGTGTTTACTAATTTTCAACAATTTCATGCCATGGTGGAAAGAGTGATGGTAAATTAGCTGAAATGCCTTCAAATAGATAACGAAGGTGAATATATTTCCCATGAGTTTAGAAATTATTGTTCTAAACATGGTATTCGGCATGAGAAGATAGTACTTGGTACCTCACAGTAAAATGGTGTAGTTGAAAGGATGAATCGCACAATTGTAGAAAGAGTGCGATGCATGTTACGAGTAGCAAAGATACCAAAGGAACATAGGTCGAAGCTGAAGGTGTTTGGGTGCAAAGCTTTTGTGCACATGTCAAAGGAACATAGGTCGAAGCTGGATGACAAAACCATTAAATGTATCTTCATTGGTTATGGAGATGAAGAATTTGGCTACAAATTTTGGGATCCTAAAACAGAGAAGGTTCTAAGAAACAGAGACGTGGTCTTTCAGGAAGGTTAAACAATAGATCAATAAGAGGAGCAATAACCAGAAAAGGCTCTTGTTGATTTTCCTTCCTTCCTTTCATTCTCCAACAGAACAGGACAATGGAGAAGAAGTGCAAGATGCAAGTGACGGTACAGAATTGATACCGGAAGAAGATGATGTTGAGGAAGATTTACCAATAGAAGAAGATGAAAGTATTAAAGAAGATATGCCAGCACAAGAGGATAATAATCAGGAGGAGCAGAGAAGATAACTGGAGAATGATAGACGACAATTGAGAAGGTCAAACAGAGTCGTGCAACCATCTAGATGATATTCACCTAATGAGTATATCCTAATTACTAAAAAGAGGAGCCATAAAGCTTCCAAGAAATCGAAACTCATAAGGAAAAGAAGCAGTGGATGAAAGCAATGGAGGAAGAGATGAATTCCCTCCATAAAAACTTGACTTATGAGTTAGTAGAGCTTCCAAAAGGCATAAAAGCTCTAAGAAACAAGTGGGTATACAAATTAAAAGAGGATGGCATCACTAACCAAGTCAAATACAAAGCTCGCTTGGTTGTGAAAGGATTTAGACAAAAGAAAGACATTGACTTTGATGAAATATTCTCTCCAGTTATAAAGATGTCCTTAATCAGAGTAATTTTGGGCTTAGCAGCTAACCTAGATCTCAAGATTGAAAAATGGATGTAAAGACTGCATTTTTTTACGAAGATCTAGAAGAAATCATCTACATGCAGCAACCAGAAGGGTTTGAAGTCAAAAGAAAAGAGCACCTAGTCTACAAGTTGAAGAAAAACCTGTATGGATTGAAACAGGCCCCATGCCAATGGTACAAGAAGTTTGACTCATTGATGATAAGTAATGAGTTTCGAAGAACAAATACAGACTTCTGTGTCTACATTAAGCATTTACATGGTGGAAAGTTTGTTATCTTGCTGCTATATATGAATGACATGTTGATAGTCAGTCAAGACACTGAAGTAATCAACAAGCTGAAGATGAAATTATCAAAAGTCTTTAACATAAAAGACTTAGGTCCAGCCAAACAAATCTTAGGTATGAAAATAATTCGTGACAGGAGATCCAGGAGATTATGAATGTCACAAGAAAGATATGTTGAACGAGTTCTTGAAAGGTTCAACATGAAATGAGTGAAACCAGTTAGTTCACCTCTTGGTAGTCAATTTAAACTCACCAAGAAATCATATCCATCTTCAGAGAAAGAAAAAATAAAGATGGAGGCCATTCCATATTCTTCAGTTGTTGGTAGTCTTATGTATACTATGGTCTGTACTAGACCAGATATTGCTCATGCAGTAGGAGTTGTGAGTAGATTTCTGTCAAATCCTAGCAAAGAGCATTGGGAAGCAGTGAAGTGGATCTTCAGATATTTAAAGGGTACATCAAAGTTGTGCTTAAGCTTTGGAAAAAGAAAACCAATCTTGGAAGGATATATAGATGCAGACATGGTTGATGACTTTGATGGTAGAAAGTCTACATCTGCATATCTGTTTACTTTTGCAGGGGGAGCCGTATCTTGGCAGTCCAAATCATATAAATGTATTGCATTATCCACAATAGAGACGGAATATATTGCAGTCACAGAAGCTGGAAAAGAGTTGTTGTGGATGAAGGTTTTTCTCCAATAATTGAGTTTGAAGCAAGATGAGTATGTGGTTAATTGTGATAGCCAGAGTGCTATTGATTTAAACAAAAATGTCATATCATTCTCGCATAAAGCACATTGATGTAAGGCATCATTAGATACACCAAGTACTTAAAAAAAAGCTAATTCAAGTGAAGAAGATTTATACAGATAAGAATGCTGCTGATATGCTAACAAAGATTGTTCATAAATAGAAACTCGAACTATGTTCCAAGATAGCTGGAATGAGCTCCAAATGATGGAGCAAAAATGTAATTCCTCCCTTCATGAGGCGAAAGGGGAGATTTGATGGGATTCGCCTTAAATTGAGATCATGGCTTACATCACTAGCAGCCACCATCAAAGAAGTCTTTAGCAACAGCTGTTTTTCGTTAAAATCCAATAGCTTAATGTTGAAATAGGATGGATGCAAATGATGTAAGCAATGAGGTATTTGCTATAGAATTTCTCTATAAATAGAGATGGAGAGGAGCAGAAGAAAAGCATCTCAAAATTCACAACTGAGAGCAGAGAGAAGAGCTGATAAGAAAATTAGCTAAGAGAATACCACAGTAAAATTTAAGATGTGAGATAAAAGTGAGGTGTTCCTACAGAGAATGATAAATACCTGCAGAGATAAAATAATGAGAGATTTACCACACAATAGTGATTGTAAGAGATATACTTGAAATATTATAATACTTCAAGTTTAGGCATAAACTTGAGAGAATTGTTGTACCCATTTTTTATATAGTAAAATTTTTTTCAGAGTTATCCTGTGGTTGTTTCGCTCTCACATTGAGTACATTTTTTCACGTTAAATACTTTGTGTCATTTTATATTTATTATTGCACATTTATTATTCATTATTTTCAATCTGTCCAACATTCCGTTGCGCCACATATCCCAACAATATGTACTATTGTACATAATTTATAGAGTATTTATAAACTAAATATATATACTTTATGTAAAAGAGAACATATTATTTTGGAATTAGCTATCATAGGGCCAAATTCATTATTATCCAAGCAGTCAAGCACTTTAGTAATGAGGTTTTTACTTTGCCCTCGAATCTTATTGTTTAGCTTAAGCTAATTGTTGTATGGTATGGCTCCTTTTTTTTGGTTTGGTTATATGTATTGTTGTCTTCCTTGGCACAAATCTAGGAAGTTAGGTATGTTGAAATGTTATATGCTCATGCTAATAATGTTTGTTGTCTAGAGTATGTTATTACCCTATACTTTTTAGGTGCAATGATATGATTAAGTTAATGTAATACTTCTATTTTTATATATAAAAAAATTCTGTTATTTTCAAGCAAGTACATCATGTAATTGAGATTGTAAAGGAGGGAAAATCAAACCAAAATTGGAAGAGTTTTATGCCAACATAAAAGGCTTGTGGTGATTTTAATTTATAGGAGAGAGATGGAGGAAATGGTAGGATATTTTTTTTTTGTTGTTGTTGTTGAGATTTTATCAGTCGAGATTGAACTGTGGTTTGCATCCGTCTGTGTGAATGAGGTGCATTTATTATTCTTAATATTCGAACCAAGCAACTGTCATCTTGAAATCGGCAGTAACAACAACAGTAGACGATCCATTGTTCAATTCAATGCGGCAAAGAAGAAAGTTTTAAAAGGTATGAATGACTTCATTTTAAGTAGTATGATTAGTACGATTATTGGGAATGAAAAAGTAGCACTAATTTGCATGCCTGTTTTTAAATTTATAATTGTTTTTGATGACAGGTATTACTTATCTGGTTTGTAACAAGCACCATCAACTATGGATCAATGGCTATTTGATGTTTGGAGGAGAAATATTTGAAGTCTCAAGTGACATTAAAATCTTCCTTTGAAAAAAATTAGTTCAAAAGCACGCTAATTAATCCCCTAACCAAATATGCAGTTGAAATTAATCCAGTTGCTACAGCACTTGAAGAGTCACTTCCTATCTTCAACAACCGCATTTTTAGTATTCTCATGAGATTACTACTTGTACTTGTGATGAGTACTGTATTTATAGCACTAATTGTACCATTTTTTTGTTGAAGTAATGGAGTTCATTTTCAAGTGCATTAGTTTCAACAATGTTTCCATGTCTACTCTACTCAAAGATTAGCAACACGGCTCCAAGTGTTGGAACAGAGATGATTTTCATTTTTGTACCAACCCAATAAATGATAAAATTGGTTCTGATTGGATTAGTTCGGATTACATGCAAGACATGTTGAATGCAAATTATAAAAATTAGGGTTATTTACTTATTCATTATCTCTTTAAAACATATATGAACATAGACCATATATATATACACACATATATATGGCCGTAAAACTAACTAGAAATAACAATTCAATATTAGGCTTGAAAGAATAAAATAACTATGCTTTCATAAAATTATTAAATCTATACGTTATATGTATACAATTATTCAATCTTCATTATTATTATAGACGAAACTTTGGATGAAGTTTACATGACAAGCATCACAAACAAAACTACCACTTGATCCTAATGATTGGTGTTGTCTCTCATTAGCATGTTCCTTGCAATATGGCTTGTTACAGAGATCACATTTTGGAAGGTGAAGCCAACAATCCAAGCACAACACATCTAAACAAACAGCCTCTTCTACTTCCAAAGGGCCAACCCATTTGCCACATTCTTTGCACCAAGGAATACAAAATTTGCATCCTCTAACATCAGTCAACGACTTCTCTATCGTCATCTTCCTTGGACAATCAAATACCACACGCACTTGTTTGCAAATTGGGCAAATTTGAAGGTCCAACATAGGTTGATAATCTCTCTCTTTTCCAGTTAATGTTATGTTTCCATACTCGTGAAACAATAAACGTTGTTTTCTCTTGTGTTGGTTATGTGGCACGTTAATTTGAAGATAGTTGTGAAGTATTTCAAGATGTTCTTTTGTCACATTATCAATTCCATTTATCCATAGATTCTTCAAGTTGTGGTCATGTTTGGACAATGTCTTCACAGCCCTTATGACTCCCTCAAGTGTTAGGCCACTGCATGCTGGAATATAGAGCTGAATACGTACAAGATTCAAAAGACAAATTTATAAGTTGATGAATTTTTCAAATGCTTCTCTCTGAGAGGTTAAAGTTCAATCACAAAACCTCATCACAAACTACGAAAATGTTGTTTGTCTTAATTTCTTATAAGAGTAAGGATACATAAAGATAAAGATAATAAAAAAAATGTACACATATCACGTCAGTAAAACCATATATAGGGAAATTTCTGTTAACTATTCATACATAATATTTTCTCAAGATTATTAGCAAACAATTCTCTTTAAAACTTAAACTATATAAATTAACAATATTTTTTATCAGTTACTTTTGAGTACTATTATTCATATCAAGTGGGATTGAAAACCACTTCAGTGTTTGTTGGGTCTTAGATCATGAAATTAATGTTAAACGAGGAAACAAGAACATTTTTGTGTGCGTCTCAGAAATAGAATGTAAACACTAACAATTTACAATAAGATCTTGTATTTAGATATATAAAATATTTTTCGTTACTCTTAGTTACTTACACTACCCTCATTTGATGGATATTAAAGAAAATCCTATAATATATATATAAAATTTTCCATCAATCCTTCATTTTTCAATCAATTAAGTGGAAATAGAATAACAAAAATTTGACATTTTATAATATAATTAGTTTCTTATTATTAAATAGTCTCATAATTACTTCAATATCACAAATACTCATAACAAAAAGTATGATATGAAGGGGAAATAAAGATCTAACATAAAAATATTGATCTTGCATTGATTTTAAGGTTTGTTTGTTACATAGGAAGAAGTAGAAATGAAATTATTTACATTCTCTTGTTTATTTTCCAAAATTAAGGTGGAAAATGAATAAGCGTCCTACAAATATACAAGATGCATTTACAAAACTATTTTTAATTTTAATATTTTTTTTAATTTATATTATTTTTAAAAAGTATATTTTAATAAATTAATATTTTTATTATAATTGCTTACAATTTTTGGGGAAAAAAAAAAAAAGAATAAATTTTACACTATTCTAGTCTTTAATTTTCTAGATCGATAACAGTATTGATAACGAAACTTACCCTTAGTGTTATTTGTATTATAGAGGTGGGAGAATGCGAAGAGAAAGTAACCACCACTTAATCATAGTTTGTTATATTAATTGGAACACCAATCATATATTATCAATTCACTAATCATAACAATTACAGAAGAAAAAAATAATAATAATCTCAGAGACAAAAATAGAAGTATAAATTAATAATTAATAATAATCAGTACTTTCTCATACCTTGTCAATAAGAGGATTTCGTTCTATGACCCGTTGAAGCCCATCATCAGTAATTTTGGAACAGTTGATAAGAGCCAAAGTTCTAAGCCTTCCATTAGCCATATTCGTAATTTGTAGTAACAACTCATCAGACAAGCGTGAGACTTTCAAAGGCTTTTGAACAATCATATTCAGCCATGGAAGTATGTCATTTTTCACAGCATCTTTGAGGGACACACAAACTTGACTCATGGAAATAAGCTCAAATACTGGAAGATAAGGTAAGACGAAAAACAAAGCCCCATGTGGCGATCTACTTGGCTCTTCCATATTATCTTCCACTACTGTACAATACTTGATTTTAAATACATACATACATACATACATACATATATATATATATATATATATATATAGGTTGATGTTTGGCTGCATGTGGGCAGAGAAATGAAGATGGCATATATAAGGAGGAAATTCTATAGGTAAGGAATGGACGTTTCCTAGTGGCAATAATGTCTTCCTTAGCACCAAAGCAAAACAATGTGAACTGCCTGCAGATATTTGGGAGATTAATTTGTGGTGTGTGTAATTCCACAGGTCCATTACATTTTCTTTTAAAAATGACTTACCAACAATGCACCTAGGTCTAGTACCTATTTCAAAAAAAAAAACAAAAAAAAACAAAAAAAAAATATTTTTGTAAGTGCATTTGATAAATAAAATTTTAACTTATTGGATCAGTTTTTTAAAATAATATTTTTTAAAATAGAAACAAAATGAATAAAAACATAAGAATTTACCAATATTTGTCATGAATTCACATTTTTTAAAATAATAAATTAAAATGCTCTCAAAAATAATTAAAAGATTTAAATACTTCGATTCTAATAATTATTAAATCGTAGCGACATTTGTCCACAGTTTGTGTACCGAGCCATAGCCGAAAAGATAAATGTTTTTTTTTTTTTTTTTCTTTTTCTTTTTTTATGAAATGATAAATGTTAAATACATATATTTTTGCACTCGAATTAATAAAAATGTGTAATATATTCCTAACAGTAATAACTTCTTAATTTTTCAATTTAATATAATTAAAAATGTTAGGGAATCTCTTGTGGTTCAGGTGGTAAACCTTCTAATTCTCCCACCAAGAATCCAAGTTCAAATCTCACCCATATATGTGAGTGTGTTTTCTCTTATTAATAAAAAATAAAGAGATTTTGGTGCCCCTTTTTAAAAAAATGTTATATATAATTATTAGTTGGAGTGAAAAATTGTGTGTTTAACACTTGTTGGCCAGTGTCATAATCCACATTATAAGCATTTTAGTAATTGACAAAATAATTATTATTGAATTATTTTGGACTTATAACTCCTCGTATAAAGTGATGTTTCTTCTTTGAAATAAGAAAAGATGCTTTAAAAGCTTTTCAGAATGAGGCATGACTTCAAGCTCTCCACCTCCTTTGGGCACTTGTGGGTTTAATGCGTTAAGTGACCTATTTATGGGCTAAAAATTCTCATGAGGTAGGTATTGATCATGCTACAAGAGCACATCAATGTCTTTATAAGACAGGAAGTCTTAGAGACATTATTGGTGATACAAAAGGGTTAATATTGTGTATGATTCTCATATGGGAGGCTACACAAGAAGGAATTTCTATGCCTAATGGTTTACTCAATGTGGGCATGTGCAGGTAGCTTCATGGTAAGGAAACATGTCTTATGGGCAGCATTGCACAAGTGAAAATGTATTAACAAGTAGCAGCATGTTAGTAAGGCAGCATTGGCTAAGGATTTGGCAAGGCACTAAGAATCTGTATTCTTGTAGGACTAAAGTGGGCAAAAATGTGCCAAGAGAAGGCATCATATATAGGCTTCGGATCAAAGAGTTACTCTCTAGGGCAACATGCGTATTTGTGTTGAAGGAACTTGCTTGCATGTAGAACACCCTTACTTGGATGATGAGAGGATAAGTTAGCATAGAGTTAATCTTTAATGTCAAGTTGCTTGCATGTAGATGAAGTTGGCCTTTGGACATAGAGTTAATCTTTAATGTCAAGTTTTTTATTCGAGAGTGTGTATAAAGAAATTCGATAGGAGGAATGTGAAGTTGGCTAAGTCTTGGCACATTTGTTGTACTACTTGCTATCAATGTGTGTGACTTGCACATTTGAGTGAGTAGTTGTGTAGTAAAATGCCTTAATGATGAGAAATTATACAATGAGGTGAGCATCTTGATTGAGTAATCTTGATGCCAGAAAGCAATTGTTGCAAGCATACTGACTCGTTTAAAGTAGATATCTTTGGTATTTTCTGAAGAAGTACTAAAGTATTTGAACAAAGGTCATGAATTAGAATTAAAATGTGATATATTGGTCTTGACTTTGAGAGTCTTGAAGTTCAAATTTTCACTGCTCAAAGTTGCAAACCATACACCTAACAATACAAAGGGCATACATAGGTGCTATATAAGTTTTTTCTCATTTGTGGCTCTAGATTTAAACTAATTTGGTTTAACAAGAAAATTGCTATTTTAACTTCTTTTAATAACAATTACTTCAATTTTTCTAAAAGAGTCTTTTGTGATATTAGAATAATTGATATCAATTTTAGTATTAAATCTCATTATTTTTCTTCTTGGTGTATGTATACAATACATTCTATACATTTATATATATCTATTAAATACTTTGAAGTATCAATTGCAACGAGTTACAAAAGACTAACCTGTTGTAACCCTTACAAAGAGGGTTACAGTATGTTTGACAGTTTTCAAAAAACGAGGGCATAGATAGTAAAAGTATAGCTCTAGTTGTAAATGTGTCATTTTCAACTGAAGTATCAATTGCAACGAGTTACAAACAACTAACCTGTTGTAACCCTTACAAAGAGGGTTACAGTATGTTTGACAGTTTTCAAAAAACGAGGGCATAGATAGTAAAAGTATAGCTCTAGTTGTAAATGTGTCATTTTAAGTTGAAAGTAAGTTATGAATGAATTTTTATTTTTAAATAAATTTGAGTCATACATGTCCGTGACTCATATTAATTCATAGTTATGGATATCATATATCACACAACTCACATGTGAAGATCACTAAACAAATAACTATTTTTTTTATTTTATTTTTTTGACAAATAAACAAATAACTATTTGAAAGCTAGATTTATTTTAAGAACTAGATTGATTAATTATATTTTTGTCGAAAAGATGTGAAAGGGATCTAGAAAGTAATAAATGAACAAAATAATTAAATAAAGATTTTATCAATCTTTGTTACTATTAAATTATTATATTTCTTTAGTTAGTATTTGTTGCATTTGTAATCCAAAGTTTGTTGAATATAATTAGTATATGTTTTTTTTTTATGTCATGTTTTCTTTTTCCTCTCATCTCAATCCTTTGTTTTTTTTTTTTCAATATCTCATCTAATTTCTTACCTTTATTTTTTGTTCATATGTACAATTTATGGCAATAGTTAATATCATAAAAATAATATGAAAGAGATAGTAAAAAAGCAAATCATGTAAAAAAATTTTTTTGGCAAAAACATGGTGCACTTACATTTCAGGTGTGTTTGGCTTCTAGCCTTCCACTATAGTTTCAATCTCAAAAATAAATATTTAAAACATTAGATATAATAAATATTATAACCTAATTAAACAGGAAAAATAAAAAGATTAAAAAAAAAGTAAAAAATGACAAAGAAAACCAATTTGACAACATTAAGTCATGTGTTTTTAAAATATTCTCATTCTTTTATAAAGTGTCATTTTAATGATTAAAATGTCCCTAACACACAAGACTAATTAACGAAGGGAAAGAAGAATGAACTTCATCATACATAAAATAAACTACTTTTAGTTGCGTTTTCAATTTTTTTATTTAATTTTTTCATCAATTTTTTTTATTTACTTGAATCTTGTCAAGTAAAATTTAAAAGAAAAAACAATAAAATAAATAAAGAAATAAAAATTAAATAAATATATAATTAATAACTCTTTTTTATATATACTAATAGAAAAATAAATATTATTATTATTTATTTATTTACAGGAGTCATAAACATTATGAGAAATTAAATCACTTGCATTATTATATCGTATGGGTCCTACAAAATAATTACTTAAATAAAAAAAATCATAAATATCTATATGTGACAAAAGTGTAGCCGAATAATTGACGCAAAATAGACGCTCAATCGTATAAATTGCATATTTTTCAATTCTTGCGGCACGACGTCGTTGTGCAGTAAAAATTTACATTTTTACCCTTCTACATCATTTTTGTATAATTGGCGATAAATTAACACAATAATAACAAAAAAAGTATATATTAATTAATTATCACCTCTTTAGACAAATAAAAAAGATGCAAGAGTTTAAAAAGTGTTATATTAGTATGTAAATTTATTTTACATATTATGTAAATTATTATATTAGTATGTAAATTCATTTACATACTATCACATTGATATGTAAACTCATTTATATATTATTACATTAATATGTAAATTCATTTACATATTGTCATATTGGTATGTAAACTTATTTACATAATATGTAAAGACAACTCTTTACATAGTATGTAAACTTATTTACATACTGTTATATTGGTATGTAAATTTATTTACATACTGTCATATTAGTATATAACACAATTTACATAATATGTAAATAATTTATATACTAATATCACATATCACATGATCAAACATATTACTAATTTAAAAAAAATTAATTTTTTAATTAAAATGTATGCTTTAAGCCAATCGCTCAAGTATAGCCTCCTTATTCTTTAAAGCATTGAATCAATCTACAAAAAATCCATTAATAGGATTTCAGCGAGTCATGCCTCCTTCAACAGCTGGGGCCGTCGGGCCCATTGCCATTTCACGATTCTTTTCTTCCACGTTACCATGCCATCCTGACACATTGAATTTTCAAAGAGTCAATCACATTAATCAACAGAAACCTAAAATAAAAATTATCTAAAATATATAAATAATTTTATTTAAAAAATATTAAACTTTTATATATAATATTATATTAAATAAAAATTTTAAACATAATAATAAAATAATAATTATATTAAATAAAAATTATAATAACATGATAATTACTACATTCAATAATGATCCTAATTATATGATGATTATAACATTCAATAAAATTTTTAAATATTATTTAATTTTACAACTAATTTAAAAGCATAAAAAAATTAATTTTATATTTATTTCAAATATAAAATATGTAGTAGAAATTAACTAAATAAAAAAATTAAAATAAGTAAAATTATTTACTTACAATACATGTATTTTTAAATAATATATATATTATTTTTATACCAAAAATAACTATTATAATATAATTACATTATTAAAATTATTTATTTTAAAAATAACTTATTATTAGGTTACACATTAAGATTTTTTCTACTTTATATTTTGTTTTAATGTTTTACTTTTCACATTTGATTTAAAAGAACATAACCGATATATATACGGTACCTATTTATTAAAAAAAAAATAGTTAGCATACATAAAAATAAAAAAAACAATGTGTGAAATATTTTTTGCCGTATTTAATCATATTTTTAAAAATTACACTTTTTTAAGTATATAAGTAAAAAATTATAGCCTTTGAGGGAATGATTCGATTAATTAAATCATACACTTTTATTAGTTGTTTAGAATGTTCTTAAATTTGTTCACTTTGAAAAGTATATAACAGATTGTTGAGAAATATTTTTTATTGCTTCAAAAAATTTATTTTAGGAAAAAAAATAAAAAAGAAAGATTACTTCTTTATATATATGTATATATAGGCATGTAGAAGTGCAATATCGAACTTACCAATAGACATGTTAAAACCGCGGTATTGTAGTTCACGGTACTCTTGGCACAATGCACAGAACTCGCAGCAACAATGAACCAAGCAATCTCCACAAGGGCTGACTTCCAAAGTGTGTTGTTGTCTCATTTTTGCTCGATAAAAGCATGAATATAAACAACCACAACAAGTCACCAAACTAAGTAGTGTGTACAACACTCCATTTGTTCCACAAGCTGCCCAAATTCCAATTCATATAATAATTAAGAAATAATAATCCCATTAATTAGTAAATTTGAAGTCATTAACCATATTTAATCTCAATATATAATTACTACTTACATGAAGACCCTTTATCTACGATCTCAGCAATTTGGCCAAAAGTGACACAAGGACACCAACATGTCATGCAGCCTGTAAAACAAACTCTGTTATATTTAGTTTCATATATCAATATACACACAATATTTTCATATATAAATTTTAATCACTAATTTAATTATTTTTTAATTCTACAAAATTTTCCACCAACTTCCCTAATATTTTCTTTTTCAACAACGCTTGTGATAGATGACACTGATAAATCATGCTATGATTCTAAGAAAAGTTTTGGATTGTAAATGCTACTTTTAATAAACGTATATGTGTTCAAATAAATTTTTTTTTGGAACATGTTCTCAATTTTGAGTGTAGAAAGAAACTTAATTACAGTTTTTGACATCAGAGCGGCAGTCACAAAGACCGGTGGACCAAGGTTGCGGAGGTCGAGAGCGGAGATGATCAGGTGGCTGGGAATGATGATCGGAAGTGTTGTATTGGTTGGAGGGGCTCATAGTCACAGGGACACCAATAGTGGGTTTCATATCCGCGGATGCAGAATAGTTGTATAATTACTATTTTGGTACATGATGAATATGTTGATGAGATTCTAGTGAATCAGTGTGCTTCTTAATTGTAACAATTAATTGTGGTTGGAATTAGGAGTTAAAGCTTAGGAGTAGGATTTACTTCGACTTGACTTAGTCTATTTCCACGTACGCCTACCAGTTGAAACCTGTTCCTGGGATATATAATTATTTTTATTATTATATATTATAATTTAATTAATTTTTTTTTTTAATAAAACTCATATAATTATTTTATATTTAACTTTATATTTAATTAATAATTAATATATATTATAATTTAATTTATATATCACTATTTTGATATATAATCTACGTCCATCAACTTACGCGTCCATTAAGTCAGCCCCTCTGGGCCATGGTTGTTTCAGTTGCCACTTGCATGCAATCGATCCTTTGTTTACGTTTTCTAAATAAACAAGTAAAATGTACATCATACACGTAAATATAACATACACGTATTTGAATAATATTATCTAAAATTATGTAAATATAAATTATTTCATGCACTTTTTCTATAATTTTTTAGCTTATTGAAAAATTAAAATATTATTTTAGTACATAACAAAAGTCAAAACGTCTCTACTATATAAATTTAACAAAATTAATATAATATTATTTACAATAAATAATAATAATAATAATAATAATTATTATTATTATTAATTATCAAAAAAATTATTTCTTTTGCAAATAAAATTAATCTATTTTTTTATATTTTATATTATTAATTAAAAATACGTGCCTTATATATGAATTATTTTACTTATTTTTTTTTAGTTAATTTTTACATTATATTTGAAATAAATAGGAAATTAATTTTCTGATACTTCAAAATTAATTATGAAAGTAAAATGATATTTAAAGTTTTGATTGAATATGATAATATCATATTATTAGAAATATTATTGGATATAATCTTTTATTTTATTATCATATTTAGAGTTATTATTTAAATGTAATTATTATTTCAACATTATATTTATAGTTATTATTTAATGTGATAATATATCATAAAAGGACAACTAATGTCAATAACTTAAAATATAGAGATAATTTTGTCAAAAAAATTATTAAGAGTAATTCATACTTTTATATATAAATAAAATAAACATATATAAACTAAAAAAATTAAATAATATGTTAAATTCTAAATTTTTAATCTTTATTTTCATGACTTATTATAGATTTAAAAAAATTTAAATTTTATTACAAATAGAATTTTACACCTATTAAAATTAGAATTCTCTATTTTTTTTAAATTAATAAATAATATATACTTGATTAATGTATGATTTAAAAAAATAAAATTTTATTAAAAGTATGATTCTAACTCTTATAAAATGTAAGATTATATGTTTATCTAATATATATGCATTTAATATATATATAGAATAAATTAAATTAATAATATATACGTATTTTTAATTATGCTAAAAATTTAGATAAAATTGTCCAAAATTTATTAGCTTCACATTCACATCTAAATAATAATAATAAGATGAGTTTGGAGTTGGAAGGCAAAATAAAAACAAAAATATTTTTTCATCACAATTAATTTTATGTATATATCAATATATATGTCATAATTTAATTAGTCTATCAATAAAAATGGCATTATATTTATGACATGTAAGTGGTATAATAGTGCCATAAAAGGTTTTTCTTAAACAATTTCACATTTTTAATTTTACATCTAATTAATAACGTACACGTTACTTAATACATGTAGCACTACTCAAATGAGAAATTGAGATCTTAAATATTTTTTATATTACAATAATATAAATAAAAATATTTACTTTTATTTTAACTATTATTATTTAAACATTATAATATACACCAAACAAATAACTAATATATATTTTGTTTTATAATAGCTAATATTGAAGTTTTTTCTCAAACTATACAAATAATTACAAAAGTAAACATTTTTAGAAAGAAAGAAAGGAAAAAAAAAAAACAATCATTGAGTAAGGAGCTTACACTTGCTCCAAAACTAATCAAATATTAAGAGCAATTTATGGTGTACGTAAGATTTATTGATATTTTTGGTTCAAATTATTACATTTTATTCTATCAAATATTAACACAAAATAAAATACTAAAAATTAGATATATTTAATTAAATTTTATTATAAAATAATACGATGAATAAATCATGTAAAATAAAATTATAAATTGCTTTTGAATATGCAATATTATTTATTGTTTTAGAATTTTTTTTTTAAGTAAAATAAAAAGTTTAAAATATTTGGATGCTTATCTTTACATAAAACAAATACATATAGAGAAAGTTTAAATAGACTTTTTTATGTCATAAGTATGACCTTTTATGAAAAAAGTATTTTTATGGTTCTTTAATTTATATTTTTGAGATATTTTAATTATTAAATTTTTAATTAATATATTTGAATTTTTAAATTTTAAAAATTTATGACATCATTTACAAAAATAAGTATTTAAATTATTTTTTTTTTTTTAATATTTCAGTCTTTAAATTTTACTAATATAAGATATTTTAGTCCCCAAACTTTACTAAAATAAGACACTTTAATTCATAAAATTTTATTAAAATGAAACAATTTAGTTCTTAAACTTTAGATTAAAGTGTACCTTTTTTTCTTTTTCTTTTTTTCCTTTCTAAGGGTGAAGCTTAAGTGTATCAATTAAAAATTTAGGGACTAAGTATTCCAAAATATAAGTTTAGGGACCTTAGTATCACCCCACCTATTTTTTATTTTCATCTATTAAATGTATGATTAACTTATTCTCATAATTTTACTTTTAACTTTCTTATAAAAAAAATATTTTTTTCTTCGAGGTTAAAATTAAAATTTTATATATAAATATTAAATATAAGTTATATCATATAATTAAAAAAAATTTATTTTTTTTCAATCTCGTTACTAAAAAAAAACAGAAGAAGGAGATAATATTAAGAAATAATTTAAGAGAAAAATAATTTCATAAAATTTATTATTTAAAGTTTTAAATTATTTATCAATAATTGTTTGTTCTTGGATAAAAAAAAAAACTATTAGTTAACTAACATGTTCAATTTTTAATTAATTAATAATATATTAAATATATTAAATTAAATACATAATCTATTTTTAAAAAATACATAATTTAAATTAAAAAAACTGTGGATCTATTTTGGTAAGAGCGGATTAACACAACAATAAATTTTTATTATTTTCAAAATATGTAATAATTAATTATTTAAAATTAATAAAATATAAAATTAATATAATAATTTCTTAAAAAATAATTAAATATTTAATATTTAATAAAGAAAATAATAAATAAGATTAATGGATGGTAATGACTAATGAGACGACCTCATCCGCTGCCTCGGCCATCAACTCACGCGTAAAGGACAAAGTCATCCCCATGTGGGCCATGTTTGTATCAGTTGCAGTCAATTCATTGTTTATTTATTTACCGTTGAATTTAGAGAAAATGTTGATATCGAAATTATTTTTATTAATATTAAATTATTATTTTAAATACAAAATATCCTCCGATATATATAATTATTTAATATTAAAAAATATATATTTATTTATATTAAAATAAATAAATATATATTTTCTAAAAAAAATTAAAAATAAAATTATATACATAAAAATATTATATCATATAATTAAATCTACAAAATATAATTTTTATACTTATTACATCAGTCCCTTACAGCACAAACGTCATCTCACTCTTCAACTTCACTTTCTATGGCTCACACTTCAACTTCACTTTCTATGGTTCACACTTCTATTTCTACAACTCACAAATCACTAACTCCACTAACGAATTCTAGCCTCCTTACAAGTTGGCATCTCTGCAATTTTTAAGTGGTTGTGATTCTTCTAATTTAAATTCTAGTTGGTTTGATCTAAATTCTTCCATAAATAATTAAAGTTACCCGTTTTTTGTCGTGGGCTTTATATTGCTCTTGTTAATTTTTCTTTTATCTCACTTAAATACCCAAATTTTAGTAAAATGATTGATTTTTGATATTTTTCTTTCATTGATTCTCTTGTTTCTTAACACATTACTATAATTTTTGGTTGTAAGTTTAGTAAATTATTTGAATATTTATTAGTATTTTTGTGCGTAAAACTTGTTTTATTTAATGTTCTTATCTACTTCTTTATATGATATTTTGTTTATGATCATTAATGCACAAATTTAAGTAAGTTTTAATATTTTATATGTTTGTATGATACACACATTACGGAGTGTATGTTTTACTTATGATCAATATCACACATACTCAAGTAGTTTCTAACACTTTTGACGTTTATATGATACACACACCACGGATGTTTGGAAGCATATAGTTTGTATATTAAAGTATGTTTTTTACTTATAATATTTAATTTTCACATTTAAAAATATTTGTGAATTTCAAATGATTAAGCATATGCAAAATTTTCACATAGAAAGAAATATTTGAAATTTTTACTTAATATGTGTTAACTATATTGAAATGAAAATTGATTAACAATCCTAAATCAATCAAACATATGTTAGAAAATTACATTTTTTATTAAATTAAATAACATATATTTTTTATTAAATTATATTAGCTATTTAATTTAATAGGCTGAAATTAAGTAGTCTAATTTTAATAGGTTTATAGATTGCTCAAATTTAATATGTACTAATGAGTATATACCACTTTTATTCTAATTAAGAGATTATGAAAATTCTAATTAAATAATATATAAAAAATCTTTTGATTATAGTTTTTAATATACTAAATCACAACACAAATTTTCTTTTTATTATATAAAACAGAGACGATGATCCAATTCAAGAATTAATGTAATTTAGTTGAAGATCACAAACAACATTACTATAAAATTAATTAATTACTATAGATCTAAAGTTTAGATTCAAGAATAATTTTAAATTTGGAACCATCAGCGTAAATCATATCAAAGTCTTGATAATTAAAGATTAATTACTTTGAAAGGGAAGAAACTGTTCATACTGATCATATATATATATATATATATATATAGGTATAACTTGAAAATCTTCTGTGTATTTTTTTTTTTTGAATCTGGTGAATAATACGAAGAAAGGGCTACGACAATGATTGTGTTTCATTTGAGATAAATTGTCTAGATTTTTTTTATGGTATTTTTTTCAATTTTTATGCATAAATAATTTAATTATTTTAATTTACGTTATAATTAAATTCTATATATAAAAAAAATTATGTTACATAATTAAACCATATTTTTTATAGTGTTTGATTCAGCTATGATTATTTTTTGTTCCCTTATACATTTTTTTAAAGCCCAAAATTATTTTTTTGAAAATACAAAGACATTTTGTGAACTTAAGAAAATTTTAGGCCTAAGTTTAAATTTATGGATCTAATATATGAATATGAATTTTGTGATCTAATTAGTTTTGACCCAATCAATTTTGGAATTGACCACAATTATTTAAAAAAATTATTTAATTAAGAAAACACTACATAAATGGAGCTATACGCTTGAAATCTCATGTCAAACATTTTTTTATATAGTTGTTTTATCTAGTTAGTATAGTATTTTCAATTAAAGTAATTGAAATAATATGTTGCCAAAGTAACTTCTGTTATGAATATTAATTTAACTAAATACATAGATGTTTATGGTGACTTATTTATATGAACTATGCTCGGTTCAAAGGAAGACAAAGTTTGGTCAAATAACAGCGTACATACGATGGTAAATGGGTGGCGATTATAAAGACTTTTATTTCTTCATGTGAACAATAGTCAGTCCAAATAAAGGTTGTTGTTTGACAGAACTAATTGTCAGTATTTAATCATTGCATTGATAGTACCACTTACAGTTAATTTTTCTGTACAAAGACTATAAATTAATGTTGTACTAGGTATCTTGAGATGAGTCCCCAATTAAATTATTTGTCCATGTCTTATTTTATTTCTATAATATGCTTGTTAAATGTGGGTATACTTGTTTATTTTGTTCCCTATATAGTTTATATTGCTACTGCTACGAATGTTTCAGTCCAAGTAAGCAACATCTCAATGCTAAGTGGGACAAACTTCAAAGTCTAGAGAGAAATCGTGGAGATTGTCCTCTGTTGTATGAATTTGGATCTTACACTTTGGTTGGATCGACCTATTGTTACTCTAAAAAACCCTAATGAGGTTAAATTTGAAAAGTGGGATCGATCTAACTAAATATGCATGATGATCATGAAAAGCTCCATTTTGGAAGTATTTCAGGGCTCTATTACTGAGATCAAGAATATCAAGAAGTTTCTATAAGAAATTAGCAATATTTTGCCAAGAATGAAAAATCAGAGTCGAGTACCTTTTGGCTAAACTCGTCACAATAAAGTATAAGAGAAAAAAGAATATAAAGGAGTACATCATAGAGATGTCTCATCTCGCATCAAAACTCAAGTTGCTTAAGTTGGAGTTGTCTAAGTATTTGCTCGTGCACTTAGTTTTGATTTTCCTTTCTGTACACTTTGAAAAATTTAAAGTGAGTTATAACACTCAAAATGAAAAATGGTCTCTCAATAAGCTTATATCTCATTGTATGTAAGAAGAAGAGAGGCAGCAACGAGATAAGACTAAGAGTGCTCACTTGTTATCAACCTCTCATAACAAGAAAAATAAGAGAGCTATGATTACTGTCAAAGGATGTTCTTAGCAGAAGAAACAACAGAAACGGGATGAGAAGTTTACCTACTATTTTCTACAAGAAGGCTGGACATATGAAGAAGTGGCTTAAGTACGCCGCCTGGAGTAAAAAAAAGGGTATGCTTCTAACTTTAGTTTGTTTTGAAGTTAATTTAGCTTATGTACCTAATGATACTTGGTGAGTAGATTTTGGTGCTACTACTCACATAAGTATATCTATGAAGGGTTGCCTGTGGAGCCGACTGTCAAGTGATGCTAAAAAATTCATCTTTGTGGACAACGACAATAAAGTTGCAGTGGAGGTTATAAGGGCTTTTAGATTACAATTAAAAATTGGATTTTATTTGGATTTTTTTGAGACATTTGTTGCGGCATCTTTTAGATGAAATTTAATTTTTATTTCTAGTTTGGACAAATTAATATTTTCTTATTCTTTAGAAAATAATAAATTTAGTCAAAATCCAAATTTTATTAGTTATGGTAGATGGAATTTCTAAACCTCTAGATTTGACAGACTTTCAAATCTATATTGAGTGCATTAAGGAAAAATGAACAAACGTTACAAAATTAGGTGTAGAGAGAGCTACAGACGTCTTAGAACTTACACATAGTGATATATATGGTCCATTCCCTATGAATTCATGGAATTGCCAATAGTACTTCATTGCGTTCATAGATGATTACTCTAGATTTAGTTACCTGTATTTGATACATGAAAAATCGCAATCTCTTTACGTTCTTAATTCTTTCAAAGCTGAAGTTGTCCTTTAACTTGGAAAGAAAATTAAGGCTATCAAATTGGACTATGGTGGTGAGTACTACGGGCGTTATGATGGATCGGGAGAACAACGTCGAGAACCCTTCGCAATTGTTCTCAAAGAGTGTGGCCTTATGTCTTATATCTTGGCTTTTCATGAGTGTTCTAGTAGCCAGTCAAGCTACATAGGAGATGATACAATCTCCAATACTCACATAAGTGAACTTTATCAAGGATACCCATGTAACTTAAGTATCCCATAGAAGATGGGTTTAGAAATTCAATCTAACATAAGCCTTTGAATTCTCTGCTTAGAGATATGACTTAAACGCGTATGCCATAAAGTGGCAGAATTCTTATTTATGTTTCTTATACACTTTGAAAAATTCAAAGTGTGTTATAACACTCAAAATGATAAATGGTCTCTCAATGAGTTTATATCTCACTATGTGCAAGAAGAATAGAGACAACAACGAGATAAAACTAATAGTGCTCACTTGGCATCAACCTCTCATAACAAGAAAAATGAGAGAGCTATGATTGCTACCAAAGGATGTTCTTAGCACAAGAAACAACAGAAATGGGATGAGAAGTTTACCTGCTATTTCTACAATAAGGCAGGACACATGAAGAAGTGGCCTAAGTACGTCGCTTAGAGTAAAAAAATGGTATATTTCTAACTTTAGTTTGTTTTGAAGTTAATTTAGCTTATGTACCTATGGATACTTGGTGAGTAGATTTTGGTGCTATTACTCACATAAGTATATCTATGAAGAGTTGCCTGTGGAGTCGCCTGCTAAGTGATGCTGAAAGATTCATCTTTGTAGGCAACGATAATAAAGTTGCAGTGGAGGTTATAGGGGTTTTAGATTACGATTAAAAATTGGATTTTATTTGGATTTGTTTGAGACATTTGTTACAGCATCTTTTAGATGGAATTTAATTTTTATTTCTAGTTTAGACAAATCATTATTTTCTTATTCTTTAGAAAATAATAAATTTAGTTTCCATCAAAATTCAAATTTTATTAGTTATGGTTCTTTAATTGATAATCTATATATACTTGATGTTGTTAATTCCTATAACAAAATAATGCAAACAAGTTCATGTGGTACAAAGCATAAGTGAGAATTCCGCCACCTTATGACATAAACGTTTAAGTCATATATTTAAGCAGAGAATTCAAAGGCTTATTATGGCAAATGGAATTTCTAAACCTCTAGATTTGACAGACTTTCAAATCTATATTGAGTGTATTAAGAAAAAATGAACAAAAGTTACAAAATTAGGTGTTGAGAGAACTACAAACATCTTAGAACTTATATATACTGATATATATGGTCTATTCCCTACGGATTCATGGAATGGTGAACAGTACTTCATTACGTTCATAGATGATTACTCTAGATTCAATTACCTATATTTGATATATGAAATGTCACAATCTCTTTATGTTCTTAAGTTTGTCAAAGCTGAAGCTGAGCTTTAACTTAGAAAGAAAATTAAGGATATTAAATCAGACTATGGTGGTGAGTACTACGGAGGGTATGATGGATCAGGAGAACAACGTCCTGGACCCTTCGCAATTGTTCTCAAAGAGTGTGGCCTTATGTCTTATATCTTGGCTTTTTATTAGTGTTCTTGTAGCCAGTCAAGCTACATAGGAGACGATACCATCTTCGATACTCACATAAGTAAACTTATCAAGAATACCCATGTAACTAAAGTATCCTATAGAAAATTATGTAATAGGTTCATTAAAAGCTAATTAACTTAACCTCCTCATTCTATTACATGTACCAAGTATATTCACATTTAGGACACCTTTTTATATATTATTGTGCTTGCAATTATAAACATGTGATGTACTTTCACTTATTGAATCCAAAATCTTAATATTTCAAGTGTTGGGTTGAGTTTCTATCAATGATGATTTATTCAAGGTTGGCTTCCATCTTATCCGCCTTTCATGAATATATAATTATGTTTATTGCAAGGCTTTTATCATCCGATACCTGTCAATTTCTTCTATTATTACTTGACATGTAATAATGTACTACCGTGAGCATCAATCATGTACTAGTTTATCACTTTAGATCTAGTTATATAGAAAAACTCTTCTTATTAGTGTATACGTATAACTATAACTATACAAGATATATTAACTTGAATCATAAATGAATACTTACAATCATGATTCTCAATCATCTAACTTATATGTTACATTAAACTAGGATAATCATATTAATTATCTAGGTGAAAAATATGCAAATGCAAGCTTGCTTTTTTCTTCTTCTTTTTGAAGATCCCACAATATAACTAGTTCACCATGTTAACTTGATTACTGTCTTAGTAATCTATATCATTCCTCTATATTATTTCAAAGATATTGAAATCCATTTTCATATAAATCCTTTTAACAAGAGTGGAAACCTTTCTCCAATGGTCATAATTGTCACCAAAAGTTACAACCTTTCATAAAAGTCACGATTTTTTATCAAGAGTCACGATCCTTACTAAGAGTTACCATATTTTACAAAAAGTCACGATCCTTACTAAAGTTCACAACCTTTTATCAAGAGTTATGATATTTCATCAAGAATCATAACTCTTCACCAAAGGTCATGGATTTTTACGAAGGTTACTGTGTTTTACCAAGATCACAACCCAACTCAAAATTCATGATTCTTCACTAATAATCGCAATTTTCGTCAATCATATTTTTTTATCAGAGATCATAATATTTTACCAAATTGTGACTTTTTATCAAGTTTACGATCTTTCACCAATGATCAAGATACTACTAAGAGTCATGATTATTTAGCACATACATGTTACATGTATAATATGCACCAATTAAAATACATAATATTTACTTTTGTATTTTGATAAATTTTCATGCAATTTGATCCATACATATAACTATACATATATTTATTATCTTAATTTCAACATGCATTCTCTTAAAATGATATTAAATTCAAGATATTTCATAAAGACTTCTAATCATGCTTCTCAAATAAAATAAAATTTCTTACTAATTGTGAAGCTAACAACAAATTTCCTTGACATAAATAGCGTCTTAAGATTGTTTGGAAAAATTTCTTATCTTGTAATTGAATATCGATATTCACGATCTTCAAGTTAAGTTTTCATAATATTCAATTGTGACATTGTAAAATTACAATAAATAATATGACATTTGAACTTGACTTTAAGACACGACTTTAAAGTCATTGTTCTTAAGACACTACTTGTTTCCACTAATTTGGTGATACACTATAATTTCAACAAATACGCCTCTAAGATGCAATGAAGCCTTATGTTATTTGCAGTGTGCACTCACGAAGATAGCTCAAAAATACATTTGATTTTAAAAAATACTCAAGATAATTAATATTTTAAATCTGCAGTATTTAAAATATTAATTTTATTTGTATGAGAAAATAGTATTAGATAACATCCATTATGCTTCTTGAACTTTCATTTTTTTCTCTGCAAATGACCTATTTATAAAATGCTACTCATCCATTAAAGAAAGAACATAACTTTTTTTATGAGTTATAACTTTTTCAAAAGTCATGTATTTTAAAACATATGTAAGTATTCATAACAGTTATAACATATATAAAAGGCATGTTTTTTTATTTTAGTCAAAATCTTTAAATATAACATTTTACTTTTAAAAATTGTAACTTTTTAACGTCTTTTATCAAAAAATACAAATAAATTATTATAACTTTTTATCTAAATGTTATATTATATATTTTTTAAAATGTTTCAATATTTATAATTTAAAAAAAATATTATTAATACATACATAAAATAAAACACTCTATATTTAAGCAAATATATTTATATAAAGTAATTAATAAAAAAAAGTTTGATAAGTTTCTCACAGGGTCCTTATTATTGAAAGCATTGAATCAATTCAAGTTCATAATAGGGTTTCAGCGAGTCATGCCTCCTTCAACCGCTGGGGCCATCGGGCCCATTGCCATTTCACGGTTCCTTTCTTCCACGTTTCCATGCCATCCTGATGCATTGAATTTTCAAGAGACAATCTCATTGATCGACAAGAACTTAAAAATAATAATAATTAATTAACAATTATATATATATATATATATCAAAAAGGCCTCACCAGATTTAACAATTATATACGATATATGATAACTTTATATGCTACCTGAGCTGCTTACACTAAAGTTCATTTAAAATATAAAAATAATTATATATAACAAAATTATTATTAACATTAGTTACTTATCACATTAATTAAAAATTTTAAACATAATAATAAATGATTATTATATCTAATAAGAACTCTAATTATATGATGATTATTATATTTAATAAAATTTTTAAATATTATTTTATTTTTATAATTAATTTAAAAGTATAAAAAAATTAATTTTTTATTTATTTCAAATATATAGTAAAAATTAACCCAAAAAAAAAAAATTAAAAGAAGTACAAAAGTTCACTTGCAATCGCTTGTTTTTAAATAATATATATATTACTTTTAAACCACCGGTAACTATTATAATATAATTGTATTATTAAAATTATTTATTTTAAAAAAATTATTTTGATCATCTTGTAATTTAAAAATAACTTATTATTAGGTCATACATTAAGATTTTTTCTACTTTATATTTTGTTTTAATGTTTTACTTTTCAAATTTGATTTAAAAGAACATAAACGATAGATATACGGTACCTATTTATTAAAAAAAAATGTGTGAAATATTTTTTGCTATATTTAATTTAAAATTATACTTTTTTAGTATATAAGTTATAACCTCTGAGGGAATGATTCAATTAATTAAATCATACTCTTTTATTAGTTGTTTAGAATGTTCTTAAATTTGTTCACTTTGATAAGTATATAGTAGATTGTTGAGAAATATTTTTTATTGCTTCAAAAATTTTATTCTAGAAAATAAATAAAATAAAAAAGAAAGATTACTTCTTTATATGTATATATAAGCATGTAGAAGTGCAATATCGAACTTACCAATAGACATGTTAAAACCGCGGTATTGTAGTTCACGGTACTCTTGGCACAATGCACAGTACTCGCAGCAACAATGAACTAAGCAATCTCCACAAGGGCTGACTTCCAAAGTGTATTGTTGTCTCATTTTTGCTCTATAAAAGCATGAATATAAACAACCACAACCACTCACCAAACTAATTAGTGCGTACAACGCTCCATTTGCTCCACAAGCTGCCCAAATTCCAATTCATATAATAATTAAAAAATAATAATCCCATCAATTAGTAAATTTGAAGTCATTAACCATATTTAATCTCAATATATAATTACTACTTACATGAAGACCCTTTATCTACAATCTCAGAAATTTGGCCAAAAGTGACACAAGGACACCAACATGTTATGCAACCTGTAAAACAAACTCTGTTATATTTAGTTTCATATATCAATATATGCACAATATTTTCATATATAAATTTTAGTCACTAATTTTATTAATTATTATAAATTCTACAAAATTTTCGAATAACTTCCCTAATATATTCGAATTTTTTATTATTTATATTTTCATGAATTTAAATTATGGATATATTCATAAGTATCGATACTATCAGATAATATTGCATATGATGATCCTTTAAGGAGTTTTTTTTTTTTTTTTTACCACTTGTTACTTTTGAACATATATTTATAAAAAATTCCTTTCAATATATATATTCAAAATTACAAGAGTCTTGCAACTCCAACAACTCATGTATTGAAATTAGTTTCATTTTTTAACATGTTTTCAATTTTGATTGTAAAAAGAAACTTACAGTTTTTGACATCGGAGCCGCAGTCACAAAGACCGGTGGACCAAGGTTGTGGAGGTCGAGAACGGAGAGGAACAGGTGGTTGGGATTGATGATCGGAAGTGTAGTATTGGTTGGAGGAGCTCATAGTCACAGGGATACCAGTAGTGGGTTTCATATCTGCGGATGCAGAATAGTTGTCATAATTACTATTTTGGTACATGATGAATATGTTGATGAGATTCTAGTGAATAAGTGCTTCTTAATTGTCACAATTATTTGTAGTTGGAATTAGGAATTAAAGCTTAGGAAGAAGCCTTATATAATGTGCTATGATGCTCAATACTGGAGGAGTAGGAATTACTTTACTATGAGTTAGTCTTTAGGCCATGTACGCCTACACCAGGTTTGAAACTCATTTGTGGGATATTGACTTAGTACAAAAATGCTTTTTATTATAATTTTAAAAATATTTTTTATTATAATTTTATACATATAATAATTTAAATATAACAATTTTATTAATTTTTAATAAAAAAATTACAATTATTTATCATATATTTTTAAATTTAAATTTAATTAATAATTAATACGATATTATTATTCTTAGTCATCAACGTACGAGTAAAAGGATAATGTCAGCTCCATCTGGGCCTTGTTTGTACCTTGTATCAATCGCCACTTGTACGTAATAGATCCTTTGTTGACGTTTTCTATGTAAACTAGTAAAATGAACGTTTTCCACACGTAATTATAAATTACTTCATGTACTTTTTCTATAATTTTTTTTAGTTTATTGAAAAATTGAAATATTATTTTAATAAATAGCAAATGTCAAAAGGATTCAATTATATAAATTTTAAAAAATTAAATAATATTATTTAAAATAAATTATTATTATTATTAATTGTCAAAAGGAATTTTTTTTTTCTTCTTAAAATTATGTAGTCTATTCTTTTTTACATTTGATATTATTAATAAAAAAATTAAATAATATATTAAATTTTAAATTTTTAATCTTGATTTTATTGACTCATAGAGAACTTAAAAGAATTATAATTCTATTATGAGTAGGATTATAACTCTATTAATATTAAAATTTATTAAATTATTTAAATTAAATAATTATGAGATTTTTGGTACCCAATTTTTTATTTTTATTGATTTTTTTGGTCAAATAATTACATTTTTCTATGAAATAGTAATAATAAATTAAAAAAATATTCAAAAGAAAATATATTCAATTGAATTTTATTATAAAAAATACGATTAACCAATCATTTAAAATAAAGTTATAATTTGCTGCGATGTATTTGTAATTTTTTTAGGAAAAACTTTGAAGTAAAATAAAATTTTTAAAATGATTATCTCTAAATAAAAATATATATTCAAACAATAAAATTTAAAAATTAAAATAGACTTTTTATACCATAAATATGAGTTTTTATTTCTCAACTGTGTATACATAATTCATTTATTAACATGATTTTATTTTTAACCTTATTATAAAAAAATATATATGTTGTTTTTTTTCTTTTATGAAGCCGGATAAAAATAAAACTTTATATATAAAGATAGTTTATATCATATTATTAAATTTTTTTCAATTTATTAAAATCTCTATATTAAAGAAAAAAAAAAGATAATATTGAGAAATAACTGAAAAAGAAAATTAATTTCATAAAATTTATTACTTAAAGTATTAAATTGACATTTTTTTTCCTTAGATAAAATTTATTAGCATGTACAGTTTTTAATTAATTAATTAATAATATATTAAATACATTATATGCTTTTAAAAAATACATATAATATATGTTTAATTAAAAAAAAAACTGTAGGTCTATTTCGGTAGAGCGGATTAAAACAAAGAAGAATTATTTATTAATTTTAGAATAAATAATAATATGGTATTTTAAATAAATAAAATAAAATATTAATATAATTTTTTTTTAAAATATACAGCAATCATAAACAATAAACAAAATTAATAAAAAAAAATTATCCTAAAATAATAAATAATACTTCTAACGCGACGGCATTATCCATTGTCCCATCCCAAGCCCCACCATCAACTTACGCGCAAAGCACCAAGTCAGCGGTCAGCGTCATCTGGGCCATGTTTGAATGTTTGCTTTATTTCTATGGACTCGTTTCGTGGGAGGGTATGTGAATGCCCACTGTTCACGGAGTGAAGTTCATATACTTTGAATGTAGGTTGATTTTCAATATTAGCTCATTTTATAAGGATGTAACTTGATTCGTTCAAAGTTTTTTTTTTGTTTGGCATAGAAACGTGATGCAAACAATTAGGTTTTTTGGCATAGAAACATGCATAAATGAAATCAAAATCAAATGCATTTGTAACTTCTTTTAATTTCATTATTTAATTTAATTTAAGGAAAAATTTACATAATTATTTTATAATATATAAGAATATTGACGGAACATTATTAAAGTGCTTAGTCGCTCAATGATTTGCTTAATACTAGGGGTGGCAGTTCGTGTCATTCGGGTCGTGTTCGGGTCAACCCGTCACGAACATGCTTAACCCAAACACGACCCGAATAGTAATCAGGTTATGTTTTGCAAACCCGAACCCGTACACGAACAACACGAACACGACCTGAATTTTATTTCGTGTTTGGGTTAACCCGAAACACGAACCCGAACACGAACTGAATTTCAAATTATATAACCCGAACCCGAACATGACCTGAATTTTAACTTGGATGACCCGAAACTCGAACACAAATTCTACAATTGGTGAAATCTTACACACATGACATGAATAGATACATTTTCGTCATTAGCATCTTTACTTGGTATACACGATTTGCCTGATTGAGATGGTACAGTAATGAATATTACCTGATTTGCTTTTCTACCGAGACCCATGAGGAAGTTATCTGGTTTGATGTCTCTGTGCAAGTACCCTTTAGAGTGCACATACTCAATTCTTGTAAGCTACAATTGCAGCCAAAAAAATTAACAAATTAACCAAGAAGTTATATGCGTATCAATTCTTACTAAAATGAGAGCATTTTAAATATACTAATATTTGGTGTAAGACACCAAGCCTTTAATTCAATAAACAAGTCCTAGTCTAATTGCAACATAAAAAACAAGGAAAAGAAATTATAAGACAATACAATCAGTGAAGGAACAAAAAGGTAAATATATATAAACACTTCCACAAAACAGAGAGAATTGTCTTGCCATTTTCCTAAAGCCAAAAGCAAATAAAGCAGGATCAGTAACTTAACAGAAGCAACAAGATGATTTCATAATGGTCGCATGAACAAAACCAAAAATATATATAAAACAAAAAACAACTTTACGAAATAAAATAGAGAGAAGAAAACTAGGCAGCAAGCATCCTCCCCAAAAGAAAACGATCAAATTCCTGAATAGATTTGCACTGTCCAAAGTGTTTTTTCTGACTTTTAATCATTAGAAGTCAAAACCGTGGTTAATACAGAAATTCGCTTCCAACACTTTATTATAGGAAGTATAGGATCAGTACTAATGCAGAGGTGGAAACACTTCCACAAAACAGAGAGAAGATAACAACAAGAAGATAAATGGAAAAGAAAATAAAAAAGAATAGAAATTCATAGCGGATCTTTCAATGCTTAAGTCCATCTATCAAGGAACATCACCGAGCCAAAACCCAGCTCTGAGTGATAAAGAAATTGATTCCGTAAAGTATTTTATCATCAATTTCGGCAAACTCTTCTAGACTAGTCTAAACAATACAAACAGTATCTGTAAAGAATTGGGGACAATTTCTTACATTAAACCCACTTTCTGACGAGGAGACGAGCACCGAGCGCCGCGCGAATGACCGGAAAAATTCTGATGGCGATGGGCGGCAATGGCTGAAATTGAACTGAAATTCGAGACTTGAGCGACGAGAGTCGAGAGTGATATATTAGGGTTAGTTTAGTTCCTCAGATAGTGAGATGCTTATATATTTGGTATTTATATTTTTGATTTTATTTATATATAAAAAAAAAAAAAAAAAAAGGGTCAACCCGAAACCGACCCGAGCCGACCTGTTTTTTTCAGGTCATTTTCGGGTTGACCTGTTTTTAACCCAAATTTATTTCGTGCGGATTCGTGTCGGGTTTTTCGTGTCGGGTTTCGTGTCGTGTTTTCGTGTCGTGTCAAAAATTGCCGCCCCTACTTAATACTATTCAATTAGTCTATATCCATTTTTTAAGTTATATATATTTTTTTATTCATTTGTAAGTGTTTATAATACTTTTTTATAATTTTTAAATTGTACTTATGTTGAGATATATATATATTTTTTTTATCAATAAAAGTATTTTATTGTGCTAAAAAATATTACAGGCTGTGTTTTTTTTTTTTTTTTTGAGTGGGCTTATCCTTAAAATATTAAAAATAACAATAATATACGAGATGACTTTTATTGTTGATTGTTGTTAATTCAATGGATTATTTAGAGGAATCCTATACTACCACTTAGAAAAGTAATGAATTGGACTCATATTTTTAATTAAGACATATACATTCAATCTTCAAAGATAATGGAACAATTGAGTTAGAAACATAACTTTGAGTGGAACTGCACATCATTATTTAATCTTGACAAAGATTTTAAATTTTAGAACTACAGTAATCTTAAAACCTTGAATTTCTCTCAAATCTTCCATTGAAGTAGACAATAATAATATGTAGCAGAATAAACCATAAGTTCTTTTTTTTTTTTTTTACTCGAATTGTGCTAATGAATGACTAGTAAAGTAAGACTAGGCTGGTGACTGGTGGGCTGGGTCAAGTTGTTGGGCTAGTGAGCTGTCTCGTGGGCTGTGAGAGTGGGTTAAGAGGATTGGTAGCTTGAGTTGGATAGGCTACTTGTACTAAAGGTATGTTGGATTGTTGTGAGGAGTGCCTTGAGGGCTGTGGCATGAGTAACGCTAGACGGGAGATTGCAACCACAATGGACAAATGGAGATCAGTGCAATGGAAACTGATGCAACGGAGACTGGTGTGACAGTGGTTAGAAGGTGACGAAGACCAAATTTGTTGGAGACTTGTGCTGTTCTATCTGAGACGGAGCAGAGGAGAAGATGGAGTAGATCGTTGGGACGGATGCTCTGATAGAAATGGAGCGGATGCGGTGGGTCGTGAAACTGCCCTGGGGAGTAGCGGCTATGAACGGCAGTCCTGAGGTTGAGATAAAACAAATTTTGAGCGACGGTCAGGTAAATGACGAAGCCAAAAAAAGAGAAAAAATTCTTGCTTTGATATCAAGTTAAATATAACGAAAAATAATTATGTCTTATTAATTACACACCTCATTGCGAAGGTATATATAGGAAATTACAAGTATAAATCCTAATAAAATCTAATCTTGTGTAACTTATATCTCTACTAAAGATAAGTATTAACCATAATAAGATAAATAAATATTAATTACAACATATCACACATTAATTACATGACTCATGTTAACACAAATAAGGTTTATTTTTTAACTCATGTTCGAATTTGAATACGAGTTGCTAGGGAGTCAAAAATAAAAACATCATGCAAGGAAGGCATAAACAAAAATGCATCTCTTTTCTGCTCAAAAAGTAATTAATTAATTTTTTTTTGCTATGAGTTTTTTTTCCTTCCTGCTAAAAGGCATAAAGCCTTAATTTCCTTGTTGGTATCCCTTTAACAGCAAACTAGGCAACTCCCTCAATTTAATAGCACCTTTTAAGTTATGCATCAATTCATATTGCACCAGATCATTAGTAACCGAGGATTTCATCTTTACACAGATCAATGAGAAGCAATGAAAGTTTACTTGAATAGAATGTAAAGCCTTCCTGACTTTTAAGGACATATTAGAATCTACTGTTATTTATGTCACAAAACAAATCATTAGATAATATTTTGGAATTGAGTAATATATATTTTGGTCTTAACTTTTTTTTGAAGGAAAAACATACTTGGAGAAGAAGAATACTTGGAGGAGAAGTATACTTGGGAGCTAAGTATACTCGATGGCCAAGTTTTGGGATTTACTTTCTCTCCAAGGAAATTTTGCCTATATATATTGCTACTCTCAATATCATTTGCACAACAACAACAACAAGCCACCACACCAACTTAGAAGAGTGCCACTATATTTGTGTGAGAGAAAGACAATTAGATTTATCCTTTTGAAGTTAGTAAAGCCACTATTTGGTTGAAGTCAATTTGGGTTATTTGAAGCAAGCAGTTTCTTGGTGGAGAACCATCACAGTACATTACTTGTGCTTTTGTCATCGTACAAGGTTAGAGATACTGTGTGATTTAGATTTCATTTTGTAAGTGGTTATTTATTTGGATATTGGTGTCTGTACTCTCCTTTTAGATTTGATAGTGGATTTGCCTCGGTGTGCTGTTGTCAGTGGAGTAGACTTTTCACATTGAAAGGTTGAACCACTTAAATCATTGTGCCATTTATTTTTTCTTATTGCTTACTATTTTGTTGTTATCCAAAATTAAATTATTTGTGCAACTAAATTGGACCCAAAACTTCACTTCCGCTAGCGCCAATTTATAACAAATTGGTATCAGAGCTTTGGGTTATTTATTGGAACTAATCAAGTTTGCTCATTTGGATTTATTTTGAGCTTTGGAAAATGAAGATGCGAGCCATATTGGTTAAAGAAGGGCTCGTTAAGACACTTGAAGGCAAAGATAAATTATCAGAAAAATTGACTGAGGAAGAAAAAGATGCATTAATGAAAAATGCTCTCAGTTCAATTCAGTTGTCCTTGTCTGATGAGGTATTATGCGAGGTTGGTGATGAAAGATCTCCTGTCGGGTTATGGCTTAAATTGGAGAGCGCGTATATGACCAAGTCTTTGACTAGTCGGTTATATTTGAAGCAGCGCTTGTACACTTTCAGAATGTCAGAAGGTATGCCTTTGCACGATCACCTTGATGAATTTACTAAAATTATTCGTGATCTGAAAAATGTTGGTGTTAAGATTGATGATGAGGATCAGGCCTTAGTTTTGTTATGTTCTTTGCCTCATTCGTTTGAACATTTTGTTGATACCATGCTATATGGGAGAGACACTATTTCTTTGAAAGATGTCAAAGCGGCTTTGAATTCCAGAGAGTTGAAGAAAAAGGTGTCTACAAGTAATAACGATCGTAGCAGTGGTTTATTTGTTAGAGGTAGAACGCAAGAAAAAGGCTCGAGCAAAAATAAAGGCAAGTCTAGATCTAAATCTAGAAAGAGAACAAATAAATGCAATTATTGCCGTCAAGAAGGGCACTGGAAAGTTAACTGTCCGAAACTCCAAGGTAAAGGGAAATCTACCACAACATCTTCTGGTACTAATGATGTTGCAGGTATTGCAGATAGTTCTGGTACCGATGGTGATAATGTTCTGTCAGTATCTATTAGTTCTCCTAGAGATATTTGGATTCTTGATTCAGGTTGTACTTACCATATGTGCTCCAATAGGGATTGGTTTGTTTCTTATCAGTCCATTGATGAGGGTGTTGTCTTGATGGGAAATAATGTGTCCTGTAAGGTTGTTGGTATTGGTACTATCCGAATTAAGATGCATGACGGTATTGTCAAAACTTTGAAAGATGTTCGCCATGTTCCAGATTTGAAAAAGAACCTAATATCTTTGGGTACTTTTGATTCACAAGGCTATAGGTATATAGCTGAAGGTGGAGTTTTGAAAGTTATTAAGGGTGCTTTGGTGGTTATTAAAGGGCAATTGTCTCGTGGTCTCTATATGCTTCAGGGTAGCACTATCATTGGCAGTGTTTCAGTTTCATCCTCGTCAAATCAAGATTCAGATACGACTCGCTTGTGGCATATGCGGTTGGGGCATATGAGTGAGGCAGGAATGTCTATTTTGAGCAAGCGGGGTTTACTTGGTGATCAGAAAACTAGGAAGCTTGATTTCTGTGAGCATTGTGTCTATGGAAAGCATCGCAGAGTTAAGTTCAGTACAACCATCCATAAAACGAAAGGTACCGTTGATTATATTCATTCAGATCTTTGGGGTCCTTCTCGTGTTGCGTCCAAGGGTGGTGCCCGGTATATGTTGACTTTTATTGATGACTTCTCTCGTCATGTTTGGGTATATTTTTTGAAAAATAAGAATGAAGTATTTTCGAGATTTGTCAAGTTTAAGGCTTGTATTGAAAATCAAACTGGTAAGAAGATCAAGCGTTTGAGAACCGACAATGGCTTGGAGTTTTGTGAGAGTCAGTTTAATGAGTTCTGTGAAAGGAATGGCATAGTGAGACACCGCACTGTGCGTTATACACCACAACAGAATGGAGTTGCAGAACGTATGAATAGGACTCTTTTGGAAAGAGCTCGTTGTATGCTCTTTCAAGCTGGTTTGGATAAATCCTTTTGGGCTGAAGCTTGTAACCATGCCTGCTATTTGGTGAATCGATCTCCATCAACTGCAATTGAGTTGAAGACTCCGTTTGAGGTATTTTCTGGTACTACTGCTAAATATTCTGATTTAAAAATTTTTGGTTGTCCTTTTTATGCTCATGTTAATGATGGTAAGCTTGAGCCAAGGGCATTGAAATGTATATTTTTGGGATATCCTTGTGGGGTGAAGGGTTATAGATTGTGGTGTGTTGAACCCAAGTCACCTAAATTTTTAATTAGCAGAGATGTCAAATTTGATGAGTTTTCCATGTTGGAAAAGAAAAAGGAGTCAATTGTTGCAGATAAAGACCCTGGTGTTAGTGAGCAGGTGGAGCTTGAGAGTGGAACTCCTAGTCAAGAGCAAGAAAGCACTTCAGATCAGTCATTTGTGGATGAGGTAGATGATTCTGCTCCTGATGTAGCAGAACAGCAACAAGAGCAACCATACAGCATTGCTAAGGGTAAAGGAACAAGAGAGATTCGACGCCCTCAGAGGTATGCAGATGCAGATTTAGTTTCTTATGCATTGTCTGTGGCAGAGACTATTGGGGTGAATGAACCTACTAGTTATCGTGAAGCTGTCACTTGTGATGAGTCTGCTCAGTGGTTGGTTGCTATGAATGAAGAGATTGAGTCTCTTTATAAGAATCATACTTGGGAATTGGTAATACCGCCTAAGGGCCAGAAGATTGTTGGAAACAAATGGGTCTTCAAGAAAAAGGAAGGTATACCTGAGGTTGAAGCATCTAGGTTCAAGGCACGTGTTGTTGCAAAGGGTTATTCTCAGAAAAAGGGTATTGACTTCAATGAAGTATTTTCACCCGTTGTGAAACATAGCTCCATACGCGTGTTGCTTGTTATGGTTGCGCTGTTTGACTTAGAATTAGAACAACTTGATGTCAAGACAGCTTTCTTACATGGTGAGCTTGAGGAACAAATTTATATGCATCAGCCAGAGGGGTTTGTTATTCTAGGTAAGGAAGATCATGTTTGTTTATTGAAAAAGTCATTATATGGTTTGAAGCAATCTCCTAGGCAGTGGTATAAGCGGTTTGATTCTTTTATGATTGATCATGGTTACTCTAGGAGTGACTATGATAGTTGTGTTTATCATAAAAGATTCTCTGATGGTTTATTTGTTTATGTGTTGCTATATGTTGATGACATGCTTATTGCTTTTAAGAATAAGCTTGAGATTCAGAAATTAAAGTCTCAGCTTAGTGGTGAGTTTGAAATGAAAGATTTGGGTGCAGCAAAGAAAATTTTGGGAATGGAAATTTACAGGAATAGACAAGCGGGCAAGCTTTATTTGTCTCATAAAAGTTATATCGAAAAAGTTCTTGAACGCTTTGGTATGAAAGAGTCTAAACCTGTGAGTACGCCACTAGCTGCGCATTTCAGGCTTTCTTTGGATTTGTCACCACAGTCAGAAGAAGAAGAGAAGTACATGTCTCAAGTTCCATATGCAAGTGCCGTTGGTAGTTTGATGTACGCTATGGTTTGTACTCGTCCAGACATTTCACATGCAGTTAGTGTTGTTAGTAGATACATGGGTAACCCTGGAAAGGGTCATTGGCATGCAGTGAAATGGATACTTCGGTATTTGAAAGGCACTTCTAGTTTTGGTTTGGTATATGATGGGAGTTCTAATACTGGTTGCAGTGTTATTGGTTATGTGGACTCCGATTATGCTGGAGATTTGGATAAGAGAAGATCTCTGACAGGTTATGTTTTCATTCTTTCTCATTGTGCCATTAGTTGGAAGGCTACTTTACAGTCTACAGTTGCTTTGTCTACTACAGAGGCAGAGTATATGGCAGCAATAGAAGCAGTGAAAGAAGCCATCTGGCTTAGAGGTTTGGTTTGTGACTTGGGTTTACAGCAGGATACTTCTGTTGTATTTTGCGATAGTTAGAGTGCGATACATTTGACCAAGAATACTATGTATCATGAGAGGACCAAACACATTGATGTCAGATATCACTTCGTTCGTGACATTGTGTCTCAGGGTGCTATTGTTGTTAATAAGATAGTTACTATTGAGAATCCAACTGATATGTTGACCAAACCAGTTTCAGTTAACAAGTTCAAGCATTGTTTGAACTTGATTGGTGTTTGCAGTAAGTGATTGCCCTTTGGGGCTTTTGGACGACGACCATTTGGTATTTCGAGGAATTTTGTATTTTGAAGAATTTGGTTTCTTCGTTTTGTGCCAAGGTAGAGATTTGTTATTTATGTCACAAAACAAATCATTAGATAATATTTTGGAATTGAGTAATATATATTTTGGTCTTAACTTTTTCTTAAAGGAAAAACATACTTGGAGAAGAAGTTTACTTGGAGAAGAAGTTTACTTGGAGAAGAGATTTACTTGGAGGAGAAGTATACTTGGGAGCTAAGTATACTTGATGGCCAAGTTTTGGGATTTACTTTCTCTCTAAGGAAATTTTGCCTATATATATTGCTACTCTCAATATCATTTGCACAACAACAACAACAAGCCACCACACCAACTTAGAAGAGTGCCACTATATTTGTGTGAGAGAAAGACAATTAGATTTATCCTTTTGAAGTTAGTAAAGCCACAATTTGGTTGAAGTCAATTTGGGTTATTTGAAGCAAGCAGTTTCTTGGTGGAGAACCATCACAGTACATTACTTGTGCTTTTGTCATCGTACAAGGTTAGAGATACTGTGTGATTTAGATTTCATTTTGCAAGTGGTTATTTATTTGGATATTGTGGTCTGTACTCTCCTTTTGGATTTGATAGTGGATTTGCCTCGGTGTGCCGTTGTCAGTGGAGTAGACTTTTCACATTAAAAGGTTGAACCACTTAAATCATTGTGCCATTTATTTTTTCTTATTGCTTACTATTTTGTTGTTATCCAAAATTAAATTATTTGTGCAACTAAATTGGACCCAAAACTTCACTTCCGCTAGCGCCAATTTATAACATCTACCAGTATCAATGATTCTTTTATTATCTCCCTCAACATAAATTGGCTAATCTTTGTAATTTAAAGCATGATTTATAGCTAATCTAAACAACAAAGCTTCTGCCTCTTCAGCTAATAGAGTTAGAGAAAAAAAAAATTTATCATGCATATAACACATTCGACCGTAATGATCAAAAACCACAAAACTAGATTTAGCTACGCCATTTCGCCAAGATTCATCAAAATTTAATTTAAAAGCTCAATAAGGTGGAGCCTGCCACACGTTCTGAATATATACATACTCATCTCTATCAGAATATTCAATTAAAGCTTGATTTCCTTATAACAGAACCCCCTCAAAGTCCTCAATCATCTTGTTAATATCTTGAATCATCACATCTATACCGAACAATATTTTATTTCTAAGCCACCAAATCTTCTTAATCACAATGAATAAAAAGATGATAGAGGTATTATTTTCTTTGGAGGATCTAGAATCAAATCTAATATAAGAGAAGATATTCAATTTCTCAGTTAATTTTGGGCTGACACCATATATATATATAGAGACACACACGTGACTAAAATGATTTTAAAATAACATGTATATAAATTAAATATGTGCATTATATATAAAAATAATATATTATTTTTATTTATATAAAAGCAAACATGTTATTATCGTAATCAAATTATTAATTATTTTTCATAATATATTTTAATTCCATTATTATACTTCTCTTTTTTATTATCAAATCCGTATAGTGGCACAGCCAATTTTTTTCCTCGATAAAGTGGTAGCCCAATTGAACACATTTTTTTAAAATAGGAACTTTAAATTTCATAATTAAGAATATGGGTTCAATCATTAAGAAAAAAAAAATTCAATTGTATACATTTTTAAATAATAATAATAATAATAATAAAAGTGTTATAAAGATTTTTTGTTTTTATAAAAGGTGAAATTTAATCATCTAAGTTATAAAAAGTATTTTTAAAAATGTGTTTTTAGGTCCTCTATTTGTAAAAAAAATGTGTCAAGTAAGGACAAAGTTAAATTTTCATCCAATCTAACTGAATAACAAATATGTTACATGCATATTTATATTTTTTGATATATATATATATATATATATATATATACAAGTAAAAAATTTAATATTTAATTAAAAAATTACTTAATTTTTTTAGTTTTCAAAAAACACTTAAATAAAATTTTCAATGTAATTTAAATATAATTTTTAATAAAATTTTAATTGTCTAATATTTAAAGTTACAACTTAGATAATAAAAAAATTATTTAAGTTTGATCGAATTCAATAAAATTTAAATTGAATTTTCATTATTTAAAATAACAAATTGGACAATGAAAATTTTATTTTAAGTTTAATAGAAAAAAATTGTAAAAAATTAAAGTAATTTTTTAATTAAAAATTATTTAATTTGATATATATTTATCAAAAAATATAAACATGCATGTGATATATGTACTATTCGGTTAAATTTAACGAAAAATTGGATGAAAAATTAATTTTGTCATTGTTTGACATCTTTTTTATAAGTAAAAGGATTTTAAAACATTTTTTTTATAAGCAAATGGACTTAAAGACACATTTTACAAGCTAAATGACTAAATGACACCTATTACATAAATAAAATAATCATTTTGACTATTTACTCTAATAATAATACTACAAAAAGTCCCAAATTATTAGGGCCTGTTTGGCCATGTAATTTAAAAACAATTTTTTGTGTTTAAAAACAAAAAATGAGTTTTAAAAACAATTTAGTATGTTTGGCCATATTTTTAAATTATAATTTTTAAAAATTATGTGAACTTAAAAACAAAAAATTGAGAACAACAATTACATGTTTTCAGTGTTTTAGAAAATTTGTGAAAATATGATATGACTTTTTTTTTTTGCTATGTGTTCCCTACTAATCATCTTTTTGACAAACACTATGCCAACAATCATTTTTTTTATTTTTAGCTTTTAAAAAAATATTTTTAAAATGTTGGCCAAACACTTTATTATTTTTAAAAATTATTAAAATTTGTTTTCAAATTATGATTTAAAAACAATTTTTAAAAATTATTTTCTAATTATGTGGCCAAACAAGCCCTTAGTTTTTAAGATCATAATTATTTTTAGAAAATTTAGAAAAGTAGAAAATTCTACAACACATACAATTAATCTCTTCCCATAAAAGTTCTATTCCCATAAAAAAAAATAAGAATATAAAACAAGATTCATAATTAATGTTTCATAAATGGGTTACCATAACAGTGACACTGTGACACGCGCATTCCTTCTAAAACTAAGATAGGAGAGTATTAATTTACGAAAAGTATTTCACACTATATATATGTTGCTATCTAATAGTGTCTTATTGTACTCTCTCATTTTCAAATTCATTCATAATATTATAGCCAAAAATCAAGTTAATATTATTTCAACCCCCTCAGAACATGGAAAAGTCTTCTTTCAAACTAGCTTTGTTAATTGCTCTCTTGGTTGCTACTTCCTGTTAGTATTCTATTTCCCTTATCCTTACTTTATTATTTTAATCATTTTTCTATGATAAACAAGTGTAATTGTCTACACTATTATGTCTTTTTTTCCATTTAATATATAGTACTGCACAACATAGCCTCGTATTATTTATTTATTTTAATACTCTTATTGACATTTAATGGCGCGAGTTGGAGTTTCTCAATTATAATTTGGAAGTTTTGTAAAATAATTAATATTAATTTTTCGTTTGCAGGTTGGCCAATGGAAACTGAAGCAAGATTTCATGTTATTTCATTTAGATGCAAACGAACAGAAGATTGTGAGGATATTTGTAGTAAATGTGCTAACTGCACTTGCAGGAAAACTTGGTGTGTTTGCCTCAGTGATCCACCACCAGCAACCTCTTCAGCATCGCCAACTAGTGCGATTACCGAAAATGACGGTGTTTGATTTAAAATATTAAAGTTATGGCTTCAAATCTCGGGGGAAATTGTACTAATTTTAAGATATATGAAGTATTAAATAATAGTTATCTTAATAAGTTGAAAAATAAATGAAATATAATAAGTATTATATTTACTGTGTGACTTTTTTCTTTTTCTTTTTTAAAATTAAAGTACGAAACTTTTATGTGGTTAACATAATAGTGCGAAAGTAATTAGACTAATTCATCTTTGTTTTAAATTACATATTCAAATTACAATTAAAATATCATTAATGTAATTAGCAAATGAAATAAACTAAGTCAAGTTTAGTTTGCATAATAAAAATGAGTTTGAAAATAAGAATTGAATTCAATAGAATAATCTTATACTTACGGTATTTATTTAGGTAGTAAAATCAAAATAAAATATATAAAATTATAAATGAATCAATTATAATATATATATATATTTTTAATTTTGATATAAAATGAGAAAAAAATTATAAATAATTATACAAATATGTAAAAAAATATACTACCTTTCAATATATTAATAAAGACGTGAGAAGAATGAAGATTACTGTTATTATTATTAGAATGTTTTTCATTCTATCAAACTAAATACAAATTTTTTTTAAATATAATATAGCCTATATTATTCAAAATTTACATAAATTTAATATACGTACGTTTAACATTTTTTAACATTCTTTGAATGTGTCGTGTTCGTAACAATATAAAATTTGAAGATATATTCAATGCACGCTTGAGAAGTAGGATAAAAATAAAAATCAAAAATGTTATTTTATGCATTTTGTATATCTTTTAAGTATTTATAATATTATCAATCGTTTTTTAATACAGATGATAGAAACATGACGTTTCTTTAGACAATACACTGGTCAAATCTCCCGTCTCCAAGTTTCTTTTTATAGAAAAATGTTGAGACTACTCCCTTACAATTATTATTATATCTCCAAGTATTATTTTTCGTTACAAATATAACATTAAACTATTAAAAAGTTCTAAGTGAATCACTTGATTCTCTAATAAATTTAAGATTAAAAATTAAAAACAATATTTAAAAATCTCAAAATTTACTATTCATTTTCTCTGGCTAAAACTCACCCTAGCTGCCATTGAAAGAGTGCTACCCAATCCTAAGGCTACCCCAATGCCCAACCCATTGGAAGACCCCCACCCAACCCTGAGGCAACTAAGGTTGGGTGGTGTGGTGGGGGTTGCAACATGGTTGGGTAGCTCTATTTTAATAGCTGAGGTGGGTTTGAATCGAGAATTTTAAATAATTAATTTTGAAATTTTTAAAATTTTTTGTTTTTAGTTTTAACCCAAATATAATAAAATTTAACTTTTTTATAAATATCATGGACAAAGATTGACTGAAAGATACATTTAATACTTTTTTTAATAATTTGATAATGCGTTTATATAAAAAAAAAAAAAAATAGTAGTACATTTGTAACAAACTAATAATTCAATAATATTTTTGTAGGTTTACCAATTTTAATAATGAACTTACTTAGTGATATGTTACTCATTTAGATAGAATATTAGGGTTCAAATTCAAATACAAGTGTACAAGTAATGTAATTATTTATAAATTACAAAGAGATGTGACCTTGTTGGGAAACTCAAATGCCGTCTTCTAATGTGGAATGAATTCCCCAACTGTAACAATTCGTTTGAGCGGATGATGAGGATGTGGTGAGTTGATTCAACCGCTATAAGGAATTGGATTAAGCCAATGTTGAAGGACCTTTTGCTAACTAACTTAAGTCTTATTAGAATTAGGCTTTGGTATCCATAAATATAAGATTAGTGGCTCATTGCAAACATCATCAGACTCTCGATTAACACACAAGTTGTTATTTTGAGTTAAATAATTATTAGTTTGTTCATTAGCTTAGCTTATTTGCTCTTTAATTTTCATTAAATTAGTAACAACCAACGGTGACAAACCGTATTTTGACTAAATTGATCTCCACTTGATTCTCCATGTTCTTCATCTCTTTATTTGATTTGTTCGTGGAAACGCGAAGCTTCAAAGTCCTTGAGGCTTCAAGGCAATATCAAAGACCCTGTTTTGTTTGTTGTTTTTAAAATTTCACACAAACACTAGGATGAAAAAATTGGAGTTATTGTATAACTATTTACTAACAGGGTTGATTAAATTATACTATGTAAATGAATGTACACATCAAGTTATGATAATAAACATTTTATATGCCGTCTAACTTGTATACAGCCACTAAAGTTCGAACTGCAGACCTTTCATCCGGTACGCTCCAATACTAAACTCGCAAGTGTCCATCCCAAGTGTCCCTTAATCGGTATCACTTGATTGAAATTGGTTAACATCTAATTCTGTTTCTTCCTAAATTTGTGATTGTAGAAAAATCTAGTTGGGGTAGGGGGTGGGGAAATGTATTTGGTTCTACCATGCACCTTTGAATAAACTCTTTTCTTACACTACATGTTAACTTTCTTTCGCTTAATATAAATTTAAGGCTAATTAATATTTATGATTTTTTAACTTTTACAAATCTACCCTTTCTTCACTTAAAAAATACTAAATATGTTAAATTTAAAAAGCTATAAAGGACCAACTCATTAAAAATAATAATTTTAACACATTATATTTGAATGTTATAGTGAAATTTCACCATAATTTATATTTTTGGACTAAATTTGAAAAAATAAAGACTAAATCTAACGGAAAAAGGAAAAAAGAAAAAAAAAATTATGTGATCAAAGCAAGTAAAAGTAAAAAGAATACTTCAATTCTATAAGTATTTTTCACCCTAATTTCGATGTTTCAAAAATATGGTGAAACCAAAAATACCACAAATATGAAAAAAAAAAAAAAAAAAAAAAAGAAAAAGAAGAATTAGTATTCTTTTCCAAAGAAAATGAATTCAAGTGCATCAATCACAAGGAGCTAAACTGCACTTGACACCAAGCTGAGATAAAATCTACTGTCGGTTTAACATTGGCTGAATAAATATTTAGTCTCAACTTTCACTTCGAGTTCAAATTATTCACCCAATAATTTGTCTGGTACATGAGTTAAGTTTACCTCATGCTTGTGATACGAATGTTTTTGTAAACAAATAGCAGAAAACAGAAATTCTCAGATATTTCTATCTACCTTGCTAAAGTATAGCCTAAAGTACCTTCTTGTCTATGTCCCTCTTGTCTTGTTTGTTATATATGGCTAGAAGGATTAGTAAAAGGTTTGTTTGTGCTTTACTTTAAAGTATTGACAGTGGAGAACAATATTTCTGACTCTTACATTGAATGAAGCGCCTCCTATAATCATTGTGTCTTTTAACTTTCCAAGACATGCCGTACTGATATAATAATTATTAATTAAACATAAAATTTAAATATATAATGTTAGAATAATTATATCATTTTTTTTATTATTATAATATTAATTAAATTATATTATATAAATTAATATATATACATTAAAAAGCATTTTCTGTTGCTTCCTCAATTACTATGCTTTAAGGTCCTCTACAAATCTAGCTGTGTATTTAACAAACAACGCCCTTCTGTTTTCAAACAATTAATTATATTCTATTCAACTTATATTGGTCTACACCTACCAGGACTACTTTGTTTATTCTTAAAGCAAAATCTGTTCTTGAAAGCATTGTTTGTTTCTAATTGTTTTATAATTCTTTTGCAACGTTCCTACAAATCCTTCTCAGTTATAAACCCAAATAAAAAATAAAAATAAAAGCGCGGTAATTTCGTACGTTCTATATAAAAAAAAAAAAACACTTTAATCTCATACATTTTAACTCATGCAATTAGTTTCATACATTTATAAAAAAGTGCAACTAAGATCCTAAATACAGAACTATATTGCACTCTCTAAATGAAAAGTAATAAGAATATTTTACTAGACTCAAAGATCATCCGTCAAACTAATTATCTTGTAATGCAATGATATATATTAACGTAAAGTCAAACCCCAATGTAAACGGGTACGCGAGTCTGTCATTAATTCTTAAAAACTGCATCCATCAAGAAGCATGATACTATATTACTCCCTTATGAGACAATTAACACCCCTCACCCACCCAAAATAAAGATACACAAGCTACAAAACAAAAATTAACAAACACTCCTCACTTTAATATACTTACAAATGGATACATGTAGTGTACAAGTGACTCAACTTTGCTCCTCAAATAATAAACACACACTCGTGATGGAAATGATGAAAAATGTGTGAATGAAAAACAAAAGATATAAAAACGACAGAAAAAAAAAAAAAAAAAAACTCCTAATTCTAGCAGGCTAATTAAACTAATGCTATAGACCTGGCACTGGAATCTTTGTTGGATCACTCCAGCATTGCAAACCAGATCTTTTTCACATAAAATAAAGAAAGACAACTCATCATCATCTCCTTTTCCTAAAAAAGAGTTTGATGTGCAAAACCCACAAATGTTTGGGGGTCAAAAGAAAATATGAAAATATAGGTAGACTAGTTATAGTCACACCTAGATCACCAAACAGATTTAAAATAGGGGCCCTCCCTCTCCATGCAGGGACTTCCCATTGAACTTTGTTCACATTGCATTGTTAGCCTTGTGTGATTGAAATTACACCAACCATATTGGTGTTCTACTTGGATTTGCATGTCATCAACCAAATAACTCTTTTGTAGCAATCTGCACTTTTCCAAGCACAGAGTTAGCAGAAATCACCTTTAGTACAGTTTGAGTGAAATCCACAAAGTCAATTGAGTTAAATGGATCTCAAAATGTAGAGTTTGGTGTATACAACTTTCACCTACTAGTGTGGAAAGACATGAATGTGTAAAATTTTCATATACCAGTGTGGAAATTTCACTCAGAGTGTATTTGAAATTTTCACGGGTATATGTAAGTTTTGTTTGAAATGAAGATCGGGAAAAAAATAAAATCATGAACAATATCATGAATAGTGACGTAAACATATTTTGAAACGAAGCAAACTCAAACTAGATTATGAATATTGGCATACTTCAACAGCATTATTTTGTGAGTTTATCCTAAAATTACTTTACATTCTTAAGGGGTGGCAATTTGGGTCATGCACACAACAAGAGAATGACAGTTATTTTTGGTTAGAATTAATTGCTATTCTTGTAAACAAATGGCTTTTCCTTAATACTATAACTAACACCAACTTTTTTGAGTTTAGGCCAAAAAAAAGAAGAACATGTTATGACACAATTAACACCCCTAATATTAGTAGACAATTGAGTAATGAAGAGAAAAGAAAGTAGATTACCTATTAACTTTAGCTTCTTTGATATGATCTTTACAGTACACCATCTCCCATATTTCTTGAATGAAATTCAAAGCTTCTTAGATCACGGAGATGTTGCAAAATCTCTTGGAGAAGAACTAGCCCTTTATCTCCTTTCCTCAAGGAACTAATGCAATGCTTTAAAAACTCTCTATCTGCTTCTAGTGCTTGTAATCTCTCGTAAACATGATCCACCTCCTCTTCAATAGCAAATTTCCTACTCTCTCTTTCGAATTCAGTAACTGAGGAGTTGGATAATACATTATCAGAATCAGATCCATCTTTGTTTTCATTCATAATCACATCTCCAGTTTTTGTTTCAATGGCATTGAAAAGTGGAAGAAGTTGCTTGGCCTTTGCACCCATTAATCTCCTCTCTTGATGATGCTTTCCATTCGTTTCCTTCAAATGGCCATTAGAAACCCCATTTGTTTCGATTCCAACACCAAAATGATCATGGTAGCCATTTCCATTTTCGGTACAAAGACCATCTATTGGTGTTATGTCCTCATAAAGCTGTTCATCCTCATCGCTGAGAGTACAAAGATTTTGTTCAAGCACTCGCAACTGATCTAGAATAGATAATCTCTCTTCTTCAAAGACATCTAATGATTCCTCCAAGTATAGTACTTCGTCAGCCGGTGTGTTTTGATTGCTAACATCTTCATGACCATCAAAGCCATCTTCTTCACTCTCTTCAGCATTACTACAAGAGACAGAGGAAGTTCTGCTTCTTGTGCTGCCATCTTTCATTTTTCTCAACATCATTTTTTCCTTGGCCTCGTATTCGTGTACCCTTCTGCGATATATTTCCAGCTCTTTTTCGACTTCTTGCTTTTCTTTCTCCCTCTTTACCATAAGCTCATTAAGAAGCTGCAAAGATTCTTGGTCATAGTCAGATTGCTCTTCCATCATTCTTTGATACTGCAAGGCTTCCATTTGCATTGCTGCTTTCTCCTCTTGGAGTCTATTTATCATTGCCATTGTCTGGTTGGCTGCCACTGCAGAAGCACTCCTCTCTTCTTCCAGCTCAGCATATAAAGCATATAACGCCTTCCTTTCAACTTTTAATGCCGATTTTAATTTCTCAGTGGTAGGAACTCCATCACTTTCATCAATATCACTCAAGACACTTCCATCCAATGACTCCTCCGTTCCTGGTTCTCTTCTTTCTAGTATTAGAAATTTCTTGTGCAAAAGGTGGATACTGTCTAAAGATGTAGGAGTATCGGGAACTTTTTCTTCTTCAATCTCATTCAGCTCTGATGTTACATTATCAATCACAGATTTATGATTTGTTTCAACTGATAATGTTGTGAATTCTCCTAAATCCTCTTCAGGTTTCTCAGAATCTAACATTTAAAAAGAAAATCAGTGCATATAATAAAACTACAACTAGGAGATTTTGGAGCAGCAGAAGTTGATGCTTACCATGATCATTGCTAATGTGCAACTCCAGGGGAGTAGTAAAAGAGTCTTCATGTGAAGATGGATATGCAGGCAGCATTTCTTGAGACTCTGCATAATCCATTGGTTCCTGATCAGGAATCTCTGTCCCTATCGAGATTTCGGGTTCATTTTCATAGTTCCTCGTATGACTATCATCATCAGTTGCTACATCTAATAAAGGGCGCGGGGGGGAATAAGGCAATTATTAACTAAAGATTGGAAAATGATAATTGAAATGCAAATCAAAACAAAGCAAAGTTTAGGGTCCATAAGTTAAAAGTGGTTTCAGACAGCACCGGCTTCAGAAAAAAGCAGTTTCACGAAGAAACGCATTGTATGTGCTTCGGTCGGTAAACACAAATTGTTTCTTATGAGCTTGAAAAACTTTTTTGCTGCAAAGTGCTTTTAAGGAACCATAACTAGAAACAAACAAACCCGTAATATTAATGCACTGTCAAAAAATACCTTGATGAGTATCCATATCAATATCTCCTCTTCCAATTCTTGCATTGGCTTGACTGTTGACTTCACCATCACCATTAGATAAAGTCTGAGTTGCTTTAGGCATATCAGCTTGTTGAAATTCCCATGTTTCATAATCTCCTTCTTCTACATGAAAGACCAAAGAGTTTTCACTCGGACAGAAACCCTTTGATTCAACAACTGAGATATTGGTCACTTTCTTATTCTGAGTGGAAAAAGCTAAGGGCACACGCTTTTCTGAACTATGCCAAGTCTCTATGATTTCTCCAACTTGTGGCCTAATATTCATGTCAAAATCCAATATAACATCTTGATTATCTGAGTTCCCTTGTTCATCAAACTTGTGTTGAGACTGATTATCAGTTGTTGTTGAACTTAAAAGCTCAATAGGAACCAATCTACAATCATCCCCTGCAATGTAGAACTCAAAATGTTGAGGGCATTCATCTTTCTTGCTATGAACTTGATCTTCCATTGGAACAACCAAATTTCCTTCTCTAATGGGTTCTTGTGTTTGCTCTTTAGCAATTAACACACTCACTTTTCCATCTTCATCAGCTTCAATTTCCCTACTGCAAATGTCTGAAAAAGAACATGAACCATTTTCTTCTGCCTCCTCTTCTCTTGTTCCCAAACAATCATCAACACCAGAAACCATCTGATTATCCAATTTTTCTTCAATACCCTTTTCATATTCTTCATGACTATTCACAAATTTTGATCTGCTTTCATCATGATCACCTTTCTCAGATTTATCATCAATCTCAGCTTCTACAATCAAATTTCCTTTCTGGGTATAATCCGAATCTCCCCAAGAAGGTTTTATCAAAATACAAGGAGGGTACAATTTGTAGTTCAAGCTCTCACCACAGCAAGAACACCTCAAATTCTCTTCTCTGTTCTCAACTACTTTATCATCACCATCTTGAATTATACCAATTTTCTTCATCCATGGAAAAAAAGCAAACTTTGACCATTCAGGACAATCAGGTTGCACAGAGGACGAGCAATCCTCACACAGATATTGGGATTCCGTTAGTTTTCGATGACTTAAGCAAAAACCCAACTTAGAAATCTCAAGAGCATGAGCTTCACATATAAGATCTCCACGAAAGTTGAGATTTTTCCCAGGTTCGATGATATGATCAAGTCTTGAACACCAAAGGCATGGTCTTTTAAGCCCAAAATAATCAGCAAACTTTACAATCAAATAAGAGAACAGAGAATTTAGGAGTAGAAGAATTATTAAAACCCATTCAAGGATTGCATAGACAAGAATAAGAGTCATCTTGTTTGTATTTCTATGCAACATGGTAGCAAACTTGTTGGCAGCCATTGATGATTCTTTGTTTCAGTATTTACAAAGAGAAAATCAAAGGAATATAAGAGATGGTTATTGAAAATATTATACCCAGAAAATAGATTTGGAAATAGCTGAGAGAGTGATCAGAAGATAACACCAGAAATTGTAGACAGAGGAGAGAGAGAAAGAGAGTAAAGAAGAGGAAGTGGGAGTGCTTTTATTTAGAAGCAAAAAAAATTCCTTGTATCCATACAACAATATTCATCATTACTCTGCCAGCTCAACTTTAAAGATTTCCTGGAAAAGAAAAAAAGAAAAAAGAAAATTTAAAAGTTTTCAATTCTGGGCAGCAAAATAACGTGGCCCATCAACCACAACCAATGAGTTGGTGGACCGTTCTTAAAGTAAAGTAAGGGGCCCATTTTGGATCGCAAGCTTTTTTTTTTTTGCTACATTTAAGTCTCGAACTCGAAATCTCCACCTTATATGTGCCATTCGCAAGCTTATTTTCAGTTTTACTAGTTTACTTCAATTTTTTATAATTTCCCTCTATTCATTAAAAAAGAAAGAGAGAGAGAAAAAAAAAAAAACACAAATTAATCTTTTTTATTTCCTCTAAAATTTCCAAGCAACCTTTTAAATTTACTGCATGTTTACGGACTCTCACCGGACGAAAATATTTATATCGATAAAAATATTAACATTTTATGATATTAATAAATATATGAAAAAAATTATCAATTGTTGTAATTTTTTAAAACATAAATAACACATATATTTATGATATATATAACACATAATAATAACAAAACTTAAGTATAAACTTTATTTAATAAATATAAATATAAATTATATAATGAAATTTTAAATACATTAAATTATATGCAATAAAAATATACATAAATACTTAATTAAAAAAATTGCATGACTGACTCAAATTATGGAAGTGTTGAAGCATCAAAATAAATAGAAATATAATAATCATACCAAAATATTACATAATTTTAATTGTTTTTTTGTAATTATTAATGTGCCAATAGTAGCTCCTTATAAATAAAATTCTTGATTAATTCAATTCTTATAAAATCAAAGATGTTTAATCTAAAATGAATGTAAATATTGCCTATATTAAAAATCTTCATAATTAGATTCTTAATAATTATACTCTTGCAAAATATTTCATATATAAACAAACAAACAAAATCACATTTTTACATGGTAAGCCGTTACAATTTTTTATTATATTTTTATCTATAGTTATCGATATCTTTATATGTTAACAAAGTTTTCGACTACATTTTAAAAAATAACAAAGCAAAAATATTGAAATGAATATCCTGACATTTTTATTGATATTATCTATATTTTGGATGAAATCGATTTCTACCCTATATCAATATTCATATTGTAATTTTATGAAAATTTTCATGAATATATCGAGATATATTTTAATTTTTCCATCCATGAGTATAATATCAGGCGGTATTTGATTTAGTCTTAAAAGCTACGTGGGCCACAAAGTACTATAATTAGGACTTTTTGACCCATCCTCTTTTAGTTTTGAAAATATCAATTGGAATAGATTTAGAAGTTAGAACTACAGATTTTCCATATTCTTTCATTTGTTTGTTTCTAGAGAAAATAAATTTTTTTTTACGTGTACTAGATATACGTGCATTCATGCCAGATCGATGGTTATGGAGAAATCTACACCTAGGTCTAATGTGTCCTTTCCTACCATAATGATGGCAGATTTGAATAAACAGATTCTTTTTAGAATGGAGAGATGCATAATTTATCTTTTTCACTTGAGGGACAACAAATTTGAAAAATAAATATTTGGATGATGAAGGTGTAGAGTATACATCTACATATCCAAGGCTTCGCTTATCTCCATATGATTTACCATAATCTAGGACTTTGTTCAATTTTTTAGCACTTATGGTTAAGTTTTTCACAACTTCTATAGTAATATTGAGTTCTTGCTTAAGCTTGTCGTTCTCCTGTTTTGTTTCTAAAAGACTCAAATTTAAAGAATTAATATGTTATAATAGTTTCTTCTTCTCTTTCTCTAAATTAGAGGAGTATTCCTTATGAGAATTTATTGTCTCACTGAGCTTAGTTACTTCAATAAGTAATTTATCTTTTTTCTTTTTAGCACCTAAACAGTCCATGAATAATTCATTAAAGCTTGAAACATTAAATTTAGATAGTAAAGAACCAGAATCCACTCTCTCATTATCTTCATCTAAGCTAGAGTCTGAATCAGTGTTTTTTGCTTTGGTAGTTGCGGTGAAGGCTCGATAGTTGGTGTCACCATCTTCTGAGTCACTTGAATTATCCTCCTCACTCTCTATGTCACTGAGTGTAGCATTGAAGGCTCTTACAACCTTTTTTTTTTTTTGTTGTTTGCACAATCTGCAGAAATATGTCCAAAACTACTGCAAGTATAACATTAAGAAGTAGTAGGTTTAGGTTTCTTACCTTCGGTGCTGAGAGCTTTGGATTCTCTGGCTTTTCGGTCTCTAAAACGACTTAATTATCCCTTCCAAGATTGATTGTCTTGTTTACTCTTTTTCTTGAGGAATTTATTGAATTTTTGTGCTAACATGACTAGTGACTCATCATTCATATCATCATCACTATAAAAGAATTCCTTTTTTGTACTTTTGAAGGCTATGCTTTTGTTCTTCTTTAGTGGTTCAAGGGACAATTCATAAGTTTGTATTGACCCGACTAGCTCCTCCAATTTTAATGTATTAACATTTTTGCTCTCCTCTATTATTGTTACCTTCATCCTGAATTGTTTTGTTAGAGGGCTAAGAAGTTTCCTGACTAGCTTTGCCTATTTAATTTTTCTCCAAGATTCAAACAAGTATTAGAAATATTACAGAATCTAGCATATAATTCATTAAAGGTCTCACTTTCTCCCATTTTGAGAGATTCAAATTTAGTGGTGAGCATTCTAAGTTTTGTTTGTTTCACCTGGAAGGTACCCTCGTGTGCTAACATGAGAGCATCCCAAGCACTTTTGACAAACTCACAATCTGAGATGCAACAAAATTCATCCATAGATACTGCAGCAAAAATCAAGTTTAAACATTTTTGATATGATCCACTAAGGATGCTTTCTTCAGTGGTCCACTCCTTTCTTTTCTTTATGGCTGTTACATCATCTTTCATTACTGAATGTGGTTCCCAACCATCAAGAATATAGTCCCAAACGTTTTAATCTTGTTTGAGAAAAACTTGCATGCGAGCTTTCCAGTAAGGGTAATTGTACCCATCAAAGAGCGGGGGTCTAACAAATGACCCACCTTTCTTAATTTGGTCCATATATGTGTTTTTATAAACCAAATCACTAAATGTGTCTAGTGTAGGCTCTAATACCAATTGAAAATTCTAAGTTAGGGACTTAATAAGCCTAGAGGGGGTGAATAGCTTATTATAATAATTATGATTGATTTTAATTTCTAAACTAATCACAGCAGCTAAACATGCAATTACAAAATAATTGGAAAAATAAAGAAAATATGACACATAGATTTTTAGGTTGAAATAACCTAGTTCAACAAGACTTAAGAAGAAAACCACCGGTCTACTGGGAACACTTAACCTGTCAACTATGAAAAAATAAATGTTCAAATACAAGAAGTCTTAGACTATCCTTACAGTAATAAAGCCCTTGTGTACTCTATTTTCGAGTCGTCGCTCTTTTCTTCAAAGTCTCCTCAAGGTAGGTGAATGGATCTGGGCCAACATTCCAAACAACTCTTCTCAAGCTCTCGAACACGTTCAAGGAACAACCTGAAAGGTTAGCACAAATAACACAAGTACAATGCGTGTTCTAGATCAACTAATGTAATAAACAGTCCTATAAAATGTTTCAGTCAAATAATCAGATATAGGTAGAAGCAAATTGAAAATCTAAAACAAATATAATTTAAGCACAGATCTGTATTCAATGATTCACAATGTAATGAATAGGCTCAAATCTAACATAACCATACAAATATAATAGATCAAGGATCAATAAATAAAGCTGCATGAATTAGCATAAATGTAAAATATAGAAACATGAATAATAAAATCAGCAAAATTGAGAAAATCAAAAGCATAGGCATCTTATGCAAACAGTGAAGCATCGTATTGTCTTATGAAAACTTAATAAAAATACATCACTTGTTGATATGTCAAAATATGACAAGCAATTAAGGGCTAATTAGGATTAAAAATCGTGTGTAAAAACCTAGTTACAGACGGCGGGATTGATCCATCCTGGAGGAGGATCGATCCATCAATAAAAAAAGTTATGCCAGCAAGACTTTGGATCGATCCAACACACAAGTGGATTGATCCAACCTATAGGGGGATCGATCCGTCTCTCCAGACCTCCAAAAAAAATTTGCACAGATTGAACACGATCGATTGAGGATCGAAATGAGATCGATCCAACTATAAGGGGATTAATCTAGAAATTGGGGATCGATCCAAATTAAAAAAAGACTGCGAGTTCGATTTTACGCAGCGAGGAAATGATCTGTATGGGATCATTTTGGGATCGATCTGTACTTGGATCAATCTATCTCAAGGAAGGATTGATCTGTCTATTTAAATAGGCTTATAAAAATCATTCAGAATATCATAAATTAGTCAAACAAAAGCCTATATGAAATGCACTTAGATATGTATACAAGATACCTGAATATTAGTCGTTGAAATGCTGTGACCACTATAAGAGCTATGATATCTCAATACTTGTTGAGAGAAGTCTTAAAGACTAAAACACTACAACATGAAAATTATGTCCGCAAAACTGCCAACACTCGTGAACCTCACAATTTCTTTCAAATGTTTCCAATCAAATTGAAAAATCTTCTAAGTACTCAATAATGAATGAAAACATGCATAACACACAAAGAAGCACTCCAAAAGCTAGAAGACACCCTATCGATGAATCACCTTGACACAAAGAAGAAACCTAGTGACAGTCTTAAAATCAGCCAAAAAAAAAAAACAATATATAAAACCTATTAAAAATGGGAAAACCTCATACTAGGTAGCAAAAACCACCATCTTGCCACAAGAACAGTCATTGGACAGCATAGCCAACAACCACTAGAAAAGACAGCACTAAGCAATACCAAGGCAGCAAATTAGCATACAAACTATAGGAGGACCAAATCTCACTAGTTAATGAAGCAGCAACCATGCTATTGGAGAAAACCATCAGAAGATGGCCCGACTCACTAGACCATCGCCAAAAATAGAAACACCTAGCTATAAAAAGTGAACAATTGGATGGTTAAGTAGAGTTCTGGAAACCAAACCAAGATTAACTGGAACAAAGCCCGTTACCCAAGTCCCTACTGCTGGCCACAAGTTCAAAACATAAGTCAAAACCCTAGAGATAAAAAAGAGGAAAAAGATTTCAAAAATAGAGAAAGGTTACCAAACATAATATAGATTAGTTATAATAAAATTAAATACAATTTTTACTTATATAACTATAATTTTTATTTTATAGAAAGTAAGAATTTTTTTCATATAATTAAAACCATACATACAATCTCAATTAAACATATCTTTAAGAAGAAATATCAAGATCTAATTTGCACAATTAAAATTGGCAAAAAAGTTAGGGCTCAATAAAACGTGCAAAAGAATATTGAGCGTTCTCATTTTGCTCTTGTGTTCTCTTTGCTTAACTATTAACTATTGTAGCAAATATCATGAATATTCTTTAAGAAATATATGAAATTGATGTCCGCTTGTATCGTTTGTCATATAAGTTCAAAAATTCAAATCTTCAAACAAGAAGCAATAAAATTGGGAAAACTAGGAAAATGAAATACCAATGGACTAAAAATAAATCAATAGACAAGAAATTAAAGAAAATCATGCAATCCATGAACATAACACAATAATAACCCCAACAGATCTATAACGTAAACTTATAGATCTAGTTGAGTTTTATTCAAAAGTAACCCTAAGATAAAGATTGAAACATAGAGAATAAACCCCAACAACCTTATTACATAAAACACAAACAAATTCAAGTCGAACTGAACAGCAATAGTTAGGAGCTAGCACAGGTTAGGTTGAACGGAAGAAAGGATGGTGGCAAACATGTATAGTAAAGCCAACCACTCAACACTGACGTATAAGGAACCACCCCACAACCACGAAGGACAAGCAGGCGGCGAGTCACCCATGGTACAGTGTGATTGCTGAACAGTTGGAGAAACTGGAGACAAGAAGATGCAAACAAAAGAGAGAGGTGAGGATGTTAGTTATACTTAATGCACATTCTAACAAAGTGTAATGTTAAATATATTAAGTAATATGTTATTATTAAATTTATTGTTAAAATAAGAGGTGAGATGTTAAAATAATTGTCCAGTATTAACAATGTAAATATATTGTGATATATGACTAATATACATATAAATTGTAATAAAAATTATTTTTTTTTTCTAAATTATGATAAAAAGTATTTTTTTTTGTTTAAGTTACAATAATTTTTTTTTTATAAGTTATGATAAAAATATTTTTTAAAGAAAAAATATAAAAGTAGTATATTTGTTAATTACCCAAAATTTTGCTATTTAAATTAGAAAAATTTACTATTTCGGTCTCAATTTCTAACAGTACTTTATCTGTCAGACTCGTCCATTTCACTATTGTTATTTAAAAAAAAAAATCATCTACTTCAAGTTGAATACAATTTTTTAATAATCGTATTGTTATTAATATCAATAACAATAATTTATTTATGTATTGTTTGTTGTTGAATGTTTTATTTTTGGTGGGTCCTTAGGCCTAAAGCAACTCAGCAACACCTGGCTATGCTTCTTTTTGCTTTAATCAGTGTAATAATTTCAGCAAATGCTACTCTTATTTTTTTGGGAATTTTTTTATTATTATTTCTCTTTACATCTGTGCACCAAGCAACTTTTACTTTACCATCATCCCACTGTGTTTACAATTCAATCAATTTCGGTTTTGCTATTGCTTAAATTTTGTATTATTTTTCTGAAAACACAATGTATTATTTTTTTTTCTTTTCTTAAAAATAGATCTGTGTTTGAAAAGTTAAAACAATCAAATCAGGTAGTACTTTGAGTTAATAACAGCTATTTATAAGTTATGGTATTGTTACATCCATATATCAATTATTTATTTCATATAAAATTAAAATTATAGGATAATAAAATCATCCATTTTAATTTTGAGATAGTATAAAAATTAATTAAATTATAATATTTAAATAATAAATTATTATATGTATAAAATTATAATAAAATAATATTATTCATTTAGTTACTTCTGATTGGATAACCAAGATAAAGAAATGTAATTTAAGAAAAATTGGTGAATTTGTATTGTATATATAATTTCATATGATATACATATATTATATTATTGATTATACATATGACGGATAAAAAGTAAAGGTATATCATTTTAATATTAAAAAATTTAATTAATAATATTTATCATATCAATTTTTAATATACATGTTTTAATTAAAGCAAAAATTTATTATTTATTTATTTATTATTGTACTACATAAATTTTAAATATATTGTAAAAAATAAAATAAAAATTTAAGAGCATATAATTTATCTATAACATACGTGTTTAAAGCTACTTATTTCTAAATTTTCTGAAAACTATCAACCTTATACAACACATGTGAACTCATATTGTTCTTCTCTCCTAGAATCATGTCATTGTCACAGTTGAGACCAAGAAGCTTAGGCAACACTGTTTACAAGATAATTTCCTAAGGGGTATTCAGTAAGGAGATCCGCTCTCATGCACCCAACCTTTTCCTCATTTTCTCATAAGGTTTTTCTAATCTACTTTGAGAGCCAGAATTGTCGAGAAAAATTCAAGAGCTAATTAAAGTGAGTAATGGAGGAAGCACCGACAAGAAGTCCAAAATACATTGAATTAGTTGGCATACCACGAAAAGAAGCAAAAAAGATTGGGGTTTCGGGTTCAAAGATATTGTGATGCAAATTCATGAGTATGCTTGAAAACCAATGTAGGTGATCAAGCATCAAAAGTTGGACTAGGAGCATTGCATAGTATCAAGTGTGGAGAAAGAAGAGAAACAAAACAGGGTTACAGAGTATCCCGGATCGATCCAGCTCCGAGCGCCCTCAAATTCGAGGCTTTTTGCTGAAAAACTGATGCCCATACAAGACGGATCGATCCCCCTTAAGATGGATCGATCACGCTCCAAGTGCGCTTCGATCTGAGACTTTTTGCTGAAAAATTGATGCCCAGACATGAAGACAGATCGATCCCACTCAGAGTCGGATCGATCCTGCCCCTTACGGACAATTTTTATTTTTTGCAAAAAATAGGACAAATGACTTTTAAGGGCATAAGCTTTGTATTAGGAAGCTAGGAATAGTTTAGACATTATTGTAAATGTGCTATATAAACACATTTAAGAGCTCTTAGAGTTTCTAAACGAGGATTTTGTGTACTTACACTTGAGAGGAAGAAATAGAAAAAAAAGGAAGAAGAAGAAAAATGATTTTTCACCATTATTGTGAGGAAAAATTCTTGTGTGTCTCTTTAAGTGTTTTTCTTCCTTGTAAGTTTTCTCTTCAAGCTTTTTCTCCAATTGTACTTGTATCTCCAACTTTGAAGCTATTGTAACTCATATCATTGAAAGGGTGAAGAAGTGGAGTATACTCATCACATTGGTTGGGTTGAACCACTATAATTTTTGGTATGTTCTTTTCTTTGCTATTATTTATATTTCCTTGCTTTGATTTAAATCTCTAGGATTTATGGTGATTGTGTTGGATTGATATTTTCATTGGGTGTTTACTTGAAAAATTCTATTGTGCTTGGTTAAATTCAATAATGTAATATCTAAGAAGTGGAATTCTCTCATAATAAGTGGTATCAAAGCTTGGTTTCGGCTTAGGTTATTCTGTGGTTGTTGTGTGTGAATTCTTCGGGTTTTATATTGTGGAGTGAAATTGTGTCTAGAAACAATTTCTTCGGGTTTTATATTGTGGAATGATTGTGTTGGATTGATATTTTCATTGGGTGTTTACTTGAAAAATTCTATTGTGCTTGGTTAAATTCAATAGTGTAATATCTAAGAAGTTGAATTCTCTCATAATAAGTGGTGTCAAAGCTTGGTTTCGGCTTAGGTTATTCTGTGGTTGTTGTGTGTGAATTCTTCGGGTTTTATATTGTGGAGTGAAATTGTGTCTAGAAACAATTTCTTGTTATTGAATATGAGTAGGATGGAAATTGAGAAGTGGGATGGCACAGAGAACTTCCATATTTGGAAGAGTAAAATGAGGAGTTTGTTATTTCAACAAAAGGTAGCTCAAGCTTTAGAAGATCATTCGGAATATCTAGAAGATTTTACAGAGTTTCAAAAGAAGGAATTATTGATGACAACTTATACCTTTATAATTTTATATTTGCATATAATATCATAAGAGAGGTGCAAAGTGCAAAAGCCACAAATGAATTATGGAAGAAGTTGGAAGAGATTTACATGCAAAAGACGATGTCTAGGAGCTTCAATTTGAAAGAACAATTGTTTGGGTTTTGAATGGATGTGTCAATAGGTTTGGAGCCTAACTTGGTGGAATTTCAAAAAATCTCCAATGATTTGTCAAACATTGGGGATGGTCTTAACGATGAGAATCTCGCTCACTTATTGTTGCATAACCTGTTGGATTCCTACCGAGAAGTGAAAACGGGTCTTAAGTATGGAAGAGATGATATCTCTTTGGATCTAGTTATATCTCATTTGAGAAAGAGAGAACTAGAGTTAAAGACGAAGAAGCTTCATATTGGTGGGAGTGGGGGTAGTAGTGATGCCATGTATTTGAGGGGAAGAGGTGGAGAAAAAAGCTGAAATAAAAAAAAGGGTAAATATCAGTCAAAGTCCCGTGGTCCAAAAGAAAAATTAAAATGCTACTTGTGTAACAAAAAGGTGCATTTCAAAAGGGATTGCCCAGAGAAGGGTAAATACACCAAAGGAGATAGTATTAGCAGTTGATGAAATGAATTATGATAGTGCCGAGGCACTTGCGGTTTCTTCAAGCAATAGTGATGGTACTTGGGTCTTGGACTCGGGGTGTACTTTTCACATGACATCATACAAGGAGTAGTTTGTTAATTACAAAGATGTAAATGGTGGCATTGTTCAAGTGGGAAACAATCATCCTTGTAATGTGACGGGAGTTGGGTCGGTAAGGCTTCGCCTCAATGATGGTTCAACATTTATGATGAAGAATGTGAGGCATGTGCTGGCATTAAAGAAGAACTTGATTTCATTGGGTACTTTAAACAACATGGGTTATAGCTACAAGGGTAAGCATGACCAATTGAAGGTGTGTAGAGGTTCTTTGGTATACTTCAAAGGTATACAAAGAAATGGGCTCTATTACTTAAATGCTACGGTAGAGACCAATGTTGCTGCGGTTAGCCACCAAGAGGAGAATGTCAACCTTTGGCACAAAAGGTTGGGACACATAAGTGAGAGAGGATTGAAGGAACTCTCCAAGAGGAAGATTTTTGGCGACGGTAAACTTGATAAGCTTTCATTTTGTGATCATTGCATTTTTGGCAAGATGAAAAAGGTGAAGTTCACACCGGCAAAGCTCAAAGGATATGACATCCTTGATTATGTGCATTCAGATTTGTAGGGGCAGGAGAGGACACCGTCAATGGGTGGTGCAAGGTACATTCTAACTATAATTGATGATTTCTCTAGAAGGCTATGGGTTTACTTGTTAAAGAGTAAAGATGAGACTTTTGGGAAATTTGTTGAGTGGAAAAAAGTTGTAGAGACCCAAACCAGGAAAAAGGTCAAGTGTTTAAGAACTGACAATAGTTTAGAGTATTGCAATGAAGCATTCACAATCTTTTGTAGAGAGAATGGTATCACAAGGCACAGAACCGTTCTCGAAAATCCTTAACAAAATGGTTTGACGGAGAGGACGAATAGAACACTCTTGAAGAGAATGAGATGTATACTTTCCGATACAAACATGCCCAACAGATTTTGGGGAGAAGCTGTTGCTACGGCGAGATACCTTATCAATAAGTAGTGATGGCAATCGTGTTGTGTTCATTCGTGTTAGTTAACATATGAAAAAATTTACTTAAATTTTTTTCGTGTGGCCTATTTATAATAGTAAGAAATAACAAAACCTTTAAGAACATGAAAAAAATATTGATCAATTCTTACTAAAAAAATTCGTGTCGTGTCGTGTTTGGATCGTATTATCGAGTCATGTCAAAAATTGCCACTCCTATCAATAGGTGTCCTTCAGTGCCGCTTAACTTCAAGAATCTGAAAGGGGTATGGTTTGGCAAACTTGTTAAATATGACCATTTACGTGTTTTTTATTGTGTTGCACATGTACATGTGAGGTAAGGAAAGTTGGAGCTAAGGGCATTAAAGTGTATGTTTTTGGGGTATCCTAGTAGTGTCAAGGGTTACAAGTTGTGGTATGGTGATGTTAACAAATGCATTACTAGTAGAGATGTAACCTTCAAGGAAGATGAAATGTATATGGGAGGAGTTTCCGAAGAAACAAATGAATCACCACAAGAGTCCGGACGCGGGCGTGTTAGTTTTGAGGTGGAGCCATTGGTGTTTAATAATAAACCCATGGGTGGGCATAGGTAACTAGAAGAGCCTAATATACAAGAACTCCTAATGATGATGGTCATAGTATAGAGATGGAAGAAGAAGAAGACACCATTGAGCTCAGGTCATCTAGGCTGGGAAATGATTACTTGTTGGCATGAGATCGGAGTCGACGTGTGACTAGAGCTCCTAAGAGGGTAAACCTTATTGCCTATGCATTGAGTATGGAGTCGGAGATCTTGGGACTTGAACCAAGGTCATATAAGGAAGCCATGAGTAAGAAGGATATCGATAAATGGCAGAAGGCCATGGAAGAATAAATGAGTTCTCTATACAACAATAAGACATGGACACTAGTTCCTCGACCAAAGGGTCTGAAAGTTGTGGGTAACAAATGGGTCTATAAAGTGAAGGAAGGTGTGCCAAATGTTGAGCTAGCTCGGTATAAGGCTAGAGTTGTTGCAAAAGGGTTTACCCAAAGAGAAGGTATCGACTTTACTGAAATTTTCTTACCTGTTATTAAATATAGTTCCATTAGATTATTATTATCTCTTGTTGTGCATAATGATATGGAACTTGACCAATTGGATGTAAAAATTACTTTTTTGCATAGTTACCTTGATGAGGAAATTTTCATGGAGCAATCCAAGGGGTTTGTTGAAAAAGGCAAAGGTGATATGGTGTGTCTCTTGAAAAGGGCTTTGTATGGCTTGAAGCAATCTCCAAGATATTGGTACAAGAGATTCGATGACTTTGTTTTGAAGATCAGGTTCAAAAGGAGCCAGCATGACAATTATGTGTATTGGAGAGGTACAACTAGCTCTTCTACTGTTTATTTATTGCTATATGTGGATGACATGTTGATAGCTACTTGTAACTGGTCTCAAATCACCAAGTTAAAGAGTCAACTTAGCTCAGAATTTGAGATGAAGGATCTTAGAGTTGCCAAGAAGATATTAGGGATGGAGATTGTAAAAGATAGATAAAAAGGCATGTTGTTTCTTTCCCAAGAAGGGTATTGTGAGAAGGTACTTCAACAATTTAATATGATCAATGCTAAATTAACTACAACTCCGATAGTATCACATTTCAAGTTATCAGCCTCGAAGTCCCCTTCAACAGATGAGGAGAAGAAAGAAATGGAAAAGGTGCCCTATGAAAGTGTCGTGGGTAGCTTGATGTATTAAATGATTTGTACAAGACCAAATATTGCATATGATGCAAGTTTGGTGAGTCGCTACATGGTTAATCAAGGTAAAAATCATTGGGAAGTGGTGAAATGGGTGATGAGGTATTTACGGGGTACAACCGGGGTTGGTCTTCTATATGATCGATCTAAGGAGTTGAGTGTTGGAGTAATGGGTTATATGGATTCAGACTTTGCTGGTGATCGTGATAAGAGGAGGTCTATCACGGGATACTTGTTCGATTTTGGAGGAAACTTTGTGAGTTGGAAGGCCAATTTACAATTAATAGTAACATTATCTTCTACGGAGGTTGAGTTTGTTGCCGCAACGGAAGTGGTGAAGGAAGCTATGTGGTTGAAGGGTTTGGCTAGTGAACTCGATTTTGAGCAAAAGAGAGTCATGGTATATTGTGACAATCAAGGAGCAATTTGCTTGACCAAGAATCCTCAATTTCATGATCGTACAAAGCATATAGATGTGAAGCTACATTTCATATGAGAGATGACTGAACAAGGTGAGGTGGAGTTGGTAAAAATTCACACGGATGATAACCCGATAGACATGGCAACAAAGCCAGTTCCCTTGGCAAAGTTTGTGAAGTGTCAAACTTTGGTCAAAGTGACCACCCTATCTAAATGATGGAGAAAGGATGGGTCTTCACCTAAGAGAGTTTGAGTTCCATGGATTAGCATCAAGGTAAAGAATTGTGATATTGTGATGCAAATCCATAGGGGATGCTTGAAAACCAATGTGGGTGATCAAGCATCAAAGGTTGGACTAGGAGCATTGCATGGTATCAAGTGTGGAGAAAGAAGAGGAATAAAACAAGGCTACTGAGCATCCTGAATCAATCTCCCTCAAGACAAATCGATCCCACTCTAAGCGCACTCGGATCCAGAACTTTCTGTTGGAAAATTGGTGCCCAGACAAGAAGACGGATTGATCCCACTCTAAGCACGCTCCGATCGGGGACTTTCTACTGAAAATTGATGCCCATACATGAAGACGGATCGATCCCCCTCAAAGCCAGATCGATCCCCCTCTGCCAGATAGATCCCGCCTCTTACGAACAGTTTCTATGTTTTGCAAAAAAATAAGATAAATGACTTTTAAGGACATGGGCTTTGTACTAGGAAGCTAGGAATAGTTTGGACATTATTGTAATTGTGTAAATGTGCTATATAAACACATTTAAGAGCTCTTAGGGTTTCTAAGAGAAAATTTTGTGTGCTTACACTTGAGAAAAAGAAATAGAAAAGAAGAAGAAGAAGGATTTTTTACCATTGTTGTGAGGAAAAATTCTTAAGTGTCTCTTTGAGTGTTTTTCTTCCTTGTTAGTTTTCTCTTCAAGCATTTCACAATTACATTATTGTACTTGTGTAAATGATCTATATAAACACATTTAAGAGCTTTTAGGGTTTCTAAGAGAGGATTTTGTGTGCTTACACTTAAGAAAAAGAAATATAAAAGAAAGGAAAAAGATGAAGAAGGATTTTTCACCATTATTGTGAGGAAAAATTCTTAAGTGTCTCTTTGAGTGTTTGTCTTCCTTTTGAGTTTTCTCTTCAAACATTTCTCCATTTGTACTTGTACCTCCAAATTTGAAGCTAGTGGAACTCATCTCATTGAAGGGGTGAAGAAGTGGAGTAGACTCACTATATTGGTTGGGTTGAACCATTATAATTTTTGGTGTGTTCTTTCTTTTACTATTGTTTATATTTTCTTGCTTTGATTTAAATCTCTAGGGTTTGTGGTGATTGTATTGGATTGATATTTTCAATGGATGTTTGCTTGAAAATTTCTATTGTTCTTGGTTAAATTCAATAGTGCAATATCTAGAAAGTTGAATTATCTCATAATAGATATTCATCGGTTTAACCTTGCCTTCTTGTCAAACAAGGGTGAAGGCCAGTTAATTACTAAGCCTGACTCACTTCTAGCTACTTGCTTCATGTGACATATATTATGTTATAAGTTGTTCGCCATTAAGTGTTTGACTTGCATAGTATATAGAGCCAACATTTATTGGGGAGTGATAGATGTATAAAAGCAATATTGTCTCTTCTGCTAACAGTTTAAGCTTTTGAGAAAATTGGTGATCAATAACTTATAATACTTCAAATATGGAGATTTTTGGGGTGCTACTCGGAAGCTACTTGTATACAAGATTTGATTGTTTATACAAATGGGGTAACTACTTGAGATTTCTGGGGTGCTACTCAGAAGCTGCTTGTAAACAAGATTTGATTGTTTATACAAATGGGATAGCTACTTGGAATGCTTCAAAATTATCCAATAGTTTTTGGGATGTTGATGGGGAGGATATTTTTAAAATTCCACTTTCTAGTGTTGATAATCGTTTGATTTGGCATTTCAACCAAAATGGATTCTGTGAATTCTGAGTGGCATGCTCCCTCGTAGCAAATAACTCTTCTTCACATTGGGGTGCAACCTTTTGCTCATGGACGAAATTGGAAGAAAAATGTTAGGAAAGTTAAGTTTCAAATGATAAATAAAAATTATTTTAATATATAAATACATATATTGTATAAAAATATAAATATAAATTTTAATATATTTTTTTATTCCGTATTATTGATAGTATAAAATAAATTAAAAATATGTATTTTTAATATATGATTACAGTCTTATACATATACATATAATTGTTATAGATAATGATTGAACACGAATCATTATAATGTGAATAATATATAATTAATAGTCAAAAATATAATTTTAATTTGACTAAACAATAGTTACAGATATAAAAATTTAACTGAATATTTTATGAAAAAGTATCAAACATTTACAATTCTAATAAATTTCAAACGATAAAATTTAAATATACATGTAAAAAAATACTATAATATAAATTTTATATAAAATATATATATATATATAAAATGTTGTGAATTAGGGGGACGAGGCCACCCTGGGACCCAACATAGTTTTGTCCCTGTTCTACTTGTGCAAATATTTGGCATCTTCATCTTCCTAGTAAGCTTAAGTGTTTCTTATGGCTTTGTGTAAACGAGTGCCTTGCTTTTAGAGTTACTCTTAATAGGAAAGGATGCTAGGTGCCAAGTATTTGTCCGTTATGCTGCTCGATGGATGATTCAATTGACTATTTATTTTTTGATTGTGCTTTTACTGGAGAGTTGCTTTTAAATCCCCAAATGCTCTAAAATTTATGTCCATGTACAAAAAATTACTATTATCTTAACTTCAACTCATTGTTGGAACACTTAGATGGTGAGCCAAATGGAGATGTTGATTTGCTCTAGCATATTTGTAAAGCTTGTAATGGAAGAGTATTTGAACAAACGAACACGTCCCATTTCCAAATAATTGTTTCGGCTGTAGCCCGGCCATCTCCAAGAGATCTTGAAATTTTGTAATTTTTTTGCTAGTTCTTGATCACTAGTTCTGGCATTGTTTAAGCTTGAAGTTTGTAAGTGTTTTAGTCCAAGCGTATGTTTTATTCTCAATTTCAAATCTTTGTAATAGTAATTATGCACATGGTTGCTGCTTTTGGATTTTTATTTGCATCAGTTAAAAATGCTTGGTTATACATGAAGTGTTTTATTTTATTGAATTTTTCTCTTTTGTTAATTTTCACAATTAATAATATTAAAATTAATTTTTTTATGCTTACAAATTAATTATAAAAATAAAATAATTTTTAAGTCTTTATTGAACATAATAATTATCATATAATTAAAGTTTTTATTGGATATAATTTATATTTCATTATCATATATTAGAGTCCTTGTCTAATATAATAATAAATTTAAAAAGCGCAACTAGTGTTAATTGGTTAAAATATGTGAATAATTTTATTTCAAAAAAATTAAGCGTAAATCAGATTTTTATATATAATATAAATAAAAAATTTATTCTTAGTATAAAAAAAAAAAAAAAAACAACCTTATTCCTTATAATCATAGGCTATATTTAGTGTACCTTATTAGATAAATTAAATATAATCATATTAAGTTAAACTATATTAAATTTTATTATAATTAGTTGGTATAGTGTTCGGTTAGAAGCCGTATAATGTAACCAGATAAATTAATTATAAATATTTTATTAAAATAATTTTTATTATAAATTTTATTTATATCAACATTTAATCCACTTTTCTATTTTTATTACATTTTCAAAAATAAAAAAAAAATTGTTTATAGTTTGAGGGAAAAAAAAAAGTTAAAATTTATAATTTTATAATTAAAAATTTAGATAAATTAAGTTAAATATTTAGTATGATTTATACTTATATTTTTTATTGTACAAAATTTTTATATAATAATAATATTTTTATATTATATAATATAATTTAATTTTATAATTATATTACTTATAAAAATTACATAATTAAGATGTTTAATATTATATAACTAACATGCCGCCAGTGGACTAAAAGAAAAATAAATTGAATCTGTTTTGTTTTTTTTTTTAATCTGATTAATTAGGCAACTGTGTTTGTGTTTAGTTTCTCTACTTAATTAATATTCCATTTTATAAATCATGAACATTTTTAGCGTTTGAGCAAAAGAAAATTTAAAATTTTAAACAATCATGGTATGGATTATGAATATAAATGCCCTATTTTTAATTTAAATAATCTATAATAACATTTATTTTCATTATTTATTTATTTATTTATATTTAATAGAAAATTTATAAACATTAAATAATCAATTATTTAAATTATTAATAGTGTCATATAATAAGTGAAATTCTTATACGATAAAAATATATTTATATTGTTATATGCATTACAATGCATAACATACACATTTTATGCTAAAATATTAATTGAATTATAACTATAGATAACTCTTGTATCATATTTATTTCTAATTTATTGAAAAATATTGGAATAAATTATAAACTATATATGCATATTTACATGTTCATAACTTGCACTTAAAAAAATGGATTAATTATTTTAGGAGTTATTTTATTTGTGTCACTATAATACTTCAGTCATTTTTCTTTCATAATGAAACTTCACTCTCTTATAAAAATTAAAATATTTTAATCACTTTTTAAATAGTAAAATATTATTTTATTAATAAAAAATTTTAAAATAATAATAAAAATAATTTAATAGAAATAAAATTGTTATTTTATTTTAACAATTTAAAACTTAATTTGAACATTAAAATATTTTATTTTTTAGTCAATTCTTTTTGTAAATTTTATATTTTATGTAATTTTTTTAGAACTTTTATGTACCGCATTTTTCTATAGGCATTGTTTTTGGATCAAAATCGCGGACTTTACAATATAAAAAATATGAGTTACACATGTCATAAAATTATAAGATTAATGGTGTTGGAACTATACGAATAAGCTCTCTTCATTCCACCATTGTTAGAGACCACACAGATGACACAATTGTTATCCAGCTCTGAGCAACACAGTGAAGGTGCATCATTCAATTTTTAGTACTAGTATTTGAATATGATGAACTAAAGAGAACTCATTCATGTTATTCCAATACCATATATTTTGTAATTTTTTGAATTATATAATCTCTATTTTTAATATTATAAAGTCTGCAATTTTTATACAAATATGTTAGTAAATACAATTAAAAAAAGTGCTCAAATAAGTATAATTTTTTTTTCATAAAATATAAAATTTGCAAAAAAAATTAAAAAAAATTAAAAATAAATATTGTATTGTTGAAATTTATTTTTAAACTGTTAAAATAAAATAATAATTTTGCTCATATTAAATTCATATTATTATTATTTAAAATTTTTTTAATAATAAAATAATAATTTATTATTTTTTTTTGCTACTGGGAATAATAATAAATTATAAATAATAATTTATTATTAATTTAATTAATAATAATTTATTATTTAAAAATTAATTAAAATATTTTTTTATAAAAAAAATGATCTAAATATTTTTTTTAAAAAATAAACTAATTAAAATATCGACATAAATAAAATGACGTTCATAATTCCACGTTAAAATAAAAATGTCTAGTAGTTTCGTTCACTAGACTTTTTTGTCCGATTGAAAAAAATAAAAATAAAAATAAATAAATAAAATTTTTCGCTCCCTAGACTTTTAGAAATCTAGTTTGCATATAACAAGACAAGGAAAGTTGAATAACATAGCGAAGCAAATATTTGTTGTTTTGTGTGATTGGATTGTGGTTAGGCAAGAACTACACCGCCTCTCACCGAACATGTTGTCATCTCATGTTTTAGTTTCTGGAATATTCTTGTAATTGTCAAAATCAATACTATATTCAATTATAAATATAAACTTATTAATATTTAAATATTAACTAATTTTAATATAAGACAATATATGCTCTAAAAAAATATAATATTTTTTAAAATGTAGATTAAAATACTTTTATAAATATAAAAAATAATTCAAACTATATGGTACTAAGAAATTAAGACACATTAATATATATTTAAATATGAGAAATACAATCTTACAAAAAATTTTAGAATTTGGAGGACAACTCAAAATATTACAAAATTTAAGGCAAATATGATCTTTTATAATGATAAATATATTCACTTTTTTAAAATTTTGTTGTATTAAATAATTTAACTCTGTAGCATATAAATTTTTTAATTTTTTAATAAGTGTTTCGACCAAAGATAACTTTTTATTAATAAATATTCTTATCGCATGATAATTTTTTACAAGTAAATTTTAGAGAGAAAAAATTTGTTTTAATGAATGTAACTTTTACGAATTTTAGACTATTATTTATTATTATTAAATATTAAATTTATTTGTAAAGTGAAATCAAACAAATTCTCTAAATATCAAAAATATTGGATAATAATGAGTTTGTTATTAGACAATTGCATATACCAAGTATAAAATTGTCCAAAATAATAAAAAAGATATATAGACAAATATATATTTTTAACTAATAATTATTTTTGTAACATAATAATTTTTAATAAGTGAATATCAATAAAAATAAAAATAAAAATTGCTATAATGAACGTAAATTTTACGATTTTTAGATCATTATTTTTATTAAATATTAAATTAATAATAATAATTTTGTAAAATAAAGTCAAATTAATTTGTAGAGTATCGATAATATTGCATAATAATGGGTTTGTTATTGGATAATTGGATAAACTAAGTAAAAATTATTCAAAATAAAAAATAATATATAGAAATAAAATAATAAGATAAAATAAGATTACCACATTTATTTTTAAAAATTGTAAATAATATAAAATTTTATGAAACTTTTGTTTGCTCTTATAATCTTATTTTTATTAAACTCGTTTTAGGCAAATTAAAAAAAAAAAAAAAACATAAATTATTATTCTAACATGAATAAATAAATACACTAATACTAATAATAACAATAGCATCTTAATAAATTTGATTTGTCTAATTAATTAAAGTTTAATATTAAATGCATTTGCCTAAAATCCAGTGACATTTAATGTAAAATTTATGGGCTTAAGTTTACTTTGTATTAAAAATAAGGTAAAGAGTTAAAATGGTCAATTTGCTTATATAATATGTGTCATTTAGTTTTCTAGATTATAAAAGGTGTCTTTAAGTTTATTTGCTTATAAAAAATGTGTTCTGAAGTCCCTTTACTTGTAAAAAAGGTGTCAGGTAATGACAAAATTAATTTTTCATCCAATTTTTAGTTAAATCTAATAAAATAGTACATATGTCACATGCATATTTATATTTTTCGATATATATATATATATATATATATATATATCAAATTAAATATTTTTTGATTAAAAAATTATTCTAATTTTTTACAATTTTTTTCTATTAAACTTAAATAAAATTTTCATTGTCTAATTTGTAATTTTAGATATTAAACAATAAAAATTCTATTTAAATTTTATTAAATTCGATCAAACTTAAATAAAATTTTCATTATTTAAGTTGTGACTTTAAATATTAGATAATTAAAATTTTATTTAAATTTTATTAAAAATTATATTTAAGTTTTTTAAAAAAAAAAACTAAAAAAATTAAGAATTTTTTTAATTAATTATTAATTTTTTTACGTGTATATATATCGAAAAATATAAATATGTATGTGACACATCTGTTATTCCGTTAAATTGGATGAAAAATTAACTTTGTCCTTACTTGATACATTTTTTACAAGTAGAATGACTTAAAAATACATTTTTTAAAAGCAAAAGAAGTTAAAGACATTTTTTATAACTTAGGAAACTAAATGCCATATTTTATAAAAATAAAATGATCTTTATGACACTTTTTTCTTAAAAATATATTACCTAACATAAAAGTGCTAATTTTATAATTATAACTTACAAATTTTAAAAAGTGTTATAATTTTTTTTTTTCCCTTCAGTGATTCTAGCAACCTTAAAAAAATGTGGAACATAGATTAGGACCATTGGTACGAAAACATAATCAAATTGATCATTTTACCTTCGACCTTAAAAAAATGTGGAACATAGACTAGGACCATGATAATTTAGCTTTGTATCAAGTTTCCACAAGCTCTGCATCAAAGTCATTATTGTTTATATTTTTTTAAAAAAATTATGTGTTATATTTTATGAATAAAATTAGTAATTTAAAACTCTAATTAATTTTAACAATCTAACATTTTTTTAATACCGCAAGACATTTTTTTTTATAACCTAATACCACAAGATATGTGAATAATGAATTAATTATTGTTTGTGTAGTGTTATTGTTGTCATTTTTTATTTTCATTTATTTTTTAATACAATTAATTACTGTTGTTTATGTTAAAGACAGTCTTTATCAACGCAAGTATAAAAATGAAAACAAAAATTAAAATTACAACAAAAAACAATCATTTAATCGTTTAGTGTTAGTATATAAAATAATAGTAAACTACTAATATAATAACTTGTGTACTGAAAGGAACTATTTTAACACTTTTCCAATTAAGTGCATTTATTCTCCGGCCTTTTTACTGTAGAAGAACAGAATCTAAATGTCGAAATATTTTCCTAAAGAAACTTTAAATCAAAAATTTATGCCGGTAAAGTGGATCACAAATGTTATTTTTCTTTTACTACTTTTCACACATAACAAAAATCATATTATTTTATGTTTAATTTATATATTTTTATTATAAAAAAATTAAATTTATTATTTCATATTAAATATGATCAAATCAAACAAATTTAACATTAATAAACTACAATTATTATTGATATAAATTTTAAAAATGATTTTTTTTTTGAAATTTACCAAAAATAACACCCCTAAAATTTATAGTAACAAAACTAGCACCCAATAATATTGAACGTTCAATTTGAGCGTAAAATACTGAATGTTTAATTTGAACATGAAATATTAAACGTTCAATAAATTGAACGTTTAATATTGAACTCTTATAAATTGTTATCGTTCAATTTTAATTGAATAGGTATTAAAAAAAATGACATATTAATCATTTTTTTTAATTGTGAAAATATAAATTTGAACATAAAGAGTGATAGTTTTATTATTACAAATTTTAAAGGTGCTAGTTTTATTTTTTATTTTTTTAAATTTATCATGGTTACTTTTTGAAAAAAATCAGGATAGTATCTTGATCCAATCAACTTTATTTTTTTTTAAGACATAATAGAAGATAAAAAGCAAAATCCGTATACTTCATAAGCATATATAATTGGGATAAACCAACAAAAAAGAAAATAAAGTGAAACGCACATAGAAGAATCTCAAGATAATGCATTTCTTTAGTGTTTTAGGGTACACAAAGACTATGATAATCAAACGTCCAAAATATAATAATACATGTTCCTCATGAGTAGTTAAAAGATGTGTGATTCAAACCTCGTGAATATATATAATCATATCAGTGTTAATTATCATTTTTTTTTAAAAACATCTTTAAACATATAATACTCACCTAATATTTGTTTAAACTTATAATGATGAAAGAATTAATTATGTAATTAGATGGTTTAAATGTAGGTAGCTCCCCATTTTTGAATGATAGCTTCAAATTGGAGAATTATAATAAACCAAAATCTACATTGGTCAATTATACATTAATATAATGGACCCGTAGGCATTATCGATCAACATGATTTAATTTCGTGGCTACAAAGAAAGACCTCCAAAACTTGGATCGACATTATTGACAATGTATTTTGCTTAGTCTTAATACAATAATTATACCAATGGACCCCCTCCCCTCTGTATACTTGTTTCTAAAGATTATATTCCTTTATTTCTAAGCATGATTCACGAGATTTAGAGAGAAGATTTCACATTGGTGGGCCCGTATTTAACGAATATACTTATTTATATTTATTTTTTTAAATTAGTCTCCTATTTTATTAAAAATATTCAATTTATTTAATTTTAAATAGTAAATACAATTTGATAACGATTGGTTTGTCTTTTTAACACAATACAAAAAAATATAATAAAAAAAATACCAAAAAAATTCCCATAAAATATAAATTTTAAAAAATAGTTGACAAAAATAAAAAATTTAAAAAACCATTATATTGTTAGTTTAATTTAATAGTATAAAATTAAATTTTTGCAGTACATTGTTTTTTTTTTATTATTTTTTTGTCAACTATTTTTATAAACTTAATATTTTATCAATTTTTTTTTTTTTTTTACCATTTGTTTGTATCTCTTTTTTTGTTATTATATCTAAACACATACCTAAAGAAAATGCCATGCAAAAATATCTAGATAAATAAACCATTATCAAATTGTATTTACTATTTAAAATTGAACCAATTAGATACCTTTAACTAAATAGAGGGATAAAAAATATCACTTTTAAAATAAGGGTACAAACAAATTTTTTTTGTTAAATAAGAGACCTTTAAGATATCAAACCCAAAAATATTTAAAATCAATGTTTACAGATAATATTTAAAATAATAATATATGAAACTTTTCTTTGTTAGTAGTCATCTTGAAAGTTCTTTACATTTTATAACACAAGTTTGTAAAAAAAAACATTTCACATAATATTTACTTATTTTTACTTGAGGTTTAATAACCATAGTAAATTAACACAATTATTAAGCTTTTTTTACTTCATACATCTCAACTCAAATGGAATGATATGATTTAATTGGCTTTTCTAAGGCTGCATATTTTTTTTAAGCAAAAGATAGCATAATTCGAATCTGTAAAGACCGAACAATATTATTAAAGGATGAAAAGTGAAAAATGATATTTGGTAAAAATATTTTTATTTTTTATTTGGGACAAATGCAAGATAGATTCATTACCTTATTATCTTATAGCATTTAGGTTTAATAGTTTTTTTTTTTTTTTTTTTTTTAATTTAGTCCACCAATTTAAAAAAAAAATGATAATTTAGTTTAATTGGTCAATTCTTAAGTTTTTTTTTAAATTTTTTTTTTATTTTTTTAACTGTATTTAAAAAAAATTAACATAAATAACTACTTAAGCAATATTTTAAAATAAAAAATTTAAAAAACATAAAAATTAATCATTTAAAGTCAATTGTGCGCATATATGTATAGCCATTTTGTTTTGCCATTTTTTTTTCTATGTTTTGCAAAAAAAAAATTCTTTTCTCTTCTTTCTTTTACCTTTTCTTTCTCTATTTTTATATTAAAAAAATTGTATATTTTTAAAATTTACTAACATATTCTATTATACATATAATTACTTATTCATTTATTAATTATTTTATCATATATAATTATTCCTTCGAGTATCAATTATATATATATATATATATATATATATATATATACCTGACAAAAAAATAGTTAAAATTATATACCTAATAACAATATTAACCATAATAATGTACAATGTACAATGTAATAATATAATAAATAAAGTCTATAATTATAATATCTGTAAATATTATTGGTCTAACATCAAATCATTCTTTAGGAAAAAAGTGGCTATATTTGTAACCATAATTCATTTTGTTTTCTGTAGCAAAAAAAAAAAAACTCATTTTGTTTTGCTTTTTCTTTCTTTCTTTTTTTCATTTCATTTTCATTTTAATGTTTTTCACTTTCAAATTTGTTTATTTTTTACATTTTTTTCCTTTATTATTAATGTTTATCTTTGACCACATTACTTAATTTTTTTTTTTTTTTTTTTCTATTTTGCATTTTCTCTCTTTTTTGCAACATATTTAACTCGTGTTTTTATTAGTAGTGTCAGAACTCTTGAAAGCAAGTCTTAAAAATTGAAAAAAAAAAAAAAACTAACGCAACCTCTTGTCATGATATATATATATATATATATATTATATATATATATATATATATATAAAAGTTAAATAAATCCTTTTTTTCATACTTAATAATTTGTTATAAAAAGACTCCTCGAAAATCAGATAATGCCTATTTTTTTTATTCACTAAATTATCATCTATATTTGAAAGTATTAATAATGAGTTAACACTTAATACTATCATCAAACGAACTTAGTAATAATTTTGTACTTTTTTATCACCTCAAATCCATAATTTAGTGTATGTGACCTACTGTTAATTTTAAAAAAATGTAATTTAAAATTACAATAAATATATAGCAAAAATGTGATGCTTTTGTCTAATTTTATTACTATTATATTGTTTTGACTTAAGTTAAACAATCTATGAAACAAAGACTAAATAAATGAAAATATTTTACCTTTTTACTCAAATATAATATAACACTAAAAAAATAAAAATAAAAATTTGTACGCAAAAATATTTAAACATATAAGTGAATTTGTTGTTTTATAGTGATGTCTTTTATTTGGTAAAAACTTTGCACTTATTAATTGTGATTAATTAGTATGAGAAAGTAAGAAGGTGTATGATTGATAAAACTCGAAGAAAATGATATAAGGTTATGAAAACGATAAAAAAAAAATCATATAATTATGAATTTGTGATAATATAATAGTGTGAGTTAGTAGTTAAAGATAATTCTATGTGCTTGATTCAATAAGTATTAAAGATCTTAATATCTACTTCAAACCTATAGCATCGTAAAGCTCTAAAAGAAAATGAATACAACAAAAGTTTGAAAAGAGATCGTGAAGCTAAATATAGAAAAAAATGATTGACGGTAAAATTCTTAAATTTTATTAACTTTTAAATATTATTAAGTTTTTTAAGTCATAGTAACGATTATTACTCTTTTTTCACTAAAATTTTCATTCAATATTTTATGGGAATCAAACATTTATAAGATATGGCTAAGTAACACACGGTGCACCCAATCCTAGTATATTATAAAGTCTCATAAAATTTTGCTGCTTTTTTTTCCTCGTAGTTTATTTTTAAAATATTAAAATATTCATATAATAAAAATAGTTATTATAATAATTATTTTATTAATTTTATTGTATATTAATTTTACATTATTGTCCTTAAATAATTGTTTTAATGATGTTAAGGGTGACAATTTTTTCAATTCATGCTTAACCATTTAATAAAATAATCCTTTCAATTTATATACGAGTGTATCATGTTTATGTTGAATTAATCATTTTTATATCTCATATTTCATATATGTTAAGAAAAAAGTAAATTAATACACATTATTTTTAAGAAAAAAAAAATGCTTATTAAGCTCAATTAAGTATTGTCCATTGTGCTCATGTTAGATTACCTTTTTAAATAATAATAAAGACATTAATTAAACAAGCCCATCCCTGTTATATTTAACTTATTTATTAAATAAAATTATGCATATCTTGTTAATAACGTGTCAAATCCCTGATATTTCTATTGTGTTTAGGTGCTCATATAATAATTTTAATTATTGTATATTATTCTTAACCGAAATAGCAAATTAATTAACTATTATTTGAAGAGTGTTTATGCAAACCATTTTTATTGTTACTTAATGACATATATACTATTAGTTGTTTCTCATATTGTACAGATAATAAGTTAAAATATTTTAAATAAAAATAAAATAATAAAGGGAGAAAAAAAATTTAAAAGAAGAAGAAAAAAAGAGCTAAACATAAAAAATAAAACAAGACTATAATTCAATCCACTTTTTATATGTAATCTAGTTTTTAAGCAGATCCATAATTAATGATTTAAATTTAATAAATGTATAACAGTAATAAGTGTTGAGCAATAAAAAAATCTTTATTTTATTAAGAGAAAAAAATGTCTGTTTTTTTTTTTTTCCAATATTAAAAACAACAACAACAAAATTGAGAGTTTACCTTTTCTTATTTTTCATTTTGATAACAAGCACTCTTATTTTAAGTCATGTATTTGAATCCTACTATTTGATAATATAAAAAAAAAAAATTACAAAGTGCTATGCACGCTAAGAAACCTAGTACAAATAAAGCTAAAAAAACGATGCAAAATGTCTCCATGCATTTGGAGTAGAAGCCACAACACCAACAGGGTGGCAACCAATCTTTCCATGAAGGATCCAAAACTAATTAACACCCCCAAGAACAGTAAAGTTAATCATTCATTAGGCTTATATACTGCTACGTCGCTTCAATGCCTCCAATATAGAATCTCTTAATGAATTGGAAAAAGAACTAATGTATGACTTAACTTGTGCTAAATAAACCACTTTGCTAAATGAAGTATAACTATTTCTAAAAGAATGTGACTTAAATATACCAGTTTAAGGCAAAATAAATTGTTCAGAAAACATTAGTGACCTAGAGAGTTGTTCATCCATGATTATAGCGGAGGATCATTAGCATCTTAACAGTACATGTTCTTTTAACTTTTTATCACTTTCTTATCTCTTTGAAAAATATTTCCAAGTCAATGTACAGTACAGACTATGTAATATAATTACAAAGAAAAAGAATATAAAATCAATTTCAGAAAGAGATACAGATATATCCTTCCAAACAGAAAGGAATGAACAACTTGCTCTGAATAAGTTTAAATATAATCACGCTACATACTAGAGAAGACAGTATAGATTCTTTTGCATCTGAGCAATCTACGCATTCCTACATCAGAGCATAAGAACTAAAGCATGACGGTAGAAGTATTGCGGTAGTCACATTACTACCGAAAAATGAAAAATGACTTAACGATTAAGAGTAAGGTGACTCAAGTAAAGTGACTAATGTGAAGTCTAATTTACAGAGATAAAGTGACCTAATTGTAAGCTCACCCAGAATCATCTATATGTATTTATTGAGGAGCATAACTAAGATTGACGAAGTCACATTATCAGCTGATCGAGAAAGGGGGCAGCAAATGGTAGCTTAATAGCACCAGAAGCTACCAGAACTAAAAGAATCCAAATGGGTAAAATCCAGCTAAACATAGCCAGCAGAACCTTTTTGCCTGAAATGAGAAACATCAGAGAGAGGCGTTGACAGAGAAAGTTAAGGATCAACCGGTATCCGAATAAAGTCAAGAAAAATGAACAAAGAAAATTAATTGATAGAACATAGTTGGTGATGGACAGAGGCAAACAGAATTTTTGTGGTATGGTAAAATGTAGCTATTGTTTTGAATATTTGTCTTACTATTGTTTGATGGCATAGAATGTGCATGAATATTCTTGCTAATCTTTATCCAATAAAATAGGATTAAGAATTTCAAAGTTCAAATGATCTTATTAGAAAATAGAAGCACACTTACAAGCAAATTCACAATATATTACATGGGCGAGCACAAATTCTTTTAGAACATTAGGTGTAAATTTTTGGATCATATCTTAGTATCAAACATACTTATTTTTCCTCAATTTTTTCTGGAGTTTCGAGTGCCCAAGTCCATATCCATGTTGTGTCACTTAAACACATGTAATTCGTAAAAATTGAATAGTGTATGTAACATAGAATGCGACGAGACCTTGAAATCAAGTGTCAGTAGCGAACGTTCTGTTAATCGGGGAAGGTTTTTGGTGACAACACCTGGAGATATCAGAAGTGAGAATGCTGACATGAGTAACGAGAAATCCTGTGAAAAACACGATCGCCTGCCAGTGGAAGGCTTTCTGTGTTCAATGATTCTACGCAGAGTGAATCGGTCCCTAAGGAACCCCCGAAATAGGGCTGCCGATGGGTACACGAAATCAACAGAAGACAGAAAAGTTAACATAAGATGTACTCAGATAGTATTGGAACAAATTAGGAGTATATGAAAGTTAGTGTGGACATTCCTTTCCTAGAGTTGAAATACTGTTAAGAATTTTAATGCTGGACTATAGGCATAAGATTCGGAAGGGCAGGGAGCAATCTAGCTGTATATTAAAAACTGTGTTAGTGTTACTTGCACTCTTCATATTTCGTGAGGTATCCTGTTCAAGCAACATAACATGGATATGGGCATGGGTGATTGGACAATCCAATTTGATGAAAATTTACAAACAAAAAAAAATGTTGAAAATGGGAGTGTAAGACTTTGAATATGCATTAAAAAATTTAAAACTCTCGAATCTGCATGTAACATAGATGAAGACTAAGCTATTTTGGTTATAACATAGATGAACTCAAATGGCCTGGTCAAAATGCAAAAGACGATATGTACGCTCAACTACTCAGGAAAGTTTTCACCATTCACAATTGGTAAGTTTCATTTTGTTGAAAAGCACATAACCCTGGATAATATGAATATGAAACCTAAACTTTGTCCCAAAATTGAATGACAATTTGAAAAACAAGTTAAAAAAGACAAATCACCTGATATGCGAAACATTCTCTGATTGGCCATCCACGCTCCTGTCTCGCGAAGCCTCTTCTCCACTGACCCTTCAAACTTGCCAGTAAAGTTCATCATAAACATATCAAATGCAGCTTCCTTTACCTCTTCTGAATTCCTGATTATTTTTTCATAGAAAATTCAGAACCACAGATGCATTAAGACCACAGTTCATAATCTAATAGACAAAAATACATATAATTGAAACCTCAGCAAAAAAGAAAAAAAAAATCGCCTATCATTTAAATTCAGAGTTTAGAAGACAAATAATGCTGCAAGAATAGTGTTATCTCCCCACAAGTGTTAGTTGTATATATCATGCAAGCAAAACACTTGCAAATCAACAATGAAGGTTACTAAGCTTTGAATATAGAACCTTTAGTTCTAATACCATGTTAGAAGTTGTTGACCACAAACTCTTTTAAAAGCTTAAAATTGTTAGGAGGAGAGCCAACTATACTTTTAAACATTCATCACAGACCTCTCCTTTGAAAGAATGTAAAGAACCATATAAATAGTAATAAATGAGTGTAAATAATTATGTTTAAATTATTGAATTTAGAGTAACTTATAAAGAAGCAAAAGGATAAGATTTAACACTCAGAAAGACGTTTCTATTTTATAAATTTAATGGTCTATAATTTAATAAATATTAACCCAAAAATTGAACCAATTTCTCTCCAGTCTCTTACATGGATTCACCTCGTGTTAGAAGTTATTGGTCATTAATTCTCTCAAAAGTTTAAGCTATTGGGAGAAAGATCAATTATAATTTTATAAATTCATCACTCTCCACAAGTATTGGTTCTATGCACATGCAAGCTAAACACTTGCAACTAAATAATTGGATTGTGATGCCTTGAACATAAGACCTAGCTCTTAGAAGTTGTTGGTATTATCTCTTCAAAAAAAAAACTTAACCTATTAGGAGAAGGCCAACTATATCACCCGTCCTCCATGTATATCATCCGCATAATTATCCAAATCCATTTCCATGTATTAGTACGACCAGTTCAGAATGAAAAACACAATATCGGAAAATTAGCAAAAGCCATTTTAGATAATCCCTAGAAAATCAAAATTCAGATTTTTAAAATAGAGAATCAAAGAAAAAGCGACACAGAAGAGGTTGATGTAAAATTGCGATTGAAATTTCGAAGTAGAGATGACATACTTGGATTCAGTGTCACGGAACCTTCCAGCACCAAGAGCACGCTCGATTTCGATAACTGGCGGTTTCTTGTTCTTCTTCTTTGGCCGACTAGTGGGAGCTTTACTTGTCGGGATGGGTGGTTTGAGAGAATTGGATTGAGCAGGTGGCGGTGTGTCCTTGCTGGGAAGCGAATCAAGCGATGCGACGGCAACATTTCTGGTTATGCAAAGGCAACGAAATGGGGTTAAGCAATACATTGTGATTTCTGGATACTACCGTCTGCACTAAACTTCCAGTAATGTAGTGTTATCCTCTGTTGAACTGCCAGGCAATGGAGGGATAATAAGCTACTTGCTAATTGCTGTTGCTATCAACAATAGAAGTACCCGCACACATCACGCCAAAAACGACAAATATCCGGGGTAAGGTTTATGGCTATTTTGTATGTATAAAATAAGAAAAATTGCTAAAATACACCCAATTAACCATCTTTATTATTTTTTTTATACCACAAAAACTCACCATTTATAATTAAAATTTAAAATTTAGATATTTTATATATTAAAATAATTTATGCTAAAATATTATGTTAATAAAAAAATTATTAATTAATTATGGATCATGTTAATGTGAAACATACGGTAATTCAAATTAATTAAAATGTTCTATCTCATTTGTTGATTCTGAATTATGTTGATGTGTTAGTTAAAATGTGTGAGAAAATAGTGAGAATAATAAAGATGAAGATTAAGGGAGATGAGAGGGATTTCTTACATCGATGAATTATTGATTGGTCTTTGATCATGTGACATAATAGTCAACGCCAATTATAAGAGATAAAAATATGCATTTTCTTCTTTTTATATAGTTTTAATATTCTCTCTTTCATGTTTTGATTGATATGAATTATTATGTTAGGAAATCAATTAACTATTAATATTTTTTCTCAAATTGATTAATACACTAGTATGATACAAATATTTGAGTAAAAATATTAGAAAAGTGGTTCCTTGTTAAAAAAATAAATAAATAAATAAAAAACAAGACCTTCATGCAATAGCACAGATGATGTGTGATCTCATATCGTTGGGAGAGCCATTTTTTTTAAAGTTATTTGATAATAGTTATTAATTAATGTTATAGTTAGCACAATATTAAGTTCAGTTTTTTTATTGTATGAAATATTAATTAAGTTTGGGCAAAAAAAAAAATTCCTTCATCCACACGTTACAAACTTTTTTTTAAAAATAAACATTACAAACTTGCAAGGCTGATAGGTTTATATTAATATTATCTTTAAATTTTCATCGACAACTGAAAATTATTTGACATGACAATGAAAGAATTATGACAAACCTTAATTTAGGGGAAAAAATGTTGGCCAGTTGGACTTGCATGTTGTAAGCATAAATAGATTTTAATATTTAACTATAAGCAGAATTATAAACATATTATTCAATTAAAATTTGTTACAAAAATATTACTAAATAATATAAATTGTAATGGATATACCAATTCCATAAGTTCCTTAACAGTATTAACGAGGCTAGTGCATGTGCGACATATGTGAACAAAATAACCAATAAATGGTAATTTGATTCGACAGTTCGGATATCCACAAGTATGGGTCGAAAAGGGTCGGAATATTATTTATTTTATTTAAAAAGTTTAATTTGGCTCAGGGTACCATTCGAATACCCTCTTATTTACTAAAAACTTTAATTACATAAAAAATTATAATTTTTTTTTCATTTTGGGAAGAAAAAAAAAGGATAACAGTTCGATTTTTTGGACCAGCGAATATTACCCAAACCCGTTTTGTTTAAAATATTTTAGTTCAATTTAAACCGCGGGTCAAAACGAGTCGGATCGAATCTAACCCGAACTGACCCGTTGACATCTCTAAAAATAACCCTTATAGATCCAAATCCCTTAGCCTCAGGGTCAGACTTACTTGGGACTGCAGCTTCGGTCAACTTTTTTACAAAAAATTAATTACATATATATTTTTAACATTAAATAAATATTTCATTTGTAGTATTATATTATGTCTAATTTTTATGTACATATTTTGGTATATATTAACAATATTTAACAAATAAGTTAATAAAAATAAAATAAATTGTAAATAAAATGGTTAAATATATACTTTTTTTCATGTATTTGGTAACTATTAGTAACAAAAATAAAATTATAGTCGTATACTATGTAAAAATTCTTCTTAAATGTGAAGATCCAAAAAAAATTTAAATATTAACTTTAAACTCAACATTATAAAACTAAAATTAAATATTAACTATGTAAAAATTCTTTTTAAATGTGATGATCCAAAAAAAATTTAAATATTAACTTTAAACTCAACATTATAAAAATAAAATTAAAAAAATAAGTATATGATAAGCTTCATATTAAACTTTTAAGTTTATATTTATCATATTTTATTTCAATCCAAATTTTAACTTGATCTATTATTATATTATTTAACATTTTATTTTAATAATATTTTAGAATTTATTTTAAAAAAATTATATAAAAATTTTATTATTTTTATTATTATTAGTCATTATTATATTGTTTATAAACAAGGATTTTTAAATATATATTCAAGCTTAAAATTCTAAATCATATTTTACTTTTTACATTTTCATATGTTTATTTTAGTTTTAGTTTTAACAACTATAAATTTTAATGTGTTTGATTGAGCTTTTTATTTGCTTAGATTTTTTAGTGAATAAATTTATTTTATTCATGAATGATACTAATACTTATTAACTTGATATATTTTTGTTCAATTTTCATTATAAGTTAATTATAATATATTAACTCTATTTTTTTGAGTATTAACTATATGTTTCTATTATAATATGACATGAAAAATTCAGTGTTGGATTGAATATAATCTACTGTAACTCTTACTAATTTTTTACTTCGAATAAAAAAAAATTAAATTTTAGCCCCCCTTCACAATTTTTTCTGGCTCCACCCCTACTTAGCCTAGAAATGAACTTATCATCCTTGACATTAACATCTGGATTGAGACATATAGACACGACAACTTCATCTCCACCGTTCTTCGTATTGAACATAGATGATGATTGATCACCATCGTCCTCCAACTTAAGTGAACCACATGGAGAGCTATGTGTGCTCCGTATTTTCTGTATGTCCCCACAAATGTAGAAATTTATCTCCAACATTTTGAATAACGATGGTGGAGGAGGTGGAGGCATTGAAATTAAAGGGTTGATATTCACATTTTCGTCATACAAAGAAGTATTTGGCTTTATGGGTAATGGTGATTTGCTTCCAATTTTATGCGTTTGCCGCCGAGAAACCTCCTGCAAATAAGGTTGTGGAATTGGAGAATTTGCGGACCGAGTACCCTTTTACTAATAAATCTCCTTTATTGGGGAACATGAAGAAACATGCTTACCTTAAACAACCAATTTTCTTTTATTTTTTCCTAATTTTTTCGTGCTCTCCCAACCTCTATGAATTTCAATTTTCTTTCGTATTTTCCTTTAAGATCTTGAACGACGATCTGGCATTGCAAAGCTATGGTACATTTATGTTTCCAATTTTTTATTTTCTGGGTTTGATTCATGGTTTTGTTCACATTGTTGAATTGATTTATGTTAACGTGAATCATGCAATTAATGTGTAATTAATACTTATCTATTTGTAATATAACTCTAGTTCATACATGACTCTAGTTAATACAAGACTTTTATATTTTTTTATATATACATCCACTATAAAGTGTGTAAATATACAAGACAATAATTTATTCTTATTATATTTGACTTGGTATCAGAGCAAAGATCTAAAAAAAATTATATTTTTTTCTCTCTTTCGAAAACCCATCAGGATACCTATCATAGCCAAAAAATAAAAAACATCTCAACCATCAGCGTTCCGTTGCTCTACCCAAGCGTCACTACCATCGCCCTCAACCATCCACTCTCTCAACTGTTGCCCTCTCAGCCGTTCGCGCTCCCCAACCGTCGTGCACTGTCGCTCTCCCAACCGTCGCATTTTGTTGTGTTTCCCAGCTTGTTGCAATTGCAGCACAAGCAGTCTCCTTCTGCTAGCATAAGCACGCTAGCGCCGTCCACCTGACGTCATGTTCTATTCCCCAGTTCAGCCAGTGCAGTTCGCCTGCCAGTTCAGAAAGCACCGTCTGCCTGTCACTGCACCCTGTTCTCTGTCGCACCTCCGTCACATCATCAGCTGACGCTGCATCCATCATCAGGCATCGTATCCATAAGAATCACCTTCATCAAGTCACACGTCCTTCATCTTCATTGCCTACTTCTCCTTATTGATTGGAGCATAAATATCACAAGCCTAAAACAGTCAAGGCTCGATCAATAGTCAAGGCTTAGTCAACACAAAAAAAAATTATTTTACTACACATTATTATTGTCTGTTTTAATGGAAGATTTAAAAGAAAATTAGAATTTTAAAACCAATGAAATATCTAGTTTAGCCATTCAAGCAAAGTCACCAGTACCATATTTCTATGGAGTAGCCGGACAGGATCATCATTTGACATACGAAGGTACCCATACAACTTCTACTGTTGGTTGTGGTAAGATTGGTATAGTTTCAAACATTTCTCACTTTGTTGGATCTAATACTTAGAATATTGATTCTGGTGCATTTGATCATATGACTTATAATAAATCTTATTTTACTAACTTGTCTCCCCACCAGTGTCTTATGTTACAAATGCTAATGGTGAAGCTTTTCCTGTGTTAGGGATGAGGTCAGTTTATATTACCCCAACCTTATAACTCCATAATGTTTTATATGTACCAGATTTATCTCATCACTTAATATATGTCCCACAGTTGAATACTGAGTCTAAATGTTATGTAACCTTTTATCCCATGTATGTGATTTTTTAAGATCTTCTTACCAGGGAAATAATTGTTCGGGGGTATCTGAGGGGCAGATTGTTTCGTCTGGATCAGACCTACGCAAAGGAGAAACCAAGAGAATAGTCCCACATCGCTTTAACTAAGAGTTCTGACCAACTAAGTGAAATTTTTTTATGATATCGTTGCTTAGGGCATTTGTGTTTTAGTCTTAAGAAAAAATCTATACCTACTTTGTTTATTGGTGTGAGTGAGACTTCTTTATGTTGTGAGACATGTGTCTTAGCCAAGAGTCATTGTACTACTTATTCTCTTACTATTTCTAATAAAAGTATTATTCATTTTGAATTAATTCATTCTGATGTTTAGGGACCATCTAGAAAGCCTACTATATCGAGTATGAGGTATTTTGTGTTATTTTATTGATGACTGTAAAAGCTTATCATGGGTTGCTCTCCTTACAACCAAAGATGAAGTTTTTCCAACCTTTTCAAACCTTTCGTACTCTTGTTCAAACACAATACAATAGCACCATTAGAGTCCTACGTTCTGACAATGGAGGAGAATATGTTAATCATATTTTTCAAGATTTTTTTCAAACATATGTGATTGTTCATCAAACTACTTGCCCACAAACACCAAAACAAAATGAGGTGTCAAAAGAAAAAAAACTTTCCACTTACTTGATATGGATCGTGCACTCCTATTTAGTGCTCATATGCTAAAATATCTTTGGGGCGATGCTGTACAAGCTTCCGCCCATCTCATCAGTCGTCTTCCATCTAGTGTCCTTCAAGGCCAAATCTTAATCGAGGTTCTCGCATCTCACGTATCATTGTCATCATTTCTTAATCTTCCTGCCCGTGTATTTAGTTGTGTTGCTTTTGTACATGTTCCTAAAAATCAAAGGTCTAAGTTAGATGCCCGGGCAATCAAGTGTATGTTTGTTGGTTATGGAGGTTATTAGAAAGGGTACAAGTGCTACCATCCACCTACTAGAAAGTATTATGTCACTACAGATGTCACTTTTTTTGAAGATATGAGTTATTTTTTCTCATCTGATACTGCTCTTAAGGGAAAGAATTCATATTTTGAAGAGCTGTATCATAGTGAGGGGGAGAAATTGGAAGGAACTGAGAAAGTAACACAATCAGGAGATATTTCGATGGGTCTAGTTAAGGTTCTTATCCTATTGAATCCAGTAGTCGAAGAAGCAGGTGCTTCAAGTATCCAAGCACCAGTTTCGATCTTTGAAAATGAAAATGAAGACACAACTGTTCCCTCAAGCATCACTCCTACCCTTGATCAACAACTCCCTAGTACTGAAGGTCACTCATCTGAGGTATGTACACACACTGATACTAGTAAGATTGAGTCTAATGTTGGACAGTATGTGTTACCAAATAGGTCTACTCGAGGTCAACCAACCAAAAGGTATGAACCAAATATTCAAGCAAAATCAAAATACCCAGTAGCCAACTACATGTCCACTAAAAGATTGTCTAAACTATATGAATAATTTATAAATCAAATATATATTGTATTAGTACCTAGTAAAGTGCAGGATGCGTTTGGAGATCCAAAGTAGAAGAAGGCAATGGAGGCATTACAGAAGAACAATACTTGGAAACTTGTGTCTCTACCACAAGACAAGAAGGCAGTTGGTTGTCGTTGGGTGTTTACTGTGAAACATAATGCTGATGGATCTGTGAATCGGTATAAAGCCTGCCTAGTAGCAAAAGGGTTCACTCAGACGTATGGAGTAAACCACGATGAGACTTTTGCTTCTATTACTAAAATGAATACTATTTGGTTCTGTTTTCGCTTGCCTCTAGCTTAAACTGGCCACTTCGGTAATTTGATGTCAAAAATGTGTTTCTTCATAAAGAGTTAGTCGATGAGGTGTACATGAGTCTTCCACCTAGGTATGTAGCTGCTTCTCCTAGTAATTTTGTATGCAAATTGATGAAGTCTTTGCATGGTCTCAAGCAATCCCCTCGTGCTTGGTTTGGAAGATTTTCACAGTTCATGTAAAAGGTTAGTTACGGACAGAGTAATTCAGATCATACATTGTTTCTCAAACATCAATAAGGGAAGATAACTCTAATTATTTATGTTGATGATATGGTAATTGCTGGCAATGATACTGTTGAGATGAATAGATTACAGAGACAACTAGCCTCTGAATTCGAGATGAAGGATTTAGGTGAACTGAAGTATTTCTTAGGGATTGAGATAGCTAGAAGGAGAGAATGAATTTTTCTGTGTCAAAGAAAGTACATTCTTGATCTACTAAATGAGACAAGTATGCTGAATTGCAAACCTATTGATACTCCTATTGAGCAAAAACATTGTCTAGCAGAGTATCCAGATCAGGTACCAACTGATCGAGCTCGCTATCAGAGGTTGGTTGGGTGCTTAATTTATTTGGTGTATACTAGACCAGATGTTACATATACGGTAAGTGTGGTAAGTTAGTTCATGCATAACCCAAGTGAGAGTCACATGGATGTAGTTGTGAGGATTTTAAGGTACTTGAAATCAGCTCCAGGGAGAGGAGTAATGTTCTCTAAACACAATAACCCTCTTGAAGTTTGTGGCTTTACAGAAGCAGATTGGGCTGAAAATATTACAGACAGAAAGGTCGACATCAAGTTATTTCACTTTTGTGGGAGGTAAATTGGTTACATGGAAAAATAAGAAGCAGAAAGTTGTAGCGTGATTTAATGCTGAGGTTGAGTATAGAGGTATAGCTCAGGTGGTATATAAATTATTGTGAATAAGAAATTTTCTATTTGATTTGGGTTTCAAATCCAAAAGTATTATGAAGTTGTATTGCGACAATCGGGCAGCCATTGATATATCACAAAATTTAATACAAAATAATTGCATTAAGCATGTAGGGTTGATCGTCACTTTATAAAATAAAAGCTAGATGTCAAACTAATTAATTTTCATTTTGTTCCCATTGGAAAGCAACTTGCAGATGTGCTCACCAAAAGAGTTTTCAGGAAGATATTTTATGTCTCACTAAGTAAGTTGGGCATAATCGATATGTATGCTCCAACTTGAGGGGGAGTGTTAGCGTAAGTCATGTAATTAATGTGTAATTAGTACTTGTATATATGTAATAGAACTCTAGTTAATACATGACTGTTGTATTTTTTCTATATATACCTCCATTATGAGGTGCATAAATATACAAGATAATTTATTTTTATTATATTTGACTATTTATCCTTGCTCAATTGTAATAGTTTTGTCAAGGGAATTGCAGAATCAATCTCAATGCCATAAATTTCACATTGGGCAATCTTTGTGACTGGAATTAAGCTCTGTAAATCATATATCAATATTGAATTTGAGTTTCTTGGGCTCGATTTGAAACTATCAAATAGAAATTGGGGAGAAGAACCAATTACTTGCACAGTTGAACTCGATTTCGTCGCTTTTTCCCAATTTAGAGTTTCTTTCACAAACCCATTTTTCAAATCCAAGATTTGAAGCCCAAAAAAATTAGTGGCACCTATAGTAGTTATAGAATCTAATAAAGCAAGTATTAAATCAATGGCCGTACATTGGTTCAAGATGGTCAAATATCCAAGGATTCATGTAACTATACTTCATAATTCCAATTCTAATTTGATTTTGAACTTACCTAAACCAAATTGATGTTCACATTGAAGCTTGGCCCAAGATCTAATCCCATTATCAGTGACAACCTCAAGGCAAATCGAGCAAGAGACCAAATCACAACAGGACTTGCTTCCAGCGGTGTCGCAGTTTGGGTTAATTAGGTCACTCGAGTCACACATGCATGCATTCCGTTAACTTTGTTAACAAATTTATAGAATTAGTAAAATTGTTATAGTAAAAAATGTTTAATGATAATTTTGCAACATTTTTTAGTTCAGTGATATTTTTGCAACACTGTATATAATTGAATGGTAGAAAAATCTATTTACTTATGTTGTAATAATATAAATTGGTCAAAATATCAATATTGACCTTGAATGTATTGTCTAGCACTTGATCAAAAAATGGAAAAGTTAACTTGTCCCCAATACTTGACAAAAAGACTTAAAAAAATTATATATCACCCCTAATTTAGGAACTAAATTGCACCAAATGCAAGCTCTTTACCATAAAATTAGCTAGTCTTCACTACCCACTAGTATCTAAACAAACCCATCCAAATCATTCCTAGACATATGTCTAATATAATATCCAAATGTTAACAAAATAAATTGTTTATCAATTATCAACCTTGAACAAAATACACAGTTTATATTCAAAAGTCTTAAATGTAATCCTAGAATGTATCCAAATTGTGTGCACTATCCTTTTTAACTTCAACCTGAAATATAATAATTGTTGTCATAGATCAAATAATGATAATTTTAACTGAATATGTTAACATGTCAATTATATGCTTGAAATATGATAAAATGTTTACTTGAGATTGTTGAGTTCCTATATCAGCAGTGGCTTGGACATGAGTCTATATTAACATAGTTAACTAAGTTACACTAACTAAAATTAAAAGAATTACGTTATGTGTAACTACATATAAAGAACTCATTGTATAATCAATAAATATTTGCAAAATGATAACACAATACCTCATTTTTAGGACAATAATTGTCATCAATAAGTACTTATGCAAATAAACAAATCAACAAGTTGAAAAATAGAATAAAAATAATTTTAAAATGAAATACTTAGATAATTTCATACATCATATGCAATAGATGCTAAAGTTATTAGCGTTGCTTCTTGTCTTTTCTTGCAAGTCTTTCAGTTATGTCCATTATCTCTACAAATTATACAACTCTTTTCAATTCCAATCCTCCTTAACTTATCTAGTTTGTTCTTTTTTCATGTATAATCTCAACACTCACATTTTTTCTCCTACAGTAGAAATCAAAAATTGAAGAACTTACTCTACTATTCTTTAATTTGCCTCTTTTTTTTTTTTGTTAAAAGAGGGGGTACTATTGTGTTTCCTTCAACGTTATTCTAATATTTCTTGTTAGGCACAGGATTCAATATTGGCATATAAGAAAGTGCATAAGATTCTCTCTTTAGTAATGTATGCACATAATCCATTGGATCCTCATTCTGAAAAATAATACACCTAAGTGCATGTTTACATGGAATTTCAATTAAATTCCATATCCTACATGACCAATTCTTTGATTTAAATCCACTGCAACTACGTTGTTATTCCCAAATGTAACTTCAAAAAGATTTCCCCCATGATGAATTGCACTACAATTTCTTGATTTAGCTATGTTCTCATCAAAAGTAACCATCATTCTTTTTCCAATTAAATTAAACTAGCTTTGCATCTTCTCCTTCTTTTCAACTCATCTATCCTTTATATACTTTCTTACATCTTCTAAAATTGTTATGATAGGTTGTGATCTTGATTTCTTGATTTTTCCATTGAAATAGTCACATCTATTGTTTGATTGCTTATCACATAGTGAATCACTCCTAAAAAAAAAAGGCCTTACACTAAGAATTTGTTCCCTTTTTTTGTAGCCAATCATAAGCTTTAACACATGCTTTCTTCAACCCTTTCATATTTTTCTCATATTCCACAATAATTGTTGACCTTGTAATTGACCAAAATTATGAACTAAGACTTACTTTCTTATCTTCCCCCTTCACATTCTTTTCAAGGTTTTGTAAAATATGTCAAGCACATAACCTATGTTCTGCCTTACGGAAAAAAAATTTAACAGCATCAATAATACCACTATGCTCATATGAAATTATAGTAAATCCATCTCCTCTATCAAACTCTAAAACACTTGCTAACAATTCAAAAAATCAGTTCCATGTTTCCTTACTTTCCACCTTGACTAATGCATATGTAAGGGGATAGTTACCATTATTGGCATCTACCCTAACATCAGATAACAATTTTCCTTAACGGGGACCTCTAAAGAATGCATCATCAACCCCAATGAATTTTCTATAATTCCTTAAAAACCCTTCCTTTACAGCACCAAAATAAACATACAAACATTTCCTTCTCATTTTCTAATTCCATAGTACACAATTCAACAGTGGTGTTAAGGTTGGTTCTTTTTAATTTAGAAATATAAGTTTTAAACAAGAAGTATTGGTCTTCATGTGATCCTTGAAGCATGACCTTAGCTTTCTTCTTTACCCTTTTAACTTGGTGTATACTTACATGGACTTGTTCTCTTACTTTGTCAGCCACCCTTTGCTATCTCACCCTTGGATTATCTTTTAAAAACTCTAAATAGTGCTCAGCTACAAATGTACTTGTTACAATGCTAGCCTTATAATTTCTTTTGCATTTGTCTTATTTTTCTTTATGACACTTAATTATTTGAAAAGTATTGTCTAAATGACGTCTTTTAGCACACATTTTCCATATGCAATTACCATTATCACATTTTATACTAAACCTTTCCAAATCATTTTTAACTCTCTTCTTCTTTCTTCCATGTTTAATCTCATACAACTTAACTGATTTCCTCAAAACATTAATTGAAGAAAAATACATTCCTATATTTAACTTAATACTTTCCAATGATATATCATCCATATCAAGTATCTTATCATCTTGAATAGCCCCTTCCTCACAATCTAAATTGTCATTAGAATTATCACTTTCACTAATTACAGTAGAAATATCTGCACTATCTTCCACATGTGTTTCACCCACAACCATGACTTCCAATGGCTCATATTCTTCCATTAATGCTACATGTTCATGTTCACCCATAATTTCATTTTCTACAAGAATTTATTCCTCAACAAATATATGTATCACCCTACTAGAATTAATGGGTAAGTAGTCACAAATCTCTTTTGCTTTTTGTTCATTTCAAATTAAATTTAATCCCTTATTATCAAGAGCCCCTCTTATCATGTAATAGAACTTACTATGATCAAATTAAACTCCCAAGTCTACTGCCAAATCTTTGAATCTCTCTAAACTCATTTTCATGACATAACAATGATAATATAATTTGATTAAACCTCTTAAATAAGTTTGTGTATCATTTTTTAGGAGAAACCTCCCTCCATAATGCACGCTCATAGTAAAATACATAGGTAAACGTCCTAAGAACAATAAATACAAGTAGTGGTAGTTAATATCTAATCATTCAATGCAATTTTAAACTCAACTCTAAAATAAAAACGAATTTTAAATCTGGAGAAAATGAATATAAGTAGTAATTTCATTCTCATGGAAATAAATTTAAAATATAATCTGCAATTTTACTTCTCAAAACAACCACCATCACTACATATTATATTTAACATAAAAATTATAAAACATTATTTATTGATACAAAAACTAATAATAAAAATAATAATTAATACTACTGTGAAAAAAAATTTATCATTCTCTTACATATGCAATAAATAATGCTTTGTAATTTTTAGATAGTAGCCATTACATTGATTGTTAATGTAGTTATTCGACTCCACTGGTCATTATAAATAACTTAAAAAAAAACAATAAATTTTACAAGAAGCAATATTGCTATAATAAGAAATAATAAATTACTTTTATCCATGAGCCAACAAATCAATTTTATAATTAAAAAAATAAATGTCTATGTGCAATCTAAAAGGGCATTTCATGCAAATAACATAAAAAATTAAATTTTAATCAACCAAGAACATCACAAACCACATGTGCTCAACAGAACTCAATAAAAACACAAATGAGGGATCACAACTCTTTAAAGTTATTCTCTTTTCCAAATACAAAAAGCAGAAGCATACAACCAAATATAACTTTTATAATGTCTATCCAAACACAACACAAAGGCAAAAAATTAAAAGGAATTAAACTCAACAAAAATACAAATAAGGGATCACAACTCTTTAAAGTTATTCTCTTTTTCAATTACAAAAAACAAAAGCATACAACCAAATGTAACTTTTATAATGTCTTCCAAACACAACATAAAGGCAAAGAATCAAAAGGATTTTATCATAGTTTGACGAAACCCTACTTTTGTGACAAAGAAATTCTGATTTCCTATCCCAGCATACCATTTAATTGCTACCCTAATTGATTCTTTCCCAAAGGAAAGTTAATCGATTCAGCACAAAAGCTTAGCAATATTGCTTGGTATAGACTATAAGAGGCATAGGCTTGATAAAAAAATAAAAGAATGGTGGTTGTTGGCAGAGGTAACAATGGTAGCTGTCAACAAAGATGGAGGAAAGGGAAAGAGAAAAAGTAGGGTGGGGTGCGCAAGGGTTGGGTTATTAATTTGTGTTTTTTCTTCTTCTTTTTTTCTTTAAAAGATGCGTACAATGTTTTTCTTTAAAATATATGTACAATTACTACATTGTCCATAACTTAGTGTTAAAATTAACATCGTTAATTAAGGATTCTCTAATTGTACTTAATGGACCTATTTTAATAAATTATGGGACTTAAAATTTCTAACCTAATAATTATAAGACTAAAGTACTCATTTAGTAAAAATTATAGGACCTCTAATACCTTTTTCTCATCCTAAATTTGTATCATTCTTCATTTGGACATTTGTATTTAAGTGGAATTGGAATGTGGGTTTTGTAAATTTTTATTTTTTTTCTTGAATATTGAAAATGGAGGCTAAACAATCCTATTGGGTATTTTAAGGGTTTTTTTTTAATGTTGCATGAAAATTTAAGTTTTTTTTTTTTTTTAAATTGCAAAAAAGAAAAGATAAAATTAAGTTTATATATCGAATTAATCAAATTCAATCGATACAATCCAAATAAATTACAGATTGAATCGGATCAAATTTAGGATGCAATTAGATCAGTTGCAGATTAAGATGTTACAATCCAATCAAAAGATCACATCATATGAACAACCCAAGATCACATCATATGAACAACCCTAGGTCCATGCACATGTGATGTGGGGGCACATCCTTCACACACTTCATAGTCTACCAGTGTGACTGTGAGTCTTGCAAGTGTGTTGTGAAGGTGGTAAGTTTTTGAAAAAAATAATAATAATGAGAAAAAAGAAAATGACAAAAATAGGGGAAAATTCGTAGTGTTACTGCAAAATTCATGGAAGATTGAAGAAAAGAGTTTAATCTACTAACCAATCTTTTTATTGTGCTCTGAATTTTTATTCCTAACTATCCTTCAAGAGTTTCAAGTGGAAACTGAATGAAGTGGTGAGGGAACTAATGGAGACTTTGCCTATACAGGTTTGCAAGATCACAGCCATTCGCCAACATTGTGAATCAAGAGGACAATAGGATCCTAATGGGATAAAGACTGATTTTTTGAGTCAAATTCATGGCTTCCTATAAATCTTAGTTGTTGCAAAATTTTGACCAATTATAACTCTTAACCAGGACTCCAATTGAAGCACAAAAACTACCTTTGGAAATCTTATCGTCTCAAGATCGCTGCTAATGTAATTCGGGATACCAACTACTTCGCTAGTCAAGACTTCTCAGCTAAACCTGATCACGCCACCATTACCTTGGTGAGATAACTAGACCTCCTTGTTACAGCAAATGGCATAAGGGGCTGATGTTGGGGTAATTTCAACAAATATACATGGCATTCAAAGTGAATTTAACACCCCCAATGTCATTCAGCATTGTTCTTCTGCTTTCAAGATCAGGTGTACAGAAACGCGGTGAGTGAAGAAATCGACTTTAACAATCTAGTAGGAGGATGCCACGCGTACCTTGTGAAATTAACCCCAACACTAACAACAAGAAAACTAACATATATCACGAATATAAATGAATTATCCTAATATCAAAGCTAAAGGCAAAAGACACAGAAAGCAGTTTGTAATCTAAAAGCAATTTCATTTTGAATCGGAATAGAAAAACTTAGAAATAAAAATAACAACAATCTGCAACTCATCATGGTCATATGACAGTAAGCACAAGGAAATCTAATCTTAAATGAAAAGCCATTTCCCAACCATAATTTTAGAAAGTTCAATCTTAATGGAAATCTTGAGGTTGAGGGACTTGTTAATCCATGACCTCCAACTGCCACTAATACCTCTTCGAGAAATTGTTGTGGCAGGTACTCTATTGTCTTCCAATTTCACAGGTTGTGGCTTCTTGCAAAGCATGAAATTGCGAGCTCCTTGCGATCCAATAGTGTCCCATGGACTCACAGCTGAAAATCAAATTTCAGAATCTAATAACATTCAAAAACCCAAATGCAAAAGCTTCAAACTTCATTGAAAACGTCAAGTATTGCATGTGAACCATTTGAACAATCAAAAACACAAACGCACAAAACATCCAAATGTGTGTTGAATTAGAAGCATTAAAGAATTAAAACCAAAGCAAAAACTTATTTATGTTTATTAAGAAGCACAAAACAATAAAATTACAAATGGATTCTCAATAAAAACCCATCAAAAACATGAAGGGACTCTATACAAAAAACCAAAATGGGTATAGAATTAAAAGCGTTAAACAGTCCCAAAAAAAAAATCCAGAATTCGCATATAATCAACATGTGCTATGAATAAAATGAGTTATACAATCAAAAACAAAATTAATTTTGAAATTTTTGTTAATTACCATCAGGTCCGGCATTGGGGCAAAAGAGGTGAAAGTCGTTGAGATTAGAGCCCAAAACTGGAAGGCGACCTTCGCGAGCATAAGATTTCAAGGCAGTGTCAATCACAGAAGCAACAAGCTCTTCTTCGTTAACAACGAAACGGATCGGTCCAGCACTGCCCAAGACATTAATACTAATCAATAGCCTCTTTCCCTTAGCATTCTGATTCTTCTTCTGCTTGTAAAAAATCATCTTCTCGTTAACCAACGAAAAAATTAAATGAAAAACAAAAATTTTTCCAATTCCTCTTTAGCAGAAAAAAACCTCAGGTTATCCAAATCAATAAAAGAATCAAATCAATCAAAAACTACGATAAGAGAATAACAGGGTAAGGTATTTGAAATTTGGTGTTTATGGGTCGAGTCCAAGGCAACGGTAATACCAGCCCTCTTTGCAAGAGGCGAAAGCGAATGCAGAAGAAGCTAATATTGGAATACAAACAGCGCTCGCCTTCGACCCAAAAAGGGAGCGCGTGAAATTGGTACTACTTGAGATTTCCACCATTCACAAGCCGCTGTGGTTTCGATCTATTTTTTTCTTGCTAAAGAGGATATGAAAAACAAAGAATGAGAAAGATAATAACGAAGCGTTGTGAGATTTTAGAGATCCTTGGATGATAGAGAAGTGTCCCAAAATTAGAACAAAGAATGAGATGAATTCTTGGAAAGACTGCTAAGTTTGAGGTCGTTGCTTTAATGGTGGCTGTGGGTATGTGAAATTTTGAGCGAATATAAAGCGAAAGGGCAATAAGTCCAATTTAGTTATATTTTAGGGCTAGGGTTTCTCTGGATGTCATAAGCCTGATTACATATAATAACAAAAAATAATATAATATAAAATTAATTTTTTTTATTTTATATATATTATAGAAAAAATTTAAAATTTATAACAAATAAATTTTAAATATAAATACAAGATTTTGTATATAATACAGAAATAATACTTTTATTATATACATATTATATAAAAACTTTGAAAATCATAACAAATTTTTTTTTAATGTTTTAACGAAGAAAAGAATGTATGAAAACAAGATTTTGTACATAGTACAAAAATAATTTTTTTTATTTTATACATATTATAGAAAGAATTTAAAAATTATAACAAAAAAATTCTAAATACAAATGCAAGATTTTGTACAAAAATAACATTTTTATTATATACATGGTACAAAAAAAAATATAAAAATTATAACAAAAAAATTCTAAATATCTTAATGCAAAAAATGTATAAACATAAGATTATGTACATAATATAGAGAGAATATTTTTATTTTATATATGTTACAAAAAAAAATATTATTTTTGTATTTTTTTTGTTAGATGCAAATATTATTTATATTAAATTTTTTATTTGGTTTTTTCTATATATATTGTTTTTGGAATTAAAAAAACGTTTTTGAGGTAATAAAGTTTTTTTTTTTTTAATATTTGTAACGTAATTTATAGGCAATGTATGATCTTAACAACAATTGTTATTGTCGTTATAAAAATATAAAAAATTTCTATTATACTTCACAATTAGTACATTTTAATTTTACTATATTAGTATAAAATTGTCATTCATAAAAGATTGTATAATAATAAAAAAATCTAGTTGTGAATAAACACCTTTTTTATATAGATTAAGGTCATTTGCTTCTCTCTTCATCTTCTTTTTTACTACTTATTTATACTTATTATAAATCTAAATTATTTATTTTTGCATCAAGAATTTAAAATTATTAATAAAAGATAATATTTAATTTTATATTAAAAAGACATATATTAAATTGACAAATAAAAACAAAAATAAAGGGAGGATCAAAATCCTATCCATATACTTCTATTATAAGAATTTTACTTGCAATGGAAGAAGATATTAATGTTAAAAACAAATAATTCAAAAATTGTATAAAATAATTCTTTTAAAATTTATAATAATAAAAATAATATTTTAATATTATTAATTTAAACAATATTATATATCATAAATATATTATAATTATAATTGATATTATAATTTTTTATTGAATAGGTGAGGTCAATTGACTTACTAATAATATTGTCCTATTTTATTTATGATATATTTCAAATTTGTAAAATTTAAATTTTTCTCAATGATTTAAATTCAAGTGGCTGAAATTTAATTGGTCTAGGTAGACATTACTTAATGCAAAAAGTTTGAGTTGATTTTATTTTAAATTCAAAATATATGAGCTCTTATTATTAAATTATAAATTCTAGGCGTTATATTGCTTTCTTTAAAAAAAAAAAAATTAAAGTCTAATGTAATTCAAATTTTACATACAAGCACATATAAATGAAAAAAAAAATTAAATTATTTAAAATAATACCTTTTTTAAATTCAAAATAACAAAAATAGTTTTTTTTTTTATTTATTTAGAAGCTATAAATAATGTTAAGTTAATATTAAATGAATTCTTTTTATTATTATAAATTTTAAAAGATTTTATATTTATACTTTATTTAGTAGTTGGTTTTTGGACAATCAAAATATATTAAAGAAATTAATGAGAGGTATAAAAAATAAAAAAGTAATTAGCTTTTTGTATATTTCTCTACTCACAAGTAAGAATTAGCCAGTTTATTTCGTGTGATCTGAGTTAGTTAGAGCTACTCTAAAATTAGCCAATTTTAATTGATCCAATCCAAACTCAATTTAAATTTAATTTGAGCTGGTAAATTTGAGCTTAAACTCAAACCAAATACAAATAAGCTGACCTAAACTAATCTAAATTATTAATTACATATTTTTTTTAGTTAATATTACTTTTTTTAATTAAAAAATATATTTAATAATTAAAACTCAACCAATATTACATAAAACAATAAAGAAGGAAAAAAAATTAATTATTAAAGTAAGAAGTTAATTTTAAATTAATTAATTAAAAGATAAACGCCATCAAACACCACTCATGTAAAAATTAGAGATCGTTATGTCCTTATAAAAACTCACATTTAGAATAAAGACCTTCAAAGTCTCAATAAAAAATTTTCTAACTACTAAACAAAATAAATAGAGATAAATAGATTAAACAAAGATACTTACTGAAAAATAAAGAATTCAAAAAACTTAAAATATCACATGAGAATATAACTTGTTTTTTATATACACAAAAATAGAATTTTAACTATTATAAAATAAATAATTTTAAATACAATAGAGTAATTGAAAAAAGAATAGCACAATACAAATTAATAAAATGTTTGAAGTTTTACTTCAAAAACTAATAACTAATCGATTTAAAAATAAAAAACTTTATAATACTAAGGAATTAGGTAGATTTAAATGCTAAATGCATTAACATCAAAGAATGTAACATAATATTGTGAAAAAATGAATAAATTATAACCATTTATTCATTATTATCTTATTTTTCAAAAGAAAAGGAAAAAAAAATAATTAATATATTATAAAAAAAATAAGTACTGAAATATACAAAAAATTATTTTAATTTTAATACAGTCTTTTTTATCATTTTTATTTAAAATTTAATTTAATTTTATTTCATTTCAAGTTAATGGACTGGTCCTAAATCAATCCTAATTAGCTTAATTTTTTTTTGGATTATTCAAATATAACTAAAATAAACTTAAATTTAATTCAAATTCTTAAATTTAAGTTTAATTCAACTAATTAAACTATCACATAAATTATACAACTCTTATTCATAAGTCAATCAACAAATAATTTCTCGTATAAATGGTATAGTTGGGTATCTTTGCCGCCAGCTTCGTATTCTACAACATGGCTAGTACTTGTTCCAAATTTTAGCCAAATGCAATGCTTGTGGGCAAAATTAAAGGTGAGGGTAGAGTAGGTCGGTTAGATTAGTTATTTGGGTATTTTAACTAATAATTAAGCTGATATATAAGGTCGATTTCGGTTAGTTTAAAATTTTGGAATTTATAATTATAATATGACAAAAAAAAAATCTTGTTTAATTGAAACATATAATTTTATGGAGAAAGAAAGAGGAAAATAAAGTATATAAATATGCTCATTGACATAAAACACTAGCATTTATTTTGAGTAGTACTTCACAATAAATTAAGGGTACATTACCAAAAAAATTTGTTAATACTTTCACAAAATATTACAATAATTGAATATTCCTTACATAATATTCTAAGCCATCTTTTATTTATATTTTAAATTATACATACAATTTAGATAAAATATTAATATAGTTATAATTATAATTTAAAATAATAGAAATTTTAATATATGAATAAATAATAAAAAATACTTTAAAAAATTAGCGTATTAAAAGTATATGTTCAATTAGGTTTTGAAAATGTAAGTTTTTGGGAATTTCTTATCGTTCATGTAGTAAAGCTTCTAATTTTTCCACCATAAACTTAAGTTCGAATCTCACCCGAGTATATGAGTATATTTTCTTTTTATTAATAAAAAATGAGATTTTAAAGTCCCTTTAAAAAAAAAAAAAAAAAACTTACACCCAAACCTAATAAGTCAATTTATATAATTTTAATACCTATTTCGACAAATCAACCTCTAAAATCAAAATAATAGGCTCAATTTAGTCTTGAAATTGAATTAGTCGGTCGATTTTTTTCAACAATTGCCCACCCTATACAAAATATTTTGACTTGTAACTTCTTTTCCTTAAAACACTCTCAAGAATGTGTTATGTTCCTGTGGAGCCATTCTTTGAATGTCATTTCAGTTTACAAGTTTAGAGTTATTTTTATTTAGGAAGAAGTGTCATAAGGATCCTTTTGTTTTTATAAAAGGTGCATTTAGTCCCCTATATTATAAAAAGTGTCTTTAAATTCCTTTGCATTTAAAAAATGTGTTTTTAAGTCCTTCTACTTGTAAAAAATGTGTCAAGTAATGACAAAATTAATTTTTCATCCAACTTTCCATTAAATCTAACGGAATAGCAGATATGTTACATGCATATTTATATTTTTCGATATATATATATATATATACGTACAAAAATTAATATTTAATTAAAAATTACTTAATTTTTTTAATTTAAAAAAAAAAAACTTAAATAATTTTTTTAATGTAATTTAAATATAATTTTCAATAAAATTTTCATTGTCTAATATTTAAAGTCACAACTTAGATAATGAAAATTTTATTTAAGTTTGATCGAATTTAATAAAATTTAAATAGAATTTTTATTGTTTAATATCTAAAATCACAAATTAGACAATGAAAATTTTATTTAAGTTTAATAGAAAAAAATTGTAAAAAATTAGAGTAATTTTTTAATTAAAATTATTTAATTTGATATATATTTATCGAAAAATGTAAACATGTATGTAACATATGTACTATTTCGTTAGATTTAATGAAAAATTAGATGAAAATTTAATTTTATCATTGTCTGACACTTTTTTTACAAGTAAAAGGACTTCAAAATATTTTTTTCATAAGCAAATAGACTTAAGGCACTTTTTATAAGCTAGATAACTAAATGACACCTATTACATAAACAAATGGACTATTTTTGTTCTTCACCCTTTTATTTATTTAAAGATAGTTTCAATTAAAAATTTGTGATGATTTTAAATAATATCATTTTAAATTAATTTTATAAAATATTTAATATTAATATATAGAAAAATTATATAAATTTTTATGTAAGAGCCTATCAAATTTCAATATATAATTAATAATTATCACAAATTTGTAGTATCTAGTGCTAATTTTATTTATTAATTTTAAACATCACATTAAATTTAATTAAATTTATCTATTTAAATTTATTTATTTCACTATTTTCTTTTTCTTATTTAAAATGATAATCTTAATTTGAATTTCTTATGGCCATAATGATAACCATTTCAATTTTTAATTTCTAATTCTTTAGTTTTGGAATTAAATTTTCAATTTTAATATTTTTTAGGAAAAAAATAAAAAATGTGTGATAACCAGTTTCTGGTTTCAATTTTGAAAAAGTATAAATTAAAAATTAAATATGCTTGTTTGATAACCAATTCATAATTTTCAATTTTTTAAGCTCTAAAATTTAATTTCAAACTTTTTTTAAATAATTTTTTATTAAATTTTGGCTCATTAATCATTACGAATAAGAAAATATTATTTATCACTACTTAATATAGACATGACTTTGTTAAGACTTATGTGATAAATAGTAATTGAATTCTATTATTGGAGTTCATGTCATATTTATTACTTCTTGTATGCTATAGCCAATAAAAATTTATATGTAAGTAATGTTGCATATCACTGCTCGTTTGAGTAGTGTTAACTAGCATTACTTGAATAAATAAAGTTAAGTATGATTAAGTAATTAATTTTTAGTGGTAAGAAATTAAAAAAAAAAATAAGCATTCAATTTCAAAACTTATTTTTTTTAGTTTCAAAATTGGACTAAATTTCAAATTTTGAAAATTATAAATCGAAAATAAATTATTAAATGTACTTTAAAATTTTGAAATTAAGATTAAAAATTATGAATTAAAATAGTTATCAAACAATCCACCTTTTTTTTTTTTTTTCCTTCAATCCACTTTATAATTTGCACTTAGGAGAAATTATCTCATTGATGTAATACTTTCCATTAAATTGTTAATTATTATTTCAATAAAATAGTGAACATTTGATTGAGAGGCATTAACTATTGTTTTATTCTTTCCTTTTCTTTTTATCACTCGTAGAATTTGTTTCAAACATACCTAATTTGTCAACTAGTACTGAAAAAGACTCTTTTCTCATGCTATAACTTTGTCCAAGGCCGACCCAACTAAAATAGAGTCTAGGAGAAACTAATTCAAAACTCTTCATGTCATAAAAATTTGAAATAATTGCCCATTGCTCATTACTTTGACACTGAATAAACAGGTTGTTACATTCATAAGAACTATGTGCTGTCCAATTTTAAAAGTTTAATTCAATAAATACAAATACTGTAATTTTTGTAAAATTTACCATAATATTAAAAAAATTAATTTAATAAGTAAAGATATCATAATTCTTGTAAATTTTATTGTAGTGTTGTAGTTTTAATTAATGTGGGACTTGCATTTTTGGCCTTGTACTTTATATTTTTAACATATTTTTATTACATTTTAATTTTATTGAGTCGCTTGTATTTTTCTTTTTGCAAGGCCTAAGTAATTTTTTTTAATAAGGGATGCAAATTAGTAGTTTTGAACCTAAATAGCTTACATTTATATTGTAAGCTAATATTTTATGTAACTAGCAAAATTATGCTCAACACTATGTGTTTTTATTACATACAAATCATACAACTTATTAAAATGTCTTTTAAGGCCAACAAACAATTACACCGGAATTCCAACGATCTCGTCAGATAAAAATATAACATGTTATATACAACTATAGATAGTAAGAAATTATTACAAGAAATACGGCCTACAATTCCATTTCAAAATTTCTTGCTTTAGATTCTCTCTCTTTAGAATCTTGATCATTGGCTCTGAATTACTCTGTGATATTGAGGAGTTATGAGTTATGTTGAGGTTGTGGGAAAAAACTGAAATGCTTAAGAAGAAGAGAACACACAAAAATTGTATACGCTTTTTACATTTTTATCTATTTTCTAACAAATACACAATAAAAAGCAAAGAATATTAAATGAAAACAAAAAATTTGAGTCCTGAAATACTTTAAAGCGAAAATAAAATGTTTAAATTTGTTTCCTTCTTCCAACCTAATTATCTAACCAACCAAAAAAAACAAACATATATTAATAAAAAAATGAAGAAAAGAAATGAAACAAACAATATACCTCTAGAACATCTTGACAGCAGTGAAGGTATAGATAGGGCAAGTAGAGCTACCCCAGTGGCTTCCTTACACTTTTAGTTATAAATTGTGGAGATACCAATTCTTTTAAAATTTTAAACTATTAGAAAGAGGACTAATTCTACCTTTATACATTTATCTGGGGTGAACATATATAGGTTAGTTTGAGTTTAGATTAAAATTAGAACCAATCCAATATGATAGTTTTTTTAAAAACAAGAACCGAATCGAACAAAAAAATTAGAAAAACCAATCCAACCTGAACCAATTTTTTTGGTTTGGTTTGGGTTGGTTAAAGGAAATTTATTCCTCTTTTTTCAGTAATAAATTTGGTTTATTAATTTTTTTTAAAACTCTTGTATTATATATAATTTCTAATATTTTTAATGTTAATTTTATTATAATACCTAAATTTAAAAATATAGAAATCGATCACTTATCTAATACCATTATCTATATCAAATACAAAGTGCAAGAAAAATTTAAAATTAAGACAAATAAGCAATAAGGAATAGTAATCACATACCTGGCAAAATTTGCTAACTTTCAGATCCAATAATATTATTCAGTAATGTTGTTCATGCAATGAAAACTCTACCGACAAAAATATGAAAGACATATAATTATAAATTTATAATTGATAAATAATTAAATAATATCAAATTAGTGTATTACGTGAATAAAAGATAAAATAAATGAGAGTACTTAGCAAAGAAGTGCTTGCACAAATTTCGTTTAAATATTCAAACTGTAATGACAAAAATGGACAAAACTTGTTTATCTCTCACTAACAAAATAGAGGACAAAATTTTCTGAAATATTATCAAAAATAAAAAAAATTGTACTCATAAACATAACTAATTAACAACAAATAACAAATCAAAATATATAAATTCATATCTCTAGTACATATAAACTACAGTATATTACAAAATGAAAAATATGAATAAAATACTTAAATTATCCAAGAAAAAACATAAAAACAAAATAAAATTTCAAACATGTTCCAAGCTCTCGTATTATAATATATTAATAAAACATAAATATTATATTGAAACCATTGATATCTCCAACTCGCCATTGAGTTATTGAGGTATGTTATTTGCCAAACATGTCTACGAAAATAGAAAAATTAAGTGTCAATTATGAATTAAATAAATTAAATTGTAATGATTATATGAATATTTAAAATATGTATTATTTATCATACTTACCTATCTCAAGCGGCTAAAATATATTCACTTCATCTGTATATTGGGAAATATCTTTATCCACTGTAATATTAAAAGCATCTAATTTTACAAGTATCCAGCTTTGAGAACAAATTAGAGCCTCCACCATCTTAGGACGAAAAGAACTTCTATATGGATCAATTACACATCCACCAGTACTAAAGGCTGATTCAAATGCAACTGTGAAAACCGGTACTGCTAAGACATCCCGTGCAATCTTTAGATAGGATGGGATATGTTACAACATTTGATTTCCACCACAATAAAAGGCCAAAATCAACAATAGCAGGATTAACACACTGATTAGCTAAATACCTTTCTATCTCAATCTTTGTCTCCAAACAGTTATCATCCTCTAATTGTTGTAAATATAATAACTGACTAACATTCATGGTTGGTGCATCCTTTTCCTTTTCAATTTTCCTTGTTAATACGAATTGTGATGATTGAATACTACCTGAAAATGACCCATCGTTTTTATTCCCTTCACTAGTATCATAAGTTTTAAACAACTTCTCAAGAGCAGTCTTCACCCCAGTAACCAATCATTTTGCAATATGACTCAAATGTAAACATTTAAATATAAATGTCAAATACTTCAACTTATACCTTGGATCAAGCACCACTGCAACAAATAACAATTTATTCATCTTATCTACATCACCCCAATACTTGTCAAATTTAGCTTTCATGCTTCTAGCACACTTTTTTAAAGTTTCATCTTCCCCTCCTATCGCATTCATCAACACAATTTGAATAACATGAAACTCACGGGCATAACAATTAGAGGTAACATACAACGAACCACTAAAGTTGATAATTGCAATATGAAAACTACACAAAAATTCAACAAAAATATTTGCATTCTTCCAATCTTCTGGCAGGGGTGGCTCTACAATGTTGTCACTAAAATGATTAAGGAACTTATCATCATAGACATGAAACCGATCAAATGCTTTTTGAAATTTAGAAGCGGTCTTCAACATAAGATAGGTAGAATCCCACCTTGTTTGAATATCCAAAAAGACAAGTCCTTTAGTTTCGATTCCTTCACAATTAACACAATCTTTGAACTTTTGTAACTTTGAAAGTGAGGATCTAACATACTTGACCGCATTTCGAATACTCTCAATTGACACATTGACCTCTTCTAAACCATCCTTCACTATTAAATTTAAGATTTGTGCACAACATCTTACATGTTAAAACTCACCATCTAAGACTAAGCCATTCCAAGTGTTCCACCTCTTTTTCAAACTACTCATAGTAGTGGCATTTGAACTTGCATTATCAACAGTCACAGTAAAAACACTTCTAATACCCCACTTACGTGTTGAAGCATCAATAAACTTTGCAAGTTGGTCCCCTTTGTGGCTGAAAACTTGACTAAAAAATATAATTATTTTTTGTAGTTTCCAATCATCATCTACATAATGAGCAGTTATGCACATGTAGTTGATATTTTGGCAAGAAGTCCATAAATCAGGAGTGATAGAAACCTTTTGGTTAGAGTGTGACAAAAGTTTTTTCAATGATGACTTTTCCTCCAAGAAAATTTCATAAACACCACGAGCAACTGTAATACGAGATGGTATTTGAAATTTAGGCATACCAACTTCACATAATTTTTTAAAACCAATGCCTTCAACAAAATTAAATGGGAGTTCATCCATAATAACCATTTGAGCTAGAGCCTTTCTAACTGCTTTTTGATCAAAACTCCAAGCAGTAAGTTTGTTATCAGTACCATCTTTACCACCTTGAAAGTTTAAAGTTTTTCGCTTTTTATTATCATGACCTCTTTTGTAATTAAGACAAACCTCCAAATGTTTCCGACAAGTTGAACTCTCATTCTTCTTACTATCAGTGCAATACTCTTTTTTACAATAATTGCAAGAACTCCTTGCACGTTGAGAATCAAGAGGTGTGAAGTATTTCCATATATCAGATGGTGGCCTCCTAGGCTTGTTCTTTTATGATGTTGCACTTGCCGGCAATTTTGGTGGTAAGCTACTACCAATGGGTGTTGGATGAGTTTGTGATGTATCTTCTTTATTAGGTATGGTCTCAATATTCATTGGGGTAGCAGTAGAATCCATAATATTCTTTATCAAGAAAAAATATTAATCAACATCAGTATAATAAACAACACAATAATTTAAGACAAATCACAGAATCAAAATGTATCTATTTCCTCTAATAATAATAATGTATCATACTTACCTATCTTTATTTTTTTCCTGAAAAATGGGAAATTGTCATTGCAAATTGAAAACCCCAGTGCAAGCACCTCAAACTATCTTGTTGAGGTCAACAATGGCAATTTAAATACTTTACCCATCCCAAGCAACATAATTGCCTAAAGGGGGGCTTTACGTAATTGTTATTTCTTATAATGATATTGTCTAGCAACATTCATAAAAACAAAACAACCCAAGATGTTGCTAGCCTACAATTTATATCCAGACCATAGTGCTAAACTAGGACAATCTCAAACTAGAAAAGAAAAAACCACAAAAGCTTGACTCAGAGAACCAAACAAAAAGAAAAACCCAGGGAAAAAAAGAACCAAAACAGAAAATCAACCCAAAAATGAGAGGGTAAAATTAAAAAAATAAATAATAAAAAAAAACACAGCTTAGGCATTAAACATCCGGATTCCAAAGAGTTTTCATTCATAATATTTTTTAATCTTAGAAAATATTATTAAAAAGCATATATCGAGACAACCCAAAAAATTTTATTTACCTACAACAATACGTAATAGACAATAGTCATATAATGAATTAAATGTACGTTAAAGAAGAATAATCAATTAAGTAGGAAAAAGAGGTGTAAGAACCCTAATGCAGAAACTTTAGAATGAATTAAGTCAACAGGTAAACAACATTCGAAAACACCAAAAATCAAAAGTCAAAACACAAGAACAAAATTTAATCAAGATTGAGATTTGAAAATCCAAAAAAAGAATGAAAATACCTTGAAAAAAAATAGAAAGTGAAGCAACCCTAAATGTAGACATGAGCATACAGTAAGGCACACAGAAGGAGATGGCAACTTAAGCTGGCGCTGAGGTTGGAGGTTGGAGGTTGGAGGTGCCATGCTATATTTTAGGGTTCTGAGGGTGAGGGGCGAATTGAAAGTTTGAGACTAAAAGGAAAGTTTCATTTTTTAATAACTAATTAACTAATAAGTAATAAATTTGAAGGAAGAAAGGATATAAAGTAAGTATAAACTGAGGACTGAGGTCAACGTCTAAAAAGTGAAATAGAATTTTTTTATTTTTTAAATAATTCTATAATATAAATATAAATGGATTGGTTCGATTTTTTTAAGATTTTAATAAATGAAAACCAAACCAACCCAATATTAATCGATTTTTTATTATGAATAACCGAACCAAACCAATAAAACTTAAAAATCGATTTTTCTAGGTTGAGTGAGTTGGGTTGGTTCTATATTTTTTTGTTCACCTCTTCACTCCCCTACAAATATTGACTCTATGCATCATGCCAAACACTTGTAATTCAACAATTGAGGTTGTTAGACCTTAAATACAGAACATCTAGCTCTGATACCATGTTAGAAGTTATTGGTCATCAATTCTCCCAAAAGCAACAACAGGAGCATAAGTAAAGGCAATGTCCAATTGAAATGAGAGTGTTGATTTAAGAAATTGAAGGTGCTCTGCAACATGGAGTTCTTCAATGTTATTCCAGAAAATGAAGGCATGCCATGATATTAGTAAATGTGCGCTGCAGCATGACACTCTTGGATTTGACACCCTACCACGGCATGAGTAAATGTGCACTGTAGCCCCACATATGTAATTTTCATTTCTTCTCGCATTTTTGGACTTGTTTTCGTTTCTGAACTTTTTGGTTAAGGTTTTATGATGTATAAACGACTGCTAATTAGGGTAGCCAAATAGGCAACTTGAATATTGATATTTTAAACAAAGTTAAGAGCTTTTTAGCCTCTTGATTCCTCTTCAAACTGATAAGTTCATAGAATCGTATAAACTCTGCTTAAGGAAATAGAAAATCCCATTGCTCAAGTTTATAATGAGCAACAAATTGCATTATTGCCAAGAGATCAATTGACCACCTCAGTTTGGTAATAGTTGCTAAAATGTAAATAAGTATCAAATCTTTTCCACAATTCAAGCCACAAATGGAGAATGAATTTGATGTCTCTGTTTGGATGTTATAGAGCATGGGATTCCATGAAGATGTGCAATATGATGTACATCTTATGTTTTTTTTCGTGAGGTGATAAAATCTTTTTTATTTAGATGTTCTTGAATGAATTGGTCGTAGGGTGGGGGTCTTAGAAGTCACTTTACTTATGGTAAGTAAACACTTGAGTCAGTTTTTTTTTTTTACAAGAGACACTCAGGCCACTCTCTCTATAAAAATAGGATACTTTAATCGCCTTTTAATGAAGACATATTTATAACTTTATTTTAACAATTTAAAATTTAATTTGAACTGTACAATATTTATTTATTTTTATTTATTTGGTCAATTTTATGGTAAATTTTATATTTTATGAAATTTTTTTGTATTTTTTTAGCACTTTAATGTATCTGATTTTTTTTATATATATCATATTTAGATCAAAATTATAGATTTTACAGTATAAAAAATAGGATCTGCACAACTCAAAAAATTACAAAATTAGTGGCGTTGAAACCACACAAATAAGTTTTCTCCATTTTACCATCATCAAAGACCACACAGATGAAATAATTACTGTCTAACTCTAAGTGTTCAACAAGTGGAGGTGCACAGTTCAATTCATAGTACTAGTCAGTGACGGACCTAGAGGGTGGCTGTATCGGGCTTCAGCCTGGACAGTTTTTTTGAAATTTTTTTAATTAATATTAATAATATAAATTACAATTTTAATCATAAATTATTACTTTCTATTACTTTACTGCCACTGTTTCTATTACTCTCTTGTGTTCTCTTTGTTAATTGTTGCTTTATTTTCTGGCTCTACAACTATGCGCATATGGTATATTCTTTTTCTTTTTCTTTTTAAAGCAAAATTATTATAGTCATGTATTTTTCTTTAAAAATACTAAATACTTAAAATATTTATATTTTAATTTATACTCATTAATAATTATGTATTATATATTCCTAAAAATTATAGCTTTTAAACTTTTGATCGATAAATATTGTATAATTATTAATTTAAGTACTTATTTAAGTATAAGTTTATATGTATTTAACACTCATTTTTTTTATAACAATATACTATTATTTCATTAAATATGTTATTTTTTCATTCTTTAAATTATTAAATAGAGTTCTTTATTTCAAATTATATATTATTCCATTGTTATATTATAACATGAAATTTATTTTAAATTTCTATACTTATCAATTACTATTAATAGGTGAAAAATGATTAGGCATATAACTTATTTATTGATTATTTAATTCTTTAGTTATTTTAATTTTTTGTTTGTTGTTAGGTGTTTGTAATTTTTAATTTATATACTTTAATTTGCATTAAATATTTTTATCGTAGATTATAATAGATAAACCTCACTAAAGTTCTAAATCATTTAAAACTTTGCATTCATTTTTTAGGAAAATAAATGATAAACAATTAATCAAAAATACTTCTAGGTTTAATATATATCAGCCCTCCTAGAAAAATATTTTTGGGTACGTCTCTGGTACTAGTCTCCAAAAATGATGGACTAGAGAGAGCTTATTAGTGTGATTCCAAAGTCACTGATCTTTTAATTTTTTGACATGTGTAGCCCCTATTTTTGATTTTATAAAATCTGCAGTTTCGATACAAACAAGATATCTAAAGAAAAATGCGATAAAAAAGTGCTCAAAAAATACAGAAAAATTTCTTAAAATCTAAAATTTACAACAAAATTGATCAAAAAAATAAAAAATAAAATATGATACTGTTCAAATTCATTTTTAAATTATTAAAATAAAATAACAAATTTATCTCCATTAAATTATATTTATTGTTATTTCAAAAAAATTTATTAATAAAAGAATATTTTACTTTTCAAAAAGTGACTAAAGTGTCCTATTTTTATAGAGAGAGTGACTCATGTATCCTTTATAAAAGAAAAGTGACTAAAACGTTCACATAACACAAACAAAATAACTTTTAGATAAAATGTAAAGCATTATAACAATAATAATAATTCTCATTCCTTCCCCACCTCTAAAAAATACACTATTATATTGTTCTCTTTTTTTCACACATTTTATAATCATTTATAATTTTTCTCATTTTATTTAAAAATAATAAAAAAAATTATTTTTTTATTTTACTTTATTTATAATTTATAATTTTTAAATTTTATTTTAATTTCATCATTTATTTTAATTAAACACACATTATAATAATAATAATATTTTTTAATTAAACACAATTTATAATAATAATAATAATAAATTCATTTCTTATTATTATGTGCAAACCAAACATCACCTCCGAGAGTAGACTTTTTTGCATAATAGCATGCATTATAAGTATAGTGTACATGTGTAGTTACATAAAACACGCAATATCACAGCTAGACATAAATACTTAAATAGTATTAAACACAATTGGCATTCTAAAAAAAACTAATATTAAAATTATAACCAACATTTGGTTGGTCCAAATGAACCGTAAGTCACCGATCACATAGTATACTTAATTAAAAATTAAATTTTTTATATCATATTATAATAAAAATATACAATTAACATTCAAAAAATATAAAATTAACATATTATAATTAACTTATAATAAAAATTAATATCATTTATAAATAAAATAAATTTATTAACTAAAAATTTATGCAAATAAAAAACTTAATCAAACACATCAAAATTTATAATTATTAAAATTAAAACTAAAATAAACACGTAAAAATATAAAAAATAAGATATGATTTAAAATTTTAAATTTAAAACTATATTTAATAATATATACTTATAAATAATATAAAAATAATTAATAATAATAAAAATAATAAAAAATTTATATAAAAAAATTTCAAATAAAGTCTAAAAATTATTAAAATAAAATGTCAAATAATATAATATTAAATAAAGTTAAAATTTAAATTGAAATAAAATATGATAAACATAAATTTAAAAACTTTAATATAAAACTTATTATATACTTAATTTTTTAATTTTATTTTTATAATATGATTCTAAAATTAAATATATTTTTTTTAATTCACATTTACTAATTTTTTTTACATAATATACTATTATAATTTTATTTTTATTTTTGTTATTGATAGTTACCAAATACATAAAAAAATATATTTTATTTTTGTTAAGTATATATATATATATACTTAACTGTTTTATTTATAATTTATGTCATTTTTATTTACGTATTTGTTAAATATTATTAATATATACAAAAATATGTACATAAAAATTAAATACTTACAAATAAAATATTTATTTAATATTAAAAATATATATTTAATTAACATTTTATAAAAAAAAAAATTGACCTAAACAATAGCCCAGTCCAGCCCCACCTCTGATTTGGGATATATCATTTGTAATATTTAGATTTTTTTTTTTTTTTGAATAAATGCTCAACAAGAGAGTGACATTTGCATGCAACAAGTCTTTTCAGACAATTAAAGAAATGGAGTGCGACAGTGAAAGATTAACACTACAACCCACCCATTTTCTTTCCCAAAGGATAGTACATACCCAAAAGCTCAGCTCCTAATATGACAATAGAAGCATAGATACGAAGTCGTAGAGGTTCCCGTAATTGCTTTCAAGAACAAATGCATCTAGGACTTACATACCAATCAAATATCACTGATAGAAGTTGAGGCTATTGATAGTTTAAGACAATAGGTAAAAACAAATATAATAATACAAAGGCAATAGAGAAATAACATTGCTAATTCTAATAACATTAGACTCTAGAGAAATGGATTTCGTCCAAAACAACTCAAAACGGGACAACTCCCTCTCCCACCTAAAATCTTCGTGGCTAGAAGTCAGCTCTTGGCATAAGCCAAAATGAAAAAATTAACAAAAGAACCAACCCAAATTCTGAAACAAGTATATTAGGTCGTGACTGCAAAATATCCAAAAGATCTCAGCAAAGGGCCATAGATATATTTACAAGTGAAACGTACCAACTGCAAAAGGATGTTCAACTAATGGAGCAAGCAGAGTAAATCTACCTGATGGTGACAAACTTGTTAGTACCATGTCTGGCCCAATGACTCCTGAGATCAATTGGGCCAGCAAAATTGTAACCTTCAGTTGCAAGTTTCTCCAACACCTTTTTAAAGGCACCTTGACTCATTTTTCTTCCAGCTATTCTAGCACCACGACGTTTAGTGCTCATTGGCAAAGGATACATTGATACATTTGTTGTACAACAAGCTGATTGCCAACCACCACAACCCCACCGATAACATTGTTGAGGAGTTCCAGTACACGAGCAAACCGGAATTGGAATGCCTGAAATGTCCATGTCCATCCCATTTATGACGATTTCCATACTCTTCTTGGCTGGTTTCACACGTGGAACTGAAGAATTAGCATTATCCTTCGGTTTTCGTGGTTTTTTCACTTTGGGGGTCTTTGAAAGACTACCACTCTGCCTCTTCTTTGATGGTCCACCTTCCTGGTTGACGATGGGATCTTCCATTTTAACTAACCTGTCATCCCTAGACGTATCAGGTGTCTGTAACATCTGCAAGGAATGAGCTCCCGACGTTTCCGAAAGAACAGCATAGTTAGGATTAGCAGGCAACATATTGAGAAACTTGTCTCTTGGATTCACCCAACTGTCTCTCACGTAGTTCACCGGAACTGGTGCATCTGATACCACACATTCCCGGGGATGAAAAGCACCATTAGCTGTAAGAATAGCTGTAGGATCACGTCCAGGTAGAAAAGGTTTTGTATCACGCTCTGTCATGCTTGACATAAGTTGCAGGCCAAGATGGCCTTTGAAAGCTGGTTCATAGTAACCCCAGTTGCGCATGTTCAGTGCATCATCATCCATTGGAGCTAGATGAGCAGAAAACAGTGGAAAAAGGTTCAATTTTTTTTTTTTTTCAAGTTTTAAACTGACAAACAAAATCAGTTGAATTATGAACAAAAAGAACCATCTAATAAATCATCAAGTCCAGGAAATAAGAATATTTACGATACATGGAGACAGAGACATAAACAGAGCATAAGTTAGCGTATGAGAATCTAACGAGTAGCAAAATAAATGAAAAACTATAGCACAGAACTTGACGAAAAACTATAGCACGGAACTTGATGAAGAACTATAGCACGGAACATCATGAAACAGATCCGGCCATTCAAAAAGAAGATCAATCTTCATTTGAATGCTGAGAAAACTAAGAAAAACAAATATATTCCTGTTCAATAGCATATTCATAACACTGTCATTTCCAGAATAGAAAAGCATATGTGCAAAAGGAATCTAAGTAATTCAGCGAAGGTTCAAAACTTTATGAACGACAAAAATTTGCAAATCCAAGATGTTGATATCCTTGCATTTGCGAAAAAATTTCAACGAATCAAGTAGATCTCAACCAACAACCAAAGCCCAGATCTACAATTTCCTTAATGTTCACTCGAACAGATGCCGGGATCTGATAAGTCTAAATCTCAAATCAGTGCAAATAAAAATAAAATAAGAAAAAAAAAACAAATCGTGAACATAATCGTAGCGACCGAATCCAGACGTGAAAATGTAAATGTAATCACGGTAAAGCAATATGACAGGATTAACAGTAGAAGACACATATATTCAAATTTTATGATAAAGAAAACAGAGATGGAAAGAGAGAGGAGAGAGAAAACTTACTTTGGTTGGTGTAAACGGCACTTTAGGGTTTTGCCTCCGAGAGAGGAGAGAGAAATTTGAAAGATAAAGCGAGATGAGAGAGGAGAGAGAAATACAAGGGATAAAAGGGGGGATGATATAGAGGTGAGAGGAGAGAAGATGACCCAATTGACAGAGAGAGCTATCAAGTATCAATCAATCTCCTCCGCCAGATTTATGAGAATATCATTCAGCTACAGCTTTAATTTTGATATTTGATAGATTAATATGACCAATAAATAATTTAATTTAATCTAATTTTACAAAATTTTAATAATAATTTTATGAAAGTAAAAAAAAGTCATATAATTCACGAAAAAATTAAGCTATATTTACACTCAATTTATATAAATTATAAGACCATTAATGCCATTTATCCTATAAAAAAAAATATACGTGGTATAATATTTTTTATCTTTAATTTTTTCAAATTATAAAATTTAATTTTCTAAATTTTATTTACTTAATATTTGATCCCTTATCTTTATAAGTTCTACATGTTAGTGCCATAATTTTTCCCTGATTCCCAAACTTTTTAATTTTTTTAAAATTTAATTTATTTTAATATAAAATTTATTGTTAAAATAGATAAAATATGGGTTACATTTTCTTTAAATAAATTACCATTTAATCACTAACCTTTAGTTTTTTGGTTGGAAAATTTTTAACAATATATCAAAATTCTTAATTATATATTTTTAAAGAGAAATTAAGGAACTTAAGAAAATTATAAAAATTAAGATTAAATATTAAAAAAATAATAGTGGACTTTAGCGTTGAATCCACAAAATTAGAGAACAAATATTGAGGGAAAAAAAAGTATAAATTTTATAAAAATTTAAGAATTAAAAGTACTATTCAACCAAAAATATATAATAAAAAGGGATAAAAAGCTTCTACGTGCTTTGCAAATAAACTACTTTAATCACTTTATAAAGTAGGTCTTTTTAATAAAAAAAGTTAACTACACAAATATTCCTTAATTTTTTCATGTTTTACATTTTTGGTCCCTTATTTTTTTTATTTATAATTTAGTCATTTTATTTTATAATTTTTCACATTTTGATTTTCTTACTTTTATTCCTTATATTTAGCTTATTTACTTTGTAATTTTAACAAAATTGTCCAAAATTTGAGGGGGACTTAAAATTAAACTTTAAAAGTATAAAAAATCAATGGGATTAAAGTATGAAAATTAAAAAATAATGGTTATTGTAAGAAAAAATCTAAGGAAATCAAAGTGTAAAAATTAAAAAGTAAATAAACTAAATTATTAGGAAGAAAAAAAAAAGTTGATCAATGTGTAGAATGTGAAAAAATTTAGAGATTATTTATGTATTTACCAAAAAAAATTACATATAATATGAAATATTTGTCCACATGAAATTGTAGTGATAAAGAAAGATTAAGAATTGGCAGCAAACAAAATGGTTAGTTACTTTCTAGCCAATATCCCTTATGATGTGAGGTTTTTTTTTTTTTTTTTTTTTTTTAAATTTGAACATAAACGGTGTAAATTAAAATAAATTTTGCTCACATTTAAAAATTAAGTAATTTAAAGTGAGTCACTAAAAAATAAGGAAAAATTTAGAAAAATTTCAAAATTTTACTTTTAGATATTCCATTAAATACAAAAATTTTACAAAAAATTAATAATACTTAAAATGACAAAACTATCCCAAAAATTCTTTATACACATCCCACCAAAACCATACACATATATCCCTTTTTAATATTTTGGGTTAAAGTTTGAAATTGTTGATGTAAATATGGAGGTGGAGGTAGAGGTGAGTAAGAGAGAGAGAAAATGTGAGATGTATGAGAATTTTTGAAAGAAGCATTGTTTTTAGGAGGGTAGGATGTGGGGTATGGAATGCATTATTTAATTTAAAGTAAAAGGGATAAATTTGTCAATTTAATATATTTTAAATATTTAATTATTTGACGGAATGTCTCAAAATTAAATTTGAGATTTTTCAAAAACTTCCCAAAAATAAAAATGATTAAAATGATTTGGTTACAAAATAAAATAACTTTTAAAACTCTTCGTCCATAAAAAATAAAAAAAATAAAAAAAAACCTATGTTAAGTCTTTTAACAAAAATATTTTAAACTTTCACGCATAGCATCAAATATCTACTGTTAATATTAAATTATTATCCCAAGAGATTATTATCTGTTTATGCTCAAGTTTGCTATGATTATCACAAAACTCCTTGAAATTTTGAGAAATTATAGTCTAGTCTCCATACTGTTAAAATACTCTATTAAGTTTATGCATTCAAATTTTACACTTTTCTGACCCAAATTTTTTTTTTTTAAAACACTTTGGCTCTAAACTTTGACTATATGAAAGGCAAATGGATAAAAATATTAAAAAAATAGAATCTGCAATTTTTATTTTAAATTTTTTTAAATATAATTAAATAAATGCAAAAAAATATTAAAATAAAAAATTTAATTTATATCATTATTGATTTTGAAGCTTTTACATCATAATTTTGGTAATTATGCAAGTTGTTTTTTAATAGTTACTGCATGTTAGTTACAAAGAAAAATATAGTAAATTAGAGAATTTTTATGAAAACATCTAAAATGGTTTGTTGTTGTTGAGTATTTAAGAAGATAACATATTATTTGAGAGTAAGAGATATAATGATTGATATTATCTTTTACAAAACAACATCAACAAATATATTTGAATATAATTTGTTGTCAAATGTAACAATCAGTTATTAAATAAAGTTTTTAATACTTAAATCAATATAGATTGGTAAGGAATAAAAAAGAATTATCAGAATTAGATGCAAAATTAGTTCGCCGAGGACAAAAATGATAAGAAAAGATATGTGCATAAGAAATTGAATAACAAATGTCATCCACTATATGTCCTTCTATGGAATAGTTGTCAGAATCATTATTTACTAAATGCACTGCTCGTAATGAGTCAGAGTTCAATACCACATCCTAAAACTCGATGTCTAGACAAAAATGCAAACCACACCATATTGCTCTCAATTTCACTGCTTTCAACGACATTAGTCCACATTTCCTATCTGCCACAACTCCCACTACTTCACCCAAATGATTACGAACAATACAGCCAATGCCGATATAGCTTGACGTCAAGGTGGTTACATCAACATTAAGCTTCAAAATACCAGCTATCGATGGAACTCATCTGATCACCTTTTCTTACAGTGCTGTCTGCTCTTGGTGACAAAAATTCTAGCAGTTTTCAACCATTCATAGCACATATGTCGTAATTCCATCCTCACACCACCACCGGGACTTGAAGATTGAACTGCATCGGGTTCGTCATATGCAGTATGTCAATGTGACAAGTAAATGCAACAAACATTTACTCATAAGCACAATTTTGTACCTGCAAAGTAATCAGCCACACAATAATTTTTTACACCAGAATATGACCATAAAGCATGGCCAATAGTTTCAACACCCACTCCACATAATAGACATCTTGGATCAACAATGATTTTCTGACGAGTCAATCGTCAATTACATGGGATTGCAAATTTTAAAACATTCAAATAAAGAGCTTAATCTTAGAATTCACCTTGAGCTGACACATCACCCTGTTTAATTTCCTTCAAATCAAATGTCAGCTTATATCCGCTTTTCATAGTATACAAGTCATTTCGATTGTAATGCCATGTCATAATATCTGGGTGTCCATTAGATGGTAAAGGCAACCCCATTATCTTCTTTGCCTCATGGTTACGGAAAGATTTGCAAATAAGTTGACAATTTAAATATCCATTAGTGTGATTTAAAATTATATAGAAAATATTAGTGATTAATAATCACCTTTTAAGTTTAAAATTTGTTTTTATAACAACTTTCATTCGATATAAAGGAAAGTTACAATTTGAGTATTTGACACAATAACCTAAATATTAGATATATCACATATCCAACTACAAAATTAATTATGGCAAAATGTTATAGTTTCAATATTTCTGTGAAAGAATATACATATGATCATTGAATAATAATTTTATATTGCAACTCACATCAATGCTTGACTATAATAATTGAAACAATGAGTTTATGAAATCAATAAAATTTGATTGCAATATTTCACAATATAATCAAGAAAATCTCTTAAGAGGCATATTAACAAACACTTTAGTCTCAACAATAAATCAAACAACAACCATATTTGGACAAGTTACAAACACAAAAACACAATGATAACTTGTTTTTACATAAACAAAATCACCATACCTATAAGTTTCTAAACCAGGATTTGTAGGACGATACTAACTCGACCTTTAAAGGGTCTTATTTAAAATAGAAAGCAAAGAGAAACCCGTATTAGCAAGTAGAAAAAAAAAATATAAACACTAAAAGCAACACCCACACCGAAAAAGGAGACATAAATGTTGGACGTCGATGATCGATGAAAGTCGATACCAATAGAACTAACTGCAATAACGATAATCCAAAAATGAGAAATTGATGCCAGCAACAAACAAAACCGCAACACACTGGGATAGAGAAGCATCATATGGTAGAATAAAGCAAGGAACTAAATTGTGGCGAACCTCACCAATGGCAATGAAGCCCTAAAAACAAATAAACCCTAAACAACCCTCAAATGCTCTCTTTTCTCTCATTACTAAATGATGTGATATTGTTTTGTTAAATGATAATAAAGAGTTCTATATCTATTTTTTATTTATTTAAAAAACCTTAAAAATGAATATAATTGTAAATCTATAAATATATATGCAGCTGTAGAAGTGTAAATAACATATTACATACAACTACAGAAATGCATGTAATATGTTATATACTAGATGTAATATATTACATTAAAAAAACCACAAATTTATACGAATTCACAAGCCAACACAGTAAAACAGCAAAACCAAAGATTAAACAAAACGCACAGATTGTCACTTAAAAGACAAATAATTTTGTGCTAAATATGGTATCAAAGAAGAGAGAAACTTTATTTAATAACATATATTATATAAAAAGACAGATATGGATATAAATATAAAGATAAAAGTTACTAGTGAATCTTCCAAATACCAATCTAATCTATCAATTAAATAAATAAATAAAATTATCTTGAAAAAAATTAGAGAACAAAAGTGGATGTTCGGAGAAGCATCTAAAGACATTACTTGTATCATATTCAGAGTCATAAATAGCTTTATCTGTTGCTTTTCTTTTTCCTTTTTCTTTTATGATGAACATCATTTTCAGTATAGTTTTCATTTTCAATTTGGGAATCAAGATACAAAGTCTAATCTGATTCATTGCTACTACATTTGTTGTAGCGTTTTAACCCTATCAAACAATCACTAACTCAAGATACAATAGTTGATTGAGTACAAGATATATCCAGAAAATACAAAACTTTTACAAGAAACTTAAACAGATCAAGAATACGAGAATATAAAGTGGTTCGGTCCTTAATCTACACGGTCTAATTCACTGAAAAGGAAAAAACTTTATTTACCAATGAATCAATCGAGTACAACACAACATAGATAGATTACAGAGGAACTCTAACACACTAATCTATCCATGAACTCACAGATTCAACAAATACACACAAAAAGGAATAGAAAACCCTAAGCGGCGCACGAAGAGCTGAAGATAAGAACATATGATCAGTACCCTTGAATGGTTGCTCAGTACCATTAAAGATACACATGAGAGTGTGCGAGCCAGAAACCCTAAGAGGGTAATATATACACATTACAACGAAATGACCAAACTACCCTTGAATGGTTGCTCAGCCCATACACAGATTAAGGCCCAATGACAAGTTAAATAAGCCAAGTGATCCACATAGTCTCAGCCCAGCAACAATGTCCAAGCCCAAGTTACAATATATGAAATAATACAATAAATCACATATTATATCATTAATCATAAATAAATACATAATTAAACATGGCATAAAATTATATATGTGTTAATACTCCACCTTGATTATAAATGAACATCAAACAGTTGGTAAATAAATAAGTCTTCCCTTTCAGTTTCTAATTCTATATGCTAGACACTTTGATCAAGCTTAAGTAATGTTTAAACTTGGTCACAAATACTGGTTTTGTAAGCATATCAGAGGGATTGTCCTCTGTAGAGATTTTATGAATGCTGACTAGATTTTGTGAAACAATGTCTCTTATAAAATGCATATTTACATATACATGTTTAGATCTAGAATGAAACATGGGATGCTTAGATAAATGAATAGCTGACTGATTATCACAAAAAATAATGTCAACTAAATCAGAGGATACAATACCAAGCTGTCTAGTGAAACCTCTCAGCCACAAACTTTCCTTTACAGCATATGTACAAGCTATAAATTCAACTTTTGTGGTTGAATGTGCCACAACTGACTGTAAGTTAGCTTTCCAAGAGACTGAATTACCAAAAACAGTAAAGACATATCCAGAAAGAGATCTCCTTTTGTCTTTATCACCTGCAAAATCAGAGTCAGAGTATCCTTATACAATGGAAGCATTAGAAAGATTGCATTCAAACAGTAATCCAGTATTTACAGTGCCTTTAATATACCTTAGGATCCATTTTATAGCCAGCCAATAAGTTTTACCTGGGTTAGACATAAACCTACTAACCACGCTCACTGCATGACTTATGTCAGGTCTAGTGCAAACCATAACATACATTGAGGATCCAATAGCATTAGAATATGGGACTTTACTCATGTATTCTTTGTCATTACTTGTAACAAGGTAATCCTTAGTTGATAATTTAAAGTGTGAACTTAAAGGAACACTTGCAGCTTTAGCATCACACATTGAAAATCTTTTTAAAACTTTTTTAAGGCAAGACTGTTGAGAAATAAAAAGTTTTCCATCTAATCTAGTTATGTCCATTCCAAGGACTCTTTTTGCAGGACCAACGTCCTTCATATCAAATTCACTGTTAAGTTTGAGTTTCAAAGAATTTATTTCAGATTTATTCTTGCATGTAATCAGAATATCATCAACATACAAGAGTAAGTAGACAAGATATGAAACATTTTTATTTTATTTTAAAGTATACACAGTTGTCATGATCACATCTTTCAAATCCTATTTTCGTCATAAATGTATCAAATTTCATATACCATTGTCTAAGAGCCTACTTTAGACCATACAGTGATTTCTTAAGGAGACAAACTAGATTTTTATTTCCAGGTTTCACAAAACCTTTAGGTTGTTTCATATAAATTTTCTCATTCAAGTCACCATAAAGGAAAGTAGTTTTAACATCCATTTGTTTAAGTAAGAGATCAAATTGAACAACTAAGGCAAATAGAATTCTAATAAAAGTGAATTTAACAACAGGGGAAACATTTTCATTAAAGTCAATTCCATTTTTCTGTGAAAATCCTTATGCAACTAACCTATGTTTGTATCTAGGGTTTTCAACACATTTTATTCCATCCTTTCTTTTAAATAACCACCTATAACCTAATATTTTAATTTCTTTAGGTTCTGTGACAAGAGTCCAAGTTTTATTTTTATCAAGGGAGTTAATTTCATCAAGGATGGCAAAAAATCATTTATTTGCATCAAATAAATTCATAGCATCAGAATATAATTTAGGTTCATCTTCAATGAAATCAACAGCAGTAGACAATGCATAAGAAATTAAATCAAGTTGTCCAGTTTCAGAAGAAGGAGTAGAAGAAGAGGATGCAAGTGAAGTTGAAGTTAGATAGTCATCATACCTTGTGGGTGCCCTAATAGATCTTGTAGTTCTATCTCTTGCCAGTTGGTAATTTGATAGTTCAGGGGAATTGCCAGGAGGATTTGTTTGATCCTCGGTAACTCCATCATCATCACTAATACCAATCTCAATTTCAATGTTAGTATCTAGGAATTTAGATGCTGCAGGTACCTCCACCTCAAGCTCAATTTGATTAGACTGAGTGTGTGGTGTGGCATCTACCTCCACCTCAATTTCAATATCATTAGTATTATTTGCAGTAGGATCAACAACAAAATCTTTATAAAACAAGGACTCATGAGAAAGTACATTTCTACTTATGATACATTTAGAAAGGGAAGGACACCACAATTTGTAACCCTTCACACCTAGGGGATATCCAATAAGAAAACACTTAAGGGACCTAGCCTATAACTTACCTTGATTAATATAACTATAAGAAACACAACCAAAAACTCTAAGGTTGTCTAAATTAACAGGTTTACCAGTCCATAACTCTTCAGGGGTCTTAAAGTTTATTGCAAAGAAGAGACACCTATTCACAAGGTAGGTTGCAGTGGAGACAGCATTTGTCCAAAACCTTTTGGGCAGACCAGATAAGGATAACATGCATCTAACTCTCTCAAGAAGAGTTCTGTTCATTCTTTCAGCTAACCCATTCTGTTGGGGTGTACCAGCTACAATCCTATGTTTATCAATCCCATTAGTCTTGCAAAAGGTGTCAAAGAGTTCATTACAGAACTCTAGACCATTATTAGTCCTAAGTACTTTGACCTTTCTACTTAATTGGTTCTCAACAAGAGTCTTCCAATGTTTGAAGGTGTCAAAGGTTTCATCTTTAGATCTTGGGAAAAAGATCCAAATTTTTTTAGAAAAGTCATCAACTAAATATAGGAAGTCCTTATTTCTTCCAAGGGATTCAGTGGGAGCAGGCCCCTAAAGGTCAGAATGAACATAATCTAGGGCAAGAATGGTGGAAGGAATAGCCTTAAAAAACTTAACTCTGCAGTGTTCACAAAACTTAAGTTTTTCTAGTGAGTCACCACCAAAAGCACCTTGATTAGCTAACACAAAAAGTCCCTTTTCAATTATATGACCTAGTCTCCTATGCCAAAGGGTAGTAATATCTAAAGGTTGTTCTACATTTGCAACTATCTTATAACCTAAGGCAGATCCTTGCAAAAAATAAAGACCATTAGCTTTTACAGATTTCAAAGCAACTAAGGAACCTTTCAAGACTCTCATAACACCACTATCTATTTTAACAGTGTACCCTAGAGCATCTAGTGTTCCTAGTGATATCAAATTTCTCCTTAATTTAGGGACATACCTTACATCACTTAGAGTCCTTCTAGTTCCATCTAAAAGAGTCAACTCAATTGAACATACACCTTTAACTTGGCATTCAAAGTCATTACCTAAGAGTACTCTACCCTTATTTGACTCCTCAAGATCTTTAAAGAAATGCCTAAAGGGAGACATGTGAAAGGAACACCCTGAATCAAGTACCTAATCTGTTTCAGAGCCATAGGAATTCACAGTTAAAACTTTAAAGCTCTCATAATCCTCAGAAACTAAATTTGAATTACTATCAACACTAGAGTTAGAATTAACAAATCTTTTGCCTTTCCTCAAGAGACACTCATTTCTGTAATGACCCTCTTTTTTATAGAAATAACACCTCACATTCTTTTTATTTCTAGACTTAGATGTACCCTTGGACTTACCCTTAGAAAAGGATTCTCTCTTATGAGTTCTACCCCTAACAAACAAATTGTCACTATTAGAACCTTTATCAGAAAATTTAATATCCAAGTCTTTAGCTCTGAGACTAGAGATTACAAGATCAAGAATGAGTTTATCACGGCCATACATAATGCCTGCCTTAACTTCTTTAAATTTTTCAGGCAGAGAATTTCACAAAATAATGGCTTGAGTCTCATCCTCAACCTTGTGTTCTATGTCATCCAGATTAGTAGTCAGACGTTTAAAGACTTCCAAATTTTATTCAAGATCTTTAGAGAAGTCCATTTTAAAGGAGTAAAAACGATGCTTTAAATAGACTTTTCTAGAAAGTGACTTTGTAAGGTAGATAGAGTCAAGTTTAGAAAACATCTTATCAGCAGTCGTTTCCTTCAAACTTCCTTAAGGATTTTATCAGACAGATTTAACAGAATGGAGGCGAAGGCCTTTTTCTCAATTTTTTTCTTGTCAGCCTCTGAAACATCTTCTGGTAGGTCATCAATGTCGATGGCCCCATGTATATCTTGTTGAACCAATAGGGCTTTTATTTTGCGTTTTCACAAAACATAGTCCACTGTTCCATCAAACATAGTTACTTTGTACTGAGTAGACATAGTGAAGGAAATTTATAAATAACAGGAAGAAAAAAAAGTTAAGGAAACTCCCTTATATGCCTTGAGGAGGTTGAATCGTCAGATTCTTCCACGGACTCAAGAAAATCTAAAAACCCTAGATTCTTGAATCACAAAGAAAAATGACAGCAGCAAAATCTTTGGTGTATCTAACAATCTCCATAACCCTTTGAATGAAAAAACAAAGGCCAAAAGACAAAAAATGCTTTGATACCACTTGTAGCTTTTTAACCCTCATGAACAATCACTAACTCAAGATACAATAGTTGATTGAGTACAAGATATACCCAAAAAATACAGAACTTTAATAAGAAACGTAAACAGATCAAGAACACGAGAATATAAAGTGGTTCGGCCCCTATTCTACACGGCCTAATCTACTGGAAATGAAAAAACTTTATTTACCAATGAATCAATCGAGTACAACACAACATGGATAGATTACAGAGGAACCCTAACACACTAATCTATCTATGAACTCACAGATTCAATAAATACACACAAAAAGAATAGAAAATCCTAAGCGACGCATGAAGAGCTGAAGAGAAGAACGTATGAGAGTGTGTGAGCTAGAAAACCCTAAGAGGGTAATATATACACATTACAATGAAACGACCAAACTGCCCTTGAATGCTTGCTCAGCCCATACGTAGATTAAGGCCCAATGACAAGTTAAATAAGCCAAGTGATCCACATAGTCTCAGCCTAGCAACAATGTCCAAGCCCAAGTTACAGTATAAGAAACAATACAATAAATCACATATTAGATCATTAATCATAAATAAATACATAATTAAACATGGCATAAAATTATGTATGTGTTAATCTTCATAATGCTACCAGCACATTTATATGTCAAAATTTAACATTTGTCTTCAAGTCCAACAATTTTAGAAGCCTCCATTACAGAGAAAATAAAGTCAAAGCTTGGAAATAGAGGTACATAATATAAAAACCCTAAGCAGAAAATTAAAAATGAGAGTAAAGAAGGGAGAAAGAGACTTAAAGTTTTTGAAGCTTGATATATTCCCAAATTCTCTTTAGAGCATCAGAGCAACAAGCTTCAATAGTGCCAAGGAAGTTACCAAGTTGCAGTGATACAAACATCATCTTCATAAAATTGAAGTTTGCCAGAGCCATCTTAGTAGGGGAAGCTAATGTTGAGGCTACCTTCGCAAAAGAAACTGAAGCTAACTTCACTGTAGCCATCAAATCCCTACACCATCCTCTTTAAACAGAGTGTCCAGAGGGTTAAGAGCTTGAGACACAATACAAAGTGTGTCGATGGCTTATATTTAGGCTATGTTATATTATTGAATAAGGGTAAAATTTTAAATGGCAAGGCAATATTTTCAAAATCATCACTCAAATTTTTTTTATTTTAAAAACACACATAAATAAATCAAAATTTGGATAAAGAATTTAATGCTAGTCAGAATTCTCTCTCTAAAAAAAAATTTAAAAATGAACTAAATCCAAAATAAATCGAAAAATATGATAGATGATAAAAATTTGAATAAAGAGTTTTATCTTTTTATGAAATGCAAAGCTAAATACATGCAACATAAATAATTTATAAGAATAAGATACATTCTCAAGGATAAAATTGTTTAAGAATAAAAAAATACTAAGTATAATATTGTATAAAATAAAAAATACTAAGAATAAAATTGTTCAATATAAAAAAATGATATAAAGTCAAATATGTAGTAACAATATAAGATAACATAGTTGTCCTATTTCAACTATTATTTTATTTAATATGTTGATAATTTGAGTGAGATTAAGTATAATATGTATTTAATTAAGATTTTAATATATTTTTAAAGTGTTATAAATTTAAAGATTTTTAATTTTTATGATGAATCTTGTAGATTATAGTTCATTTTGTTTAAGATAAAAATAAAAATTATCGAAAGTTTTTACAAATCTTTGAGATAGGTAGGATAATGAGTAATTTTTTTTACATATAATTTTAACTAAAAAATTTATCAACATCCATAAAAATTTGTAAGTTTATTTCATTTTTTTTTTAAATTAATGTCCTTTAAATGCATCTCCATTTTAAATATTTCTATAAAATTGAAATCAAATACACCTAAAATTTAAAATTTTAATTAAATACACCTAAATTTTTCTAGAATTTTAATTATGTATAAAATCTCAATTGAATACATCTGAATTTGTGTAGAATCTTTGAAAGTCCTAAATAAATACACATAAATTTTTAAACTCTATAAGAATATTAATTTTTTTAATAAAATTTTTAAATTCTATAAGAATCATTAATTTTTTTAATAAATTTTTAAACTCTATAAGAATCATTAATTTTTTTTAATAAAATATACCCATATAATTATCCTATTTGATGTAATCCTTAGTCTTACTTGCTAACCTTTTTAAGTATTCATTTTTATTTCTTTTATACTACTACTACTACTAAAAAATACAACATTGTTTTATTTATTTATTTTTATAATAGAAATACAACATTTTTATCATTAGTTTCTATAATTTATTTCAAATAAAAATAAAAAAACTAAATTTATTGAACTTCTAAATTAATTATAAAAATAATTCATTAAAGAACACAATTGTTTAAATATCCATCATTGTAAAGCTTTTAATAAAAAATATACATATATAAAATAAATGCATATGCTCAACATTATTATTTAAAGTCTTTGAGTTTTGAAACTTTGATTTATATTTACATAAATCAATGAGCCTTTATTTAAGGTGTTTAGCTTATTTTTTTTATTTTAAAATATAAGTGTATGTGTGATTTAGATAAATATAGATAAATATGAATAAATAAATATAAGTAAATAGTAACAGATAGATGTATAAATATAAATAGGTCATTGTAGATACATGATAAAAACATGCATTAAAAATTAGAATCACATTGATAGGCATTTATCACACTGGCTGTTAAAAACAATATTTACCATATTTGTTTTTTCTATCATGATGGATTTACATTTTTAAGCACAAAAACCGAAATGTCCGATATATTGTTTTTAAGAAAAGCTAATTAAACACATGTTTCTAATTTATTTTTCATGATTTGTTCGTTTATTTGGAATTTTTACATATGACAATGACACCCTTAACTCTTCTCTTTCCTTATAATTTAATATTTTTTACATTTTAATTATTTATATTTTAAAATTTAATTTTAAATTAAATACATAAAATTTATAAATAAAAACACCAAATTATTATAAAAAAAAAATAGTTTGAGATTAGAGTATGAAATTAAATTTTTTTTTTTAACAAACTATAAATATAATAATAAAAAAATTAAAGAATAGAATATGTAGAAGTTACTATTTACAAATGTCGGTTTTTAAACCAAATGAGCAGATTTCCCCTGTTTTGAAGAATATTCCTGCATGGTCCCTTCCACACTCAACCTCTTCTCCTTTGCAACTAGATAGAGAAATGGGTTCTCATTTCTCAGCCACCATTTAAGACCAACCTAAAAACTCATGCGTGTTTGATAAGCCATTTCTTGGCCTCTACCTCCACTTAACACGCTCACAAAGTTCGTTTTCTATTCTTCGAACCCTAGATCTTCAATTCTTTGGTATGATCCCCATCTTCACGCCACCATAACTCTGCCCCCACTTACACTCACTCACGCCCTTTTGAGCTGGAGCCCCAATTCCCCTTACCTCATATCCAGATCTGACAATTTTGAATAAATTGAGATAAACCCATTTGACAAGTTGCATTCTTTTTACTGTTTCTCACTTGAGTTGTGGTAAATATTGACGCATTATTAGGTGTTTAAGCTGATTTATACAAGATTCTATCCTTAATCTTACTAGGATCTGCTTGAATCGTCTGGGTTTAGCATTTAAGCTTGTTTTAATTGGATCTGAGTGAGATTGAGTATGCTTTATTGGTGGTGCTAATTATTTCCGGATAGTGGATTCTCATGGCAATGCCATCTGGAAATGTGGTTTTATCGGACAAAATTCAGCAATTTTCTAGTGGCCCTAGTGGTGGTGGTGAGATGCACCAACAACTCCACCGACAATGGTACCCAGATGAGCGTGATGGATTCATCTCTTGGATACGCGGTGAATTTGCTGCCGCGAATGCGATCATTGACTCCCTTTGTCACCACTTGCGTGTAGTTGGTGAGCCTGGCGAGTATGATTTCGTTATAAGCTCTATTCAACAGAGGCGGTGCAATTGGAATCCAGTGCTTCATATGCAACAATACTTCTCGGTTTCTGAAGTAATTTATGCTTTACAACAGGTTGGTTGGAGGAGGCAGCATAGAAATTATGATCCTGTGGAAGTTGGGGGTAAGGAGTACAAGAGATCCGGTATGGGGTACAAGCAGGGGCAGAGAGCTGAGGCTGCAAAGGAAGGTCACAATTCTTATGTAGCATCTCATCGTAATGATGGGAAATCATCAGATGGTGGATTTTGGGGTTCGGAGAAAGGTGATCGAATGGGTCACAAGTGTGAAGAACTTAAGATCGGTGGTGAAACTGGGAATTTAGATGTTAAGGCTGTAGTATCTGAAGAGGAGAAAAAAGGTAACCTTTGTGTTTGAAATGGATTTGAAGACCAAAATAGCACGTATATATATTGTACGTATAGAATTGGCCTCAAATGGTATGTACTTATTGGTTCCAAAGTAGCATATCATTTGATATGTACACACGGTACATAATTAATATATATGTCTAGTTCGGCTTTTCGTAAATTATTTGATGACTAATGTAAAATACTTGTGGACTATTATCCTCTAGGAAGGGAAATGTACCTAATTAAACTGGGTGTAGTAGCCAATCCTTTGGCCTATTACTCACTAATTTGCAGTTTATTTAGTAGGTCAGGTCTGTTTTTAGTTTTTATCCTACATGTAGGTTCTTTTACATGATAGTATAAATCTGGCTAGTTTGTTTATAAATATGAAAGTCAATATTATTTTTGTAAGTGATCTTCTGGCTAGAGCCTAAGTTGCACTTTGGATAAATATATAATGTTCGGGTTTTTGTAGATTCTGTCACGGCACCTGCTGAAGATAGCAACCTGAAGAACTCAGGAAATTTAGAAGGAACCATATCTGAAAACTTTAAGGCTGAAATCACTGTGGCAGATAATGAATACACTTCATGTTTGAAAGGTACATGCCAATATGTTTTTACATTCTTGGTTTGTCATGGGAAAGGGAGCTTCTAGTACATTTTAAAACTAACAGAATGCTAATAGAAAGGTCCATGTAATTGGTATTTGTAATGGAATTGGTAACTGTGGGTAGCTGTAAAAATATTTACAATCATCAAGTGCTGTGGCAGACTTCATACCTGATAATTTTGATTCAAAAATAGCTGGACGCTTTCTCTCGAGATGTGGACACATTTAATCTGAATCAGCTATCATGAGTGCCTTCTTAGATTTTGCATTTTATTCTGCTTACTGCATTTAATGATGTTCTTAAACCTGTGATCATGGGATGTATCAGATAATGACCCACTTTCTCAGAGTGAGAAGCAAAATGTTGCTCTTGTTCCAAAAACTTTTTTGGGCAACGAGAAATCTGATGGGAAGATGGTAATATTCTCTTTGAAACTTAGTGTTCAGTATTTTCTTAAGATTTTATTACTTTTATTTTTGTAGAAATTTGATTATTTTTCTGATTTCCTAGGTTAATGTGGTAGAAGGACTGAAACTTTATGACGGGCTGTTTGGTGACAATGAAGTAACAAAACTTGTTGCACTAGTAAATGATTTGAGGGCTGCTGGAAAAAGAGGACAATTTCCTGGTAAGTTCCCAAACTATATTATTTATGTGAAAATTGCCACAATTTTAGGTGAGGCAACATTTGAACAGGAAAATCAGTAATTAAGATTTCCGATCAAGACTGCTTTCACAAAATTGAAATTGGATTCATTGGTTAACATTTGTATTGGAATAAAGATGTTCTCATTTTGTGATATTTTTTACCAAATGACGCCTTTCTTAAAATTGTGATATTCCCCCCCACCCCCCAAATTTTTCATTTTGAATTGGGCTGGAAATACTGCATCTTTTATAAAAAGCATATATTATGGATTCAGTTATTTGTCTTGGATATATGATAATGTCACGAGATTTTGAAATTTTTTTATCTTTGGATATTTTCAAGGTTTACTCCCTGTTTATCTTTTTTTCATCATCTCTTATTTGGAGAAAAACACAATGTATGTTTTTTTTATCGGTATAGTTTTCTCCTTTCCAAGACAAACTCACATAAATTAGTTGATTAGTAAGTTTCTCGTATATCTCTGATAACTTACTTTCTCCTTGCTGGATTTCTTTTTGAGTTTTTGAGGTTGGGTCCTTGTTCTTCTGTTGTAGATGGGATAGCAATAACTCTTTTGCTATAAAGGCCTGCATTGAAACTGTGGTTGTCTATCATAACTTTTCATTCCTTGAAAGAATACTTTTAAGACTGATAATTATTATAGGGCCAGACCTTGGCGTTTAAATTATACCTGACCAGAGACTTTATCTCAATTAATTATGGCATTTTACATGGCTTTGAATCCTAATCCTGTGACTATGGGTACGAGGATTTTTGGTATCAGTATCAAAGTTATTTATTTATCCAGCTCCCATAAGACCCACTTTTATTTTATCTTCTTTCTTTTTTTTCTCTGGTTACTCTGACCTATCCTTCCAATGGATCTCTAATGTGCTTCACAGAAGAAATATTGGCGATGTTTAATGTCTTTTGCCTTTTCAATTTATCAGCCTTAAAGTTTACTTTTATTAATTTTTTATATTATAAATCGTTTTAGAGTTCTTAGGTTGTCACTTGTCATTTGAAGCAGGTCAGACCTATGTGGTATCAAAGAGGCCCAATAAGGGACATGGAAGAGAAATGATTCAGTTAGGCCTCCCCATAGCAGATGCTCCAGCTGATGATGAAATTACTGCAGGCACTTCTAAAGGTACGAAGCTTCTCGAGGATTTTGTTATTTTCTCTGGCAGTTTACGATTTAATTATTTTGAAAAAATTTGCAGAACGAAGAACGGAGCCCATCCCTTCCTTGCTGCAAGATGCTATTGAACGCTTAATTGGCATGCAAGTTTTGACTGTGAAGCCAGATTCTTGCATTATTGATTTTTATAATGAGGTTTCTTACCCTTATAATTTGTTTATTGAGTTAAAATAGGTGACATTGGGTGACCAAACGAGTGTAGTTTTATTGGGTGATTATTTGCAGGGTGATCACTCACAGCCTAATGCATGGCCGCATTGGTTTGGAAGGCCTATTTCTGTCATGTTTTTGTCAGAATGTGACATGTGTTTTGGGAGGGTCTTTGATGTAGACCATCCTGGGGATTACAGAGGCACCCTGAAGCTCTCTCTTAAACCCGGGTAATCATTTTTGGACCCCTGTACTTCAACATAACTCATTTGGTCCGACTTTTCTGTATATCATGTTTATTAAGGGATATGAACCCTAATAGTTTTGGCCTTTTTATGCTTAGAGTGCCTTGCTGTTTCTTTATGTTTTTGATTTAATGGTGGATCAACATTCTGGTTAAAATTAGTCCATGAGAACATATGCTTTTTCCCATGCTGGTCCCAGCTTTTGGCTTCGATAAGTGGTATCATACCCGTATGTTTGTTAACATAAGTGAATGCCTATGATAGATGATACCCCTAACACTTTCAGTAAGCTGCTGTTCCCCTTTTTCCATGACTCATGACCTGAGGTCCCTTTTGGTTGCTTTATGCAGAGTCTTGATATTTCACAACAATTGTACTAGACTTGAAATATTCTTGTTACCCCCATCCTGCCATCTTGAATTTCTTTCTTATTATGATCTTAGAGACTTGAGGTGGATATTCTGGCAGGATTCTTGTTTCACTGCTCTAATAGTTTGCAGGTTTCTTGTATTTAATGTTCAAATGCAGATCCCTTATTGTTATGCAAGGAAAATCCTCAGATTTTGCAAAACATGCTATTCCTTCCATCCGCAAACAACGTATACTTGTTACTTTCACCAAATCTCAACCAAGGAAATTCGCATTAGGTGATAATCAGCGTTTTCCATCGGCTGCAATAGCTCAATCACCCCACTGGATTCCACCACCAAGTAGATCCCCGAATCATGCTCGCCGTCCGGTTCCAAAACACTATGCAGCAGTTCCAACAAGTGGTGTTTTGCCAGCTCCACCCATAAGGCCTCATATTCCACCAGCGAATGGCATCCAGCCAATGTTTGTGGCTGCCCCAGTAGCACCAGCAATGCCTTTTCCTGCAACAGTTCCAGTTCCAATTCCACCAGGTTCAGCTGGATGGCCAGCAGCTCCTCCCAGGCATCCTCCTCCTCGCCTCCCTGCCCCTGGCACTGGAGTTTTTCTTCCTCCACCAGGCTCAGGTAATTCATCAACTTCTCAACAGTTACATGGTAATGAAGCAAACCTTGTTGTTGAGACAGCTCTCCCTCCAGAAAATGGGTCAGGAAATTCAAATTACAGCACAGCGGTGTCTCCTAAAGGTAAGTCGGATGGGAAAACTCAAAGACAGGACTGCAATGGTAATGTGGATGGAAGTGGAAATGAAAATGGAAAAGCAGCAGGTAATCCTGAAGAACCACAGAGCATTGACAATATAGAAGCAAGCGATTCGGTCGGAGGTGTTTAGGAAGGGAGAAGAAAACATTAGAGAGATTGAGAAGAGAGTAAGAGGGAGGGAGAGAGAGGCACTTGAAAGGATTTGGAGTAGGCTGTGAAATGCAATGAGTTGGAAGCAAATGTAAAAGATCGGGAACATTTACGTATATCATATTAGTAGGGGAACCAAGGGATAACATTTTCAGTTCTCTAAAATTTCTCGAGCTCTGTTATTTTTTGCTGTGTCTTGTTATTTCAACTTTCACAATAGGTGGAATGGAAAGAACTTAAAATTATCTTTGAAATTTTTGATGCTCCGGATCTCGATTCTTTAACTCTTTCAATGTTTTATTCCGGACGTCTCTTATTGGATTAAACTACTAATTATAAAAATACCTGATGAATAGCTATTTTTACGTGTAATGTAGAAAAACTAAATATATTCATCTTATTTGACCAATGAAGTCTAATGTATAATATTATCAGTTGAGAACAAAATATATATATCAAATAGAGTTAGAAAGGCGTGACCTATATAGCTATTGATAGGAAGAAACTTTAATTAGGACACACAGAATGAGAGGCAGAAAAAAAACAAACAAAAAAAACTGTGATGACATTTCAATAACTCTCCCAAATCTCTTAATCATTCCAGTCGAAATTTTGAAATGTAACCAACGAACAAAAAGTATCGTAAAATCCAATATATAAGAGAACTAATGTAGGAAATTGTTGTTTACAATTACTCTCCACTATTGAAATCCAATATTCTCTATGAAACATGGCCACAGTGGGACTTTAAATTTTGTAAATTGTGTTATTTAATTTCTTAAATTATAAGTGATGTCATTTGATCTATTAATTTAATAAAAAAAAAAAAGAGCCAATTAAGGACAAAATACATAATTGTAATAATTTTTTAAATTAATATTTTAATAAAATAATAAAATGTATTCTTAATTGACTTCTTAAAAAATTATGTGTTTTGTTCTTAATTGATCTATTTTTTTTTTAATTAAAGAACCAAATATTATTACTTGTAAATTAAAGAACTAAATAACATAAATAATATAATCTAAAAGATCATTATAACACTTTTTCTCTATTCTCTAGAGATAATGCAATCTTTTCATATCGTCTATTCTTGGATGAAGGTTTTCTATTCTATTTAATCAGTGTAATTCTAAAATTTATGTTAGAAGATATTAGTGAGAGTAAAAAATTTAGAGAATGTCAAAGTTGTTTCATTTTTAATATATAGATAATTGTATTATATTATATAAGAAAATATCTAAATAATTGTATTATATTATTGGTGGATATGTTCTATAGTAGGATACACTGCAAATGTGACAAATGAGTTAAATCTTGTCTCAAGTTAACACAAAAAAAGTATTTTTCAAACAAAAATGAAAACCTAACCCATGTTGTTTTCTTATATTTCAAAATTTATTTGGGAAAATAATAAAATTAGTATTCTTAAATTTGTAATAACAAAACTAGCACACTTTGTGTTTAAACTTATATTTTCACAATTAAAAAAAATGATTAATATGTCATTTTTTTTAACACTCATTCAATTAAAATTAAACGACGATAATTTAAACTCGTTCAATATTATTGTGGTGCTAATTTTGTTACTATAAATTTTAGGGGCGTTATTTTTAGTAAATTTCTGATTTATATTTTTGCTAACTATTCTTAAATTTTGAATTTAAAAGAAAACAAAAAGGAGTGAAACCATTTTTCTAAATAAGGGACAATTAATGCTAAAAAAAAAAAAACACCAATAAGCAAAACCACTAAAAACAACCCACCTGGCCAACTAAATCAAAACCAATAACATCACACAACATTGATAATTATTAACAATAAACATACTCAACATACATTTGTGGCTTACCGAAAATGTTGCAATATATTTCTCCATAAAAAGAGGGAGAAAAATCACAAGCTTAAACCTTATCACCATCCTTCCCCTCTAGTTTAGAAACTGCTGGGAAGAAATTATTTTAAACAAAATGAAGCTGTGGAAAAGAGTCTCTGGGGCTCTCAAGGACAAAACAAGCATTTTATTTGCTGGAATTTCAAGACGAACAAGTTACAATAACCCAAATCTTGAAACTATAATCATAAAAGCTACAAGCCACGACGAGTTGTTTATTGATTACAAGAATTTCAAAAGAGTTTATCAATGGGTTCACACTTCACCTCTTTGTTTAAAGCCTTTAATTTTTGCTCTCTCAACTAGAATGGAGAAAACAAATAGCTGGCCTGTTGCTCTTAAAGGTTTGATGCTAATACATGGAGTGTTGTGTTGCAAAATCCCAGCCGTTAATAAAATTGGTAGATTGCCATTTGATTTATCAAATTTTACTCATACACGTGATAAAGATTCTACTACTGTTTGGGGTTATAATGTATTCATTCGTGCATATTTTTCGTATTTAGACCAAAAATCTACATTTGTATCCCGAAAATTATTAGAACAAGCAGTTTCTATTTTGGATGAGCTTAAAATTTTAAGAAATTGGCAATGTTTATTTGATTTCTTGCTTCAAGTTAGACCAAGGTCTTCACATATGAAAGGGGATGAACTTGTTTTTGAAGCAATGAGTTGTGTTGTGACTGAAGTTTATCAAGTTTATGGAATAATTTGTAAAGGGATTGCTCAAGTTTTGTTGAGAATTTATGCAATTCCTGGTAAGGAAGAAGCAACTTTAGCACTTGAGATTTTAAGAGAAGCTAGTCTTCAAGGAGAAGCACTTTCTGGGTATATTGAATTTTGTAGAGATTGTGGTTTTATTAATTCACTTGAATGTCCAAAAGTTGAGAAAATACCTCAAACTGATATTACAGAACTTGAGGGCATTATTCAACAAACTACTTGTGATAACAACAAAATAATTAATGATGAGATGTTAAATAGAGAGCAGCGTGGTTTGAAGACAATAATTACAGACAAGTGGGTTGTGTTTGAAGATGATTGGAAGGTTCATATGGAAAGGGATTATTCTCATGTTAGAAAGAGTTTTGTTTCAACCAATACAAATATCACACCTGCTAATGCTGCATATAATCAAGTTTTTCCAGATTTAATATGTTTTTAGTAAACATATTGTTATTTTGGGAATATTATTGAAGTCTCACTACTCTTTTCCCAATACCTTCATCAATAATCCCAGCTAAATTTTGAATTCAATTTCTTGCCTTTCATCAGTATTATTACTCTTTATATTTATTATTTAGTTTTTTAAGATATATATACTGTTTAAATTTATAAATTATCGAATATTCTAGTGAACATTTTGTTGTCATGATTTATTTTTATTTTCAAATATACAATTTTTTTTCATTGAGATACGATAAAAAGTATGATCATATATATGTACGCATCTCGTTTAGTATCTATTTTTCCATCACCTTTGTTGTTGTAGTACTAGAAATTTTCCTAGTTATAGAAAAATGGCTAATTAAGAATAAATCATAATATTTTAATAATCTTTCTATTAAAATATTATTATTCTATCAAGTGGTTAAAAAATACGAGTCTTTAACAATAGTGTACAAAACTTGGGGTTCCATCCTAAAATGTTAACCAATTAAGTAGAGTAGTCCAAGTCTTTATAAACCTATAAATCATCTAATGTTTGAGCAATATAAGTTTTTGTTTGCATATTTTCAACAATCTCCTCCTCAAACGAAGTACCACATGATTTAACTCCTCTCAATAGAAGATACACATTTTTTTCGCACTTTACATTGTGTCCAACTTTCCCTCAGTCAAAGAAACTATTATCTTTGTACTTTACACTATGTCTGGCTCTCAATCAATTGAAGAAATCATTATCTTTGTACTTTAAATTATAGTTAAACTTCTCTTAAGCTCACAATAAGCCTCAAGTTCACACATGATGGAGCTCATAGTGAGCCTCGGGTTCATATAGTTGGAGCCCACAACGAGTCCCGAGTTCACGTAGATGGAGCATTTGTAGTTGGGAGAGTCACATTAGTACCCCCAATGCCTAAGTTTGAGGTTGGCTTTGATATCACTTGAAAAGAACTTGGGGTTCAATCACAAAAGGTTAATCTATTAGGTGGAGTAGTCCAAGTCCTTATAAACTCATGAATCACCCTATGTCTAAGCAATATGGGACTTTATTTACATATTCTCGACAATCTCTCCCTTTGGCATATTTGTGTGGAAAAACCACTCTCTCACTACATGTCTCTTAGTTACATTGAGGAAGAAGATTACATAATGAGATTATCCTATGATTCGATCAAACCATCTTCGATTAACTTTGACAATCGTTTGAGCAACTAAAATCAATGAAACAAAGCACTATAACTTGGTTTGAAGGCCTCATTGTACATTAGTTTGTTTATCAAAGTCAAACATTTGTATGTAGGCATGCATTTACATTAAAATGCATTCTCCTTTTTTTTTTTAAAGTACACTTGTTGTATGCATGAGCCATACATCTAGCATGATAACTTTCACACTAGATATGAAGGAGCCCTTTTCGCTAACTGTGGTAGCTTCACACCTCACAATAGGTAATCCTATTAATATTAGGTGCCTTCCTATAGTAAGAATTTAATCAAAAGTAGAACTCAACAAAATTTGCAGTCAAGGCTAAATCAAGTCCTACAATCTTTCAACATCAATCATAAATACCATATACATGTGTATTCGGTGAATATTTGAATAAGTTCATGCCAACATCGATCATCATATGCAGAAGATGCAAGCATGAGCACACCAAAATATAAAACAACAATAGAGTCATAAGAGGTAAGGTTGTACGAGTGAAGTGTTCTCTAAGGCCATCATTTCAATTTTTTTTTTTGTGTATAATGGGAAGTAAATGAATAAAAGGAAATGCAAATAAATAAACGAAGGAAGAAATGGTTTATTAAATTGGATAGATTCCTAAAGCACTTCTAAGTGTTTCAAATCTTTGGGTATCTAGAGCTTTAGTGATTTGCCAATTGTCTCTCAGTAGGAGTAAATTTTAGTTTGACTACCTTTTCTTCAATCAAGTGTTAAATGAAATGATGCCCAAGGTCTATAACTTTGTTTTAGAATGTTGAAGATGATTCTTAGAGTTGCATGTGGCACTAGAATTGTCATAATATAAAGGCATAGTACCTTGTGTTTCATCCTAATCTTTAAGCATATTTTTCATTAAAAGCATTTGTATGCATGAGCTTCCCGAAATGAGTTGGGTTAATGTAGATAAAGCCTACAGTAAAGTGCCAATTAATATGAAAAAATTCACAAAATATTTGTTTTAATATTTGTTAATTGAAACAGTTTTATTTTAATGTTTTATTATTATTATTAATTTTTATTAAAATTAAAATATATATTTAAATAATTTTATGTTTGAAAGTTATTATTAATGATTTTTTTTATAAATAATTTCATGTTAAATTTTACTTTTGTTCTTGTTAAATACTCATATTTTAATCGAGTTTTAATCATTTGACATAAAATAAAAATAGTTTAATAGAAAAATTATTAAAATAATACAATTTATCCTTAATTGATATGTTTTTTTATAGTCAAGTGACTAAATGGTAGAATTTTTAATTTAAAAAACTTAATAACATAAATAAATTATTCTAAAGAATGTATATGATACCTCACTATTATTTAAGCAATTTTTTTTTTGTAAGATGCCTTCTAGAATGCTAAATGCTTTAGTGCGTGGCATTCTTTTAAGAAGTTTATTTTACAAATTTTCAATAGTGGAATAAACAAAAATATAAGGAACAGGCTATCCATAAAATATTTGTGATCATTATAAACAGGAGTTAAAGTTTTATTGGCCAAAATAAATCCATGTGGACTTTTTCGGTCAAAAAAACCATGCAAACTCATTTTTTATATCATAAATTTTATGATTTTTTTTTTTTTTTTAATATCTACTATTAAAAATGTAAAGATATTTTGATACATTAATGTGTGTGTGTATATATATATATATATATTTTTTTTTTTGCTAATGAAAGAGGCTTAGAGCCTATTGTTTGGATGGCCGGTTGATGTAGAAGTAGTTAAACAATTGTTGAAGACTTCTTCGGAATTCCTATGAAAAGCCGTCTTGACCATATTATGAGCTCTACTACTCAGCTGTCTCGGAATTCATCTTGCTAAGAACATTGAAAAATCTTAAGATGTGTTTGTAACTCCTTTATAATTGCAGCAACTGATTCTAGTGTTGAATTATATTTATTTTCTATCAAAACTTCTATAACAATCTAGTATCCCCACTTAAATATAGTAAAAATAAATTATTGTCTTGTTATTATTTATACACTTCATAGTGGAGGTATATATAGAAAATTACAAGAACTCTGTATTAACTAGAATCCAGTATAAATTAAAGTTCTATTATAGATAGACAAGTATTAATTACAACATATCACACAAACTACATGACTCACGCTAACACTCTACCTCAAGTTGGTGCATACATATCGACCATACCCAACTTACTTAGTGAGTCATAAAACGCCTTCCTGAAAACTCCTTTGGTGATCACATCTACAAGTTGCTTTTCAGTGAGAACAAAAAGGGAAGCTAATAAGTTTGGCATCTAGCTTCTCTTTTATAAAATGATGATCAACCTCTACAAGCTTAGTGCGATTATGTTGTACTGAATTTTGTGATATATCAATGGCTTGCCAATTATCGTAATACAATTGCATAACACTTTTGAGTTCGAAACCCAAATCAGATAACAAATTTCTTATCCACGGCTATTAACATATCCCATGAGCCATACTTCTATACTCAACCTCAATACTAGATCACGCCACAACTTTCTGCTTCTTACTTTTTCATATAACCAAATTACCTCCTACAAAAATGAAATAACTTGATGTTGACCTTTTGTCTGTAATATTTCTTGCCCAATCTGCATCTGTAAAGCCACAAACTTCAAGAAGATTGTTGAGTTTAGAGAACATTACTCCTCTCTCTGTAGCTGACTTCAAGTACCTTAAAATCCTCACAACTGCATCCATGCGACTCTCACTCGGGTTATGCATGAATTGACTTACCACACTTACATCATATGCAACATTTGGTCTAGTATGCGTCAAATAAATTAAGCTCCCAACCAACCTCTTATAGCGAGCTCGATCAGTTGGTACCTGATTTAGATACTCTGCTAGACAATGGCTTTGTTCAATAGGAGTATCAATAGGTTTGCAATCCAGCATACATATCTTAATTAGCAGGTCAAGAATGTACTTTCTTTGACACAGAAAAATTTCTTCTCTCCCCCTAGTTACCTCAATTCCTGAGAAGTACTTCAGGTCACCCAAATCCTTCATCTTGAATTCAAAAACTAGTTGTCTCTGTAATCTATCTATCTCAACAGTATCATTACCAGTAATTACAATATTATCAACATAAATAATTAAAACTGTTACCTTCTCTTGTTGATGTTTGAGAAACAACGTATGGTTCGAATTACTTTGTCTGTAACCAACATTTTGCATGAACTATGAAAACCTTCCAAACCAGGCACGAGGAGACTGCTTGAGACCATACAAATACTTCCACAATTTGCATACAAAATTACCAAGAGAAGTAACTACATACCCACGTAGAAGATTAATGTGCACCTCATTGCCTAACTCTCTATGAAAAAACGCATTCTTGACATCAAACTGCCGAAGTAGCCAGTTTAAGCTAGCGACAAGTGAAAGTATAACCCAAATAATATTCATTTTGGCAACAATAACAAAAGTCTCATCGTAGTCTACATCATACCTCTGAGTGAACCCTTTTACTACAAGGCTGGCTTTGTACCAACTCACAGATTCATCAGCAATATATTTCACAGTAAATACCCAACGACAACCAATTGCCTTCTTGCCTTGTGGTGGAGGCACAAGTTACTAAGTATTGTTCTTTTGTAACGCCTCCATTTCTTCATCCATTGCCTTTCTCTACTTTAGATTTCTCAACGCATCTTGCACTTTGTTAGGTACTGATACAATATATATTTAATTTACAAATGATTTATATGGCTTAGATAATCTTTTAGTAGATATGTAGTTAGCTACTGGATATTTTAACTTTGCATAAATATTTAATTTATACCTTTTAGCTAGTTGATCCCGAGTAGGCCTATTTGGTAACACATACTGTCAAATACTAAACTCAATGCTATTAGTATCAGTGGGTGTACATACCTCAGATGAATGACCTTCAGTACCAATGAGTTGTTGATTAGGGGTAGAAATGATGCTTGAGGGAACCAATTGTGTCTTCATTTTTATTTTTCAGTGATCAAAACTGGTGCTAGGATACTTGAAGCATCTGTTTCTTCGACTACTTGATAAAATGGGATAAGAGCCTCAATTGGACCTATTGAAATATCTTCTGATTGTGTTACTTCCTCAGTTCCTTCCAATTTCTCTCCCTCACCATGACACAGCTCTTCAAAATAAGAATTCTCTCCATTAAGTGACATCCATAGTAACATAATACTTTATGGTAGGTGGATGGTAGCACTTGTACCCTTTTGATAGTCTCTATAACCAACAAACACACACTTAATTGCCCGAACATCTAACTTAAATCTCTAATTTTTAAAAAAATGTATAAAAGTAACACAACCAAATACACAAATAGGAAGATTATGAAATGATAGAAATGATACATGAGATACAAGAACCTCGAATGAGATTTGTCTGTAAAGAACACTAGATGGGAGACGATTGATGAGATAAGCGGAAGCTTGTACAGCATTGCCCCAAATATATTTTGGCATATGAGCAGTAAATAGGAGCGTACGAGCCATATCAAGTAAGTGACAGTTTTTTCTTTTGGACACCTCATTTTGTTTAGTATTTGTGGGCAAGTAGTTTGATGAATAATCACATGTATTTAGAAAAAAATCTTAAAAAACATGATTAACATATTCTCTCCCGTTGTCAGAACGTAGGACTCTAATATTGTATTGTGTTTGAACAAGAATACAAAATTTTTGAAAAGTTGAAAAAACTTCATCTTTGATTTTAAAAAGAGCTACCCATGACAATCTTGTACAGTCATCAATAAACAACACAAAATATCTCATATCCGATATAGTAGGCTTTCTAGACAGTTCTCAAACATCAAAATAAATTAATTAAAAAAGAACGATACTTCTATTAGAAATACTAGAAGAATAAGTAGTACGATGACTCTTGACCAAGACACATGTCTCATAACACAAAATAGATTCACTCACACCAATAAACAGAGTAGGCATAAATTTTTTCATAAGACTAAAAGACGAATGCCCTAAGCGGCGATACCATAACCAAATTTTACTTAGCTGGTCAAAACTCGAAGTCAAAACGATGTGGGACTGTGCTCCTGGTTTCTCTCTTGCGTAGGTATGATCCATACGAAAAAATCTACCCCTTAGATCCCCGACCAATTATTTTCCTAGTAAAAAGATTTTGAAAACTTACATACATAGAATAAATGGTTACAGAACATTTAGACTTAGTATTCAATTGTGGGACAAATATTAAGTAATGAGATAAATTCGGTACGTATAAACATTTGTGAGCTGTAATTCACATAAAACGGAAAGAAATATAGATGTAAAATAGATGAAAGAATAAATGTAGAAGCTAAAATAATAGATAATCAAAATAGGTTGAGAAGAGAACCAAAATGTCAAATAACGATACTCTAATTCTCATTCATTATAATACTGAAAGATTACAATGATATTTATAGGTATAATAAACTAAAATTTTAATCATGATAGGACTCTAAATAAGACTCTTAAACTAATAAAAAAATATTAAAATAATTATTCTAATATCCTAATCATAATAGTTTTCAACGCTAATAAGGAAACTAATTATTAATGTAATATTTTAACTCTCTTCCTCAATCTAAACATAGATCTGAACATAATTATGTTTAGCTTGGACAATTATAACATACATAAATAGAAATAAGCAAAAAATTAAAATAGAACTGTCATAGTTGATGTTAAATCTCAAAGGTGCTTTATTGCTGGTAGGATTTGGAATTGGTGATGGCGGAGCATGATGGTGGGTCGATTGATCTTTCTAAAAAACGACGGTGGGCTGGTTAATCTTTCTAAAAAACGATAGCTACGAGGTCGTGAGGTTGAGATTGATACCAACAGTCGTTAGGCCGTGAAGTTGATGTGAATGACGGCAACTACAGAGGTGAAAATGGATGATACCAACAGTAGTGAGGCCGTGAGATTGGCAAAAACGACGTTAGCGATAACGGTGGCAGTTTGCTGAATGATGAGACCAAAGAAAAAAGATAAAGTCATTTTTGGATTTCGAATTATAGAAGAACCAACCAGCAACCTTTACAAGAAATCTAACTGAAGATGAGGAGTACTACCAATCGAATGAAGTAGAAACTGAAGTAGACCGCGATGACAGTGAGGGTATATGTATGGCAGATGATAGAGAGAGAGGATAGAACTATGTTTAGAAAATAAATTAAAAATATTCAAGATTAAACATTGCTCTGATACCAAGTTAGATATCATGAGAATAAATTATTGTCTTGTTATTATTTACACACTTTATAGTGGAGGTATATATAGAAAATTATAAGAATTTTGTATTAATTAGAATCTTGTATGAACTAGAGTTCTATTACAGATAGACAAATATTAATTACAATATATTATACTAACTACATACTCACGCTAACATTTCCTTCGATATAAATTTCATTGTTTCAAAATTTTAATTGAATGCATTAAGAGGTAGAGGTTGCCATTGTTTTAGTAATAGGAACGTATAAATCCTCTTTTGAGTTGTGCATAGTACAATGAGAATCTTTTAATAAAACTTTCTTGAACTCTTTAATTCTAGATGTAATTGTACTAATGATATGTCGCCTATCAAGTTTGCCTTTTTCAAAGATGATTTGGTTCCTAATCAGCCATAATTGTTCCAACATTATAACAGTTGTTAAAGTGAACAATTCTTTTGAAGATTTTAAGAGAGTTGTGACATCTGGTAATTTAGTAAGAATTTCACATAAGTGAAAATATTCAAGTTATGAGTAAATTCTCATAATAAACACCAATTTTAATGCTTCTACTGTGATCGTAAGATTTTACATTTATAAAAAAATGTTCAATGTCTTCAGATTCTTTACGACATAAGATACAGTTTACGTCCTCTAAATGTTTAAAACTAACCAACCTTTTTTTAGTACAAAAGACATTCTTCACAATCTTCCTTAGGAAAATTTTATGTCTTGAAGCTTTTCTTCGTAATAATTTCTAGAAGTTGGCTTGATCATAATTTCCTCTTCCTTTGATCAAATTGAGATAAGCATAAAGGAACAAATTGAGATAAGCATCTTTAACCGCGAAAGTTCTACCTTTTGTTCCAAAATATTTGAGAGTATGTAATTTCCCAATAGTTGATGGTGGAATAGCTTTGATGAAAGCCGCAACATAATCAAGAAAAAGAAGATCAAGTATATTCCTATCCCATTGTAAATTTTGATTCCAATAACAAATATTTCAAGGTTTGATAACTTAATTTTTAGACCTCGATCAACATTAAGTGAAATTCTTTGGTTGGGTAAACCAGAGATCCAAGGGTGATCCCATATATTAAAGTTTGTTTGATACATATATATATTGAAGACCTAATAAACACTTTAATTTTATCAAAATTACTTTTAAGTCCAAGGTGAATTTTTAATACCATTAATTTTATCAAAATTACTTCTAAAACCTAATAAAAGGTGAATTTTTAAAATAATTAGTTAAGAGGAATGTTAAACACACAAATTTTGTACTCAAACTAATAATTATATAATATATGTCAATATTATTTTAAAAATTTAAGAAATTATAACTTTCAAGTGTACGGGCACACATTTATTAATTTAAATGCAAATTTGTATACAAATCAAACCACTTTTTTATCTAACAAAAAAAACAACTTATTTTTGGGAGAATATAACGAATGACAAATTATATCTCAAGCTAAACCATGAGGATTATGGAAGCATAAAATTGTACATTCTAATCCAATTTTTGGTAAATAGAAAATATAATAAATATTATTTTTAATGATAAAATATTGAATGTTGTATGTGGAGCAGTAGAACAGACCCAATAGTCTCTAAATATTGCAGGTTTGATTCTCGTTGGTTGTCTTATATGACTTTTTATTTATAAAGAACACAATTATAATAGAAAAAAAAAAAAAAAGGTTACGGGAGCGTGGTGGTTCAAACTTGGATACATGTAGGGTTTTGTTTTTTTGCCATTGGAGGTATTGATGATTGGTAATCTTTTACTCATCTACTTTTAACGGCTATTAAATGTTATGCATGCCTAATTTGTTTGCATCCTTATGATATTTATATGTACGAAAAGAATACTATAATTCAGATTCATAATTATGTTATAAAATTTATATTAATTATATAATTATTAATATGTTAAAAATTAAGATTAAAATTAATAGAATTAATATATAAATTTTACTTGATTTTTATGAGGCAATTTCAACGAGTGCATTTTTTTTATACCATGAAAATATGTATTAAATTAGTGGATGCTTTTATTAAGTTTTGAAAGATTGATATAAATTAAATTAAATTAATTAACTTCTATAAATTATGAAATTTAACGTGCATTTTTAAAAAATAAGAAAACTATTGTTATTCACTATCCAAAATAATTTTATATGCATACGTGGAATTGGACAGGAGCCTATGTACATCATCATTGTACAGGGTTTGAGAATTGCTTATTGTAGTGAGTTTTAATCCGCAAGGTATAAATTTTTATATCGTGACATATTTACCTCATCTATATCTCGGTTATTTGATAACAATTTTATTTATTATAAGTCATGTTTAGCAAATAAAAAAAATAAAAAATAAAAAAACTAGAGGAAATAGGAGAGATGTATAGGCTCTAGCTGCTAGGATTTTCATCCAAATAGAAAATGGACACAACAAGTCAACAACAAACATACTCCCCTAAACAAGGGAATTTTATTTTCGGGCGAAATCTTCTTTATTGAAAATGATGAAACTGTAGAGATCTTCATTCTCTTTTCTTTTTTTCTTTTTAAAAATAAAATAAAAAAATATATATGTAATTATTTTTCAAAAAAAAAAAAATTATGCATTAAATTAATTTACGATACTTTGATATTTCTTTTGGAATATGACAACCGAAAACAACAAAAACTAATCCCCCGTACCCAACGAGTCTCATATTCTTCCAGAAATATAACATCATCTTCGTCACTATTTCAATATTATGCCCTCTCTGTTTTGCAAAAATAAATAAATATTACGCTCTCTCTCTTTGAAGCAAATTTTCTACCTAATCTACAGCTCACTGCTAGCTAAAAAGTCCAATGTACTGCCATTATAGCTGTATTCATTTCTTCACCAATTGTCACATCATTATGACTTTGGATTCCAATTAAACATTGACAAAAGTGTCCACTTATATTATGTTTGAGAACAATCCAAATTTGCTCAACATCAATTAATAATAATAAATAAATAAATAGGACATCAACCAATCCAAAATTGCGTAACATCAAGACATCAATTAATAATAATAAATAAATAAAAAGACATCAACCAGTACTAATAATAAATAAAGACATCAATTAGAGGAAACAAATTTTGTCATTCTCGTTCCCAAGTTGTTATAAAAGAATACAGATCAACTTCAAATGTATGAAATTTACATTACTAACACATTTACGACGCATTATATTAAATGAATTAAATATAATTATATTATATTATATTTAATTTATATAATATTTAATAAAAAATTATATATATTTTATTAAAATAATTTGTATTTAAAATATTTTTTATAAAATTTATTTAAATTAATATTTAATTTTATTTTTATATTTTTATTATATTTTTAAAAATAAAAAAAATATTATTTTTAATTTAAAATAAAAAAAAATTATGACATATAATTTTATAATTATAAATTTAAATAAATTAAGTTAATTGTCTAATATTCTAATCGTACAAATTTTTTACATAATTGTACTATTTTTATACTTTACGATATAATCTAATTTTATAGTTAAATACATGACTATCTAAATTATACGATCAAGATATTTAATATAATTTAACAAACATACCATTAACTTCCAAATGAAATTTATTGAATGTTCATATTTTTAACACAATAAAAAAAATTAAAAAAAAAGAAAGAAAGAAAGGAAGAAGAAACAAACGATAAGACCAAACATAAAAGAAATTTGTACTTACTAAAATATACTTGTATAGCTAAAATCACTTCTATTTAAAACAAAATAATTTTAACACAATCACAATAAAACAAACCTTGTATACAACATTACTATCTGAGTACATGTGACACTAACATGAAAAATTGTATGAGCCAAAACATATATAGGACAAAAATTTCAAGGACATGTGTTGGCAAAGTCACTAATCTATTTAGTAATAATAAACATCATTCACCACACATAAAACAAGGGGGACAAGGGGGGCAAGTACGTATAACGGTAATAACTCCACAACAACAAATGAAAATATTTATTGAACACAATAAGGTGTGTCAAAATACATAAAATGGTCACCAAATTCAATATGTAAAGCACAAAAGAAAGAGAGACGACATCAAGTAGTGAAATAAAATGGAAGCTTGTAGGTCTGAACTATACACGTACCACTCTACTCCATAATGAAACATGTAAATCACTATTATTACCATCAAATAAACCTATGCTCTCTTCTTTCTATACACAACCTGACCAACCAAACTCGTGTACCACAAGTGATTCTCCAATTTTCTTAAATGATATAGTAGTAATGTTGCTCATATACCAGACAGAATTCAGCAACCTTCCTAAAAGGAGACCTCTGAATGGCTAATTCCGCCTCTGTGATGGTGTTTTCCATGGTGGTTTCGGCGTCCTTTCCCAAATGTAACGGGATCAAACTTTCTAAGTCTTTCAGCTTCTTGTGGAATAACCACGCATTCTGAAGGAGGGACTTTGTATCGAAAGTGATCATAGCAGTATGAGTAAGTCATGTGCTTCTTCCTGAAACTATCCATTTTGATTCTTTGAAGGGATGTGATGCCAGAAGGAATCAGTCCGGAGCTCTGAGTGGTGTCACATTTGGGAAATTGCTCAATTGGATCAACTGCACAGCCATGGAGGACAAGGTCCGAAAATTCTGCTACGTAAGGGGCATACTTGTAATTTACTCTGTACTTGCCTCCATTTGTAGCCCAATCAGATCCATCCCATATAGTGGCATACAATGACATTGGCTTAGAAGGAAAATCACCACCCATTGACTCTGTCCTCTTTACCTCTCTAATGGGAACATTGTCAACAAAAAATCTGCAAATATATATAAGCAGGAAAACAAGTGAAAATCAATTTCAAACATTGTCATTGCTGTTCATGTTTTTCCTTTAGCCTGTTCTTGCTATTAATTATATTTCTAAAAACTTTAAATATCACAAATTTATGGTACATACAAATGAGGTAGCAGAGTATGATTGGCTATTGAACTCGATGAGATTCTGTCATATCAATTGTGCATGCTATTATTTTGAATGAAACCAAACCACAAACATTGGGTTCCATTTCACTGACATCAAAGTGCCCTTAGCTATAATGGTTATATATTTGCCTTAATTACAGTCCTATTCTACCACTCAAACAATAATCTTCACACCTACCATTCAAACAAAAAACAATCATAGAGAGAAGTCAGTTAATTCACTTTCCCATTAATGTACACAAGTTGAAAAAATGAAAAGATATTTAGAGGGAAAAGAATGAATTAAATTATTTTCCCCAAAGAAGAACTCTACCCTATCCTACAATAGACAGATCAAATCATAAACCAAAATGGGAAATTCAGTAAATTAGAATACAAATTATTAGAGAGAAAAATGATGAAAAAAAGGAAAGAAAGACAGTTGTAAGGGAAAGACCAAATATTTTGATATGAGTAATGTATGCATGCATAGAGACAGAGTATATGTTGGATGTTGGATTGGACACTAAATTCAAGATATGAGATGTTGAAGTAATTTTGGAACCAGGGAAAATTATAATATGATATGCTGTCAGATACATGCATCAAAGAGAAATTATTCATTGATACTAGCTATTGATTATGTGAGAATAAATTTTATTGAAAATTAAACAGAATAAAATAATAAATAAACTTCAAAAAATTGGTTTGGTGTGTATTAATGGGGTGCTTACATGATCTGAGAATCAGTCCAGAGAATGCTGTACTGATGGTAATCTTCAGAAGGATCAAACCAAAGATTAAATCTCTCTTCTCTACCAACTCCAGTGCTTCCATTTCCATAAACATTGGTCTGAATCCTCCATTCTTTGCCTCTGATATTACCCAAGAACTCAAAATCGATTTCGTCATGGTTCTTCTGAAACATGTCGCCATTTGACATCTGCAATGACAAAATGAGTCAAATACGAAATAATAAAACCCAAAAAAAAAAATGAAATCAACCCATTGTTGGCTAAATGAACAAAAATATTTGGGTGGCTCGTTTTCATTCTTAAATTAATTAATTAATTAAAAAAAAAAAAAAACGAAGTTTCTTCTGTTTTTCTTGACATCTAAAAGAGAAGAAAAGGCAAAAAAATATTAAAATCTCTAAAATGTGCCTGAAAGGAAGAAACTCGAGCAATCTATCTGGGTAATGTCCCACTGTAGCAAAAATGCTATAAATAAGTAGAAAAATCTTAACTTTGTAAACTCCCCAGCCAACTTTTCAAGAACTAGGGATAAATCTAAATTGTGTTGTAACAGAGAAGAGATTATTTGAGCTTATAGTAATAAAAATTTAATCTTTAACAAAAACAAAAACAAGCATGTACAAAAAAGGGAAGGGGTGGATCTGCTTTAGATTATAATGATGATATTATGTCAAGTAAAATAGCTTAAACTAAAGAAAACTGATAAAATCAAGCAACAGTGATTAAATACGGTAGTTAAATCATCACTCACATAAAAAGCAACCACCACTCCAGCAGTATAATCAGTAGGCAACTTCATGGAAGCACTGAAAAACCCATGAAGATAAAGGTCCTGAGAGACAAATCCAGAGCCTATGAAAACGCACAAAAACCATCTCAGTGAAAGATAATACAAAGATATACAAATATAGAAACTCAGTCAAAAATCTTTTAAATCGAGCAAAAAAATAATGACCCAAAAATGAAAACTAAAACAAAGAAATTAAGACCTGTTCGTTCGTTAAGAGAAAGATGAACGGATTTCCCATCTCTGAGGATCATCAGATTTTCGTCCCCAAAAAGTTGGTTATACCCTTCATCAAAGGATGTGATTGGCAAATTACTAGCTGACCCAGAAAGAAGAAATAGAGCCAAAAACAGAGAGCAAACCCACTGAATTCTCATATGAGAATAACCCATTTTCTGATTGGCTTCCTCTTGATTTTTTTTTTTTCCGTTTTGGGTCCTGAAGATGAATGGTTTATCTCTTTTAATTTTTCTTTCTTCTGGGTATTTAATCTTTTATGTGTGCCCAATAAAAAATGTAGAGATGAGAAGATAGTGAAAGAAAGAGATGAGGCGTGGAATATCTTCTTCTCTACAGCTATGGTCGATAGAGAGAGCTGAAAAGGCTATTGAGAGAGACAGAGATAGAGAGAGAGAGAGATATCTAACGGGCAGCTCGTTTTATTGGTGAGCGGAGAGGTTTTGAGCTGTTGCGTTCATGCGACGACAACGCTTTGAATTTGTTTTTTAATAGCAACTATATAACTCCTAAAATTTATAATTATAACAATAAAAATATACTACCCTTTACTCAATTACTTTCCGGCAAATATTTTTTTTAACAAAAATATATAAAATATTTATTTATCTCTATTATTAATTTTTATGTAATAAAACTATTTGTATTAATTTATTTTATTTAAGATAAAGTGCGTTAAAATCATGAAATTTATTCAACCAGAAGTATAAGTTTCATAATTTTTAATAGATTAATTAAGCTACATTTTTTTATTTATTGATAATAAAAATAAATTTATAAAATTATTTGTATACATTTAGTATATTCTAATAATTTAAATAAAATTATTATTTTAAAAATAAAGTTACAAATTTAATAACATGATCAAATGATAAAATATAATGCAATTTATTAATATATAATAAAAATAAGATTTTAATATTAATTTTATAAAAAATAATAATATTAATACAATATATTAAAAAATTACAAAAATCTTTGACTTTTTTTTTTTTTTTTCTTTATGTTTTTCGAGTTTTTGGTGTTATTTAAGTAAAAAAGAAATATTTTAATTTTCTTTTTATCGAAATAGGACATATTTTAATATTTTATCATTTCTTCTTTATTAATTCTTTTTTGATTTTATCGTCAAAAATTTTGACTCTATTTTTTAAAGGAAAGGCTATGCTTGTGTATAATCTCTATTTATCCATAGACTTTTTATTTCTTACTTATATCACTATCAGAATTATAAAAAATTTAGAGTCAGAAACTGTGTTGATTATTAGAAGAACTTGTTTTTTGTGAAGACTTAAAATTCTTAATAGACTTGTTCAACAATTGAAGAACAAATAACTTATACATATACAATTAATATTTTTTAATAGTTTATTAGGGACTGCAAAATTCAGGGCAAGCCGAAAAATAAGGCCGTATAGAGACAGCACCGATTATAAAATCCCCCAATTAAATATATTTTTAATTTTTAATTTAAATATAATAAAAATAACATTTATTTTTTGCTATTAAACTGTAATGTGATAACCATGACATTATACGTTAATACTCAAAAACATAATTATTATATAACTAAAACATAATTGCATTATAATTTATAATTAATTATTTTATAAATTTAAACTTATATTATTTTTTACGATTATAAATAACTTACTTAAAAAAATTATTTAAATTTATAATTGTATCAATATTGCAATATGTAAACACAAAAACAATAAGATAGAAACCTAATATTTTCTGTTGATTTGTTTAGCAAAGTAGATGCAATTGTGAATAAGTTACAAGGATTTAGTAAAGAAGGGTATGATGCTAAGAATACTCTTGACCTTGATTTGATCCAGTTATTTGAAACTATAATGACAAATGGTAATCTTGTTGAGTCCTGTCGGTTAGACTGGACATTTTATTTGTGATTTTAAATATTTGTAGATATTTAATACAATATATCGATTAATACTTGCTATTTTTTAGGACTGTAATGGTTTCGGAGAATATTTGAATATAAACTATCAAGGACAGGACATGACTGTTATACATAAAATTGTACTTATTCGTACCTAAAATATATTTTTTAATTTAATTTAATTTAAATATATATAAAAAAAAAAATTGTTAAAGTATGCAGCTATTTTTTTTGGATGCTGAAATATGTGTGAATTGAAATAAAAAATCATAATGAATTAATTTTTTTTATTAAAAAAATCGGATATAGAGTGATTTTTTTTGTACCCATCCAGGCCAAGTTATACCAGTATTTGAACCGGAGCAATTTTCAGAAGATTTTAAATACACAATTACTTGTTCAATTTTGGAGATAAATATAAAAAAAATTATCCCCGTTCATCCTAATGTCCATCCCTACCTATTGGCAGAGGTTGGTTTGGGATCTAAGAAAGTTTGGATGGTTGAGTTTTTTCTCATCTTGGTTACTTTTTTGGATGGGTGTTGTTGTGTGTGTTTTGGCTTTTTTTGGTTTGTGCTTTTTATGATACTTGGATTGTTGTGTTAGTACTAATTTAATATTATTGTGCTTTTGTGTCTAGTTTTATTTGGTGTTTATGTAGAGATTTCTTAAGCTTGACTGCCTCTTTTCGAATTACTTAGTTTAGGAAAAAGAATTTTAGTTGCTTATAATATATGAATCATGCTAGCTAAGTTGCTAATAATTTAGTTAGTTTTATTTCTTAAGATATGCACTATATATAAGTAATTTTGGGATTATTGGGTTTATTTTCATAAAATTTTTATCTTTTAACCAAAAAAAATTAAACTTTTAAGTGTTATTTAATTTATTTGCTTTAATTAATTTCATTTAATTCTTTTAATTATAAAATATATGTTATTTAATTCTTTTTTATTGTTAAAAAAGTATTAATGAGAGATAAGCTTCAATTCTTAATATTATTTAGTTGTGTAGGTTACTACTTGTATGGGAAAATGCGCATTAAAAAATCAACTAAAATTCTTTCTCTTTCCATCCAAATGAAGACATAACATTCATATTCTAAAAGATAATTTTTATAAATAAAAAACCAATTCACCTTAAAATCGTAAGTAAAAGGATTATATAGTATAAGTATTTTAATTTATTATATTTATTTTATTTTCTCAATTCAAATTATATTTTTTATTCATCCTTTACTTTATTCAAAAATTCTAAATTAAAACATATTACTTAATTTTCTAGAATCTTAAATCATATTTTCTATATAATATAAAGGGAGATATTTATATTAATTTATTTGTACTTATAACATTAGCTTATTAAAAAGTTACTCAATTTATTTGCTTTACTTGTATAAGTTAAAAGACATTCTTTATCTTAATTACCGACAAGTTGTTGCTCAATTATTTGAATATTCGAAGATTTTAAATTTAATTCTCAATTATAAATATTTGAGTTATATAAAAAAATATATATTAATTAAAAATATATAGTACTACCCCAAATTTGTTGAGCATAAATATAATTTGTTTTCCTTTTTCTTACAGGGAAGAAATTTATTTTCACTATCATCTTTATCAATTAGTAAGGTTGATCGTGTTTCATGTGTTAGATTGGCTATAAAACTTATCGAAAAAATTACCAAAAATAGTACCCGTAAAACTTATAATAACAAAACTAACACCATAATAATATTGAACGTTCAATATTCAATTTGAACGTAAAATATTGAACGTTTAATATTGAACAAGTCTAAATTATCGTTGATCAATTCTAATTGGATAGATGTTCAAAGAAAAATGACATATTAGTCATTTTTTTAATTGTGAAAATATAAGTTTAAATACAAGGGGTGTTAGTTTTGTTATTTTCCCAACTTATTGTTTCTCATTTTAAAATAAAAAGTTCAAACTAAATAATATTTTATTTAATAAAAAATAAACTAGTAATAAAAAAATTAGCATCAGTAACCATACTTTTCGATCAAATCCCATCTCTATTCAAGAAAAAAAAAATTCTAATTTAAATTAAAAATTACAATTAAAAAATAAAGCTATCTTGTTTACTTTAATTCCTAATCATACTCCCAAATTTTCAAATCATGGTGACATGGTATATATTCTTCTTTGTTTATCTTTTTGTTGGGGTTACTGATTATTCATAATTATAATCTTGTTAGTGCATGCCAATGGAATTAGAACATAAAAGTAAGCAAAAAAAAGTAAACACACTCACGCAGGGTTTTTTTTTTTATTTTTTTTTAAGAGGTGATTTTAAAGTGTAACTTCAAATTAAAAACATATAATATCTTATTAAGGTATTAAAACGAGTGTGTTATAAACGGGACCGAGACATAATCAAGAAAATAAGTTTGGGGGTATCAAATGCCAATTTTATCTTTATTTATATTTATACTTACATAAAATATGGTAAATATTAGTTTATTCTAGGAGTAGGAGTAGCCGTGGCCCCCAAACCCCATTTCTGTCCCATGGCTAATCACTCGCCTGAAGAAAAATTCTAAGTACAATTTTTCTGCTTTTTTGTCATCTCTCATGTCTCTTTAAATAACATGAAATATTTATTTTTAAAATTATATTTTATTTAAAATAAAAATACGTGTACAAAGCTAAATATAATTCAAAGAGGAAAGAGATTGCATAAAAGAGTGCATATTTTTTTGTAATTTTAATGTTACATGTAAATGTCTTCGAAGACTATTTTCCTTTATGTTTTTTTCTTCGAACAAATGAGAATAATATTTATGAAAAATATTAATATTACTAATTTTGTATATATTTTTACACCCTAACTTTTTATCTCTTGCCATATGTCATAATTGTTTTGAAAATTAAAAAAATATAATTTAATTATCTAGATAATATTAACACATAATAAAATTTAAGTTGTATGACTAGAAAAATTAGTATAAATTATGTGTTATTGGCTTTCATTTATTCATTATCACACATTAAAGTTTTGTTTTACTCTAAATTAAAGTGACATGTCAAAGTGAATGTTTAAAACTATGATATAAACGGTATGTTTATTACACCGTATTAAATATTTTGATTGTATAATTTATATACCTTCATGCATTTAGTTGTAAATCAGACCGTATCATATAGTATAAAAATAGTATGATTATATAGAAACTTTGTACGACTAAGGAGTGTGGGTCTAAATCATACTAGACAATTAACTTAGTATATCTGAATTTTCAATTATAAAATTATATGTCTTAACTTTTTCTTTTATCCCAAATTAAAAATAATATTTTTTTTAATTTTTAAAAATGTAACAAAAATATAAAAATGAATTAAATATTAATTTAAATAAATTTTATAATAAAAAATATTTTAAATATAAATTATTTTAGTAAAATATATATAATCAATTAACTATATTATATAATTTTTTATCAAATATTGTACAAAATAATTATAATTTAATTTAATATAATTATATTTAACTTATTTAATATAATGTATCAAATATGCTGTAAGTTCAAATAAATGCACATGAGTGTAAAACTTGATTTTAAAAAATAAAAAAATTCACACATTAAAGATTTCACATGATATAGACTATAGAGTACATTTTAATTATCTTATAGTCAATTTTTTTTATTTGTTTTTTTCATTTCCAAATGATAGGTAGGAATAAAAGTTCATGAATGTTCGGATTACTTCCTCCGTAATCAATGTATAGCTTTTCTTTTCATTTTTTATGAAAATTTTTTATTTATTATTATTAAATTTAATTATTATTTTATTATATATAAATGATAAAAATTAATTAAACATATAATATTAAATTTTATATCATATTTATTATTTAATTTATATTTTAAATAATTATTAATTTATACATAAATTATGATATACGACTCATTTAGTTTATAGTAACTAGCATTACTCTTTCTTTATAAACAGCTTTTTGCGTTTGGCCCATTGAGCCAACGACTTGTTTATCAAAAGAAACAAAAAGTGAGCCAACAACTTTCATGTCAAGTAATGACTCGTGAACCGTTTAGAATAGTCAATTTCAGTTGGAGTAATGAAACATATAAATAAATAAAAAATATTAATAATAGAAAGAAAGAAAGAAAAAAAAAAAAAAAAAAAAAAGAAGGAGGAAGTCATGATATGTTTAGAAAAAGAAAGAAAGAAGAAGTCATTATATATTTGTTTTTTGTCAATAAAAACTTATTAGATTAGGACTGCTACCTGCTACCATACTTCTGAATCATCAAACACCTCAATCTTACATACTGTCATCAAACTAATTGAATTACTTACTTATAAAAAATAATTTTAAAATCCTATTATGTTACTCTCTATCTATATAAATAATACATTATTTTTTGAAAAAATAAATTACAAAAAATAACATTTTTAAAATTTATGATAACAAAATAGCACATTATAACATTAAACAGAATTTAAGTAGATAAAATTCAATATTAAATTTAAACATATCTTAATGACCATAATTTAATTTTAATGGCATTTAATATGAAATAATGTACTAAATATTTTTTTAATAATAAAATTATATGAATTGAAAATAAGAGAGTGCTATTTTATAATTAAAATTTTTTAAAATGCTATTTTATTGTTTTCAAGAAAAATTATAAAAATGGTAAGTTAGTTTAAAATCTCCCGACCAAATCAGGTGCGGATTTAGTAAAAAATTAGAAAGGGCAGTACACTTTTTAATTATTAAAAAATAAAAAGTTATATTTATAAATAAACTAAATCTAAATGAATTTTAATTTTTAGATTTGTATTATGCAAGATATTAATATAAATTAAGGGTATTTATGATTTAATTTGATCTAATTTTTAGTAAAAAAAATTAAATTTGACCGTTTATATGAATTTAACTAAATTAGATCGAATTATTTGACTTATAAAATTGTTAAAATCGAACAGTTTAGTTCTATTTGGTCTGATTTGGTTAATGATTTTTCATAATTTTTTATTTTTAAATTTTTTTCTTCGAAATCATGTTGTTAAAACTTGACTCTAACATAAATAAATTAAAATTAAAATTAAAATCTGACTAAATTACTTTAAATATGCTACAAATATAAATCATATAATATCTTACATAAACTAACAATTAAGTTGATAAAATTTATAAAAGATAAAATTATCATAACATATTAGCAACTGAAAATTGCAAACTTTATGTTGCCAAAATTTTTTTTAATTAAATGTAATATCTAATTTTTAATAATTATATAAAATATTTTTTGTTTTTTCAAGTAAATATTATTATATTGTATTTAAAAAAATATTTATTTATATATAATATATAATGGTTCGGTCCGATTTAAATGGTTAAAAAATTTATAAAATTAAACTGGACCGTTTGAAAAATAGTTTGAAAAAATATAAATTAGACCCAACCATTTGATTAACATAATTATACATTCTAATTTAATCCTGTTTAATATTCCTATTACAGTGAAATGGGATGTAAAAATTCATTGTTTCATAAAAGAAAAAAAGAAAAAACGTAATAAAGGATATGTGAGCAGTTTAATCTTTTTGTTATTTTCTATTATAATTTAGTTTTTTTGCTTTGAAAGAATGATAATACAATTTTTTTTTTTGTTTTGAAGGAATGATAGCACAATGACCGATGTCTAATTTTTTCTCGTACTTTTGCAATTGTTATTGATATATCAGTTTCTTTTATCATATACAATAATAATTATAAAATTGATAAAAGAAAATTTAAATAAAAATTTAAAATTTGATCATTTGTTATTTTGATGTCAAATTTTCATAATAAAAAAACTAAAATATTATAAAAAATAAAAAAAGATACTAAACTCTTAAAAAGATAGAAAATAAATTAAACTGCTATAAAAATAAAATAGACTAAACTTTTCAGTAAATAATCTTGGGAAAAGAGAAAAAAACAAACAAACTTAGAACATAGATTATTCAAACCCCCGCCCCCCCCCCCCCCCCCCCCCCCAACACAACGATGAAAAGCACCAAAACAGATTCATTGTTGAAGCCTTATAATCAAAATTCTTTAGTTAGATAAAAAAATCTCACACGAAAATCCTACACAATCTAAAAAGATGTTAATGTTTCCTCTAAACAAGAAGACATAAATAATAAAAGAATGGCTTGCGCCAAGACTTAAAGAAAATAGCAATCCAAAATGAATAAGAGAAAGACACTGTGGTACATTTTTGACAATCCAAAGTCCAAAACTTCACCAGTCACCACCGATTTTCAATCATCATTGTGTATGTGTTATCGTCGTCATTTTTGTTGTTTGTATTGAAGTGACATACAAAGAAATGATAGATCTATACCATTGAGGACATCAGTAACCTGACATCAGGATTGTCAGTGCTCATCGTTGCTATAAGGTCATGTCTTCCTCTTTTAGTCAAAAAGCGCAATAAATGCTTGTAGAGAAATTGGTTTAAGGGAAAGAAGGGTAGTTTGGACCTTTTGTAACCAGGACTATAAATTTTGGAGTTCTATTTAAATTTTTTTTTTATAAATAAACACTTATACATTCAATAAAAGGCTACATTCATAATCGCATTGAAGAATTCAGATCCAAGATTGTCCCTCTTTGGACTAGGGAATCTGCAATCGGGGAGTCCATAGCCATCCCTCCTACATGGCAACCTCCACCTTATAATGCAATCAAAGTCAATTTTGATGCTGCTTGGAACAATGGGATCGCTGGATTGGGTTTCATCACCACTGATAGCTATGGCCGTACAACTCATGCATGGGTAGACTTCAGAACTACTACAAGCAGTGAAGAAGCTGAAGCACTTGCCTTTTCTGCCGCCTTTAACTACTTGAAACAATTTTCAGATAAACCAGTCTATCTAGAAGGTGATAATCAAATCGTAATTCAAGCTCTGCTCGAAGAAAACTGGAACAATGTCCTTCCCACTACAAAACAAATTTTATTGGATATGAATCAACATCTCTCTTGCTTTAACATGATCTCAATCCGCTGGATTCCTCGAGATCTTAATTATAGAGCACACAACCTGATACAATGGGCTTCTAATAACAACAGAGTAGGCGACATCTTATTATCTCTCCTACCTGCTGACTTGGCTGGATACTCTTAAAGACACAAGAGTCCCCTCCCATAGACTTTGTCTCACGACGTTAAGTCTATTCAGAGTAGTAAAAAAAAAGGCTACTTAAAAGTTATTGTTTTCCAAGTAAGTTTTTTTCTTACCATCTCTACAAAAAATTTCTCTTGCATTTCTCTAAGATTATGTTTTGCTTTGCACGTGCTTGTGGGGGCTAAAAACTAGCCTTTTCTTTCCTCTCCTTTGTACATATTTTTAACTTATTGATCGATTTTTTTTGCCTCTTTGGTTTTTCTCCTCCGATGGTGCTCGAGTTTTTGTATTTAGGAGTGCCAACTATTGTACTTTTTCTTGAAAAGTTGCCATTGTCTAGAGCTTCCTCTTCTTTTTGGTGTCTAAAGCTCCTTCCTCTCTTTGGGTTGGGTGTTCCTCGATCCATTATGCAGATATCAACTGGTACTGGGTTATCGGGTGGCGATAATGGGTGGTCCAAGGCGACACACTATTATTGGTGGAGAGGGTGAATATTTTAAGTATATTGGCTCTTACGGTTGTTGTTTTATGTGTATATATATATATATATATATATATATATATATATATATATATATATATTTTTTTTTTTTTTATGTATCTTGTTATTTTTGTTATATTTTGAAATATACTGGTGATATTTTAAATATTTTTATTGATATAATAACTGATTACTTTTAATGTATAATTTTTACTATTTTAAAACTTTCACTATTTTAATTTATTAATGTGTCAAGTATTAGAGTGAGTTATAAAATGGAGCTCATAGATAAAGATAAAGCTTATGTATATTTATTCTGATTGAGTGTACAATTATTTGTGTGTCTTGACCGTAAATTATAAGTTATAATGTATTTCTTGGAGTGATTATTGTCCAATAATATAATTATGATTCATATTTAATGAAAATTTGTGTTTGTTATCAAAAATAAAAAAAATAAAAGGGGAATTAATTTTAACTTTTGGAAAATACCATATATAACAATTTTAGTAATTATATAATAAGCAATATAATCTTATTTAATGATGGCAAAAAATATACTTATTGCATACTTAGATGCAAATTAAATATATGTGAGAAATAATTTTGCAAGAAAATGAGTACATGTGTCTTCAACGTATATTACATTTTAATACTAAATTAATAATCACATAAAAATGTCCATGGACTTGAAGTAATAGAGTGACCGAAATTTGCAATCAGACAAAACATTATCCAAATATTAAACTGAAACCTATCCCGAAATTGTCACTCAAAATGAAACTGCTCGATATTATCCGCAGCTATCCAAACCTGTTGAAAATTTTGATATTCTTAGAACTGAACTTATCCTAGTGAAGGTGAGGTGAACTTATCCAAAAGAATGATGATAATCACAATAATATCAAAATAATCCCTTTCTCCTGTAAATATACAGACATCTATGCCTATTATGGAAGAGTTGTTACTCTTAAGACTAGAGAGTAATCATAATTTATTGTTGGATGCTAGATTTATGAAGGAGGAGCATAAATGGTATCAATAATATTTTTTTTATTGTTAACTTTTCTTAAAACTTACTTCTACAATGATTTTGGGCATTTTCTAGACTCATGTATGGCTGCTGCATTTTGAAAAAAAAAAAAAAAACCTTTTGGAGTCTTCCTTGGTCGAAGACGGATAAAGAGCCAAACTATATTACCAACCAAAGAGAGAATTTTCTTCGAAAAATACCCAAAGAGATAATGTTTTTTTATAAAAAACCAAAGAGATAATATAAAATTAAAGGTAGACAACAACAGAATAGAAAATGAATCATTAGGGGCAAAAATAATCATTAATTAAGTTGGTGTATAAAAAAAGGGTTTTTCTTTTATTATATTTTAAATTATTTTAAAAAACGAAAAAGGTGGACGTAAGGTGACAATCGTGTAGTACATATATGTCTTTCTTGTGCCGAGTTTGTATGATATTATCATGGAAGGTTTTAAGTGAGTTAATATATTGAGATTTAAATTATATATTTATGTTAAAAATTTTATCTAAAATTTTAAATTCTTTTATAAAATCTCTATTAAAACAATGGTTTTTTAATATAAAATTTAATAAATTATAATGACAATCAATTACTTGTACTTTAGATTAGTTTTCTCATTTAACACATATATTTCTAAATATTTGTGGTATTCATTTTGATCATAAATTAATTAATTAATTAATCAATAAATTATCAAATAAGTAATTAAAATATAAAATAATTATTTAAATTGTAATTATAATTAATAATAATATTAATGGATAAACATATACTATATTCCTAGTTGAAGAATTAAATGAAGAATGATGCTATACGGTTCAACTAATTGAAATATCCTACTGTACCTGTGAAATGTTAACTATAATATTTCGTTAAAAAAAAAAAATACTGCTCATTAGAAAATATATTAAATACCACGTATGTTTTTACCTAAATCTCCATCTCAAGCATCTGGTAGGCCATTATTTAGAAACTAATGTTAAAAACACACAAAATTAAATGCATTTGTATACATATTTATTAAGATATTATATGTTAAAATAAATTTGAAAAAAAATAATTGGTTCTTAAAATATTCACATATACAATACATTATAATTAATATAAATATAAAAAGGATATTACTATAACTACAATAGTTATTTTCTTGTAATAATTTTTTATTATTAATAAAATAAGAAAAATATTGAAATGTAATTAACAATTTAAATTTAATACATAATTCATGTAGTTTTGTTATGATAATAATAAAAATTGTTTTATCAATATCATCATCCAAAATATAATTGCATAATTTAAATTGTTATATGCATTAAGTAAATTATTGATTGAATGTAAACAGGGGCTGAGCATACTTAGGACACAATTCTTGCCAAATTTTTTACAAAAAAATTGATTTATGTATATTTTTAACTTTAAATAAATATTTTATTTTTAGTAATATATTGTGTCTAATTTTTTGTGAATATTTTTGTATGTATCAACACGTTTAACAAATATGTTAATAAAAGATATATTAATTGTAAGTAAAGTGGTTAAATATATGCACTTTGTTCCCGTATTTAGTAAATATTAATTTCACACATAAAATTAAAGTTGTATATTAAATAAAAATAATTCTTAAGTCAATATGTAATAATCCAAAAATAATTCAAATATTTAACTTTATACTAAATATTATAAAAATAAAAAATTGGAAAAAGAAACATGATCCGAAGCTTAAGACAAAAACGTCTAAGTTTTAATTATTCATATTGTCAAACTTTATCATATTTTATTTCACTCTAAATTTAAACTTTATCTAATACTAGTTAAAATATGTTCCTTAATTGTATGTAAATTATTTTAATTTTTGTTTAATTTGTACAACATATTTGAAATAGATAAAAAAATATTTTATTGCTTTTCAAATTTTATAATAAAAAAAAAAAGAAAATTATAAAAAGTGATTAGATAATTCTAACTAAATCATTATGTTTATTATTTTAATTCTACAAAAAATAAATTTTATTAAATAAAATATAAAAGTTTAAAAGTATCATCAGTCAAATACATAAAAAAAGAAAAAGAAAAAAAAAAAAAAAAAAAGGGTTTAGAATAAAGTGCCATAAATCATTTGCGTTACATAATTCTTTTATGGGCTAAGAAAGTCAAAGAATAAATATTAAGAACATTATATTATTTTTCTAATGAACATGCAAACGCTATATGTAGAATGATTATAAGTAATGGTGGCAATTGTAACAATCTTCTTAATGAAGGAGTGATAAATAATACAATGTTGTGAAAAATGATATAAATTATACGGAATACACACCTTAATGCAAAATAATTTATTAACAAACAAACAAAAAAAAGTGAATAATTCCTAACTTCTTATTTACTTCATAAAAGCACGGCAAAATGAGAGTAAAGGCCTCACAAATTTGAGAGTTGCTTCTCTCATTGTATTAATTCCCTTTCCTAAAAATTTATAATATATAATAACAAAAATAACTCTTATTTTAATTTATATTTTTAATTATACTTTTAAAAGGATAATTAAGCAAATCAATATTTTTATTCTAATTCCTTATAATTATTTAATAAATACAAAAAAAAAAATGAATGAATTATTCTCTTTTATCATTCATATTCATTCCAAATCCAATTGATTTCTAATATGGATCAGTAAAAATATCTTTATTTCTTTTTAGAAGTAAAACTTGAATTTTTCAATATTGAATAGATAGAATTAGTTACATCTAAGTAGCTTAATCGATGAAAGGAGAAGACAAAGAAAGGTGCAGAAAACCTAAAGTCTCTATGTCGAATGCTAGATGAAGACTTAAAACATTAGAAGGTAAAATGACTTTATTAAGCTTAACAAATTGATCATAATTTATTAGAAAAGGTGATGATAATTTTTTTTTTCTTTTTGGTTTTCCAAAAAAGTTATTAAAGAATTTAAATGAAGTAAATTAAAAATTCAGTGATATCAAACATTCATTTTCTAAAATTTTTGTAATTGAATAAAATTAAATCACTAAAATTTATTTGGATTAATACGTAAACAAATTGAAAGGAATTATCTTATGACATGTCATAACTCTTTAGGTTAAAAGTCATATGAAAATTATTGAGGATATAATAATAATATTTTTTTAAAAGTATAAATTCACTCATTTATAATAGTTGTAAAAAAGATTATAAGATTATAAATTTAATTTAATTTAATTTAATTTAGATAATTATATGTTAAATTATGATGTCCTTAATTTTGTCTTTTTTGTCAAGTAGATAAATGGTGGACTTGCCTAAATGTGCCCTAATCATTTGCTATATGGTTGTCTGTATTTTGTTACAAATTAATGATCTTATGTACATATGGTTTTTTTTTTTAAAGAAGATAGTACAATATGACTATATGAGGTTTAGATTGATTATCACGTCTGAGACTTAGACATATTGCATGATGATTAGGGAAAGTAAAACAATTTACATCAATTTATAGAAATTTCACTTTCATATGTACGTTTAAAAATTCCAAAATATATATATTATAAGTGAGTGTGAAATATCTGGAGGTGATAATTTGTATCACAATTCAATTTTTTAAAATTAATTATGAATTAAAAAATATAAACCAAATATGAATTAAAATAAATTCAACTAAAAAATTTAGTTATAATAGAGCCATAAAACCAAAAAAATAAAAAATAATTACAATTATTATTATTATTATTATGTCTAAGTTTGCTAATTTTGTGTAATGATAAATTTGTTTCATTTTTCTTACTGTTTTTGTTTTAACTTTTTTCTTTGAAAAAAAAAAAACATAAGTAATAAATAGAACCATAAGATATTTTATCAACAATGAATATGGTCTTTTAAAAATAAAAATTGTCATAGTTTCTTTTTAAATTTATCAATTATTTCATTTAAAGTACTTTTGACCGGACCGGTATGTTATTGTGTATGTGGGGTCTGAGAAATTAACTTTATTATATGTATCACATCTTATCATCCACGACCACACGGAATTCAAGTCTAAATATCTATTTACGTGAGTTTTAGGTAATAATCTTTTGAAAAAGATCAACATGTAAGTGTCATAACTTAGTGCGCATTATGTGGAATATTTAATCAATAACTTCATCACACTTGTGACTTTTATAATGTTGGACATGTTTGAAAATTAAAAAAGTAGACAGATAAATTTATATAACTACTTTTTTTATTTGTTGTTTCTAATGTTGGGAATTGCAATTCTCACACCACTTAATTCCTTTGTGAAAATGATTATAAATTTTTCACCGAATAAGAAAAATAGTTATTTATTATCTTAAAAGATTATGATTCTAATATGTTTTTACCAAAACAAATAAATAGAAATTATGGTTCATCTTTCTATAGTTTTCTATTCTCTCGATAAGTAATTTTAATTATATAAACCATACATATCTTTATACTCTCTATTTTTTAAAAAAAAAAAAAAAATTTGTAACAAAATATATATTACTATGTACATATAAATAATATTTTGTTGTTGTGATGTATTGAGTTTGATTCAAAATATTTAAGAAAATTACAAAAAGTAACATTCATAAAATTTATAATAAAAATAATAATATTTTAATAATATTGAAAAAAGTAAAAAAAAAAAAAAAATTTGTAACAAAATATATATTACTATGTACATATAAATAATATTTTGTTGTTGTGATGTATTGAGTTTGATTCAAAATATTTAAGAAAATTACAAAAAGTAACATTCATAAAATTTATAATAAAAATAATAATATTTTAATAATATTGAAAAAAGTAACATAAATGAGTCTAAATTATCATAATTTAAATTGAACTGTATTTAATGTGAAATAATGTGCTATAATTTTTTTAATAGTAAAAATATATGAGTTAGAAATGAGAGATGTTATTTTTATTGTTATAACTTTTAAGGATATTATTTTTGTTGTTTTTCTAAAAAAATTATTATTCTACAAATATATTAAATTTATTAAGAAAGTTTACAATATTTCAAATCAATATTGGGATAAATAGGCTTAAAAATATTAATTAATACATGTAATTAAAAATTAGGATTTGAGTTTTCAAGTTAGCTTAAAATATTTGTTTATATTTTTGAATTAATAATTCATAACATAAATTAAATTACATTTATGTTATGTTTAAACCAACTAGAACGAGTTAGTTTAAGTCATTTTGTATGAATTGATACTCCTAAAACAATCTATCCATATTTATAACATATAACCATATGAGAGAACAGACGATTGGGAAAATTTGAGAAACATGTTTTGAATAATAATTAAAATATATTATAAAATAAAATTAATTAAAATTAGATTATGAATATTGATATAATTTAAACTTATTTTATGAGTTAGTTAAATTTTTTATTTGATTGCATATGCTATCAATGTAAGGTATATATATACAAAGGGAAATCTATATTTATATAGAAACTAGTAAAATACATGTGCAATATACTTATAAATTTTAAAAGTATATAATATAATAAATAAATTAATATAATAATTTATCTTAAATTTATATAAATTATATGTAAAATTTAAATTAAAAAAAATTTACTTTTATAATTCTATGACTATACAAAAATTTTAGGAGGTAGGCAACCAATTATGTTTAAGTGTTCTTCCTTTTTCCTTTTTTATTTCAAAAAATTATATGTAAGTATTATTTATTTTTTTATTTCAAAAAATTATGTGCAAGTGTTATTTCTTTTTCTTAGCAAAAAAAAAAATGATATATTATTTTTGAGCATGTTACTCATTTATTTAAAATCTTTCATTTACTTTAGAGTCTCTTTCAGGTAGCTTGTACATTTAATTCATAATAAGAAAAAAAAAAAAAAAAAAACATCTACTTATAATTTCAAGCGAAGAAAAAAAAGGAGTAATGACTAATGACCCAATAATAATAATACGTTTACAAAAAAAATTATTAAAAAACCGAAGGGCGAGAATGTAATAATAGAGGAAAAAAATAGATAATGACCACTTTGTCCATACTTTAGCAATTGTATAATAAATGATTAATAAGTTACACTTTAATCCTTAAATTTTTAAATAAGACTTAATTATTAAAATATAATATATCGGCCGGAGATGAAAGTTTTAGGTATTTTTCTTTAGTTTGTTAATATTTTCGTCAATTAAGTCATAATTTTGGAATCAATGTAGTTCTTTTAGATACTTTTAAAAATAAATAAATTATTACTTTTTAATAAGTAATTTAAGTATTTTTTATAAAAATAATATGATTAAAATATTATATTGATATAAGTAAAAGACATAATAATTGATCACGGACTATTATCTAATATAAATTTACGGTATATAATAATTATAATTTATATTTCAATTTATTAAAACAAATCAGTATATTGTACGAGAAGGGAAATTACCTCCAATTAAGAGATTTTATCAATCATAGAACGACTAAAATATAAAAATTGACAAATGGGGGCCAAAATTTAGGAATAGGTTCCCCATCAAAGAGGAAAACTGGACAGAGTTTCTCGTGAGCTGGGCAAGAACTAATTCTTTTATAAAAAATTAATTATATATATATTTTTAATATTAAATAATACTTTTTTTTTTTTTTATGTATTTGATAATTATTAATAATAGAAATAAAATTGCAGTCATATATTATGTAAAATTTTTTCTTAAATGTGATAATCTTTAAAAAAAATTTAAATATTTAACTTTAGACTCAATATTATAAAAATAAAATTAAAAAAAGAAGCATAGGCTAAATCTTGTAAATTTGTATGTTTCTCATATTTTATTTTAACTTAAATTATAATTTTATCTAACAATATATTATTTGATATTTTATTTTAATAATCTTTTAAAATTTATTTGAATTTTTTTATAAAATTTATTTTTTATTTTTATTATTATTAGTCAGTCTTATATTATTTATCAACATATATTTTTAAATATAAGCTTAAAATTTTAAATTATATTTTACTTTTTATATTTTTTTTAGTTTTAGTTTTAACAACTATAAATTTTAATGTGTTTAATTGAACTTCCTATTTGCTTAGATTTTTTAGTTAATAAATTTATTTTATAAATGATACTAATACTTATTAACTTATTATATTTTTGTTTAATTTTCATTATAAGTTAATTCTAATGTGTTAATTCTAATATTTTGAATATTTTAAAAAATTTATTATTAAATTGATTATAATTTATCATAATTTTATTAATTTTCTACTATATTTAAAAATAATTAAATTTCAACCTCCTTAAAAAATATTCCCGACTCCACCTCTGAACCTGTCAACCATCTACTTTTACCACAACAGAGAAATTTTACTTAAAATGAGAGTATTAACATGTGACAAAACATATTCATTTTAATCATTGAATTCTATATAAAATTAAAAAAAAATGTAAGAAATAGAGAATAAATCAATGAGTAATGACAAAAGGGATATATACAAGTGATACTTAAGATTTTCTCATAATCATCAACATTGTCACCATTACTAACGATTAACACCACCATCATTAATCTCCTCTACATCCTCATTGTCATCTAACCACAGTTTAAATAGAAGCGCCTAACCCTGTACTCTAACCCTAAAAATGAAATGGAGAATCATGAGACAATATAATAGGGAAATCATGAGCAAGTAGGAGTGAGCCGAGAACCAATGTTATTTTTTTTTTTTGGGTTCTAAATAAGTTAGTTTCGATTTTAAAAATGTAAAATTTGACTTGTATTGAGTTGAATAAGATTTTAAAGTTTGCAAGTCGATATAGAATTAAATCGATGTATATATTACTAATATACATTTATTTTTTAATTTTATACATTTATATTTATTACATATATCATATGTAGTTAATATTTCACGTCAATTTTAAAAATGAAACAATTTATATTATTATTATTGTTCTCTGATGTTAATTTTTATAAATATTTAATATAACTAACAAAATTTTAAATTTACTTTGTCATCAAATTTTAAATAATTTATAAATTTTAAAGAGTTATTTTCTACTTAAAAAAAATTCTAATATACAACTTTTTAAAATTAAATTATTGATTAAACATAATTGTGATCTAATGTTGATTTATAATTAACATATGTTCAACATAATTTAAATTTACTTTAAAATAATTAAATCCAAATCACAAATTGAATCTATTAAACTATGGTTTAATGTTCTCTAATCGACATTTTATAAGTTAGTTTCAGTTCTTAATTTAGCAAAATGATACATGTCAATTGGTTAGCATTTTAGGCAAACATAAATCAAAATTGAATTGTGCCCACCTTATTGGAGGAGAAGATCTTATATACAATAATTGTATATGTCACATGGTATTACAGATTAATTTTAATCGTTCATTTTTATAAAAATAGAATTAATATTAGACACGTGATCAATATCAACGACCATAATTTATAAGAGCATACAATATGTTATATTTAAGAATTTGAGGACCCGACTTTGATGCACAAAAACTTAATAGTCAAATTTTGTATTTTATAAAAAAACTCGCAAGTGCACGAATCACTTGTAATGAGTGATAAGTATACTCCCAAGATCTTTTCTCAAGGAATGGCGGTGGTTCTAAAACGTTATTTATTTTCTTATTTAATCGAACAAACTATCCTAAACATTCTAACAATTGTCGGGTTATAGAAAAGACTGTAAATTCCTAAATTAATTATGTAACTAAAATAAAGTGCAAATAAAAGTAATCACAACCAAAGTGGGGATGATGGATGTAAATGAGAATTTTAGTTTGCTATCCATTCATGGCAAAAATAAATTAAGCATTCAATTAAAAGTTGGATTTAATGATTTTTCTACTAAACTTAGAAAATCCCAAATCAATGGCAATTTTCACTACGATCAACTAATTAACGTCTTTGATCTGGATCATTAACTAATCAATCGAAATTAGCTCAAGGAAATAATTCTAACCACCTAAACTAACACAAATCAATGCAATCAATTTAGGCTCTTGTTCATAATGCACAATTAAGCAAAGATAGCGTTTTTAATGCCTAATTCTAAAATATTTTTTCTAAATACAAACTAAGGTTTGGTCCACCATTAATTCACAATCAGAAAAATAATAAGAACATGAATAAGAAATAAATCCAAATCATATATAATTAAATTACAAAATTGTTCTTCCAATCATTGGAAGCAAGACTAACATCCCAATTACATAAATTAGCCAACTATAACTAAATTGGTGTCAATCAATTTAGTCATGGAGGCAAACCACAAAATTAGAGAAGAAAAATATATGCAACTAAAGATACCCTAATGAATCCTCTAGCTTCAAATCCTTGAACTTGATTGATCCTCTTTCTCAAATCCTTGGAGTAGCTTCAACAATGGAGGGTCTCCTCTTGATTTTGGGTGGAAAAACCCTTGCTGCAGTAGCAGCTAAGGGAAGGAAGAAATTTGGTGTGAAGACTTGTGTTTGGGAGAGGTATAATGTGGTATTTATAGGAGGAATGAAGTGGAACACGCGTTTTAGGGTTTTTGGGCAGTTTTGGCACGCTCGCCCCGGCGCAGGTTTTTGCCCGCAGCAGCGAGCGTTGAATTTTGGCTCCATGGTAGAAAACAGAAACCTCCCCGCCTAGGCGTAGGTTTTTCATGCCTAGGCGCGCGTTTCTTTTGTCTTGTATGTAACTCTTACATAGTTTTTGACTCCTTATATAAGCCTTACATTTTCTGAGTTTTGTTACTCCATTTTCTCTCTTTTTATGTTATTTCAATCCAATATTCTTCAAGAGTCCAAAAACCTACAAAACACATAAATACCTTCCAAAACACGAAAATTAAACTATACTAACCTAAATCACTTTCGTGGATTGTCACGGTTGCATTTAGCATATGCAACAAGCCTTTAAACCCTTAGGTTGCCCTAGTGGAAGAGTTAAAGTCTCGTGAGGGTTTTCAGTGATGATTCTCACAAACATCCAACTAAAAGAAAAACTAAAACGACAAATAACAATACTACAAATAAAAACTACAAACTTAATTCAACAAAATTTCTCATACTTCAGTTTATTCTCAGTTTATAATTGAGGCTCATACATAAGTTTATCCAATTATCTTAACACATTAAGGATTCATCATGTAAATCAGTTTCGCATCACAAGTGCATACTCCAATACTAAAAAATATATATATCAATATTAATTCCCCCAAACTTAGTGTTAAGAATCTGAATTTGCTTCAACTCTATTCCTCACAAGATTCACTCTTAATATTACATTGATCTTATAGGTTCAAACACTCAACAAAATATATGCGAATAGAAGTTATGTAAAGAAATGAGCTAATAGATTCGCATAGGATTAAACAAGAAAGGCTCAAAAAGTGCATAATATTGATCTCATGAAAGGAATTAAATGATAGGATTTATGAAGGAATCACATTACTATTATCATGCATCAATTAAATTCTCAAGCAAAAACTTCAAGTGTATGCCCTAGAATGAATGAAAATGCATTAACTTTAAGAAAAATTATTTCCTCTTTTTTTTTTTTTTCTTTTTTTTTGTATTAACCATTTCACCATTTGAAGAACTTTAGGATCACAATAATATTTTTTTTTACTATTTTTTTTATGGACCCAAATACATGTGTATTTTGTGAAAGACAACTTTTAGCTCTTTTGTGTTGGCTATAGGAATTCCCTTATATCTTTTAAAGTCAAGCATAAATGAAATAGACAAACACTTAAAACTTTACTCAAATCATTTAATCTAAGCAATGCAATTAAACCTATGATTCTTCATTAAATGTTGAAAATCCTAACATTCAATGCAAAAACCTATAGAGATCTTCTAACAATTTGAAATAATAAGAAAAGTGTTTAAAAGAGTAGAATAATGATTAACTCTCAGAATGAAACGTTAATGGCTCAATAATCATCTCACAAGGTAGTCTCCACTATTTGATTCTTAAACATAAAATTTGGGTTCATCTCAATTTCAATATTAAAAAGCATGAAGTATGAACTATGAACAAAAATCAACTTTTACAACTAACCTTGAATATGTACAAGAAATCAAACAAAACATGTATAAAGATTCAATTACTCACTTTAAATTAACAAGAAGGCATGATAGTTTTATATCAAAAAGTTTTTATTGGACCTATTTGTACCCCCAAACCTAAACTAAACATTGTCCTCAATGTTTTCAACTACGCATATATTCAGAAAAGCATTTAAAAGGAACAAATAGAAAATTAACTAAACTAAAAGAAAAGGAAAAATATTACCTAAAATAGTGGGTTGCCTCCCACCAAGTGCTTTCTTTAACGTCTTAGCAAGATGTTGCTAATCCACTCCTATCCACCATCATCAAAAATCTTGAAGTGTGTGACATCAATTTTCTGAGCTAGTATGTTATTAAGCGTATCTTTCCATCTCGGTAGTTGTTTCCTATGAAGCACAGTACACACTTTCTTGAGGTGGTGTGGAAAAAGATTTAGGGACGTACAAGTCTTAGATAAAGGAGGTGAAGATGATTCCTCCTTGTTCTCCTTGGAAGGTTGTAGAATGTACTGATCCTCAACTTGACCTTCTTGGAGAATTGCTTGCTCCCCATTTGAATTTTCTACACAAAGTGGTAAACATCAATAATTTCAGGAAAATAAATATCATTAAAAACTTTACCACTTTGAAGGATTATGTCATCCTTTACTTGCTCAATTTGATTGGGCAACTCTTCTTGTGCTAGAAGTTGTTCTGCTAGTTGCCCAATTTGCATTTCTATCCTTATCATAGAATCCTCTAAGAAATCCAACCTTTGATTGTTTCTCTCTTGGTTTTCCATTCTAACTTGAATAAAAGTATTCAAGGTCTCCTCCAAGGTTGGTTTCTTAGGTTGAATGGGTAGGTCATAAGGATTGAAATCTAAGCCTTGTATGGGGTATGGGACATAAGATGGGTTAGTGTTTGCTTCTCAAGAAAAATTTTGGTGATTTCCCAACTCGGGAATATAAGTATAGGGATCATTCCAAGGTGGGTGATATCTCTCATTAAGATCGATATCTCGGTTGGTACCATGTTTGCTAGTTTTTGGATATCAATATCCAGCTTGATTAAGTGTTCTTTTGAATATGTTGATGTAGTCAATGAACGGTACCTTTCATTTACTAACAAAAACAACAAAGAAATCAAAGCACCAAATATATTCCAGAAAAAGTAAATAAATAACAAAATAAAATAAAAACAAAATAAACAACTAAAAACAAAGAACACTAAAACAAATAAAAATAGGAAATAAACTAAAAATAACAAATCAAAACAAAAATCACAAAAATAAAAAGAAAATCACAAAAATAAAGAAATACAAAAAAAAACTAAACAGAAAACAAATAAACACTTTAAAATGTCAATTCCCCGACAACGGCGCCAAAAACTTGATGCACAAATACTTGATGGTCAAATTTTGTATTTTATAAAAAAGCTCGCAAGTGCACGAATCACTTGTAATGAGTGATAAGTATACTCCCAAGATCGTCTCTCAACGAATTGCGGTGGTTCTAAAACGTTATTTATTTTCTTATTTAGTCGAACAAACAATCCTAAACATTCTAACAATTGTCGGGTTGTAGAAAAGACTGTAAATTCCTAAATTAATTATGTAACTAAAATAAAGTGCAAATAAAAGTAATCACAACCAAAGTGGGGATGATGAATGTAAATGAGAATTTTAGTTCGCTATCCATTCATGGCAAAAATAAATTAAGCATTCAATTAAAAGTTGGATTTAATGATTTTTTCGCTAAACCTAGAAAATCCCAAATCAATGGCAATTTTCAGTACGATTAACTAATTAACGTCTTTGATCTGGATCATTAACTAATCAATCGAAATTAGCTCAAGGAAATAATTCTAACCACTTGAACTAACATAAATCAATACAATCAATTTAGGCTCTTGTTCATAATGCACAATTAAGCAAAGATGGAGTTTCTAATGCCTAATTCTAAAGTATTCTTTCTAACTACAAACTAAGGTTTGGTCCACCATTAATTCACAATCAGAAAATAAGAAGAACATGAACAAGAAATAAATCCAAATCATATATAATTAAATTACAAAATTGTTCTTCCAATCATTGGAAGCAAGACTAATATCCCAATTACATAAATTAGCCAACCATAACTAAATTGGTGTCAATCAATTTAGTCATGGAGGCAAACCACAAAATCAGAGAAGAAAAATATATGCAACTAAAGATACCCCAATGAATCCTCTAGCTCCAAATCCTTGAACTTGATTGATCCTCTTTCTCAAATCCTTGGAGTAGCTTCAACAATGGAGGGTCTCCTCTTGATTTTGGGTGGAAAAACCCTTGCTACAGTAGCAGTTAAGGGAAGGAAGAAATTTGGTGTGAAGACTTGTGTTTGGGAGAGGTATAATGTGGTATTTATAGGAGGAATGAAGTGGAACACGCGTTTTAGGGTTTCTGGGCAGTTTTGGCACTCTTGCCTCAGCGCAGGTTTTTGCCCGCCGCGGCGCGCGTTGAATTTTGGCTCCATGGTAGAAAACAGAAACCTCCCCGCCTAGGCGTAGGTTTTTCATGCTTAGGCGCGCGTTTCTTTTGTCTTGTATGTAACCCTTACATAGTTTTTGACTCCTTATGTAAGCCTTACATTTTCTGAGTTTTGTTACTCCATTTTCTCTCTTTTTGTGTTATTTCAATCCAATATTCTTCAAGAGTCCAAAAACCTACAAAACACATAAATACCTTCCAAAACACGAAAATAATAAAATAAAACATAAAATGAATGCTTAAAAACATAACAAAATATAAGTCAAAATTGTGTTCATCAGACTTCACAAAAATAATTGACAATTTTACCCTTCTTAGGATAGACTAATGGTCGGGGCGATGTTCTCTTAAGGGTGATAATTCGTGCGTGTTAGGTTAGTTCGGACTAACTAGAATTTTATTCATGTCATGAACTGTCAACCCTAACTTAAACTAAAAAAATTCAAGGCCGGCCCAAACTTGCTTGAATTGACCCAAATTTTTATTTATATGTATTAATTAGTCTTTTTTTTTTTTACCTTATTTAATCTAATATTAATTAAAAATATTATAAATTTTCTTATAATTTTTAATCTAATTAAAATAATAAAATATTTGAACTAAATTTAATGCATTATAATAACATTAAATATATAAATAAAAATTTTGTTAGAAACTTTTACAAAATTAAAAATTGAAAGTTTTAAAGTCATAATGATGTTACAAAATCACTCAATGAATTACTACCTAAAATTAAAATAAATAAATATTTTAAACTTAAACTTCATATAATTGTGATTAATGATAACATAATATATTTATACATTATTAGTAAAAAAAAAATGTAGCAAATTTTTTTATTAACATTAATTAACATATTTAACTTGTAAAAAAAAAATACTAATAATAATAACAATAATTTTTTATTTTCGTATTATTCAGCTAATCCTAACTTAATTTTAATTTTAATTTTTATGTGTTATTCAACCTAATTCAAATTAAATTCATTCAAATTAAATTCATCTTTTTTAATACCTTAGTCCTCCATCCACTAATTTATTTTAGTACCGTTGCCTCCATTAATGTAATGATACTTTGAGACCCACATTGAATCTTTTCTACTGCCAGAATGAGAGAAAATATATATTAAAAAGAAAAAATCACTTTTTGTTTGTTAATTGATTTTCCGAAATTAACTCTGCCGGTCATCTCACGATCACTCCGAGAACTCCAAATTAACGGCATAAATCACGGAGTCAAAGCCCGTTAAAATGGACAGAATGAGATGAAGAATAAATAAACATTTATTAGTACACTACTATACCGTGATGTGGCGCTCTATGGCTTCAACCCCACCCGAGACGGCGTCACTTTTGCACGGACCTTTTTCACTCATCTTAAAAGTAGGCTTCTTTATGTGTGGGTAATGATATCGGAGGCGGATTCATCTTATTAATTATTTAATTTATCAATTATTTAATAATTATATATATTTTAAAAATAATTATATTAATTTTATATTTTATTAACTTAAAATATTATATCATATTACTTATTATTTTAAGAATAATTAACAATTTTAATGATATTGTTATCACCACTTCCATTTTTAAAAACAATTGAATTATATGATATAAAATACTAAAGTCACATAAATTTACACTCAAATTGTACCCGTATTAATTATATTGTGACTTGTGGCTAAATTTTCTTGAAAATTGAATAGTTTTTTTTTTTTATTTTTAAAATTATTTAGCTTACTGTAATATGATAATTGGTATGAGTAAAAATTTATGTGTTGATAGCACTTCTCATATATAAATTGTCTATTTTATTCTTAAATTTAGGGTGATGATATTGATACAACTTAAGTTTTTATTGACACAACAATAATTTCTTAATGAAATTTTTTTTTCTAATAATAGTGACAGTAACGTATAATTAATAACAAAAGTAAAATAAATTTTTATATATTCTAGAAAAAAGTGTCAAAAAGGTTATTTTGTTTTAATAAAAAGTGATATTTAGTCTTATAGATTATAAAAAGTGTCTTTAAATTTCTTTACTTTTAAAAATATGTTTTTAAGTCCCTCTATTTATAAAAAAAATGTGTCAAGCAATGACAAAATTAATTTTCTATCCAATTTTCCTTTAAATCTAATAGAATAACAGATGTATCACATGCATATTTATATTTTTAATATATATATACGTAAATAAATTAATATTTAATTAAAAAATTACTCAATTTTTTTAATTTAAAAAAAAAACTTAATTAAAATTTTCAATGTAATTTAAATATAATTTTCGATAAAATTTAAATAAAATTTTCGCTGTCTAATATTTAAAGTCACAACTTAGATAATGAAAATTTTATTTAACTTTGATCAAATTTAATAAAATTTAAATAAAATTTTCATTGTTTAATATCCAATATCACAAATTAGACCATGAAAATTTTATTTAAGTTTAATAAAAAAAATTGTAAAAAATTAGAGTAATTTTTTAATTAAAAATTATTTAATTATATATATATATATATATATATATATATATATTATATATATATATATAGATATATAAACATACTTGTGAAACATGTACTATTCTGTTAGATTTAACGAAAAATTAGGTGAAAAATTAATTTTGTCCTTACCTGACACATTTTTTACAAGTAAAGGGATTTGATAACATTTTTTTATAAGCAAATATACTTAAAAATACATTTTATAAGTTAGAGGACTAAATAACACCTATTGCATAAACAAAGAGATCATTTTGACTCTTCATCCTATATTTTAATTGTGATAATAACAAAAACTAATTAGAAAAATTACCAAAAATAATACCCCTAAAATTTATAATAATAAAACTGGCATTCCAATAATATTGAACGTGAAATATTAAAAAGTCTAAATTGTAGTCGTTTAATTCTAATTGAATTAGTGTTTAAAGAAAAATGACATATTAATCATTTTTTTAATTGTGAAAGTATAAGTTGAAACGCAAGGGGTATTAATTTTGTTATTATAAGTGTGAATGTTGTTATTTTTATTATTTTGCTAAATAATTATAATAATATATTTATTTTAAATTTAATGTCACTATTAAATAAATTTATCTTATTTGAGTTAATGTTTGAATAATAATTTAAATTATAATAGTAGTAAATAATTTTTTTTCTAAATTAAAAGTGAGTTTATAAAGAAGATTTTCACTTTTTCGAGCGAGAAAAATACATTTCGTCTCACCTTGAAAAACGAGCTCTCTTATTATTATTAAAAAAGAAGAAGCACTCTTGCAATTAAAAGAAACAGCAATTCTAAATAACCGGACTTGTTACCAACAACATGGAACACTATAAATACATGCTTTTGCTTAAAAAAAAAAAAAAGCGTAAAATAAGCTTTATTATTTTGTCCAGTAATATTTTTTTTATTGAAATTTTGTCCAGTAATATTTTGCCACTTGATTTGAGACATGATAACAAGTTAGAATATAAAGACTTTTTCTATAAAAAAAAATAAAAATAGAGCACGCTCTATTAAACAATAGAAAACCGCAAGAGTATTTTGTGATGTCCCACTAAAATTTACTAGTACAACTTAAATTTTCTTAAAAAATAAATGATACTTTTATTTTTAAAATTATTTAATTATGTATTGTATTATAAATTTATATACAAATTTATATATTTTTAATATTCTTCACAAAAATTTGCAATTGCAGGTTTGCTAAAATACATAGGTTTAGGATATCTTGCACGTGGGCATAGCATTGAGTTAATATTTTACTGGTTTGGGGTTAAGGTTGCCTGGGGAACAAGAGGATCTAAATGTAAGATCCCAATGTGCATTGGAGAATGATATACTGAGGCAGCTGGGGTTGCTCCTTTCGGTGGATACCATACACGTGAGCTTTACAATTCCTATGCTTTTAATCTCTTGATACTTTATAAACGGTTCAATCCAGTTTTGCCACCTGTAATCGGTGGTGCTCTTGCCGGTGAGTTTAACACAGAGGAAGTCATTCGTCATGGGTTACGCATAAATGTGGCAATTTCTGACACGACATGATAGTACGATCCGAACACGACACGACACAATTTTTTTAATAAGAATTGATCAATAATTTTTTTATGTTCTTAAAGGTTTTGTTATTTCTTACTATTATAAATAAGTAACACAAAAAAAATTCAAGTAATTTTTTCAATATGCCAACCAATACGAAAACACGACACGAATAACACGAACAAACACGACACGAACACGAACAAACACGACACGATTGACACCCCTACTTACGCAGCTTATGAATAACGATATTATTCGCTATAAAAATATATAAATTTATTATTATAATTTTATAATTAATTATATATAGTGTCATTTTTATTAATGAAAAGTAATTATAATATTAATAATTTTAATTATGCTAATATCACTCCTCTATTATTTGTCTCCAACAAAATTATAACTTTTAAAAATGATATTAAGCACTATTAGGTAATGACGAAACGCAAGGGGACGAATTGCCTTTAGTGATTTTGAGGAATATGAAAATGAGAGAAATGTACATTGTAACTAATGAATTGCACTTTCACCTCATTTCATTTTGATTGGATAGTAGGGTAAAAGTCTTATTATTTCGATTTACTTTTTAAAGTTTTTTCCTCTTACTTTATATATTTTATTCTCATTTAAATATTTTAATTAATATTTATATTAAATTTAAATAAAATAAACTACCGAATTGTCACGTAACCCACTCTACCTTTTTTTTTTTTTTTTGATAATGTAACCCACTCTACTTAAGTCAACAAAAAATTTATGACTTGTTCAAATTAAAAATACCTGATTAATATAAAAATAATAACACAAAATATTAAATTAATAAAATATATAAGTCATAAAATATAAACTTATAATATCAAATAAAACATTTAGACAAAATTAACAAGCTAAATAACTATAAATTAACTTTAAAAAAAAAAAAAAATACTAAACGACAATTTAAAATCTCAATGATAAATAGAAAATTTAAATATTAGAAAAATAATATGCGGGCACAATCTTGATAAACTTAATTCAAATTCATCTTATATGTTCTACATCCTTTGCCAATAATTATATGACCGAATAATCATATAAGATTTAAAATATGATTTGAAAGTTCGTAGTTTATAAATTAATTTTAAAATAATATATTATTTTATATATAAAAAATATATATAATTTATTATGTATATTTTAATGATATGTACGTGTGTATATTATTTTATAATTAATTTAATTATATTAGGATATACTTGTTGAGATTAATTTTAAAATAAGAAAGTAAATAAAATGTTAATATAGTACAGATCATTTTTAATATGATAAAAATTATTGTATTTAATGCCTATTTTTTTTGTCGTTTTATTTCTATTATAAATTCATGTAATCTGTCCAAAGCAATACAATTCAGTAAATATTCAGAACCAAATATTACATTCTTATTTTCTACATGATATCAAACCGATTAAAATTTTATAAATCTAAAAAAGAAAAAAAAAATCAGAAAAATCATCCAACGGATCCCACCCATATTTGTCCACCACCCACAAACCACCAAACACCGTCCACCACCACTCAGATTCGTCCACCACCCAGATTTGTTCACCATCCAAACAGATTTCTCCACACAGAACCCATATCGCCACCAATTCAGCACGTCGCGCCACCCCTCACGACCCCAATAGCCCCACCACCTTCAGAAATCACAAAAACCACCAACAACCACTCACAAAGCAGATCCACCATTTCACTCTTCCCTTGCCGACAATTTCACCATTACCATTCCACCAAATCCACCATTTCACCATTGTCGACAATTTCACAAAACAAATCCACCATTATCAACCATAAACAGTTCCCACAAAACCTGAAACCACCTGCACTCACTAACAGATCAACCCATCGACACCACCTGCACTCACCACCACAACACCGTCCACCGTCCACCACCCAACACTAACATCCAACAAAACTCGAAGCAACCAGATCCCCAACTCTTGCCGAAACCCACTGTGCTGCTCACAGCTCTTGCCGAAAACTAGCATCGCGCCCACCCCAAGCCAAAAACCAGCATCGTGCTCAATAGCTGCACCAGCGGCGTCGCTCCTCTCCGGCCTCACCAACCAGCATCGTCGTCGTCGTCCAACCTCCCCTAGTGATCTAGTGATTTCTTTCCTTTTTATTCCTCTTTTTTTCCTGAAGTATTCTCTATAATTAAAAAAAAAAAGTGACAGGATATCAAAAAAAAAAAAATACAATACAAAACAAAAATGTTGAGTAAACCCATTGAATCATCCGGAACTAAATCTGTTCCCTTTTTTGTTAAGTCTGAAGGTTCATTTAATTCAGGCAAATCTACATACAAATGCACTCATTGTAATCAAATAAATAATTCAAAAAGTCGCTCCTTTGAAAATTGGTTGGACTCAACACGACATCAAAACTCCAAGCGACATTCTACTGCAGTTATCGCTCAAACACAGAAAAACAAAGCAACTCCTACGTCATCAAAATTAGTAACCGCTACAAACACTGGAGGTAAGATCCTGAACATTTCTACACCTGTTTTGAATAGTGCATGGATAATTAATTCTGGTGCTACTGATCATATGACATTTCATGTTCGACAAGTCCCAACTCTTAACCCATCCTCCCAAAATTGTGTCTCTACAGCCAATGGTAATACCACCCCAGTTATTAGGGAAGGGTCCTCACATCTTACTAATACTTTACATCTTGATTATGTGTTAGTTGTTCCCTCTTTAAATTATAACCTTCTGTCTGTCTCTCAAATCACTACAACCTTATCTTGTATTGTTATTTTTTGGGTTGATTATTGTGTGTTCAAGGACATTCAAACTAGACAAACAATTGGTTCTGGTGTTAAGAAAGGAAATTTGTATTACTTGGACTTAGAGTCAAAAACTTCTAGCAAATTACAATAAGCTTTTGCAGTAGGCAGCACTGGTTCATCAAAGAAGATCACTGAGATCTGGCTTTGGCATCACCGTTTAGGACATGTCTCATTTCGTTATTTAAAAAAGTTGTTTTCCAGCTTATTTGCAAATTTGGATATTTCTATTTTCAAATGTGGTGTGTGTAAACTTGCAAAAAATCATCGTACTTCATTTCCTTTAATTTTATACAAAAGTCCAGTTCCTTTTATGGTCATTCACTATGATGTTTGAGGACCATCTAAAGTTCCTACATTGGGGGGGTCACATTGGTTCGTTACTTTTATAGATGATTGTACTCGAATGATTTGGTTATACTTGATGAAATCCAAATTAGAGGTTAAGTTGTTGTTTCAAAAGTTTTATAACACCAATCGTACATAGTACAATGCTCACATATAGGTGTTACGAAGTGATAATGGTGAGGAATACTATAGTTCTGAACTTTGACAATTTTTGGATTCTCATGGCTCAATTCATCAAACCACTTGTCCGAATACACCTCAACAGAATGGTGTGGCTGAACGCAAGAATAGACACTTGTTGGAAGTTCTTCGTGCTTCCCTACTCGAGGCTCACATGCCCTTATGCTACTAGGATGAAGCTCTTCTCTCTGCTGCCTATCTCATCAATCGTGTTCCCTCGAGTTCTACCAACTTCAAAACACCCTTCCAAACACTTATAGAAGCTGTAGTTGCTCCAACAGTCTCAAACCTACCCCCTCATGTCTTTGGATGTGTTGCCTATGTTCATCTTCCCAAACACCAATGTAGTAAGTTACTGCCTCGAGCCTTGAAGTGTGTCTTTGTCGGATATGCAATTCATCAAAAAGGATACAAATGTTATCATCCCCCTACTAAACGAATGTTTATCACAATTGATGTTGTCTTTCATGAAGATACTATGTATTTCTCTAAGTCTGACTTTCAGGGGGAGTCTCTTGATGAAATTCAGACTCTTGTATATAACTTTGAGGAAGATATGGTTAAAGTATATGATCCAAATGTTGGTGATTTGAATCCAAGTGGTCAAAACTTTGATGTGAATGATGATACCCTACACAACGATATAATAAACATAGAAGTGAGTGAGTTGGAATCTAGTAATCGAAACTTGGATATAAGTGGGAATGAAACTTTTGAAAGCCATGAAACTTCTAAAACCTAAGAAACTTCTAAAAGCTAAGAAATTTCTGAAATCAGATCTGAGTCCATAATTAATACACCAAACCAATTGTTGTCTGAGAATATTCCTTGTACAATGCCTGAGACATCTAGGAGACAGTTACCACAACATCTCACTAGAGGTACTCCAAAACCTACATATGAACCTCAATTGTCTAGTAAAGTAAGATATCCTATGAACCATTATATGTCTACACATCGTTTGTCAAAATCAAATCAGTCATTTGTCAATCAATTATCTACTGTATCTATACCTAACAGTGTGCAGGAAGCATTAAATGATCCAAGATGGAAAATTGCGATAAATGAAGAGATGACCTCCTTGTAGAAGAACCAAACTTGGGAGCTCGTCAACCGACCCACAGAAAAAAGTCCAGTTGGGTGTCGATGGATCTTTACCGTGAAATACAAAGCTGATGGAACGATTGAACTATTTAAAGCGAGATTGGTGGCAAAAGGGTATACTCAGACTTATGGAATTGACTACATTGAAACGTTTGCACCAGTAGCCAAAATCAACACAGTACGAGTCTTGTTATCCTTAGCTGCAAATTTTGATTGGCTGTTACAGTAGTTTGATGTAAAGAATGCATTCCTAAATGGTGATCTATCTAAAGAGTTCTATATGGATCTCCCACTAAGGTGTATGGTAATAGAAAGACAAAATCAAAAGGTATGCAGGTTGAAGAAATCGCTCTATGGATTAAAACAGTCCCCTAGAGCTTGGTTCGGACGATTTACCAAATCCATGACAACCTTTAGTTACAGACAAAGCAATTTAAATCACACATTATTTTTAAAGAAGCAACATGAGAAAATTACTGCACTCATTGTATATGTGGATGATATGATCGTTGATGCACAAAAACATGATAGTCAAATTTTATATTTTATAAAAAGCTTGCAAGTGCACGAATCACTTGTAATGAGTGATAAGTATACTCCCAAGATCGTCTCTCAAGGAATTGCGGTGGTTCTAAAACGTTATTTATTTTCTTATTCAGTCGAACAAACAATCCTAAACATTCTAACAATTGTAGGTTGAAGAACAGATTGTAAATTCGGAATTAAATCAAAAACTAAAATAAAATGGAAATAAAAGTAATCACAACCAAGGGGAGGATGATGGAGGTAAATGGAAATCTTAGTTCGCTATCCATTCATGAAAAAAATAAATTAAGCATTGAATTAAAAGTTGGATTTAATGATTTTTCAGCTAAACCTAGAAAATTTCAAATCAATGACAATTTTCACTACAATCAATTAATTAAGATTTTTGATCCGGACCGTTAACTAATCAATTGGAATTAGCTCAAGGAAATAATTATAACCACCTAAACTAACACAAATCAATGCAATTAATTTAGGCTCTTGTTCATAATGCACAATTAAGCAAAGATGGCGTTTCTAATGCCTAATTCTAAAATATTCTTTCTAACTACAACTAAGGTTTGGTCCACCATTAATTCATAATAAAAAAAATATTAAGAACATGAACAAGAAATAAATCCAAATCATATATAATTAAATTACAAAATTGTTCTTCCAATTATTGGAAGCAAGACAAATATCTCAAATACATAAATTAGCCAACCATAATTAAATTGGTGTCAATCAATTTAGTCATGGAGGGAAACCACAAAATCAGAGAAGAAAAAGATATTACACTAAAAATACCCCAATGAATCCTCTAGCTCCAATTCCTTAAACTTAGTTGATCCCCTTTCTCAAATCCTTAGAGTAGGTTCAACAATGGAGTATCTTCTCATGATTTTGGGTTGAAAACCCTTTCTGCAGTAGCAGCTAAGGTGGGGAAGAAATTGGCTATGAAGACTTGTATTTGGGAGAGATATAATGTGGTATTTATAGGAGGAATGAAGTGGCACACGTGTTTTAGGATTTCTTGGTAGTTTTGGCACGCTCGCCTCGGCATAGGTTTTTGCACGCCTCGGCGCGCGTTGCATTTTTGCTCCAAAATAGAAAATAGAGACCTCCCTGCCTAGGCGCGCATTTTTCATGCCTAGGCGCGCGTTGATTTTTAGCTCCAGAATAGAAAACAGAGACCTCCTCGCCTAGGCGCACATTTTCTCATGCCTAGGCGCGCGTTACTTTTGTCTTGTATGTAACCCTTACATAGTTTTTGGCTCCCAATATAAGTCTTACATTCTCTGGCTTTTGTTACTCTATTTTCTCTCTTTTTGTGTCATTTCAATCCAATATTTTTCTAAGAGTCCAAAAACCTACAAAACACATAAATACCTTCCAAAACACGAAAATAATAAAATAAAACATAAAATGAATGCTTAAAAACATAATAAAATATAGGTCAAAATTGTGTTCATCAAATACCCCCAAACTTACATTTTGCTAGTCCTCTAACAAAACCAAAATTAAACTATACTAACCTAAATCACTTCCGTGGATTGTCACGGTTGTATTTAGCATATGCAACAAGTCTTTAAACCCCTAGGTTGCCTTAGTGGACGAGTTAAAGTCTCGTGAGGGTTTTCAGTGATGATTCCCACAAACATCAAACTAAAAGAAAAACTAAAACGACAAATAACAATACTACAAATAAAAACTACAAACTTAATTCAACAAAATTTCTCATGCTTCAATTTATTCTCAGTTTATAATCGAGGCTCATACATAAGTTTATCCAATCATCTTAACACATTAAGAATTCATCATGCAAATCAGTTTCGCATCACAAGTGCATACTCTAATACTAAAAAAATATATATATCAATATTAATTCCCCCAAACCTAGTGTTAAGAGTCTGAATTCGCTTCAACTCTATTCCTCACAAGATTCACTCTTAATATGACACTGATCTTATGGGTTCAAACACTCAACAAAGTATATATGAATAGAAATTATGTAAAGAAAGAAGCTAATAGATTCGCATATGATTAAACAAGAAAGGCTCAAAAAGTGCATAACATTGATCTCATGAAAGGAAACAAATGATAGGATTTATGAAGGAATCACATTACTATTATCATGCATCAATTAAAATCCTCAAGCAAAAACTTCAAGTGTATGCCCTATAATGAACGAAAATGCACTGACTTTAAAGGAAATTATTTCCTTTTTTTTTTTCTTTTTGTATTAACCATTTCACCATTTGAAGAACTTTAGGGTCATAATAATTTTTTTTTTACTATTTTTTTATGGACCCAAATACATGTGTATTTTGTGAAAGACAACTTTTAGCTCTTTTATGTTGGTTATAGGAATTCCTTTATATCTTTTAAAGTCAAGCATGAATGAAATAGGCAAACACTTAAAATTTTACTCAAATCATTTAATCTAAGCAATACAATTAAACCTATAATTCTTCATTAGATGTTAAAAATCCTAACATTCAATGCAAAAATCTATAGAGATCTTCTAACAATTTGAAATAATAAGAAAAGTGTTTAAAAGAGTAGAATAATGATTAACTCTCAAAATGAAACGTTAATGGCTCAATAATCATCTCACAAGGTAGTCTCCACTATTTGATTCTTAAACACAAGATTTGGGCTCATCTCAATTTCAATATTAAAAAGCATGAAGTATGAACTATGAACAAAAATCAACTTTTACAACTAACCTTGAATATGTACAAGAAATCAAACAAAACATGTATAAAGATTCAATTACTCACTTTAAAGTAACAAGAAGGCATGATAGTTTTATATCAAAAAGTTTTTATTGGAACCTATTTGTACCCCCAAACCTAAACTAAACATTGTCCTCAATGTTTTCAACTACGCACAAGATCATAAAAGCTTTTAAAAGGAACAAATAGAAAATTAACTAAACTAAAAGAAAAAGAAAAATATTACTTAAAATAGTGAGTTGGCTCCCACCAAGCGCTTTCTTAACGTCTTAATAAGACGCAAAAATCCATTTCTATCCACCGTCATCAAAGATCTTGAAGTGTGTAATGTTGATTTTTCGAGCTAGTATGTCATTAAGCATATCCTTCCATCTCGGTAGTTGTTTCCTATGAAGCACAGTACACACTTTCTTGAGGTGGTGTGTGATGTGATATATTTAGTACTCGCAAGTGTACTAATCACTCGTAGAAAAGTGACAAGCAACTTCCAAGGTCGGTCTCTCAAGGAATTGCAGTGGTTCTAAATAACTGTCTTCTTAATCTAAATAGAGTTCTAACAAAAATAAAACACTAATTAAATAGAGTTCTAGTGAAACTAAAAGTACTAATTAAATAGAGTTCTAGTGAAACTAAAACTCTAAGTAACTAGAGTTCTAAAGCAAATAAAATACTAATTAAATAGAGTTCTAGTGAAACTAAAATTCTAAGTAACTAGAATCCTAAAGCAACTAAAATACTAATTAAATAGAGTTATAGTAAAACTAAAACTCTAAATAACTAGAATCCTAAATCTAATAAAACTGTAAACAAGTTGGAATTGTGACGCGATCAATGGTACGGATAATTAACGAAAACAATATTGCAAGTTCACAATCAATTTAAATAGATTTGAAGATCAATGGAGGATGTATCGACGTTTAGTTTGGTTGACCATGCTTGCATCAAAAAGGTATGGTGAAACAATATGAACATTCTAAATAAACAATATTACCGGCTTTCCTTTTAATTACGAAACTGCCTTCGGGCGGGGTAAATCTCTTTGTTGATTAACTAATTAATTGCCTTCGGTCGGGGTAAATCAAATAGCAATCAAATTATGCCAAGAAAATAAATGCCAATCAAACTAATGCTATGACTAAGTCACTAATTTGAAGCTTTGATTAAGTGTTTTAGAATTAAGTTAAGGTGACGTTCCTATAACTAGATTCTAAGATCTTTCAACCTAACTACGAATCTCAAATTGGCCCATGATAATTCATAATTAAATATCTAAACATGCTCTTAATCAAAAGATAATTCATTTATATTAAATTAATTAAAATACACCATACATAATTCTAGCAAACATGGCAACACAAACTAAACATCCATAATGAAATTAGCTGCTCATGTTCATATTAATATTCATAGACAAATAAAATATGATTATACACTTCAATGAAAGAAGAAGAAAATAGAATTCTATAACAACAAGAAAAACCTAGATCTAAATACCGCTTATGGATGAGATAGCGTTCTTTTCCAAAAGCTTTATCTTCGATCATCGACGGCTTCCTTGGATCCTTAGAATGGTTTCGCTCGCTTAGTTGAGTGTGAAAAAACTCCCAAAATTGAATGAATCTCTTGTTTGGTGGCAAAATTGTAAAGTGTAAAATTATATTCTAGTTGTTCAGTTGTATGTAAGGGGGAGTCTAAGGGGGTATTTATAGATGTAAGGGTTTGTACAAATCCTGATTGCAATAGGAATAGGCGCGCGCCACGGCACACATTTTTCCCGCCGCGGCGCAACACAAATTCTGAAAATAATGTCAAAATCCGAGAGCTTCCGGTCGCGGCATGACTTTTCCTTGCCGCGGCGCGTGTTGCTTTCCTTTTCTTCATGTTTACCCCCTTACATATGTGATGACTCGTTATGTAAGGCTTACATATTTGACTTGTCTTGCCCATAACTCGTGATCCGAGCGCCGTAAGTGTTTCGTCTTTGCGTGTTTTCATTATTTGACTCATTTGACGCTAAAAACACCTAAAATGCACTAAAACATACCCGTGATTCCGAATTATCATAACAAATCTATATTTTAAACAATTAAGCACAATTAATTATGAAATATTAGTGCTTTTCGAGCATTCATCAGTGTGGAAAAATATTTGGGGATGTACAAGTCTTAGATAAAGAAGGTGAAGAATGATTTCTCCTTGTTCTCCTTGGATGGTTGTAGAATGTGAATGATCCTCAACTTGACCTTTCTTGGAGAATTGCTTGCTCCCCATTTGAATTTTCTACACATAGTGGTAAATCATCAATAATTTCAAGAAAATAAATATCATTAAAAACTTTTCCACTTTGAAGGATTATGTCATCCTTTACATGCTCAACTTGATTGGGCAACTCTTCTTGTGCTAGAAGTTGTTCCGCTAGTTGCCCAATTCGCATTTCAATACTTATCATAGAATCCTCTAAGAAATCCATCCTTTGATTATGTTTCTCTTGGTTTTCTAAACTAAACTTGAACAAAAGTATTCAAGGTCTCCTCCAAGGTTGGTTTCTTAGGTTGAATGGGGAGGTCATAAGGATTGAAATATATGTACGAGGCATAGGATGGGTTAGTGTTTGCTTCCCAAGAAAAGTTATGGTAATTTTCTAACTCAGGAATATAGGTATAGGGATCATTCCAAGGTTGGCGACATCCTTGATTAAGTTCGAAGTCCCGGTTAGTAGACGTATGGTAATCACCTGCAAAAGCGCAAATATTAGCATTATGTCCATATAAACCACAAATTTCACATACCTCCATATTTTCCATGTTTTTGGGCTCTTGGATTTTAGTATCCAGCCTTATTAAGTGCTCTTTTGAATACGTTCATGTAGTCTATGAACGGTACCATTTCATATACTAACAAAAACAACAAAGAAATCAAAGCACCACAATATATATCCCAAAAAAATAACGAAAGAGATAGAAATAAAATAAACAACTAAAAACAAATGACACAAACAAATAAAAATAACTAACAAACTAAAAATAACAAAACAAAACACAAAAATTGACAAAATCACAAAAATAAAGAAATACGAAAAACAAACTAAATAGAAAACAAATAAATACTTCAAAACGCCAATTTTTCGGCAACGGTGCCAAAAACTTGATGCACAAAAACTTGATAGTCAAATTTTGTATTTTATAAAAAGCTCGTAAGTGAACGAATCACTTGTAATGAGTGATAAGTATACTCCCAAGATCGTCTCTCAAGGAATTGCGATGGTTCTAAAACGTTATTTATTTTCTTATTCAGTCGAACAAACAATCCTAAACATTCTAACAATTGTCGGTTGAAGAACAGATTGTAAATTCGGAATTAAATCAAAAACTAAAATAAAATGGAAATAAATGTAATCACAACCAAGGGGAAGATGATGGATGTAAATGAGAATCTTAGTTCGCTATCCATTCATGGAAAGAATAAATTAAGCATTCAATTAAAAGTTAGATTTAATGATTTTTTCGCTAAACCTAGAAAATCCTAAATCAATGGCAATTTTCACTACAATCAATTAATTAAGGTCTTTGATCCGGACCGTTAACTAATTAATTGGAATTAGCTCAAGGACATAATTATAACCACCTAAACTAACACAAATCAATGCAATCAATTTAGGCTCTTGTTCATAATGCACAATTAAGCAAAGATAGCGTTTCTAATGTCTAATTCTAAAATATTCTTTCTAACTACAACTAAGGTTTGATCCACTATTAATTCATTATAAAAAAAATATTAAGAACATGAACAAGAAATAAATCCAAATCATATATAATTAAATTACAAAATTATTCTTCCAATCATTGGAAGCAAGACTAATATCCCAAATACATAAATTAGCCAACCATAATTAAATTGGTGTCAATCAATGTCATGGAGGGAAACCACAAAATTAGAGAAGAAAAAGATATTACACTAAAAATACCCCAATGAATCCTTTAGCTCATATTCCTTAAACTTGGTTGATCCCCTTTCTCAAATCCTTGGAGTAGCTTCAACAATGGAGTGTCTTCTCATGAATTTGGGTGGAAAACCCTTCCTGTAGTAGAAGCTAAGGTGGGGAAGAAATTGGCTATGAAGACTTTGATGTGTTAAATTGTGTACTCGCAAGTGTACGAATCACTCGTAGTAAAGTGATAAGCAACTTCCAAGGTCGGTCTCTCAAGGAATTGCAGTGGTTTTAAATAACTAACTTTTTAATCTAAATAGAGTTCTAATGAAAATAAAAGACTAATTAAATAGAGTTCTAGTGAAACTGAAACTCTAAGTAACTAGAATTCTGATGCAAGTAAAACTGTAAAAAGGGTGTTTGTTTTTGTGTCGAGAACAATGATACGCTACTCAAACGAAAACAAGATCGCAATCAAACAATCAATTCAATAAAATATCAATAGAGGATGTATGGACGTTTAGCTTGGTTAACCATGTTTGCATCGAAAAGGTATGGTGAGATACATGAACGTCCTATATAAACAAAACTACCGGCTTTCCTTTTAATTACGAAACTCCTTTTGGCGGGGGTAGGTCTCTTTGTTGATTAACTAATTAACTGCCTTTGGCGGGGGTAAATTAAATAGCAATCAAATTATGCACAAGGAAAACATGCCAATCAAATTAATGCTATGACTAAGTCACTAACTTGAATCTTTGATTAAGTGTTTCGGAATAGAGTTAAGGTGACGTTCCTCTAACTAAATTCTTAGGTTTTTCAATCTAACTACGAACATCAAATGGGCCCATGATTATTCATAATCAAACATTTAAACATGCTCTTAATCAAAAAGTATTTTATTCATAAGTCAAAAAGATACACCATACACAATTCTAGCAAACATGGCAACACAAACTAAACATCCATAATTAAATTAGCCAGACATGTTCATATTATTATTCATAGACAAATAAAATATGATCATACACTTTAACAAATAAAGAAGATGAATTAATTCTATAACAACAAGGAAAACCTAAATCTAAATACCGCTTATGGATCGGTTGACGTACTCCTCCGTAAGCTTTATCTTCGATTGTCGTTAGCTTCCTTGAATCCTTAGAATATTGTCTCTCGCTTCGTTATAGTGTGGCAACGCTCTCAAAACTGATTGAATGTCGTGTTTGGGTCGCAAAATTGAGAAGAGGAAGAGTTGTGTATGAATTGGTCAAGTTATTTCGAGTTGTCTGTAAGGGGGACTCTAAGGGGGTTTTTATAGATGTAAGGGTTTACACGAATCCTATGTGCCATAGGAATAGGCGCGCTGCGGCATACATTTTCCCCGCCGCGGCGCAACACAAATTCTGGAAATTATGTAAAAACCCGAGAGCTCCCCGCCGCGGCATAACTTTTCCTCGCCGCGGCGCGCAATGTTTTTGGATTCCTAGCATGCAACCCGAGAGCCCCTCGCCGCGGCATATGATTTCTTCGCCGCGGCGCGCCTTGCATGTAACAGTGTACATGGAATGTACATGGCTTTACATGTATTGTCGAGACCCTCGCCGCGGCGCATAATTTCTTCGCCGCGGCGCATAATTTCTTCGCCGCGGCGCGCATTGCTTTCCTGCTCTTCATGCTTACCCCCTTACATATGTGCTGGCTTGACATGTACGGCTTACATATTTGACTCGTTTTGCCCGTGACTCGTGATCCGAGCGCCGTAGGTGTTCCGTCTTCGCGTGTTTTCATCATTTGAATCATTTGACGCTAAAAACACCTGAAATGCACTAAAATATACCCGTGACTCCGAATGGATAGATTTATGAAAATAATCGAAATAATAGTCATAATAAATCTATATATCAATCAATCAAGCATAATTAATCACGAAATATTAGTGCTTTTCGAGCACTCATCACAACCCCCAACCAGCTTCTTGCTAGTCTCTAGCAAGTGAAGCGACCTAAAATAAAATTAAAAACAAATGAAATAAACTAACCTAACCTAAATCACTTCCGTAGATTGTCACGGTTGCATTTAGCGTATGCAACAAGCCTTTAAACCCCTAGGTGGCCCTAGTGGACGAGTTATAGTCTCGTGAGGGTTTCCAGTGATGATACCCGCAAACATCGTAACTGACACAAATAAAGACTCAAAACTAATAAAGACTCTAACAATACTTGAATCAATCCATGCATACGTCTCAAAAATTGTTAACAACGAATGATACATGAAATAGTTAAACATCACCTAAGCTCAAAAACAGTCCAAACATCAAACTCATCATGGTAATCGAATTTTGAACAACCAATCACACCACAAACCCGTTAGTTATACTATCTGACCGTGTCATGCATGATATTCATAGATTACATTTTAATATCTCATAAATGTGCAAGTAAAATATGAATGTGAATTTTTGCACTTACAAACTCCATATGCTCATTTTTCAAACTCATCTCCACTAATATAGAAACTAAACTACCTAGAATCAATAGGACTTCATTAAGCTTGTAAAGTTGTGGCTAGGTATGTGATAATGAAAGTACAAAAATGATGTTTTCATATGATAAGAGTACTTTTTATTTCACAAGCATATTTTTAACTTTTTTCACCAAGTGTTCTTTTCATCCTCCCTTAACTTCAAATGTCCTTTGGATCTTTTGCTTGATTTTCTTCTTTATTCTTGCTTATTATTTCGATCATCATCAATTTTTTTTTTTTTTTGATCGAAAAGCAAGATTTACATTTACACAACATAATTGCTCATGAAAATCAAATATTACACTAAGTACTCTTATCGCTAAGGGTAGTTTAATGTATGTCAATGTTGAGTCCAAGGGTGTGCTATTGATAAAATATTTCGGGAAAGCATGAAAAGTTCAAACGGTCCAAAGATGGCCTAAATCATTTTCTAAGTGGCATTTGTTTCTATTATTTCGCTTCAACGTGTTTTCAAATGAGTTCTAGAGATTGTTGAGACTTAAAACATATCATGAACATGCATACATTCCAAAAATCAGAATAGTTAAACTAACCATGCAAACTACCACAAGTACCACAAAATTCTCAAATTAGATGAATCCAACATTTATGTGCTTCGTTGCTTAGGTAAAAATCTAACATTTCTCATATGTCATCGTCATTACAATTATGTTAATATCATAGATTTCCGGATTGAATCAAGTAGACACGACACTAACTAAAAACAATTCAAGTGACAAAGTTAAAAATTTAAAATTGGTCATATATCATGCTCATGGAATATTCTTCCCACCCCCAACCTATTTTCTGCATTGTCCTCAATGTGAAAAAGAAGAACAAAAGAAATTAAGAAAAAGTGTGAGAAGTTACCCCCCTTTCGTATGAAATTGTGTCGTTACTCGCTATGCTTCGGTTCACTGTTTCTCGCTTCTCTCATGAAGAATGTATGTATATGAACATATATTGAACCTCAAAGTGTATGCACACAATTCACATTCAAACCCAATTTTTAATTATAACTAAGGCAATTGAAGACACAAAAACATCAAACAAAGTTAAACAATCCAAAATAAATAAAATAAAAATAAAAATAAAGAAAAATAAAAGAAAATAAATGAAAAAGAAATAAAAGAAATAAAGACAACGAAAGAGATATGATACCGAATGGGTGCCTCCCATTAAGGGCTTAGTTTAACGTCTTAGCAAGACGTGACTGATCTCGTGTCAAGGAGGGTTAAATATGTAATTGTACTGCTTATTTCCTCCCTTATCTTTCTTGAAATGAGCTTTAGTCCTCCAAGTTGGGTTTTCGTAATTAGAATGCTTAATGCGTTCTTTGTAGGCATCATCCCGACTTAAATTTATCTGCTTGTCCTTCCCTCTCCATTCAACGTTTCGAACCTCAATTCTGTTACTTTTGCTATCCTGCAATTCAATGTTAGAAGAAATAGGAGAAGGTTGAAAAGTTCCAAATTTTACAGTTTCTCCACAAACCGTCATTGTTAACTTCCTATTATGGACCTCAATAGTTGTCTTGGTTGTGGCCATGAAAGGTCTACCAAGAATAATTGTATGTTCCTTCTCCTGAAGAAAGTTTCTGTCCATCTCAAGCACCACAAAGTCCACTGGTACAATAAACTTGTCCACCTGTACCAATAAATTTTCCACTATTTCCTTTGGGTATTGAATCGAACCGTTTGCAAGTTGAAGGGTCATCCTTGTTTCTTTAAGCTTTCCTAATCCTAGTTGCAAGTATACTGAATATGGCATTAGGTTTATACCTGCTCCTAAGTCTAGCATAGCCTCGAATTCCCTCTTATCTCCCATAGTGATGTTAATGTGGAAACTACCTGGATCTTTCATTTTGAGAGGTAAGTGCGGTTGGATTATTGGACTACCAATTTTTGACTTTTCATTCTCTTTGCTTCTATTCTTCTTGATGATAAAGTTCCTGCAATTTGGATCATAAGTTGAACTGTTCTTTATAATATCCAAAAGAGGTAAATTACAATTAATTCCAGAAAATAAAGCAAGAGTGTCAGAGTATTGCTCATCCTGATTTTTCTCCTCAAACTGGTTTATTGGTGGTATTGGTGGTCGGTATGGGTCCATTGACTTGTGCAATCGAAAAATGTTGGATTTTTCTTTCTTGGGAAGTTCATTTGGATTGGTATTAAGCTCATCATCTCCTTTGAGAGTTGAATCCTCACCTTCAAAGTTACCTGTACTAGACAACAAAACATTAGAATTATCAGGTAAATTATCAGCTAAATTATTAAGTACCTCCTCATCACTTTGAAGGACTGTGATCGCCTTTGCTTGTTCAGGCTGACTAGGCAGCTTTCCTGTTTCTTGTTTGTACATTTGCTCCGCTAGCTGCCCAACCTGCATTTCCACTCTCTTCACTGAAGCTTCTATAGAGTCCATCCTTTCATTACAAGAGTGTATGAAATTGTTTAGGGTTTCCTCTACGGTTGGCTTATTTTGTGGAAATTGTCTGTTTACATTTTGGCCTTGTGTTTGGTTTTGGACAAATGGTTGGCTATTGTTTTGTTTCCATCCAAAATTAGGGTGATTCCTCCATCCAGGGTTGTAGGTATTTGAATAAGGGTCGTTCCTAGGTCTAGGTTGGTACCCTTGCATTGAATTAGCCTCTTCAGTAGTACCTGTATAAGGATCACCTGCAAGAGAACAAACATTAGCTCCGTGTCCATATGAACCACAAACTCCACATACCTCGTGTTTTGGCATCTGATTAACATTGGAGGTTGTGAGAAGTTGCACTTGTTTCGTCAATTCAGCAAGTTGCATGGCCATTTCATTGTTGGAGCCTAATTCGTGGACTCCAGCTCGTCTTCCTCTAGCGCTCTTTTGTTGGGAGTTGGCTCCCAACATCTCGAATAACTCATAAGTTTCATCCGCTGTTTTCTCACCCATAGCTCCTCCTGCAGCGTTGTCAACTGTGAATTGACATTGTAGTGTCAATCCGTCGTAGAAAAACTGATTCTGTAACTGCAACGGGAAGTGGTGATGTGGACATTGTATCAACAGCAATTTGAATCTGTCCCAAGCCTCGTGGAAGGGTTCTCCGTCCATCGTCCCATGAATTTATTGTAAACATCGTCCCATGTGACCAAAGAACTGGGTGCCAACGTCATTAGCCAAGACTTAGCTCTATCCTTGAGAGTGTATGGAAAACACCTCATGCGTAGTTGATCTTCACTAAGTCCCTGCAGTGGAAAAGTTTGCACAGTAGCATATAGTTCACGCATAAAATTTAAAGGGTCTTCATTAGGGATACCGTAAAAGGAGGGAAGCATGGAATAATGAATATTTTTCAATTCATAATTCCTAGCCGCCTCTGTAAGTCGAATACACGATGTGGCGGTCCCAATGATAGGTCTTGCAAACTCTTTGTTCATCATCTGCCTAGCTACGTTGTCACCCATTGTTGCTTGCAATTGTTGTTGGACTTCTTCCTCTTGATATTGATTATCCAGTTTCGTTGATCGGTGTTTGACTCTGTGTATGTTGTCAATGAAAGGAGAGAGTTCCTTGTTAAGTGATCTCCTATCCTGCATGCACAAATAAAAAGCAAACAAAGATCAAGGTAGCAGTGAAATTTGAAATTAAGCACTATTTTTTTGATTTTTTTTTATTTTCTGATTTTTTTGGATTTTTTTTTTCGAATAAAAATAAATAAATAAAATAAAGAAATAAATAAAATAAACAAACAAATAAAAATAAATCAGAAACTCTAAAAAGTTAAAAAGAAAATTATTCAAAACGCCAATTCCCCGGCAACGGCGCCAAAAACTTGATGTGTTAAATTGTGTACTCGCAAGTGTACGAATCACTCGTAGTAAAGTGATAAGCAACTTCCAAGGTCGGTCTCTCAAGGAATTGCAGTGGTTTTAAATAACTAACTTTTTAATCTAAATAGAGTTCTAATGAAAATAAAAGACTAATTAAATAGAGTTCTAGTGAAACTGAAACTCTAAGTAACTAGAATTCTGATGCAAGTAAAACTGTAAAAAGGGTGTTTGTTTTTGTGACGAGAACAATGATACGCTACTCAAACGAAAACAAGATCGCAATCAAACAATCAATTCAATAAAATATCAATAGAGGATGTATGGACGTTTAGCTTGGTTAACCATGTTTGCATCGAAAAGGTATGGTGAGATACATGAACGTCCTATATAAACAAAACTACCGGCTTTCCTTTTAATTACGAAACTCCTTTTGGCGGGGGTAGGTCTCTTTGTTGATTAACTAATTAACTGCCTTTGGCGGGGGTAAATTAAATAGCAATCAAATTATGCACAAGGAAAACATGCCAATCAAATTAATGCTATGACTAAGTCACTAACTTGAATCTTTGATTAAGTGTTTCGGAATAGAGTTAAGGTGACGTTCCTCTAACTAAATTCTTAGGTTTTTCAATCTAACTACGAACATCAAATGGGCCCATGATTATTCATAATCAAACATTTAAACATGCTCTTAATCAAAAAGTATTTTATTCATAAGTCAAAAAGATACACCATACACAATTCTAGCAAACATGGCAACACAAACTAAACATCCATAATTAAATTAGCCAGACATGTTCATATTATTATTCATAGACAAATAAAATATGATCATACACTTTAACAAATAAAGAAGATGAATTAATTCTATAACAACAAGGAAAACCTAAATCTAAATACCGCTTATGGATCGGTTGACGTACTCCTCCGTAAGCTTTATCTTCGATTGTCGTTAGCTTCCTTGAATCCTTAGAATATTGTCTCTCGCTTCGTTATAGTGTGGCAACGCTCTCAAAACTGATTGAATGTCGTGTTTGGGTCGCAAAATTGAGAAGAGGAAGAGTTGTGTATGAATTGGTCAAGTTATTTCGAGTTGTCTGTAAGGGGGACTCTAAGGGGGTTTTTATAGATGTAAGGGTTTACACGAATCCTATGTGCCATAGGAATAGGCGCGCCGCGGCATACATTTTCCCCGCCGCGGCGCAACACAAATTCTGGAAATTATGTAAAAACCCGAGAGCTCCCCGCCGCGGCATAACTTTTCCTCGCCGCGGCGCGCAATGTTTTTGGATTCCTAGCATGCAACCCGAGAGCCCCTCGCCGCGGCATATGATTTCTTCGCCGCGGCGCGCCTTGCATGTAACAGTGTACATGGAATGTACATGGCTTTACATGTATTGTCGAGACCCTCGCCGCGGCGCATAATTTCTTCGCCGCGGCGCGCATTGCTTTCCTGCTCTTCATGCTTACCCCCTTACATATGTGCTGGCTTGACATGTACGGCTTACATATTTGACTCGTTTTGCCCGTGACTCGTGATCCGAGCGCCGTAGGTGTTCCGTCTTCGCGTGTTTTCATCATTTGAATCATTTGACGCTAAAAACACCTGAAATGCACTAAAATATACCCGTGACTCCGAATGGATAGATTTATGAAAATAATCGAAATAATAGTCATAATAAATCTATATATCAATCAATCAAGCATAATTAATCACGAAATATTAGTGCTTTTCGAGCACTCATCAGACTTGTGTTTGGGAGAGATATAATGTGGTATTTATAGGAGGAACGAAGTGGCACATGCGTTTTAGGGTTTTTTGGCAGTTTTGGCATGCTCGCCTCGGCGCAGGTTTTTGCTCGCCTCGGCGAGCGTTGCATTTTGGCTCCAAAATAGAAAACAGAGACCTCCTCGCCTAGGTGCTCATTTTTCATGCCTAGGCATGCGTTGATTTTTGCCAAAAACTTGATGTGTTAAAATGTGTACTCGCAAGTGTACGAATCACTCGTAGTAAAGTGACAAGCAACTTCCAAGGTCGGTCTCTCAAGGAATTGCAGTGGTCTTAAATAACTAACTTTTAACTTAAACAGAGTTCTAATGAAAACAAAACACTAATTAAATAGAGTTCTAGTGAAACTAAAACTCTAAGTAACTAGAATCCTAAAGCTACTAAAACTGTAAAAATGTTGTTTGTTTTTGTAACGAGAACAATCATACGACAATCAAACGAAAACAGAATCGCAAGCAAACAATCAATTCAATTAAATCAAATATCAATGGAGGATGTATGGATGTTTAGCTTGGTTGACCATGCTTGCATCGAAAAGGTATGGTGAGATAACATGAACGTCCTATATAAACAAAACTACCAGCTTTCCTTTTAATTACGAAACTCCTTTTGGCGGGGGTAGGTCTCTTTGTTGATTAACTAATTAACTGCCTTTGGCGGGGGTAAATTAAATAGCAATCAAATTATGCGCAAGGAAAACATGCCAATCAAATTAATGCTATGACTAAGTCACTAACTTGAAGCTTCGATTAAGTGTTTCGGAATAAAGTTAAGGTGACGTTCCTATAACTAAAATCTCAGATTTTTCAACCTAACTACGAACATCAAATGGGCCCATGATTATTCATAATCAAATATCTAAACATGCTCTTAATCAAAAAGTAATTTATTCATAAATCAATAAAATACACCATACACAATTCTAGCAAACATGGCAACACAAACTAAACATCCATAATTAGACTAGCCGCTCATGTTCATATTATTATTCATAGACAAATAAAATATGATCATACACTTTAACAAATAGAGAAGAGAAATTAATTCTATAACAACAAGAAAATCCTAGATCTAAATACCGCTTATGGATTGGATGACGTTCTTCTCCGTAAGCTTTATCTTCGATCGTCGTTGGCTTCCTTGAATCCTTAAAATATTGTCTCTCGCTTCGTTAGAGTGTGGCAACGCTCTCAAAACTGATTGAATGTAGTGTTTGGGTCGCAAAATTGAGAAGAATGAGAGTTGTGTACGAATTGGTCGAGTTCTGTTGTAAGGGGGGTCTAAGGGGGTATTTATAGATGTAAGGGATTCCTGATTGCAATAGGAATAGGCGCGCCGCGGCATGCATTTTCCCCGCCGCGGCGCAACACAAATTCTGAAAATAATGTAAAAACCCGAGAGCTCCCCGCCGCGGCATGCAATTCCCTCGCCGCAGCGCTTGTTGCTTTGCTTTCCTTCACGTTTACCCCCTTACATATGTGATGGCACATTATGTAAGGCTTACATATTTGTCTCGTTTAGCCCGTAACTCGTGATCCGAGCGCCGTAGGTGTCCCGTCTTTGCGTGTTTTCATCATTTGACTCATTTGACGCTAAAAATACCTGAAATGCACTAAAATATACCCGTGACTCCGAATGGATAGATTTATGAAAATAATCGAAATAATAATCATAATAAATCTATATATCAATCAATTAAGCACAATTAATCACGAAATATTAGTGCTTTTTGAGCACTCATCACAACCCCCAACCAGCTTCTTGCTAGTCTCTAGCAAGTGAAGCGACCTAAAAAAAATATAAATAAATAAAAACAAACAAATAAACTAACCTAACCTAAATCACTTTCGTAGATTGTCACGGTTGCATTTAGCATATGCAACAAGCCTTTAAACCCCTAGGTGGCCCTAGTGGACGAGTTATAGTCTCGTGAGGGTTTCCAGTGATGATACCCGCAAACATCGTAACTGACACAAATAAAGACTCAAAACATACTTGAATCAATCCATGCATACGTCTCAAAAATTGTTAATAACGAATGGCACATGAAATAGTTAAACATCCCCTAAGCTCAAAAACAGTCCAAACATCAAACTCATCATGGTAATCGGATTTTGAACAACCAATCAAACCACAAACCCGTTAGTTATACTATCTGATCGTGTCATGCATGATATTCATAGATTACATTTCAATGTCTCATAAATGTGCAAGTAAAATATGAATGTGAATTTTTGCACTTATAAACTCCATATGCTCATTTTTCAAACTCATCTCCACTAATATAGAAACTAAACTACCTAGAATCAATAGGACTTCATTAAGCTTGTAAAGTTGTGGCTAGGTGTGTGATTATGAAAGTACGAAAATGATGTTTTCATATGATAAGAGTACTTTTTATTTCACAAACATATTTTCAACTTTTTCCACTAATTGCGCTTTTTCATCCTCCCTTAAATTCATATGTCCTTTGGATCTTTTTGCTTGATTTTCTTTCTCTACTTTTTTTTTTTCGTTATTTCAATCATCATCATTTTTTTTATGATGAAGCAAGACAAATATAACATAATTGCTCATGAAAATCAAATATTACATCGACTACTCTTATCACTAAGGGTAGTACAATGTATGTCAATGTTGAGTTCAAAGGTGTGCTATTGATAAAATATTGCGGGGAGGCATGAAAAGTCCAAACGGTCCAAAGATGGCCTAAATCACTTTCTAAGTGGCATTTGTTTCTATTATTTCGCTTCAATGGGTTTTCAAATGAGTTCTAGAGATTGTTGAGACTTAAAACATATCATGAACATGCATACATTCCACAAATCAAAATAGTTATACCAACCATGCAAACTACCACATGTACCACAAAATCCTCAAATTAGATGAATCCAACATTTCTGTGCTTCGTTGCTTAGGTAAAAATCTAACATCTCTCATATGTCACCATCATTACAATCATGTTAATATCATAGATTTCCGGATTGACTCAAGTAGACACGACACTAACCTAAAACAATTCAAGTGACAAAAGTTAAAAATTTAAAATTGGTCATATTTCATGCTCATGGAATATTCTTCCCACCCCCAACCTAATTTCTGCATTGTCCTCAATGTTGAAAAAGAAGAACAAAAGAAATAAGAAAAAAAGTGTGAGAAGTTACCCCCCTTTCGTATGAGATTGTGTCGTTACTCGCTATGCTCCAGTTCACTGTTCCTCGCTTTTCTCATGAAGAATTTATGTGTATGAACATATATTGAACCTCAAAGTGTATGCAACACAATTCAAACTCAAACCCAATTTTAGATTATAACTAAGTCAGATGAAAACAGAAAAACATTAAACTAAGTTAAACAATAAAGAATAAAATAAAATAAAAATAAATAAAAAAATAAAAATATGATAAAAGAAATAAAAACAATGAAAGAGATACGATACCGAATGGGTGCCTCCCATTAAGGGCTTAGTTTAACGTCTTAGCAAGACGTGACTGATCTCGTGTCAAGGGGGTTAAATGTGTAATTGTACTGTTTATCTCCTCCCTTATCTTTCTCAAAATGCGCTTTTGTCCTCCAAGTCGAGTTTTTGTAGTTAGAATGCTTAATGCATTCTTTGTAGGCATCATCCCGACTTAAATTTATCAGTTTGGCCTTCCCTCTCCATTCAATGTTTTGAGCCTCAATTCTGTTACTTATGCTATCCTGCAATCGAATGTTAGAAAGAATAGGGGAGGGTTGAAAAATTTCAAACTGTACAGTCTCTCCAAAAACTGTCATTGATAACTTCCTATTATGGACCTCAATAGTTGTCTTGGTTGTGGCCATGAATGGTCTACCAAGAATAATTTTATGTTCCTTGTCCTTAAGAAAATTTTTGTCCATCTCAAGCACCACAAAGTCCACTGGTACAATAAACTTGTCCACCTGTACTAACAAATTTTCCACTATTCCTTTTGGGTATTGAATAGAACCGTTTGCAAGTTGAAGGGTCATCCTTGTTTCTTTAAGCTTTCCTAATCCTAGTTGCAAGTATACTGAATATGGCATTAGGTTTATACCTGCTCCTAAGTCTAGCATAGCCTCGAATACCCTTTTGTCTCCCATAGTGATGTTAATGTTGAAACTACCTGGATCTTTCATTTTGAGAGGTAAATGTTGTTGGATCATTGGACTAGCAATTTCTGACATTTCATTCTCTTTGCTTCTACTCTTTTCGATGATAAAGTTCCTGAAAATTGGATCATAAGTTGGACTGTTCTTAATAACATCTAAAAGAGGCAAATTACAGTTAATCTTAGAAAATAAAGCAAGAGTGTTAGAATATTGTGCATCCTGATTTTTCTCCTTAAACTGGTGCATAGGTGGTATTGGTGGTCGGTATGGGTCCATTGACTTGTGCAATCGAAAAATGTTGGATGTTTCTCCAATTTCTTTCTTGGAAAGTTCATTAGGAGTGGTATTAGACTCATTATCTCCCTTGAGAGTTGAATTCTCACCTTCCAAGTTACCTGTACTAGACAACAAAACATTAGAATTATCAGGTAAATTTTTAGGTACCTCCTCATCACTTTGAAGGACTGTGATCGCCTTTGCTTGTTCGGGTTGACTAGGCAGCTTTCCTGTTTCTTGTTTGTACATTTGTTCCACTAGCTGCCCAACCTGTATTTCCACTCTCTTCACTGAAGCTTCTATAGAGTCCATCCTTCCATTACAAGAGTGTATGAAATTGTTTAGGGTTTCCTCTACGGTCGGCTTATTTTGTGGAAATTGTCGGTTTATTTTTTGGCCTTGTGTTTGGTTTTGGACAAATGGTTGGCTATTGTTTTGTTTCCATCCAAAATTAGGGTGATTCCTCCATCCAGGGTTGTAGGTATTTGAATAAGGGTCGTTCCTAGGTCTAGGTTGGTACCCTTGCATTAAATTAGCCTCTTCAGTAGTACCTGTATAAGGATCACCTGCAAAAGAACAAACATTAGCTCCGTGTCCATATGAACCACAAACTCCACATACCTCGTGTTTTGGCATTTGATTAACATTGGAGGTTGTGAGAAGTTGCACTTGTTTTGTCAATTCAGCAAGTTGCATGGCCATTTCATTGTTGGATCCCAATTCGTGGAATCCAGCTCGTCTTCCTCTAGCGCTCTTTTGTTGGGAATTAGCTCCCAATATCTCGAATAGTTCGTATGTTTCATCCGCCGTTTTCTCACCCATAGCTCCTCCTGTAGCGTTGTCAACTGTGAATTGACATTGTAGTGTCAATCCGTCGTAGAAAAACTGATTCTGTAGCTGCAACGGGAAGTGGTGATGTGGACATTGTATCAACAGTAATTTGAATCTGTCCCAAGCCTCGTGGAATGGTTCTCCGTCCATCTGCGAAAAAGTAGCAATTTTCGTTCTTAGATCAGATGTCTTCTGATGGGAATAGAACTTACCCATGAATTTATTGTAAACATCGTCCCAAGTGACCAAAGAACCGGGTACCAATGTCATTAGCCAAGACTTAGCTCTATCCTTGAGAGTGTATGGAAAACACCTCATGCGTAGTTGATCTTCACTAAGTCCCTACAGTGGAAAGGTTTGCACAGTAGCATATAGTTCACGCATAAAATTTAAAGGATCTTCATTAGGGATACCGTAAAAGGAGGGAAGCATGGAATAATGAATATTTTTCAATTCATAATTCCTAGCCGCCTCTGTAAGTCGAATGCACGATGTGGTGGTCTCAATGATAGGTCTTGCAAACTCTTTGTTCATCATCTGCCTAGCTACGTTATCACCCATTGTTGCTTGCAATTGTTGTTGGACTTCTTCCTCTTGATATTGATTATCCAGTTTCTTTGATCGGTGTTTGACTCTGTGTATGTTGTCAATGAAAGGAGAGAGTTCCTTGTTAAGTGATCTCCTACCCTGCATGCACAAATAAAAAGCAAACAAAGATCAAGGCAGCAGTGAAATTTGAAAATTAAGAACTATTTTTTTGATTTTTTTTTTTGAATAAAATAAAAATAAAAATAAAATAAATAAATAAATAAAAGATAACAAATAAAATAAAAATAAAATAAATAAACAAATAAAAAAAATTAAGAAACTCTAAAAAGTTAAAAAGAAAATTATTCAAAACGCCAATTCCCCGGCAACGGCCCCAAAAACTTGATGTGTTAAAATGTGTACTCGCAAGTGTACGAATCACTCGTAGTAAAGTGACAAGCAACTTCCAAGTTTGGTCTCTCAAGGAATTGCAGTGGTCTTAAATAACTAACTTTTAACTTAAACAGAGTTCTAATGAAAACAAAACACTAATTAAATAGAGTTCTAGTGAAACTAAAACTCTAAGTAACTAGAATCCTAAAGCTACTAAAACTGTAAAAATGTTTGTTTTTGTAACGAGAACAATCATACGACAATCAAACGAAAACAGAATCGCAAGCAAACAATCAATTCAATTAAATCAAATATCAATGGAGGATGTATGGACGTTTAGCTTGGTTGACCATGCTTGCATCGAAAAGGTATGGTGAGATAACATGAACGTCCTATATAAACTAAACTACTGGCTTTCCTTTTAATTACGAGACTCCTTTTGGCGGGGGTAGGTCTCTTTATTGATTAACTAATTAATTGCCTTTGGCGGGGGTAAATCAAATAGTAATCAAATTATGCGCAAGGAAAACATGCCAATCAAATTAATGCTATGACTAAGTCACTAACTTGAAGCTTCGATTAAGTGTTTCGGAATAAAGTTAAGGTGACGTTCCTATAACTAAATTCTCAGATTTTTCAACCTAACTACGAACATCAAATGGGCCCATGATTATTCATAATTAAATATCTAAACATGCTCTTAATCAAAAAGTAATTCGTTTATTCCAAATCAATAAAATACACCATACACAATTCTAGCAAACATGGCAACACAAACTAAACATCCATAATTAGACTAGCCGCTCATGTTCATATTATTATTCATAGACAAATAAAATATGATCATACACTTTAACAAATAGAGAAGAGGAATTAATTCTATAACAACAAGAAACTCCTAGATCTAAATACCGCTTATGGATTGGATGACGTTCTTCTCCGTAAGCTTTATCTTCGATCGTCGTTGGCTTCCTTGAATCCTTAGAATATTGTCTCGACCAATTCGTACACAACTCTTATTTTTCACAATTTTGCGATAGAAATAAATCAGAAACTCTAAAAAATAGTGCTTAATTTTCAAATTTCACTGCTGCCTTGATCTTTGTTTGCTCTTTATTTGTGCATGCAGGGTAGGAGATCACTTAACAAGAAACTCTCTCCTTTCATTGACAACATTCATAGAGTCAAACACCGATCAAAGAAACTGGATATTCAATTTCAAGAGGAAGAAGTCCAACAACAATTGCAAGCAACAATGGGTGACAACGTCGCTAGGCAAATGATGAACAAAGAGTTTGCAAGACCTATTATTGGGACCGCTACATCGTGCATTCGACTCACTGAGGCGTCTAGGAATTATGAATTGAAAAATATTCATTATTCCATGCTTCCCTCCTTTTACGGTATCCCTAATGAAGACCCTTTAAATTTTATGCGTGAACTATATGCTACTGTGCAAACCTTTCCACTGCAGGGACTTAGTGAAGATCAACTACGCATGAGGTGTTTTCCATACACTCTCAAGGATAGAGCTAAGTCTTGGCTAATGACATTGGCACCCGGTTCTTTGGTCACATGGGACGATGTTTACAATAAATTCATGGGTAAGTTCTATTCCCATCAAAAGACATCTGATCTAAGAACAAAAATTGCTACTTTTTCGTAGATGGACGGAGAACCCTTCCACGAGGCTTGGGACAGATTCAAATTGCTGTTGATACAATGTCCACATCACTACTTCCCGTTGCAGTTACAGAATCAGTTTTTCTACGATGGATTGACGCTACAATGTCAATTCACAGTTGACAACGCTGCAGGAGGAGCTATGGGTGAGAAAACAGCGGATGAAACTTATGAGTTATTCGAGATGTTGGGAGCCAACTCCCAACAAAAGAGCGCTAGAGGAAGACGAGCTGGAGTCCACGAATTAGGCTCCAACAATGAAATGGCCATGCAACTTGCTGAATTGACAAAACAAGTGCAACTTCTCACAACCTCCAATGTTAATCAGATGCCAAAACACGAGGTATGTGGAGTTTGTGGTTCATATGGATATGGTGCTAACGTTTGTTCTTTTGCAGGTGATCCTTACACAGGTACTACTGAAGAGGCGAATTTAATGCAAGGGTACCAACCTAGACCTAGGAACGACCCTTATTCAAATACCTACAACCCTGGATGGAGGAATCACCCTAATTTTGGATGGAAACAAAACAATAGCCAACCATTTGTCCAAAACCAAACACAAGGCCAAAACATAAACCGACAATTTCCCGGGATCCTTAAGTTTAGGTGGTAAACGTTGTTGAAGAATTGAACTAGAAATTTCAGAAACAACTATCCTTTCATTTAAACCATACTTTCTCTTCCTAGTATTTAGATCTTTGAAAAACTTTGCATAGGAAGGTACATTTCTAATAACATCCAGTAAGGGCAGATTTATTTGAACTTTAGAAAGCATGTTAAAAAGATCAGAAAATTGCTTATCCTGTTTATCGTCCTTGAGACGGTGTGGAAAAGGTACCGGAGGTCGGTAAGGCTCGGATGATTTGTGCAATTGGGGAGCGGTAGATGACTCTCCATTTGATTCCTTTGAAGGTTCACCTTCCCTAGCCTTGGGTGTATCATTCTCCTTAGGTATTACATTGCCTTCTTCCATATTTCCTGCATTAAAAGGTAGATCATCAGATATTTCAGGTAAATTTTTAGTTACGATCTTACCACTTCGAAGGACTGTGACCGCCTTCGCTTGCTCAGGTTGGCTAGGTAGTTTTCCTTTTTCTTGACGTTGGAGGTGCTCCGCCAATTGACCTACTTGGCCTTCAACCCTTTTCATCGAAGCCTCCAACGAGTCCAATCTCTGAGTACTCTTCATTTGATTTTCCCGACTAACTTGGATGAATGCGTTCAAGTTGTCCTCCAAGCTTGGTTTGTTAGGAAGAGTGGGCTGTGAATTGTTGTTGTTTGGATGATGTGGAAAGTTATTCTGAGCATAGCCTTGATTATTACTTCCTTTCCATGAGAAGTTGGGATGGTTTCTCCAACCGGGATTGTACGTGTTTGAGTAAGGATCGTTCCTTGGCCTCGGTTGGTACCCCTCCATAGCATTGGCCTGCTCGTAACTTGTACCTACATGTGGATCACAAACAAAAGGACAAATGTTAGCACCGTGTCCGTAAGTACTACAAATACCGCATACCTCTTGAGTTGGTGAGTTCTTGGAGGTGAGGAGTGCGACTTGTTTTGTGAGCTCTGCGATTTGCATTGACATGTCATTGCCCGGAGCTACCTCGTTAACTCCCATTCTCCTTCCTCTAGAACTCTTTTGTTGGGAATTAGCACCCAACATCTCATATAGCTCATATGTTTCATCTGCGGTCTTCTCTCCCATTGCTCCTCCCGCGGCATTATCCACAGTGAATTGACACTGTTGTGTCAACCCGTCATAGAAGAACTGATTCTGGAGTTGCAAAGGAAAGTGATGGTGTGGGCATTGTATTAGAAGCAATTTGAAACGGTCCCACGCCTCATGAAAAGGTTCTCCGTCCATTTGGGAGAACGTCGCAATTTTAGTTCTTAGGTCTGCTGTCTTTTGGTGGGAATAGAATTTTCCCATGAACTTGTTGTATACAGCGTCCCAAGTTGAAAGCGATCCAGGTGGAAGAGTCATAAGCCATGACTTGGCTTTATCTTTCAGCGTGTATGGGAAACACCTCATCCTCAGCTGATCCTCATTTAGCCCCTGTAGCGGAAAAGTCTGCACAGTAGCATAAAAATCACGAATAAACGTTAGAGGATCTTCGTTAGGAATACCATAAAATGACGGTAGCATATTAAAGTGTATATTCTTTAGCTCATAGTTTCGAGCTGCTTCCCCTAGTTGGATGCAAGAAGTTGCAGTGCCAATGATTGGCCTTGCATACTCCTTCATCGTCATCTCTCTGTGTGGAGGTAGTTGTTCTCCCATTGTTGGTGGTTGCTCGTCCTCCAAAATGTTAGCGCCGAATGGTCTCAAATGTGCTCGTCTCCTGTTGACGTTATCTATGAACGGCACGAGTGGATTTCCAAGAGATCTCCTACCGTGCATGCACAATCAAAAACAACAACAAATCAGAGCACCAGAAACTATTTGACTCTAACAAGTAACTAGAAACACAAAAAACAAGAAAAACAAATAAATAAAACAATAAAGACTAGTAATTACGTAAAATAAAAAGAAAACAAATAACAATTTCAAAAAACGCCAATTCCCCGGCAGCGGCGCCAAAAACTTGATGCACAAAAACTTGATACCAAATTTTGTATTTATAAAGCTCGCAAGTGCACGAGTCACTCGTAGTAAGCGACAAGTATACTCCCAAGATCGTCTCTCAAGGAATTGCGGTGGTTTTCAAAAATGTGAATTGTTTTCTAAAAGATTACAATAAAATTAAATCTAAACATTCTAACAAAGGAAGGTTGTGGAGATTCTTGCTGAAGTTGTAAAAGTTGACAGGAAAAATAAAGTGAATGCGTAGACTTTGTGTAAAACGATGAAGTGAATGAGTGTGGGAAATTGGTTAATAAGCTAATCATGGATGAATTGGTTTATGTGGTTGTAACAGTTAAGCACGAAAAAGTGGAACCTACTGATTATTTTCTCTAACCTAGAAGACCCTAAATCAATGGTGATTTCCCCTTAATTAACCAATTAACTTCTTTGATCTGGACCGTTAATTGGTCAATCAGCTTTAAATCTAAGAAAATAATTTAATCACCTAATTCAAGACAAATCAATGCACTTGAATTAGGCTCAAGTTTAAGAGTGCTTAATTGAACTCAGATGGCGTTTCTAAAACTCAATTCCAAAATATTTCATACATTCACAAATTAAATTGGCCAGAAATAATTAATGAACATAATAGTAAAATCAATAAACTCGAAATAAATCACTTTAACATTAAACATTCCACAAAACCAATTATCCACTCATAGTTACATCACCAAAATCCCACACATAAAAAGCTTAGCTACTCATAATGAAATCCAAATCAATATTTTTCATTACAAATAACATTCTATGAATTCTTAAAGAGAGAAAAGATTACAAACAATAAATTACCCTATTTCCACTCTTAGATCAAGCTCTTGATGTTGGATGGTCACCTTCTTCAAGATTGTTGATGGAGCTTCAATGGAGGAGCATTAATGGAGTAATCTCTCTCTAAAGAATGTGGAGAAGATGAAGCACTATTCACGTCACTGTTCACAAGTTGGTGGAACCTCAATGATAATCTGTAGATGGAGGCTCAATATTTGGAGTGGTGGAGGCTTGGAATCCTTTGGAGGCTGGTTGTTTTTGTTTTGGAGGTTAGAGAGTGTATGTAGAATTCATTGTCCAATTAGGTTTGTAAGGGTTTTTCAATTTTTCTGTAAGTCTCGTGCCTCAGGAGGATCCAGTCCGCGCGCGCGCGCCGCGGCGCACCCTTTTCCATGCCGCGGCGCACATGTGATATTGAATTACGAATAAAAACAGAAACCTCCCCGCCGCGGCATAAATTTTCCTCGCCGCGGCGCGCAATGTGTTCGTGATTTTGGGTCCAAAGCAGAAACCTCCTCGCCGCGGCATAAACTTTCCTCGCCGCGGCGCACAATGTTTTCATGATTTTCATGTTTCAACCCGAGAGCCTCTCGCCGCGGCACACAATTCCTTCGCCGCGGCGCGCCTTGCATGTAACACTGTACATTGTATGTACATTTATGTACATACGTTGTACATACTCTGTTGATTATCGATGTAAGGCTTACATCATGAATTGCTCCCAGTGTAAGGCTTACAGTCTTTAACATATTTTGCTTAATTTTTGCTCTCTTTTTTCACATTTCTTTCCAAACCTTCTTTGACCTGCAAAACAATAGAATACCCTCCAAAACAAGATTATATCCAGATTAAATGCAAAATAAACACTTAAAAACATAACAAATAGTAGATCAAAATAGTGTTCATCAGTCCCGTTCATGTGGTACCTAAGAAATCTGGAATAACCGTGGTTAAGAATGAGAAAGATGAATTAGTGCCCACTAGGATAATTACAGGTTGGAGGATGTGTATCGATTTTAGAAAACTGAATTTGTACACCAAAAAGGATCACTTCCCCCTCCCCTTCATTGATCAAATGTTAGAAAGACTAGCTGGGCACGAATTCTATTGCTTTTTGGATGGTCTTTCAGGTTATTATCAGGTACCCATCGCTCCGGAGGATCAAGAGAAGACTACATTCACATGCCCATTCGGAACTTTCGCTTTTAGAAGAATGTCATTTGGACTATGCAATGCACCCGCCACTTTTCAAAGATGTATGATGTCAATTTTTTCGGACATGGTGGAGAAATTTATTGAGGTATTTATGGATGACTTTTCAGTTTTCGGTAATTCCTTCGATGATTGCTTGCATAAATTGACTTTAGTATTAGAACGATGCATTGAATGCAATTTGACGCTTAGTTGGGAAAAAAATCATTTTATGGTCCAACAGGGCATAGTGCTAGGACATGTCATATCTAGCAAAGGAATTGAAGTTGATAAGGCTAAGGTAGATTTAATTGCAAAATTGCCTCCACCTTCATCTGTTAAGGGTATACGAAGTTTCCTAGGACATGCAGGTTTTTATAGACGGTTCATTAAGAATTTTTTCAAAATTAGTCGTCCATTATGTAATCTGTTATCCAAAGACACTTTGTTTGATTTTAATGATGAATGCCTTGTTGCTTTTAATGCTTTAAAGGATAGGTTTACTTCTGCACCTATAATTGTTGCTCCTAATTGGTCTTTACCGTTTGAAATCATGTGTGATGCGTCTGATTATGCTATAGGAGCTGTTTTAGGGCAACGAGTGGATAAAAGATTATATGTTATATACTATGCGAGTAAAACACTCAATGACGCCCAAATTAACTACACCACCACTGAAAAGGAGTTATTGGCTGTGGTATTTTCACTTGATAAATTTAGGTCTTACTTGGTAGGAACTAAAGTTATTGTGCATTCGGATCATGCCGTTTTGAGATACTTATTGACTAAACCGAATGCTAAGCCTAGACTCATTAGGTGGATCCTACTTTTACAAGAATTTGACCTAGAGATCAAAGACAAGAAAGGAACTGAAAACGTAGTGGCTGATCATCTGTCTAGGTTAATTACTGAATATGAAAATGTTGAAGGTGAAAGTAAGGACTCAATCATTGAAACCTTCCCTGATGAATAATTGTTTACGATAGGTCCAAATCCATGGTATGCTGACATCGTTAATTATCTAGCTAGTGGTATTTTGAGACCTAACATTACTTTTCAGGAAAAGAAAAGGTTTTTCAGTGTTTGCAGGCAATACTTTTGGGATGACCCGTATTTGTTCAAGCTATGTCAAGATCAAGTCATCCGGAGGTGTGTGCCCGAACAAGAACATGAAAGCATCTTAACCTTTTGCCATGAGCTACATTGCGGGGGCCATTTTGGTGGTAAGAAAACGGCCCTAAAGGTATTACAATCCGGTTTTTATTGGCCTACATTATTTAAGGATGCTAACATGTTTTGTTTGAGATGTGATAAGTGTCAAAGGACCGGTAACATTGGTAAGCGTAACGAAATGCCTTTGACATCTAACCTTGTAGTGGAATTATTTGACGTGTGGGGGATTGACTTCATGGGTCCTTTCCCCCCATATTTTGGCTACATTTACATACTAGTCGCTGTTGACTATGTTTCAAAGTGGGTAGAAGCGATACCCACTAGAACTAATGACGCTAATGTGGTTGTTAAATTTTTGAAGGATAACATTTTTAGCAGATTCGGCACACCAAGAGCGATCATTAGTGATGGAGGCAGCCATTTTTGCAATAGACTCTTCGATGGACTTTTAAAGAAGTACAACATTTCTCATAGAGTGGCTACCCCATACCATCCCCAAACTTCGGGGCAAGTGGAAGTGAGCAACCGACAGATCAAAGGGATATTGGAATGCACAGTGCGCCTCTCAAGGAGAGATTGGTCAGTTAAACTAAATGATGCCTTGTGGGCATATCGTACGGCGTACAAAACTCCAATAGGTATGAGTCCCTATCGGTTGATTTTTGGTAAAGCATGTCACTTACCGGTTGAGCTAGAACATAGGGCTTATTGGGCTATTAAGAAACTCAACATGGACATGGAACAAGCTGGAGAAAAACGATTACTTCAATTGAGCGAACTTGAGGAAATTCGAGACGAAGCTTATGAAAATGCCAAAATCTACAAGGAGCGCACTAAGCGCTATCACGACAAATGACTCCTCGGTAAGTATTTCGTTTCCGGAATGAAAGTTCTATTATATAATTCACGTTTGCGTTTGTTTCCAGGAAAACTTCATTCTAGATGGAGCGGACCGTACACAATTACAAACGTACTTCCACACGGAGTAATCGAGTTGCTCAATCCGAAAACGTAAGAACCGTTTAAGGTAAACGGGCATCGTGTAAAGCCATACTTGGAAGGAGAAAATTTGCAAAGTATCGATTTAATACATCTCCTCGAAAAATAGACACGAGAGCAGCCACGTCTCGCTAAGACGTTAAACTAAGCCCTTAATGGGAGGCACCCATTCGGTATTGTATTTCTTTCGTTGTTTTTATTTCTTTTCTTTATTTTCTTAAGGCAATGAGGACATTCCCAAGTTTCGGTTGGGGGTGGATGCGTTGCACACGTTTCGTTTCCAAATTTTTCAAAAAAAAAAAAAAAAAAAATTTTAAAAAATATTGTGCGCCGCGGCGGGGACAATTTGTGCCGCAGCGTGATACTTCCTGTTTTTAAAACAATTTTTCAAAAATAATGTGCGCCGCGGAGGGGACAATTTGTGCCGCGGCGAGGGACTTTCTGTTTTACGAGCCAAATTTTGAAAACATGTGCGCGCCGCGGCGGGGAATATTTGTGCCGCGGCAAGGGACTTTCTGTTTCACGCACAATTTCAAAAATTTTAACCGCACCGCGGCGGGGAAAAAGCATGCCGCGACGCACCTCTGAAAACTAGGCAGAAAAACACTCGGGCAAACCAAATTTTCATTTTACTTTCAAATTTTCAAATATTTTCCCTCACTTTCTCTCATTTTCTCTCTTCAATTTCTCCCAAAATCTTCACCAAAATCAAAACTTTTCTTCACCATTTCATCATTGCTAACACCTATTCTCATTTCAATTTCATCAGAATCGCATCAAAAATCAAATTCCTCTCCAATTTCAAGGCTAGGGTTTCAAGAACAAATTTGGGGCTTTTTGCTCCAACACTTCAATTGCTTTCTACAAGGTAAATTCGTCACTTTTCTTCTTCAATTCAGTATTTATTTCCTGGAGATTGTGAAATTTTTCTGAATTTTGGAATTAAGTGAAAATTTTGGAGAAGAGGGGAACCAATTTTGGGGTTTTCGTGAAATTTCTGAATTATAGGATTGTTAATTGAATTTATTGGGTTTAAAGACTGAAATGGGTCCAAAAAGGAAAGTTGGTGAAAGTAGTAGGTCAAAAGGGAAGGGGAAAGTAGTGGAAGATAGGACTTATGATGCTTCTCGGTTTGTAAGCCGAGAAGCACAAGAGCGGTACGAGGGTGCCGCCAAAAGAAACAAAGGTTTTGTAAATGAGAGGGGAATGGATTTTGGACAAGTAGGAGTAATGGGAATATCCGACATAGTTGAAAGACTAGGTTGGAAGAAATTTGCTTATGCCCCGGAGGCGGGTGTGAGTTCGCTTGTTAGGGAATTTTATGCTAATGTACCGGAGGCACGAGAAGGAATGGTTTGGGTGAGGGGCATTGAGGTCCCTTTCAATAGGTCGGTGATCAACTTGTACTATGGGTTGAGGGATGTTCAGAACAGTGCGTATGAAACCTACTTAACGCAGGTTGATTACGAAGAAGTGATTAGCACCTTAACTGATGGATACGGTGAGTGGGAGTATAAAGGGGATATGGTAAATATATTTCAAGCCAAGCACTTAAGGACCCATTCCCGAATCTGGCAATACTTTGTTTGCTCAAGACTAATGCCGACTCGGCATTACAGTACAGTGGATCGGGAAAGGGCTGTTCTACAGTTTGCTATAGAGACCGAGCGGTCAATTGACGTGGGATTGGTAATACAACAAAGGGTTGTGTACTCAGCTGAGCATCACAACATTAGTTACTTCTTTCCCCAGCTCATAACCGCCCTATGTGTCAAACATGGAGTCAAATACGACACGGGCGAGGTCCTATTGCAACCGGTTGAAACATTGACGTTTGCCTACATACAACACCTTACGAGCGGGTCGAAGGTTGGGCAAGGAAGCAGAAAAGGTGAATCCTCAAGAAACGCTTCCGCAAAAGATAGGATGATAAGTCTAGAAGCAAAGGTCAATGAGATGCATCAATATCAGCACGAGATGCGTCAATACCAAATCCAACAACAAGCATGGCTCAGTGATCACATGAAGTATCAACATGATTACCAAGCCCTACTCCACAATATGATGAGTTGCCAATTAACACAGAGTGGAGTAGATCTCACCCAATTTCAGCCACTTCCACAATATCCCGGACATGATTTCACATTTGTGCCGCCAGCGAACCAACCCGAAGAAGATAATGAACAACCTGAAGATATGGAGGACTGAGCCTCCTGATTGTAATTTTTCTTTGGTTTTGTTTTATTTTATTTTGGGACTAATTTTCTTTTTCTTTATTTTCTTTTATTTTCCTTTATTTTTATCTTTATTTTTATTTTTGGATTGTTTAACTTTGTTTGATTTTTTTTTTTTTATGTCTTCAATTGCCTTAGTTATAATTAAAAATTGGGTTTGAATGTGAATTGTGTTGCATACACTTTGAGGTTCAATATATGTTCATATACATACATTCTTCATGAGAGAAGCGAGGAACAGTGAACCGGAGCATAGCGAGTAACGACACAATCTCATACGAAAGGGGGGTAACTTCTCACACTTTTTTTTCTTATTTCTTTTGTTCTTATTTTTCAACATTGAGGACAATGCAGAAATTAGGTTGGGGGTGGGAAGAATATTCCATGAGCATGAAATATGACCAATTTTAAATTTTTAACTTTTATCACTTGAATTGTTTTAGGTTAGTGTCGTGTATACTTGAGTCAATCCGAAAATCTATGATATTAACATGATTGTAATGACGATGACATATGAGAGATGTTAGATTTTTACCTAAGCAACGAAGCACACAAATGTTGGATTCATCTAATTTGAGAATTTTGTGGTACTTGTGGTAGTTTGCATGGTTAGTATAACTATTCTGATTTGTGGAATGTATGCATGTTCATGATATGTTTTAAGTCTCAACAATCTCTAGAACTCATTTGAAAACACGTTGAAGCGAAATAATAGAAACAAATGCCACTTAGAAAGTGATTTAGGCCATTTTTGGACCGTTTGGACCTTTCATGCCTCCCCGCAATATTTTATCAATAGCACACCCTTGAACTCAACATTGACATACATTGTACTACCCTTAGTGATAAGAGTACTCGATGTAATATTTGATTTTCATGAGCAATTATGTTATATTTGTCTTGCTTCATCATAAAAAAAAAATGATGATGATTGAAATAACGAGCAAGAAAAGTAGAGAAAGAAAATCAAGCAAAAAGATTCAAAGAACATATGAATTTAAGGGAGGATGAAAAGGCGCAATTAGTGGAAAAAGTTGAAAATATGTTTGTGAAATAAAAAGTACTCTTATCATATGAAAACATCATTTTCGTACTTTCATAATCACACACCTAGCCATAACTTTACAAGCTTGATGAAGTCCTATTGATTCTAGGTTGTTTAGTTTCTATATTAGTGGAGATGAGTTTGAAAAATGAGCATATGGAGTTTATAAGTGCAAAAATTCACATTCATATTTTACTTGCACATTTATGAGACATTGAAATGTAATCTATGAATATCATGCATGACACGGTCAGATAGTATAACTAACGGATTTGTGGTGTGATTGGTTGTTCAAAATTCGATTACCATGATGAGTTTGATGTTTGGACTGTTTTTGAGCTTAGGTGATGTTTAACTATTTCATGTATCATTCGTTGTTAACAATTTTTGAGATGTATGCATGGATTGATTCAAGTATGTTTTGAGTCTTTTATTTATTTTTGAGAGTCATACGATGTTTGCGGGTATCATCACTGGAAACCCTCACGAGACTATAACTCGTCCACTAGGGCCACCTAGGGGTTTAAAGGCTTGTTGCATATGCTAAATGCAACCGTGACAATCTACGGAAGTGATTTATGTTAGGTTAGTTTATTTGTTTGTTTTTAATTTTATTTTAGGTCGCTTCACTTGCTAGAGACTAGCAAGAAGCTGGTTGGGGGTTGTGATGAGTGCTCGAAAAGCACTAATATTTCGTGATTAATTGTGCTTAATTGATTGATATATAGATTTATTATGATTATTATTTCGATTATTTTCATAAATCTATCCATTCGGAGTCACGGGTATATTTTAGTGCATTTCAGGTATTTTTAGCGTCAAATGAGTCAAATGATGAAAACACGCAAAGACGGGACACCTACGGCAGTCGGATCACGAGTTACGGGCTAAACAAGACAAATATGTAAGCCTTACATAAAATGCCATCACATATGTAAGGGGGGACATGAAAAGAAGGAAGACATTGCGCGCCGCGGCGAGGGAAATACATGCCGCGGCGAAAGGCTCTCGGGTTGAATCCTGGAAAACATAGAAACATTGCGCGCTGCGGCGGGATAATTGTATGCCGCGGCGGGGAGCTCTCGGGTTTTTGCATATTTTTCAGAAATTGTGTTGCGCCGCGGCGGGGAAAATGCATGCCGCGGCACGCCTATTCCTATGGCACATAGGATTCGTGTAAACCCTTACATCTATAAATACCCCCTTAGAGTCCCCCTTACATAGAACTCGACCAATTCGTACACAACTCTCATTCTTCTCAATTTTGCGACCCAAACACTACATTCAATCAGTTTTGAGAGCTTTGCCACACTCTAACGAAGCGAGAGACAATATTCTAAGGATTCAAGGAAGCCAACGACGATCGAAGATAAAGCTTACGGAGAAGAACGTCATCCAATCCATAAGCGGTATTTAGATCTAGGATTTTCTTGTTGTTATAGAATTAATTTCTCTTCTCTATTTGTTAAAGTGTATGATCATATTTTATTTGTCTATGAATAATAATATGAACATGAGCGGCTAGTCTAATTATGGATGTTTAGTTTGTGTTGCCATGTTTGCTAGAATTGTGTATGGTGTATTTTATTGATTTATGAATAAATTACTTTTTGATTAAGAGCATGTTTAGATATTTGATTATGAATAATCATGGGCCCATTTGATGTTCGTAGTTAGGTTGAAAAATCTGAGATTTTAGTTATAGGAACGTCACCTTAACTTTATTCCGAAACACTTAATCGAAGCTTCAAGTTAGTGACTTAGTCATAGCATTAATTTGATTGGCATGTTTTCCTTGCGCATAATTTGATTGCTATTTAATTTATCCCCGCCAAAGGCAGTTAATTAGTTAATCAACAAAGAGACCTACCCCCGCCAAAAGGAGTTTCGTAATTAAAAGGAAAGCCGGTAGTTTTGTTTATATAGGACGTTCATGTTATCTCACCAAACCTTTTCGATGCAAGCATGGTCAACCAAGCTAAACGTCCATACATCCTCTATTGATATTTGATTTAATTGAATTGATTGTTTGATTGCGATTTTGTTTTCGTTTGAGTGTCGTATGATTGTTCTCGTTACCAAAAACAAACAACCTTTTTACAGTTTTATTAGCCTTAGGATTCTAGTTACTTAGAGTTTTAGTTTCACTAGAACTCTATTTAATTAGTGTTTTGTTTTCATTAGAACTCTGTTTAAGTTAAAAGTTAGTTATTTAAAACCACTGCAATTCCTTGAGAGACCGACCTTAGAAGTTGCTTATCACTTTACTACGAGTGATTCGTACACTTGCGAGTACACATTTTAACACATCAGTCCAGAATAGAAAACAAAGACCTCCCCGCCTAGGCGCACATTTTCTCATGCCTAGGCGCACGTTGCTTTTGTTTTGTATGTAACCCTTACATAGTTTTTGACTCCCAATGTAAGTCTTACATTCTCTGGCTTTTGTTACTCTATTCTCTCTCTTTTTTTGTCATTTCAATCCAATATTCTTCTAAGAGTCCAAAAACTTACAAAATACATAAATACCTTCCAATACACGAAAATAATAAAATAAAACATAAAATGAATGCTTAAAAACATAACAAAATATAGGTCAAAATTGTGTTCATCAATCGTCACAGGCAACGACCCAGAAGAAATGAGAGCTTTGCAGGAATACTTGTTTAAGGAATTTGAAATGAAAGACTTAGGCCCCTTATAATACTTTCTGGGAATTGAAGTATCTCGATCAAGTAAAGGAATCTTTCTATCTTAAAGAAAGTATGCCTTAGATCTACTACATGAAACTGGTATGTCAGCTTACCAACCAGCTGACTCTCTAGTGGAAGAGGGTCTGAAGTTATGTATTGAGACAAATCAAGTACCAGTGGACAGGGGGAGATACCAGAGACTTGTTGGAAGGTTGATGTACCTAGCTCACACAAGACCAGATCTTGCTTATGCTCTAAGTATCGTTAACCAGTTTATGCATAATCCTGGTGAGCAACATATGAATGCAGTCATGCGCATTTTGAGGTATTTAAAATTTGCTATAGGAAAAGGAATTCTATTTTCTAAAAGCACAAACAAGGAAAACATCAAAGGATATACCGATGCTGATTGGGCCGGAGCAGTTGATGATAGGCGGTCAACTTCAGGATACTTTACTTTTGTAGGTGGGAACTTAGTTACATAGAGAAGCAAGAAACAAAATGTTGTTGCACGATCTAGTGTAAAAACTGACTACAGAGGAATGGCCTTAGGAATTTGTGAAGCATTGTGGTTGAAATTTCTCTTACATGATCTAGGCTACCCTTCAAAACAACCAATTCAGTTGTATTGTGACAACAAAGCAGCATGTGATATAGCTCATAATCCAATTCATCACGACCGTACAAAGCATATCGAGGTAGATAGGTTTTTCATTAAGGAAAAACTAGATGAAAAACCAAATATTAGGTTAGAGGATCAGTTAGCTGATATCCTTACCAAAGGAGTGTCCAATCGGTGCTCTCAAAGTTCTTAGACAAGTTGGGCATGTGTGACATCTATGCACCAACTTGAGGGAGAGTGTTGAGATTAATTGTAAAATAGAAAAGTAAATAAAATGTTAACATGGTAGAGATCATTCCCAATATGGTAAAAATCATTGTATTTAATTACTATCTTTTTCTGTCGTTTTATTTCTATTATAAATTCATATAATCTATACAAAGCAATACAATTCAGTGAAATATTCATAACCAAATATTACATTCTTCTTTTCTATAATACTTTTATATATCATTCACTTCCGTATTTTTTTATTACTTTTATAAAGAAAAATGCACACAGCCCAAATGCTAATTTCTTCGGTTTAGATTTTAGTTTGATAAAGACATTAAAGTGTCAAAGATACTAATTTTCCCATGATAAAGGAAATACTGTATCGTTTATAAAAGTTACAACAGAAGGTTTTGGTAATTCAAGAAAAAATTTTAAGAAATTTATAATTCCCTTTTTAATGGCAATTGAAGAACATTAGAATAAAGAGTCACAACCATTGGGGGGACTTAACCTGGTAATTCTTTCAGTGCATCATTGTTTTTAGACATTAGTAATCACATCTAAAACTTGGAATTACTAGAAAAATGACCATGTGCTTTGCACGTGCATCCTCTTTCGTTTTCTTCCTAAATTATCTTTAATTTTAGTTTTTGTCCTGAATAATATTAATTTTGATAAATACATTAATTTTTCTTAACTATCAACAATTCATCTCAAAATTCATAATTTTATATCAAACTATTCAATAAATAGACCAAAATACTCTCATTTTATAACTTTAATAAAATGAGATTATTTGTCAAGGCCCGCCCCAGCTCAGTACTAGAGCATATGACGTGTCATGAGGAAACATAATAAATAACATTCTAAATGGACCTTAGCTTAACATGAAAAATTTGAGTAATAAATTTGTAAAAATTTGGGCAGAATTTTCCCTAATCATTGAACTATATTTCTTGCAATAAATTGCCACAGTTTTAAAATATAAAATTTCACAATCCAGATAAACCTCATTTAATTTTTACATAACCAAAAAGTAGCTCATGGTCAAGAATAACTAAACACTGTCAGATACATACTATACACCACATAATACTTTTGTTCACTAGTCTAAGGCATAAGTGCCCAAAATATACTATAAAAACTAGAAATGAGATAAAAATAACCTAGACTGCACAATAATAAAAGGATCCTAAGCCTCCAGACTCACGTGATGTGGCTTTAAAATCTATTATCTGGGGGAGGAAAATAATATAAAAGGGTGAGCTTAAGAGCTCAGTGAGTAGATAAGTTTTATAAAATAATGTAATAATCATGTCAACTTCATATGAAATGTTTATGAATTATCAGGATATATAAATATATGTTGACAACAATATTCTGTACATAATTTTTATGATAATTAATGTACTCATACATCCATAACCTGAATTTCATAAAATAACTGTAATTTGATACATGTGAAAACTATGAATGACATACTCATGACATAATGAAATAATATTCTGATAAAAATATATGTTCATGATCTTTAAAATATAATAATGTTATGATCAGTATATGAATAAAGTATATAACCATAAGAAATGTATTTTTATTGCCAAGAGAACTTGGGGATCTGATCGCACACGGAGGAGACATTTAGCACTTGCACTAGCTCTCAACTACACATGTGTAATATTAATCGCACACGGAGGAGACATTTAGCACAATTGCTAGCTCTCAACTACTCATGTGGGGAACTTGCTTGATACATGCCATAAAATGGCGCAGTTGACTTTGCTGATACATGAGTCATGTGTACACTGACTTAACTGAACTTGTAATATCATACTTAGTTGGTAAACATCATAGTAAGCTGAATTGGACCAAATCTATTGATCATGATGTCTTACCAAGTCACAGCATATTTGAATGCTAAATATAGCCAACTATCATAAATATATGGGGAAGTACTCTGGCAATTGTAAAATATTTGTGAAACTTGCAAGCTTGTTCAAAAATTAGTATTATTAATAAAATTGATTTAATCATAGCTTGCTTGCAAATTATCTTTCATTTACTTGATTGATTCTATTAATAAAAAAGAAAATATATTCTCATGGTGTAAAAGTTATTAAAGTGCATTGAAATTGACATATATTTTTCTAACACTAGTTAACATGAATGCACTTTTCATAAATATACAACTTGTATAAATTGGATTTACTTGAACATGAATGTTTTTCAAAACAATGCTATCCATGCTTTAGAAATAATTAAATATCCACTCACAGAAAAATGTCTATAATGGTTCTCTACGTATCCTATAGGTTCTGCGTGCTCAACTCTTCCTAAATAACCACACTTGTGTCAGAATAAGAATAATTCCATAGCTTACTTATTTAATTTAAATTGAAAGGTACTTTAACATTTATAAAATAGGAAATGTTGATAGTTATTTGACTTTGACTATTGCAATTTAAATAGTTTTAGGGTACTCCTAAACCTACACTTTTATAATCATATATAACTTTTGGTAGAAATATCTAAATTTGCTTCTGTAAAAACATACAAAAAATAAATATTTCAAATTTTAAAATCAGTTATTACACACTCAATTATCATATATATAATCCCTTTCAAGTCCATAAAAAGAAATTACTTTCAACCAATTTTTCTCACCAAAATTGCAGCAGGACGTACCTTTAATTACGTTGCTATAAATTTGTCTAGAAAACTCGAAATAAAACACCATAAAATCCATATTAAACTAGGCATCTTAAGCTTTAAAATAAGACATAAAACTTCCAATTCCAATCAGTAAAACTATTTTAATTAACAAAAATCTGATTGATTTTTCAAACAGTTTTTCCAACACCTCTTTCACTTGACATATCCTTGGTTAAACAAGCATAACTTTGTCTAGAAATATTGAAATGACAAACCGTAAAAAGTTTCAAATACAAGACATGTCAAGCTTTAAAATAAGATATAATTTGCTCAAATCCAAGTTGTATAACCATTCCAAATATAAAAAAATACCGAGAGCCTTGGCTGTTCGTGTTTCATAAAACAATCTTCATTTAATTAGGTATAACTTTGCGTAAAAAACTCCAAATTATGAACCGTAAAATTTATTATAAACTAGACATCTAGAGCTTTTCAGAAATATAATTTTCAAACCCAAATTCATTGTGGAAGTTTGTCAGTTTTTATTTCAATTTTCAGAGAAACAGTTTTGCATGAAGTTCAAATAAATAAATAAAAAGCCTTAGATCTTCTTTCCAAAAATTTCCAAATATACTAGAGATACATTTGAAGACATAGCAATCATAAAACACTTAGAAAATCATTCATCTAAATTAAAATACAATAATAAATTGCCATGTGGATTGAAGAGTATAAGAAGGAGAGCAAAACTAATACCTATCTTCTCTTCTTTTCTTCCCCTTCTTCTGCCGTTTGTTTTCTTTAGTTTTCTCTCGTCAAACAGTTTAGTTTTCTTTTGTTTTCGCTTGATAAAATAAGTAAAGGATAGCATATTAGATTAAAAGGGAAACATCACTTTTATTCCCAAGCTTCAAAACCACTACACATGGTTTCTTACATTCAACTAAGGCAGCTTAGGTGCTGCCACAATGCTGCCAAAAGCAGCTGCCTCATCAAGTTTACTTATGATAATTATCTAAATAATTCATTTAGTCAATACATAGATATATATCCTCTACGTAGCAAACAAAAAGATGGACATGTGTCCTCTTTTTTTTTTTTTTTCTTTTCTTTTCTTAATATTATTACTTTATATATATATTTTATATTTATAAGAAATGTTTCATTAAAATATCTTTGTCCCTTAATTTGTAAATTTTTTTTTTAGAGTTAGAGATATTTTAGTAATTTTGTTTAAATTTACAAATTTTAATTTAAATATAATTTGATTATTAAAACATCTTAACTTTTGAATTTAAGTTCATAAATTTCATTTTATAAATATTGAGTGTGAGATCATAAAAGTTTTGGAATTATAAGTTAAGAATAGGGTATTACATTATTATAAATCTTTCACCATATCTTCGATGACTTCACTGAAGCTTCGACTATCCTACCAGAGCTCCGACAGCCTTGCCAGCAACCGTTTATCACAATTGGCAAACTCACTAAAGGTAGATATAATATGTTGCATCCTTACAAGATCTCTGGCAATCCTACTAAAGATAAATATAACATACTACATTTAAATATAAATGTAGATGTAAAATGTTAAATAAAAGGTAGAGTGTGGTTTATAAATTGCAGAATAAAATTAAATCAATCAATTTGTAGAAATGAATATATCATGTTACTAATAAATATAAATATGAATGTAATAGGTTACAAAAATACAAATATAACATGTTACTTACAAAGATATAGATAGATATAATAGATTATATTTGGAGGGTTAACTGGTGAAGGTTGCCATAACTTTGGTAGATTGCCAACAACGGTAATCAGGATTTTGATGGGTCGTCAAAGATTTTATATGATCTAATTTTATTTTTATTTTTATTTTATTAAATTTATGGAGAAAAAATATTTTAGTTGTTATATGTATAAAGTTATAAGTTTTGAATTAAATTTTTGTTAAATTATAAAAAAAAAAAAAAAAAAAAAAAAAAAAAAAAAAAGGGCAATTAAAACAAGTAATGTGCTATGAAAGTAATATTCTCCCTCTGAATTTATAGGCGACAAGTGCATTAGGAAAAATTAGTGGCCTTAGTTGTCAAGTCTATTATATGATATTATAGCCCATTTAAATGTAATGATTACATTCTCGAATTTGTTTTCTGCATGCACGTGAATGAACCAACTTTAACTCATTAATGAGTTTCCAAACAACTTTTTTTGTTTTTGTTTGAATGGAGAATTGATTCATTTGTAAAATTATAAAGGAAAGAAAATAAGAAGATTTAAAAATGGTTATATATATATGGTTTAATAATGCTAGAATAAATCAAGCAAGTGAATATATAAATTATTTATTATTAATAGAATAAGTAAAATGATATTCCAAATCAATCACATTTTTTTAAATTAAATATTAAATACTTATATTTTTCAATAAAATAATTTCACTAATAATATTACATTTTATTATAATCTAGTATAATGTTATCACTTACTTCAAAGATAATAAATAATTTCTACGAGTGGACAACTTGGCTTCTTAAAGCTTTTATTACCTCTACAAGCATAGGCCTTTATGGATGAAGTAGCGCTACAACAAATTGGACTCTCAATGATCATTCTAAAAGAATTTAACATATAAGTTGATAATTGGTCGTATTATAAGAAATTCATTCAAAACGACTAATAACATATTTTTTCTTATTGGACAAAACAATCCTATAAATATTTAATAAGACAGTGAGTGACTATTTTATATAATGGCTACTAACTGTTTTATATATTTTATAAATAAAACTTATATAAACTTATAACCATCCTATTTCATTTGCACTCTAATTTTATAACTGTCTTATATTAATTGTATTTTTTTTTAGTGTTGGAGCAACTTGTTAGAGAGTTAGAAGTATAACATCAAATATTAAATTTGTAACTCAACAAGATCAAAATGATACAGCATCAAGAAAACTGTTAAGAGTTTAATTTAAGGCCATTAATAATGGTAAGTGAGAAATATGTGTGAAAATGGTGGAGGTATGATGACTTCATGTGTATTAATTGGTAATGTATGCTCTCAACCTTTTGTACATACACTAATTTAACAAATGATATTTTGTTGTTACTATTCGGAAAAAGTAGGAACTAAATTGCTCCTATTAACTACTTTTAGCATTCATGGTGGAACCTAAACCAAAAACTACCAACTCATCTTTAGTTAAATTTTAACTTGAAAAAACAACAAAATTAGCTATTATCAAAATTTATAATAACAAAAATAGTACTTTTATGTTTAAATTATATATTTTTATAATTAAAAAAATAATTTTTACATTATTTTTTTTAAATATCTGTTCAATTAAACGTCGTTCAAATTATAACGTTTAATGTTATTGAGATACTAATTTTGTTATTATAAATTTTGGAGTATTATATTTGATAATTTCCATTTTAAGTTTTTGCTTCTCACATTCCTTCTCTGTTAGATTCTCTTGTCTATCAAATCTATTACGCGTGGTATATTTCTCCACTCTTTCCTATTCTCCCTCTTTCCCTTTCGCTTTTTTCATCTCAGCTAGTTGATATTAGTTCTCTACCATTGGAGTTCCCCAATCTAGCTCCGATGATCATCTCTGCTAAATACCTTAAGGATTTCAAGTTTGGGAAAGTTCTTAATTGCATCGGCTTTGTTTCACTCACTTCTGATAAGTTTCTTCCCATTGGCATCGTCTCCACAATCACCAATAATACTCTTGCAGCTGCTGATCCATATCTCCAAACCGAGTGATTTATCGTTCACAATGTCACTACCTATGGCTAGAGTTTCATGATTTTTGATGCTGGTATGGTGTTGTTGAATTTTGATTTTATTGATGATAAGAGGTTGGTTTGGGATCCATGTCAGTTTGGATGGCTGAATTTCTCCACCTTCAGCTTGCTATTTTGGATGGTTGTGGTATTGAATGTGAGAAGCATGATTTTGTATGGTGGTGCTTGTACCTGGTGAGCTTGGGGATGAGCAATAGGCAAAGCTTGGGTGGTGTTCATTTTATTTTGGTTTTTTCTAGTTTTTACTTGGTTTGGTGCTTGGACTGTGCTGTAAGTATTGGTTTAGTGTTATGTTATGGTGTTTTTGTGTCTGGCTTTGTTTCATGTTTGTGTCGATTTTTTTAGCTTGATTGTTTTTTTTCGGGTTACTTAAAAGGATTGTTGAGGAGAAACATCCTTGTTGCTTGTGGTATATGTTTTATTTGTGTTGTTAGTCATTTTATTAGCTTATTTTTTTTTGTTATGCCGTTATATATAATAGATATTGAAATTATTAGTTTGTGTTAATTTTTTTTTTTTAATAAAATTTCTCCCTTTTGAAAAAAAAAAAAAATCTTATTAAAGTTAGGGAGTAAATTGAGTAAGTTAAAGGTATGGATTGAATCTGGATTAAATTAAAAGAGTTAAAATAGGGCGGTCCAGTGGTCGGACTCCTGTGGCTAAGCACCTGGTCCTCTGTCCTCACAAGGCAGGGCGCGAGTTCGAAGCTTGGGGGGCGCACTATAAGTTCGGCCTCCGAGTTTGTGTGGGTGTGGCCTTTGTGCACTACCACCGATCGAACTTGATGCTCTGCTGAGTCAGACTGCAGTCCGCCAAGTGCCGCTAGCCAGCTCTGTGCTTGTGGCGTATAATACAATATTGGCTATGATCCTCGGTGGTGCGGCGGTGTGCGGCAATAGCCCTATCCAGCCTAAATTGAGAGGAACCTTTTGAGATCAAAAAAAAAAAAAAATAGATTAACTAAAATTTGATAATATTGACTAAAATGAACCCTTCTAAAGGAGATTTTGATTTTTGACCCCTAATCATTTTTAACATACGTTTACACCCATTAACAAATACAAACCTTGTTGGAGCAACAGTTCCAACAATAAATGATTATTGGATAATTGCACATTATACTATGCCTCAAAGAATTATTACTAAGCCATAAACATTATTTTTAAATATGTATTTATATGAAATTTATTTTTAATATATGTCTAAATTTAAAAATAAATTAAATAGGCGAAAAAAATGAAAAGGATTGGATAAGGGATTACAAATAAAAATAGACTATAAAATTGAACATTTAAATTAAGCAAGTTAAATTATGCCAAAAAATTAACAATTTTTTTTTAAATAATAATTAAACACTCACAAAAATATATGTACTATTCGAATAATCGATTAAGTTTGTAATAGAGATTGTTTAAAATTTTTACAGATATATTAAAGAGTGAGTATATCTCATAAAAAAAATAGACTTAAATTTTTTGACCTCTCTATTATATAACATTTTACACTTTTTTTCTATCACATATTTATCTCCTTATTTATCTTTTTTTCTTTTTCTTATATTGTATCCAAAATTTTCATATATCTAAAGTACTTTAAAAATTGTTTGCCACACACATACAATACACATGGGAAGTGCATGCGGAGAATCTAACCTAAATTGCCATCAACATGGGTCTCATATTATATATAAAGATTTGAACTATGGCTAATATTTTTTTAAATAAAATTATATCTATAATATGATAATTATCACATTTAATAAGAATTCTATATATTATTTTATTTTTATAAATAATGTGAAAGTATAACAAAATTAATTTCGTATTTATTTCAAATATATTGTATAAATTAACTAAAGAAAAAAATTTAAAATAAATAAAACAATTTACGTGTCTTTTTTGAAAAAAATTATTTATATATTTTAAATTATTAAAATATTAGTATATTAGTTATCTTTTTATATATTTTAAGTTATTAATATTAATTATTTTTTTAATAAATAAAATTTTTAAATATAATAATAAAATAAAAACTCTATATTTTATTTTATTTTCACAAATAATGTGGAAATATAACAAAATTAATTTTGTATTTATTTTAAATATGTATATAAATTAATATAATAAAATTAATTTTATTATATTAAATATATTTATAAATTAATATAATAAAATTTATAATATATAAAATAATTTATATTTAAAGTATGTATTTTTTAACTAATTGTTTTAAAAGAGCACAGAAGGTCAAAAATTACTTCGATTGAACTACACGAATAAGCGAAAACTTTCTGACAAAATAAATAAATAAAGTTGAACTTGTCAGTTTTATTTGGTGGCACATGAAAGGCTTGTCAATGCTGATTAATAACTAAAGCTCCACCATTCTGTCACAAATACCTATTTTCCAGTTTCCACCGCGCATTGCTCAATCGGGGTATGGCTAGGTTTAATAGCTATTGATTTTAAAAAATTTAAAATTTTAATTAATTTATAACTTTTAAGAAACTAATCTTCAAACCAACTTACAATATCGACTTGAGAAAAATTAATTTAGTAATTTTTAACCAATAATTTTACTTGAAAATTGTTATCATAATAAAAAATATAATAAAAAATGCAAACAATATTTACCTCTATAAACACTTTTTTAAAATTAGAGCATACAAGTTTGGTACGATGAACTACTATTCTGGCTCATATTTAATGCTTGATAAATTTAAAGTTATCAATATATGTCATATGAGATTGATATCTCATTATTGAAACTTCTTTATGTTTGATATTCTAATACTTACTATTCTAAATTTAAAATCATAATTCTACACGTTGCATATTTATTTAGAATTTTTACATTATATATTTATATAGTATTAATTAATATTTTATTTTATTTATTTTTTTATAATATTTTAAAAATATTAAAAAATATATATTAATATATAAAAGTATATATCGGTTCAATTTTATAATATTTTGGATTTATCGGACCAACCAACTTAAAAAAAAAAAAAAACACTCTTAATTTAGACTCGAACTCGAATTGGTTGGATAATTTTTAAAAAAAAAAAATTGTCCACCCCTAGCTCAACTATACTATTTGCAAATAATATTGCATGTAGTTGTTATATATATATATATATAATAAAAAAAAGTTGCTTGTTTCTTTATTTCTTTCCATATCTATGATTTCTAGATAAAGAAGTGTTCTTCGATACTTTTTTTTTTTTTTTTTGTTATTAAATTTACCCCTCTAGTGATACATGATTTTACACGTTTAAACGATAGACAATATAATGAAAGAATTTATAGTGCAATTTTTACAAAATTATGGACCAAAGTGTACTTTATTAAAAGCAAAGTGGCTTGGAGATAGGGAGGGCAGGTGTGGTGAATCAAACATTATTGGGCCATGTGTATTTTTGAGCCAGTTTAGATCGGGCTTTTCAAATTCAATGTAAGCATGAAGCTTGATCATAAAACATTTAGATAGAATATGACATTTTTTAAATTCAAAATGACTTAATGCCTGACTTTAAATTATGCAAATAAAAGAATGCCATAAAATATTCAATGTACATATTTATTTATAAAATTTAAACTTAATTTACACTTTGAACCGAATTTGGATTATTCTATTAGTAGAAATATTTGACCCTCTAATGTCTATTCTAAAATTATTCAAATAGAATCAAGCTAGACTTATTTGAGCTCAATAAGACTCCAAGTAAAGTAAAATTAGGTGAAGTTATTTGGGCTTTGATTAAGCCATGTTAAATATAGATGTCTACCCATTGAGCCCTTTTCTTGTAAAGGTACCAGAGATGGAGAGTGTTTGGCCTAAATGGAGACTTTTTAGATAAATAATGCAATTTTCTAAAGCTACAATTTTAGTGCCAAAACACACAGCTTCACTTGAAAGTTTAAAGTGCAATTTACAAAATACTCTTACACTATATCTCCTTGAATTAGGGCCAAATCCAACAAAAATAACAGCAGTCACCTCCAACCTCCAATGACCTCAATAGCAGCCACTTCACTGGAGCTCTAGTCACCCACCAACAACCTCCCTAAAGCTCCGGCAACCCCATCAAAGCTTTGGCGACTTGTTGGAGGAAATGTAACATGTTATATTTAAATATATAGAGGTGGATGTAAATCATTATCGGAACTTCAGCGACCTTACTAGATATGAATGTAACATATTACATACAAAAATACAGGTAGATGTAATATGTTATATATTATATAAAAATGGGAACATCACCTATTATCACAAAAAAGAAAAAAAAAAAAAAATCAATCCAATGCAATGTATCAGCATGCGAAGCCCTACAGAAACCACACATTAAATGCAATATAATTTCAGCCAAACAAACCCAGCAAATGCACATTATTAATAAAGAGAATGGGTTAGCAAATCATACATAAGTAGAAGAAAATAGACAATTTAATGGTGTTTCAAAAGGCGAAGGAGAGGGAGAAAAAAATAAATCCCAAATTCCAAATTAACCCAATTTAACTAGAAAAGAATGACATGAGTAGCCTGATGAGGAGAAAATGAGATAAATTAATGGAGTTGTTTTGCTGTCGGAAACTACCAGCAGTAGTCATTCTTCAGTCATATTGATCGGCGCTGAAGTAAAAATATTTGATAAAAATATATAAAGAGAAGGGTTGTGTAAGAGAGAAGCTTACCTTTATGGTCGGAATTACACCTGTAACATCACTTGTGACTCTATAGTCCAACTATGAGGGAATTGGGAAGGAAGAGCGATAAATTGAGAGTGAAACTGATATAGAAAGAGAGAGAGATAACTGATATAGAAAGATGATTATGGAAACCTTGAAGGAGATCAAAAATAAAAAGAGGGGCAAAATTATAAAAATGACTAATAAAAATACTGTCGTCAAGTAATTTTAGGCAAAATGTTCATCTTGCACAAAAACTTCCTATTGTGCGGCAATATTTTCAGAGATAGAGACCTATTACACATGACCCAAGGTGGTCATGATTATCCTTACCTTTAAAAAAAAAAATGCTTTGATTATACCTCCTAATCTTTGCTTATGATCGTATCCTATATCTATGCTTCTATTTAATGCAAATTAAAACAATGTGATGCATTACTAATTAATTGAATCAATATCAAAACTAATAATTAAGGAAAAAAATCTCAAGTAATTAAAATCGTAATTCGATAATTTTAAATATTAAATACTGATAAAATTAACCTTTTTTTTTTTTTTTTTTTTCTGGACGGGATTGTTGCCATGGATGAGATGAAAATGCCCAATAAATTAAATACGTTATTTTCTTTTTATCTTTTCATTTGAGAAAGCAATGTCATCCATAACAATAGTCCTACCCTTGTTTTTTTTTTTTTTTTTTTATCAACCTGTCTTGTACGTAAATAAAATATATATTGACTATTAAATTTTTTAAAAGTGATTGATACAAGAATTACAATTTAAATATAGTTTTATTCGGGCATCATATGAAAAATTAAATTAGAATTGATTATTTCGTAAAGAACATCACCATAAATTAAATTAAATGCACCTTATGCTTCTGATGTAACACATAAAATTTTAGAATACGGTATAATCGAAACAAAATATTTTGTTTAAGATTTTATTTTATATGCATGCATAATTTAAAATATCTATAATATAATATTAATTTATTGAAAAACATTTTATACTTGGTGAATTATATTAAAATTATTCTCTTATTTAAGAATATATAGAAGTTCAAAATCCTTAATACTGTGAAGGTGGTGGAAAATACTCCATTGCATAACTGGTTAAGAGATTCTCGGAGGATGAGAAAATGGAATTATGGGTACCATCAAGATCTAAAATTTGTACGAGTGGCTTTTGCTCCTGATGCATTGATTGAAAAGTTTTATGCAAGGATTGAAAAATCAATGATATCGTTGACATTGTTAGTGATATTATCGGTTATTTGCACATTTTGATATTAAAATGCAGTATTTATATCTTTTGGCTAAAATGTCAACAATGTTGCGATATTGTCAACAAAATGTAGAAAAAATTTAATTTTTTATCAAAATATCATAAATACATAAATATTGTCGTAAAAATGCCGATTAAATATAGACAAAATATTCTTTCATACTAAATTTTTTAATTTTTTATTTTCTAAATAATTACCTTTAAATTTATCTATTCATAATTTGTTTTATCTTCGATCAAAATATTATTTATTTAAATTTGAAAAAACATTTTATACTTCTTTTCATATATATATTTTTTGTTTATATCTCATTTTCACATTTATGTTACTAGTTTTACCAGTACTTTTTTATTTTTCGATAATTTAAATTATGTTATGTGTCATTGAAGTTTATCCATTTATAATAATATTACAATTATAATATAAATAATTATTTTATATTTTAACTAAGCATCCTACAATATTGTGATTACTAATTGACTTGTTGATCAAATTTTATACCATAACTTTTATCTATATATACATATTAAATAAGAAACTAGTTTAAAAATATAAATAATTGATTGTTTTGATATTTTATAAAATTTTATAAACAAATTTCATGATTTTGATAGAACTTTTTGTAATTTTCTTAAAAAATTTCAAACTGACATTTTAAACCTTGGTTTTACGATCCAAATGTTTATAATCCTAATCAATTTTGCAGGCAAATACAGCGTGAAGTTTGCAGCAAGAGAACAGACGGAAGCAAATGGCAGCAACAGTGACAAATGAATCATCATACAAAGAAAGAGCGACGATGAATGAAGAGAGAAAAAAACAGCAAGGGCTATTTTAGGAAAGATGTTAATTAAACAGAGACCTTACTTGTTATCCTTCTACCGTATGATTTACCAAACTTTCTCTGTTACATTTGAGACAGCTTAATGATCGGCTCGGACTTGGAATGGGAATGATAAACACAAATAGCACAAAACAATACAAGTAATTAACTAAAAAACTCCAAGTTACGCAATCATGAGTTGACGTCCAAAATAGAATACTAACTTGTACATAGCGTACATATAATTAGTATATTATTTTAAGGATAATTCAATTATATATAACTTATACGTACTATTTAAACCCAGACTAACAACATTAATGTTCAAAATCTGATAACACAGTTATTTGATTAAAGCAAATAGCAGTTAGCATTGACATACAACCATGGGACTTGCACAACATTCCAGTATGGAACTGACTACCACACATTTTATCAAAAAATCCCCTTGTAGATAAAGTTACAATCTAACACATCAGGACATGAAAAAAAAAGCCTGGTTTTTCATAATGTAACCCTAAGATAAATATAGGTAACAAGCAAGATGAGGCTTGCCTAAACTAAAGCAAGCTTAACGTCTTGTCTTGATCAGCTAAGCCATTTTACATCTAACTCTATATTCTTCTATTCCCCTTTTCACTGAGTTTTATTGCAGTAGATCACTTCTTTCATAAGCTTCACTATTTTTGTGTGTTCTTTTCACCTTCTTTTTCTTTTTATATTTTCTTGTCATTTTTCAAAACACAATTAACAGCAAGCCAGACGTACTTCCCATATCAACTTCAAAACAACCAAAGTGAAGCTTCAGGGTTCTTTCCAGCATGTCAGGAAAGTCACAAACCAATTCTTTCTTTATTCATCCTCATGTTACCGAGCGAAGAACAGAAAATCAGGATGACTCACCTGGACATCTCTTAACCAGTTGTCAGCAGCCTGAAAAAGGGAATTCAATTGTCGCTCAAACCCCCCATTGGAGGTCCACAAAGACCCCCTGAACTTGTAAGAAGAAAGACCAAAAACAGGTAAGGACATCTTAGGGACACCATCCACCTCGCTCGGATATGTTACAATAGGAGCCTGGGCACTGTGGACCCCTGAAACAGATCGATAAAGTGAATCATGTTGTTTTAAACAATTAAGCTGAATAAACAGAGCTCAATTCGTACATAACCATCTTTCTATCCAGTTTTTCAAGGATATATATTTGCATACTTGCATACCCTTCCATCAAGTCATCAACTAAAGGAAAACATCCATCCACTTAAAATACGGAAATTGCTATTTACATAGCAGAAAAGACACTAATAGCAAAGCCAATGAAAATTTTACCCTACAATTTAATATTCAAGTATATTTAAAAATAAAAAATTTGCTTTGGCATTAGTAGAAACTACTGTGACAATTAAGGCTACCTTAAAATAGCACTAAATTGGCATAAATAATAATAAATGTCGAGGTGTCAAATGAGTTTGGCTGGCTCAACTCACTTAAACTCAAGCAATTGAAAAGATTATTAGCAAAAAGTACTATTTACATAGCAAAAAAAACTAATAACAAAGCAATTGAAAATTTTACCGTACAAATTAATATGCAAGTGTTTTTAAAAATAGAAAGTTAGCTTTTGCATTAGCAAAAATTACTCCAGCAATTAAGGCTATCTTAAAATAGCACTAAATTGCCACAAATATTTATCATAGATGTAGAGGTGTCCAATAAGCTTGGATAGGCTCAGCTCACTTAAGCTCAACTCATCTTAATCGCGTTATAATCCAACTAAGCTAATCAAATTTTTAAATGAGCTGGGCAGCTTATTTAAATTTTTTATTAAACTCATTTAAATTTAAAACATTTAGACCATGTTTGATAACTATTTTAATTTCTAATTCTATAGGTTTTTAATTGAATTTTCAATTTCAATTTTCTTTTTCTTTTGAAAAAAAAAAATTATTTAATAACAAATTTCTACTTTTAATTTGAAAAGTAGAAACTAAAAATTAGATTGCTTTTTATTAACCAATTCTTATTTTCAAATTTCAACTTTTTAAGCTCTATAATTATATTTTAAACTTATTTCGATTAATTTTTATCAAAATTTGATTCTTTAATCAATTTGAGTAAGATTGAGTATGATTAAATATGATTGGGCTATTAATTTTTAGGGTTAAAGAAATAAAAAAATAGAAATTGAATTTCAAATTTTTTTTTTTTGAATTTAAGAATTTGGCCAAATTTCAAAATTGAGTTTCAAAATTTAAAAAATAGAAAAATATTCAGTTATCAAACGTATTTAATTTTAAAAATTTTTAAATTTTGAAAATTGAAATTGTTATCATAGAAAGTTTTACATTGATAGAAATGCTTAATACATGTCATTTTCTATTAATAGTAATACTATAATGAATGTAATTTAGTCATTTTTATCTAGCCTTAACTATATTTTACATGTTTATATCCATAAAAAAGATTTATGGTATTAACTTTTAATGTTGGATATTGATGTGATATATATTGTGATTAGTTAAATAATGAAATTAATGTTTAGAAAAAAGTGATTGTCAATAAAAAAAAATGTTTGGCCCAAAAAAAAATGTTTAGCAAAAAAAACATGTTCTACCAAAAAATTTTTTAGCCAAAAACCCATGTTCAATAAAAAAAAATATATATATATATATATTAAGACAGAGACAAAAAATGAGCTAGTGAGCTGCTCATTTAAGTTTGTGAGCTTGATTAGCAGGGCCTTTTTAGCTCATGAGCTCAATAAGCCAACCTTAAATGAGCTAAATTGAGCAGTACATTTGACATTACTAAATAGATGACAGCAGTCGACATCATATTAAAACCATCATCTCAGCTTAAAATTTCAGTTAGACATGGGAACAGTTACCCTACCCATGGCAATAAAATCTACTCCAAATCTATCTCTAAAGGTTTTAATTTGAACAATTTTCTTGACATCTCTTGCTCTATTCAGGTTCCTATGTTTGTAAACCACACCTAGGGAGGAAAATGTTTCTGATAAAATAGTTGCTACTATACTACTAAAAATCATGTCCATATAATACTAAAATCCAGTAAGTTATGCCTCTTTGGAATAACTTTTAACAGTTGTGAACCAGTTCAGCATAAAAAAGTTGACCACAACTCGTATATAAGAAAATGCAGTGTCATTAAATATGAAGCAGTATTACATCTGCGAATCAAAACATTAATAATGACATTGGCATGATCATGTAGCCTAAAAACCTAACTTCTACCAAACATCTTATCTTGGTTCAATTAAATATGAAACAGTATTACATGTGCGAATCAAAACATTAATAATGACATTGGCATGATTATGTAGCCTAAAAACCTAACTTTTACATAACAAGTCTAATTAAAGTTCATTATGAGAAGTCAATTCAAGATGGGGCTTCTCTAGTTAAATTAAAATCTATAACATATGGTCGATAGTATTAAAGTTTAATAAAACATATACACATCTAGATTACCTCCCATGGGCGTGTACAGATAGTGATAGGTAAGAAAGCATGCATCTAGATCCTTTAAAGTTGGTCCTGTTGGAATTCTATAAATAGGATACCTACACAAAGTCCATCAAAAGCAAATTAGCTAGATGTACTTTTCTCATCCAAACAAATACAGAATACAGAGTTGAGCACTACCAGGCAACAGAAACCCAGCTGGATGGTAAAAGATCACAACTCCTTATTGTCTTCAGCTCAGGAAAAAGTGATGCAAGATCTAATATCTGAAAAACAGAAGAGCGTCAGAAAAAAGCCAAAAATGGGCAAGCACAAAGTGAGTTTATAAAAGTTGAGGGCATGCTTCCAATCTCAATCTATACATAGTTGCTATCTAACCTTGTCAGCTAAGGGTTCACGACTATATGGCAAGTCCCGCTCAAGATACTCGAAGAGCAAGCAACTTTGAGCATTAACAGATTCACCTTCATCACTAGAGAAGTCTTCTTGCAGAGCAACATGCTGATCTCTCAGTGATAATCTATCTATCCTGCGTGAAACATCACTTGAAAGAATGTGATTACATTGGCCCCCAGAGTACTTTGATCCTCTTTCTGCTTCAAAATCACTGCTTCCATCACTACTTGAATCCTTAAAATTACTGTCAGTGTCCTCATCTGATAGCCTATTATGGAAAGAATTCAAGTTATATGTAAAAAAAAATGTGATACAGACTGCAGTCAAAGGAAGAGACATTGTCAAGTTATGAGATACATTTCTCTATCAGATGCAACAAGAAATATCAGACGTTAAAAAAAAATAATGTCATTAAAATCTAATAAACTTGCAAACATAATTAAAAGGATCTCCGACCCACCCCTACAATTTTCATATCTGATCAGATAGGAGGAAGCAGAAGGAATATTACTGTACATTACTGAAGAATGGAAATTATTCCCCTTGTCCTTAGGCACCAAAAGCTAGTAGAAAGAAGCATAATATAATGAAAAATCCTCAGGTAAAGAAAAGGGAATCTGACAAAGAGAACCAAATGCTAGCAAACGAAGAAAATAACCTTTGGAATATTAAACACAAGACAAATGCAGAAAGCATAAGGAATATTCATGTACATCACAAGAGAATGCAAATTATTCCCCTCGTCCTTAAGCACAAAATATGCTAGTAAAAAGAAGCGTAATATAATGAGAAATTATTATATAAAGAAAGGGAAGCTGACGAAGATCACCAAATGCAAATGGATTAAACAATCTCTGGAACATTAAAAATAAGACAACTGCAGGATTAATTTTCCAGTAAATCAAGCTCAGCTATATACCAAGAAACAAAATTTCATAACCTGCTAGGTCTATCGGACATGTACTAAAGAAAAATGCTGGTAATAATAATAACTTGATGAATAACTAACTATCAACCAGATGATCAGGCCCTTGTAAAAAAATTATGTTACATGAATTCTTCATTTTTTGTGAAGTACCATATCGAAGACACATGACATGGACATCGTTGTAAGTAGTCATATTTTAATGTGGAGTAAATTTATAGAAAATTTAGAAAAATGAGTGTTTCTAGCACTGGATACATACCCAAAATTTTTACCAAACATTAATATGATCTGCTGTTACAATGATAATTTGGGATCAATAGCACATAATTTACTTGAACATGTAAAAGGTATGAGTTCAAATCCCATCTTTGGTAAAAAAACCGAATGCCCCCTCCAAGCATATTCTACAAAGATGCTGGTATTTACGTCATTTAGTGAAATTTTCAACTTCATACGGACCTAGCTGGTAAGCGAAACATAATTAATATGAGAATATGTAGCCCTAGAAAGTCTGGATTCGAACCCAGTGGGTAGTATAGTTATATTTTTTTTCCTGGATAGTAAATAACGTAGTTATTTTAAATATATATATATATATATATATATATAAGACATTACTATTATTTTTTATTATTAATTATTGAGCACAGTAATAATAGCAATAGATTAAAACGCATGCAATAAGACCAAACAAAGTTTAGTTGCACAAAAAAGTAACAACATGATTTCAAAGACCCCAATTAACCAAGTAAAATGAATACCTTTGTTTAACGGATAACTTTTTAGACTCGCCGTAAATTTGAATAGCTGAAAGATAAGGAACATAGTATTGAACTACAGAATCACAGTCGTTCAGTATTAGAGGAACTCCTGCACCGTAAGCGCTCCACTCTTTGAAAGACTCCCATAGATCACCAAGCACAAAGTATGGCTGAAATTCTCCATCACAAGTTCTCCATCCTCTCATCGTCGTCTGGCACCAAAACAAAAGGGTGAAAAACACACGCAATCAAATTAACGAATGCATAGTAAACAAACTCAAAATCCAGTAAAACAAACTACTTTACAGAAAAACCAAGTCAAACCCAATTAGCAAAAGAACCTTAGAAAGATATTGGGCAGGGACTGATGGTGTGATCGACTGCAAGAACCGCTCAAGATTACTCAAGGGCGATAAAACAGGTTCAAAATCTGGAACAGCCACAGGCTTCGGTGGTTCATCAGAGCCGGTCCGATTCTCAGTTTCCCGGTGCGCTGGGGACTCCTTCGCCCAGGAAGAGTAACTTGGAGTTACGTCGCTCTGAGCTCGACGTATTTGTTCAGCACGTTGACTCTGGTGGGCCCTATGTACCTTAGCCGGGTCGTAAAACCGATCCTCTCCTCGGCTCTTACCGAACTGCAACCCGGTTCCTAACATCGCCAGCGTCAAAATCAAATTAAGAAAAAAATATTAAATTCTTAGAGAACTTTATCCGATTTTCTTATTCTGTAACCTATAAACCCTAAAATCAGAGTCAACGAGATCGGAAATCTATCGAATTAATATAAAAATTAGGATGAATAACTCAGAAAAGCTTAAACAAATTCTGGAAATTTGGACGAACGATGATCTAATTATATCGTATTTCGTAAAATGAGAGAGTTCGAATGAGAAATGGTAGAATGGGACCGAAGACAAGGATTTGAGTGTGGCTTCGATATAGTAAAAACCCTGAAATGGTCGGGCACTGAAATGGATCTGATCGAAATGGGTAGGGTAGGGTAGGGTAGGTGTTGAAGGGCAATTTGGTAAACTCAATAATAGAGAGGTGTATAATAAAAATGGTGGAAGAGAGAGAAACGATTTTAAACACCAGGCTTCCAATTAAACTGGAAAGGGAAAGGAAAAGGAAGATGAAGAAAAGAATACAAATTTCAATTTTATTATTACTATTTATCAACGGTAGCTTTTTAGGTTGTTCAAAATTTAAATTAAATTAAATTAACTTACAAAATTAGAGCAGATTAAACTGTATCATATAATTATGTGAATTAAATTATATGATATAATTTATAATTTTTTTAACTTATTTTTAAATAATTTAGTTTTTTTATGAATTTTTTAACCATTTAAATTAGATCGGACCGTTATATATTATATAAAAAAAAATTTCTTTTAAATATAATATATTAGTATTTATTTTAAAAAATAAAAAATATTTTATATTATTATTAAAAATTAAACATTATATTAATTTTTGTTTTTGCACTTTCAATTCTTTAAAATAAATCTATAATTTTTAGTTGTATGTATATTATGATAATTTTATCTTTTATAAAATTTATCAATTTTATTGTTAATTTATGTGAAATACTATATGATTTATATTTGTAGCATAAAGTAATTTGGTTAGATTTAAAAAAAATTAATGTTAATTTCAAGTTTCAATAACATGATTACAACGAAAAATAAATTTAAAAATAAAAAATTATGAAAAATTGTTAACTAAATTGGACCAGATCGTCCGTTTTTAACAATTTTATAAGTCAAATAGTCAAACCCAATCCAATTTAATTAAACTTATATAATAATTTAGTTTAATTTATTTATTTTGCTAAAAATTGGACTAAATCTGATCATAAACACCCCTAATAGCTCTAACCTCTGTTGTGAATTTGACTATTAACAATTTCCTATGTTTAAATATTATAGTAATAAATTGTTACATAAATTATTAAATTATTTTTACATTAATAATTATAATTATATATTTTGATTCAAAAATTACCCTCTAACTTTACTTTTTTACACATTATAATAATAAAAAAAATTATTTTGTTTTTATTGACCAATTAAAATTGAATTTTGACTATATATTTGTTCAATTTGATAAGTAAAAATTAAACGGTTGTCTTAATTGATTAGAATTTGCTCGGCCAACAACTTAATCAATCAAATTTAAATTAGACACATGTTTAATTGGTCGAATTTTAATCGATTGATAACTCTATCAATTAAAATCGAGTTGATCATGTATCCAACTAAACTAAATTATTTTTCAATTAGCTAAATTTTGATCAGCCAGTAGTCATACTCGTCGAAGTCAAATTGGATATATATTCAACTAAATTGGAGAGTTGTATAACAGACCAAATTTTGTTTGGCTGATGACTTTATTGGTCAGACCAAATTGGACACATATCCAACTTGTATAAACTCAATTAGCCAAGTATCCAACTCGTCGAATTTTACCCCAATTCATAAGAGCTGAATTGAAAACTTATCATAACTCAACTTGACAAGTATCTAACTCGTTAAATTTTACCACAATTCACCTAAATTGAATTGGATACATGTATAACCTCATTGTATCTAAGTGTACTCAATAGTCAAAAATAATATAATTCATCAAGATTTGAATTTGTGCATGACTTGACTCCTCATATTCAAGCCTAGCTAATAACAAGTTTATGACAATTTAACTATGAGGCAAGAATACAGGCGAGTATAAGTAATGATACAGAATAACTATTAAGCATCACAACTACAAAATTCATGGTTGGCATGTAAGTTGGGTCTTTTTCCGCACAAAGTAAGTCAATATGAATATACATCTAATGACTTCACACAAATCTCTCATATTTGAATGCAACAACTCCATCGGTCTATCGTATGTCCAATGTTTTCAAACCCGTATTTCATTCGATTCAATAGTTATTTGAAATGGAAGAAAAAAAATATTGGTACACATATATTTATATACTCACATAGCTTACCAGGAACTTGAAACTTCTTAATTAGGACATCAACAAATACAACTCTAGGCATTGGATTACTAGTGGACATCACTAATTCTTCCTTTTCGTCAGTAAACATCCAATCATCCAAGTCTCACGACGTCTACTTCAAAATCAGCGCAACATCATGTTGGGATATGTGGCGCAGCGGAGTGTTGGACAGATTGAGAATAATGAATAATAAATGCGCAGGAGTAATTAAAGTGACAAAATATTTAACGTAGAAAAACCCACTCAATATGAGAGGGAAACAACTATGAGGCAATTCCTAAAAAACTTTGACTATATCAAAAATGGGTACAATAATTCTCTCAAGTTTATGCCCAAACTTGAGGTATTACAATATTACACTCACAAAGTGTATTTCTCACACTTACTATTTGTGGTAAATCTCTCACTATTTTATCTCTACAAGTAATTATTACTCTCTGTATGAACACCTCACTTTTATCTCACAGCTTGAATTTTGTTGTTTTATTCTCTCAACTGATATATTTTTCAGCTCCTCTCTATTTCTCAGTTTATGAGTTCTGAGAGATTGTGATTATGATGCTCTTCTTCTTCTTCTTCTCTATTTATAGAGAAATTCTACATTAATTTTCCTTTACTGGTAGGTGAGATTACTGCATTGTTAAAGCTGACATCGACTGCATTAATTCTCCACTTCAATATTAGCTGCTGTTGAATCTCAACAAGAGTTGCTGAGATTCAACAAAAACAGCTCAAGAATAGCTGCCTAAAAGCTATAAAAGGAATTGATACAATTGAGGCGAACCCTATCAAATCTCCCCCTCCGCCTTATGAAGGGAGGAATCACATTTTAGCTCCTTCATTTGGAGCTCATTCCAGCTATCTTAGAACATTGCTCGAGTTTCTGTTTAGGAACAATCTTTGTCAGCATATCAGCAACATTTCTTATCTGTATGAATCTTTTTCACTTGAATTAACTTATTTTCAAGTGTTTAGCGTATTCAATGATACCTTACATCAATGTGCTTTGTTCGAGAATGATATGTGGCATTTTTACTTAAATCAATAGCACTCTAGCTATCACAATTAACCACATACTCATCTTGTTTCAAACTCAATTTTTGGAGAAAAACCTTCATCCACAACAACTCTTTTTCAGCTTTTGTGACTACAATATATTCTGCCCCTGTTGTGAATAATGCAATACATTTTTGTAGTTTGGACTGCCAAGATACAGCTCTCCTTGCAAAAATAAACAGATACACAGATGTAGACTTTCTACCATCAAGGTCAGCAGCCATGTCTGCATCTGTATATCCTTCCAAGATTGGTTTTTCTTTTCCAAAGCTTAAGCACAACTTTGATGTGCCCCTTAAATATCTAAAGATCCACTTCACTACTTCCCAATGCTCTTTGTCAGAATTTGACAGAAATCTACTCACAACTCCTACTGCATGAGCAATATCTAGTCTAGTATAGACCATAGCATACATAAGACTGCCAACAGTTGAAGAATATGGAATAGCCTCCATCTTCATCTTCTCTTCCTCTGAAGATGGACATGATTTCTTGGTGAGATTAAATTGACTACCAAGAGGCGAACTAACTGGCTTTGCTCCTTTTATGTTGAACCTTTCAAGAAATCGTTCAACATATCTCTCTTGTGACATCCATAATATCCTGGATCTCCTGTCATGAATTATTCTCATACCCAAGATTTGTTTGGCTTGACCTAAGTCTTTCATGTCAAAGACTTTTGATAATTCTTTCTTTACCTTGTTGATCACTTCGGTGTCTTGACTAACTATCAACATGTCATCCACATATAGTAGCAGAATAACAAACTTTCCACTAGGTAAATGTTTGATATAGACACAAGAGTCTGCATTTGTTCTTCGAAACTCATTACTTACCATGAAAGAGTCAAACTTCTTGTACCACTGGCATGGGGCCTGCTTCAATCCATACAGGCTTTTCTTCAACTTGCAGACTAGGTGCTCCTTTCTTTTGACCTCAAAACCTTCTGGTTGCTACATGTAGATGACTTCTTCTAGATCTTCATGAAGAAATGTAGTCTTCACATCCATTTGTTCAATCTCGAGATCTAGGCTAGCTGCTAAGTGGAAAATTACTCTGATTGAGGACATCTTTACAACTTGAGAGAATATTTCATCAAAGTCAATGCCTTTCTTTTGTCCAAATCCTTTCACAACCAAGTGGGCTTTGTATTTGACTTGGTTGGTGATGCCATCCTCTTTTAATTTGTATACCCACTTGTTTCTTAGAGCTTTTCTGCTTTTTGGAAGCTCTACTAACTCATAAGTTTGGTTCTTATGGAAGGAATTCATCTCTTCCTCCATTACTTCTTTTCCTTATGAGTTTCGACTTCTTAGAAGCTTTCTAGCTCCCCCTTTTTAGTAATTATGATATACTCATTTGGTAGATATCATCTGGATAGTTGCATGACTCTGTTTGACCTTCTTAATTATCGTCTATCATTCTCCAGTTCTCTTCTCTGCTCCCCCTAATTATTATCCTCTTGTGCTGACATATCTTCTTCAGCACCTTCATCTTCTTCTGCTGGTAAGTCTTCCCCAGTATCATCTTCTTCCGGTATCATCTCTGTACTATTACTTGCATCTTACACTTCTTTTCCATTGTCCTATTCGTTGGAGAAGGAAAGGGAGGAAGATCAACAAGAGCTTTTTCTGGTTGTTGCTCTTCTTGTTGATCTATTGTTTGGCCTTCCTAAAAAACCACGCCTCTGCTTCTTAGAACCTTCTCTGTTTCAGGATCCCAAAATTTGTAGCCAAATTCTTCATCTCTATAACCAATGAAGATACATTTAATGGCTTTGTTATCCAGCTTTAACCTATATTCCTTTGACACGTGCACAAAAGCTTTGCACCCATACACCTTCAGATGAGAGTAAAAAATATCTTTTTCTGTCCAAACCCTCTCTGAAATATCAAAATTCAAAGGAACTGAAGGGGTTTTGTTGATGAGATAACAGATAGTTTGAATATATGCTCCCCAAAATTCTTTTGGTAGCTTTGTTGCTCATAACATACATCGCGCTCTTTCTACAATTGTGTGATTCATCCTTTCATCTACACCGTTGTGCTGTGGGGTACCAGGTACTATCTTCTTATGCCGAATACCATATTTAGAACAATAATTTCTAAACTCATGGGAAATATATTCACCTCCGTTATCTGTTCGAAGACACTTCAGCTGCTTTCCCATCACTCTTTCCACCAAAGCATGAAATTGTTGAAATTAACAAACATATGGTCTTTCGTCTTCAACAGGTACACCCATACTTTTCTCGAAGCATCATCAATAAAGGTTAGAAAATAGTTGGCTCCTCCAAGTGATGTAACCTCAATGGGACCACAAACATCAGAATACACTCATTCCAATAGTGTTGACTTCTTTGTAGAGAAACTACTAAATGAAACTCTATGTTGCTTTCCAAATAAGCAGTAATCATAAGGGTCAAGAGAGCTATCTTTGACAAAGGGAATAAGTTTCTTCTTTGCCAGAATCTGTAGTCCTTTTTCACTCATGTGACCCATCCTTTTATGCCACAAACTTGGTGAAGAATCGACTGCCACATTCAACCATTTATTACAAACCCTCCCATGGATTTTGTACAGTGTGCAAAAAGTTTCTCCTCTTGCAATAACTAAGGATCCCTTGGAAAGTTTTCACTTTTCATTACCAAAATGGTTCTGAAAGCCTTCTTTGTCAAATGCATTGACAAACATCAAATTGAGGCGTAAATCAGGAACATGCCTCACATCTTTCAATGTTAATTGGGACCCAACATTTGTCTTGACATAAATGTCTCCCATTCCTACTATGTCTGAACATGTGGTGTTTCCCATCTTTACAGTACCAAAGTCTCTTACTTTGTATGTAAAGAACAATTCTTTATGAGGGGTGACGTGATAAGAGGCACTAGTATCAACAACCCATTCAATCATGTTATCATTAACATGTAGACATTCATCAACAATATTGCAACATCTTCATTTTCTCTTGTTGCTATTGCTATTTTTGTACGGTTGTGTCTTTAATTTGCCCTTCTTCCTGCATCTGTTTCCATACTCGACAATTTTTCTTTATGTGGCCTGACTTGCCACAATAGAAGTAATTATTGTCTCTTTCTCTTAACTTTGACCTTCCTCTAGACTTATCTGTCTGGCTCCTCCATCCTTTGTTTTTACTTCTCCCTTTGTTCTCCATAACTAGGGCTTGCGACTCACTATCTTTTGTCTTATTTTTACTGTAAGACAAAAGTACTCTGAAAATTTCTTCAAAGATCAATTTATCTTTTCCGTATATGAGAGTCGTTTTAAGATGGTGGTACGACGAAGGTAGGGACACTAATAGTAAAACTATTTTTTCTTCTTCTGAGAAGCTGATATCAAAATTCTGAAGTTGAAAAATCATACCATTAAATGTATTCAAGTGTTGCATGAAGTCACTATTTTTCGGCATCCGTAGTTGATATAAATCTACTTATATCATGAACTTGTTTGATAAGTTCTTTGTCATGTATAGGCTCTCCAACTTGTTCCAAATATCTAAAGCAGTTTTGCATCCTTTCACATTAATGTTCTGAAGAACATTATCAAAAATATTAAGACGAATTATACTGGCAGCAATCTCGTCTATCTCGTCCCAATCTTCATTTGTCATTGCTTCTGGCTTTTTGGCTTTACCCAATAAAGCCTTGTGAACTTTTTGTTGAATGAAAACATCTTTCATTCTACTCTGCCAAAGGGTAAAATTGTTGTTACTCGTAAACTTCTCAATCTTTGTTTTACCACCAGACATTTTTATTTATCGTGAACCAACTTTGCTCACACTCAAATTTTGTCACTTCAAAATCACTATTTCAAAATAATGATGTGTGAATATCTAATATTTACTTTTTGACTTTTACTATTCACTTTTCTTTTAATTATTAGTGAATAGTATTTTTACTATTTGCATAGTACCCATTACTATTTAATGAATAGTAATATTTGTACAATGTAATTTTCTGTACAAGAACTTCACAACTTTGTGCTCTGATACCAATTGTTGAGATATGTGGCGCAGTGGAGTGTTGGACATATTAAGAATAATGAATAATAAATTTGCATGAGTAATTAAAGTGACACAATATTTAACGTAGAAAAACCCACTCAATATGAGAAAGAAATAACTACGGAGCAATTCCAAAAAAACTTCCATTATATCAAAAATAGGTACAATAATTCTCTCAAGTTTATGTCCAAACTTAAGATATTACAATATTATACTCACAAAATGTATTTTTCACCTCACTATTGTGTGGTAAATCTCTCATTATTTTATCTCTGCAGGTAGTTATCACTCTCTGTAGGAACACTTTACTTTTATGTCATAACTTGAATTTTGTTGTATTATTCTCTCAGCTGATATATTTTTTAGCTCATCTCTATATTTCAGTTTAAGAGTTCTGAAAAAATTGTGATTGTGATGCTCTTTTTTTTTTATTATTTATAAAAAAATTTTGCATCAATTTTTTTTCACTAATAAATGAGATTACTGCATTTGTCAAAATTAATATCGACTGCATTAATTCTTTCCTTCAATATTAATTGTTGTTGAATATTAATAAGAATTTTTGAGATTTCAACAAAAATAGCTCAAGAATAGATGCCTAAAAGTTGTAAAAGGAATTGATACAATGGAGGCAGATCCAAACACATCGGACATCGTGCCTTCACCAATTACAAGGACTTTAGCGAAATGTGCAATTTTGATTAAAATTAATAAAAAGGGTCATGTCAATGTCCATTTTTCTAATAATTTTTTGTTATGTAGCAATTTACCTATTATTTTTTATGTTTAAATCAAATGTTGAATTCGTTTAAAAAAGTATTCATATGTTACAAATTATTCATTAGTCCTCCTCCACAGCGTTGGCATAACAGTCAAAGCTACTAAACACATGACAGAAAATATATATATTCTCGCGTTTTGATACACTACAGTTGCTAAACTTATATTTATAAGGTATTTTAATTACTAAATTTTCATTTAGTACACTTAGTTTTCTACTTAAAAAAAAAAAAATTACATTTTAGTATTAAATTTTAAGATTTCAATAGAATTTAAGGATGAAAGAGTTCATGTAGATGATGTTTTAAAATTAATGTATAGGAACTAAAGGAAACTACCTAGTTGGAAATTTATACACTAAAATATTCTAAATATATAATTTTAGGGACTGTTTAAAGGTAACACAACTCAAAGGAAAGATTGTATTAGTGTTCTGATCATCCTCCCAATTGAGGTTTATACATATATAAAGAGGCACATTGTCATGTGTTGATGGGTCTTTCAAATGAAAATGTGACATTTATTTGAAGATGAGCTTGACAAGATTTGATGTGATTGTAATGTCAAACAGCTAGTGCTGTGTAGGGTATCAATCGTGTCATGTTAGTCGTATTCGTGTCGTGTTTTTATCGTGTTTGTTCGTGTTATTTGTGTTGTGTTTTCGTGTTGGTTGGCACATTAAAAAATTTACTTGAATTTTTTTTGTGTTACTTATTTATAATAGTAAGAAATAACAAAATCTTTAAAAAAATAAAAAAAAAAATTATTGATCAATTTTGCTAAAAAAAAATTCGTGTCGTGTCGTGTCGTGTTCGGATCGTGCTATCGTATCGTGTCAAAAATTGCCACCCTAGTGCTGTGTATATAACAACCTACTTATCTCTAAAGATGAACGTGATAACATATAGTCAAGACCAAAAATGCCTAGGTCTTTGATTCATACAACCAATTTACTAATTATATGAGTCCATTGTTTGTGACGGTGTCCAGTAAGGTAAAAAGACCATGCCTTAGTGTCTTATACGTGGGTCGTTGGTACTAACGAACTTATAGCTAGCCTATTTAACCAAACAAAAACCATATGGATACTTTTTCCTATATGATCTTTGTAACTCTTATTGTTGTTTACTTGATTGACCTAAATAGTTATTATTTTTTTTTTTTTTGGCATTATCCAAACCAATCAATAATCCTAAATTCATTAGTTATTTTTTAAGTGTTTATTTTTAATATTTTTTTAAAAAAATTTCATCAATAAATATTTTTGTTAAAATTTGTTTGGACAAATGCAACTAAAAATATAGAAAATAGCTTGTGGTGTCACTTTTATAAGACTCTAAATCATCTTTATCGTATTTGAATATTATTTTATATACTACTAATAATTGCCAAATATGTAGACAAAATGATTTACTTTAATCACTTTTGTCAACTTATTGTTTTTTTCTACATTTGTGACTCATACAATAATACAATAAAAGCAACACATGATAACTAATTTTCTAAAATAAATGAAGTACTCGTGTTGTTTTAGCGTAGTAACATCAAGTCTTCTTATTGAACCCAAGTTCATGGTTAGGAGTTCGATTCTGTTATTAATAAAAGAAATCAACTAAAAAAAAAAAACCATCATACTTAAATATTCTAGTTACAATATCTTGAGTAGCTACCCATCCCATATAAAATTGTTGTGAAGTTATGTGAATGCACATCTAATTTCTAACGAAAGTAGTGGAAGTTTTCTTTCTATAATAAGGGGAAAAAAAAACTACTATATTTGACACAAGTATTCCTATTATCTCGAGTACCTAATACATTATTGTTCCATATCAAATAAATTACATTAATATTAATTGACTCAACTTTTGAAAAATAATAATTGATAATATGATAGCTATATTGTCCAATTTAGATCACAAATACAATACTTAAAAAAGAATTAATTTCAATAAAAAAAGAATTAATTTAATTATTATTTTATGTTTTAGTATTTCCTAAAATTAATACAAAATTAAAAAAAAAAATTGATATGATTTTTCACAATTTTTTATTTTTTTTAAATATTTATCGATATAAACAATAATTTTTATATTTTAGTAAAAATAAAGATTTGATATTTTCACTAATATATTTTATCATCATTGAATTTTAACACATGCAATTCGTGTGTGTTTCTTTAACTTTTGGATGTATTCTGTTGAGAAAAGTTGGTGATGCGAATCGAACGATACGATTTCTATAACCTACAAACAACAGAGATTTGAGAATCACAAGAAATACGGCCTTAAGATTCAAAATTATATTAGCATGCAAATTTCTACGAAAAACTTAGATTTTGGTTGCAAGACTCACCTTAACGTATGGATATTACCCACTACGAATCAAGACGAGGAAAACGCCACAAAGGATTGCAAATTCCTTTAATAAGTTTTGTTGAAGAACAAGAGAAGCATTCAAGCTCTCAATTTTAAAATTTCATTCAAAATATTACACAATAATCAAAGATGCATTTTGCTGCACAAAAATATCTATTTATAGTTACAAATAAAGCCCTAATTGGAAAAGAAATCCTAGCAATTGAATTGTGATCCAATGGCCCAAAATTACAACATTTTTAAACTGTGCTGCGGTGGGAAAATACTTGTATCGCGGCGAGTATTTTTTTGCTGCGGTGAGGGGTGCTCGAATTGCCATAATAAAGGCTAAGCCGCGGCAGCCAAAATTACATGCCGCTGACACCCACAAAAGAGTAGTTATTTACTACCAAGTAGATCATTTTCTTTACCTCTGTATTTGGATAATTTGTATATGCTAATCAGTCGAGACATGTTTCATGTGATTCTTTTATGAGTTCAATTCTCATGGGTATTTTTTGGTCCATTTGTTTACCAATTGTTAAAATTATTTTTTGTTCAATCACATTCTTTCACACGTTAACCATAAATGTGATTAAATAACAATGTTTAGAGTTATAAACGAAGCGGGACAAGGGCAGTGGCCTTTCCCCATCCCCAGTAGAACATTTGTCCCCTATTATTACTTAAAATCATTGTGGGGAATAAATAAGGATCTCAAATGAAGAACGAGTATTCCCAATAGAGAACGAAAATTCGAATTTAATTTTATAAAATTTCAAGTAGTTATTTTTTTCTTTGTTTTTTAATAATTATAAAATAAAATATAATTTTTGTTTTTGCTAGTCGGATCATGATTTCATTGTTATGAAATAAAAAATGTACTCCATATAACTTAATATTTCAGTCAATAAAACAAAATACTTATGAACGATGCAAAATTGCTTGCTTAATGTCTTCCCATCCACAGTAGTTGGATTCAAAATAGCTTGCTTAATTTCTCGGTTGTTCTTGTTGATGCATATGTTTAATTGATCTCACAAATGTGTGTAGTTCCATTGCATGGGTCTCCTCCCGACACTTTTTTACAATAATTAAATTCTACATACTTTTTATCCTCCTTTTTTAAAAATCTTTTAAAGTGATTACAAGCCTCTGACTTTAACCTTCTTTTCTTTCAAACCTCACCATCTTCATATTCAACTTTACTTGTGTTTGCATTGTTATTTGTCTTTACCTTGTCATCGGTGATAGTGGAGAAATAATATTAACTTCGTCGGCATCACATTATGGTGTGGCTGAGAATGATTTCTAATTGTTGACTCATTAGGTGGACTTAAATCTCCTGGTATTGTCATTCTAGACCCACTAATAAGTACAAAAAAGAAAGAAAAATGAGAAGGAAAAAAAAAAACAGAGAAAGCATGATAACAATTAACTAACAAATTCTCAAAAAATTTAATGGAGTTATAATTTTTTTATGTGATGTTGTGTTGCAAGCTTTCCATACAACACAACCTTGTGTGGAAAAAATAAGTTCTTAGTCTTTCCACTAGAAACTCTCATTTTCAATTAACTTAAGCCAGCAAAAAAAAAAAATCATTATGTAGCAAAAAAAAAAAACTTATATCAATTTTTTTTCGTTTTAAAAGTCAGAGTTTTATAAAATGATTTTTGAAAAAAAAAAAAAAAAACCAACCGTTTCAGGTTGTCTTCAAGTGAAAACTACCAAACAAATATAATATTCTTAATAAACATGTATTTTTTTTTATATATATGCTAAAAATGAATTAAAGTCCAAATTAAAGTCCAACCAAAAACTTTTTATACTAATAATCAAGGAAAATTATCAATGATGACTTTGAAGTTTTGCCTTTCTCAATAAATGTCCCTAACCTACGCAAAATATCACAAATATCCTTATATCACAAATATCCTTATACTCACGTAAAGTTAATTGACACATCCATTTGAGAGGTGGAACCATAAACATCCATTTGAGGGGTTTTTGATCCACCTACACTAGCATTTCCACCGAAACCTTCAGCACTACAATCAAAGCTAAGCCTTTCGCCAGCAATGCCAAAAGAAGGTATGTAGTTAGCAGGAGCACCACCATTGTCTGTTGAATTCAACAATGTATGCACCGACGCTTACCAACATTTATGACAGACGACACATATATATAAATATGACCCACTTGTTTATATTGTTTTATTTTTACCTACATATATTATTTTATATTGTAAGAAAAATAACATGTGTATTTTTTTTGAGAATGTTCAAAGTGAAACTTTATATATAAAGATGGATTATGTCATGCAATTAAACCAAATAAATTTAGTATGATATTGAAATCTCAAGGGGTGGTAATTTGTGCTATAGCTCGATTGACCGAATCGAACATGAATCGAATTAAATTTGTGTTTGTTTCGACTCAGCTCGAATAACCTGAAAAAAATTGACATGGGTTAGGGCCAGCCCATTAGCTCGAAATAAAATTAAATTAAATTAAATTTTAAATAAATAAAAAAATAATAAAAGACTATATTAAAATTAAAATAATATTTCATCTCTTTCAGTACTTCTCTTTTATGATATATTAATTATTTTTCTTCATTTTTCTTTTAAAATATAAGCTGATAATAAATAAATAGTTATAATATATTCATTTTGTCACAATATTATGTCACACTCTTTGATATTAATGCATATAGCTTTTAAATCTACCTAACTATTTAAAAAAAAATATTCATATTTAATTCCAATTAGTATTATAAAATTTCTATTTGTAAATTGATTAGGTATTAGTTTTTGAAGTAAAAATTTCAAATCTTTTATCAACCTGTGTCATGCTATTCTCTTTTTCACTTGTTCATTGCCTTGAGAATTATGTATTATGTAATAGTCAAAGTTCTATTCTCGTGTATATAAAAAAAGTTATATTATCATGTGATATTTTAAGTTACTTTATCACTTCATTTTTTGGTAAGTATTTTTATTTAATTTACTCATCTCTATTTATTTTGTTTAATAACTACAATAAATTTTATTTGAACTTGAAAGCTCTTTATTCTAAATGTGAGTTTTCATGAGGGCATGAAATGCTCTAACTTTTGCATGGATAGGATTTAATGACATTTATTTATTGCTTAATTAATTTAAAAATTAACTTCTTGTTTTAATAATTAATTTTTTCTCTTATATTTATATATTTTATTATTTTATGTTATGATGCTTGAGCTTTAATAGTTAAACATATTTTTTTAATAAAAAAAATGTCATATTAACTAAAAAATATATGTAATTAATAATTCATGCCAATTCGAGCCAGCTCATTTGTATTTCATTTGGGTTATTGGCTCGAATTAAATTTAAATTGAGCTAAGGTTTGATTAATTTGAGTTGGACTAGTTTGGGCCAGCTCAAACTAGTCCAGTTCGTACGAATTGACACTTTTAGAAAAGGGGACATTACTGTCTTTTTCCTTTCATTTTTCATATAATTTTTTTATTGACATTTATTATTATTATAATTGTTAGATTAAATGATATTTTTAGTGTGATCGGAACGGGTGAATCTTACACCACTATAAACAACCATCTTTCATTATTATCAATTTAAGGAAAAAAGCCAAAGAAATTTAGTATCTTAGAACTTCAAGAGGAATATGCCACTTATGGGGCTTATGGCGTTTAACAATCTTCATCCCAGTTTTTTAGTTTTATTTAACTTAATCATCTTTTAAATTAACAGACAATCTTTACAGGGACACCAATCAATGTAGACCTTAAATGCATGCGATTAAGTGGAGCATTTGAGGGGATTTGTGCGTATGAGTTAGCTTGCGAATTAGTTTGCCAGTACGACGACGGTGCTAAGAATGGAAAATGTGTTTATGATGGCTTCCTTCGCTCTCGCTGTTATTGTTACTCCGATGATCATTGTTAGCATAATGAGCCTAAAATTTAACGAGTCTGAATCACCTTTCTGTTCTTTCAATAAATTAATCTTAAATAAATCCCTTTTTCTAAGAGCAAAGATCTAGGGAAAGATATACCCCGTTCAAATAATGTGTATATCCAATTTTATATTCTTAATTTTATCATTTAAAAATAATATGAAAAGAGTTCTGAGTTGATTATTCTACTGTAAGTTTTTTTTTATCATATTAGTGTAATGATCTCTTTTAACTTCTTGCATGGATATAAGAAATACGAGCGTTTCCGACAATTATGTTAATCTTTTTAATTCAACGCTATATAATTACGTTAATTTTTTTTTTTTTTAGCCTCACAATTGAGGTCACTTACGTCATATCATTTATATTGTTAAATTCTTTAAATTATAAGTGCTGTTATTTAGTCACTTAATTTTTAAAAAAAATAAAGAAGGACCAATTAAAGACAAAACACATAATTTTAATAATTTTTAATTAAAATATTATTTTTAAAATTAATATTTCAATATCAAAAACATTAAAATAATATAATTTTTTATTAATTGATATCTTAAAAAATAATTTTTTAATTAAAAAATTAATAAAATTATATGATTTGTTCTTAATTGACTCATTTTTTTAAAATTGAGGGACCAAATTACACTACTTATAATCTAAGTAATCAAATGATATAAATAATTTAATCTAAGAAATCTCCATGACACTTTTGTTTTTTTGTAAACTTTAACATATTGTGTGCCAGTGGACCAACGTATGCCACCCAAGGAAGGACTTGTGTTGTGTGCTGTACTGGGCTTGAGCTGGGTAGCTTTTTTCAATTTTTTTTAATAAATATTAGTAATATTAATGTAATTTAATAAATTATATTGAATAAAACCCGAATCATAAACTCAAATATTACTTTCCATTGCTCCTCTTTGTTGTCGTTGTTCATTACTCCTGCCTGCTCTTTACTGACTGCTCCTGCTTGCTGCTTTATTCTCTACAACATTGCTATTTGCTTTATTCTCTACAACTCTGCTATCTGCTTTCTATTGTATTTGGTATCTTTTTTTAGAATAAAAATAAAAAAATAAAATTATTATAGTTATATATTCTTCTTTAAAAATATTAAATATTTGAAATATTTTTATTTTAATTTACACTCTTATCAATAGTTATGTGTTATACATTCTTAAAAATTATAGTTTTTGAAACTTTTGATAGATAAATATTGTATAATTATTAATTTAAGTGCTTATTTAAGTATAAATTTATATGTATTTAGCACTCATCTTTTTTCATAACAATTCACCATTATTTTATTAAATATGTTGTTTTTTCCTTCTTTAAATTATTAATTATAGTTCTTTATTTCAAAATATATATTATCCCATTATTATATTAGAACATGAAATTTATTTTAAATTTTTATACTTATCAATTACTATTAATAAGTGAAAAAAAAATTAGCCATATAACTTATTTATTGATTCTTTAATTCTTTAGTTATTTTAATTTTTTGTTTGTTTGTTGTTAGGTGTTTGTAATTTTTAATTTATATACTTTAATTTACATTAAATACTTTTATCGTAGATTATAATGGATAAACCTCGTCAAAGTTCTAAATCATTTAAAACTTTTCATTCACTCTTTAAGAAAATAAATGATCAACAATTAACCAAAAAATACTTCTATTAAGGCTACCAACTAAAAAATAAGTGATCTCAAGAACCACTTGTTGATGATAATGAACATATTTCAAAGTTCTAAAGAATTGATTTTCGAAAAATTGGTATTCAATCTCTCCAGGTTTACATAATTCAATATGGTCATATGTTGTTAATATAAAAGATGATATTCGAAGAGAATATATCAACATGAGACCATATCAACCTAAATTAAATGAATTTTTACCTACTCAATTTGGGAACCAACAACGTCGATTTCAATATTCTTAGTTTTATCGATTTGCTTGAATGGAGTACTCTTCAAACAAAGATAAAGTCTTTTGTTTTCCGTACTTTCTTTTTGATATTAATCCATCAAAACATCCAACATTCACTGTTAATGGATTTGGAAATTGGAAAAGGATAAATGATGGAAAATATTCTTTTGTGAATCATGAAGGAGAATCACATAAAATGGCTATGAAAAAATAGGCTAATTTGAAAAATCCATCAAAACAAATTGATAAAGTGATAAATGCACAATCTTTACAACAAATTTTGGATAATCGGTTATGGCTCAAGATTTCAACAAAGCCTGTCAAGTAGCTTGCAAAACAAGCATGTGCATTTAGAAGGAATGATGAATCTAGCTCTTCAACTAATCGTGGTAATTTCATTTAGATGATAAAATTGATGGGATTAATGAATGAAAATATTGTGAAAGTTGTCTTAGATAATGTTAAATATATTTCTCCAAAAATTTTAGAAGAAAATCTTAAATATTTTTGCTAATAATGTAAGAAAAAGAATACGTAAGGAGGTTAGAGAAGCTAAATTTTATATTCTTGTAAATGAGGCAACTGATGAATCTAACAAGGAATAAATGACAATTATTTTAAGATTTGTTGATTATAGTGTGTTTATTAGAGAGCCTTTTTTTATATTGTTCAAGTAGAAGACACAACAACTAAAAATCTTAAAACCAAGATATGCAAAGTTTTTACTAGATATGATCTTCAAATAGAGAACCTAAGAGGTCAAGGATATGATGGTGCAATCAATATGCATGGAGCATGGAATGGATTGCAAGCATTATTTAAAATAGATTGTCTATCTGCATATTATATTCATTATTTTGCTCATAAATTGCAGTTAGCTTTGGTTGCAGCATCCAAAGATTTTCATGATCTGTGGTTTTTTTTCAAAGTTAAACTCAATAATAAATCTTGTTAGTTCTTCAACTAAGTGTTGCTCTGAATTAAAATATGTTCAAAAATCTGAAATAGCAAATATGTTAGCTTCAGAAGAACTTGAGACCAGTATAGGTGCCAATCAAATTTGCACTTTGCAGTGACTTGGAGTGACAATATGGAGCTCATATTTTGCTTTAGTTAATAGGTTGATAGATATGTTTAGTGCAACTTATATTGTTCTTGAGAATATGATTCAAAATAGAAAATAATAGCAATATAAAAGGATAAACAAAAAGATGTCTGAAAGCAATGAAGAGCTTGAAATTTGTATTTATTTTGATTTTGATGTTGATGGATAAAATCATGGAAATCACTTATATTTTATGTTAATCATTATAGTATGAAGTTCAAGATATTTCAAACGCAGTTGAATTAGTATCTTATTCAAAAGGTCTTCTTGAGAATCTAAGGCAAGAGAATTTGGATAATTTTTTACAATGTGTTTTTTCATTTTGTAAAAAACATAATATTGTTACCCTGCATATGAATGCTCGGTATATGGAAAGTATAGGACGTTCATGTCAACAAGATAATCACATTGCATTTTATTATTATTATTATTATTATTATTATTATCGTATTGACATATTTAATGTAGTAATTAATTTTTTGCTTATGGAATTAGGTAGCAGATTTTTTCATGAAACAATGAAACTTCTTATTCTTATTTCAGCTCTAAATCTAGCCAAAAACTTTAAATTCTTCGATGCTTATGATATCTATAATCTTGCTAAAGATTTCTATTCTCAAGATTTTACACAAAAAGAGCTTAAAGATTTAAAACGTCAATTGAAATTCTATGAGATGACTATTGTACAAACACTTAGATTTTCGAAACATATATTCTCTATCTAAATTGTGTGAAGAGCTAGTTAAAATTGAAAAGTCACAAATATATTATCTGGTTGATAAATTAATTCATTTGGTGTTGACCCTTTCAGTCTTTACAACAACTACAAAACGTACATTTTCAGCTATAAAATTCATTAAAACATTACTTCGAAATAAAATGGAGGTGAAATTTCTTCAAAATTATATGATTATCTAAATTGAAATAGAATTTGTAGAATAAATTGAATCTAATTTAATAATTGATGAATTTTATGCTCTAAAGTATCGTCGGACACAACTTAAATAATTTTTTTGTTTACTTTTTAAGTTTATATTATTTTTTCAATATTAGTTATAAATTTTAAATTATAAATAATAAAAAATTAAAGAAATTTTTTAATATATATTAATTCTCTTTAAAAATAAATAAATAAATAGTTTTCGATACCTGATGCCACCTATGGGCTCTTTTGACCAAACAACGTCCCCATTTATTGAATTGCATAATCCTAAGTTTTAGATTCGTATTTTCCGATGTGAGTACAGTACTAGTTTGTTCTCTTAGCGTTAAAAACTAGTATTACACTTGTACAGTTACACATATGCATTAGCTTACGCTTTTTGTTATTGCGTGTTACATAATGACACCACTCAATTTATAGAGTAATATCTCAAGTAAATGCATGCCCTCGTACAAATAATATACTTAGTCAAAAAAAAATTTTGTTTTTTTTGATCAAAGTCAATTAAAAACTATTTAATCAAGTAATATACTTATTGTTCAAGTAAATCATTTGTGCTTCTCTACTTTCTTAGCGTGTGGCATCATCATCAATCACCATCATGTGAAGCCGCCACGTTTATGATCAGTGTTTGCCTCTGGTATCCCCAAGGGACCATTTGAATTAAAGTTTGGAGTCACTGTGCAAATTCTACTTGCTCCCTTATTTGATCGGTAATCAATTTTACGGTTCTTGTAATTGTATAGCTACAGCTGGGATTTGGTTCGTCGGTTAATTTTTGAGTATTTTTATTATTATTTTTATTTAAGTGTTTTTACTCTTTTTTTATTTATTTTTTATTAATGAATTTAGTCATCTTTTTTACATTAAAAAGTCAGCCGATAATTTGCTCATTATATATTATTTTACATAACTAATTATTATTTATTTGTACAATTCAAATGCTTCTACTTTTGTACTTGCCAATTTATAACAAATTTTATGCAATTTGTTTGCACTAAGCATCTCATTCCTGTCAATATATATATAAAGAATCAAATATCATTTAAGGCTAAAATAACTTGGTTGACTTTTAACACTCTCCTATAATTTATATCTTTTGAAGTACACGACCTTTTTATTTATTTGATTAATTGAAATACATGACCTTAGGGGCAAATCTCAACAGCCTATCTAAAGTCCCAAGAGGGAACTTTCTAGCAAACATGAAACAAAGATCAGTAACCTTCCCATTATACACACAATTCGATCCATGCCTCAATCTCTTCAACAAATCTACAGTGACATCTGTCCTGTAAAACTTAGCTGGATGGGGTCCGCCCTTTGACCAGTCAACCCAAGTCAAACTCCTGTTTGAATTATTTTGCCAAAACTTGATGCTGACAAAAGTAGGCAAGTAATGCTCATCAGCATAACATGAACCTTTACAATGCTTTTGAAAAATTGCGAAGTATGTTGTATCCGACACAACTTCAATAGCAAGTTGTCTATTCATTTCAAACCATTGAGAGCCTTTTCTCCATTGCTGTAATGTGATTTTTGGGTACATGTGGTGTTTATATCTACCTCTTCCAACTGAGCTTGGTTCATCAAATGCCATAACATAGTTCTTTGTTGAGTTCATGAGGTAAGAATAGATTGTCGAGAAGTTGAATAATGGAATGCATGATTCTGAGAGAAGAGCAAAACGTTCGTTTGATATATCAAGAAGTGCATTCGCCAGTAATCTTCTCTCTGCCTTAATGACATTTACATTTCCCCAATCTACTACCTGTGTTTATATGAAAATAGATCCAAATTATTGTATGAGAACCAAAGACAAATAAGAATAAACTTCAAAAGAAAGTTGTAGGTGCCAAGCATTGCAGCGAGACATCCAATTAGATTGGAACTTCTATAACCTCCTCGTTACCTTGCCCCTCAACTACGAGTAATATTTAAAGGTAAAAGATTATTAAAATATGTTTAATCCTCAACATAATTTATAATGCAAGAATTAGCAAAGTATAATTTTTTTTTTCTTGATCAGAAGCAAGTCTCATAATCTTTAAATTTGAATCTTTGAACAATTCGGCATCTCTAGCATTTTATAACTCAATTTAAATTAGTCTTTATCATGTAATTTGACAATTTTAACTGATCTATCAAGTAGTATCGAATACTTTGTGCGTGGTTAATTAATTTCTGTATTCCACATGTTTAATTGGATTAAAGAAACACACGTGAAGCTCTTCATTTTTTTCATGATGTTCCTATGTGTTCAAAGTTGGATACTCGAGCATGAAGCTGTGTACTCAACACTTAATTTCGGCGTAAATTAATATAAAGTTAGTAAAAATGGATGCGTTTAACACTTGAATAACATAATATTTACGACTCTTATATCCTAAAAGAATTTGCTTAACATAATTTTCGTTACCTCTTACAAAAACGCAAAAAATTTCATGATGCAATCAAATCACTTCACATTCCATTCAAAATTTATGTTTTTTTTTTCTCTGTTTTTACCCTATTAATGTATTTAAAAGCATAGTTCTTTTTTATTTCGGGATTCTTTACCGTAAATATAATCTAATAAATCAAGAATATTATTTAAAAAAATAATAATATTTATCTTATAATCTCACAATGTTAAAATTTAGAGAAAAATGTCGTAAAGGTCTCTCATATTATATCATTTGTGTCATTTGATCCTTTAGATTATAATTGATGTCATTTGGTCCCTAAATTTTAAAAAAATGAGCCAATTAAGGACAAAATAAATGATTTTAATAATTTTTTAATTAAAATATTATTTTTTTAATAGGTCAATTAATAACAAATTATATTATTTTAATATTTTTATATTAAAATATTAATTTAAAAAAATAATATTTTAATTAAAAAATCATTAAAATAATATATTTTGTCTATAATTAACCTCTTTTTTTAAAAAAAATTAAGGGACTAAATGACACCCATTAAATGACACAAATGACATAATTTAAGATACATCTATAACCCTGCTCCCTAAAATTTATTCTTTATTATAATGGAGTTAATTTATACTTTTATAAGAAAATGACTATCCTTAGTGATATGCCATATTTTTTATTAATAAGATCTTTCATAAATATCAATGTATTTCATATAACATAATTTAACAATAAATTAATTTTCTTAATTTATTTTTAAAATTATTTTTAGTGTAAAAAATAATTAATTATATATATATTAATTATGGAGAATTAAAAGAAAAACCAAAACATTCCTAAAATAATTAATTTTCAGTGAATGAAAACCAAAACACTTCTAAAATAATTATATTACGTGAATAAATTTAAAATTTATAAATTCTCTCAACTATAAATTTAAAAAGGAAAAAAAATTAAAAGTTTATGATCATTATAATAATTACTTATTATTAAGTAATTAAAAGAAATAACCAAAATTTTCCTCAATATATGCTAAATTTAATTTTTTTTAAATTATATTTAGAGTAAAAATAATTGATTATATGTATTAATTATTTTTTATTGAAATAATTATAAAGAAAAAATAAAAAACTCCTAAAATATTTAATTTTTTCTCAAATATTAATAAAATTGATAATTACAAAAAAAAAATCAAAAAATTCCTAAACATTATAATAATTGTTTATTATTACGAAATTAAAAAAGAAAATAAAAAATCTCGCATAATTCGTATAATTGAAAAAATTACAATGCACAAAATGTAATTAAAAAATTATAAAAAGGAACACTCTCCTTTTAATTGCTTCTATATTTCATAATACGTCTAATATGTTGAATATTTTAATACTTTACATTTTTTCTCTTAATTTTGAATGTTACTTTCAAAGTATTATTAATAGATACCTGACAAACAAGCAAAATGATATCAAGATAATATTTTCTTTTATATTTTAGTTTTATGTTTTTTTTTTGGTTAAAAGTATATAATCCTTTTGATATATATGAAATTTAAGTTTTTTTTAACATAAATAAAACCTCTTTTAATTAATATATTTTAAAGTTAGGCAAAATTTTTGAATACCATTGTTATTGGATTGTAATTCTATACATCTTAGATTAAAATTAATCATTGCACATATTTTTAACTCTTCATTTTAATTTTAATTTTAAATTTAATTTTTTTTTTTTTTTTTTCATTTTATGCATTTTTTACGTTTTGAGTTGAAAATGCCGAAAAGTACTAAAATCTCACACATCTAGACAGGAAGGAAAAAAAAAAAAAAACTAAATAATATTAAAACTTTACATTTTTTTAAATTAAATTTTTACGTATCACTTAAATTAATAATATTATATAATAATTAATTACAATATTTTAAAATTAAATTTATTAGTGTGCAACACAAATTATATTTGCTAGTAATAATAAATACAAGAAATTTGTACAAACTTAAAAGAAATTGAGCAAGAACATTTACCTGACTAGGAATTCTTCGTCCATAAAATACAGGACTTTCGGGGTATGAACCATTGTAAGACGGATTCGAATGCACATAAATTGAGTATAAACCTTCATAACCTTTAAAGAATTTTTCCCACAAAGGACTCATAAAAACAGGACCTCTAGTCAAGAACATAAAAGCAACCTTAGGAATTCTCTGGAATGGATATTTTCGTAACCGAGACACCATTGAAGCTCTCCATAGTAGCTCTTCATCATTCATATCATGTTTCGCATCAGGTGGCTTCAGAAATTCACTCAATCCTATGCGAATCCTATTGGGCTCCTCTGATTTCACTTTTTCGATTTGGGTATGTGAACTTCTTTCTGTAGAATTTGTAGATATAGAGGGTAAGGGGATTTGGGTAAATTTTAAATTTGCAGAGAAGTCTTTAAGATAGAAGCTAAGTACAAGTCCAACAGTTAAACCACAAGCCAAGAGGAGAAAATACAGAAGTAGATTTTGAAAGTGCCTCTGAAAATTGGTGAGTTTTGAGAACAAATTCAAAGGGTATTGATTATTATTCGGATTACCTTCCATTTTTACCCTTTTATCAAAGCGATTATAAAGCAAGAACTAAATTTTTTTTTTTTTCCTAAGGAGAAATAAAAGATTCAATTTTTCTGCAGAAACAGAATTTTAAATCTCTGCCAAAAGCCCAAATTAACAGTTTCGAAAAGAGCTAAAGTTATTTAACAGAGGAATATGATAGATTGTTGAAGAAGAAGAAAAGGTCGAATGAAAGAATCTTCAGACACAAACAAACAAACCCAGAGTTTGATATATATACATACCAGGGAATTTTAAGAGAAATATTAATCAAAATGGTGACTTTCCTAGAAAGAAAATATGATCCACGAGAGCAAGAGAGAGAGAGAGATGGGATTGATTAGAAAAGAGCGAGAGTTTAAATAACAGAGGAGATTGATACACTGCGCTGGTGGCTTCGTGAAGGAGAGGACAGGACTAAGAAATAGAATCTCCATAAATAATACTGTAAGTCATTTATTTTATACGAATAATTTTATATGTCTCTTACCGATTGATATTCATAATTTCTTAATAATTATAAAAATAAAATAAAATAAAAAATAACAAAAATACCAATAAAGCCAACCTTACGGCATGTCGACATTTTTTATATTTATCAGATATGATACGCTATTGCCCTACATATTCGACCGACTAATACACTACCCGAATGTTTATATTTTAATAAAATAATATTTATTTATTTTCTTCAATTTAAAAACAAATAAAAAATTATTTTAAACTTTTATGAATAAAAAATTAATACACATAATTTTCAGATTTAAAAATTCGTATATACAAAATTACGTGTTCAACTACGATTTAAAGTTAAACTTATACCTTTAATAAGTTAAAATTTATATATAATTGTAAAAAAATTATTTTATATAGTATTATTGAACTTTACGAATAAATATATGATTATATAAAAATTATATAATTTTTTATATTATGTAACCAACATATTATTTAAAAATAAATACTAAAAATATACAAATTTATATCCATAATCAATTATGGTTTTACAAAGGTTTAAGGAATATTAAAACCCCACAGTTTCTATTGATATGCAATCCAATTTATATCCACATTATGTCCCTAAATCATGCTAATTCTATCCAATTTGATCTATTTATGCTACGGATTAGACAGGATGGATTCACACAATATGCTATTAAGGTTTTTTACAACTTTTTTGTTTCATTCATTTTAAATAAATATTTTTATTATTTTTAAAATGAACAAATTGTGTGTTGTATGATGGAAATTAAGAATAGTGAAAATAACTGTTTTAAAGAATTTATAATAAATTAATTTACGGTTATATCACAATCTTTACCTGAAAAGCTAACAAGTAACAATCTGGATTTTTTTTTTCTTTTCTAAATATGTAAACAATCTGGAATATTTTTTTCTAATTAGGTAAAAATCTGGAATTTATTAGGCCTAATTTAAACTGAAGCTCAAGTTTTATCAGTAATAAAAAAGGACATTTCGTTTGCAAGAAAAAAGAGTATATTTTTTAAATCTATTTTTTTTATAGCAATGTTTGAAATCTAGTTAAGAAAAAGAGATTGAAAGAAAAAAAAAAAAAAAATGGCAACAGTATAGACATAACTTAAATTATTATTATAATTGTCATAAGAATTTTATTTAATTCTAATGACATTAAAATATAATTAATTATAAAAATAAAATATAAAATAAATATTTTTTATTAAGAAAATAATAAAAATAATTATAATAATAATATTATTAAAAAAAATTATATAATTTGCCGTCTTGTACTCTAAAATTTAGACGGTAAAGGCGTTAACTGACTTTGATACGCACGTATGTCAAAACCAATTAATAATAATAATACTATAAAAATAATTAATATATAACTAGTTAAATTTTGTTTGTGGAACTGTACGCATAATAAAAATAAAAGGCGCCAATTACTAAAAATTAAATATAAAAATAATTAATATGTAACTAGTTAAATTTTGTTTGTGGATCTGTGCGCATAATAAAAATAAATAAAAATAATAAAAGGCGCCAATTACTAAAAATTAAATATAAAAATAACTAATATGTAGCTAGTTAAATTTTGTTTGTGAAACTGTACGCATAATAAAAATAAAAAAATAATAGCCGCCAATTACTAAAAATTAAAATAACAAATAGTTTTCATCGAGACAAACGCCGCTTCTCAGCAGGTTATACGTTTTGACCTTCAAAAAAGGTGGACGATATCATCATTTGTAATAATATTATTATTATTATTTTAAAAATAATAAAAATAATATATTTTAAAATTTATAACAATAAAAATTATACTTTTATATTTAAATTTATATTTTTATAATTAACAAAATAATTAATATATTATTTATCTTTAAATAATCATTTAATTAAAATTAAATAATAATAATTTAGATATTAAAATACTATTTTTATTATAATAAATTTTAAGGGTATTATTTTTAATATTTTTTTAAGTTTAAAAACTGTCCAAATATATATATAACTGTTTTTTTCTTTAATATAATATTTTTTTTAAATATATATATATACATATTTATTTATTTATTATTATTATTATTATTTTTTGAAATCAAACTGTCCTAACATTTGGGGACCCATAAATTTATTGAAAGAATTTCTTTTATAAATAAACAAAAATTATTAACAAACACTTGACACGTAGAAGTAGAATTTGGCAGTGTTATATTATTCATCATATAGGAGATGTAGAATCATCTAAGAACACCCATTAAATATTAATTAAATTCTGATATATAAAGGATTATATACATAAGTGTTGATAAAAGCATTATTTTATTTTATTTTATTTAAAATAAAATATTTTTATTACAATTTAATATATTCATTAATATACATATCATTATTTAATTAATCTCATTTTTAATAACTGATTTTATTATCACTTAATTATCAACTCATACTTTTAACTTTATTTTCAAATAATTACTTACTATTAAGTTAATAATTTAATAAATATGTCAAAACTCAAATTTTTATTTTTGAGTCTATATCCACGCTCAATTTAAAAACAAGAGAATGCGCGTAGTCAAAAAGAAACAAAACCCTTTTCAATTGCTTTGGAGAAGAAACAAAGAATCACTATCATTCATGGGCCGAAGCAAACTATCATCGAAAATTTCTACGGAAATTAAAACAAAATAAACTAGTATAATTTATAATTATAAAAACAATATTAAATAATATATAATTAAACATAATTTAATATTAAATAAATTAAATAATTATAGTTTAACTTGAATAACTTTAAATTAAACAGTACTTAATGTTAAATGATTCAGTTTTTTTTTAAATAGTAAAAATATATAAACTAAATATAAAAATATTATTTTTATTATTATAAATTTTAAAAGTATTATTTTAACTATTTTTTCAAAATGTTTCTACTAGACACGCTTTAGATAAAAATTGTCATGTATGGCAAATTTAGGATATAAAATAAATTAAATGATATAATATTTTTATAAGTCCTTACAAAATATATAATGATAATTTTAAAGTGATAATATTACTATAATTAAAATTATTATTGATACTTAATTATAATTAATAAAAATGATAAAATCAACTATTTATTCTAGAAATAATAAAGTAGATTTTGTAATATGATTATCTTAATTATTATTTTTTTAGATCAAAAAATTAATAAATGAGAGAGTTTTAGTAAAAATGAATTAGAATATTCGTAAAGAGGAATAATCGAATCCCTATTCTATCATTCAGTAAAATTTCTGATATTGAATTTACAAATAAAAAATTATTATTATTACATTCATCTGTCATTAACACCAAACGAAAAAAATTGTTATTATATATTTCTTTGTAAATATTACACCCAAGTTCAATTAATATGAAACCAAATTTTTAAAAACAAATGCGAAGAAAGAGAGAGATAGTGGCGGCTATCATTGGAAGAATTTGTTTAATCAAGTCAAATTCGGATAAGAATATTCTCAGTAGTATAAAAATTATTCAATATGTTAGTTGTCAATATAATTTAATTATTTTTTTATTAGTATATAATTTTATAATTATTTAATTATTTAACATCATTAGTATTACATTTATTTAATAATTATACATCAATTATATACTACTTAATATAGATACCAATGGTCCAATACTCCTAATAATAACTTAGACGAAGAAAAAAACAAATATGATACAAAGGGAAAAAGGCATGTTTAACTCATAAAGATAGTCGAAAAATTTATAAAAATTATAAGTTTTTTAATTTTAAAATTTTAATTTAATAAATAGAGATATTTATATATATTATTTATAAATTTTTTTATAATATTATATTTTATTAATGTGAAATAATTTTTCTAACATTTTCTTCAAAGTGCGGTTCTTTGTCTTTGTAAAGTCCATCATTTTATATTTTTAACTTATTTATTATATTTTATTCTATTTAAATCCCTTTTTTTCTTTCTTTTTTTGCAATGCCTACTCTTTTTTTTTTTTTTTTTTATGAGATGAGGCCCAAAATTTTTTATTATTGATTGATTAAAATTATGATATTATGTAAATTTTATATAGTGTATAAAGAAATGAGACATCCACTCCTAAAATGTTAACATCTAATGTAATTAAGTCTCACTATTATTTATAAACATTGTATTAATACTATGCTTAAACAATGTAGGAAAATGCCTTTAACATTCTCTCAAAATGTAGTTTTTTGTATTTTGCAAAAATTATCTCTTTTTATTTTTAACCTATTTTATTATATTATATTATATTTTGATCACTTGTCATCTTCTTTTTTCCTTTTTAACAAATATCATTATTATTATTTTTGTAAGGTAAGGTCCAAAGTATTTAGCTTATTAATCGATTGAAGCTTTGATACCATGTCATAATATATGAACATCATAAAACATGTACTCTTAAAATGTTATTCTCGTAGATACTAAGTCTCATAATTATTTATAAACCTTACTTAGTATCATGCCTTTAATATCCCTTCAAATTATGAGTCTTTGTCTCTTGTAAAGACTAAGTCTCATAATTAATTGTAAATCTTACATTAATATTATACATCTAACATTTTGTTTTTAACCTATTTTATTTTTATAGGTTGAAAAATTTTAAAGTGTTAGACCAAACAATCCATACTTTAAGAAAAAATGTTAGAGAAAGTAAGTGTTTTATATTGATAAAAAACTATACTATGAAAGAATCTATAAAAAATATTAGTGTTTTCACTTATCTAGTTAACCATTTAAGATTAGAAGACTCATAATTTTTATAGACTTTTAAAGAGAGAATGGTTGTCAATTTTTTCATATGAGGCACATTCCTATAAAGATTATCTTATTTGAGGCAATGATAGAACAACAAAATAAAAAATAGAAAACGAAAAACAAAAATCAGTATTTTAAAATACAAAGGAAGCAAGGATGAGAATTACACTCCACATCTTATTCCTAAATATATACCTCATTTTAATGAATATATAAATTATTTATATTTTTTAATTTTTTTTTATAAATTTAATTACGTAAAACTCAAACTAATCCTAAAAAATATATTATAAATTATATATTTTATCTTTAAATTATGTTTTTATCTTTTGAGACATCAATAATTATTTTATAAAAATTATTTACTTAAATTCAAAAATCAAAAAACATATAATTATTTATAATTTATTCTTATTCAAACTATTTTATAACAAAATTATATCAATGTGATTTAGTATAAAAAAAATTATGTATATATTGTTATATATATTTATTTTTGTTATTATCATATAATATATTTATTGACTCAAATTGTATTTTTTTTCTCATCATAAATTATTTATTATTAAATAATTTTTTTATAATAATAATAATAATTTTAATTTTTTATTTAAAGGTTCACATTCGTCACTAAATCTTCAATATGTTATTGCAATAATTTTAGGTAAGGATAATAAACAAATTTAAAATCGATGATAAAAAAAGGAAAAGAGGTCCCCATCCCTACCTCGCCCTGTCAACCCTTCATATGATTATAAACTTGCCACTCGAAGATAGTCGAATTGTTTGTGTATGAACATGACAATCTAATTAGTTGTATTATTAATATTATAGTATCATTGACAAAATATTGTAGTATCATTGACAAAAAAAATCTTAACTTTTATTTCAAACCTAACCCTATAGTATTGATCATAGATCATATTAATAAAATAAAAAACATATAGTAACAATAATCATCATCTGATGGAAAAATTACAAAAGTCAACAGTTATGACAAAATATAATCATGAAAACAAATTGAAAAAATAACAAAATTAACATTATTTTAACTCTAACACTCTTATATTTTACTAATATATCTTTTTATTACTATAAAAAAAAAAAATTTAACTCATTATTTCATATTAAATAATGTTTAAATTGAACTATAAATTTTTAAATTCGTTCAATATTATTAAATATCATTTAATATTATTGATATATTATTATTTTTTTGTTATAAATTTTATAAATATTATTTTATCTAATTTCTCAAACAAGTATTGAGGAGGTTGTAACTTCAAGAATCTCATGATGAGATTCATCAGTTAAACAATGAGAACATAAACTCAAGATACAATAATAAATTAGAAAGACGGAGAATAGATCAATTGAAAGTGTACAACTGATTATTCAGAAAAATAAATGAATTTATAATAAAGAGTGCTTATATAACACTATTATAACTAATCACAAGTATCCTTACCTATCAATCTATATAAAAAGATTGTATAACAAATTCATTACTAGTGTTACCTATTACATAAGAGTGCACTATGTAAAATCACCAAAACTATGAGTCACATTGTACAGTCTAATAGTAACCTCTAACACATTACACTACTAAGAAATTAGTTTGTAGTCATGGTCATGGCTATATAATTCAATTAATACATCTTCACCATCCTTCCTAGCTAAAATAATCATATTTCCAAATCAGACCTAACTCCAATTTAGTCACTTTGAGCATGTTTACTTGTTAATAATAGGAATTAAGTTATCGATAAAGATTATAATTACTTCGTTTACTTGTTAAATAAGATATTTTGTAATTAGGGCCAATACAAATATTAATAATCAAATTATAGATTTTGGAATAACTTGATTCCCATCTAAAAGTCCTGAACTTAATTAGTGTCTAACTAATTTTTTCCTTCCAAATCTATCATAACTAATCAATCTTTTTTTTATTTACACCAAATCAAAATTCTCTTCTAATAAATTGAAACTTAAAAAAAAAAAAAAAATCAACTTATGTGACTTAGTCTCCTAGTTGACTTGTATAATATACTCATTTCTTTCACCTTCTTTAATTCTCTAAAACAATAAGGAAATATTGTTGAAGGCAAGTTAACAAATTTTTCTTCTTCTTATTTCCTTCTTTTGCTTTAGCGATTTTTGAAATATTTTTTCCAATCTCAATTTTTTTTAATTAATAGATTAAATTTTTTTTTTGAGTAATTTAACATGTATAATAGCTCCTTTTATATATCTCTAAGAATGTTATATATGCATAGTCAATGATTTTTCATTTTATCTTTTATATATTTTTGTGTGTTTAATTCTGGGGATAAATATAAATAAAAAGAAGAGCATGTATCGAGTATATTCCGTTGGATACTGTCATACCTTGGAAATGTTTTCAAATTTTTTAATCTATTAAAATATAAATAAGAAAATACAAATAAAGTTATGAATGTGAGGGTATTTATGTAAAATATTAATTATTGTTATATATTTAAATAATTGAAGTAGTTTTTGATTACGTGATGTTAATAATAAATAAATGCAATAATGTGAAATATACTTTTTATTCCAATTCTCTGTGATTTCGATTCCTTCTAAATTTCATTATGAATTAGTAAACATGCTCTTCCAATTTTCAAATAAATCACTAGTAAAATAAAAATATTTTTTATCACAACATATATATAGTATAATTTAATTTGCAATTATTAAAAAGTGGTCTCAAAATTATATTCAATATCTTTAATTTTATATTTAATTAATAATTTAAAAATTATTAAATACATACAATAACTTTAATTAAAAACAATTGGTGACTTGTTTTAGCTTAGTAACGACATAAATAGCAGCATTCCAGAACCATTCAACACCTTCCTCAGAAAGTATCCCGTATAGGAAGAAAGTAAGAAACCATCCAAGGGCGGATCATTGGACCGACACGGAACCATAACTCTCCAAAATTTTATATATATATTTTTTAAGAAACTAATTTTGGATGATAAGAAAAAAAACTAGTTTTGGAACCATGCTTATGAATGAGTTAGTGATTCAAATTTAATATGTATATAGTTATGTTAATTTTCAATAATAATTATTATTGCTCTGAAATTCTTTATTTTATAAAATAAAATAAAAAAATGTCTTTAAAATATAATTTTTAGGTTTTATTTAGTATAACAATGTGAAAAATTGATGTTAAAAAATTTTGTAAAGTGATTTGCATGAATACTCCTAAAACAAATAGTTATTGGTGAAGAATAATATAAAATAAGAACTATTTTGTAATTGATTGATTTGTAGTGTAATTGTACTATTAAAATTATTTAAATTAGCATATAATTTAAAAAATAATTTGTTAGTATATACATTTAGTTTTTATAATCTTATATTTTTTTAATGTTTTGGTTTCATACTTGATTTAAAATATTTATATTAATTTTAAAAAGAACATAAACAATTTATACGGTACCTATTTATTACAAAAGAAATGAGTAGCTATACAAATTAAAAAGAATGTGTGAAATAATTTATTTTGTTTTATAATTATATTTCTAAAAATTATAAATTTTTTTTAGCATATAAGTAAAAACTTAATTTTTAATGTTCTTAAATTTGTTCAAATTTATTTAGTGTATTGCAGTATTAGTTGTTGAGCAATAATTTTTATTGCTTTGATATTCTTTATTTTATAATACAAAGAAAGGGAAGGTTTTTGATGGAATATAATGATGAGAATAGAGATAAACAGAAGAGAAGTGATGTATATTTCATTAAGTTTCAATGCTGTGTAGAGGAAAGTATATATAAACAAATGTAGTACACTAGAGCTTGTAGAGTTTGTTACATGTATTCTAACAGAATAACAAACTTTACAGTTAGTTATTCTCAACATTCCCCCATAAGCTCATGGTCTACACAGAACACTAAGCTTAGTTTTTAAATCTATAAACCTATGACTTGTTAATGGCTTTATGAGTATATCAGCAACCTGTTCCTGACTTAGTGTGTACTCAACGATCAACATTCCAGCGATCACTTTTTCTCTCACAAAATGAAAATCTATATCAACATGCTTAGTTCTCGAATGTAACACAAGATGCTTTGCAATGTAGCTAGCACTGATATTATCACAAAAAATCAAAGGAGGTTGACTAGTTTGAACATGCATCTCAGTAAACACTTTTTGTATCCACATTACTTCTGCCACAGTGTGAGCTAAAGCATTAAACTCCGCCTCTGTGGAGGAGCGAGACACCACCTTATGTTTCTTGGAATTCCAAGAGGTCAAAGAACCTCCCATAAAGATACAATATCCTCCGGTGGATCGTCTGTCATCAAGGCAAGATGCCCAATCAGCATCAGTGTATCCTGTGATATCCAAACAATCTGATTTATAAATCATAAGACCATGATTTTGTGTACCATTAAGATACTGCAACAAGCATTTTGCTACTACCCAGTGTGTATTTGTAGGTTGATGAAGAAACTGACACGACTTGTTCACAGAGAAACTGATTTCAGGTCTCGTTAAGGTGCAATACTGAAGAGCACCAATAATTGTTCGGTATTGGGTTGCATCAGGCAGAACTTCACCATCAGTTTTGGACAAAATCTTGCCAGTAGCCATTGGAGTAAAGACATGTTTGGAGTCATTTAGCTAGACTTTAGACAACATATCTTTGATATACTTCGACTGGCATAGGTGAAAGCCATCTGAAGTGTGAGTCACTTCGATACCCAAGAAGTACCTGATGCACAAAAACTTGATAACCAAATTTTGTATTTGTAAAAGCTCGCAAGTACACGAGTCACTTGTAGTAAGCGACAAGTATACTCCCAAGATCGTCTCTCAAAGGAATTGCGGTAGTTTTTAAAAACGTTAAATGTAATCTAAAACGTTACGCTAAAATTAATCCTAAACACTCTAATCAAAGTTTGGGTTGGAAAACGGTTTCCTAAAAGTATGATTACTTAAAATAAATAAATCAATGAATAAAGAACGAAGTTGAAACGATGAGATGAACGAGTGTGGGAAAATGGTTAGTGAACTATTATGGATGAATTGATTTATGTGGTTTTGACAATTAAGTACCAAAAAGTAGAATTTAATGATTATTTTCTCTAACCCTAGAAAATCCCAAATCAATGGTGATTTTCCCTTAATTAACTAATTAACTTCTTTGATCCGGACCGTTAATTAGTTAATCAGCCTTAAACTTAGGAAAATAGTTTAATCACCTAATTCAAGACAAATCAATGCACTTAAATTAGGCTCATGCTCACAAATGCCCAATTGAATTTAGATGGCGTTTCTAAAACTCAATCCTAAAATGTTTCATACATTCACAAATTAAATTGGCCAGAAGTAATTGATGAACATATGGATTACGAACAATGAACATGAAATAAATCACTTTATTTTAGAATCATCCACACAAACAATCATCCAATCATAGTTACATCACCAAAATCCCACACACAAAGAGTTTAGCTACTCATAATGAAATCCAAATCAATATTTTTCATTACAAATAACATTCTATGAGTTCTTAAAGAGAAAAGAGATTACAAACAATAAATTACCCTACTTCCACTCTTAAAACAAGCTCTTGATATTGGATGGTCACCTTCTTCAAGATTGTTGATGGAGCTTCAATAGCGGAGCATTAATGGAGTAATTTTTTCTCTCAAAAATGTGGAGGAGAAGAAGAAAAAACACTATTCATGCTACTGTTCACGCTCTCTTGGAGGCTGAATAAAATAATGTGTTGGAGGCTGGAGAGCTTGAGTGTCAAATTAGGTCTCTCGTTTTGTAAGGGTTTCCAAAAAGAGTTGTAAGTCTCGTGGCTGAGAGAGAGTTGCCATCCGCGCGCGCAGGCCACGGCGCGGGATGTTTTTTCAGAATTGCGAACCAAAGCAGAAACCTCGTCGCCGCAGCGCACAATAACCATGCTGCGGCGCGCAATGTTTTCATGAAATTCTAGGATGCAACCCGAGAGCCTCTCGCCGCGGCATATCGTTTCTTCGCCGCGGCGCGCCTTGCATGTAAAGGTATGTACATACATGTACATGACTTTACATACGTTGTACATACTCTGCTGATTATGTAAATACCTTTACATACTTTGCTGATTCTCGATGTAAGGCTTACATTTTTAAACACTTTTACTCTCTTTTTTCATATTTCTTCCCAAACCTACTTTGACCTACAAAACAATAGAATACCCTCCAAAACAAGATTATATTGAGATTAAATGCAAAATAGATACTTAAAAACATAACAAATAGTAGGTCAAAATAGTGTTCATCAGTACCCAAGCTGACCCAATTCTTTTAATGAAAACACAGCATTCAACTTCTGAATTATAGCCTGAATAAACTGAGAACTATTTCCAGTAACAAGAATATCATCCACATAGATCAGAAAAATATTGAAATCACCATGCAAATCATAGATCATCATAGAAGCATCAGAATTAGAACCCTTAAAGCCCATTTGTTGAAGACAGCCACTAAACTTTAAGAACCAAGCTCTAGGAGCTTGCTTGAGGCCATATATGGCTTTCTGTAGCTTACAGACATGATGTCGAAAGTCTGCATTAACAAAACCAGCTGGCTGAGTCATGAAGACCTATTCCTGAATATCTCCATTCAAAAAAGCTGTGTTAACATCTAATTGTTGAATAGACCAGCCTTTAAACAAGGCAAGAGTTAAGACAATCCGAATGGTAGTTGGCTTGACCACGGGACTGAAAGTCTCAGTGTAGTCAATTCCCTCAGTTTGTTGAAAGCCCTTAGCCACAACCCTGGCTTTATATTTGTCCAATGTATGATCTGCCTTGAGCTTAGTACGAAAAACTCATTTGTTGTGAATGACTTTACAATTGGTAGGGGGAGGAACAAGAACCCAAGTGCCATTTTTAATCAGAGAATCAAACTCAGACTTCATGGCCAACTTCCATTCTGTAAAGGAAAGAGCCTCCTTAACAGAACTTGGCTCAGATAAAACAACATTAGACATATATACTTTGGGTTTGAAAACACCATCTTTAGCTCTAGTAGTCATGGAATGAGTGTTAGAGATAGATGGTTTTGTATGAACATGAAAAACAGATGAGAGAGGCAGATCAATTCTAAGGTCAAGACCATTAGGATTAAAGAAGACATGGGAAGGCAAAGCTGCAGAAGTTGATAAAGAAAGATTGTTAGGTGTTAATGTGCGTGGAGTGTGAGAGGGTTGAGAAGATGAAGTGGGAAGTGAGCCAAAAGAAATAGGATTATAAGAGCAAGGAGAAAAAGACAAGTTATGAGAAGTAGAAGATTCAACGGGTAAGTGAGTTTGAGAAAGTGGAATAGCGTGTAAAGAGGAGTCTGACTCTTCTTTATCAGATGCAGTGGGTGTAGTTTGTAAAGAATGGTCTAACTCTTCTTTATTTGACACATTGGGTTTAGGAATAAGACTTGTGGGCAAAAGAGTAGCACGAGGTGCACCAAATAATGCAATCTGATTTTTAGACCGTTGGGTAGAACCAGACAAAAAAGGAGATGAAGCTGTAAAATTAGGCAATGGTACAAAAGGAGACAGTGACACAGCAGAAGCACTATGATTTGAATATGGCATAGGAGGACAAGACATGGGCGACATGAAAATTGATTAAAATGAGTAGAAAACTCATTTGTAGAACTAGTCTCATTGGCTGACACAGTAAGGTAAGGAAAATTGCTTTCATAAAAAACAACATGTGGAGTAACATACACCTTTTTAGAAGTAAGTTTAAGGCACCAAAAACATTTATACTGTGCTGCATATCCCAAGAAAACACAAGGTAAAGACCTTGGTTCCAACTTATGCTTAGTATAGGGTCGTAGATAAGGAAAGCATAGACATCTATAGACCCTAAGATGAATATAATCTGGTTTCTTTTTGTATAGGACTTCATAAGGACTGACATTGTTCAATACTTTGGTAGGCATCCTATTAACCAAATATACAGCAGATTTAAAACCATAATCCCAATAACACAATGGAATTTCAGCTCTTGACATCATAGTCAACCCAGTCTCCATAACATGCCTATTTCTTCTTTCAACAACACCATTTTGGGAAGGGTGTAAGGACATGAAATCCTCCTTGTATATCCACCTTGAAATAAGTAAGAATCAAGACTTTTAAATTCAGTACCTCCATCACTATGTAATTGTTTAATCTTGGCATCAAACTGACGATGAACTAAAGCATCAAAATGTTTGAAAATTTGAGCAGCTTGTGATTTATTATGCAACATATAGATCCACATGAAACGGGTGCAATCATCAACAAACAACAAAAAATATTTCATACCAAGAGAAGAACATATAGGTGAGAGACCCCACATATCAACATGAACAATATCAAAGGGAATACTAGACTTACTATGAACATACTTCAGAGGCATTCTATGTGACTTGCCAAGTTGACAAGCACTACATATATCAATCTTATTTAAGTTTTTCAAAACTTTATTCATACTAGTAGCTATTGAATGTACTATGGAAGCATGAGGATAACCAAGTCGTTCATGAAGTAGGGGTGTACTGATCGCTGCATGATGATATTGCACATTTGTAAGCAATTTGCCTCCCTTGGCTTGCAGCACATAAGATAATTTTCCTTTTAAGTCACTTTTATTATAAAAAGATTGAAAATTTGATGTTACAATTTTGTAGAAAGGTTTGGAGAAGGATTCTTAAATAAATGGTTAATTAGTTTATTATTTTAATAAAAAATGCATATATAATAATTATTTTATGATCAATAAAAGTAATAATTTGTGTTAGCGACATATAATCCAAAAATGATACAAACATGAATTATTTGACATCACATTCAAAACTTGCATAATATTATTTAATATATAAAATATTAGTGGACAAGCACAAGTGAAATTATTTAATTAATTTTTAATTATTATTACATGATAAGCACAATTTAATTAAACTTAATAAGTATTTTTTTAAAAAAAAATAATACATATTAATTTATTATTATTTTTACTTGTTATAATACGATATTGACATAAAAATGATAAATTCAACACGAATTTAATTTGCTCATAAATAAATTTAATTTGATACTCAAACATATATATATATATGTATATACACACACTTGCCAAATATACATAATATATATATTAGATTTGTTATTGTAGTAATTCTTTAACAAAAATTATACCTACATTTAAAAAATAATATGATTACTATTAAAAATTAATATATTAGAGTTTTGAAATTATCTTTAATACATAGATAATTTTTAAAAATATAAACGGAAAAATATATCTTCAATTTAAAATATAATGATATTTTTGATCAAATTATATTTTAAAAACATGTGTTATTTGTTATAAAATATTTTTTATTTGCATGTATTATTTATTTTATCATGTTTAGAGTACTTATTATATATTATAATCATAATATAATTAAAATACTTATTGAATGTGGTCTTTATTTGATTTAGAGTCCCATTGAATATGGCAATAGAATTTTAAAAGAATAACTAATATTAATAACTTAAAACATAGGAGTAATTTAAAAATATATTAAGCATTATTTAAACTATATATATAGCCAATAAATTTTGGGCGATTTTATCCAACATTTTGATTTAATTATAAATATGTATATATTATTAATTTATCTTATTTTATATATATTATATAAATAGATAATCCTACATTTTAGTATAATTAGAATCATATTTTTAATAAAGTGTTATTTCTTTTAAATTAAACATTAATCAAGTATACATTATTAATTTAATATAACTTAGTATATATTAAACACACACATACACATATAAATATTTATTAGATAGATAGAAAAATTAGTATTATAATCCTACTTGTATTAGAATTCTAATTCTTTTAAATATCTCTTAAGTTATGAAAAGTAAGATTAAAAATTAAAAATTCAACATATTATTTATTTTTTCAATTTATAATATTAAACATAATAAAATAGATTGCTTAATTTTATTTTTAAAAATTCCAATCAATTAGTTCATGCACATTTTTTTTAATTTTTAATTATAAATTAATAAATATTTAATAAGACATAAGATATGCATGTAAAATACATGTGTTTTCACTTGCATTTTACTAGTATATATAAATTAAATTAATAATATATTTGTATGTGGAATTAAATCAAAATATTGGATAAAATCTTCTAAATTTATTTTTTGTGCATTCATGTATATAACACATACACATATATATAAACATATTATATATAACTAATATGCTATTTTATAACTAATTCAATTATAAATATATTGTGCATGTTATTTAAACTTCAAACTCAATTAATTATAATGACTAAATTAACATACCACATCACCAACATACCTCAACATATGTTCCATGTGCATGGTTCTGGTATAATGTGCATATAAAAAATTATATGTGTTGATTAATCCTAGTTTGTTTTTCTTAAACAAACAAACGATCTTAGGTCATTTTATGTAGAGTTATGTGTGTTGTTGTTGTAGTTGATTTTTTTCCAAAATAGATTTAGTTCTACATCAATAATATATGTGTAAAATAAGCTTGAAATCTCTTGCTGCAATTCCCATTTTAATGATTTTTTTTAGTTTGGTTGATATTGGTTTTTTTTTTTTTTTTTTAAACCCCTATATGTAGCACGGATATGGTGTAGGTTTGTATTTATTTCGGCCACCCTATTTCGTTAAAAAAAAAATTTATTACATTTTGATAAATAGATTAATCCAACCAATATAATTTAAATCTCTATTAATATGTAATTTCGATAATTTTATATCATTAAATTTACATTAAATTAATAATTAATATGTTACTTGATAACACTACTTTTTGGACTAAAAGGTCCGACTCAATTTTCTCCTCTTTACCAGCATTGGGATAGCCCAATTAGTAATGTAATTGGGTTATATGTACGAGTTTATGGATTCAAGACGACAAAAAGGTACGTAGTAATTACTAATATTCTTTGATGATAGAGCCTCAAGTTTTAGCTCACTATTGATACTCTCAAAATGTTGGATAAATTTATCTAAAATTTATTTCTTGTGCATTCGCATATATAACACATACACACATTATATATAATTAATATTCTATTTTAGAATTAATTTAATATATATATATATATACACACACATTGTATATGTTATTTAAAATTTGAACTCAATTAATTATAATGATCAAATTAACATACTACATTGTGAACATACCTCACCATATGTTCATGTGCATGATTTTTGTACAATGATCATATAAAAAATTATATGTGTTGATTAATTCTAGTTTGTTTTTCTCAAAACAAACGAACGGTCTTAGGCCATTTTGTGTAGAATGTGTATTGTTGTTGTAGTTGATTTGTTTTTTTTTTAAATGACCTTAGTTCCATAAGTTAGAATTATTTTATATGAATTAGATAATCATTAGTAACTTTAAATTATATTAAATAATTTATAATGCATGCTAGAATAATATTAAATTAGTGAAACAATTATTAAATATGTATTATACTTAAGTCCATAATGGGATAGACTATTGTAATTAATATTATGTGATAGACCCATAGGTTCGTCGCACTCGTAAGCCTAAACCGGCCCATTAAGTTTAGGGTTTTTATTGTAAAAGTTCTATATAAATAGAACAATTAAAAGCTAAAGTTAATTATCCTTTCAATTGCATAACGTTGTTCCCATAAGCTCCTACATATTAAATCTGCAGGTATAGGATTGGAACATCAATGTGGATCAATGGTTCTTACAACGATCTCATACACAAATATGTATTTATATTTAATTACATGTTATATTATTGAAATATAAATATTATTCTACTATTTATGATTGATTTATTTTTAACAATTGATAATCAGAGTTGCTTGTCTTAATATATGATCGTGTCTATAAATTATTTGCTGCTTGTGCCATTGATTTGCTTTTTTGTAGGCTATGTATATATGAGGTGATATGAAAATAATGATTCATGATTTGTTATAAAAAAAAAAAAAAAATGAAGGAGATTTTAGATAAAAAAAATGTCCTAAAATGTTATTCGTGATTTAAAGATTATTTTGATGTATCTTTTGAATGATTTTGGTAGCCAATTGTGAAATTATTTGGATACAAATTGGTAACCTAAAATTGGGTTTTTTTTTTTTTTTTTTTCAAAACTCGTTTTCAGTCAAAATAAATATCATAGATATGATATTTTTATTTTTTTGATCATTTTAATATATTGTATGTCAATTTTTGGTAATCGGATGTTACAAAACCGATCGAGTCATTTTGGACACCCTTTTCCTGCAAATCGCGCTCGTGTGGAGGTTGGACACGATGAACGCGTGTATTCACATGCGTACAAGGAGAGTGGTTATTCAATTTAAAATAATAATAAAATAAATATAAAAAAAAAAAAAGGAAAAATTGGGGAAACGTGCGTACTACTGTATTCATGTTTTCGTTATATTCACACACAAATAAAAAAGAAGAAGGTAGAGAGTCGATTGAAACTGATGCCACAATTAATGCTCGAGCAACTTTTGGCATTAAACTCCTGCATTCTTTGGATAAACATGCATAAACACATACGGCATACCATTATTTTTTATGTAATTTTTTATTTCTATTATTTTGATGATTAATTAAAAATTACATATTTAATTGTATTTATCTCAGAGTTTTTTAGATCCAAAATTAATTTTGTTTTTTATTGGTGATCCATAATTAATTTTAGCTTCTCACCCAAATAACTATTTTGGATTGATTTTTCGATGTGAATTTTCATTGATTTTGTTGTTGGATTGTGAGATTTTAAATAATAAATAAAAAGCTTAACATCTCAATTTTACATTTATATTTACATTTAAATTATTTTTCTTTTGGGGTCATGGTTTTTTTTTTTTTTTTGTTAATCCAAATAAATTTTTAAAGTGTGTATGAATTATAAAGTATGTTATGTGCGTTTTTATTTTTAGAAGTATAATAATTCACATTAACTTTTAGGTGTATTTCATATTTGGATGTTTTGATTAAATGTGAAATTTAAACAGCAATTGATGCTTATATGCTTGCCTGTCGTAAGCCTAAGTATGTCACGTTATATAATATATTTTGTGATTTTGAAAGTACTTAATGTAAATGGTTATAATAAAGTAAATATATTAATTTAAAATCTCAATTTCACAATTTGATCTAAAAGTTTATTGACATAACTTGTTAACTGAAATTAAAATTTTATCATATATAAATTAATCATAAGTGCATCATGTGTAAAGTGATTTGTGAAATAAGATATACATTAAATTTTAGGTTGATTATTTTGGATTTATAACTAAAGGTAAAATTAAATAACAATTGACTACTTATGTACTTGTCTCTTGCAAGATTAAGCTTGTCGGATTGTATAATTTATTTTGTGATTTACGAGGGTATTGTTGTACGCAATCACAAAAATTACTAAGATTCTTACGAATAATCAAATATCCTATCAATATTTTATTATTCGATAAGGATGCTAAAGTCAATAAAGAAAATAGTTAAAGTCATGAATCGTATAATCTAATTCACCCTCTCAATGATGGATTAACACATCTGGTTATAATATTTAATTATTTTTGCCTTATAGTGCGTAAGAGTCTAATTATAAATTAAACTATAGCACAAAATTAAAGAAATAAGTAAAATCATAATTTTAATTTTACATGCTTATGATTGTTGTTATTTCTTAATTTTGGAATGAATGACTCTAGCATGAAAGAAAATAAGAAGAGTTTTAATTTTGGTATGAATGACTCTAGCATGAAAGAAAATAAGAAGAGTTTATTATAAGCACGATCCTTGTTAACTACGTGCGTATATACGTGTGTATAAGTTGTTAAAGTAAATTTTTCAATTATGATGGTTATGAAATGTCTCTGTTATGTTATGCCATCGATGTTGTGAACGAATGTGATAAACTCTATAAGTATGTTATATGACAACATAAAAAGTAAAGTAATTAATATTATATTCAATGACAATTGTCTGACTATGGTGCAATGATTGGTCTAAAAATAATATTTTTACTTTTTTTAAGATACTTTATGAGTGTGTCATATAATTATTATACATATGATAACGTGTAAAATAAGGTGAATAATTTAAGGCTCCCAAAATTATGTGCTTTATTGGCCTTTTTAATAACATTTACAACCTATGTGAACTTATTCAGTGAAAATGATAGAACTGATTTTCATAATTTAAGTATATAAAAGTCCAAAGACAGAACTATAATAATATTTTAAAGTGATTTTTCTAAAGAACTTTTCCTTTTTCTAAAATATCATTCTGAAAATTTATTTTTTGTCACTGAAATATTGTGGGGCTGTTTTGAACACTATATTTAATTCAAATATTATGAAAATAAATTATGATCTAGCAAATAAAGTGTTTTGAACACTTTATTGTAACCAATGATACAGTATTCACATTTCATAAAATATGTCAAATCAAATTAAAGTATTTTGATATTATTAATTATATGATTTGTCATTTTTGTTGATAAGTTTTTTTGGCTAATTAATAGTTTTTCTGGCAAAAAAAATAATATTTTATTTTTAAAGGTGAATAATATACATACTTATATTTTAAATTTGTTAGACATGTACACATTATTTAAAATATCTTTTTAGTATACTATACATTCTCAGTGGTGTTTGGTGAGTTGAAAACGTCAAAATTTTAAGACTTTTTTTTTTCAGTATTGAGTTGAGCGTAGTTGGCCAACACTTATATATCGTAATAATATTTATAAAAAAAATTAATGCCTAAAAGTTATGTTGTTAAAGTTTTAAATTAAAATCAAACATTTATTGTGATTGTTCATATTTTTCACTCAAATTTACAAACATCAATTACACATATTATGGCAACTGTAAATTTAGCCATATCAATATTCATATTTAACTTATTTACAAATGAAGGTATAGATGATATTTTTTAAAATGGAACATATATATGAAAAATATTTTTGATAGTAATATAGTCTTATTTTTAGTTTAAGAGACATATTTGGATTGCTAGTTAATATATTTTATTGGTTGCATATGTTTTCTGTTATGTAAACATTATTTTAATAAATAGATAGAAATTTTGAATGAATGAAGATAATATATTCAGTGTTTATTCTTTATTATTTTTCTATCAATGATGTTTAATTGTGATCACTGTTTGATAAACAACTATTGGTATATAAATTTCAAAATAAATATGTTTCCGACAATAATTTAAAGTGTATGATTATCACAACCAACTAATGCATATATTTACGTATTTTGAAAGCATTCAATATTTGATTTTAAAAAATTCATACAGTGACAAATATTTCTTATTTACTGGTCTTAAAAAAATGTTCTCACTGGTCATTAAATGTGAATGCAAATGTGTATATAAAAATTAATGAAAGTAAACAATTTTCATTAAATAATGGTATTTTATGTGTAATTATTTTGTGTGCAAGCTTTAATTAGAGACAAGATAATTTAGTTATTTGGTAAGTTTTTGAGATCTTGATGAACACATAAAAGATTTAGGAACTAAAAATATCAAGATTTTTAAGCCTAATATGTGTCTCTTATTTAAATGGAAATTACTTGCAACATTATTACACAATGAGACCAATGAACATGAAACATTTGTTCATAAAATTGTCATGAAAATATAACTATTAACTCAAGTGTGCTGTACACATTTAGAAATTGCCAGCAAGTGTTATGATAAGTGTACCAGAAGAAAAATATTTGAGCTTAACTTGGATTGCTCTCAATTACTTGTTATAATCCTTAAGAATATTTTGATGTGACCTTGTGCTAATTTTGGGTAATCTAAGGTTGTTTTGGATAATTTCAAATTTTATTAATTAATTATTGTGGTGCCAAATATATTGAGCAATCTAAAATTGTCTAATATTAATTCAATATTTTTGTTGCAAAGTGTTATTATACATTTCAAATTTCTTTGAATAAAAAAAGAAGGCAGAGACATATTATGTTGTAAGGCTATAATTGCCAAATAGATATAGAATTAAATTTCTAGTACAAAATTTTTTATCTCTATAATACAAGATTGCTGGAAAATTTTTAGCAATTATTCTACAATAAGTGCTTCTACCATGACATGAAGAGTTATTTGTACTTATGGTTATATGTCATATTTTGTTTATGAGAAGCATGTTACGAACTCATTTATATATATGAATATACTCACTATAGGTCGACTCATATGTGAATATAGAGTGCACATTCAAAGTAAATAAAATACCTATTGATGTATTAAGTGAGTGGGAGCTCAATGATTTTCCATTTGAAATGTTATTGTACACATATTGGTCATTTGTTTTGTCTTGTTTAGTGTTGCACACGCATGATTATTTATAATATGACATTATATTCTGAGATGTTTATGACCCAATTTCAAAGGGCTTGAAAATAGAGCAAAAGTGTTCTGTGTGGTCGCAAGGGCCTTGATGACTTAGGCATTTTTGTTTTGTTTAAGTGTAATTTATTATGCCATATTCAACTATTTCTTATGTCAAATGGTAGAGAGTTTTTATTTGCGTAATAACATCCTTTCGATGTTTTACGTGGTAGGATACTTTCATACCTATAATTCATACCTATAATTTTGGACTATGTATAGTTATCTTTGCTCACATTTGACATTTTAAATTCCTTCTTACTTACATAATCTAGTTTGTATATAATGCCGTCCAGGTGGGAGAAAATTTAATGTTGAACTATTTTTACATATGAACTGGCATCAGTGTTCTATGACAAACTGGATTTGTAACGAAATATTAAAATGTTTTTAGAGCATGTTACAAGTGCATCGATAAACCAACATCTTGTTAATATAGTTGACTATAGTAGCACCGATAATGGTGGCATAATTTTAGCATGTTATGAGAAAATTTGTGAAATATAATATGATTGTAGAATTATTTGAGGGTTATATTAAGTTGCTAGCACTGTTTTGGAAAATCTTGATAATGTATTGTGGTCACTCTACAATCACTTTCCTTCAATGGTATTGATTATATGCCTATATGCGTGAAACACATTAGATTCACTCACTATAGTTTAGCATAATCTTGCTTCAAGAGCATGTTTTTCTACTTGAAATTTGCTTGTAAAATTCATTCATGTATTGGATCAGTGGGAGTTTTCAATACATGTGCAGTGTGTAATCTAGTATTGTGTTGTCATCATCACATGCTTTACAATCACTGCATATTTTTTGGTTAAAGGGTGACGAAATTGAGAGATGTCATGTTTCAGTTTTAAGTATGCATATTATTGATACACAAGTACCTGTCATGTCCATGCATAAGTGAATTATTGTCGCCATGCTTTAAATCTCCAATGCCACGTTATGTGTAGTATATATACCATTTCGGTGTATTATTGCATATATCAATTTGGTTCAAAAGTTTTAATATACATTATTTGATATGATTATGTTATTGAGTATTTAATGCATGATTATGCTATCCAAGTGGGAGAATATTGAAATTATTTTATGTGGACTAATATAATCATTAGCAACTCTAAATTATATCAAATAATTTATAATGCATATTAAGACAATATTGGATTAATAAGACAATTATTAAATAAACATATGTTATACTTAAGTCCATAATGGGATGGATTATCGTAATTAATATTGTGTGATAAGCCCATGACCTCGCTGCACTTATAAACCTAAACCGGCCCATTAGGTTTAGGGTTTTGTGGAAATCCCGAATAAACAGGAAATCAGTTAGGATTAGTTGGTTAAGAGATAAACTATAAATATTTGCTTAAATCTTTTCGTTTATTCTTGATTTAATTTAGATTCATTTTATTGTATTATATATACATCATTGTAGCGTACATATTTGATATCAGAAAATAAATAAAATACAATCTCATTTCCACATGGTATCAGAGCGGGTCCCTGTTCTCGATTGTGCCCAACACGGTCAACCCCGGTCAACCTCATTTATATCTATCAGTGCTGGTGCCGATGTGAGGGGGGGTGTTGAGGAGTCCCACATCAATCAGGGAGCTCAATGAAGAGCTAGATATAACTCTGGACAACCCTTAACTTAATAAGGCCTCATTGAGTTAAGGGTTGTCCAGAGTTATATCTAGCTCCTCATTGAGCTCCCTAATCGATGTGGGACTCCTCAACACCCCCCCTCACATCGCCACCAGCACCGATAGACATAAATGAGGTTGACCGAGGTTGACCGTGTTGGGCACAATCGAGAACAGGGACACAGATATGGTGTAGGTTTGTATTTATTTCGGCCATTATATTTGGTTAAAAAAATATTTTTTAGCACATTTTGATAAATAAATTAATCTAACTAATATGATTTAATTAAATTTTTATTAATATGTATTTTTACAATCACTTCATATTTTATAACATTAAATTTATAATTGATATGCTACTTGATAACACTACTCTTTAGACTAAAGGCCTGACTCAATTTCTTTTTTTACTAGCAATGAAATATTTCAATTAGTAATGTAATTGAATTATGTGCACGAATTTATAAATTCAAGGCAACAAAAAGATATACAGTGATTATTAAGATTCTTTGATAACAGTAATGTTGTCTCATTATTATTACTCTTAAATGTAGATGATGATCTAAGTGAACAGAAAAAAGCAATTGTTCTTTTTGCATGACAGAATCTTTGTATGACTAAAAAAAAAAAATTTCACAACTTTACTTGAATTGACTTTTTTACACCGATGTACGTTATGTCTCATATCATCTGTGTTTAGTGCCAATTTCATTTGAAATAAATTTATTTTTTCATTGATAATATGTTAAAAATTAAATATCATTCTAAAATAAAATATAAAAAAAAATTGACACAAAAATTTAGTAATTATTAATCAGATACTAATAATCCCTTATAATTTTTATATTTTGAAATACATGACTTTAGGTGCAAACTTGAGCAACCTATCTAAAGTCCCAGGATGGAACTTCCTAGCAAACAAGAAACAGAGATTAGTAAGCTTCCCATTATATAAACACTTTGATCCATGTCTCAACCTTTTCAACAAATCCACAGTGACATTAGTTTTGTAAAACATACCTGGATGGGCTCCATTCCCTGACCAGTCAACCCAAGTCAAACTCCTGTTTGAATTATTTTCCCAAAAGTTGATACTCACAAAAGTTTGCAAATAATGCTCATCAGCAATACATAAACCTTTACGCTGAGCAAGACAAACACTTTTACAGTACTTTTGAAACATTGGGAAGTATTTTGTATCAGACACAACTTCAATAGCAAGTTGTCTATTGATTTCAAACCATTGATAGCCTTTTCTCCATTGTTTCAATGTGATTTTGGGGTACATGTGGTAATTATATCTGCCTCTTCCACCAAAGCTTGGATCATCAAAGGCCATAACATAGTTCTTTGTTGAGTTTATGAGGTAAGAATAAATTGTCGAGAAGTTGAATAATGGAATGCATGATTCTGAAAGCAGAACAAAACGTTCATTTGATATATCAAGAAGTGCATTCGCTAGTAGTTTTCTCTCTGCCTCAACCATATTCACTTTTCCCCACCCTGCTTCCTGTTTTTATATGAAAAATTTATAATTAGCATCCTAAATAGATAAAATTATCAACAACAACAACAAAATTAAAAGAATTAATTAGATAATAAAGAATTTACCTGACTAAAAATAAAAATAAACCCAAGAATTTTAGAGAATTATTATTAAAAACATTTACAATAATAAACCCAAGAAATTAATACAAAATTAAAAGAAATAATTAGATAATAAAATTTACCTGACTAGGAATTCTTCGGCCATAAAAGACAGGACTTTCAGGGTAAGATCCATTGTAAGACGGATTCGAATGCACATAAATTGAGTACAAACCTTCATAACCTTTAAAAAAAATTTCCCACAAAGGAGCCAAAAAAACAGGACCTTTGGTCAAGAACATAAAAGCAACCTTAGGAACTCTATGGAATGGATATTTTGGTAACCGAGACACCATTGAAGCTCTCCATAATAACTCTTCCTCATTCATATCATGTTTCACATCAGGTGGCTTCAGAAATTCACTCAATCCTATGTGACTCATATTGGGTTCCTCTGATTTCACTTTTTCGATTTGGGTATGTGAACTTCTTTCTGTAGAATTTGTTGATATAGAGGGTAAGGAGATTTGGGTACATTGTAAATTTGAAGGGAAGTCTTTAAGATAGGAGGTAAGTACTATAACTCCAAAAGTTAAACCACAAGCCAAAAGGAGAAAATACAGAAGTAGATTTTGAATGTGCCTTGAGACATTGGTGAGTTTTGAGAAGAAATATTGATTATTATTCTGATTAACTTCCATTTTTACCCTTTTATCAAAGCGATTGTAAATCAATAACTACTTTCTTTCTTTTTCTAGGAAAGTGAGAAGAGATTCAACTTTTCTTATAGAAACAATGTTTTCTGCAGAATTTTAAATCTCTTCCAAAAGCCAAGATTAATAGTTTTGAAAAGAGCTAAAATACATAACAGATAATATGATAGATTATTGAAAAAACGAAGGAAAAAAATCAAATCGAAGAAGTTTCAGACACAAAACAAACCCAGAAGTTGACATCTATAGCGGGGAGTTTCAAGAGAAATATTGATCAAAATGGTGACTTTCCTAAGAGAAAATATGACAACGAGAAAGAGATGGGTTTGTTTAGATAAGAGCGAGAGTTTATATCATAAAGAATATTGAAATACTGCAATGATGGCTTTGTGAGAGGAGAGGAGAGGACTAAGAACTAAGAACTAAGAACTAAGAAATAGACTCTCAGTAATATCATAATGGCCATTTAAAGAATTGTAAATGTGGGAGATTTTGGTACGTTTTAGTTCACATTATTAAATTGGTAATTAATTAATTAGTAATAATAATTTTGTGGAATAGAAAACTGGGAATTTAATTTATAATTCCTAATACTTTGCTCGATAGTTATTAATAAGAGAAATGAATTTATTAATTTTTTTAAAATACACTAACACCTATCATATAGATATTTTTATTAATAATTAAGAGTTTTTTTTTAACGTACATTAAAATCTTATTCCTTTAAGAGAAACAATAAATTTTTTTTTTTACGTAGATCAAATAATAATTTTAAAATAATTCAAATTTATAATTTAAAATAGAAATAAATAAAGAGTCTTGCAGCTAAACTATATTCTATGAGGCAAATCACTAGAATTAATAATTGTTATTCTTATTCAGTGAATGCTACATATTCATTATCTCAGGAAAATATGTATTTCAAAAAAATTGCAATCTATGGTCTTAAAAGTTCAACCGATCATCACATAAGTTTTTTCTCGATTAATATTCATTAATAATATTTTTTTCCCAACAGTATAAAGTTAAATAATTATAAAAAGAACAGGCTAGCACTAAAAACTAAAAGTATCAAAGTACCATTATGTCATGTTTAGTATTCAAATTAAATATGTTTATTATATTTGTATTCGACGAAAACAAATATTAAAATCTTTATGATATAGTGAAATAAAATTTATAAAAATATTTTAATAAAATAATATATAATTTATTTTATGCAATTTTCTTATATATCAAAATAAAGTTATTATAAAAATATATTGAAATTAGTATTTAATTTATTTTCTCTTTTTTTCTTAAATTTAAAATAAAAAAATATTTTTAATTTAAGATAAAAAAAAATTTTAAATACAAAATTTTAAAATTAAAAAAAAAAATCAAATATATAAGATTAAGTATCCAATACAATTTATAGTCAACCTATAGTCAATCAAAATTATTTATAAATTTATAAATAATTGTACAATTTTTATTATTTTTATAATTAAATACACACAATTATATGCAAATTACATAATCTTCCTCTTTTATACTTAACAAATATGTAGTTAGAATAGCTTATGTTTCTCTTATTTCAAGAAAAAATGTGTTATTTAAATGATTTGAAGTTTCACAAGTAACAATTTTTCGAAGAGCCCTATTATACTCTTAATTACAATTAAGTGACAATGATTCATTAAATAATAATTATATGAGTTAAGAAGTAATTACTAATAATATTATACTTTAATGTTTTTTTTAAATTTAAAGTATATAAACTTTTTTTAGAAGTTTGGCGATAATATCACAATTTAAATTATTATTATTATAATTATTTTTTATTAATAATTATTTATCCAATAATACTAAAGTATAAATAATTACATGATTAAAAAAGTTAATTGGCACACTTTTATTTAAATATTATGAACAAAATTAGGATTCATATATTATTATTTTATTATTTTGAAAATAATAAATTAATTTATGGCTTGATCACTAACTTTATACGAATATATTTTAGGTCAAAATCTAACTATTATTAAAGAAGGTTTTTTGACAACCAATTATTGCTCAACGTATGAAACAACGTACAAGGTTTTACTTCAAAAAACAGGGGATTCTTATAAATTTTTTTTTATTTATAAAAAAAAAAATATTTTAATTTTTTACTTATATTTTACATCATTTTAATCATTTTTTTTTTAAATTATACCATTAATTCTTTTTACATTATGTAAGATTTTATAAATATTTGTTAGTTATTTGTAAAGTTTTATAAAAATAACGTATTATTTATAACATTTAATTAGTTTAATTATAATTTTTTTTAATTGTTGGATTCATTTTACTTATTCTATATTAATTTTTTTTAACTAGAGTATTACTTTTATTAATTCTTCTTTATAATATTTTAGATAATTTATTTTCCTTGTTATATTAGGTTGGATAAATATCATTTTAAAATTTATTTAATTTTTCTACTGGCTCTAATATCAAAAGTTTCAACAGTATTTTAATTTTAATAATTTTCAATATTTAAGTAGAGAAACTTTAAAAAAAAAAAAAATATCCTTGAACTTGTATTAACATAAAATTTCTAATATACATAAATAACTTTTATAATTAATAAACGAAATTTAGATGTAATTTTTATTATGAATATTTTTTATATTTCTTAAAAGTAGAATTTATCCGGTCATTTTTTATAAGAAGATAGCTTAAATATTGTCAAAAATAAATTAAAAATTAAATTATTATTTTTTAAGGAAGTTCCTCACCTTTAAGATATTTTTTTTTTTTTTTTTTTTTAAAAGAAATTTTTTTTTTTTTGGTTAATTAAGTAACATCTGGAATATTTTTCCTAATTAATTAAGAATCTGTGGATTTTATTTTTTTTCCTAATTAAGAAACAATCCGGAAGTTTTTTCCTAATATGGATTTTTTTTTTCTAATTAAGAAACAATCTGGAATTTATTAGGCCTAATTAAAACTCAAGCTCAACTTTTTATCAAAAAAAGAAAAAAAAACTACTTTTCGTTAGCGAAAACATGCACACAAAAAAAGTAATTACTAATTTTTCATAACCATATATGGATGATTATTGTAATATTAAAATTATAGTTAATTAAAATTAAATATAATTATATATAAAAAAAAAAAACACGTTTGTTTAGAACATACAATAATTATTCAAATACTTTGAATAATAGATTAAATTTTGTTAATAATTAAATTAAATTTTATCTATTTTTACACACACATATATATATATATATATTATATTTTTGACTTAAAAATATGTGCTAAATAATTAAAAAATAAAAATTAATGTCATTATTTTAAATAATATAGTAAAGTAAATATTATGTTGACACTTTACTTTTTTTAAATTAAATATATTTTTGAATAAATATTATAAAAAAATGTAATTAAATTATGAAAAAATTATTACATGTTTATAACCGACGATTATTACTCAAATAGTGTAGGATGATTATGATTATTAACATAATTATCTCTGCCTGTCCGACTCATCCATTCCTAAATTATATAGTAATGAGAGAGTAATAATTTAGATATCTCATTTATTTTTAAATAAGATAAATAAAAATAAAAAATATGATACATTAGTATTTATAATATGAGTATAATAAAAAGAATGATATAATATTATGTTTAAAATTATGCACATTAAGATTATAATCTAAATAAAATAATATTTAAATAAAATAAGATAATATTATATTATGAATTTATTAAAAATATTAAAAGAAGTATAAATTAAATAAAATAGCTCATTTTACATTAACAAAAATTTAAAATGACCTGTTTTTTTTTCTTATATTTTAAATTGTCATTTAGTCTGGAGCCAAACACATCAGAATTAGTCCTTGAAAAATAATTATAAAGAGACTTTAGTGTCACTATGTTAATACAACACGTGCAACAAAATATTAATTATCTTTTATTAAAAATAATAATATTATTACAATTATTTTTATTAATATCACAATAATAATATATAAAATGTCTATTTTATTCTTATCATTAAAAATAATATTATTGCACAATCACTTTTATAATTATCACAATAAAAATATATAAAATCTCTATTTTATTCTTATTTTAATTACATATTATTAAATAAAATTATTATTAATTAATTATTATTATAAAAATAATAATTTAAATAATGTCAACATTACCATCCATTATTAGTTACGTGTTACTAATAATGTCAACATTACCATCCATCAATTTAGATGATCGTATTATCGCCTTCTTAATAAATGTTAAAGGAACTATTATATCTAATAGAAAATTCTAGTAGTTAGCTTTTTTTTTTTTCCTTAACTCTTGAAAGCAATTTATTTTGTTTTCTAGGAGAGATAATCTTCTTTTATAGAAGCTCTTCTTTAATAAATTAATTTTTCTCATATTCTTTTCATTGCTTTGACTAATGACTAACTATTTGTGTTTCTTCAATAGATCGTATTTTTCTCATCTAGATTTTAATGTACATGATTTATGTTATATTTAAGTTTATTTTACTTGTATTTTTTTTTAAAGTTTATATCTTTATTTAAATATATTGTATTCAAAATACTAGATGATATTAAGATTCAATTACTTTTAAAGAATATCTGCATTGTTTAAAAAAATTACAATTTTTTAAGTAATCAAATTTTGAGAATATGAAATAAATATAGATAAAATAATAAACAAAATTTAACTATAATTATTTAAATATAGAAAAATAAATTGAAGCTCTTTTTCTTATTTTCTTCTCTCTCCCTTTCTTCCTTTGAAAAATTCTCTCAACGTTTTCTTATTCCTTTTATTTCTCTCATTCTCTCCACAAATGAATGATGAATTTTTCTAATTAACTAACAATCTCTTACTTAAAGACTAATTTCAATATGTCCTCGCACCTTAATTATTGCAACAACTTTTCTTCAATTTGGACACTCTTGCAGACTAATTGAAGCTGAACACAATTTCAATTTCTCGATAATCACCGTTTTTGTTAACATGCCTGTGGGATTCTTGCTACCATGGATCTTCTCAAGTGTTAACACTCAATCTTCTAATAAAGACCTAATAAAGTGATAACGAAGTCCAATATGCTTAATTCTGGAGTGATATGTTGAATCCTTTGCTAGATGTATCACACTTTGACTATCACTATACAAAATACTCTTCTTTTGCTTGAAACCCAACGCAGTTAATAATCTTTGAAGCCAAACCATGTCTTTACTAGCTTTTGTCACTACTACATACTTAGCCTTTATAGTGGATAATGCAACAATCTTTTGTATTTGTAACATCTAACAAATAGCTGTAGTACCTACAGTGAACACTTAACCAGTGGTGCTCCTTCGGTGATCGATTTCCCCTACAAAGCCTGCATCTACATACCTTTGTAATTTCAACTCTCCTTTAGCAAAGTACAAGCACTTCTTGGCAGTGCCTTGTATATACCTCAAGATCCACTTTATTGCTTCCTAATGAATCTTTCCTGGGTTTTACATAAACTTGCTAATAGTTCCCACTGCATGGCCAATGTTTGGTCTCATACAGACCATTGCATACATTAAACTTTCAATGGTTGAGGCGTACGGAACCTTAGTCATGAAACTTTTCTCTTCCTCTATTTGAGGACATTAATCCTTGGATAGACAAAAGGGACTGGCCAAGGGTGTGCTAACTGCCTTGGCATCTTCCATGTTAAATCTCTACAAAACACATCTGATGTACTCTTCTTGAGATAAATTTAAAAACCTCTTTGCTTATCTCTAGTGATTTGTATTCCTTGAATCTTCTCTGTAAGTTTGAGATCTTTCATGTCAAATTCTTTTGACAATGGTTGCTTCAACCGTTTGATCTCCTCCATATCTAGCCCTACTACTAACATGTCATCAACATAAAGTAGTAAAATGACATAACTTGACTCAAATCTCTTGAAGTAGCAACAATGATCGACATTACACTTTTGGAAACCTTCCCTATGCATGAAGCCATCGAACTTCCTGTACCATTGTCTTGGAGCTTGTTTCAATCCATACAGGATCTTTTTCAATTTGCACACCATGTTTTCTTTGCCTGTCTCTATGAAACCCTCTAGTTGGTGCATGTGTATATCTCTTTTCTAAGTCTCCGTGTAAAGATGCAATTTTCACATCTAACTGCTCAAGATGAAGATCTTCACTTGCAACAATGCTCAAGACTGTTCAAATAGTATTGAGCTTTACAATAGGAGCAAAAATATCGGTGTAGTCAATTCCTTCCTTCTACTGGAATCCTTTAACAATTAGGTGGGCTTTGTATCTCTTTGAACCATTATACTCCTCTTTCACCTGGTACATCCATTTTTTGTGAAGAGCATTTGTTCCTATGGGTAACTTTGCTAGTTCCCATATCTGGTTAGAGATCAAAGATTTCATCTTATCTCTCATAGCAAGCTCCCACTTGCTAGCATCTTTGGTTTGACATGGTTCATTATAGCATTCAGGCTTTCCTCCATAAGTTAGCAACAGATAGTTAATATATCTCCTGTTATGTACATGGGTAGTTCATGTATCTCCTATTAGGTACATGGGGCTTAGAAGATCTCCTAAGTACATGAGTAGAAGTAGGAGGTTGAGTTGTGCATGGCTGTTGTGAACTACTCTGTCCAACTAGTTCTTCTGATTGAGGACACTTAACTATTTATTTTATTATATGACTATTTGGGACATCATTCACATCTACATAGACTGGCCTACTCTCTTCTGAGTTGTTGGCACTTACAGTATGTTTGTCCGTATACATCACTCTTTCATTGAAGATCACATCTCTACTATAGATCTTCTTTTTGTTTTCGTCATCCTATATATGGTAGACAAACTCATCCTCACCATAGCCGATGAATGTGCATTTCTTTGACTTGGGACCAAGTTAAAACAAATTTCTGGAAGTCCACAGAAAAATTATTGCTAATTGCCCAAAATGAGAAGCAAAACTATTATGATAAAGATGTTCCTTAGTAATATCATCATGACTCTCGAAGTCATGTGCGGTAGCAATACCAAACCAAATATGACGAGTAGTGAGGTCCTGAGCTTGGAAATCTTAATTCCATAATGCCTTTCAAATCCTCCTAGTCATTATCCTACTGCAATAATTTCTACCTTGATCACTAAAATGCACATATGCTATGCAACCGAAAATTTTTAGATGTCAAAGTTTTACCTCTTTTCTACTCCATACCTCCTCTAGTATTCCGTTCTCTAATGGAACCGATGGCCTCGGTTGATCAAATACGCATGCTTTGGTAAGCCTAATTGTATGCGCATGCTTTTGGCTCTCTCAATCAATGTATGATTCATACGCTCAGTTACACGTTGTGTTGAGGCATACCAAACACAGTTCTCTTCATTCTAATCATATGCTCATAACAAAATGCCTTGAATTTGATGTTTTCATATTCACCACCATTGTCAATTCTGAAGTTTTTTTTTTTTATCTTCAAACCTGTCTCATTTTCAACCATAGCTTTCTACATTTTGAAAGCCTTAAACACTTCGGAATTATGCTTCACAAAATAAACACATACTTTTCTAGAGTGATCATTGATAAAAGTCACAAAGTAATGTTTAACACCAATGGATAAGACAATCATTGGTCTCCAAACGTCAGAGAGAACAGGCTCTAACCTCTCTTTCTTTGGGGTTCTAAAGCTTGTTCGAAAGCTGACTCTCTTATGCTTTCCAAGTATGTAATCTTCACACATGTCAATTTCAACTGATTGAAGACTTGGTAATCTCTCTTATAAATGCATAATTTTGAGCCCTTTTTCACTTATATGATTGAGTCTCTAGTAATCTTTACACAAGTTGGGATTGTCGTTATCTGCTACAACTATAATTGAACAACATGCTTCTGCTGTCATAAGAAGAGTATGACTCTTCTTGCCACGTGCAATCATCATTCCACCTGTTGAGATCTTCCAATCATCATCGTGGAAGATTGTGGTGTAGCCTTTAGTAGCCAACTGTCCTCCTATTGAGATAAAGTTCTTTCTTAGGTCAGGAATATGTCTAACATCTTTCAACTCCCATACAGACTCATTCAACTTAATCTTCACTGTACTTTTATCAACAATATCACAAGGTTGGTCATCACTAAGGTATACCTTACCAAAGTTTCCAAGCACATAGTCCTTGAAGAGTTTTTTTGCAAAGTAGCATGAAACGATGCTCTAGAGTTTAACACCTAAGACACTTGCTTCCTCTCCAAAGAGCATTTTAATGCATCATCTCCACCTGAGGTGGAAGTAATATTTGCTTCTACCTTTTCCATTTGACTCTTCAGTGCATTATTGCATTGATTTTTGTAGTGCCCAATCTTCCCGCAATTTCAACACTCAACAGTCCTAGAGTTATGTTAATTGCTAGGATTTCTACATTTAGATCTTCTATTATTTGATTTGTCACGATAATTAGATCTTCAATGTTCATTTTCTCTAGGTCTTCCTCGAGACTCTGTATGCAAAATTGAAAAAGTGGATGCTTCACCTAAATCTCTTCGTTGGATTTCTTCACTGAGGACGAGATCTTAAACATTGTCAAATTTTAATTTATTACTTCCTGACGAGCTACTCACTGTTGTGACTATAACATTCCAACTATCTGAAAAAGATGATAAAAGTATTAAGGCTCAAACTTCCTCATAAAAATCAATTCCCACTGAACTCAATTGGTTGTGATTGTAATGAGTTCATTTAAATGTTAAGCCATCGACGCAACTTCTGTTATCCGCAAATTAAACAATCGCCTTATAAGATGTACCTTATTTGAGGTTGATGGCTTCTCATACATACTAGATAGAGTTGCCATAAGACCTGCAGTGGCCTTTTCCTTTATTATGTTAAAAGCAACATTGCGTGATAACGTCAATCAAATGACTCCAAGGGCTTGCTTATCGAGAAGAGCCCATTCTTCATCTTTTATGTCCTCTGGCTTTTCTCCTTAGAGAAGTTAATATAGATTTTTCTGATACAAATAGTCTTCTATTTTTATTTTCCAAAATTCAAAGTTTGCACTGTCAAACTTTTCAAATTTTACCTTTCCTTCATCTACGACCATTGCTCTCATTGAAATTTGGTTGCCTTTAGATCGTAATATTTTAGCAAGGCTTTGATACAAGTTGTTAAGAAAATGACAATTTTTTAAGCAACCAAATTATGAGTATATGAAATAAATATAGATAAAATAATAAAAAAAATTAATTATAATTATTTCAATACAGAAAAAGAACTTGAAGCTCTTTAAAAAAAATTACAATTTTTCTTTTCTTTTCTTTTCTTTTTCTTATTTTCTTCGGTCTCTCTCTCTTTCTTTTCCTTTTTCTTCTCTTCTTCTTTTTCTCTCATATTTCCTTCTTTTTTTATTTTGCTTTTTAATTTTACGCACAAAACCTTTTATACTAATAAATTTACTAATAATGTAAATTCTTAAATCTTAAATAGCGTAGAGAAAAATTCTCTCAATGTTTTTTAATTCCTTTTATTTTTCTCATTCTCTACATAAATGGAGGATGAACTTTTCTAATTAACTAACACAAATATCAATTAAACACTCAGATCGAAAACCTTACAACAAAGCGAATGATGCAAGTTGAAATTTTCTCTGTTTCAATAAATGTTATTAATTTTGTTTTATGAAAATATGATTATTAATGTATTTGTATAGATTAATTTATATAAAAATATGTTCAAATTTTTTATATAATAGTATAATTATAGATAATTATTAATTTTTATTAATTAAGTTAACACAAATAGAGCGTAGTGATGACTTTTTTTAATACATTTTTTTAGAAAAAATGGTCATGAAGATACCTCATATTTGAACATTTGTGTTATTTGGTCTGTTAATTTTATAAAAAATGGTTAAATAAGGATAAAATATATAATTTTAATAATTTTTTAATTAAAATATTATTTTTAAGAAGTCAATTAAGAAAAAATTATATTATTTTAATATTTTTATATAAAATATTAATTTAAAAAATAGTAATGATTTTAATTTAAAAAATATTAAAATAATATATTTTGTCATTAATTGGCTCATTTTTTTAAAATTAAATAACCAAATGACATTACTTATAATTTAATAGACTACATGATATAAATGATATAATCTAAGGAACATCTATGATCTTGCTCTTTATATTCTAACTTTTATTAGTAAAAAAATCAAACCAAATAAAAAGAAAAAAAATTGAGTTATATGATCGAAGAGTCAATCATTCGGCCACAAAATTAATACTCATATTATTATTTTTATTTTTAATTTATTGAAAATTAATTACTAAATATATTCATACAAATTTTGAACAAGTTGTGAATCCATTGCATATAATTTATTTAAAATATAGAAAATTTAGGGTTCGAGCCTCGGTTTAAAAGTTGAAAATTTTCTACAATCATATCCTTAGATAAATGCTTTAGTAATATTTATTAATGTGCATAAAATACATCTTACCTTTTACCTATAAGATAAATTTATCGAAATTCCTTCCAAAATGTTCACGTGGACGACATGTAATTTATTTTTGTTAACTCAGCAAATAAAAATTAACTGTTGGATATGATGGTATTATTATATAAATGTTTTAAATATATTTACAACTTTTAAAAACGTTTTTACTATATTTTGTTAACATGTACATTTTGAAAATATAACACAATTAACTCAAAAAAGTAATAGCCACCAATTACTAAAAATTAAGAAGAGTTGCCTTATTTTTCACAACAATTTTTTATTAATTTTAGATCAATGATTTTTGGCTATTTAAAATATTAGATTAGATGATTAAATTATAAGACAACATTTTAAATTAGTATTTTTTTCTCTTAAATAGCAACTCCTAAAATTAAAAATAATAAATAGCTTTCGCAGCTTCTCAGCACGTTGACATGAATGAATATGTGATCGCTAATGAACTTTAATTAAAATTTCCAAGACTAGTAGACAGATGTGATGGTACTGAAATAATCCTGCAAGTATTTTGTTGAAATAATTGTACTTTTATATAAATCAAAAATTAAATATACACTTGACAAGTGGAAGAGAGTCCTGTAATATATATTATAAGAAAAAGTACAATGGAATTTGGAAACAAGAAAATGCACGTAGTAAAAAAACAAAAACCATTTTAATTGCTTTGAAGAAGAAAAATGGCAACTTATATAAAATAATCCTCCTAAGTAAAAAAATAATACTAAAAGTAGAATCAAATTTAATAAAATATAATATTTAATAAATTTAAATAATATTTAATTAAACGATATTTAATATAAAAATAGTAGGATAATTTTTTTTAATAATAAAATATATAAGATATAAATAATTTTTTACATTTTTTAGAAGACTTAAATGATTGCAATTATGCATTGTGGCAAATTTAATCAATGGATTGCCTTGCTTAGTTAAAATATATTCTTCAACTGATAATGTGTAAGCTTCTTCTAATTACTTTTTGTACATAAACAAATTGAAAAAAAATAAATAAATAAAGAGCTCAGGGACATGCAACTAAAGAAAAACTCAAAGCATAGCAAGCCAGAAATAATTAGGAAGAGGAGCAAAAATGGTTCTTTTTTTATGTAATAGGGATCATTTAGTCTTTTAGTTTATAAAAAATATCTTTAAGTTCATTTGCTTATAAAAAAAATGTATTATAAAGTTCCTTTATTTGTAAAAAGGTGTCAGACAATGACAAAATTAATTTTTTATCTAATTTTTCATTAAATCTAACGGAATAGTACATATGTCACATACATGTTTATATTTTTCGATAGATATATATCAAATTAAATAATTTTTAATTAAAAAATTACTCTAATTTTTTACAATTTCTTTCTATTAAACTTAAATAAAATTTTTATTGTCTAATTTATGATTTTAGATATTAAACAATGAAAATTCTATTTAAATTTTATTGAATTCAATTAAACTTAAATAAAATTTTTATTATCTAAGTTGTGACTTTAAATATTAGACAATGAAAATTTTATTTAAATTTTATTGAAAATTATATTTAAATTACATTAAAAAATTTATTTAAGTTTTTTTTAAAAAAAAAACTAAGTAATTTTTAATTAAATATTAATTTTTTTACTTATTTATATTGAAAAATATAAATATACATGTGATATATTTGCTATTCTGTTAGATTTAAAGAAAAATTGGATGAAAAATTAACTTTGTACTTACTTGACATAATTTTCAAAAACAAAAGGATTTAAAAATATTTTTTATAATTTATGGAATTAAATGTTATTTTTTGTAAAAGTAAAAGAATATTTATGACATTTTTTCAAATAATTAAGGTAGAGTCTCTAAGTGAAAAACTATTTAAATTAGGCTCAATACATAGAAGATCAAACTTCCTTAAGAGTGAGTAATTTTCCATGTTATATAGCAGACTTGTATTTTTTTTTTTTTTTAAATAAGGGACATGGCATCATAAAGAGATATTAATAAACTGTGCTTAAAAATGTAATTAAGTTATGTAATTATTTCCTTATGTATTATAAGTCATATTTTTTTCATTAATGAGCAAAATTAGTGTTAAGAGGCTAATAAAGTTAGTTAATTTTATTAACAATAACACTGACTCTATTGATAATTCATATTTACTTACGGTAAAAAAAAATCATATTTACTTGAATGGGTACTAGCAAGTATGATATTTTTTAAATATTTTAAAATTAAGATAAAATATATTAAAATTTTATTAACTATAGTTAAAAGATATAAAAATTTATTAATTTTTAGATGAGATATTAGAAATTTAATAATTATTAAAAAAGTTACTATAATACTAAAATTTTTAAAATTGTCAGAATTTTTTTATGCAACTTCTCTTATTGCATAAAACGTGAACAAATTTATGAAAATTTTAAAAAAATTGAATTCTTAATATTTTTTTTTAATAGTTATTGAACTTTTAGTATATCATTCAAAAAGTTAATAAATTTTTATATTTTATGTATAAAATTATTATTAATTAAAGCATATAACAAATAATAAATATGATATAAATTATAATATTAAATATTAAATTATTATATGATTTGAATATAATTGGTCTCATTAAACAAGTGATCCCACTAATCTTTAAACACTCATCGACTGTAATATTAAATGCTAACACATTGTTTAATTTATATTTTAAATTAAAATGTATAAGATTGCTCAATGCCAATGGAATACTATATTATGAGTTATTATCTCTCTTTTTGATGCCATGTCCCTTATTCAGACATATGTACTAATATTTTCTAGTTGCATGCCCATAATCTTTTTGTTTTTGTATACAAAATAATCTAGAAAAAGCTTTACACATCATGAGTTAAAGAACTAAATCGGGCCCTTTTTTATTAAATTTGTCACAAGCTATTATTGCAATGCTTTCAGGCTTTAAAATTTTTACGGTTTACGCATATATAAAATTAATTTTATTTTACCTTTATGAGATATAATTAACAACCTTTGAAAAATTAATTTAAATAAAATATCATCTTGTATTCTACTCATTAAAGTCGAACTTCTCTAACTTTATCGATTATTATTATTTATGTAATCTAAAAACTACTAACTATTATTTAATTTTTTAATAATAAAAATAGCAGCATAAAAAATATGAATTTTTTAAAATGTTAAAAAAAAAAACTAGTTATTAATTAAAACATTTTAAATGAATAATATTTGGATTAACCAACCAAAAAAAAAAAAAAAAAAGTGAGAAACTAGGATAATTTAAATTTTAAATTAATAAATATTTTTTATTAAAAAATTAATTAAATAAATGAACTATATAATTATTTAAATTTATATGTTCACTTCATAAATTTAATAAAAAAAAATTTGTTTATTATAAATCAAAAAAATAAATAAACGAAAAATCAATGCCTAAAAAAAATAAAAATACATTATAAAAAAAAAAAAACAAGAAGATAAAAGACAAAAATGTCACATCAGAAATATTTGTCACGTGTATGAATTGTATTCAAACAGGCTGCATTATGACTTCAACATGAGAACAAGTGACGCTAGTAAATCAGATCCACAAAAATTTAAAATTTTAAAGTAAATTTATCAAATTTAAAAATATTATAATTAAACTGTATAAATTAAAATTTATATTTAATTATAATATATTAGATAAATTAGAGATTAAATTAATAAATAAACTTTAATTATATATTTCGATACTATTGCAAAAATGGACCAAACTACGTAAGATGTACAACATGGGGCCCAAACGAAGGACCATTCATCACTGGACCTCAAGTGTGTAACCAAACTGGGTTTGTTAAATCTCTAAAGAGATATTAATTCTCTGAGATAGTAAAAAAAAAAAATTAATTTTTTTATTCAAAATAATAAAATGATTATATTTTAATAAAATAAAAATAACATTTTTAATCATTAAGTCTTTCAAAAGTTATAAGTTTAAATGTAATATTCATGTGTAAATTAAATTTGAATGTAACTCTTATATATAATAAAAATATATTATAACAGAAATAATAGAAAATCAAACAAAAAATCTAAAAATAATAGAAATAGAGATACATGATATTTCAGAATCTTTTTCTCAATAAAAAATTTTTAGTTAAAAGAAATTTGAAGAAATTCAAACAATAAAATTAAATCTTAAAAAGGACGATGGATTTAAAAAATCATCTTTTTCAAAAATAAAAAAAATATTTTCAAGAAAATATATAATTTTTTATGATATAAGTAATAAAGAAATGAGTATAACTATAACAGATGCAAATGGAAGATTTAATATACAATTAATTGATAAAGAGATGATTATTGATAAATTATTAAAAATTTTACAAAAATATAAAGAAAAAATAAGATATATTCATCTCGAAGGAATACAAATTTTAATTAAAGCACATTTCAAAGAAGGAATTGATAAACCTATAAAATTAGTATTATTAGACAATAGAATAATAAATAGAAGACATGTTATGTTAAGAATAGTACATAAAAATTTAGGATATTAAAAATTAATATTCACAATACATCCTAAGTTTGCTATTAACATTAATGATAAAAATTTAAATCAAGTGTTAAGTTTAACATATGAATTTAGGGGAGGAAATTTAATGAAAGAAGGAAATCATCCATTTTTAATACATTATATAATAGGATATTCATTAACCAACAGTCATAACAGTTCAATATACGGTTATAATGAGTTTATAAAAATAGAAAAAACTTTTCAAAAAATAAGAAAAGTAATAAAATCAGAAGTAATGACAGATTTTGAAATACCAAAAGAATAAAAATTAGATGTTAAAGAAAAATCTCTAATATCATGTAAAAAAAAGTAATATTTTTAAAATAAAGATATTTTTTATAACTTATGCGACTAAATATTATTTTTTATAAAAATAAAAGAATTTTTATGACTTTTTTTTAAATAATTAAGGTACAAATTTCTAAGTTCAAAACTGTTTAAATTAGGCTCAAAACATAGAAGATCAAACTTACTTAAGGGTGAAGAATTTTCCATGTTATATAGCATACTTGTATTTTTTAATAAATGAACTATATATTAATTATTTAAATTGAGAGATTAGGATAATTTAAATTTTAAATTAATAAATATTTTTATTGAAAAATTAATTAAATAAATGAACTATATATTAATCATTTAAATTTATATGTTCACTTTATAAGTTTAATAAAAAAAAATTATTTATTATAAATAAAAAAATAAATAAACGAAAAATCAATGCCTAAAAAAATACATTATTAAAAAAGAAAGAAAGATAAAAGACAAAAATGTCACATCAGAAATATTTGTCACGTATATGAATTGTATTCAATATAAGTGTCTAACAGGCTGCATTATGACTTCAAGATGAGTACAAGTAACGCTAGTAAATCAGATCCACAAAAATTAAAAAATTTAGAGTAAATTTATCAAATTTAAAAATATTATAATTAAATTGTATAAATTAAAACTTAGAGATTTAATTATAATATATTAAATAAATTAAAGATTAAATTAATAAATAAACTTGAATTATATATTTCGATATTATTAAAAAAATGGGCCAAGTTACGTAAGATGTACAACATGGGGCCCAAACGAACCACCATTCATCACTGGACCTAGGGGTGACAATTTCTGACACAACACGATAGCACGATCTGAACATGACACGATACGAATTTTTTTTTGTAAGAATTGATCAATAATTTTGTTATGTTCTTAAAGATTTTGTTATTTCTTACTATTATAAATAAGTAACACAAAAAAAATTTAAGTAAATTTTTTAATGTGCCAACCAATACGAAAATATGACACGAACACGAACAAACACGAGACTGACACGAACACGAACAAACACGAGACGAACACGAACACAAACAAACACGACACGATTGACACCCTTAACTGGACCTCAAGTGTGTAACCAAACTGGGTTTGTTAAGTCTCTGAAGAGAGCGCCTCCAAATTAGAATTAATGATCCAAAATTGGTATATTTTGGATTAAAAGGGTGATTTTTTATTTATCGATCTACAGTACCATTTTATAATATATGAAATTATTATTTTACCCTTTTGTCAATTTAACCATTTTAAACAATTTTTTTCTTTACTCTCACATGGAACTAGAATCAAAATAACTTCTTTCTAGATTTCACATTAAAGCAACATATGAAGAGATGGATGTTTTGAATGAATTTTCCTTTACCTTTTTGAAGAAGCTACTGTCCATGTAGCTAATAAGCCTTATTTGACATGATAAGATATATTGTATTTTTTTTTTTTTTTTTTGTGAGCTTATTGTGTCAAAAATTGGATGGGCTTTATCTATGGTTTGCATATCGTGTTAGGTGTGTGAAAGGAGACAAGGTGCACATTCATGAAAAAAAGGGGCATTCATTAATCTGGAATGTGGTTGTATGAATGTGAATGCAGAACAATGATGAAGTCATTTGATTACTCAAGGTATATATATATATATATATATATATATATATATATATATATATATATATTATTTCTTTTTATATATGATGTGTTATTCTTTACTCTTATTTATTTGTATAGTAAATTAAACTTTTCATTGTTAGTAATTAATGTTCTTGTTTTCATGGTGATTAAATGCATTTTCTATTGGAAGGTTAATAAATGGTTGGGATCTTCCAAATATATTATGCCCATGTAATGTTAGTATCTTTTACATTTGGCTCTTTATTATTGAGAAAGAACATAATATTTCTATACTTATGATGAAAAAAATGCAAAGCCTGTATCTACAATATCAAAGTGTTTAAATAATTGGAAGGAATACTATAAATGTGTTTTAGAGTGAAGAGTTGAAGGAGAGATTGCGAAAGCTTTCAGATAGGGCTGAGAGAAATGCATATGCGGAGCATATGGTGAGATAAATTGAGATACTTTGTTTTTGTTAGGCAAAACAGAGTATACATACAGGTATGTAAACTGTTTACATACTATGCAAATATGACTATGTAACATAATTTACATACATGATCTCTAGTATGTAAACTGTGTTACATACTATACAGTATAATACGTATGAATTAGAGTGAAAGAACATTTCTATAATTTATCTAATTTTAATATAACTACAACACATAGTTTCGATCTTATTATTGCTAGTTTTAAAAAATTTAAATTTTAATCAAAATGTAAGCTATTTAAGAAAATCACTCCTCCAAATGAACAATCACGAGTCAAAGCGAAAAATGGGCCTAAATAGATTCATTTTAATTATAAACTATATTTTTTAAAAATTAATAATAATAAGATTAACATTGTATATTTAAATTACATCAAAATTATAAAAATGTCATTTAGGACTAACAAATAAATATATAAAAACTTCGACAAGTTTGTAGGTGACATTATCGAATCGCCAACTACTCTGCCAGTGACATCATAGAAGCTCCGACAGCCTTATCGAAGCTCCAACGATCTCGCTAAATAGGTATATAATCTATTACATACCATGATAGAGATGTATGCAACGTGTTATAGATAAGTATGTAATGTGATGCATACAAGATGAAGATGTATGTAACATACAGTAGAAGGGTATGTAATATGTTACATACAACAATAAAGTTGTATGTAATGTGTTACATACAAAACAAAGGTGTATGTAATATTCAACAGAGTTATATGTAACGTGTTACATACAACGATATAGGTGTATGTAATGTGTTACATACAACGACAAAAATTTATGTAACGTGTTTCATACAATGGTATATAACATGTTACATACATTGACATAACTATGTAAGATGTGTATGTAACGTGTGCAGATAATTATGTAACATATTACATACATTCATATAGGTATGTAAGATATGTATGTAACATATTACATATATTAACAAAAGTAACATGTTACATATAATGAAATAGGTGTATGTAACATATTGTATACAATGACAATCTTAAATAAATATGATACATTACTAACAAAATTTCAAAAAAAAAAAAAAAAAAAACTAGCACATATGGCTCCATCAGCAAGCAGAAAATTAGATCTTGTAGATCTAAAGGATTCCACCTAAATCCTTCCCAAAGAAAAAGACACATAACAATAACTTAGTAAACATTATCAACCAACAAAATAATAAAATAAATAAAAAAACTAAGAGAATAACACAACATAAATAAGTAAATAAAGATGAGAGAGGATATTGAAGGGAAAAAAAAAAAAAGGAAAGGAAAAAAAATAAAAAAATGCATCGGAGAGAAAGATTATGAGAACCTTCCTCTTTGGTGGAGGAAAGAAAATCAAAGAAGTCTTTGTTTGAATAGGTGGAGGCAAATTAAAAATGGAGGAGACCATATAAGAAGATGAGTATCAAATAGACTTTATATGATCCAACCTTTCAAGGTTTACATCTTTGATACCCATAAGATGATTTCGTTTTTTTCTTGTAGACAACATGGATTTGAATCCACGTAGAATCATATTGATAGAATAAAGGTGAAAGAAGATAAGGAATGATGAGGTGTCTAATGTTGCAGGTGTCTCTAAGGAAAATACAAGTGTTGCAGAAACTGTAAAATTAAGTGACAGTAGTGCTGGTGAAGTGTAAAACTGTTAGCAGGTGCAATATTGTCATGTGTTGTAAAGTGTTTGTTAAGCAATGTATTTCAAGTCAGAGAGTCACGGGTATAACTAGATTATAGAGTTCAAATGTAGGTTGTTATAGCTAGTTTGTAGGTTGTTGTAAAGTTGTTATAGGCTATATTTGTGTAAAGGTGGAAGCAAAAGACTTTGTGTATAAAAAGTAATTGTGTACTATGAAGTTCTAATCAATTTAGAAAAAGAAATGAAAAAAAGTTTACTCAGCTTTCTTCTTCTCTCTCTCACACACGTTTTCCTTTTGCCATTCTTACAAAAGCTTCAGATCTTCTTCTTCTTTTCTTTGTTTCTTTTGTTTCCTCTACAACTTATTCAACTATCCCTTTAGGTGTTGTTCATTTAGATCTATAGGTATCACCCGTAGTTTCCAAACATGGTTACAAATATTATGTACATTTTATTGATGAATTTTCCAGATTTACTTGAATTTATTTCTTAAAATTCAAAGGTTCTGTGTATAATGCTTTTTTACAATTCAAAGCAATGGTTGAGTTGCAACTCAATGCAAAAATTAAAGTCTTTCAGTCTGACTGGGGAGGTGAGTTTCAGAAACTAACTTCTTTCTTTGCTTAACATGGTATTATTCATCAAACTTCTTGTCCTACAATTCATGAGCAAAATGGACTAACAGAAAGGAAACATAGGCAAATTGTTGATCAAGGTCTTTCAGTTATGGCTCAAGCCTCTGTTCCTTTAGAATATTGGGATGATGCTTTCTATTCAACTGTTTTTGTCCTTAATAGACTTCCTAGTCCTCTCATTGGAGATGTGTCTCCTTTAGAGAAGTTGTTCCACATTAAGCTAGATTACTCTTATCTTCATGTCTTTGGTTGTTTGTGTTATTCTTTTGTTAGACCTTTTAATAGTCATAAATTGCAATTTCGGTTAGCAGCTTGTATTTTTCTTGGGTATAGCCCAAGACATAAAGGCTATAAGTGCTTGGGTTCCAATAGAAAATTGTTCTTGTCACGTCATGTAGTCTTTAATGAGGAAGAGTTTCCCTTTGCCTCTAAAGTCTCTTATAGTACTCAGAATGTCTCTCCATTAATTAGGACAGTTTTACCTATTGAGTATCCTGGCACATCTTTTCCTATTGTACCCTCTCACGTAGAGTATCCTCTATTGTGACTTTTTTCACCTACTCCTTGCTTTGACAAAGCTATCAATTCTGAGACAAAGTCTGTCCCTTTTAATGTCATTGCTTCTAGTCAATCTATTCCTATTTCTAGCCCTTCTCAGATCAGTATGTTTACATCTCCAACGGCTATATCTCCAACTTTTTCATCTCAAGTTATTTCAGTTTCTTTTTCTTCTACTATCCCTTCTGAATGAATATGTGTCTCTAAGACATCCACCAATATTCATCCTATGACTACCAGATCCAAGGATGGTATTTACAAGCCTAAAGTTTTTACTATTGATCTTTCTTTTACTGAGCAAAAAACAGTGAGCCAAGCACTTCGTCATGAAGGTTGGAAACAGTTAATGCAAGCTGAGGTTGATGCATTGGTTCATAATAAAACATGAATTTTGGTTCCACCACCACCTAACAGGAAAGTTAATGGTTCAAAGTGGGTTTGGAGAGTTAAAGAAAGGTCAGATAAAACTATTGAAAAGCTTAAATCTAAAGTTGTGGCACAAGGTTTTAATCAACTTCCAGGTTTTGATTTTCATTAAACCTTTAGTCCAGTTGTTAAACATGTGACTATAAGGGTGATTTTGAGTTTGGCTTTATCAAAGAAATGAAAACTTCATCAACTAGACATCAATAATGCATTTTTGAATGGCACTCTTCAAGAAGAGGTTTACATGGCTCAACCTCCAGAATTTGAAGATCCTAATTTTCCTCAGCATGTATGTAAGCTACAAAAAGCCATCTATGTAAGCTATAAAAAGACATCAAAAGCCATCTATGTAAGCTACAAAAAGCCATCTATGCAGGCTCCAAGGGCTTGGTTTGACACTTTGTCAACAACTCTTTGTGCTATGGGATTTGAAAAGTCTAGAGCAGACCTTTCTTTATTCTGTAAGTTTGGTGATTCTAGCATTGTCTATTTGCTTGTTTATGTCGATGATATTATCATCACTGGTAGTGATGAGGATGAGATCCACCAACTTATTGTCTTATTGAACAATACTTTTGCTTTAAAGTATATGGGATTGTTGCATTATTTTCTTGGGATAGAGGTGACAACTCTACCTAATGGAGATTTGCTTCTAACTTAGTCTAAATACATTAGAGATTTGTTATTCAAAGCTGGTATGGAACATGCTAAACCAATTTCTTCTCCTATGCTTTCCTCTCCTACTTTGTCTGCTTAAGATCTTGTAGTGTTTGACCGTCATTTTATAGGAGTATGGTTGGTGCTCTTTAGTATATCACCCTTACTTGGCTTGATATTTCTTATGCTGTTAATAAGACATGTCAGTTCATGTCCAATCCTAAAGCGTCACATTGGATTGTAGTCAAACATATCTTGAGATACTTACAGGGTACTATTATGCATGGTATGGTTTTCAAACCCTCTACTCAGTTAATTGTTACGGGTTTCTCATATGTCGATTGGGGATCTTGGGTGGATGATAGAAGGTCCACTTCTGGGGCATGTGTATTTCTTGGTTCTAACCCTGTTGTGTGGCATTTAAAGAAGCAATTTGTTATTTCAAAATCTAGCACAGAAGCAGAGTATCGTGCTTTAGCTAATGCTGCAACTGAGGTTATTTGGTTGAAAGCTTTGTTAAGGGAGATCCGTGTTTGTAGCCCTACGGTGCCTGTTTTATGGTGTGATAATTTGAGTACTGTTGCTTTGGCAGCTAATCTTATTCTTCATGCTCGTACCAAGCATATTGAATTAGACATGCATTTTATTCGTGAAAAGGTGCTTGCTCGTGACTTCTTTGTGCAACATATACCCTCTCGTGAGCAACCAACAAATATTCTCACAAAGCCTTTGGCTGTTCAACCTTTCTTGAAGTTGCATGGCAAACTCAGTGTGCATTGCATGCCACTGAGTTTGAGGGGGGCTAATGAGGTGTCTAATGTTGCAGGTGTCTCTAAGGAAAATACAAGTGTTACAGAAACTGTAAAATAAGTGACAGCAGTGCTGGTGAAGTGTAAAACTGTTAGCAGGTGCAATATTGTAATGTGTTATATTTCAAGTCAGAGAGTCACGGGTGTAGCTAGATTATAGAGTTCAGATGTAGGTTGTTATAGCTAGTCTGTAGGTTGTTGTAAAGTTGTTATAGGCTATATTTGTGTAAAGGTGGAAGCAAAAGACTTTGTGTATAAAAAGTAATTGTGTACTGTGAAGTTCTAATCAATTTAGAAAAAGAAACGAAAAACAATTTACTTAACTTTCTTCTGCTCTCTCTCACACACGTTTTCTTTTCGCCATTCTTACAAAAGCTTCAGATCTTCTTCTTCTTTTCTTTATTTCTTTAACTGTAAATTGTTACAAGTTTCTTTAAGACAAATAATAAAATGTATAGCCAGTATGAATGCTCCGAAACAATAATACAAAAAAAAAAAAAAAAAATTAGGGCAAAAATGTGAAATTTTTTTATAAAAAACACGATCATACCTCCAAAAAAGAAAAAAGTAACATTAGTCAAAAAAGGCAATTGTAGTAGGGCAATAATATCCGAAGCATATTTATATCAAATATATTAAATATAATTGTATTAAATTATATTATAATTAATCTATATAATATTTAATAATAATTTATATAATATAAATAAAAAAATTAATAATAAATATTTTAAAAAATAATTTATATTTAAAATACTATATATTTACCAAAAATAACTTTATTATTAACTTATTTTATCAAAAGATAACAACTTATTTTAAAAATAATTTATATTTAAAGTACTATATATTTACCAAAAGATAACAACTTATTTTATTATCATGTTAAGTCCTATAAAGATAATTTTATCAAAAAATTATTTAATAAGTTATTATCAAAAGATAACAATTTATTTAATATAATGTTTATATTAGTGACTTGAAAAAATACATAAAATACAAACTTCTTATAATTATGTAATCTTATCCCATCTTATTACTATTATAAAAGGTATGAATTTGAACTTTCATATATATGTTGTCGTCTTAGCACCATAATTGAAATAAAAATTAAACTTGCGCAACATTCAAAAATGATTTTGATTAGAAGACTGAAAATTGGTGAATATAGATGCGTTGACTTCATTTATTATTCTTCAATGAACTTTTCTTTTTTCTTTTCTATTTTATTTTGGCTAAGTTGTTGAATAATTTAGTTTGGAAGACAAGTAGAATAATTTAGTGCATCACAGTTGTCTTATTTTTTATCAACTTCATTATTTTTGTGAGGTATTTTTTTTTTTTTTATCAAAAATAATATTTTATTGTAATTACAGGTAATTTCAAATCTTGCATTATAATTTAATTAAATTTTTTATTTTTTATTTTTGATATATTTAATTCTAAATTTAAATGTCAAAACATGTTAATTTTTGAATTAAATGTACTACTAATTCAATATTGAGTTATACTTATTGCTTGGTTATGAAGTTGGTATGAAATTGTTAAATTTTATTATTGATGCAGTAAGGTTGTATTTTTATTACTAATAGAATTAAATGCTTAAGTTAGAAATTATCAATGATAATAATTTTATATAATTTAATTATTTTTTATTATAATATAATAAATGAATTAAATTTAGTAGTCATAATTATAGGCTGTTCATTGTTCATGAGTCATGTTGATTACTAACCAAATTATTAGTCAATTACAAAGTAAAAAAAAAAAAGTTTAAAATTTTAGGTAAATTTAAATTTTTTAAGCTAAAATTGAGAAATTTAAAAAAGTTCCTAAATTATGTAATAAGTTTATGACTTAGAAACTAATAGGATAAATTGAATTGTAATTTAGTGACAATAATAATTTTGTAATCATATGTTTCTCTTTTTGATATCAAAAATCATATTTTTGTAGTTTCATTATTATTAATTTAAAAAAAAAATTCTTTTATTTTATTTATGATATTTTAATTTTTTTAACTATAAATTAATTTTTAAAATTTTATGTGAGTAATGATATTTGCTTACTATTATATTTATATCATGATTTTCAGTAAATATTTAAATTAAGAGTTCTTTAGAGTTGGTGCTTATTCATTTGTAAATAATTTATATTTTGATTAAAAATTATATTTTTTAAAATTAATAATAATAGGATTAAAATTATAAATTTTAATTACATTAAAATTAAATAAATTATGAAAATATTATTAACCGTATTAAATGAGTTTAGATATGAAAAGATAATATTACCCATTTGCCTTTTTTGAGAAGTCTATTTCTGACAAGTTACAGTGAAGACCAAAAAGAGACCGAGGCTCTATTATAGAACCTGAGAATTCTTCAGTGTATGAGGTGGAGCAGTCAACTGGTGATATATTCAAAATCTGGGATTTGCTTTATTCTTGGAGAAGAGGATGTTCTTGGTAAGCAGTTGAAAAGGGCCCTTGAAGAACGTTCCATTCAAATTCAACCAATATCACAAAATGTTGACAATTTTGGTATGAAGAAAGATCTGAAAGAAGACCCAATTGATAATGTAATTGCTGGAATGTCTTCTTTCATGCCCACCATGGAAAGCTCTATTCAGTAATCAAATTCTAGAGCTTCTCCACTCGAAGAGCCCTAATACTTGGCCTATGGAATATGGTCGCCAGCGTTGGAAGATATGTGAAAGAGAAAGAGGGCAAAAACGTAAACATACACGTTCTAAAACGACGGCTTTGAGAGATTTTGGTAAAAAAAAAAAAAAAACACCATAAAAGTCTTGAAAAAGCTGCTATTTCCGAGCATTAAATCCATTTGGGCACTTAATTTGGGCTAAAAGGCCCAAGAAACATCTAGCTCTCGTTTTACTTAAAATGACATTTCTCACTCCAATGTGCATTACCTTCTCATATGAGTTAGTGCCAATTTTTTTTTTTTTTTTGAAATAAAGACCTTTTCTATTAACATACCCCATTTTTTTAAGCATATATCCTCTTAATGCATCCCTCACATCCCACATATTATTTAAGAGTATGTGCTTAAAAAAGTTGAAATATGTTGATAAAACAGGCCGAAATAAATTCACATTTTTATTGATAAATGATAATGTTAAAAACTATAAATATTTATATTTAAAAATATTAAAAAAAAAAATGATATATTAGAAATAGTTTTTTTAATAACATATAAACACAATTAGTCATGACATCTTTTCATTGCAGTAAAAAATAATTAACATAATATCTTTTAATATTAATATTTGGATAATAATTTGAGATAAATTAAAAGTGAAACTATTTTCAGTTGTTCTCCCATTAAGAATAATAAATAGTCAGGGTTGACCAGTAATTTAATTAGAGAACTTAACTCTATTAATTAATTTTCAATTAATTTAAAAATTGACAACACCGGACGAATAATCATTTTTATATTTGATGTACAACGTAAAAATATGTTTTTTAAGAAGCTAAAATTAAAATATATTAAATTAATGAGGTCATGTAAAAACTAGAAAATATTTTTATTTTTGTGAAATGAAATATTGCAATTGAAATTTTTCTTTAAAAAAATTGTAGTATATAAATAAACATACACTACTATCATATAGATAATCATCAAAAAGGGGGAAAATATTAAACACAAAACCTTGATAATAATTCAAGACAACAAAATAATCAATAAAATAATAGCAATACAATTCTTAAGCATTCATATTTTCTTAAATTCTTTCCCTTATTTAACTACTAACAAAGCAACTAAATTGTTCTACATAATTAGCTAAGCAGTATACTAGGCAGTAGGCAGTAGGCAGTCAGCAAAATGTAATAATAATTATAATAAACAACAATAATAATTAATTTTTATTAACTGATGAGTATTTGGAAGGTTGGCAAATAAGATTTTCAAATGCTGAAAAATTTCAATAAATTGCAACATAAAATTAAGTAATTGTTGCAATAGAGTGACAGAGGAAAAAGAGGAAATCTCTAACTTTTAGTCGCCGTTGTTGAAGCTTATGGATGTCGGCAAAGATAGATGGAGAATGATAGAGGCTAAAATTAAGTGAGAGAAGACCACACCGAGCTTGGTAATTCTAATATTCAATAAGGGCAAAATGGTATTTTAATTAAAAGTGCAAGTGTGTTAGGCTAGAATACAAATACAAGTAATTTTATTCCAGAAATTATACGTCATTATTATATATAATACAGTAAGTTTATATCATGTATTCAAAGACCGTCCCTTTACAACTGAATCAAATCTGATAGTGATACTATTTTTTTCCCCTAAATAAAGCATTAATATTAATCCTTATCTAATATATCACCTGGGTGGAGCCATAAAATTTGCTGTGCAAAAGTTAAATATCATATACCATCATGAAAAAGGTGTCATTAAATTAGGATAAGATATAATTGCCCTTATCAAATATTGTACATAAATCAGACATATTGTGGCACTGGCACGTAAAAGAGAAAGATAAGAACAACATTGGTGAATGGTGATTGAGGCTGATTTGATAAAACCATCAGCTAGCTTTTCACAAGTAGTGGATTATCCACTATTGCTATTTTTATGTATTTTTAATGAACAATTGTGTGTTAAACATGAGCTCTACACACTCGCACATATTCAATTCATTAATTTTCATTTGGGATGAGCACTTGCCAATTGATGTGAGCAAAAGTCTTGTAGTAGAATGACCTACTAAACAAGGCTAGTGGATTTGGGATAATCTTATAGATTTGTTCCGATAATTAATAATTTTTATTTTAAGAGGGGAAAAAAGTACTTCAGATTGTTAATTTATTGAGAAATATTGCTACAATTTTTTAGTTGGGATATTTTCTAGGGCTACATGCTAGACTAATATTTGGTACGTTTTAAATATATATTCAAATTAAATATTACATAATTAAATTGAATTAACATATTTTTAAATATATCGAAAATATATTTATTATATTATTAAATTAAACACATGTTCATGTAAGTTAAACATGACAATACTTATTTGATATTTTGTATTGGAACTTTAGGCCTAATAAGTATCATTAAAGTTAGGGCTTAATTGCATTGGGATGGTGAAACTCGACGACATGATAGATTTTCTAAAATAGGAGGAATTCTTATAAAGTATAATGGAAGTATTGACAGTGGTAAAATAGATTATATTAACCATTTCTTTTTATAAAAAGAGAAGAAGAAAAAAGTGTAAAAAAAAAAGTGAACTGAAGCAATTTAATAAGGAGCATACAACCAGTAATATACCTATATGTGGTACATATCCTAGGGTTTTGGCTAATTAAGTTCGTGTAAAACAAGGAAATTATTATCCTTCCTTATGAAGTGTTATCATGCTTGGCATAGGAAATTTTTATATGTGGCGCCACATAGGTTTCGTTACTAGCTAGCTAAGAATTTATCACACGTACACTATACACTTTTATTTAAAACTCAATCATATTTAGAATTTAATTCAAAATTGACTTGTGGTTCGCTTAGTAATTTTCCAGTAAAACTCACTTAAATTTCAAAAGTAAGGATTGCTACCTGCCACCCATCGGGATTTTTAGCATAATGTATTTAATTAATTTAAATACTTATTTATTTAGTCATACTAATTATACATAATTAAATTAATATAATTTAAATCTAATAAAATTAGCACAATTATAAAATATCGTTAATTGCATATTTACTTGACAAGAATAATCAGAAAACTTTAGTAATTTTTATTTAATTAATTAAATAACACGTGCAAACTATACATTTATTTTTTCAAATTACGTACGACAATACATAAATACAAATAAGTTTACACTAAGAGCTCTAATCCTATCAATAACAACCCTATTTCCCTTTTTTTTTTTTTCAAAGAATCGTTGTGACTTTCTTGATGAATTGAGCAAGTGCTCCATATCACATAATTGGTGTCATCTTTTTTCTTTTCTTTTTTTGAAGTGGGATTTATTGAAATACTTACAAGCAAATAAGAGAAAATTGAAGCATAATTGTTTGATGCAGAAGGACCTCTTGCATCAGACCTGCGGTGTAAATTAATTAGGTCATTGCTCTAATACGATGGTAATCCTATTTAAGATGAAAAAAGAAAAGAAAGTAGAGGCCAATGATTGTATAAAAGCAAATATTGATTGATTAATTGGAATGAATGAGTGAATAGACATTATATAATGTTAGAAGTATTGTGTTTAAATATGATAATTGTAGGAAATTATTATTGGATAAACAAAAATTTGTAATTTATAAATTATAAAAGTGAATTAAATTTACATAAAGTATAAAACATGTAAATTACAACAACGAAAAACTTAAGAAATAAGAAATAAAAAAGAGGATCGAGGCCCGTGTAACACGTTATCCTTAAGATAAATTTTCCCCCTCACATACGGGAATTTGAGATTAAGAAAAAAATATCTCCCATAATATAATGATCAATAATAGTTTATGAACACCAACATAACTATTTCGGTGAACTATTTGTACGTACATGCTCTCTATCACACTAAAGCCTAGCTCTAAATTACAAATATTTTTGGATGATAAAGGAATTTGCTACAGGAAAATATTTGAGAGAGAATGGCATTTTTTGTTCTTACTTTTCTCTCAACTCGGAGCCAATTTATATTATTTAAATATGACTGTTAAAAACCAAATAAAACTGTTGCAATTAAATACCATGAAACTACTGTAATTATTTTCCATGAAACTACTGAAATTAATTTCCACAAAACATTCATTTGTAACAGCTGTCATAACTCTTCAACGATCATGTAGCAAAAACTAAACCACACAAAGCCTATCAAATTTGGATAACTTTCATGTCCATACTTAAAAAACTTTTTTTTTCTTTGATACACAAGCTTACCTATCATTGGAAAGTAAATGCTTTATAAAGCATTCAATGTGTTGTTGTTTTTCCCATGTGAGACAAATACAAAATACTACATTTTTTGCTTCTCAGTGAATGAGTTTTGAGACTCAATTTTTCGTTCACCCTAATATCATTTTGAACATATAAATATACTATTTTCAACCCTCACGGAGAAGAACTCAAATCAATCATAACCAAACACTTATATCAAGTAGGTTCTACTTAAAATGACTCCTCAAAATAACATTTAACCATGGGTTAAAAACCCATTTTTTCCAACAATAATAACATAGAGATTTATAAGTAATCATAGTGTTATTATTATTGAGGTTAATATTTTGGGATTTGATATGATATTAAATCTTCGGTCAATTAATCCAAAAAATTTTGACCTACTTCAAACAAAACATTTAAAGCTTTAGGATTTTGATATAAGCAAATATTTTTCTCCCAATCCATTACAATCTTGTCTCCCTATTTCTTCAATTTTCTTCTCCTCTATTTAACAAGTATGAAGATATAGGAGAGCTTTCACGTATTTCAACTTAGGAGTCAAAGGTATGTAATCTATAAACTAGTTATTGAAGATATGCTTAGTTTGCAAAAATTGTAAAAAGAATATATAAATATGTATTTTAAATTAAAATACAATTTAGTGGGAACATATCAATATTACTTATTTATGTGTAAAATTCACTAGAGATAGGAATTTCAAGATGCTATATTAAGTAGTATTGTTCAAAATCCTAGACTATTGTTCAATTCAGATCTATTTGAAATTATTCTTGTGATCTTTTAATTCTAAAAAATTATATACATTAAATTAGACATATGCATGCACAAACAGGTTGATTCCTATTTTATGAAAACTCTGCATGTATTTAATTTTTGAAGGCCTTTTGAAGTTTGTGATATGATGCTATCAATTTATGAACAATGAGTGTCTTTGAATAATTTTTAAATTTTTGTTAGTTTATTTGAAAATTCAATATATTATACAAAAAACTAGACATCCTAAGTAATTTAGGATTTTGAATCGTATCAAAATTCTTCATATTTTATTTTTTAAGAATTTTTCAAGTTGAGTTGGTGCGGTTGAAAAATAAATCTAAGACAAAGTATTGTCAAAAAACCATAGAAGTTGAGCATGATTTTTACATTATAAGTTTATGAAATTCTATGGTTTATGTTAAGTAATGTTTGTAACTGAGTTTGTAAGACAGTTGTATAGATGTCGTAACAAACTCTTATATTGTTGATACTACATATACCCGTGTATTTTTCTTTTACGCATATTATGAAATACATTCTTACACTTCTATCTTCTCTATTTCTTTCCATTCTCTGCATCTTTCTTAGTTTATCATGGTATCAGAGCTCTGTTGTTCATGGATATGAATGAAAGTTTCGCAAATCAATTGCCTGCCATGGAAGGCAATCCTCATACTCATGTTCAAGATCAATCGTCGTTGGTGACCTTGCCTTCAAACAATAACACAACTAATACAAACAACAACACAATCTCTTCTTCTTTGATTGTGTCTCCTAATTTCGTATCAATCTTGCCAATAAATCCTAATTTTTTTGTAAAATTAGATGAGACTAACTATCTCATTTGGAAGGAACAACTAAAACATGCCATTACTGTGTATGGCTTGCAAAAGTACATTGATGGAACTGCACAATGTCCTCCAAAGATCATTAAGAAAACTTAACTATGAAGACTGTGAGTGGTTAGCTTCAAGATCGTGAGATTTTTGAAGAAAATTTAGAGTATCAGGTTTAGGATAAACAAGATTCAACTGTCAAAAATTGGATTTATTCATCTATTACACCTAGTTTCTTGAAGTATTTGATTAGGAAAAATACAGCAGCTAAGTATTGGATTGCTTTGGAGAAATCTTTTAATGATAATTCTCAGTCCCATTTATTAGAACTATGTTGGCAGTTACAATCCTTAAGAAAAGGCTCTCTTACAATGGAGCAATACATTAATAAGTGCAAAGATCTAATTGACTTGCTCTTGGCAACTGGTGAATTTTTGAGTGATAGAGAACAACTTTTGTACGTTGTTGGAGGTTTGGACTCAAACTACAAATCATTAGTTACTATAATCACTAACAGGAAATGAGTTCTTGGCTTAGATGAAGTGTTTACTCAAATGAGAACACATGAAAGGCAACTTGCTCGTATGAATATGCTTGATCTAGATGTTATTCAAGCAAATTATACAAGAACTGCATCCTTCAATTCTTCTCAAAAGTTTTGTGGTTCACAGCCATCATATTCTTCAACTAGTATTGTAAACTCAACTTCTGGAAATAATGAAAGCAAAGGCAAAGGTTCTAATTCAAAATTCAGTTAGGTTCAATGTCAAATCTGCAAGAAAATGGGGCATAATGCTTCAAAATGTTATTTCAGATATACTCAATCCAAGAACAATGAATCTACCAATAACAATCTTAAACAGAAATGATTTGATTCATCAAAGGAGCATCAAGCTCATTTCTCACAAAAGCAAACCGAAGATACCTTCAATTCACAAGAATCTAGTTTTACAGTATTTCCTCAAGAAAATTCTATGTCTAAAGATGCTCAACCAAGAGTTTTTCTAACACCCTTATCACATCATCCTCATCTGATCCACAATGGTATATGGAGACAGGGGCTACTCATCATTTCACCTTCAATAAAGATCAACTTCAACACTTTAGTGCTTATTCTGGTGATACCTCGGTGATGTTAGGTAATGGATCAGTTATCCCTATCACTCATCTAGGTTCTACACATTTATCTCATGGTTCACATGCATTGATTTTAAAGAATCTTTTATGTGCACCACAACTTGAGAAAAATCTTGTTTCAGTATGGAAACTTTGTGAAGATAATCTTGTGAGTGTTGAATTCTATCTTAACTACTTTCTTGTAAAGGACATTGTGACTAGGAAAATGATTTTAACGGGGGCTGTTGAAAATGCTCTTTACAAGATTTGTAGTCTAAGTGAAGTACAACAAGCTACAGAGGGGAGTATGGACAGAGGTGTGATGTGTAATCATGTTGAAATAAGTGCAGTCTTACTTCATGAAAGACTTGGTCATCCACATCTCTCTACTTTTCAAGTAGTAGCTACTAGTATGAATAAAACTCTAAAGTATTTTAATACTTTAGAAGTGGGTAATGCTTGTCAACTTGGCAAGTCACATAGATTACCCATGAAGCAGGTACATAGCAAGCCAACCATTCCTTTTGAGATTGTTCATGTTGATCTTTAGGGTCCTTCACCTGTTTTATCAACTCTTGGTATGAAATATTTTCTTTTATTTGTTGATGATTGCACGCGTTTTATGTAGATATATGTGTTGAATAACAAGTCACAAACAACTTCAATATTTTTACATTTTGATGCATTAGTTGAACGCCAATTTAGTACTAAGATTAAACAGTTACATAGTGATGGTGGTATTGAGTTTAAAAGTCTTGAGACTTATCTCTTTCAAAGTGGATATACTGGAAGGATTTCATGTCCTTATACACCTACTCAAAATGGGGTAGTGGAAAGAAGAAATAAACATGTGATTGAAATTGGTTTAGCAATGATGTGAGAGCTGGCATTCCTTTGAAATTTTGGGACTATGGTTTCAAATATGCAGTGTATCTCATCAATAGAATGCCTACAAAAGTTTTAAATAATCTCAGTCCTTATGAAATGCTATATCAAAAGAAACCAAACTATAACCATCTTAGAATATATGGTTGTTTATGTTTTCCTAATCTGAGACCTTTTAATCATCATAAATTGGAACCACGCTCAATACAAAGGGTTGTGTATAGCTTGTGTATTTTTGGGTTATGCAGCTCAATACAAAGGGTTTTGGTGTCTAGAACTCACGTCTAAAAAGGTGTATATTTCTCCTCATGTCATATTTGATGAGAACAAATTTCCTTTGCTTTCTTGCACATCTTTATCTGATCCTACTGCCTCACAATTTTTTATGCCACCTAATGTTAACACATCTTATTGTCTAGTGGGTCATTAACCCGTTGATAATACAATTTTTTGTCCATCAGTTCCTATCTCTCATATACATGTTGGTGCTAGTGACTTGTCATTATCAACCTCTTTGTCTAGGCCTACTTCTCAGCCTGCCCAAATTGATAATAGTCTTATAGGTTCTATTACCCATTCAAACCCACCCTTTTCTGTACAAATGCCCGTTGAACATGTCCTTTCTCCTTCATCTAGTTCTATTAGAATGGTGCCTACTAGTCCTATTATTTTTGGTTCTTTTGACTCACCTTTATTACCACCACCATCTAATGATCGTGCTTCTTAGTCCATTTCTTCATCTTCTTCAGCCCATACCTCACATTCTTTGCCTTCTAATAAGGTGTTCAATCCTAATGGTGTTGAATTACAAATTGATTTACCCATTTCTTCTCCTTCTTTACACAAGCATCCTAATCCCACTAATACACATCACATGTCTACCAGGTCTAAGCATGGTATTTTTAAGCCTAAAGTGTATGTTTCATCTATTATTTTACCTGAGCTAATACCTCAGTTAAAGAAGCACTTTCTATACCAGAGTGGAGGGCTGTTATGCAGTCTGAGTTTGTTTCATTGATTAAAAATGGGACATAGGAGATTGTTCCTTTTCCTAAGCATGGAAAAGTCATAAAAAATAAATGAATTTTTCGTACAAAGCTTTTAGCTGATAGAACTCTTGGCAAATATAAGACTAGAGTAGTAGTAGCAAAGGGATTTCAACAAACTGAGAGGATTGACTACACTGAGACTTTTAGTCCAGTGGTTAAACCAACAACATTCATAATTGTTTTGACTCTTGCATTATCCAAAGGTTGGACTATTCAATAATTAGATGTTAATATAGCCTTTTTCAATGGTGATATAAAAGAGGAACTGTATATGACTTAGCCTGAAGGCTTTATTAGTGAAGATTTTCCTACTCATGTGTGCAAATTAAAAAAGCTATTTATGGTTTAAAACAAGCTCTTAGGGCTTGGTATCTCAAGCTCAGTGGTTGTCTTCAAAATATGGGATTTAAGGGGTCAAATTCTGATGCTTCTATAATGTTATATGATATGAATGGTGATATTGTTATTTTCTTAATGTATATGGATGATAGTCTTGTAACTGGAAACAATCCAGAGTTGATCAAAGACATCATTGGCAAACTAAATTCTGCATTCTCTCTTAAAGAGTTAGGTACACTTGGATATTTCTTGAGTATAGAGGTCACTCATACTGCTGATAGTTTGCATTTATATCAGTCTAAGTACATCAAGTTCTTGATAAAGTGCAGTTAAACGAATCAAAACATGTCTCAACCCCAATGGCAACTGGAAAAATTCTTTCAAAGAATGATGGAGTTGAGTTGGCTGATGCTACTCAATATAGATCATTGATTGGAGCACTGTAATATTGTACCTTGACTAGACCAGAGATTAGCTTCTCTGTTAATAAATTGTGTCAATTCCTTCATTAACCCACTAATGTGCATTAGGTTGTTACCAAGCATCTTTTAAGGTACTTAAAGGGCACTTTAGATCATGGGTTGATGTTGTATAAATTTGATGTGCTAGATATCATTAGATATACTGATGTCGATTGGGCTCTAGTCCTGACGATAGAAGATCAACAGGTGGATTTTGCATCTATATGGGAGCATTTCTTATCTCGTGGAACTCCAAAAAAACATATTGTTGTATATCGTTCTTCTACAGAGGTTGAGTTTAGAACTTTAGTTTACACTGTGGCAAAAGTAATGTGGATACAAAAAGTGTTCACTGAGTTACAAATTCAAAACAAACATTCACCATTAATTTTTTTGATAGTGTTAGTACAAGATGTCTTGCTAAACATCCTATGCTACATTCAAGAATGAAGCATGTCGCAATTTATTTTCACTTTGTAAGGGAGAGAGTGATTGCTGGTACAATAGATGTTGAATATACTCCCAGTCAAGAGCATATAGGAGATATCTTGACAAAACCTTTGCCAAGTAGTAGATTTGTTGATCTTAAAACTAAGCTCAATGTTTTGTATAGATCTTGAGCTTATGGGGGAGTGTTAAGTAATGTTTGTTACTGAATTTGTTAGACTGTTGTATAGGTGTCATAACAAACTCTTATATTCTTGATACTACATACACCCGTCTATTTTCCTTTTACCCATATTATGAAATACATTCTTACACTTCTATCTTCTCTATTTCTTTCCATTCTCTGCATCTTTCTTAGTTTATCAGTTTCTTCTACTCAGCTAAGATTATTGTGTTAAAGTTTTGTGATTTTTAAACAAAGTATCTAATATTTAATTGATTTTGGATTAAGAGATGTACACTGTCTATAACATGCTGACATATTTTGTAACCAGTTTCTAAAAATAATTTTAAATATGAAAACGACCTCAAAATTATTTGGAAAATTTTTGGTATTCCTATCAAGATGTGTAGTACTAGCATAACCATGAGAAATGGTTTTTAAATATTTTTTAGATTATTTTCTAGAAAAATTGATAAAGACAACATGTACAACAATGAGTACACTAGGTTCCTAATTTAGTAAAAATAATTTAATTTTTATGACATTTGCAGAGAATTTTGGCAACTAGTATACAATTTAAAAGCTAATAGTTTTATCTTATAGAGTCATGAAATCTCTTAAGAGAAAAAGATGTTACGACTAGAACATGTAACGATAACTATTATTCTACTAGATTTTTGTTTAAGTGGATGACATATAAAGTGTTTTTTGGTTTTAATAGGCTAGCGGTGTAGGAGTTCTACTTTACTGGCTTGTATTAGTAGTTGCTTCTACTAGGTAAGTATATTGATACTACTAGAAATATTAAGTAATTATTTGATGTTTGCTTATGGTAATTGTATGTCATTGTTGTCATGAGAATGAACTCATGTTATTTTATGATTTGATGTGAAGCAATATTTTATAAAATCTTTTGCTCTATGTTGCAAGTTTTCTTATGTTCATTGGATCATCATTTGACATTTGCATAATTCATGCATTTCATTACAAGTATGTTATTGTTAAGAGCTAATAATTGTATGTGAGATGTGTATTTTATGTAAGTATGGGTACCTGGAGACATAAGAGCTATGACCTTGGATTTGGATGCATTTATGCATGTAAGAATGATATGAAATTTTATTATTTATAGGGCTCACTTGCACATGCCTTTCATACATGCTAGTTACAGACATATGACTTATGTAAGGCTCCATTATCATATGTTTAAGGAATAATTTATGATACTCCTAAAGAAATTAAGACTTTTTAAAAAGTATTTCTAAGACATGGTCATGCATGGCAAGTACTACTTCATAAGCATACTATAAACATTTGCTTTTATCTAAGTATATTTTGTATATTGTGTTTACTTAATATTTTAAGTAAGGTAAGTTTATTTATTGAGTAATATATTCACTTAAGTTTTATTTACCATGTTTTAGGAATCTATGGTCCCAAGCTCTATTAGTTTAGCATGGCCTAAGAATTTATTTAACGATATAATATGGTATTAGGTTTTATAAAATTCTGACTTAGAAGTTTCTTTTTATATTTCAGTTTAATATTTTTATCAGATTTGGTGGTTATAGATTTTTTTATATATATAATGATTCTTTTTTTGTTTATTTATGAAGTGAAAATTTTAGGATGTTATCTTTGGCTTTTTCTTTGTTTTTTTTTCAAAAAAAAAAAAAAAAGGATTTTGCAAAAGTTAAGAAGAAAAAAAAACTTAAATAGAATATGATAAAACTTAAAAACATAAAGTCATAGGTTTTGCAAAGACAAATACTTACATTTTGAGAAGATGTTAGAATTATTATTCCCTTTTACTTGAGCATAATTAATACTAATACAAAATTTATAAATAAATATGAACATTATTATCATTTAAGTTGACTTTCTTGAGATTAAATAAGTCATATTTATGATAGACTTTGATACATGTACATCTCAAAGAAGTCAACTAGCCCTTAACAAACTCTCACTAGTGCGTCATATTTGCTTGTCCTCAAAGGATATTTCAACTATTGAGTTCATAAATATTGAAGTAAAGATTCGTATCTTAACATATCTTTCAAAAAAATTCATCAATGATTTAATTAACACTTCCAATCATTAACGTGTAATGTAATAAAAGATAATTTAGTAATCTAATTCTTTTTATTTTATTTTATCAAATGATAGGTATTATTGGAATGTAAACTTAACATTTAATGGATAATAGATTTTAAACTTCTCTCAAGCTCGAATTTATGACATTTTAGATGTAGGACACTCTTTTTTACTATAAAAATCATAAATTGAAAATATTCGCACTTATTTTTAGTTTACATGTGTAGTGTGGCTTTGATATCGCCGACCTTTGGCCAAAATTAATTAGTTTATTTGTTTTGATAAAGGAAAAAATGGGTACTTTATAAGATTTGAAAAAGAATTTTTAAACCCTAATTTTGCAATTTTAAAATGATTAAAGACAATTTTTTTTTAAAGTTACTTGACTAATAGACACATGCATTTTTCATAGTGGATTATTTTGAGACTTCATATAAAATTTTAGTAGAACAATTATTTTCACACCATCCCTCGACAGATCAACTGAATTGAAAAGAAAAATATGTATGTATCTAAGATCGAAGTTAACTGAATAGATGACAATAAGACCTTGTATACTTAAACCATTCTCTAAGATTTTTACTATTTTAAAGCATGCTGATTAAGATTATAATCTAAATGGGAACGGAATCATAAATATCTTATATATATACTCATAAGTTCATAATAGCTCATATAATTAGCACCTTACGAAAATAATAATTAAAACATAACTCTTTTCGGTAGAATAAAATACTACATTCTATGAAACAGAAATAAATACATATTTTAATTATTAGGAACTAGGAACCGAAAAAGACGTTTAATAAGATCTAGCCATAGTTATCCGAATTCTTTTAATATAAATTTAATAACAAGCAACACTACTAAAATTGGATGTGATCAGAAAACAATGCCAGAATATTATGTCTTTTTCCATCTTTAATTTAAATCAGCCAAATAATAATGGCGACGTGTTTCGTTGGTCATCATCAACCACTAAAATATGGTACTTAGGGTTATATGAAAATTTAATATATATATATATATATGTGTGTGTGTGTGAATGTTATAATACGCGAGGCGCATTATATGGTGGATAATTATTATTTGTTTTTTTTTTTTTTTTATATGTACTTATATTTTTAATTATAAACTTTAAAATCTAAATCATAAATGCCAAGATCTTACCCTAAACCCTAAGATTCAAACTCCAAACTCTAAACTCAAACTCTAAACCTTTATCATAAAATCTAAATTCTAAACCATAAATTAGAAAAACATGTAATTATTATAAAACATATAAATCATATATATATATATATATATATATATATATATACACATATACACATATTAGAATCACGCCTAATATTTTTTGGATAAAATTATCACTATATTTTAATTTATTGATATTAATTGTCTTTAGGATATATTATCACATTAAATAATGACTTTAAACATGATTATGAAATAATGATCATATCTAATAAGGAATCTAATCATGTAATGATTATCACATTTAATAAAAACTCAAAATATTATTTTACATTTATATTTAAATTGAAAGCATAAAAAAATAAATAATGCATTCATTTCAAATATATGTATTAGTTAACCAAAAAAAAATTTAAAACAAATAAAACAATTCATGTGCAAGTTAAGTGTTATATATGTAAGTTTAAGCCTAGTATTTGTTTATATAAATTTAACTTATATTTTAACTTATTGATATTAGTTATTCTCTTATAATCTATTATCAACATAATTCTATTATTAAATTCAATAAAAATTCTAAATATTATTAAACAACTATCACTTTAATAAAGGCTCTAAAAAACTTAATGATCTTATATAAAATATTATAATTTGCGACATATCTACTCAATATTAAAGGCTAGGTACTTTAGTAATCTTTTTATTCAAAAAAAAAAAAAAAATGCATGTAGACTTACATTATTAAACTAGTACACTAGTAATCCTTCATTTATCAATGGTTCAATTTTGAAAGGGAAAAAAACCTAATTTATATAAAGGTAATTTTGTCTTTATAAAAATATTTATTATTTTATGCATTCTCTTATTTGTTTTTTTTTTTATTTTTTATTTCAATACGAAATCATCTTGTACCATCCTAGTAATTACTGTCAACTTTCAGCATCTTCTCCATCCTACCCAGATATAGCTTTATTTCTTTATCAGCTAACCAACTTCACCATATAGTGTAGAATAATCCAAAATTGTATTTTTACAAATTTATAGTTAGAAACACTACTTACTGATTTGAAGTACTTATCTCTTTCCATTGCCACAACCACTAACTTATTCCCTCTGATATCACTAACTACTTCATCCTTTCTAATCACATTATATTTAAACAAACTCAAGATGAAAGTAGCTTTGATTGATCACAAGGTAGTGGAAAAAGGATAAGGGAGTGAGCTGACGGTAGTCGCGATCATTGATAAATATGATGCTTCAAATGAGTTTGCGGTTGCTTAACTTTAATTTCGATAAAAATTACATTTTTGAATTATTCTGTAGAAAACAATAAATGGTGGTTGTGGGTGAAAGAATGAGATAGTATTAAGCATAGGACAAAGAGAATGGTAGAAGTAGACATGGTTACTAAGGTAGATATCATTGTTTTCATAATAAAATGGATAAAAAAATATTATGGATGATATAAAATAATAAATATTTTCATAAAAATAAAATTGCCCTCTTATAAATTAAGTTTTTTTTAAAATTGAATAATTGTTATACCTTTTGTTAAATCAGAGGATAATTATTGTACTAGTTTAAAAACATTGGTCTATATACATGTATTTATTTTGTTAAATAGAAAAACTATTAAAGTACCAAACCTCAATATAAATAATGAAACTAATATGTAACACGAGCCACCTATACATTTATGGTTTGCAAATACGTTTTATAGGATGTACTCAATACATAAGACTTCTTTTGTAATTGAGAGAGTTCGAACCTGACAAATTATCAAGTAAAGGTGATGTAGGTATTTTAGAATTCGTCCCTCTTGTACAGACAACGAAAATAAAAGATAACAAATAATAACATAAAATAGAGAAAGGCACATATTAGAAATAAAATAAAGCAATAAAAGTTTTCTAATCATGGTATATAGTCTTTATATGTTGGTATATATCCTAAATATGCGATTATTGTACTAACACATGCAGTAGAGCATACAAACTCAACAATATAATGTGATAAATTCACTTAGATTTTAATATTAAGTGTTAACATTTACGGGTTGTTTAAAGCAACTACTCAATAGTTAAATTTACTAAATAAACAATATAACTTAATAAGATAAAACACATATATCTCTATCAATTAAGATCACTCGTTTTAATTGTCTATACTGCTCTCATCAGCTGTCTCCATAGCTACTTTAATTCGCAACGAATTTGACTCACCTTTAGATCTACACCACCACATAGTGTGGTATAAAAAATTGCGATAAAATGTGAATCATAAACAAGATAAAACATAAGCCCAATAATGATTTTAAGGAAAAGTAACTCGTATCAATAATACAGAAAGATACTTAATGTATTGTTGATACAAAATTTATGTTTAGAAAATAATTTTTCAAACTCCAAAACCACTTCGTATCCCAATACAAGAAAAACTCTCGATGTATTGGCTATATAGAAACACCATTTTTTAAAATAATTTTTAGAATATCAAACTGATATTTGTCACAACTTCGAATTACTAATATGAAGAAAAAAAAAAACTTGATTATTAATGATACAAAATTTGTAAAATATTTAAAATAGCTCAAGAATATTTTTCTCCAAAAAGTCAAAATTTTTATAACACAAAAATTGCTCAAAATTGGGTAATAAATGAGAGAAGAGAGTAAGTATTTATAGCTGATTTTTCAGTTGTTGATACCCTCGCAGACACCTGTTAGCTCTCTTGTAGTGCACTTTCCCGAGGGTCACTAATGTGCTAAACCTCAACAACATCCCACGAGCCACAATTCACCTTATGTACACTCGCGAACTCTTTGTTGACTACCTCAGCTAGCCATCTGGGAGATAACAAAAATAGGTTTTTAAAGGGAAAACTTAGCAAATTGAAAAACCATAAATACCAACCGATAATGAAAATTAATTACAAGTAAAAACACACTTAAATGTGTATACAAAGTATTCAATTCTATGTAAGTGTGTAGAATATTCATCTCAGTAAAGTACCGTACATAAAAATAGATATAAATATTAAATAAAATAAAATAAACTCTATATTTTGAACTTGTAAATGCCAATAAAAATTAAAAAACTTATATGACTTACAGTAATAAACTATTATAATAAGTTTTAACTATTAGGATTGGTAACATTATATTTAAAATTTATAATTTTTTACATATATTTTTAAAATTATATATATCACATGTATTGTATGTACAGTTTATTAATTTTACAAAAATTACGAAAGATGTTGGCGATATTTGAGAAAAAATTGTAAAATTTACAATAATTTAAAAATATATTTAAATTATCAAGAAAAGTTTTTATATTGATACTCTTCTAAACGTGAAAACATCGTAAATATATCATTTATATTATGTATATTTTAATCATAAGTAATCGTTTTAACAAGTTAACAATTATGTCAAATGTTGAGTTGACTATTAATACAATATTGTATTACGGCGTACGTTTGCACGTGAGTTACGACGTTTTATGGGTCGCGGGGTTACGTTTCTCTACGATTTGGCTGTGGCTTTCGGCGGTGGCTATTGGCGGTGGTGAAGAAACCAGATCTAGCCGTCCTTGTGAAGAGTACAACAACTCTTGAATGTTTAATTTGGTAAAGGTAAAGTAGGAAATGGGGATAATCGAGCTGGTAAATATATAAGTTAAAAAAAAAATAGTGCAATTTTCTTTTAGGACGACTATATGTGGGAATATAAAATAACTATCTTTTTATCGAGCTGGATAAGTAAAAAAAAAAAAAAAAAATTGCAACTTTCTTTTAGGACGGCTATTAGCCGTCCTATATGTGGTATATAAGCCGCCCTAAAAGAAAGTGGCAAATTTTTTTTTAAGACGGCTATAAGCCGTCTTATAAAGTAACGCCCATTTTTTTCCGTAATAGTCGTCCTATATTTCTTAAACGACGGCCATATACATGTGACCGTCCTATTTGTTTCTCACTCTAAATTTGAGGCCGTCCTATATTGCTTATATTGTAGTAGTGAATTTGCACAATGAATACATTTTGTAACCATAAATATATAAAGTATTAAGTCAAATTTTCAACTTCTTTATATGTAGACAAGAAATATTTAACAAATAAGACATTTTAATTATTTTTTAATAATAAAAAATTATTTTTAATAAAAAATTATGGTATAATATTAAAAAAAAATTTAATAGAGGTAAAATTATCATTTTATTTTAAAAGTTTAAAATTAAATTTAAACATAACAATATATTTTTTCGTCAATTGCTTTTATAAATTATATATTTAATGAAATTTTTTTGCACTTTTTTGTATTATATTTTATATATTCAAATACGATATTTACAGAAAATAAAATGCATATAAGTACCCAAAAAATAAAAATAAAAATTCTACAAAATATAAAATTTATAAAAATATTGACCAAGAAAAAAAAGTTATTGTTCAAATTTAATTTTAAACTATTAAAAAAATGATAATTTTATCCCATTTAAATTCATTTTATTATTATATTCAAAAATTTTGTAATAAAATAATATTTTAATGTTTAAAAAGTGAAAAAAGTATCCTATTTTAATTGAGAGAGTGATCTAATATCTCTTCTAAAAATAAAGTAATTAAATATTCCAATAACATAATAAAATGACTCTTAAAATACTTAATTCAAAAATTTTCCTCTGAAATCCAGTATTTTATAACTCCGTTTCAGTCTATGATAACCAAAACGCTAATTAGATGGGTGGAGGTTAGTTTTGATATCACCAACTTTATCAAGTACATATTATTATTTAGGTATTTATCAATTGCCTTCCTCAACTTTAATAAATTATTATTTTATTATAAAAATTAAAAATAATATCAATAACAAATTTAAAAGTTTAACTAATTATCAAAAATATTCAAATAACTTAATGTAGCTAACATTTTTTTTTTATTTTTTGCAGAATAGAAAATCGAGTAAAATAAGATACTAAGTTTACTAACTTATTAATAAACGAAATAAATAAAAAAAATAAACTAGTTTTGATTAATATGAAGTAGTCAAAGACTTGTTGAGAGCGAGAAGAAATGAATTTGGAAAGGACACCGAAAAAAATGCATTAATTGGGGAAAGAGGAACGAAAATGATAAATTTAAATTTTTTTTTCTCTATCCATTTAAGTATTATATTCTTAATTTTATTTTGTGATTTAAATGGTAAGATTCTTAATTTTTCATCAAGAACTTATCTTCAAATCCTATCCAAATGTATGAGTGTATTTTCTCTTTATTAATAAAAAAGACTTTAAAGCCCCTTTAAAAAAAAAAGTTTTATATTTTTAGTTTTATTTTGTTATTTATATTAATTTCTTCTATTCTTTTAAATGTTGTCAATAATTACTTAAAAATATTCAATTATATACAAAAATACAATTAAGTTGTTATATTTAAGGGTTAAAGATGGTAGAAGAATAGAGGTAGAGACGACGTAGGAACAAAGTAAAAAAGGGTTAAAACCCTAGAAATGCACCCAAGTGATTCTCGAACCGGAGATTCGTAAGTCTCAATTCCACTTTGCGTCTCTTCTACCTAATATTGAGAACTTGAAAAAATAAAATTTGAAATTTTTTTTTATTTTCAAAATTTAAAAATTTAGTTTAACACTAAGTATTTATTTTAAATAATGACATGACTCTACTTCATTTTTATTGCAAATTTCAATAAGATAGAGCTAAAAATGAAAAGGATTAGGATCCTGATACTAATTATCTTTAAATGTGACTAATCATTTATGATCATTGAATTACTCTTCTCATGAATATGTATTTTGTATTACTAAATTTTTGTTTTTATTTTAAAAGGCATTAATTAATTTAAAATTTTAAATAATAACATCTATATTATTAATTTTAATTATTGTATGACTAAAATTATTGGTTAAATTTATTAATTAAAATTATTAATATCCCTTATAATAATAAGAATCTCTTCGTCCAATAAGCAATAACATAGTAGATGTTAAGATGCTAAAGTTCTTTTTAGTAAGAGATAAAGAGAAAGTCGAAAAGTTTCCTTTTTGCGCTACAAACTTCTTGTTGTACTTGTTTTAATAATTTGATATATTTTTTAATTTAAATGTTATTTTTATTTTGAATTAATGAAAATTTTTTTTGTTAAAAGAAAATTTTAAGCATAAAATATAACTTTTTTTTTTTTTTTTTTTAATCTTTAACAAATTATAACTATTTAAGGTAGTCTGGATAGTAAGCCATATGGACTCAAAGTACGGGGATAATGGGCTTTGTTGGATAGTGAAGCGCATGGGTTCAAAGTTTAGGGCATGCGTTTCGCAGTCGAGCCTTCCACCACTAATCCTGGACTGCTATACCTCTCTTTGAGATTGGATCTCACCCGATGCTTATGACTTTTGGTGTGTGAGCATGATGTTTGGGTGTATAACTGTTGTCCTATTCCTTATCAACCTCTCTATATTCGGTGAGGTATTTTTTTAAAAGAAAAAAAAAACATAATCATGTAATTAAAAATTTTAGCTAACCATATACCTAAAAAATCTAAACCAAAATATTAAAATTATATTATTTGTAAAAGGAGGAAAAAAAATTTGTTTACTACTTTTTTAAATGTGACGATCCACACAAATAAATAAATTATTTTGTGTTTGAAATGTAGCTTTTGACCTTAGAACAATATCAATTGGATTATGAGGACGGGACGTGTGCCACAACCAACAGATTATCAATTCGTAAAAATTATTGAATTATATTTGTATCGCCGAATTTGAATAAGAATTCTTAATTCAAAAACCGTAAAAATTAGTCGTTTAGAGACAACTGGAAAACTACAGGTACAATAAAAATGCTGACCGCAGCATGGCACGCGTAGTTCACATGCCAGCCGACAATAGCCACATCCTGAACGTTCATTTCATGTGCCGTGAGTCCTCTTTCCATGCTCCAGTTTTGCCATTTATACAGCCTATTTAGACTTCCTCGTTTCAACGTCTCATCAGTATAACTAACAAATAATAAATAATAATAACAACAACTCATCTGACAAAACTATTTGCTAGTCTGAAATTATTGTTTTTTTAATTAAATAATATTTGACATAATTTAAATATGTGATCTAGAATGATATAGAATAAAAACTATTAAATAAAGTTAATTCAATTGCGTCTTTAATATTATGTTCAACAAATTGTTATTATTTTCTAAAAAGAAAAAAATGAGAAATATGTTGGAGTGTAACTGTCACTATCAGGCTATCAATTATTCGGACCGTCTAAAGCAGACTGGAAATCGCAATCAATCCAAAAGAAAAATGGGGAAATACGTGGACAAAATGACAAAAGCAGATAGTCCAAAATTGCCGTAGTGGAGTCTGCTTCTCTCCTGCTATGAAACATTTTGCTTTTTTTTTTTATAGGTTCTAGTTTCTAACCACAGTCGGGTGCTTGAAAAATTTTATATTAGTTTATGGACGAAAGCACCTTCAAATTTATTATCTTTAATAAAAATATATTTAAAATTTATATTTATTTAAAAATATATTATAAATTTATTATTTTTATAAAAAAAAATTACAAAAATTAATCAAATCATTTTATTTTAAACTATTATTAAGAAAATCATATTCAAACCAACTATAAAAAAAACTTTATTTTTTAAATAAATAATTTCAAATACATACTCTTACTTAAATTAATTTTTAAAATATTACTTTAAATTCTATATAATAATTTTATGCCCTTTTTTAAATTACTTTTAATCAAATTATTTTATTTCACCCGCTTATCTTAATATATTCTTAAAAACACACCACATCTTTGTTTTATCAAGTAATTTTTTTGCCAAATTATCTAGCCTTAAGCAAAACTCATTGCCAAATTTCATGTTAGAAGATGATAAAATCTATGAGGTGTTTAAGAATTGTAGGCCGTACATGTCTTTTTGTAGGACAAATTCTTGAATGGTTAGCAGTTTCGTATTTTATCAAAATTTAGTCTAAAATTGACTCTATCCAAAATTTTCAAATTATTAGCATCATTCATGCAAATATTCACATTGAAATTATACATCACAATCATTTTTCCTTAATTTGCAGTCTATTTCTTTGAATTTTGATTTAAATGAGTAGTCTAGCTGTTATTTTTATTTATTTATTCTATAATGCTTATTGATTTGAAGATTTGGGATTGATTAACAATTTAAGAATTTTGAATAAAAGTAAACTACGAGACAAGGGACTAAAATGACCAATTGCATAAAAGTAAAGGAGTAAAATGACGTTTTGCTTATTCAACTCTCGTTACTTTTACCAAATTATTCTTAATAATCAGTTAGGCAAACCATAAACGCTTTTCATGAAAAACCATTCAAACATGCATGTTCCTTAATGCTCATTTGAAATTTTGATATCATAAATTACAAAATAATTAACTAAAAAATATTATGTGATTGTTTTTAAACAACTAAATACTTGTTTTGAAATTTGAAAGTTCTTTAGTAAATTATATTAAATTTAACTAATAAGGATAGGATATAAGTAGAGATATAAATTTAGCTAAGTTTGAATCCAAATTTGAATAATATAACCTAATTTAACTTGACTCGAACCCTAATTAAGCTCAGTAAATATACTCGGCCTTATCCAAATAATTTTAAAATCAAGCTTAGAGCCAAAGATTTATATTACGACCCCGACTCGACCCCAACCTGTAGTATGAGTTAAGTTTAAATTTTATAAAATATACATATATTTCAATATAATATATCATTATCTTATAATTTTTTGTATCATTTAAACTCTAGTATTAATTTAAATTAATTGAAAGTTTAAAAAAGTCATGCCTTCATAATGTTTTGGGTTCGAATTTTGAGCTTAAATTTAATTTGAAAAATCTGATCTAGCACTTAAAAATATATATGACTTCACAATATTCTTGCTCGAATCCAGCCAAATTTGAAGTTTCAAGCTTGGCCAGCTCGACCGGAATTTACATTGCTACATAACTATTATTTTGGCCTGAGGAAAGAATATTCTTTTAACGAAAATGGCTTGCACAATTAATTGCAACTCGTGTTAGATATAAATGTTCATATGTGTTAGATAGACACTAAAGAATACATGTGACTTTTTAAAGAAAATAAAGAACGTCATGTATTTAAATTTTAGATGCAAACCAAAATCAGTTATAATGGATATGTACGCTACAACATGAATACCTTTTCAAATTATTTCATTGTTAATATTATGGATATTTATCTCATTTAATGACTTTTTTATTCTATAGATTCTAAAAAGAAGTATATTAATGTATTACAACTTGACTTTTAAAGTATATCTCATTTTTAATGAACAAACTAACAAATCTACATATAAGATTGATTTCAAAGAAAAATGTGCAAAAATACTAACGAAAATATACCAAAAAATTGCAAAAAATAATATTTATGGAAAGAAATGTTACCCTATATTTAGATCTTAATGGAAAAACACACACACACAAAAACAAAAAAAAATAATTTATGGTTGGGTTGATATATTTAAAATGAAAAATAAAGAAGACTTAAATAAAGAAAGAGCCAATTCCAATAGGATAAGAGGTCTTCTAGCAATTGTCAAAATCTAAGAGATGAATATGAACAGAATAAGAGAACAATTAGAGTTTGCTTTTGGTAGGTTTCTCTACGAAAGAACTACCATAAATACTTATCGCAACTGGGACACATAAATATTTATTTATTTTGTGGATTTTTTTAACTATAATTATTCACATCAAACTATAAACAAACTAGCTAGTGAATTTAAGTATAGTATTTTATTTTTATAATATCACTCTTTTAAAAGTAAGATACAAGAGGATAAAGTAATTATAAAACTAAATGATAATTAATTTATAGTGTGTATATTATATTGATCTATGCATATGAATAAAAACAAAATTACTCTCTCTCTTAAAAAAAAGATTAAATATCATAAAATTTAAAATGTATTATAAATTAAGAGGTGTAGTATTATTGATAAATACAATTAAATTTATAAAATAATATTTAATAAAAAATTATCATATTAATTATAATTGTAATATATAATAATACTTTCTTAAAAAAAAAAATGTAAGAGGGTGAGATTATGGAGAATAATTTTAATATAATTGATGTATAAACTACTTAGAAGAGAAAATAATATTTAATAATTTTTGGTGAGATATTAGAAGTTTAATAATTATTAAAAAAGGTATCAAGAGTTTAAAATTTTTAAAATTATTATAAATTTGCTCACATAATATGTAATGAGTTATATGAATAAAATTATAACAATATTAAAAATTTATAATTTTTAATATTTTTTTAATCATTATTAAATTATTAAATTTTATTTAAAAGTAGATTATTCTAGCCTTTAATTATATAATTAATAAACTTTTTTTTGGCTTGCACCTTTAAAAATAGGAGAGTTAAAAAGATTAGAGGTCGAGACCGTAAGTGACACGTGGACAACGTCTAAATGTTCTCCTTTTTATCTAACGAAATTGAGACATGCTCGTGCTTTTGCCCCTCTCGTTCTACGTTGTGTAGAGCAGATGAAGGGAAAATATACATCAAAAGCGTAGAGGGGTCTTTTCCGTTTGGTGGTGTGAATGTGAGAGAGAAAAGTTTGAGAGCAAAAGTAGACACGAAGATCTGGAAGAAATTGAGAATGCTTAGGGTTTTGGAAATCTGAATCCTCAATCACATTCCTCAACACCTCTTTGCTTTTTTTTTTTTCTCTTTTATAATGGCGACGCCATTTCCTGAAAGTGGGGGCGTAGCAATTATGGCCGGCGTTTTGAGTCCTCTTGATTCTTCACCTTCGAAGCCTTGTTTGAAGAACTCTCTTCTTCAATCTCCGATACTGATCTTCTTGCTGTTTCATAAAGCTATACGCTCCGAGCTTGACGGCTTTCATCGCGCCGTTGTGTCCTTTGCTACTAACAGAGAATACTGCACTGATATCAAGCCGCTTTTAAAACGTTACCGCTTTCTACGTGCAATTTACAAACATCACTGTAATGCTGAAGATCAGGTAGTGTTGTTTGTTCATTAATTGTATTTTTTTTTTACTAATTCCATGAGAATATTTATTTGAGTAGTTGTAGTTTGAAATTTGAAGATAAATCTCGATGAATTTGAGGGCCATGTGATTGGAATTAAATTTTTTTTAATCCTTTAAATTACTAAAAGTATATTGTAGAGGATTACAGGATCAGTTTGATCAGGTTATTCATATTTTTAAACATGGGTTGAGGCCTCTTTGAGCTTCAGTTAGATTTGGAGCGCCAATATTTTGCTATACAGGGATTATTATTGGACTAGTTGCTCTTATACGAGGTTCACTCGAGGTTCAGTTTGTTTCAGCGTAGGTCTCTGTCTTGAGATTTAGCGCTGGAACTTGCTATGAGTCTGCTGTTGATTTCAAAAGAGGATATTAACCAGCATATGCCCGTAATTCAGGGATTATGGGTTCTCTTCTTGGCATACTGTTCAAATCTTGAGGAGTTTTGCGAGATTTTGAGATACGATCTTTTTATAACCTTATTCTTTGCTCTGCAATCATATATTACCAATATAAGACGCGTTCTATTGCCCATTTCTACTGCTTTTCTGATGTTATTTCAAATAGAAACTGTGGGGCTACGTGGCGGTGCACAATAATCTCATGATTATTCTCAAACTCTTCAGATCAAATAGAGTGTTATGTCATTGAGATCCATGTTAAAGTTACCTCATCATTTGCAAAGTGATAGTCGATCTTCATTCTTGATTTGTAAATCTAATGATATTTAAGGTGATAACCATCAAAATTGTAGGTCATCTTTCCAGCACTAGATATGCGTGTCAAGAATGTGGCTCAAACATATTCCCTTGAACATGAGGGAGAAGGTGTTCTTTTTGATCAGTTGTTCAAGCTGCTAAACTCAAATTTACAGAATGAAGAAAGCTATTGGAGAGAATTAGCCTCCTGCACCAGAGCACTTCGAACGTCAATCAGCCAACATATGTTGAAGGAAGAGGAACAGGTAATTTGTTGATTCATCAATTCAAAGATCAGCTTGTGATCTCAAAAGCATAATCTAAATCCAGTGTACCTTACATTGTTCCAAGTACTGTATGAATACCATCCTAAAATATGTTATTCAAATATCAACCTGCCTCGGAATATAGCTTAACCATATTTTTTCTTTATCCTTTAGCATGTGTTTTGGCATTAAGATAAGGCTTCTACCTAGCATCTTTTTTCCTTTTCATTTATCTTCTTAGTCAAATACATGTGGAGATTGAAAGTTTCATGGACCAGTATAAAGCATTATATGAGTTGATCAAGCTTCAGGAAACATCAAGACTAGCATTACAGCTTAAGCTCTGTTCTTTGAAAATTTATGGTTCTGAAATTAAAATTTGCTGCCGATGATATATACCTATGCCTGTGAAATGTTTTTGGGTTTTCTAAAAACTATTAAGCTCTATTATTCTACAAGGCAGGCCTCCTTGTTATAAACTCAGTGCCCGTAGCCGTAGGCTAAGTCACTTGAGTTTCTTGAAGTGCAGTTATCGGTTGGAGATCTCTTTTACTGCAGCATGCATAATTATTCGATGTCTCATGAGCTGTTTATTCTTGCCACAGTTTCATTTTCATAATTCTTGTCAATTATCAAATTGGAGTTCACTATGCCCCTTTGAGCATATCTTTGAATTTGCAGGTCTTCCCCCTGCTTACTGAGAAGTTTTCATTTCAAGAGCAAGCATCCCTAGTCTGGCGGTTTCTGTGCAGTATTCCTGTAAATATGATTGCAGAATTTCTTCCATGGCTTTCTTCTTCTATATCATCTGATGAACATCAGGATATGCGCAACTGCTTGTGTGACATAATACCAGATGAGAAGCTACTACAGCAGGTGGGAACTGTATTACTGATCACTTTGAGATGCTTTTTTTTTTTTAATACAATTTTAATGATTTTATCTTGTACCATGTTAAGGTTGTCTTTTCATGGATGGAGGGAGTAAAAGTTTCTGATAAGCGTAGAATTCGTCAAGATAGTTCTGAAGTATGTCGTCATGATTTTGAGCCTAGCATCTTAATCAATCAGACAGAGAAAGGGCATACTGGATATCACTCTTCCAAAACAGGTAAAAGGAAAAATGTGGAGCTGAAATGTGATCAAACCAGTTCAACTGTGTTAAGCCCTATTGATGAAATATTACTTTGGCATAATGCCATGAAAAGAGAGTTGAACGATATAGTCCTAGCAGCTAGAAGAATGCAACTTTCAGGAAAATTTTCTGATTTGTCTGAATTCAATAGGAGGCTCCAATTCATTGCAGAAGTCTTCATATATCATAGGTGAGTTTCTGACATTTATCTTTTGACCTATTCTTAATTCTTGGCATATGGGTTTCAGATGCCATGAGTTTATTTAGCTTCAGTAGTTCCAATTGCAATTAGTTGTGCGAAATTTTGTATGTTGGAGAAGTGGCTAACTCTTGGTTGTCTATGGAACCAGAAGTTGTTACTATACCTTCGAAGGTTCAAATTTCAATAGTGTTTCCTTGAAACGTATGTTCTGACTATTCTTGTTTTATTGTACCCATACTGCTTGATGTTACAATCTAAGACTGGACATTGAATTTTCTTGTAACTCTGTACCTTGAGAGGTTTTGTCTACCTGGTTTGCACTAATCTTTAATCATAAATATGGGGCAACTAACAATTTCATTGTTTTTTAGTAGATTTCTATGATGATTACGTTGATGAATCCAGTAAGTGTCTATTTTCTTTTTTAATGTGTTGGGTAGACATATTTAAGTTCCTTCTCTTTAAAATTTTAATTATTTTGATGTGACCGTGGACCAGTACCCATAGCCTTACTCATGTCATATCCCTGGAACATGGGTTGTTAGAGAGGGAATCAAGAGTGCATGTAGGTTTATTTCCCTATAATAAAATTCTTTTCCCCCTCCTCTGACTGCAGCATTGCTGAGGATGAAATTATATTTCCTGCTGTAGATGCCAAACTATCTTTTGTTCATGAGCATGCAGAAGAAGTGGTACGATTTGACAAGCTTAGGAGCCTCATAGAAAGCATCAAAAGTGCAGAATCCGACTCTTCTTCATCTGAATTTTGTAATGAATTATGCTCTCATGCTGATCAAATAATGGACAGCATACTGAAGCACTTCATGAATGAGGAAGTTCAGGTCAGTACTCTCTTCCTACTTTCCAATCTTGAAAGGATCCCAGGTTGGCTATTCAAGGAGGATTTTGGGTTACTTATTTACAAGTTCCTTGTATTTTAGTCTAGATACGGGACAGATACTTTTCAAAGGCTTCCCTTACAGCAGGAGCATCTGGCTTTGTCTCCCTTCTCTGTTTCTATGTCAGACTCTTAAGTTCAATTAAAGTTAATACTGTATAGTTATGTACTCATCTGTGGTAGTAAAGGTATTCCTAGTGGATTGAGTTTTTTATAAAAATGAAGAAGCCTGCATGAGGTTGATATATAAGGCCTGTGTTTGTTTAGTATGGCTTATTGATTTGAGTACTGGCCAATATGATCATAGCCATGAGCCATCTCCTACTTCTAAAATTATAATGATGTTGTTGGTTTCTTTTGGTAAAACCAACAGAAGTCATTCTGCTCTGTGATTGACATTACAATTTGAAGTTTGTGATTTTGTAGGTTCTTCCAATTGCTCGAGAGCGTTTCAGTCCCGAGAAGCAACGAGAACTCCTTTACCAAAGCTTATGTCTGATGCCATTAAAATTGATTGAGTGTGTCATACCTTGGTTTGTGGGAGCATTAAGTGAAGAAGAAGCACATTTTTTCCTTCAAAATATGCGCTTGACAGGTGCTTCATCAGAAAAAATAGTTCACTTTTATGTGCTTTTGCTGACTGGTTTTAGTGCATGTAGTTTTGGTATAGTTGGTTCTTAATTTTTTGCAACTATAATTTGGTTTAATCAGATTTTATGTACTTTAACGTTTGAATAATTTGAAATTCATTGATATACTTTGGGTGCTTAAAGTGGTTTAGACAAAGTAACCAAGTATTACTTCTTGTATAGCCACTTCTGCAAAGAGATACAACTCACATTCTCATTCAATGAAATTTTCTTATTGTCAACTATACGGAAATTTGTGCATTATAACTTCTGTTTGTAGAAGCAGATGTCTACAACAGTACAAGCTATAGTTGTGTTATTATTATTTAATAAAGTTATGTGCTGTATACTGGGTTTAGAGGAGCAATTAGGTTTTAGAAAGGAGAGAGACAAATGGGTGAGAAATCATTTATTAATTTTTATTAATAATCCTAGTCTCCTAAATACAAGGATAAAAGGGCCTATTTGTAGGCAGCTAGAAACTCTAATGTAAACCATAAACATAGCTAATTAAAGGAAATTAAAAAATAGTAGAAGTAACCAAATTAGACAATAAATAAAATCCTTAGACAATCTTTACTTTCATAATTTCTCCTCCTAAGATTGGATCTCTGGGTGTTCTACATGCTATAACCATTTCGTACTTATATATATATAATGTATTTCTGACTTTATAGTTTTATGGTGCAGCTCCAGCATCAGATTCTGCACTTGTTACTCTTTTTTCTGGTTGGGCTTGCAAAGGTCGAGCTGCAAATGGTTGCTTTGCTTCAACTGTGTTGGGTTGTGATCCTGAGCAAAAAGCTTTATGTGTTCAATCTGATAAAGAAGATGATAACCGAAGACCTGTCAAACGTGGGAGTTTGATGTCACTAAATAATTGTGTTGCTTGTGATCCTTCAGAAACCGGAAGTACCCTTAAAATATCTTCTGGCAACCAGTCTTGCCATATCCCCAAACTTGGAGTTAGTGGCTATGATTTAGGAGTGAGTTCTGTAGCGTCAGCAAAATCTCTGCGTTCATCGTCTTTTAGTCCTGCTATTTTTCTGAACTCTAATATTTTTAACTGTGGAGTGGATTCCAACTCAATGAAAAGTGAGTGTGCCACACGACCTATTGATAACATTTTTAAATTTCATAAAGCCATTCGTAAAGACCTGGAATATTTGGATGTCGCATCTGGAAAGCTTGATGGTTGCAATGATACTCAATTGAGGCAGTTTACTGGTAGATTTCACTTGTTATGGGGTCTATATAAAGCTCACAGTAATGCAGAGGATGATATAGTTTTTCCAGCGTTAGAATCTAAAGAGACTCTTCATAATGTTAGTCATTCCTACACCTTGGATCACAAGCAGGAAGAAAAATTATTTGAAGATATTTCGTCTGTGCTTAGTGAGCTTACCCTGCTACACAAATGCATTAATAGTAAAAACTTAGCCATTGATCCTGATAAGTTAAGAAACTATAATGAGCTAGCCACAAGGCTCCAAGGGATGTGCAAATCCATCAGAGTAACATTGGATCAACATGTTCTTCGAGAAGAGCTAGAACTATGGCCATTATTTGGCAAGCATTTTTCTGTGGAAGAACAAGATAAAATTGTTGGTAAAATAATTGGTACAACAGGTGCAGAGGTTCTTCAGAAAATGTTGCCATGGGTAACTTCTGCTCTTACCAAGGAGGAGCAGAATAACATGATGGACACATTGAAGCAGGCTACTAAAAACACTATGTTCAGTGAGTGGCTCGGTGAATGGTGGGATAAAGCTCCTGCTGCATCTTCACAAGTAACCTTGGAATGCAATACTCCATTAGGTGGGGAAATGCTTTAATTAGTTTTGTCATTTATGTTTGAGTATATAATAGAAGCTTCTCCATTGTGTTTTTCCTTAACCGACTTGTGTTTCCTCTTTTTGAGAACTTGAAATTCAAGTCTAAAAAATTTATGGGAGATTTTCATCATACCAGAGCTTGAACTTATGACCTACACATTCAGAAGCTTTTTTTTTTGTTATCATATATAGACAAAGCGTTTAGACAAAAGTTTATAGAAGATTTAACATTAGTTGGGCCTATTTATTGACTTTAAGTTTTTACTTTCAGGGGTTGGTGCCTGTGAAAATTTAGAGCAAAGCGATCAGACATTCAAGCCTGGATGGGAGGATATTTTTAGGATGAATGGAAGTGAACTTGAATCAGAAATAAGAAAAGATTCTCAGGATTCAACAGACCCTAGAAGACAGATATATCTTATGGAAAATCTAATTGCCAGGTACTTTCATGTCATGGCCATTTTGATTCTTATCATAATAAATTTCATTACTTCTGATCAATTTATGGCTATGCTAGTCGCTGGATAGCGTCTCAGCAGAAATCGTTTCAAGCTTCTACTGTTGAGAGTTCAATAGACCAACGTTTGCTAGGATGCTCTCCATCATATCGTGATGCAGAAAAACAAGTTTTTGGGTGTGAGCACTACAAGAGAAACTGCAAACTCCGTGCTGCTTGTTGTGGCAAGTTATTTACCTGCAGATTCTGCCATGATAATGTCAGCGACCATTCAATGGACCGGTAAATTTATGTAATATAGGGTCGTTGAGATCTTTTAATTGTTATAAAATCCTGCTCTTTCTTTATAATGACTGTTTGATTTACTTGCAGAAAGGCCACCACTGAAATGATGTGTATGCAGTGCTTGAAAATTCAACCTGTTGGACCACTCTGCAGAACGCCTTCTTGTGAGGGACTCTCAATGGCAAAGTACTATTGTAATATCTGCAAGTTTTTCGACGATGAAAGGTGCATGGTGATGTTATAAATTTTCCCTAGTTATTTCTGAATATAATTTGGTTATAATTACATTAGATTGAATCCAGCATTTCAAGATCATTATGTTACATAACATGTGCTTTAATCAATTCCTTTCTAATCTATAGGCTAACTAGTTTGTTTTTGTTAAATGTATAAATAGGATTGTATATGCTGTGAACTACAGGTCCTGTGTGCTAGATTTTGTAAAAGACAAAGACAATAGAAATATATATTTCTTGTCCCTTATGAAAATATTATCAATAAATTTCTTTCATTGGGTGTCATGATGTTACATTATGGCACTAAAAATATTGCAATTTAAAATGTTTTATGTATAAATATCTGCATTCTTTTTTGATTTGGAAGCATGGTTGATATAGTTGGTATTTATGCTCTGTCTCTTGTTGCTCCTATTATATTACAAGATGGATATTTTCCTTTTATCTGCTTTAATTGGGATACTCACCAATATTTCCATGTTATGCTCCTTTTGATATAAACAGGGCAATCTATCACTGTCCCTTCTGCAATTTATGCCGTGTTGGAAATGGACTAGGAATCGACTTCTTTCATTGCATGACTTGCAATTATTGTATGGGGATGAACTTAGCAGACCATAAGTGTCGGGAGAAAGGACTAGAAATAGACTGTCCTATCTGTTGCGACTTCCTGTTTACATCCAGTGCAACTGTGAGAGCTCTTCCTTGTGGTCATTATATGCATTCAGCTTGCTTCCAGGTTTGCTCTTATTGGCTACTTTTTGGTTCCAAATTTTGTTTTTGTTCCCTTTTCTTCTCCCAGCAAGGCAAACTAATTTTATGGAATGCTTGGTATGGAATTATATCTATTATATTTGCTTTGTCAGGCATACACTTGTAGCCACTACATCTGCCCTATCTGTAGTAAATCCATGGGAGATATGACGGTAAGAAATATATCTTTTTTGTCATGTAATTAGATCGTAGTAATTATTATTACTATTATAGCATTATTGTACTGCAATTATCCTTTTGTAAGGACTATAAAATCCACTGGTAAGGCTTTTATAGAATACCTTGAAGAATATATTCAACATTCTTTCCCATCATAAAAAGGAACAGACTAAAGACAACTTGCTTAAATGTAGCTTTTTTTATTCTAAATGCTTCATCATGAATTCATTTTGATTTCTTTTAAGGTTTACTTTGGTATGCTGGATGCTCTACTTGCCTCAGAGGAGCTTCCAGAAGAATACAGGGGCCGCCGTCAGGTACACTTAAGTTATTTTTATCCCGGTGCTTTGTTCTTTTTGAGTAAATTTGCATCCTGGTGCTTGGTCCTCATTTTAGTGAACACGTTAAATTGGTATGTTTCAGGACATATTATGCAATGATTGTCAAAAGAAGGAAAAGGTGCCCTTCCACTGGATGTACCATAAGTGTTCTTGTGGATCATACAACACCAAGGTAATTAAACTTGATTCTGACTTCTCAGCATCAAGCCAGTGAGTGTATCTTGATTTCCCAGGTCTTGGTTTTGGTCAAATACCTTGATGTCACCTAAACTATCTTTTATCTTTCTTATCAATCCGATTCTTATTTTACGTCCAACAACTGCTCATCATTTCCATTGCATGAGGCTGGTAAACCTTTGGCCCTGAAAAAATAGATGTCTTCACATGAATTGAGAAAACTTGTTTTAATGCATTGAGGACAAAATTCTCGGACTGTATAACTATTATATCTCATATGTGGTTTCAAAACTGCCCAACCTTTTCCACAACCATTGATTTCTCTGATAAGGGACTCAAAAATGGTGATCTAAAATTTCTTCCTCTTATCGGTTAAAGAAAAGAGTATCCGAACTAGAGTGCTGGTCTTTGCTAGAGTACATCCAGCGCCTGAAAGGCTGAACAATTGTTTTAGCCTTCCGTCAAATGAATGGGATGTGGTAGAAATGAGTATGGGAATGAGAAGTTGATGACAGATGAATACTCATGAGACAAGTTGTTTACAGATTGTAATATTCACTTTTATATCTGAAATTTCTCTTAGTTTTGCTTCTTTCCATTTTCAATGTTGAGCTTTCCAAGTATATTTGACTAACAAGCATACGAGCTATATATATATATATATATATATATATATATATATATATATATATATATATCATGTACAAAAACATGTTCATTTTATATCAAATCCTACTTTTTTAAGAGCGTTCAGCTTCAATTTTAAGATTGTCTGAATTTGAATGAAAGAAGTTGATTTGCTTCAAGTTTGGGCAGTTTCTCTCGACCCAGTGTTTGTTTCTGGTAGAAATTTTAGGTTTTTATTTTTAATTTATTTTTTAAAACCCTCTGGCTTGTATTTCAATATCTGTTTCTTGTATATCAAGATTAGTCAATCCCTGTAGAAGTGCTTCTTACCAAAGAAAAAAAGAGCTGGTCCATAACCTGCTTGTCTAGGATTGGAGATCGGTAGCAACTCGCAATCACAGCCGTTATATGTTGTACGTATACATTATATATAAATTTGTATATAGTAGATATAGATATAATTAAATATGCATATCTATATATAAAAGTAACATTCTATTTTGGACCATATTTATTATGGCAATATATATATACAGGGAACTCGAATCCTCTCCTTGCAAGCCATCCTTGACATGTTTTATCGTCTGACTCGGAGCTTTTTTTTTTGGGTTGCTAAATCTTACTCATTTTTTTTTTTAAATTTTTAAAAAAGGGTTCAAAAATATCATATTTTTTTATTAATAAAAATAAAATATACTTATACATTTTGGTGAGATTCGAATTTGGATTTTTGGTAAGGAATTGAGAGTCTTACCACTTGAACTAAAAGGGATTCCCAAAATTAGCACTTGCTAAATCTTAAAATAACTTCATTACCTATGTAATAGTAAATTACATGAGAGTTTTACAAAATTACTTCAACTAAGTTAATATTTCTACATTTAAATTAGAAATAAGGCATTAAAGGTGTTGGCTGTATAATATATTGCAAAGTCTCCCATTCTAGGAGAGAAGCATCATTTAACCAACTATTTGATACCAACTGTTGTCACCTTCAAAGATTACACATCCTAACCCTTTTTTCTCAATTGCCAGTTCGACTGCAAAATTAAGTGCTCTTGCATCTGCCACTTGTGGTGTGATCAGAATATGATATTACCTTATTGATCTCACACAAGTCATCCCACGGATGTTTTACTCGTGGAGAAGAGACTGATGCATCAAAATTCAGCTTGATTAGGTTCTTGCTAAATTGCATCAGGGTGTCTGGTACCTCCACTTGAAGCTGATATTCTCCTTTTGATGCAACCTGGCAAGTCAGCAATAATCTATTTAAATCCATCTCACTATTTCTGAAAACAATATTATTCCTCAACGGGTTTGGTAATTCGTACTCCTTACCTTTACAATATATATATATATTAGTTCCTATGTTTTTAAGAGATACATCATATATTATCTAAGTTTAAAAAATGTACAATTTACTTCAATTTCTTGTTACCAAACAAAAAAAAAAAGTGTTTTTTTTTTTTTTGCATGTACTTTCTATGTTGTTTTAAAAGGATATTTTGAGATTAAATGAAAAAAAAAAAAAAAAAAATCTTTTCTTTCTTGGACCATATGATTTATGTGACAAACCAACGAATTTTCTCTAATTAAATTTGAAAATCTCAAAATACATTTTAGAAAATCAAATGAGAAGCATATGCAGAAAAAAGAAAGACATTTTTTTTTTCAAAAACAAGAAATTGAAATTAGTGTACATTTTTTAAAAGTAGGTGGTGGTGACACTTAAAAATAAAAGAATAAAGTGTATATTTTGTATAGATAAGAAACTTAAAAAATACCAAGCCCTTCCTCAACTTCCATATCTTCCATAGATATCGAATTAGCCTTTCTTTTGTGAGTTCAAAGAGATCAAAGATGGAGTATGTTTTAATATCAACTTTAAAAATCAAATCATTTGAGAGAAATAAGCGGATTGTTACCGAGGCCGACATAAATGAATAAAAATCAAATCAAATAAATAAATAAATAAAACGAAGTTAACAAAAAATAATGCTACGCTATTCTAGTTGTTATCATTCTAATTGAGTATGTGACAACATTTTATGAAATAATCTCTTTTAGTTTTATTTTTGAATTTTGTTTATAAAAAATATGTTAATCTCTTTTAGTTTTTTTTTAGTTTTAATTTTCTTTATAACACGTAAATGAATATATATTTTTTAATATTATAAGAAAATAAACATAAATTTTTATTAAAAAAGTAAAAATAAATGAATTAAATAGGTATGTTATTTATGTACTAGTGAGAATTTTTGTCCCTTTTTTAAACTTTTTTTAATGCCTGAAATTTCTTTGACAGAAACTAATTTCGTTAGCTAGATATTAATGCGATGCAATAACGTAGATTAAAAGAAAGTAAGAAAAAAAAAACTCAGAAAATGTGTTTAAAGTACATCCATATTCCCTTTATTTACAATAATGTCATGATTATATTTTGAATTTTTTTGAACAATTTTGTGCCAAAAACAAAAATATTGCTCTATAAAATATAATATTATGTCTATATTTTTTATAATATAAATGAATATATGAAAAGAAAAATTGACAACGACAAAGAAATTTAATATAATCGTATCATGAAAACAAGTGACTTTGATATTAATTGATAAAAATAAATTAGATATAAATAATGATAAACTTGTTTCATTAATATAACATGTAAAAATACATACCATTATATGTATTTAGTGTGAGAGCCATTGATCTCTTCTTGTATCTCTTGCAAACATAAACCTGCATAAATGGTTAGTGTGTGTAGCTTTATGGGAATGCTGCATTGACTCTGTGAAAAAATTAGGTTAATAGTCTAGTATTAACATATTGCATTTATAATACACAACCACAAAGCTCTAAACCTATTAGGTTGGTTTAGACTTTAAGTGAGGCGAGTCCATGGATCTATCATACAGATTAAACATTTGGTCCATCACATTATGGCCCCAATACAAATACATGCTTATTAATATATCTTAACATGCTTTAACATATTACATGATATATGAAATAGAGAGAAATTGGTTTAAATAGTTTATATTTTGGTTATATTTTTCAATACTTGTAATAAGAGGACCAAAATTGTGCGTTTTGGTTATATCAAAATTAGACAAATTATAAAAATGCTCTTTAGGGTTAACAAATAAATGTACAAGAGCTTTGACAACTTCGTCGATGATATCACCAAATCTCTAGCGACTCCGCCGTTGACATTATCGGAGCTTCGATGACCTAATCGAAGCTTCTGCGACATCACCGAATATGTATGTAATGTATTACGTACTATGACAGAAGTGTATGTAATAAAGATGTATGTAACATGTTATACACAACAATAAAGGTGTATGTAATGTGTTACATATAAGACAGAAGTATATGTAACATCCAGCAGAGGTGTTTGTAACATGTTATATATAATAGTAGGGGTGCATGTAGTTTTTATCAACAACAAAAAGAAGAAGAAAAATAAGTAAGAAAGTGAGTACAATTGTTATCATTTGAACAAATAAAATAGAAATATTAAGAAGTCATCATTTTTCAGAAAACCCAAGTACCCAAATTGTCACCTTAAAGTTGGGTTTTCATTAACCATGTAATATCTCAAAAGAAAACTAAAATTTTCTGAAATACCAAATTAAAATTCTAAAAAGAAGTAAGAAGATGAGTAAAATAAAGGGGATGTGTGGAAGTGAGTAGAAGAATACCAAGGAAACTTGCTTGGAATGCCAGAATGGTGGGTCCTGCTTGAAAGAGGTTGACCTCCAAACGGCGACAAGAGCTCTACAATTTCAAGGAAGAAGGTCTATCGCGTCATCCATACTGTCCATGGCTACAAACTTGACACATTTGAAGTAGAAACTTGAGGAGTCTCAAGAAAAAAGATGGAAATAGGCGAGAGAAGAGATGAAAGAAAAACAACAAAATAATAAATATCTGAATAGTAAAACCTAAAAGCAAACATATAATATAAGGGTAAAAAGGTAAATTTTGCATACGAAAACGTTGTTGTTTAGTGAAAAACAAAAAAAAGTAGAATTTGTGTCAATTGTATGCTATTTTACGTCAATAATTTTGAAATAGATGTTAACGATTATGACAGTCCATTTAAGTAATTCAAACAATTTTATCTATTTTATTTCCTCTTTTTGGAATATGTACAAGTTTATAACGGAAGCTAGAATGGCTAGCTACACACTACTTTTCGAAGGTCTTATTTTCTTGTATTAATATAGCCAACCAAGAATACATCTCCATGACTCATGATGAGCTTCAGTTACTACCTTTTCAACCTTAAAAACATATTCCGGGCGGTTTCTATTCAAATGTTTATTTTAACCTTGGCTCGACATGCATTTTAAATATCAACAAAAGCCATGAATGACTTTTCTTATTTAAACTCGAAACAAAATGTAGCATTTATTGTTGATTGGTTAACCAATTCCTCCACGTTTTCCATAATGATACATAATTGAAAACCAATGTGTATGATAGTGTAAAGCTAATACTAACTCGAATACGTTTCTTCTTGATCATACTGTCAACTTTTGGTTAATCAATTGGGTGATTGTTGTGATGATGTTAATTTGAAATATTTCTTTTACATTGTTGTTTTAAACCAAATCATCAATTGATATCATCCTGACAAAAATATCAATAATCTTCAGAAGCTCCAGAACTTTTCAAGGAGGTTGCATATTCTTATAGCATCTTATCTGACCCAAGGAAAAGAAGGCTATATGACAAGGCAGGGTTTGAGGTGCTTTTCTTACTGCATTTGCCTTTTCTCTTTCAAAGCCATGAAAACAAATTTTTGAAATCTAATTTTTTTGGACCCTTTATTTATTTGCTTTCTTTGGCAAGCCTACTGCTTGTTTATTTGGTAGAGCGAAGTACTAGTGATTGCAACACCAGTTTTCTAGCTCTTGATGCATCAAAGAGTTAAGATTGATTCATTAATAAACTCTAATAACTTTTTTAGATTTACTCTAAACCATTTGGTAGAACCAATGATCATTCACTATGCCATAACGTTACCTCTTTGGTCACAAAACTATTCCATTTCCGTTTGAAAAAGAAAACTAAACTATTCCATTGGTCCCAAGTCCCAACTCCCAACCATTGCATTTGTCAAACTTTTGTTCTCCAAGCTTTGCAATTTAGTCCGAAAACAGATTCAGTCAAATTTTCTCATTCGGATAGAAATTTCACTTTTTACATTACTTCTGTTAAGTGTCAACTAGAGAATTATCAGAGAATGGGAGTACTGACTTGGAAGATGCTTTACTGTATAAATTAACGTGAAGTGACGGGAACAAAATATGATACTTCTTGGTGTGGTGTAAGATATGGAACTATGTAATATGCGTAAGAGCAATAAAGCACCTAAATGAGGCTTACTTTGCACATACGTTTTAAATTAATATGATTCCCATTCAGTCTCGTCTTCTTGATTAGATTTATTCAAATAGTTTAATCTCTTCAATGCTCTGTTTTCTCTCTCTCTCTCTCTCTCTATGTATATCATGTCCATAATCAACACCTTCAATAACATGAACCGAGAACTATCCATTCTTCATGTCTCATTAGAATGGAACCACAACATGTTATATAAAATAAATAAATAGTGCATGATAATGAAAAACTTGTACATGTCAATATATCATAGAGATCCTCTACTGATATCAAGCTTTAGACAGTTTTGTAAATTAATAATCTTAGTTGGTTAATTTATGGATGTATTGTGCTGCACACTCTTATAACATATGTAGTAAGAAATGAACTTCTTTGAAAGTTAATACAAATTTGTATCTTATTTGTTTGCTCTTGCATTGGATATGTATTTCTTTTTATCTTTTTTAATTTATTTTATCTTTTTGTAGATTCATTATGTTAGACCCACAGTTCATTTCACTTATACACGAAGGAGGAGAGGAAATTAGTAAGGAACAAAATCCTAATATCAGATAAGTGGTCATTACATTTAGTTAATTGTTTTCTTTTCCACTTTAGTTTGTTATTTCCCTTATAAGTTTGTTATTTTTTCTGCATGAGTAGTTTGTTAATTTTGGGACCACTATCCACGTGGAAATTTCTGTTGTTAATGGAATATATGGGCAGTGAGGTTTTCGCGTGAGGGGACTGGGAAAATTTTGTAAAGAGATCATCTCTGGGGAGAGTACCAAGCCTCTCGAACGCTTGGAATGTTATCAGTTTTTCCTTCATTAATCCATATTTCAATTCAAGAATATTTTTCCAGATTATTTCACTTTATTTTCTGTCTTGTTTCTGTTAAGTTGCTCTAAGAGGTTGACAAGGGGGACTAAGTTCGTAACAAAAGTGGTATCAGAGCATTCTGACTTTGGGATAATGGCAAAAAACAACCAGAGAATGGAAGCAATGGAAGAGGTGATTGGAGCAATTCAAGAAGAGCAAAGTAAGGTGGAGAGTGAAGTGGGAGGGTTCAAGGAGGATTTACATACCTTGGCCCAGCAACTCAATCAACGTTTCGAGCATTTGCTCAAAATCCAAGAAGAACGACATCAATCCTCTGTTACTGGTAAAGCCAAAGAAGCGTTGGTCCTCAGTCCATCGATAAGAAATCACCACAAAAGTGGCCAGAACAGTGGCGATCATAGTGGGTCGCACCAACCCAGGCTAGACTTTCGATTCCGACGATTGGATATGCTGATTTTTGATGGTGATAACCCAGACGGCTAGATATTGCGTGCTAAACGTTATTATAATTTCCATCAGATGACCGACGACGAAAGGCTGGAAGCGACGGTCATTAGTTTCGAAGGGGATGCCCTATCGTGGTATCAGTGGGAAACGAGCAAGAGAAATTTTCGTTCATGGGAAGAATTGAAGCTCTTGCTTCTTCGGCAATTCCGATCAACCCATAGTGGAACAATGTATGAACAATGGATCGCACACGAGCAAACAGGGACCGTGAAGGAGTACCGGCGAGGCTTCATAGAATTAGCAGCTCCGCTGATCAATGTTTCTGAAGACATGGCCCTCGCGACATTCATAAATGGGCTGAAATCTGAAATCAAATTGGAGCTGAGGCTACTTGGACCGCATACGTTGGGTCGGGCCATGGAACTGGCCCAGTTGGTGGAGGATAAATTGTACTGGGCTCAGAAAGCTAACCGAACAGCAAAGAATATACCAAACCCATCGTTTATGAAGTCGATTCCAGTTGGGAGTGTAGGCGTTTGAAGATTCCATGATCAGACTGCAATGGGTAACATAAATTTGGACGAAATTCGCCGATTAATAGATCAGGAAATGCAAAAAAAAAGGGAGCGAGAATTATGTTATAGGTGTGATGAAAAATGGGCACCAGGCCATCTTTGTAAACGCAAGGAATTGAGTGTGCTAATTATGCAAGAAGAAGTCGATGAACAGGGGCTTGAAGTTGATGAAGAAGACAGTGAAACAGCCCCAATTTTAGCAGAACTCGATCAGGAGGTTGAAGTTTCTCTAAATTTTGTGGTGGGTTTTACAACTCCAAAGACGATGAAGCTATGGGGTTTTATTGGAGAACGAAGAGTGATCACTCTGATTGATCCTGGGGCTACTCACAATTTCATAGCTTCTGAAATTGTGGAGGAATTGAAACTACCCACTGTTAAAACCAGAAGCTATGGAGTTACTCTAGGAGCTGGAAATGCCATTAAGGGTGAAGGGGTGTGTAAGGGAATTCAGTTGGTGTTGCAGGGAGTGGAAATAGTTGCTGATTTTTTGCCCTTACAGTTGGGGAATTCAGAAGTGATTTTGGGCATTCAATGGCTGGAAACTCTGGGTATGACTCACACTAATTGGAAACTTCAAACCATGAAATTTTCAATAGGGCAGAAAATGGTTACCTTACAAGGAGATCCCACCCTGAGTGTGACAAAAGTTTCTCTTAAATCCATGATGAAAACAATAAGACAAGAGGGTCAAGGAATCACGGTGGAGCTGAACAATTTGAGAATTCATGAGGAGTTAGAGGAAAATGATCGAAATAAGGCAATTTTTAACATGCCTGAAGGACTTCCACCCTTAAGGGGCAGGGAGCATGAAGTGGTCCTATTAGCGTTCGGCCTTACCGGTACCCTCACATACAAAAGGATGAAATTGAAAGATTAATCAAGGAAATGATGAGTGCTGGCATTATCCGAAACAGTTCTAGTCATTTTTCTAGCCCTGTCTTACTAGTTAAAAAAAAAAATGGATCGTGGCGGTTTTGTGTGGACTATAGGGCATTGAACAAGGTGACGGTTCTTGATAAGTATCCGATCCCAGTTATTGAAGAACTCTTGGATGAGTTACATGGTGCTCAGATTTTTTCCAAACTAGACCTCAAGTGTGGTTATCATCAGATACGGGTTAGAGAGGAGGACATTCCCAAAACAGCTTTCAGGACTCACGAAGGGCACTACGAGTTCTTAGTCATGCCTTTTGGCCTCACCAATGCCCCCGCGACTTTTCAGTCATTGATGAACGAGGTATTTAGGCCTTACTTGAGAAAATTTGTACTTGTCTTTTTTGATGATATTCTAATATACAGTGCAAATGAGGAGGACTATTTGAGGCATGTTGAATTGGTATTGGATCTGCTGAATCAACATCAATTGTTTGTCAATAAGAAAAAGTGTGAGTTTGGCAAGAAGGAGGTGATGTATTTAGGGTATATCATTTCTGAAAAAGGGGTATCAGCAGACCCAGAGAAAATTAAAGCTATGATGGAATGGCCACAACCTAAAAATTTAAAAGGATTACGAGGGTTCCTTGGTTTGACAGGCTACTATAGGAAGTTTGTGGCGAATTATGCACATATTGCCCATCCATTGACAGAACAACTCAAGAAAGACAAATTTTCCTGGAATGATGCAGCTACTACAGCCATGAATGATCTTAAGCATGCTATGACACAGTTACCAGTATTAGTCATGCCAAATTTCACCAAAACCTTCAGTATAGAGACTGATGCTTCAGGTTATGGGTTAGGGGCAGTGTTTGTACAAGATAAGAGACCAGTGGCTTATTTTAGCCAGGTTTTGGGTCAGCGAGCTAGGCTGAAGTCTATCTACGAGAAAGAGTTGATGGCTATTGTCCTTCCGGTTCAGAAGTGGCGACCATATTTACTGGGTAGGCATTTTGTGGTCAAGACTGACCAAAAAAGTTTGAAGTTCCTCCTTGAACAGCGGATTGTTAACTCTGAGTACCAAAAATGGGTGGCTAAGTTGATGGGATACAGTTTTGAGATTCAATATAAAATTGGAGCAAGCAATCATGTAGCTGATACCCTATCCAGAGCTCCAGATTCTGTGGAATTAGGAGAAATAAGCCTTCCTCAATGGAAGTATTGGCAAGCTCTGCAAAATGAGATTGTACAAGATAAACTTTTGAGTAAGCTGAGAGATGATATTGAAGCTAGCAGAGCTTACCCTGAGGGTTTCACATTAAATGAAGGGCAACTATTCTACAAAGGGAAGTTGGTGATTCCTAAAACAATGACCCTTTTGAAGGAAATAATGAATGAGTTCCATGGGTCATTGGTTGGTGGACATTCGGGAGAGACCAAAACATATCAGCGAGCAGCTGGGGAACTATATTGGGAGGGCATGCATAAGGATATAATTAAGTTTGTCCGAGATTGCACTGTTTGCCAGAAACACAAATACAGTGCTACTACACCAGTAGGGTTATTACAACCTTTACCCATTCCTAACCAGATTTGGGAAGATATTAGTATGGATTTCATAGAAGGGCTACCAAAATCTGAGAGCATTGATACTATATTGGTGGTTGTAGACAGGCTAAGTAAGTACGCACATTTCATTGGCCTAAAACATCCTTTTACTGCTCAATCTGTGGCTGTAGTGTTTATTCAGGAGGTAGTGAAACTCCATGGCATTCTTGTGTCTATTGTTTCAGACAGGGATAAGGTGTTCTTAAGTCATTTATGGGAAGAGTTATTTAAGTTACAAGGAACTACTCTGAAACGGAGCACTGCTTATCACCCTCAAACTGACGGGCAGACTGAGGTGGTCAATAGAACATTGGAGACTTATTTAAGGTGTTTTGCTTTGGAAAAACCAAGGAAATGGGCAATTTGGTTACCATAGGCTGAGTATTGGTACAATACCTCGTTCCATAGCTCCACCGGTACCATACCTTTTAAGATGGTGTATGGAAGAGACCCACCTAAACTGATCAGATATAGGAGGCAAACAGCTAGTGTTGGTGCTGTAGAACAGGTGCTCGAAGATAGAGATGCTAATTTGGATGACCTCAAAATGCAATTAGTTCGGGCCCAACAACGCATGAAAAAGTATGCAGATCAAAAACGCCATCCAGAAGAGTTCATTGTAGGTGAAATGGTGTTTTTGAAGCTAAGACCTTACCGGCAACAATCCTTGGCAAAAAGAAAGAATGAGAAACTTGTAGCAAGATACTATGGTCCATATAAGATCCTACGCAGGGTTGGGCAAGTAGCTTACCACTTGGAATTGCCTATTACCTCGACCATCCACCCTATTTTTCATATATCTTAGTTGCGAGCTGCTAAGGGAACGACTTACTCATCCTTCGTCTTACCGGCCCAACTCATCCTTGATCTAGAGATGATGGTAAAGCCAGAGAAACTATTGGGAGTGCGCCCAAGAGCCCATGGGTTGACTAATGAAATTGAGGTGTTAATCAAGTGGAAGAATTTGTTGGAGTTTGAAGCTACTTGGGAGGACTATTATAGATTGATGGAACAGTTTCCCTATTTTCACCTTGAGGACAAGGTGAAACTTTGGGAAGGAGGTATTATTAGACCCACAGTTCATTTCACTTATACACGAAGGAGGAGAGGAAATTAGTAAGGAACAGAATCCTAATATCAGATAAGTGGTTATCACATTCAGTTAATTGTTTTCTTTTCCACTTTAGTTTGTTATTTCCCTTATAAGTTTGTTATTTTTTCTGCATGAGTAGTTTGTTAATTTTGGGACCACTGTCCACGTGGAAATTTCTGTTGTGAATGGAATATAGGGGTAGTGAGGTTTTCGTGTGAGGGGACTGGGAAAATTTTGTAAAGAGATCATCTCTGGGGAGAGTACCAAGCCTCTCGAACGCTTGGAATGTTATCAGTTTTTCCCTTCATTAATCCATATTTCAATTCAAGAATATTTTTCCAAATTATTTCACTTTATTTTCTGTCTTGTTTCTGTTAAGTTGCTCTAAGAGGTTGACAAGGGGGACTAAGTTCGTAACACATTATTCAATGCTTTGGTTTTGCTCTTCATTATTTTGTACGGACTTTGCATCTAACAATTATTGTATAGGTATGGAGAAATTGTCCATTTCATTTCTTTTGCATCTTTCTTTTAAAATTTTATAGAATAACTATTTAAGGCTCTTGACATGGACATTGAAGTTGATTTGTCAAACCTTGGAACAGTCAACACAATGTTTACAGCTCTGTTCAGGTGATATAATTGTTCATAATCTTCCGTATTCAGTGCCCACAAATGTCCTCGATATTTTATCCATTGGTCTATAGCAAGCTGGGTGTCCCTATCAAGACAACAATATCTTCAAACGTACTAGAAGAAGCAATGAATGGGACTGTTAATGTTAGACCTCTTCCAATTAGGGATGGCAATTTGACCCGACGGTTCGGGTTCCCGTGGGTATCCGACTCGTTCGGATTGGGACAAAACTGTTCGGAAACGGATTGAAGCATTATCCATTTGATTTAAAACAGTTCGGTTCGGGGCAAAAATTCGTTCGATTTGGAGCACCATTCGGATACCTGCTTATTTACTAAAAATTTTAATTACACAAAAATTTATAATATTTTTTTTTTCTATTTTTTTTTAAAAACGGATCAACAGTTCAATTTTTTTGATCCGTGGATATTACTCGAACCGAATCAAATCCATTTTGTCTGAAACAGTTTAGTTCAATTTGAACCACGGGTCAAAACGGTTCGGGTCGGATCTGACCCAAACCTATTGCCATCTCTACTTCCAATTGGAACATCAGTTAGTGGAAATTAAGGTGCTTGTTACCATTATAGACTGACATTCTTTCTAGTGTATTTCTCTACATATTTCGTTTTCCTGCAGGTGGAAAAGCAGTGTGCACACTTCCAATGTGCAGCAAGCTAAGGCTGGGATTGTAGTAAGAGTTACTTCATATGCTCAGAGCAAATTTAAGGTGTGTTTATTGATTTGAGTGAAAAGCTTTTTTGATGAGGCATCTTCTGCTTTTCTTTTCTTATCTCCCCTCTTGTGCAATCCATCTCTTTGTGCGTATTTTCCTTTATTTTTATTTTTATTTTCAAATACTGCTGGGTAGTACTGAAGCTTGCTTTCAAATCCAGGACTTTTGCAGCAAATCTGTACAAGTACCATATCTTCACTGATGTTTTTACATTTTAGTTTCTGTTTGATTAGTTATTGGTGTTATATGCTATATGTTCTTTGAACTTTTATATTATGATCGAAGATTTTGTTGGTATATGTTGAAGCATTATCGCTCTCTTGCTCTCCATCTTGTAGATTTTACTGTTCTGATTGTGTTCCCTTTCTATTTGTATACCCTCTCTTATGTCTCATCCTTGGTCCAATTAAAGCTGTTTCCTTTTCTCTTGTCTTTGCAACATGCGCTCCTTACATTAGTGGATTTTGGATATCGAAGCCAAACATGATTTGTATAAGAATAAAGCTAGTAATCTGTACATCTCTTGTGAATTGTAGTAGCGTCTATAGCTGAGGCCTCATAGGAGAAAAAAGTGGGATTTTTTATGAAAGAATGAAGAAGACAATGCCATTGATGACAGTGGATTGTCATGGTACAATTCAAGATGTCTGGAAGATAAAATGACACCCCTAAATTTTTATAGCACATGGAAAATAGGGGACTATTCCCATATGGTAAGTGTACATTTTCAAGAATTAAGGTATAGTGTACCACTTCATAATAAGGGGACTAAGTTTAAAATAATATGGACAAACACAGCACCTAACCCTCTGGTTCAGACATGGAGTATATGTGGAATTCAACAAACACTGCACAGATACATCGACTCTTATTAACATACACGGCAGACAGCATCTATCAAAGAAGATTTCTTGATACAAAGCAACTGTAAATGCATTGTGGTAGTTGTAATAGTAATTAATATTTGCTTATATAAACAATGTACAAATTCATACAAATTACGAAAATCTATATCGAAGAAAACATTCATTTCTTCGTATCGTTTAAATAGTTTTTTTTAAATTGATCATTTATTCATGGTATCAGAGTCAGGTTTACAAAGTCTATGAAGGCATTTGGCTACAAGCAAAGCAATTCATACCATACTTTATTTTTGAAAAAAAGGCATGATAAGATCACTGCACTTATTGTATATGTTGATGATATGATAGCTCTACAAAGTTATTTATTTAGAGAATTTGAAATGAAATACATTGCTTCCTTAAAATATTTTCTTGGGATTGAGGTTTCTCGATCGAAAGAAGGAATCTTCTTATCTCAAATAAAGTATACCTTAGATTTATTAAAAGAAACTGGTATGTCAGTATGTCAGCATGTCAACCAGTTAATACTCCAATAGAGGAAGGATTAAAGTTATTTATCAAGGTTGATCAAGTTCCAATAAATAAAGAAAGATACCATAAGCTTGTTGAAAGATTGATGTATTTGGCACACATAAGACCTAGATCTGACCTATGTTTTAAGTATTGTCAAGCCTAATTTATGCATTAATCCTAGAGAACAACATATGACTGCAGTTATTCGTATTTTGAGGTATATAACGTCTGCTCTTAAAAAAGGAGTATTGTTCACTAAAAACACAGAGTTCCAAAGAATAGAAATATATACTGATGTTGTCTAGGTTGGATCTATAAATGATAGACGATCTACATCAGGCTACTTCACTTTTGTAGGAGAAACCTTGTAACATGGAGAAGTAAGAAACAATATGTTGTCACCCGTTCAAGCTCAAAGGCTGAATACAGAGGCATGACAATTGGGCTTTGTGAGGCTCTATGGTTACAACCTCTCTTGAATGATTTGGGATATTCTGCTAAATAATCAATTAAATTATTTTGTAACAATAAAGTAGCATGTGATATTGCTCACAATCCAGTCTAACATGATCGTACAAAATATGTTGAAGTTGACAGATTCTTTATTAAGGAAAAATTAGAAGAAAATTCTTTGGAATTGCCAAAAATTAAGTTAAAAGATCAATTGGTTGATGTTCTCACTAAAGCAGTCTGATATCGAGTATTCACAAAAATTTTAGTCAAGTTGGGCATGAAAGACATCTATGCATCAACTTGAGGGGGAGTGTTGAATTCAAGAAACACTACACAGACACACCAACTTCTATCGACATACACCACAGACGACACCTAACAAAGAAGACTTCTTGATACCAAGCAGTTGTAAATTAATTGTGATAGTTATAATAGTAATTAATATTTGCCTAGATAAATAATGTATAAATTCATACGAATTAAGAAAATATATATTAGAGAAAACATCCATTTTTTCGTATCATTTAGATAGTTTCTTCAAACTGATCATTTCTTTGGTATGTATCAGTTGCTACAAAAGCTTTTTGGACTCATTTTTGCGCCGTTTTTTTATCATAGAGAAGAAGACAATGTAGCAGAGATTAAAAAAACTAGTGGGTGGGTAGTAGATTGGTAAGGTTGCATAATTACGGTGATTTATTCTGAAACTTAAAGAGCCACCAATAAATCAGAATGTTTAGAGGATATGGACAGCACAGAAGAATATATGGCTAGAATTTTTGATGCATTATGCCTGCACATGTTCCATATGACTTAGGAAGTTAAGTATTGATGTGCTAATAAGAGATGAGTACTCTCTAAATGGCATGAGGTGTTTTGAGGTTTGTCCTGTTGAATTGTCGAGTCATGGTAGTGGGCTCGTTGAACTCGTAGTTATAGAACAAAGCATACAATTTCATGCCAAGTGGAGTTAGTCTAGTCCCACTGTATGTAGAGGGATTGACCCCCTCCAGCATCAAGTTTTGCCTAAGCACTACAATTCTTAATATGGACAGCACAACATAACATATGGGTAGAAGTTTGGCCTAAGCATTATAATTCTTAATATGGACTTATATCTAAAATAAGCTTACTTTTTCTCGTACAAAGCATTTCTGACCAAAGAAATATATTTATATTCCATGCCACACACACACAAAAAAAGCAGTTAAAATAAAGATTACAGTAATAGTTTAAAAAAAAAGCGCATAAAATGATTAATTTTTTAGAATTACATGTTGAAGTTAAACTTTATGCCTTACCTGCCTTGTCTAATATACATGGGCGAGTTGGACACCTTGTGACGTCTCAGAGTTAAAAGCTGGAACTCGTATATTCGCTGTTTTTGGTCTGAACTATCATATGCATTTATTTTCTGGACTTATTTTTGTCACAGGGCTTGTTGGTGAATTCTGTTTTGATGATATACTTTAGAATTTTCAGGTGATAATTTTTTTTAGGATTGCTACGTATACAATTGAGGCAGTTTGTGCAAAGTCTTATGAGGACACAACACAAAGACTTTAAAGACATGGAGGCTCAGATCTTAAGAAAGAGAAAGGAGCTTCGTCAATTTCATATTGAGTATAAGAAGATATTGATCCTCTGTTTCAATAGTGCTCTGTTATAGTTTATTTGGTCGTTTTTATATCAATAATCCTGACATTACTTATTCTGTGTAGGCATTTGGCAAGATTCCAAGAAGTGACCAACAGATATAGCCAGGAAAAGCAGGCTGTACGTCTTTTTTTTTTTTGAGTGAAGCCACTATAAGCATTTTTGCTCTGTGTTTATATAACTTGAATTGGGCACTGTCATACCGAAAATGGTATTCTGGTAGCCTGAATTGATCATGTTTGGAGGTCACTTGTATAGGCTATGTTAGTGCATTACTATTATTCAAACCATTTTTCAGAGCTTTTTATAGTCCCTCCTTTCCAAGATACTTGTTGTAAAAGTGTAAAGCTAAGTGGTCCGGACAAGAATTGGTTTTTAACATCATCTCGTCGTTCCAGAGAAATTGGTTTTATGCTTTATTTGTTGAGCCTCTCATCTTGATATGTCATTTAGGTTGATGAGCTAATAAAACAGCTAGATAGCATCCACTCCGCATTCACTATGTCCATAAATGATGGTAGCAGTAGCAAAGTTCCCGGTGAAGAGGAAAGGACAAACCAGTAAAAAAGAGATGGTTTAATCCATATAGCAGCCTATTGCCTATAGGTGTTCAATAAACCATGGTAAATCGGCAGAGTGCATGTATTGATATCTGTATTCATGTTTCTCATTGATTCTTTCGTTGTTCTTGTAGCAAGTGGAAGTACATATTTTCAGGTTTTCAAATTGGCTTCTACAGTATCATTTTTAAATATTACTATACAGTAATTCTGAACAATTGAAGATGGTAATCTAAGAGGTACGCATTGGATTAAAAGGTTTACAATTTACATTGAGGTATTATTGTGCAATGCATAGTTGTTGATGCACGTCAGGTGTTATTATTTTCGTTACACTACGAATATATTTGTATATTCTGAGAATAACGTTGATAACCGATTAATCTAATTAATAATTTTAATTTTGAAATAATTTAGATTAATAGTGCAGATTATATCACAGTTTAAAATTAATTAATAATATTAAAAATTAAGACAAAAATTAAATAAAATATTTATGATTAATTATAAGTAACTTAATGGTTAGATATGATTGATTATATTTATTGGTTAAATTCTACGGTGTATATTAAACTAAGGAAAAAGTGCTCCATTATTCCATTTCTCTTTTGTAAATTAGGTATATTTATTATTTTATTTAAAATTGGTACATATTTATTATTTTATAAATTTTGTACTTTAGTCATATTTTGGTATATTTTAATCACCATATTTATATAATTAAAGTATCTAAAATAATTTAAGTGTATAATTTTTTAAAAATTAAAATAATAAACGTGTACTAATTTTAAATTATGCAACTAATATAATTAATTTATAAAAAATAAATAACCCAGTGTCCACTCGTCCGAGAATATGGTAGTTTTCATCAATTAAGTAATAGTAATGAATTTATCATTACTAGCCATTAGGCACTTACAAATGCACGTGGTATACTATATATACTATATTTTATTTTTATTAGTCTTAAAAAATTTATTAAAAAAATATGAGATAAATTAATATGTAAATGTAAAATTGAAATTAATTATTATAAATTATGGTCGTTAATATCTTTCTATCATAGAATTCTGTAAAGAGAACTATAAGTCAATTCTTTCATTGAAAAAAAATTATGTAATTGATTAAAGGACCATTATTAGCCGTAATTAAAATGAATAAATTTTTTTTGTTTATGCATGAATCTCTACTTATATAAGAACTTTTAATATATATGTATTGAATATAATAAGAAATAAGATATCTCTATTCTCTCAATGATTTATCTTTATTATTTTTCTCTACTTTGTTTTGTATTAGGTTCATCTTCTTATTTTATCTATATTTCATAATACTAATTCAATTTTAGTGATTTTTTTTTTTTAAACTTTCTACTAAAAGCATATAGTTGTTATCAACTTGTCTAAATGCAATTAACAACATCGAATCACTTTTTCTTATAATTATTTATTGAAGAGTAAACGTTTAAAGTAGGCCATTGTATATATTTTCGATCATGGCATGACAATAAGAAATACAATTCAAGAAACATACTTATAGCATAATAGTAATTATTCTCAATAACCATAGTCACAAATCCAATGAATTAATTAATAAGAGACCCTTTTATAAGTTACAATAATTTGAATGCATTTAAAATAAAAGAAAGAATTGTTTAGCAAAAAAATAAAATAAAAGAAAGAATAAGAAAAAGAAAATATTGTTAGCTAGATGAATTGTGTTTTGTTTTGTTAGAGTAATAGTAGGAGCTAGTTTGTTAGATGTTAATATTTTCAAATAAGTAAAATAATGACAATTTTGTAGTATTATTAAAAGAAAGGATATATATGTATTTTCCTTTCTATTGAACAAATTTATTCTTTTATACTAGAAATAGATACATATGCCTATTCTTTATCACCTAATGCAAATCCCTAAGAACATTTATTACTAGTACATGGATTGTATAGATTGCTGTTTATTTAAGTAAGATTTTTTTTTTTTTTTTTTTTGGAGTTTGGTCATTGCATGTGTGTGAAATGATTTAAATATTGAAATATGAGAAAAGTTAATTGCACACTTTTGCAAAATGCAGGCTAATATTGGTGTGCAACATGGCAATAATATCTAAGAAATTAATTTGGTAATTTATTTATCTAAATTATGATGCAATTACAGTTTGATTGCAATTAGCATTCTTCCTAACTAAAAATGTTAAACTTTTGCAACTAATAGTAATCATGTATTAGTCAACAACTTAGCTGTGAAGCCTATACCTGCCAAGTAGGAAATGACATGCAAACAACTCTTTTGTGCAGCATTTAAAGAACAATAAACCCAATTATTGTCTCTGGAGAGTCACAAAGGGCTATATATTTAAATCCTTATACTGTTTAAATTCTTAGTAGCTACTAGCTGGACAATTAGAAACATCCATTTTGTGGAAAGTGATATTTAGCATCCATTAACATGTCATTAGCCTCGTGGTTCTACAATGCTTTATCATCTTATACTTTTAACCTCACATTCAATTTAATTTTAACAGGTCTTTGTAGATATTGGGAATGGGAGATATCATAATTGTTATTTTCTGTATTTTTTATTTTTTGTTTTGGTCAGTTTATTTCCGGTATTTTTAGGATGTAATTTTGAACTCTTTTTTTTTTTTTTTTTTTTTTTTTTAAATTAAAGTATATTATTAATTTTTAAATTTTAATTAAGAATACACAAATATCCTTAAGTTTTTAAAATGTATGATTTAGTCTTTAAATTTTAAAATTTCATACATAAATTCCTAAATCATACAATTGGGTTTCTAAAGTTTTAAAATTTATTCTAAATTTTTTATTCTCAAATATGTATTTTAGTAGACAAATTAGGCTAATATGTGAAGTTTTAAAAATTTGAAGATTAAATTATATAATTTAAAAAATATAGATATTTATGTGTAAAATTTTAAAAATTTAGTGACTTAATTTAATAATTTAAAATTTAGAAACATATCTATAAATTTGATCAAAGCTTGCCTGATTAAAGGTACCTTAATTTCAAGAATAATTTGTTGCAAAATGCAAAGAAAATTAAGGTTCATAAATATTTTTTTTTTTAAAGTAAATTTTACACGGTATATCAACACATTATAAGACAAAGTTTAAATATTGTTCATCATAATACAATTGGTACAAAGTCCATTTTCTTACAATCAACTAACAATTTTTGAATTAACGAGCTTTCATATTATTGTCAGAAATGGTGGTTGGTGGCTGCCTGATTTTGTCAAAGAAAGCAGCCACCGACAGCTGCCAAAGAAGAAGAGAAAATGGAGCAGCTAAGCACTAGCTGGAGATGAAGAAAAATGGAGATGCAATGAGGTCATTGCTTACCTCATCACCCAAATAGTTGCTAATTTTTCTTCTATAAATAGAGAAGGCTGAAAGCCATATAAATCATCCCAAAGTAAGCATTCCAAATTGAGAGAAGAGAGTTTTCAGAGAGTTTCTAAAACTCTCTTGACAGAGTGAGGAAGAGAGAAAGAAAAAAGAGAAAAGAAAGAGAAAGAAAAGAGAGAGAAAAGAAAGAAAAAGAAAAAGAAATATTTATTTGGGTGTATTAAGTTTTAGGGTTTGTGAGTTGAGTGTTGTTTTTAAACATTGTAATATTATTTCCTTTAGTGAAAGTGAGCTGCAGCAGTTTCGTGGAGTAGCTCAGTTAATTTTTGGGATAAACTACGTAAAAATTCTCTGTGTGTTATTTCCTTATTCCTGCTCTACATTATTTATTGTTTTGCTTCCCCATAAATCTTGTTGTGGAAAATTACCAATTTTTTCCCAACAATTAGTATCAGAGCTTCAAGGTTGTGAAATCCTTGTGCAGAAAATCACATTTTGCAAAGATTACTATTCATCAAATAGTAACTATTATTGTGCAAATAGTAAAAATACTATTCACCAATCATTAAAGTAAAAGTAAATAGTAAAAGTCAAAAGTTAAATAGTAAATTTACTATTCAAATCACTATTCACACATCATTATTTTGCGATAGTTATTTTTTGAAGTTACCAGATTTGAGTGGGAATAATGGCAGCAGACGAAGGAAAAGTTAAGATTGAGAAATTTAATGGGTCACATTTTGGTTTTTGGAAAATGCAGATTCAAGATTATCTGTACTAGAAAAATATGCAAAAACCTTTATCAGGAACAAAACCAGAAAATATGAAGCAAGAAGATTGGGATCTTCTTGACAGGCAGGAGCTAGGAACAATCCGGTTAACGTTGTCTCGCAATGTTGCTTTCAACATCGCAAAGGAAACGACGATAGCAGGTCTGATGAAAGTCTTGTCAAATATGTACGAAAAATCAACTGCCTCAAATAAAGTACATTTGATGAGAAGGCTTTTCAATTTGAAGATGTCAGAAGGAGCGCCAGTTACAGACCACCTAAATATTCTTAACTCTACTCTAACACAGTTGAGTTCAGTAGGCATTAATTTCGATGACGAAATTCAAGCCTTGATTCTCTTATCCTCTCTACCAGAAAGCTAGAATGGCATAGTGACAGCAATAAGTAATTCCTCAGGGAGCACAACGATGAAATAAGATACTGCTCGTGATTTGATTCTAAGCAACGAAATTCGTCGAAAAGAATCTGGTGAGGCTTCATCTTCTGCCTTACATACAGAATCCCGAGGAAGAATGTTTGAGAGAAGCTCAAACAGAGGAAAGTCTAAGTCTAGACGAAGTAATTCAAGATTTAGCAAAGCAAACTTAAATTCCTGGAATTGTGAACAAAAAGGACATCTCAGAAGAGACTGTCGAGCACCAAAGAAAAATAATGGTGCAAAAGAAACTGCAAATATTGTTGGGGAAGCAGGTGATGCTCTTATCTTGAGTGTCAACAGTCCAATTGAGTCTTGGATTTTGGATTCAGGTGCATCATTTCACTCTACCTCTTGTCACGAAATCATGGAGAATTACACCAGTGGTGATTTCGGAAAAGTTTATCTAGTAGATGATGAGCCCTTGAAGATTGTAGGCAAAGGAGATGTTTCAGTGAAGTTACCAAATGGGACTGTGTGGAAGCTGAAGAATGTGAGATATATTCCAGGTCTGAAAGGGAATTTAATCTCAATAGGACAGCTTGATGAGGAAGGTTATTCAACAACCTTCACGGATCGCACGTGGAAGATAACAAAAGGAGCTATGGTTTTAGCTCGTGAAAATAAAGTAGGTACCCTCTATGTGACCTCAAATAGTGGGAGCACTATAGCAGTCATGGACGCAGATGAAAAATCAAATCTCTGGCACCAAAGGCTTGGTCATATGAGCGAGAAAGGGATGCAAGTACTCCTGTCAAAAGGAAAACTACTAGATATGAAGTCGGTGGACATTAGTTTGTGCGAGGACTGCATTTTCGGCAAATAGAAGAAAGTTAGTTTTCCAAAAGTTGGAAAAACACCGAAGTTAGAAAAATTAGAGTTGGTTCATACAGACGTGTGGGGACCCGCTTCAATTAATTCCCTTGGAGGCTCATCGTATTATGTCACCTTCATTGACGACTCAACAAGGAAGGTGTGGGTTTATTTTCTGAAAAATAAATCAGAAGTCTATGATGTTTTCAGAAAATGGAAAGCTATGGTGGAAAATGAGACTGGCTTGAAAGTAAAGTGCCTAAGGTCTGACAATGGAGAAGAGTACACAGACAGAAGATTCAAAGACTTTTGTGCAAGCAATGGAATCAGAATGGAGAAGACTGTTCCAAGGACACCACAACAAAATGGTATGGCAGAACGCATGAATAGAACTCTGAATAAATGTGCCAGAAGCATGAGAATACATGCAGGGTTGCTTAAAATGTTTTGGGCTGAGGCCATCAATACAGCAGCTTACCTGATCAATCGTGGACCCTCTGTTCCTTTGAATGAAAGATTGCCAGAGGAAGTTTAGAGTGGTAAAGAGGTAAACCTTTCACATTTAAAGGTTTTCGGTTGTATTTCATATGTTCATCTTGATTCTGCTGAAAGAAGTAAAATTGACCCGAAGTCCAAGAAATGTATCTTTATTGGATATGGTTCTGATGAATTTGGTTATCGCTTTTAGGATTATGAAAGACGACAAGTTATCAGAAGCCGAGATGTTATATTCAATGAAAATGTTGTGTATAAGGACAGATCAACAGTAAAATTTGGTGGTATAGACAGAGATACTCAAACAAAAGAGTATGTTGATTTAGAGGAGATCTCTAAAGATGATGTGCATCGAAGGGTCCACAATAACCCTGAGAAAGAAGTTATTCCAGAACTAGGGAACCAAGTCCCACAAGAAGAACTATAGAATGAAGTTCCAATGGAAGAACAAGAAGTTCCACAGCAAGAGGAACCATGCACACCCAGAGTGAGGCACACCACCAGACCACACAAACCAATACAACGCTACTCACCCTCCCAAAATTTTCTATTGTTGATTGACAACGGAGAACCAGAATCTTATGAGGAAGCAACACAAATGAATGATTCTGTCAAGTTGGAGTCTGCCATGAAAGATGAAATGGACTCACTCATGTTAAACCAAACATGGGAACTTGTTAAATTGCCAAAAGGCAAGAAGGCTCTTCATAACAAGTGGATTTTCAGAGGGAAAATGGAGCATGATGGGAGTAAGCGACATAAGGCTAAATTGGTTGTTAAAGGTTTCCAGTAGAAAGCAGGGATCAACTACACTGAGATTTTCTCTCTAGTTGTGAAGTTGACCACAATAAGGCTGGTATTAAAGTTGGTAGCTGCGAAAAATTTACATCTTGAACAATTAGATGTAAAGACAGCATTCCTTCACGGTGATTTGGAAGAAGAGATATACATGGAGCAACCGCAAGGTTTTGAAATAGCAGGAAAAGAAAACTTGGTATGCAAGTTGAAAAAGAGCTTGTATGGTCTAAAACAAGCTCCAAGACAATGGTACAAAAAGTTTGATTCTTTTATGAGCAGCAGTGGCTTCACCAGATGCCAGGCAGATCATTGTTGTTATGTGAAGAAGTTCGACAACAACTATATTATTTTACTTTTGTATGTAGATGACATGTTGATTGTTGGGTCAAACATGCAAGAGATAAATAATGTGAAGCATCAATTGTCAGAACATTTTGCAATGAAAGATCTAGGTGCTGTAAAGCAGATTCTTGGAATGAGGATCAATCGAGACAAGGCATCAGGAACCTTAATGTTGTCACAGGCTGAGTATATCAGCAAAGTACTTGATAGGTTCAACATGAAGGATGCAAAACCAGTGAGCACTCCCTTAGGTGTTCATTTCAAACTATCCAAAGAGTAATCACCTAAAACTATAGAAGAACGTGCTCAAATGGAAAATGTTCCATATGCTTCAGCTATTGGAAGTTTGATGTATGCTATAGTTTGTACCAGACCAGACATTGCACATACAGTGGGAGCTGTAAGTAGGTACATGAACAATCTAGGCAAGACACATTGGGAAGCTGTCAAGTGGATTCTTAAATATCTACAAGGTACCACAAATATGGCACTATGCTTCAAAAGTGGAGATATGGCTCTTGAAGGCTATGTGGATGCTGACTTAGCTGGAAATGTTGATAATAGAAAGAACACTACATGGTATGTTTATACTCTTGGCGAAACAGCAGTGAGTTGGATTTTTCAACTGCAGAAGATTGTTGCTCTCTCCACCACTGAAGCTGAATATGTTGCAATCATGGAAGCCAGCAAAGAGATGATTTGGTTGCAAGGTTTCTTGGAAGAACTAGGCAAGAAACAGGAACGCAATGTGTTACATTGTGATAGTCAGAGTGTCATCCATCTTGCGAAAAATCCGTCTTTTCATTCCAGAACAAAACACATGCAACTACGATATCATTTCATCAGGTCGCTTCTAGAAGAAGATGTTCTCAAGCTTGAGAAGATACAAGGAAGTGATAACCCAGCTGATATGTTTACGAAGACGGTGACAATTGATAAATTGAAGTTGTGTTCAACTTCAATTGGCCTGCGGACGTAACAAACCCAGAAAGAGTTGTTGCAGTGATCAAGTGTGGAAACATGATTAAAATCAGTTTTCAAGTGGGAGATTGTCAAAAATGGTGGTTGGTAGTTGCCTGATTTTGTCAAAGAAAGCAGCCACCGACAGCTGCCAAAGAAGAAGAGAAAATGGAGCAGCTAAGCACCAGCTGGAGATGAAGAAAAATGGAGATGCAATGAGGTCATTGCTTACCTCATCACCCAAATAGTTGCTAATTTTTCTTCTATAAATAGAGAAGGCTGAAAGCCATCTAAACCATCCCAAAGTAAGCATTCCAAATTGAGAGAAGAGAGTTTTCAGAGAGTTTCTAAAACTCTCTGAGCAGAGTGAGGAAGAGGGAAAGAAAAAAGAAAAAAGAAAGAGAAAGAAAAGAGAGAGAAAAGAAAAAAAAATATTTATTTGGGGTATTGGGTTTTGGGGTTTGTGAGTTGAGTGTTGTATTTAAACACTGTAATATTATCTTCCATAGTGAAAGTGAGCTGCAGCAGCTCCGTGGAGTAGTCCAATTAATTTTTGGGGTGAACCATATAAAAATTCTCTGTGTATTATTTCCTTATTCTTGCTCTACATTATTTATTGTTTTGTTTCCCCGTAAATCTGGTCGTGAAAAATTACCAATTTTTTCCCAACAATTATAACATTATTTAACAAATTTAGAATTGTATGACAAACAAATCAAAAACATATCATATCAACCTGTTATTGAGAAGAAGTAATGAACAAACCAGGTCAGAAAGGAGACAGATTTTGAACTACTCATAGGTTATCCACATTTGAATTGACTTCTCAAATAAATAAACAGAAGACAACATTTAAAAATATGTATATGTAGTTTATATATGACTTAACGCCTCTCAACTGATTATCTCTAAATCTCATCAAACAACTTCGTCTTAACCTGAAATGCAAATATATACTCTCTCTCTTTTTTTTTTTCCCCATTAGTTGCTTTCTCTTGATTTCTTCAAGAGACAATGTGCCCAACAATCAAGGCATAGTTTATATAGTTTATGTAACGTTCTAGTTATTTAAAATAAGCATTAAGCATGCGTATATTTATGTTTTTTAAAATACATTTTTTGATAGAAAAAAAAATAAAACAAAATAAAATACATTTTTAAATGTATTTAGAAGTAAAAACAATAAATTAACAAGACACAAACATAACCATTTGACAAATTCAATTCATTAATTTTATCACAATCCAAATTCAATTATATATAAGTTTTGGTATTTTTGCTTTAATCCTTTTACATTTATCTTTAATTCATTATGATTTTTAATTTAAAAAAGATACAATTACAATTTAACCAATGCTAGAATGGTGTTTTGTGATATTAAAAGTTGAGATTGATTTGATATAAAGAAAAATTATGAGGAGGTATGCGACATTTTCCCTTCCCAGATATTCCAACTACCATGCAACTGTACTAATTGATGTATATAATTTCAATTTCTTCAAAGTTGAGCTTGTTATTCTTAAGAGATTTACAAATTAAATAGGTTACAACTTACAAAAGTGAATAGATGACTTGTCGGGCTATATAACTTTGTGTAGATTCTCATGTTCAGGCACAAAAGGAGGGTTTCCCAATCTTTTGTGATATTGTTTTGAAAAATGTGGCAGCTGAGATTGTGGGCAAATGAAAACTCTTTAATAATTGCTTCCTTTCGGTCAAGCTATATCTTAGACATTTGGGTCCGCTTGTCAAAGTAATTCAAAAATTATTATAAATTTTAAAAGTATTATTTTTAATAATTTTTTTTAAATTTTTTTTTTGAATTTTATTTTTTCATTTTTAAGTTAAATAATTACTTTAAATATTATATATATTTTAGTAGATTTTCTGTTTTGCGGTTCACAAGAAAGTGTAACATTATAATTTAAAGTATATTTTATTTTACTTATTTAGCAACCATAAAATAATAATAATCTAATTATATGTTTGTACATTAAATTTGGATATATAAGAAACATAATTTTAAAAAAATTATTTAAAAAATTATCAAAAATAAAATTTTAAAATTTGTAATAACAAAAATAGCATCTTAATATTCATAAAAAAAAATAGCACTATAATAATATTGAATAATGTTCAATTAAATGATATTAAAAAAAATAATATAACAATTATCATTTTTGTAGTTCTAATGGAGTTAAAATACATATATATTAAATAGATAAATAGATAGATGCTAGAGAATCATAATTTTAATAGAGCTGTAATCTTATTGTTCTAATTTTTGAAGTCTTTCATAAGTCATAAAACTTAAAATTAAAATTTTAAAATTTAACATATTATTTAATTTTTTAAATAATAATATTAAATATAATAAAATAAACTAATTAATATAAAAATATTTTTTAGACTTTGAATGATATTTTTGTAAATACTTTCAAATTTTAAATGTTTAAATTATTGAAAAAAAATTCAAATTAAATAATAAAATTTTTTCTATGAAAATAAGCTTTAAAAACAATTGGCCAAATAATATGAAAGTTATGGTTTTTATTTTTTATTTTTAAAAATAATTTTTTAAAATATTTTCAAATAATTTATTATTTTTAAAAATAATTTTTGAGAATTATTTTTAAATCATCCGACGAAAGAGCCCGTGGAGACTAAAAGACAATATACAAATTAACGTTAAAAGAAAGTGACAACATATTTGGATAGGCTTAATGCTTTAACCCATGTGGCAGTGAGTTTGTGTTAGTACTTGAGAAAGCTTTTCTTTTGTTTTTTTGGGGATATAATTCAATTAATTTTCAATATTATTATTATTGATATATATAGTTTTGTCATATCATGTGCAGTGCAGTGTCTCCCAACTATATTTCTATTTGGGTTAGATGTTATTTATGTGTGTATTTTATGTAGCCGTTTATGTTTCTTTCACTTTATTGGCAACCTTTGTTTTGTTTTATTCATTGACTAAGTCTTCCAAACTCATTTCACGGGACTTCGTTAACTTTTTTAAATTTAAACTCTTTAGCCGTTTATGTTTCTTTCACTGGACCTAGTCAAGTCTATAATATAAAGGATTAGCTCTACTTAAACTATTTATAATATATTATTATTAATAAAAAAAAATTTATTATAATTTATTACATGTAATAATTTATAATTATAATTTAATTAATTTTTAATAAATAATCTTACAATCACTCTATAATTTAATATTTTTTAATAAATAATTTTATAATTATTTCATAATTTAACAATTTTTAACTTTATACTTAGATTTATATATATATATATATATATATATATATATATTATTGCTCTATTATTAAATTCGTATATTTGAATTGATTAATTAAGAGTAACTTCACATGACTTAAAACTACCTTCACCAAAATCTTCATGTTTATGATATTAAAAGAAGTAGGTAGCTTGGAATACATGTAGGCAATACTACTAGTTAAGATCTAGAGTACACAGCTAGAGTCTTGTAAATGAACCCCCACAGTGTTTGGAGGGTTTAACCAATAGAAAACTTTATAGTATAGACATGGTTTTTTTTTTTTTTTTTTTTTTATTTATAAATTAATTAATTAATTGCATGTAAAGTAAAATTTTCCAAGTATTTAACTTAGTAACTCAGTTATTGTAATTACCGACGTTATAAAATATGCATATATTATAGTTCTAAATTTTGTTGTAAACCATAAAAGTATTTTCCATTAATCATATATGTTTTGAACATATCCAACTTGAAAGCTAAGTCACAAACAATGTTTGGATCAATTCAATCCAAAAGTAAATGGTTGCAAAAATAAACAAATTAAAATTGATTTAGAAAGTTAATGGGGTTAGTTTCTTATATATGTTGGGATCATGTCTGAAATAATTAATCTTAAAATTTAATTAAAAGTATTTTAAATCGATTTAATTGGTTAAATTCTCTTTATGAGCACATTAGGGTGGGCCATAATTGTGATTCGGGTGATCTTAAAACGATAATATCGGCATCACTTCAATGTTCAATCAACAACAACAATGAAAGAAAAACATCATTAAGCTCCCCTCTTAATTAACCACCTTAATCTAATCTATTGGACGGTGGAAACATTTAGAAAGAAATTTACAAAATGTAATTTAAAAAAAAAAATACAAAATAATATTCTTAAAATTTATAAAAAAAAAATAATATTAAGCGTGATGAATTAAAAAATATTTAATATAAAATAATTTTAATAATAAAAATATATAAATTAAATATTAAAAATATTATTTTTATAATTATAAATTTTAATACTGTTTTTCAAAACTTTTTCTTAAGCAGACAGGCGTTGCCAAAACAGATTAGATAGTTTGAAAGGACAATTGTCTAACTAAGTAATTTTTTCAAATTATTGCACAAAAATAACTATATATTCAATTTTCTTGTTTTAAAAATTGTGACACAAAAATCGCATATTTGGCGCATATATATCCTTACCATGTCAAGACATTTAAATATAAAAATAATGCATTACAAATATTTAATTAATTTAAAATGATGTGATATATTCATCAAATTTATACATTATTATGCCTAATGGACTTAGCTGTCTTAAAAAAATTACTCAATATATATAAAATAAAAAATAAGCTGAAAATATGTATTCTTTTAATAGTTGGTTCATTAAATACGTATTGAAACAATCGCATCTAAATTCTTTATTTTTATAAAAAAAAAAAAAAAAAAAAAAAAAAGGAGCAAAATAAACGTCAATTACTAATAAAAAATACAAAATATTGTATTTAAGATTTACTTCTTACATTAAAAAAAAAAAAAAACTCTTTGACAAATAGGAAAAAATAGAGACTTAGTTTGTCATGTGGGGGCCAAAGCCAAAAATAACATGCACATACGGTCCCATAAATGTGGCATCAATGTGCGCAGGTCCTATCAAACAATAGAGCCATTTGTTTAAAATGAGGGGCCAATGAGATGTCATGTAACTTCACATGTGTTTAAACTCTTCATCTTAAGTGTTGGCCATTTCTCTAGTCTCTTCTCAAGTACCAACTTGTCATCCATCTCTTGTAACTCTCTAACATGTTTCAACTTTTCTTTGTCCAACAATAATTGCTTTGGCTTTATAGTACTCTGCTTGGTTAGGTATGCTTTACAAGGTGGGAGTTCAAGCTTTCTCTTAGTTTCCTCAAATAGCTAACCATTTCTGACTTATTTGACTGACAAAACATCACTTCATGATCTTTCTACAAATTTTTACTTAAATTTGGCTGATTGTGTGTTAAAAATAACTTTAATAATTGAGTGGCTAGTTATTTTTGAAATTTCTTTTTACGTGTATACATATATAATTAACTAAAAATTATAAATAAAAGTAAAAACGAGATCAATAATTACAAAAAAATAATTAATAAATAAATATTTAACTCAATACAAATTTTAAAAAATTGTAAAATATTAATAAAAAATTTATAAAAATTTAACTTAATTAATTATATTTACATAAAAATATAACCATAAATTAATATGAAAGATTATATAAATTAATATTATCTATTTTTCTTTTATTTACAAATTTTTTACAAATTAGACAATATTTTTTGATAATTAATTAATTAATATCCTACGAATTAAATATATTAATTAATTAATTAAAATATACATAAAAAAATATGTCATTTAAATTAATACCATGACTAGTTTATTAATTTAAACTTTTGATTAAATTTTTTAAAATAAAATTAAAGTGACGTTTTTAAACTAAATTATCAAAAAATTTAACCTATTTATGAACATTAAATTAAGCCTATAACATTTATAAAATAAATATTTAAACACAATTTTAATAAAAAAAATATTTATTTAATTAAAATATTCCCTAAAATAAATCTAAGTAAATATGTCAATAAATTAAATATTCATTGTAAATTTAGTCACTCATTCTTAGATTAATATTCATAGATAAAAAAAAAAAAAAAAATCTAACATTCATCATAAAGAGAAAAGAAAAATAAGAATAATCTAATTATACCAAGAATATAATAGATTAAAATACTGTAAATTAATTTAAATTATCAAAAAAATTTAGCTGCATCTTCTATTATATATTGAGTCCTTAAAATTAAATTTCCTTCCTTCGATGTAAAAAACTCTAAATTTTTGAATCCAATTGTCTATTCAAAGTTGAAAATATAATAAATTATTTATAGATTTAAAAATTATACAAAATTTGAATTATCTAGAAAAGTATGTGGGTTGCAACTTGAAGAAATGCATGCCAGAGCACAATTTCCTTGAACTGTTGGGCCATGTATATGCAGTGTGATATGAAAATATGCGTGCTGTAGCCTAAACACAAATTAGTTCCTGTCGTAGCACACTCTGTTTTACATATCTTGTATGCCCTCTCATATATCGATTATTTTTTAATATAAGGCTTATATATCTTAATTTTTTTACTCCAGGTTATTATTTAAGTGTTCTAAGTACGATTTCGTATGTTTACATTATTTTACTTTTTTAAAGCTAAAATATTTAAAATTTATCAAACATATCCGTAATTCTGAATTGATAAACTTAAGTTAATAATTAAATTTATCTTGTACAATTAAGCATATTAAATTACGAAATATTAATTCTTTTAAATTACTTATCATATTCTTCTCAAGTATATGGCCATATTTTTCTTTTTTCGAGTTTAGTTCAACCATTAGCAATAATCTATCATAACTAGTTAAAATTGATTACGAGTACTCTTGAAAAAAAAAAAAAACCAAAAAAGAAAATCGATTGTTATTGAGTTTTTTTTTTTTTCGATAATTACAAACTATGCTATTGCAATTTTTTAAAAGAAAAAAGACAACGATTTACCCAACAAAAGAATGTGGAGTTATCGATAAAAAATTGATTACACCAAGTAGTAAATCAAAGTTTCAGAAGTACTTAGATTAAAGTGACTTTTTTCACTTGAATAAATTTCATATAGATATGAATAAAAAGTCTACAAATTAGTTCTTATTTTTAACCAATTGTCCACGTGCTCAACTTCAAAAAACTTATCATTCTGGACGGGATGGGAGCCTACCAAACACGTGGTGGCTACATAACAGGATCGGATAGGCCCTTGAGGTTGGGCAATGGCTAGGCTGGCTGCGGATAGGGTTGAGCTAAGAAAATTTTCTTGAATTTATTATTAAGCGTTGAATTTTACAACCTTTAAATCAAATCTTCATTATTTTTAATTATGATACTAATTATTATAAATAATATAATATTTAAATTTAATTTTAAGATACAATTTCAAGTCACGATCATTAAAATTTTATTTGTCTTCGTTAATTTAGTGATGTATTAAAATTCAACAAACACACATTTATGATACAATAAAATTTTTTGTTGTCTGCTATATACATTTACAAAGATAACACAAAAATACCTTTGACTTTAAAAAATATTTAAGATAATTAATATTCTAACTCTACAGTATTTAGAACATTAATTTATTTGTATACATATTGTAGTAAAAAATATTAGAAAATCTTTATTATCCTTCTTCTTATTTTATCTACAGACGACCTAAATAAATAACTTATTTATAAAATTTTATGCAATTATTCAAATAGAGTTATGACTTTTATGACTCTTTGATAAATTGTGACTTTTCAAAAAGTTATGTCTTGTAGAACATATTTAATTGTTTATAATAATTACAACCTATCCAAAAATTACATTCTTTTACTTAAGTCATCATATTTCAACATAGCATTTTACTTCAAAAAGTTGTAACTATTAATGTGTCTTTTTTTAAAAGATACTTGCCTAACTATTGCAACCTTTTAGCGAAATGCTATGTCTTTTTATTTTAGAAAATGTTCCAACAAACTTCCATTATTTTTAAAAATGAAATACAATTTTGAAAACAGTTTTGAAAACTTTTATCTTGAGTATGCTCCAAAGACTTATGCATAAATAAATGTGTCTTTTGGACTTAAACTTTTACTTAGTGAAAATACATCAAAGTTAACCAAGATAGCATGATAGACAAGCCTTTGAACCAGCAATTTTATTCGATCAATAGGACATATTTCACACATAAGCCTTCTTCATCTCCAATATTCTTTTATTCTTTGACACGTAAGCCTTGTGTTTTATATCTAGACTTTTAATGAGTGCTCTAGTAGCTAGCCAAGCTACATAGGAGACGACACCATTTCCAACACTCACACAAGTGAACTTATCAAGAATACCCACGTAGCTAAAGTATCTCACATAAAATTCTGTTATAAGTTCATTAATAACTGAATAATTTATCTTTCTCGTTTCATTACGTGTACTAAGCATATCTTTCTTTATGACACCTCTTTATATATTATTGTGCTTGCAATCATAAACACATGATGTACTTTGGTTTATTGAACCCAAGATCTTGATGTTTCAAGTGTTGGGTTGAGTTTCCATCATTAGATATTTATTTGAGGCTAGCTTCTGTTCCATCCTCTTTCATGAATATGTAACTATGTCCTTTACAAAAATTTTTATTATCAATGGCTTGTCCAACTCTTTTATTACTTGACATACATTAATGCTTTTACCGAGAGCATCAATCATGTACCAGTTCATCACTTTACATCTGGCTACATAGAAAAACTTCTCTTATTAGTGTATATGTCTAACTATAAAAGAGATATTAATTAACTTGGATCATAAGTGAATGCTTACAATCATCTAACTTCTATGTTACGTGAAGCTAGGATAATCATATTAATTACCTAGGTAGAGCATATGCACATATAAGCTTGTTTTTTTAGGAATCCACAACATAGTTTACCTACCATATTAACTTGATTACTCTCTTAGTAATCCATCAAAATTAAGGAATTCATTTTCTTCCTTTATATTATTTCTAAGATAATAAAATTTACTTTCACTCTTGAATGAATGCTTTTACTCTTAAATGAGTGTATTGTTTTTTCTAAAATCTCATAATATAGTTTACCTACTATATTAACTTAATTATTCTATTAGTAATTTATCAAAATTAATAAATTCGTATTCTTTCTCTATATTATTTATAAGATATTAAAATTTAAGTTTATTCTTAAATAAGTGTTTTTACCAATAGTCACAATCTTTCACTACGTGTCATGACTTTTAATCAAGAATCACGACACTTCACTAATATTAGTCCCAATCCTTTACCAAGAGTCGTGACTTTTCAACAAAAGTCACAACCCTTCACCAAATGTCATAATTCTCACCAAGAGTCGCAACATTTTTGTCAATCGTGACTTTGATCAAAGATCACAACATTTCACCAAGTTATAACTTTTGCTAGGTTCATGATCTTTCATCAATGATCATCATAATATGTGCATATTATATGTATAATATGTATCAATTAAAATATATCATATTTACTTTTATATTTTAATTGATTTTGATGCAATTTGATCCATGCATATAACTATACATATATGCATTATCTTAATTTTAACATACATTTTCTTTAAAATGATATTAAATTCAAAATGTTTCAAGAAGTTCAATAGTAGAATCATGTCTCATTAATAAAATATTAAAAATTATAAATTTTTTATAATTCGTGATACCAACAACAAATTCACTTGGCAAAAACAACATCTTAAGATTGTTAGAAAAATTTTCTTAAACTTATTGTTAAATATTGATATCCACGATTTTCAAATTAAGTCTCTATAATATTTAATTGATACTGCAAAATCGTTATAAATAATACAATATTTGAATTTAGCTTCAAGGTAAGGCTTTAAGTCACTGTTTTTAAGATGTTATTTGCCCCTACTAATTTGGTGATGCACTAGGGTTCAACAAAAATACCTTCAGGATATAAGGAAGTCTCTTATTATCTGCGGTGTGCATTCACGAAGACAATTCAAGGATACTTTTAACTTTGAAAAGCACTCAAGATAATTATTGTTCTAAATCTACAGTTTTTAGAACATTAACTTTATTTGTACACAAATTGTGGTAGAAAATATTAGAAAATCTTTATTATCCTTCTTATTTTTTTTACAAATGACTTAAACGAATGATCTATTTATAGAATTTCATGCAACATTTCAAGTAAGGTTATAACTCTTTGATAAATTTTGACTTTTCAAAAAGTCATTTATTTTAGAATATATATAATTATTCATAACAATTACAATCTATCTACAAGTCATGTCCTTTTACTTAAATCACAACTTTTTAACATGACATTTTACTTTCAAAATTTGTAACTATACATTATGTCTTTTATCAAAAGATCTTATCAAACTATTGCAACTTTTTAATCAAAATATTATGTCTTTTATTTAAAAAAATGTTCCAACAAGTAGCACAGCAGAGAAAATAAGTGTGTGAGGAGAAGTTGGGGTGGGCAAGAATTTTGATGCGATAAAAAAGGCTTGACGTTAATTGTTTGTGTCGGTTCTTTTCAACAATTGATATTAAGCCCTTTTTTATTTTTTATTATTTTTAACTTGTTTTTGCGTCTGTTTTAATAATAACTGACACAAATTTACATCGGTATTTTAACAACTGATTTAAATATGTGTCAAGTTTTATGAAAAATCGACGCAAATATTTAAGGGACTTTTGCGTTTAAAATTGATGCAAATAGGCAATTTTGTAATAATGCGTAAAATCAAGCAAAACGAAACTTAATTTCTTTAAAAATTAAGATGTTTTTAGATAAAAATTTACATATTTAATTTAATTATTATTTATTAGTATATATTAGCTAAAAGAATAAACAAAATTTGGAAGCAGAGAAAAAGCTCTTTTTCATTTATCTGTTTAAGTCAAACTTAAAAAAAAGAAAAGAAAAAAAAAAAAAAAAAAAGGGAGTCAAGTTGAGGAATTTTCAGTAGTGTGCAAGCAAGTCTTGAAAAATTATTAAAGCCATAGCCCATAACAAAACCAACAATATTTTATTGTTAATAAAATAAATTAAAAAAAAAAATCATATTTCATTGTTTACTCATCTTAAGTTTATTACCTAATGACTAAAATTATATATAGTCTATATGGTCATAATGGTATTAGATTATTATATTTAGTCTTTTCCTCATCTCTTGCTGCTGAATTATGATCGGGGTTAAAATTCGGCTTAGATATTGATTTTATACAGGTTATTCTCAGATTCTCGCTACTAACAACTCAAATGGTCAACGATGCACTCAGTTTCTTGGCTATTGAGGGACATATATCGTATACAAGATTAGACATTTAATTTATTTTATTGCGTTTAGTGTAGTAGAAGGGCAAATAACACAACTCATATGATGGCTAAGCATGATCTATTTGTTAATAGTTTTTCACTCAGAACTGATTGTCTGCGCAAAAGATATATCATTTATTGAACCACTTAAATAAAATCTCTCCATTATTTCTTAAAAAAAATTTAATTTGTGTGCATTAATATAAAAGGATAACCCTTTTTTATGGAGGAAATGAAACCTTAGCTACTTTTATTTTCCTTTTTTTTCTTATTCTCTCCCTAAAGCCTTCAATAGTTTAATTTGCTTTCTGTTGGGGAGGGATGGATCTTCTTTTATAGGAACTCTTTTCTGATAGATTTGCTATGCTTATCTTCATTTCGTCGTATTAGTTTTTTGAATAAAAAAATATATATTTGTATTTCTCTACCTAGATATTGCGGTTAAGTATTTTTATTTTATCTAGATATTCATTTTTAAGATTACCTATGTCATGTTTATGCCGTTAAGTTTGTGTTTTGTTATTAATCTACATCTTAATTTGAATCCACGGTGTCGAAGACCATGAATATTACAATATGGTATCAATATTCTATTTTATGAACAACAAGTAATATATTAATTGATGAATATTACAATATGGTATTAATATTTCATTTTATGAACAACAAGTAATATATTAATTGATGCAACTAAATAATTCATTAGAAAACTTTATAATAGAGCAATGAAAAAAAAAAAAAAAAAACCTGATTTTTTTTTTTCATGTGCTCAAGAATCTTTATAATTTTTTTTTGGGATAAAAAAATCTTATAATTTTAATTACTAATGCATTTAGATTGATGATATTTTTTTTAATCTAGATTGGACTTTTTAATCTTTTAATTATAAAATTTTATATTCTGAAAAAAACACGAGGTTTCTTTTAATTTTAATGGAATATTAACTATAAATTATTAAACACAATACTCATAATAAATGGCCCAAAATTTGTGATTAGTTAACAAAAAATCAATTTTAATTGAAAAATTATATGTCAAAACTTTAAATCTTTCAAAGAATTATTTATAAAATAAGCATTACTAACAATAGTCAAATTATACAAAAGTCTAGTAATTATTGACTAGTGCAGCATAAATTTATTACCTCATTCAAAAATGTAATGAAATCCAAGTGAAAATTCTTTTTCCAAATTTGTAGGGATAAAACTATCTTTTTGAAAAGTATTCATTTTTGGATACAAACGAAACAGTAAATATTTTAAAAAGTTATAATTCAATGCTTGCATATTTGGTAGCTTCTTCAAGTGGGAAGCTTCCTAAATTACACAGTACTATTTGCTTCTTCTCTTCATGCATAGCTATTAGGATCATCGAAGATGGAGAAAATCACGTTTTTGGAAGGCAATTATGGCCCGTGTTACATCGTGAAAGATCGTAAACAACAAGAAGGAGCTTCTTTCTTTGTGCCTCGTAGTCACTTCTTGTCCAACTTGAAAGAGCCCGAAACTCGGTGCACAATTGTAATAAGGAGATACTAACTCTTTAGAACTCACATCACTCTTACAAGTAGCAAAATAAGTAAAATAGATAAAGCAGTACAAGCAGAAACAAAATAAAATTCAACATGCATAAAAATTAAACATTCCAACTAATAGTTTGATTTACAAACAAATAATTAGCATGCAATAACAGGAAGCCAGTAAGAAAAAGAAAGTTTTTCAATCAAAGATAAATTATCATATATTGGTACATACTTAAATATTTTAATGATTGTATTAACATAATAAGCGATCATATAAACATAACAATATAACGTGAGAAACTCACTTATGTTTTAATTCAAAGTGGTAATATTCACGAGTTACTTGAAGCAACCACTCGGTAGCACACAATCCATTAATAATAAAAATAGCTTATAACTCGATAAAAATATAAACACAAATACTTCTACTAGTCGGGGCACCCATTCTAACTTCTCCTATGCTATCATTGCTTACTGTTTTCATAGCAACTTTGATACTCGTTTAATCAAACCCTACCACCATGTAGTGTGGAACAAACACCATAGGTCAATATAAGTGAATCGTAAAGGTAATGTCAATCTCAACTTATGTACCTAGAATGCAATTCAAGTATTGGTTGTAAATTTCAATTTTAATTTTGCTAACCCAAAATTGTTTTTGCAAACAACTCATGAAATACTAATACTGAAAAATATTCAAAGTGTTAATGATATGAAAATTTTAAAACAATTTACATTTGAAAATTGGAGTTTTGAAAATGCTAGAGCTAGAGCTAGAGTCTCCTCACATTTTCTAATTTTTTTTTTTAAAAAATGAAGGGGTATTTATAGAAAACCTTTAAGCTACTTGGTACCTCATTGACCCCCTCGCCGACCACCTCAGCAAGAATAAAAGGGGACCTTGACGAGGGTAAAAGTCGCAACCCATTACCAACTACCTACTTGATCATTGCAGCGAGTACATCTGCGAGCACATAAAAACTTATTGTTTAAAGTAAAAACTTTCCCAAGTAATTTTCTTCAAATACTCGTAGCCAATGAAAAACACATGCAATGAAAAATACAACTAAACATGATTCCAATCAACTCGTGATGACAAATAAACGAAGTATTAAGTTTTATATGACTGTTTGTTGTATTCAACCAACATATATTGACCTTATATAGAAATACTAAGCAAAATAAATAGACTCTGAGCTTTACACAGAATAATAATAAAGACACAAATGACTTACAATACTTACACAAGTGATAAGAGGGATTTTGCAAAGTGACGTCAGTTTCTTGCATTCAAACTCAGTTAGACTCGCATGTGTTAAACTCGTAACTAATATCATTTCATATTTGTCCAACTCGGTGCTCACATAGCAAAGCGAAGGCTTCTCTGATTGGATTCCTCGATAAGTATTTGCTCCTTGTGACCAGGTTCTTCTTCTTCATGTGATATGTAAGGTTTATTTTGTATTGGCAATTTTTGTGGGCAAAATGTTTGATTGTAATCTAAAATAGGAATTCAACGATTAATCAGACGATACAAGATGATGGAGTCACCAAGCTTGCAACGCCCATATGACAGGTAAAATATTCCATCATGCATACATCTGCACACAATTGAGCACGACACTTAGTATGGATCGTAACGAAAAATGTATTGTGCACATGTTGGTCGATCGATCAAGAGTATTGTTCGATCGATCGAGTTGTCGATCGATCGAGCCTGAGACAACTTCGATCTAGATTCTCTCTGTTTGGACTGGATCGATCGAGCAATTGGATAGATCGATCGAACCCTGTTCGATCGATCGAGTATAGAACAACTTCGATCCAGGTTCTCTCTGTTTGAGTTAGATCGATCGAGTTTTGTGTGTCGATCGATCGAGAAGGATCGAGACGGCCTGTCGATCGATCGAGCCAGTATTATATTCCTACTCAAACTCCTTTTCTAAATTCGACCCTTATGTTATTTTTACATAATTGACCACATTTAATGCTAAGAACAGAATTCTTATTTGAGGATAATGGTGGTAATTGGTAAATCCTGATAGGAGAAGAGTTATAGTGAATTGCAAATCCTATTTGAGCTAGGATTGGACTCTATATAAGTGAAGGGTTGTTTGTGCATAAAAGTATCCTGAATCAACCTGAATTAATATTCTCTATCATCTGAGTTGCACTTTAACTTCTTCTCTTCATCTATCTTACTTAGGCGTTTTCATGTTATATTCATATGCCTAATTGATTCGCATGATACTTGAGCTTTATATGAATGTTCTAGGGTTTTGCTAGCTGATTTTGTTTCTACATCGCATGCTGATTGAATCTCGCTAGTTAGGATTGTTTATTGTTTGAATCCGCTCTAGGACACACATTGCACTTGTGTTTTTGTGCTAACGTTACAGGTGACAGGTTCAGTATTTCGTGTGACTCGAAATTACTGAAGGTGACGGGTTCGGTTGATCTTGTGTGACTCAAGTAGATCAGAACGTTGGTCCGGATCCAGACATCTAATTATTGGAGGCTGTGAAAGGAGCAAGCGGCTCGTAAGTAAATTACAGAAAGGGGGATCTATCTGCGACGGGTAGTTCTGGACTCTATGGTTGTAATTGAACATAATTTTCATAGTGGATAGTTAGGTGGTCCGGTGGACCGGTAGACCGGTGGTTTTCCTCTTAGGTCATTGTTGTGGCCTAGGTTGTTTCCACCTAAAAATATCGTGTGTCGTTTTATTATTTCGCATTTATCTTTACACGCGATTGCATGTCTGGCCGTTGTGATTAGATTATATATATTTAATATTTGTTGAAAATTGAAAATAACCTATTCACCCCCCTCTAGGCTTATTAGATCCGTAATTAAAAATTTTTTCAATTGGTATCAGAGCGGGTCACTAGATATACTTAGTGTTGCCTAGGACCTTATTATGGATCATATGAGAGAGGGTTTTTCTACAACCCGTGCACCTTATTTTGATGGGTCTAACTACCCATATTGGAAAGCTCGTATGAGAGCCTTTTTACGTTCCTTAGATGAAAGTGTTTGGAACTCTGTGCTTTATGGTTGGGAACCACCTACGGTTACCAAGGATAATGTTGTCACACTTAAACCTAGGATTGATTGGACTCCCCAAGATAGAATTGGTAGTGGCTGGAACCAAAAGGGCATTAATGCTATTTTTAGTGCTGTGTCACCGGATGAATTCCGACGTATCTCTAATGTTGAAACTGCTAAGGCTGCTTGGGACACTTTAGAGGTTGCCCATGAGGGCACGTCCCAAGTTAAACGAACAAAACTTCGCATGTTATCTACTAAATTTGAAAATCTTAGAATGAAGGAGGATGAAACGTTTTCTGAGTTTTATGCTAATTTATGTGATATTGCTAACTCTTCTTCAAATCTTGGAGATAAAATTGATGAACGCAGGTTGGTTCGAAAAGTCTTATGCTCATTACCAGAACGCTTTGAAGCAAAGGTTACAGCGATAGAGGAAAGCAAAGACATTGACACCATGAAGATTGAAGAACTAGTTGGGTCAATTCAAACATTTGAGATGAACTTTCCAGCACCCAAAAAGAACATTGGAATTGCTCTCAAAACCACCAATGCTGACGATGGTGATGATGAAGAGCTACTCACACTTGCTAGAAAACTCAAGAGAATGTTCAACAGAAAAGATCGTAAGGGAAGAGAATTCACCCCAATGAGTTCAGAAAGTAAGAAATCTAAACCCACTGGACCTAAATGTTTTGAATGCAATGGTTTTGGACACTATGCAGCAGATTGTGCCAACAAGAAGAATAAAACAGGAAAAGCTTTCAATGCTACCCTTAGTGACACAGAAAGTGATGAAGATCAAGCTAGTGGGTCAGAAAAAGCTAACACCAACTACGTAACTTTTACGTCAACCGTTGGTGGATACTCCAGTGAGTTAGACTTTGACTCAGATGAAGAGGGAAGTAAACGTATCCTTGATAAATTTAATGCAAACAGTTTTGAGGAGTTATTTATTGATTTAATTAAATGCAAGAAAGAAAAAGATAAACTACTCATAACTGTAACAAAGCTGAATGAATAGATCAATTTGCAAGACCTTAATTTATCAGTTTTAGAAAAAGAAAAAGTTGAACTGTCTGAGCATTTTGACAAGTTAAGTTTAAGTCTTGCAGGTATTGAACAGGAAAATTCAAAGCTTGTGCAGGAATTGGAGCAATCAAAGGAAACTGTCAAAAGATTAACAATTGGAGCTGAACGACTAGACAAGATGTTGAGCATTGGTAAGCCTTTCGGTGATACAAGTGGACTTGGATTTTCAGAAGAAAACTGTACACCTTCCACTTCAAAAGCTACATTTGTAAGGTCTTCTAACTTTATCTCTACTGCTACAAATTCTGCACAAACACCCACTAAAACTGTAGGAGCTAAAACTGTTAAGTTTGTGCCTGTTTGTCATCATTGTGGTAGAAAAGGCCATATTCGACCTAACTGTAGATTTTTGATGAATGCTTTTCGATTTTATGATCATCTTCATGCTTATAGGTATAGAACTCATAATTATCATCATACCATGCCTATGTTGAATTTGAATAGGAAATATGAGCCTAAGAGTATGCCTTTAAAATCTAATGCAATTAAGTCTCAACCCAAAAACATAGAGAAATCAAAATTCATGAAAATTTGGGTTAGGAAAGATTGCATGTTTCCTATCAATTAATCACTATTGCTAGACCACCTAGGTACTTTTGTTTGAGTGCTTAAATGACCTTAGGTGAGTATTTTCATATGTTTATTTCGTTTTTGTTGTTAGAATTTTTTTTAGGATTTAAAAAAAAAAAAAAAAAAAAAGGGGTCTACAAGGTATTGGATTCAAATGATGCTTATACTTATACAACCTTATCTTTTGTGGCTTATTTTGATTCTCATTGTATATTCTATGCTACAACTCAAAATTCTGCACATATTTGCATTTTTCTCATATGATGACACTATTGACTGAACTTATGCACACACCTACTGAACACTCATGTATGTCATCTATGAAGTTTATGATTAATTTTGAAAGACTCTAAGACTTGAGCTAATCTTGATTGCGAAATCATATTGAGCCCTATTTCTTATTTTTTAAATATTTCATCTTAGGGAGATAACTAGTATTGAAAGGGCTACCTACTATGATGTGTGAAGCTACCACAGTGAGCGGAGAGGGCTACCTCATAACTAGTGTGAAATTCATCATACTAGATTTATGGCTCGTGCATGCTTAAAAAAAAAAATTAGATAAAATAAAAATTTTATTAAGAAATTCTATTTGGCATGTACAAAAAGAAAGAAAAAAGGTTTAAAAAAAAATTAATAAGAATTCTCCTTGTACATAGACATATTTTATGTAAGAATGAAGACTCAATTATAATTTAGCATGATAGATGAATTTATTTTCTTTTGAGTCTCTTAAAATTGGTCATAAATGAAATTATTGAAATACAAGTGGAGTTCACAATTGTATACTACCTTAAGTGAATGTCAATATGCCATTATATGTGTTAGTGTGCTTATGTGACCTATTTATTTTGCTAATACAATGAATGATCAAAATTTAAGCAAAAATAATTTTTTCAATTGGTTGTATGCTTATTCGTGTTAAATGAGTTCATTACTTTGTGTGGTAAAAAAAAAAAACTTTTTCAATTTTTTTCTTTTAAATTTATTTTTCGTCTAGAGAGTCATAGAACTTAGGGGGAGTCATTGCATACATATTTCATTATTCTTCTTTTGACTTATGCAATTCCTCCTATATGCTTTGGACATATACATGTGTGCTCTTATGCATTTTTAGCCCACCTTGTTGAGAGTGACCCTTATCATCTTTAGTGTTTCATGATTTGTCAATTTCGTATGCCAAAAAGGGGGAGAAAGATTCATGTTGCTATGGAGATTGAATTTAGGGGGAGATGTTGCATTTATTAGTTGTGGGGGAGAAAGATTCATGTCCACATACACTACATATCTTTCGCACTTTTATGTACACTGAACTAATAAGCAATGAGGCTTTCAAGCCACATTTGTGTGCTATTTGTTTGTCTAATTTCAGTGGACCGAGCGTATCAAGTATCAAGTGAAGATGGTCCACCAGATCATAGACAGTCCACTATGTAATTGATGTAATGATATTTTAACTATGAGCATTATGTAGTGAGAAAGTGGTTTTGTCACACGAAAATGCCAAAGGGGGAGATTGTAAGGTTTATTTTGTATTGGCAATTTTCGTGGGCAAAATGTTTGATTGTAATCTAAAATAGGAATTCAACGATTAATCAGACGATACAAGATGATGGAGTCACCAAGCTTGCAACGCCCATATGACAGGTAAAATATTCCATCATGCATACATCTGCACACAATTGAGCACGACACTTAGTATGGATCGTAACGAAAAATGTATTGTGCACATGTTGGTCGATCGATCGAGAGTATTGTTCGATCGATCGAGTTGTCGATCAATCGAGCCTGAGACAACTTCGATCTAGATTCTCTCTGTTTGGACTGGATCGATCGAGCAATTGGATAGATCGATCGAACCCTGTTCGATCGATCGAGTATAGAACAACTTCGATCCAGGTTCTCTCTGTTTGAGTTAGATCGATCGAGTTTTGTGTGTCGATCGATCGAGACCTTCTCGATCGATCGAGACGGCCTGTCGATCGATCGAGCCAGTATTATATTCCTACTCAAACTCCTTTTCTAAATTCGACCCTTATGTTATTTTTACATAATTGACCACATTTAATGCTAAGAACAGAATTCTTATTTGAGGATAATGGTGGTAATTGGTAAATCCTGATAGGAGAAGAGTTATAGTGAATTGCAAATCCTATTTGAGCTAGGATTGGACTCTATATAAGTGAAGGGTTGTTTGTGCATAAAAGTATCCTGAATCAACCTGAATTAATATTCTCTATCATCTGAGTTGCACTTTAACTTCTTCTCTTCATCTATCTTACTTAGGCGTTTTTGTGTTATATTCATATGCCTAATTGATTCGCATGATACTTGAGCTTTATATGAATGTTCTAGGGTTTTGCTAGCTGATTTTGTTTCTACATCGCATGCTGATTGAATCTGCTAGTTAGGATTGTTTATTGTTTGAATCCGCTCTAGGACACACATTGCACTTGTGTTTTTGTGCTAACGTTACAGGTGACAGGTTCAGTATTTCGTGTGACTCGAAATTACTGAAGGTGACGGGTTCGGTTGATCTTGTGTGACTCAAGTAGATCGGAACGTTGGTCCGGATCCAGACATCTAACTATTGGAGGCTGTGAAAGGAGCAAGCGGCTCGTAAGTAAATTACAGAAAGGGGGATCTATCTGCGACGGGTAGTTCTGGACTCTATGGTTGTAATTGAACATAATTTTCATAGTGGATAGTTAGGTGGTCCGGTGGACCGGTGGTTTTCCTCTTAGGTCATTGTTGTGGCCTAGGTTGTTTCCACCTAAAAATATCGTGTGTTGTTTTATTATTCCGCATTTATCTTTACACGCGATTGCATGTCTGGCCGTTGTGATTAGATTATATATATTTAATATTTGTTGAAAATTGAAAATAACCTATTCACCCCCCTCTAGGCTTATTAGATCCGTAATTAAAAACTTTTTCATGATACATAGTGTATGCATACCTATCTATTTGTACCTGATACGCATTATAAAAGTGAGTCAACACATTGGACTCATTTATCGATCGTCAACCTGTAATAGGTTACAGCGATAGAGGAAAGCAAAGACATTGACACCATGAAGATTGAAGAACTAGTTGGGTCAATTCAAACATTTGAGATGAACTTTCCAGCACCCAAAAAGAACATTGGAATTGCTCTCAAAACCACCAATGCTGACGATGGTGATGATGAAGAGCTACTCACACTTGCTAGAAAACTCAAGAGAATGTTCAACAGAAAAGATCGTAAGGGAAGAGAATTCACCCCAATGAGTTCAGAAAGTAAGAAATCTAAACCCACTGGACCTAAATGTTTTGAATGCAATGGTTTTGGACACTATGCAGCAGATTGTGCCAACAAGAAGAATAAAACAGGAAAAGCTTTCAATGCTACCCTTAGTGACACAGAAAGTGATGAAGATCAAGCTAGTGGGTCAGAAAAAGCTAACACCAACTACGTAACTTTTACGTCAACCGTTGGTGGATACTCCAGTGAGTTAGACTTTGACTCAGATGAAGAGGGAAGTAAACGTATCCTTGATAAATTTAATGCAAACAGTTTTGAGGAGTTATTTATTGATTTAATTAAATGCAAGAAAGAAAAAGATAAACTACTCATAACTGTAACAAAGCTGAATGAATAGATCAATTTGCAAGACCTTAATTTATCAGTTTTAGAAAAAGAAAAAGTTGAACTGTCTGAGCATTTTGACAAGTTAAGTTTAAGTCTTGCAGGTATTGAACAGGAAAATTCAAAGCTTGTGCAGGAATTGGAGCAATCAAAGGAAACTGTCAAAAGATTAACAATTGGAGCTGAACGACTAGACAAGATGTTGAGCATTGGTAAGCCTTTCGGTGATACAAGTGGACTTGGATTTTCAGAAGAAAACTGTACACCTTCCACTTCAAAAGCTACATTTGTAAGGTCTTCTAACTTTATCTCTACTGCTACAAATTCTGCACAAACACCCACTAAAACTGTAGGAGCTAAAACTGTTAAGTTTGTGCCTGTTTGTCATCATTGTGGTAGAAAAGGCCATATTCGACCTAACTGTAGATTTTTGATGAATGCTTTTCGATTTTATGATCATCTTCATGCTTATAGGTATAGAACTCATAATTATCATCATACCATGCCTATGTTGAATTTGAATAGGAAATATGAGCCTAAGAGTATGCCTTTAAAATCTAATGCAATTAAGTCTCAACCCAAAAACATAGAGAAATCAAAATTCATGAAAATTTGGGTTAGGAAAGATTGCATGTTTCCTATCAATTAATCACTATTGCTAGACCACCTAGGTACTTTTGTTTGAGTGCTTAAATGACCCTAGGTGAGTATTTTCATATGTTTATTTCGTTTTTGTTGTTAGAATTTTTTTTAGGATTTAAAAAAAAAAAAAAAAAAAAAGGGGTCTACAAGGTATTGGATTCAAATGATGCTTATACTTATACAACCTTATCTTTTGTGGCTTATTTTGATTCTCATTGTATATTCTATGTTACAACTCAAAATTCTGCACATATTTGCATTTTTCTCATATGATGACACTATTGACTGAACTTATGCACACACCCACTGAACACTCATGTATGTCATCTATGAAGTTTATGATTAATTTTGAAAGACTCTACGACTTGAGCTAATCTTGATTGCGAAATCATATTGAGCCCTATTTCTTATTTTTTAAATATTTCATCTTAGGGAGATCACTAGTATTGAGAGGGCTACCTACTATGATGTGTGAAGCTACCACAGTGAGCGGAGAGGGCTACCTCATAACTAGTGTGAAAGTCATCATACTAGATTTATGGCTCGTGCATGCTTAAAAAAAAAAATTAGATAAAATAAAAATTTTATTAAGAAATTCTATTTGGCATGTACAAAAAGAAAGAAAAAAGGTTTAAAATAAAATTAATAAGAATTCTTCTTGTACATAGACATATTTTATGTAAGAATGAAGACTCAATTATAATTTAGCATGATAGATGAATTTATTTTCTTTTGAGTCTCTTAAAATTGGTCATAAATGAAATTATTGAAATACAAGTGGAGTTCACAATTGTATACTACCTTAAGTGAATGTCAATATGCCATTATATGTGTTAGTGTGCTTATGTGACCTATTTATTTTGCTAATACAATGAATGATCAAAATTTAAGCAAAAATAATTTTTTCAATTGGTTGTATGCTTATTCGTGTTAAATGAGTTCATTACTTTGTGTGGTAAAAAAAAAAAACTTTTTCAATTTTTTTCTTTTAAATTTATTTTTCGTCTAGAGAGTCATAGAACTTAGGGGGAGTCATTGCATACATATTTCATTATTCTTCTTTTGACTTATGCAATTCCTCCTATATGCTTTGGACATATACATGTGTGCTCTTATGCATTTTTAGCCCACCTTGTTGAGAGTGACCCTTATCATCTTTAGTGTTTCATGATTTGTCAATTTCGTATGCCAAAAAGGGGGAGAAAGATTCATGTTGCTATGGAGATTGAATTTAGGGGGAGATGTTGCATTTATTAGTTGTGGGGGAGAAAGATTCATGTCCACATACACTACATATCTTTCGCACTTTTATGTACACTGAACTAATAAGCAATGAGGCTTTCAAGCCACATTTGTGTGCTATTTGTTTGTCTAATTTCAGTGGACCGAGCGTATCAAGTATCAAGTGAAGATGGTCCACCAGATCATAGACAGTCCACTATGTAATTGATGTAATGATATTTTAACTATGAGCATTATGTAGTGAGAAAGTGGTTTTGTCACACGAAAATGCCAAAGGGGGAGATTGTAAGGTTTATTTTGTATTGGCAATTTTCGTGGGCAAAATGTTTGATTGTAATCTAAAATAGGAATTCAACGATTAATCAGACGATACAAGATGATGGAGTCACCAAGCTTGCAACGCCCATATGACAGGTAAAATATTCCATCATGCATACATCTGCACACAATTGAGCACGACACTTAGTATGGATCGTAACGAAAAATGTATTGTGCACATGTTGGTCGATCGATCGAGAGTATTGTTCGATCGATCGAGTTGTCGATCAATCGAGCCTGAGACAACTTCGATCTAGATTCTCTCTGTTTGGACTGGATCGATCGAGCAATTGGATAGATCGATCGAACCCTGTTCGATCGATCGAGTATAGAACAACTTCGATCCAGGTTCTCTCTGTTTGAGTTAGATCGATTGAGTTTTGTGTGTCGATCGATCGAGACCTTCTCGATCGATCGAGACGGCCTGTCGATCGATCGAGCCAGTATTATATTCCTACTCAAACTCCTTTTCGAAATTCAACCCTTATGTTATTTTTACATAATTGACCACATTTAATGCTAAGAACAGAATTCTTATTTGAGGATAATGGTGGTAATTGGTAAATCCTGATAGGAGAAGAGTTATAGTGAATTGCAAATCCTATTTGAGCTAGGATAGGACTCTATATAAGTGAAGGGTTGTTTGTGCATAAAAGTATCCTGAATCAACCTGAATTAATATTCTCTATCATCTGAGTTGCACTTTAACTTCTTCTCTTCATCTATCTTACTTAGGCGTTTTCATGTTATATTCATATGCCTAATTGATTCGCATGATACTTAAGCTTTATATGAATGTTCTAGGATTTTGCTAGCTGATTTTGTTTCTACATCGCATGCTGATTGAATCTGCTAGTTAGGATTGTTTATTGTTTGAATCCGCTCTAGGACACACATTGCACTTGTGTTTTTGTGCTAACGTTACAGGTGACAGGTTCAGTATTTCGTGTGACTCGAAATTACTGAAGGTGACGGGTTTGGTTGATCTTGTGTGACTCAAGTAGATGGGAACGTTGGTCCGGATCCAGACATCTAACTATTGGAGGCTGTGAAAGGAGCAAGCGGCTCGTAAGTAAATTACAGAAAGGGGGATCTATCTGCGACGGGTAGTTCTGGACTCTATGGTTGTAATTGAACATAATTTTCATAGTGGATAGTTAGGTGGTCCGGTGGACCGGTGGTTTTCCTCTTAGGTCATTGTTGTGGCCTAGGTTGTTTCCACCTAAAAATATCGTGTGTCGTTTTATTATTCCGCATTTATCTTTACACGCGATTGCATGTCTGGCCGTTGTGATTAGATTATATATATTTAATATTTGTTGAAAATTGAAAATAACCTATTCACCCCCTCTAGGCTTATTAGATCCGTAATTAAAAACTTTTTCATGATACATAGTGTATGCATACCTATCTATTTGTACCTGATACGCATTATAAAAGTGAGTCAACACATTGGACTCATTTATCGATCGTCAACCTGTAATAGGTTAAAGAGTAGAGCTTCCTAAATTAATTAGTTTAATTACTAAATTTTGAATTGAAATTACTGAATTGTTCTTTGTAGGTAATAAATTACAATTTTTTAAATATTTATCGTGTTATTTATGTCATAAAAATAAATATTTTTCAAAAAGACTATTATAAATTTGACCAATGCTACCCTTCATACTTAATTATGTTATCTTGAAATGGTAATTAAGTTAACTATTATATTTTGTAATTTTTAATTTTACTTATGGTTATATGTTATCATGACCTCATATTTATTAAAAATCAGATATAATTCCCTTAATTCTTTTACACATTGTACCCTTAATTTCTATTGACAAATTGTGATAAATTCTGATTGGCCACATATCCAAGTAGACTATTTAGAATTAGACGGCTATGCAACTGGCCATATTTTGATCAATTGGTGACCCCACTCTCTAGAGCCGAGTTGGACACATGTCCAATTGAATTGATTGACTATTCAACTGACCGAATTTTGATTTGTAGGTGACCCCACTCGTCGGAGTCATGTTGGACACATGTCCAACTAAATTAGACAGTTGTCCAACTGATCAAAATTTGATTAGCTTGTGACCCCACTCGAGGAGAAGTGTCCAACTGGCCGAAAGTAAACTCGCATGACACATCCATTGCTTAAAGCCACATTCAACATTATAAACACAACAATTAAAAAAGTAATAGAAATGATGAGGTTTAAAACATTTACTCCAAACATGCTTCATGGAAAAGAACAAGATTTGAACTCCAATAGACAAAATATAAAACCTCGATTTGTGTAAGGAAAATTTGTTTCCATATCCATTTAAATTGAACTTGAAAGTAATCTAGACTAGAAAAAATATGAATTAAGAATAGAGACAATCAAGAATGTAAACAATCAAAAAAGATAAGCAATGAATGATGAACCAAGAAATTTCATAGATAAATTTTTCAAAATTTTAAATAAAAATATAATTCACATTTCTTCAACACCTCAATCTTGTCCTCCATACCCAAGAACTATCGTAATTTAGAAAATACCCTTCAGTCTATAAAGCACCACCATATGATTCAATACTAAGAGTACCGATTTTACTCACTGCATGAGCCACACAACGAGGACACTCATCATGTTTTAGTTCACCTCAGTGTTGGAAAAGACCATAGATGTGTCTTAAGGTGCAAAGTATTTGTTCGACCAGATTCAATTTCAAAAATGTTTAGAACTATCGTTACCACTTTGTTCAATTTCCTCAGATTTCTCGCTGGAAAATCATTTGTGATAGATCGTTGCTATTCATGTTGTAGCAGGAGTACGCTTTTCGTCATCAGTGCCAAAAGGAGATGATGTTGTTGCCGCCGTCGCTTTTGTTGTCTCGTCGTCGGAGCAGCCACTACCATTGGGAAAAGCAGCACCGTTGATGATGAACTGAGAGAGGATGATGGATTTGGGAAAGAAGAAAGACACACAAAATAAAATCTATAAAGATACACAACATAAAATCTAATACCCTAATATGAGGTAAAATTGGGTCCAACTCATATAATAAAATTATTAGAGGAGTCTAAATCAACCTATTTCTCTTTTATTTATCATTAACTTGCAATAACTTCTCATAAATTTCCAACCAAATATATCAAATTCAACCTTATATATAGCAACTTTCATTTATAGTACTCTATTTTTCTGCTATGTAATCACGCATGTTAACCTTTTTTTTATTTTTCTTTTTCTTAGTCGACCATTAACAATAACCTTGTCATAACCTGCTAAGATTACTTAAAACAAAAAAAGAAAGGGAGAAAAAAAGCACCACTTTATCTTTTCTTTAAAAAATCACACATGTATACATGCACAAAATCTAGTATGTTGTAAGTAGGGGTGGCAATTCGTGCGAGCTGGGCTAGTTCGAGCTGGCCCAAACTAGCCCAGCCCAAATTGGTTCAACCCTAGCTCAGCCCAAATTTAATTCGAGCTAGCATTTGTGAGCCCGAGCCCAAACCAAACACAAACGAGCTGGCCCAAACTAGCCCAAACTAGCTCAAACTAGAAATTACATGTTTTTTTTAGTTAATGATTTTTCATACAACCCTATTTTTCATGCACCCAAGAAAACTCGTTAACTCACCAAATTTTTCATGCAAACTCATATTGGCTATCAGAAGATTCTCAATGAACATATAAAATATAAAAGTAAGATTGTTTTATGTGAATTAATGAACTAACAAAAACTCAGTGAAGTAAGTAACCACTCTCAATATAATTAACTAGCAGTTGAAATGAGAAACATGTTTACAGTACCTTTAGTTAGCATCTTGATTACTAAGCATAATCATGTTGTTAGAGTTTTGAGTACCAGCTTCAGTAGTCAGCTCACTTGCAATATCTTCAGCAAGCTCCTCACATGGTTTATCTTAAACACAAATAAAAATTGTTAAATATATCAATTATTACTATACAAACCATAATAAGAAAAAAAATTAATAAAAAATAACCTTTTTCAGCAAATAACCAATCTCTAGTGCAAACAATTGCCTCAACCGTACTAGGCAAAAGTTGGGTACGGTATTGATCCAAAACTCTTCCACCAACACTAAAAGCAGCTTCTGAAGCAACCGTAGTAACAGGAACACTTAGAATATCACGTGCCATTGCCGCAACCTCAGGATATCTATATTGGTATGACTTCCAATGTGCAAGAACATCAAGGTCAGAATTTTCTTCCAAATTTAATCTTGGCTCTTCCAAATATAATTCCAATTGACTCTTTGGTTGAACAGAATTCCCACCAAATGCACTAAAATTCTACAACCATAATAAAAATATTAAAATTATTACATAATCTAAAACTCAAAAGTTTAATCAAGTAGAGATAAAAAAAAAAAGTTTAATCAAGTATTTTACCTTGAATAACTTAGATTTTTCTTTCCTAGTAGGAATATCGTTGTTGGGATTAGTTAAAGTATCCACACGTACACTTTTAGAAGATGAAACTTGATTAGAAATAGAACCACCTTTAGAGTATCTACTAAAAAGTTCAAACAAATTTTTCTTGACATCCTGGTAGGAACATCTTGTCTCAAACCTTTTTTAGTCTTGCAACTAGAATCCATTAGAACACAACTTATCCATTTTTGCTTTCGTGCACTTGATCCTTTCACAAACTTAATGCTATCTCGAATTTTTACAACTGCAGAATCAATGTCTTTTAATCCATCTTGCACTACCAAATTAATAATATGTGCACAACAACGAAGATGAAAAAATTTACCATTAGCCAGAAGTACATTGTTTTCATTCAATCGGGTAATTAACTTATCTACACAATTATCATTTGATGAAGCATTGTCCAATGTCAATCCAAACAAATTCTTTTCAATACCCCAATCACAACACATATCATAAATTTTTTCACTTAGTGTTTCACCATTATGTGGAGGAGGCATGAATGAAAAATTCAAAATTCTCTTGTGTAAAATCCAATCTTTATCAATAAAATGACAAGTTAGAGATATATATCCATCAGTTATAATTGAAGACCAACAATCAGAAGTGAGACTGATCCTACCAGGACATGTAGCTACCATTATTTTGGTTCTTAACTTCTCTCTCTCATAAATTGAAAGAGTATCCGCTTTTGCTGTATTTCTAGAAATTATGTGAATTCCTGGACGTAAATAATTAAGAACTGCTCTAATGCCCTCATATTCCACAAATTGAAAAGGCAAGTCATGTAAAATAATAGCTTCAACTAATAACTCTCTAAACTTTTCAGGATTAAATTCAGAACGACATGAAACCATATTCTTAGATTTTTCAATAATCATCTGACCCACATCACGTGTATCTCTCATAGTACACTTTTTATAATGACGAGTAAAAGTACCTGTTCCATTCTCAGACCTATTTTGATAAATTTGACCACAATACTTGCACTTCTCTCGTGGAATTTTATCAAAATCCAAAGGAAGAGTCTCATAGTGTTCCCATATCCATGATCTTTTTGACATCGCCTTTTGCCTTTTTGAATCTGGAAAAACACCAGTGGTTGTTTCATCTTCTTCTATCGTGTTTTCCACTATATTAACTATTTCATCCCTGCCTACCTCCATATTAATTCTTTGACTGAAATAAAACAATGTGTTGTAAGTTAATAATCAAAAATAAAAAGCTATTCTTTGATTTAGAAAGAAGGGAAAAAAGAAGCTAGTTGAAAACCCATTAAAATTAACAACATCCCTCATCGGTATATACAATTCGAGTTGATACCTGAACAAACAAGATCAATACAGCAACATAATACTGTCAACTCAAAATCAGGAAATCAAAACATGCTCGAGGATATGAGGAAACATAACAGAAAGACAGTAAGCTTCTATGAAGCCATCTATCAAGGTAAGGAAATATAACCATAAAAAGTCTGGTTTACTTCTGCAGTGGCTAAGCACTTGAAAATTCAAGCAACAACGTGACACCAAATTTCAAATTCTCCCATGAAACCAAAAAAGACAAATGGAATGAGATTCTCAGTACAGGCTAATAACAAACTGCGAACTCAAACAACAACGACAATGGACTAAATTCCAAATTCAATGACATCTAAATCCCAATACCAGTAGCCAAAAAAAAAACAGGGATGTTTTCTTTGATCTGCTGTATGAACCCAGTCACCTACCAGATCGTGAGAGACGATGTGAGGGCTGATGGCTGGCGACAGACGAGTTGAGGGCTGGCGACAGACGGGCTGAGGGCTGGCGACAGACGGGCTGAAGGCTGGCGACAGACGGGCTGAGGGCTGGCGACAGACTGGCTGAGGGCTGGCGACAGACGGGCTGAGGGCTTGCGACAGACGAGCTGAGGGCTGGCGACAGACTGGCTGAGGGCTGGCGACAGACGGGCTGAGGGCTTGCGACAGACGAGCTGAGGGCTGGCGACAGACGGGCTGAGGGCTGGCGACAGACGGGCTGAGGGCTGCCGTGACCGGCGAAGGCGACTCGAGCGGGCTGAGGAAATGTGAGAGGCGGCGAGGCGCGAATCGCGTTGTGACTTGTGAGGATGAAATTGTTAAGCAGCTTATGAATTATGATGCGTTAGACTTAGGTTTAGGGTATAAATATAATATTTATATTTATCATCAGAAAGAAAAAAAAAAAAAAAAAAAAAAAAAAAAGAGGAATTTGGGCTACCGGGCTGGCCCGAACCCAGCCCGAACCCAGCTCGTTTTTTTTCGAGCTACTCGAGCTGGGCCAAATTTGGCCCAAATCCTATTCGATTCGTGTTCGATTCGGGTTTTTCGATTCGGTTTCGATTCGGTCAAACGAGCTACGACACGAATTGCCACCCCTAGTTGTAAGTGCCCAACTGTTTATGAGATACTGACAAGAAAAGCATATAATGTTCAATCAATTATATGACACAAACTGGTCATATGCAATAAAAGTGATGCCAAAAAATTGTACCATCTCTGCATTTTATAAATGATATATCGATAGGCACATATACAGGGGACAATGTGATCTAAATAATCTGTAAGGCTAATTTAATGTTGACGTGTATATGTCATAGTGGAAGTTATTGATAAGCTATGAAATATATATATATATATATATGGTACTAATAAGGTGAGGCCAGAGAAATAATTAAGCAACAAGTACTAGTTATACTGGTCCCAACAACTCATTAATGTGACTTCTTCTTCAACCTTGACTATGTAAAGGTCATTTCGTTAGTTACAATGTTCTTTTCGTTTGAGTGAGACCAAACTCCTAATTCATAATTAAGTGGCCCAACCCTAATTAATTTGTTTTCCCTGAATAGCTCAAGAGAGTGAGAGAAATATACCCAAATAGAGAGAGAGGGGAAGAAAAAGCATTGGATCCACCATAGAAGGCAAAAACTCAGATATGTTTAGTATAGTGAAACATGTCTCTCTAATTAATAAAGAAAGATCCTAATCCGAGTACTAAATCTATGTCCATTATTATCTCAGCTTCCTAGCCTTCTAATAGATATTAATATGTGAACCAGTTGTAACTTAACAACAATAAATTTACTTTAGTATTTTAAAGATTAAGAATTCAAAGGATAATTAGGTAGAATTTGAGTTGTATAAAAAATATTCATTAAATAGATTTTAGAGACTCAAACTTATTTGGCTAATAAGGGCTAGTTGTCTTCAGTTTAGAATTCCATATTTCAGTTTAGGGCTTGCCAAATTTTTCAAAATGAGAAAATAGCTAGACATGTTTGTAATTTTTCAAAAATTGCACTGGCTTTTTAGTTAAAATGTTATAGTTCAATAATTTTAACAAGTCAAATTTAGCCCATTATGGAGTAGCCCAGTGGTAGGACTCCTGTGGCTAAGCACCTGGTTCTCTGTCCTCACAAGGCAGAGTGCGGGGTTCGAAGCTTGGGAGGGCGCAGTGGTTCGGCCTCCGGACTTCGAACTTTGATGTTCTGTTGAGTCGGACTGCAGTCCGCCAGGTGCCGCTAACCGACTCGGTGTTTGTGGCATATCAACAAATTTTCGATGATCCGGGTGTGTGGTGGTGTGTGGCAATGGCCTTATCCTCCCTATCTCAGTGAGGGTTTTTTTTTTTTATCAAAAAAAAAAAAAAAAAACAAGTCAAATTTAAATTCAGTTGGGAAAAAAAATTGACTTTTTGGGGGTAAAATTTAAATAGTCAAAAATAGTTTTTAAAATTTACCTAGCCACTGTCCCACGGCCTCCTCCATTGATCACCCCATATCCACCTCTTCGATGCTGCTTACCACCCAACAATCATCTTTCTCTGCCCCTCCCGCACCCCTTCTCTTTCAGATCTCTCAGTGACTATCTGGTGCCAAAGTTGGCACAAATTTGAGCGATTTGTTTAGACAAAGGTGGTGGGTGGTCGCTTAGTGGTTGTCGTCATTTGAGAGCTTGTTGGAGATCGATTTTCAAAACATGAAGTGCATGTCTTGTAGACTTGAAACTTTAAAAATAGACGGATAGAGGTGGCTGTTACGTGGTGGGCATGGGTGGTCAATTGGAGGGAGTGAAGGGTTTTGGGTGGTGGGATGGTGGCTAGGATTGTGTAGCTTAAAATTATGTATTTTTAATTTTTTTATATATTTTAATTAAATTCAAATGTTATTCTTAAAAATATAATTTTTGTTTAAATTGGATTTTGTTGGCAGTTTATGAATAATATTTACACTTAATTAAAAAACTATTCGACTAATGATATTATTCATGCACCGAACATATTTCAAAATTTGAGGAATTATTCATTAATTCTATTTCAATGATATATGCCATTAACGTGGGGAGATAATATATAGAATTAAAATTAACCCTACTTCTTTTGACACATTTAAATTTGCTTTTTTAAATTATTATTAACTTGAACCAAACACACTAGGCATTGGTACACGACTTGTATAAATTTTCTTAAAACTAGTTTTTGAACTCTTGCATACGCACAAGTTGGTAATTTAAATATGATAAGTATATAATAATATTAATTGTTAACCAATAATTGTTATTGTTATGAAATTTTTTATTTTATATATAAAAAAAAAGTCTTTAACTATAAATTTTTAAGTTGTGTTTATTATAACAAAAGGAAAAATTAATGTTATAAAATCGATGTAATATATAATTTGGTTCATGCACAAGTTATTTAAATAACATAATCATAACCGTATAGCCCATTGTTAAATGTAGGGGGATAGTTTTCGACATGATACAAAAATAGATACGAACTTAAATAGTATTAATTTTGGGTTAAAAATAGGTAAATTTAAAATGACATAAAAAAAAAAAAGGTCGAGTTCGGATTGACACATTCTTAAAAAAAAAAAAAAAGGTAAACCATAGCTATCTATTAGACATTTACTAACAAGTCACAAGTCACAACTCACATAACTTATGTAAACCTTAAATCTTTAATAGTCTAATATGACGAAAGAAAAATATACATAGTTAGGAGTATAAATTTTCGACAACACGAAAAATGACTCGAACTCGAATCGAATTAATTTCGGATCAAAATGGGTCAACTCGAAATAACGCGAAAAAAATCAGATCAAGTTCGAATTTGTCGTGTTAGGGTCGGGTTAAAATAGGATCAATCTGAACGACCCAAACTGACACCCTTAGATAAATGTAGAGTACCATATATAAAAAGCTAAAGTTCAAATATTAGTATTGTCCCAATACACAATTTTTATATTATCATTGTGCGCATTTTACATCGTAAAATGGTGATTTAAAAATCAACTGTCTTATTATGATTCAATTAGTTTTGTTATTGTCATAATAAAAATGTATAAATTACATTTCTTTAATCAATTACATCTTAGTATTATTATTATTATTAGATAAAATTATAATTAATAAATGTTGGAAATTATGAATGAATTTGAATAAAAAGAAAGAAAAGAAATGCAAAAGTATCCTCTTTAAAAAACTTGTCCCACCACACACGCGCGCGTCACAGCCGCAGCCCGTCCGACCGGTTAGCCGTTGCCGTTCCGAGTGCATGTGTGTGTGAGGTGGCATTTTATGTTTTGATCAACAGTTCCATCACCCAAATTATGACCGTTATTTTGTTACCGTTCCGTTGAGACCGAGTCTCACGGAACTGTTGCCTTCGAACGTTACATGTTCTTATCCGTTACCCCATGTCGTGACCGTTGCATGTGATCGTTCCATTTCGTTCCGTTTCAGACCGAGTCTTACAGCACGTTCTACATGACCGTTGTACGTTCTCCACGACCGTTTTGGCTCCATTTTTTGTGACTTCCCTCAACTATAAATAGAGGGCTTAGTTATCATTTCAAAATCATCCCAAAACCCTCAGCTTTCTCTCTTTTCCTCTCTCTCTCTAGCTCTAACTATTAAGCAACACAAAAATTCAGAAAAGAAAAACCAAAAATGTAGAAATACTTTCCAGTATAATATAATTTCTAGTTTTCGAGCAACAAAATTATTTTACAAGGTGTAGCATTCCGGAGTTAATCAGTGCAGTGTAGCTTCGAGACAGAATTTTGTTGGGCTGTTTTATCCTAGGAACGATGAGGCTGTATTTGCTTGCATAATTTTAGGCAGAGCCGCGAAACGTCTTAAAGAGAGCGACCTAGTCTGCGATTCAACCCAAACAGTGTGATTTCAATATTTTGGTAACCTCATTCTTATCTATTTTTTACATATTTGTTCCAACAAAAATCAACTGTCTCATTATGATTCAATTAGTTTTGTTATTGTCATAATAAAAATGTATAAATTACATTTCTTTAATTAATTACATCTTAGTATTATTATTATTAGATAAAATTATAATTAATAAATAATTATTGTAATAATAACAATTTAAATTATCTCAATATTTTATTTTGATCAGATAAATTACCCCAATGTTATCACCAAAAAAACAAAGAAGTAAAGAATAAATAAATAAATAAAAGAAGAAGGAAAGAAAGGGAAGAAAAAGGAAAAAAAGAAGCGGTCGATCACGACAACGGTGGACCAAACCTTCATTTTTGTTTTTTTATCTTTGCCTGCCTTAGTTGCATCTCGTGAGTGTGTGTAAAATAAATACTTTAAGACCCTTACCTGAAAGTCCAGTTTTAACTGATTTCGTTGGTTTGATTGTTCTTAGCTTTCGATCTATAAAAAACTTCATTTTTTGTATAGAAGAGACATAGATGTTACTCTCCTTCTTTTACCAATTACATTTTTATATGAACACTTATTAATATATTAATTTATATTTTATTTTAAGTAAAAATAGTGCCTATATGTACAATATATTGATTAAATTATATCATATGAATTTATGTATATATTAAATTATAATAATAAAATATTTTTGTTCGACTAATACCTTCCAATCACAAGTTTTATCTGATATTTAAATAAATGAATTAATGTTTTTTTCAAGTTAAATTTCTACAACTTTCATGTTGAATTTTGGAAAAAAAAAAAAAAAACTCTTAAATGCCCATATCAATTTCAAGCATTATTTTATATGCTTTTTTTTTTTTTTTTGCTCGTTAAATATATTCATATAAAATATAACTATATTAAATTATATTATAGTTATTATGTATAATGCTTAGAGACAACTTTATATTATAATAGGATAAAATTTATGATAATTATTTTAATAAAGTAATTTATAATTATAATATTATGTAATTTGCTTTTTCTTACCCATCAAAATAATTTAATTATAAAAATTTGTATAAAAATATTTAGTTTATTTTTATATTTTTCTAACATTTAAAAAATAAAAAGTATTATTTTTAATTTGAGATGAAAAAAAAATCAAAAATTAAAATTTATAATTTAAAAATTGAAAATTTATGTTAATTATGTCATGTTTGATAATCATTCTAATTTCTAATTTCTAGTTCTTTGGAATTTGAGTTTTCTATTTCAATTTTTTTTTGGGAAAAAAATTAAAATTATTTAATAACATATTTTTAATTTTAATTTTTAAAAGGTAAAAATTAAAAATTTGATATTATTGTCTGATAATAAATTCCTAATTTTCAATTTTTAACTTTCAAAGCTCTTAAATTCACTTTCAAACTTTTTTCATTATTTTTTTAATTAAATTTTGACTCTTTAATCATTTTGAATAAAATTAAGTATGATTGAATTATTAATTTTTAATGTTAAAAATATAAATTTAATTCCAAAATTTAATTAAAATTTATAAATTGAAAAATAAAAATGAGTTACGAAATGTACCTAACTTTAATCCATATAGTAATCATGATTTTTGATTTTGAAATCTAACGGTACTCGAAGAAAGAATAAGACCTTTTTTTTTTTTCATTGCAAAGTTAATATAGATCATGGGATCATCGTACATTAGATTTTTTTTTTTTTTTTTTTAATTATATGAGAAAATCTGACCATGTGAAAGAGGGAGTGTACTATTTTTGAATATAAACATAGACCCACAGAGGAGACAAAGGTGGGTCAGGTTTGGAGTTGTGATGAAGACTTTGAGCAAGAGCTTTAGAAATAAATAATAATTGATATTTTAACATTATGCTCTTTTTTTTAAGTGCGAGATTACAAAGGCAACAAGCTCTCTTGTAGTTAGTAAGATTCGAAGAGATCTCTCAAAAAGAAAAGAATATCATTAGTTTTATTTTATAACATAAAAGATAAAAATTTAATCTAGATTTCAACGTCAATCACGCAAACATCCTAAACGTTTAGAAGAATTATTCATTTCTCCTCGACCAATGTTGGTTTAAAGATAGAGAAAAAATATCAACTTTCTCTATTTTCATATTTTCATTAAGAGTCATATTCTATATAAAAAAAAATAAATCAATATATCAAATTTTCAAATCTCCAACTTTGCGTTCTTTCCAAAAAAAAATTAAAAATAAAATAATAAACAAATTACTCAAGGCAAAATAATTGATGATCGACACGTAATATATAGTAGGACCCAGGTCATAAGTTGTAACCCACCTGAAAACAATTAATTTCACTACATTAAATATTTCATACGCCACCCTTCTAACAAGTTAACTGTTCGTAGTATAATAAGAGTTAGATCTTCCAACTTTAATTCATAAATTTACTTTTCTCAAAAATAACATTTTTTTTTTTTTAGTATTTTTTTGCTACATTCAAGCCTCGAACTCGAGAGCTCTACCTTATTATGGTGGTTACAATGCCGTTTGGCTACTAAGGCCTTAGCTTTTTTTTTTTTTTTTTTTTTTTTAGTATAAGTCTGTTATTATATTAAAATTGTTCCATAAGTCAAAATGTTAAATTTTTTTTTTGGGTCAAATTTGTAAGAATAAAACTGTAATTTTGAACTGTAGCAAAAAAAAAACTGTCATTTTGAATTTTTTTTATACCAAAAATAACATAATTAATATTTTTTTTTAAAATTGAATTTTATTAAGTAAATAAAAAATTAATATTTTTCAAAATAAAATTTTAGTAGCTGTCACTTGAAGTAGGAAAATGAAATACGGTGTGATTTAAATAAATTACAATTTTTAAAAAATATTTACTACATTATTTTTGGTTAAAATATTCAAACTGAACAGTTTTATCCCTCCAAATTTGACCCTTTAGACTTATAATCCACTTTCGATGCAATAAACATAATATTTAATGAAATAATGCTATTATTCACCCACTTACTTCGGACTTATTATGTGTTATTTGTCGTTGAAAGTATTAAAATTATTAAAACATACCTCAATATTAAAATTTTTGGCTTTGATATTATGTTTTGTGTTAGAAATGCTCTAATTTTTTTTTTTGATGGTGTTAAAAACGAAAAGGTAATGATACTGTTAAATAAATTATTATATATCATAAACATATTATTATTATAATTTATGTAATAATTTTTTATTAAATATAATTATATAAATAAATGGTCCACATTATTTAAAGTTTATTAGACCAAATTTCATAATGATATTGATTGTGAATGTGAAAAAAAAAAAAAAAAAAAAGTGATATAAAAAAAAAAATAAAAACCAGATGTGAATGTGAGAGAGGGGGACCAAACCAAAGGGAGTATGAATGTGAAACATGCGTATCTAAAGTTAGATATGATGATAAATACGATTACGACACATGGGCCATGGAGAAGGATTATTGGGGATTGATCCAACGGTGATAGATCTGTCTGATGGAATTATTGGAATTTGTTTAGGATCTAGGAATCTATGGGGCAAGTGTTGCATGCATGAAAGTTTTTGACTTTGTCTAAAGAGAAAGTGATAGTGGTAGTTGAAGTCTGTTCCTGGGATTAAGCTAGGGAAACAGTAGAAGGTCAAGTCCGACGGATCGAACTAGCTTAAGCTAGAAAATTTTAGTTTATGTTGAGTTTGTTTTATATATTGTACTTCTATTATCGGCTAGATTATTTTGGGTTTTATAAATTAAATAAAATTCCAAAGTTTGACCATAAATATATTTGAAATAAATTTTTAAAATTTTAAATTTATTTAAGCGAAATCATAAAACAATGGCATCAAATTGTTAAAAGTGTAGCTATTATATAAAACTTTAATCAATACACACTTTTGATCATATTCTAGTTGGATAGAAAAGTAAAGTAAAAATGTTTGCCACAAAGCACGACCCTAAAATATTTTGGGCAGGGTTAGATTGGGTTTTTCTTAAACTTAATTTAACTTTAAATCAATTTAAATTAATTTAAATCAAACAGACTTTAAGCGAATTAAGCTAAGTTTACGAGCCTAAATAACAATATAAATGTTGGGACCCTAGCTTGATACCTACTATCATAGTTTGGGGTGAAGTAGACTTGACCCAGGTTGAAGACAAGCTGCCTCATGGATCAAGACAATATTCAGCTCGATGACAAGTACCAAGCTCGATAGTAAGACCCAACTCAGTAACAAGTAACCAACTCGATGGCAAGCACCTATGTGGATGCAAGTACAAGTGTATAAATGTACCTTCTACTTTCATTAATTATACTTGAAACTAATATTGTAATAACACGTATACTATATTAGCCTTATAATATATATATAATAATGGAGGCACTATCCATAGGATGGTCATCCACTATTTCTCTCATCATTTGCATTTCTCTTAGCTTAGTTATATAAACAAACAATTCGTGCCTATCATATGGCACATAATTTTAGTTCTATAACCTCTTACTAACTTAGATATACTGAGTTTTGAGATTTTAAATCACTTTAGATTGAATTTTTTAGCTCTGTTGTCAGTACTGTTCAAAATTTTTGTTCAAATTTTTCAGCAAGATAAAGGAAGTATATATCCTTAAATTAGAATAACTAGTATCGTTAGAGTGGTTGAGTCACCACCCTCGTTCTTTTGGCTCGTTGAGAGAGTAGAAAGAAATTTGATTTTTAAAAAATGAAAAGATCGATTATCCTAACTCCTTAGATGAAGTTCCCTTATAAAAAATTCTTAAAAAAACACTAAATTAAAGTTAGAATTTAAGAGGGGCTCATGAGGACTTTACATATATATAAGGTTAGTAAGTAACAGTAGCAAATGTAGACAAATTAGTTAAGTGTTTCAAGCATTTTTTTTTTCAACACTTTCAATAAGAAAATTTTGAAATTGTTCATTTGCTTTGACATGTTCTTTAGATTAGGACAAAGTATCTTGTGAAGGTTAAATTATATTGTTTACATGTTATGAATGCAATCCAAGAATGATGGATCTTTAAGCTCGAATACAAGATAGTTTTACTCTTTCAATTTTAATAGTGAAATTAAACTAAAGGAGTAGGAAAACTTGATGTTTTGACATTAGCTTGGTACTTACTATCGTAGTTTGGGGTACAAAAGACTAGACCTAGCTCAATGAAAAGCAACCTTGTGGATTAGGACCATTCAGCTCGGTGGCAAGGACCCAACTTAATGATAAGTACCCAGCTCGCAGGCAAGGACCCATCTCGTGGTCAAGTAACCACCTCGGTGGCAAGCAACCATGTGGATGTAAGTGCAAGAGTTAGAGATTTTCTTTCTATTTTCATTATTCATACTTGTAACCAATAATGTAATAACACGTGTTTTGTATTGGCCCTATATATGTGCAATAAATGAGGCATTATCTACAAAATGATTATTCACCATTTCTCTCATCATGTACATTTTCTTTTAACTTGGTTATCTAAACAAACAATATATGAGGAAATTTTTTCTGTTAATTTTATAATATAATTAATTATTAACTAACTCATGTATAGATGTATATGTCACTACTTCAAAGGTTGAGATGTATATTCAAATAAGTTCCAAAAATAAAATTCTTCAACTAAAAGGAAAAAAAAAAAAAAAAAGTTTCAAGCTAAACAGCTTGCAAGGTATCTGAATTTTAGCTCATTTTAAAGGAAAAAGATGCTTGAACTTTTTCCTCTAGACAAAAATATTGAAACTTTTATCTCGTTTACATAAAGGTCTTTTTTTTTTTTTTTTTTGAAGTTTTATCACGTTATTTAATTAATACTAATTTAATTTTATCATGTCAACTAAATAACACTAATTAGTTGAACTTTAGGTACTAAGAAAACTATTTAACCTCGAAACATAAAGAGTTATTACTATTACTCTATTAGTGTGGCTGATATTCTACTGGCCTTAATACTATCGAACTACTTTGTTAGATTCTTATTGGCCTCAGTTATAACAAAAGCAAATCTAGTGGATCATATATAAACTATACTATCTAAATTAAAAAAAAGCTCTAAAGTCTCAATTTTTTTTATTAATAAAGAAAAAATACATTTACACACTCAAGTGTAATTCGAATTTAAATTCTTGATAGAGGAATTATGAGTCTTACGACTTGAATTACAAGAGATTCCCAAACTATCTAAATTAATTAACAACACATATAGATAGACTTTTATAACCTAATTAAATTTCAATATTGTTTCTATTTTTTTCCTTTTATGGTGATGGAGTGCAATAATTTTCCTAGAGAGAATTTCTAAGTGACTAATAGTGATTGATGAGTAGAGCCTTAATAAAATTATGAGTCATTAGATTTAATTGATTCATATATAAAGCTCTAATTAATAAATTCAAATTATTGCACTGGCCATTAAATATAATGGAAATAATCTATCTAGCTTGGGTTTGAAACTATTTTACGGTAAATATTTGTCTTACGTTGTATGTTGTATATGGTGTGTTTACTAATTGTAATAAAAAACAAATGAATTGAATCAACAATAATTTTATCGGAAAAGAAAGTATGTGTAAAATTCATTTATTTTCTTTGTTTACTAAAATAATTGAGATAAATTGAACATAATAATTTACTTAAAAATTATTTTAAGAGTATTATTGAATAATATAAAATAAAATAAAGCATTAAAATTAAAGATAATTTTACAATTTAATATTGTGAATTTGAAAAATATAATTGTAAGTTCTGTTAGTTCTTTTGTGTTGATATTAATGTTTATGTGTGCAAAATATAAAATTTGTTTATTTTATTTAGTATTTTTGTCTACCTCTTGTGATCAGTATCGCATATACTCACGTAGATCTTAATACTATTATATATTTGTATGAAACGCACACTACGAGATGGTTGAAAGTCTAGTTATTGCATGATAAAATGTGTTTGTACTTGCACGTATTTTATTTAGTTGATGGGTATTTATAAATTTTTATTTGGTGAAATTTTTCTTTAAAAAAAACTTATTTTTAGTGGCCCATCGGAGTCTCGTAGAGATCTTCCTGGTAGCTCGTCGAGGTGGTCGACGAAGGGTCCCTCAATGTATACAGGGTGAAACTGTGACTAGTTGGACCTCCCTGACATCTCGAGTAGTGTTTGTTGGGATTGTTAGCGAAGCCTCACGGGGTGCGCGACGAGGATTTTAAAAGCTGAAAAATTAGCTATAAATACACCCTTATCTCTTTTATTAAATACACATTTATACACATCTCTTATCCTCTCTCTTACTTCTTTCACGTATATTTCTTATATTGCATATTTGGTGTTGCATATTTTTAAAAAGTGTGAAAAATATCTTTTGGTGTATTTGATAAATATTTTATTTCTTGTATTATTAATACGTTGAATGTATTTTCATATTAGTAATTTGGAATTAATTTGTTCACTTGAAGTTTAAGTATTTTCAAAAGATGATTTTGTAGTTTTAACACATTTAATATTTTTCTGTATTGAAATACGAGGTAGTGGTAGAGTTTGTAAACTTATTTATAAAATGGAGTTTTCGTATTTGCAATACATCGAATGTTTTTTTTGTATTGAGATACGAGGTAGTGATGAAATTTGTAAACTCATTTATAAAACTAAGTTTTCGTATTTTCAATACATAGAGTATTTTTTTGTATTGAGATATGAAATGGTGGTGAAATTTGTTAAAAATATTTTATCAAATGATGTTGTTGTAATAACAATACATCGAGTATATTTCTGTATTATTATTATAATGTGGAGTTTTTGTATCAACATATGTCGAGTGTTTTCGTATTGCTAATACGAGGTATTTTATCCTAAAATTATATTTTGGGTAAATTGCAAATATTGTTGCACACGCATACTGATTGCATGTATTTCCATCACACTGCATGGTTGTGTGACTCTAGAGGGGAGCTAGATCCAGTAAAGATCAAAGTAGCTGTAGTGATTGCTAGTGATATAGCTTAGTTAGGATAGGTGGTCCCTAATAGAGGTATTTGACATTTTATTTTTATCAAGTCTATAATAATTTTTTTTATTTTATTTAGTAAATTTGACTATTAAGTAGTTGCTTTAAGTAACTCGTAGATGTTACCATTTATGATTGGAGTCTAAGTGAACACATTATATCATTGCATTTATACGCTCTATTGCATGAGTTAGTATAATCTGAGTATTTACAGTATATGTGACATCATATATAATATATATTAAGATTGAAAAAATATTTACTGCTTTTACTATATTTGTCTGATACTTACCTTTTCTATTTATCTACAATTATTTATTATCTGTTAATTATTTTTTGCTACTTATATGATAAAGATGAGTCCTTAAATATCCGTAATACAATCATTACAAGTCAATATAAAAAAAAATTACTACTAAATTAAGAATTTTTTTTATTATCTTACCACTATATTTTTAAGAAGTAAGAAGAATCAAAATAGTTCTCTTTCATTTATTCCATTTCTTGCCTTAAAAAATTTCCACGGGATAAAGTTGGAGTGAATTTTTTATTATTTATAATGGAGCTTGGAAAGATTTCATTAAGCATAAAACAAAAAGTATAAAGGGTTATAAATATTTGTTTAAATATATCAAAACGTCAAGATTAACTAACAATTGTGCTACATAATAATACTTAGTAAAAAAAAATTAATTTTTTTTTGTCTGTCTTTGAAAGAAATTAAATTCCAAGGGGGCCTATTTTGTAGCTAATTATGTTTTTAAGATCTAATTTTGAACATAAGTTTTCAAAATTAATGTTGTTTAATAAGTAATTCTATTTTTGAGTTCAGAGTCATTTGGGTCATATAGTTATAATTTTAATACATTTTCATCATGTGATTATTAAGACTAGTCCGTTTAGTCATGCAATTTAAAATTATGGTCGATTAAATTAAAATTTTCAAACATGAATTTTTTTAGAGATAAAATGAGAATAATATATTTTATTAACTAAAAAATTAAAAAGAAAAAAAAAAAGAAAAGAAAAGAAATTAGCGCCTTGCTCCCCTACCCCATCACCCTTCTCCCTCACTCAAGTCTTGCCCCCCTTCCTTCTTTATCTCTGTCCCCTTTCTCTTCTATATTTTATGTTTTATAAATAAAAATAAAAATAAAATTTGAAAAAAAATATAGGCAGAGAGAGAATGGAGAGAGAGCGATGAATGTAGAGAGAGAATAGTGGGTGAGTAGGTGGGTGAGGGGGCGACAATCAAAAATGAGTATGGGCGAGACCGTTAAAGATGGGTGGAGGAGACGATAGTCGAAGATGGCTGGGGGACGACAGTCTGATTGTCGCTGTTGGTTTTTGGTTTTTTATTTTTATTTTTTATTAATAAAATATATTATTCTCATTTTACCCTTGAAAAAATTCTAATTTTTTAAAATCTTATACTTAATTGACTATATTTTTAAATTATAAAATTAAATGAACACAACTCAATAATTACGTGATAAAAGTATGTAAAAGCCATATTTACAGGACTCTTGAAAATTTGGATGAAACTTAATTTCATTATTAAGCACAATTTTTATTGTTTTTGAACTCAAACGAAAAAATTTTGAAAACTCTATTCCAAAATCAATTTTCTTATTATGCATTAGTTAACTTAAATTTTTTTTTTTTAATGTGACTTAAGAGGGAATAACATAAAAAACAAAAAAACAAAAAAAATTCACCAAATAAGTTTATGTTTTTTTTTTTTTTTCCTCTATAGATGAATTTAAAAACATAAAATTAATTTTAAACACGAGAAAATAAAACTTAAAAATAATACTTGTTACAAGCCTTAAAGTTAAATAACAAGTTCAGAAGATGATATTAAAGTATAATTTTCTATATTACTTACGTATAACATAAATATTGAGTTTATTGGAAAGCACAAATACAATTATCTTTAAAGGTTAATCTTTTGAGATTAGAAAAGTAAATAAAGTAAATAGAAGAATTAATTTTTATTATTATTGTGTTATATATATTATTAAAAACCTTATTTATAAGATTGACGAAATATAATATAAACTTTAAATTTAAAACTTGATCTCCATATATATATATATATATATATGTTGTAATATAGATTAAATTTTCATTTAAAATTTCAAATAAAAGTTAAAATAAATTTAATTATAAAAAGATAAAATTATTTGTAAAATTTGATATCTAAATGATAATAAAAAATAGAAAAAAATGATATAAAAATAGAAAAAAAATAAAATAAAAGATTGAGATAAAATATGAGGGTAAAAGATTGATATAAAAATAGAAAAAATATAAAATTGAAGTAAAAAAAAAAATAGAAGATTGAAACACGAAATATTAGATTAAATACTCACATTTTAAAATAATATTACTTAAATATGATATTAAATTAAATTTATAAAATAGTATAAATATTATTATCTTTATTTGTTAACTTTTTAAATTTTTAACGATCATAATTTTTATATATTTGATAAATATATATGTAATGGTTATTAGTCCAGGCTTAAATTGAGGTCGTTACAATTTTCACAGAATCAGTACCTATACTGAGCTCGTTACAATTTTCACAGATGATTCTGTACCTATACTGAGCTCGTAGCTCGTTTCTGTCAGTTGAATGAAATATTATAATTATCTTAAGCATAATTGAGAAGAACTGTCCAATTCATTGAAAAATAAAATAAAAATAAAAATAAAAAATACAGAAATGTAGGTAATAAATAAATTAAATAATTTGAACTACTTTCATAAGAGGCTGCTAGAGAGCAATTTAGACAACCGCAAACAAGTGGTTCAAACAGTAGTGCACGAAACCCAATCATGAAATTTTTAATTAATAGTTTATAGCACACATCGTACCATTCTAGTTTCACATGCCTCACTTTCCTTCTATTTCCAATTTAAGAAACATTTACATTTGGGATAATAAAAATAAACAAATATTCCTTTTTTTTTAAAACCGAAATTATATAATCACATGAAACCATTTTCCATATATTAGTTAAAAAGAAAAGGTACTATACTATTCTGTTCATCTGACGATCGCATTTAGCCGAATTATTGATTAATTATAAATTTTATATATTATATAAATAACATAAAATTTTTATTTTTTTTTAAATTTAATCCAATAAGTAAAGATATTCACATTTTTTATAAATTTTTTAATAGTATTATCTTTTATTAATATAAAATAATATCCTTAATATTTTGAAGTTTTTGTTTTTTTTATAAGGTCCATTACTTTGTATTAATTTGTAACCTATTTTATTCTATTTAGATAACTTTTTTTTTACAAAGCTCATTCATTTTTTTTAATGTTATATATTTCAAATTCTTATATAAGTATGGTAATGTGTTAATTAGTAACTTGATATAAAATTAATAATATAAGATGATAAAATAATTATGAGATCACTTATCAATAAATTAAGTATATTATATTATATAAATATAAAGTAATATATAAATTAAATTCTAATAAAAAATATTTTTGAATATACATGGTTACATATATTTTGTATTTTAGTTTAATTTCATATTGTATCAATTAAATTAAAAACAATTTAAGAATGCTTATTCGATCTTGAGGAATTTAAAAAATGAAACAAGTTATTTAAAATTAAGATTAAGAAATTTTTTTTTTTTTTTTTTTTTTAAAGTAATGGTGTTTGCTCATATTATTTTATTGAAAAAAGTTAAATAAATATTTTTCTGTCGAGATTCAAACTCATAATATTTTAAATATAAACTACTATCATTTACTAAATTAGGGGCGTTTTACACTTAAAGTTGTTGCAAAGCAAATTTTGTATTTTTTCTTTAACTATAGCGGTTCACATAAACTAATTATATTTAGTAAAATAAAAAATGGAGGTCTTTATACAAATGGAATCTAACGTGTTTGAAAATAATTCTCGGTTGAATTCACTCCCATAAGTTAAAGACTTTGTAGTTTCTAGGTATGTAGTAAATTCAACCAAAAAAAACCAGTGTCACAAAATAACACAGTAGAAAAACTTGGGTAATCATTATATATATTATATTCTTATAATTAATTATGATTTAGTGTTAATATTGTATAATAAAGTTATTATTAATAAATTAGTTGGAATATTAACTAGAAATTTAAAATGTGGTAATATTTCACACAAATATTTCAAAAATTAAGCCTTTTGAAAAGAAAAGAAAAAAGAAGAAGAAGACAATGATACACATTTTAACACGTATTTTTCAAATGCATTTAAATATACAAATATAGCTAGTTTGGCAAGGGAGACCTATTGAATCAATCTATCATCGGATCATAATATAAAATTATTAAGCCTTAAAAAAAGTCTCGTATTATGAACACTAGTTTTGATTTAAACATGGCTTTGTTGAGAGATGTCTTGATCCACAAAACCTTGCTATATATTCAACCAATAAAAAATTTTGTAGTATAAATACTATTTTCTAATGTGTGTTTTTTTAAAACTTATTTTTATTTACGTGTAAAAATATAAATATAAATTAATATTAAAAATAAAAAAAATAATTTTTTTTTTTTTTTTTTACTTGAACTTGATACTTTTACCTTATTACAATATTTCTTATGCCAGTTGGGCTACAAAATTACTAGCCTTATTAATTTATTGGATCATATTTTGACAAATTTAATAAAAAGTTTTAATTTTAAGATATTATTTTTGTAGTGATTATAAAGAGAGTGATGGGATTATAGAGACAAATACAATCGATTGGGGTCCATTATTGAGAATGAGTCGTGTTCCCATATTTACATACTCACTTTCCTTCTCCTCGGGCATTCCGCAACCGCAACCATCTCTTTCTCTAAAATGGCCTCAAAATTATATATTAATTATTCTCTCACTATAAAACAAAACCTCTTACTAATTTATAACTTTTCTATTTCAAGCCCATCTTCTTTCTATTTATGCTTTTATAAATACCCCCCAACACATGCAACAAATTCATTACTCCCCATTTTCCTTTTCTAACTTTCTCTCTCTAACCCTCAATTTTTCTTTCTACATATCATGGCAAAGCTAGAATTCCAAACAAAATCCAACAACACAAACTCTACTATTAATCCCACAAGTACTCGTTTAAAACTCTTTGGCTTCCACGTCAGAGAAGATGACAATATTGATCGTGATTATGAAGCTAAAACTAGTACTCCATCTGTTTCACCGGAATCCGGCGGATTTTCCGTCGGCGGTGACCGGAAGTACGAGTGTCAATATTGTTGTAGAGAATTCGCCAACTCCCAAGCCTTGGGTGGTCACCAAAACGCTCATAAGAAGGAGAGACAACAGCTCAAGAGAGCTCAACTACAAGCCAGCCGAAACGCTGCCGTTTCATTTGCCAGAAACCCGATAATCTCGGCGTTCGCTCCACCGGCTCATCTTTTATCTCCTTCAGGACCTGTTATGGTTCCGGCGGCTTCTCCGTCTTCTACTTCTTGGGTGTACGTTCCACGCGCCACACAGCCAATCCACGTGTCGCATGGATGTGTGTTTCCATCAGCAACCAATGGTGGAAGAGGTGTAGGTAGTTTGTCATACGGTGGCGTTGTATGGGATCAGACCATAAGAATGGGCTCACATGTCCAACAGGCCCAGAGCCGAAATATAATAGATGGCCCATCTTTAAGTCGGTTCTCAAAAGGGGATGGTGGCCCCAGTTTCGATGATGCAATTGGCTTGGACTTACATCTTAGTCTTGCGCCGGCTGGTACTTGAGAACGGCCGGACACGGGTTGAGAAATGAGTTAGGGGTTTAAATGTAAAAAACACATAGTTTCAACTTTCAACTATCATGTTGGTGATATGAATATGGAATTTGGCTAATTAAAGAGAAATTCTTATTGATTGGCTTGAAACGATTAGTTAAAGTTAAACTGTGGGTTTGGGCTGACGAGTTCACGAACTTGACTCATTTTAGGTTCAGCTTGGAATCTGATTTCTTCTTCTTCTTCTTCTTCTCTCTCTCTCTCTCTCTCTTTTTTGTTTTTCCTTCCACTTTTTGATACTAGTCGGATCTTGTATATTTCAGATTTTTTAATTTCATTTTTGTATTCCCACTTAGTACAAATGGTTCAATTTCAGTACTCAGGTCGTATTCAAATGTTTTGTTTGAACTTGCTTTGTGTGGAAATCGTGTTAGCAATTTTAGAAAGAATTGAACAGAAAATAAATGCTGTAGGAAATTAAAGAAATCGAAAAATCTAAACATATTTGATTTTGGGACAAAGGAGAGAATTATCTTAAATATCATCTGCAATATATTTCAGTAGTCATCACCTGGAAATTCCAATTGTGTCCTTCGCTCCGTCTCAGAAAGAGTAGTCAGTAGTCAGTCGTGGTGTAAAAAAAAAGTGCTTATATATATTGATCTCTTTATTTAATTTAGTGCTCATTTTATTATTACATTTTAAATTAATTTTGATCATTTTATTTACTTTATTTTTTACGTTTTTTTATTTTAAATTTTTTTCTTCAAATATTTATCGGCTCTTTTAATAAAATTATTGGCAATTTAAGGACATTTGTAGCCTATGGCCTATAATAAAACATAAAGATTATACCCCAAGTATTTTTTATAAAAACATTTTTATATATCAATAAAAATTAATTAATTATATTAAAATATTTTTTACCAAAATAAATGATAAAAATTAAATTAATAAATACGTATGTAAAATTTAAATTTTTTGTGTATTAATTCAATGAAGAATTAAATTTATTTTGGTTATGATAGAATAAAATTTAAAATGGTCTATAAAATTAAATATTTTTGTCTAAAATTTGAATAAAACAAACATAAAAATAATATAAGTTTTAAACTTTAAGAATAAAAAAAGATACGTAATAAAGAGAAGAAGATATACCTATAAAAAGCATAATAAAAAAACTACGACATTTTTATAATGCTTATTTGTTTTTATTTTGCATAATTTTAATTAATTGAAAAAAATTAAAGATTATTAATAAATTTGAATATATATATTGATTTTAAAAAAGTAAGATTTTTTGTTCTTCATATAATAAAATTAAAAGTAAACATTGTAAAATAAGTATTTTTTAACCAAGTTGTGAAAAATTCTAGTCATCGTTCTCTCATCTCTCTTCCAAAAGTTTACTTTCTATTGAAGAAGATCTCCTTCTACAAGAGCCCTTTTTAGTAGGATAGTTTTCTTCATTTTCTGATTTTCATTACTTTGAATAAAAACACATATTTGTGTTTCTTCACCTATATTTTGTTCTAGGATTTTTTTATCATCTAGATATTAATCAAGGATAATTTTTGTCATATTTTTATTCATTTTGTTTGTGTTTTATTGGAAGTATATATTTTCATATAGATATATTGTGTTCAAGATTTGAAAGATTACAAGATGGTATCTTGATTCAATTAATTCTAAAAAACATCTAGTATATCAATTGAAACAATCAAACATTCAATTAAAAAACCTTACAATATAGCAAATGCTTAAAGCTTTTTTTTTTTTTTTCATATGTTAACGAATGTTATTAATTTTGATTTATCAAATTTAAGTATTGAGGTATTTAGATGAATGAGTTTTGATATAGATTGTATCATTAATTTTATCTAAAAAAAGATTGAACATTTGTTTATCTTTCTTATTATTAGTTAATAACATATATGTTATTCATTAATGATAAATTTATCTAATAATAATAATCTTACTAAAGAGATTTATCTAATAATAATAATATTACTAAAGAGTAACTATCTATAAATATAAAATAAATAACTCATGTATTATTTTGTTACAATAAAAATGTATGTCAGTGTATCTATTTTAATAATATTGAATTAAATATAATATTTTTTAAAATTAATATTTTCTAAAATTTTATTTTAATAATTATTTTTTAGAGTTTGTGAAGATGATTCAAGTTAAAATTATTTATTTAAAAATATAATAAACGTTACAAAAATTGGGGCTCCTCTCTAGTCGGAGGCTCAAGACAATTGTCTCATTCGCCTAAGAAACGAGTCACTCCTAAGTAAAGTTCCATTCAATCATAATTAAGTTTTTGGCTCAATTTTTTAACTAAAAATTCAAGTTCGAATTTCACTCAGGTATATAAGTGTATTTTTTTATTATTAATAAAAATAAGGGAATTTTAGAGGCATTTAAAAAAAAAAAAAAAAAAAAAGAAAGTGTTTTGCCCAAAAAATATCAAAAATAAATCAATATTGATAAAAAATAATTAAAGTATCTAAAAATACAATAATAACGTGACTAATGTAAAGTGTCCAAATGTCATGTTTCCAGGTATAAAACACATGAAATTCATGTTTTATTTTTAAACTTTTTAATTACTATTTGGGATTGCTTTAAATTTAAATAAAGTTAACTAAAAGTGTGGAGTTTTTTTTTTTTTTAAATCAAGCGTAGAGTTCGAACTCAAAAACTATAGAAATAGAAACTCTGTTAATAGCTAGAGAAATGACTCTTGAAGTGCAATGTATAGTACTTTCATATAAAAACAAAAAAGTATTATATATAGATTTTATAGTTTGAAGTTTGAAATTAAATGGTTTAATTGGATTTTATGAGCGAAACTTATGCAATATTATTGTTTATCATTAATTTATAACATGTTTTATAATAAAGCTTTAGTGTCACTTTCTTACAAGCGTTTTATACAAAATAACTAAGTTTCTGAATTTTTTTACCATTTTTTTTATCAGGGAAATTTTTTAACATTGATGTTTGAAAAATATTATCATTATTATAATTATTATTTTGAAAGAATTAGTAGTTTAACTAAAATAGAACTTGTCTTTAAATGCGCAGAATAAATATTATTAAATCCAAACATATAAGTTAATTAATAATTATAAAGTTTTTCTTTTTTCATATCACTCGTAAACATACATAACTATGATCCAATCTATTAAAATTATTGGAATAGGACTATGCTAAATTTCTCAACATGGAGCTTCACACACTTATCAATTCAGCTACTACCTTCGACAAATAAGTTTGGAATTAGTCATTTTGATTTTATGAAATTAGTAGGAATTGTTTTTTTAAATAACAATTACATGCACATACATATATAATAATGATGGTATTCAAATTCGCACACTTTCAAGTAACTACAATAAACATATATTATTGATAAGACAATTGATAAAATAAAACATATACAATTGCTCCTTGGTATAATGACCATGTGGGAGTTGTATTGTGTTTTGAAAAACACTTGTAAACAATGTTTTTTCATCATAGATCATCCTCACATTGTACAAGGTGTTTGGATGCAAGAAAATTGTTTGGTTAAAAATATTTCTCAAATTTTAAAGGCACTTTTCTTGAAGTTTGTCAATTGTGACATCAATCACGAAAGTAGAAGGACGTCCATCGGCGACGGCAAGGAAGATAACAATTGTAAAAGTGGCGCGAGGGTTTAGATTTTTAGGTATTAATGAAATTCTAAATTTACGTAAAAAAAAATGTTTATTTTTTTATTTTTAATAATTAATAAAATATTTTAAAATAATTTAAATTAATTTAATAAAAAAATTAAATGGGCCGCTCAAGTGCCCAATTCAACTTTGGTTATTTACAATTCGCTTAAAATTATCTAAGATGAAGTCGGTAACTTATTTGACATTTAAAAAAAAAAAAAGTATTGTAAAATGTAAATCTGTCATAAATTTATGAGAGTGCATGTGGATAGCATTCGATAAGTTGTACTATGGTTGGATAAAGATTGATCAAAGCCAAAAGCAGAAGTGTACTCTTGAAATTGACAGATTATTTTTTGGAAACACTTGTTTTTTCTAATATGAAAAATTGAAGATAAAGAAAGGTCTCTGTTTTATAGTAAGTACCATATGAAATGAAAGTGGTTGAATACATTAAAGATTCTTTTTAAGTAAAGTGGGGGACTATTACCTGTTTTGTGCTTAAAGCTTAACCAATAAGGCAATAACAGGCAAATATAAAAAATTATGTCTTGAGTTAAAACTCTAATTACCACCAGCAAGTTGTAATAGTATTTGCAGTATTGGTGTAGGCTTAAATTCAGTTGAAAGGTCCAAAACTCTCCACCAAGTTTATATGGCACACATCATGCTTCTCAATAGCCTCGTATATAATGTATAATGTATGTATAAAGTGTATTTTTTTTCTTTACCAGTATTATATATATATATATATATATATATATATTGCTAATCTGATCCATATATATCTTGTTCAATGTATGACTGTCATGCAGGTGAGCGTTCAACATATAGTACAATGAACCTTGTATGTATGTTTATGATCCATTTTATTGTTTTTTTAATGATCTCCTATTTTCCCTCAAAACGAAAATCATTTCATTAGATGATAAGAAGAGGCAAGTAACAGTCTCAATCAAATGGTAACAACTGAGTCTTTGAGTTACAAACAACTCAATTTGCGGTTTCATTGGCACCATGTCTAACATATTGTATTTGTAGATCCAGGATATTTTGTAGACATCTCCTTAGGCTTATTATTAAGCTTGATAGTTCTCATGGGATGACTGAAGCATCACTTGTTAAGAGGTCAATTAGTTGTTTTGAATCACTCCTTAGTTGGAAGTTGGTACAACTGTAACTCTTATCAAAATTCAATGCATAGAGTGTTGCTAAACATTCGGTCTTAATTGTTTGCCATAATGGAGTGTGCCTCAAATACACCATTTCCATTTTAATCTCTTTCCACAATCTTGATGCTGCCTTATTTTGAACCTGCATTCTTTTTGCCATCACAATTGATGGCGATACAGTGTGTGGTGAAGGAACCACGAGAGAGATGACATTATCTTGGACAAGGAGGCCAGGGGTTAGAGAATCGTCAGGCTCATGGCCACCAAGGGTATTTTTGACAATTAGATGACAATTTCCAATATGCTTGTCTTGATTGGGCCAAGTGGGGAATGTTCAAAGACCTAAACACATCTATGTTTCTAAATGAACAATAAGTGGTAGACAGTAGTAGCTTTAATTTTTCGAACTAGAAAGTAATTATTCCATTTTACTTATCCAAAAGAGCAATCAGATTTGATTAGGTTCAATAGCCACATGAGAACAAATGGAAAAGAGATTGCAAACAAAAGTGCTCGTGTCCATTGACATTGTAGGATTGCAATCAAATATGTTATAAGGATTCTATCCTCTCTTGTGCTGTAAGGAAGTTGTAAGGAATTTCTACATGAAGACATGCAGCTTTTGAATGCATACGCACCTTTCAAATCCACCTCTATAGATTTTTATGTTCCAAAGGAATTGAAGGAGCAATGGCTTCTCTTTCAAGTTCTTGGTCTTGATAGATCTTAACAACTCTTGATACTAAAATTGCCATTAAAATTGTGTTGCCAAATAAATTTATCTTCAACATCGCCCAACTCTTAGGAGATTTGAATAATCTCTTCGACAATATGTGTTTTGAATAGCTCTTTTAGAACACGCAGGTTCCAACCGTTGTCTTTTGTACTATGTAGCAGGTTAAAGACGAATTCAATGGAGTGGTTTGCATATTAAGTAACATCAACATAATCAAGCAGTCATTTGTCTTTCCACACTCTAATAACATGTGCACTATTGCCAATATGCCACAGGCCATTGATATACTTGAAAACATGCAAATATACGTGATCAATGCAAAAGTAATAAGTAATTTTAAGAACTAAGATTGTTGTACCTTCAATAATTAGTGACAATTTATCCTACTATTTATGAGTTTGTTAATGAGTTAATTAAAGTGAGCAAGGGGAGTTTTTGATTGATTTTAACGAAAATAACATAAAACAATTAAAGTGAATTGAATAAGAATAATGAGATATATGTGATGGTGGGATTATCATCATCATTAGCCTAAAATTAATTTCTTAAGTTATAAATTACTTTCATAATTTAAAATCATTCTTGAGTTCTTAACTTTAGTTTTAGAAGTCTAAGTCAGCTTAAGACTTCTCATATTTGCTTACTTTATAATTGATTAAAAGTTTGTTTATTAATCGACCTAAATTCTGAACAATCTAAAAATATGTTTATTAAATTTAATTCATTCATTATGTGAAGATCTAAAAAAATGATAACTAAACTAAGAAAGATTAGAACAATCGTTTTACTTTTAGTGAAGGTATTCAATCCTAATTGTAGCAGAAGACACAAAGTACCGCTTCGAACAAAAATATTAGAGATTACGTACTAACATCTTAGACTAGATATAAACATACTAGCATTTTAGACTAAATATAAACATATTCATGCAATAAATTAGTTGATCACTCTAATTCATATATGTATAGTCAATGACATTTAAATATAGAATTAAATACATCAAGAATCAAGAATTAAAATTAAAATCGTTCACGACATTAATTTAATTTAAACTATAGTCTAGGGCTAGGAATTGCTCACAATTAAATTAAAAGTTTAGCTATACATAGAGAACATTAAAACTAGAATAGTATTCATGAAAACAACAAAGGAAAGATAGAAGAAATCTTATGACTATTGTCTTGGAATCTTGTTCTTCTCCTTGCCTCTTTTAATTACCTCTTGAAAAGTTTTTGGAAACCACTCATATCTTATAAATTAATAAGCTTACTTGGAATGAATAGATTTGATTATAGTATTTTTACTAGATTATTTATACAAATCTATCTTTTTCAAAATTACCGATATATTTTGAAGTATTTTAGGTATTTTTATCTTTAAAGACATAAAAGATGTCAAGTTACTAAGATTCAACACTTGGAGCACTTAAATAGCACCTCAAGAGGTAAAGAGGCTGAGGTATGTAAGCTTTACATAAAAAAACAACAAATATATAAGGGTTATATAAAGAAGCGTGCCATAGTGGAGAATTTTGTGTGCCGTAGTAGAGAAGCCTTGAATTTTACTATTAAAACCAGGATCAAGGAGTGCGTTGCGGTGGAGAATTTTGTACATTATGGCATGAAAAATCTACAGCATGGCTGCCACCTCACGAGTTGCACTATGAGAGCCTTTATTAACCTATGCGCTGCAGCATAAAAATATTCCGCCTCAGCCCACATATATTTTTGTGAAATTTCGTATTTCTGAAAAGTATTTTGTTTAAATTGGGTTCCAAGAGTTTATTATCATACATGAGACTTAAACGAATCTAGAGCAGCTTTTGAGAGTTTTTCCACATCCAAGAAGATAAGAGAAATCATTTTAGAGATTTAAGAGTCCTTTGAAGATTAAGTTACAAGCTTTTGGTGAAGAAAACATCATCTGCTCTAATTATGGTATTTAGATCCAATTAGGGTTCTTATAGAATCTAGATTTCTTCTTCTTCTTCTTTTCTTTCTTTAGAATGAATGTTTATTTATATTTGATCATGAATATTAATTTAAGTATGTGTGGTTGATTTTAATATGAGGGTTTAGTTTTGTTACTATATTTGCTTAGATTGTTTCGATAAATGAATTATATATTAATAAAATAAATAAAGATTGTTTTTTTTTGTTTAAAGATTTGTTTATGAATGGTTTATTGACCATTTATTGTTCATAAGTAGATTAAAAATTTGAGAATTAGGTTTTAGAAACATCATCTTGATCTAATTTGAAAAACTTGATCAATGATTTAAATTGGTAACTTTACCATTGCATTGATTTAAATGGTAATATTTTTATTGGGCATAATTTAATTAAATAGTTGATCAACCGAATCATGGGATATTGATTGATTAATTAACAAAAAAATCATCCTTGATCTAGGAATTTTTGTAGATTAAGGAAAAACCAATAATTTGCATTTATGTGTTCTTTCATGTTATTGCACCTAAATCTTTCGAAGCAAGCATGGTTAATTAACTAAACTTCTATAAACTCTCCATTAATTTTACAACTTTCTTTGAGTTCGTTTTGAGTTTAGTTATTTTTTGTCATTGGTTCTTTAGGATTTTTGTTTCAACCGTCTTTGATTTACAATTCAATTTTTAATTAGTATTTAAATTTTTAAGAAGTATAAGAAATTATTTAAAATTACTGCAATTTTTTGAGAGATCAATATTAAAAGTGTATTTGTCGCTTATTATAAGTAATTTGTGCACTTGCGAACTACTAATATAAATTTGTGCACTTCCAACAACTAAGTCCTTTGTTATTAACCTAATTAGCCTACTTATACTACTAGGTTTAAAGGGAAACAAGTGTGATAAAGTTCTTGAAAGTTTGAGAATCTAGGTGTTATTGTACAAATTCGAAGAGGCAGGCTGAGACGCACATATACTTATGCAATGGCACAGAATCACATTTATGTCTTGTAATTCCATCTAAGAGGTGTGTGCCGCGGCACACATATACTTATGCAATGGCACAGAATCACATTTATGTCTTGTAATTCCATCTAAGAGGTGTGTGCCGCGGCACACATATACTCATAACGCATCGCACATTGTTCTTCTAGAATTCCCCAAGGGACCTTAGAGGATAGTGTTGCAATACAATTATACTCATGCCTTGTCACACCTATAAATTTTTAATTGTTGTATTTTGACCTGCCTTGATATATTTTGTATAAATATTTACAATTAGGCCTTCCAATGTATGGCAATTATACTCCCAAGGTGCATATTTGTCTGCTTCTTATTAGTTGTATCATTTAACGTCCAAAATATTTAAAATACATCAAAACATGTCCTGTGGTTCCGAAAATATAATTTATAAAATAATTAGGTAAAAATGCAATATTAAAACCTAATTCACCCAATTAATACCACTAAATTACAATGTATTTGTGATTTTCAAGCACGTATTAGCCATAATCTGCGAAAAATACCCCTTCCATGCAATAAAATTTTCATACCAATGATGAGGCTTGTGTAGCCTGAACACCCCAAAATGATCTACTTTTTGTTTAGTTTAAACATGTACAATCCCAAAACTTTAACCTCAAGAATTGTAAGGCTTATGGTACATATAAACATATTTGTATTTTTCGTAATGTAAAATACTCTATTTTTAACTGTAAGATCCCCTAAAAGTGAGGATCTTTTCTCATCACTTTTAACTTAGGAAAATTTTAAATATATTCATGAAAAGCTGCATCTACATACCCAAGGCATCAGGGGTGGAATCAAAAAGAAATTTTATGGGGGCCAAGTAAAACATATATATGGTGTAAAAAATATAAAAATTAAGATTGCTTATAAAATTTTTATAACTTTATTGGTTGTAAATAGAGAATAATATTTCTTTTACTAAAAAGAGAGTGACATTGCACAAGTAAAATATGTGATTTTAAAAATGAAAGGTTGTAGCTGGTAAGTTTCAGTAGACGTACTAAAACATCCAAATTAAGTTGGCACCTTCTTCACACAGCCCATCAATTACTAGTAAAATAAAATATGTAATTGATTATGGAATGTTAAATTATCCAATAAGAAAATAATAAGAGAGAACAAAATATTTTAACATGTTCCCAAAAAGACAAAGCATTGCATGACAAGTTGTTCTATATTTAATAACTTACATATAAAGATAAAGAACTTTATTGCGAAAGAGGGCCAAATGTCTATTTTATTTATAGAAAATATATAAAATTGTAAAATCAATTACAAATAACATAAAATTTTTATAGAAGCGAGGGGACAGTCCACCCTAATCACCCCCTCACTCCACCCTTGCAAGGTATATAGCCCTAATCATTTTACACATTGAGGGTTTGTAACTAGAATTTTATCTTTTTTTTATTATTATTTTGAAGGCCCATGTATTTATTTTTGTAATGGAGGCACTGAGGCACTCTATTTTTTTCGTTAATGATTGATTGAAAATCTGATATCTTGTCAATTTTGTAGAGTTCATAAATTTCATGGGCTAGCCTAATACTAAAAGGTTAATATGAAGGATGATAAGAATGTTATATATGGAAATGTTAAGTTAAATTTATATATATATATATATATATATATATATATATATATATATATATATATATATATATAGGTGCATTTTTCATGGTAGTGAACAGTTTTAAAGTTTCCAAGACTAGTAATACTGGTCCAACTAACACATTGATATATATGGTTTGGTAGTGCCTTCTTTTCACCTTAAATCTTGACTAGGAGGTTGTGAAAAGTAGGTCCAATTAATAATCACATGATCTGCGGATTAATATTACCCCTACAAATTTGATACTAAACAGTGTACTCTTAATTGAATGAACTGATAGATTTCTAATTCATTTAAGTCAAACTCCATAATCTTTAAAATGTCTCTTATAATTACTAAGTGCTAGCTCTTTAAGGGTTAGCCAAAAAAAAAGTGCTGGCTCATTAAGGTCAACTAGGTTGGTTTAAGAAAAAAAATAGAAAAAGTTTGGCTTCTGTCCAAATAGACCAAAGCAACTGAGAGAAGGAAAATAGTGTTAATATGTAATGGGAAGTGATGATCAAGAACAGTTGCCACAATAGAGATGTGAGTTCGAGTCCTGTAAACATACGTTGGGCTTATGGTTCAATTCTTGAGTATTTTATTCACACTATTTACCAAGTTTATTTTTTATATTTATTTAACATGAGACTTATTCGCACATCAAAAATTTTCATTGAACGGAAATGCATCTAGTCTAATTAAACTCGAACCATGCTATTTGTAAAAAGGACCCCCTACATGTTTTAACTACGTACCTTCTTCTTAATTGAGATAACTATATTTCATTGAATTCACCAATGTGGTAAAAAACGACTAAAGAAACGACTTCATCTATATTACATCTTGAGAGTCCATTACGCACATCTTTTATGCACTCAAACAATGCAATTTAGACTCTGTCCCTTATTCTACTTTGTTGGATCTGAGTTTTCAACTCAAAAAATTAACTTTTTAAGAATACTATATCTCATCTCAATTAACTATATATCTAGTTTGATAATTATATAAGTTTTTGAAATTAGAGAACAATGCATTCTAACATTGTATCATCTATTTATGCGTTCAAATTTGAAACTTCTCTACAATTTTCCTAGAATTTCAAGTATTAGGCGGTATAAAATATGTTGGCTTATCTCTTATCACACTTAAAATTTTGGGAGGAAAACTCTAACATCTGAAGCTTTAAACTTACGTGGATTTTTTGCTTTTTACTATTTTGAATTTTCAATTCAGCAATAAGCATATGTAGTTAATACACGGCTTACGTGTAAGCGGGCACCACATGAAGATAATGCATGCCAAGGCAGCACCTCATATGTATCACTAATATAATTCTAGGGTTTTAGATCTCTACAAATTAGATATCTCAAGCTAGAAATTATCAAAAAGGTCCAAAGGTGGGTATCCCCTAAATTGGCACCTTTAATAATGTTTTCGGTGAAAAGTGAAATTATTTTGTTTTGTTTGAGCCTCTAGCTAGTTAGGTTATAAATGTGCATCCAAAATATATTATTAAATAAAATATGTTACATATGTCATTCTATTATTATTAACAGTTAATTTTGTCCCTACACTTTTAACACTTTTTCATTTTTTATAAAAAATATATAATTAAAATAAACTCATTTCACCACATGTAAATATCTCATGTAAGCAAAAGTCTCTCAAAAAAAAATAAAGCTTAAATTTCCTTTTTTTGATAATTTGTTAAAAAATTTTTTAAAAAAAACTAATTTGGTGGTGTGAATCTTTATACTTAGTGGGTAGAATCTGATCATTGACTTATGGTATACCTCAGGTGGGACTTTAATGACGTATAAGAGATTGTCCTGAGAGGGTTCTCTTGTATATATAACTTTTTTCCCTTTTAAATTTGTTTATTCTAATTTTTGGCTTGAAATTCTTTATATTGATTTGGTTTTGATTTGGGTGAATAAGATCAAAGGAAATTATGGAAACATAATCATAGTTTTGAAAACTTGTGCACTTGAAAAGGTTAAATTCTTCTTTGATTACACCTTTTTGACATTAGAGTACATATACCCTTAAGTGTTTGGTAAGACAAGCTAGAAAAAGAAATCAAAAATTCATTAATTCACAAACTTTGCCTTAAAGTTATATATAATTGATATATTCTTAAGTTGTTAATATACAAATAAATAAATTGTTACCCTTTTGCTTTAGACATCCACTATATGAGCTCATTTAGTGAGAGTCGTTATCCCCTAAAGTTAACTAGCTAGAGTTTGATCAATGTATTAATAAATATATAAAAGCAAATCCTAAAGTTAGGGTTTAACTATCTTTTTCATTCCTTAGTCACTATTAATTCATTATCCAATCAAAGTTTGCAATAGTTTTCATTCCTTCATCACCATGATCCAATAAAATCTTAGCAAAACTTAAAATATTTGCACGCCTTTAAATATGACACCTCACGGCTCAAAGCTAATGAAGTTTATTTTGTTCTCAATGTGGAAGTCATAGTAATCTTTTTCTTTGATTGATACTTCTCAGCCAATTAATTTATTACAATTACTTAAACTCAATCGAATAAATGATAAACGATCCCATTCGAATGTATTAGGATTTTTTAAAAAATATGTATAAAAGAGTCAAGTATTATTGTTTTTTTATAGTGGGTTTTTATTTAATTTATATCTATTTCAATTAATTAAATATTTCATTTGACAATGACGAGAGTTTTGTACAACTTGAAGCTTTATAGTAATTAATATTCCTTACAAAATAATACATATTAATCCTTTTCTCCACGCTTATGTAATTTTGATTAGTGTGTAGTAGTCTACAAACCATATCTTACTTTTACTAAATTAAATAATTAATTATTATGTTGTTAATCGTTGGAACTTAATAAAACCACATGTGATATAGTCATCTATTATATTAATGTTTTAATTGTTTGAAATAATTGAAAAGTACTAACAATAAGAACCTCCACAATTGCTTTTTTTCTTTTCTTTACTTGAATGCTTGCTACAGCGTATAAGTCATCACTAAGATGTTAATTTGCCCGTAAGAATCACAATTCGAAGAAAAACTACGATTTTAATATCGATGGGAAATAATGCTCTTGGAGGGGTTGAGGTGGGATTAGAAATTACCCTCCCCACCCCACCTATTCCCTGATTCCCATTTTCTTATAATTTTTTTTAAAATATATTATATATTTGTAAAATTTTAGAGTTAGAATAGAATGATTGTTAATTAAAAACAATATTTTTCATAAAAAAAAATATTTTATTTATGGAAACTTAATTTTATGATATATCAAACAATAGTTATTAAAATGATTATTAAATTAACAATATAAATGACTTAATTATAGCTATGATTTTTATTTTAAATTTAAACTAATAAAATTAATTATATAACAAATAAATTTAAGTGAAATTTTATGAATGTAAAATGTAAAATCACTAAAAGAAGCGTTTGAACCTCCGATCTTAAGGTTTACAACCACATGTTCTAACCAACTAAGTTATTCCAACATATATTAATTTTTAAAAATAAATTCTTTATAAAAAAATATAAAAAATATGAATTTTATTTTAAATAAGTTTATTTATTTTCGATTTTGTTACATATATTTACTAACAAATAAAAATTTGTTATAAATTTATATGGTTATTTGTAAATAATTTAATTTTTTTTTAATTTTATTGATCTATTTTTTACAAATATATTTTTCTTAAAATATACAAATACTAAGAGTATATTAAAATATATTACTAATATATACATATTTTTAATAATAAATAATATTAGTAATTACTATTAAATATTTATCACTGTTATAAAACTAAAGAAAATAAGAAAAAAAAATAAAAAGAAAGTAAATAATAAAAGTAATTCTTATTTATTATTTTGTCAATAATACACTGTTAAAGATCTTATTTATAAGATTTACAAGATACAATATAAATTTTAAATATAAGATATGATAGATATTAAATATTAATTATTTCTAATTAAATACAAATCTATAATATAATAGAGATAAGTTTTCATTTAAAATAAATCTAATCATAAGATAGATATATCATATTTAAAATTTGACATCCAAATTATAACACTCCTCTTAGATGTCAAATCTATTGAGAATATGTCTCGTTAAAAATCTTGTTAGAAAAATCCAATGAGACAAAAACTAGCAAAAAAAAAGAGTACATTATTCCCATGCAATACGCTTAAGTTGCCTCATTAAAACCTTTATAGGAAAACCTAGTGGGACAAAACATTAGAAAGGGAAAAGAGTACAACGCATATACAAATGTGCTCCCCTTAATGATGACAACCATTCAATATAAGATGTCCCTTTAATTAGTACATTTTAACATCGCTATGACAATGTCTTAAATGTTGAAGTAAATATAATAACTCATATAGAGTGAATCTACTTGGTCGTCACTTTGCTTCATATATAGTACAATTTCATAATTTAGGCTAAATGTATTTACTTCAATAACAATAGTACATTTAAACACTAATTTGTAAGGTACATCTTATTTTACAAAATAACTTATTTTGTCAGTCATTTCAAAATTATTTAGAAATTTTACACTTATAAAACATACAACAGTAATGATAATAATTCATATATTCAATTTATAATAAAACTCATCATTTTATTCTTTTGTAAGATTTAACATTTATATGTACTCTAATAACATTCATTAATGTTAATGAATATACTGAGCATTAATTATCTTACTAAATGGTGTTAACTGATTATAAAATGAAGAACAATATGAGATAATTTTTATATCATGCAACCAAATAGTAACTAGATATATAATGTGCATATGTTTTATTCATAAAAGTAAATCAACATGCTTTGTATACATAACGCAGTCATGTGGCTTGTGAAAATATTAAATTTTAATGCTAATGTGAATGCAGAAGATATATATTAGAACTCATGTAGTCATTCAAATTATTTTAATAATACATGCCTATGAATTATCATAACAATATATGCATTTAAAGTTAATATTTTTATAAGTAATAAGTACTATTAATTTATTCAAATCAATAATTATATATAAGTAATATGATGTGAGGATTAGTCATATTTTTAAGTCATTATATACATATTGGAGTAAAATTTTGTATCTCACAACCTCATCATATTTTATATAAATTTATGTGTTTTAAACACATTTTATATTTCTAGGTACTTAGACAACTAGTTTTTATAAATATCTAACCAACATCTCAGGTGTTCATATTATATTTATTTCACTTTGCGTGTAAGTGAATGAATATGTGCCTGAAATAATATTTTGTATTTAGCTAATACTTTTCTTTGTTGACATTTAATAACTTTTAATATTAATAAGGATCTTTATCATCTCTTGCTTATTAAAGAGAAATATGAAAGAAAACATTTTGTACAATATTAACATATTAATATTTTCTTCCTCCCGTCATCGAAATGATATCATTTTATATTAGGTACTTAAGACTCTATAGGAGTCAATTATAATTTTTTTCGATATCATTTCTTAGAATATTAACTCCTTTATTTCAACAATAATAATATTATTTTTGTACCAATATAATTAGCAAGCTTTAGATAAATTATGAATATTTGCTGCTCTTTTATTGTCCTATAGGGATTTCAATAATTGTTCAAGTATTTTATAGCTAAATTTTTTACTATCTAAAAGCATCAACAATATATAGTACTCTGTTCAAGTAATTTTATGAACCTTATGTTTCAAAAAATGGATGCATTTTAAGTAATTTTACAATATACTCTTTTTTCTCTTCCCTTAATGACATAAATTATTTATCAAAATTATATAATAAGTTTGCTTATCCTTCAAAGGATTCAATATAAATGAAACTCAAAACACATATTTTTAAATTTATTAATGGGCCCATTGAAGAAAAACACAGAAACTAAACTTGCAGAACCTTGAAACGAACAAGAAAGCAAATGCAGAAACTGAGATGAAAGAGAAAAGTTATGAAACGAAAAACAGAGATTGCGAAGAATCTTTTCTTTTCTTTGTATTCTTATTAATCTTTGTTTGTTTGTTATCAATCGAATATTACAGTGTAAATTGCTTATTCACAGCTATTTATATTGTTCATATGATTACATCAATTACATGAATTACATGAAACCGATTACACCAGATTGTGATCTGTCTAACTGACTCTGCTTAACAACCTAACAGCCTACATAACAACTTGCACCAGCTCCACGTGCTCAGCTTGCACTGTCATCAATTTCTCGCTAGAATTGTCACTTTGTCACTGCACTATACTTTGGCTGCTCCTCTGTACACTTGATTATTCACTCATTACTTCAATCTCAGTAACTCCACTCATATCCTCCCTCAAACTCAGTGGTATGCAAGTAACACTGAGTTTACACCTCAAAGACGCGAACTGGGCTGCTGACAAAGCCTTGGTGAGAAGATCAGCCTTCTGATCAAAGGAAGGAACAAACTGCACAGTCAGCTTATTGGCAAGAACCTTTTCACGTATAAAGTGATAATCAATTGCAAAATGCTTAGTGCGAGAGTGCAGGATGGGATTAGATGTAAGAGCTATAACACTGGTATTGTCACACCAAAGCACAGGCTTATCAGAACACCCAAGTTGTATTTCATGAAGAAGTGATTGCACCCATGTGACCTCAGCTGCAGCACTAGCAAGACATCGATATTCTGCCTCAGTGCTTGAGCGAGATACCGTTGGTTGCTTCTTAGCTGACCATAAGACAGGATTAGCACCCACAAAGATACATATGCCTGATGTAGAACGCCTTATATCAATACAAGATGCCCAGTCAGCATCAGTGAACCCAGAGATGGCCAATTTTGCTGAAGGTTTGAACTCCAATCCAAAATCTGCAGTACCAGTTAAATACCGCAGGATTCTCTTTGTAGCAATCCAGTGAGAGTTGAGAGGAGAAGCCATAAATTGGCTGACTTTGTTCACAGCAAAACTAATATCAGGGCGAGTAAGTGTGACATACTGCAAAGCACCTACAATACTTCTGTAAAGACTAGAATTGTGAAACAAGTCATCACCAGAATTGGACAAATGAGTAGATGTTGACATAGGCGTATCTGCTGGCTTGAGATCACGCAGGTTGGCTTTAACAAGAAGACTGTCAATATACTTTGATTGATTTAAAAACAATGAACCATTAGTTAATTTGACCACCTCGATACCCAAAAAGAAATGAAGATCACCCATGTCCTTCAAAGCAAATTTAGCATTAAGCATTGTGATAAACTCAGTGATCTTATCATCATGTGAACCAGTAATGATAATGTCATCAACGTATATTAACACATAGATCCTGTAATGAGCCGTAATCAGAAAAAACAAAGAGTCATCAGCCTGAGATTTCTTAAAACCAAAGCTGATTAAGGCAGAGCTAAGGGTATTGAACCAGGCTCTCCGTGCCTGCTTGAGCCCATACAGAGATTTTTGAAGCTTGCAGACATAGTTAGGATGAGTTGTGTCAACAAAACCAGGAACTTGTTGCATATATACCTCCTCTGTTATGGTACCATTCAAAAATGCATTATTGATATCAAGCTGCCGTAATGTCCATTTGAGAGCCACAGCCACTGTGATCATCACTCGAACAGTCCCAAATTTCACCACTGGACTGAAGGTTTCAAGATAGTCAAAGCCAGCAACTTGTAAAAATCCCTTAGCCACCACTCGTGCTTTTAGTTTGTCCAACTTACCATTAGATAATTCCTTGACTCGAAAGAGCCATTTATTTGCAATGATCTTCCTCCCTTGACGCAGCGGGTTTGCTAGATTCGTTCTAGCTTACGTCTCACAATTGAGAGGAATTAAGAGAATTCTCAGAGGGAAGCTCTAAGGTAATATTAGGATAGATTTATAAAATGTTTGATGCTGAAAACTTCAGCTTACAGGTATTTATAATGAAAATTGAACGAGAAAAAAACAAAATAACAACTTAAAATATTCAGGAAATCTCCCAAAGTCTTTGTAAATCTTTGGGTAGGTTTTTAGGTTTGAAAAATTAACAAAATCTGCAGAAATGGTTGATTTTCCTGTCGTTGGTTGAGATTTGAGATTTGTGTTTGAAAATTGATTTTCTTGTGTTGAAAATCCTGCATCAGTTCTCCCCTTCTTTAAAAAAAACTCGTCCGCGAGTTGACTATGGTAACGGTTCAGGTCCATGGTATTCATGTATGTCTTGGACGTTGAATGTCTTGGAAATTGTAAAAGTATCAGGGAGATCGACCACATAGGCATTATCATTGATCTTTTGAAGAATACGACATGGTCCAATCTTCTTTTGTTTGAGCTTGCTATACTCTCCAACTGGAACTCGTTCTTTGCGCAGATAAACCATCACGAGATCTCCTTCATTGAATGACTTAAATCGCCTATGCTTATTAGCAGCAAGTTTGTACTTTGCAGCAGACTCTTCTAATTTCCTCTTGACATCCCCATGAATATCGGTGACCTTATCGATCATGTGATCAGCAACAATGTTCATTCCTGGAAGTTTGGGCAAAGGAACCAGATCCAAAGTATGCAATGGAGGACGTATATAAACAATCTCAAAAGGAGATTTGCCGCTGGATCGATTTGGTACATTGTTGTAAGCAAACTCTGCTTGAGGTAGGACATTCTCCCATTGTCTTGGATTTTCTTGAACTAAACACCAAAGGATGTTACCCAAAGATCGATTTGTGACCTCTGTTTGACCATCCGTTTGTGGATGACATGTGCTACTATAATGCAATGATGTATCAAGTCTCTTCCATAAAGTTCGCCAAAAGTGACTAAGAAATTTGCTGTCACGATCAGAGACAATTGTCTTGGGCAAACCATGTAGGCGAACAACTTCTCGAAAGAACAATTGAGCAATATGCGTAGCATCAGATGTCTTCTTGCAAGGAATAAAATGAGCCATTTTGGAAAAACGATCAACCACAACAAAAATAGAATCTGAACCTCTTTGTGTTCTTGGTAGTCCCAAGACAAAATCCATGGATAAATCTTCCCAAGGAGCATCAGGAATTGGTAGAGGTGTGTAGAGGCCTGTGTTTGAACTTGTCCCTTTGCAGTTTGGCAAGTATAACAGCGTTTTACAAACTTCTCCACGTCCCGTCTGAGATGTGGCCAAAAATATCGAGTCTCTACCAAGGAGATGGTTTTATCTCGACCCATATGTCCTCCTAATCCTCCATCATGTAGCTCTCTAATGATGTGTTCCCTAAGTGAACCTCGAGGAATACACAAACGACTCTCATAGAATAGAAAACCATCATGAATTTGATGTTTGCTTGTAACTCCATTGCTACAGTTGTGCCATTCTTCTTTGAAATCTTCATCATCTGCATATAACTCTTTCAAGTAATCAAAACCAATTATTTCACTCCTAACAGAAGTTAGTACCATAACTCGACGACTCAAAGCATCAGCAACTTTGTTCAATTGGCCTGACTTGTGTCGAAGTGAAAAGGTAAACTTTTGAATATAGGCAATCCATCGAGCATGCATACGATTCAATTTTGAGGAGTTGTTGAGGTACTTAAGAGCTTGATGATCTGTATTAAGGATGAACTCCTTTTGTACTAAGTATGGCTCCCACTGTTGTAATGTTCGAGCAACTGCATACAACTCTTGTTCATAGGTAGACCACTTCTGTCTTGGTTCACTGAGCTTTTCACTAAAGAAAGCTATTGGCTTCATTTCTTGAGACAAAACAGCTCCAATTCCTACTCCAGAGGCATCACAATCAACTTCAAAGATCTTGTCAAAATTTGGAAGTGCCAAAACTGGTGCATTTGTCAATTTCTCTTTTAAGGTTGTGAAACTTTTCTCGGCTTGATATGTCCAAACAAGTTGTTTTTGCTTCAAACAATCAGTAAGAGGTGCAGCAATAGTACTAAAGTTCTTCACAAATCGTCTGTAAAATGTTGCTAGGCCATGAAAACTTCGCACTTCTGTAATTGTCTTTGGTGTAGGCCAATCTTTAATAGCTTTCACTTTTTCCTGATCAACTTTTATTCCATCGGAGCTTATGACAAAGCCCAAGAAAATGAGAGAGTCGGCCATAAAGCTGCATTTCTTTAGATTTGCATACAACTTGTTCACCCTTAATGCATTGAAAACTTCATGAATATGTTGCAAGTGTTCTTCCTCATTTCGACTATAAATTAAAATGTCGTCAAAATAAACAACAACAAACTTTCCAATGAATGGTTGGAATACCTGGTTCATCAGTCTCATGAAAGTACTTGGTGCATTTGATAGTCCAAAAGGCATGACTAACCATTCATATAGCCCTTCATGAGTCTTGAAAGCTGTCTTCCATTCATCACCAGGTCGGATACGAATTTGATGGTATCCACTTCGAAGATCAATCTTGGAGAACACCTTTGATCCTGCCAACCTATCAAGCATATCATCTAACCGAGGAATCGGAAAACGATAGCGTACTGTAATTTTGTTGATGGCTCGACTATCCACACACATTCTCCAACTTCCATCTTTCTTTGGTGTCAAAAGAGCCGGTACAGCACAAGGACTCATGCTTTCTCGAAGCATTCCTTTCTGAAGAAGTTCTTCAACTTGAGATTGCAAAATCTCATATTCTTTAGGGCTCATGCGATAGTGAGACAAATTTGGCAGACTAGCACCTGGAACAAGATCAATATGATGTTGAATGTCTCGAAGGGGAGGTAAACCTGTAGGTAACTCCTCTGGGACAACATCTCTAAATTCTGATAAGAGGTGTTGAACTTGATCCGGCAGTTGTTGCGGTACAACTCTTTCTTTTGGAACCAAAAGGAGAGTTTTTGTCTCCAAGCTTGTTGGGTGGTGTTGTTGTTTCATTGGTGCCAAGGTGAATTTCACTTCATCTTTATAAAAGGTGTAATAGTTCTTCCTACCATCATGCATTGTTCTTCGATCAAACTGCCATGGTCTTCCGAGTAGCATGTGACAGGCATCCATGTTAACAACATCACACAGAACCTCATCCTTATATTTGCCAATTGAAAAAGGAATAAGGCATTGTTCTGTTACCCTTGTTTCACCAACATCTTTAATCCATCCAATACGGTATGGAGATGGATGTTTGTGTGTCTTCAATTGTAGCTTGTCAACCATGGTTTTCGAAACAATGTTCTCACTGCTGCCGCTATCAATGATGAGATCACACACTCGTTGATTAACTGTACACCTTGTTTTAAAGATGTTGTGTCGTTGTGGGTCTTCTTCTTTCTTTGGAGTATACATCAACCTTCTTATTACTAAAGATACTCCTTCATCCTCATGAATAATGTCTTCTGGATCTTCTTCTTCTTGTTTTGCAAAGTCTTCTTCTTCATGGTAAACTTCATCTCTCTCAAAGTTATCATCATGAATGGTTAAGTTGACTGGCCTATTTTGACGGCATTGGTGAGAGTTGTGCCCTGTTTGTCCACATCGATAACACTTATTTCCCCTAGGTACCGCATAAGGGTTGCTAGAAGAAGCTTGGTTAGCGGTTGATTCTCGTTGCGGACGTGTAACTAGTTGACCAGTGGGTGGTTTCGGCCTTGGTGCATCATCACGTGCTCCTTCCACTATCTTTCCTTTATTGGGTAAGGATCTTGGTACAAAGGCTGAAGACTGTGAAGATGTAGGGCCACGTGCTACTCTTCTATGGAGTTGTGCTTCTATTTTTAAGGCAAGTTGAATGGCACTGGCAAGTGTATTATGAGATTGCTTGTAGACCTCATCTTGTATGTTGGCACGCAAACCATCAATGAATCTTGAAATTCTTTGATTTTCAGATTCACGGATATCAACTCGAGCTGCCAGTTTGTGAAATTCAGTAACATAATCTTGCACTGTGCGGAATCCTTGTCGACAATGTTGATAACGACTGAAAAGTGTTTGCTCATAATCTGGAGGTAGAAAATGTTCAATCATAAACTTTTTCATTCGTCGCCAACTTCGAACTTTGTCTTTGTTTTGCCGAATGCGTGTCATTTGTAATTTGTCCCACCAAGCTAATGCACCTCCTTTGAGTCGGTAGGCCACCAATTTGACCTTCATGTGTTCTTCAGTTCCCCAATAGTCAAAAAACTTTTCCACTTCAGCTAACCAATCAAGAAATTCTTCAATTACAAACAAACCATCGAACTGCGGTATCTCTATTTTCATGCGATAGTCATTTTGTCGAGGTCCATGGTTATCTTCTAGTGGAACTGGTAACTCATCATCATCACTGGAGTTCTCATCTAGAACAATGTTGTTTCTGAGGTTCCTATGATTACCTTGAAAATTATCATGTCTCTGCAAATTGACTTCAGCTGGTCTACGAACTGGAAGTTCATTATTGATGTTTGGTCCACCAAAACGTTGAGTCAAAATTGCCTCCAAAGCTTGAAAACGTCTTTCGAATGATGCTTCCAAATTTTGCATTTGTCTAGTAAGAACATCGATTGACTCTTTTGCTGCATATTTCTCTACTATTGGAGCTTGACGTGTAGACTCACTATCAGACATTTTTTTTTTTACAATGATTAAAAAAAAAAAATATCAATTTTTTTTTTAACTTCTTTTTTTTTTTTTTTAACTTTTCTCTCTTTTTTTTTTCTCTCTCTTTTTTTTTTTTATAACTTTTCTCTCTTTTTTTTTTTTTTTTTTTTTAACTTTTCTCTCTTTTTTTTTTTTTTCTTCTCTTTCTCTCTTGTTGCCGACACTTATCTTCTCCCTTTTTTTTTTTTTTTTTTTTTTTTCTTTTTTCTTTTCCCCTTTTCCTTTTACTTTTTTTTTTTTTTTTTTCCTTTTCCTCTCTTTCTTTCTTCTTCTCGTCTATTTATCTCCCTCACTTCTTCACTTATTCTTTCCTTAATTTCTTCTCTGCTTCTCTACTCCGCTCTGCTCCTTTTTTTTTTTTTTTTTTTCACTTCTTCTTTCTTTAATTTCTTCACTTCTTCTCTTCTTTTCTTCTCTTCTTCTCTGCACCTTTTTTTTTTTTTTTTAATTGGGTGATGGAAACAACTGGTGGAGTGGTGGAGCAATTACGGTAAGAAATTTTTTTTTTTTTTGTGGGTGTTTGGTACGTATGTAGGTGGTAATATGGGTTTAATAATTTCTGGATTTTTTTTTTTTGTAGAATAAGTATTTAATAAAATAGAATGGAGGGAATGGGTCGGTATTTAGCAGTAGGAAATTTTGGATTTGATATAGTGGTTGGTGGATTTCTGATAAATTTTTTTTTTTTGGAATAAGTGGGATGAACGAAGATGGAGGTAGGGTTCGGATGATATAGGGATGGTGTTGAAGGATGATAGTAACCAGGAAAGCTCCGCCTGATACAGAGGAAGGCTCTGATACCACTTGACGCAGCGGGTTTGCTAGATTCGTTCTAGCTTACGTCTCACAATTGAGAGGAATTAAGAGAATTCTCAGAGGGAAGCTCTAAGGTAATATTAGGATAGATTTATAAAATGTTTGATGCTGAAAACTTCAGCTTACAGGTATTTATAATGAAAATTGAACAAGAAAAAAACAAAATAACAACTTAAAATATTCAGGAAATCTCCCAAAGTCTTTGTAAATCTTTGGGTAGGTTTTTAGGTTTGAAAAATTAACAAAATCTGCAGAAATGGTTGATTTTCCTGTCGTTGGTTGAGATTTGAGATTTGTGTTTGAAAATTGATTTTCTTGTGTTGAAAATCCTGCATCATCCCTGGAGGAGGAGGCACCAGAATCCATGTTTTATTGTTTACAAGAGCATCATATTCACACTGCATAGCCTTAAGCCAACTAGTATTCTTCATAGCTTCACGTACAGTTCTTGGTACTGGAATTTTCATAGCAGCAGACAGAGCCTTAGGTTTCCTTATCCCATCTTTAAGTCTGGTGACCATAGGATGTGTGTTTAATACAGATTGAGTATGTAATGTCGAGTCAGATGGATGTGCAACTTCATCAATCTCAGTAGCAGGATCAGTTGTTTGCAGACATTCTGCAGGCTCAGTAGCTCCACTAGAGTCACAGTGCACCTCATGATCAGAGATGGGTGTAGTGAATGTGATGCCCTGAGAATTCGCATTAGTACCCATATTAAAAGGTATTAGGTCCAAAGAGCTGGACTCTGGTGATGGTATAGAATTTGAATCAGGAGATATATTCAGTGATAGAGGAACTTTGGTTATAACAGGTAGTACAGTCCTATGCTGAACACATTCAGACATATCAAATTGGACACCTTTATCAGCAAAAGGGAATTTATGTTCATCAAAGACAACATTTCGTGAGATGATAAGCTTGCCAGAGGAAGAGAGACATTTATATCCTTTGTGCTCATGGCTGTATCCAAGAAACGTACATGGTTCAGTTTTGAAGCTAAATTTGTGATTCTGATATGGTACCATGTGAGGGAAACACCTACACCCAAACACCTTGAGAAACATATAGTTAGGCTTTACTGAAGTGAGAACTTCGATTGGACTTACAGAGTTCAAAATGGGAGTTGGTAATCTATTAATGAGATATACAGCAGCATAAAACGCCTCATCCCAATACTTCAATGGCATTGAGCTCTGAGCTAACAAAGCAAGTCCCAATTCAGTGATATGGCGATGTTTCCTCTCAGCAAGCCCATTTTGCTGGGCAGTGTGTGGGCATGAAATCTGTCTTTGAATACCATAGCGATGAAGTTCATGTCGCAGTGATTCAAACTCACCTCCTCCATCAGATTGAAGAATCTTGATCTTATGCCCGGTTAATAACTCAGCCATATTTTTAAACAACACAAAGGTTTGCTTAACTCCAGATTTTTCTTTTAAGAAGTAAATCCAAGAATAGCGTGTGCATTCATCAGTAAATAAGACATACCATGAGAATCCATTTGAAGATAATAAAGGAGCAGGACCCCACACATCACAGTGAATCACTTCAAGAGAAATTAAGCTTTTATTGATAGATCTAACAAAAGGTAAGCGATGACTCTTGCCCATTTGACAGGCAGTGCATACATCAGATGTATTATTTGTTGAACTAACAGTCACATTACAACTCTTAAGCACTTGATTGACAATGCTAGTATTAGGATGGCCTAAACGTCTATGCCACAATTGAAAAACTGATTGATCATCGCTAGGAACCTTTGTATTTACAGAGATATTAGACTCACATAGCTGAGTTTGTAACACTTCACCTTTGGCAAGTGGCTGATGTCTCAATGGTAATTGCATCGAATAGAGTCCATCTCTAACTTGTCCTTGGATGAGCACCTTCCCTGTGAGTTTGTCCTTCACACAACAAAATGCAGGGTGAAATTCTAAATAAACTGAATTGTCTCTAGTGAATTGAGAAACACTAAGTAAATTTTTAGTTATCCGAGGAACATGAAGAATGTTTTTGAGATACAACTGTTTTCCATGCAATCTGTCAGGAAATGAATTCATACCAACACTTGCAATTTGTAATCCATCTCCACTGCCCACAATTAGCTCTTGAGACCCTTCAAATTGATGTTGAACAGCCAGGTTAGCAGGGTCAGAAGTAACATGATGAGATGCCCCTGAATCTGTGAACCATGTGGGATCTGAAGTGAGAGATGAAGCTGATGCATACATTGCATTCATCTGAGGGCATACATTGCTAGCTTGGTTATGAGTTGGAGAAGCAGACAAGAAATGAGGAGATGTGCTGGAATTAGACAATTCAGTACAACAAATATTAACCTGATGCAGTGATGATTGATTATTAGAGTATGGAGAATATTGGCTATGGGCATGATTATGATAATTCTGTCGATCTGAAAATGTTCTGGGATAATTGTTGTGCTGTGGAGAGAAAAATTGAGAATTTTGTTGAACCTGGTTATTGAATGGTAGTGGTTGGAATTGATTATGAGAAAAATTCATAGAAGGCTGATTCATTTGAAACTGATTGTTTATTCTATTAGGATCAGTTACAGCAACATATGTTTGATTGAATCTGAACCAACAGGAACCAGCCAAGTGACCAGGTTTTCCACATATTTGACATTGTGGCTTTGCTCCATATACATTGAAACCTCTACCTCTGGGCCTGCTTCTGAAATTATCATAATACTGAGAGAAGTTCTGGTTCGGTAATTGCACAGAGTTGCAGGGCTGATTTGATGAAGAATTAAATCCAGGTAGTGGCTGATTTACTCCATTAAATGACTTAGGAAAACTCAAGGGCTGCATATAAGTATCAACAGGTTGAACAAATTGATCGTTACCTGTTTTAGGAAAACTTCCACCTCTGAGATTAGACTGAGACAAATTTGCATTAGGAGATTCAATATTCATGTTGGTCATGGCTACATTCACCGATGGTAGTAGTGCAGTGCCTGCATTTCTCCTCTCCAATCTACCTTCTTGAGCCATTAATTTGTGAGTGAGTTCTTGCACGGTAATGCCACCTTCTTGAATAGAAGCAACTACTGGATCATACTCTCCATCCAACCCACTGCACAGAGCAAGAACCTGATCTTCTTCACTTATAGGACTGCCAGCTGATGCTAATTGTGAAGCCAATGTCTGCACTTTCTGAACAAATTCACTTATTAGCATGCCTCCCTTTTTGACTGAATGAAGTTCAGCCTTAAACTGCATTATTTTGGCTCTTGATTGAGACACAAAAGAGCCTTCCAGTATGCTCCACATTTGATAGCTCGTTTGGCAATCACCTACCTTCTTAACATACTCTTTTACCATAGCACTGATCAGCCAGGAGGCAATCATTTGATCTTGTTTCATCCAATAACGATATCCTTCATTTACAGCACCATCTTCATTCAACCTTCTTGGACACAAAGTTGTACCGAGAATAAATCCTTCTAATTCAAAGCTTCTAAGGATTCTATAAATTTGTTGTCTCCATTCTGTGTAACTATCTTTGTCGAGTCTGATTGTTGAAATTTGATTATGAAATGTCACTAATTCTGGTTCTTTTTCTGAGTTTTCTTGAACAATTCTTGCTGCTCTTTCTGTTTGATCCATTTTGATTGCTTGTTGTTATATTTTTAGGAACCAGTGCTCTGATACCATGAAGAAAAACACAGAAACTAAACTTGCAGAACCTTGAAACGAACAAGAAAGCAAATGCAGAAACTGAGATGAAAGAGAAAAGTTATGAAACGAAAAACAGAGACTGCGAAGAATCTTTTCTTTTCTTTGTATTCTTATTAATCTTTGTTTGTTTGTTATCAATCGAATATTACAGTGTAAATTGCTTATTCACAGCTATTTATATTGTTCATATGATTACATCAATTACATGAATTACATGAAACCGATTACACCAGATTGTGATCTGTCTAACTGACTCTGCTTAACAACCTAACAGCCTACATAACAACTTGCACCAGCTCCACGTGCTCAGCTTGCACTGTCATCAATTTCTCGCTAGAATTGTCACTTTGTCACTGCACTATACTTTGGCTGCTCCTCTGTACACTTGATTATTCACTCATTACTTCAATCTCAGTAACTCCACTCATACCCATATCAATGTGTTGAGTCAGTGTAATATGATTAAAGCAATTTTATTTTGTTACTAATGTAAGTTGCAATTAAAAAAATTAATAATAAATTTGTGGGTTAAACTGAACCCAAAATATATCACGTTCCATAATAAGACTGACAATGTTATTTTCATAATATATGATTTTTGAGAGGCAGGAGATTCACTATCAATTTTTGTCAAATATAGTGAGTTCATTTTGCCTTAGGAATATGTAACACATATAATTACTGAATAAAGAAAGGTTTGGACTTTGGTCCACAACCATTGTATACTGAACCAATTTTAATTGTTCATGATAATTATTCAAACTTTTATGTATCAAAGTTTATTTATATTTGCGATATAAATTGAAAGAAGCTTTCCAACTATTGACTTTTAGTCATATATTTGTGGCATTATACTTTAGACCAATATATGCATCATCCGTGCAATTTTAATCATAAGATTGATCTTTTTGAAAACTTTTCAAGTTAAGCTTCTAATTGTGACTTAATATATTATATTTTGATTGTAGTCTCAAATGTTAGTATCATCAAATATATTCAAAATATTAAGTTCCTCCACAACTTTGAGGAATTTGAGCACAATTATATATAATATGATTCATTATACTTTAGCTCTTCAAAGTCTTTTATGAAATTGTGCTAGCTCATATCTTATTCAACAATAATGAATATTATTACATTGTCTTTGAGACACATAAGTATTCACCATTTAAATTGATAGACAATAGTTACAAGCCCACTTTATATTTATTTATCTATCATTATCCATAAGATCAAAAGGGATATATACTGGATAATATTGATAAAATATTAGGCTTTAATTAATATTCTCTTGTTTTGCTTCTGTGGAAGTTCATGATTCATTATACATAATCATCATATAATATTCACTTCTAGTAATGAAATGATCAAAATATCTTTATTTTCTTAATAATTTATATAAGCACATAATATTTAAATATATATGTGTGTTTCTTTATTGTTATTTTATGAGTCAATTTTACTTGTAAAAAAATTCATAACTATTGTTAATTTCACTCTCAATATTGCTATGTAAGCATACATGAAATTTATGTATATATTTCTTTTGGCTCTTAATAAAATATATGATTGAATAACCTTTTTTTTTTTTTTCAAAGTTTGTTAAATAAAAGGTTAATGATATTAAGTACTTAAAAATTTTGATCCATATTTGATAATGATTATCAAATTAATTACTTACAATCTTTCAAGATATATTTATCTCTTTTGATTATATTCAATTCAATGTCAACTATCAAATGACATTTGTTTCAAGGATCATATAATCAAAATGCCTTTATATCTATAATCATATTTATGACATATATTGTTTATATAGATGCTATTATTTTATTACTTCAATAGCATATTTTATTCATAAAATAACATATAAATATTTTTATGATGTCAATTTTACTCTCAATATTGCTATTTAATAGCATACAAGAGGCACTAAAATATACTTATCATATATATTTTTGTTGGCATTATGGCCTATAGGCTCTCAATAAATGAGATAGATGCAATTCTAAAATATTGCATTTTAGACTTTCTCAAGAAAATAATCCTAACAACACAATTAGTATTCACCAAGAGTACTTCCAAGAAAGAATAGAGGGGCAAAGCCTCCTTAAAAACAGCCTCCTAAATAGAGCAACGTTCTAGAAAAGACTAGTGACTTTAAAGCTTTTAAAAACTAATTTCTTAAACAGAAATCCTTTAGATCTTACTAATCATGCACAGAAGATATTCATATGCTAATAATAATTGACTTTTCAAAAACTTTAGAGCCTGCTCTTAAGCACATTAGAAGCTTAATAACCCGCATTGCAATCAAGTGTGAGGGGAACATGTAAGCAAGAGGCCATGCTTTTTAATTTTACGAACTCATTATATGATACTTAATTTTAGAAACAAAATTCAGAGAGTTACTAATACACATGTTGATAGAAGTATCCTAGATGTCAGGAAATTAATTCAAGAGTCAATTATATAAAAGAGAACCAAAATTAATTGCAATCAGATATATTATCATGTAGGTATTAGTCAATTGCTAACTAAATAATTAAACATGTATCATTAAATCTGTTAACAAATACATGTAAAACAAATTGATCAAAAAGCAAGTTATATTATTGAAGGAATTAAGTTCTGATCTTCGAAGAATCAAGAAGAAGAGAGAGAGAGAGAGAGAGAGAAAGTTGTAAACTGTTATCAAAAGATTTGTTACTATTCATCATCGTTCTCGTGGGTTACATAGCTTGGTTTTATAGTATCATTGTTGTCAGCCCCTTCACTAACAAACTGGGACCACAACACTAACAAACTATATTGAGAATTATTCTGGTGTAATCACTACACACTAACAACCATATACCTACACTTCTCTCACTAGAAATTAATCAATTGATTAGTCTAAATATACTAGACTACAGACTGGTATAACCTCATTTTCATATACACTAACATCTTCCCTCAAGCTCAAGTCTCTATGCAAGACAGTGAGCTTGGTTCTAAGATTAGCAAAACGAGCTGAACACATGGACTTGGTCATTATATCAGCTGGTTGATCTTGAGTTGAAATATACTCAATACAAATGTCCCCATTCAATACTCTTTCTCTTATAAAATGGAAATCTATCTCCACATGTTTGGTTCTAGAGTGAAGAACTGGGTGTTTAGCTAATGCTCCAGCTCCTTGATTGTCACAAAACAAGATTGGTGCACTCGAGAGTTGTATATTCAGTTCACGTAATAATTTCTTAAGCCATAGAATTTCTGAAACAGTTAACGCCAAAGACCTGAATTCTGCTTCTGTGGATGATCTTGACACCACTCTATGTTTACTAGAACTCCATGAAACTAAAGAATTTCCAAGAAAAATACACCAACCTCCGGTACTTCTCCTGTCATCTATGCATGATGCCCAATCGGCATCTGCATATGCCATCATAGATAACACTTCTGTCTTTTGCAATAAGATTCCATGTCCAATGGTTCCTTTCAAATATCTCAATAATCTCTTGACTGCAAGCCAGTGAAAATCAGTTGGACACTGCAAAAACTGACAGAGTTTGACAAAAAAGGCTATGTCTGGTCTAGTGAGTGTACAATATTGAAGTGCTCCCACAATTGATCTATAAGGTCCTGCATCAGCTAGTGGCTAACCATCAAATTTTGAAAGGCTCTTCCTTGCAGCAAGAGGAGTAGAAGCTGGTTTCGCATCAGTCAGTTGCACTTTATCTAGTAACTGTGCAATGTATTTTTGTTGACTCAAATGGAAGTTGCCTGCTCTCCTTGTAACTTCAATGCCTAGAAAGTAGTTTAGTTCACCCAAGTCTTTTAGTGCAAAAACATCATTCAGCTTGATTATCAATTGCTGTACATAGTCATCATCAGACCCAACAACTAAAATGTCATCCACATAGATAAGAATCACCACAGTATACACTCCATCATCATAAACCATCATTGATGTGTCTGCTTGGGAGCTCTTGAAACCCAATGAATTCAAACAAGTGATCAGTTTGTTATACCAGGCTCTAGGAGCCTGTTTCAAGCCATACAAAGCCTTTTTTAGTCGGCATACATATCCTGGACATTCTTGGTTCACAAATCCCTCGGGTTGATACATGTATACCTCTTCTTCTAGCTCCCCATTTAGGAAGGCATTGTTTACATCAAGCTGTCTCACCTTCCAGCCTTTAGACAGCGCCATTGTAAGCACTACACGTATGGTAGTAGGCTTCACCACAGGGCTAAAGGTCTCATTATAATCTATGCCTTCAGTTTGCAAAAAACCTTTAGCTACTAACCTGCTTTTGTATCTTTCCAACGTTCTATCAGGTTTAAGCTTTACTGCAAACACCCATTTGTTGCTTATTACCTTCCCATGCTGAGGAGGTGGAACCAACTCCCATGTTCCATTTCTCATAAGAGCCTCAAACTCTTTCTTCATTGCTTCTACCCATTCATGATGTGTCCATGCTTCTTTCACAGTAGAAGGAATAGGCAGAATCATATTGACATACAAAGCCTTTGGTTTATAAATTCCAGTCTTGGCACGAGTTTGCATAGTATGAGTATTATCAGAAGAGGGTGGTTTATGTACCTTTGATGATGATGCAACAATAGCAGAAGATATCTGGCGTGGTAAAGACACAGGACGTAAAGAGACAGTAAGATTAATACCATCAGGATTAAAGACTCCTGCATGAGTATTAGAAGAAGGAAAATGGAAAAATTGATCATTGTCAAGAGATGGTGAAGAAGAAACATCATGTTCTGATAGAGGTTCAATAGGATTAGAGGAAGGAAGAGAAGAACAAGATAAAGCAGGAGACTCAGTTTGATTTGAAGAAGAAGTGGAAGTATGAGTTGAGACAGAACTAACAGGTGCTAAAGTAGACACACAGTGTAAAGGTGTAACTCTTTCAGTAGATAGTTGAGTGGGCATAGAGTAATTTCTCGAGTTTGAGTTATTCAGTACATTGTAGATAGTCTTAGTTTGACCATGTGACTGAGGTAACTGCACAAAATGCATAGGTGATGGAGACTTGTCACAAGCTTGGGAAGACAAACTCTGAGTTTTTGCAGGCATACCAGAAAACAAGTAAGGAAATTCACCCTCGTTGAAAATAACATGAGGAGACACATACATCCTCTTTGTAATTGGATCCAAACAATTATAGCCTTTTTGATGTTCAGGATATCCCAAGAACACACAGGGAATTGATCTAACATCCAACTTGGAATTGGAATAGGGTCTCGTGTATGGATAGCACAAACAGCCAAACCTCTTAAAGAGTTATACTCAGGTTTGTGATGATATAACAACTCAAACGGTGATTTGCTAGCAAGTGTTCTAGACGGCAATCTATTGATTAAATACACTGCAGTTTTAAAACTGTAAATCCAGAATTCCAAAGGTAAACCAGCTTTAATCAGCATTGACAAACCAGTCTCTGCTACATGCCTATTCTTGCGTTCTACAACTCCATTCTGAGATGGAGCATATGGACATGTCACTCTCCTCTTATATCCCCTTGAAACAGATGAGTTTCCAATGTCTTAAACTCAGTACCACCATCACTTTGGAGCTGTTTGATCTTTTTGTTGAATTGTCTCTCTACTAAAGCCTGAAAGTGCAAGAAGATTTGAGCCACTTGGCTCTTATTATGCAATAAAAACAGCCATTGGTATTTAGTATGATCATCCACAAATAGAACAAAATACCGAACTCCATTATTAGCAATAACTGGGGAAGGTCCCCATACATCAACATGCACAATGTCAAAAGCTTCACTAGAGCGTTCATGGACATGAGAGAAAGGTAATCTATGAGACTTCTGATGCACAAAAACTTGATAACCAAATTTTGTATTTGTAAAAGCTCGCAAGTGCACGAGTCACTTGTAGTAAGCGACAAGTATACTCCCAAGATCGTCTCTCAAAGGAATTGCGGTGGTTTTTAAAAGCGTTAAATGTAATCTAAAACGTTACGCTAAAATTAATCCTAAACACTCTAATTAAAGTTTGGGTTGGAAAACGGTTGCTAAAAGTATGATTACTTAAAATAAATAAATCAATGAATAAAGAACGGAGTTGAAACAATGAGATGAACGAGTGTGGGAAAATGGTTAGTGAACTATAATGAATGAATTGATTTATGTGGTTTTGACAATTAAGTACCAAAAAGTAGAATTTAATGATTATTTTCTCTAACCCTAGAAAATCCCAAATCAATGGTGATTTTCCCTTAATTAACTAATTAACTTCTTTGATCCGGACCGTTAATTAGTTAATCAGCCTTAAACTTAGGAAAATAGTTTAATCACCTAATTCAAGACAAATCAATGCACTTAAATTAGGCTCATGCTCACAAATGCCCAATTGAATTCAGATGGCGTTTCTAAAACTCAATCCTAAAATGTTTCATACATTCACAAATTAAATTGGCCAAAAGTAATTAATGAACATAAATGTTTAGAACAGTGAACATGAAATAAATCACTTTATTATAGAATCATCCACACAAACAATCATCCAATCATAGTTACATCACCAAAATCCCACACACAAGGAATTTAGCTACTCATAATAGAATCCAAATCAATGTTTTCTATTAAAAATAACATCCTATTGAATCTTAAAGAGAAGAAAGATTACAAGCAATTAAGTACCCCACTTCCACTCTTGAAATAAGCTCTTGATGTTGGATGATCACCTTCTTCAAGATTGTTGATGAAGCTTCAATGGAGGATCTTTTTTGGATAATCTATCTCTCAAAATTCTAGCAAAGAAGAAGAGTTTTGGTGGTTCAAATGAATGTGTAATCTCAATTCTGTCGTTGTGTTGGAGGCTGAATGATATATCTTGGAGGCTGGAGATGATGATTGTGTTCAATTAGGTTTTTGTATATGTAAGGGTTTCCCAAAGAGCATGTGCGTGTGTGGCTGGGGGGAGTTACAATCCGCGCGTGCGCGCCGCGGTGCGCCTTTTTCCATGCCGCGGCACGCAATGTTTTTCAGGATTGCGAACCAAAGCAGAAACCTCCCTGCCGCGGCGTACAATAATCATGCCGCGGCGCGCACTGTTTTCATGATTTCCTAGGATGCAACCCGAGAGCCCCTCGCTGCGGCATATGGTTTCTTCGCTATGGCGCGAGTTTTTGTAATGCTATGTAAATGCCCTTACATAATTTGCTGATTCTCGATGTAAGGCTTACGTTCCTAAGCTTTTCTTTGTCCCCACTTACACGATGAATGGCACCCAATGTAAGGCTTACATTTTTAAACACTTTTGCTTCATTTTTACTCTCTTTTTCCACATTTCTTCATAAACCTACTTTGACCTACAAAACAATAGAATACCCTCCAAAACAAGATTATATCGAGATTAAATGCAAAATAAATACTTAAAAATGTAACAAATAGTAGGTCAAAATAGTGTTCATCAAATACCCCCAAACCTACATTTTGCTAGTCCTCAAGCAAAACTAAAATTGAAAAGACAAATAACAAAACTAAAATTGAAGTTAACAAAACTTGTCTTGCTTTAGTTTCTTTCCAATTCAGAACCAAAAATTTATACACAAATTTATCCAACATTCTAACACATCAAGGCTCACTATTTAGATCAATTTCACTTCACAAATCTAAATCCCAATACTAAAAGTGTATCAACATTGACTCCCCCAAACCTAGTGTCAAGAATGTGAGTTCGTTTCAACTTTAATCCTCACAAAAATTACTCTCTAAATCACACCGATCCTATGGGTTCAAACACTCATCAAAGTATATGTGAATAGAAGTTATGTAAAGAAATGAGCTAATAGGTTCGCATATGATTAAACAAGAAAGGCTCAAAAGTGCATAACATCGATCTCACGAAAGGAATCAAATGATAGGATTTATGGAGAAATCACATTACTAATCTCATGCAACAATTAAAATCCTTAAGCAAAAATTTCAAGTGTGCCCTAGAATGAAAATGCTTTGACTTTAAGGGAACTTGTTTCCTATTTCTCGTTTTTTTTTTATTTCTTTATTTTTTTTTTTGTATTAACCATTCATACTTGAAGAACTTAGGGTCATAATAAACTTATTATCTCTCTCTTTTTTTTTTTAGACCCACATACATATGTAATTTGTGAATGACTACTTCTTAGCTCTTCTTGTGTTGGGTATAGGAATTCCCCCATATTTTTAAAGTCAAGCACGAATGAAATAGGCAAACACTTCAAACTTTACTTAAGTCATTTAATCTAAGCAATTCAATTAAGCACATGATCCTTCATTATATATTTAAAATCCTAACATTCAATGCAAAAACTTATAGAGATCATCTAACAATTTGAAATGATATGAAAGGTGTTTAAAAGGGTAGAAAAATAATTATCTCTCAGAATAAAGCGTTAAAGGCTCAATAATAATCTCACAAGGTAGTCTCCACTATTCAATTCCTAAACACAAGATTTGGGTTCATCTCAGTTTCAACATCAAAAGCATGAAACATAGATTGCAAATTAAAACCGATCCTTACAACAAAATTTAAACATTTTAAAAATCAGATAAACAATGCATAAAGACTAGTTATTCATCAAAAATTGACCAAAGCATGAAAATGTTGTTACCAACCAAAAATGCAAAATGCACCCCCAAACCTAAACTAAACATTGTCCTCAAGGTTTTCAACTACACAATAGTTCAGAAAAGAATTTGGCAATGGCAAACAGAAAACTAAATTAAAAGAAACGATAGATAATACCTAAAACGGTGGGTTGCCTCCCACCAAGCGCCTTCTTTAACGTCTTAGCAAGACGATGCTCATTCTTATCATGGAGGCCTCAATGCATCCTTGAAGTGCTTGCTTCCTCCTTTCTCTTTGCTCTTCTCAAAACAAGGCTTCATGTCACCTGAAAAAGACTTAAAACGAGTATTACATGCATAACAATCTTTTCCAGGATAGAAAAACTCACAATCCAGGTTTTTAATTTGTGAAGACTTGACATGGTCTTTGTAGGCATTATCCTGAATTGAGTTTGTAAATGTTTCCTTCACCCTCCTATTTGTAGATGAAACAATAGTTTTATTGCATGTACCTTGCTGCAAATGATTGTCAAAAATAGGTAAATCATTAGAATCTAGAACAACACAATTATTAGCAGTAGAAATAGGAGCAGTAAGTAAAGGGTTAAACACTTTGAAGTTTATAGTCTCTCCTAAGACTCTCATTGTCAATTTCCCTCTTTGGACATCAATGATTGTATTGGTGGTAGCCATGAATGGCCTACCAAGAATAATAGTGTGTTCATTGTCCTTAGGTATAGTGTCTTCCATTTCCATAACTACGAAGTCGACCGGTACAATTATGCTCTTCACCTGTACCAACAAACCATCAACTATTCCCTTGGGATATCTAATAGATTTATCAGCAAGGTGTAGTGACATATTTGTGGGCTTAAGATCCCTCAAACCTAGTTGCAAGTACACAGAATATGGCATGACATTAATACTTGCCCCTAAGTCTAACATAACATTCGACACCACCTTATCTCCCAAAGTGATTTTGATATTAAAACTACCTGGATCCTTTAGTTTGGGGGGTAGTTTCTTTTGCAATACTACACTAGCTAGTTCTGAAACTATTACTTTCTCCTCATTCTTATACTTCCTCTTGTTTGAGATTAGGGTTTTGAGAAATTTTGGATAAGATGGAATGTCCCTAATGATATTCAACAAAGGTAAGTTAATATTAACTTTAGAAAGTGAAGTAAAAGTTTCATGAAATAGCTTATCCTGATCAGTCGCCTTTAAGGGATGTAGGAGTGGAATCGGAGGTCTATATGGATTAGGCGACTTGTGAAGGAGTGGACGTTCGGTTAACTCTTCAAGATTCTCCGTACACTTTATAGAAGGTCTTAGGACTTCAATGTCCTCAGCTTGACTTTCCTTGGGAATTGCATGTTTCCTTCCTGTGTCTCCTGCATCTATAAACAAATCATTAGAATGTTCAGTAAAATTATCGTTTAGGACCTCACCACTTTCAATGACTGTGATAGCATTCAATTGTTCAGGCATCTTCCCTTTATCTTGCTTGGTTACGTACTCAGTCAATTGTCCCACCTGAATCTCTATCCTTTTCATGGAAGCCTCTAAAGAACCTATCCTTTGATCATTCTTTTGATTTATTTCTTGACTCACTTGAATGAAGGAGTTCAAATTGTCCTCCAAACTTGGCTTGTTTGGCGGAGTGAGCTGTGGATTGTTGTTGTTGTTTGGATGGTGTGGGAAATTATTCTGAGCATAGCCTTGATTGTTATTTCCCTTCCAAGAGAAGTTGGGATAATTTCTCCAATCGAGATTATATGTGTTCGAGTAAGGATCATTCCTTAGCCTCGGTTGGTATCCCTCCATAGCATTAGCTTGCTCGTAACTCGTACCTACATTTTGATCACAAACAAAAGGACAAATATTAGCACCGTGTCCGTAAATACTACAAATACCGCATACCTCTTGAGTCGGTGTGTTCTTGGAGGTGAGGAGTGCGATCTGTTTTGTAAGCTCTGCAATTTGCATCGCCATCTCATTTCTGGGAGTTACCTCGTTAACTCCCATCCTCCGTCCTCTAAAGCTCTTTTGTTGGGAATTAGCACCCAACATCTCATATAGGTCATACATCTCATCAGCAGTCTTTTCTCCCATTGCTCCTCCCTCGGCATTATCCACAGTAAATTGACACTGTTGTGTCAACCCGTCATAGAAGAATTGATTCTGGAGTTGCAAAGGAAAGTGATGGTATGGGCACTGTATCAGAAGCAATTTGAAGCGATCCCATGCCTCATGAAATGGTTCTCCGTCCATTTGAGAGAACGTTGCAATTTTGGTCCTTAGATCCGCAGTCTTTTGATGGGAATAGAATTTTCCCATGAACTTGTTGAACACTGCGTCCTAAGTTGAAAGAGATCCAGGCGGAAGAGTCATAAGGCATGACTTAGCTTTGTCTTTGAGCGTGTACGGGAAACATCTCATCCTCAGCTGATCCTCATTTAACCCCTGTAGCGGAAAAGTCTGCACAGTGGCATAGAAATCACGAATAAAAGTTAGAGGATCTTCGTTAGGAATCCCATAAAAAGACGGTAACATATTAAAATGTATGTTTTTAATCTCATAATTTCGAGCCGCTTCCCCTAATTGGATGCAAGAAGTTGCAGTGACAATGATTGGCCTTGCATACTCCTTCATCGTCATCTCTGTGTGTGGAGGTAGATGTTCTCCCATTGTTGGTGGTTGCTCGTCCTCCAAAATGTTAGCGCCGGATGGTCTCAAATGTGCTTGTCTCCTGTTGACGTTATCTATGAATGGCACGAGTGGATTTCCAAGAGATCTCCTACCGTGCATGCACAATCAAAAACAACAACAAATCCAAGCACCAGACACTATACCACTCTAAAGAGTAACAAAAACACAAAATAAAATAAAAAACGAAGAAAATGACAAAGACTAAAAATTAAGTAAACTAAAAAGAAAACAATTAACAATTTCAAAAACGCCAATTCCCCGGCAACGGCGCCAAAAACTTGATGCACAAAAACTTGATAACCAAATTTTGTATTTGTAAAAGCTCGCAAGTGCACGAGTCACTTGTAGTAAGCGACAAGTATACTCCCAAGATCGTCTCTCAAAGGAATTGCGGTGGTTTTTAAAAGCGTTAAATGTAATCTAAAACGTTACACTAAAATTAATCCTAAACACTCTAATTAAAGTTTGGGTTGGAAAACGGTTGCTAAAAGTATGATTACTTAAAATAAATAAATCAATGAATAAAGAACGGAGTTGAAACGATGAGATGAACGAGTGTGGGAAAATGGTTAGTGAACTATAATGGATGAATTGATTTATGTGGTTTTGACAATTAAGTACCAAAAAGTAGAATTTAATGATTATTTTCTCTAACCCTAGAAAATCCCAAATCAATGGTGATTTTCCCTTAAATTAACTAATTAACTAATTAACTTCTTTGATCTGGACCGTTAATTAGTTAATCAGCCTTAAACTTAGGAAAATAGTTTAATCACCTAATTCAAGACAAATCAATGCACTTAAATTAGGCTCATGCTCACAAATGCCCAATTGAATTCAGATGGCGTTTCTAAAACTCAATCCTAAAATGTTTCATACATTCACAAATTAAATTGGCCAAAAGTAATTAATGAACATAAATGTTTAGAACAGTGAACATGAAATAAATCACTTTATTATAGAATCATCCACACAAACAATCATCCAATCATAGTTACATCACCAAAATCCCACACACAAGGAATTTAGCTACTCATAATAGAATCCAAATCAATGTTTTCTATTAAAAATAACATCCTATTAAATCTTAAAGAATTAAATACCCCACTTCCACTCTTGAAATAAGCTCTTGATGTTGGATGATCACCTTCTTCAAGATTGTTGATGAAGCTTCAATGGAGGATCTTTTTTGGATAATCTATCTCTCAAAATTCTAGCGAAGAAGAAGAGTTTTGGTGGTTCAAATGAATGTGTAATCTTAATTCTGTCGTTGTGTTGGAGGCTGAATGATATATCTTGGAGGCTGGAGATGATGATTGTGTTCAATTAGGTTTTTGTATATGTAAGGGTTTCCCAAAGAGCATGTGTGTGTGTGGCTGGGGGGAGTTGCAATCCCCGCGCGCGCGCCGCGGCGCGCCTTTTTTCATGCCGCAGCACGCAATGTTTTTCAGGATTGCGAACCAAAGCAGAAACCTCCCCGCCACGGCGTACAATAATCATGCCGCGGCGCGCACTGTTTTCATGATTTCCTAGGATGCAACCCGAGAGCCCCTCGCTGCGGCATATAGTTTCTTCGCTGCGGCGCGAGTTTTTGTAATGCTATGTAAATGCCCTTACATAATTTGCTGATTCTCGATGTAAGGCTTACGTTCCTAAGCTTTTCTTTGTCCCCTCTTACACGATGAATGGCACCCAATGTAAGGCTTACATTTTTAAACACTTTTGCTTCATTTTTGCTCTCTTTTTTCACATTTCTTCATAAACCTACTTTGACCTACAAAACAATAGAATACCCTCCAAAATAAAATTATATTGAGATTAAATGCAAAATAAATACTTAAAAATGTAACAAATAGTAGGACAAAATAGTGTTCATCAACTTCCCTAGTTTACAAGCTCCACACATGTCTGCTGTATCAAACTGAGAACAAGATTTATCTATCTCAAGTAAAACTTGTTTTAAAACAGAAAAATGGGGATGCCCCAGCCTATCATGCCACGTTAAGCTACTGAGAGTAGCCTTATTACACTGAACAGAAGTATTTGAAGTACTAGGGGTAGAACTACATACAGTAGAACCGAGTTCTCTAGATTTAGTACTGAGCAGCCCTTGAGTACCTTCATCAGGGAACTTGTAGAGACCATTATTCACTCCTCCTGTTAGTAGCACCTTCCCCTGACTCAGATCCTTTACAGAAAAAGAATTAGGAAAAAACTCCACTGAGACATGATTATCCATACACATTTGCCTTACAGAAATTAAATTCTTTGCCAGTTGAGGCACATGCAGCAGATGATTTAGTTTAAAAATCAAATTACCATTGCTAACATATCCTTGTCCTATATGAGAAATAGAAGTTGAATTACCATTACCTAGTAAGACAGCTTCATGTCCCAAATATGGAGCAGCTTGTGCTAGATTTGTGCTGTTTGAGGTGAGGTGATGACTAGCCCCTGAGTCCATGTACCAATTTGGATCATGATGTACTGCAGGTGTTGCTAATTCAGCATTATAGGCTTGAGACAACCAGTGTTGATTTGAAGAAGTCATATGAGTGTACTCAGGTAATTGATTGTTACAGCTTTGAGAAGACACATAAGGAACTCCAATAGGACCATAATAGGGTATAGAATAAGATGAATCATTAGTTGCATTTGGTACTGATGAAGATAGCATAGATGACATTTGAGGGTGTAAAGGTAGTTGAGATGAAGTTTGGGGTTGTGAACTTGGTGTATTGTTAACAAACATCAGATAAGCACGTGGTGTTGTGAAATACATATTTTGAGGTATAGAGGCATAGTAGACCTAGGTAAGTGATTAGGCCATGGTTGAACTGGTTGTGTAGGTTGATGACTTGAATAAGCAGGTTGTGAATAATGAGAAAATTGAATGTTTGGATCAGTGAAATTTGAGGATTGTGCATATCTGAATCTACACCTTTGAGCACTATGACCAATTTTCTTACATATTTGACAGGTTCCCTTATACTGACCTCTTCCTCTATTATTGTAACTGTTATTCGGTTGCTGTGAAAACTGTAAAGAATTTGGAAATACTGGCTGTGTTGAACAGGCATTAGACATAGGTGTAGAGGGATTATTGATACCTGCATAAGTTGTAGGAGTTCTTGGCTTTGAATCTTGTAACACTTTTGGAATCTGAGATTGATACAGCCTAGGCAAAGAAGTTTCAGATCTATTATGTGCAAGATTTGCCTGCACCAGTTGTATATCAACTGGATTCATTCGTATAACCTGTCTTTCATAAGCTCTCATCATAGAAAATACCTCATCCAAGCTTGGCATCTTCTTATTTGTTACCTTCGTTATCAGAGGAAGATAAGTAGTAGAATTAAGTCCTCCCATTAGATATATGATCTGTTCACAAAAAGAGATATTATCTCCTGTTGCTGATATTAAATCAAACAATTCTTTAGCCTTCTCAATGTACTCATCCATCAGCTGATTATCCTTCCTCATGGTTTGTAGTCTCCACCTAAGTTCCATGAGATTAGAGTTTGAGTTGTCTTGAAAGTTCCTAGCCAAAGCTGACCAGTAGGCATGTGCACTAGAATTTCCATACAAAAACTTGAGTTTAGTAGGAGACACAGAATTATAGATCCAATTCATCACGATTTTATCCTTGCGATCCAAAACTTCAAACTCTGGATTATCTTGTAATACTTCAACCTTTCCAGATTCGTCAGATATATCATTAATCACTTTCTTAATTTGTTTTGCAGGTACTGGCTCAGTACCTTCAAGGAAGCCTTGCAAACCATACACAACAGCAACATGTTTAATCTGTTCTTTCCATATCAGAAAATTCATATCATCTAGTTTTACTGAGAAGTTAGGATTGATAGGTATACTTGCCAATGGACATGACAAAATAACAGATATCTTACTTGACATAGATGATGATTCCTCATGAGCAGCAGTAGAAGTTGGTGATTGAGCCATAGTAGCTCTGATACCATGAAGGAATTAAGTTCTGATCTTCGAAGAATCAAGAAGAAGAGAGAGAGAGAGAGAGTTGTAAACTGTTATCAAAAGATTTGTTACTATTCATCATCGTTCTCGTGGGTTACACAGCTTGGTTTTGTAGTATCATTGTTGTCTGCCCCTTCACTAACAGACTGGGACCACAACACTAACAAACTATATTGAGAATTATTCTGGTGTAATCACTACACACTAACAACCATATACCTACACTTCTCTCACTAGAAATTAATCAATTGATTAGTCTAAATATACTAGACTACATAATGGTATAACCTCATTTTCATATACACTAACAATTACATATAATCATGTGATTTGTCCTTTATCTACATGTTATTAGATCATGTAAAGAGACAATAGAGTTCAATTGCTTAAATAATATGATTTATTATCATTCCCCAAAGCTTGAATCTTGCTTTAAACATTTACATATTTATAAATAAAGACGTCAATGCCGAAAGCTCAAAGCAGTAAAATCAAATTACTAAAGGTTATTATCATCATAGATAATACTAAACTTCAAAAAAGTATAATCAACTTATGTATCTAATTACCAAAACTAGACAATAACTAACATTCAATCAAATAAAGATCCGGAAGAAAAAAGTAATATCGATTGTTATACATAATAACATATACTCATAACATGTGGTTATTAATATGAATACCAATCATATTTTCATGCATGTATCATTGCATACTCAAAGCTTAAAACTAATAATAGCAATCATATTCTACTGACTTATGAGTTTATTGTTTCAAATTCGAAACTGAAAATTTATGAAGATTAGTTTATGCAAATTATATATTCTGCATTCAGATTGAGATCAGGCAGTTACTTCAATTCAGATAACAATGAGGCACACAAATTACAAAGCATATATAAAGTTATTTAGTATGAGACCATTAATAAGTAATTAAAAGTAATATGTCAGTTTCTAACTAAAGGACTTTAATTAATATAACTTAAAAAGTTTTCAAAGGCAAAAGCAATTATCAGCATTGTTGTAACCAAATAATACTTTAAAATAGATAGATAGATGCAAAAAAAATTGTTGTATGATAAAATGAAAAAAGATTATTAATATAATAATTGAAAAGTAATATGAGTTAACAAGAGGCAAAAGTAATCATATAACCAAAAAATCAAATATTATCAGATCTATCGGACGATGAAAAAGAAATGTCAAAATATTCAATCCAAAAATTACTCCTTTTCTGTTACGTCCTTCTTTCAATGATAGTATTTAGAATTTTAAAAAAAATCTTACATAAATTTTTGAATAAAAATAAAATTTGAGTTTAATCATTCAAGAATTTGTGAATTTTATAATCTGGTATTATACCACAAAAGATTTATAGTATGTTATGGCCAATGTCATTTTATATGTATAAAATCACAAGTTTTGAATGCTGATAACGCGTTATAAAATTAAAGAAAATAAGAAAAGAAAAATAGAGAGAAAACAAACAACAGAAGTAATTCTCATATATTGTTGTATCAATAATACACTGTTAAAGACCCTATTTATAGGGTTTACATGATACAATATGAATTTTGAATATAAGATATGATAGAATTAAATCTTTAATTATCTCTAATTAAATGCAAATCTATAATATAATAGAGATAAATCTTTATTTAAAATAAATATAACAATAAAATACATATATTATATTTAAGATTTAATATCTAAATTATAACGGTCACAAATTTTTTTTTTTTTTTTTAAATTTGTAGTACCTAATCTCACTCTATATAGATTCTTTAATTGAATGGATTATGTTAATCACCAAAGTTCATAAGTAATATTTGACCTTATGGTTAAGAGTCACACGCTCTAACTAATTGAATTATTCCTGCATACATTTTTATTTAAAAAAAAATTAGTATCCAATAAAGTTAGGAACATTTGTTAAAAATTTTGAAATTGCTAGAAACATGACTTGAACCTCTGACCGCATGCTCTTAGCTATTCCAACTTTTTTTTTAATAAAAAAAAATTTCTTTATAAAAAACATATAGGTAATATGAATTTTGCCCACAAAAAAAATTAATAATTCAGATAAAGATTTAGGCTTTTGCATATAATAAATTTATTTACTTTTAATATTTGATTAAGCCTAATAAAAAATTGTATAAATCATATATTTTTGTCAATTTTTGTCAAAACAACATAAAACGACTCTCTTGAGATTTGCAAGAGAAAATTATTGGGACACTGTTGTGGTGTCTTTCTAAGGAGCTCAAAATCTCACTATTAAAAGAAATAGTGTGCTCTTAAAGATTACAAGAGATTATATGTTGTTTTATGTGAACTGTACATAAATAAATTCTGCTTGATGTCGATTCTTATCCATTTAGATAAACTTTATATAGCACATCATTATTATCTTTGTTCACTAATTTGTAATATTTATCGATCGTTTATTTTAAGAGATATTTTGCTGACTAAGACCACTCATATCATGCTCTGTGGCATGAGTGTATTTACACCTAACACTAAAGTTTTGAGCAATTGCCCTAGGGTCAAATGTAACTTGAGGATTGATAAAGAAGCCTAAAATTAATAAGAAACAATAAAATACACCGCAACTTTCAAAATAAAGAAAAACACTTGGGCTTTCGATACATTTGGTTTGGGCTTTACAGTGGACTTACATTGTAATTATAAAATATAAATACCCAAGACAAGTACCTTAAGTCATGTATTAATTCCCTGAAATGATACATATATAATAAAAATTAATTTTTTGTCCAAAATAGCAAAACGACTGTATTTTGAAAAAATACAAATGACATTTTTAACCATCAAATCCTTTAAAGGTCTTGGTTCTGCCGCCGCTGCTTTTGAATTTCATAACTTGGAAGGATTGATTCTTCGTCTTTCTCTCTTTTAATCTCTTTGGTGTTTGGTGGTTGAATACAAAGAACTTGGCATCTTATTTGGATTATTAGTCAAGACACAGAATCCTTGATTAAAGAAGATAATTTATCTTATTCCTTTTTATCGTATAAGCTTTTGTGCCCACATTGTTTAGAATCTTCATCTACAAAAACAATTATTTGGTAGAATCAAACTATTCTTGAAGATGAAGATGAAAACAGAGCTTAATATATTGAACTGAAAGGAAAAAAAAAAAAAAAAAACTTAATAAAGTAGGAAAGAGTGGAGCAGATGAAGAATTGAAGATGAAGATGAAGTCATGTGAATGTACAGGTTACATACAAATTTATTTTATATGTAACCTGTACATTCACATGAAATGCATTGTACTGTTTGTATGTTATTGCTGTTATCAAACTGAGGTTCCTTTTATTTATATGCAATATCACCTGGATTTTGTTCTCAAGCTTTCGACTATGTCTGCAAAGAAGCATTTAGTTTAATTCCAATCACCTACTGGAAGAAGAAGAAGAACAGCTTATGAAACTTGTACATTCACATTTTGTATGTACAGGTTACATACACATTTATTTTGTATGTAACCTGTACATTCACATTTTATATGTACAGGTGTACAGGCATTTTGTATGTACAGGTTACATACACATTTATTTTGTATGTAACCTGTACATTCACATTTTATATGTACAGGTTACCTGTACATACGAACTATTCTTCCTGCAAAATGTGAATGTACAGGTTACATACAAATTTATTTTGCATGTAACCTGTACATTCACATGAAATGCATTGTATTGTTTGTATGTTATTGTTGTTTTGAACAGCTTACAAAATGTGAATGTACAGGTTACATACAAAATGTAAATGTACATGTTACATACAAAATGTAAATGTACAGGTTACATACAAATTTATATGTACAGGTTACATACAAATTTACATACAAAATAAATTTGTATGTAACCTGTACATTCATATGACCTGTACATACAAAATGTGAATATGCAGGTTACATACAAAATAAATGTGTATGTAACCTGTACATACAAAATGTGAATGTACAAGTTCCATAAGCTTCGAAGGAAACACGGAAATGACAAGATTTTTACGAATACTCAGATAAAGGGATATTTTGGTAAAAATCATATATATTATATAAATAAAACTCACCGTTTCAATCCCAAAAAGTGTTATTTAGGTTCAAAAAGCTCTTTTATACAAATACTTGCTATTTGAGCAATTCACTGTTAAGTCATTTGTACGGTAATTATTCAACTTACAACTTTCTTCGGGTATTCCAAGATGAAGGCTTTCTACAATGAGGTTAATTTTTAATAGAAGATAGAACTTAAAGTTTGATTCTCATGATTCTCTTCATGTTCTTGTAAAAATTTAATATTTATTTTATAATGTTAATATCTTATTAAATTTATAACACTTTAGGAGCTCTAAATTTGATTCATAATTTATGTATAAAATGATAAGACTAAGACCATTACTACAAACTTCAGTGGTATTAAAACTAACCATACCATACAAATAATGATATTTATATACTATTCGAGATCTTTATATTTTTAATTTTTTTTTATTTAGTTGTTTTTCAAATCTTCATTGAAAATTGCTTTGTATATCTGTTTTGACCATGAGCCATATTTAGGAATATATATATATATATATAATTCAAAATAGCTTTAAAAAGGTGTATATTGTTATAATTTAGATGTCAAATCTTAAATATAATATATTTATCTTATAGTTAGATTTATTTTAAATGAAGATTTATTTCTATTCTATCATAAATTTGTATTAAAAATTTAATATCTATCATATATGATATTCAAATTTTATATTGTATATTGTAAACACTATAAATAGGATATTTAGCAGTGTATTAATACTGCTGTGCAAATTATAGTACTCGTAAGTGTACGAACCACTTGTAGCAAGTGATAAGCAAACCTCCAAGGTCGCTCTCTCAAGGAATTGCAATGGTTTTAAACAACTTTTTTTTTAATCTAATTAGAGTCCTAAAGCAACTAAAATACTAACTAAATAAAATTCTATTAAAACTAAAACTCTAAATAATTAGAATCCTAAATCTAATAAAACTGTAAACAAAGTTAGAATTGTGAGCAAGATCAATGATGTTGAACAATTAAGGAAAACAATTATGAAAATTCTCAATTAACTAAAAAAGATTTCAAATATCAATGGAAGATGTATGGATGTTTAGTTTGGTTGGCCATGCTTGCATCGAAAAGTTTGGTGAATTAACATGAACGTTCTAATTAACAAATATTACCGGCTTTCCTTTTAATTACGAAAATTCCTACGATCGGGTAATTCTCTTTGTTGATTAACTAAACAATATCCTACGATTAGGTATATCAAATAGCAACCAAATTATGCACAAGAAAAATATGCCCTATCAAACCAATGCCATGACTAGGTCATTAATTTGAAGTTTTGATTAAGTTTTTTAAAGTAAAGTTAAGGTGACGTTTCTAAAACCAAACTTTAATATTTTTCAACCTAATTATGAATCTCAAATTGGCCCGTGAAAATTTACAATTAAATATCTAAACATGCTCTTAATCAAAAGGTAATTTATTTTATTTCAAAGCAATAAAAATATTCACCACAATAGTTCTAGCAAACATGGCAACGCAAACTAAACACCCATAATAAAATTAGCTACTCATGTTCATATTAATATTCATAGACAAATTTAATTTGAACATACACTCAAAGAAGTAAGAAGAAAAAAAGGAAATTCTATAACAAAAAGAAACCTTATATCTAAATACCACAATTGGATTGGATGGCGTTCTTCTCCAAAAGCTTGATCGTCGATCTTCAATGGTTTCTTTAATCCTTAGAATTAATTCTCTTACTTCTTTGAGTGTAGAAAAGCTCCTAAAATCTGGTTAAGTCTTTTGTTGGTTCGTAAAATTGAAGTGTTGTAAAAGGGACTTTTAAAGGGTATTTATAGGTGTAAGGGTTACATAGAATCCTGATTGTCTCAAGAATAGGCGCGTCGCGGCACAACAATTTTCCTGCCGCGGCACAATAATAAATCTGAAACAATAGTCAAAACTTGAGAGGTGTTCGCCGCGGCACACATATTTCTCACCGCAGCGAGCGTTGTTTTTTGATTATTCACATGTACCCCTTACATATGTGCTGGCTCATAATGTATGGCTTATATAATTTGACTCGTGTTGCCCCTAAATTGTGATCTTTGCGCTGTAAATTTTTTGTCTTTGCGTGTTTGCATTATTCAAATCATTTGACGCTAAAAATACTTGAAATACACTAAAACATACTTGTGATTTCAAATTGATAGATTTATGAAAATAATCATATAAACGAGATATAACAAATCTACTTTTAGCAATTAAGCACAATAAATCACGAAATATTAGTGCTTTTCAAGCACTTATCATATACACACAACAATTAATGAGAATTATTTCTTCTATTTTTATTTTCTCTCTACTTTTCTTCTCTTATTTTTTTTAATTTTATAACACGTTATAACACGATTATTTGTTCAAGACTTGTTATTTTATACATGTAAAATGACCTTGGCTATAATATACTACAAACTTTTTGTAGTATAATGCTAGATTACAATATTTACAAGTTCTTGAATGTTTTTATTCTTTATGATTAAATTCAAATTTTATTTTCATTCAAAATCTATCAAGTTTTTTTAATTTCTTGATAGTTTTAATTGGATATCATAATTAATAATATTTATGATTTATTTTCTTTTTAAATTTGTTAAGTTGTTTAGTTTATATATCAATATCTATATATATTCATATTGTAATTGAATTTTAAAATTTGTTAATTTATTTGGTTTATATATCAATATATATACATATTCATATTGAAATTGATTTTTAAAATTTATTAAGTTGTTTGGTTTTGTATATCAATATTTATATACGTCCATATTATAGTATTGTCTAACATATTAGTAAATCTAATTTTTGTTTGTATGTTATTCTCCTGCTCAATATGTTACAATTATTTGATAATATTATATATAAATATATTGTAAATATATTTATGAATAAAATAATATATATATATATATATATATATATATATATATATATATATATATATATATATATATTTAAATTTATCAATATAAATATTTATTATTATTATTTTCAAAAATTACAAATATAATTTTGAACTAAATAGATAAATAAAAATACCCCATAAATATATATATTAGTATTTACCTTTATTTTAAATTAATAAATTATTTATACTTATCTTTCATTATAATTAATGAATAATATGTGTAGCATACATATATGATAACTATATTAATTAAAAACTGAAAATAACTCATGATAGTTAAATAATAATATTACTTATCTTACTTAAATAATATTCATTTGGCAATAATTATGAATTACATGATAGTTATTTAAATATAATTACCTTGTATATCCAAACTCATGTTTTTTCATTAATTGATAATACTTTTTCAATATTAATATAATTTACAATTACCTAAATAAATTTTTATAGTATAATTTAATTATAAATATTTTTATGTGTATTTATTCATTTATGTTTACTAGTTAGATATACATAAATTTTGGATTGATTTTCATGCTAAATTGATATTATTATTGATTGTGAGATTTTAAATAGTAAATAAATGGACTAACATCTCATATTTTGGTAACCCAAATAAAGTTTTCAAGTGTGTGGTTGCATGAATAGTAGGATCTAAGGAAGTTCTGTTTAGGAAATTAGTTCTTGAAAGCCTTTGTGTCACTAGTCTTTCATAGAAACATTGCTCTGTCTAAGAGGATGATTTTTAAAAAGGCCTTCTCCTACCATTCTTTTCTGAGAGCACTAATATTAATTATTTTACTACAGTATTGTTATAGTTATGATAAAGTAATCCAAAAATTTATATATACATAAGAAAATAAATAATTGAATTATTCTCTTGAAACTGTAAAATATAATATTTTATAATTACATATATGTCATTTATTGAGAGCCATAGGCTACGATACTAATAAAAATATATATTTGAAAGTACAAAATGTAATATTTTAGAATTACATCTATATCATTGATTGAGAGCCTATAAGCTACGATGATAACATAATATATGATAAAGTATAATCAATGCCTCGTATATGCTATTACATAAAACATTGAGAGCAAAAATGACATCATAAAAATATTTATATGTTATTTTATGAGTAAAATATGTTATTAAAGTAGCAAGATAATAGCATCTATATAAACAGTATATATCCTACATATGACTATGAATATAAGGACATCTTGATTATATAAATGTTATTTGATGTTGACATTAAAATGAATATAATCAAAGGAGAAAAATATATCTTGAAGGATTGCAAGTGATTAATTTAATATATAATAATCACTATCTAATCTTGATCATTCAAGATTTTAAATGATCAATAATATTAACCTTTTATTTGAAAAACTTTGGAGAAAAAAGGGTTATTTATTCATATATTTTATTGAGAGCCAAATGAAATATATACATAAATCTCATATATGCTTACATTGCAATATTGAGAGTGAAATTAATAACAATTATGAATCATTCATATACTATTTTTATAAGTAAAATTTAATAATAAAATAACAATAGAAAAACACACATATATATTTAAATATTATGTACTTGTATAAATTATTAAAAAATAAAGACATTTTGATTATATCATTACTAGAAGTGAATATTATATGATAATCATGTACATGATTTAAGCTATTGTATTAATATTACCAATGTAGTGAATATTATATGATGATCATGTACAAGATTTAAGCTATTGTGTTAATATTACCAATGTAATAGTTACAATTTCATTGTATTATAAAAAAATTGAAAGCCTATATAGATAAATAAAATATATTTTGGAGTTGTTATTATATTATGACATATTTGAACTTTAATTTTATAATGAACTATGAGCTTCCACAAAAGCATAGCAAGAGAATGTTAAATTAGATTAAATTCCGTGTATTAGCAACTTTTTTGACCAGATAGCATTTTTTTCACAACTCGTTAGACGACTTTATTTTGTTTCATCAATTTTATATTTTCATCCTTCACTTGCTATAAGAATCTACCAACTTTCACTCTTGCAACAAGATCCTTGATGTTGGATGATCACCTATTTCAAGTCTCTTGATGAAGATCCAATTGAATAGTCTTTGATGAAGTAAGTTCTCTCCCGAAATTGTATGAAAAGCCTGAATTTGATACCGTTCACGCACTGTTCACCCTTGGAGTTTCGTGTGTTTGTTGTGTTGGAGGTTGAAAATCTTGTTTTCTGGCTGTTGGAGGCTGAGAGATGCGTTGGAGGCTGGAGTTCATGCGTTGGAGGCTGAATAATTCTCTGTTGTTCAATTAGGTTTTCGTATATGTAAGGGTTTCCCAAAGAGCATGTGCGTGTGTGGCTGGGGGAAATTGCAATCCGCGCGCGCGGGCAGCGGCTCGCCTTTTTCCATGCTGCGGCGTGTGATGTTTTTCAAAATTGCGAACCAAAGTAGGAACCTCGTCGCCACGGCGCTCAATAACCACGCCGCAGCGCACAATGTTTTCATGATATTCTAGGATGCAACCCGAGAGCCTCTCGCTGCGGCATATCGTTTCTTCGCCACGGCGTGCCTTGTATGTAAAGGTATGTACATACATGTACATACTTTGCTGATTCTCGATGTAAGGCTTACATCCCCCAATGTAAGGCTTACATTTTTAAACACTTTTGCTCTCTTTTTCCACATTTCTTCCCAAACCTACTTTAACCTACAAAACAATAAAATACCCTCCAAAATAAGATTATATTGAGATTAAATTCAAAATAAATACTTAAAAATATAACAAATGGTAGGTCAAAATAGTGTTCATCAAATACCCCCAAACCTACATTTTGCTAGTCCTCAAGCAAAACTAAAATTGAAAAGACAAATAACAAAACTAAAATTGAAGTTAACAAAACTTGTCATGCTTTAGTTTCTTTCCAATTCATAACAAAACATTTATACACCAATTTATCCAAAATTTTAACACATCAAGGTTCACCATTTAGATCAGTTTTGCTTCACAAATCTAAATCCAAATACTAAAAGTGTATCAACATTTATTCCCCCAAACCTAGTGTCAAGAATGTGAATTCGTTTAAACTCTAATCCTCGCAAGAGTTACTCTCTAAATCACACCGATCTTATGGGTTTAAGCACTCATCAATGTATATGCAAATAGAAGTTAAGTAAAGAAATGAGCTAATAGATTCACATATGATTAAACAAGAAAGGCTCAAAAGTGCATAACATTGATCTCATGAAAGAAATCAAATGATAGGATTTACGAAAAAATCACATTACTAATCTCATGCATCAATTAAAATCTTCAAGCAAAAACTTCAAGTGTGCCATAGAATGAAAATGCTTTGACTTTAAGGGAACTTATTTCCTACTTCTCTCTTTTGTTTTGTTTTTTTTTTTTGTTTTTATTTATATATTGTATTAACCATTCATACTTGAAGAACTTAGGGTCATAATAAATTTATTATCTCTTTTTTTTTTTAGACCCATATACATATGTAATTTGTGAATGGCTACTTCTTAGCTCTTTTTGTGTTGGATATAGGAATTCTCTTGTATTTTTTTTAAAGTCAAGCATGAATGAAATAGGCAAATACTTCAAATTTTACTCAAATCATTTAATCTAGGCAATTCAATTAAGCACATGATCCCTCATTACATGTTTAAAATCCTAACATTCAATGCAAAAACCTATAGAGATCATCTAACAATTTGAAATGATATGAAAGGTGTTTAAAAGAGTAGAAGAATATTTATCTCTCAGAATAAAACGTTAAGGGCTCAATAATATTCTCACAAGGTAGTCTCCACTATTCAATTCCTAAACACAGGATTCAGGTTCATCTCAGTTTCAACATCAAAAGCATGAACACAGATTGCAAATTAAAACTAATCTTTATAACAAACCTTAAACATTTCAATCATTAAAAATTGACCAAAGCATGAAAATGTTGTTTACAACCAAAAATGCAAAATGCACCCCCAAACCTAAACTAAACATTGTCCTCAAAGTTTTCAACAACACAATAGTTCAGAAAAGAATTTAGCAATGGCAAACAAAAAACTAAATTAAAAGAAACGATAGATAATACCTAAAACGGTGGGTTGCCTCCCACCAAGCGCCTAGTTTAACGTCTTAGCAAGACGATGCTCATTCTTATCATGGAGGCCTCAATGCATCCTTGAAGTGCTTGCTTCCTCCTCTCCCTTTGATCTTCTCAAAACAAGGGTTCATGTCACCTGAAAAAGACTTAAAACGAGTATTACATGCATAACAATCTTTTCCAGGATAGAAAAACTCACAATCTAGGTTTTTAATTTGTGAAGACTTGACATGGTCTTTGTAGGCATTATCTTGAATTGAGTTTGTAAATGTTTCCTTCACCCTCCTATCTGTAAATGAAACAATAGTTTTATTGCATGTACCCTGCTGCAAATGATTGTCAAAAATAGGTGAATCATTAGAATCTAGAACAACACAATTATTAGCAAAAGAAATAGGAGCAGTAAGTAAAGGGTTAAACACTTTGAAGTTTGTAGTCTCTCCTAAGACTCTCATTATCAATTTCCCTCTTTGGACATCAATGATTGTATTGGTGGTAGCCATGAATGGCCTTACGAGAATAATAGTGTGTTCATTGTCCTTAGGTATAGTGTCTTCCATTTCCATGACTACGAAGTTGACCGGTACAATTATGCTCTTCACCTGTACCAACAAACCATCAACTATTCCCTTGGGATATCTAATAGATTTATCAGCAAGGTGTAGTGACATATTTGTGGGCTTAAGATCTCTCAAACCTAGTTGTAAGTACACAGAATATGGCATGACATTAATACTTGCCCCTAAGTCTAACATAGCAATCGACACCATCTTATCTCCCAAAGTGATTTTGATATTAAAACTACCTGGATCCTTTAGTTTGGGGGGTAGTTTCTTTTGCAACACTACACTAGCTAGTTCTGAAACTATTACTTTCTCCTCATTCTTATACTTCCTCTGTTTGAGATTAGGGTTTTGAGAAATTTTGGATAAGATGGAATGTCCCTAATGATATTCAACAAAGGTAAGTTAATATTAACTTTAGAAAGTGAAGTAAAAGTTTCATGAAATAACTTATCCTGATCAGTCGCCTTTAAGGGATGTGGGAGTGGAATCGGAGGTCTATATGGATTAGGTGACTTGTGAAGGAGTGGACGTTCGATTAACTCTTCAAGATTCTCCGTACACTTTACAGAAGGTCTTAGGACTTCAATGTCCTCAGCTTGACTTTCCTTGGGAATTGCATGCTTCCTTCCTGTATCTCCTGCATCTATAAACAAATCATCAGAATTTTCAGTAAAATTATCGTTTAGGACCTCACCATTTTGAATGACTGTTATAGCATTCCATTGTTCAGGCATCTTCCCTTTATCTTGCTTGTGTACGTACTCAGTCAATTGTCCCACCTGAATCTCTATCCTTTTCATGGAAGCCTCTAAAGAACCTATCCTTTGATCATTCTTCTGATTAATTTCTTGACTCACTTGAATGAAGGAGTTCAAATTGTCCTCCAAACTTGGCTTGTTTGGCAGAGTGAGCTGTGGATTGTTGTTGGTGTTTGGATGGTGTGGGAAATTATTATAAGCATAACCTTGATTGTTATTTCCCTTCCAAGAGAAGTTGGGATGATTTCTCCAACCGGGATTATATGTGTTCGAGTAAGGATCATTCCTTGGCCTCAGTTGGTATCCCTCCATGGCATTAGCTTGCTCGTAACTCGTACCTACATTTTGATCACAAACAAAAGGACAAATATTGGCACCGTGTCAGTAAGTACGACAAATACCGCATACCTCTTGAGTCGGTGTGTTCTTGGAGGTGAGGAGCGCGACTTGTTTTGTAAGTTCCGCAATTTGCATTGCCATGTCATTTCCCGGAGCTACCTCATTAACTCCCATCCTCCGTCCTCTAGAGCTCTTTTGTTGGGAATTAGCACCAAACATCTCATATAGGTCATATGTCTCATTAGTGGTCTTTTCTCCCATTGCTCCTCCCGCGGCATTATCCACAGTAAATTGACACTGTTGTGTCAACCCGTCATAGAAGAATTGATTCTGGAGTTGCAAAGGAAAGTGATGGTGTGGGCACTGTATTAGAAGCAATTTGAAGCGATCCCATGCCTCATGAAATGGTTCTCCGTCCATTTGAGAGAACGTTGCAATTTTGGTCCTTAGGTCCGCAGTCTTTTGGTGGGAATAGAATTTTCCCATGAACTTGTTGAGCACTGCGTCCCAGGTTGAAAGATCCAGGCAGAAGAGTCATAAGCCATGACTTGGCCTTATCTTTGAGCGTGTACGGGAAACACCTCATCCTCAGCTGATCCTCATTTAACCCCTGTAGCGAAAAAGTCTGCACAATGGCATAGAAATCAAGAATAAAAGTTAGAGGATCTTCGTTAGGAATCCCGTAAAAAGATGGTAACATATTAAAATGTATATTCTTAATTTCATAGTTTCAAGCTGCTTCCCCTAATTGGATGCAAGAAGTTGCAGTGCCAATGATTGGCCTTGCATACTCCTTCATCGTCATCTCTCTGTGTGGAGGTAGATGTTCTCCCATTGTTGGTTGTTGCTCGTCCTCCAAAATGTTAGCGCCGGATGGTCTCAAATGTGCTCGTCTCCTGCTGACGTTATCTATGGACAGCACGAGTGGATTTCCAAGAGATCTCCTACCGTGCATGCACAATCAAAAACAACAACAAATCAGAGCACCAGACACTATACGACTCCAACGAGTAACAAAAACACAAAAATGAAAAAAAGAAAATGAAAAAGACTAAAAATTAAGTAAATAAACTAAAAAGAAAACAAATAACAATTTCAAAAACGCCAATTCCCCGGCAACGGCGCCAAAAACTTGATGCACAAAAACTTGACAACCAAATTTTTTATTTGTAAAAGCTCGCAAGTGTACGAGTCACTTATAGTAGGTGACAAGTATACTCCCAAGATCGTCTCTCAAAGGAATTGCGGTGGTTTTTGAAAGAGTCAAATGTAATCTAAAACGTGACACTAAAAATAAATCCTAAACACTCTAATCAAAGATTGGTGTGAAAATGGTTGCTAAAAATATTAAAATAAATAAGAAAAATAAAGTAAATGCGTGAAAGTGTCGCTGAAACAAGAAGATGAACGAGTGTGGGAAATTAGGTAGTGAACTAAGCATGGATAAATTAGTTTATGTGGTCTCCTCAATCAAGCATATTAAGTGGATTTATTGATTCTTTTCACTAATCCTAGAAAATCCCAAATCAATGGTGATTTTCCCTTAATTAACTAATTAACTTCTTTGATCCGGACCATTAATTAATTAATTAGCATTAATCTTAGAAAAAGTAATTCAATCACCTAAATTAAGACAAGTCAATGCACTCAATTTAAGTTCATGCTCAAGAATGCCCAATTAAACTTAGATGGCGTTTCTAAAGTTCAATCCTAAAATAGTCTCAAACATTCATAACTAAATTGGCCAAAAATAATTAATGAATGTAGATGTTAATAAACAATGAACATGAAATAAATCACTCAAATAATATTCAAACCACAGAAGTAATATCCATTCAAAGTCACATCCCTAAATTCCCACACACAAGGGTTTAGTTACACATGATCAAACTCAAATCCAGATTCTTCATTATAAATGACATAGAAAGAATTCTAATGAGGAAAAGAAGGATTACAAATAAGAATCTACCAACTTTCACTCTTGCAACAAGATCCTTGATGTTGGATGATCACCTATTTCAAGTCTCTTGATGAAGATCCAATTGAATAGTCTTTGATGAAGTAAGTTCTCTCCCGAAATTGTATGAAAAACCTGAATTTGATACTGTTCACGCACTATTCACCCTTGGAGTTTCGTGTGTTTGTTGTGTTGGAGGTTGAAAATCTTGTTTTCTGGCTGTTGGAGGCTGAGAGATGCGTTGGAGGCTAGAGTTCATGCGTTGGAGGCTGAATAATTCTCTGTTGTTCAATTAGGTTTTTGTATATGTAAGGGTTTCCCAAAGAGCATGTGCGTGTGTGGCTGGGGGGAATTGCAATCCGCGCCCGCGCACCCCTTTTTTCATGCCGCGGCGTGCCATGTTTTTCAGAATTGCGAACCAAAGCAGAAACCTCGTCGCCGCGGAGCTCAATAACCATGCTGCGGCGCGCAATGTTTTCATGAAATTCTAGGATGCAACCCGAGAGCCTCTCGCAGCCGCATATCGTTTCTTCGCCGCGGCGCGCCTTGTATGTAAAGGTATGTACATACATGTACATACTTTGCTGATTCTCAATGTAAGGCTTACGTCCCCCAATGTAAGGCTTACATTTTTAAACACTTTTGCTTCACTTTTGCTCTCTTTTTTCACATTTCTTCCCAAACCTACTTTGACCTACAAAACAATAAAATACCCTCCAAAACAAGATTATATTGAGATTAAATGCAAAATAAATACTTAAAAATATAACAAATGGTAGGTCAAAATAGTGGTCATCACAGATCCAAGAGGTATGGATGGAAAGCTTAGTCTTTTGTTGTTGGTTTATGTTATCAAACTTTTTTCACTTTGAATTCTAATGATCAAATTGAAGAAGCCAGAGAAGAAAACAAGGTAGCAAATCAAAAGGAAGGTGCAATAGAATTGACTATGAATGATCACAGATCTCATTAGTGAGTAGAAATGCATTAAGATTTAATAATACATAATGTAATATTTCAATTTGACTATTATATTAGCTCTTTTTTCATTTACAGTTTGTACAAAGGAACGAAACTTGTTACATATTGATGGTGTAGGTATATAACTTGTATTACATATATCATGTATGTAATACAAGTTACATACCTGCACTATCAGTATCTAACAGGTAATATATTTTCTGTTGTTATATGTAACATGTTATATACACTTAAGCTATTGTATATAACTGATGTGAGAAATTTAATACTCGCAAGTGTACGAATCACTCGTAGAAAGTGACAAACAAACTTCCGAGGTCGGTCTCTCAAGGAATTGCAATGGTTTTAAACAACCTTTTTCTTAAACTAATTAGAGTCCTAACTTAACTAAAAGTACTAATTAAATAGAGTTCTAGTAAAACTAAAACTCTAAGTAACTAGAGTCCTAAACCTAGTAAAACTGTAAAAAGAGTTCGGTTTGTAGCAAGATCAATGGTATGAATAATTAAACAAAAACAATATCGTAAATTCACAATCAATTCAAGTAGATTTGAAAATCAATGGAGGATGTACGGACATTTAGTTTGGTTGGCCATGCTTGCATCGAAAAGTAATGATGAAATAACATGAACGTTCTAATAAATAATTTTATTGGCTTTCTTTTTTATTACGAGAATGCCTACGGTCGTGTAAATTCTCTTTATTGATTAACTAATTATCATCCTATGATCGGGTATATCAAATAGTAATCAAATTATGCGCAAGGAAATTTTTGCCAATCAAACTAATGCCATGACTAAGTCACTAATTTGAAGCTTTGATTAAGTGTTTCAGAATAAAGTCAAGGTGACTTTCCTAAAACTATATTCTCAGATTTTTCAACCAAACTATGAATATCAAATTGGCCCATGAAAATTCATAATTAAATATCTAAACATACTCTTAATCAAAAGGTAATTTATTTATATTAAATCAATAAAACATTCACCAAAAATAATTCTAGTAAACATGACAACACAAACTAAACATCCATAATGAAATTAGCCGCTTATGTTCATATTAAAATTCATAGAAAAATATAATATGATCATACGCTCAAAGAAGGAAGAAGAAAGATAGAAGTCTATAACAACAAGGAAGTCCTAGATCTAAATACCGCTAATGGATGGGATGGCGTTCTTTTCCAAAAGCTTGATCTTCGATCGTTAACGGCTTCCTTGGATTCTTAAAATGGATTCTCTCGCTTCGTTGAGTGTGGCAAAGCTCCTAAAAACTGATTAAATACCTTGCTTGTTCGCAAAATTGTAGTGTGTAAAGTTGTATCAAAGTTATAGTCTAAAAGGAGTATTTATAGGTGTAGGGGTTTACACAATTCCTGATTATAATAGGAATAGGCGCGCCGTGGCATACATTTTCCCCGCCGCAATGCAACACAAAATCTGGAAATAATGGTTGAAACTCGAGAGCTCCCGCCGCGGCATGCATTTTCCTCGCCGCGGCACGTGTTGCCTTTCCTTTCTTCATATTTACCCCCTTACATATGTGCTTGCTCGTTATGTAAGACTTACATATTCTGACTCATTTTGCCCGTAACTTGTGATTTGAGTGCCGTAAGTGTCCCGTCTTTGCGTGTTTACATTATTCAACTCATTTGACGCTAAAAACACCTAAAATGCACTAAAACATACCCGTGATTCCGAATTAATAGATTTATGAAATTAATCGAATAAACAACAAATAATAAATCTATTTATAAACAATTAAGTTTAATAAATCACAAAATATTAGTGCTTTCCGAGCACTTATCACAACCTCCAACCAGCTGATGAACACATTTTTGACCTATATTTTGTTATGTTTTTAAGCATTCATTTTATCTTTTATTTTATTATTTTCGTGTTTTGGAAGGTATTTATGTGTTTTGTAGGTTTTTGGACTCTTAAAGAATATTGGATTGAAATAACACAAAAAGAGAGAAAATGGAGTAACAAAAGCCAGAAAATGTAAGGCTTACATAAGGATTCAAAAACTATGTAAGGGTTACATACAAGACAAAAGCAACGCGCGCCTAGGCATGAAAAACCTGCGCCTAGGCGGGGAGGTTTCTGTTTTTTTTACTCTAGAGCCAAAATAGAACGCGCGCCGAGGCATGAAAAACCTGCGCCGAGGCGAGCGTGCAAAAAATTGCCCAGAAACCCTAAAACGCATATTCCACTTCATTCCTCCTATAAATACCACATTATACCTCTCCCAAACACAAGTTTTCATAGCCAATTTCTTCTCCACCTTAGCTGCTACTGCAACAAGGGTTTTCCACCCAAAAATCAACCCAAAATCAAGAGGAGACCCTCCATTGTTGAAGCTACTCCAAGGATTTGAGAAAGGGGATCAACCAAGTTCAAAGAATTGGAGCTAGAGGATTCATTGGGGTATTTTTAGTGTAATATCTTTTTCTTCTCTGATTTTGTGGTTTGCCTCCATGACTAAATTGATTGACACCAATTTAGTTATGGTTGGCTAATTTATGTATTTGGGATTTTAGTATTGCTTCCAATGATTGGAAGAACAATTTTGTAATTCAATAATATTTAAGTTTTGGATTTATTTCTTGTTCATGTTCTTATTATTTTCTGATTGTGAATTAATGGTGGACCAAACCTTAGTTTGTAATTAGAAAGAATATTTTAGAATTAGGCATTAGAAACGCCATCTTTGCTTAATTGTGCATTATGAACAAGAGCCTAAATTGATTGCATTGATTTGTGTTAGTTTAAGTGGTTAGAATTATTTCCTTGAGCTAATTCCGATTGATTAGTTAATGATCCGGACCAAAGACGTTAATTAGTTGATCGTAGTGAAAATTGCCATTGAGGTTTAGCGGAAAAATCATTAAATCCAACTTTTAATTGAATGCTTAATTTGTTTTTGCCATGAATGGATAGCGAACTAATATTCCCATTTACATCCATCATCTTCCCCTTGGTTGTGATTACTTTTATTTCCATTTTATTTTAGTCTTTCATTTGATTCCGAATTTACAGTCTTTTCTACAACCGACAATTGTTAGAATGTTTAGGATTGTTTGTTCGACTAAATAAGAAAATAAATAACGTTTTAGAACCACCGCAATTCCTTGAGAGACGATCTTGGGAGTATACTTGTCGCTTACTATAAGTGATTCGTGCACTTGCGAGCTTTATATAAAATACAAAATTTGACTATCAAGTTTTTGTGCATCAACGATTAATATAAATTTTCTTGGTAAAGAAGTCCAAACAAACATACCCACGCTAATGAGAGGCATTGCCCAAACACACACATGGCATAGATTTAGCATCCAATTTGTTATTCCTATAGGGTCTCAGACAAGAGAAACAAAGGCTACCATTCACTTTAAGGAAATTATAGTCAAGTTCCCTTTTATACAAAAGAAAATAAGGTGATTGAGAAGCAAGAACTGTAAAAGGAACCTTATTTAAAACAGAAGAAGCAGTTCTAAAAGCATAAGGCCAGTAGGACTTAGGAACCCTAGATTGAACAAGAAGAGTGAGACTAGTGTCTATAATCCTACAAATTCGACTCTCAACCATGCCATTCTATTCAGAAGTGTGTGCACAAGTTTTTCGATACCAAATACCCTCATTTTCAAGTAAGACAGCAAGAGCCTTTTATTAGGTTATCATGAAATTGTACTAACTTATATATCATTCAACAATAATGAGTATTGTTGCATTGTGTTTGAGATATATAAATGTTTGCCATTTTAATTGATAGGCAATTGTTACAAGCCTACTTTATATTTCTTCATCCATCATTATCCATCAAGCTCAAAATGGGATATATACTGGATAATGTTTATAAAATATTGGATCTTAATTAACAAAGAAAACATAAATAGCTTACATATTGTTTGTAAGTTACTATTTCCATAACTAACAAAATTAGGACCAAATTTGTGCATTTTAGTTACCCATAATTTAGATAGATTACATAAATGCCCTTTAGGACAAACAAATAAGTACAACAAACTATAAACAAATCTGCCGTGCTATTATCAACACATGTAATATGTGTGAAAGATTGAAACAACGCATCTTACTTTTATTTTGCACATTATTGTCTCGCAAAAAAAGATTGGGGAAGTATCACTCAATAGCTCTAAAAACAAGAAGAAAATTAGATTGTGCAATTTCTGCAAAAATTATGATTCAAAATCTGACAGAGACAACTTCTAATAGTAAGAATCATCGACTATACTGAGATTGTAATAAAAACATACAATTTACATATATGATTATGTAACAATTTACATATTATTATACAGTATGTAACATGTTACATTGTGTGTGTTACAAGTCCTTTTTTACATACTGTTAGTGTAGGTATGTAACACATATATCATGTAAGTAATATGTGTTACATATCTGTACCATGAGTATGTAACAATTCAAAATATGATATATAATATAGTATGTAAACTGTTACATACTAAGATGGTAGGTATATAACTCGTATTACATACATATATGTCATATGTAAACTGTTACATACTCTTGGTACAGGTATGTAATCTATTACATATTGAATAACTTGTTACACATAAGTATGTAACCTGTTACATACTGAATAAAAAATGTGTAACAGGTTACATTGTGTGTATTACAAGTTCATTTTTACACATAAGTAAGTAACATGTTATTGATAAGTCTTGAAAAGCACTAATATTTTGTGATTTATTATGCTTAATTGTTTATAAATAGATTTATTATTTGTTGTTTATTCGATTAATTTCATAAATCTATCAATTGGAATCACGGGTATGTTTTAGTGCATTTCAGGTGTTTTTAGCGTCAAATGAATTGAATAATGCAAACACGCAAAGACGGAACACTTACAGTGCTTAAATCACGAGTTACGGGCAAAACGAGTCAAAATATGTAAGTCTTACATAACGAGCAAGCACATATGTAAGGGGATAAATATGAAAAAAGGAAAGGCAACATGCACTGCGGCGAGGAAAATCCATGCCGCAGCGGGGAGCTCTCGGGTTTCAACCATTATTTCCAGATTTTGTGTTACGCCGCGGCGAAAAAAATGTATGCCGCGGCGCGCCTATTCCTATTGCAATCAGAAATTGTGTAAACCCTTACACCTATAAATACCCCCTCTAGACTACAACTTTGATACAACTTTACACACTACAATTTTGCGAACAAGTAAGGTATTTAATCAGTTTTTAGGAGTTTTTCACACTCAACGAAGCGAGAGAATTCATTCTAAGAATCCAAGGAAGTCGTTAACGATCAAAGATCAAGCTTTTGGAAAAGAACGCCATCCCATCCATTAGCAGTATTTAGATCTAGGACTTCCTTGTTGTTATAAAATTCTATCTTTCTTCTTCCTTCTTTGAGTGTATGATCATATTATATTTGTTTATGAATTTTAATATGAACATGAGTGGCTAATTTCATTATGGATGTTTAGTTTGTGTTGCCATGTTTGCTAGAATTGTTTTTGGTGAATGTTTTATTGATTTAATATAAATAAATTACCTTTTGATTAAGAGCATGTTTAGATATTTAATTATGAATTTTCATGGGCCAATTTGATATTCATAGTTAGGTTGAAAAATCTGAGAATATAGTTTTAGGAAAGTCACCTTGACTTTATTCCGAAACACTTAATCAAAGCTTCAAATTAGTGACTTAGTCATGGCATTAGTTTGATTGGCAAAAATTTCCTTGCGCATAATTTGATTGCTATTTGATATACCCGATCGTAGGATGTTAATTAGTTAATCAACAAAGAGAATTTACTCAACCGTAGGCATTCTTATAATAAAAAGGAAAGCCGGTAAAATTGTTTATTAGAACGTTCATGTTATTTCGCCATTACTTTTCGATGCAAGCATGGCTAACCAAACTAAACGTCCGTACATCCTCCATTGATTTTCAAATCTACTTGAATTGATTGTGAATTTGCGATATTGTTTTCGTTTAATTGTTCGTACCATTGATCTTGCTACAAATTGAACTCTTTTTACAGTTTTACTAGGTTTAGGACTCTAGTTACTTAGAGTTTTAGTTTCACTAGAACTCTATTTAATTAGTACTTTTAGTTAAGTTAGGACTCTAATTAGTTTAAGAAAAAGGTTATTTAAAACCATTGCAATTCCTTGAGAGACCGACCTCGGAGGTTTGCTTGTCACTTTCTACGAGTGATTCGTACACTTGCAAGTACTAAATTTATCACATCAAGTTTTTGGCGCCGCTGCCGGAGAATTGGCGTTTTAAATAATTTTCTTTTTAACTTTTTAGAGTTTCTAAATTACTTTATTTGTTTATTTATTTTATTTTTATTTTATTTGTTATCTTTTATTCAAAAATACAAAAAAATTAAAAAATAAAAAAATAGTGCTTAAATTACAATTTCTCTGCTGCCTTGATCTTTGTTTGCTTTTTATTTGTGCATGCAGGGTAGGAGGTCACTTAACAAGGAACTCTCTCCTTTCATTGACAACATTCATAGGATCAAACATCGATCAAAGAAACTGGATAATCAACTTCAAGAGGAAGAAGTCCAACAACAATTGCAAGCAACAATGGGTGACAACATGGCTAGGCAGATGATGAACAAAGAGTTTGCAAGACCTATCATTGGGACCGCCACATCGTGCATTTGACTTACAAAGGCAGTTAGGAATTATGAGTTGAAAAATATTCATTATTTCATGCTTCCCTCCTTCTACGGTATCCCTAATGAAGATCCCTTAAATTTTATGCGTGAATTATATGCTACTGTGCAAACCTTTCCACTGCAGGGACTTAGTGAAGATCAACTACGCATGAGGTACTTTCCTTACACTCTCAAAGATAGAGCTAAGTCTTGGCTCATGACATTGGCACCCGATTCTTTGGCCACTTGGGACGATGTTTACAACAAATTTATGGGTAAGTTCTATTCCCATAAAAAAACTTCTGACCTAAGAACAAAAATTGCTACTTTTTTGCAGATGGACGGAGAACCCTTCCACGAGGCTTGGGACAGATTCAAATTGCTCTTGATATAGTGTCCACATTACCACTTCCCGTTGCAGCTACAGAATCAATTTTTCTATGACGGATTGACACTATAATGTCAATTCACAGTTGACAACGCTGCAGAAAGAGCTATGGGTGAGAAAACAGCAGATGAAACTTAAGAACTATTTGAGATGTTGGGAGCCAATTTCCAACAAAAGAGCGCTAGAGGAAGAAGAGCTAGAGTCCATGAATTAGGCTCCAACAATGAAATGGCCATGCAACTTGCTGAATTGACGAAACAAGTGCAATTTCTCACTACCTCCAATATGAATCAAATGCCAAAACACGAGGTATGTGGAGTTTATGGTTCATATGGACATGGTGCTAATGTGTGTTCTTTTGTAGGTGATCCTTATACAGGTACTACTGAAGAGGCAAATTTGATGCAAGGGTACCAACCTAGACCTAGGAACGACCCTTATTCGAACACCTACAACCCTGGATGGAGGAATCACCCTAACTTTGCTTGGAAACAAAACAATAGCCAACCATTTGTCCAAAACCAAACACAAGGCTAAAATGTAAACTGACAATTTGCACAAAATAAACCAACCGTAGAGGAAACCCTAAATAATTTCATACACTCCTATAATGGAAGGATGGACTCTATGGAAGCTTTAATGAAAAGAATGGAAATGCAAGTGGGGCAGCTAGCGAAACAAATGCACAAACAAGAGACGGGAAAGCTGCCTAGTCAACCCAAACAAGCGAAAGCTGTCACGGTTCTTCGGAGTGGTAAGGTCGTTACTAAAAATTTACCTAAACTTTCTAATGATTTATCTTATAGTGCAGGTAACATAGAAGATGATAATAATGTTTCTAAGGAATTGGAGGAGAAAGGTGACAAGTATGAAGAGCCTTCAAAGGCGACAATTGGAGAGTCATCTAATCCACCTAAGCTACACAAGTCATCAGAGCCATACCGACCACCTATACCATTCCCGCACCGTTTAAAGGACAGTAAGCAGGATAAACAGTTTTCTGATTTATTTAACATGCTTTCGAAAGTTAATATAAATTTGTCATTGTTAGATGTAATTAGAAACGTGCCTTCTTATGCTAAATTTTTCAAAGAACTAAACACTAAGAAAAGAAGGTATGAGCTTGATGTGATAAATTTAGTACTTGCAAGTGTACAAATCACTCGTAGAAAGTGATAAGTAAACCTCCGAGGTCGGTCTCTCAAGGAATTGCAATGGTTTTAAACAACCTTTTTCTTAAACTAATTAGAGTCCTAACTTAACTAAAAGTACTAATTAAATAGAGTTCTAGTGAAACTAAAACTCTAACTAGAGTCCTAAACCTAGTAAAACTGTAAAAAGAGTTTGGTTTTGTAACGAGATCAATGGTGGCAAACAATTAACGAAAACAATATCGCAAGTTTACAATTAATTCAAATAGATTTAAATATCAATGGAGGATGTATGGACGTTTAGTTTGGTTGGCCATGCTTGCATCGAAAAGTAATGGTGAAATAACATGAACGTTCTAATAAACAATTTTACCGACTTTTCCTTTTAATTACGAGAATGCCTACGGTTGGGGTAATTCTCTTTATTGATTAACTAATTAACATCCTACGATCGGGTATATCAAATAGCAATCAAATATGCGCAAGAAAATTTAAACCAATCAAACTAATGCTATGACTAAGTCACTAATTTGAAGCTTTGATTAAGTGTTTCGGAATAAAGTCAAGGTGACTTTCCTAAAACTATATTCTCAGATTTTTCAACGTAACTATGAATATCAAATTGGCCTATGAAAATTCATAATTAAATATCTAAACATGCTCTTAATCAAAAGGTAATTCATTTATATTAAATCAATAAAACATTCACCATAAACAATTATAGCAAACATGGCAACACAAACTAAACATGCATAATGAAATTAGCCACTCATGTTCATATTAAAATTCATAGACAAATATAATATGATCATACACTTTAACGAAGGAAGAAGAAAATAGAATTCTATAACAACAAGGAAATCCTAGATCTAAATACCGCTAATGGATGTGATGGCGTTCTTCTCTAAAAGCTTGATCTTCGATTGTCAACGGCTTCCTTGGATCCTTAGAATGGTTTCTCTTGCTTCGTTGAGTGTGGCAAAGCTCCTAAAACTGATTGAATCCTTTGTTTGTTCGCAAAATTGTTATGTGTAAAAGTTATATGTAAGTTGGAGTCTAGAGGGGGTATTTATAGATGTAAGGGTTTATACAAATCCTGATTGCAATAGGAATAGGCGCGCCACGGCATACATTTTTCCTGCCACAGTGCAACACAAATTTTGGAAAATATGGTCAAAACTCGAGAGCTCCTCGCCGCGGCGCGTGTTGCCTTTCCTTTCTTTATATTTACCCTCTTACATATGTGATGGCTCGTTATGTAAGGCTTACATATTTGACTTGTTTTACTCATAACTCGTGATCCGAGCGCGATAAGTGTTCCGTCTTTGTGTGTTTGCATTATTCAACTCATTTGATGCTAAAAACACCTGAAATGCACTAAAAATATACTAGTGATTCCGAATTGATAGATTTATGAAATTAATCGAATAAACAACAAATAATAAATCTATTTCTAAATAATTAACTCAATAAACCACAAAATATTAGTGCTTTTTGTGCACTTATCACAACCCCCAACCAGCTTCTTGCTAGTCTCTAGTAAGAGGAGCGATCTAAAAATTAAAATAAACGAATAAACTAAACTAACCTAAATCACTTCCGTAGATTGTCACGGTTGCATTTAGCGTATGCAACAAGCCTTTAAACCCCTAGGTGGCCCTAGTGGACGAGTTATAGTCTCGTGAGGGTTTCTAGTGATGATACCTGCAAACATCGTAACTAACAAAACTAAATAAAGACTCTAACCATACTTGAATCAATCCATGCATATGTCTCAATAATTGTTAACAACGAATGACATACAAAATAGTTAAAAATTACTTAAGCTCAAAAACAGTCCAAATATTAAACCCATCTTAGTAATCGAATTTTGAACAACCAATCAAACCATAAGCCCGTTAGTTACACTATCTAATCCTGTCATGCATGATATTCATAGATTACATTTTAATATCTCATAAATGTGCAAATAAAATTTGAATGAAAATTGCACTTACAACCTCCATATGCTCACTTTTCAAATCCATCTCCACTAATATAGAAATCAAACTACCTAGAATCAATAGGACTTCATTAAGCTTGTAAAGTTGTGGTTAGGTGTGTGATTATGAAAGTACAGAAATGATATTTTCACTAGGATAAGAGTACTTTTTAATTCACAAACTTATTTTCAGCTTTCTCCACCAAGTGTTCTTTTTCATCCTCCTATAAATTCCATATGTCCCTTGGATCTTTTTGCTTGATTTTCTTTCTTTACTTTTCTTGCTTATTATTTCAATCATCATCATTTTTTTATTGTGATGAAGCAAGATAAATACAACATAATTGCTCATAAAAATCAAATATTACATTGAGTACTCTTATCATTAAGGGTAGTACAACGTATGGCAATGTTGAGTTCAAGGGTGTACTATGGATAAAATAATACGGGGAGGCTTGAAAAGTCCAAATGGTCCAAAGATGGCCTAAATCACTTTCTAAGTGGCATTTGATTCTATTATTTTGCTTCAATGGGTTTTCAAATGAGTTCTAGAGCTTGTTGAGACTTAAAATATATCATAAGCATGCATACATTACACAAACTAAAATAGTCATACTAACCATGCAAACTACCACATAAACCACGAAATCTTCAAACTAGATGAATCTAACATTTATCTGCCTCTGTACTTAGGTAAAATTTTAATTTCTTTCATATATCACCGTCATTACAATCATGTTAATATCATAGACTTCCGGATTGACTCAAGTGGACACAACACTATCCTAACAAAATTCAAGTGACAAAAGTTACAAATTTAAATTTGGTCCATTTCATGCTCATGGAATATTTTTTCAACCCCCAACCTAATTCCTACATTGTCCTCAATGTTAAAAAGAAAAACAAAAGAAATTAAGAAAAGAAGTGAGAGAAGTTACCCTCCTTTCGTATGAGATTATGTGCACTACACGTACGCTCCGGTTCATTATTCCTTGCTTTTCTCATGATGAAGCATTTATTGTGCAAGAAACATGTATGAAACCTTAAAGTATATGCATCACAACTCAAATCCAAATTTAAATTATAACTAAATCAAATGAAAAACAAAGACATTAAACAAAGTTAGAAATCTTAAACAATCGAAAGAAAAATAAAATAAAATAAAAGAAAAAGAAAATTAGTCCAAAATAAAATGAAAATAAAAATAAAAATAAACCAAAGAAAAATTACAAATAGGAGGCTCAGTCTTCCATGTCTTTGGGTTGCTCGTTGTCCTCCTCGGGTTGATCCGCCGGTTGTCTAAAAGTGAAGTCATAGCCCGGATATTGCGGAGGTGGCTCGAATTGGGTGAGGTCTATTCCACTGTGTGTCAATTGGCAGCTAATCATTCGGTGGAGAAGACCTTGGTATTCATGTGATCACTGAGCCACGCTTGTTGTTGGGTTTGGTATTGATGCATCTTATTAACCTTCGCTTCTAGGTTTACCAACCTGTCTCTTGTAGAAGCGTTCTTGGAAGAATCACCTTTCCTACTTCCTTGCTCAGCCTTAGTTCCACTTGTAAGGTGTTGCATGTAGGCGAAGGTTAATGTTTCACCCGGCTGCAATAAGACTTCGCCTGTGTCGTATTGCACTCCATGCTTGACACATAGAGCGGTTATGAGTTAGGAAAATAAATAGCTAATGTTGTGATGCTCAGCTGAGTACACAACTCTCTGTTGTATGACCATTCCCACGTCTATGGAACGCTCAGTCTCTATGGCAAATTGCAATATAGCCCGTTCCCGATCGACTGTACTGTAATGCCGGGTCGGCATTAACCTAGAGCAGGCAAAGTATTGCCAAATTTGGGAATGGGTCCTTAGGTGCATTAGAGTTATCAACTCCCCCAAACTTAGCATCTTGCTTGTCCTCAAGCAATAATTTATATGATGATTTGCAAGTGGCCATTGAAAACAAAGGTTTCATCTCACGCTAAAAACATAGTTGTCAACTAATAAATAAACTAAACTTGTTTCAAAATTAGAAAGAAGAAATCTCAAATTCATGATCCAAATTGATTTTTCTCAAATGTTAGTTTCAATATCTCAAACTCATTCCAAAACAACCCCATGTGTGTGTGTGATGTCTCATAATTTGTTATTTGATACTTCCCCCCAAACTTAGGTAATTTATGTTCCTTAAGCTTAAAATCATGCCTTCATATGTTGGTCTTTTGAATCTCTCTCCACTAATGTAGATATTCACTAATCAAAGATCAAAAGGACTTAAATAAGCTTGAAATGTAAGGCTAAGGTAAAGGTAAGGTGAAAGTCATATTTAGGTATCATACCCCACAAGCACAAACACTATTCAAGAATACTTTTTGGACTCTTTATTTACATTGCTACCCCCAAACTTCTCTTTATTCATCTTTTTTTTTTTTTTTTTAATGAATCTGTTTTGCTGCAGCAATGCTGTAGCAAAGCTGCAGCAAAGTTGTTTCCACATTTCTCTCTCTTTTTTTTTTTTTTTTTTTGAATGAAGGATCGATCTCAATATAACCAAACAAGAGTGATTTTCATCATAAACAACACCATTTTCAACACCATAATTTTCTTTCTTCCAAGAGGCATCAACGTTTCTAACAACAATTCTTAAAGATGGTAATGCACTTGTGAGGTAAAGGTCAAAGGATATGCAAATAAGGAAATGCTAAGTTTTTATGTGGGTGTTGACAAAAAGAATTTTGATCATTCATGGCTCAAATTAGGTGTGCAAATGAAATATATTTTTAACCAAGGTTAGCATGAAAAGCACAATCGAATCCAAAGAAGGCCTAAATCATTTCATTGAGTTGTGAACTTTCTAGAATTTCGCTTTGAGAAATTCTCCAAACCAATTCTAGAGGCTCAAACTCTCCCATAAACTACCTTTATTCAAAGTTTATATCAAACAAACAAACAAGTTGACCGTGAATATGGGTGGTGGGTATATATCACAAAATGAGTTTTCAACATTTTCCAACTAACATTTAATCAAATCAATTTTTCTCAATAAGCAAGATTTCTCTTCTAATAAATGGACAAATTAGTTTCTTTTTCAAAACAAAGATGACAACATGAAATTTTTTTTTTGCAATTCATCATAACGTCACAGCAGATTGCACATCATAAAATTAACATTCAGCACAGTGATCACATCAATTTCATCAATGCCAGAGTGCAACGGTAGATAAATCAGATAGTAAACAGCAAATTCATCCCCCCAAACTTAAAACAAGCACTGTCCTCAGTGCTCATAACTAAACAGATCAGTCAGCAGGCAAAAAGGGCAGAAAGAAAACAAAATAAAAATGACAAAGTAACGAGACTGCCCTGTTATTGCTGTGTTGCTCCCGTGAATGAACAATTTGGTGAATATGAACCAATATAGCAACACCCAGTTGTTATTGGTGTGGGGAGGATCTGAACAACATGAATTGCTAACCCGAACAACCATGAAAACTGATTTTGAAGTCCAAATTTTTGAAGCGTGAGTAGCGACGACGGCTTGAAGTGGATGGCTGGTATCGGTGAGGCGTGGAAATGGGCGGAGTGTTGGGTCTTATGGGTAGCGCCTGGATGAGGGGCTGGTGGCTAGGCAACCATTCGCCTGAACGATTGGGGGTGCTCGAGTGTGTGAGGGAGGTTGATGGTAGTGGGGTGCGGTGCCGAATGAGAGGAAAATTCTGGGATGTTCGGGATGTTGACGAGGGGTTGGGTCTTCTAGATTGTGGCATTTGCGAGTGGTGGACGGAGTGTTGGCGAGGTGAGAGGTGCTCGGGGGATGTGGGTGAGAAGGAGGGGAGACGAGATTGTGAGAGGTGCTCGTGGGGGAGGGGTGATTTATGGGTGACCCGAGAAGAGTTGCAGGTCTGGGTGCTGAGACGGTTTTTTTTTTTTTTTAAATGGCTTGTGTAGTTCCAAAAATATTTCATGGGCTAATCCCCATTTAAGCCCAATCTGAAGCTCCAAAATAAGTTTATAACCTCCATTAAAGCCCATTCCACAAAACTGATTATTAAGCCATGCCCAGCACGCCTGATCTGAAATGAACGAAGAACAACATAGACTTTGCTCTAGCTTTGCTGCAGCAAAATTTTCCAGTTTTTGTATTATGATAGTTTTTGGTCCTGTGGTTCTTCTCCCCTACTCTCTTCTACCCCATACTTAAATCTTCATCAAAACTCAAAACTGAAGCATTGAAAATAAGCCCAACCAACGTAGAATTTTGCTCACTTAAAGACAGTGTAAAACTTTGCTCTAGCGTTGCTGCAGCAAAGTTGCAGCAAAATTTTCCAGTTTGTTCACACTGTGAGGACATATTTGGTTGTTGGTTTTGCTTTGCTTTGCTCTTGCTCTCACTCCTTGGGATGACCTGAAAATGCAGAAAATAAACTTCTAAGCTAAAGAACTCATACAATTGAATTGAATTAAAAATTAAAAACTAAAAATTAAGAAAAACTAAGAAAAGTGAAGAAACATGGGTTGCCTCCCATGAGCGCTTGTGTTAGAGTCGACAGCCCGACTTTGCTTATAGTCATGGGTCTGGGAGTGAAATGGAGGTATGCTCCCTATCAAGAATTCCTCTCCAATAATGTCTAATGTGTTGGCCATTAGCTTGAAATTTTTTCTTGGACCAACATTTCCAATATTTATGACTTAGACCAACATTGTTCTTTAAGATCCTCTTAATTTCTCGATAGGACTGACATTGTTGCAAAATATTCACCATCTCATCTTCGGGAATACACCTTCTAATCTTTCGGTCTGTATATCGCTTGAACAAGAATGACCTATCCCAATAGTAGAACTTCAAATTATGGAAAAATTTCTTCTTTTGATAGGAATTTGAATCTGGTGGCACATCAACTGAAGACTTAGAAAGATTGAAGTCCGGAGATAAAAAGTCTAGAAATTGAACTTTATTTTCCGTTTTGTATGTATTAGACCCTGTTTCCAACCAAGGTAATTTCTCCTCATCTTCCTCTTCATTATCTGAATCATATTGCGATAAAATTTGTAGAGAATCATTATAGCCACGTTGTTCAGGTTCTTTAGATACCAGAGATTCCACAACTGAAATGGATGAGCACTCTTCAACATTATTGGGAGATTCCATGGTTTTAAACACGTTGAAAGTGACTTGTTCATCTTGAACTCTCATAGTTAATTCTCCTTTTTGAACGTCAATCAAAGTTCGGCCTGTAGCTAAAAATGGTCTTCCCAAAATAATAGGCACTTCTCTGTCTTCTTCATAGTCAAGTACAATAAAATCTGCTGGGAAAATGAATTTGTCCACTTTCACCAAGACATCTTCAATTTTTCCTTCAGGATGAGCAATGGATCGATCTGCTAGTTGTAAAGAGACTGTAGTAGGCCATGCTTCACCAATCCCCAACTTCTTAAAAATTGACAAAGGCATTAAATTAATGCTTGCTCCCAAATCACATAAAGCCTTGCCAAAATATTGATTACCTATAGAGCATGGAATTGTGAAACTCCCAGGATCCTTGAGCTTAGGAGGAAGTTTGTTCTGTAACATAGCACTGCTTTCACTTGTTAAGGCAACTGTCTCAAATTCGCCAAATCGTCTCTTTTTGGTCAGGATGTCTTTCATGAATTTGACATAATTTGGCATTTGTTCCAAGGCTTCCACCAATGGAATGTTGATATGAAGTTGCTTAAGAACATCCAAAAATTTCCTGAATTGAAGGTCTTGTTGCTGTTTTTGAAACCTTTGAGGAAATGGAGGAGGTGGTCGGTGTTGCTGCGAACTTTGCTGCAGCAATGCTGTAGCATTTTGGGTACCAGAATTTTCTGAGTTGTTCAGAACTGCTTTAGATTTTTCCAAATCTTTTTCCTCCTTATCTTGGGTTGAAATGCTTCCCTTTTGACTTATTTTCTGCCCACTTGGTCCCTCTAATTCTTTTCCACTCCTTAGAGTAATGGCTTTGCAAAATTCCTTTCTTTCTCTCATTGGAGTTTCGGTATCACTTGGAAGTGCACCTTGTGGACGGTTCCTAAGTTCATTAGCTAGTTGTCCCACTTGATTTTCTAGATTCCTCATTGAAGCAGCTTGACTTTGAAGGATTGCATCATTCTTAGCCATGTATTCTTTGAGTAAAGATTCCAACGAGCTGGATGGTTCATTCGGTTGAGTTCTCTGTGGCTGTTGCTGAAATCCTGGTGGGAATGTAGGTCGATTAGGCATGGTATGGTTAACTTGACTACCACCTTGATTGTTCCAAGAGAAATTTGGGTGTTGCCTCCACCCTGGGTTATATGTGTTGGAGTACGGATTGTGGTTCCTGTTTACATCACTCACAAAACAAATTGATTCTGGATTTGAAGGACAGTTTTCAAACACATGAGACCCCGAACAATAGACACATGAAATTCTTGAGTCTTGGATTGAATTCACATTTGCTGTCACAAGTTGATTTTTCAAGAGATTAACCAAGGATGACACTTGAGCTGTAAGTGCCGTAACATCATTAATCTCATGCACACCAGCCACTCTTTTTGCAGCTGCAACTCTGTCCATTGGCCATTGATAATTATTGCTGGCCATCCTCTCAAGTAGATCATAGGCTTCATTGTAAGACTTGGCTAAAAGAGCTCCATTAGCAGATGCATCAACAATTGTTCTCGTTTGAGCATTGAGACCATTGTAGAAAGTCTCCATTTGGATCCAATGAGGTATACCATGGTGAGGACATTTCCTTAACAATTCTTTAAATCTTTCCCAAGCTTCATATAGAGATTCTCCATCCAATTGTTGGTAAGAGGTGATATCATTCCTCAATTTAGCATTTTTTGTTGGTGGGAAGTATTTCATCAAAAATTTCTCAGCTAAATCGTTCCAAGTTGCAATAGAGTCAGGTGGCAAGGAGTTCAGCCATGCTCTAGCACGATCTCTTAAGGAATAAGGGAATAATTTGAGCCTAAACGCTTCCTCGGTTACCCCTGTCCATTTAAATGAGTCACTGACTTCAATAAATAACCTGAGATGCAGATGAGGATCTTCTGTAGGTAACCCACTGAATTGCCCAACTGTTTGTAGCATCTGAAACATCACCGGTTTTAACTCAAAGTGAGTTGCTTGAATGTTTGGTCTTGTGATACTTGGATTCAATCCTTCTAGCATGGGCAATGCATATTCATTCAAAGCTCTGTCCCTATCATCCAATGGAGGTATCACATTGATTGCATTGTTTAAATTCTGTTCATGGCCATTGTTTCCGTTCCCTGCTTGTGCCATATCTTTAATCTGAGCGAAACCTTGTTGTTCTCTTCTTCTTAGTCTGAAAGTACGTTCAATTTCGGGATCGAAGGGTAGGATATCCTGGTCGCGAAATCTGCTCATACAAAAGACACAGAAGAGATATTAGATAAACAAAAATTAAATAAAAACAAAAGTCGATTTCTACGAATAATTTCTAACGTTGCCAATCCCCGGCAACGGCGCCAAAAACTTGTTGCTCACAATGGTGTATATGATTTAATGCAAGTGCACGTGTCGCAAACAAGTAATATAATGATAAGAAAAATCGTTCCCACGGAGATTGGAATACTAGAAAATATCGTAAAAATTAACTATTAAAATCAATATTTGTGTTTTTGTTTATAAAAATAAATAAATAAAATAAAATAAATAATACTAGAGGAAAAGAGTGAAAACACTGAAACAGCAATCAACAAGAAGGATATCAAGAATCGTAAATAGATAAATCAGTTAGGATTGCAAATATGACAAGTGATGTAGACAAACTGCTTTGCTGCAGCTTTGCTGTAGCAATGCTGTAGCAAAGTATACCAGTAACTAGAATTGCAAAAATTCACAAAGGATTCTTCCGAATCTGCAATGTTTATATATTCTATGATTCAATGAAACATATTCTTATGCAAAACTGAATCTAAGAACAACGTTCATGCACAAATTCTTTTGAGTTATGTGAGATAATTATATATTCCTATATCAATTTCTTCACACTATTCTAGCTTTATCCAACTTAAAATTAACCTTTCCAGATTCAATTTCAGTCTAATATCCTATCAATTGTTGATCAAGCAATCAATAAGAATGAATCAACCAATTAAGCGTAGAATAACTAGCATTCCTTGCCAAGCAAAGCACAATTTTATGAAATTAAAGCACAAGGTCTACATACACTTGCATATCCACAACCCTAACTGAATGAGAATTTAGCCAAGCATGTTTATAAAATTAAACATCAAATTATATATGCTCAAAATCAGATCCATATGGTTTAGAGAATTTAGAAGAATCAAATAATAAAGAAATAATGAAATAAATAAATAAATCCCTTAAATCCACCCTAAACCAATTGGATTATGATCCTTTGTCTCAAAAACTTGTTGCTCACAATGGTGTATATGATTTAACGCAAGTTCACGTGTCGCAAACAAGTAATATAATGATAAGAAAAATCATTCCCACGGAGATTGGAATACTAGAAAATATCGTAAAAATTAACTATTAAAATCAATATTTGTGTTTTTGTTTATAAAAATAAATAAATAAAATAAAATAAATAATACTAGAGGAAAAGAGTGAAAACACTGAAACAGCAATCAACAAGAAGGATATCAAGAATCGTAAATAGATAAATCAGTTAGGATTGCAAATATGACAAGTGATGTAGACAAACTGCTTTGCTGCAGCTTTGCTGTAGCAATGCTGTAGCAAAGTATACCAGTAACTAGAATTGCAAAAATTCACAAAGGATTCTTCCGAATCTGCAATGTTTATATATTCTATGATTCAATGAAACATATTCTTATGCAAAACTGAATCTAAGAACAACGTTCATGCACAAATTCTTTTGAGTTATGTGAGATAATTATATATTCCTATATCAATTTCTTCACACTATTCTAGCTTTATCCAACTTAAAATTAACCTTTCCAGATTCAATTTCAGTCTAATATCCTATCAATTGTTGATCAAGCAATCAATAAGAATGAATCAATCAATTAAGCGTAGAATAACTAGCATTCCTTGCCAAGCAAAGCACAATTTTATGAAATTAAAGCACAAGGTCTACATACACTTGCATATCTACAACCCTAACTGAATGAGAATTTAGCCAAGCATGTTTATAAAATTAAACATCAAATTATATATGCTCAAAATCAGATCCATATGGTTTAGAGAATTTAGAAGAATCAAATAATAAAGAAATAATGAAATAAATAAATAAATCCCTTAAATCCACCCTAAACCAATTGGATTATGATCCTTTGTCTCGTTCTTGCTTTCTCTTCAATGAAAGTCCTTGCAAATCAAGCCTCAATTGGTCTCTTTCCAGATTCAAATTGATGCTCTGTTTTGCCTCTCCTTCCTTGCACCAAATCTGTCCAGAATTTGGGGCTGCTATTTGTGGTGTTTTTCCTCCTTGCTGTAGCTGATTTGTTCTCTGTTTTCCTGTCGCAATTCTGGTTGTTCCTCCTGCTTCGCTGCTGCCCAGATTTTGCTGTATATGTATTTTATTTTCTGCCGCAGAATGCTCTTCAAATCAGCCCCTGTTTTTTCTCTTTTATATTAGGTTTAATTGGAGACAAATTTTGGTGTGTTAATTTCCAATATTATCCCTCAAAATGTGAGTTAATGAAAGCCCAAAATTGTCCTTTTCCTTTAGAGTCCAAATCAGCCCTTGAATTCTTGATTCCACATCAGCCTCTGTTTTGGCGTTTATTTCCTGGTATGATTTTGCTGCAGCAATGCTGTAGCAAAGCTGCAGCAAAGTTGTATTTTTGCATTTTCTTTGTTGTTTTCTTTATTTCCTGCAAGGGCAATGAAAATATAATGAGTGCACATCAAAATATAATTCTTTTTGACACATTTCATAATTATTTTGAGTTTATTATCAAAGAATTCATTTAAATCACAAAACCCACAAATAGTGTATAAATGATTAAAATGTGTGGATATTCTCAAATTAACAAACAAGTATTTATGAATAAGAGCTAATAATACTCTAATAAATTAGAGTTATCACTTGGCTTAAAAAATATTTACCATATCCCCCTTGTATTCCCACTCACCATAACCATCGGTCAAGATATTAATTACTTCGTCGTAATCAACCTGCATTAAGTAGGTTTCATACGCGCTGTTTTGAATGTCCCTCAACCCGTAGTATGAGTTGATCACAGTCCTATTAAAGGGGACTTCAATGCCCCTCACCCAAACCAGTCCATCTCTCGCTTCTGGGACATTCGCGTAGAATTCCCGAACCAGCGAACTCATACTTGCCTCCGGGGCGTATGCGAATTTCTTCCATCCTAATCTCTCAATTATATCAAATATCCCCATTACTCCCACTTGGCCAAATTTCATTCCTCTCTCATTTACGAATCCCTTATTCTTTTGGCAACACCTTCGTACCGCTCTTGCGCTTCTCGGCTAACAAACCGAGAGGCGTCAAAATTCTTATCCTCAACCACTTTTCCTTTCCCTTTAGAACGACTACTTTCACCAGCCTTTCTTTTTGGGGCCATTTCAATTCTTAAACTAAATAAATTCAACCAACAACTTTAATTTCAGAAATTTCAGAAAAAATCCAAAAATTTTGCTCTCTTCTTATCCAAAATTCTCATTTAATTCCAAATTTCAGACACAATTTCACAATTTTTAGAAAATTATTACTGAATTGAAGCAAAAATGTGATGAATTTTACCTCTTTGGAATGCAATTGAAGTCTTGAAGGAAAACCCCCAAATTTTTGCTTGAAACCCTAATTCTTGAATTGGAGAGAATCTTGATCCTTGGAGCAAATCTGATGAAATTGAATGATGAAAAGGTGCTAGCAATGTTGGATTAAAGAATTGGTGGAGTAAAGTTTAAATTTTGGTGAGTATTTTGGAAGAAATTGGAGAGGGGAGTGGAGAGAAAATGAGAGAAAATGTGAGAAAGTGAGGGAAAAATTTTGAAATGAATTTGAATTGTGTTTGAAACTGCCCGAGTGCCTTTTCTGACAATTTTTCAGAGGTGCGCCGCGGTGTACGTTTTTTTCGGCCGCGGCACAGTTAAAATTTTTGTAGTTTTAGACATGCAGGATAATCCATCTTTGGACAAGGAGCACACAATTCTTTTGGGTAGACCATTTATGGCCACTACCCAAATCATCATTGATGTCCAAAGTGGAAAGTTGACAATGACAGTCTTGGGAGAGACTACATTTTAAGGTTTTTGATTCATCTCCTTACCCTTCTATATTTGCTATTGATGAATGCTCATTTGTAGAATGTTTAGATCCCATTATTCATGATACTTTTGTGCATGCTAGATTAGATGATAAATTAGAGGTAGCACTTACAGTTGGAGAGGTAGATGACATCTTAGACTATGAGGCTAGAGAGTACAGTGATCTATTAGACAATGCCATATCCTGAGATGACTCCAGTACACCCTTAGATTTATTAGATGTCCCATATGATGATGAAATTACTCCACCTGATTGGAACTCAAAGAACTACCTAAGCATCTAAAATATGTATTTTTGGGAGAGAATAAGACCTGTCCTGTTATTATTTCATCTACACTCACCCAAAACCAAGAGGAGAAATTGATTGGAGAGCTTAGGAAGTATAAAAAGGCAATAGGATGGAGTATTGGGGACATTAGAGGCATTAGTCCAGCAATGTGTATGCATAAGATAAATTTGGAAGACAATGTCAAACCAGTTAAAGAAGCGCAAAGGAGACTAAATCCAATCATGCAAGAGGTAGTTAAGAAAGAAGTTTTGAAACTCCTAGCAGTAGGGGTAATCTATCAAATTGCTGATAGTAAGTGGGTTAGTCCCGTTCATGTGGTACCAAAGAAATCTGGAATAACCGTGGTTAAAAATAAAAAAGATGAATTAGTGCCCACTAGGATAATTACCGGTTGGAGGATGTGTATTGATTTTCGAAAGCTGAATTTGTACACCAAAAACGATCACTTTTCCCTTCCCTTCGTTGATCAAATGTTAGAAAGATTAGCTGGACACAATTTCTATTACTTTTTGGATGGTCTTTCAGGTTATTATCAGGTACCCATTTCTTCGAAGGATCAAGAAAAGACTACATTCACATGCCCATTCGGAACTTTTGCTTTTAGGAGAATGCCATTTGGACTATGCAATGCACCCGCCACCTTTCAGAGATGTATGATGTCGATCTTTTCAAACATCGTGGAGAAATTCATCGAGGTATTTATGGATGACTTTTCAATTTTCGGTAATTCCTTTGATGATTGCTTGCATAAATTGACTTTAGTGTTAGAATGATGCATTGAATGTAATTTGACACTTAGTTGGGAGAAAAGTCATTTTATGGTCCAACAGGGCATAGTGTTAGGACATGTCATATCTTGCAAAGGAATTGAAGTAGATAAGGCTAAGGTAGATTTAATTACAAAATTGCCTCCACCTACATCTGTTAAGAGTATACGGAGTTTCCTAGGACATGCAGGTTTCTATAGACGATTTATTAAGGATTTTTTCAAAATTAGTCGTCCATTATGTAATGTACTTTCCAAAGATACTTTGTTTGATTTTGATGAAAAATGCCTTGTTGCTTTCAATGCTTTAAAAGATAGACTTACTTCTGCACCTATTATTGTAGCTCCTAATTGGTCTTTATCGTTTGAAATCATGTGTGATGCGTCTGATTATACTATAGGAGCTGTTTTAGGGAAAAAAGTGGATAAACGATTACATGTTATATATTATGCTAACAAAACACTCAATGATGTCCAAATTAACTACACCACCACTGAAAAATAGTTATTGACTATTGTATTTTCACTTGATAAATTTAGGTCTTACTTGGTAGGAACTAAAGTTATTGTTCATTCGGATCATGCTGCTTTGAGATATTTATTGACTAAACCGAATGCTAAGCCTAGACTCATTAGGTGGATCCTACTTTTACAAGAATTTGACCTAGAGATCAAAGACAAAAAAGGAACTAAAAATGTAGTAGCTAATCATCTGTCTACGTTAATTACTGAGTATGAACATGTTGAAGGTGAAAGGAAGGATACAATCATTGAAACGTTCCCTTATGAACAATTGTTTACAATAGGTCCAAATCCATTGTATGCTGACATTGTTAATTATCTGGCTAGTGCTATTTTGAGACCTAACATTACTTTTCAGGAAAAGAAAAGGCTTTTCAGTGTTTGCAGGCAATACTTTTAGGATGACCCGTATTTGTTCAAGTTATGTCAAGATCAAGTCATCCGGAGGTGTGTGCCCGAAGAGGAACATGAAAGCATCTTAACATTTTGCCATGAGCTACATTACGGGGGCCATTTTGGTGGTAAGCAAACGGCCCTAAAGGTATTACAATCTGGTTTTTATTGGCCTACTTTATTCAAAGATGCTAACATGTTTTGTATGAGATGTGATAGATGTTAAAGAACCGGTAACATAGGTAAGCGTAATGAAATGCCTTTGACATCTAACCTTGTAGTAGAATTATTTGATGTGTGGTGAATTGACTTCATGGGTCCTTTTCCCCCATTTTTTGGCTACACTTACATTTTAGTCAGAGTCGACTATGTTTCAAAGTAGGTAGAAGCGATACCCACTAGAACTAATGACGCTAACGTTGTTGTTAAATTTTTGAAGGATAACATCTTTAGCAGGTTTGGCACACCAAGAGCGATCATTAGTGATAGAGGCAGCCACTTTTGCAATAGACTCTTCGATGGGCTTTTGAAAAAGTATAACATTTCTCACAGAATGGCTACCCCATACCATCCCCAAACTTCGGGGCAAGTGGAAGTGAGCAACCAACAGATCAAAGGGATATTGGAATGCACAGTGCGCCCCTCAAGAAAGGATTGGTCAGTTAAATTGAATGATGCCTTGTGGGCATATCGTACAGCGTACAAAACTCCAATTGGTATGAGTCCTTACCGGTTAATTTTTGGTAAAGCATGTCACTTACCCGTTGAGCTAGAGCATAGGGCTTTTTGGGCTATTAAGAAGCTCAACATGGACATGGAAAAAGATGGAGAAAAACGACTATTCCAACTGAGCGAACTTGAGGAAATTCAGAACGAAGCTTACGAAAATGCCAAAATCTACAAAGAGCATACTAAGTGCTATCACGACAAAGGGCTCCTCAGTAAGTATTTCGTTCCTGGAATGAAATTTCTATTATATAATTCACGTTTGTGTTTATTTCCAGGAAAACTTCATTCTAGGTGGAGCGGACCGTACGCAATTGCAAATGTACTTCCACACAGAGTAATTGAGTTGCTCAATCCGAAAACGCAAGAACCGTTTAAGGTAAACGGGTATCGTGTCAAGCCATACTTGGAAGGAGACAACAATTTAAAAAGCATTAAAATAATATGTCTCCTCGATGAATAAAACACGAGAGCAGCCAAGTCTTGCTAAGACGTAAAACTAAGCCCTTAATGGGAGGTACCCATTCGGTATTGTATTTCTTTCGTTGTTTTTATTTCTTTTATTCTTTTTATCTTATTTTTGTTTTTAAAAGTTTTTCAAGGCAATGAGGACATTCCCAATTTTGGTTGGGGGTGGATGCGTTGCCGTTTTCAAAAATTCCAAAAAATCAAAATTTTTCAAAAAAATGTGTGTACTGCGGCGGGGTAAATTTGTGCCGCGGCGTGGAACTTCCTGTTTCAAAACAATTTTTCAAAAAAATATCTATGCTGCGACGGGGAATATTTGTGTCGCGGCGAGGGACTTTCTGTCTCGAACCAAAAATTTTCAAAATCATGTGCGCGCTGCGGCGGGAAATATTTGTGCAGTGGCGAGAAACGTTCTATTTCATGCGCAATTTTAAAAATTTTAACCACGCCGTGGCGAAAAAAATTTATGCCACGGCGCGCCTCTAAAAATTGACAGAAAAGGGCACTCGGGCATTTTTCAAACACACTCAAAATCATTTCAAAATTTTTTCCCTCACTTTCTCACATTTTCTCTCATTTTCTCTCTACTCTCCTCTCCAATTTCTTCCCAAAACCTCACAAAAATTCAAACTTTACTCAACCAATTCTTATTTCTAACATTCCTAACACATTTTCCTCCATCAATTTCATCAGATTTGCTTCAAGAATCAAGCTTCTCTCCATTTCAAAAATTAGGGTTTCAAGCAAAATTTGGGGGTTTTTCTTCAAGGGCTCAATTGCATTCCCAAGAGGTAAATTTCTTCACATTTCTGCTTCAATTCAGTAATAGTTTTCTGGAATTTGTAAAATTTTGTCTGAAATTTGGAATTAAGTGAGAATTTTGGATAAGAGGGCAGCAAATTTTTGGGATTTTTCTGCAATTTCTGAAATTAATTTGTGGGTGGAATTTTCTTAGTCTAAGAATTGAAATGGCCCCAAAGAGAAAGGCTGGTGAGAGTAGTCATTCTAAGGGGAAAGGAAAAGTGGTTAAGGATCGGAATTTTGACGCCTCTTGGTTTGTTAGCTGAGAAGCACAAGAGCGGTACGAAGGTGCTGCTAAAAGAAATAAGAAATTCGTAAATGAGAGAGGAATGGAATTTGGCCAAGTGGGTGTAATGGGAATATCTGATATAGTTGAGAGATTAGGATGGAAGAAATTTGCATATGCCCCGGAGGCAGGTGTGAGTTCACTGGTCTGGGAATTCTATGCGAATGTCCCGGAAGCTAGAGATGGAATGGTTTGGGTGAGGGGCGTTGAGGTCCCCTTTAATAGGACTGTGATCAACTCGTACTATGGGTTAAGGGACATACAAAACAGCGAGTATGAAACCTACTTAACGTAGGTGGATTACGAATAGGTGATTAATACCCTAACCGATGGTTACGGTGAGTGGGAATACAAGGGGGATATGGTAAATATTTTTCAAGCCAAGCACCTAAGAACCCATTCCCGACTTTGGCAATACTTTGTCTGCTTTAGGTTAATGCCGACCCGGCATTACAGTACGGTCAATCGGAAATGGGCTATATTGCAATTTGCCATAGAGACTGAGCACTCCATAGACGTGGGAATGGTAATACAACAGAGGGTTGTGTACTCAGCTGAGCACCACAACATCAGCTATTTCTTTCCCCAACTCATCACCGCCCTATGTGTCAAGCACGGAGTCCAATACGACACAGGCGAGGTCTTATTGCAGCTGGGTGAAACATTAACCTTTGCCTACATGCAACACCTTACAAGCGGCACAAAAGCTGGCCAAGGAAGTAGGAAGGGTGATGGAACCTCTTCCAAGAATGCTTCTACAAGAGATAGGTTGATAAACTTAGAAGCGAAGGTTAATAAAATGCATCAATACCAAACCCAACAACAAGTGTGGCTCAGTGATCACATGAAATATCAACATGAATACCAAGGTCTACTCCACCGAATGATTAGCTGCCAATTGACACACAATAGAATAGACCTCACCCAATTCGAGCCACCTCTGCAATATCTAGGACATAACTTCACTTTTAGACAACCAGCGGATTAACATGAAGAGGACAACGAGCAACCCGAAGACATGGAGGACTGAGCCTCCCATTTGTAATTTTTCTTTGGTTTATTTTTATTTTCATTTTATTTTGGACTAATTTTCTTTTTCTTTTATTTTCTTTATTTTATTTTTATTTTTATTTGGATTGTTTAAGACTTCTAACTTTGTTTAATGTCTTTGTTTTTCATTTGATTTAGTTATAATTTAAATTTGGATTTGATTTGTGATGCATATACTTTGAGGTTTCATACATGTTTCTTGCACACTAAATGCTTCATCATGAGAAAAGAGAGGAATAATGAATCAGAGCGTACGTGTAGTGTACACAATCTCATACGAAAGGGGCTAACTTCTCTCACTTCTTTTCTTAATTTCTTTTGTTTTTTTTTTTACATTGAGGACAATGTAAAAATTAGGTTGGGGGTGAAAAAAATATTCCATGAGCATGAAATTAGACCAAATTAAAATTTTTAACTTTTGTCACTTGAATTTTGTTAGGTTAGTTTCGTGTCCACTTGAGTCAATCCGTAAGTCTATGATATTAACATGATTATAATGATGGTGATATATGAAAGAAATTAAATTTTTACCTAAGCAACGAAACACATAAATGTTAGATTCATCTAATTTGAGGATTTTGTGGTATATGTGGTAGTTTGTATGATTAGTATGACTATTTTGGTTTGTGTAATGTGTGCATATTCGTGATATATTTTAAATCTCAACAAACTCTAGAACTCATTTGAAAACCCATTGAAGCGAAATAATAGAATCAAATGCCACTTAGAAAGTGATTTAGGCCATCTTTAGACCGTTTGGACTTTTCAAGCCTTCCCGTATTATTTTATCCATAGTGACACTCGTAAACTCAACATTGATATACATTGTACTACCCTTAGTGATGAGAGTACTCAATGTAATATTTGATTTTCATGAGCAATTAAGATTGTATTTATCTTGCTTGTAAAAAAAATGAGAAATTGATTGAAATAAGCAAGAAAAGTAAAGAAAGAAAATCAAACAAAGAGATCCAAGGGACATATGGAATTTATAGGAGGATGAAAAAGAAAACTTGGTAGAAAAAGTTGAAAATAAGTTTGTGAAATAAAAAGTTCTCTTATCCTAGTGAAAATATAATTTCCGTACTTTCATAATCACACACCTAACCACAACTTTATAAGCTTAATGAAGTCCTATTGATTCTAGGTAGTTTGATTTTTGTATTAGTGGAGATGGATTTGAAAAGTGAGCCTATGGATTTTGTAAGTGCAAAAATTTTCATTCATATTTTACTTGAACATTTATGAGATATTAAATATAATCTATGAATATCATGCATGACACGATCAGATACTGTAACTAATGGGCTTGTGGTATGATTAGTTGTTTGAAATTCGATTACTAAGATGGGTTTGATATTTGGACTGTTTTTGAGCTTAAGTAATTTTTAACTATTTCGTATGCTATTTGTTGTTGACAACTTTTGAGACATATGCATGGATTGATTCAAGTATGTTTAGAGTCTTTATTAGTTTTGTTAGTTATGATGTTTGAGGGTATCATCACTGGAAACTCTCACGAGACTATAACTTGTCCACTAGGGCCACCCAAGGGTTTAAAGGCTTGTTGCATACGCTAAATGCAACCGTGACAATCTACGGAAGTGATTTAGGTTAGTTTATTTATTTGTTTTATTTTAATTTTTATATCACTCCTCTTGCTAGAAACTAGCAAGAAGCTGGTGATGCACAAATACTTGATGGTCAAATTTTGTATTTTATAAAAAGCTCGCAAGTGCACGAATCACTTGTAATAAGTGATAAGTATACTCCCAAGATCGTCTCTCAAGGAATTGCGGTGGTTCTAAAACGTTATTTATTTTCTTATTTAGTCGAACAAACAATCCTAAACATTCTAACAATTGTCGGGTTGTAGAAAAGACTGTAAATTCAAAATTAAATCAAAAACTAAAATAAAATGGAAATAAAAGTAATCACAACCAAAGTGGGGATGATGGATGTAAATGGGAATTTTAGTTGGCTATCCATTCATGGCAAAAACAAATTAAGCATTCAATTAAAAGTTGGATTTAATGATTTTTCCGCTAAACCTAGAAAATCCCAAATCAATGGCAATTTTCACTACGATCAACTAATTAACGTCTTTGATCCAGATCATTAACTAATCAATCGAAATTAGCTCAAGGAAATAATTCTAACCACCTAAACTAACACAAATCAATGCAATCAATTTAGGCTCTTGTTCATAATGCACAATTAAGCAAAGATGGCGTTTCTAATGCCTAATTCTAAAATATTCTTTCTCACTACAAACTAAGGTTTGGTCCACCATTAATTCACAATCAGAAAATAATAAGAACATGAACAAGAAATAAATCCAAAACTTAAATATTATTGAATTACAAAATTGTTCTTCCAATCATTGGAAGCAATACTAAAATCCCAAATACATAAATTAGCCAACCATAACTAAATTGGTGTCAATCAATTTAGTCATGGAGGCAAACCACAAAATCAGAGAAGAAAAAGATATTACACTAAAAATACCCCAATGAATCCTCTAGCTCCAATTCTTTGAACTTGGTTGATCCCCTTTCTCAAATCCTTGGAGTAGCTTCAACAATGGAGGGTCTCCTCTTGATTTTGGGTTGATTTTTGGGTGGAAAACCCTTGTTGCAGTAGCAGCTAAGGTGGAGAAGAAATTGGCTATGAAAACTTGTGTTTGGGAGAGGTATAATGTGGTATTTATAGGAGGAATGAAGTGGAATACGCGTTTTAGGGTTTCTGGGCAGTTTTTTGCACGCTCGCCTCGGCGCAGGTTTTTCATGCCTCGGCGCGCGTTCTATTTTGGCTCTAGAGTAAAAAAAACAGAAACCTCCCCGCCTAGGCGCAGGTTTTTCATGCCTAGGCGCGCGTTGCTTTTGTCTTGTATGTAACCCTTACATAGTTTTTGAATCCTTATGTAAGCCTTACATTTTCTGGCTTTTGTTACTCCATTTTCTCTCTTTTTGTGTTATTTCCAAAAACCTACAAAACACATAAATACCTTCCAAAACACGAAAATAATAAAATAAAACATAAAATGAATGCTTAAAAACATAACAAAATATAGGTCAAAAATGTGTTCATCAAATACCCCCAAACCTACATTTTGCTAGTCCTCTAGCAAAACTAAAATTAAACTATACTAACCTAAATTACTTCCGTAGATTGTCACGGTTGCATTTAGCATATGCAACAAGCCTTTAAACCCCTAGGTTGCCCTAATGGACGAGTTAAAGTCTCGTGAGGGTTTTCAGTGATGATTCCCACAAACATCCAACTAAGAGAAAAACTAAAACGACAAATAACAATACTACAAGTAAAAGCTACAAACTTAATTCAACAAAATTTCTCATGCTTCAGTTTATTCTCAGTTTATAATCGAGGCTCATACATAAGTTTATCCAATCATCTTAACATATTAAGGATTCATCATGCAAATCAGTTTTGTATCACAAGTGCATACTCCAATACTAAAAAAAATATATATCAATATTAATTCCCCCAAACCTAGTGTTAAGAATCCGAATTCGCTTCAACTCTATTCCTCACAAGATTCACTCTTAATATCACACTGATCCTATGGGTTCAAACACTCAACAAAGTATATGCGAATAGAAGTTATGTAAAGAAATGAGCTAATAGATTCGCATATGATTAAACAAGAGAGGCTCAAAAAGTGTATAACATTGATCTCATGAAAGGAATCAAATGATAGGATTTATGAAGAAATCACATTACTATTATCATGCATCAATTAAAATCCTCAAGTAAAAACTTCAAGTGTATGCCTTAGAATGAAGGAAAATGCATTGACTCTAAGGGAAATTATTTCCGATTTTTCTTTTCGTATTAACCATTTCATCATTTGAAGAACTTAAGGGTCACAATAATTTTTTTATTTATTATTTTTTTTTACTTTTTTTTTTTTGGACCCAAATACATGTGTATTTTATGAAAGGTAACTTTTAGCTCTTTTGTGTTGGCTATAGGAATTCCCTTATATATATATTTTTCTAAAGTCAAGCATGAATGAAATAGGCATATACTTTAAAATTTTACTCAAATCATTTAATCTAAGCAGTACAATTAAATCTATGATTCTTCATTAGATGTTAAAAATCCTAACATTCAATGCAAAAACCTATAGAGATCTTCTAACAATTTGAAATAATAAGAAAAGTGTTTAAAAGAGTAGAATAATGATTAACTCTCAGAATGAAACGTTAATGGCTCAACAATCATCTCACAAGGTAGTCTCCACTATTTGATTCTTAAACACAAAATTTGGGCTCATCTCAATTTCAATATTAAAAAGCATGAAGTATGAACTATGAACAAAAACCAACTTTTACAACTAACCTTGAATATGTACAAGAAATCCAACAAAACATGTATAAAGATTCAATTACTCACTTTAAATTAACAAGAAGGCAAGATAGTTTTACTCAAAAAGTTTTTATTGGACCTATTTGTACCCCCAAACCTAAACTAAACATTGTTCTCAATGTTTTCAACTACGCACATGTTCAGAAAAGCATTTAAAAGGAACAAATAGAAAAATTAACTAAACTATAAGAAAAAGAAAAATATTACCTAAAATAGTGGGTTGCCTCCCACCAAGCGCTTTCTTTAATGTCTTAGCAAGACGTTGCTAATCCACTCCTATCCACCATCATCAAAAATCTTGAATTGTGTGATATCGATTTTCCGAGCTAGTATGTCATTAAGCGTATCCTTCCATCTCGGTAGTTGTTTCCCATGAAGCACAGTACACACTTTCTTGAGGTGGAGTGGGAAAAGATTTTGGGACGTACAAGACTTTGGTTCTTTGAGTGGTAAAGGAGGTAAAGAGAATTCCTCCTTGTTCTCCTTAGAAGGTTGTAGAATTTGATTTTCCTCAACTTGACCTTCTTTGAGAATTGCTTGCTCCCCATCTATATTTTCTACACAAAGTGGTAAATCATCAATAATTTCAGGAAAATAAATATCATTAAAAACCTTACCACTTTGAAGGATTATGTCATCCTTTACTTGCTCAGCTTGATTGGGCAACTCTTCTTGTGCTATAAGTTGTTCCGCTAGTTGCCCAATTTGCATTTCAATCCTTATCATGGAGTCCTCTAAGAAATCCATCCTTTGATTACGTTTCTCTTGGTTTTCTAAACTAACTTATTATTTCGATCATCAAATTTTTTTTTTTTTTTTTTTTTTTTTTTTTTTGATGAAGCAAGACAAATATAACATAATTGCTCATGAAAATCAAATATTACATCGAGTACTCTTATCACTAAGGGTAGTACAATGTATGTCAATGTTGAGTTCAAGGGTGTGCTATTGATAAAATATTTCGGGAAAGCATGAGAAGTTCAAACGGTCCAAAGATGGCCTAAATCATTTTCTAAGTGGCATTTGTTTCTATTATTTCGCTTCAACATGTTTTCAAATGAGTTCTAGAGATTGTTGAGACTTAAAACATATCATGAACATGCATACATTCCACAAATCAGAATAGTTAAACTAACCATGCAAACTACCACAAGTACCACAAAATTCTCAAATTAGATGAATCCAACATTTATGTGCTTCGTTGCTTAGGTAAAAATCTAACATCTCCCATATGTCATCGTCATTACAATCATGTTAATATCATAGATTTCCGGATTGAATCAAGTAGACACGACACTAACTAAAAACAATTCAAGTGACAAAGTTAAAAATTAAAAATTGGTCATATTTCATGCTCATGGAATATTCTTCCCACCCCCAACCTACTTTCTGCATTGTCCTCAATGTGAAAAAGAAGAACAAAAGAAATTAAGAAAAAGTGTAAGAAGTTACCCCCCTTTCGTATGAAATTGTGTCGTTACTCGCTATGCTCCGGTTCACTGTTCCTCGCTTCTCTCATGAAGAATGTATGAACATATATTGAACCTCAAAGTGTATGCACACAATTCACATTCAAACCCAATTTTTAATTATAACTAAGGCAATTGAAGACACAAAAACATCAAACAAAGTTAAACAATCCAAAATAAAATAAAAAGAAATAAAAGAATGTAAAACTAAATAAAAACAAAATAAAGAAAAGAAAAGAAGTTAATACTACCGAATGTGGTGGGTTGCCTCCCACCAAGCGCTTTCTTTAACGTCTTAGCAAGACGTTGCTAATTCTTTTCTATCCACCATCATCAAAGATTTTGAAGTGTGTGATATCAATTTTCCGAGCTAAGATGTCATTAAGCTTGTCCTTCCATCTCGGTAGTTGTTTTCCATGAAGCACAGCACACACTTTTTTGTGGAAGTGGTATAGAAAATAATTTGGAGATGTGCAAGTCTTAGGTGCCTTGTGTGGCATGGGAGGTGAAGATAATTCCTCCTTGTTCTCCTTAGAAGTTTGTAGAATTTGATATTCTTCGGCTTGACATTCTTTGAGAATTGCTTGCTCCCTACCTGTATTTTCTACACAAAGTGGTAAATCATCAAAAGTCTCAGGAAAATAAAAATTTTCAAAATTGTTACCACTTTGAAGGATTATGTCATCCTTCACTTGCTCAATTTGAGTGGGCAACTCTTCTTGTTTTTGAATTTGTTCCGCTAATTGCCCAACTTGCATTTCTATTCTGTTTATTGATGCCTCTATAGACTCCATCCTTTCACTAGTAGATTGTATGAAAATATTCAAGGTTTCCTCTAAGGTTGGCTTCCTAGGTTGATTAGAAACTCTACTTCCTTGTATGAAAGAATTCAAGCTCTCTTCGAAGGTGGCCCTAGATGGATATTGATGAAAACTTGAGCTTTGCATTTGGTATTGTGCATAAGGTGGGTCATATGGTTGAAAATTTGAGCTTTGCATGTTGTATTGGGCATACGGTGGGTCATATGAATTTGAGCTTTGCATGTTGTATTGGGCATAAGGTGGGGTAAAGTTTGCTTGCCATGAAGAATTATGGTGATTTCCCCACTCAGGATTATAGGTACTGAAATAAGGATCATTCCAAGGTGGGTGACATCTCTCATTAAAATCAAAGTTTGGATTAGGGGATGCATAGTAATCACCTGCAAAAGTGCAAACATTAGCATAATGCCCATATAAACCACAAATGCTACATACCTCTATGTCTGTCATATCATGCAGCTCTTCATTTGTATTGGCTCTTGGATTTCAGTATCCAGCCTGATTAGGTGCATTTTAAAATTTGTTGATGTTGTTGATGAACGGTACCTTTCAAAAACTAACAAAAACAACAGAGAAATCAAAGCACCACAGATTAAGCAATTAAAAACACTATTTTTTTGATTTTTTTATTTTCTGATTTTTTTTTGAATTTTTTTTTTTTTTTTTTTTTTTGAATAAAATAAAAATAAAAATAAAATAAAATAAATAAATAAAAGATAACAAATAAAATAAATAAACAAATAAAAAAAATTAAGAAACTCTAAAAAGTTAAAAAGAAAATTATTCAAAACGCCAATTCCCCGGCAACGGTGCCAAAAACTTGATGTGTTAAAATGTGTACTCGCAAGTGTACGAATCACTCGTAGTAAAGTGATAAGCAACTTCCAAGGTCGGTCTCTCAAGGAATTGCAGTGGTTTTAAATAACTAACTTTTTAATCTAAATAGAGTTCTAATGAAAATAAAAGACTAATTAAATAGAGTTCTAGTAAAACTAAAACTCTAAGTAACTAGAATCCTAAAGCTAGTAAAACTGTAAAAAGGTGTTTGATTTGTAACGGGAACAAAGTACGAGCAATTAAACGAAAACAAAATCGCAATTAAACAATCAATTCAGATATATTTGAAGATCAATGGAGAATGTATGGACGTTTAGCTTGGTTGACCATGCTTGCATCGAAAAGGTATGGTGAGATAACATGAACGTCCTATATAAACTAAACTACCGGCTTTCCTTTTAATTACGAGACTCCTTTTGGCGGGGGTAGGTCTCTTTATTGATTAACTAATTAATTGCCTTTGGCGGGGGTAAATCAAATAGTAATCAAATTATGCGCAAGGAAAACATGCCAATCAAATTAATGCTATGACTAAGTCACTAACTTGAAGCTTCGATAAAGTGTTTCGGAATAAAGTTAAGGTGACGTTCCTATAACTAAATTCTCAGATTTTTCAATCTAACTACGAACATCAAATGGGCCCATGATTATTCATAATCAAATATCTAAACATGCTCTTAATCAAAAAGTAATTCGTTTATATTAAATCAATAAAACATACACCATACACAGTTCTAGCAAACATGGCAACACAAACTAAACATCCATAATAAAACTAGCCAGATATGTTCATATTAATATTCATAGACAAATAAAATACGAACATACACTCCAACGAAAAAAAGAAGAAAAATAGAATTCTACAACACCAAAGAAAACCTAGATCTAAATACCGCTTATGGATCGGTTGACGTACTCCTCCGTAAGCTTTATCTTCGATTGTCGACGGCTTCTTTGGATCCTTAGAATGGTTTCTCTTGCTTCATTTTTGTGTAGCAAAACTCCCAAAGTTGATTGAATGTCGTGTTTGGTTGCAAAATTGTAAAGTGTAAGAGTTGTGTACCAATTCGAGTTCTTGTTGTAAAGGGGGTCTAAAGGGGGTATTTATAGATGTAAGGCATTCCTGATTGCAATAGGAATAGGCGCGCCGCGGCATGCATTTTCCCCGCCGCGGCGCAACACAAAATTTGGAAAATATGCAAAAACCCGAGAGCTCCCCGCCGCGGCATACAATTCCCTCGCCGCGGCGCGCAATGCTTCTATGTTTTCAGGATCAAACCCGAGAGCCTCACGCCGCGGCATGCAATTCTCTCGCCGCGGCGCGCATTGGTTTCCTTCTTTTCACGTCCCCCCTTACATATGTGATGGCACATTATGTAAGGCTTACATATTTGTCTCGTTTAGCCCGTAACTCGTGATCCGAGCGCCGTAAGTGTTCCGTCTTCGCGTGTTTTCATCATTTGACTCATTTTGACGCTAAAAACACCTGAAATGCACTAAAATATACCCGTGACTCCGAATGGATAGATTTATGAAAATAATCGAAATAATAGTCATAATAAATCTATATATCAATCAATCAAGCACAATTAATCACGAAATATTAGTGCTTTTTGAGCACTCATCAGTAGGTCATAAGGATTGAAATATGGGTATGAGGCATAGGGTGGGTTAGTGTTTGCTTCCCAATAAAAATTATGGTGATTTTCTAACTTAGGAATATAGGTATAGGGATCATTCCAAGGTAGGCAACATCCCTCATTAAGTTCGAAGTCCCGGTTAGTAGACGTATGATAATCACCTGCAAAAGTGCAAACATTAGCATTATGTCCATATAAACCACAAATTCCACATACCTCCATATTTTCTAGCTCTTGGATATCAGTATCCAGCCTGATTATGTGCTCTTTTGAATATGTTGATGTAGTCTATGAACGGTACCTTTCATATACTAACAAAAACAACAAAGAAATCAAAGCACCACAATATAAATCCCAGAAAAAAAAATAACGAAAGAAATAGAAATAAAAATTAAAAAAAAAACTAAAAACAAATGACTCAAACAAATAAAAATAACTAACAAACTAAAAATAACAAAACAAAACACAAAAATTAACAAAATCACAAAAATAAAAAGAAATCACAAAAATAAAGAAATACGAAAAACAAACTAAACAGAAAATAAATAAACACTTTAAAACGCCAATTCCCCGGCAACGGCGCCAAAAACTTGATGCACAAAAACTTGATAGTCAAATTTTGTATTTTATATAAAGCTCGCAAGTGCACGAATCACTTATAGTAAGCGACAAGTATACTCCCAAGATCGTCTCTCAAGGAATTGCGGTGGTTCTAAAACGTTATTTATTTTCTTATTTAGTCGAACAAACAATCCTAAACATTCTAACAATTGTCGGTTGTAGAAAAGACTGTAAATTCGGAATCAAATGAAAGACTAAAATAAAATGGAAATAAAAGTAATCACAACCAAGGGGAAGATGATGGATGTAAATGGGAATATTAGTTCGCTATCCATTCATGGCAAAAACAAATTAAGCATTCAATTAAAAGTTGGATTTAATGATTTTTCCGCTAAACCTAGAAAATCCCAAATCAATGGCAATTTTCACTACGATCAACTAATTAACGTCTTTGGTCCGGATCATTAACTAATCAATCGGAATTAGCTCAAGGAAATAATTCTAACCACTTAAACTAACACAAATCAATGCAATCAATTTAGGCTCTTGTTCATAATGCACAATTAAGCAAAGATGGCATTTCTAATGCCTAATTCTAAAATATTCTTTCTAATTACAAACTAAGGTTTGGTCCACCATTAATTCACAATCAGAAAATAATAAGAACATGAACAAGAAATAAATCCAAATCATATATAATTAAATTACAAAATTGTTCTTCCAATCATTGGAAGCAATACTAACATCCCAAATACATATATTAGCCAACCATAACTAAATTGGTGTCAATCAATTTAGTCATGGAGGCAAACCACAAAATCAGAGAAGAAAAAGATATTACACTAAAAATACCCCAATGAATCTTCTAGCTCCAAATCTTTGAACTTGATTGATCCTCTTTCTCAAATCCTTGGAGTAGCTTCAACAATGGAGGGTCTCCTCTTGATTTTGGGTTGGTTTTTGGGTGGAAAACCCTTGCTGCAGTAGCAGCAGAGGTGGGAGAGAAATTGGCTGCAAAAACTTGTGTTTGGGAGAGGTATAATGTTGTATTTATAGGGGGAAGGAAGTGGAATACGCGTTTTAGGATTTCTGGGCAATTTTGGCACCTCCCGCCGCGGCACAGGTTTTTCCCGCCGCGGCGCGTGTTGAATTTTGGCTCGTTGGTTCAAAACAGAAACATCCCCGCCGCGGCGCACAATAATCATGCCGCGGCGCGCCATGTTTTCATGATTTTCCAGGATCAACCCGAGAGCCTCTCGCCGCGGCATAGGTTTTTCCCGCCGCGGCGCGCCTTGTTTTCTTGTGCTGTAAATGCCCTTACATAGTATGTTGATTCTCGATGTAAGGCTTACGTTGCTAAGCCTTTGTTTGTCCCCCTTACATAGTGAATGACATCCAATGTAAGGCTTACATTTTTAAACACTTTTGCTTCACTTTTGCTCTCTTTTTCACATTTCTTCCCAAACCTACAAAACACAAAAAATACCTTCCAAAACACGAAAATAATAAAATAAAAGATAAAATGAATGCTTAAAAACATAACAAAATATAGGTCAAAAATGTATTCATCAATCGTCATGTGGTGTTTGCAGAACACATTTTTCATTTTCTCCAAAATAATGTGGTGTCTGGTCATTCCGTATTTTTTGGCTCACCTATGTCATCTACAATGCCTGTGTTTGGACCTGTTGTGTTAGTCTCAATTCCCACATTTGCTGACCAGTCTGTTCCCGTGCTTCCTAGTGTAGGGTCTATCTCTCCAGTCATGTCTTAGTCTTCTTCCTTGGTCCCTATTCAAGAGTTGTCTCAGTCTAATGTACCTATCAACTCACATGTTGCTTCTAGTTTTTTACCCGTTGCTTCTACCACTATTAACTCACCTATTGCCTCTAGTCTTTTACCCTTTGTTTCTAGTGTACCTGCAAATAATCACCCCATGTTAACTCGCTCCAAAGTTGGCATTGTCAAGCTCAATCCTCGTCTTTTTGTGTGACAAGTCTCATCCTCTGATGTAATTCCTTGGGAACCAAAGAATTTTAGTGAAACTAATAAATATGCAGTTTGGAGAGATGCTATAGTTGTTGAGTATCAGGCCTTAATTCATAATCATACTTGGGATTTAGTCCCTCGACATTCTCATCATAAGGTCATTGGTTGTCATTGGGTTTTCAAAACCAAACAACTTACTTCTGGGCAGATTGATAAAAGAAAGGTAAGGCTTGTGGTTGAAGGTTACTCACAGATACATGGAGTGGATTATCAAGAAACTTTAGTCCTGTCATTAAAGCTTCCACCATTTGTATGGTTCTGGCTCTTATTGTGCATTTTAGCTGGATGGCTCGTCAAATTGACATCAACAATGCATTTCTCAATGGTGACTTGGAAGAGACTGTGTTAATGCATCAACCCCCTGGTTTTGAGGACTCTACACGCCCTAATTTTGTGTGTAAGCTTCGTAAGTCATTATACAGTTTGAAACAAGCCCCACGAGCCTGATACCTCAAGCTCAGTTCTTGGTTACTTGCTGATGGGTTCAAGAATGTTGTTACTAATACAAGTTTGTTTCTCAAACATTGTGGTTCAGATATTGTTCTTCTCCTTGTGTATGTAAATGATATTCTCCTCACTGGGTCTAATTCTTCTCTTATACAGCAATTTGTTACGCGTTTACATGGTGTGTTTCCTTTGAAGGATCTTGGTTCTCTTCATGTTTTTCTTAGCATTAAAGTGGTTTGGTCATCTACAGGAATGTTCTTGTCTCAACACAAGTATATTCGAGGTCTGCTTGATCGTGCAAGTTTTTGTAATGCCAAGCATGCCTCTACACCCATGGCCTCAGGGGGGGATTTGTCCAAGGTTGATGGTATGCCACTTGGTCCTAGTGAGGCCACCTTGTATCAGAGTTTGGTTGGAGCTTTACAATACTATTGTAATCCTAGACCTAAACTGGCTTTCTCGGTTGGTAAGTTGTGTCAATTTATGAGTGCACCTACTGATAAACATTGGCAAGCATTGAAGAGAACTCTCAGATATTTACTTGGCAATATAAAATTTGGACTTCAGTTGGAGCCTATTGTGTGTTCCTAGGAGACTGTTTGGTATCATGATCCTTATCTAAACAAAATGTGGTAGCTAGGTCCTTGGTTGAGTCAAAATATAGAGCCTTATCTTCACTACTGAGGTCAAGTGGATTAGGTCTTTGTTAAGTGAGATAGGTTTGTTCTTGAAACAAACTCCAGTGTTGTATTGTGATAACACTAGTGCCAAATATATCTCACAAAATCTAGTTATGCACCAAAGAACTAAGCATATTGAAATAGATATGCATTTTATACGAGAGCATGTTTTGAGAAAAGAATCGATAGTTGAGTATTGTCCAACTGAGGTGCAGTTAGTAGATTTACTCAATAAATCCTTAAGCAAACAGCGCTTTGAACATCTTAGGTGCAAGCTCATGGTGTTACCACACCCATCAGGAGGGGGAGTACTAGAAGAGCTTGTAATCTATTAGTTAGTTATAAGGTCTTCCACGTGTAAGGCTTGTATTGGGTTAATATTAGAATGATCTGCTATATATATATATATATTATATATATATATATATATATATATATATATATATATATATACCTAGCTTGTAATCAATTAATTAATTTGAAAAATATCTTTTATTTCCTCCTTTGCTCAATGTTTCATATGTACTATGTAAAACATAGATGTATATTAGTTTTGTGTTAAGAATTCAGTTTCAATAAATGAATACAATATATTCTTGAATTCTTGAATGATATTAGAGCATTAAAAACTTTTCAAAGACTTATGTGTATGGTGTAGACACATTCTTTACTATTCAAACTACCTATCCATTTATCTCTCCTTTCTCTCTCATCCTCCATCTCCATGATATAGTCACTAATTCCACTGAGATTTCAAATCCTTTCCATTCGAGAAATACATATCAACACATTTTAATTTTAAGTTTCTTCAAAATCATTTCACTATTTCAATTCACATCCTTTCTTGAAATCAGTTTTCAACGCAGAGTCTTTAATAAGTTTTTTAATGCGGCAAGTTCTGTTTGGTGTTGCTCTTTCTCTTCATCATTGTAGACTTCACTCTGTCCATTTATTCAGCAGCGAGTTCACTGAGTTTGTTTCTAGTTTCTGGTTCCGATTCTTCTTTGCTCTTGCCTGTATTTTTACCACCAGCACCAAATACTGATGCTTCGTCGGGTTTGGGTGGTTTTGGTAAAGTATATAAAGGAACATTGAAAAACTCAAAGCCCAAATCATAGTTAGCGAATTTCTCACGATTCAAATGAGGGTGTCCAAGAATTTGTGTCTGAAATTGCAAGCATTGGTCGACTTCATCATAGAAATTTGTCTCAATTAATGGGTTGGTGTTGTCATAAAAGCAATCTTTTTCTTGTTTACAACTTCATAGCTAATGGAAGCTTGGATAAATTCCTATTTAAAGAACCCAAAATGACTCTAAATTGGGAGCAGATGTTCAAGATCATAAAGGGTGTTGTTTCATCTCTTCTTTATTTACATGAGGAATATGAACAAGTCATTCTTCACGAAGACTTGAAGGCTACGTGATTTAGTTACTTTATGTGTAGCTCTTTTTCTCTTAGCATTTGTGTGTCAATGAGAGCAAAAGATGATCACCATTTCCTTAATTTTCTACTACATGATTCTTTGTTTTGTTTCTCCTTGTGTTCAATTTGGGATTATTTCCTTTGATCTCGTATGAGAGATGTAATATTATCACTAGGTTTTCATCCAATGTTAACATTGTCACTATCGCTACTAGTGTCAGAGTAATGTTGTGTTCACACCTCTTTCGGTGAGCCGAGTGTGATATTTTACTTTTTTTTCAAACTCCTACGTTGTTTTCCAGAATGTTGCTTTTGTTTTCCTTGAAAGTGTTTATTTGTCAGTAAAGTTAACTGAAACATATTGTCTTCTATGAATGTTTTTCCACCAGCACCACTGGTGTCTGAGTAATATCGAGTTCTGACTCTATTGGCGAGTGAAGTGTTGGTGTTCAATTTTTCAGACTCCTAGGATTGGTTTTCAAAAAGTTGTTTTTGTTCCTCTTGTGAGTGTTTCATTATCTTTGTCAGTGACAAGCTCAACTTATAAGTAGAGTTTTCAAACAAGTGGGTCGTGTCAGGTTTGGGTCAACCTATTTACGACCTGACCTGTATAAACTTGACAGAGACCCAACTCGTTTATTAAACAGGATATAAATGGTAACCCTAATCTAACCTGTTTAATAATTGGGTTGACCTATTTAACCCTTATATATTTTAACATATTTTATCAAGTATAACATATACTTATGTACCATGTTAATATAATAAATTTTAATTAGACTCCACAAAATTAAATTAATTTAAGCATTATTTTAATAAAATTGTTAAAAGATTATAAATATAAAATAAAAATAATATCAATATTAATAACAACAAATAAATATTGTGATATATCAAAACTGAAGTATTAAATTCTCAAATACTAACAAAAAAATGTAACAAAAATATACAAACATTATAAGTTTTTTATAAAAAAAAAAAAAACTTTGTTTAAGTCTAAAATAAATAATTAAAATACACAAATTAAACTAAATAATATATTATTATAAATTGATAAACAACATACGAAAATAAAAGATGAAATAAATTTGAACATTATTCCAAGAATACTTCAAAGTTCAAACCTACCAATAATTAAATTAGAAACAATTACCTACATATCCTAATAATTTTAATTATTTATTGGGGTTGTTTATACGGGTCACGGATTATCCGATTAAGTATGACCAAATTTTTTAAATGAGTTAAATAAGTCGACCTGTTTTCAACTCAACCCGTTTAAGCACAACCTGAACTTGACTATTTTGTGGGTGGGTCCTGTATGGTTGGCAACTCAGTGTCAAAAATTGTTGGCTCCACTTGTAAGCTATATTATTATTATTATTATTATTTTTGGTTTTTGGAGAGTTCATATATCTCCACTAATGCAAATTGTTTTTATCTCTTGAACTCACCAATGTAGAGAGGTTCTAGTGTGAAATGAGTTTGGATGTTGCCTATATTTTCAAATGTAGATTACTATCATAATGTTTTTCAATTTTTTCTATATTTTTTAAACTAATGATATTACCAGCTTTATTAATTTGAAGAGAATTGTTAGATTATATAATAGTACTGTGTACTTTATTGTAGTATAATGTATAATGTGTGTACTACATCTATTACATCTATTATATAATTCATATCTTCATAGAACCTCTGAATGAACCTCTCAGCCTTCAAATCAATTGAATCTTCTTTATCCCCACAATGCAAAGGTTCCAATAAAGCTCTATTTTTGGTATCTTCAATGGTATACAGAGATTCTAAATAGTAGTCCACATCTCCTGCTTTAGCTTCCAAGCTCTCAAAACATCTACATCCGAACTCCTTTCTTTGATAAGGTATAAGAGGACTATTAGAAGAAGAAAATTCATAATTTCCAAGAAAACCATAATTGTAATGCTTCAGGAACTTCAATTTTTTCAGCTTTTGTCATTTCCTAGACAACATAAGCCTTTGAATAGTTAAATTATGAAGCGAAAATAATTGTACAGAGATAATCAAAATAGGTATAGAGGAGAATAAGAAAATTAAAGAGAGACATCTTATTCTCATTCATATATTAATATTAAAGGATTACATTGATATTTATAGTGATAATAAACTAAAATCCTAATCCTAGTAGAACTCTAAATAAGACTTCTAAACTAATAGAAAAATATTATAATAATTATCTAATATCCAACTATTTGAACACTCCCCCTCAAGCTGAACATAATTTATGTTCAGATTGGACAACGTAAATAAAAATAAGCAAAAAGTTGGCCGGTTGACCTTTCTAGAAAACGACAGTGGATCGGTTGATCTTTCTAGAAAATGCGGCTATGATGATGACATACGACGGTAAGCTGGTTGACCTTTCTAGAAAACGACGGTAGGTTGATTGAACATTCTAGAAAATGTGGCTACGAAGACGTGAGCTTAACAAGAAGACACCAATTTGGAATTGGTGATGACGACACACGACGGTGGGCCAGTTGATCATTCTAGAAAACGCGGCTACAAAGATGTGAGCTTGACAAGAAGACAGTCTTAACTCTCCCCCACAAATTGGAGCATAAATATCACACATGCCCAACTTGAATAGTGAGGTTGATTGAGACTGATACCAACAGTCGTGAATCCTTGAAGGCGACAGTGGTGAAAACGGATGATACTAACAGTCGAAAAATTAACAAACAATATTGTGGCTGAGAACGCTGATGGGCCATGGTTTGAGAACGACTCTGATGGGCCGTGGTTTGAGAACGGCACTGGTAGGCCGTGGTTGAAGTCGATTGCTGCTAAATTGAGATGGCAGACAACAGTGATGGAGATGACAGTGGGGTATATGTATGACAGATGATGCTAGTGATGACCTCCTTGATGATAACACTGAGGATGAAGCCACAAACAAAACTACACCATAAAAGAAGTCACATGCTCAATTGTAGATGGCTATAACAAAACTCCCCCTGTCGTCTACAATTGGTGTCAGTTAGAAAGTACAATTATCACATATTCATAGAAAATAAACCCATGAATTTTTTTTTGGCTGACTGGACCGTTGACTTGACTATTGATTGTTGACTGGGCTGTTGATTGGGCAAGTGAGTTTGGACTAGATGGTGGGATAATTGGGCCTTGGGTTTGAATCAATGGGTTGAAATGTGGGCTGATGGGTTTGGATGGGTTGGCTAAATGGGCTTGGGTTGCTGAATGGGCTAAGATGTTTTTGGGCTAGGGTTTGGTTAAGAAATGGGCTGCCTTGGGGTGTCTTGTAGTTAGGCTAGGGTTTTGGTGAGTGAGATCTGGTGGGAGGCGATAGGTGAGTGAGATCTGGCGGTGGAGACAACAAGCAGTGCGAGGCAAATCTGGAGCAGCGCGGCGCGACAGGCAGCATGAGGGAGAGACAGGCGCTGCACGGACAGGCGAACGGCTCAGAGCAGAGACTGGCGCGCGGATGCTATCACCAGCGCGGACGGTGGGCTGGTGGACGGACATGATGGTGGATCTGGCATGGCGCGGAGAGGGCTGCGGATTGGTCAGACGGCGAGAGGTGCAATGATTGGACAGCAGTCGGTGACTAGTATGCGGACGGTGAGTGGTGGTGACTGATACCAGGTGATGGACGGAGAAGAGGCGCGGAGTTGGACGGACTTGGACGGAGCAAAGGCACGCAGAGTTGGATGCTGGGCTGCCTGGTGACTGTTCTGACGGCGTGCGTGACTGGGCTACAGATCTGGTGACTGGCACTGGTGGCGCGCGGACAGAGAGGATGGTGGATCTGGTTGGTCTACAGACGGTGACTGGTCTGGCGAAAGATCTGGATGGCAATGGTGAGACAAGATCTGCAAACAGGTGGCGCGGAGGCTGGCTGGCGTGTGGACGGTGAGACAAGCGCTGACGGAGAGCTGGTGAGGCAGACGGTGATGAAGACCGAACAGAAGGTAAATTTTTTTTTTCGCTCTCTGAAAATTGAAGAAAGATATCAAATAAAAGAAAAGAATTTAGAAAAGTGTATATTAGTGTTCAGGAATCAAACACTGCTCTGATACCAAGTTAAATTATGAAGCGGAAATAATTGTATAGAGATAATCAAAATAGGTATAGAGGAAAATAAGAAAATTAAAGAGAGACATCTTATTCTCATTCATATATTAATATTGAAGGATTACATTGATATTTATAGTGATAATAAACTAAAATCCTAGTCCTAGTAGAACTCTAAATAAGACTTCTAAACTAATAGAAAAACATTATAATAATTATCTAATATCCAACTATTTCAACATAAATTATGGGTTTTCTCATCTTTTGCATAAAGATTGAAACTTTGAGAAAATTTGAGACTTTTTGTAAGATGGGTGATGCTTACCACGCATTTTAAAGTAACGAAAGGATATAACAGGCTTCAACAATACCATCCTTTTGGGAATTAATTACCTCTAATGTATGCATATTGTAGTTTTCGTTCATTTTAACGGAAATAGTTTTACGACTTCGTTTTGGGTGCCATATTTTACGTTTGTACCCTTAATTATTAGATTTCTCTATGCCTCTTGTTGAAACAAGAATTGCATATATGCTTTTCTTATTATCTCCCTTATATGCTCTCTCTATCCTTCGACATCGATGATTTTTGTCTTTAAATTCCTAATTTTTCACTCTCTTGGTACTGACACCATTAAAGAATATAATTTCTCTTCTTCCTTTTTATCGTATAAGCTTTTGTGCCCACATTGTTTAGAATCTTCATCTACAAAAACAATTATCTGGTAGAATCAAACTATTCTTGAAGATGAAGATGAAAACAGAGCTTAATATATTGAACTGAAAGAAAAAAAAAAACTTAATAAAGTAGGAAAGAGTGGAGCAGATGAAGAATTGAAGATGAAAATGAAGATGAAGTCATGTGAATGTACAGGTTACATACAAATTTATTTTATATGTAACCTGTACATTCACATGAAATGCATTGTACTGTTTGTATGTTATTGCTGTTATCAAACTGAGGTTCCTTTTATTTAATTCCAATCACCCACTGAAAGAAGAAGAAGAACAGTTTATGGAACTTGTACATTCACATTTTGTATGTATAGGTTACATACACATTTATTTTGTATGTAACATGTACATTCACATGTTATATGTACAAGTTACCTGTACATACGAACTGTTCTTCCTGCAAAATGTGAATGTACAGGTTACATACAAATTTATTTTGTATATAACCTATACATTCACATGAAATGCATTGTATTGTTTGTATGTTATTGTTGTTTTGAACAGCTTACAAAATGTGAATGTACAGGTTACATACAAATTATGTACAGGTTACATACAAATTTGTATGTACAGGTTACATACAAAATAAATATGTATGTAACCTGTACATACAAAATGTGACTGTACAAGTTCCATAAGCTTCGAAGGAAACACGGAAATGACGAGATTTTTACGAATACTCAGATAAAGGGATATTTTGGTAAAAATCATATATATTATATAAATAAAACTCACCATTTCAATCCAAAAAATACTATTTAGATTCAAAAAAAAAAATTATACAAATCTTTGCTATTTTAGCAATTCATTGTACTTTTGGTTTCAAAAAGATTTGCTTTGGATTTTAATTGGTTTGGAGCAATCATGGGCAGAGGAGGCTTTAAGGGAACGAAAAGGTAATCAAGTACATGGATTTGAAGAAAAAAGAGGTGGGTGGGAAATGAAAACTGAGTAGCCAAGCTGTAAAAATAAGATATGGTCGGTTGCAATTTGGACATATTCTATGTACAAAAGCAATGACAAGGTTCCCCACCAGGTGGGCAATGCGGAGAAAGTTCAATTTTTTCATCAATGACAAAAATTTAATAGAGAAAATTCTTTGGTGAGGTAAGTTAATGGATCACATTCTCGCCTTCATCAAATCCTAAATTTAATTTTTTTATTATTTATATAATTTTTATATATTTATTTAAAAAGATATAACAATATAATTAAAAAATACATTTTCTTTTTATTTTTTAATAATCATAAAAATAATTAATTTAATTATATCTATAATTCATACATTACATCTAATATCTATTGAACATAATTTTAAATTTATTTTATTTTTAGCATAAATTTTATTAATTTATAATATAAAACATATAACTATATATATATATTATCCGTTAGTAAAAAATACCCAATGCATAAATAATTTTTGAGAAATTACTAAAAATAATATCTCTAAAATTTATAATAACAAAATTGACACCCTAATAATATTGAACATTCAATTTAAACGTGTAATATTAAACGTTCAATATTGAACGAATCTAAATTTTCTTCGTTCAATTTCAATTAAATAAATTTTAAAAAAAAAAAAAAAGATATATCAATCATTTTTTTAATTGTGAAAATATAAATTTGAATACAAAGAATAATATTTTTATTATTATAAATTTTAAAGAATATTATTTTTATTATTTTTCTTAAATTTTTTGAAACTTCAATAAAAAAAATATTTGTCCCGTTCTCGTAAACAATTAATACGAAGATGAGAACATCAAACAAATCTTACCTCGTCCCACTCCATTTACAATACAATGCTATGAGAAGGTAGCCATTGCATTTGGCCTTTGACATTCGCAAGCTTTAAATATGTAGCAGTGCTATAAGCATTACATGTAAAATCTATATCTATTCTAAGTTAGAGTTTGACTTTGAAGAAAAAAAAAATTAAAATGTCCGTCGTAGTAATACTTGGACAATAATATTCTTAATATCTTAATTAACTAACACAAACAATAACTAAAATATCTAACAAGCAAGTACATTAATATTTATTTTATAAATATTTATTAAAATATTTGTTTCAAATACTTTAATTAGATAGAACCTCTGAATATTTGTTTTATAAATATTTCAAATATTTTAAATACAATTAAATTTATAACGGTTTAATATTATTAATGTTTTCAATTAAAAATTTTATTAATATTAAATTGTTAGAAATTATCAAATTCAAAAAAATAAAATATTCATCTATTAAAATTAAAAATCGATAATTTATTAAATTAATATAATAAGAATAGTTATTTAAATTATTACAATTAAGTTTTTAACGGTTTAATGTTATTAATATTTTCAATTAAAAATTTTATTAATATTAAATTATTATAAATAACTAAATTCAAAAGAACAAAATAATCATCTGTAAAAATTAAAAATCAATAATTTATTAAATTAATATAATGTGTACAGTTTTTTAAACATGAAGACTGACAGACTACCCAATTAAGCATATGAGTTAAGACTCAATGTTTAATCAAGAGTAAAGATACAATTAGTATTGGATTTGTGTAGCATTTACCTTAGTTGTACTCAACTTCATACTTGAATATTCATGTCAAAACCTCGAACAAAGTTTTTTGATAACATGCCACGGTAGGGAAATTGGCTTATCCAACCGGGTGATTGATGCAAGCAGATGCAAGAGGTTGCAGGAGAACGAGGAGGCTACCTTCATGGGCGAGGCGGTATCCCCCTTTTCTCTTATGCATGTGTACTTTTTGTGGATTTGCCATTTGATCATGTTCTTTATTTCGTGTGTGTGTGTATATGTACTTTATTCACATTTATTCACTATAGAACTTGCACATTTATTCACTTGCGTCTTATTTATTTGTCACCTTGGGTCAGTATTATAGTCAATATATTTAATTAATGTGCAACTGCCTGACTGGTGTTGAATGTATGGTGGTCTCGGAATCACCCAGAGAAAGAAAGTATTGACTTCTCATGAGAAACATAATGTGAGATTTTGGGCTTCACTCCTTGCTCTTTTCCTAGGATATCTTAATTAATATACAACACTGGTGATGCTTTCACAATATCAAATGCTTTTTAAAATTCTTTTATCTGTAACTCTTGCCTGGGTATTCTGGTAACTGGTTAGCTCTTTGTCAGTCGTATAACACTTTTGATCTTGACCTGCAAACTTTTATTGCTCAGCTATTGTATCTAAGCTTACACAAAACTTTAACACAATCTTGGAATTCATTGAATTTTTAGATATGATGTTAGTTATACTTTGTACAACACAAACTGGAAACTGTTGAGACATTAATTTTACAGTCATTACTGAATATATAAAACTTAAATGGAAGCAATGCAGTTGGGAATCATTGTGATTATAACCTAAAATTCTAAGAATTTATGACGATAACTACCAAATCTTATTACTAAGAGATCACATTAGATAAACATTGAATAATTCTTAGTCTTATACAACCTTGGAGTCCCTTTGACTTTGTATTTACATCTCAATATTATTTTCCACAATTACTTTGAATTCAATCAACTATTAATGCTATTTACCAAATGAAATAACTTTTAATTTTTTTACGTAATTAGTTTTAAACTACAATATGACATTGAATATTTACCAAATCTTTCTTGTATTGATGTAAAATATTGTATGATCACATGACAAATTCTGGTACTAAAATTTTATATCATTTTGTGCATCCTGCTTCGATATCTAATGCACAGAGTCCCAATTTATTATATGTTTACCTAAAATTTGTAAGTATTAATTATAGAATGTGTATTTAAATTTTTGAATAATTAATAGCATGTCATTGCTACCATTATGTCAAAGGTATCAAATATAATAGTTATTTTTTGCCAATGAATAACAACATTAATTTTAGGGTGCATGTAAATTGCTAATATATATATATAATAAATTTGATGTTTATTGTCCATATGTGTATTTTGATCCTTTACAACATTATGTAATTATTTTATAACTTGAACATTATATATTTATTTATATAGTTTGCAGGAAAAAAATACGCAAGAGATCGAGGATATTGATGCTTGTTAACATAAATAGTGTACATTTATTATTAATAGAATAAGTAAAACTTGAGATTGCTGATATAAAATTGGGGACGATTATTAATATTTAGGGTAAGAATTAGACTAAATTTTACTAATTGTTAGTAATTAACTAGGTCTATTAACTATTTTATGTTTAGTTTAATGTAGATATTAGAGATATATATTAAGAATGATTCCAATAATTTTGTAACTAACTACTAATTATATTATAGTAATTAATTGTTAATGTTACTTAAATAATGATATTGTTATTGTTGATTTTGAATATATATATATATATATATATATATATTGAAAATTTTAAAATTTTACAAGAGAGTTATATGCTTCAATGATAAAAGCAATATATTGAAATTAAAAAAAAATTAAAAATGGTTATTAACCGTCCAAAGATTATGACCAAACTTTTTTAGGATAGTTACTGGTACCAAAAGTAGAAGTTTAACCGTCCCAAAAGACTTTTAGGGACGATTAAGTGTTATTTTTTAGGACGCCTACATACGGGATTATTACGACCCAAAAAAGAACCATCCTTAAAACCTTTTTTTGTACTAGTGTATAAGTGTGTCCAAAAATCGAATCAAACTAGGTTAAATTAAAAAATTAGATCGGATCAACAGTTATGTGAGTCAAATGGTTCGGTTTGGTTTATATTTTTTTCCAAACCATTTTTTAAACTGTTCAGTCTGATTTTTTTTTTTTTTTTTAACTATATAAACCAAACCGTTATATTATATATTTATATAAAAAATAAATAAATATTATATTATTTATTATTAAAAATTAAATATTACATTAAACTCTTTTTTTTTTTCATTTTTTTTTTTCAGTTTCAACTCTTTATCATATAATTTTCAGTATTCAGTTGCATGTAGTTTATAATTATTTTAACTTTTATCAATTTTATTAATTTAATTGTTAGTTTATGTGATATATTATATAATTTATATTTGTAACATATCCAATGTAATTTGGTTAGATTCATAGTTTTTTTTTTTTTTTCTTATGTTATTTTCAAGTTTCAACAACATAATTTAGAGAAAAAAAATTTAAAAAAACTAAAAAATCATGAAAAATCTTTAACTGAGTTGGATTGAATTATCCAATTTCAATAATTTATTAGCCAAATAATCCAATTAATTTGATTTAAGTCATATAAATAGTTCAATTTGATTTTTTTTTTTTTTTTTGATAAATCATGCCGAATCATGAATACTCTAATCATAATACATACCTTTAATAAGGGGGAGCTCTCGAGTTCGAGGCTTGTATGTAGCAAAAAAAAAAAAAATACATACCTTTAATAGAAGAAAAAAAAAAGTTTTATAGAAAAGGGAATTTTTTTCGTTTTTTTTTTTTTTTTTTTTTTAATAAAGAGAATGGGATTCAATACGTTGGATATCTTCATAGGGTTTGGTATAAAATCTAAATCCAATTTTATTGTTTTCTGATGGTAGAAGATGACAATTTTGCTAACAATTCTATTGTTTTTGTAAATAATGTGTATCGAATTGCAAGTTAAAATGCCTTGTTATTGGTAAATAAAAAATTTATTAAGTTAATAAAACATTACAATTAATTAAAGTTAAGTTGCACAGATTAATATAGCAATGGGATCCAAAATTACAACATCAATCTGGAAGATTACAACAATATTTGGAAGTCAAAGTTGGTCAAATCTCTAGAGTTTATGAGAGTTATAATGTGATACAATTTCCACCTCTTAGGAAGATTTACACAAGCTTGAGATAAAGATAAGCAAGAGTTAATTTGGAGATAAAAATAATTACGAGTGTGATCGGTAATAATTTTAGATTAGGCAGATCTTTAAGAAGCTTATCGTAAATTCTTGAAAAATAGGTTAGCATAATTCCTTTTCACTTTTCCTATTCTATAATGATCTCTTTAGTGTATAAAAATACAAGTGTGAGGTCTATATTAAATTAAAATTAGTAAAATAAAGTTATGTTAGATTATTTTCCTAAATTCTTTACATTAAGTTTAAGCCTACTTAGGAATTTTTAATTATCTTACGAAGACTACTTAGGATATTTCTTTAGATTAAGCCTATTTTGTCATTTGAAACATGGAGTTCTTGCGATGTTATTTTTTGTTTATAATTTTGTCATAAAAAAAATCTCATCAGGAAGGAGGAATATGACTACTTTGTGACGTACCAGCATGTTTCTCCTAGATTTTTAAAGAATATTGTCTATACTTGAATTAGGGTACTCGTTAACAGACGCAGTGACTTGAGAATTCGTATCAAAAAATTAACAGCTCAGTAAAGAGAGATACTACTACAACAATTGGTTTTATTGGTCTTAACCGTCCCGTATGCGGGTATTCTAAAAAATAAGGCTTTTTGGGACTGTTATTAACCGTCTCAAAAATATACACAACTGTCCCCAAAATCATTTTGAAACAGTTAAATTCCTATTTTTTAGGATAGTAACCATCTCAAATTATATTTCAGAAACTGTCCCTAAAATATTTTTTCACTTCAATCTTTGTCGCTAAATTTTTTTTTTTTTAATTTTCAATGTACTATTTTTTTAATGATTCATGCCAACCTTTATATATACAAGTCTGTTTGTAATAAATCACAGAAATTTGCATGCTTGACATTAAAAGGAAAAAATTGGAATTTTACAGTCAGGCCAATTCTGTACATAGCCTCTTTTCATTCTGCACGACAATGCCTGTAACATCATTACCTAACAAAAAAAGAAAAACAAATACTCGTGACAATTACAAAAGAGTGGTATCAGGGCTCAAAATAAAAAATAAAATAAAAAAACCCAAGTATATATAAAGATCAGATAGTCCAAGCAGTGAACCCATGCCATTACTGAGAACTAGGGGCGGCAATTTCTAACACGACACGATAGCACGATCCGAACACGACACGACACGAATTTTTTTTAGTAAGAATTGATCAATAATTTTTTTATGTTCTTAAAGATTTTGTTATTTCTTACTATTATAAATAAATAACACAAAAAAAATTCAAATTTTTTAATGTGCCAACCAACACGAAAACACGACACGAATAACACGAACAAACACGACACGAATAACACGAACAAACACGACACGAACACGACTAACACGACACGATTGACACCCCTGCTGAGAACTAGACCTTTAAAATTTTTACGTACAAAATTCAAACTAGTGAAATAAAATATTAAGCTCGCCAATAAATTCATATTACATGCAACAACCTACTATCTACTTAGAGCGCCAATTCTTCCTGCAAAGCAGCCAATTCATCCTCTTCGACAATGTGCTTTTGAGGAACAGGTCGAGCAGGTTGTTTATTGGATGGAGCTGTTGTTGCAGGCTGTAGACGCTGTTCTTCCAATTCCGCACCCTCCCGCCCCTCAAGTTCAGCTTCCAATTCGTCCTGCAAAAATACAAAGACCTAAACTTCTAAGCAGCCATATGTACTATATTTTTAAAGCACAACAAACAAATGACAGAGCATATAGTTTTATTATTTCCACAAGTAACGATAGAATATCCAATGAAGAAATCAAAAGCATAAGAAAATAGAATTTTTCCATATTGTGAATTAACCCCATCAAAATCAGCTGCTGCGCCAATAGGAGCTCACAATGCTTCCTGGATCTGTTTCATGTTTCTGTCTCCTCATTGATCTCATCCATTGTCTTGTCTACATCATCAATATTCCTATATATGACCAATAGTATACATGTCAATAAAAATCATTTGAAAAAGAAATTAACAATAAATCTTATTGCTTGCATTGCCTTCATTGCAGCTGCTCCTGTTCTTAAAGCATCTACAATATCAGTTGTGGCTTTTGCACCTTCTAGCATTATCATCTAGCCATAGTATGATGAAAATCAACAACGCCAACCATTAAAACTACCACAGATATACCCAATAGTGCACAGAATTTCAAGTTCACCTGATCATGGACACGCAACTTGAAATTTTCAAGTTGCTCTATTTGCTGTTCATATAGCTTCTTCCTCTTTAAACTTTGTATGGCCGCTGCAAATAAAGTGCATAAGTTATAAATTGTTCTTAAATAAAAAGAAAAGTGAAGGTCAGCGAGTAATGTTTCAATTGTTTAAGAATAAATAAAAATTAAAAAGCATGACATGACATAAGACAATAAGACATATTTTTAAGAGGTTGAACCACTCAAAAAACAGCAACAGACAATAAGTAAATAAACCCTCAAGCACCCTAAAGGTAAAAAATCCAACATAAGACAAGAAAATGTGAAATAACAGAAAAAAGAAAGATACACAGGAACACACGCAGAAAGATAGGAAAGGATACTAACAAGTAACACCTTTAGTATAATAAACAACAAGGAGAGCAAGCAGAGAAGAGAAGCCAATACACAAAAGACATGATCATTATTGCATGAAATTATTTCAAAAGAAAATATATCCTGTAAACATCTTCCTTAATACAAAGATGAAACATTTAATAACCATACCCCATTTATTTTTCGCTCTGGTGAATTCCTTTGCCCTTTAAACTTCTGCCGACTGCCGCAGCCTTTTTCTACAAACCTTTCTCCTTCTTCTCCAACATTTCAAGCGTCTGAACCATTTAAATCATGAAAAATAATTCAAATTACGAAGCAATAATAGAACTAAATAAATAAATAAATAATACAAATAAAAAAAATAAAAAACAGAATAATAATAATAATAATTAAAAAATATATTATAAAAACCATTATAAAAAACTATAGAAAAAAATGAAAGAAGAACTTGATTCGAGCGGCTGACCGTGGAGGTTGAGTGCGTGGAGGGTGAAGTCACCGGTGTTGGAGCTGCCGCTGCAAGAGGGGTCGCTGGAGGGGCTGCGTTGCCTCTAGAACAAAAACGAACTGAGCGGTAGCTGAGAGGGGACAAAGTGGAAAGAGACTGCGATTGAATTGGAGCCGGCTATGAGTGTCGACGGCAACTAGGAGGGGCGAGAGTGGAGGTTGTGTGACTGTTTTGTGTATTTTAGTTTTTCGCCAAGTCTCGCTTATAATGCTGGCTTATTTTGCGATTTGGACTTTGGAGAGACCGAGTAACCATCCCAAAAAGGTGTTTTTGGAAAATCACCTCCTAACTGTCCCATAAATACTTATTTAGTAACAGTTGATCGAGTTTTTGAATTTGTAAATTGTAATAGTTCCAAAATTTTGTTATTGTTACAGTGAGTGTGCAACCCTCGAGACTCGAATCCTTGAACTTCCGTCCAAAAGGTCTTCTATGCGTCTTTTATGCGCCTTGCATTTAAAGAGTTTGATTTTTCAACTTGACTATCCAAAGAAGTTGTTATGATATTATTTTGAGTCATGTAGTTTTTTCAAAAAAAAAAAAAAATCTCAAGCCCATAAATTGTACATTGAGCACCACTTAAGTTAATTTTCGACTAATTAGATTCATTCATTATTAAGTTTCAACCAATTAGACTTCCTTAAATGTTCTTAGAGTATTTTTTTTATTATTGTAAATTTTAAGAATATTATTTAATGCAATTTTTTAAAGGTTGCATCCACCTCTACAAGTTGCTCAATTCAACTTTACTATGCAATTTATAAATCTAATTTTTTATTATGTATGTAACATGTTACATTTACCTTTACTTTTAGATGTAATATATTACATCTATCTCTAGCAGTCGTCGGAGCTCCAATAAAGATGTAAAATGTTATATATGACTCTACTTATAGATGTAATATGTTACATTCACTTTTAATAAGTTTGTCAATGGTGGTTGTTATTGCTCTTACAAAGTTGCTAACATGGCTACCCAAGCTCTAGTGAAGTAGTAAAAAATGTGGTATAGTTTTATAATAATCTCATTTTATTGAACTTATAAAATGTGCTTTTTTTTTATTTGTTAAATAATTTGATATAAAATTGTGAGTTTTAAATAAATTGTTGATAGTTTAGAAAAATTAATCAACTTATCAAAAATAATACTATTTTTTTTGTTGATAGTATTATTGTCTAGTTAAAAAAGTTATTTTTATTTTAATAGGTAAAATTTATTTTAAAAAAAATTATGGATTTAAATGGTTGATGTACAATATAAAATATGTAAGGTAATTAGGCATGTCTTTTTTTAAATAAAATGTTTTAGCTGGCAAACCTCAAAAATTTATTAGAATATCTTAACTAGATTGGCACCTATATAATACCATTCTTCATCTAAATTTTAACTATGATTATTATTAAAATAATAAAAGATAATACAAATTGAATTTCAACGAAACATATAATTTAGCTTACTATTAGCATCCAAAAAAGTAAAAATATTAACGAATGATGGGGTATTTCACTACCATCACAAAACATAAATTAGGTGTCCTAAAGGCTTTAAAATCAGCCACAATATTGCGTTCCCTATATATATGCAAACAATGAAAATTCATGCAAGCAATCTTTTCCAAATAGTTAACTTTAGTTGAGTTCCATCACAAAGGTACAGATAACAACTTAATGCAAAAAAAAGAGTCCCATTATAAGCAGAGTCTACTCTTACCAAAGCCTCAGTAAGCCAAAGGTGGGTAACATACATGACTACATGAATAGTCGTTGCAAGCTCTATCTCAAAAATATATATAATGCCAAGTGAGATACAAAAATCACCCCTAACCTTGATGTTTAAAAAATAACTGCACAACTTATTAGACTTGGTGAGATAAAAGTGGCACCAATTGTGTTAACTTTTATCCACGTCAAGGGCAGTGGTCTCCAAGTTACTTCTATAATTTGTGGAGCTTGTCGTAAAATTTTTTATATTTGTAATCTTTGAAGGACCGCAATATCCTCTACTGTATATTTCATGGACTCACCCTATAATAGACTTGCTTCATGAATAAATCATCAAACTATGACAAATGTAGATCTCATAAAAATATGTATGTTCTTGAAGATAATATCATTTCTAGCCGTCCATATTGCTAAAATAAACTGGATAAGTCTCCTAATTTAATCATAAACAATTTGTTATTTTGGGCTTAAAACAAAAATAAAAATAATCAATACTATATATAAAATTCTCACACTTAAATTAATTTTGAACAAAAATATCCTTATATTTTAAAATAATAATATATCATATAATTTACATTTTATTTTTAAATTTTAGAAACTCAAAATGTTATGTTTAGACTTTTAGTTATTTATTTAATTATCATTATTTCCTATAAACTTCTATTGTATAATTAAATAAAGATAATTTTTTGTTTAGAGAAAAAATAAATATAACTAAAAAAAACAATTAAATTAGTTATTTATTTAATTATCATTATTTCCTATAAACTTCTATCACATTGTATAATTAAATAAAGATAATTTTTTGTTTAGAGAAAAAATAAAGATGACTAAAAAAAATAACAATTCACGTATATGGCGCCTGAATTTTATTAAAATAATGAAAATATAAAAGTGGCAACGAATCCCAGTGGAAATAATTCATGTAAGTTAGATTAGTTTCAGTTGACTTAATTAATTTAATTTAAATCGATCAAATTTTAACTTAAATTAAATTAATTTAAATTAACAAATGTGAGTCTAATCTTAAATTAAACACAAATATTATCCCAAATTAGACAAAACTAATCTAAATTGTTAATAAACTCTCTACACGTATTGTTAGACATAAATATTTATTAAAAAATGAAAATTTTAAATAACTTAAAATGTCATACGATAATACGAATTTGATTATTACATAATACATAATTTTCAAAATAATGAACTAGTTAAAAGAGAATATAACAACATAGGCAAATAAAAGATTTAAAGTTTTATTGCAAAGGCTAACCCTAATTGATTTAAAGATAAAAGTTTCATAATAATAATTGGAATTAAATATGAATATATTTTTGTTTTATTTAAAGAGAGGGGTAGATATAAATATTAAAACTATTAACATCAAAGAATATAACATAATAATGGTAAAATGAATAATTTATAACTATTTATTTTTTATCAATTTATTTTTCAAATAAAAAATAAAAAAAATAATTAATATATCATAAAAAAAAAAAGACTAAAAGAGATAAAAAATTATTTGAATTTTAACATAATATTTTCTATTCTTTTATCTTTTTTATTTAACATTAATTTTTTTTATTTTATTTCAAGTTAATGGTTGGCCCTAGCTCAACATAAATTTTTTTAGGTTATTTAAGTTGGCTCAAAATTAATCCAAATTTAATTTAATTCATATTATATTCAAGTTTTTTAGTTCAAATTTAATTCAATAAATTTAATTATAATACAAATTATTATCCATAAGAAATCTTAATGAAAAACAAGCTATAATACTAATGACACGAGGCATCAATGATAAAGGCTAAACAGCTTTTATGATGCTCAATTTTAATTCATTTTATATAAATGTGCTTGAATTTTGTTCTCAAAGTACCCAAAATTTTATCTTATTTATATATAAGTATATATTTTATTTAATTAATTCTTGTGATATTAGTTAATTAATATTAATTAAAATCATGTTTAATAATTTTTTGATTTATGATTAAAAAATTAATTTTATAATTTTTGATTCCAAATAACCATTTTAATAATAATTTATAGTTAATATTTTTTAAAAAAAAATTAAAAATTATTTCCAAATTGTTTGGTAACGATTTCAATTGTTTAATTTAAAAAAAAAATAAAAAATAAAAAACTTGAAAACATAGAACTTTTTTTTTGTTATTATTTAAAAAATTTAAGCTTTTAACTATTTTCTTCTGATACTTGTATATATAAAAGTTATAATAGTTGAATTTTTCTTTAGAGCAAATGTTTAGTAAAAATGAAAAAAAATTGATTCAAAAATCTTGTTCTTAAATATTTACAAATTATTTCATATTTTGACAATAATTTATTAAAAATATAAAAATTAAAATTAGATATCGATACTAAATATACATAATTAAATAATTATTTAAAAAAATTAAAAATTAAAATTGTTAACGATCAATCTTAATTTTTTTTTTATGTTGGCTAATCAATACATAATAAAATTTAATATGTATCACGTCGATTAATTAACTTAATTAATTAATTTACCATTAAATTAGCTGACTGTTAATTTTAATCACAAAATGGTAGTTATGTGTCAAAGGATAATGATTTATATACCTTTGTGGAAAGAAAAAGGTGAAGAAAAAAAAAATCGGTTGTTTTTTGTAAAATTGATCGAGTGTTAGGTGCCTCCTTGGCCAATAAAGAAAAATAAAAGGATAATAGAATGGTTTGAAATCTACGATTAGCAGAAGAGATAAACAGTGTAGTAGATATCCAACGGTGGACAAGGCCATACAATGCTCAGATCCATCACTCAAAAACGACGTAACACCCGGGAAACTTTGGCTGTGCATAGAAAGACTAATGGCGTATTTTAGCAACGGCCAAATGCCCAAGTCACAAAATCAAAAAAATTATATATAACCCGAACGTTAATATCGTCCCCCTCTTCTTTTCGCTCCCTCGTATAGAAATGCGTTTCCCGGCGATTTGACGCAGAAAAAACGAAACAAAACAAAAAGAAAAGAAAATCCCAGGCTTTTTTTCGAAGAAAATACTACCAAAAACGTTAGAGAAGAAGAGAGAAAACTCTGATCTGAGAGTAGTTTTCTCTCTCTCACAGTTTTCTTTAGGCGGCCGATAAATGGTGTATACAGGTGAGGTGGTACGCGAAAAGAGAGTCAAGGACAAGAACAACGGCTTCATGGCAATGGGTACCAAGAGAACGAGGCCTCTTCACAATTTTGATTTGCCATTTTTGAAGTGGGGGAACCAGAGGCACCTCCGCTGCAAGAAAGTCGATTCTGACCATACTGAAGATGCCGACACCGATCGAAGATCTGTCGATACGATATTGCAGAGCTCATCGTCCATCACTAGGCCACGAGACTCGGATTCGGAAACGCGGAGGATTCGGGTTGTGACCAATACGAAGCCGAGAATCGATAGCGTTGTTGAGGGAGGTGTAGAGGAAGGGATAGAAGCGGTGAGAGAGAAGCTCATGTTTGATCTCAAAACGGCGGCTGATAAGATGAAAGATGAGATTTTCAGAGATGAGGTGATGGTGGCTGCTGATAATGACGATGAAGTTGAAGAAAAAGAGGAAGAATTACCTCCGGTGGAGGTGACAAGACCTTGGAATCTCCGAACTAGAAGAGCGGCTTGTAAGGTCCCAAACGGTGTTGGTGGAATAGAATCAAAAGGGCTGAGAATTGAGGAACGGAAACCTAATTACTCCCCTTTGAGGAGTGAGGGTAACAATGGCGTCAAGTCACCGAGGATTGTTAGAGGAGTCCCGGGGAAGAAAGAGAGGGCTAAGTTTTCAGTGTCGCTCTCAAAGAAGGAGATCGAAGAGGATTTTATGGCGATATTGTGCCATCGACCACCTCGTCGGCCCAAGAAACGTCCAAGGAATGTTCAGAGGCAAATGGATGTAAGTCAATTGGATCAAATTTGAAATTTATTTGATTTATGTTTTTTTTTTCCAAATTGTTTTCTTCTTTTTGTTGAATTCATTTTTCGGCGGCTCGGTCTCATATTGTGATTTTTCACTTTTTTTTGGCAGACGCTGTTTCCAGGTTTGTGGTTGACAGAGGTTACAGCTGATACCTACAAGATTCCTGAGATCCCTGAGAATGGAAAGGTATTTGCAATTTTATTCTGTTAATTGATTTTATCGTCTTGTTTAGTTGCCGAGAAAATTTTCGGAAAATAGGAAAGTATAAGAATTGGATTCTACTCATCTTACTCTTACCCCTTGTTTCGACTGTGCCGATTGATTGGTCTCAGAATCTGCAATATTTCAAGTGACATTCAAGGGTTTGGTTTTTCTACATCATCCCCTGTTTTACTCACAAACCGAACTGCCTATATTATAGCGTGTTTGGATGCACTACTAGAAAGTTCTTGTAGAAGAACTAGTGCTTTTTCATGTGCTTGGCAATGAAATAAGAACTGCATTTAATATCTGTGGTGACCATATTTAAAACGCTAGAAGTGCTTTTTTGAGAAGTAAGTCTCCCTTACTTTCTAAAGCACTATTTTTAGCTACTTTTTTCGAAAGTTCTCTGCATCCAAACAAGTTCTTAGTTTTCACTTGATTCTTTCTTTTGATTGATTGAGATTGCTTATATCTAATGTCATTTTACATTGTTTTTTATTTCAGAGGTAGCATGAGAATGATGTTTAAAGGCTTCTGTTTTCTGACTTTGAGGCGGTAATTCGTGGCATTCTTCACTATTCTCGTGACTTCGGAATTTGATGAAAGTATTAAATCTCTAGATGTATGTTCAGTTCAGTTTTTCTTTGAAACATTAATTTTGTTCACTAATTATAATTCATTTTTCATTAGTTTTAACTGAATAAATTGATGTAAAAGAAAATATATCAATAGTAGAACGTAATGTTTTTAGTTTTTTACAGCCTCAACTCAATCACTAGTTTTCAACTTCATTTAATATCGATACACTAAATTTTCGAAATCCCTTGTTCTTTTGGTGAGAATGTTTATGCTATAAGGAGTCATGAAATATGCGATTCTCGTTGTTGCTCACATTCTTTCCGAGAAAGGAAGCTATCAGATTAGAGTTGCTTTCTGGAATAAGAAAAAGGATTGAAAGCTTATGGATTCTTGATCTCAGAACAAGTCAACTGTTTTTGTTTTTCATGTATGGATTGTAGAATCAATAGGCAAGAATCCAAAAGAAGATGCTCAACTAATTGCGAGATTGTTGGCAATGCCAGGACTCAATCTCTTTGAGCAGGTTTGAGGTGGTAAGTTGAACCCTTGGTTGCGTTTGCTTCTTTATTGTGCTATGGAGATTGCCTGTAGAAACTGAGCTTTTATACTGATTTATACGAAAAATTCTTACATATGCCTCCGATTAGTAATAGTCGTTGATTTCTACACATAACTTGTTAGCCTTACCTGTATTACCTTGTATTTACTTATTTATTGACTTCTTTTTCTTCTCCTAATAGTCAAACTCCGATTTGTATTGTTCACTCTGATCAACGATAGTACAAGATCCATTTTGCATTATATTTAAGGCATTCCTTGGTTCGGGCCGAAGAAGCAATGTCACTCGATTATTATCAAACTGGCTGCAATCTTTTTCTATCCGTAAGGATACCACCAGAACACCTTCTACTTCTAATAGACCATGAATTAGATTTTAGAATTATTCTCAAGGAGTCCATAAGAAGTGATCCCATTTTTTTCATCGAGTCCGGGTAGAGACAAAATGTCCCCCTTAAATTTGAAACTTGAAACCAATTTATTCTTTTACCTGGTGAGTTTATGCTTTACTCTTTTTTTTTTTCCATGCACATTACTATTTCTTTTTGGTTTCATTTTCTTGTTGATATGCAGTTTGTGATGGCTTTGTGAGGTAAGTGTAGATTTTTTTTTTGGTTGCTAATACACAAAGTAGGTTTCATGGGAATGAAATGTTTCTATAACTAAATAGTACTACTTTATCATCAAAGACTTCCATTAAAGACTGCTTCAAACTGCTAGTTATATTTCCATTTTTCACCGGAAGATAATCTATGATAGATGATATTTTTTACTTTGATGTCTTCTAGGAGTTATGGTGAAACCTTTTATTAAACTAAAACTCGAATATCACAACAGTGTTTGTTACGGGGGTAGGACTTGTTTGATTTAGGTTTGAACTTTCTCCGGCTGTGTGAAATTTGTCCCTTTTGAACAATGACAAATAAACAATTTCATTTTTATTTTTTTTCTCTTAATTTTTTTTTTCCGACTTACATGTATTGTATTTAAAATAGAAAATAATCAGTATAAAATTAATTAAAAAATAAAATAAAAATAAAAATATTTAAAAATTGATAATTTGTTCTTGTGATATCAAATTTTCATAATTTTTTTTACTATACTTACAAAAAAAATAATAGAGTAACTGCATTAACTCACATGATTAAGGATCTAATGCATTTATTACCTCTATATTTAACAGTCCCGAATTCTTGGGAAGTTGAGTGCTTGGAACACGTGTGCTCAAATTTGAAATTGTACTTATTAATACATGTTCAAATAATTACTTTTTTTTCATGAAAATTAACCATATATTATAATATAATTAGTATAGATGTAAATTTGAGTGTAAATTTATGTTCCACTAGCATTTTTTTTTCTCGAGAAAGTTAGCGATTGGAATTTACGTACATCGCTGTATACGTTGGCTATAAACCAATGCTAATGTATTAGTCAATACTAATAAAAATTTAAAATTGTAAATTTAAATAGCTAAAATTCAATCATTTTTTTTCTTGTCTCCCACCCAGCTCTTCTCTTCCCGATTCTTTGAAAGAAACGACTAGCTTCTCCTTTCTTCATTGATTTGGGGAGAAAATGAACTGTCTAGTTAGGAAGCTAGACATCAAGTAAGTTGTTTAATGAGGATCACTAAGCTCACACACTTGAATTGGCTGTTGGAACAATAAGGTAGTTTCTTATTGCATCGTAAGCGAAGGCACGGTATCATTCGTGGTGTTGCTTCAAGAACACATTCGTGGTGTTACTTCTGGATTCCAATGTACTGCGTATAAGATCAAAACAAACTTGCCAGCGGACCACTACTTTTTCTTTTCTTATTTTCTCTCCTCCATATTTATGATATACTATTGGTATAAAACATTGATCCAAATTAATGAATAAAACGTCACTCTTCTTATGCTTGCATACATCTCGTGTGAGCGCAAAAATAATAATTAATTTCTTAGTTGTTTGGTTAGTTTAGTCGAACAAGATTAAATCTTAACATTTCTTTTCTATAATCCAGGAATATTTAGTCATATAAATTTGCACTCATTTTTATATTTATATTAATTATACAGTGACATTGTAGCAAAATTATATAGAAAATTAAATTATTTTTTTAATTTTTCAAATAATTTTGCCATATATTATGATATGATTGATATATGTACAAAAATAAGTATAAATTTACGTGATTTTAACATTTTTCTCCTATAATAATATTGTTTGGAAAGACCCAATAAATATATATATATATATATCACACCATAGTTAATTAATTTACTAAAGGTTTTTATGATTTGTTAGTTATTAATTTTTATTTCAAAACAATATTTGGTCCCTAATTTTTTAAAACACATATTTTAGTTTCTAATATTTTACATTTTAATAGTTTCAATCCAATTTAATAATTTTTGTGTACATGAAAAAATTAGGGACTAAATTCTGTTAAATTATAATAATACTGTTAAATTTTAAATGTTAGAGAATAAATTATGTATTTTAAAAATATTAAAGATTAAATTATGTGTTTTAAAAATAATAGAGATTAAACTCTGTTTTTGAAACAAATATTAAAGACTAACAAAATACAAAAACCTTTATAAAAATTAGAGTTCTATAGTATACAAATTTTTAAAGTCATGACTAGATTAGGCAATCATTATTTTAACATCTAACAATTTATTCATTTCAAAAATACAAGAAAATCAATGACACGTACGTTTGTAGCGCAAAAGTTGGGGTTCTCTACTTAATTAATATCCTAATTTAATATATTTTTTACTTTTATTTTTCAAGTGATACTTTAATAATACTTATATTTAAAGTTAAAAAAAAAACTAATTTAGTGTAATTTTTGTATTTTATTAGAAAATTTTCACATGTTACCAGCAATGCGCTTTTAATGAAGAGCATTTATAATATTTTTATCTCTTTCTAGCTCTGGAACATTATAAGCTTTTATTCCAGCCATTTTTGAATTCTTAGATACATGTTTAATGCTTTTTTGACTCATTTTACCTCGTTTTCAACCTCTATTCTTCCTAATCATTTTGAACTATCTTCAATCTCACTTCTTCACTTTTATTTGTTTTGAATAGTTATGCATTTTTATGCTATTTTTGGAATGCAGGTTATACAGGTTCTGTTTTAAAGAAATAGTTTGTATGCAGAAATATAGAAAACCAGTTTTGCGCGCAGTTCACTTAATTGACTAACAGTTTGAATATATTTCAGTTCTGTTTTAAAAATGCATAGCCTTTCAAAGCAAAATAAAAGTGAGGTTGAAGGGGGTGTAAAATGACTAGGAAGAAGTGAGTTTGAAGAGAGGTAAAATGTGTCAAAAAAAGAGTAAGAAAAGTTTGATTTAATAATAAATAAACAAAAAAGAGAAAAGTTGGCTTTGGTAACACGTCGGCAAAAAATATGCTTAATGGGCAAACTCGCTGAGACGAATAGTTCAGCCACCAAAGATCGACCTTTCTTAATAAGGACTAGTCACCACGCTTAGGAATATAAATGATAAAAATATTGTATAATTTTTTTTTTAATTCAATTTGCTAATATTATTGTTATTTCAATTATTTTAAAATATAAAGAATATTATAAGAAAAAAGTACTTCTTTTCTTCTCAAGTTACCGTTATACAAAGCCTAATATTCTCATTCTGCTTTATAAATAAAATGTATTAGTAGAGGTTTTAAATTCGAGCTCCTCAACTCAGCTATACCAAACTTATTTAATTCAATCATGTTATTCTAGTGCCACCAAACACATCACTTAAAAGTAAAATGAATGACAATTTGATAAATATGACATATATTTATTGGTATATTTTGTTTTCTCTTATTGGGCCAAGCCCATCCTTTTTCAAATACCCCGGTGATCAAATCTATGTATATACTTGACTAATTCTACTAACATACTCCCATTTTTCTAATCACATATCCCTTTAATGCATCCCCCACATCCCACATATTATTCAAGGGTATGTGCTTAGGAAGATTAGAGGTATGTTAATAGAACAGACCATATACCCGAATACGGGGGTATTAATTACCTATTATAGAGCTTTATTGTAAATTTGTATAAATTTGACGTAAATAGCAATACGTTTGAGCAAACTATTTAACCTTTTTGCCCTTTCTTTACAGATTCTTCTGCCGTTACCACTGACCTGAACTCCAAATCCAAGCTACGAGTCACGACGACCACGAAAGAGACGTGGTACTGCTACAAGAATCTCAAATCATCTCCCTCTACTACGAACAAAATAATGGATGCATTAACAACAAAACCATATCCTCTATTGGTGCTGAGACTAGTCGAAATTAATTGGTGTCAGTCCTAATCTTCCTCTATTTTATGTTTTTGGAAATATAATTAATTATGTTAGGGCTAAGTTTGATAACTTTTACTCAAATTTGATCATTAATATATCGAAAAAAAGAAAAAGATGGTATCAAGATTGATGGGTATATCATAAAATATATTAATTAAGAGTTGCTAGCAGGCTGAAGTCAAAGTAAGGGTAGAGGTACAGAGGATGAGTAATAGAGGCCAAACAGTGAGTCATTGGCATTGGTTGTAGCAGATTGAGGCTATTATTGGGAGGTCAGGAAAAATCAAAAGTGCTTTGAATGACGAAAGAGGTTCTGGAGGCAATTCAACAGTTGCAAAGCAAGTGTTTATTCAAATATGTTAATAGGATCGATATTAGTTTGATTAGAAACTCTTTCCCCAATTGTTCTCTTTTGATTATGTTATTCATGTGATAATGAATGCCCACAACAGTGGTTGGAGCTCCAATGAGATATAGTATCGGTCCTAATTTTATTTTTTAGTTTATATTGATTTTAAGTAAAATTAAAAATAAAGGTATTTTAGCCAATTTATTATTTAATGTGATACCAAACTATGTGTTTTGTTTCTAAATAGGGCTGCATGCGTAAAAAAATGAATGATTTTATAAAATATGGTAGGAAAATGATAGGGGATTGAACCAAGCCCTAAATAGCATCTGCATCTACGAAACCAAAATAATTTCAAATTAATAAGTTTTAATATGCATATAAAACATATAAACATATAACTAATGTACAAACGCTAAACTAATAATGTAGAATACGTGTAGTTTGTAAATCTAATTAGATATGTATTTATAGGTAGACATGTTTGTTTTTAAAAATTTTCTCACACTAGAAATCACTAGAATTGTATATATGAATCAAATCCTCCTCTATCAAGACAATAGTTACATATATATAGACATTTTAAAGGTTACAGTTGTCTATCTTTAATAGGTATAAACTCTGACACTCTGTGATACGTCAGTCAGACTTGAAGGTTTAGTGTACAGACTGTTAGATTCATTGTCAATGATTTATGACCAATAATACATGCGTGGAGATATGGAATGAGACAATGTTGATCCACCTGGTACGTCCGATGTCATCTGGTGTGTGACGATGTTGATCCACCTCATACATCCGAAGTCATCTGGTGTGAGACGATGTTGATCCACATCATATGTCCGAAGTCATCTGGTGTGGCGCGATGTTGATCCACATCGTACTTTCAAAGTCATTTGGTGTGGGGCAAGGTTGATCCATATCGTACGTCCGAAGTCATCTAGTATTCTTAAATCGATGATCTTATGCACAACACCTCAAGTTTGTATCATATCGGATGTGATACATCTGATCCCCAACAGTGTCATTACTAGCGTACATTCTAACATCAAGTCTCTCATTCTTTAACTTTGAGGCGAAGTGATAGAATGTACTATTCGTTAATATCCACTTTGTTTAATTCCTTTGTATTCATTAATATTCTGAAATTAAAACATTTATTGATACTTTCCGTTGATGTCTCTTCCACTTCCCTAGGTTATAACGTTTTAAACTTCCAAGTTTTATAAAGAAGGGAAATCTTGCTCCTCCAAATTACTTGATACTTTTCTACACTTTCCAAAGAAATTTAGAGTAGAGAAATTTAGATCATATTTTTAGAAAATAACTTCATGAGTTTGCTTTTGAAGAGAATTAGTTCGTGGAATTTGGGAAACAAGATCGTCTCTCTTGGGAAAATCAGTTCTTCATATCAGAAAAGGAGTTCTTCACTCTTTTATCTACAGGTAAAACTTTTCTCGATCTTGAATTTGTTTTGACGCTTTCTAGTTTAGTTTTCTGCATTACTTTTGAGTATGACTTTGAGCGAAGAGAGGGTAAAAACACTTCCTGAAGTTATGGAATCCTCAAAAAGAGATACTCCTTCGAATCACCCCGAAGGAACTGTATCATGCTCCAAGACCTCAGAGTTGGAGAACGGAAGGAAAATAACTTTCAAAATCAGTACAGATCAAACAGGGCAACACGCAGAAGTTATTTTTCCTCAATGTTGTACAACTTCGAAATCAAAAGATTAGGGTATGAAGAGAGATGCCCCAATGGGTAGGGACGAAGTCCCTGATCAGAAGTCTACACAAAAGGAAAGGGTCTTAGCCCTACCTATTTCTAGAAAGCCGATCCCAATTTCAGCACAAATTGGGTCGTCTTAGTTAGGTCTTCCTTCAAAAATTAACATTCCCAATGTAAAAACCCAAGAGCCAAGAAAAAAGAAGTATGGTGGGAAACCATCAGAACAAAGTCAGGGGAAAACGAGAAATCGTAAGGATATGATCTCGAAACTTCCAAGTAGATTTGTGGGTTCCGATCTGACGAGGACGGAGTGCCTTGCATAGTATGCCAAGACTTGCATCTTCCTCAATTATTTGAGACTGGAATGTTTGGAAATAAATCTGCCCAAGATGATTTATATCATCACTTGGGTCATAATGAGGATCGTATGGCTATTGTGGAAAAAAAGAGAAAGGAAACAGCGGCTCTATGGCATCTGGCAGGTCGTCGTGTATTAGAGGTAGAAAATAACTTTGTCTGCACTCCTTAATTTTATGCGTCTTCGTATCTCATCTATGTGAAGTTTGACTTTAGTCGTCGTGAAACATTCTAATTCACATCGTCGAAGTTGCACATCGTATTCCTTCTATTCACTTCGTACTTATATGTTTGATCTGTAGGCTATATCACTGACATATGACAGTGAGAGGGAAGCTTTAGAACTGTATGATTCAGTTGTTGCGCTTAAGAAAGATTATGATGAAAGAATTCAGTTATATCATGAGACTGCAAAAGAGTTTAATGAATTAGTAAAAGATGTAGATAAACTTCGTCAAGCCAAAGATATGACGGTTGCAAAAAATTACGAGTTGATTGTGTCAAGAAATCAAATACTGGAAGAATGTAACGCTTTAAAACAGAAGAATGCTACCCTTGAAGAAGATAAAGAAAAATTATCTCAAGAGGTAGAATATTAGAAGAACTTGTATCATCAATCTTTACTTGTTGTAAATGATCCAGGAAAATAGTTTTGATAAAGTAGTATTTCAAAATTGTGTATCCAGTCTTTATGTAAACCTTTGTTACAAATGCTTTTATGAAAAGGTGTTCCTTTGCTTGTTATATTTATTTGTATTATCCTCTAAGAATAGGTTCTCCATTTGGGAACTCTTTGCATTTTACCTAGCGATATCACGTTTATGTTATTCGTGATGAGGGACATAAATGATCGATCTGAGTCTGTCGTCATTATGTTAATCCTCTAGGAATATGTTCTCTATTTGGGAACTCTTCGCGTTTTAGTTCGCGATATCACGTTAAGTTATTCGTGATGAGGGACATAAATGACCGATTTGAGTCTGTCGTCATTGTGTTAATCCTCTAGAAATAGGTTCTCCATTTGAAAACTCTTCACATTTTAGTTTGCGATATCACGTTAAGTTATTCATAATGAGGGACATAAATGACCGATCTGAGTCTGTCGTCATTATGTTAATCCTCTAGAAATAGGTTCTCTATTTGGGAACTCTTCGCGTTTTAGTTTGCGATTTGGAAGAACTTGAAAGAACATTAAAATAAATATCTAGTATATTCGAAATAGCAAACACATATTTACAATAGTTCAACAAAATTCACAATTAACATAGAGGGTATCTTGTCTAGAAATAATATAGTTTAAGTTGGTCTCCACTCCAACTCAAAGGTTCTGGTTTTCCTCCTCTCTGTTGAATTTGATAAGCTTTTCTTGGAGTAACATCGATGACTTCATAAGGTCCTTCCCATGTAGCTGCAAACTTGCCATGTCCAGCATCTATGTTGTTTCCGACCACTTTGCGTAACACCCATTGGCCGATACTGAAAGCCTTGGGTTTAACAGTTTTGTTGTAAGTTCTCTGTACCAATATTTTTTGGGCTTCAATCTTGATCAATGCCAATTTCTTCAGCTCTTCAGAAAGTGTGAGGTCTATTCTTCTCAAATCATCATGATCTTCGTGTGACAATTTTGATCGCAGAGTTGGTTCTTGTAATTCTGATGGTATGACTGCTTTTGTTCCGTATACCAAAGAAAATGAAGCTTGTCCTGTGGCCGATCTTGGTGTAGTCCTTATAGCCCATAACACACTGGATAATTCTTCAACCCATTTTCCTTTGGCTCCTTCCAATATTTTCTTCAAAATGTTGATCAAAATTTTATTTGAAGATTCGGCTTGGCTATTTGCTTGTGGTTTGTATGGTGTAGAATGAGATAGTTTGATCTGTAACTCTTTACAAAATGTGAGAACCTTTTGACCTGTGAATTATTTTCCATTATCCGTTACCAACTCCCTTGGCAAACCAAAACGACATACGATATTTTTCCAAACAAATCCAATGACGTCTTTTTCCTGAATTCTTGCCAGAGGTTCTATTTCGACCCATTTTGAGAAGTAGTCTGTGGCAACTATAAGAAACTTTCTTTGAGCCAAAGTCACCTGTAGAGGACCTACAATGTCAAGTCCTCATTTTTGGAAAGGCCATGGGCTAACAATTAACTTCAGTTCGCTGGTGGGTTGACGTGAAAAACTGGCGTATTTTTGATAATGATCACATTGTTGGGAATAAGTCATACAATCTTTTCGTAAAGTGGGCCAGTAATAACCTTTTCGCATGATCTGTTGCGCCAGAGATACAACTCTTGAGTGAGCTCCACAATGTCCCTCATGTAATTCGGCGATAACTAATTGGACTTTGGTATTTATCAAACATTTCAACCAAGGACCTCCATTGTTCTTTCGATATAAGGAGTCCTCATATAGTATGTAACTTTGAGACTTAGTTCTCAGCTTACGTGCTTCATCTTTGTCGTGGGATAAAATTCCTTGATTCAAATAACGTACATAAGGAGTGATACATGTTTCTTCAACATCGTCCCCAATCATCATGCTTTCATTTTGTTCTTTTCCCATTGCGGGTATGCTTAGCAAAGTTAAACATGTGATAGGAATCGTTCTCTTCATGTCAGCTACCACAGCTGAAGCTAAACTGGCTAAAGAATCGGCATGGTTGTTATTACTTCGCGGTATTTGGAGCAAAACAAAATCTTCTATTTTAGATATTTCTGTCTGAACTAGTTCCAAATATTGTACCATCCGCTCTTCCTTAGCGTCAAAAACACCATTGACTTGATTTACAATTAATCGGGAATTACTACACATGACCACTTTTCTAGCCCCCAAAACATTCAATTGTCGCAACGCCAAAAGTACCGCTTCGTATTTGGCAACATTGTTAGTTACTTGAAAATTCAGTCGAATATATTGTTTGATCATTCTCCCATTTGGTGTAAAAATGACAATTCTGACACCTGCTCCTTTAGAATTACAAGCTCCATTAACATGAACCTTTCATAATGGGGAATCAGTTTTATCAGCTACTGTTACTACTTCCACCTCTTGTGGTGTTTCCATCCATTCAGCTACGAAGTCCGCTATCGCCTGTCCTTTAATTATTATGGGACATTGGTACTTCATCTCAAATTCACTTAATTCAATGGCGATTTGTGACAATCTTCCTGATGCTTCGATTTTAACTAGTACATGTTTCAAAGGGTATGAAGTGATGACGATGATAACATGTCCATTGAAGTAATGTCGCAATTTCCTAGTTGCCATCCTTAGAGTGAAAGCAACTTTGTCTAGAGTTGGGTATCGTTGCTGAGCTCCTGTCAAAGCTTGACTGACATAATAAATGGGTTGTTTCATTTGATCTCAATCAACCATCAAAACAGCACTCACTACAATCGCAACGATAGCCATATACAAATACAGGATTTCTTTAGCAAGAGGATTGACTAAAATGGGAGGTTGTCCCATGTATTGCTTGATAGTTTGAAAAGCTTCTTCACAATCTTTGTCTCATTTATAATATGTATTCTTCTTCAAGAGTCGGAAAAATGGGAGACATTTCTCCATACTCTTAGATATGAATCGATTGGGAGCTGCAATTCGACCATTCAACTGTTGAACTTCTTTAATGCATCGAGGTGATCGCATGTTGACTAATGCTTTAATTTTGTCAGGATTAGCTTCGATGCCACGAATCGATACTAAATACCCTAGAAACTTTCCTGATGACACACCAAAGACACATTTCTTAGGGTTCAACTTCATGTTATAAAAGGTTTCTTGAAGATTTGTGATGTGATCCTCTAAGTTCTTTGTTTTGACCACCATATCGTCAACATAAACCTCCATACTCCTTCCAAGTTGTTGTTCCAACATCTTATTAACCAATCTTTGATATGTTGTGCCCACATTCTTTAGACCAAACGATATACAAGTGTAACAAAAAGTTCCTTCTTCTATGATGAAGGCTATTTTTTCTTCATCTTGTGGGGCCATTTGAATCTGATGGTAACCTGAATATGCATCCATAAAACTCAAAATCTCATAACCAGCTGTCGCATCTACTAATTGATCGATGCTGTGGAGAGGGAAAAGTCTTTAGGAGTTGCCATATTGACGTCCATGAAATCCACACACATGCGATGTTCTCCCCCTGACTTCTTAGCCAATACCACGTTTGATAACCATGTTGGATAGTTCACTTCCCGAACACAACGGACCTTTTTGAGGGAATTAACTTGTTTTTTGATGATCATATTCTTTTCTCGTGCAAACTTCCTTTTCCTTTGCTGTACGGGAGTTTTGGTATGATCAATATTTAGTTTATGCTGAATAACCTCAGGGCTTATTCCTGGCATATCCTCCGATTTTCATGCGAATATATCCACATTCTCCTTGAGAAAAGTAATTATAGAATTTTGCACTTTATCAGGAAGTGATGCATTGACCCTTAAGAATTTTGTTTCTTCTTTATCTCCTATCGGTATGAGTTCATAGTCACTTGGCAAGACTGTCAAAACTTGTTTAGGAATATTTAGACCATCTAGCTTGTCATTCTTGCGAAATGGCCCAAACTTTGGTTGCTATTATGCTTCGGCATTTTTCATGGTGGAGTGATAACAACTTTGAGCTCTTTCTTGTTCTCCTTTTATTTCTTTGATTCCTTCTTATGTGGGATATTTTAATAGTTGATGATAAGTCGAAGGAACTGCTCTCATTTTATGTAACCAACTTCGTCCCAATATGACATTGTATGAAGTCGGAGTGTTAAGTACAACAAAATTTGTGAAAATGATGGCACCAATGACTGAGACAAGCAATCGTATCGTTCTTATTGACATGGTAGTGCTGCCATTGAATCCCACTAGCATCATTTCTTTGTGAGTAATTTCATTTAGATCAATTCCCATGTCTAACAATGTAGTGAGGTATAATAGATTTGACAAGCTACCATTGTCTATCAAAACTCTTCTGACTTCACAATGAGCAATTTTCATAGTTATTACTAATGGATCGTCATGAGGGGGTGGTGCTTCCCTTTCTTCAAAACTTATTGGGTAGATGACATCTGATTCTCTCATCGAATAAGTTGGCTTGTTCACTTCACGGGCCTCCCTAGCGTATCTTTTTCTTGAGTTGTGTGAGAAATCGGACATAGTAGGACCCCCATGGATTGTGTGAATAATTCTCATATGAGCTGATTGTCCTTGTTTAGGAGGATCGTCTCTGGAAGGGAGTTTATGTGTTAATTTTGAGGTATAATTTTTTTGTTCTCTATAGGGTCCTGCCACACCATCATCTACCAATTCACGCAACAGACCTTTAGATAAAAACTACTCAATCTCCCACTTGAGATGTCGACAATCCTGAGTCCAATGTCCTGTGTCTTTATGAAAAGCACAGTATTTATTGGGGTTACGTTGAACAGTCTTCATCTGTGCGGGCCAACGAACTTGTTGAGTTTTCTCCATATAACGACCTGGTTCTGCTACTAAAACACGAAGAGGTGGTCCTCTAAAAGGAGATAAAGATCTGCCCCAGGTTTTTGTATGCTGTGAAGAAGTATCATTGGATCGAAATCTTGAAGAGTATGGTTTTATCCCTTGATATGGTCTCCTCACATTGAGTTTTTTGTCAAATGAAAATTTTCCTCCATCATTTCCAACTCTTTTGGTTGATAGTTTCGTGGAGGGCATTTCTCTTTCCACGTTCACAAACTTGTGAGCCTCATCATATATTGCGTCTAATGACCTTGGGGTGATTTTTGTTAATTTAATAAAAAGTGATGAACTTCTTTTAACTCCCATTCGAAAGGCCTCAATTCCTAGAGATTTAGGGCAATCAATGATCTCCAACTTTTAAATTTTAAAGAGTTTGAGATAACTTCAATAGTTTCTTGTGATTCTTGCACTATCGCAAAGAGATGATGAGCTTCTTTCCTTGTAGGCTTATTGCTTGCGTAATTGATGATGAATATTTTCATGAAATCTCCAAAGCTTGTAACGCTCCTCAGAGTCAAACCACTGAACCATTTCTGAGCAGAATCTTGCAAAGTAGATGCAAAAATCTTGCACATCATTGCATCCTTTTTTTCAATAGGAAGACAAATTGGTGCCATTATGGTTTTAAACTGCATGACATGGGAGACTGGATCTTTAATTCCTCTATAGGCCGAACATCGAGGAGAAGAGAACTTCTGAGGAGGAACGGTGTGTTCAATATGATCAAAAAAAGAAGAGACATTTAATTGATTGCAAACTCTTTCAATATCATATTGAGTCCTTCCCGCTTCTTGTTGTTTAATCCGCTCTTCCATTTTCTTCGTCCTTTCCTCCCATTCTTGATTTGTTTGTGACTTCTTATGAGGAATACAAGGAATTAAAGATGGGATAAGATCTGGTGGGGGAATTGAAGCTTGATGAGGTGGTGAATTGTACGCTCTGTGGGAGCTCTCCGTATCATGAAGTAGTTCTTGTTGTTCTTGTAGATTCAATCTAGGATTACGAGCATTTGACAAGTGATTTCGTAGCTCCTGATTATCCTCTTGACTTTGTAAAAAAGCTCGTTGTAACTTTGCCAATTGTTGTTGCAAAAGAGGCATCAGAGTATTATTTTCTTGAGTAGGACGACCTGACGTTTCTGAAGAGCCAGATTGTTCCTCAGGTAAAAGATGAGTTGTTTGGTCATTAATTGGGACAGATTCCATTGTATGATCTAAGCTATCGTTCAGAACATTAGGTATTTGGTCTTTCAATTGTAAAGTGTTGGGATGGAGTCCCGTCATGATGGATTACAATTGGTGCACTGAATTTCTTGAAGTGTGATCTAATTCTCTTTGTTATGAACTAATTTCAAGGTCTCAAACGAAAATAGCAAGAGCTAAAAAGCTTAAAACCCTACAGTGGACGCCAATTATTCTTAAGAATTTTCTTAAACTAAAATCACTAAAATTGTATATATGAATCGAATCCTCCTCTATCAAGACAATAGTTACATATATATAGACATTTTAAAGGTTACAGTTGTCTATCTTTAACAGGTATGAACTCTGACACTCTGTGATATGTCAGTCAAACTTGAAGGTTTAGTGTGCAGACTGTCAGATTCCTTGTCAATGATTTATGACCAGTAATACATGCGTGGAGATATGGAATGAGATGATGTTGATCCACCTCGTACGTCCAATGTCATCTGGTGTGGGACAATGTTGATCCACCTCGTACATCCGAAGTCATCTAGTGTGGGACGATATTAATCCACATTGAACATCCGAAGTCATCTAGTGTGGGGCGATGTTGATCCACATCGTATGTCTGAAGTCATCTGGTGTGGGGCGATATTGATCCACATCATAAGTCCGAAGTCATCTAGTGTTCTTAGATCGATGATCTTATGCACAACACCTCATGTTTGTACCATATCGGATGTGATACATCTAATCCCCAACAATGTCATTACTAGCGTACATTCTAACAATGTTATTTTAAAACAAAAATATTAAACATAAATTTAATAAAATTAGCTTCTTTAAGTCTCAATTTATTAGATACAAGTATAAAAGAACGTAAATAAGAAGAAGCTACATGAACATAAAAATATGAAATAAATTGGCCAAAGAATATTAGTCAAATAACACAAATTAAGTTATCTACTCTTGCCATATTAAGCATAGATTCAATAAAAATTGCTTCCTTAAATCTCAATAATTAAATCAATTAATCATAATGATACATAATATTATTGGATGCAAGTATAAAAAAGCTAAATAAAAAGAAGCTATATGAGTATAAAAATATGAAATAAATTGGCTAAAATAATATTAATCAAATAACACAAATTAATTTATCTAATTTAGTCCAATAAGACTTAATGATATATATTGAAAAATTGAGTTTGTTAATTAATAATTGATAACTTAAAGGTTTCTATTTAATGTTAGAACTCTTTTTACATAGAAGAATTCAATGTAGAATATTACTCTTAGGTTTTACATACAATATTATATGATGAGAATAATATTATATAAAGATTTTAATTATTTTCTATATTTCTTTTAAAATTTAATTATTAGTATACAAAAAATAAAGTGATAATTAAATTTTATTTGATATATTTTTAAAGATACAAATATACAACACATTTTATACAAATTTTTTTTTGATAGTCACGTTTTATACAATTGAGTGAATGGTTTAATGAGAAGTTTATTCTTTTTTTCAAAAGATATGATAAATATTTAGATAAGAACTTATATTCTAACTTCTCTCCTTTGTGTACTTTAAGATCATTTAAAAGTCTTAATAAGAATCTACAATAGCGATAATATAAGAGTTTATACCCGTATGTTTTATGATAATTAATATTGAATAGGGTGAAGAGATATATTAGTCTTTTTATTTATATAAAATGTGTCATTTAATTTTTTAGTTTAAAAAATATGTCATTTATTCTCCTAATTTAAAAAATTTGTCATTTAGTCCTTAAAAAAGTTACTAAAGAAGGACATTTGGTATTTTTTTTAACATTATTTAATTATTAAAATCTACATGTGATTAAGCGAAAGAGAGTCAAGTGGTCATTTTATTTAAATTAAAATCCCTATCCATTCGAAAGTCCCAAAAGTATATTAAATTTTTTTTAGCATTCTAATATTTACCATCGTTTTCGTTCGCACTTCTCTTTCTCTGTAAAAATTTGTTGATCTCTATTTACATATTCATCTCCTGCTCACACGAAAACTCTACCTTCGCCATCTCCTTTCTCTCCAGCTTCGCTTAGTTTTTTTTTACAACAATGGAATAAAACATGGAAATGACCCCGTATTACTTTTGTGAGTTTGAGACTAAAATGTAACTTCTTCCCCTAGGAGGCAATTTTTTGGTTGCTCAATGTATGCAATATTTTTTTACAAATTATTTTAGGTTGTTGGTTAGGGACGAATAAATGTAAAAATTTATTATTTTTGTATTTTTTAAGAGAAATTAATGATAGTGATGGTTCAAATGTGATTAAACTGTTTATTTTGTTGAATTTTACCAAAAAATTATCCATTAAATGATATTAATTTTTTCTTCTATTCAGATAGTTAAACAAGTAATTTATTTTCTATTTAATTACCCTGTTGCAATATATTAATTTTTTTTCTTCAATATCCTCTTTAAGAGTCTTTGTCATCTTTTAAGGATTTAATCCTCCTTACAAATACCAAATAAGTCTTTGTTTCTTTTCTCTTCTTTCTATTATCTATTTTACTATTTGAAATGAATGGAGGCAGTTCACGAATGGTGAGTTAATGGGATTTTGAGATTTTTGTTTAAGTTTAGGGAATGAATGGTTTATCTATTATACTATTAGAAATGAGTAGAGACAGTTTACGAATGGTGAGTTAATGAGGTTTTGGGATTATTGTTTAGGTCTAGGGAACGAATGGGTTAGTGGGTATTAGAGATGTTAGGTTATTGGATATTGTAACTTTTGATTTTAATTTTTAATTTTTTAATATACACGAAAAGACAAATTTATCCTCTTTAATATTTTAGCTTAAAATATTTTAATAATAAAATATTAATTACAAATACAAAAAAATTTTATTTAGCCTTTTTCTTATAAGCAAATGTACTAATAAACATATTTTGTAAAATAAAGAATTAAACACTATTTTTTACTAAAACGAAAGAGTTATATACACTTTTCTTTATTGAATAATCAGTTTAAATTATATAAGAATATAATTGAAAAAAATAATAATTAGTAATTAATTTATAAGAACTATAATGTCATCTAATAAGTTTATAAGTACTTAATAACATTTTTCTCCAAGTCGAGATATGTATACTTATAGTTTCCAAACATTATGAGAAAATAAATAAAAAATCTCATTTGTGTGATCCCAATTAAAGAAGCCAAAGAAACCCTGACCATAAAGAAAAGTAAACGACCATCAACCTCTGAGAATTCGGTGTCTTCACGCTTACTTATGAAAATGAAAAGGTTGATTTGATGATAAGATTTGAAAGGATGAGTCCTTGTCTATAGGGTATATCAAATTACGGTATACGTTAAATCGTTAAATATAAAATTAAAATATAAAATAATAAAATAATTATGATATCATTTATTAATAAAAAATTAATTATATTATATTATATAAATTAATATATATATATCAAATTATAATAAAAATTAAAAAATAATTTTTATATTCTATTAATAATCCATAATACTTCCTATAAGGTTTCATTTTCAACTAAAAAAAATTGGGCTCATTTTCGTTGACAATAATACTTTTTATTGCCATTAAAATTTACAACAATTTATATATAATAATTTAATTAATAAATAAAAATATCTTATGACTATTTTATGTCACTCATCATTAATTTTATATTTAATTAAAATTAATATATTATTAATTTTATATTTAATATAATATTTAATGTATATAACATTATACCTTAAATTTTGAGCACATGCAATGATGCTACTTTTTCAAGGTATAATAAAGTTATGATCTGATGTACGTTTGCAATATCACAAGGAAGAATCAGATACTCATTAATATTAATTAGAAAGAATTTTTTCGGGGAATCTTACTCTAATAAGTTCGTGTGGAAACGAATAAATAGATGATTGTAACATAACATATAAAAAAGGAAGATCATAGTACTTATGTAACTAATGAAATAGTTACCTTTTTATATTCTATGCTACCAGGCAGCGTGTATTTTATATATATATGGTTAAAAAAAATGTTAATATCATTCGTTGTTGTATTCGTATTTTTATATCAGAGTTAATATTTACAATCAATTAGACTCTATAAAAATGTAATAATTATTTATATTTGTAACACGTGGATGATATTGAGTGGTATAACAAGATTGTGAAGTGTTTTTTTCATTGAAAAAAATGTCTTGGGAAAATTTAGCAAGAAATTCCTTATTGTAGTGTTTATATTAACCAATAATTTCTTTTTCCATTAATTTGTTTCATTTTGCGAGAGAAACAAAAATGGTCAAAGAAATGAGAGACATGATTAATGGAAATTCTACATAGGTGAAGCTCATAATAGCTTAAGAGTTTTTGTAGTAGACTAGTAGTGTTACATGCTTACATTCACTACCCTTTTAGAGTGTAATAAAGTTATTGTAGAAAAGAAGAACGTGATATTTGGTTCTGAATATTTTACTGAATTGAATTATTTTGTACAGATTACATGAATTTATAATAGAAATAAAACGACAAAAAAGGATAGTAATTAAATACAATGATTTCTACCATATTGGGAATGATCTCTACCATATTAACATTTTAATTACTTCCCTATTTCAAAATGAATCTCAACACTCCCCCTTAAGTTGGTGCATACATGTCCCACATGCCCAACTTGTCTAAAAACTTTAAGAACACTCGATTTGAGACTGCTTTGGTGAGAATGTCAGCTAGCTGATCTCTGAACGAATCTTTGGTAATTTCACAATTTTTTCATCCAACTTTTCCTTGATAAAAAATCTGTCTACCTCGACGTGCTTTGTACGGTCATGTTGAACTAGATTATGTGCAATATCACATGCTGCTTTATTGTCACAAAATATTTGGATAGGTTGTTCAGAAGGCAAACTCAAATCTTGTAAGAGAAGTCTTAGCCATAGTGTCTCACAAAGTACATTTGCTAAACCTCTAAATTCAGCTTCTGCACTTGAGCGAGCTACAACATTTTGTTTCTTGCTTCTCCATGTCACAAGATTACCTCCTACAAAGGTGAAGTAGCCAGAAGTGGATCGCCTGACACCCTTATCACCAGCCCAATCAGCATCAGTATATGCTTCTATACTTTGATAGTTTGTATTTTTGGTGAATAATACTCCTTTTTCAGGAGCAGACTTTAAATATCTCAAGATGCGAGTAACTGCATTCATATGTTGTTCTCCAAGATTAGGCATAAATTGGCTGACAATACTTAAAGCATAAGCCAAATCTGGTCTAGTATGAGATAAGTACATCAACCTCCCAACAAGTCTTTCGTATCTTTCTTTGTTAACTGGTACCTGGTTGGATTCAACACACAATTTTAGATCTTCTTCTACTGGTGTATCAACTGGTTGACACGCTGACATACCAATCTCTTGTAGTAGATCCAAGGCATATTTTCTTTGAGATAAAAAGATTCCATCCTTTGATCGAGAAACCTCGATCCCAAGAAAATACTTTAAGAACCCAAGGTCTTTCATTTCAAATTCTTTAGACAAATAACTTTGAAGAGTTTTTCTTTCTTCAGGATCATTTCCTGTTACGATCATATCATCTACATATACAATAAGTATAGTGATCTTACCATGCTGTTTCTTTAGGAATAAAGTATGGTCTGAATTGCTCTGCTGATAGCCAAATTCTTTCATAGACTTTGTGAACCTGCCAAACCATGCTCTTGGAGATTGCTTTAATCCATACAGTGATTTCTTTAATCTGCACACTTTCCATTATGAATTTCTGACATCATACTTCCTGGTGGGAGATCTATGTAGACTTCTTCAAATAAATCTCCATGTAGAAAAGCATTCTTTACGTCGAACTGATTTAATGGCCAATCCAAATTTGCAATTAGGGATAATATGACTCGAACTGTGTTCATTTTTGTTACAGGTGCAAAAGTCTCTGTATAGTCAATCCCATATGTTTGAGTGTATCCTTTTGCCACCAATCTTGCTTTATCATGTTCAATTGTACCATCTGCTCGATACTTCACTGTAAAAATCCATCGACATCCAACAACTTTCTTTGTTGGTTGATGATCAACAAGTTCCCAAGTCTTGTTCATTTGTAAGGATCTCAGCTCTTCATTCATAGCAGCTTTCCACTTTGGGTCAACTAAAGCTTCATGCACACTGTTAGGAATAGATACAACAGATAATTGATTTACAAATGACATATTTGATTTTGACAAACGATGGTTAGACACATAGTGACTCATGGGATATTTTACTTTACTAGAAAGTTCAGGTTCATATGTGGGTTTAGAAATACCTCTTCTGTTACGTTGTGGTAACTGTCTTCTGTTTGGCTCAAGAACAACTTCAGTAAACGATTGGTGTGATATATCGACAGGAGATGGAGCTATACTATCCAATGGTCATTTTCAGGCTGAGAAGTACTCAGTTTGTCAATGGGATGTTCATCACTTATTTCTTCAATTATTTGGTTTTCATTGACATTTTCATCTAATATCGTTCCACTTGAATCTAATTCATATATTGCTTGGTTTGGTTCGGTTGGTGAGTCATCAATAGTGTAATCCAATGCTATGTCACTTACATCTAACTTACTCACATTTTGGTTTTCACTTCCATCATAATCGAGAGTTTGAATTTCCTTTTGGTACTCTCCCTGAAATTCAGCTTCAGAAAAGTACATTGTATCTTCATGAAAGACAATGTCCATTGTGACAAACAATTTTTGAGATGGGGGATGGTAACATCGATAGCCTTTTTGATAACTAGCATATCCAACAAAAATGCATCGCAATGCGTGGGGAGTTAGTTTTGTGCTTTGATGTTTGTGGAGGTGTACAAACACCACGCAACCAAAGACACGATGGGGTAAATTTGAGACAGTTGGGGCAACAACTGCATCTGTTAGGGTTTGAAATGGTGTTTTGAAATTGATGGTACTGGAGGGGACCCTATTAATTAAATAGGCTGCAGAAGTGAGTGCTTCACCCCAATAAGATAATGGCATATGAGCTTCAATTAATAAAGCTCGGACCATGGCCAACAAGTGTCTATTCTTGCGCTCTGTCACCCCATTTTGTTGCAGTGTGTAAGAGCAAGTTGTGTGATGAATCATTCCTTGTGTCTCCAAAAATTGTTGAAGCTCAATACTCTGGTATTCTCCACCATTGTCACTCCGAAGAACTTGAATCTTTGCACGATATTGAGTTTCAATCATTTTATGGAACCTTTGAAATAACGAATTCACTTCACTCTTAGATTTCATCAAGCATAGCCATGTCATCCTTGTACAATCATCAATAAACGTTACAAACTACCGTGCCCCACCCAAAGTAGTAACTTTAGATGGACCCCAGACATCAGAGTGAATAGTCATGAAAGGTAGTGGACTTTTGTTCAATTGTAATGGAAATGAAGCACGATGACTTCGTGCAAGTTCACAAACATCGTAGTGGAAGCTCGAAACATCAGCTGCTAAAAATAAACTGGGGAATAACCTTTTTAGATAACCAAAGGAAGCATGTCCCAAACGGCGATGCCACAACCATATTTCTTTCCTCTTTTTTTCTTCAGAACTAACAACTGCTAATGCTTGTTGTGAGCTTTCAATACTCGTTAAGTCCAAATCTAAGTAATACAGCTGCCCCCGTCGAGTACTACAACCAATCATTTTTCTGGTGTTGATGTCCTTAAACACACAATAATCAGGCCAAAAAATTACAACACAAGATAAGGCAGTGGTTATTTGAGAAACAGATAAAAGGTTATAATCTAAAGATGGAACAACTAAAACAGACTCTAATTTTAATGTATCAGTCAGAGTTAAAGAGCCTTCCTCAATGATTGGGGTTGAAGTACCATTTGCAACAAAGATAAAATGTTTGGTAGAGGGTCGAAGTGATGAAACATGTCTAGCATCATTTGTCATGTGATCTGTGGCACCCGAATCAATTATCCATGTATTATTCAAAACAGAGGTAGAACTATTTAAAGCCTTACCAATATTATGCGTAGATATTACCAATGTTGAAGTTTGGTCAAGAATTTCAACTGTTGGCGTAGTCGGGACAAATCTGGTTCTCGAGGATGCAATTTGGTGACTCATTGTATCTCTTTTTTTTTTTTTAAGGAAATAAAATCCATTTTTTTCTGTTGTTGTTTTTTTGTTTTTTTGTTTTTTTTGTCACTTTAAGTAGTCTCTACTCAATCAGGAAATAATTTTGTAGGTTTGCCGAGCTGGTGGGTGTGGCGCTCGTTGGGTGCGAGATTTGTAGCGGCAGAGCTGGTGGCGACGAGAGCTGGGCGCGGCGCTGGAGGCGACGAAAGCTTGGTTTGGTGGAGCGATGGGGGTCGCAAGGGGTTGGGTGTCACTAGTTTTCGGCGACTGGGCTGGTTTTTTTTATTGTGGTGGTGATTTGGTTTTTGATTGTGGTGGCTGTCTGATGGGCGTGAAGCCGTGGGTATGGGTGGCTGGCGAGTTTGGGTGACTGATTTGGGTGGGCTAGCTGTTGGTGGCGGCTGAGGGATGAGAGGACTGGTGGTGGGTGGTGGATCTGTGGGAATGAGCAGCGGCGGCAAGTTTGGGTGGTTTTTTGTTTTTTCTGATTTTTTTTTTCGATTCACAAATAGGTGGCAATGCGTGGCTGGTTTTTGATTTTGGGTGAGTGGCGATGTGGGTGGTGATGAGCTGTCGGTTTGTGGTATTGGTATTGGCGATGTGGTGCGCGATGGGCGCGGTGGACGTATGACTGTTGGTTTTTTTTTTTTTTTTGGTATGGGTGGATCTGTTTATGGTTAATCTGGTGGGTTGAGGTGATACCAACCAGTGGTGGTTTTGTTTGGTTGGGCGATGGTTGTTGGTTTTGGGTGGTAAACGGTGTTTGGTGGTTTTGGGTGGTGGACGGTTTGGTGTTTGATGGGTGATTTTTTTTTTTTATTATTTACAGAATCTTAATCGACTCTGATACCATGTAGAAAAGAAGAATGTGATATTTGGTTATTAATATTTCACTGAATTGAATTGCTTTGTACAGATTACATGAATTTATAATAGAAATAAAACGACATAAAAGGATAGTACTTAAATACAATGATTTCTACCATATTGGAATAATCTCTACCATATTAACATTTTAATTATTTTCTTATTTCAAAATGAATCTCAACAATTATGTCATCATATATCGAATGGTATGATTTTGTGGGCTTGTTATGCTAGCAACTGACATCAATGAGAACAACTTTATTTTTATGAAGGAAAAGTAACCATAAAAGATGGGCATCGATCCGAACAGGTAATGAGAGAAATTAGGATAAAAAACTTCACTAGGGATATTTGCCCCCCCCCCCCTCCCCCCCCCCTAAGAATCGACACTTGTGGAGAAACTTTGATTTTGACACCAATGAGAAATTTCCCGTGGGAGATAAGTTTAGAATTACCATCCTTGTCCTGCCTATTATCCGATTCCCATTTTATTATAATTTTTTTTGTTACAAATATATATATTTGTAAAATTTAAGAATTAAATAAAATGAATGCTAATCAAAAATAATAATTTCATCAATAAATAAATACTTTAATTATAAAAATTTAATATTATGATATATAAAAGAACAATTATTATAATTTAATATCGATTATTATAATAGTTGTTAAAGTAAAGATATAAATAATTTAAGGGTGGGTGATAGCACTTGTTTTTTAGTTATGTTAAGAAGAACAATTTAATTCATGTAATATATATATATATATATATATATATATATATATTTTAGCAGTTTAGTTCTTTTTTTTAAATAAGTTGTAGAGAATGACAAATGACCATTTTTCATTTTATTTTTTGTTTTTATCATATTTTTTTAACTATTATTGAGTTATCAATTTAAAAGATTGTTTTAAGCATAGACATCAATAACTACAAAATTTATAAAAATAAATTAAATAATTAATTAAAATTAAAATTTGATTATTTGTGTTGTTGTCACTTTTTCATAAAGTGCTAACAAAAAAAAAAAAAGAGAGGCTAAATTGCTGTAATTAGTTGACATAATCAAGGAACCCTGATTGTATTTAATTATAACTATAGTTTGTACTACTCTAAATTTAGATTTATTACTTAGATTTAATTACATAATAAATAAATATACTTAAGAGTACTTAAGCTATTGAAAATTCAAGTGATCTTAATTTAATTGTTAGAGGAGAATTTTTTTTTTTTTTTATAGATGTTAGAGGAGAATCTATGGTACCATAAAAAAACTCAAAACCTCAGTTTTACGGTTGCGACTTCCAAACTGAAGGAATAAATATATATGGATTATGGCTGCACTTTGAACTCGTTCATTCTCTAAATTTTGTTTCTTAACGAATTCATCATTTCTTGGGAACAATCCGTTTATGGGAAAGAAGGATTATTGATTGTAATCTTCATGAATACTACTTTATTTTCTTACCATGCACCGTACTTTTTTATCAAAAAAAAAAAATATTAAGAATATATAAATTTACATTAATTTTTACATTTATTATAATTCTATTGTGATAGGTATTAATATTATCTATAAAAAAAATTAAGTTATTTGTTTTAATTTTTAAAATAATTTTAAAATTTAATACAATATAAAAAAAAAATTAGGTATAAAAGTACGTAGAAAAGTAGATAGTATTAGTACTATCTCTCTTTATCATGGTGGCTGCTGACATGGTAAACCTTTTAACTTTAGTACGGCAACGTTTTTAAGATCAGTTTTAGACTGCATTAACATCAATCTAATTAAAGATTAATTAATTTATTATTCTGTTAACTAATTAAGCAAATAAATAGTTAAATATGGAATGTATATGCATCTTCCCCTTTAGTCATTTCAAGTATTTTGTCAAAATGACATAGTTGAGTCCGGTTCGGAGGGTGGGGATATCCCTACCCTACTATCAATATGTCTTTGCATTAATATTACTTGATTCAACCCTATTTGTTGTAACCTTGTGGGACTCTTTATCTGTTTGGATAAATAATCGATCCTAGCTTTTATAATAATAAGTAAATTCATCACATCAATATGCTGTACCATGTCTTTTCCACTATTCAAGAAAACTGTTACCATTCTTAGCACGTGAATAATGTGTTTTTATTAATACATATAATAATATATATTTTAAAATTTAATTAATTTTTGTTTGTTAAAATTATTTTATAATCTCAAATTCTTAATAACTGACACCATTAGCATAACACTATTCTTCTTAACTTTGGTAATAAATCATAACTTGGAGCACTGACATTATGCGAAAGCTACTTTAATTTCTATTCGATAAGAGGTGATTTACACTTTCCTTTATCGTTATTCTCTAATTTGCAAAAAAGAAAATTTCTTTCAAGATTAAGTGAATATATATATGTTTGAATCTTTCTATATTTGGTAAAAGTAGTCTCTCATCACTTTAATTATACTCCATTACTTCTTCTTCTACTTTTATTCTTTCTTTCTTTTTCTTATTTTCTAATGACTACACTTTTTTTTTTTTTTTTTCATTTGTTAGCTCCCTCGGCCGCCCTTAGTAGGGGCCATATTAACATAACAATTACCTCTTGAATGACTATACTTTTTAATAGCCTTTTTTTTAATCTGTTAGCTCCCTCGGCCTCCCTTAGTAGGGGCCATATTAACATAACAATTACCTCTTGAATAATTTTGAACACGAGCAGGTTGAAGTCATATATACACGTCGAACGGTGGCCAAAATAATACTTATCATCTCGAGCTTTTGAGTTCATGTCTCACTTGAGACAATACTTGATGTGTCTTACAAAATTTTCTTGTTCATTCTCCCTAACTTTAGTAGGCTTGACTTTAAAGACATATTTGTTAAATGTTATTAAACATCTTGAGTATATAGTTTTTGAAAAGTCATATTTTTAGCTAAAAAATAAAAATAGTACAATTACATAGAAATTTTGTATTATTAAAAAGTGTGGGTTTAAATTATATTGTACACTTCATTTAGTCTGTTAATTTTTAATTATAAAATTATGTGTCTTAATCTTTTCTTTCATTTCAAATTAAAAGTAAAATTTTTACTAAAAAAAAATTTAAATATTAATTTAAATAAATTTTTCTAATAAAATTATTTCATATAAAAGAAAACGACATAAAACAAATTATATTTATATATCAATTTTTTATGACTATATTATATAGATTATCATTAAATATTGTACAAATTAATTAAATACAATTAAGTGAAATATAAATTAACTTATCTGAAAGAAAAAAAAAAGTTGTATTTATGTAACTTACTTGGTGACTTTAAGCTTAATTAAATGCACTTTTCAAGAATTAGAAAACTAAAAACAATGTTTATGATGTGTTTAACTGGTTAGTATCAGTAACACATGCAGAAACTTATCAAGCTAGCTGTCATCTTTTAACAATTTTTTGTTTTTTAATCTTCCATCTGAAGAGGTTTTTTTTTAAATAGTTCTAAGTGAAGGGTTTTTTCAACAAGAAGATAATTTCTATAGAAAAGAAAGAAAAAATAAACTATACTCTAAACTAATTGTCCTTTTCCAGTTTAAATTGTAAACAGCAACTAATTGCTCCTCCGGCATATGAAGCATGTAAATCAAGAGCTCATTTCATAACGAATTCTGTTTTTAAGTTTTTTTTTTTTCCTTTCATTTTCTCTTAATCACAACAAACAATAATAAGTAAAATAATTAATGAAAGAAAAAAGGTTTTGAACTGTTTTTTTTTTTTTTTTTTTTCAAAAATAAAAATGTGAGTAAAAATAAAAGTAAATTATAACTTGATTTTAAAATCAAATAACACTCATTTTAAAAGCTTAAGTATAAGAATTAAAATTTAAAAACAAAATTAGTTACAAAAATTATACCCAAAATAATTCAATGTATCCAGAGTTAGATGTGACACGGCCTTTGTTTTATTAAACTTGTTGTTGTTGCCTCTCCATCATGTAATCACTGAATTGACTGCACATTTGATTTTCATCTAACATGAGAGTCAAGCAATGAAATAATTAGATACTATTATGGTTTGCATTGTAGTCTAGTCTATTAGACTTGTCTACTGTTTAAAAATTATCATAGTTTCGAAAATACCAATGTTTGATGTGCAATATATTAAGTAAAATTATAAGAAAAACAATAAAACCATGTCGATATCCAAACGTTAACTCATATTTATCAAAACAGATTTTCTTTTTAATTTTTTATCGATAGGTTCCATTTTTGTCAAAAATAGCCAATTATTTGATTAATATTGACACATCAGTTAATTATTAACAATTAAATGTGAGCCTCAAATTAATTATGCTATACATAATTAAAATATTAATTTAATGACTATTAGTTGACAAAATGAAAATTAAAATGTTCGGGTATAAAACTCAAATAAAAATTTGTTTGGATAATTATGTGTAAACTCGATCTGATATCCTGTGGCCTGTTAGTCTTAAAAAAAAAAAAAAGCTCTTGATCGGTCATGTTTTGGAGCTCATATTTGCAACAAAAAATATAAAAAAAAATAACAAAATTAACACCCATTAAAATTTTTAATAACAAAACTAACACCCCTTGTATTCAAATTTATATTTTTACAATTAAAAAAATTATTAATGTGTCATTTTTCTTTGAACACGCATCCAATTAGAATTGAACGACGCTAATTTAGACCCATTTAATATTGAACGTTTAATATTATTGGGGTGTTAGTTTTATTACTATAAATTTTAGGTGTGCTATTTTTTGTAATTTCTCAAAATATAAAGGGTCAAAAATAAGAGATAACAAAAAAATGTTCAAAATTTGTTTTATATTTTTTTGTTTTTATATAGTAATCAATTCTTAATAATATATTGTATTATATTTATCACCATTTTTTTTTTCATATAAATCTAAGATCCAAACATAGTTTAAAGGGGAAAAAAAAAAAAAAAATCGAGTGATAACAACCAACAACTAATTAAGGGAAAAAAATATCAAAACATTATAATTAATTCCCTGCTTTAATAAAATGAAATACAAAATAAATCACTAAATAGTAAATACCCCTGCAACTCTATAATAAAATTGCAGTCACAGATATGAGTGACACGATACAGTCTTAGACTACATAGACTACAAATAACAGAAAAGCAAATACAGCTAAAGTTTTTTTTTTTTTGGTAATAAAACTGTGTTGATGGTTCTTTAATCACAAGTTCCATAGAGTATCTGTCATGTCACCTAAAACCCAATTATCACTAGCTTCCATCTGGTAATCAAATTGTGAATTACCAAAATTGCCCAATGCTGAATTGTGGTCCAAATTTAACAGACCCCCCTCCATATCATAACTAAAATTGTTCACATAATAACTCTCATCCATAACAAAGTCGTTGTAAACAGTTGCTTCACCAAAGTCATGGTTAAAAGGACTTTTTGGGAATTCTGAAATTTGTGGTATTTGTGAGACCATGGTACAATCTGTGGAAATAGTAGTAGTTGGACAAGCCATACAACTTATGTATTCATTGGAATTATCATTAATTGAGCTTTGAACAAGTTTACTTGATGAAGGGGACATATCATAAGGAATTGGTGAGTTGATTGAAAGTGAAGGAGCTGAGTAGTTTTGGTGGTTAGTAAAATTTGTTAAAGAAGAAGTTGAAGAATCAGAAGATGTTTGCTCCATTTTCTGACGCAATCTTGGCATCCAAAAGCATCGAACTGCTTCGACGAATTTCTTGCTATTTGATTCGATGTTAAGTTGGCGAGCCTGTTTTTGTACCCTCGTTCTCCAGTAGTTCTTTATCTCATTGTCTGTTCTTCCTGGTAAATGTTGTGCAATTTTTGACCATCTATAACATTCAAAAAAAAAAAAAAAATTATTTATTTAAAATGAGAATAATATGTTTTCTATTGAAAATGAAAATAAAATATACCTATTCCCTAGTTTTGAATGGAGTTCAAGAATCAAAAGCTGTTCTTGTGGAGAGAGATTGCCACGTTTAATATCAGGTTTCAAATAGTTCAACCATCTCAACCTGCAGCTTTTTCCAGTCCTTTTTAGCCCTGAAAAAAAACAATGCAATTCTTCATAAGATTGCTGCTTCTTCTTCTTCTTCTTCTTCTTCTTTTTATTTATTATATTTGAAAGTAAACACACTAAATAGTAAATATTGCTCGATCGTGAAAAAAATATTAAACAGATGTTGAATGAAATTTACTACCTGCAGATTTTGCAATGGTATTCCAATGACCTTCTCCATGATTAGCAATGTAATGCATGAGAAGAGTGTCTTCTTCAAGAGTCCAAGGACCTCTTCTTAGCTGATTAGTTGCTTGTTCACTAGTGTTGCTCATCCTCTTTATAGTAGTACTAGCGGGCATAGATGCTCTGTTAATTTGATTTCCTTTTCTCTGTTTTGTTTGTAATTAATGCATATGAGTTTGTGAGAAAGAGCAGTGAAAATGAAACTGCAAGAAGCTGAAGATTTATAGAGCTCATTTGGGTGGAGGCTAGACTAGTAAAGTAGAATCAATTAAGGTTTTTCCTTGTCCACATGCTCTTTGTCATTCTTTACTTGCCAAATGGAATTTTCCAACCAATGATAAGTATAGTCATAGCCTCATAGGGGTCTATGAACTACTAGCCTGCAAATGTGGCAAAGGTAGAATGGAGCTACTTTACCCTTGTCAAGACTTTATAATTTGGATTACTCTTATATAACTATTCTGAATAATTTTAAATGAAATTACTCATAATTACCTTTTCACTACCAACCAATATACATGGGTAGCGAGGTGGACGTATGTTACACATAGGATGTAACGTAGAATTCCGAAATATGTAGATGGAATTGAAATAAAGGAAAATAAGAATTTTATAATATGAAAATTTAACTATGGGTTAGAAATCCATATTAACTATTCAAAGGTTATGGACTTGTTAGTCTTCTGCAAATTTGTATTATTAGAGCTAAGAAGGTTCATGATTTAAGAACACGGATTTTTTATTTTTTTTTTTTTATAAATAATATTACATAATTTATATATATTTGGTATTGAACCACTCACTTAAATTTGGGCGCCTTACAAGAAAGATTTGGTGCTACTGATGTACATGGACTATGCATTAGTTTGCAAAAGGCAGATGGCCCATGCAGACTGGTATAAGCCTTGCGCCAAGGCTGGGTGGCTCCCAAGAACTTGAAAACACTCCAGATCTGGAGATGTGGATTGATCCATCATGTTAGAGATCTCGATATGGAGTTGGTGTTTATGTCGGAGACAGGGCCTTATTCAGCCATCTCATTGTGCTGAAACGTGTGTCGTTGCTCTGTCATGTTAACAACGATAGAGACCTCGGGTTAAGTTTAAGGAAGAGCTTTGTCTACAAAATCATGGTTTAAATTCTAATTGCATATAATTTTATTTTTAATCACTCTTCACGCAATGCACTTACAATGTAAAAAACTATATATATATATTTATTGACATAAAATATTTTTGTAGTTTATAGAAAAACCGAAAACAATAAATAATGTTTGAAATCAAATGCATTCCATAACCGACCATTGATTCAATCGAAATGATTTAATTACATAGCTAAGTTAACACTTTTCAGCTTTCAGTCAATAGTAATTAATTAAATGGTGTAAATCATAGGAATTTAATTAGTTTAGGGGCACCACAAATTATAAGTAGATTTATTAATCCATAATAAAAATTAATTTAAAATCAGAATAAAAATTAATTAGAATGAAAAGGAAAGGAAAAAAATTATTTTATTTTCATGTGTTTATTAAAAATTGTAATAAAAATATTAATTGACTTAAATATTCTTCTTTAAAGTGATAATAAAAAATAAAATTAAATATTAAAAATAAGAATAATTATGATATTGTACGTTATGAATTTAGAAAAACTTAAAAATACCAAAGAGTATAGAGAATTAATAAATAAGAATCACTCCAAAATTTGTGGGGGTATTTATTACTTTTTTTTTCTATATTTTTAAAAAATAAATATAAAAATAAGGATGACTCCCCTTCTACTCATTCTTCCTCCTTAGTAACAACACCTAATAACTACACCTAATAACTGTATAACTTTTTAAAAAGTTGAAGAATTACTACTATTTATAAGTATATTCTTTAAATATGATATCAAATGTTGCGATCATAGTATGCAATTTGAGTTCTTAAACTTGGGTTGCTGAAAGCTTTTGCAAAACTGATTTCAACAATGATCTTGCAAATGTGAATAATTTAACGTCGACATCTATTTTCTCAAAACACAACGATATGCTCAAAATATAAAGCCTTGACAAAATAAATAATTAAATATATGAGCTACAGTTTAGATTAGACATAAAGACTTTAAGAAAATGTTATAAAAAAAAATGTGTACAAAAGAATATAAAAAATATGAAAAGAAAAAATAACTTAAATTTCAATCTTGACCTCATTTCACACTTTCGTCCTAAAATTATTTAAAAAATTATAAAATAATATCTCTAAAATTTATAAATATAACAATAAATATAACACCTAATAATATTAAATTAGGTCTAATTGAACAACATTTAATATTAAATGAGTATAAATAAACGTAGTTCAAGTTAAATGATATCCAATAGTATAACTTTCAATATAAAATAATGTACCAGATGTTTTTAATAATAAAAATATATGAATTAGATATAAACAATGCTATTTTTGTAGTTACAACTTTTAAAAGTTTTATTTTATTAGGATTAAGTATCATAGAAGTCCCTTATTTTAGGTCATTTGTGCCGTTTATTCCATTATATTAGACATGATGTCATTTAGTTTCTTAACTTTATAAAAATGGTCAATTAAGAACAAATTATATTATTTTAATGATTTTTTAATTAAATATTATTATTTTCTGTCAAGTTATTAAATGCTATTAAAATATGAGTTTTTATCAAAGATAAAAGTAAAATTTAATATAAAATTATTTAAGAAAAATCAACAATAATAATATTCAAACAAAAATTTATATAAATATATATTTAATTTTCAATAAAAATTAAAAATCAATAAACGGTAAAATAAAATAGTAAAAATCAAAAAATATTAAAAATTAATATTTTGTGAAAAATTTTATATTAATTATGACTTAATCATTCCTAAAGACTCGTGTTTTGATCACATTTAATTACTTGACTAAAAAATAATAATATTTTAATAGAAAAATTATTAAAATAATAGAATTTTGTTTTTAATTATTTCTTTTTACAAGACTAAGAGACTAATTCATACTGTTTTTAATCTAAGTGACTAAACGGCACAAATGTACATAAAAACATTTATGACATATTTCTCTTTTTATTATTTTTCTTTATTATTTTTGTTACATTTTATCGTTGTTAACATATTTAGTTGTATTTGTAACTATTGCTAAGAATTTAACAATTAAATTTCTTACTAAAATGCGTACAAAAGAATAAAAATTATGAAAATGAAAAAAAAAAATTTGTTTTCCACTTACATTTTTTTCACATTTTTGTCATAAAATTATTTTTAAAAATATTTGTTCTTTTACTTCATTACAACAAAAAATGATTTTAAGTACACGATTAATTTATAAAAACATGATAAATTGTACCTAAATGTGGATGATGAAGACATGTTGGGTATGGTTAGAAGCTTAACTTTTTGGATTTTTTTTTAGATATAGTTGTTAAGCTAAACAACCGTACCTAAAAGTCAAAGTTTAAATTTAAGTTAAAATGCAAGTATAGTTGACAACTATATTTAAAAATTAAGTTAATTTTAATAAATTTAGTTGTTAATCGTACCCAAAAATTAGAGTAATATATTTGGTTGTATTTGTAACTATTGCTAAGAAACTAACGATCAAATTGCTTATTAAAAATTTTGGTCTTATTTGATATGATACTGACAACCTTACATACAAAGTTTGATAATCCATTATTAATTTTTAAAAAATTACTTAAATTGCTAACTTTAACCGCATATAACTAAATGTGACAAAAATAAAAAGGAAAATAGGCTCATATGACCCCCTTTTGTTGTTTTTAATCTAAAATGGACACTAATTTGTATATTTCAAAATTATCCCTATCATATCAGTCGAAGGCTTCAACGTTTCCAGAATCGGCCAACCTTCACATTCCATCTTCACTAACTCCACTCACACAAAGACTCGTACAGAAAGGAAGAGAAATAACATCAATGGCGACTCTCAAAGTTCCAAATGTGGTTCCTTCTCCCGCAGAGGACGCTGAACAACATCCAAATCTTTATGGGTGTTTTGGATCTACTTTTTTATTATTGTTGGGTTGTTTTAGATCTGAATGAATGGTTGATTTCTTATCTGTTATGATCCGGCAAATTGATTTGGGGATATGGAGATCTTTGTTCAGATTTGCGATTTTGATTATTTGTTATTGTGATTTGTAATTTGAAACTCTTTCTGGGATTTTATTTTGGGCTTTCTTAAGAGAGATTTCAGAAAGAAAAAAAAAGGGCTTCATAAGATTCTAATTTCTGAGTTATTTAGGTAAAGCTGAATATTTAGAACCTCTCTTCTTTTATGAAATAGGATCTGAATGATTGAAAAACTTTATGGATGATTTTTAGTTAGCTTTTTTGTCAAAATTTTATGTTTACTTCATGCCTTTAAATCAGAACTAGTTTTCAAAAACTATGAAAACTATCCATTGTTTGCTGGTTTAGCATTTCATTTTTATGGTTGAAACAACCATGGTCATGCCTGCATTGTTTGCTGGTTTAGCATTTTTATGGCTGTTAGTTTCCCTTTTTCTCTAATTTATCTGTACCCTTGTCGAATGCAGGGATTCAAGCCACCTTCAGCTGAAATTGCAGGTGCTTCAACAAATATCAGTACCTGTTCCTCAAAATTTGATCAGTTGGACGACGACTGTCCAACTGAGCTCCGGCGAGTGGACATATGTGTCCTCTAAAATATACTCCTCTTGTTTTCAGTTGGACACATGTCCAACTCTGTTGAGGTGAGTTGGACATACGTCCAACTGAGGGGTTATTCTGGACAGTCTAGTTGGACATGTGTCCAACTCGGCTCCGGAGAGTGGGGTCGTCGGCCGGTCAAAATTTCATCAGTTGGACAGTCGTCCAACTGAACTCCGGTGAGTGGACATATGTGTCCTCTAAAATATACTCCTCTGGTTTTCAGTTGGACACATGTCCAACTCTGTTGAGGTGAGTTGGACATACGTCCAACTGAGGGGTTATTCTGGGCAGTCTAGTTGGACATGTGTCCAACTCGGCTCCGGCGAGTGGGGTAGCCGGCCGGTCAAAATTTCATCAGTTGGACAGTCGTCCAACTGAGCTCCGGCGAGTGGACATATGTGTCCTCTAAAATATACTCCTCTAGTTTTCAGTTGGACATGTTGAGGTGAGTTGGACAGTCGTCCAACTGAGGGGTTATTAAGGGCATTTTTGTCATAATATGTAAAAAAATCAAGTGGAGGGGGTCATATCAGATTTTTAATAAATAGGGGGTCATGACAACATATAACCCAAATAAAAATTGTTAAGAACTAGATGTATTTGAAAAATATTTTAGAGATAAACCAAAAATGCAGTTTGACTTGGAGTGTTAATGGAATAATATATAATACAAAATAATTATTTAAGCAAAGGAAAGGGAATATATTTAGCAAGAAACATTTCAAATCTAAAAAAAAAAGAATTTAATTACATAACGTAATTCGGCTTCCTACATTAAATTTGAGTTTTAACCCTCACTTATTAGTGCACACATGTTTTTTTTTTTCTTTTTAAACGTAAAAAAATATATTTTTCATAAAAAAAATATATATGTTTTTAAAACATAAAAAACATATGTTTTTGAAAAAATTACATGTTTTTTTTTGTAAGGTAAAATATATGTTTTTAATGGATTGGAAATAAAATTAGTTGAAAAACTAGGTTATATATGAACCAGAGGAAATAAAAATGTTACAATTTAGAATGAAATGTTATAGTCGATAGACCTCAATGAGTAAACCAGGACATCCTAATTGAGTTAACACCTCCTTAATACATTCTTCATCTAACTCCTAAACTATGAGTATTATTAAATATCAAAAAAGCAATACAAAGAAGCTCTTAGCAAAATTTATAATTTAATTTGCTGTTAGTATCGAGTAAATAAAAGGAGTAGCTAATAATGTAACATTCTACCACCAAGCCGTTGTACATAAACTAAGAGCCTTAAAAACTATATTATCAACTATCACATTTCCTTCTCTATAAAAGTGGAATAAATGTATCTACATGCGAGAAACTTTCTTTAAACAGTTAGTCCAAGATTAATACCATCTTCAAGGTATCGAATGTGACCTAGTTCAAAAAAGAGTAACAACATATGTCAAGTTAGACTCCAACTAGAGTCTCTTTCACCCATAATTATTTGCATACAACACTACGTGAATGGCCGTTGTAAGCTCTACCTCAAAAACATATGAGATCTCAAGCATGATACAAAAATAACATTTGATAAATGATCTTGAGGTTCGAAAAAAACCAGCACAACCTAATAAGTCAAATAAGCCAAAAATCGCACCTTTAATATTGGCCTTTATCTATCCCTAGAACGGAGCCCTCCAAACAACCTCTATGATCTAGGTAGCCCTGTGTGGAATGCGTTGTATTCGAAAATATTTGAGCATTTGAAGATTATTCACTATATTTCTCATAGATCTAAACTGTGTTACACTTGCCTTGTGAATAAATCTTCATACTATGGAAAATGCAGAGCTCAGAATTGTAGGTCTTTTATAAAATCGATAATAATTTCTAATCACCCAAATAACTAAACAATCTATGTTTTCCATAAATTATTGAGTTATGGCCCAAGTTCAATTTCTATTGCAGTCGCCTATAGATTAAGGATAAAAGAGTCTGTACGCAACCATCTCCCAAACAATGAGCATAAAAGGTCCCAAAGATCCCTTGCAAAATAACAACTCATAAAAAGATAAGATATGTTGTCCTCTAGATCCCCCTCTTCTTGAGCTGGCAATCTATGGGAAGCATATTCTAAATAGCGCTACATAACAAAATAGAGTGTAAAGTGGAATGAAAGAGGCTCAAGAATAAATCATAAGCTTTGCTGGTCATGACTCCTCCCTCTATCGAGCATGTCCAAATTCTAGTGTCCACACCTAACTCGACAACTATCAATCGAATCTTTAATAAAGCAATTTCGAATAAGAATCCTCTAAAGACAATGGTAAATCTCATCCATCCGCTCGTAAATTGTCCCCCACAAGAGAGTAGATTGGCGAGGTTGATCGTCTTTTCAATTAAGGCAGAAAAACAAAAGTATATTGCATAATAGAGACCAACTGACCAATCTACATTTTTAATGAAGCTCACAAATTGTTGAAGCATACAAATCATTAAAATAAGGTGACATTTATTAGTTTATTACTCTTTTTTTTACGAGCAATTGAGATCAATTGACCCAGATTAGCAAAAGGATTAAAACGACAACTCACCTTTACAAATATTTTTGCAAATGCCTGTAAAAAATTGAGAGGTATCGAGTGCTCGTAAAAGTCCACCCAGATCATAATTAAGCACATGCATGATTAATCAAATTATGCGAGTATTAACGTAAAGTTAGTTATGACTTGTGACGTGTACGTCCTCATATGTTCCGCCAGGTGCACATTCATACAACATCATTCTGGTCAAAAATCAAAATCACTATTAACATGCATTTATCTATCTGTCAAATTCAAGCTTTCTTTTAATAATTTATCAAATGTTGCTTTTAGAAGAATAATTCTTCCCATTATCTTCATTTTCTATATACTGTGTACAAGAAACGTAATTGACTGGACAATCTAGCCTAGTATATAACTTAACTGTAAAACTTGAAGCCTTTCACAACAGTTGACAGCTTGTTTGGAAGAAAAATGGTGGCTACTCAATTCCTTGTAACAGTTCTTTTTCTTAGAAGGGTTGTATTTGGGACAAACTCAAACAGTCTAAGACAATGACTCGAACTATAACAAGACCCAAAAGAGTAATGAGATATTGGCTTTAGGAAATGAACTAAAATTTGTCCTCCTCCTAAGTTTGACTACAACAGTTTCATTTTCTTTTAATCGTGTAAACCATCAAAATCTCTAGAAATGATTTGTAAAAAATATCTAAAATATTATGATTGACTAGCCGACGGATTTCTTCGCAAGGGAGGAAAGAAAAAACAAAAAACAAAAATTGGGAATTGAGAAGGTTTGGAAGGGAAAGATTAAGTGAAATTGAATATTGAACAATGTTTTCGAAAATAATCGGTGGATTTTATTTCTTCCAGAATCTATGAAACACTCGGATACCATTTTAAAAATTGAGAGAAAATAAATATTGTGCATTGTATTATTGTCAAGTGAACATTACATGAGTCTACAAAAGGTATATATGCACATCAGATGATTAAGTAATAGAAATAAACTCAACTACAAACTCCAAAGGTCTACGGTACCACCAATTTTTTCCCAATAAATTAATTATATATATATATTTTAAGTTTCAATAATTTATATTTATGTCTTTAAAGTTCCAATATTTTGTTTTGGCCCAAATTTTAACTTTATCCAACACTATATTATTTGTCATTTTATTTTAATAAATTTTGAATTTATTTAAATTTTTATTTATATAAAAATTGTAATATTTATTTGTCTTTAGTTTTCATTCATTTTATTTTTATTAATCAATTTTATAATATTTATCAACATATATTTTTAAATATAGTCTTACGCTCAAAATTTTAATCATATTTTATTTTTTACATTTTTATTTTTTTCTTTTAGTTTTAGTTTTAATATTTATAAATTTTAATGTGTTTAATTGAACTTTTCATTTGTTTAGATTTTTTAATTTTTGACACGTATGGGATATTAATATATATTAACTTATTATATTTTTTAAAATTTTTATTATAGATTTATTATAATGTGTTAAAATTCTATAATTTTTGTGTTATAACTCTATGTCTTTACTATAATATAACATGAAAAGTTTCGTATTACATTGAATTTTTTATGATATATTTTTTAATTTTTAATATTTTATAAAATTTATACTTTGAATGAAAAAATTAAATCACAACTCCCCTCAAAAGATTTTCTAGCAAGTCCCCTGAATATATATGTGTGTGTGTGTGTGTAAAGAATCAAGTTTACATTTTCATAAATGGTCATATTTGGGATCTACTATAAATATAAACATCAATATATTTTCTTATATAATATAATCCATCTATAAACTAATTTTAGTTAATTTATTTTCTAAATTATATTTAGAGTAAAAAATAATTTATTATATGTAATAGTTATTTTTTAATGGGGAATTAAAAGGGAAAACAAAAAGAGTCTTAAAATAATTGATTTTATGTATAAATTTAAAATTTATAAATTCTCTCTTTTAAAAAAGAAGGAAATTAAATTAAAGGCTTGTGATCATTATAATATTGTCTATTATTATGGAACTAAAAAAGAAAAACAAAAGTGTACTAAATATATGTTAAGTTTTAATTTAGTTTTTAATTAATGTTTAGAGGAAGAATTAAAATGAAAACTAGAAGACTCGTAAAATATTTGAATTATTTTTGCTAAACATTTTGATTCTATGTGAAAGAGAATGAAATTGGTAATTACAAAGAAAATTAAAAGGTTCATGAACTTTATAATAATTATATATTATTATGGAATTAAAAGGAAAAAAAATCTTCTAAATATGTGATAGTTAATATAATTAAAAAAAAAAATGTAACCCACAAAATGTGATTAAAAAAGTTAAAAAAAAAAAATGCACCTTTTATTTGCTCCTGTAATTTTATAATGTGTTTAATATTTTAAATTTTCTAATACTTTTCACAATTTCGTCTCCTGATTTTGAATGCTACTTTTGTTGAATGGATTGAAGTATTAATATGTATATTGCATATAAGAAAAATATATAAAGGTAATTCTCTATTTTATATTTAGTTTGAGATGTATTTTGTAGCTAGTCATACATTTAAGTATGTTGTCATTTCCATAAATGAGATCAATGAAGCTATATTAATTAATAAATTATAGAGTTGCAAAAAAACATTGAATGTCATTATTATTGGTTGTGGTTCTATATGTCTCATTGAACATATTTTGTTTTACCTTATTTTTAACTAACAATTTTAATTTTGATTTTATTTTTTAAGTTGATCATGTTACAAAATTGAAAGAAGTTAAACATCATAAATCTAAGAAAGCAAAAAACCAAATGATTTTCTATTAAACTCTAAGCATTTATAAATTAAACTTTTATAATTCATTTAAATTAATTATATTATATTATGATTAATTGAAATATTTTAAAATGAATTCTTTCATGTTCAATTGATTTTTTAACGTTGTATAAGCTAGTATTTTTAAAATGTGTATATAATTCTTATAATTTTGTTGACATTATTGCAACAAATTTGATATTTTTTTTGTACTAAATGAACAGTGTGTATCAATGTCGAAGTCTCTAAAAGTTTAATATTGTCGATAATGTCGATCACATTTTCATCCATGATCACTACTAATGTCATTTCATGGCTGTGGAGCACCTTAGAGGGTGACAATCCAACTAGTCTTCGATACTCATGTTAATAATTTATGAATTGAATCGAGTAGGGCAAGAAAGATTTCTCTATGTTGGTTATTGTTAAAAGTATTATATCATATTGATTAAAGATAACACAATGGTAAAATTTATAAAAATTATGAGTATTTTTATGATTAGTCAATTTAGAATTAGAAATATTGTAATTCTTATGGAAGGACTTTGAGAATTAGATATAAATAAATGATTGCATATATTTACATATAATTCTAAGGATAAGGCATGAGTTTCTGCATTGTAATCCTTCATACATTTAATTAAAGGTAATTTAAGGTTAAATTTTTTATTGATTTCAAAATTTATCTTTAACAATCATGTCAATAATTGTAATTTTTCCATTTCTTGAACCGGTTTTGCTTAAAATGATGTTCTCGTATATATTTTCTTAAAATTATGTATTTGAAGAAAATAAGTGAATTGAAATAGAGGTTTTTATGGTCTGGTCCGGTTTAATTTTTAGCCCAAAAAAATTAATCAAATTAGATTGTTTATATGACATAAACCAAATCGAACCGGACTATTTGTCTAATAAAATTATTAAAATCGAATGGTCCAATCCAATTTAATTTGATTAATGATTTTTATGAATTTTTTATGGTTTTTAAAATTTAAATTTATTTTCCTCCGTTGAAACTTGAAATTAATATAAGAAAAAAAAATAAATCTAACTAAATTACTTTAAATATGTTACATATATAAATTATATAATATCCTACATAAAATAACAATTAAGTTGATAAAATTTATAAAATTTAAAATCATCATACACGACATGCAACTGAAAATTCTAAACTGTATGATAAAGAGTTGAAACAAAAAAAAAAATGTTGAAATGCAATATTTAATCTTTAATAATAAATAATATAATATATTTTTTAAAATAAGATTTCATATATATAATATATAACAATCAAGTTTAATTTAAATAATTAAAAAATTGAATTGGATCGTTTAAAAAAATATATTAAATCAAACAATTAACTTATATAATCGTTTAAATCGATCTAATTTAATTTAATTTTTAATTTAATTTAATTTAATTTAATTTATAAACCGTTCTTATACAAAGCTCCACCAAATTTGAATGGTGTCCTAATCCCATAATGTGTTTTCAGGTAGTGTTTGCTTCAAAGGAAATGACGTTTCTATAAAGTGCCCATCCCACACATTAAAGAAAAAGTGTAAATTTAATCAAACATATTGAGCATTGACCATGTGTAGAAATTGGGGACGCTTTCATAGTCATCTTATCTATCTGTGAGACTTGAGAGCAAATCAAAACTCTAAAAGTTTTCTCATGTGACATGGTAAAAGATAAAAAGCTGAAGTTCGCTCTAACTTATGCTCTGATTCATGGAATCCATCCTTTATATTATTTAATTGCTAGCAGAGCATATTGATTGTGACTGAAACTATTGATTGATTGATTGATTGATTGATTGATATTGATATCAACATGAATTCAATCAAATAACTACGCGTTTTGGTGTGGCCAACAACCTTTTGGACTATTTTCATTGGTGATAGAAAAGCTTAAACCAAAGGATAAAATAGTAACAAAGTTTGAAAGGAGAACACTAGGTTCCAACTTCCACATCCAAGTGTCAGTGCTGGGACAAAACAAAGTTTTTTTTTCTCTTTTATTTAAATATCAAAAGTTTTTATTTTTATTTTTTATGACATACTTATATTAATCTATGATAAAATTAAATTAATTATATTAATATCTTATAATTTTATATTATTAATTTTATATTCAATCAATAATTCATTTAATATTATTAAATAATAATAAAAACTTAAATTCAACTTTACTTTTTCCTCAAAATGAAAAAGAAAGAGGAGAAATATTGTAGGATCAACTTAACTAAAAAAATTATTGCTGTATATTTTAATTACTATTTTTTGTATTTAAAAATAAATTTAACTGTTTAGTCATGTTTTAAAATTATTATTTTTTAAAACAATATATTTTAAAAAAATAAAACGTTAAAACTAATTTATACATGTTTTTATCGTTTTTGAGAATAATGGACACATGAAAAATAGATTATTTTTCGTAAGGATACGTTGTTCTTGTTAAGTTTATCAATAACTCTCTCTCTCTCTCTCTGCCTTTGCAAAGGCGGATTTTTTTTTTTTCTTTTTCCAAATGAGACTTGCAGCTTTTTTGCTTTTTAATAATAGTAAAAATACTCTTTTCACAATATTTTTATTTTTATACAATTCAAAGTATTTTTTTCACAATTACTATTTATTAATAACAATTGTACTTTTAAAATGTGATTAATTGTAATGATAAATTAAATAATTTTTTGTGATAATACAAAATAATTGTTTATTACAAAAAAATATGACATATCATTACTCATTTATTAAGTTTTTTCTAATTAATTTAATATTTTATGTATTCATTTTTATATTAATTTAATATTTTAAATATTTATTTTTATATCAATTAAGCATTTTAATGGACTTCAATTTTAATATCTGAACCAAATAAGTTACATTATTATCACATGAGACTAACTACTCTCCTAACTGTTTACTTAGAAAAAATAATTTCATATTTTTTATATGTTATTACCTTTTTTTACTTTGAAAACTTATTATTTTTAAATATTACTTAACATTTCAATTTTTATAAAATATGAATAAAGTATTTAAATTATATTAAAAAATTAATTTTAATATTAAAAAAATGATGTTTAGAAATAATTTGGACAAACACATTACTTAGTTTTTTTGTTTTTTAAAATAATGACCAAACGATTCATTATTTTTTAAAATTATTGAGAATTATATTTTAATAATGATTTGAAAATAATTTTTGAGAATTGTTTTCAAGTTAAAGGGCCAAACAAACTCTAAAAGACTATTAGTGCTCCCTTTCATTCTTATTTGTTGTCCCAAATTTTCAAAACACGCATAAGGCACTACACAGTACACAGTTTAATTTAGTGTATTATGTATTTCGTCTTATATATTGTAATTTCATATTGTTTTGTGTTTATTTGTGTTAGATATGAAATTTCTATGTTCTCCCGTATTAGATGGAACAAAGTTTTTATATTGATTTTAGTATTAGTTGAAGAACAAGCTTAACTCAATAATATTGGATCCTTTTGATTTTCAATCGCAAAATCCATATTTATATCCTATTCGAAAACCATTCTTAAATCTTTATAATTTTTTAAATATGATAATAAATTTAGGAAATTATATCCAACTAAATTACCATAACTAATTATTCACTTTTTCATTTGTGTTAGTAATTTAAAAAAAAAACGCTGGAATCATCCTAAATATCATTTTTTTTTTTTTAAGTTATACTATAATTTATTTTATTTTATTTTTTGATAATTTTTTAAGAAAAAATAGTAGCAATAATCCACAAACTATGACCAAAATGTGTTTTCATCATTTTTTGGGTGGGGGCATTGCAAGTCTAGTAAATATTTAAAATGGACCACAGAACTTAAAAAATGTCAGAATTTTGTTCATTTGGGTTCACTATTTGCATGTCATGCGAATGAAATTATGATATTTTTTGAAATTTTGGACTTCTAATCCACTTTTAGATAATTATACTACTTCAAAGTGGGCTATTTGTATTGGCTTTAAAAGCAATGCAAATTGCAACTTTGCAAATTTTGTGTCGATTTTTTTAAAGCTGACTCATATTTTTGAGTCGATTCTATTGGACTCAGATTTTATGAAGTGAAATTATGTAATATGACTCAAGAAATGGATGTAAATGAAAATTGTTACATGAAATCTAAAGCTTTTGAAATTTTTTGGATATTTCTAGGTGGCTCCCTGGAAGCTCACCAAGTAGCCAAAGACATGCCTATGAATTGGCAGTGAGCATGTAGCAAGGACGGTGACAAATGGCAAAGTCATAGTAATTTTCAATGAAGTTAATGGCGAAAGGAAGTCGAGAAATTACAACACTCGCCAGTGGCTAACCGAATTGAATGGCACATTGCTATCGTGCATTTTTTGGCTATAAATTTGAAAGGGGTCCGACCATTTCTTTCATTCCACTCTCTTTACATTTTTTCTTTAAAAAATACCCTATTTTTGAATATATTTCAAAGTGATCATTTTGGGTACTAAATAATATCAAGAGTTTAAGTAAATAAAAGTAAAGTGTTGAGATAGGAAGTTATTAGTTTTTATATCTACAACCTCAATAAGGTAAAATTATTTTATTTTTGGTAATTATCTATAATAAGTGAATACGTGATGGATTGTAATTATTATGAATAATTAATATGTTATTTTTCACTCAAAAGGAAAATGAGACAGCAATAGAGGTAAGGTGCGGATGGACATATCTACAGGTAACAATTTTACTCTACTTTTTACTTATGCGTTGTTTTATGGGATAGCTGATGTGTTAAAATGTGTACTCGTAAGTGTACGAATCACTCGTAGTAAAGTGATAAGCAACTTCCAAGGTCGGTCTCTCAAGGAATTGCAGTGGTCTTAAATAACTAACTTTTAACTTAAACAGAGTTCTAATGAAAACAAAACACTAATTAAATAGAGTTCTAGTGAAACTAAAACTCTAAGTAACTAGAATCCTAACGCTAATAAAACTATAAAAAGGTTGGTTGATTTCGGTAACGAGAACAATCATACGACAATTAAACTAAAACAATATCGCAATCAAACAATCAATTCAATTAAATCAAATATCAATAGAGGATGTATGGACGTTTAGCTTGGTTGGCCATGCTTGCATCGAAAAGGTATGGTGATATAGCATTAACGTCCTATAAGAACAAAACTACCGGCTTTCCTTTTAATTACGAAACTCCTTTTGGCGGGGGTAGGTCTCTTTGTTGATTAACTAATTAACTGCCTTTGGCGGGGGTAAATTAAATAGCAATCAAATTATGCGCAAGGAAAACATGCCAATCAAATTAATGCTATGACTAAGTCACTAACTTGAATCTTTGATTAAGTGTTTCGGAATAGAGTTAAGGTGACGTTCCTCTAACTAAATTCTTAGGTTTTTCAATCTAACTACGAACATCAAATGGGCCCATGATTATTCATAATCAAACATTTAAACATGCTCTTAATCAAAAAGTATTTTATTCATAAGTCAAAAAGATACACCATACACAATTCTAGCAAACATGGCAACACAAACTAAACATCCATAATTAAATTAGCCAGACATGTTCATATTATTATTCATAGACAAATAAAATATGATCATACACTTTAACAAATAAAGAAGATGAATTAATTCTATAACAACAAGGAAAACCTAAATCTAAATACCGCTTATGGATTGGTTGACGTACTTCTCCGTAAGCTTTATCTTCGATTGTCGTTAGCTTCCTTGAATCCTTAGAATATTGTCTCTCGCTTCGTTATAGTGTGGCAACGCTCTCAAAACTGATTGAATGTCGTGTTTGGGTCGCAAAATTGAGAAGAGGAAGAGTTGTGTATGAATTGGTCAAGTTATTTCGAGTTCTGTTTGTAAAGGGGGTCTAAGGGGGTATTTATAGATGTAAGGGATTCCTGATTGCAATAGGAAAAGGCGCGCCGCGGCATGCATTTTCCCCGCCGCGGCGCAACACAAAATTTGGAAAATATGCAAAAACCCGAGAGCTCCCCGCCGCGGCATACAATTCCCTCGCCGCGGCGCGCAATGCTTCTATGTTTTCAGGATCAAACCCGAGAGCCTCACGCCGCGGCATGCAATTCTCTCGCCGCGGCACGCAATGCTTTCCTTCTTTTCACGTCCCCCCTTACATATGTGATGGCACTATATGTAAGGCTTACATATTCGTCTTGATTAGTCCGTAACTCGTGATCCGAGCGCCGTAGGTGTTCCGTCTTCGCGTGTTTTCATCATTTGAATCATTTGACGCTAAAAACACCTGAAATGCACTAAAATATACCCGTGACTCCGAATGGATAGATTTATGAAAATAATCGAAATAATAGTCATAATAAATCTATATATCAATCAATCAAGCATAATTAATCACGAAATATTAGTACTTTTCGAGCACTCATCACAACCCCCAACCAGCTTCTTGCTAGTCTCTAGCAAGTGAAGCGACCTAAAATAAAATTAAAAACAAATGAAATAAACTAACCTAACCTAAATCACTTCCGTAGATTGTCACGGTTGCATTTAGCGTATGCAACAAGCCTTTAAACCCCTAGGTGGCCCTAGTGGACGAGTTATAGTCTCGTGAGGGTTTCCAGTGATGATAGCCGCAAACATCGTAACTGACACAAATAAAGACTCAAAACTAATAAAGACTCTAACAATACTTGAATCAATCCATGCATACGTCTCAAAAATTGTTAACAACGAATGATACATGAAATAGTTAAACATCACCTAAGCTCAAAAACAGTCCAAACATCAAACTCATCATGGTAATCGAATTTTGAACAACCAATCACACCACAAACCCGTTAGTTATACTATCTGACCGTGTCATGCATGTTATTCATAGATTACATTTCAATGTCTCATAAATGTGCAAGTAAAATATGAATGTGAATTTTTGCACTTATAAACTCCATATGCTCATTTTTCAAACTCATCTCCACTAATATAGAAACTAAACAACCTAGAATCAATAGGACTTCATCAAGCTTGTAAAGTTATGGCTAGGTGTGTGATTATGAAAGTACGAAAATGATGTTTTCATATGATAAGAGTACTTTTTATTTCACAAACATATTTTCAACTTTTTCCACTAATTGCGCCTTTTCATCCTCCCTTAAATTCATATATTCTTTGAATCTTTTTGCTTGATTTTCTTTCTTTACTTTTCTTGCTCGTTATTTCAATCATCATCATTTTTTTTTTGAAGCAAGACAAATATAACATAATTGCTCATGAAAATCAAATATTACATCGAGTACTCTTATCACTAAGGGTAGTACAATGTATGTCAATGTTGAGTTCAAGGGTGTGCTATTGATAAAATATTGCGGGGAGGCATGAAAGGTCCAAACGGTCCAAAAATGGCCTAAATCACTTTCTAAGTGGCATTTGTTTTTATTATTTCGCTTCAACGTGTTTTCAAATGAGTTCTAGAGATTGTTGAGACTTAAAACATATCATGAACATGCATACATTCCACAAATCAGAATAGTTAAACTAACCATGCAAACTACCACAAGTACCACAAAATTCTCAAATTAGATGAATCCAACATTTATGTGCTTCGTTGCTTAGGTAAAAATCTAACATCTCTCATATGTCATCGTCATTACAATCATGTTAATATCATAGATTTTCGGATTGAATCAAGTAGACACGACACTAACTAAAAACAATTCAAGTGACAAAGTTAAAAATTTAAAATTGGTCATGTTTCATGCTCATGGAATATTCTTCCCACCCCCAACCTATTTTCTGCATTGTCCTCAATGTAAAAAGAAGAACAAAAGAAATTAAGAAAAAGTGTAAGAAGTTACCCCCCTTTCGTATGAAATTGTGTCGTTACTCGCTATGCTCCGGTTCACTGTTCCTCGCTTCTCTGATGAAGAATGTATGAACATATATTGAACCTCAAAGTGTATGCACACAATTCACATTCAAACCCAATTTTTAATTATAACTAAGGCAATTGAAGACACAAAAACAGCAAACAAAGTTAAACAATCCAAAATAAAATAAAATAAAAATACGATAAAAGAAATAAAAACAACGAAAGAGATAAAATACCGAATGGGTGCCTCCCATTAAGGACTTAGTTTAACGTCTTAGCAAGACGTGACTGCTCTCGTGTCTATTTGTCGAGGAGATGTATTAAATCGATACTTTGCAAATTTTCTCCTTCCAAGTATGGCTTGACACGATGCCCGTTTACCTTAAACGTTTCTTGCGTTTTCGGATTGAGCAACTCGATTACTCCGTGTGGAAGTACGTTTGCAATTGTGTACGGTCCGCTCCACCTGGAATGAAGTTTTCCTGGAAACAAACGCAAACGTGAATTATATAATAGAACTTTCATTCCGGGAACGAAATACTTACCGAGGAGCCCTTTGTCGTGATAGCGCTTAGTGCGCTCCTTGTAGATTTTGGCATTTTCATAAGCTTCGTCTCGAATTTCCTCAAGTTCGCTCAATTGAAGTAATCGTTTTTCTCCAGCTTGTTCCATGTCCATGTTGAGTTTCTTAATAGCCCAATAAGCCCTATGTTCTAGCTCAACCGGTAAGTGACATGCTTTACCAAAAATCAGCCGGTAGGGACTCATACCAATTGGAGTTTTGTACGCTGTACGATATGCCCACAAGGCATCATTTAGTTTAACTGACCAATCTCTCCTTGAGGGGCGCACTGTGCGTTCCAATATCCCTTTGATTTGTCGGTTGCTCACTTTCACTTGCCCCGAAGTTTGGGGATGATATGGGGTAGCCACTCTATGAGAAATGTTGTACTTCTTCAAAAGTCCATCGAAGAGTCTATTGCAAAAGTGGCTGCCTCCATCACTAATGATCGCCCTCGGTGTGCCAAATCTGCTAAAAATGTTATCCTTCAAAAATTTAACAACCACATTAGCATCATTAGTTCTAGTGGGTATCGCTTCTACCCACTTTGAAACATAGTCAACAGCGACTAGTATGTAAATGTAGCCAAAAGATGGGGGGAAAGGACCCATGAAGTCAATCCCCCACACGTCAAATAATTCCACTACAAGGTTAGACGTCAAAGGCATTTCGTTACGCTTACCAATGTTACCGGTTCTTTGACATCTATCACATCTCAAACAAAACATGTTAGCATCTTTAAATAATGTAGGCCAATAAAAACCAGATTGTAATACCTTGAAGGCCGTTTTCTTAGCACCAAAATGGCCTCCGCAATGTAGCTCATGGCAAAATGTTAAGATGCTTTCATGTTCTTCTTCGGGAACACACCTCCGGATGACTTGATCTTGACATAACTTGAACAAATACGGGTCATCCCAGAAGTATTGCCTGCAAACACTGAAAAACCTTTTCTTTTCCTGAAAAGTAATGTTAGGTCTCAAAATACCACTTGCTAGATAATTAACAATGTCAGCATACCATGGATTTGGACCTATTGTAAACAATTGTTCATCAGGGAAGGTTTCAATGATTGTGTCCTTACTTTCACCTTTAACATGTTCATATTCAGTAATCAACCTAGACAGATGATCAGCTACCACATTTTCAGTTCCTTTTTTGTCTTTGATCTCTAGGTCAAATTCTTGTAAAAGCAGGATCCACCTAATGAGTCTAGGCTTAGCATTCGGTTTAGTCAATAGATATCTCAAAGCGGCATGATCCGAATGCACAATAACTTTAGTTCCTACCAAGTAAGACCTAAATTTATCAAGTGAGAATACCACAGCCAATAACTCTTTTTCAGTGGTGGTGTAGTTAATTTGGGCGTCATTGAGTGTCTTACTCGCATAGTATATAACATGTAATCTCTTATCCACTCTTTGCCCCAAAACAGCTCCTATAGCATAATCAGACGCATCACACATGATTTCAAATGGTAAAGACCAATTAGGAGCAACAATTATAGGTGCAGAAGTAAGCTTATCCTTTAAAGCATTAAAAGCAACAAGGCATGCATCATCAAAATCAAACAAAGTGTCTTTGGACAACAGATTACATAATGGACGACTAATTTTGGAAAAATCCTTAATAAACCGTCTATAGAAACCCGCATGTCCTAGGAAACTTCGTGTACCCTTAACAGATGTAGGTGGAGGCAATTTTGCAATTAAATCTACCTTAGCCTTGTCAACTTCAATTCCTTTGCTAGATATGACATGTCCTAGCACTATCCCTTGTTGGACCATAAAATGACTTTTTTCCCAACTGAGCGTCAAATTGCATTCAATGCATCATTCTAATACTAAAGTCAATTTATGCAAGCAATCATCAAAGGAATTACCGAAAACTGAAAAGTCGTCCATAAATACCTCAATGAATTTCTCCACCATGTCCGAAAAAATTGACATCATACATCTTTGAAAAGTGGCGGGTGCATTGCATAGTCCAAATGGCATTCTCCTAAAAGCGAAAGTTCCGAATGGGCATGTGAATGTAGTCTTCTCTTGATCCTCCGGAGCGATGGGTACCTGATAATAACCTGAAAGGCCATCCAAAAAGCAATAGAATTCGTGCCCAGCTAGTCTTTCTAACATTTGATCAATGAAGGGGAGGGAGAAGTGATCCTTTTTGGTGTACAAATTCAGTTTTCTAAAATCGATACACATCCTCCAACCCGTAATTATCCTAGTGGGCACTAATTCATCTTTCTCATTCTTAACCACGGTTATTCCAGATTTCTTAGGTACCACATGAACGGGACTAACCCACTTACTATCAGCAATTGGATAAATTACCCCTACTGCTAGGAGTTTCAGAACCTCTTTCTTAACTACCTCTTGCATGATTTGGTTAAGTCTCCTTTGTGCGTCTTTAACAGGTTTGACATTGTCCTCCAAATTTATCTTATGCATGCACATTGCCGGACTAATGCCTCTAATGTCCCCTATACTCCAACCTATAGCCTTTTTATACTTCCTAAGCTCTCCAATCAATTTATCCTCTTGGTTTTGGGTGAGTGTAGATGATATAATAACAGGGTATGTTTCATTCTCTCCCAAAAACACATATTTTAGATGCTTAGGTAGTTCCTTAAGTTCCAATTCAGGTGGAGCAATCTCATCATTGTGTGGGACATCCAATAAATCTAGGGGTGTACTAGTGTCATCTAGTGATATGGCATTGTCTAACAATTCACTATACTCCCTAGTCTCATAGTCTAAGATGTCATCAACCTCTCCAATCGTAAGTGCTACTTCCAATTTATCATCTAATCTAGCATGCTCAAAAGTATCATGAATTATTGGATCTAAACATTCCACAAAAGAACATTCATCAATAGCAGAAATGGAAGGGTAAGGAGATGAATCAAAAACCTTAAAATGAACAGTCTCTCCCAAGACTGTCATTGTCAACTTTCCACTTTGGACGTCAATAATGGTTTGGGTAGTGGCCATAAATGGTCTACCCAAAAGAATGGTGTGCTCCTTGTCCAAAGATGGATTATCCTGCATGTCTAAAACCACAAAGTCAACAGGTATGATTAGCTTATCTACCTGTACAAGTAAGTCCTCAACCATGCCCTTCGGATATTTAACAGATCTGTCAGCAAGTTGAAGGGACATGGTTGTTGGTTTTAGCTCTCCCAACCCTAGCTGCAAGAAAATCGAGTAAGGCATCAAATTGATACTAGCGCCTAAATCAAGCATTGCCTTAGCTACTTTCCTATCTCCCATAGTAATATCAATTATGAAACTACCTGGATCTTTTAACTTAGGAGGTAGGTTACGTTGAAGCACCGCACTAGCAATTTCAGATACAATCACTCTCTCATTAAGCTCATACTTTCGTTTCTTAGTGTTTAGTTCCTTGAAAAATTTAGCATACGAAGGTACGTTCCTAATTACGTCTAACAATGGCAAATTGATATTAACTTTAGATAACATGTTAAACAAATCAGAAAACTGCTTATCTTGCTTACTGTCCTTTAAACGGTGTGGGAATGGTATCGGTGGTCGGTATGGCTCCGATGACTTATGTAGTGTAGGTGGATTAGATGACTCTCCAATTGTTGCCTTTGAAGGCTCTTTATGCTGGTCACCTCTTTCCTCCAATTCCTTAGAAGCATCGTTGTCATCTTCCATATTACCTGCACTATAAGGTAAATCATTAGAAAGTTCAAGTAAAATTTTATTAACGACCTTACCACTCCGAAGAATTGTGACAGCTTTGGCTTGTTCGGGTTGACTGGGCAGCTTTCCCGTCTCTTGCTTGTGCATTTGTTCCGCTAGCTGCCCCACTTGCATTTCCACTCTTTTCACTGAAGCTTCCATAGAGTCCATCCTTCCATTACAAGATTGTATGAAATTATTTAGGGTTTCCTCTATGGTCGGTTTATTTTGGGGAAATTGTCGGTTTATGTTTTGGCCTTGTGTTTGGTTTTGGACAAATGGTTGGCTATTGTTTTGTTTCCATCCAAAATTAGGGTGATTCCTCCATCCAGGGTTGTAGGTATTTGAATAAGGGTCGTTCCTAGGTCTAGGTTGGTACCCTTGCATTAAATTCGCCTCTTCAGTAGTACCTGTGTAAGGATCACCTGCAAAAGAACAAACATTAGCTCCGTGTCCATATGAACCACAAACTCCACATACCTCGTGTTTTGGCATTTGATTAACATTGGAGGTTGTGAGAAGTTGCACTTGTTTTGTCAATTCAGCAAGTTGCATGGCCATTTCATTGTTGGATCCCAATTCGTGGACTCCAGCTCGTCTTCCTCTAGCGCTTTTTTGTTGGGAATTAGCTCCCAACATCTCGAATAGTTCGTATGTTTCATCCGCTGTTTTCTCACCCATAGCTCCTCCTGCAGCGTTGTCAACTGTGAATTGACATTGTAGCGTCAATCCGTCATAGAAAAACTGATTCTGTAGCTGCAACGGGAAGTGGTGGTGTGGACATTGTATCAACAGCAATTTGAATCTGTCCCAAGCCTCGTGGAAGGGTTCTCCGTCCATCTGCGAAAAAGTAGCAATTTTTGTTCTTAGATCAGATGTCTTTTGATGGGAATAGAACTTACCCATAAATTTATTGTAAACATTGTCCCATGTGACCACAGAACCGGGTGCCAACGTCATTAGCCAAGACTTAGCTCTATCCTTGAGAGTGTATGGAAAACACCTCATGCGTAGTTGATCTTCACTAAGTCCCTGCAATGGAAAAGTTTGCACAGTAGCATACAGTTCACGCATAAAATTTAAAGGATCTTCATTAGGGATACCGTAAAAGGAGGGAAGCATGGAATAATGAATATTTTTCAATTCATAATTCCTAGCTGCCTCTGTAAGTCGAATGCACGATGTGGCGGTCCCAATGATAGGTCTTGCAAACTCTTTGTTCATCATCTGCCTAGCTACGTTATCACCCATTGTTGCTTGCAATTGTTGTTGGACTTCTTCCTCTTGATATTGATTATCCAGTTTCGTTGATCGGTGTTTGACTCTGTGTATGTTGTCAATGAAAGGAGAGAGTTCCTTGTTAAGTGATCTCCTACCCTGCATGCACAAATAAAAAGCAAACAAAGATCAAGGCAGCAGTGAAATTTGAAAATTAAGCACTGATTTTTTTTTTTCGAATAAAAATAAATAAATAAAATAAAGAAATAAATAAAATAAATAAACAAATAAAAATAAATCAGAAACTCTAAAAAATTAAAAAGAAAATTATTTAAAACGTCAATTCCCCGGCAACGGCGCCAAAAACTTGATGTGTTAAAATGTGTACTCGCAAGTGTACGAATCACTCGTAGTAAAGTGATAAGCAACTTCCAAGGTCGGTCTCTCAAGGAATTGCAGTGGTCTTAAATAACTAACTTTTAACTTAAACAGAGTTCTAATGAAAACAAAACACTAATTAAATAGAGTTCTAGTGAAACTAAAACTCTAAGTAACTAGAATCCTAACGCTAATAAAACTGTAAAAAGGTTGGTTGATTTCGGTAACGAGAACAATCATACGACAATTAAACTAAAACAATATCACAATCAAACAATCAATTCAATTAAATCAAATATCAATAGAGGATGTATGGACGTTTAGCTTGGTTGGCCATACTTGCATCGAAAAGGTATGGTGATATAGCATTAACGTCCTATAAGAACAAAACTACCGGCTTTCCTTTTAATTACGAAACTCCTTTTGGCGGGGGTAGGTCTCTTTGTTGATTAACTAATTAACTGCCTTTGGCGGGGGTAAATTAAATAGCAATCAAATTATGCGCAAGGAAAACATGCCAATCAAATTAATGCTATGACTAAGTCACTAACTTGAATCTTTGATTAAGTGTTTCGGAATAGAGTTAAGGTGACGTTCCTCTAACTAAATTCTTAGGTTTTTCAATCTAACTACGAACATCAAATGGGCCCATGATTATTCATAATCAAACATTTAAACATGCTCTTAATCAAAAAGTATTTTATTCATAAGTCAAAAAGATACACCATACACAATTCTAGCAAACATGGCAACACAAACTAAACATCCATAATTAAATTAGCCAGACATGTTCATATTATTATTCATAGACAAATAAAATATGATCATACACTTTAACAAATAAAGAAGATGAATTAATTCTATAACAACAAGGAAAACCTAAATCTAAATACCGCTTATGGATTGGTTGACGTACTTCTCCGTAAGCTTTATCTTCGATTGTCGTTAGCTTCCTTGAATCCTTAGAATATTGTCTCTCGCTTCGTTATAGTGTTGGCAACGCTCTCAAAACTGATTGAATGTCGTGTTTGGGTCGCAAAATTGAGAAGAGGAAGAGTTGTGTATGAATTGGTCAAGTTATTTCGAGTTCTGTTTGTAAAGGGGGTCTAAGGGGGTATTTATAGATGTAAGGGATTCCTGATTGCAATAGGAAAAGGCGTGCCGCGGCATGCATTTTCCCCGCCGCGGCGCAACACAAAATTTGGAAAATATGCAAAAACCCGAGAGCTCCCCGCCGCGGCATACAATTCCCTCGCTGCGGCGCGCAATGCTTCTATGTTTTCAGGATCAAACCCGAGAGCCTCACGCCGCGGCATGCAATTCTCTCGCCGCGGCACGCAATGCTTTCCTTCTTTTCACGTCCCCCCTTACATATGTGATGGCACTATATGTAAGGCTTACATATTCGTCTTGATTAGTCCGTAACTCGTGATCCGAGCGCCGTAGGTGTTCCGTCTTCGCGTGTTTTCATCATTTGAATCATTTGACGCTAAAAACACCTGAAATGCACTAAAATATACCCGTGACTCCGAATGGATAGATTTATGAAAATAATCGAAATAATAGTCATAATAAATCTATATATCAATCAATCTAGCATAATTAATCACGAAATATTAGTACTTTTCGAGCACTCATCAATAGCATGCATCATCATATTTATGAACAGTAAAAATTGATGTCATGGTTTACATATTTTACTAAAAGGTTTATAAAAGACTTTTTTAGTCAAATACCCGTAATGAACATTTTTATGTATGCATGAAAAGGTTTTATATGATACGGGTATTAATATTTTATATATGGCATTTGTGATTTTATGTATGCATCATGATAATGCTTTCATGGGAATATTTTACTTGTATAAAGGTCTTCCAAAGTATGATACCCAAAGGATATTGGTTGTAGTAGATTGAATTTTCTATGAAGCATAGGTACGCATTGTTTATAAATGAGTCTCGGAGTTTGACCACGCCTTGGAGATAAACCCTTATGTGCCTCGAAGTTTGACTGTCAATGTGTTTCAGAGTTGACCTCCCATATACTTCAAAGTTAACAAATACATGTGCCATATATATTTTTGAGTATGATCGTAGATGAGATTCAAAGATAATCTCACATACGTTTCAGAGGTTGATCGCGCATGTGCCCATATATTTCAAAATTGACTAATATATATGAATGTGACATATCATAAATGAGGATTTTACATACTTGACATTGTATATTTTATTATATTGTACAATTATGCATGAGATACCTTGAACATATAATATACTTTGTTCTGAAAGTAAGAAAATATAGGTATATATACTCGGATTTTATAAATAAAATATCCCTACTACTTTTGATGATGTTATTTTTTTTGAAATATACTTGAGATAATTTTAAATGTTTATAATGTATCATTATATTTATTTTGAATTATGCATGGAGTAAATTCATACATTCTACATATTAGATGAAGAACGTTAAGCTTCGAGATTTGGAGATAAATTTAAAGGTTTGATCTAAACCTTTTATATGCATCATGGATATATTTGGAAAAAAATGCTAAAACTATTGTATTTTTTTATATTTGAACTTATGTATTATCAGATTTTATTTTATTCAATTAATCTTCCTTTGACTATTTCAAATTGAAATTGACTTTATGAAAAATCTCAATATCATTATTATTTTTATTTTGAATTGTTTTTCTAAAATATTTTTAAATTACCTTCTTCTTCTTCTTTTGTTTTTTTTTTTCACGTACTATTTTTTTAAGACGTGACAATGACGTTCCTAGACCATTGGTTTTATCCGTTTAGGACAAATGAAGGCTTGGCTGTGGCAGGAAGAAATCTCCATAATTAAATTACACATGTAAAAGAATTAAAAAAAAAATAAATAAATAAACCTATATCAATCCCCTATTATGTCACTATCTTAGAATAAAATTGTTTTGACAAACAATGCTTAAACTAAACAACAGTTTGTACTTGAACCAAATTTAGGTTTTGTAACTTAATCATTACTAATTTAGGATTTAGGTAAACGACAATTTGTACTTAACCATATTTTGGTATCGTAATTTGTACTTAATAATTTCTACTTTAAGATTTTTCTATACAAACACTACTACTACTACTACTATGCTTTTTCCATTCCTTTTTCAGTTACAAACAGTAACATTCTATTCTAGTCTTCAACGCTATGGAATTGATGAAGCATGCAATAATATATCCTTCCCCAGTTCCCCTTCTGTTTTCTCGATTCGTTTTTTTCCCCTTCATTCTCCAATCTTAATAAAACCAAGGAATACATTAACAAGTTATTTTTTTTTCATTGTCTTGTTGAAATAAAATAAAATTTTCATATCCACGTTATTACGATTGAAATTGGAAAGGGAGGTTCCTAATCATCCAAAAAGGAAGGATGATCAACTACTTTGTAAAAGTCTTAGGTCATATTTTGTTTGTATAATGAAAACAAAATGGGAATAAAATAATAATAGAAATTGAATTCATTTAAAAACAATTTATTATTATTATTATTATTATTATTATTATTATTATTGTTGTATTTGTTTAAGCAGTAGAATCAAAATAAATATTAATATTAAAATAAAATTTATAAATTTTTTTTTTTATTTCTAAATGAGAAAAAATAAAAAATATTTATATAAATGTGTAAAAAAAAATAGAGTATTACAGCGTATTCTTAAAGAGCGTGAAAATAATGAACATTACTACTACTGTTGGAATGTTGTACATTTCATTACAATTTAAAGAGATCAATACTTTTAGAGTATTTCAATTTTTACTTTAGTACCCTAAATAACCCTAATTTTCAATTGAGACATTTTAAATACCCGAATTTTAGTAACTAGTATTTCTTTTTGGCAAAATTATTCAAAAAAAAAAATTAATTAATTAATTACATATTTTGAAATATTAACATTAATTTATCATTTTTAAAAATGTATGTTTGTCTTTCCATATTTAAATTTTTTATTAACTTTTTTTTTACAAATAATATTCTTTTAATTGTTTAAATTATTTTAGGATATGTCTTAAGTTATTATTAAGATTTTTTTTTCTTATATTAACATTTTTTATTAAAAAAAATTTATCAACTTTTTTTTTTTTTTTTTACAAACTATCTTCTTTTAATTATTTAAATTATTTCAGGACATGTTTTAAGCTCTTTATATCTAGATTTTTTTTTATAGATTTTTTTATATTTCTTATATGTCTAATATTATTATGATTTTTTTTTATGCCAAACTAAAATGCTTAAAAAATAAGCAATACCTCCTTAACTTATTAACCATAAAATATATACAATATATCAATTAGAGTAGCAATTTTAAATTACAAAAAACACTAATTTTCACAATTTAAAATCTAAAATGAATTATGTATTAATCTTCACAAAATATAAGCTTCAAAATAGCCAACCTGAATTATAAAAAAGAATCTTAACCTAAATAATTTCTTAAAATAGTTAAAAGAAGATTATTAGTAAAAAAAAAAAAAAAGTTAATTAAAAAAATTAAAATATGGAAATACAAAAATACTTTTTTAAAAATGGTAAATTTATATTAATATTTTAAAATTTGTAATTAATTAAAAAAATTGTATAATTTAACCAAAAAAAGTATTAGTAACTAAAACTTGGGTATTTAAAAGATCTCAATTAAAAATTGAGATTATTTGGAATATTAAAGTAAAAACTGGGGCACGATCCAAAAATAACGAATTCTAATATAATAATCAAATCAAATACTATAATATCCGGATCATTTCTATTAGTACTATTCTTATTATTGTTACCCAAAACATTACCTTACTTGGTGGATGATATGTTAAGAGAAGGTCTTCCAATAAGTGTCAAAGTCATGAAAGAAATTATGGTGCTCATTGCCAATAGTTGAGCTTCGACTTACAACTTTTTGACATTTTTTGTAATTGTTTTCGTTTACCAAAAAACTACGTATCCATTTGCTTGTGATAACTTAAGACCTTGTTTAGCAACACAGGGAAAAGGAACATGTAGGATGGGCACATATCCTCTCTCAATTTTTGTAAATGTATTTTGTACTTTGAACTTTTGTAAGTCCTTTACTTTTTTATTGGTACTATTCAATTGGTGGTACTCAAAAAAAATTATTTTTCTTTCAAACATATGATATATTTGAAATTTTTACATGTTTTTGTGGAGAGAACTTATAAAAAAAATATTGTTGCTTAGGTCATGCCCTTTTAAGTTGTGGAGTGGTGCTCTGTTTTCTAGTTTGTCATGTAGGTTCTCTTATGAATTTATGAGATATATCTTTGATCGAAAGAAAAACCCACCAAACATAGAGGTTTTTTTTTTAACGAACCAAACGTACGTAGAGGTTATGGCGTTATGCCCATAATCTCACCAAGTAATGGTAGCTTTATAAATTTCCTCATCATTCAACTTAATCTAGAATACAATTTACAGTAACTTTGAAAAGAAAAAAAAAATTTAACTGCATGACAACTTTTTTTTTTTTTTTTATTTATAGATAAAATTTTATTTTTAATTCCCTTCAACTGATGCACATAAATTATTTTTCGTATAATATAAAAAATATATATTTTTAAAATATGATACATATGTTGTTTTTCGTATAATATAAAAATATTTTTTTTAAGAAAAGTCAAAAATAATATCATTATGTGAATAACTAGATTATATAAATTAGAGTGAAAAAAAGATGTTCTTAAGAAAAAGAGAAAAATAACAAAAACGTAAAACAAAAGGGAGTTCCTAATCCTACAATTCAATATTTTGCTTGTGATGTTCCTCAAAGGCTCTAGTTTTTATTTTTATTTTTACTAACAATCTGAAATAACATGATATTGATAATGCATAAATGATATATTTCAATAAAAAATAAAAAGAATACAATGATACTTGATAAAGTACAACTTAAAATACCAATTCAGACTGACATAATTAATGTGATAAGTGCCGACACAACTCCCCCAACATTACGTAACAGGAAAAAAAGAAAAAACAGATGGCGGATAAAAGAAAAGCATTAAAGACCATGTTTCGTAACCAATTCAATCTCTAATTTCTAATTCTTTAGTTTTAGAATTAATAATTTTTAATTTAAGTTTTAAAAAATAAAAAATAAAAAATAAAAAATAAAAAATTAAAAATTAAAAATTAAAAATTAAAAATTAAAAATAAAAAATAAAAATTAAAAATTAAAAATTAAAAATTAAATATATTTATTTGATAATCAATTCTTAATTTTTAAATTTCTAATTTCTAAATTTTAAAATTCATTTTCAAACTTATTTTTGATAAATTTTGACTCTTTAATCATTTTGAAATGATTGAATCATTAATTTTTAGTGTCAAGAAATAAAAATATAGAAATTTAATTCTAAAATTTACTTTTTTTAAATTTAAAATTTTGGCCAAATTTTAAAATTTAGAAATTAGAAATGATTTTTCAAAGGTTCCTGATTTCAAATTTTAAAAATTAAAATTATAAATTATAAATTAAAATGATTATTAAACAAGTTCTAAGTAAGTTAGAAGCTGAAACCATTCAACATATTGGCGTTTAATCCACAGTTTGATCTGGATGATGTTTGAAATTTTGAAACTCTACTTCACACCTTGTGTAGTTGTCACATGCCTTGATTTGATCTATACTTTACTTGTTCCCACCTTGTGTATGGTGTATGCTCGCCTAAATTTTGATTTGAGTGTATCTATATTCGCATGGAATGCGATTCTTTGGAATATATTTTGTTAATTTTTTATATGTTTTTGTTTTTAGATATAGATTTAAGTCTTTTATTTTTCTTATTGAAACATATGTTACTGTCGAGGTCAAATACAAGCAGCAGCAGATTCAAAAGTTTAACTTAGGAGATCACCGTATAAACAATAAAAAATAATATTACATATTTTTTAGTTATTATTATTTTTTTTGATAAAAAAATTATATATATTTTGTTTGAATATAAATATGTTTAAATTATTAAAATTTTAAAATATTTTTAAATTATAAACCTTAAAAATAAAGATACAAAGAAAGTATAGTTTTATTTTATATAATTAATTTTTTTACAGTTTCATAAATATAACAATTAAAATAAATGCTATTAAAAATTGGAAGGAGACCAATATCCCTTCTTACTCCTGCATAATTCCGCTGGTGAATAAAAGAATTCAAATGGATTAATTGAGGTTACGAAATTACGTATAGAAGTGATTCATACAAGTAAATGAAAGCTGATAAAAGGAGTGAATACCAACAGTGCCTACTATTGGAACGAAATATATAGTGTTTTGTAAATAAATTATATGGTGTACTTTGACCAGTGATTTTATTAAAAAAAATTATTTTACAATAAATAGAAATAAGCAAAAGCATAGCATTTGAAAGTAAAATAAAATAATTAGATACAAATAAAAACTAAGATATTGTTTTTTAAAAAAAATGAAGATAATTACAAATTGAAGAGCATAACTTTAAAATGAAAATAAATAAAGTAATTAATATTTAGTTTGTTAAACTGGCTCGTGTCATAAGCATGTGATAAGTAAAGTAATTAATAAAGACAAGAAATTATGATCGTAAAGATAGTAAACGTTGAGAGCTTAACGTGTAACTAAGAAAAACCACTCCTGACCAGTGACCACCCCTAGACTAACCGACCCTGATACATATTGTCAAACAGGTTGGAGAATGAGAATGACGGTCATTTTACATATTCTCAAGGCCATGGCTTCACATTTTGACCGCACATTCTCAAGGTCATCTTTTTGAAATAAAAATTTATTGTATCATAAGTATGAGACGAGTTTTAAATAATATTTTATATTATTAAATATAATTAAATTTAAATAATTATAATTAAAAATTATTATTAGTTATAATTATAATAAATAGTAGTATTTTTTGAATTTATAATCAGTCAGCGGTGGACGTCCCATCATAACATGAACGTGAATGAATGGTTTTTTTTTTTTTTTGGGTTTTTCCTTTCCTTCTTCCAAAGCAAATGTCTTTTCGTGTAGTTATGTTGAATTATATAGTATGTACGCACAATTAGATGATATGATATCTATAGCAGCGTTCCAATTACGCGAATTTCATCCTTTTGTTTTATATATATATGAGAAATGTGAATTTGTAAAAAAAAAAAAAAAAAGGGAAAAGAAAAATGTAATGATTTACAACTGGCTAAAAACAATTAGATCCATGGCATCGATTGTCAAAAATTCAGATATTATATATAAATATAAATATAACATAAAAATAGATGTAACATAAAAATAAACATAAATATAAATACAAATATAATATAAAGATAAATATTATAAATAAGTATAAATATAAATATAAATTCAAATATTATATATAAATATAAATACAACACTTTATATTCACTAAATAAAAGTCAAGAGGTTCGGTGAAGAACAAAAGGCTGGAGGTGGATTCAGATTCAACAAAGTTGAACAGCTAGAGGAGAATTACTCCCAACCTCAACCAGTAGAAGTAATTAAAATTCTGAGTAGCCAACACCAGAAAATGAAACTCACATGCATCCAACTAGTTCCAGGCTCCAGCAAATCAAAAGAGAGACTCATTAACTACATTATTTTTCAAATTAAAACCTAACAAAATAAATAAGATTTTAAATGTTTTCCTTCAATTCAACCCCCAAGCATATGTGTTGAGTTAAATATGATGTGAATGAAATATATTTCTAATTATTTTTTACTTTACAATAGATGTATATATAGAAAATAATTACAAGAGTTTTGAATAAACTAGAATCATGTACAACCTAGAGTTCTATTGCAGATAGACATATATTAATTACAATGTATTATACATTAATTACATGACTCGTGCTAACACTCCCTCTCAAGTTAGCGAATACATATCAACCATGCTCAACTTACTTAATGAGTCATAAAACGCCTTTTTGAAAACTTTTTTAGTGAGCACATCTGCAAGTTGCTTTTCAGTGGTAACAAAAAGGAAGCTAATGAGTTTGACATCTAGCTTTTTTTTTATAAAATGATGATCAACTTCTACATGCTTAGTGTGATCATGTTGTACTGAATTTTGTGATATATCAATAGTTGTCCGACTGTCGCAATATAACTGTATAGTACTTTTGAGTTTGAAACTTAAATCAAATAACAAACTTCTTATCCACAGCAATTCACAAACCCCATGAGCCAAATCTCTATACTCAGTCTCAACACTAGATCGCGCCACAACTTTCTGCTTCTTACTTTTTCATGTAACCAAATTACCTCTCACAAAAGTGAAGTAACCCGATGTCGACCTTCTATCTGTCATATTTTCTGCCCAATCTGCATTTGTAAAGCCATAAACTTCAAGAGGATTGTTGTGTTTAAAAAATATTACTCCTCTCCCTAGAGCTGACTTCAAGTACCTTAAAATTCTCATAACTGTATTCATGTGACTCTCACTCGGGTTATGCATGAACTGACTTACCACACTTACTGCATATGCAACATCTGGTCTACTATGTGCCAAATAAATTAGGCACCCAACCAACTTCTAATAGCGAGTCTGATCAGTTGGTACTTGATCTGGATACTCTATTAGACAATAATTTTGCTCAATAGGAGTGTCAATAGGTTTGCAAACTAACATATCTGTCTTAGTTAGTAGGTTAATAATGTACTTTCTCTGACATAGAAAAATTACTTCTCTCCCCCTAGCTATCTCAATCTCTAAGAAGTAATTCAATTCATCCAAATCCTTTATCTCGAACTCAAAGGCTAGCTGTCTCTGTAATTTATCCATCTCAACAACATCATCTCCAGTAATTACCATATCATCAACATAAATAATTAGAGCTGTTACTTTTTGTTATTGATGTTTGAGAAACAGCGTGTGGCCTGAATTACTCTATCTATAACCAACTTTCTGCATGAACTGTGAAAAACTTCCAAACCAGGCTTGAGGGGATTGCTTGAGACCATACAAAGACTTTCTCAATTTGCATACAAAATTACTAGGAGAAGCAGCTACATACTCAGGTGGAAGACTCATGTACACCTCCTCGACTAACTCTCCATGAAGGAACGCATTCTTGACATAAAGCTGTCGAAGTGGCCAATTAAAGCTTGCAGCAAGCGAAAGTAGAACTCAAATAGTATTCATTTTGGCAACAGGAGCAAAAGTCTCATTGTAGTCTACACCATACGTCTAAGTGAATCCTTTTGCTACAAGGCAGGCTTTATACCGATTCACAGATCATCGGCATTATGTTTCACAGTAAACACCCATCGACAACCAACTGCCTTTTTGTCTTGTGGTGGAGGCACAAGTTGTCAAGTATCGTTCTTCTGTAATACCTCCATCTCCTCCTCCATTGCCTTCCTCTATTTTGGGTCTTCCAAAGCATCTTGCACTTTGTTAGGTACTGATATAACAGATATTTGATTTATAAATGATTCATATGGTTTAGACAATCTTTTAGTGAACATGTAGTTGGCTACTGGATATTTTGATTTTGCATGGATATTTGGTTCATATCTTTTGGCTGGTTGACTCCTAGTAGACTTATTTGGTACACATACTGTCCAACACTAGACTCAATGCGATTAGTATCAGTAGGTGTACATACCTCAGATGAGTGACCTTCAGTACCAAGGAGCTGTTGATCAAGGGTATGAGTAATACCTTAGGGAACAGTAGTGTCTTCATTTTCATTTTCAGTGAGCAACATTGGTACTTGAATGTTTGGAGCATTTGCTTCTTCGACTACTCGATTCAATGGGTTAAGAATCTCAACTAAATCCATCCAAATATCAGTAGGTGATTCTCCTAATTCCTCCCCTCACCATGATACAGTTCTTCGAAATATGAATTCTTCTCCTGACGAGTAGTATCAAGTGAAGCAAAACAACTCATGTCCTCAAAGAAGGTAACATCCATAGTGACATAATACTTTTTTATCGATGGATGGAAACACTTGTATCCTTTCTGATAACTTCCATAACCAAAAAACACACACTTAATTGCCTGTGCATCTAACTTAGACTTCTAATTTTTAGGAACATGTACAAAAGCAACACAATAAATGCATGGGCAGGAAGGTTATTGAATTATGACAAGGATACATAAGATGTGAGAACCTCGAATGAGATTTGTCCGTGAAGGACACTAGACGGGAGACCATTGATGAGATGGGCTGAAGCTTGTACAGCATCGTCCCAAAGATATTTTGGCATATGAGTACTAAATATGAGTGCAAGAGCCATATCAAGTAAATGATAGTTTTTTTTTCAAATACCCATTTTGTTCAGGTGTTTGTGGGCAAGTAGTTTAGTAAACAATCCCATGTATTTTGAAAAAATCTTGAAAAATACAATTAACATACTCTATCCCATTGTCAGAACGTAGATTTCTAATGATGTTGTATTGTGTTTGAACAAGGGTACGAAAAGTTTGAAAAGCTTAAAAAACTTCATCTCTGGTTCTAAGAAAAGCAACTCATGATAATTTAATACAGTCATCAAGAAACGACACAAAATACTTCATACTCGATACAGTGGGCTTTCTCGACGGTCTCCAAACATCAGAATGAATTAATTCAAAAGGAACAGTACTTTTATTAGAATACTAGGAATAGCCCATTGAATAGGCTGAATGGGCTTAGGGTTTGATTTCCTATTTGGTTGCTTTTTGCAGATCTAAAGCAATGGAGGCAGATACCAAGGCAGATGAATGACTAGTTGACGACAGCGTGAAGATGGAGAGCAGATGGAACCTGCGGATGGCAGACGGCCTTGGAAAGGCAGGCGGGCGGCGTTGCTGAACTTAGAGGAGAGGTAGAAAGGCGGACGATGCTGGAGAGGTAGGCGAACAATGTTGCTGAACTTAGCGGAGAGCAAAGGAGACTGAGCCGTGCGCGAGAGAGACGACGGATGGCGCTGGAGAGGCAGGCAGATGGCGCTGCTAAACTGAGCTGACAGGCAGACAGCGCTAACAGATGAACACTGCAGCGCTGACATGTGGTGACGGCGGCACTGACAGGAGATGAAGAAAAAAGACAGCTCTTTTTTGAACATTTGCTCTTATACCAATTTAAATATGATATGAATGAAATATATTTCTAATTATTTCTTACTTCATAATAGACGTATATATAGAAAATAAATACAAGAGTCTTGAATAAACTAGAATCTTGTACAACTTAAAGTTTTATTAAGATAGATACATATTAATTATAATGTATTATACATTAATTATATGACTCGCGCTAACATACTGGGCCATATATAGTTAGATTTGTGAATTCTAATTTGGGTCTTCATGTGTACATTTCAGAGAGTGGAAGTCTAGAATTTGTTAAAGGAAATATGTGTTTGCAACCCCATTTTGTTAAGGGAAGGAATCAAACCTTCAAAATCATAGATTTGAAATGTTTTTAAAGATCTTTGTATTTCTTGCTTTACTTGCAATACAATACAATAAAATGTTTCTCAACCCACACTTTGAAAGAAATGTTAGAACAAAATAATTGTTCTATAATGATTAAAGACAATTAAATAAAAGAGTATATAAAAAATATGAGTATCTTTAATCATTGGTTAACTTTTTGAATTGAAAAACTCATAATTATAAGTTTTTATAATTTTATTATAATATAATATAGAATGGACACTTTGGTCCATTTCGAAGGTCAAAATATTTTTTTATCATAAAAATATTTAACTTTCTTTTACAAATGGAATATATTTCCTTCTTCAAGCTCGGAGCCAAAATATCTACATTGTCATACGTCGAGTAAAACACTGTGAAAATCCTAAGCTTCCTAATTGCTTCCTTAACCACCACATCTTGAATTGAGTTTGTTATATCTAGTCATGGGTTTGCCTTTGATTGAAAATAGAAGAATCTCTCATGGGTTTTAAAGATTAGTTAATTTGTTAATTTTATTTTTAATTCAACTATAAATGTTAAACATGAAAATATTATGTTATTTTTATCATTACATCTAAGTTATATGTCATGAAATTTAATTAAAATTGAATCCTAATTCATTTGTAGAAAATAGAAAAATTAAGCAAGAGTATATTTTGTAATTTTATGTGCATTTATTTATTTTTCTTGTTAAAATAAAATAAAAATATTACTATTATTGATTATTTAATATTAAAATACAAGATAAAAAAAATTAGCTGAAAAATCAAAGATTCCATTATATTACAAAAATGTCATTAAATAATAATTATCTTTAATTTTGATTAATGTTGAAGGCCATCTTTAATATTATTGATATTTTTCTAGATAAAAAGGATAATAAAGTGTTTATTTTAAAAGAAAAAAAGAGAGACTAAATTGTATTTTTTAATTAAAAAAATGGGCTTGAGATTTTATGTCTTTATCAGGAAAAATAGTTCTTGCCTAGGTGTCTTAGGTCTTGGGCCAATCCTTTTTTTTTAAGAGGCCGGCCCTGGTTTGATGTATATTACTTGGAAGTAAATGTATTAAAACTAAAATTTTGAAATAGTATTAGAATATTTTTTATTATTTATTTTGAAAAAAGAAATTAGATTTCAAAAACAGTTAGCAAAGTGATGTTTTGGGTTATGTTTTCATTATAAATAATAATAATAATAATAATTATCCTAGCAGTTACTTTATTTTTGTTATTTAAATATTTTGATTACTCAAATTTTATAAAATGACACAATTTGTTTGATCTTCTAAACTGAAATATTTTAGTTTCTTAATTTTAAAATTATATAATAAAAAAATACTTTAATTACAAAATTTTAAAATCATAAGTTTAAAATTTTTGAGTAGAATGATGAAAATGTTCAAATCACATGATTAAAAAACTGCCCATTTAAATAAACTAAGGGCATATTTGATAACGATTTTAATTAAATATTAATTTTAAAGATTAAATATATGTATAACTTTTGAGTAGAATGATGAAAATGTTCAAATCACATGATTAAAAATCTGTCCATTCAAATAAATTAAGGGTATATTTGATAACGATTTTGATTAAATATTAATTTTGTAATTTTTGATTATTTTATAAAAATAATCACAAATATATTTGATAATAATTTATATTTTATAATTTTTTAAAAAAAAATCAAAAATCACATTCAAGTTGTTTGATAATGATTTATATTTTTTTTAAAATTTAAAAATAAAGAAAATTTTTAGTTATTTTTTATAAATTTGAAGTTTTTAATCATTTTATTATAATAATTTATCATAAAAAGTTATAAAACTTTATTTACTTTTTAAAAAAAATGTTTGGTCAAAATGAAAAAACTAGAAATCTGAAATCTGATTGATAAATTTTATTTTTAAAGATTTATGAATCATCCCATATTTTGGTAGTGATTCTTTAAAAATGTAAAATTCAAAATAAAAAATTGTTACCAAAAATACTTGATTGAAAAATCACTTAAAAAAAATCAAAATCGTTATCAAATAAGGCCTAAGTTTGCAGATTTACTTAGAACATTAGTTTGTTTTCTTAGAAATTAAAATAGAGGGTAGTTCGAATGGTAAACCATTTAGATGCACTGTGTGAGAGTAGTGGGTTTTGTTGGACAGTAAAATGTGTGGGTTCGAAACTCGGAGCATGTGCTTCGTATTTGAGCCTTCCATTAACCCTGAACGGTTATATCCTTTTTTGACAATGACCTGTAGTGTGTGGGCGTAGTGTGCAAGTGTATAACAATTATCTTATCTCCTATCTACTTCCATATTTCTAGTAAAATGTTTTTTTGAACAAAAAAAAAAAAAAAAAATAGAAAAAATAAACAAAAGTTTAGGGTAGAAAAACGTAAACATAAAAATTGAAAGTATTTTTTTCCCACTGTTGGGCTGTAATCATTGTAGTACAGTACTACTGGGTGGAACTTACAAAGAGTGACTTCGACTTCTGCTTCGCGATTTTTAACGCTCAACAATCTTCCAATCATATTCCCTTGTTGTTCTACTTCCAATCTCTTTCCATCAAGATGTTAAAATCGGTGTTTTCACCTGCCTGCCCATCCCACGCTCCGGTTGACCCTGAGCTACGGCGATTGCATCTATACCGTTCATCGTCAATGGCGTTTCCGGCCACTCGGCGTCTCGTCTTTCCATCTATGCGGTCGTTTTCTTCAGCGAGGAGTACGAATGTTCCAGCACTTGATTTCAAAGGTGGCAAAGGGTAATTTCGGTTTTCGTTTAAAATTCTTTGTTTAATCGTAGCTTTTTTATTTTTGGGTTTTGCAAAGTACTTATGCTCTGTATATCTGGGGTGTGAACTCATAGAATTCTTGGGTTTTATGGGTCTATAAATTAGATGGGTATTTTGAATTCCAGTATACCCCTGATGATTATAGCGTGTTTCATTTTGGATTCATTTCTATTTCAGTTTGAAATTTTCTGGTTTCTTGTTGAAAACTTGAAGCTTTTATCTCCATGTTTTTGGTCACATTCTGCAAAACTCCTATGTTTAGGTATCTCAAACCTGTTGAGAAAATGAAAGACTTTTTTAATTGAGAAAGCGCACCATATAAGCAATTGTTTTCCTGTTAATAAATTTTTTTTATTGTAAAAAAGATAATATGTGAATCTCATTTTAGTATGAATATGTTCAAATTATTATGTTTGTAGTGTGTTTTTGAGTTATGATAGCTTAAAAATGAAAATTCGGAGTGTCACATGCCTATTTTATGAATGTATTTTATGTACAATTTTATAAATATTATACCTAAAATTTTTATAATCACGAGATGAGAGAGAGCCAGTGCTCCTCTTGGACGCCATGTAGATCCGCTAGTGACTTTAGTTATGAGATTTGTGAAGTATATAAATTTTGAGTACTAAATAAGACATTTTAAAATTTTAGAAACCTATTTGTAAATCTAGTCAAAATTTGTTACTAAAAATATAGTTTAGCCTTGTTTTTATGACATATCATTTGTGACTTTTCTTTTTTGTTCTTCTTCCAAAACTACTCAACAAGAAGAGTTGATAGACTCAAAATTTCAAAAAAAAGATTCTTGATCAATACTTAATGTTATTAATACACACACACACACATATATATAAACAAGTGAGTTCATTTTGCTATAACAGAAATGATGACTCAGCTAATTACTCAGCATATTCCTAATTAGTTTATAATCAACTACTTGCAAGTATACACTCATAGGACCTGTCAAGTACTTCTCTTCAAACTCATGGTCTTGACAAAACCATGATTTTGATCTTCATTGACACAAACCTTGCTGAACCAAGAGGTTTTGTGAGAATGTCTGCAAGCTGTTCATTAGTCGAGCAGTAACTCACAACCAATTCTTTCTTTATGACTTGATCCCTCTTAAAATGGCAATTAATCTTGATATGTTTCGTTCTTGCATGTTGCACATGATTCCTTGCTCTATACCGTGCACTCATATTGTCACAAAAGATGACAAGTAGTCTAGGCTCTAGTAACTTCAACTTACACAACAAAGACCTTATGCAACACAACTCTGCAACACCTATTGCTAAAGATCTTTATTCAGCCTCTGTAGATGAACGAGAGACTACTTTCTGCTTGGCTAAAGCCCAAGATACCATATTTCCTCCATAAAACACAATAACCTCCAACACTTTTTCTGTCATTTGGGCAATTAGCCTAATCAACATTCGTGTAAGCCACCTACTCTAAGTCCATAGGCTTAGAAAGCATGATTTCAAAATGTGAGGTACTCTTGAGATACCTGAGTACACATTTAACTCCTTGCCAATGTACTTCAGTAGGGTGGCTCATAAATTGACATAGCCTGCTCACACTAAATGATATCTCTGTTCGCGTGACTACACAATACTGTAAATATAGATGAGCCTTAGCATCATCCAACAAACTATCATCTTGCATGAACATTACTCCCCTTGAATGCATTGGCCTAGTGATAGCCTTAGCATCAGACACATCGGCCTTAACAAGCAAAGACTGCATATACTTTGCTTGACACAAGTGCAGACCACTAGCATGCTGAGTGACCTCAATGCCTAAGAAGAAATGCAAAGGGATAAGATCCTTCAAGGCAAATTGTGCATGTAATTTCTTGACAAACAAAGCAATCTTAGAAGCACTACTCCCACTTACAATCAAATCATCTCCATACACCAATAGCAACACAACATCCTGCCCATCAGCAAGTAGAAACAAGCTTGAGTTAGACTTGAGGTTTGCGAAACAAGTACTTAACTTGAGAACCTAGGCTCTTGGAGCCTACTTAAGGCCATATAAAGCTTCTTCAAACAACACATCTTATGAGGAATAGCAACATTTACAAAACCAATTAGCTGCCTTAAAAACACCTACTCTTGAAGCTTTCCATTTAAAAACGCATTATTAACATCAACCTGTCTAATAGGCCAACCAAAATATAGTGCCATAGTGAGCACATTTTGCACAAAAGAAGCTTTGATGACAGGACTATATCTCATTGTAGTTCAATCCCTCAGTCTGAGCATAGCCTTGAGCGATAACTCAAGCCTTATACTTATCTAGTATGCCATTAGACTTAGTCTTCGTCTTAAACTTCCAAAGATTACCAATTACCTTCCCACCAGGTGGCAAATTGACCAACTCTCACGTCTCATTTCTGACTAATGCATCATAATCAGCTTGCATGGCCAATTTCCAGTCAGGTGAGGCCAAAGCCTCAACAACATTCTTAGGTTCCTTCAACAACTCAGTAACTCCAGCATGAAAAGCCTTAGGCTTAACAATGCCACTTTTGGCTCTTGTATACATAGGATGCACACTAGTAGACACCACATCGGAACCAATTATAGGAAGAGAAACAAAAACAAATACAAATACTGGCACAAGTGCTAGTACTATGGAAACTTTAAGCAACAACACAAGGTCAACAAGTGATGATGGTTAGACACTAGGAGAAGACTGAGAGGGAGAATCACCAGATGATTTACAAGCTACCACAGGTACCTTAGGCACAACACCAGTAGAAACACCAACAAATACTTGGGCCTGAGACATACTAGAAGAAGGAACACCAACTAATAACCAAGAAGGAATGTGTACTTGAGATATGTCAAATATAGAGAGACTAGAAGAAACCAGCTGATGTTGAAGAAAAGGAAAAGAAGACTCAACAAACGCAACATTCCTACTTGCATAACACTTTTAGAAGTCATATCCGAACAAATGCATCCCCTTTGACTAGGAGCATAACCAACATAACAACACACAAAAGACTTGGCGTGTAGCTTGTTCTAATTATATGGACGTAGATATGGGAAACACATGCAACCAAAGACCTTGAAAAATCCATAGTTTGGTACTTTACCATACAAATTCTCATAAGGGGAGACAAAACCAAGACCCTTAGTTGGTACATGATTCAAAGTGAATATGACTTATCTAAATGCATAAGGCCAATAAGTGAGTGGTAAACTTGATCTGAACAACAAAGCTAAACCAGTATCAATCACCTTATGATGTCTACACTCAACCATCCCATTTTGTTGAGATGTGTAAGGACAAATCAGCCCATACACTGCACCCTCTAAAGCAAGTAACCTAGCCAATGGCTTAAACTCACAAGTACCATCACTTTGCACTTGTTTAATGGACATACTAAACTAACGCTCTATTATCACTTTAAAATAAAGAAACATTGCAACATCTTGATCACGTGAATTAAGAAAATAAATCCACTGAAAACGAGTTGCATCATCAACAATCAGAAGAAAATATCGTTCTGCATTAGGTTTGATACAAAGTGCAGGCCCCCAAATGTCCAAGTAAGGAAGATCAAAAGGTTCAACATGTTTACGTGATGAGAAACTAATGGCAAATGATGAGACTTGGCTATTGCATAAGCAGTACAAACACTAGAATCTTTGGAAGAAACTGTCTTACATCCAATACCATGCAACACTTTATTAACTACAATATTTGAAACATGTCCAAGATGATCATGCCAGGTAGAACTCAAAGCTAACATAGTTGAGTGATCCTCTCCACCTTGAGTAGAAGACCACTCCAAAAACTTGAGCAAACCAAAATCAACCATTCCTTGATGAAGCACCTTTGTCGAGTTGTTGTCCTTAACACAAAAAGAATGTGTTTGAAATTCTATGAAAACATTGTTATCCAAACAAAATTTTGGCACATAAATCAAATTAGCACCAAGTCCAAGGGCATGCAAAACATTATGCAACTTAAAATCATTTTGACTTGTAATGATTCTAGTACTTCCAGTATGAGAGACAGGAAGAGCATTCCCATTGTCAGATCCTCCGTAAGGGACAGCATTGCTAAGAGTGCCAACATCATGAGTCATGTGACTAGTTGCACCACCGTCTAGCTGGAGTATTCCCATTGTCACCATTAGATTGAGATTGTGAAGCCAGAAAAGCAGTTTGACCTCCAATTGAACCAGATTGTCCACCAACAAGACTAGCACCTAACAAATTCTTTAAAGTGAAGCAATTCTGTGCCACATGTCCAACTTTTCAACAAAACTAACACTGTACTTACTTCCTTGATCCCTGTCCATGACCTCCACCATTGTTACTGTTTGTCTTGCCACTAATGTTCTGATTAGCACCACCACCAGGACTATTGAAACCTCCTCTTCCTTGACCTCTTTGAGTTCCATGAAACTGGAATTGTCCAGATCCACCTCCATTGTTCTTAAAACCACTATTAAGATTTTGACCAGAGGGACCCCTAGCAAGATTTGCCTGAGCCATTTGACCAGTAACATATTTCACTTGTTGTTCTAACAAGTTTTCATGTGACAACAACTGTGACTGCACCTCTTCAACAGATACATCATCAGTCCTATTATTAATTGAGCAGATACACTGATTATAATCCGAGCACAATGCATTGAAAATATACAAAATCAATTCATGCTTAGGCTCAAAATCCCCTACAGCAGCTAACTGTGTGGCCAGCTCTTTAGCTTTTCTCTACATACTCATTAATCGTCATATTATCCTTCCTGAAACCTTTTAATTGACTACGTATCTCCATATCTCCATCTTTCTTGATTTCGATGTTGCAACAAAAACAGATTCAAGTGAACGCCAGATCACATGCATTACTATATTTAGCAATATACGAGTACATAGGACTAGATATAGAATTATAAAGCCAACTCTTAAGAGTTCCATTAATGCGACTCCAGATGGGATAATCAACATTCATTGAACCCTCAAGATTCACTTTCTTTGGAATCTTGAAAGTTCCATCTATATAATCCTCTAAACCATATGCAACAATTATGCTCAACATCTGTTGTTCCCAGATAAGAAAATTACTTCTTTCTGTTATAACAGAAATGATGACTCAGCGTATTCCTAATTAGTTTATAATCATCTACTTGCAAGTATACACTCATATGACCTGTCAAGTACTTCTCTTTAAGCTGGTGACACTGTTTATTATGGTCTAATCAGCCTTCTATGGTATTCTGGTTGAACTTGTATAAAATGTATAAGGATTCACGGTATGAGTGAGCTTTCTGCTTGCTGATTTTGCAGAATGAGCAGTTTTCATGAGGTCGAGCTCAAAGTCCGGGATTATGAACTCGATCAGTATGGTGTTGTAAATAATGCTGTCTATGCAAGCTATTGCCAACATGGTGAGCCTGTTTGCTTGATTTATTAAGTTGTAAACTTTAAGAAGTTTATTTTATGTTTCAAGATCATATAATTAAGCTTCCCTATCCTGAAGAATTTCATTGTTGGATACGTATAGAAATCATTGTGTGCTAATATTTGAAGTTATAGGCATATTTGTCTGAACGCATGTTGTTCATAGCATTGTCTATAATTGGAGTGATTTGATATACAATTGAGTATTAACTACTTAATGTTCAATATCTTATTCAGGTCGTCATGAGCTTTTGAAAGGAGTTGGTGTTAGTGCCGAAGCAGTTGCCCGGGCTGGAGATGCATTAGCGTTGTCAGAATTGTCTCTCAAATTTCTCGCACCACTAAGAGTATGTATTACCTTCTGATACTTTTAATATATAATAGAGGGAAAAAAAGTTCAAAAGGCTTGAACTTGAAATTCGCCTTCAACTCGTAACAAAACATAATGTTGAACTTCCTAATTTTCACTATCACAGCTAGTGTTGTCAAATAAGCAGCATCTCATCTAAAGATTGATCCAATGTGTTAAAAAAACTCGGCTCACTTGCTAATGAGCAATGGGCTCATATAAAATTTAAATTAGTTGAACTAAAATATAGCTCACTTGAGTTAATCTAAGCTTATTCTATGCCAGTTGGTTCGACTAATCTCATTTGACACTTTTAATTAAAGTTATTCCCTTAGTGCCCTTACAATTACAGTAGCAAATGGGAGCTCAATTTTTCCATGTACCTGAAATCGAAAGATGGTCGTATCTCTTGAGATTCATGTCCTGCAGTCCTCTAATTAAAATTTTTCACATTACAATTCTGTTCAAGAATTGGGTATGTACCTGGTTACTAGAGTGCTTGCAAATTTGTGAATGCTTCAATATCCAATTGCAAGAACTGGTTTTAAGTTTTAACAAGTTAGCTGGTCACCTGCAATACATATAAACTAGTGTGCATGATGTGTATTCATTATAATGTTATCCACAAATAGAGCGGAGATGAGTTTGTTGTAAAGGTGAGGGTCTCTGGCTCCTCAGCAGCTCGCTTTTACTTTGATCACTTCATCTTCAAGCTACCGAATCTAGAGGTTCGTAGTTTGTTATTCCCATATTTCTTGCATCCTTTTAAAATTGTTTGTCATATGCCTGCATAACTTTGGTCTTTTGTCCTACACAGCCTATTTTGGAAGCAAAGGCAACAGCTGTTTGGCTTGATAAAAACTATCGTCCTGTCCGTATTCCACCAGAGATTAGGTCTAAACTGGTTCAATTTCTTCGTCATGAGGAGGCTAATTGATTAGGAAAACATGCTATGTATAATCTTGAAGATTCATCGCAATGAAGCAACAGCAAAAAAGATTTCAGTTGCATATTTCATTGAAAATTGGTATTATTACTGATATTTGCAATAGTATATTGTGGGGGAGAAGATGGGATTAGTAGGATTCGATCCTGCTCCCTTTAAAATCAATCAGCTAAGCTACTGGGTTATTTTTGGAGTCGTCTATAGGATAACAAGATAAAATGTAACTTTTGATTAGTTAGTTGAAGAATACTTTGGAAGCTGAAATGTTATTTGCAATTATCAAAGTTTATGAGTTGGGTGAAGTTCAACTAGAATTCATCAACAAAAGAACAGCTCCAAAAAGTGAATCTTAACCAAAAGATTATAATAGTTGTTGCTTCCACTACTACTTTGCTCATTTTTTTCTTCAAAAAAAAAGAAGACAAAAAAAGAGTAGAGACTGATTGATTTAATACAACTATATAAGCAGTGTAGGAGACTAATTAATTGTATTTTTAAAGTGATTCATCATTAGGATAGATAAAAAATGTGCTAATGCTATTAAACTGTTTCTGGTGTTGGTCTTTTGCTGCCCGACTGTTTTCGTAACTAGTTTTATTTATTCATTCATTTATTTTTAACGAAAAATCTTTGTTTCAAGGTCGTTTCAATTTTCGAAGTACGTGAGAATTTTTCATTCAATTTTTGTCCCATTTGTTTTCTTTTGGAGAAAAGCCTTCTAATAATAATGAATGTTTTTTTTCCCTTTCCTTTTTCACAATATGAGAATACGATGTCCAGTACAAATACATTTTGAAAGATAAAAATACATTTTAGGACAGGTATGAACCCAATCAGATGATTGTGACCTAGTCTTCTTGCCACTAAATTGGCATCACACTTGACATTTGCGCTTGTACATGTAGGATATCCTGCAACCTCTCCTTAAGATAGCAATAGGATTATGTAAACGCCTTGACAATGGAGTGATGGTTGTGATAGCACATATTCATTCATTTATTTGGCATGGATCCAAGCCCCTTTTCCTTGCAACTTATTTCACCAACATGTGTGTGAGGACATGGGGTTTGCATTTGAATTGGACCTCCACTCCTTTTAGTATTCCTGAAAAAAGAGCATGGCAGTGGTGTTAAAAACCAAAGATCATAAAATAGGGCATGCAAAATGAACCTAAATTAGAGACAACTTATAGTGAAGCCTATAAAAGAAATGGTGTATGATCTCAATGGGGTTTTCAAATTTGACTTGAATGTTAAAGAAAACTCATCAACAAGATAAGGATTGCTAAATGAAGGTCGTGAGGAAACTATCTGTATTAACAGTTTGAAATAACTCAAAATTTGCCTAAGACTTAAGTGCCCTCTTTATAGGAAAGTTGGTTTCGTAGTTAAGGAAATAAGAGCGGTTTCTTGGTCAGAAGAAAAGCTTCTAATACTGTGATACGGTGGTGTTTCTTGTGGAAGATAAGCGCTAAGAGGGAGTCTTGTTTTGGGCAAAAAGGAGAGTATAGAGTATGAATTGAGATTAACAATGAAAATATTCTTGTAAATTAATTCTAGGCCATGGAATTGTGGCCTGGGTAAAAATGTTTGAAGATTGAGATGAAGGAATTAGAGAAAAATCTAAGAATTAGATAAAATAAAGAAAACCAAGAAATATTATTGTAGAAAAATAAGGAAACAGAGCTTGAATCTTGATTGGTATTAGAAAGATGAAGTAATGATGATGATAATGATAAAACCGGTCCTTATATCTATCTATCTATCTATGCTTCTTCTTGAAAATGTGATTCTTAATCAAAAAAATAATAAATAAAAATAAACGTTCAATTTTCTCATGAAGAGCCACCATTCTCATTGTGGTGTGTTGTATTTGAGATTGGACCCTGGATCATTTCAAAATCAAATTCGTAATAATAAAAGATAGATATTAAAATACAAAATTCCAACACTATCTAAACTCCACTTGGTATATGTTTTGAGAACAATTGTTTTCTATATTTAAAGTATTTCGAAAACAATTGTTTTTATTTTTATCAAATGATATTTTGAGAGAGGGATTTGAAGCTGGATATTTTCTTGTGAAATGCCAAGCCTTTATTATTTGTAATGGAAGGTGAGAAATCGTTTTTGGAAATTAATTTTTAATCACAAATCAAACAAACTATAAATTTTTATAAATATCACAATTTATCCATCTTCTTTTTTTTTTTTTTTAAATTTTATAAAATCACGGTTCTCTTTTGTCTCACAAGAAATAAAATAAAAAAGCTTCACTATTGAAATCCACTTCCTTGAATACAAGAGAGTCTCTTAGCATTTGAACTGCAGCGACTTCAGATGTTAATTATTTCTTAGTACCCAACACATTTGATACGAATTTAAACTTGTAGACAATATCTACCCCGATTAAAAGAAACCTTTTAAGCCTTCTTAATTTTCTGATCAATATATTTGTGAAACAACATATAACTTATTGAAGGTCTTAGCTTAAGAGAGAAAAATGGTATTATGCAAGCAAGATTTCCACAATGCAAATCCTACAATAAGGCTTTATTAAAATTGCAGGCTCTATGCACCATATATTTAAAGTAAAATCATAAATTTTTTTTAAGGAGGATTGGTTAGAGATTTTGATCTTATCATGATACGAATAGGCAACTAAAAAAATTATCAAGCATAAATAAAAATCGAAGTACAATTAAATAATACAATATTAAAACCGTATTATAAATAAATAAAGTTAATGAACTATAAACATGTAGCTCAATATTAAACCCATCTTCAAGCATCTTTTCTTTTCTTGTCAATATCTTTTTAAAGTACAAGGACATGATTATTATGGGCATTTTAGAAACGTGAGTTCAAGCCCAATCAATTACATATTTGTTTGCATGCGTGCTTTTGTGTGAACATAGGTTTTTTTATTTATTTAAAAAAAGCTTCTTTTATTGGGCTTGGTCAATCCGTGCATTTTTACAATAATGAATTAAATAAAAATTAAATATTTCAACTATGTTACATAATAAATAGACTTAAAATTTATTATGATATATATTACATATAAAATATATACGTGGTTAATTTTTTATAAAATTTTTGAATGGGGCTACATTAACCTCAAGTTTGTTATATGTCTGCCCTTGCTTTTATACAATATTAAAAAAAATTATCATTAATTTTCAAAAAATTTAATGTATTGGAAAAATAACCAATAATATTTTATAACGATAGTTAAATGGGTGAATATATGAGGATATTGGTACCGGTAGAAATGACAATTTAACCTAATGAGTTAGGGCCCGTAGGTATTTGACCCATTATATTATAAACGGTTTAGAGAAAAAAAAGGGTAGGTTTGGGGCACCATTCGTGTAACCTTTTTTTTCCCCTTCCTATTACTTTATTTTAGATTAATTACTTAATTAATTTTAACATTTATCAATTTACATCCTTTGTGGTTCAAGGTACTTGACAATTCAGGATTTGATATTTTAGTAGTACCTTAATTTCATTTTTGATCTCCTTTTTTATCTTTATTGTTAATTGATATCTTAGTGATATTTACAGTTAAAAAAAAAAAAATACAATTTGGTGCAATTTTCAAATGTGACTAGCATATGCAATTTTAATGAAGGATATTTTTGAATTTTTTGTCTCTTTTTCCTATGACAGAAACAATATTTTTCAATTATTTTTGGCATTTTTACTCAATTTTTTCATCTATTTTCTTCCCTACATTTTTTAATTGATTAATATTCTATAAATGGTGTATCTTAGTTGGCTAATTCATACTTGATGCGTTCTTTTATGTTAAGTTTTGATTACAAAATGTAGTTTTGGACAGGAAAAAATATTAATAAAACTTTAATTATTCTTTTTTATGAGAAAAATATATAATGGGATGAACAAAAATAGAAATATGATATCACTCATTTTCGTAGTTAGCTAAAATACTCAATTATTTCTAATATTTAGTTTATAACCTCTCATTTTTTTCTTGTTTTATTTTTCAATACAAATATCTTGTTTTATTTTCCATTTCGTAGTTAGCTAAAATCACTTAATTTATTTTTTTTATAATCTGAACTTATAAAAAAAGAATGCATCAATAAAGTATTGGCTAACTAAAGCAATGTATCATTTATAGAGTATAAATCATCTAAAAATATAGAGGAGAGAAGGTAAGAAAAAATTGGCTGAAAATACAAAAAATGACTTAAAAAATATTATTTTTGTTGTAGGGGCGAAAAAAGATGAAAAAATTGGCTAAAAATGTAAAAAATTACTGAAATAAAAAATGTTTATATTATAAGGACTAGACCAAAAAATTAGTTGAAAATGCAAAAAATGACTAAAAAAATACTATTTCTATTGTAAGAGATAGAGTGGACAAAAATACCAAAAATATACTTAATTAAAATTGCATGTGATAGTCATATGTAAAAATTGAACCAAATTGGTACCTTTCTTTAAATATGAGTATTACTAATATATCAATTAATAATAAGGATAAAAAAGGGTATAAAAAATGAAATTAGTGTACTAGTAAGGTAGTAAACTCCTACAATTCACATACACAATAACATTTTCAAAATTATTTATTATATATAGGTTATTTACTAATCATTTGTTGGATATTGTTGATTTAATTTTTTTATAGGTAAAATAATATGATTCGAATTTATAATATATATTATTGATTGCTAAGTATTCTTGAATAAATTTTTCTACTAAGTATCTTTAAATTTATCATTAAAATTCTTGGGTCATGATGTGTTTTCTTTATCCAAGGTGACTTGTGGAGATTACTTTTATATGTTTTATTTTTTAGGAAGTGTAACGACTCAAAAAATAAAAAAATACATATCTATATTAATATAGGAAAGTAAGATAGATCTCATATATATTTCATTGTCTTAATTGACAAATTATAGGTTAAGTAACATATGCTTAAAAGAAAAAAAGTTTGAATGTATATTGGGTTATTTGTAAGTTTATGTTCTTTGCTATTAAAGCCCTTCAATCACATTAAAGAGTTAATTTTGCATATAACTTTGTATCGGTTGAGTTATTAAGAGTAGATACATTGCTCAATTGCTTATCATAATGACTTAAAAAAGCATATGACTTTGTATCGGCTGAGTTATTAAGAGTATATATAGTGCTCAATTGTTCATCATGATGAGCTAAAATCTTTGTGTTTTATTAGTAAGACTTTAAGGAATGTTAAATTGAAATATAAGACTTATGTATTAAATATTTAGTGTATAATATAAAAATTTAGAGATGTTAGGCTGTTGTTTATATTCAAGTTCTAATTGAATACGTATTTACTAAAATTTAGAATTTGAATAGATATTGCTATTACAACATAAGAATATTATTGAAATTAGGAAAAATTAAAACATTTAATAGTTTTTATGTAATGATATGAGTTTAGTATTATATCTTATTTCGAATATTACGATCAAGAATAAATAAATACATTAATTGTGTATAGAATACATACAATATTAATTTAAATATAGGTATATAATTACCTAAGTAAAGAGATAAAGTTTGTAACTTGATATCAAATATGTTAAAACATGTTAATTTTGGGGACAAAATTTCTTTTAAAATGAGAGAATTGTAACAAAAAAAAAAAACACATGTATATTAATATAGGAAAGTAAGATAGATATCATATATATTTCATTATCCTAATTGACAAATTATAGGCTAAGTGATAAATGGTTGAAATAAACAATTAAAAATTACGGTTTTGGTTGAGATCTATATCACCAATAGCCGATGGGTGACTTATGTAAGACTTTAAATCTTGCTCATGGGTCCCTAAAAAGTGGTGAATGAAACTTAAATAAGTGATATCACTTAGTAAGTAAACTCACAGTAATTGAAACATTAAGCAATACAACATAAAAACCATACTTAACAAAAATATTTTCTTATAACATGTTTATGCATATAGAGTAATGCTTGTAATGCATTTACATCTCCTCAAGAACGTGTTTATGCTTATATAGTAAAGCTTGCAATGCATTTCTATTTCTTATATAATATGCTTATGCTTATAGAGTAAAGCTTGTAATAAATTGTTACTTTTTAGAAACATTTTTCAAAGTGCTTATTTATTTTTTAGGAGTACTATGAATCATCCCTTAAACTTATCATAGTGAAGCATTATATAAGTCACATGTCGGCAACTGACACATGTAAAATGCATATGCAAGTGAGATTTAACTTATAACTTAGCAAAATTGAAATTTCATACATAATTTTCACATGCACACATTATTCCAAACCAACGGTAAGGACACTTTAGTCCTCAAATAACCTACCTTATACGATAGATACTTCCTACACACGGCCCTTAAACTTATCATAACTTATCATATTGTGTCGCTCCAAGACACTTAACTTACATTTGGATGATTCAAGCATCCTATCAAAATATATGCTTGCTTAAAAACTTTTTTTAGAAAGATCTTTTTTTTTTTTTTGAAAGGTTTCGTATGAATAAAAGTTTTTATAAAACTTATGATAATATGTATAAAATAATGCATATGTCAAATAATGCTTAATTACATATAGAAAAATTTGAGACATAGATCATAGACATTCATAAAATATTATTTTTATTCCAAACAATAATATAATACAAATATTTTTTTATAACAACAAACAAACATATAATCAAACAAACAAATAAACATATAATCAAACAAGTAAATAAACATATATTTAATTATGGTCAGTTTACTTACCTCAAATATGCTACAAAATTTACCATATCATATGATATAGGCATAGTCAATATTATCCTATAATTTTTAAGAATAAAAGAATCAACTTATAATCTTAACTATAAGAATATAACTATCTATTTTTCTTCTATTCGCTCTTAAATCCTATTCCTCATGTGGTTCATAAATTATGACATTTTTAATAAATAATTTATATTCTAAAATTTCCTTTATACTTATAGAAGACTATCCTAAGAAAAATATATGACACTTATTATAACCTAAAAATCTAAACTATGAACATGTCTCAATACATGATTTATTACCGATTACAAAAAATTAGTTTATTCGTAAAATTTATTGGAGTCAAACTAGACACATGTATCAATTTGTATTCAGATTCAAATGATAGAAGAATCATATTCAAAACATACTTGAAAATTAGTTTAAAAAATTTGTCATGAAACTTTCTAGTTAAAGTACCCCTTATTGAAAAATATCTCAAATATTCTATAAAACTTATTTGGCTTCAAAAATTTTATGAACAATCAATAACATATATATAAAATTATTATTAAAATTTTAAATAAAAATAATTATTTTAAATTATTTTTTATTTCGGATGTTAATACAAAAACTTCAGAGTTTCAAATTTTCAGATCTAACTTCAAATATTCATGAAAATTAGAAAACAAAATATTTTTGAGTGATTCAAAAATCATTAGACTCAAAAACATGTCTATATTTTTCAATAAAAATTTAAAGTTTTAATTTAGAATCTAACTATTTCAAAATTATCAGAACATACACTTAATTCAGAATTTTAGGATTTTGAGATTTCATTATAGCCTATTTTTTTCCTCTTAATTTTAATACATAAAAAAGAAAAAAAAATTTAGAAAAATAAAATTATGATGATTTTTATCGTAAAAATTTAGAATTTTTTATTCCCCTTGAAACCCTTAATAAAAGCATATTAAAATTATTGAAAATTGTGAGTTTTGGACTAGATTCTTACCTTGAAATCGCTTCTATTGTTGCTTGAATACCTAGAGTGTTAGAAACCAAAAAGAAGAGGAAAAGAGAGAAAAAAATTTAACATAAAAATATTTCACGCTGTTATTTTATTTTAGATTTTTTATTTTGTTTTATTTCCTGGTTGAATACAAACTATAATTTATTTAAGTAATTTAATTTCAATCATATTTTAACATAATTTTTTTTAATTAACATTATTATTATTTTGTTGGGTCCTTACAGAAAGATTCTTAAAAAATCAGAGTAATAGAAAGTATTACAGGTATGAATGTCAATGAATTGTTTTGTATCACTATCGTTTTAGTAATACCTCTGCTTAGTTTAACTTCACTCAACTCTTAACCTTCGAAGTTAAATATACTGAATGAAATATATTTCTTATTGTATTACTATCTCACAATAGAGGTATATATAGAAGATAAAATACAAGAGTCCTAAATAAAATAGAACTATGTACAACTTAGAACTCTATTACAGATAGACATTAATTACATGACTCACGCTAACACTCCCCCTCAAGTTGGCGCATACATATCGACCATACCTAACTTGCTTAGTGAGTCATAAAACACCTTTTTGGAAACTCTTTTGGTGAGCACATCTGCAAGTTGCTTATCAGTAGGAACAAAAGGAAAGCTAATGAGTTTGGCATCTAGCTTTTCTTTTATAAAATGACGATCAACCTCCACATGCTTAGTGCGATCATGCTGTACTGGATTTTGTGATATGTCAATGGCTGCTCGACTATCACAATACAACTCCATAGTATTTTTGAGTTCGAGACCCAAATCAAACAATAAAATTTTTATCCACAGCAGTTCACAAACACCATGAGCCATACCTCTATACTCAGCCTCAGCACTAGACCGCGCCACAACTTTCTGCTTCTTACTTTTCCATGTAACCAAATTACCTCTCACAAAGGTAAAGTAACCCGATGTCGACCTTCTATCTGTAATACTTCCTGCCCAATCTGCATCTGTGAAGCCACAAACTTCAAGAGGATTGTTATGTTTAGTGAACATTACTCCTCTCCCTGGAGCTGACTTTAAGTACCTTAAAATTCTCACAAGTGCATCCATGTGACTCTCACTCGGGTTATGCATGAACTGACTTACCACACTTACTGCATATGTGACATCTGGTCTAGTATGTGTCAAATAAATTAGGCGCCCAACCAACCTTTGATAGCGAGCTCGATCAGTTGGTACTTGATCTTGATACTCTGCTAGACAATGATTTTGCTCAATAGGAGTGTCAATAGGTTTACAATCCAACATGCCTGTTTCAGTTAGTAGGTCAAGAATGTATTTTCTCTGACATAAAAAGATTCCTTCGCTCCCCCTAGTTACCTCAATTCCTAGAAAATACTTCAGTTCACCCAAATCCTTCATCTCAAACTCAGAGGCTAGCTGTCTCTATAATTTATCCATCTCAACAGCATCATCTTCAGTAATTATCATATCATCAACATAAATAATTAGAGTTGTTACCTTCCCTTATTGATGTTTGAGAAATAACGTATGGTCTGAATTACTCTGCCTGTAACCAACCTTCTGCATGAACTGTGAAAACCTTCCAAACCAGGCTCGAGGGGATTGCTTAAGACCATACAAAGACTTCTTCAATTTGCATACAAAATTACCAGGAGAAGCAGCTACATACCTAGGTGGAAGATTCATATATACCTCCTCGACTAACTCTCTATGAAGGAACGCATTCTTGACATCAAGCTGTCGAAGTGGCCAATTAAAGCTTGCAGCAAGCGAAAGTAGAACTCAAATAGTATTCATTTTGGCAACCGGAGTAAAAGTCTCATCGTAGTCTACACCATACGTTTGAGTGAACCCTTTTGCTACAAGGCGGGCTTTATACCGATTCACAGATCCATCGGCATTATGTTTCACAGTAAACACCCATCGACAATCAATTGCCTTCTTGCCTTGTGGTGAAGGCACAAGTTGTCAAGTATCGTTCTTTTGTAATGCCTCCATCTCTTCCTCCATTGCCTTTTTCCATTTTGGGTCTCTCAACGCATCCTGCACTTTGTTAGGTACTGATACAGTAGATATTTGATTTACAAATGATTCATATGGCTTAGACAATCTTTTAGTAGACATGTAGTTGGTTACTAGATATTTTGATTTTGCATGGATACTTGGTTCATATCTTTTGGGTGGTTGACCTCGAGAAGACCTATTTGGTAACACATACTGTCCAACACTAGACTCAATGCAATTAGTATTAGTAGGTATACATACCTCAGATGAGTGACCTTCAATACCAGAGAGCTGTTGATCAAGGGTATGAGTAATGCCTGAGGGAACAGCAGTATCTTCATTTTCATTTTCAGTGGTTGCAACTGGTGCTTGGACACTTGGAGTATCTGTTTCTTCCACTACTGGATTCAATGGGTTAAGAATCTCAACTGGACCCATAGAAATATCAGTAGGTGATTCTTCCAAATCATCTCCCTCACCATGATACAGCTCTTGGAAATATGAATTCTCCCCCTGACGAGCAGTATTAGGTGAGGAAAAATAACTCATGTCCTCAAAGAAGGTAACATCCATAATGACATAATATTTCTTGGTCGGATGATGGAAGCACTTATACCCTTTCTAATAACCTCCATAACCAACAAACACACATTTGATTGCTCGTGCATCTAACTTGGACCTCTGATTTTTAGGAATATGAACAAAAGCAACACAACCAAATACACGGGCAGGAAGATTATGAAATGATGACAAGGACACATGAGATGCGAGAACTTTGAATGGGATTTTGCCATTAAGGACACTAGATGGAAGACGATTGATGAGATGGGAGGAAGCTTGTACAGCATCGCCCCAAAGGTATTTTGGCATATGAGCACTAAATAGGAGTGCACGAGTCATATCAAGTAAATGACAATTTTTTCGTTCAGACACCCCATTTTGTTCTGGTATTTGTGGGCAAGTAGTTTGGTGAACAATTCCATGTGTTTTGAAAAAATCTTGAAACATACGATTAACATATTCTCCCCCATTGTCAGAACGTAGGACTCTAATGGTGCTATTGTATTATGTTTGAACATAAGTACGAAAGTTTTGAAAAATTGAAAAAACGTCATCTTTGGTTCGAAGAAGAGAAACCCATGACAATCTTGTACAATCATCAATAAACGAAACAAAATACCTCATGCCCGATACAGTGGGCTCTCTACTCGGTCCCCAAACATCAGAATGAATTAACTTAAAAGGAATAGTACTTTTATTAGAAATACTAGGAGAATAAGTAATACGGTGGCTTTTGGCCCAAACACACGTCTCACAATGTAAAATAGACTCACTAACACCAATAAACAAAGTAGGCATAGATTTTTTCATAAGACTAAAAGAAGGATGCCCTAAGCGGCGATGCCATAACCAAATTTCACTTAGATTGTCAGAACACGAGGTCAATGCGGTGCGGGATTGTGCTCCTAGTTTCTCCCCTGCGTAGTTCTGATCCAGACGAAATAGTCTGCCCCTCAGATACCCTCGACCAATTATTTCCCTGGTAAGAAGATCCTGAAAAATCACATACATAGGATAAAAGGTTACAAAACATTGAGACTCAGTATTCAACTGTGGGACAGATATTAAGTGATGGGATAAGTCAGGCACATATAAAACATTATGGAGCTATAAAGTTGGAGTGATACGGACTGACCCATGTCCTAAGACAGGAAAAGCTTCACCGTTAGCATTCGTAACATAAGACACTGGAGGGGAAGATAACTCAGTAAAATATGATTTATCATAAGTCATATGATCAGATGCACTAGAATCAATAATCCAAGTATTAGACTCAACAAAGTGAGAAACGCTTAAGGCCATACCAAACTTACCACGACTAGCTATTGAAGCTATATGGGTACCTCCACATGTTACACGATGATCCTGTCCAGTCATTCCATAGAAATTTGGTTCCTGTACTACTTGTACAGTAACTGCTTTCGCTTTAGAACGATAATTTGGCCTTTTAGGTCTAAGGTGCGGGTTTAGTTTCTAGCAAGTCTCTCGGATATGTCCTCCTTCATTGCAATAATAGAAATTATTTATCTTTTTTTTTTTTTTTTGAGTTGACCGTTGACTGGACCCTTTTTCCCTTTTTTTTTTTTTTTGGGCTAAATGAGTGGGCTAGGGTTTAATGTATTTGGGCTAGGGTTTGATGTGTTTGGGCTAGGGCTAGGGTTAGAAGTCTTAAGGAAAATTTGGAAGACAGGTGGCGGTAACAAGCGGCGCGAGAACAGGTGGACGGCAGAGACAGGCGCGCGGAGGGACAGGAGCTGACGGAGGGCAAGGCAGCGCTGGACAGGCGCATGGAGGGCAAATCGGCGTTGGACAGGAGGCGGGGCGGAGCGGCGGCGCTGGATAGGGAGGCGGCGCGGAGCGGTGGCGGTGGACAGAAAAAAGAAGATAAAATTCCTTTACAAACCTTCGCTCTGATATCAAGTTAAATATACTAAATGAAATATATTTCTTATTGTATTACTATCTCACAATAGAGGTATATATAGAAGATAAAATACAAGAGTCCTAAATAAAATAGAACTATGTACAACTTATAACTCTATTACAGATAGACATTAATTACATGACTCACGCTAACATTTGACTGATTATATGATTTATCAAATTTATGCTCATGTTTGTCGATACTAGTGTAATTACATTTCTAACTGGTTGAGGAAGTATTATTTGATGATACTTAAGTTCAATTAAAAAAATGTCAAATGTATTTTAAGGTTACCACAATTTATAAATTTAGATATAAACTAATAATTTCTTATTATTCGTCACATATTTAAAAAAAAATTTATATTTTGTACAAATTTAATATAGTTATGAATTAAAAAAAAATTAAATAATTTAAGAAAAATATTTTAAAGAATTAGTTTAATTTTTATTAACTAGCACAATTTTAAATAATTATGATATTTTCATTTACATAAAAATATCTGCATTTTTATTTAAAAAATGCGGGGGTCAACGTGTCGAAATTTTAACCGGAGGATATTACTGAACCCGAATGCCCTAAAATGTTTGGTTCAAATCTAACCTAAATTGAAGCGTCATTCTCACTAGTGGAAGAGAGAATATTCGTTGTTGTTTGAGGTTGGATTCTTTATCATTTTTGGTATTTGTTGTAGTATGAGGCTTTGTATTTGGTCCATGTTTGGACTTTATGTACAAGAGTTTCTCACTATTACCAAATTAATGTACATTATGAGACATTCATTACTCTATTAATTAAAATAGTTCTTGTGTTGAAAAATATTTATATCAAGTGCACAAATAAACAAATAAATGTTATAATTTTCATTTTTTTATATAATAATACCATAATATTAATAGGAGGAGTTTTTAAATACAATCGTATAAAGAATATCTAAAGATTATAATAATAAGATATTATATAAATAAGAAATGTAGTAAAAATTGATAAATAATTTGTTCATATCTTTAAATATCTTTTTATTATTATAAATAAAAAATACCAAAAAATAAAGAAAATAAATAAAATTTTTTATGTATTAACTAACACATAAATACGATATGATTAATATTAAAATACAGTATGATAATATTACACAAACGCCACTACTTATATCGATATATTGTGGATGGGTAAGTAAATGAAAATATACAGAGATTTGCATTGGCAAGACATTGCTATATTCGATGGAATTGCTTTACATTACCTTTTTCTTTTTTTTCAGAAAACAATAAAATTTTATTTTCTAAAATAGGATTTGAGTTAGTCACTACACTAATAGTTGGATATGTAAATTGGAATCAAATATTCCATTAACTTATTGTAAACTCATCATACATTCTACTACTTATTTTTTATGGGGTACTTTTCATGAGATTAATAAAAATAATAAAAATATAAAATATTATTATCTATAATAATCATAAGCTTATTAGAGACAATTATAATAAAATGATTTATAAATCATATTTAAATATGATTGAACAATTTTAAATCATGAGGATATTAAAAACAATTTTAAATCATGAACTCGGAATTTGATTTTGAGAACTCGTATTCCATCACATTATTTATTTTGCCTTCCCATCCTATGATTGCTTTAGACAATTATCATAAACCCCACAAATCTACTCGTTTTAAGTAAGATCTGATCTCAATATATTCCATAAAAGTAAGTTTGGTTTAACGATCAACTTCAAATGAATGGTAAACAAGACTTTCTTATCATTTAGTGCTTGCATTAAACTAAATTGCTATCTCCAATACGGATTACTGTATTTTCAAAAAAAAAAAAGTCGAGTTATAGTTGAATTGTCAATGTGTCACCGAAACTTATTCAACCAAATCCTCGCCAACCTTTTTGACTTGCTTGCACGCATTATTGTCAGTCTCGTCGTAATCATAAAGTTGGCAAACTATTGATTTAATTTCTAAACGGTCGATCCGTAAAAAATAGATTTGGTGTTTAAATAATTCTTAAGAAACCAGATTTTTCTACTTTATTGCGATGTAAAATAAAAAAACATTAACGAACAAATTATCCAAAAATTCTTGAAAATTGGCGCTTTAGTGCCTATTTTCTAGCACATCAAGTTCCACTAATTGTTCAAATGATGTACTTAGAGTTGACACTCCAATAGAAAATTGAACTTAAAAAAGCACGTATAGGTGATTTGCCTGGACTGTTTAGGGGTATGTGTAGGAATTAATTAATGTAAAGCACAGTGGTTTTTTAATTCAATTTTTGACAGTACAGTCTAATGGGAACCATAAGTGTATCAATTGAGAACTTAGTAGATTTGATGTGAATTAGGATACTGGAACACCCCTTTTCAAGAACTTGTGATCATTAAGGCTAAATTGTTGTTTTTTGTTTTTGAATCTATGAAGGAAATAAGAAAAAAATTATCGACCATAACTAGTGTGTCAAATGATAGCTTAACTCATCATTTATATTAAGATTGATACAATGAATTGTTGAGTTAAAAAAGTGTTGCAAGTGTGGACTCATCCAACCGAGGGGGTTGGTTTGGTGGGTTATGAGAATGCTTCTGCTAACCTTATCTCCCTTGGTTGCGGGTTTGAGTCCTCACGGAGGCGGAAGAAATGATTGGAAAACCAGATATTTTTCTTTTGAGAGAGTGTGATGAGGGAGTCGGTCGGGTCCATGAGAGAGTTATGCTCGATTGGATAAATCCACACTTGCAACAAAAAGATGCTTTTTTTTTCTTTGCTACACAAGCTTTCTTATTATAGGAAAACAAATGCTTTATAAAGTATTCCATGTGTTGTTTTTTTTTTTTTCATAAGGGACAAATACAAAATACTACATTTTTTTCTTCTCAATGAGTGAACTTTGAGACTCAATTTCTCATTCACCTCAATATCATTTTGAGCATATAAATATATTATTTTGAAGCCCTCACAGAGGAGAACAAAAATCAATCATGACCATACACTTATATCAAGTGGGTTCCATTCAAAATGACATCTTAAAATAACATTTAATCATAGATTAAAAACTCATTTTTTTCAAAAAAAAAAAAAGTACAACTCATTTAGCTCTTGAGCTTAAACGATATTACTGGCACTTAAAAGACTATTTTTATATTTTTTCTTATTTTTATAAAAATATAATTAAAAGATAATATTTATATTAATATTTTAAATAAAATTATAAATATTTATATTTTATTTTCAAAAATATAAATAAATGAAATTATGAACTGTTTATTCTACTTATTTAAAAAATAATTTACACAAAATTTAAATGAGTTAAATTATAGTCGGATCTATATACTCTAACCTTAACATAACAAAGAGAACTCATAATTAAGGATTTGTTTTGAAAAGAAAAAAAAATATTTGTGAATCAAACAATAAAAAAATTGTCATAAATGATTTCATGATCCAAAAAGAATTTTCCATAAGTGATTCTAGAAGGCATATTTTGTACTTCTTAGGAAAAACACAAATTATGTGTTATTTTTTAAAAGTACTTTTTTCAAAATTGCTTTTTAATTGAAATCACTTTTAACCTACGATAGACGCCATGGTATGTTAGAAGTAGTTACATGAATCTATTTGATGAAAAACTCTGAAGATTACATGAACTATTAAATGAGATTGAATGGATAAGAGATTGAAAAGCAGGGATGAGTATGTAATATCAAAATAGGAAGGAATAAGCAGATTGCCAAATAAAAAAAATAGTAAAAAAATACTAAAAATTTAAAAATTTTAAAATCGTACAAAATTTGTGACAAAATTCTGATAATTAAAAGTTTTAATTTTAATTTTTTTTTTTTTTTTTATCTTTTTAATAATTATTAAATTTTTAATGTTTTAGTTAGTGTATTTTAGGTAATCTTAAAAAAAGAAAATTACCATTTTCTCCTATTATCTTAATTTCTTGCTTGAAATGACGGTTGCTTGAAATCTACTCAAAAATAAAAGTGACTTTAACGAAATAGAGAAACTATTTCAACAAGAAGGTCCTGTTGGTGTATATCTTAAGCTACAACATTTCACTATAAACACATTAAGCTTATGTCTCCTTCTTCAAACAAATTGTGATTCAATTTGAATCCTGAAAATGGAAAAGGTAGGGAAGAAGATGATGGTGGGCATAGATTTGAGTGAATCTAGTTACCATGTACTGATTTGGGTTCTTGAGAATCTTAAAGAATTAACAACAAAGTGGCCACTCATCTTATTTGCAACTCAGCCTCTGCCTAAATGCAATTATGTGATAGGAGCAACAACGGCTTTTTCTTGGGTTCACTGTCCTCTATCAGCTAGTTACATGTTTCTTCTCTTGTCTTTCTTTTCCTCATATGTTTTATTTAATCTTTTGTTCTCATCAAGTCCCTTTATTTTCTTAAAATCAAGTGAAAAAAAGTTCTAGGTATAACTTTGAAGGGTTCAATTGGGTTGGAATTTTCACTTGTTTTTCTTATACAACATAAATTCACCCTCTTTTTAAGTGAGACTCAAAACCAACCTTCTATGTACTCATATCATTCAACAACGACTAGTAAACTTTATTTTTTCTTCGGCTCACTAGAAACATGAGTTTCTATATTAAAAGTGATTTTAAATAAATGCGTTTTTAGGAAACTACTTTATAGAAAAGCATAAGATGTTCTTTTTATTAAGCGCTAAAAGTACTGAAATAATTTTTCTATTTTTCATTTCTTCGATAATCAACAATATTTTTTTTGTTTGGTTGTGAAGTATTTTTTATTATTATTGTCAGAAGCCACTTTAATTATAGTCTGAAAAGTAATAAGAAGCCAACAGAGCCAGCACGGAGAATTTATTATTGTTAGTTAAAGGTTGTGTTCTATTTTGGATGTTGAATAGTGAAGAGAAAGTAGTTGCTTCTTAGCAAATGACTAATCTAAGAATCACACAGCTGCAGCTCTGACTCGCTACAATCAAGAACGAAACAGGAAGGACTTATTGGCAATTCTGGAGAAAGCTAGGATCATTTGTTCAAAACGAGGGGTATGATGAGCAGTTACATTTTACTTCTCTTGGTTCTCCCACCAAAACATAAATAGTTTGCACAATATTGTCTTTTTGATTTATGAAATGTTTGATAATGTCATACTAGTATACTCAAGTAAGAAAATGATCATTCTTTACTAAATATCACAAGGTCTTAACGATTTTTCATTGGATGACAATACGTGTGTTGATTATATTTGTCAATGATATTTTGTCATATTTGAAAATTATGATATATAACATTTTTCAAAATTATATTTCTAATAAAAGCAATCTATCCTTCTGTCTCTAGCCAAGGCTCCGTAAGAGCATCTTCAACTATAACTATATTGTAGTACAATTTTTGCACTATATTTTTCTTCATCTTTAATCCAATACACTAAAAAATATATTCTTTAGAATTTTTTTCTTTTAGTGCAATTTTTGTACTATTTTAATACAAAAATTGCGTTATTTTTTATTTTTATTTTCAAACTACTGTACTAAAAAAGAGAGAGTATATTTTAAAAAAATTAGCGGCTGAGTCGCACCAAGTATAGTGCGACAGTTTAGAGCTTTTTGGAGTAATTTGTAGTGCAAAACTTGTACTAAAATAGTGAGATAGGGCATGGTATAAATGTATAACGACACTTGTAATTCACTTTCGAAAAAATGAAATTTAATTTGCTTTGTACTTTTATAATCGGGCACTTTAGACACTAATTTTACATAACAGTGTAATTTTAGATTTTTTTAGAAGTTTTTTTTATTTTTTATGTTCCACCATTTGTCAATGTTAAGAAATCTTACCTGGGCATAAAGCTGTCAAATTTTATATATTACTGTCTTGGAGCTTGTTTTAATCCATACAAGCTTTTCTTCGGTCTGTACATCGTGTTTTTCTTGCCTATCTCTAAGAAACATTTTAATGGTGCATGTATATCTCTTTTTTTAAGTCTCTGTGTAAAAATGCAGTGTTCACATCTAATTGCTCAAGATGATCTTCATTGGCAATAATATATGCTCAAGACTATTCGAAAATTATTGAACTTCACAACAAGAGCAAAAATATTGGTGTAGTCAATTCTTTCATTTTGTTGGAATCCTTTGATAACTAACCAAACTTTGTATCTCTTGGAACTATCATGCTCTTCTTTCACTCGATATACCTATTTGTTAAGAATGACCTTCTTTCTTATAGGTATCTTTGCTAGTTCTCATGTTTGATTAAAGATCAAAGACTTCATCTCATCTTTCGTAGTAAGCTCCCACTTGTTGGCATCTCTAGTCTGACATGCTTCATTATAGTATTTAGTCTCTCCTCTATCAGTCAACAACAGATAGTTATTGTATATCCTATTAGGTTTATGGGGCTTAAAAGACCTCCTAAGTACAGGAGCTAGATTAGGAAGTTGAGTTGTGTTGTACTGGTGTGTATTATTATGTCCAATTGGTTCCTCTGATTAAGGACTCTTAACTATCTATTTTATCACATAAATTTCTAAGATATGGTCCACATTTACATACATTGTCCTACTCTGTTTTGAGTTGTTGACATTTACAATATGTCTATCTTTATACATCACTCTTTCATGGAATATCCCATCTCTATTGCGAATCATTTTTTGTTATCATCACCCCAAATGCGGTAGCCAATCTCATCTTGACCATAGCCAATTAAGGTGCATTCTTTTGACTTGAGATCTAGCTTATTCCTGCCTTGATCACTAATATGCACATATATTATACAACCAAAAATTTTTATATGTGAAAGATTTATCTCTTTTTCACTCCATACCTCCTCTAGTATTATGTTATCCAATAGGTCTCGATTGATCACGTAAGCTGCTGTGTTAACTATTTCTGCCTAGAACAACTTTGGTAATCCTAATTGCACACGCATGCTTCTGGCTCTCTCAGTTAATATATTATTCATACGCTCATCTATACCATTGTACTAAGGCGTACCTAGCATGATTCTCTCCATTCTAATGATCACGGGCTTATAGCAAAATGTCTTGAATGTGGTGTCTTCGTATTCACCACCATTGTCAGTTCTGAGCTTTTTTATCTTCAAACACGTCTCATTTTTAACCATGGTTTTTCATATTCTGAAAGCCTTAAATGTTTTGGACTTATGTTTCTAAAATAAACACATACCTTTCTAAAGTGATCAACGATGAAATTGACAAAGTAGTGTTTAACACCGATGGATGAGACAATCGTTGATCTCCAAACATGGAAGTGAACAAACTCTAACCTCTCTTTCTTCAGGGTTTTGGAACCCTGAAGTGACAAAGCTAACTCTTTTATGCTTTCCAAGTATGCAATCTTCTCACATGTCAATTTCAATTAACTGAAGACTTGTTAATCTTCCCTTAGAGTGCATAATTTTGAGCTCTTTTTCACTCGTGTGATTGAGTCTTTGGAGCCACAAGTTGGGATTGTCGCTGCCTGTTGCAATTGCAATTGCAATTGAATAGCATGCTCTTGCTATCATATAAAAAGTACCACTCTTCTTGCCATGTGCAATTGTCATTGCACCCTTTGAAATCTTCTTGTCATTGTCGTGGAAGATCATGGTGTAACTTTCATTAGCTAATTGCCCTACTGAGATAAAGTTCTTTCTCAGGTCAAAAATATGTCTAATATCCTTCAACTCCCATATAAACCCATTCAATTTAATCTTCATGGCATCTTTACCGAAAATATCACAAGGTTGGTCATCACCAAAGTATACCTTACCTAGGTTTTCAATTACATAGTTCTTAAAGAATTATTTTTACAAAGTAGCATGGAACGATACTCCAATGTCCAATGCCCAAAACTCTTGTTTGCTCTCCAAAGAGCATATCAGTGCATCATCTCCACATAAGGTGAAAGTAACATTTGCTTTTATCTTTGCCACATGACTCTTCGATGCACCATTTAGTAATTTTTTTAGTGTCCGATCTTCCCACAATTTCAACACTCAACGGTCCTAGAGTTATGAAAATTTCTTAGATTTCTGGAATTAGACCTTCTATCCTTTGATCTTCCACGATAATTATATCTACTGAGTCCATTTTTTATAGTTCTTCCTTGAGACTTTGTATGCAAAATTGATGAAGCTGATGCTTCACTTGACTCTCTCCGTTGTATGTCTTTACTGAGAATTAGATCCCAAACATCGTCAATTTTTAACTTATTGTTTCATGTCGAGCTACTCCCTATTATGACTGTAGCATTTCAACTATCTAGAAGGGATGATAAAATAATCAAAGCTTAAATTTCTTCATTGAAATATTTTTTTACTGAACTCAATTGAGTTGTGATCATATCGAGTTCATATAAATGTTGAGCCATCGACACACCTTCTATCATCTTCAAATTAAACAATCATCTCATAAGATGGACCTTATTTAAGGCTGATGGCTTCTCATACATCTAGATAGAGTTTCCGTGGTCTTTTCCTTTGTTATGTTAAAAGCAGCATTGCATGATAACTTCAATTGGATGATTCCGAGGGGTTGTCTCTTGAAAAGAGAGCCCATTCTTCATCTTTAATTTCTTCTAGCTTCTCTCAAGAGAAGTTAATACAAATAATCCTTTATTTGCATTTTTCATAATCCAAAATTCATACCGTCGAATTTTTTAAGTTTCATTTTTCCTTCATCTGTGGCCATTACTTCACCTTGAATATTATTTTTCTACAATTATTTTAATGAAGAAAATGAATTTCTCTCTCTCTTTTCTTTTCCTTTTTCTTTCTTTCCGCTTTTCTCTCCACATCTCATTTCATATTAAAAAAATGTTTTTTATAATAATAAATTTACTAATACTATAAAACTTTAAACTTTAATTTACATCGAGAAAAATTCTATCATCACTTTCCTATTTTTACTCTTTTTCCTTCGTATTTTTTGTGGTTTGTGATTAATACAATTAATTAAGATTTGACTTGTTAATTAATTAAGGGTCAATAATTTAGGGCTAAACTGTTATGTACTGACTTGTAGGGTTGTTGTAGTATTCTATGCATGAAAAATATAAAAGAGTCAAAAGGCTAGCGTTTGTGTTCTTGTGTCTGCAGGTGAAGGTGGAAACATATCTAGGATTTGGGGATCCTAAAGAAGACATATGTAATGCAGTTCAAGAACACAGTATCAGCCTACTTGTTATTGGCGACTCTCTAAAGAGGTTAGTTTCCTTTTTCTTTTTCTTTTTCTTTTATGGTTATAACTTATAACTAGTTTTATACTGAATTGATTGTTGATTGTTGATACAGGTCTTTCATGGGGAGTTTGAGCAACCATTGTTTAAATGAAGCAAAATGTCCTGTACTTGTTGTGAACCACCCAAAATGAACTCTAGCAAGAATCTATTTATGCTTATTTAGTTGGTAATTAAATGAATATGTAACTATGGATCAGACTCCATTAGCATATATTCTAAATTACTAAAAGGTGTATATAATTAGGATAATGTATTGCTATAGCACTGATGCCTATCTATATATATATATCAAATTAGAGTATCCAAATACCCATATGTATGTCAATGTTATATATATATATATTTGATAATTTTTATCAAATTAGAGTGTCTAAATATCCACATGTATGTCAATGTTAAGCGGCTCAGAAGTACTTTAGGAAAGGTAAAGTGTTCAAGTAACATACGTTTTATATTAATATTTATTGTACAAATTTTCCTCAAAAGTACTGTCAATCTGAACACAAATGTTTAAATAAAAGGAATTGCCTTGAAGAATCACCCTCACCAGAAAGTCTCAATGGTCACTAAGCTTCAAACAACTGATTTTAGAGTTACCTGGTATAAGAATTTTAGCTTTACTTCAACTTTGGAAATATAAAACTGTAATAAGTAAAGGAAAAATAAATTAACTTCTTACTAGTTTACCAGCAAGTCAACCAAATATTGTTGTTACAAAGCATATAAAAACCTTACACTAGAACTGAAAGATCTAATGGATAAGAAGGATAAGAGATCTCATCTGATGGACCTTATATAAATTTGGTGTTTGACTGGTTGTTATAACCTAAATAGACAATATTTTATTTCCCCAACTAACATATTGGCAGCTAAAGAAACTTAAGTAACTAGGTGTGGAGCCAAAGACACTCTCCATAAACTGCAGTTAAACAAAAATTATTTCTGTTTTAAGCTTTCTGTAAAAAATGGTGGATACAGTAAAAGAAGTAGCAGAGAGGAAGGTGATGCTGGCCATCGATGAAAGTGATTACAGTCACTATGCACTCATGTGGGTACTTGAAAATCTCAAAGAATCCTTAGCCAAGTCATCACTTGTCATCATCATGGCTCAGCCACCTCCCAGAAGAAATATCACATTCTCTGCTGGTCTCGGCTCTGCTCGCATGTATTGTCCTGTTTCAACCAGTTAAGTTTTTCCAATTGATTTTTCTTTTCTTGACATTTATGTTAATGACATATTCATATAGATATGTTACACATAATAACAGAACTGTTTATATTTTGGAATACAGCTCAAGCGCTTGTCAACTCTGTCAAAGACAACCAAAATAAACTTACATTGGCTCTATTAGAAAAGGCCAAGCACATATGTGTTACTCAAGGGGTATGAAAACAAACTGTTCTAAAAGTATCAGATTAGTTCAAGTAGTTTTGGTTGTTTACCTTGTTACACCGCCTCTTTTATGACATCAAGTGTCTTAAATTTTTGGATATATCAGGTGTCTATATATGGCGGATAGTCCATGTCGTGTAGCATAACTGTTTACATGCCTAAAGCATCATTAAGAGCATATACATGTAAAAGTTAACTTCAATTACCATTTATGAAAATGTTATCCAACAAGTTAACTTCAGTTATCATTTATGATGATGTTGTCCAATAGGTAAGGGCAGAGACAATTGCAGAGGAAGGGGACCCTAGAACAGCCATATGTAATGCAGTTCAGAAGCAGAATATCAGTCTACTTGTTTTAGGTGAAAAGGGACTCGGAAAACTCAAAAGGTCGGTTTCTTTCTTCTTTTTCCTCCATCTTTTGATGCTTTTAGAGATGAATAGTAAAGGGACTAGAGAATAATAATAACGCTCAATCACATAAACAAATTAAGGTACAATGCATCCCATATGAAGGAGTTAGTACTCAGTATTCACATGTTAGGTTGATAGGTAAAGAAGAACTTGCTGATTTCTCCAAGACAGACCGTAAACCGTAAGCTAGACAGATCATTTCTACATGTTTACCCTTAAAAAGATGAGAAATAGATTATAGGCTTGTTTTTCTCATTTCAGATCCTTCTGGATTTCATTATAATTTAAGCTGTTGCTTATTCTAAAACACATATGACAGGTGGTGTATGTGTTTCTGTTTTAGATGTGCAAATAATAACGTTTTCGCATGTCTCCATATCTTGTACGCTAAGACCAACACTTTAATAACTAACAATCACTAATGAGCACTTTTATTTCTAGTGCATCTCCATTTTTTTTTTGGGGTACTGAATACTGATGGTATCAACTAATGTTGACTCAGAGCTATTCTTGGGAGTGTGAGCAACTATTGTGTTCAATATGCCAAATGCCCTGTTCTTATTGTCAAGAAACCAAAGTGAATGATCCTAAGAATGCTTCCTCAAATGCCAAGTTCTCTTGCTGACAACTTATTCCTACACTTATGTCTGTCAATTATTTCATTTGAGGAACTTTGATGAAAGTGTAAAACGTGCTTTATCTATACTCCGTGAATTTTAAAATGTTTCTTTGGAGTCCAACAAATAATTATCTTCCATGGCAATAGAAATGTATTATGCATTAGAAGTAAATATTCAGTCAGTGTTTGCATATTTTAATAATACTAGGCCACTAGCATTACATGTTTACAATAGAGAGAGGTGTGATCTAAGAAAACAGGAATATTTTCCACATATGCAGCTTATCTCCACAGTTAAAAACTCTGTATAATGGTATTCAATATTTTTAAATCTTCAAGCATGTTCTTTAAGTTTCCTATGAATCACAATAGATACTAGATACCCTTTCATCCAAATATGCGGTTGAGAGTGGCTGCCAACCGAACTCCACCTTGAGCTAGACGCAATTTGACTATAGGTAAACGCGAGAGGAAATAATCATCTGCAAAGAATTACTTTAATTATTTCTTATTTCTAAGAAATGGATATATCCTGTGAAGAATTAGGAATAACTTATTGCTTACCTTCAAGAACAGAACCCTCCACAACACCCTTGTATGCCCAATCACAAGCTGCTTTAATACCTTCAGATGCATATCTGCAAAAAAGGTCAAGGATTAAATAGTAAGAAAGTTATGATAATGTAATATTTTATAAAAGAAAACAAAGACAAGACGAAAATCGCTACAACTTTCAGTAGCAAAAAGGACATGCATGTGAAAACAAGTTCAATATGAAAGGGTGCTGAGTTTGCACATAAGACATATACATATTTTCTTTCTGTAACTTCAAGTTATGAAACTTACATATCTGGGCATGTTGTCTTATTCAAACCACATGTCTCCCATCCTTTGACTTGGTTTGCCCACTCAGTCTTGCATTAAGAAATTTATGCAAAGATTAAGATGATTGAATAACTAAAGATATGCCAAGTTCAATAAAGTGGAAATGTGATACCGTTATATTCTTCTGAATTGCATCAATAAATCCTTCCACATTAGATTCATAAAACCTCTGTTCAGCCGTCTCAATTATGTTATCGTCCCAGACCTTGAAGCATTAAGTGCAAAATTGTTTATTTTAAATCAATCAATAACAAGATTTAGCTGAAGAAAGTTGAAGCAAATATTAACTTTCACTCACATGGTGAAGATTTTGTTTTCTTGTATACCAGTGGACATCAATTGTATTGGCTCCTTTGTCTGAGGTGAAACCCACATGTAAAGGCTGACAGTAGATTGTGGGTCATATGAGAAGTAAAAATGGCATTAACATTCATTCTATGCATTTGAAATGACCTAGTCACTAGTGTCATACCTGATGGATATCACCCATAAAATGTGAAAGGAACAAAAGAGCTTCCGTGAGGTTATCTAATAGTTAATGCATCAACACAGAACAACATAATTTCATCAGCCAAGTTATCCAAATATACAAACTTCAACAAGACCAATTCTTGGTCCCTATTTAAAGTGTTCAAATACCAATCTTGAAATGTAGCAAAAAGTGGAAAAAATAGAAGATAATAAATCTCTTAGTTATTTACACTCAGCCTGAGCGGAAGCTTTTTTGGTGCTAAGCAGCTGGGTGGTGTAATTGTAGATTGCTCCAGCGACACACCTTGCCTTCACATCATCTTCATCCTTACAGTCCCCTAAATATTAACATATAACTTCATTTACTCTAAGGTAGCATAAAAACTAAATGCAAGCCATGCAAAGTTACTTACTAGGTTGAATTCCTTGTGTTATATGGGCATGGATCAAAATATCAAGAATATTAAGACATATCCGTCATATCCGTGATATAAGAAATTTTCATCTATAATTTTAATATATTTTTTAAAATTTGCACAAATTTTAGAAAATATCTATTATAATGATAATATCTTCAATATTTTCACAAACTTGAATTGTTAATATTTTTAGAAATATAGATATTTTAATCATTGCAAATCAGTAAAAAATCCTCTTTTCTAAAAATATACTTTTAGCTATACATTTGAACGAACATTTTTACTCTTTTATTGCTAAACTCTTCAGCCTATTTCAAAAATCGTGAGGATTTAAAAAGATAAACTTAAAATTATAACTTTTAGGCAAATTATGTTTTATATCCCAACTTATTGAACCGGTTGTAGATTTGTCCCTCAACATGTACTTTGTTTTAAAAAAAAAAATCCATACCTAATGGTCAACAAATTTAACAAAAAAAATGACAATGTGTCGATCAAATTCATGAAACAAGTGTCATTTTCTATTACCTTTGTTAATGGAATAAACATAAGTCAGACGAAGGCCCTTAAATGTAATATAGAATAATAGATTGGGGACATTATTAACAAATAAAATGTTGGGGAAAATTTCCAACTGTTCCAATAAGTTGGGACGTAAACACAATTTACCCAAATTGAAAACATGAAAGGTACAACAAGAATACCATGTTAGTAAATTAGATTGACAGTGAATGCATGACTTACTGTTATACTGGTAACTGCAGAGGTTATCGGGAGTGTTAATGTAGTGAAGGGCAGATGACCAATGATAATGAAACTTAACATGATCTGCCCATATGCACACACTCGCTAAGTCATTATCTGCAGATTCTGGAAGCAGTTTTTGCACAGCATCTGCTGCTGCTTTGTTCAGTCGTGACTGCAATTTTCACACAGACATTTAAACAAACACCTTACCGTTAAACATCTTGAATCACAATTACATAGAAAAAGAATATAACCTGAGCAATCCGGCAAATTGTGAAATGCCCATCGTACCCCCAACCATGAATGACTGGAAACAGAAGCAACAATGAAGATAAAGAAATTATTAGAACCCTGTAGAACTCCATGTCCCTTCCCTTAGCCAAAGAAACAACTTATAATAGAGTACTAAGCTTTTTGTCTACTTATATAGACAATAGAATATAGTTAGTAACAGAGAGCTCAAAAAGGTATGTTAACAAGCAAAAGGTTGGCAGATTTTGCATTTATTAATTTTCTCTTGAAGAAATACCAAATGCATGTAAATTTATACTTATATTTGTACTCAACTAAAAGTATAACTTCACAGTATCAAAATTTTATTTCATTAAAAATAATATTTTAATTTATAAATTATTTTTTCACATGACACAACATAATTAAATGAGCAAATATGTCTACAAATTTTTTTTGAACTTAGTATTTCACTTTTCTCTTGTATTTTGATGTTACGAGGTGTGAACGTTGTGAGTTTATTGTCGAATTTGAGGGATTCTTTTTGCTTATAATTGATAACTCTTCCTTTGTTGTACCTGTCTACCTGTCATTAATCATTTTAGGACAGTGACAAATTTGACTTATTCAGGCTAAATCTTCTAATATTTTCAAATGGTGGCTCCAAAAAAAAAAAAAAAAATCTCCATTCATATTCATATGAGATCAGGACGTCAGGTACACCAAATGTCCATTTAAAAGAAATTTTAAATATCACAATTTACATATACTCAATGTTCAATACATTTGACTTAAAAAATTATATTCAATAAAGTGGTGCTATGACTCTGTTGTGTTTATGACATATTTATAACGTACTAGTTGTATTCACATTTATGAGGCCCTAAACTTGGAGAAAGTGTACAACGGTTGTAAACTTGTATCATTGTATGCCTTCTTATCTTTTACAAAAATTGGCCAATTAAGATTTAAATTGATCTATATTTACCATCATAATATATGATTTAAATAAATTTTATTTTAAGCGAGACATAGATCTTGGACGAAAAAAAATGAAAAGAAAATAAGGTACATGTGGGTTTAGAAATTTAACGCACATGTGCAATTACAAGTGTGTGTGAAATATTTAAATGGACATGCTATACACTAGTTGCAAAATATTATCAAATTTTTTTTTAACTAATATTAAATTGTAAATATTAATATAAATCAAGTGTATTTCCGAGTTTGTCGTTGATTTTATATCCTTCATCTCTATTTCTGTAAAATAATTTTTTCGTCCTCTGGAATATTCGACTCTAATTTATTTTATAGGAAAAGAATAGAAAACAAAATAGCTTTGACATAAAAAGAATACAAACACTGAAAAAAAAAAAAAAAAAATTGAGAGGTTATTATGGTCATTTAGGCCGGAAACGTTTTATTGTGCGCTACTGTTTGGTACGTGCTTGTAAAGGAAAGGAGCTGAAAAATGGAGATACCCGATTCGTAGGAAAACTGAAATCCTGTAATGATGCAGACTGAGATAGTTACGGGTACATAACAGCGTTTCAAAACGAAGACTCAGGCGATTTATGCGGGCCGGAATAGTTTAAATTCACCTAAAATTAATTTAATTTAAATTAGTTCATTTTTATTTCAATTTAGATTTAATTTAAACTAATAAAAATAATCCAAACTCACGCTAAACACAAATTGGCCTAAATTAGGTTAAATTTTTAATTACATGCTTTTTTTTTTTTTTTTTAAGTTAATATAATTTTTCTATTAAAAAAATATATTTAATGATTAAAACTTAAGAAACATTATATAAAATAATAAAAAAGAAAAAAAATGTAAATATAAAAAAAATTATTAAAATAAAAAATCAACTTTTAAATTGATTAGGTAAGAGGCGAACACCATTAAACCTCATCCATATAAAAGTTAGAGCCGTCGTGCTTTCATAAAAACTCATATTTAGAATAAATAACTCTCAAGTCTCAATAAAATTTCTTCTAGTTACTAAATAAAATAAATAGAGATAAGTAAATTAAACAAAGATACTTACTATGAATGAAAAGTTTAAGTAACTTAAAATATCACAAGAGAAAATAACTTTTTTATGTACATAAAAATAAAAATTTAACTATTATATAATACGTAATTCTTAAGATAATAGACTAGTTGAAAAAATAATAGTACAACACAGGCTAATAAAATATTTAAAGTTTTATTTCAAAAATTGATATCTAATCGATTTAAAAATAGAAACCTCATAATATTAATTAGAATTAAAGATGAATATTATTATTTTTTGTTTAAATAATTAGGTAGATTTAAATTCTAAATACAATAACATCAAATAAAATAACATAATATTATAACAAAATGAATAAATTACAACTATTTATTAATTAACAGCTTTTAAAAAAAATAAAAGAAAAATAACTAGTATATCATAAAGAAAAGTATTGAAACAGATATAAGATTATTTTAATTTTAGCATAGTCTTTTTTTTTCTTTTTTTTTTATTTAAAATTTAATTTAATTTCGAGCTAATGGACTGGCCTTAACCAAGCTCAATTTTTTTGGATTATTTGAGTTGGGTTGGGCTAAAACAAGTCTAAATTTAATTTGATTCTTGTTCTATTCTATTTCTTTGATTCTGTCAATTGAGTTATAACATAAATTGCCACCCCTAGAAACAATACTATAACTTACTAAAATAAAAATAAAAATAAAAAAATTTATATCACAACTTAATATATATCAATTTATATACTATAATATAATTAATTTACTTTCATAATTATTTCATAATTTTATATTTAAATAATAATTAATATTTTATTTAATGCACAACATGACAACACTACTTTTCTAAAAAAAAAAAAGAGGAATATTCAATTTGAATATGCTATTTCCAATCCTATAATCGTACTTGCTTCAAGTATCAACTAACATTATGTTACAAGTGAGAAAATATATCAATTTAAGTACTATCATGTTACAAACAAATTAATTACGTCAGGTAATGTTTTAACATAATTCCACCCAAATTTTATAGTATCAACTTGGCATACCAAGATGTAGGGATGAGTATAAGTTCGATAAGTTAGCTATTAAATCATTTTACAAGTCAATCTTGTTTTGACAGTTTTGAAAAATTTTAAATCTTGGCCAACCTATAACACCTAAAAAACCAACCTTCAAGTCAACCTATAAAATCAGTTTGATGGAAGTTGGCGTAGCATTTTTAGACTTACAATTTTATTTTAAAATTATTATCATAATCAATTATACAATAGAAAGTGCAATAGTATTCTTTTAACAATTTGCACAAAAAAATAAACTTAACATCAGAGCACTACCTGTATAAAATTCATAGCATTTAATAAATATTTTAGTAATTTTTTATCTACTAAAAATTATAGTAACTATGATATATCCTCATAGTAAAATAAAAGACAAAAAAAGGTAACAAACATTGATATTGTGTCACAAAAAGAACTCTTAATTAAAGAAGCATAATATTACAATTATCTTAAAATATTATTCAAAATATCAAATAGAAATTCAAAACATTAAATTTAGTTTAGGACTTGCCGATTTAGTATATTGTTTGATATTACATTTTATTTATTTTTTATAATATATATTATATATTTATATAATATAATAAAATATTTTTTTAAAAAAAATTAATATATATAAAATATAGGTCAGTTCGATTATATCAATTTTATTTTTTTAGACCTACTATCAAACTTTACAATTTTTATTTATACATTGATTTATAAATCAATAAATACATATACAACATAAGAAAGAAAATTGAAGGAATAAAACAATATAAAGTATAATCTATTAATTTTATATAAAATGCAGAGTTTGTCCCTCAAACATAATATGATATTTATTTAAAGTTAATTTGTATGATGTTATTAATTTATTTAAAATTATTTTATTTGAAGTTAATTTATAATATGTATCCATACATCATGAATTTAGTTTTGAGTTTTTATTTAAATTGGATAAAAAAAAATATACATTTAGCATATAATATTAGTGGTCTAATATTTAAAAAATTGAAATTTATTAAATTTTTGCGACATCTATTACAATTTTTTTTTAACATTATTTTGCACTAACTCAATCGAAGTACATCATTTTTTTAAAACAGCCTAGTTAGTAGTCCGGCCAGCTGATATCTTTGCCCACATTGACTAATGTGTGGCTTTCAAGTGGCGAATCAACCTTGTCAGTTGTCAAGAGATGTGTGTGTTTACTTTTCTAATGTAAAAAAAAAAAATCGATCATTTCTATTATTGTCATTTATGTGATGACAAAATCGTCCATTTTTACTATTAAATTTATGCGCGGTGTCCTTGAATTCTAATCCAGGCTAGGCTACTTTAATGATTGTACACCTTTAGACGGTTAGCAGCTTAGTTATAATACGTACTGACCAATATTGGATTGTACAGGTCAGATGGTAGTTTGTTATGTTAGTTACTCGACTGCTACAAGTATTACGTTGTACACAACAGAATTAATCAAGAACTGCAAGCACAACTGAGTTCGTCAGCGCTTAGCTCTACTTCGAGTTCAACAATTTCTCTTCCTTCTACTTCTTTGATTCTTGCTTGTTCTCTGGCAAGTATTCCAATAAACCCCAATTTCTTATTTCCATTAGATGATTCAAAGGTGACAGCATATCAGACATATTGCAATTTTCTTTGGATTACAAGGTCTACTAGATGGAACGGTACCAGTTCCTTCAAGATTCATCAAGTTGACATCTTCGTTACACACCTTTTGTGAAGTATTGTATTCAAGCAACATAACATAAAATAGATGTGGATATTCGAATATTTCAATCTAACGTAAATTTACAAACAAACAAACAAAAATTAGAAAAAATGTGCATGGTTGAAGCCTGACACGTAAATAAAATTTATGACTTTCAGTTGTTGAAATATTAAACTTGATTTCTATAAGTCATTAATTTTTTTTAAATTTTGTTCTTGTTGTACTAATAAATGCTTAGTAGTTGTAGAAGATTATTAAGTAAGAGTGAGACTAATAAATGTAAGTAGAAGATTATTAAGTAAGCGTGAGACTAATAAATGTAACTAGGTATGAGTTGTGATTTTGTAAGTGTGAGACTAATTAATGTAGGTAGTTGGGAAGTGATTTAATAAGTTGGTTGGGAGGTATAGAGAAGTGCTTTTGGAAGCCTATAAATAGAGTTTCTCAAGCATCATTTGTATTTAAGCCAAAAAAAGAAATTATCAAGCAAATTCATAAGTAAGTTTAAGAAATAAACTTGAATAATTTTTCTCCTAAATTTCTTCCTCTTATATATTTTCCTCATAAAATCCTTTCTTGCAAAAGCTCGCTATACAACAAAGTTGTATCAGAGCTTAGGTAGAGAAGAGTTTAGTTCAAGAAGATGGCAAGCAATGGCATGACTCCCTTCCAAGTCTCATTTCTCACAAAGAAAAAATATGATAATTGGAGCATCAACATGAAGACATTACTAGGTGCCAATGATACTTGGGACATTGTAGAGAATAGGTATGTTGAATCACAAAATGAGACTATTCTTTCTCAAGCACAAAGAGATGTTCTCAAGGATTCGAGAAAGAAAGACAAGAAGGCTCTCTTTCTCATCTTTCAAGCATTGGATGATGATGGCTTTGAGAAGATGTCCGAAGCAAAATCATCCAAGTAAGCATGGGATATGCTTCAAACTTCTTATAAGGGAGCGGAACCGGTAAAGAAGGTACGTCTTCAAACTCTAAGAGGAGAGTTTGAATCTTTGCACATGAAAGAATCCGAAACAATTTTAGAATATTTTTCTAGAGTTATAACCGTTTCTAATCAACTAAAAAGAAATGGTAAAACTTTGGGTAATGTAAGAATTATGGAGAAAATTCTTTGCTATATAACTAAAAATTTTGAGCATATTGTTGTCACAATTGAAGAGATAAAGAATTTAGAAGAAATGACAATTGAACAACATTTGGGTTCTTTACAAGCATATGAAGAGAGGAATAAAAGAAAAGATGAGATCGTTGAGCAAGTTCTTCAAACAAGATTCACACTAAAGGAGAAACAAGAATGGTTTGGTAAAGAGAGAAGCCAAAATAGAAGAGGTCGTGGTCATGGCCGTGGATGTAGCCGTGGATGAGGAAAAGGTTGTTTCAAGACTTTCGACAATGAAGAAAGGAGACAAGAGCCAAGTTCATCAAGAGGTCGTGGTAGAAGCAACCATGGGGTAAGAAATTATAACCCACAAATTCAATGTTATAATTGTCAAAGATTTGGACATTATGCTTCTGAATATAGAGCTCCAAAGAGAAATGAAAAAAGAGTCAATTTTGTCGAAGACAAAATTGAAGAAGATACCACCTTACTCCTAGCATACAAAGGAGAAGAAGGAAGAGAGAAGAGCACATGGTACCTTGACACTGGTGCAAGCAACTATATGTGTGGAAATAGAGACATGTTTGCGGAGCTTGATAAAGTAATAAATAGTACAATCACTTTTGGGGATGAATCCACAATTCCTATAAAAGGCAAAGGTATAATCCGTATTCGCTTGAAGAATGGGGGATGTTAATTTATTTCAAATGTTTATTATGTGCCAAAAAGAAAGAGTAATATTTTGAGCTTGGGCCAACTCTTAGAAAACGGTTATGATGTTCACATGAGAAACAATAGCCTTTCTCTAAGAGATCATAATTTTAACTTGATAGCCAAAGTTTCGATGGTCAAAAATAGAATGTTTTTGTTAAACATTCAAAATGATGTTGCACAATGTTTAAAGGCTTGTTTCAAAGATATATCTTGGCTTTGGCATTTTAGATTTTGACACTTAAATTTTGGTGGTCTAAAATTACTTTCTTCCAAGAATATGGTGAAAGGATTGCCTACCATCAATCTACCTAACCAACTTTGTGAAGGGTGTTTGCTTGGAAAACAGTTTAGAAAAAGTTTTCCTAAAGAATCAACTTCAACTACAAGAGCAAGAAGACCGCTTGAACTAATCCATACTGATGTGTGTGGTCCAATCACTCCAAGTTCATTTGGGAAGAACAAATATTTTCTTCTCTTCATTGATGATTATTCAAGAAAAACTTGGGTATATTTTTTGAAGGAAAAATCTGCAATTTTTGGAGTCTTCAAGAAATTCAAAGCACTTGTTGAAAAAGAAAGTGACGTGAAATTATATCTATGAGATCCGATCGAGGAGGTAAATTTTTATCAAAAGATTTCAAAGAATTCTGCAAAAATAATGAATTTTGTCGTTCTCTAACGGTTCTAAGAACATCTCAACAAAATGGTGTAGCAGAAAGAAAAAATAGAACCATTCTCAACATGGCTCGAAGCATGTTAAAGAGCAAGAAGATGCCCAAAGAATTTTGGGCCGAAGCTGTAGCAAGTGTCGTTTACTTATTAAACCGATCTCCTTCAAGAAGTGTTTGGGGCAAAACTCCTCAAGAAGCTTGGAGTGGTAGAAAGTCAGGTGTTTCACATTTAAGAGTCTTTGGAAGCATCACCTTTGCCCATATTCCCGAAGAAAGAAGAACCAAGCTCGATGATAAGAGTAAGAAGCTTATCTTCATTGGTTATGACACAAGTTCCAAAGGTTACAAGCTTTACAACCCAACAAATGGCAAGATTGTCATTAGTCGAGATGTAGAGTTCGATGAAGAAGGCATGTGGGATTCGAATGCTCAAGATGAAGACTATGACACTATGTTTTTCTTTGAAGAAGAAGAAGATCCAAGAAGAGAAGTTAGAGATGAAGATGAAGAACCACATACCCCACTTCATCCACTATTGCCATTGAGAAGCTCATCTCCTTCAAGCGGAAGTTCAAATGAAAGTTCAAGTACAAATGCAAATGGAGCATCAATTGAAGCAACAAGCCCAACTACAAGTTCAAGTGAAAGGATTCCAAGAACAAGAGACTTAGAAGAACTTTATGAGGTAACCTAACCTCTAAACAATTTTGATGTAACTCTTTTTTGTCTTCTTTTCGAATGTGAACCAATAGATTTGGAAGAAGCTATCCAAAACAAGAAGTGGAGAGATGCCATGGATGAAGAAATGAAGTCAATCATAAAGAACGACATGTGGAAACTTTCTAATCTTCCACAAGGACAAAAAACTATTGGAGTAAAATGGGTGTACAAAGCAAAGAAGAATGCCCAAGGAGAGATAAAAAGATACAAGACAAGATTGGTTGCTAAAGGTTATAGTCAAAGGCAAGGAATTGACTACGATAAGGTATTTGCTCATGTCGCTCGCTTAGAAAATATATGATTAATTCTTTCTTTAGTAGCCCAAAATAAATGGAACATTTATCAAATGGATGACAAGTCTGCATTCTTGAATGGATATCTTGAAGAATAAGTTTATGTTGAACAACCTCTAGGCTATGTGGTAAAAGGACATGAAGATAAGGTCCTAAAGTTGAAGAAGGCCCTTTATGGGTTAAAGTAAGCACCAAGAGCATGGAATAGCAGAATTGACAAATATTTTCAAGAAAATGATTTCAAAAAATGTCCTCATGAACATGCTCTCTATGTAAAAGTGAAAAATGATGATATTATGATGGTTTGTTTGTATGTAGATGATTTAATCTTCATAGGTAATAATCCAAAATTGTTTGAAGAATTCAAGAGAACTATGACCAAAGAGTTCGAGATGACCGACATTGGACTCATGTCATACTACCTTGGCATTGAAGTCAAGCAAGGAGAAAATGGAATTTTCATCTCTTAAGAAGCATATGCAAAAGAAGTGTTCAACATGAACAATTCTAAGCCCATAAGCACACCCATGGAGTGTGGAGTCAAACTATCAAAGTTTGATGAAGAAGAAAGAATAGATCCAACTCTTTTCAAGAGCCTAATTGGAAGTCTATGCTACCTAACATGCACTAGGCCAAATATTCTCTATGCAGTTGAAATTGTTAGTCGTTACATGTAATCTCTAACAAATAATCACCTAAAGGCTACAAAGAGAATTCTTAGATATATCAAAGGTACTATAAATCTTGGCCTATTCTATTATTCTTCTAACAGTTCTGAACTTGTTGGTTATAGCGATAGCGATTGGGCTGGTGATTATGATGATAGAAAAAGTACAAGTGGATTTGTGTTTTTCATGGGAGATACTGCTTTTACTTGAATGTCAAAAAAGCAACCCATTGTGACACTGTCTACTTGTGAAGCAGAATACGTAGCTGCTACATCTTGTGTTTGTCATGCAATATGGCTTAGAAATTTGCTGAAAGAATTGAAGATGCCACCACAAACAATACCAAAAATCTATGTTGATAACAAGTCTACTATTGCATTGGCAAATAATCTTGTGTTCCATGATAGAAGCAAGCACATAGACACACGCTACCACTTCATAAGAGAATACATCACAAAGAAGGAAGTTGTAGTCAAACATGTGAGCACTCATGACCAAGTTTCAGACATCTTCACAAAGCCACTCAAACAAGAAGTTTTTCTCAAGCTGCGAATACTTATTGGAGTTTCACCAAATCAAGTTTAAGGAAGAGTGTTGAAATATTAAACTTGATTTTTATAAGTCATTTAAATTTCTAGATTGTTTTAAATTTTGTTCTTGTTGTATTAATAAATGCATAGTAGTTGTAGAAGATTATTAAGTAAGAGTTAGACTAATAAATGTAAGTAGGTATGAGTTGTGATTTTATAGGTGTGAGACTAATTAATGTAGGTAGTTGGAAAGTGATTTAATGAGTTGGTTGGGAGGTATAGAGAAGTGCTTTTGGAAGCTTATAAATAGAGTTTTTCTAGCACCATTTGTATTCAAGCCAAAAAAAAAAAATCATCAAGTAAATTCATAAGCAAGTTTAAGAAATAAACTTGAATAATTTTTCTCCTAAATTTTTTCCTCTTATATATTTTTCTCTTAAAATTCTCTCTTGTAAAAGCCCACCATACAACATCAATATCTTAAAAGATTATGCAAAAAATGGAGTTTTAACTGGGGAAGAAGTATGGACAATCTAGAATTTCAGATTTGGTATCGAAAAAGCAAAATAGTGACGATAGGGCAACAATCAGTGAGTCCTATAACTCGATTTTATCATAATTATAAACCGTGTAACTTGATAGAGAGTATTGTATGTACCCGAAATTTGAGTTCAAATTTTATTTACTTTTTCAAAATTACCCGTTAATATATCCAACATTTATTAAACATTAATCATTATATATTTTAAAAATAATTTTATTTACCTACTGAATTTTTTGTTACAAAAAATCATATTTTAGCAATGTATGTGAAGATAATGTAAGACTTTTTCTATCCTTACAATATCATTGGGAAGGAAGAGGGGGAGATTAGACCATGTTTTCCCTATTTTGAAAGATGATCTAAACTACCTGATCAGCTTTCAAATAATATTAAAGTTAATATTATAAATGATGAATCGAAAAGAATTTAAAATTAAAGACAAGAGGATTACAGTTCGACATAAATATATAAACTCATAAATGCTTTCAAACAAAATCAGCTTTAGCAACCGAAAAAATCACATGTACAGTAGAAATACATGAACTAATTGACATCATTTTATTTCTAGCTCAACCATAGTTATTTTCAAGCCTCGAAAAAATCGATGCAAGTGAAATAAGAAGGAAAGATAATTTGAAAAGATATTTTATAAAAACCAATTACAATATTTCTTAAAACATGTTAATTAAATTGGGATATTTCAAAAAACATAATAAATTTAAACCATACAATAAAAATTTATTAATATATATAGTACAAATACATCTAATTACAGTGTTTCAAATATTAAAAATTACAATTGTCTCAACAATTTCTCCGATACATATTTAGTGTACAAATGAAAATAAAAGGTTTAGATGGAATCTTTAAAACTTCAATATAACTTGATTAGCATAGCTACCCATACTTCGACTAATTTGTAAATATGAGTGGAAAAGAGTGAGCTACTATTAGCTCAATAGAAATTTACTCTATGCACTATTCTCAATAAAATTAATGATACATGTTATACTTAAAAACATTAAATGCATGTCTAAGAAGAAAACATCATCATTACATCAATAATGAGGAGATTTTATTTTAAAAACTTTGGATACCCCTCATGCATGCTCGATACATGTAGTAAAAATATGCAATGTCCATATAAATTCACATGTATGCTATGCCAAATTCATATATATTTATCAACTCATAAATGTATAGGCATATGTGCAGTCAAATTTTGAGGCACATGGAGGGTCTAACTCCGAGATCTATGTGTTGTCAAACTCCAAGGTGCATGTGGGACCACCATCGAACCCAAGTACGGTTTTACTTTGAGATACATATGATACATGTATTAGTTATCTCCAAGGGACATGAGCGGTCAACTCTGAGACACATGAGGATCAAACTCCTGGGCTCATGTGTGAACAAATTCTGAAATCCATGAGGGATTTAAATCAATGTGAGGACAAACTCTAGGATACATGTGTACCTATGATCCGTGTAAAAATCTGTCTACTGCAATTAGTATTCCTAGGATACCATATCTCCACAAGACTAACATAGGCAATACTCCTTACAAAAATATTATCATGATGCATATTAATCATATCATATATCATGTACAATTTTTAAATAACCGTCATCAAATCAAAAATTTTCATATATGCATATAGCATGTTTCATAAGGTATTTCATCATTTAAACTTATTTTTCTTAAAAAAATGTGAAAACATGACATCAGTTTTCACAATTTATAACACATAATGATGCATTTACATAAAACAATACATGAAATAAAAAATAGTGCAAGAAAATTTCAATTGCCAACTCCTTTTTCTTTTGAGTGGAGACTAACACAACAATTTTTCCAAATTAGTATAATCCAAAAAATTTCATTCACTTAACTTGAAAAAAATACCCAATTAGAAACATTTTACCTTAACAATTTTGTTAGTGTACACACTAACTTTTTGTCCTGATACTTCACTTTCATACATTCGTATTTCTGATATATTTTTGTACTCAAAACGAACCCAAAGAAAAAGGTCCAAAAATGGATATTTTTAAAGAGAGAGATAGGAAAGGAAGAAAATTACCAAACTCCCCTCTATTTATAGGCAAACAATGACCTCATTGTGGCCTCACTGGAACCTTCATTGTAGCCTCACTGAGGACTCCGTCAAGAGTCCAGCAACAAAGATAGAGTCCCTTGTCGCATATTTCCAATCTCACCACCTAGTGGCCGACTCCTCACAGGCATCCGCATTGTGACCTCTCTAGAGTTGACGAGCTCCCAAAAAAGTTCCAAAATCTTCCAAAAACTTGATTTTTCACCTAAAATTTTTGTTGCCCTCATTTTTCAAATGAAATTACTCACTTTTATTTTATAAAATTCTCAAAAATTAAATAAAAAGGTTTGGGGTCTTACAATCTCACCCCTTTAAGAAATTTTGTCCTCGAAATTTTACAACTAAATTAAATTTAAATAAGTAAAAATATTTCAAACGAATTTCAGATTCTAACTCCCAAGTAGCATCTTCTATACTTTTATGAATCCACTATACCTTTACTAAGAGTATCATCCTTTTTCTCAAATTTTTGATATGATATTCAATTGTTGCAATTGTTTCTTCTTTATATGACGTTTCTTCTTGAAATGGTAGTTTTGTCATATCAATTATACTGCTATGATTTCTTTGACCTTTTCATAAAGAAGATATATGAAAAATGTAGTGAACTTGCAACAATTCCTAGGATAACTCTAGTTGATGTGCTACATCTCCAATTCTCTTAACAATATGAAACAATCCGATGTAATGAGGTGCTAGTTTTCCTTTAATTCCAAAATGTGTCACTCTTTTTCGAGGTTGAACCTTGAGAAAAATGTAATCAATTATTTCAAAGTTCAAAGGTCATCGTTCGTGATCTATGTAACTCTTATATCGACTCTTAGCAGCATGTAGCTTGTCTTGCAATATTCAAATCTTTTTTGTTGTTTCCTGGATTAGATCAATCTTCATCGTTGCATTGTACTATAGTTCTCACTTTTTTCCAAACACATAGGAGATCTACAAGGTCCTCCATATAAGGCTTGTTAAAGGATCATTCCAATGCTAGAATGATAGATATTGTTGTAGGCAAACTCTACTAACAGTTGATGATCATTTTAATTTCATTTAAATTCCATGACACGTGCCCGCAACATATCTTTTAACGTTTGAATGACACTTTATGACTGTCCATCTATCTATGGATGGTAAGCAATACTATACAACAGTTCTAGATAGGGGTGTCAATCGTGTCGTGTTGGTCGTGTTCGTGTCGTGTTTATTCGTGTTCGTGTCGTGTTTGTTCGTGTTATTCGTGTCGTGTTTTCGTGTTGGTTGGCACATTAAAAAATTTACTTGAATTTTTTTTGTGTTACTTATTTATAATAGTAAGAAATAACAAAACCTTTAAGAATATAAAAAAATTATTGATCAATTCTTACTAAAAAAAATTCGTGTCGTGTCGTGTTCGGATCGTGCTATCGTGTCGTGTCAGAAATTGCCACCCCTAGTTCTAGACCCAAGGTTTCTTACACACATTTCCACAATCTTGAGGTAAACTTTGGATCTCGATTAGATACAATTGACTTCGATATACCATGCAATCGTATTATCTCCTAAACATACAACATGCTTAATACATTGATCGGATATCAAGCCTTAATAGGAATGAAATGTACAGATTTTGTTAGTTGATCTGCGATCACCTAAATAGAATTATGACTTTTAAAAGTAAGAGGTAGACCTTGTACAAAATTCACAGTTATATTATCTCATTTCCACTCTATTACTCAAAGTGGTTGAAGTAGTACTGTCGATTTTTTATGCTCACCCTTAATTTATTGATGAATAATACATTTTGTTATAAATTGGACCATAACTATCTTCATTCCTCACCACCAATAAGTTCTTCTCAAGTCATGATACATCTATGTACTTCCAGGATGTATAGTGAACTTTGATCTATGAGCCTCACCTATAATTTCTTATCTCAAATAATCATCATTTGGCATTGCTATCTTTCCATGATATCGAAACATATCTTTTCTATATGTCCATCCTTCAACAATCTCTCTTTCATTCATCCTACACCACACTTCACAAATTTCAAGATCATTTGATTGTGCTTATTTCACATTCTCTAATAGTGAAAGAATAGACCCCCTGTTGTATAAAAATATGTTTTTCCCATCATCGTACAAATTCAACTCATAACCTTCTATTGTTTGAGTATTTTCCCATGTGTCCAAAACTATTTGTACAACAAATTTTGTTTTACGACTAAACACATCGGCTATAGTATTTGCCTTTCCTGGTTGACAATGAAGAGTGAAATCATAGTCTTGAAGATATTCCACTCTTATTCTTTGTCTCAAATTTAAATTTTTTTGGTGAAAAAATATTTAAGACATTTGTGATTCAAGAAGACTTGGAACATAGCTCCAAAAAGATAACTCATCCACATTTTCAAGGCAAATACCAACATGGCCAACTCAAAATCATGGACCTTACATTAGATAATTCCTTTCATGGACCTTGAGTCGTTGTGATCTGTAAGCTATCTTGCGATCATTTTATATTTAAACACATCCAAGACCTTGAATTGAAGCAACAAATGTAGACCTCATACGGTTCCAAACTATTTGGTACACCAAGGATTGTTGCGAACGTCAATCGCACTTTCAATTCTTAAAATGTGTCTTCATATGCTTTGTCCCAAATAAACTTAACTTCTTTCCCAGTATGTCTCGTAAGCTGTGAACCAATCATTAAAAAATCTTGCAAAAAAAATAATAGTACCTTGCCAATCCCAAAAAACTCTGTATCTCGGTTACATTGCTCAATCTCTCATAATTTAATACTGCTACTATTTTGGCTGGATCTATAGTAATACCATCTTTGGATACGACATGTCTGAGAAACTTAACTTCGCTCAACCAAGAATCGCATTGCTTATACTTCGCATACAACCGTTGTTTTCTCAAAGTTTGCAAGGCAATCCTTAAGTGATCTTCGTGCTCTTCATAGGTTTTAGAGTAAATCATTATGTCATCAATGAAAACAAGGATAAATTGATCTAAATATGGTAAAAATAACTGAATCATTAATTCCATGAATGCAGTAGTAGCATTGGTTAGGCAGAAAGACATCACACAATACTCAAATGCCCATATCATGGGCAAAAAGAAGTTTTGGGTATGTCTAACTCCCAAACCTACAATTGATCGTATCCAGACCTTAAATCAATCTTTGAAAAGTAGCTCACTCCACCAAGTTGATCAAACAATTAATCAATCTGAGGCAACGAGTATTTGTTCTTGATTGCTGCTCTATTAAGTTTACAATAATTGATACACAATTTGAAACTATTATCTTTCTTCTTAACGAACAAAACAAGGGCTCCATAAGGAGAAGAACTTGGTGGATGAATCCTTTTGCTAGCAATCAATCCAACTATTTTTTAATTCCTTTTTCCTCTTCTAGTGCCATATGATAAGGAGCATTGGATATCAATGTCGTTCTTTGAGCTGGCAGTAGTTCTTTTAGAAAGACATCCCAAAATTCGTTCACCATCGGTAAACTTGCCAGTTTTTCCCATTATCTTCATTTGTTTCTAATGATTTCAATGTAGTCACAATTGCTTGATTATGTCTTCCTCTTAAGCTACACTTAAGAAAGTACTAGTAGGATTTATGATGTGTTAAATTGTGTACTCGCAAGTGTACGAATCACTCGTAGGAAAGTGATAAGCAACTTCCAAGGTCGGTCTCTTAAGGAATTACAGTGGTTCTAAATAACTAACTTTTTAATCTAAATAGAGTTCTAATGAAAATAAAACACTAATTAAATAGAGTTCTAGTGAAACTAAAACTCTAAGTAACTAGAATCCTAAAGCTAGTAAAACTGTAAAAAGGTGTTTGATTTGTAACGGGAACAATTATACGAACAATTAAACGAAAACAAAATCGCAAGTAACAATCAATTTAGATATATTTGAAGATCAATGGAGGATGTATGGACGTTTAGCTTGGTTGACCATGCTTGCATCGAAAAGGTATGGTGAAATAACATGAACGTTCTATATAAACAAAATTACCGACTTTCCTTTTAATTACGAGACTGCCTGCGGTCGGGGTAAATCTCTTTGTTGATTAACTAATTAACTGCCTTCGGTCGGGGTAAATCAAATAGTAATCAAATTATGCGCAAGGAAAAACATGCCAATCAAATTAATGCTATGACTAAGTCACTAAATTGAAGCTTTGATTAAGTGTTTCGGAATAAAGTTAAGGTGACGTTCCTATAACTAAATTCTAAGATCTTTCAACCTAACTACGAATCTCAAATGAGCCCATGATAATTCATAATTAAATATCTAAACATGCTCTTAATCAAAAAGTAATTTGTTTATATTAAATCAATAAAACATACACCATACACAGTTCTAGCAAACATGGCAACACAAACTAAACATCCATAATAAAACTAGCCAGGCATGTTCATATTAATATTCATAGACAAATAAAATATGATCATACACTTTAACAAAAAGAGAAGAAGATTTAATTCTATAACAACAAGAAAATCCTAGATCTAAATACCGCTTATGGATGGGATAGCGTTCTTCTCCGTAAGCTTTATCTTCGATCGTCGACAGCTTCCTTGAATCCTTAGAATAGTTCTCTCGTTTCGTTTGAGTGTGGAAAAGCTCCCAAAACTGATTGAATGGAGTGTTTGGTCGTAAAATTGTAAAATCTAAGAGTTGTATACGAGTTGGTCGAGTTCTGTTATAAGGGGGGCTCTAAGGGGGTATTTATAGATGTAAGGGTTTACACAAATCTTGATTGCCATAGGAATAGATGCACCGCGGCATGCATTTTCCCCGCCGCAGCGCAACACAAATTCTGAAAATAATGTAAAAACTCGAGAGCTCCCCGCCGCGGCATGACTTTTCCTCGCCGCGGCGCGCGTTGTCTTCAGTTTCTTCACATGTACCCCCTTACATATGTGATGGCTCGTTATGTAAGGCTTACATATTTGTCTCGTTTAGCCCGTAACTCGTGATCCAAGCGCCGTAAGTGTTCCGTCTTTAAGTGTTTTCATTATTTGACTCATTTGATGCTAAAAACACCTGAAATACACTAAAACACACCCGTGATTCCGAATTGATAGATTTATGAAAATAATCAAATAAACAATCATAACAAATCTATATTTAAAATAATTAAGCACAATTAATCACGAAATATTAGTGCTTTTTGAGCACTCATCACAACCCCCAACCAGCTTCTTGCTAGTCCCTAGCAAGTGAAGCGGTCTAAAAACTAAAATAAAAACAAATAAAATAAACTAACCTAACCTAAATCACTTCCGTAGATTGTCACGGTTACATTTAGCATATGCAACAAGCCTTTAAACCTCTAGTTGGCCCTAGTGGACGAGTTATAGTCTCGTGATGACACCCACAAACATCGTACGACTCTCAAAACTAATAAAGACTCTAAACATACTTGAATCAATCCATGCATATGTCTCAAAAATTGTTAACAACAAATGGCATACGAAATAATTAAAAATCACTTAAGCTCAAAAACAGTCTAAACATCAAACTCATCATGGTAATCGAATTTCGAACAACCAATCAAACCACAAGCCCGTTAGTTACACTATCTGATCGTGTCATGCATGATATTCATAGATTACATTTCAATATCTCATAAATGTGCAAGTAAAATATGAATGAGAATTTTGCACTTCCAACCTCCATATGCTCATTTTTCAAATCTATCTCCACTAATATAGAAATCAAACTACTTAGAATCAATAGGACTTTATTAAGCTTGTAAAGTTGTGGTTAAGTGTGTGATTATGAAAGTACGAAAATGATATTTTCACTAGGATAAGAGTACTTTTTATTTCACAAACTTATTTTCAACTTTCTCCACCAAGTGTTCTCTTTTTTTTTATATCCTCCTATAAATTCCACATGTCCCTTGGATCTTTTTTTTGCTTGATTTTCTTTCTTTACTTTTCTTGCTTATTATTTCAATCATCATCATCATTTTTTTTTTGTGATGAAGCAAGATAAATACAACATAATTGCTCATGAAAATCAAATATTACATTGAGTACTCTTATCACTAAGGGTAGTACAACGTATGTCAATGTTGAGTTCAAGGGTGTACTATGGATAAAATAATACGGGGAGGCATGAAAAGTCCAAACGGTCCAAAGATGGCCTAAATCACTTTCTAAGTGGCATTTGATTCTATCATTTCACTTCAATGGATTTTCAAAGGAGTTCTAGAGCTTGTTGAGACTTAAAATATATCATAAACATGCATACATTACACAAATCAAAATAGTCATACTAACCATACAAACTACCACATAAACCACAAAATTCTCAAATTAGATGAATCTAACATTTATGTGCTTCGTTGCTTAGGTAAAAATTTAATTTCTCTCATATGTCACCGTCATTACAATCATGTTAATATCATAGACTTCCAGATTGACTCAAGTAGACACGACACTAACCTAACACAATTCAAGTGACAAAAGTTAAAAATTTAAATTTGGTCATTTCATGCTCATGGAATATTTTTCCCACCCCCAACCTAATTTCTACATTGTCCTCAATGTTAAAAAAAAAAAACAAAAGAAATTAAGAAAAGAAGTGAGAGAAGTTACCCCCTTTCGTATGAGATTGTGTACACTACACGTACGCTCTTGTTCATTGTTCCTCGCTTTTCTCATGATGAAGCAACTAGTGTGCAAGAAACATGTATGAAACCTCTAAATGTGTGCATCACAACTCAAATCCAAATTTAAATTATAACTAAATCAAATGAAAAACAAAGACTTTAAACAAAGTTAGAAATCTTAAATAATCCAAAGAAAAATAAAATAAAATAAAGGAAAAACTGAAAAAGAAAATTAAACTAAATAAAAAAAAATAAAAAGAAAATAAAGAAAAGAAAAGAAGTTGATACTATCGAATATGGTGGGTTGCCTCTCACCAAGCGCTTTCTTTAACGTCTTAGCAAGACGTTGCTAATTCGTTTCTATCCACCATCATCAAAGATCTTGAAGTATGTGATATCAATTTTTCGAGCTAATATGTAATTAAGCTTGTCCTTCCATCTCGGTAGTTGTTTCCTATGAAGCACAGCACACACTTTTTTGTGGAAGTAGTATGGAAAATAATTTAGGAATGTGCAAGTCTTAGGTGCCTTGTGTGGCATGGGAGGTGAATATAATTCCTCCTTGTTCTCTATAGAAGTTTGTGGAATTTGATATTCCTTAGCTTGACATTCTTTGAGAATTGCTTGCTCACCATCTGTATTTTCTACACAAAGTGGTAAATCATCAAAAGTTTCAGGAAAATAAATATTTTCAAAATTTTTACCACTTTGAAGGACTATGTCATCCTTCACTTGCTCAATTTGAGTGGGCAACTCTTCTTGTTTTTGAATTTGTTCCGCTAGTTGCCCAACTTGCATTTCTATTCTTTTCATTGATGCCTCCATAGACTCCATCCTTTCACTAGTAGATTGTATGAAAGCATTCAAGGTTTCCTCTAAGGTTGGCTTCCTAGGTTGATTAGAAACTCTACTTCCTTGTATGAAAGAATTCAAGCTCTCTTCCAAGGTTGGCTTTCTAGGTTGATTAGAAACTTTACTTCCTTGTATGAAGGAATTCAAGCTCTCTTCCAAGGTTGGCTTCCTAGGTTGATTATAAACTCTACTTCCTTGTATGAAAGAATTCAAGCTCTCTTCTAAGGTGGCCCTAGATGGATATTGATGAAAACTTGAGCTTTGCATTTGATATTGTGCATAGGGTGGGTCATATGGTTGAAGATTTGAGCTTTGCATGTTGTATTGGGCATAAGGTGGGGTAGAGTTTGCTTGCCATGAAGAATTATGGTGATTTCCCCACTCAGGATTATAGGTACTAAAATAAGGATCATTCCAAGATGGGTGACATCCCTCATTAAGATCAAAGTTTGAATTAGTGGATGCATAGTAATCACCTGCAAAAGTGCAAACATTAGCATAATGCCCATATAAACCACAAATGCTACATACCTCCATGTCTGTCATATCATGCAGCTCTTCAAAGGGCCTTGTATTGGCTCATGGATTTCAGTATCCAGCCTGATTAGGTGCATTTTAAAATTTGTTGATGTTGTCTATGAACGGTACCTTTCAAAAACTAACAAAAACAACAGAGAAATCAAAGCACCACAGATTAAGCAATTAAAAGCACTATTTTTTTTTTTTTTTGAATTTTGAATTTTTTTGTATTTTTGATTTTTTTTTTGAATAAAAATAAAAATAAAAATAAAATAAATAAACAAATAAAAGATAACAAATAAAAATAAAATAAATAAACAAATAAAAATAATTAAGAAACTCTAAAAAGTTAAAAAGAAAATTATTTAAAACGCCAATTCCCCGGCAACGGCGCCAAAAACTTGATGTGTTAAATTGTGTACTCGCAAGTGTACGAATCACTCGTAGGAAAGTGATAAGCAACTTCCAAGGTCGGCCTCTCAAGGAATTGCAGTGGTTCTAAATAACTAACTTTTTAATCTAAATAGAGTTCTAATGAAAATAAAACATTAAATAAATAGAGTTCTAGTAAAACTAAAACTCTAAGTAACTAGAATCCTAAAGCTAGTAAAACTGTAAAAAGGTGTTTGATTTGTAACGGGAACAATTATACGAACAATTAAACGAAAACAAAATCACAAGTAACAATCAATTCAGATATATTTGAAGATCAATGGAGGATGTATGGACGTTTAGCTTGGTTGACCATGCTTGCATCGAAAAGGTATGGTGAAATAACATGAACGTTCTATATAAACAAAATTACCGGCTTTCCTTTTAATTACGAGACTGCCTGCGGTCGGGGTAAATCTCTTTGTTGATTAACTAATTAACTGCCTTCGATCGGGATAAATCAAATAGTAATCAAATTATGCGCAAGGAAAAACATGCCAATCAAATTAATGCTATGACTAGGTCACTAAATTGAAGCTTTGATTAAGTGTTTCGGAATAAAGTTAAGGTGACGTTCCTATAACTAAATTCTAAGATCTTTCAACCTAACTACGAATCTCAAATGGGCCCATGATAATTCATAATTAAATATCTAAACATGCTCTTAATCAAAAAGTAATTTGTTTATATTAAATCAATAAAACATACACCATACACAGTTCTAGCAAACATGGCAACACAAACTAAACATCCATAATAAAACTAGCCAGACATGTTCATATTAATATTCATAGACAAATAAAATATGATCATATACTTTAACAAAAAGAGAAGAAGATTTAATTCTATAACAACAAGAAAATCCTAGATCTAAATACCGCTTATGGATGGGATAGCGTTCTTCTCCGTAAGCTTTATCTTCGATCATCGACGGCTTTCTTAAATCCTTAGAATAGTTCTCTCGCTTCGTTTGAGTGTGGCAAAGCTCCCAAAACTGATTGAATGGAGTGTTTGGTCGCAAAATTGTAAAATCTAAGAGTTGTGTACGAGTTGGTCGAGTTCTGTTGTAAGGGGGGCTCTAAGGGGGTATTTATAGATGTAAGGGTTTACACAAATCCTGATTGCCATAGGAATAAGCGGGCCGCGGCATGCATTTTCCCCGCCGCGGCGCAACACAAATTCTGAAAATAATGTAAAAACTCGAGAGCTCCCCACCGCGGCATGACTTTTCCTCGCCGCGGCGCGCGTTGTCTTCAGTTTCTTCACATGTACCCCCTTACATATGTGATGGCTCGTTATGTAAGGCTTACATATTTGTCTCGTTTAGCCCGTAACTCGTGATCCGAGCGCCGTAAGTGTTCCGTCTTTGCGTGTTTTCATTATTTGACTCATTTGACGCTAAAAACACCTGAAATACACTAAAACACACCCGTGATTCCGAATTAATAGATTTATGAAAATAATCAAATAAACAATCATAAAAATCTATATTTAAAATAATTAAGCACAATTAATCACGAAATATTAGTGCTTTTTGAGCACTCATCAATTTACTTCTTTTTTTTTCAAAGAATTATACTCTTAAACCTTTAGGAGTTTGAACAGTAACCTCTTTCTCATATAAATCAACAATTGCTAGGTATTTACTTAACCAATACATTTTTAAAATGACGTCAAAATAACTCATATCGAGTATAACGAGATCAGCTAGGAATCGATGACCACCTAACTCAATTGAACAACTTTTATAGACATAAAGTGCATTGGTTGAGACTTTAAGAGGAGTATTTAAGGTAAAAGGGTTTTCTATGATTTCAAAACTCAAATTCAAGGTTTAGACACAAGGTAAAGAAATAAAAGAATGAGTTGCTCCAGTATAAAAAATTAGTTGTTGTAGCATAAAAAATAATCGAATTTGAGAATTGAACAATAAAATAGTACCTTTAATTACTCACTGCTGGCTCTTCACGCATACTAAAAATTGCAAAGGCTTGTCCTTGTGTTACAACTCCTTTACCCTTATTCTTTCCGCATACAGACTGTTGTAGTTGAAAGGTCTTTGCAGGGTTGGCTTATTGTTGAAAAGATTGTCTAGGAGCTTGATAAGGTCTAAGGGACTATTCTTGAAATGATTGTCTTCCTTGTTAAAAAATTTATTGTTGTTTCCATCAAGAATTTTGACTCTGTCTAGGAAAATTCCTCTATGTATTTGAGGTCCAAGGCTAAAGGTTGATTGAAACTCTTCTACAAATCCTTGATTCATTGTTGATAGGGGCAATTTTGTTTAACATGATCAGGCTATAGACACTTGTAGCAAACATATGGTTGATATTTGGGACTTCATGAATAACTACTCCCAAATGATCCATTACATTGACTCTTACTACCAAAACTCCATAAGTTCTTCTTCTCTTTCCCCTTTTCCTTGGATTATTGGGTTATTACCGTTATCTTAGATGATTCCTCTAGATCAACTTGTCCAACTTTGTAAGTTGCTGCTATAGTTGCAGTATAGGTACAAATTCCTTGATACATAAGCTGAATCCTAATGTCATCTCGTAATCCCATGAGAAATTTTGCATCTTTATTAGAGTCTCTAGTATCATGATTTTAGTAAACTTAGTCAATTGGTTGAATCGTGCTTCGTATTGCGCCATATACATTTCTTTTTTGCTTTAAGTTCATAAACTTCATCACCTTATTTGCTTTGGTAGTTTCGTTAAAGGATCTTTCATAGAATATCTACTCAAACTAATCCCAAGTGATTTCATCAATGTTTCTTCCTCTACTAACAAAGTTCCACCAATAATCAGCCTCTTTACTTAACTTGTATGCAGCAAGTCCAACTCTAAAGCCTTCAAGGATGTTTAGAGCATTCATTTTCTTAATTTCTTGAATCCATCCTTCTACAAGATTTGGTTTTGGAGTCTCATCATAAAATGATGGTCTAGTCTTTTTGAACTCTTTAAGGTAGTAAGATCTATACATTTCTTTGGGATCTCTACCCCGTGTAATCGACCTACAAAATTCTTGAAGCAGGTTAAGTTCTCCTTAGTTATTATAATCACCTTGGTTGTGCTCATTTTTGGCCAATCTTTTTCTTGAAAGCATGCTAAGATAAAAAAAAAAAAAGAGTTCAAAAATTAAAAGAGTTTTGATTAAAAGCTTTCCAGTGAGATCAGAACCACGCTCTTATACCAAACAATCACACTCTAAAAAATGGGTAAGTGAAATAGAAAGGAAGGTTAATTTGAAAATATATTTTATTAAAAAAAATTACAATATTTCTAAAAACATGTTAATTAAATTAGAATATCCCATAAAAACATGTTAAATTTAAACCATACAATAAAAGTTTATTAAAATAGTACAAACACATCAAATCACAGTTGTCCAAATATTAAGAATTACACTTATCTCAGCAGCTTCTCTAATATAGTATCCCGGGATACCATATCTTTGTAAGACTAACATAGGTAATACTCCCTACAAAAATATTATCATGGTGTATGCATAAAATATCATATATCAAGTTTTAAATATTTGTCATCATATAAAAAATTTTCATATATGCATATAAATGTTTCCTCGGGTATTTCATCATTTAAAATTAGTTTTCTTAAAAACATGTGGAAACATGGCATTAATTTTCACATTTTGTAACACATAATGATGTATGCATTTACATAAAATATTGCATGAAATGAACAATAGAGTAAAATCCTACCTCGAGTTACGTTCGTTAACACTCATATTCCTATCGCTGACACCTTTTTCTTTTCAATGGAAACTAACACAATATTTTTCCCAAATTAATATAATCCAAAAAATTTCAATCACTTAACTTACAAAATATCCAATTGGAAACTGATACGAACCGGAACCCCTCCCGAAGACGGCCCGACACAAGCCTAGGGCCGTGTCTTGAAAAGGGCCTCAAGATAGTGCAAAATGGCATGCAACATCAAAAACAAGCATGCAAGCACAATGGAAGTAGAGAAGACAAGTGCAAGTGGCAAATTCCTAAAATTGGAGCTGCGCCGCGGCACAAGAGTTTCTGCTTTGGACGTTGGATTTGTCACACAAGCGCGCCGCGGCATGGCTTTTGGGCGCCGCGGCACAGGGCGTTCTGTTTTGAAGCAAAGGAAGCATGCGCGCCGCGACACGAGAATGTGGTGCCGCAGCGAGGAAGTTTCTGTTTTGGGACGAAGATGCATGCGCACTGCGGCATGAGATTCCATGCGCCGCGGCATGACGAGGACACAGGCAGACGTGCGCGCGCTGACACGGACAAGCGCGCCTGACAGCCAGACCTGCGCGCAGATCCTGAATGTGCGCGCCGCGGCATGAACATTTGTGCGCCGCGGCATGGCTACGCGTGTGGCAAATAGAACAGGGCGCGCCGCGGCATGAATATTTCCCCGCCGCGGCACAGATTCAAATTCTTGTAATTTTGTAACCATTGGATCAAATTCAATGGCTAGGATTTCTTTTGGCATTTTTAGGTTTTCCTTTGTATCTATATATATGTATAGCAGCTACCATTGTAGAGGGATACATGAATTTAATCAATGAAAATGTTTTGAAGTGATTTCAAAATTTGAGAGCACAAGTGCTTCTCTTGTTCTATCAAGAAACTTATCAAAGGAACTAGCAACCCTTTGTGGCATTTCGCCTTGTCTCTGCTCGTGGTGCGTATATCCATGTGTGGAGGTAAGTTCCTTGCTACCATAGTCTAGCGTTTTCTCGTAGAATCTGCGTGCTAAGATTGGTGTCGGGTTTCTGTCCGTATTTCTTGTGGTTGCCAAACCGCGTGATTTGGAGGTCATAAGAGTCGTGGCGAGCGGTTCGCATCAGAAACGTTTTACCTTAACAATTTTGTTGGTATACGCACTAACTTTTCGACCCAATTCTTCACTTCCACATACTCATATTCTTGATATTTTTCCATACCCAAAATGACCACTTAGAAAAATGTCCAAAAATTGGGCATTTTTAGAGAGAGAGGAGTGGAAGAAAATGGTCTGACTCCCCTCTGTTTATAGGTAAATTGTGATCTTGTTATGTCCTTGATGAGGACTCTAGCAAAAGTCCGGCGACAGAGATAGAGTCCCTTATCACATACCGCTAACCTCGCTTCCTAGTCGTTGATCCCTCAATGGCATCCTTGCTGGAGCCACGAACGAGCTCTATAAAAAGTTCCAAAATCTTTCAAAAACTTGGTTTTTCATGTAAAGTTTTCGTTTACACTCATTTTTCAAATGATATTACTCTCTTTTATTTCATAAAATTTTTAAAATTTAAATATAAAGGTTCGGGGTCTTACAATAATGATAATAGCTGAAGAGGTATATGTGGTACAAAGTTTTCATTAATACTTACTGTCTTGCAGTATATTAAAGTATGAAGGACACTAATTATATTGATTAAACAACGTAATCTTATTCAAATTCTTTTGAGGATTTTAATATAAACTAAAAGAAACATAATCTTTAACCTTCCGGATCAACAAACTAGCTAATTTATTGTTTCAATATCACCATCATCTTCTTCTTCTTCTTCTTCTTTTTACCGAATCAATCTCACCTTCTTTGACAAGAAGTAGACATAAATAACTCTATAATATAATTATAAGGAGGAATTCAAAAACAAGGGTCAAGTAGTTCTATATATTTCAATAAGATTGAAATTTATCAAATAAAATCAAGAACAAACGTTTCATTTAGTACTAAAACTGATACTTTTGTGTCAATTTAGTACTAAAATTTGTTTATTTCAATTTACTACTAAAAATATTAGTTTTATGTCGACTTGGTACTAAAACTTTTTTTTTCGATTTATTACTAAAGTTATGTAATTTTGTTTCATTTTAGTATTATGTTAGTTTAGACATTTAAAATGAAAGATAAGTCAAACATGATAACCTAGTCATGTGACTACATTAAGGATATTTTAGTAATTTTCACATTTATGTAAAACAAAAAACGTAAATTGAAAAAAGAAGGAAGAAAGTACTTTCCATCTACATACCTTGTTGTTGTTGTTTTGTTTTAATTATATATGAAAATTAATAAAATAATCCTAATGTAGTTACATAACTAACATATGTTTGATTTTTTATTATTTTGGATGGCTAAATTAACATAATCCCAAAATGAAACAAAATTATATAATTTTAATAGTAAATTGAAACAAATTTTTTTTTATTACTAAGTCGACACAAAACTAATAGTTTTAGTAGTAATTTTAAACAAAAAAAAAATTTAGTACTAAGTCAACATAAGACTAATAGTTTTAGTACAGCCATGTTTGATAGATTCTTTTGTGAAAAACTAATCAATAATTTATTTAATAACAATTTCTACTTCATTAATAATATAAAAAAATTATATATCTATATATATATATATATATATATATATATCAAAAATCACCTACAAATTTTTTAGTAATTCTTTTTGTTTTTTGGTACAAGAAATATTTGGTTATTATTTTCCAATTTTATATTTTTAATCAATTTTTTTTAGATATAAGAGTCATAAGAGTTAATTTACTCTCTAGCAAAATATTTTGTGAAAATGAACAAAATAAAAAATCTAATTAAAAAATGTTCTTTTTAAATATTAATTTATGAATCATCCCATATATTTTGATAATGATTCTTTTAAAATTGTAAAAATCAAAATAAAAAATCGTTACAAAACATATCTGATTAAAAAATCAAAAATTAATAATCAAAAGCTTTATCAACCGGTGAGAACTAGTAAAAATATGCAGCAGCACTCTCCTCTCACATATCTTATGGGACCTGTATCTCTCAAATAGGGTTTACAAGGTGTAATGTGGGTGAGAGTACATGTGAAGAAACAAATTAAACAATGAAAAATTATACACTTATCAATACTAATGTGTTTAAAGAAATAAAAAGTATAGTCATTTTTAAGTCTTTATTATCTCTGAGGATGCTATTGACCAGGAACAATAACGAATAATTCCTCATCAAACAACCTATCATTAAATAAACCAAACAAATCAATCCAATTCAACAAAATCATCCAAAATTCGGCAATATTGGGAACCTGAACACCGGGATCGTCCCGACACAAGCACAGGAATATCAGCCAAATATGGATGGGAAAGATTTATAATCGGAGACGACGATCCATCAAAACAAGAATAGCTATCTTTAACGTTATGATCAACAACACCATTAATAACATCATCATTACCACAATTCTCCTCTGTCACAATGGAAGACCATTCATTATCATCATTATTTTCTCCCTTCATTACTTGATCACTACGGTTCTGTAATTTGGGGGGTATTTGAGTCATTTCATCATCAGATTGTGACATACCCGTGAGCTTTTGCACCAGAGCCATGAAATCACGAGCTTGGGTGTGGATGATTTTGGGTGAATGGGTGTAGATGATCAGGGGTTGTCTCTTTTGATGCTGTTTTTGAATAAAATGAGAGTCTTTGGTGATTTTCAATGGTGAAGGACGTGTTCCATTCATTAGATTTCTCCTAATTTGATGTTCTTTTTCATGATTACTGAAATTTGAAGTGCTCATGATATAATTTGTTCAAATCTTATATACTAAGGAAATGAAATTGGTATATTGGATATGAAGATTGCTGATTATAGATTATATATGGATATATGGATTATGTATGGATATGAATAAGGAAGGGAAAATGAAGAAAAAGGTATAATAAATATTTACCCATTATGAGCCCCGCATTGGGAACATTTGCTATTGGACAATGCCCAAATATTTATTCTTTATGCAAAAATTGAGAATTAATAGATAAATGACACACACACACATATATATATATATATTCTTATAATATTAGTATATATATATTTGTCTATATATCATTTTTTTTAAACAAGTTTATAAAAAATTAATTAATTATTAACATCAAATGCCATTATCTTTAAGTTAATAGAAGGATAAACTAACAAATATACCACAAAATTATCATAAAAATTGTAAATGTATTCTTTACTTTTATTTAATGATAAAAATAGTACTCAAATATAATTAGTGATATATATATGAGTGATTTGCCTAAATAGTTTCAAATCTAATTAAAAGTTAAATTTTTCAAAAATAGCAATAATAAGCTCAAAATTGTGCGTTTTACTTATATCAAAATTAGATAAATTACATAAATGTCCTTTCACTCTAATTTATACAACTAACATCTGGTTAAATTCTTCGCTCAAATAAGATTAATTTCCTCTTCAACTTCCATATTTTAAACCTAGCCAAACTGTTTTCATGGTGTTTCTTCATCGTTCTTTTTTTGTTTTTTTTTTTTTCATTCCAAATAATCAAAAAGTGAATCTAAATTTTATATTTTCAGATTCATTAATCTAGCCTAAAATGAAAAATGACCCAAAAGGAATTAAAAGAAAAAAGTGAAAATCTAAATTTTATATTTCCAGATTGATTACTCTAGCCTAAGTTTCTGTTTAATAAGATTGATCAAGTTGATACTTTACATGTTCTCGTACATTTTAGTATTTGTCATCATGATAAGCTTTGATGATAATCATGCTGAAAACTAAATAACCAATGAAAATAAACATAAAATGAACCTTTTTATTGTTGCTTTTTGATTTCCAGAAAGTATGATTGTAGAAAAATTTACCATGTTTGTGGGAGAACATAAGCATGATAGTGCAGCTGGGATTTCTTGGAATCTTGTTACTTCTTATTGTATGTAAACTGGTTTACATACTATGTAAACTGGTTTACATATTATGTAAACCATTACTTGTTGTATGTAAACTTGTCTACATACTATGTAAACTGGTTTACATATTATGTAAACCAATTTACATACTATGTAAACCAATTTACATACTATGTAAACCAATTTACATACTATGTAAATCATTACTTGTTGTATGTAAATTCATTTACATACTATGTAAACAAAAATTACAAAGAATAAGTTTTTAGTGGAGACAAATATTAATTATAAAAACTGATCAAGTTAATTATTGAGTTAACTTAGTCATGATGCTATAATGATGAATATGATCTTATGCTTATTAATCCTACAAAACTAGAAAAAAAAAAATTTGGATCATGTGAGATGGCCGTAGCACAGTTTTATTTCAATTTCTGTGATCTGAATTGTTGAATATAACAGTTTACATAGTATGTAAACACAATTTACATATATGTATGTATACTCTATTTTGCCTAGCAAAAACAAAGTATAATCAATTCCTTCCAAATTGTTAATGCTCAATATGATTTACAGCAAAAGACTGGAACTAATTGCTTGCAATGACGAAAATTGAGAAAGCAAAGAGAGAAAGAGATGGAAGATGGTGATTGTATTTGATTTTATGAAATCTTTTCGAATATGGAATACATGAAGAATTGAATTAATAAAAAAGGACAAAAAGGTAAATTTATTAGATTAAAACGTTGTCGCACATCGATTTACATAAAATTAAACTTACTGCTTAAATTGTTGCTACAGTAGGTCATTAAATCTATATATATATATATTACTATTGTATGGTATAAGGGAAGGGGCATTATTTTATTTTATTTTTTTTTTATAGAAAGGGAAGGGCCTTCTTAGTTCTCCATAATTTAAACTTGGTGAAATTTAAAACTAAATTATAAAATGTGTTTTTTAATATATCATCTTTGAAAAAGAGAGCTAATTAAACACAAATTATATTATTATATTGATTTTATATTAAAATGTTATTTTTTTTGTCAATTTATTAAAATGCGGAAAAATATAAGCTATTTATATGAGTAAAAGTAAAACTAATATGAAATTATTTATAAAAAAAAAATCAAAAAAATAATATCCTAATAAAAAATTATTTAAATACATTATTTTTAATTTTATAAAAAATAAAATTAATAAATTAATATTAAAACAAAAATTGTGACAATTAAAAAACATTAAACGAATATTTTTGCAAAATTAAATTCCTATTAACTGCATTGTATCATTGTTAAATAATCAATTTTTTATTGCATTTTAGTTATTTGGACAAGAAAAACAACATTTTAATAGAAAAATTACTAAAATAATATTATTTATTCTTAATTGCTACCATATAACAAATGTAAAGGACCAAAAAAACATTTTCAAAGTGTAGGGGACTAAATGAACATTCTAGCTTTCATAACACTTTTTTCTTGGTACAAATCTATCACAAAATTTCTTATTAGTGATATAAATTTACCACATAACTCATTATTTGTTATACAAATCTACTATCGAAAATATACCGTTTATATCACTAATTATATTTGAGTGTTATTTTTGCCACTTTATAAAATTAGATGGTATATTAACAACTTTTTCATGATAATTCGATATTATATTTATTAGTTTACGCTTAATAGAATTCAATCTTTAGAACAATTTTACGTAATTTTTTTTACTTTAGTTCGTATACAAATATAATTGTCTTTTAACTTTTTGTTTAACGTTTCATTTGAAAATAAAATTCAACATATCAAAGCTCATCTAATTCTAAAGTATGTTATAAAAAACGTTTATAATAAAATCTATTGGTTAAAGTTATCATTATCCTTAGCATAATACAATTTTATCTAAATTTTTTACTTTATTCATAATTGTTGTTATTATCCTTAAGCAAATATAATTATCTTTTAACTTTTTGTATTAACGTTTTCATTAGAAAGAAAATTTAATATGTCCAACCTCATGTAAAATCTAAATAAAGTAATAAAAAAGTTGAACCTGAAACATTCATTATTTCAAAAAAAAAACAGGTAAGTCCAAGCCCAAAATATAAGAAACAATAAGATAATAACAAAAGCCTACTTATATAGTTATATACGATAAAATTGATATTAATTATTGAAAGATTGTTTTTAATTCAAAAATTCTAAAAACATATTTTAAAAAGTGGTAGCAGAAATTATGATAAAAGTAGAACCGTTCATTCAAAATTTAAGATGTCAATTCCAACTACAAGATGAAGTCTCTTCATAGATAAGTTTTTATTATGATTATTAGTGTTCATTAATTAATTGAATTTAATAATTTATTTATTAAAATTCATTATTTATTATTTTATTTTTGATAAAACATACAATAATATAAATATAAAATAAAATATAAAACAGCACTCGCATTTAAGAGTATGTGTATATATAAAAAAAATACAAAATTTAAGAATATATATATATATATATATATATTTCATAATTAAATTTATATCTTATTATAAACTTTGATTTGATGTATCAAATAAAGATTTAATCTTTATTATATCTTAAATAAAGATTTAATCAATATCATATCTTGAATTCAAAGCTGATATTGTATTTTGACAATCATATAAATAGAGTATTTAGTATTATATTGTAAGCACAACAACAATGAGAATTATTTTTTATATTATCTTTATCTAATTTTTTGCTCTTGCAATTATTTAGTTTTATAGCATATTATCAGCATGATAATATATGTTCAAAACATGTGATATATAAAATGACATTGGCTATACTATGCCATAAATTTTTTGTAGTATAATATATATCACAAAATTTACAACTTTTAGAATTTTCTTATTCTTTATGTTTAAATTCAAATCTTAGTTTTATTCAAAATTTATCATTTTTTTTTATTTCTTGGTCGATTTAATTGAACGTCAAAAATTAATAATAATTATGGTTTATTTAATTTTTAAATTTTTTAAGTTGTTTGGTTTATATATCAAATATCTATATATATTTATATTGTAGTATTGTCTTCAATAACTCGACCTCAACAATAATCTCATATATCACATTATGCTTGGAAGTCAACAAAGCCTAAAAATGTCTTAAACTAAATTCTCTTATTTTACCATAGATTACATATTTTATATTTTATTGTCTACATTTTTTTATATGATTTATTTGTTGTAACTAATATATATTTTTATTTAATTGCTATTATTATAAAAATGTGTTTTGTTAAATTTTTAAAAAATTGTTTGAATCGTCTTTAAAATTTAAATTCAATATTATCATGAAAATAAATACTATTAAGTAATATATTCATAGTTAAGCTCATTATTATGGTCTTCATTAGAATTTGACAAAAATTTATTATAAGATATTAACAATATATGCTTCTTTTTCTTTATTCGTTATTCTTTTGATAAATATATTGTAATCATTTTCTATTGTTATACTTAAATACATTGCAAATATGTTTATGAATATAATAATAAATATATATTCAAATTTATCAATATAAATATTTATTATTATTTAAAAAAATTATAAATTATGAATATTTTATAATAAATAGATAGATAATAATACCCCATAAATATCTATATTTATTTGCTAAATATGTTTGTATTTACTTTTAACTATAAATAATATCAAATTTATAATTAATAATTGATATATGAAGCACATCTTTGACATTTATTCTTTCTTATTATCATCAATAGATATAATCTTATAAAGTATATTATAATTATATTAATTAAAAAATAAAAATTAATTATATATGATGATTGTAATGTATTTTATGCTTAATATTTAAATGGTGTTATCCCGATCTTATTTTGAATCATATGTAAAAGGTTAATTTTTATTTCTTGATATACTATTAATATTAATATAACATAAAATTTTACTAATAATTATTAATATTATAGATATGGTGAAATACCTATATAGTCATTTTGTTTATGATAAATATGTTGTTTAGTCTTTTAATTTAAAAGATATTTTGAAGTCCTTTTCTTTTTGAAAAAATTGCAAAGGAAGGATAAACTTAATTCTTCATTCAATATTTTATTTTACGTAACGAAATATGTTGCATGTATATTTATATTTTTTGATAAATATATACGTAAAAAGTTAATATTTAATTAAAAAATTTAAACTTTTTAAGAAGATTCTTTTTCTAACTTAAATAAATTTTTTCATAAAATTTAAACAAAATTTTCATTATCTAATATTCAAAGTCATACATTAGGCAGTGAAAAAAAAAAAAGTTTGAAATAATTTTTTTTTTTTAAGTTTGAGTAATTTTTTACTATATATCTATCGAAAAATATAAATATATGTTATTCCATTAAATTTAACAAAATAATACGTTTTTTAAATTATATGACTAAACAACTCATTTAGCCTAAATAAAGTGACCTCCACAATAATTTTTCCTATATACATTCCATATTATCATTTGTGTGGTAACATAAAATAGTAAGATCTAAGAACCTTTTGTTTGGAAGGTTAGTTATTGAAAGCTTTAATGCTATTAGTTTTTTCTGAAAACATTCTTCTGTTTAGGATGATAGTTTTTAAGAAGGCATTGTCCTATCATTATTTCTTGATAGCATTTTTAGTAAATACTAATTATGTTGTTACATCATTATTATTGTTATGATAAAGTATGTCTCAAAATTTACATATATAATAAAACAAAAAAAGGATTAAATTATTCTCTTAAAAATGTGAAGATCAATATTATAGATTGTATATATATCATTTATTGAAAGCAACATTGAAAGTAAAATTGACATATTCTATATATCTCTATTTTCTATATTCATGTACCTTATACATATTCACACAGAGGTTAGATATAATAGAATAATTTCGGTGGTCCAAGATACTAATGTGTTTTGTCTATTCAGAAGTTCATAGCAAGAAGATATACACCCTATTTTAATGTTGATAAAAAATAACATCAATATAAGGTATATAAAACTCAAACTTGTTTGAAGTGTTAGAATGTAGAAATATTATATTATAAATAAATTGTTGGCTTATCTTTCATTACCTTAAACTTTTGCGATCATAACCAACCCACCTCAGTTTGGTAAAAAGTAAAAGTGTCAAGACTTACCTACTCCTAAAATCTCTCATCATCTTAAGATTAGTAACGAACACACTTTCATTCCATATCTCACAAGAAGGTAGTTGACAATTGTTAGAATCTTTTAGCATTGATTTGCATGCCTAGTCACCAAATAGGTACATCTTATTCCAGCTGTGTTTGTCAACCATCAAGAGCTTGCAGACTCAATATACAAGTATATAGTAAAATAAATAAGGTTCCCAAATTGCACTTGCATTTTTGTTATAGAAAATTAATTATTACATTCAAATGAATTCCTTGTTGACCAAACACCATCAAAATTTAATTCATTTGATTAATTTTTATATGATTCAATTATTTAATTGATTTTATTTTTAATTTTATTAAAATATATGTTTATACGTTATAAAAAATATATACATGTGCACTAAATTGTTAAATATACGTTAAATATATATTTTTTACGTTTAAAAAAAGAACCTGTAAACACTTTCACAGGGATAAAAATAAAAATTCATTATAAAGAATATTATGTTTTTTTTTTTTTTTTTAAAGAATAAAAGAATGCTATGTTCATGCTCTTAAACAATTAAACCTAATTAATATACTTATGTATTTAATAAAGTAATATATAAAATGTATGAAGCCAATGTTTTAATAAAGTTAATTTTCTGGAAGAATCTATTGTTCCTTCTGACTTCATTTTCATTTAATTAATGAAACTTGTAATTAATTTGTACAAATTAACTACGCAAATAAATAAAATAAAATTAAATAACTAGCCCACCAGGCTAATGAATCTTATGTTTTTGTCATTTGTTAGAACTCAATTACTCCATAAACCATGACATGTAATCCAGGAGTCCCAGGCCAAGACAACATTATTTTTCCCTTTAAATTCGCATTTGAGTTTCTTCGTGCTTGCACATTAGCACATGCATTTTTTTTCCAATAAAAATCCTAACTAAATTAAGGTTATTGTCGTACATTCAGATCATTAGAATTTAGTTTAAGATGAACCAACCACATAAATGTTTAAGGCTATATTTTGATTCAAAATTGGGATGCAAATTCTAAGCCTCAAATCTGTATTCCACTGTTCAACATGATCATATTAGCACATGCTTGATGGCAATTTTAATATTAACTATTACGTATTTTTACTTTTGTATTTAATTTGTCCTTTTTGCAGAGAGTAACTTAAGCTTTTAATATTCTCATTTTTTTTAAAAGAAAATTTTAAGTAGAAAATTTTTTTTATTGAAAAAAAAGGCTCTCCTCAATTTAAAAAGAATAGGACTATTGTCACACACTACCACACTATTAAAGATTACGGCCATTTTTGTTTTGATATCGATCAGGAGTTGGTCAGAGGACGCTAGAGAACTGGAGCCCAATGACAGAACGCAGGAGAAACCTATATCCAAGTGCCCTTCAAGAACAACTATAGCAAACTGAAAGTTCGAACCCGCGCCCTGCTGTATGAAGACAGAGACCCAACGCTTTAACCCTGATACCTAAACCACTGAGCTACCACATCACTCATCAGCAAGAAAGAAAATGTCTTCGATATTTTGAAAGTTCTTGACTCGATAATTGTGCATATGGACAAAATATTAATGTAAATGAAATATTGATATAATATTACATAATAGCATAGATATATGATAATGTTCTTAAAATGTTAAATAATGTGGATAAAATATGATTTATAATTAATTTTATTTATTTTAAAAATAATTTATTATTAAATATTTAAATATAATTTGTTAGATCATTACTTTCAAATTACAATTTATTTTTTTTATTTAGCTATACAAATATTTTTTTCAATAACATTTTTTATATTATAAATATATACATAATTATATTATGTATTTTTAATTATTAGTTTCAAAATTTATTTAAACATTTTAATCATTTCGCTAAATATTCTATAACTTTTTGATTTATTTGTTAAAATAAATACTACATATATTTATATTTATATTTATATGCAGTAATAAGACAATTAATTAAATAAATGAGTAATCTATTGCTTTCATATTATTGAATGGTTTATTAAATTTTTTACAATTTTATTAATTTATAACTTTTATGAATTTTTTTTAAAAATTTCCGTTGATAATAATAATATTTTCAATATATTTGTAAAATTTAAATTTTAATACTTTAACATATATCAATATTTAAAAATTTTCACATTAGAAGTATGGGTGGAAGTTTTTGCTGCACTACGATTGTTCAAACCAAATATGAACTAAAAAATATAAACCGAACACTAAGGAATTAAATTTGAGTTCAATTTGGGTTATCCCAAATAACACGAAAAGATTAGAGTTGGATTAGGTTAGGGTCGATACTATAACATGAAAATAAAAAATAATTATAATTATTTTTATATATTATTAATATTATTATTTTTATATAAGTTTAGTCCATTAATTCATGTAATAGAAAATTTGTTGCATTTTTCTTACTAATATATGTGCAAATATATTATACTATCATTAATCATAATTACATAAAGTTTAAGTCTAAAATATTCATTTACTTTAATTTTAGATAATGTTTTCTTGTGTTGTTTTGTAATATAATTATGACTTTGAAACTTTTATTTTTAATTTTGTAAAAATTTGTAACAAAATTTTTATTTGTATGTTTAATATTATTAAAATGCATTGAATTTGGTTCGAAGCTTTTATTATTCTAATCAGATTAAAAATTATAAGAAAATTTATAATATTTTTAATTAATATCTGATTGAATAAGATAAAAAATACTAATTAATATTATATGTAAAAAAAGTTTGGGTTATTTTGGACTAATTTGGGGTAGTCCAAATTTTTTTTATTTGGATTAAGTTTGATAGTTCATAACACAAATTAAATTCAATTTAAATTAGTGTTGAACCAATTTAAACTGAGTTAATTAAAATCATCCCAAATAACCTCAGTCCACATAAATTGACACTCCTAATTAGATTATACTATTATAAAAGTGATTGATTTGGCGCTCTTAAAAATAAAAAATTAATTTGCGATAACAACTGGATCTAACTTATAAATATGGAGAAATTGGCCTAAATAGCTTAAATTTTAGTAATAAATTATATTTTTTAAAACTAGCAATAATATGACTAAAATTGTGCATTTTGGTTACATTAAAATTAAACAAATTACAAAAAAGCCTTTTAGGGCTAACAAATAAATACACAGGAACTCCGAAAATTTTGTCGGTGATATCACCAAATTTTTAGTGACTCTACCAATGACATTACCAGAAATTCGACGACCTTATTGAAGCTTCAGTGACCTCACCAGATAGGTATATAATGTGTTACATACCATAACAGAGGTGTATATAAGGTGTTACATACAAGACAGAAGTGTATGTAACATTTAATATATATGTATGTAACATATTACATACAACAATAAAGGTGTATGTAATGTGTTACATACAATGGCAGAGGTGTATGTAACATTCAGCAAAGATGTATGTAACAAGTAACATATTGCTTGTGCATATATGTAACTCGAATTACATACATTATATATGATATGTGATATGTAATACTTATTACATACTTGCACCATTAATATGTAACAAGTTACATACTCATAATGCAGGTATGTGACTTATATTACATACATGATATATGATTTGTAATACTTATTACATATTTGCATCATCATTACATACTGATGGTGTAGGTATGTAACTCCTATTATATATAACAACATAGGAATATGTAATGTGTTACATACATGACAGAGGTGTATGTAACATTCAATAGAGTTAGTTATATTTAACATATTACATACAACGATAAAGATGTATATAATATGTTTACATACAACGAAAAAGATGAAGAGAGATTTGCATGATTAAGATATACAGTAGCAACAATAGGTTCAAAAGATGGAGTTTTAGTTCATCTTGTGGGTTTTAATAGAATGCTCCTTTATAAAACAAATATTATTTTCAACCCATGAAGTTAAAATTCCTAATGAGCCATAAGCAATTGCAAATTTCCTTACCTCAATAGCAGAGTAAACTTAGTATCTAATCACTATGTTTTTAACCATTATTTCTCTATTAGTAAATCATCGATGTCGTTGGATTAAATTGAGAGAAAATTCATGTCCAAGAAGGGAGATGAAAGAGAAAGTAGATCTGAGATATTTTGAGTCGATTGGAGTTTGACCTAATCGGTATCGGAACGAGAGAAGGAGCAGTAGATAAGCTTAATAGAGATTTCAGAATAGTTAATAGAAGAGAAAGGATAAAATTATAAAGATAAGGATTAAAAACGGTATCATGAAGTGGGAAAAGAAAAAACGTATGTTCAACTTAAAATGATACTACAACAGGACTTTATTTCATAAATATGAGCTAGCTAGCCACTTAATTATGAGAGGTGATTTAGTTGCGCACTTTTAGCATTCGTTGAGGATGGGACAACTCCCAAAAACCCTAGTTGTTCTTATCATTTTTCTTACTTTTTTTTTTCTTTTAATTTTGTTATCAGTTTGTGATAATAGCTATTCTCTCATAGAAATTTACCATCTCTTCAAGTAGTTTATTTGATTATTATTTTTTATTATGTTTAATAAAATTATCATAACTTATAGTGTATTTCTACTTAAGTATCAATTTAAGTGAATTTATTTCTCACATAGATTTATTCTAATGCAATTTTTACTTTAATTAGTTTTCGGAATATTTTTCATTCTATTTTTTCATATGGAAGTTGTTATTATCTAAGAGATCAAAGGGATAGACTTAAATAGATTGATTTAAGCCATAAAATTACTGTCAACAGCAATCTAAGAAAGAAATGGTAGCCTTTAAAGGAGGCGGTTAATGCCAACAATATCACAAAAACTATAGAAATTGATGATTGTGTGTTAAAATTTTAGGCAATTTTTTAATGTACTGCAATTTTTATGAATTAATATAAAATTCCTTTTATAAAAAAAAAAATAATTATGAAGTTAAATTTATTCAAATTTTTAAAAGGATGGGTTATTGCCATACCTATTCTGTTGGTTCAATAAAATATTTTTAATCTTTGTTTTAAAAATTGACAAAAGCATTAATAAAAAATTTTAATCGACAAAAGAAATGCATTAAAAATAAAATGATATTTTGTCAATTTGAAAAATTAACATTAATTGTAATATGAAAAAAAAAAAAAAAGTTGCGGTAATAATCAAATTATTATTAAAATAATTTCTAAGTTGGGTTTATCCTAGCCCTATTTAATTTTCTATTTTCTATTAAAAGTTTTATTTAGTTTTTTTAATTATGATCCTTTTTTCTGAACTTTTGGTGTTTTTCTTTCCTATATTTAAAAATTTGAATAATCTTTATATGTTTCAGCCAAAAACATGAGCAAAGAGGAAATTATGTCTTCTACCTAATTATCTGCTGTAAATTTGATTTATTAAAATAATCCATGTTTTGCATTTAAATACTTCTGTCCATCCCGTCAACAAATTTAATATAATAACATCACGTGAAATTAAAGTTGCAGATATCATTTTCTATTAATTTTATTGAAGAAGAAATAAACGGAACTCAAAATCATCAACAAAATCATTAAGTTGAAAACATGTTTTTTTTTTTTTTAAACAAATCAGAGTTTTCACCAACAAAAGAAATGGAAATATTTTAAAGTCCAAGCTTCTTTCAAAAGAGTAGTGACAAACTTAAAATCTTTCCTCAATTCCAGATACTACTTGTCACACCATGAGTAGGTTGCCTACCAAAAAGGCCAATTTTGTACCATATATCTTTATTAACACTGCCATTTTTCTTTTATATTAATACTATAATTTAATATCTGTGTCATTCCAAAGGAAAAAAAAAAAAATTAAAAATAAAAACCCAGAAAACTTTATAACGATTAATCCGAGCCAATTTTCAACCAGCCCAGCCAATATAAATATTTATAATTGAAAATAGGAAGGAAAAACAAAAAGTAGAGTTTAGCTGGAAACCTAGTCTTCCAAGAAATGATTCACAATTTTCAAGCTTGATTCCACCACCTGCTTCTCCCAAATTTCTTTCCATCCCTTCCCAGAATCGGATTCTGACGTCCTCATCAGCGTCCTAAACGCTTCCGTAGCATCCATTCTCTGAAGGTCCCATCCTGCCTCTTTTAACTGTAAGATCTTCCCCATTTGTTTCTTTGCCAGTCGACACGTGTTCTCCTTTACCTCTTTCACTGATTCCTCAAATACAACCCTACGCATCTGATCATTCTTCTCTCCTTTCATCTCTTCAACTCCACGAAAACATCCCTGTTTAAACTTGGCGAAATACCGGTCAAACTCGGGAACTCCGATTGCTTTCTCCAAACCAGTCCGGTTCACTCCTGATACATTGTGAAACTCGGCGAGTTCCTCAAACATTCCCGACTCAATCATCTCATCAACTCGAATCGATAAATAGTCAGACAACACCACAAACGATACGTCTACCCAGAAAAAACAACAGTCGTATCTCAAATTAGAGGACATAAAAATATCAGTTCCTGTCTCTGTTTGATTATTGAACACGATGCGATGAGGATCGAACTCTTCGACGACAAGTGCATGAATGAAGGAGTTGGACCCCCCAACCAAAAGGGGCACCTTCCTTCTAGAATTAATATCCGAGACAACTTTGCTTGCAATATTACGAAAATCGGAAGGGGACAACTCACCTTGACTCGGTTCGAACTCGCCTAGAAGGTGATGGGGAACACCATTCCTTTCTTGGAGAGGTATCTTGTTGGTAGTGATGTTGAGGCCTTTGTAGAGTTGCATTTTATCAGAGTTGATGATTTCGAAGAAGGGGAAGTGAGTTGCGATATCGATTGAGAGACGAGATTTTCCGGTTCCGGTAGCACCCATTATAGCGACGAGCTTGTCTTTCTTAAGTGCAATATTGGGTTTGATTTGGTTTTGGTGGGTCTTGGAGTCCATGAAAAAGCGAGGCCAACTGGCTTTATAGCCAGTGGGGTTTTGATAAAGAAAAGACTGAGGTGTATACAAATTGGAAACAGAGGAATCATAATGGTGGGAGTGAGACTGAGTAATGAAAAGGTTAAGGCTCATAGGACAGACTGGGTTTGAAGGAATGGCTTGGTTTTGGCTTTTTTTCTGAGCTGTGCTGAGAGAAACTATATCGGTATCTGAAGGACAGACAGAGAGAGAATCACAGAGAAAAGAGCAGAAACAGAGAAGAAGAAGAAATTATCGATACGATTCAGTTGTAGCCATTGTTAATATGTACATCAACTATACAAAATACATGAAAGTTTTATATTTTTCTAATTTGGAATGAATGTTGGGTTGTTTCACTGAGTAATTTGCTTTTGTTGATAGTGTTGAAGGCTACTGTAGCTAGCAAACTCTCTATAATGCAGGAAATAATTTTGGATTCATTTCTTCGAACTTGGATGTGTTTCTTGATTTATATTTCCCTCTTTCGTACTGTTTTCACTATTTAGCTGTTGGAATTATTATTATTATTATTATGAATTTGGATAAAAAAGGAGAAAAGAAAAAAAAGTGTAAAAACTAAAAAATGTAAAGTTTCACATTTTTAATTTACCTCTTCCTAGAAGTGTATATATAGAAAAGAATTAGTAAGTGGGATTGGGCTCCAAGAGGCACCCAATTTTGTGGAAGGGGGAGGACCTAGGCAATTGTGCCGACCGACCGTCCGTCCGCGCTGTGCCGAGCCGAGTACGTGTGTGTGAAGTGAGATGGCATTTTATTTTTTGATAAAAATTTTCAACAGTTTCGTTACCCAAATTGTGACCGTTACTTTTTAACGTTTCGTTCCGTTGAGACCGAGTCTCACGGAATCCATTACCCCACGTCGTGACCGTTGCATGTGACCATTCCGTTCCGTTTCGGATTGAGTCTTACGGAACGTTCCACACGACCGTTTCTGAACGTTGCACGTTCTTCACGACCGTTTTGGCTCCATTATTTTTGTGACTTCCTCAGCCTATAAATAGAGCCATCAGCTCTCAGTTTCAAATCACTCCAAAACCTCAACTCTCTCTCATTCCCTCTCTCTCTCTCGCTCTAACAATTGAGTAACATAAAAAAAGCCAGAAACACTTTCAGCATTAAATATATATATATATATATATATATATATATATATATATATATATATATATATATATAATTTTTAGTTTTCGAGCAACAAAAGTTATTTTACAGGGTGTAGCATTTCGGAGTTCATTAGTGTAGTGTAACTCTAAGACAGAATCTTACTGGGCTATTTTATCCTAGGGACGACGAGGCTGTGTTTACTTGCACAATTTTGGGCAGAGCCGCGAAACGTCTTAAAGAGAGCGACCTAGTCCGCGACTCAACCCAAGCAGTTATTTCAGTAATTTGGTAATCTCATTCCAATCTATTTTTTACGTATTTTGTCTTACCAATTTTAAGACGAATTTCATCTGCCATGTCTACTGAATTTTTAACTGCTGACCTCAACAAACCTTTTTGTTTTGAGGGACTACATTTCAAAAGATGGAAACAAAAAATGTTGTTTTTCTTAACAATGAAAAAAGTAGCCTCTGTTCTTACTACTAAAAAACCAACACTGCCAAATCCTCCTACCGAAGATACAACTAATGATTTAAACACTTGGTTGGAAAATGATTTTCTCTGCAAAAATTTTATTCTTAATGATTTAGCTGATGATTTGTATGATTATTATAACTCTGATAAGACAGCTAAAGAAACTTGGAATGCACTTTAAAAGAAGTATGATACTGAGGAAGCTGGAACCAAGAAGTATGCTATCAGAAGATATCTGAAGTACCAGATGACTGATAACAAATCTGTGGAAGCTCAATCTCATGAACTGCAGAAGATAGCACATGAAATAACTTCTGAAGGTATGGCTTTAGATAAACAATTTCAAGTAGCTGTTATAATTGATAAATTACCCCCTACATGGAAAGATTTTAAGAATGTTCTGAGACATAAAACTAAAGAATTCTCCCTAGAAAGTTTAATAACCCCCTTAAGAATAGAAGAAGAAGCCCGAAAATAAGACCAAAAAGATGAAGTACTTGTTGTCTCAAACAACAGTGCCAATAAAAAATCCTTCTTTGTAATTCTGAAACCAAAAGAAAGAAACATGAAATTTCATAATTGTAATAATAACCAGAACCGTAACAATCAGAATAAAAATAAAAACCCTCCATGGAATGGACCTGGACCTCAACCCCCCTTAGGAAATAACACATTTATGTGTTATAGTTGTAACAGGCCTGGCCATTTGGCCAGGAACTGTCGGAACAGGAATCGTCCTGCCCCGCAGGCGAACCTTACCGAAGATCAGCTTATAGCTATGATATCTGAAATCAACTTTGTTGGTGGATCTGAGGAGTGGTGGGTGGACACTAGTGCTTTTCACCATGTTTGCTATGATCGTGACATGTTCAAGTCCTATTCCTTGTCTGAGGATAAGAAAGTGCTGCTGGGCGACTCGCACTCTACTAAAGTTGCTGGTACTGGTGAGGTGGAATTAAAGTTTATCTCTGGAAAGACTGTCATCTTGAAGGATGTCCTGCATACTCCAGAGATGAGAAAGAACTTAGTTTCAGGCTATCTTCTCAACAAGGCTGGGTTTACTCAAACTATAGGGGCTGATTTGTATACAATTACCAAGAATAATATATTTGTTGGGAAAGGGTACGCCACTGATGGCATGTTTAAATTAAATGTTGAAATTAAGAACGTATCTTCTTCTGCTTATATGTTGTGTTCTTTTAATGTTTGGCATGCTAGACTTTGTCATGTTAATAAACGCATAGTAAAGAACATGAGTAACTTAGAACTAATTCCTAAATTATCAATAAATGATTTTGAAAAATGTGATTTTTACAGTCAAGCTAAAATAACCAAAACTTCACATAAATCAGTAATTAGAGAATCAGAACCATTAGATTTAATACACTCTAATATATGTGAACTGGATGGTACTCTAACAAGAAATGAAAAACGCTATTTTATAACTTTTATAGATGACTGTTCAGATTATACTTGTGTATATCTAATGAAAAATAAAAGTAAAGCGTTTGACATGTTTAAAACATTTATGACTGAAATTCAAAATCAACTTAACAAAAAAATAAAAAGATTTTGAAGTGATAGAGGCACTAAATATGATTCCAATATTTTCAATGACTTTTATAAAAACTATGGAATCATACATGAAAAAACTGCACCTTACTCTCTTGAAATGAATGGCAAAACTGAAAGAAAAAACAGAACTTTTACTGAATCAGTTGTTGCAATTTTATTAAACTCTGGTGCTGCTTCCCATTGGTGGGGAGAAATTTTACTAACTGTTTGCTATGTGCTAAACAAAGTGCCTAAATCTACTAGTCAAATTTCACCTTATGAAATTTTGAAAAACAAGAAACCTAACTTAACTTATTTAAGAACTTGGGGATGTTTAGCCTATGTTAGGATCCTTGATCCAAAAAGAAATAAACTTGCTAGTAGAGCATATGAATGTGTATTCATAGAATATGCAGTAAATAGTAAAGCTTATAAATTCTATGACTTAAATGATCATGTAGTTATAGAATCAAATGATGTAGACTTCTATGAACATAGGTTTCTCTTTAAACTAAAGAATAGTGGGGGCTCGTCTTCTAGTAGTTTACCCATAGCTAAATCTAGTGAACAAAATGAGGAATTAGAAACTGAACTTAGGAGAAGTAAACGAGCTCGAACCTCTAAGGATTATGGGTCTGACTTCTATGCTTATACCTTAGAGGAAGATCCCCAAATTATTCAAGAAGCCTTTATCTTCTTTAGATGCCAACTTATGGGAAGAAGCCATAAATGATGAAATGGACTCTCTTGAGTCTAATAGAACTTGGCATCTAGTTGACTTATCTCCTGGTTGCAAGACCATAGGATGTAAATGGATACTAAAGAAGAAATTAAAACCCGACGGTACTATTGAAAAGTACAAGGCTCGCCTTGTAGCCAAAGGGTATAGGCAAAGGTAAAATGTGGACTTCTTTGACACATATTCACCTGTCACAAGAGTACCTTCCATACGTGTGCTTTTCTCCCTAGTTGTTATCCATGATTTAGTGGTGCACCAAATGGATGTCAAAAATGCCTTCTTAAATGGTAATTAGAAGAAGAGATTTATATGGACCAACCTGAGGGCTTTGTAGTCCCAGATCAAGAAAACAAAGTATGTAAACTAGATAAATCTCTTTATGGTCTAAAACAAGCACCTAAGCAATGACATGAAAAATTTGATAATCTAGTTATCTCACATGGATTCAAATTGAATGAAAGTGACAAATGCATTTATCATAAAACAGAAAATAACATATGCACTATTATATGTTTATATGTGGATGACTTGCTTATTTTTTGGTCAAATATTCATGTTGTAAATAATGTGAAAAACTTGCTGTGTGCTAATTTTGACATGAAAGACCTAGGTGAAGCGAGTGTAATCTTAGGTATAAAAATTAATAGGTCTAATGAGGGACTTTCTCTAGATCAATCTCATTATATTGAGAAGATCTTAAAGAAATATAATTACTCTAACTGCAAACTTGCATGTACCCCTTATGATCCTAGTGTAAAGTTGTTCAAGAACACCAGAGACGGTGTTAGACAAACTGAGTATGCAAGCATCATTGGTAGCTTACGTTACGCTACTGATTGTACTAGGCCCGACATAGCTTATGTTGTGGGACTACTATGTAGGTTTACCAGTAGACCTAGTATAGAGCATTGGAATGTAATTGAAAGGGTCATGAGGTACCTTAAGAGAACAATGAACCTTGGATTACACTATAAGAAGTTTTCCGCTGTTTTAAAAGGATACAGCGATGCTGATTGGAACACTCTTTGAGAAGACTCCAAAGTAACTAGCAACTATATATTTAGCATTGCTAGTGGAGCTGTTTCTTGGAAGTCTAAGAAACAGACAATTTTGGCTCAATCTACGATGGAGTTAGAAATGATAGCACTAGCTACTGCTAGTGAAGAAGCAGGGTGGTTAAGAAGTCTATTAGCTGAGATCCCTTTATGGGAAAGACCGATACCAGCTGTCCTGATCCACTGCGATAGTACCGCGGCTATTGCAAAGATTCAGAACCATTATTATAACGGTAAGAGACGACATATATGTCGTAAGCACAGTACTGTTAGAGAATTTCTCTCTACAGGAGCTGTATGAGTGGATCATGTACGTACTGATGACAATTTGGCTGATCCTTTGACGAAAAGATTAGCAAGAGAGAAGGTTTTCAAAACCTCGAAAGGAATGGGACTAATGCCCTTAGAATGAAGAGTCACTCGTGATGGTAACCCAACTTATAGACTGGAGATCCCAAGAAATAAGTTCAATGGGTAATAACAAGTCATGAAGTGATATGAGATGAATCATGCTATTATGAGTCCCATTTATACTGTTAGAAGCATGAAGTCCTGAAGCGACAGAAGGATGAGTTAATTGTTAACTCTTAATAAGTTCTATACTCTATGTGGAGTGGAGTACATAGCTACAAGAGTATTCTTGATAGACTCACCTATGTGAATGTGGAAGTGTGGCCGCTTCCTATGAAATTTTTGGGCAAAATTTACTAGAGCATTCACCATACTGGGATATACGTGCATGGCCGTAAAGCACGGGCTTTTCGAATTACATCTTGGAAAGGTTGTGTGTGTAATGTTATTAGAAATAGAGTTCAAAACTACGAGTTACTCTAGTATATTCTAAAGCATCAACACTATACAAAGGTTCAAGTCGATAGACACCTTCTGCTTATGCACAATCTTATATCTTTGATTGATCGGTTGCTCGATGAAAAACTATTTTTATATAAAATTCAAGTGGGGGATTGTTACAATTATTATTATGAATTTGAATAAAAAAAGAGAAAAGAGAAAAAGTACAAAAACTAAAAAATGCAAAGTCCCACATTGCCAATTTATCTTTCCCTAGAAGTGTATATATAGAAAAGAATTAGCATGTAAGATTGGGCCCCAAGGGGCACCCAATTTTGTGGAAGGGGGGAGGACCTAGGCAATTGTGGGTCCACCACACACGCGCGCGCCGCCGCCGCCGTCAGTCCGACCTGCCGGCCGCGCCGCGCCGAGCCGAGTGCGTGCATGCGTGTGAGGTGAGGTGGCATTTTATTTTTTGATAAAAATTTATTTATTAAAATTAATTTTTTCAACAGTTCCGTTACCTAAATTGTGACCGTTACTTTTTAACAATCCGTTTCGTTGAGATCAAGTCTCACGGAATCCGTTACCCCACGTCATGACCGTTGCATGTGATCGTTCCGTTCCGTTTCGGACAGAGTCTTACAGAACGTTCCATACGACCGTTTCTGAACGTTGCACGTTCTCTACGACCGTTTTGGCTCGATTATTTTTGTGACTTCCTCAGCCTATAAATAGAGCCATCAGGTCTCAGTTTCAAATCACTCCAAAACCTCAGCTCTCTCTCATTCCCTCTCTCTCTCTCGCTCTAACAATTGAGCAACAGAAAAAAAAAGCCAAAAACACTTTCAGCATTAAAAAAAATATATATATATATATATGTGTGTAATTTTTAGTTTCCGAGCAACAAAAGTTATTTTACAGGGTGTAGCATTCCGGAGTTCATCAGTGTAGTGTAACTCTGAGACAGAATCTTGCTGGACTGTTTTATCCTAGGGACGACGAGACTGTGTTTGCTTGCACAATTTTGGGCAGAGCCGCGAAACGTCTTAAAGAGAGCGACCTAGTCCGCGACTCAACCCAAGCAGTTATTTCAGTAATTTGGTAACCTCGTTCCAATCTATTTTTTGCGTACTTTGTCTCACCAATTTTGATTTCGAGGGAATGTCAATTTTTGAAAACAGGAATAAAAAGGTTTTTAGTTTTTTTAGCAAGAAACTTTCGTTAAAAAGCAAATTGAACGCATGATTAAATTTTTTCCCCCTTCAAGCCTTAATTTTAGGAAATAAAATAGTGCAGCAAAACCCACAACCACTACAATATGTGAGTGATAATCTATCATATTAGTTGTATTTGTGTCGTATTTGTTTCATATTATTTCTGTCGGCATCGAGTTTGTTTTGTGTTATTCGTGTCAGTTGATAAATGAAAAAATTTACTCTATTTTTTTTTGTGTTAACTATTTATAATAGTAAGAAATAACAAAACTTTTAAGAATGTGAAAAAATTATTGATTAATTTTTACTATAAAAATTATTGATTAATTTTTACTATAAAAATTTTTTGTGTCTTATCGTGTTCGATTTGTATTATTAAATTGTATCAAAAATTACCGACCCTAACAAAATGTATCTAAATGATAGCACATCTGAAATGCTACACAATATATCTAGATGATAGCCATCTGAACTACTATAATTTTTTTTTTTTTTTTTCAAATTCATAATTATTATAAATATGAAAATTTTAGCTTTTTTTTTTTTTTTTTTTATCAATTTTATTTTTTTTTTTGGATATTTTTATAAAAAAATTTAAATTTGATTAAATTAATTCTTATTAATAGGGTGTTGTTAGATGTTTGAAAATAAAAATATTTAAAAAGTTAAAAAAATAAAATAAAATGATTAAAATAATAAAAGGGGCATAAAATAACTTAAGCATTTATATTTATAATAATTTGATAACTAATATGTATTAATTAAAAAAATGAATAATATATTTAATTTATAAAATGTAAGTGACCCAAGCGCAATTTTTTTTCTATACAGTGAATATATCGATATAAAATTGATTTTTAAATTATCTACCACAGTATAGGAAAATTTATGGATATTTCTATAAATTGTAATATACTAAAATTTTTATCTAAATTTTATGAAATATTGAAAAATATTGTTATGGACATGTAGCAGAATATAAATTTAGAATATTTAATTTTGTTAAAATAAAAATACACAACTTATTATTTGTATTATTATTTGTATTATGTATATATGAATATTTATTTAAAATTAATCAATTTTAGTTTTTTCAATTTTTTTTATATTTACTTGAGTAATAGTTATTCAATTATAACTTATTAAATTGCCATACATTTAAAGTTTAAACATAATTAGTTAGTTACATTAATTTTTATCAGTTATATTTTAAAAATCTCTCGTGTTATTTTATTTTTTAAATTTATATAATTTTTATTTTTTAAATAATATTGTACTTTTATTGTTTAGATTTTTATTTATTTTCAAAATAATTTATAAATATTATGAAATTAAAAAAAATCATTTTTATAGAGAAATAATTTTAATCATAATATTTAGTAATATATGTATATTTGAATAAAAAATATAAGTTTTTTTACTTTGACTTTGAACGAATTTTTAAATTTCGAAGTCCGCAAATACAATTTATAAAAAAAAAAAATTATGTATCATTATTTTTTCTTAAAACTTAAATAAATATATATTTTGTCCCAAATTGTAAAAACAATGACTTGAGAAGGTCACCGACAGTGGACCATGTCGACAAGGGTGGTGGTGAAGGAGTGGAATCAATTGGGATGTCCTTATGTACATGTGGTATTCGGATATTGCCGATGAGTTGGAGTTGAATTTTTGATATTTTGACCTTTTAAAGGCTATATTGTCTAGTTGTAGGGCAAGTGACGTCAACATCGTTTCATAAGACTTGTAAAATTTAAAGGTCAGGGCTCAATATTACCTAATATATAAGTAATTTAAAGTGATTTAAAAATAATATTTATTATTTTTAAATCATATATTTTGATAATTAAAAAAATAAATATTACATCATTTTTTTATCCTTCGATCTATATATAATTTAACTATTTAACTGATTTTATTTTTAATTCTCTCAATAAAAAAAATATATGTTCATTTTTTTATAATACTAAAAAACATATATTTATTTACGTTATAAAAAAATGAACATTTTTTTTTTTACTAAACGAGGTTAAAAATAAAATTTTATATGTAAAGAAAATTATGTTATACAATTAAACCTAATATTTTTAAAATTTTCTAATTAAATACTGTTCAAATTAAACTGTTGTAATTTATATCTGTTTAATATTGAATTTCATTTAATTAGATATTGTTTAATATTATTAAAATGATAATTTTATTATTATAAATTTTAAAATTGTTATTTTTTTTATAATTTTTTAAATTATTAATTCTTTTTAAAGTAGAGTTTGCCATATTAATAATACTTTTTAGTAGGGGTGAGCAAATAATCCGATCAATCTGCTTAAATTAATAAATTCGATTCGATCCGTCGGATTCGGATCCGATTGAATTGATATATTTTATGATCGGATCGGATTCGGATTGAAAAGTATACAATCCGTTTGGATTCGGATCGGATTCGGATTGACAGATTTTATAATCCGCTGCAATCCAATCCGGACTGAATTACTATTAAAATTATAAATAAATGCATATTTATTTTTAATGTATTATATTTAAATATTATACATACCACAATTACATTAAATTATTATTTTAATTTTAAAAAAAATAAAAATGTTAAATTCTCTATAATAATTTAATAATATTTAACAGTATACTTTTTATTATTTTGATTATATAAGTTGTGACTATAAATAAATAAATTTTACTAAAAAATATATCAATTTAAAATTTAAATGTTAGTATATATTGTATTTTATATATGATAATAATAAAAAATAAATTATAATCTCAATCCGACCTATCCGATCTGAAAAATCTAATCTGCTCGGATTCGGATTGGTTCGGATTGACTGCATTATCGGATCGAATTCGGATTAGAAATCTTTAAATCTGTTTCGGATTGGATCGGATTCGAATTGGTGAAAAATATGCAGTTTTGATCCGCTGCTCACCCCTATTTTTTAGTTCCAAAATTTGTAAACTAGGACCCTAAATGCTACTGTAAACAATAAATTGATAATTATGGATGAATTATGACAATGTTATCTCATTAAAAAGAATAATTGAAGTCCTTTTTGTAGAAAAGAAGAAAGTGATATTTGGTTCTGAATATTTCACTGACTTGTATTGCTTTGTACAGATTACATGAATTTATAATAGAAATAAAACGACATAAAAGGATAGTAATTAAATACAAAGATTTCTACCATATTATGAATGATCTTTACCATATTATGATTTTATTTACTTTCCTATTTCAAAATGAATCTCAACACTCCCCCTCAAGTTGGTGCATACATGTCCCACATGCCCAACTTGTCTAAAAACTTTAAGAACACTCGATTTGATAAATGCTTTGGTGAGAATTGCTATGTTGATAGCCAAATTCTTTCATAGACTTTGTGAATTTGCTTGCTACTGCAAAAGTGGGTTTTGGGTTTTCAGGGGTGGCGCGATTTGTGGGTGTGATTTTGGTCTGATTTCTGTTTTGGTCTGTGTCTGCGGTGGTCTGTGGGATCTGTTTTGGTGGATCTGTTTTGGTCTGTGGGATCTGTTTTGGCGGATCTGTTTTGGTCTGTGGGATCTGTTTTGGCGGATCTGTTTTGGTCTGTGGTCTGTGGGATCTGTTTTGGCGGATCTGTTTTGGTCTGTGGGATCTGTTTTGGCGGATCTGTTTTGGTCTGTGGTGGCACGACGGAATGTGCCGTTGTGTAAGAAATCTTTTCTCGTTCAGTAATATGCATCTCTATTAATTGAGACCACACATCATAATTTTTTTCAGTAAGTAAAATGCCAGCATTAAAGGGACTTTCAGACTGAACAAAAAAAGAAACTGATTTGGTTTTAGATGATTCAATGGAATCACTCCTTTTTTTTTTTTTTTTTTTTTTCTTTTTTTTTTTTTTTTTTTCCTTTTTTTTTTTTTTTCCTTTTTTGTTTTTTGTTTTTTTTGTTTTTTTAAATAGATATATATATATATGGAATAGAAAGAAACAGAAAACAAAAAAAGGAATTAAAATACGATGAGGCTGAGCTGGGACAGGGCGTTTGTGGCCACGAAGGGGCTGTGCACGGCGCGGCGGGAGGTGCGCGATGGGCGCGAAGCTGACTGGTGGATCTGGGATGCGGTCTGGTGGATTTGGTACGCGGCGCGGCGCAACGCTGATTGGGTGGATCTGGGATGCGGTCTGGTGGATCTGGTGCGTGGCGCGACGCTGATTTGGTGGGGTGGTCCGGTTTTCATATCGCTGATTTTTTTTTTTTTTTTATCTGTTTTTATGGTTGATATGATTGGATCTGTTTTTATGGTTGATATGTCGGTGGTTTATCTGTTTCAGATCACTGAAAATGTTGTGATCGAGTTTCTGGGTTGATAGCGGCTATGGATTTGCTTTACGAGTTGGGTTTTGATTTCTGTTGGGTTTGATTTTTGAGGTTGATTTCGGTTTGATTTTTGTTGGGTTTTTGTTTGATTTCTATTGGTGGTTTGACGAGTTTCATAAGACTTGTAAAATTTAAAGGTCAGGGCTCAATATTACCTAATATATAAGTAATTTAAAGTGATTTAAAAATAATATTTATTATTTTTAAATCATATATTTTGATAATTAAAAAAATAAATATTACATCATTTTTTTATCCTTCGATCTATATATAATTTAACTATTTAACTGATTTTATTTTTAATTCTCTCAATAAAAAAAATATATGTTCATTTTTTTATAATACTAAAAAACATATATTTATTTACGTTATAAAAAAATGAACATTTTTTTTTTTACTAAACGAGGTTAAAAATAAAATTTTATATGTAAAGAAAATTATGTTATACAATTAAACCTAATATTTTTAAAATTTTCTAATTAAATACTGTTCAAATTAAACTGTTGTAATTTATATCTGTTTAATATTGAATTTCATTTAATTAGATATTGTTTAATATTATTAAAATGATAATTTTATTATTATAAATTTTAAAATTGTTATTTTTTTTATAATTTTTTAAATTATTAATTCTTTTTAAAGTAGAGTTTGCCATATTAATAATACTTTTTAGTAGGGGTGAGCAAATAATCCGATCAATCTGCTTAAATTAATAAATTCGATTCGATCCGTCGGATTCGGATCCGATTGAATTGATATATTTTATGATCGGATCGGATTCGGATTGAAAAGTATACAATCCGTTTGGATTCGGATCGGATTCGGATTGACAGATTTTATAATCCGCTGCAATCCAATCCGGACTGAATTACTATTAAAATTATAAATAAATGCATATTTATTTTTAATGTATTATATTTAAATATTATACATACCACAATTACATTAAATTATTATTTTAATTTTAAAAAAAATAAAAATGTTAAATTCTCTATAATAATTTAATAATATTTAACAGTATACTTTTTATTATTTTGATTATATAAGTTGTGACTATAAATAAATAAATTTTACTAAAAAATATATCAATTTAAAATTTAAATGTTAGTATATATTGTATTTTATATATGATAATAATAAAAAATAAATTATAATCTCAATCCGACCTATCCGATCTGAAAAATCTAATCTGCTCGGATTCGGATTGGTTCGGATTGACTGCATTATCGGATCGAATTCGGATTAGAAATCTTTAAATCTGTTTCGGATTGGATCGGATTCGAATTGGTGAAAAATATGCAGTTTTGATCCGCTGCTCACCCCTATTTTTTAGTTCCAAAATTTGTAAACTAGGACCCTAAATGCTACTGTAAACAATAAATTGATAATTATGGATGAATTATGACAATGTTATCTCATTAAAAAGAATAATTGAAGTCCTTTTTGTAGAAAAGAAGAAAGTGATATTTGGTTCTGAATATTTCACTGACTTGTATTGCTTTGTACAGATTACATGAATTTATAATAGAAATAAAACGACATAAAAGGATAGTAATTAAATACAAAGATTTCTACCATATTATGAATGATCTTTACCATATTATGATTTTATTTACTTTCCTATTTCAAAATGAATCTCAACACTCCCCCTCAAGTTGGTGCATACATGTCCCACATGCCCAACTTGTCTAAAAACTTTAAGAACACTCGATTTGATAAATGCTTTGGTGAGAATTGCTATGTTGATAGCCAAATTCTTTCATAGACTTTGTGAATTTGCTTGCTACTGCAAAAGTGGGTTTTGGGTTTTCAGGGGTGGCGCGATTTGTGGGTGTGATTTTGGTCTGATTTCTGTTTTGGTCTGTGTCTGCGGTGGTCTGTGGGATCTGTTTTGGTGGATCTGTTTTGGTCTGTGGGATCTGTTTTGGCGGATCTGTTTTGGTCTGTGGGATCTGTTTTGGCGGATCTGTTTTGGTCTGTGGTCTGTGGGATCTGTTTTGGCGGATCTGTTTTGGTCTGTGGGATCTGTTTTGGCGGATCTGTTTTGGTCTGTGGTGGCACGACGGAATGTGCCGTTGTGTAAGAAATCTTTTCTCGTTCAGTAATATGCATCTCTATTAATTGAGACCACACATCATAATTTTTTTCAGTAAGTAAAATGCCAGCATTAAAGGGACTTTCAGACTGAACAAAAAAAGAAACTGATTTGGTTTTAGATGATTCAATGGAATCACTCCTTTTTTTTTTTTTTTTTTTTTCTTTTTTTTTTTTTTTTTTCTTTTTTTTTTTTTTTCCTTTTTTGTTTTTTGTTTTTTTGTTTTTTTAAATAGATATATATATATATGGAATAGAAAGAAACAGAAAACAAAAAAAGGAATTAAAATACGATGAGGCTGAGCTGGGACAGGGCGTTTGTGGCCACGAAGGGGCTGTGCACGGCGCGGCGGGAGGTGCGCGATGGGCGCGAAGCTGACTGGTGGATCTGGGATGCGGTCTGGTGGATTTGGTACGCGGCGCGGCGCAACGCTGATTGGGTGGATCTGGGATGCGGTCTGGTGGATCTGGTGCGTGGCGCGACGCTGATTTGGTGGGGTGGTCCGGTTTTCATATCGCTGATTTTTTTTTTTTTTTTATCTGTTTTTATGGTTGATATGATTGGATCTGTTTTTATGGTTGATATGTCGGTGGTTTATCTGTTTCAGATCACTGAAAATGTTGTGATCGAGTTTCTGGGTTGATAGCGGCTATGGATTTGCTTTACGAGTTGGGTTTTGATTTCTGTTGGGTTTGATTTTTGAGGTTGATTTCGGTTTGATTTTTGTTGGGTTTTTGTTTGATTTCTATTGGTGGTTTGACGAGTTTGATAAGTTTGGTTTGGGTGGTGGTGATTGTCTGTAGTGTTTGTGGGATTTTTTTTATTCAGAATTCTAACTTGGCTCTGATACCATGTAGAAAAGAAGAAAGTGATATTTGGTTCTGAATATTTCACTGACTTGTATTGCTTTGTACAGATTACATGAATTTATAATAGAAATAAAACGACATAAAAGGATAGTAATTAAATACAAAGATTTCTACCATATTATGAATGATCTTTACCATATTATGATTTTATTTACTTTCCTATTTTAAAATGAATCTCAACACTTTTATCTTTGAAGTAATTATTTTTTTCCTCTTCTACGTAGTTTGGCACCATTGATGAAGTTGAGAAAGATAAGAATTGTTTTGAAAAAGTGTTTTCTTTTTCACCCCCTTATATTACTTTTTATTTTTAATTTTATAATTAATTTATACTCAAAATTTGATCATATTTTTAAAAAATAAAATTTATTTAAATATTTATTTAAAAATAATATATATAATTTAAATTTTTTCTTAAAAGCATAATTTATTTTATCGGTATTTTAATAACCGTGTGTTGCTAGAATTGTGGGAGCTTTCAATTATTTTTATATTTTTATAAGTATGTATAAAAGAATTCTGAATATATTTTTAAAAGTTGTAAAAGAATAAAAAGTAAAGGTACTTTTTAAATCTGTCATCTCATCTAATATTAAAAAAAAAAAAAAAAAAATGAAGAATCGAGAAAAACTTTCCATATTTCCCGGTATCCATTATCCGTCTCATTTTTTTCTTCATTCTCTTCATCTATATGAAAAATATTAAGATTATATTAATTTATACTTATTTTTATACATAATTTATTTTTATGGTAAAATTATTTTTAAAAATAAAAAAATAATTTATTTTTTAAGTAATTTTTTTATGTATTATAATATAATTAATTTGATATAAAAATGGAATTATTTATATATTAGCAGTATTTTTATCTATATTTAGCACTCAATCTCCGTCATTTTATTCCTTTTATTATTAGTTAAGTGACTTTTGGTTGGTGACACTTGTCGGCATTTCTCCATTTTTGCTTGCTAAAATTCTTAGTAAAAATATTTGAAAAATTATCAAAAATAGCACCCTAAAATTTATAGTAACAAAACTAACACCCCAATAATATTGAACGTTCAATAATAAACATTCAATATTCAATTTGAACGTAAAATATTGAACGTTCAATACTAAACAAGTCTAAATTATCGTCGTTCAATTCTATTTGGATGGATGTTAAAAAAAATGATATATTAATCATTTTTTTAATTGTAAAAATATAAAAAAATGCTACTTTTATTATTAAAAATTTTAAAACGTGTTAATTTTATTATTCTCTCAAAATATTTTAAAATAATATAAGAAAGGAACATTACGTTCGAATTCCTAGCAACAAAAAAGGAAAGGGTGAAGTGACTTAAAGTTTTAAGGAAATTTGTGTACGCTAATTGGGTAGGTATTTTATTATTATTTTGATATTTATTATTGTTTAAATTTTTAGTGATATTTTAAAAATATTTTAGTTTTTTAAAAAGTATTTATTTGGTAAAAAAAATAAAAAAAAGATATGAACAATTGAAAGATATTTTAGTTATTGAAATATTTTATTATCATTTTTACTATTTTTTTCTTTTCTTTTTCTTTTTCTCTCTCTCATTTTCTATTTAAATTTAACATTTAAAATTTATGGTTTATATTTTAACGTTTAGGATTTAGTGTTTATTTTTAAGAATTTATGACTTATTTATTACACAATATTAAAGAAATTAATTGTATGATTTTTATATAATTATGCTTTTAACTATGAAATCAAACAGTATCGTACAGTATAAAATTAATACGGTTATGGAAAAAAAAAATTCGACCAACAGATGTGGGTCTAAATCATACTGAAGATCTAAGTTAGTCTGTTTAAATACTTTTATTTCATCTTAAATTAAAAATAATATTTATTTTATTTTTAAAATTGTAATAAAAATAAAAATGAATTATATATTAACTTAAATAAAATTTATAACACAAAATTATTTTAAATACAAATTTTTTATTAAAATATTTAAATCAAATTTCTTCGACTATATTATATACTTGTTACCAAATACTATACAAAACAATTATAATATAATTTGGTGTTATTCAGTTTATACAACTATATTTAACATATCTGATACGGTGCACTAAATATGTCATAATTATTTAATGATTAGGGTTTATGATTTACAGTTTATTGTTTATATTATAAAGTTTAAGATTTAAGAAAAAAAGATGAAAAAGAGAAATGAAAAAAATTACTAAATTACTATTCAATTTTTATGCAAAAAAAAAAAAATTTATTTTTCACTAAATGAATATCTTTTAGATAATATGGATACTTTTAATGTATCCTTAAAAAACTTGGGTTATAATAATTACAAAAACATCGATATAAATATTAAAAAGGTACAATCTTCTAATTAATTACTTATAAAGATGTTATTTAATTATTTTTATTTAATATTTTTGTGAATCTCTTGTAATTTTGGTAATAAGACTCTCAATCTTCATTTGAATGTAAGACTCTCAATTTTTACTTAAATGTGAGTAAATTTTTTCTGCATTAATAAAAATAATGAGATTTTAAAATTTTTTTTTTAATGTCATTTAATCATTATTTTTTATAAAAGATTATAAAAGATGACAAATTTTATTATTCACTAAATATTTTAATAATTTTTATTATAAAAATACCATGTGAAATGCAAATAATTCATTTTCATTAATAAAGAGTAAGTAGAGTCGTTTAATTTTTTTTACTCTTACTTACTTTTTTTTTCAAACAAAATAAAATCTTTCTAAAGAGGGAGAAGCTGTTTGTTTTTCACTTTTTTCTCCAATAATAACAGTCCTCGCTACCACTTACAGCCCTCCGGCAACCATTTCCATCCCTCTGCTGCAACTTTTTTTTTTTGTTGCTAAACTGTTGCCAAAACCTGTAAAATTTATGTAACGTAGGTGTTGTAAGTCACTGATGCACAAAGCATCAGAGCTAGCGAAATCCCAAATAGTAGCGATGCAAAATCCGCCGGTAGATATGTGCTAGAGCTGACCTCCTCGACGATGATATATCAGGTAGTATCATAAAAAATTCATCAGAAAAAGAGATTGACGAAGGACGAGATCGCATAATCTACCAGAGCTAATAGCTCGTAGAAAGCCCTATATTGTTGATTTTACTGCCTTCTTGTTATCATTCCTTCTTTTTCTCTTCCGATAGAAAAAAGTAATAACAAGAGGAACATGGTCAATCAAGTAGGATAAAATTTAAGAGGGAAACCAAAATAAAGATAAAATATGGGATTAGGATCAAGGGGTTAGCTAATATAAACTCCATTGCTGCTTTTTTTTTTTTTTAAAGCCCTTGCAAAAAGTATATTTTACTTTTAAGTAAATTTATGCAATTTGAAGATACTATGCGTCCTTTATGTCATCTAGAAAATGAAGATAAGAAGCATCTGTTTATTTGATGTGATATTTTAAAATTTTCGTAGAAGTCTAGATAGCTGGAATCTTAGACTGGAGTTCTATTGAAAAACTAGATATTTCATACTCATTCTAAATCCTCCTTCCTTCGGATATGTCCCTACAGCTTTTTACTTTAATTGCTATAATTATGAATGAAACCTTTTTACTTTAACTGCTATAATTATGATCGAAACAATTTGGTGGCTTAGAAATAAAATCTTCTTTCATAATTACAATCTAATGGGTCCAAACATCATTCAAACTCTCAAAAAAGAATCGAGAAGTTTCAACCTCTAATTATGGCTAGAACTAAAAATATCCATTTTTGAAAAAGAAAAAGTTTGAAGTTAGACCATCAGATTTGGCAAGCTCCACCTCTAGGAGCTATTAAAATTAATTTTAATGCAACTTAATTATCTAGTATCGCATGGACCAAATGTGTAGCTATAATGTCGGTCTAATATGCGGAAGCATTTGCTTTCCAAATTGCACTACTGTTTAAAAAATCTATAATATATATATATGGAAGGAGATAATAAACAAATCATTGATGGTTTTAATAATCATAAATACAAAGTATATCAAAGGATATTAAGGAATTAATTACTTTTTTTTAATGACTTACTCTATCACTTCTTAATGATTTCAGTGAGATGAATACCTCGTCAGAATAATAAAATTGCTCATAATTTAGTCCATTGGTCTAAAAAAAAAAAATTAATTTATACTTTTTCTTTTTTAAAAGACTAAATAATCCCTTTAATCTAATCTAATGTAAAGAAACATTCTTTTCAAAAGACAAATACTACTTTTAAAAAAAATAACACACCAGACAAAACAAAAAAAATTGTTAAGAAGGCTCTATAAAAGCTACGGGTGAATGTTTTTCTAATGAAATTTTGTTAAATTAGGATATTTTCTCGTAAAGAACTAATTATTATTTTAGCATTTGGTATCTAACTTTTACTTTAAAACAATATTTATTTCATAACATTTAAAAACGTATAATTAAGTCTTTAATAATTTAAAATTTAAAAATTTTGGTCCATTTTCACAATTGTAGTAAAATGTTAAAGATCAAATTATATTTCCGTAAAAATATTATGGACAAAATTTTGTTAAATTATAAAAGCACTATTAAATTTTAAAAAGTAAAGACTAAATTATATCTTTTAAAAATATATGAATCAAATTTTAATATAAAGGTTAAATAAAATAATATATACTGAAGCAAATTTAAAATCCAGTTTCCCATGAACTAATTTTTCTTTTTTAATAAGCCACATAAGATAAAAAGTTACAGAACATTTAGACTTAGTATTTAACTATGGAACAAATATTAAATAATGAGATAAATCAAGTATGTATAAAATATTATGGAGCTGTAAGGTTGTAATACGGATTGACCTTATCCCTAGCACAAGAAAAGCTTCACCATTAGCATTCGTAATATAAGACACTGGTGGGGAAGAAAACTTCGTAAAATAAAATTTATCATAAGTCATATGATCAGATGCATTAGAATCAATAATTCAAGTATTAGATCCAACAAAGTCAAAAATGTTTAAGGCTATACCAATCTTACCACGACCAGCTATAGAAGCTTTAGGGATAGCTCCACATGTCGCATGATGATCCCGTCTTGTCATTCCATTGAAATTTGGTTCTTGGACTAATTATACCGCAGCTACTTTCGCTTTAGGATGATAACTCTGCCTTTTAGGTTTCAGGTGTAGGTTCAGTTTTCAATAAGTCTCTCGAAGATGCCTAACTCATTGCAATTAGAGCATTAAGGACGAGAGCAATTGGCACGGCCAGGTGGAGGTCCTTGTTGATGAAGTGGAACTGAACTCTACTGCTGGAGGAAAGGTGTTGGTATTTTGCTTGAATGGCTAAGCCAAATACCTTAACTTGTGCCTGTTTAAGACTTTCCTACTAAGACTGGTCCTTATGAATGTACTTAAAGGCTGTGATCAAGCTAAGAGGGTCTGGCATTTGGAGCAATTCACTATTGGCACTATTATGTTTTGCATCAAGTCCTTCCAAAAATGCTTGAACTCGCTCAAGTTCATTCTCTTTCTTGTACCATACAAGGTTCTCCTGATTCTTAATCTTGCAAAGGCGCTTCTGATCAATTTTAGCCTAAACATTCTTCAGCTTTGTAAAAAACACATATATTAGTTGCTCATTTTGTTTCATGCTAGTTGCTTTGAACATCAATTCATGAACCTGTGTAAAATTATATTCATTGGCATAAAGATCTCCCAAAATATTTTTGTGTTACGCTCCTCCACCATCTGTAGTACATCATCAATAATGGCTCTGAGTAGAATTGACATTACAAGGTTATCATCATCTTCCCACTTAGTATAGGCCTCCACATGATCTTCACGAAGAGTCTTGATTATTCCAATCACATGCTCCATCTTGTGCAACCCACGGAGATAAACATACATAATCTTTTTTCATGTTCGAAAATTGGTACCATTGAGTTTACGACCCCGAAAGAGCCACATTCTGAGCTTTTGATAGAGATCTCAAATTTTGGAATTTCATTGGTCTTAAAACTCTGATTTTCTCTCGAATCTCCCATTGGAATAGACAATAATAATATACAACAAAAATAAAAGGTTTTTTTTTTTTATGGGTTGTTGATTGGACCTCAAGGCTAGTGACTAGGCTAGATTGGTGACTAGGCCTGGTTGGTCTGTTGAACCCATTGTTGACTGGGTAGCATAATGGGCTTGTTGAGCTAGTAAGGGTTGACTGGTTGGTCTATTGAAATAAAGGTATGTTGGGTTGGTGAGCTGCTGCGGACTAAGGTGAGATCCTGTTGCACAGGAGCAAGGCAACTAGGTATGATGAAGCGACAATCTAGTGTGGACGATCTGTGTACCTGATGAAGTCGACGAGAGCGATGGGTGAGGCAGCAAAAGGTGGCGACAAAGCAAACAGCAAGTGGATTTGCTTGCTGCCTGAGACAACCAGATAGCTGCAAATGGGTTGGGATTTGGGATTCGTGATGGCGACGCATGACCGATGGTGGGTAGGGAGGTGCACCACTATTACGACACCACAAATGGCTGGGATCTGTTAATACAATATCTATTCTAGAAAATGACTACTGCGAGGCCATGAGGTTGAGATTGATGTGAACAACAGTCGTGAGGCCGTGAGATTGATGTAAACAACGGCCGAGACGGTGGTGATTTGTAAAAAGAACGAACGCGATAGCAATAGTACTTTGTTGAATGACGAAGCCAAAAAAAAGGAAAAAGTCATTTTTAAATCTTAGATCTGATATTAAGTTAAATATAATAAAATTGAATTGTTGTTTATTCTCATTATAATAAAGATATATATAAAAAATTATAAGCATAAAATTTAATCATGTATAATTTAATTCTCTATTATAAAAATATAAGTATTAATTTTAATAGATAAGTATTAACTTTAATGATAATATTCTACGCATTAACAATTACTTATGCTAATACTATGGACTAATTCTGAAGTAAAAAAATACACTTTTCTTTAGATGGAGAGAATGTCAACTCAAGAAATTAATGCTCGGTACGATGTCTAGTAATCGCAATGAAAACTACAAGAAGAAAAAGAAGCTGGCTATGGCTATGAGCCTATCTGCCTATGACCTCCATTGTCAATGCTTACCAGTTACCACTTACCACCATTGATCAAGTAGCTATTCTTTTTATCTTTTCAATTTATTAAAGTCCATATTATTACCAGTTGTCAACTATGTATTCTTTATGGCGAAGAAAATGATAATTAGGGCTTTAACGTTTTGGGATTTTCCTATGGGTCTTTCAAAATGAAATAGAAGTTGCTCAAAAAAAAAAAAAAAAAAAAAAATACAAATAAAGATTGTAATAAACCAAACGATTCACCTTTGAGAGAATATATTAAATATCTTTTACGTTTATATATATTATTGAAAGAAATTGTTTATTATTTTGAGAATAAATTATAATGTGATATTTTAAGTAAATAAAATTTAAAATTGATACAACTAGTATTGATCTTACCAACGACTAAGTTAGCCTCTGATGTTGAGCCAACCAACAGTGATAAATCTAGAAATTTCACAAATAATAACCCAATCAGTTGAAGAACAATAAATCAAAATTGAGCCTACATGTTTGTTATTTACAAATGTTCCCCTAAGCTAAATGGCTAAAACAATATTTTAAAAACAAGATAAACATAAATTTTGCAGAAAATCTCATGACGTGTCGATCGAACGACCTTCGAATTTCAGTATATAACCCTTCAACTTCTTTCAATATATCTCCCCCAATCTAGCTTGTTATATTCAGACCAAACCCATATTGTATTATTATTGAATAAAATAAAACCAAAACTTACTAAACACATGTATAACTACTCGTAAATGAATGAATTAATTTGTATTAATCATTTAAGAAGTTAGAGGGAAGAAGCAAATTAAGCCAGGCTTTATATTCCTTTCATCAATTTTTGGATGCCAAATGAATGATTCAGACAAGTAATTAAGTGTAACACTTGAAGATCTATGCTTTTAGAGCATCTCCATACCATTTTGTACCAATTTTGCACTATTTTGGTGCAAAAATTACACTAAATTCTTACTCTTTTTTAACCCACAACACAAAATATTACAATAAAAAGTATATCTTTTTACAAAATAAATTATTTCTTTAATTATTTATTTTTTAATTAATTTCTTAACAAATATTATATTGAATTAATTAATTATATATTACTATTTATTAATTAATAATAATAAATTTAAAAATTATATTCTTAACAATTATTTAAAAATCTACTAACTAAAATATTATAAATCTTAAAGGATTTGAAAATAATTTACTCCATTATTAAATCGTTATTTTAATTTATATTATATTTTTTATTAATTTTATATCATATACTTAATTTTAATTTATTATCTGTAATAAAAAATTAAAAAATTTTAATTTTTTTATTTGAAAGTACATAAATAATGCATGAATAATATTATGTTAAATAAATAATATTATATTAAATTGAACGTAATATTATTTATTGCTTTATATTTGGTACTAAATTGAGTAACTTTTGTTAAAAAAAAAAAATTTGTATCATTTTAGAGTGTAATGATTTGTGTTAGAGAGGTTGTCAGGCGTGACAATTCTGATGTGCAGTCCAGTGAGACTCCTTTCAAGATGTAATTATATATTTCCCACCACACTCTTTTATGTACTTGCAAGCTAGTTAATATGTTGACTGTATATATATATATATATATATATATATATATATATATATATATATATATATATATATGTATATATATATTTTAAAAAAAATTATCAAAAATAATATTTTTAAAATTTATAATAATAAAATTAATATTTTAATTATATTTAATACATAATATTAAATAAATTTTAAGTTTCACAATTTAATTTAAACAACATTCAATTAAATAGATATAGTCAGTTTTTAATTATTTCAGTGTATAAATGACTCAATTATTCAACTAGTTGTATTTCTAATCTTCACATGAAAAAAAATATATGTTTATTTTTTAACACTAAAAATATATATTTATTTATGTTATAAAAAAATAAACATATATTTTTTTTAGTGAGATTAAAAATAAAACTTTATATACAAGAAAAAATTATACCTTATAATTAATTTTTTTTAAATTATAAAAATATATTATTTAAAAATAAAAGATAATATTTTTTTTATTCTATCCTTTTTATTTTTTAATAGCTTTTCTTTTGCAATTTTTTCTTTCCTTCATTTATCCTTTTATCTTTCTTTAAAAGCTTTTTATATCTTCATTACATAATTTCATAACTCATTTATAATATACGTTATTAAGATAATTTTTATATACTAATGTTATTAACTAATAAATCTAACGAATATTCTTAACTATAAAATAATTTAAATTAATGATACAGATGATATTACAATTTAAAATTCATTAATAACTTTAAAAATTAAGATAAAAATTATATAAAATATTCACTATTAAATGTGAGTAACTTAATAATTAAATAAGATTGCTTAAATTCATTAGTTAATAATATTGGTCTTTAGATCCTATCCTTATATATATAACAATCATGTATTTATGAACTATTTTATCTCGTATAATTTTTTATGTACCAAATATAAATTAATACATAGCATAATATATGATAAAAAAGTTAAAATTACACATAATAATAATAATACTAATAAAAATAATAAGTAAATAAAATTTGTAAATGATTACATGTTTAAATATTATTGATCATATATGCTACATGCACTTTTAATTATAAGTAACAAGTATTATGAAAATACTTTAACTTAGGAACTTAATATATTGCAACAATTTTCATTGTTCTTCCAACAATTATTCTTTATTAATGATAAATTTATTCAATAATAATGATACTAAATATAATTAATTATAAATACATGTAATACATATATTTTTAATATAACAATACAAAAATAATTATATTAATATCTTTTCTTGTTAAATAATATAATCATTCAATAAGTTGAGTAAATAAATATAATAAAAGGCTTATTTATAGCCACTTTTTATATTCCTTTGTATTTTTTATTTTGCAATTTCTTTGCAATTTTTTCTTTCCTTTTTACATTTATTTTTTCTTTTATTTTAATTTTATACATTTAGCAATTAGACTAATATTATTGACAAAATTTATTTTATTAATTAATATTATAACAAAAATATATAAATTATCCATTATATTTTTAATTAATCACATTTAAAGGTTCCTATTTTTAATAAAATTGTTATTAATGAATTATTTTTACCTTTTAGTGCATAAAAAATTCAATTATTTAATTGATTTCATTTGTAACTATCCTTCGTAAAAAAAAAATATGTTCATTGTAATAAATGTTATTACTCTATTTATAGTAAAAAAAAGTTTATAGATAGTGTGATTTTCATAAAATACTTGTTACAAAATATGTGTAAATTATAATATTATATTTTGTAATTTTTAATATGTAATTATATTTAATGAGTAAAAAATTATTACAAAATAAAGAATATTATTCTATTAACGTAATTCACTTATCTGTTTGTATTTTTCATACATACATACATATACATATACATATACATATACATATACATATACATATACATATATATATATATATATATATATATATATATTTTTTTTTTTTTTTTTTTTTTTTTTGTGGTAAAGGAAAAATGTGTATACATGAAGGTTCCTCATTTTATCATATAATCTAGATCAACATGGACTTTTATTTGGAGACATACATTCACTTTGTTTGTTTATTTAATACAAATTTGGTTACATATCACAAATTCAGTGGTTAAATATTATTTTTTTACTTATCATAAAAATAAAAATAATATTATATGTATTAAGTTATATATTCGATATTAATTAGATGTAAAATTAGATAGATGAAAAAGTAATTATGAGATAATATTATATTTTGTAATTTTTAATATGTAATTATATTTAATGAGTAAAAAATTATTACAAAATAAAGAATATTATTCTATTAAAGTAATTCACTTATCTGTTTGTATTTTTCATACATACATACATACATACATACATACATATATATATATATATATACATATATATATATATATATTTTGTGGTAAAGGAAAAATGTGTATACATGAAGGTTCCTCATTTTATCATATAATCTAGATCAACATGGACTTTTATTTGGAGACATACATTCACTTTGTTTGTTTATTTAATACAAATCTGGTTACATATCACAAATTCAGTGGTTAAATATTATTTTTTACTTATCATAAAAATAAAAATAATATTATATGTATTAAGTTATATATTCGATATTAATTAGATATAAAATTAGATATGTAAGATGAAAAAGTAATTATGAAATTTCTTACTAATATAAATTAATTAAATTATGTTATATAAATTAATATATATATTAAATTGTGATAAAAAATATTTTTGCACAAATAATATCAATTACAATAAAATGGAGGCAATGATCATTACTGGTGACAATTAAATTATTAAAGCCAGTAACTAAAACCAACTAAAATAAATAAATAGAGGGTTTGCTTTTTGTTTCAAAAATAGAAAATAATAACCCAAATAATTAAAATGGTAAAAATGAATGGTCGAGATTAATGAGATACGAGCATGTGATTATGGGACGATTTTTGCCAATAGATTCTCTTTCAACCCTTTATGCTATATAATATAACAATTTCCCAATTCCTTCTTATTTGACATACCTTAGAACATACTGTATTGATAACATTAACTTTTGAAGCCTTACATTGTCTAAAGACTCCCTAATTTTTAATTATTTCGTTTTAGTTTATTACAACATGATCACTAATTAACTCTAAGTATTAAACAAAGACATGACACGATCAATATATTCAATTTAACAAAAAACATTAAAGTCTAAAAAAATTAAATTAAGCAAAATTAATTTTATTAACAATTTTTAATTTAAGTGATTAATTTTATTTGCAATTAGCAAACCATAAGTTGCTACGAGATTACAAAAATTAGCAAATGCCGTCTAAAACTATAATATAGCAATAAACTTTGATACCGTGGAGCATTGCGGGGGTTGAATAGGGTTGCAGTTCTGACCAAATTTTTTTTTATAAAAAATTAATTATATATTTATTTTTAATATTAAATAAATATTTTATGTATAATTTTTATGTACATATTTTGAAATATATTAATAATATTTATTAAATACGTGGATAAAAATAATATGAATTATAAACAAAGTAGTTAAATATACTTTTTTCTTGTATTTGGTAACTATTAGTAACAAAAATAAAATTATAGTCATATATTATGTAAAAATTCTTTATAAATGTGATAATTCAAAAAAAGTTTAAATATTTAACTTTAAACTCAACATTATAAAAATAAAATTAAAAAAATAAGTATATAATAAGCTTCATATTAAAGCTTTTAAGTTTATGTTTATCATATTTTATTTAAACCCAAACTTTAACTTTATCTAATATTATATTATTTGACATTTTATTTTAATAATATTTTAGAATTTATTTGAAATTTTTTTATATAAAAAATTTATTATTTTTATTATTATTTATCATTCTTATATTGTTTATAAACATATACTTTTAAATATAGTCACAAGCTTAAAATTCTATATTATATTTTACTTTTTACATTTTTATATGTTTATTTTAGTTTTAACAATTATAAATTTTGATGTGTTTAATTGAGCTTTTTATTTGCTTAGATTTTTTAATTAATACATTTATTTTATTCATAAATGACACTAATACTTATTAACTCATTATATTTTTTTTAATTTTCGTTATAAGTTAATTATAATGTGTTAACTCTATATTTTTTGAGCGTTAACTTTATATCTTTATTATAATATGACATAAAAAATTTAGTATTTGATTAAATATAGTTTACTATAATTCTTATAATTTTTTATTTTGTATAAAAGAATTTAAATTTCAGCACCCTTATTTTTTTTTTTTTGATAGAGAAACAATTAGTAGGCATCCTAATCATTTAAGAGCAGTGTTTTGACATTTATGTATAAATTAATTACATCACTAATTCAATAGACACTACAACAAAAATTACATTTGCCGACAAAACATTTTGTCGGTAAAAACATAATTTTAGTTGTTAAATACTTACGTCAACTAAATATTTTGTCGATAAGATCGTCATTGTATCCCCGTCGTTGATTCTAATTACCGACGAAAATTAACTTTCGTTGCTAAAACCTGAGTTATTAGCGACAAAAATATTTGTAGACAAAAGTTAAATTTCGTTGCTATAACTCGTTACCTGCATTCAAATTTAGACTTCACAGACAAAACAATTGTCGCAAAATGTCAACATTTTGTCGGTATAATTTTGTCGATGAAACTCTAATTATAAGCAACAACTTATTTTGTTGGTATAAATTTTTCTACAACAAAGTATTTTGTTGATATAAACTTTATAGTGATAAATTATTTTGTCGATGAAACTCTAATTATATGCAACAACTTATTTTGTTGGTATAAGTTTTTCTGCAACAGAATATTTTGTTGATATAAACTTTATAGTAATAAATTATTTTGTCGATACAATTTTGTCGATAAAACTCTAATTATAAGCAACAACTTATTTTGTTGGTATAAGTTTTTCTGCAACAGAATATTTTGTTGATATAAACTTTATAATAATAAATTATTTTGTCGAAAAAACTCTAATTATAAGCAACAACTTATTTTGTTGGAATAAGTTTTTCTGCAACAAAATAATTTGTTGCTTATAGTGACAAATATTTTTGTTGGCGTAAGTTAACATTGACAAATTTATTTTCTTGATCGATGTAAGCTTTTTAGCAATCAATTTTTTTATTGATAAAAGTTTATAGTGACATAATTTTGTTGGCATAAATTTTATACGAATAATTTTGTACGGATAAATTTTATAGTAACAAATAATTTTGTTAGCATAAATATCATGAAGACTTTTAAAAAGATGCATGTAATCCCACAAATTTGCTTCTTAATTTCTCATTCTCACTCCGACATGCCATTGTTTTATAATGTATCATTTGCTCTTTGAGTGCATTACTCTTGTATTTTGAACTCTAATCAAATAGAAAATATTCTTGCTTGTAGTGTGAAATTTATTGATAATCATTTATATAAGAAAATATATGATGTTAAATTGGGGCATATTATTTTATACACTGACTATATTTTTAATATTTTTTTAGAAAAAAATTTCACCTGTACACCCAAATACATAAAGAGAAAGAGTAATATAGCTGCAAATTTACTTGATAATCACCCTGAAAATAATAAAATTTATCAACAATTAGTAATGAAATAAGCATTTGAAACAAACATTTAATTTACTTAAAAATCATGTAATGAAATGCAAATAACTGGATATTAATTGTAAGACAGTAAATGAACCTCACCTCACATTATTGCAACTCTAGTGATAACAACCACTGTGTGCACATGGTACAAAAGAGTAACTTGAAATCTCATCTGAATTTAACCCCTCCAAATCAGAAATTAGACTTGTTAGGGCTACATTTGACAAATAGCTTTAAAAAGAAAAAGGTGATTTACATAGGTTTACATAGTATGTAAAATGGTTTACATAGTATGTAAAATGGTTTACATACTATGTAAATCAGTTTACATATTATGTAAAATGATTTACATATTATGTAAATCAGTTTACATACTATATACATTAATTTACATAGTATGCAAAAGAACATACAGAGCCACTAAAAGCAAGAAGACTAACTACATCTTTTTGGCTGCAAGCTTTATAACACATAGACAAATGGTATAACAAGAGAGAGCCAAGGTATCACAAACATTAATAATGTAAATGAATAGGAACACACCTTCAATTGAAGCGTCTTTCATTAATGGAAGAAGCAATTCAACTTCATGCAAACTGTCTGATGTGCATGGCTCATCATTAATGACCTAAATATGTAATAAAGTAATGTAATATAACGACTAAAGAATAAGGACCAGCAGAGATGAAAAGGAACAGAACTTTCAAGAAAGAACCTCTAATGGAGTCTAGCTTCAAAATTATACCGCAAAAAACTATTACTGCAAAAAACTTAATTATTCTTTGTAATGATTGTTTACATAGTATGTAAAATGGTTTACATAGTATGTAAATCAGTTTACATACTATGTAAACATGATGAGTTGATAATGCCAATATTTTTTTGGACTACTTCTTAGGCCTAAAACTTACTGCTGATCAGGTAATTATTTTACTTTGATATTTTTTTAAGGCTTCCACAAAAGAAAGAAACTGACTCTTCCAAGTAACCTTTTCGAGCTTCTATTGTCTTATTTAAATTGCTCAACATTAGCTTCTGGGAAATTTTACAAAACAGGAAATTTTTTAATTTAATACAAAAATTGGAGAGTTTTACAGAGATTATGTAATCTTCAGCATTGGCAAAAGTTGTTTTTTTCTTTCTTCTTCATGATTATGATGGTTCTTAGAAAAATCCTAAAAAATTCAGTCTGCAAAGGAAATAAATGTTTTAATAGAACAACAAAAACCACACCACATTAAATAAATTAAGAACATGTGTGAAAGCCTCTAATAATAATTCAAAAAAGTAAGAATTTTTTGTACATCTTTCTCTCTCAAATATTTTGAAACCAAGGATCTAACATTCATATGAGTGGTGCTTGGAGATTTATATTGAATTAATTTAGATTTTGCATATGTAGAACATATAGTGATAACTTTGAGATACTCTATTTTTGTTAGGCAAAACAGAGTATACATATACATATTATGTAAATAGGTATGTAAACTATTTACATACTGGTATTTAAACTGGTTTACATAGTATGTAAATCAATTTACATACTATGTAAACTGTATGTAAATGAAGTTCGGTTTCTGATTAGAGCTTAATTGTTAATGGACTTTCCTTTTTTTCATTTATTACCAGGTTTACAGTTATCAAAATTACTTTCCAACATTTGTATAATTATTTCTCTTCATAAAGTTTTTATCAAAGGTATTAAAATGATTTATCTTTTTTGGCTTTCATGTTTGCAAGTCCCAATCATATGATGTTTGAGGTAAATTAATTAGCTTCTAAATATTTTACCTTAAATTCTTTTGTAAAAATTATTGTAAATTCAGTGATAAATGTAATGCCGAAAAGGAAAGATTTGAACCTTTTTAAACTGATCTTACATACATATCTTATCTATTTTTTTTGTATGTAAATCAGTTTACATACTATGTAAACTGTATGTAAATGAAGTTCGGTTACTGATTAGAGCTTAATTGTTAATGGGCTTTCCTTTTTTTTCATTTATTACCAGGTTTGCAGTTATCAAAATTACTTTCCAACATTTGTATAATTATTTCTCTTCATAAAGTTTTTATCAAAGGTATTAAAATTATATATCTTTTTTGGCTTTCATGTTTGCAGGTTCCAATCATATGATGTTTGAGGTAAATTAATTAGCTTCTAAATGTTTTACCGTAAATTCTTTTGTAAAAATTATTGTAAATTCAGTGATAAATGTAACGCCGAAAAGGAAAGATTTGAACCTTTTTAAACTGATCTTACATACATATCTTATCTATTTTTTTGTATGTAAATCAGTTTACATAGTATGTAAACTGATTTACATAGTATGTAAATCAGTTTACATACTATGTAAATCGGTTACTGATTAGAGCTTAATTGTTAATGGACTTTCCTTTTTTTTTTTTTCATTTATTACCAGGTTTACAGTTATCAAAATTACTTTCCAACATTTGTATAATTATTTCTCTTCATAAAGTTTTTATCAAAGGTATTAAAATGGACAAAACGTCAAAACTATAGCTCCAAGAGTTTGTTCGAACACGTTCGAACTTGCAATTAAAAGACCCTTATCTTCTATCTCTCTCAATAGCATAAAAATAGCAATCATAAGGCATTTTCAGTTATATTGATAGCTAAGAAGAGATTGGAAACAGATTCAGAAATAAATTATTAAAATTTTTTATTATGAACATACCCAAAATGATAAAATTAGAGCTGGGCAATCTGACTTGGCTCTTACTATGGCAACACCAAGCAAATACCACATCCACTTCCAAATCACCAAGGTAAGTTCTGCACAAGTACAATTTCTACATTATTAAGTTCTCCATCTCATTATTTATACACTAACCTAACCTATTTAACATCTTTCATCTTCTAGATTTTCAGCAAAGATGCAAAAAAAACATAAAAAAACTTCATTTGGCTCTCTTATGTTAAAGCATACCTATATTAATACTTTCATCTTGTGGGATCTAAATAATGTAAACATTGTGGAGCATAAAGATTAAAAGTTACCATCTTGATTAATTATGGCCTTCTTAGTACAGAGCTCTTTACCATTATGTAGGAGGGCATCAATGGTGGTCTGAAAATTACTATCACTTTATGGGTCATTTGGTTGAGGTTTGGTTATGATCTTACGGCACAAGGAAATCCACCAGAATTAATTACAGAGGAAGATATTGAAATTAGGAGAAATATACTAGAGGATTGAGATCTCTATGGAGCAACAAATTAATGTTGGAGCTTGATCCCGTAGATGATGGAGTTCAAGCAGAGCTGAGGAAAAATAGAGTGGGAAATTTGAGTTTTGGCATTAGGAGGTAAATTTGGGGTGAAAAAAATGAGAGGCAAATGAAGTTAATTTAGGGGGGAAAAAATAGATGGAAATTTGGACGTACGGACAAAAAAATTAGGGAAATTTTGGCGGGTAAAGTCTTATATTTTAGCAGATCAAGTCCAAAATTTTTGGGTAATTTTTTTTTTAAAATAGGTTAAATTGTTTTATTAACGTTCTTAAATTTTTAAATTTGATAATTTAGTCGTAAAATTTTAAAATTTTACATATAGATTTTTAAAATTTTAAATCCTACAATTTATTACCCAAATCTTTAAAAATTCACACATATTCTAAAATTTGAAGAAATTTTATCTTAATTTTCAGTTTAAATATATATTACTCCAGTACAAAATAATTAAAAAATATTTTTTGTTTTTTTTGCATAAAAATATTGAACATCTAAATTAACATTATAAATCCAGCAAAGGATTAATAGTAATATTGTTTTCTATATACATAAAACCTCGCAATGTATAATATAATATTTTTCTTATATAATATAAATTTACACCTTTAAATACTAGACTTTTACTTGATGTAGCAGTAAGCAATAGACCAGAAAATATAATTACAGAGCAATAATATATGAGCAGAGTTGCAGACAATATAAGACCAAAAAATGGTAAATTAGTCGAAGTTTATTTATAGAATTTTTGTGATAAATAATAAATTGTGTTTTAAAAAATGCTAGTAATATTTCGCAAAAATTTAAAAAAAAATTCAAAAAAATTAACCAGGTTCAAGTCCAATATAACCATAGCATGGGTTCGTCACTGAATATAAGTACCACTAAATACATTTCTAATATGCCTATGCCACTCACATATAGATGAAAATATGTATGAAAAATAGAAATTAAACTCATAATATATATTATATAAATCCTTTTAATTAAAATATTTTGTTTAATTTTTTAATTTTAGATAAAATATACACTATAAGAGTGCAAGATATAGATTTTTATGCATCTAATATTTAGATCGCTGAACCAAACTTAGTTTAAGCTTATTTATAGAATATTAGTGATAAATAATAAATTGTGCTTTGAAAAATACTAGTAATATTTTGCAAAAATAAAAAAAAAATATAGAAAAAAAAAAAACAAACAAAAAGAAGGTTACTTAGGCTTAAGTCTAGTATAGCCATAGCATGGGTCAGTCACTGAGTATAAGTATAACTAAATACATTTCTAATATGCTTATGCCACTCACATATAGATCAAAATATGTATAAAAAATAGAAATTAAACTCATAATATATATTATATAAATCCTTTTATTTAAAATATTTTGTTTAATTTTTTAATTTTAGATAAAATATACAATATAAGAGTGCAAGATATAGATTTTTATGCATCCAATATTTGGATCGCTGAACCAAACTTAGTCTAAGTTTATTTATAGACTTTTGATGATAAATAATAAAATGTGCTTTGAAAAATACTAGTATCGCAAAATTTTAAAAAAAAAAATACAAACAAACAAAAAGAAAGTTACCCAGGCTTAAGTCTAGTATAGCCATAGCATGGATCAATCCCTTAGTATAAGTACAACTAAATACATTTATAATATGGTAGTATGCCACTCACATATAGATCAAAATATGCATAAAAAATAGAAATTAAACTCATAATATATATTATATAAATCCTTTTATTTAAAATATTTTGTTTAATTTTTTAATTTTAGATAAAATAAACAATATAAGGTTTCAACATATAGATTTTTACTTCAAACAATATTTGGATCGCTGAACCAAACTTAGCCTAAGTTTATTTATAGAATTTTGGTGATAAATAATAAATTGTGCTTTAAAAAATACTAGTAATATTTGTCGAAAATTTATAAAAAAAAAACTCAAAAAGGTTACCCAAGCTCAAGTTCAGTATAGAATAGCATGGGTCTGTCACTGAGTATAAGTACAACTAAATACATTTCTAATATGCTTATGCCACTCACATATAGATCAAAATATGAAAAATAGAAAATAAACTCATAATATATTATATAAATCCTTTTATTTAGAATATTTCGTTTAATTTTTTAATTTTAGATAAAATATTCAGTATAAGAGTGCAAGATATAGATTTTTATGCATCCAATATTTGGATCGCTGAACCAAACTTTTGTGTCAATTAATGATTTTTTTAACGTATGACTTTATTTATTTTTATTAATAATACTTAAGTAATATAAAAATATGAGTAATGTTAATATTAATCTCTATTACGCATAAATTAATTTGTGTTGAATTGCGAAAGTATTTTTTTTATTTATAGTATAAATTTATTTTACAATTTAAATTTAAAAATGATATTAAAAATTAAAAAAAATATAATTTTAACATTCTCTGTCCAACGCTAGTTAACGGAACTAGCACGTGATTGTTGGATTTCCAAGAAGTTTGCCATTTTAGTTACCAGAGCTTCAACAATTCATTATATTGATAAAGCATCGGGTAAATTAATTATGAATAAAATTGAATATAAAGCATTCTCTTAAATAAATGACTTAAAACAATTGTCAATGATTAATTGAGAGGTTATATGAAGAAATAAAGTAGTATGGTGCATATCGATACTTTTACGACATTGCAAGCTCACATTAATGTAATTTTTTTTGGATTGTTTTAGAAGTTAGATATGAGACTAATCCATCTTTGGTTTGTGACATTTTTAGTGGGAATGATGATAAATATTTTTGTATCTACAATTAGAGCCTCTTTAAGGCAAGGGTCTTTCAAATCGACTATCATTCCCACTACCCAATTTGTTATTATCATAATAAAAACTTATTCATTTACTTTTATATACTAAATAATTATTATTGTCATTTATATTGATAAATTTGTTATTAATAAATATCATTAAAATTTTTAATTGTAGTAATTTTGCAGTTTTTGAATAAAAATAGAAGAGGTAAAAAAAAAAAAAAAAAACCACGTTAACATGCCCCTATAAATAGATGTGTAAAACATATCCATTCTAATGCATGGTCTCAGCAATAGGTAGTTCTGCAATTCTTCTCAGACTACCATAAACTCATCTCAAACCTCAAACATTTTGTGCAATAGTTCTGCAGTTCTTCTCAGACTGCCATAAACTCATCTCAAATCTCAAACATTTTGTTGCCAGAAAAGCTAGGTAAAGTTGTTTTTTTTTGTTTTTTTGTTTTGTTACTGCTATACAATCTATTGTGTTTTTCCTTTCAAAAACGTTGTTTATTGTTGTTTGTCTCTTTGTTATAAACTCAATCTGTTACCAAGAAATGCAGTTCTTGTTCAGATTTTATGTTTGTACTCAAAACCCCAAATTGATCCTAACAAGCAAGAAACCTATACTATTCTTCAACATTGTTACCTTTCTCTCAAGTTAATGATAACAGCATAATAACTAGAAAAACACAGAGAAACAAAAAGAAGATTACAATACCATATATCTCTCAATCTAGCTCTAGAACTTTTAGCAACTGAATGTAATAACAGAGTTGAACTCACAATTATTCTACCATGGCTCTGGCTCTCTCTCTTGGTCAGATTTTGAGAAGCCAAAACATAAACCAGTCACACAAATACTCCGTTTCGTCTCACAAATACAAGCCCAACACATGTTTAGGTTCTATCTGTCATTTACAAGTTTATATTTTGTCTCACAAATACAAGCCCAAGTTGATATGTGTCGTAATACCATTTAATCCTAATCGCAAATTTTCACACATTCTTTGTTTTTGAAGAATGATTTTGAGCATCCATTCTTTATTTGTTCCCATAGCTTCTCTATATAATCATTTTAAACTGTGCTAAGTGTTTGTATGTTGTTGCAGGACAATATGCCACCAAAGCAGCCACCCATTACTAGGTCCAAGAGACAACGACTGGAGCCAAAGTTGCAGATAAAGAATCCTCCACAACCGTCAGTTCATATCACTGCACCTGATACCCCTTCTAACATAACTACAAATGGTATTTATTTATTAAATATGTCTTTAGATTATCATGAATAAAGATGAATCATTTTTCCAATAATGTGTTTTATTTAAAAAGGTTTGAATTTTTTTTTAATAACGCTAACTTTACTTATTCTTTTTATTCAATGTTGTCAGGGAATCCTCTACAACCATCGATTCAGACCACAACACCTGATGTAACTGCTAACACAAGCAAAAATGGTAACTATTTATTAAATGTCTTTAGCATGAATAGATGTGATTCTTGTAAATCAATAGTGTGTTTTATTTGAAATATTGATTTTGTTTATTTGTTTTTAATATAGTTATTATATACATGTGAAAGCTAAAATATAATATTTTTCCTCATATTTCTTAATTAAGCATAACTGTTTTTCATTATTTATCAATATTCTTAAATTAGTTCGTAGTAAACAAGTTAGGCGTCGCACAAAGAGCCTTGGGTTAGTAGAAAACCAAAAGCCTGATACCAAGATTAAAATATGGTGGGAAGGTAAAGACATCAAGTGTGTTGGAAATGGAAAAGGTCCACAAATGTTTGCAAATGAGGCTGGGCAATTAATTAGAAAGCATTGTCCCGTCACCTTTCTCAAATGGAAGGATGTGCCACTAGATAGGAAGGTGTAAGGTTTATTTTGTATTGGCAATTTTCGTGGGCAAAATGTTTGATTGTAATCTAAAATAGGAATTCAACGATTAATCAGACGATACAAGATGATGGAGTCACCAAGCTTGCAACGCCCATATGACAGGTAAAATATTCCATCATGCATACATCTGCACACAATTGAGCACGACACTTAGTATGGATCGTAACGAAAAATGTATTGTGCACATGTTGGTCCATCGATCGAGAGTATTGTTCGATCGATCGAGTGGTCGATCGATCGAGCCTGAGACAACTTCGATCTAGATTCTCTCTGTTTGGACTGGATCGATCGAGCAATTGGATAGATCGATCAAACCCTGTTCGATCGATCGAGTATAGAACAACTTCGATCCAGGTTCTCTCTGTTTGAGTTAGATCGATCGAGTTTTGTGTGTCGATCGATCGAGACCTTCTCGATCGATCGAGACGGCCTGTCGATCGATCGAGCCAGTATTATATTCCTACTCAAACTCCTTTTCTAAATTCGACCCTTATGTTATTTTTACATAATTGACCACATTTAATGTTAAGAACAGAATTCTTATTTGAGGATAATGGTGGTAATTGGTAAATCCTGATAGGAGAAGAGTTATAGTGAATTGCAAATCCTATTTGAGCTAGGATTGGACTCTATATAAGTGAAGGGTTGTTTGTGCATAATGGTATCCTGAATCAACCTGAATTAATATTCTCTATCATTTGAGTTGCACTTTAACTTCTTCTCTTCATCTATCTTACTTAGGCGTTTTCAAGTTATATTCATATGCCTAATTGATTTGCATGATACTTGAGCTTTATATGAATGTTCTAGGGTTTTGCTAGCTGATTTTGTTTCTACATCGCATGCTGATTGAATCTGCTAGTTAGGATTGTTTATTGTTTGAATCCGCTCTAGGACACACATTGCACTTGTGTTTTTTGTGCTAACGTTACAGGTGACAGGTTCAGTATTTCGTGTGACTCGAAATTACTGAAGGTGACGGGTTCGGTTGATCTTGTGTGACTTAAGTAGATCGGAACGTTGGTCCGGATCCAGACATCTAACTATTGGAGGCTGTGAAAGGAGCAAGCGGCTCGTAAGTAAATTACAGAAAGGGGGATCTATCTGCGACGGGTAGTTCTGGACTCTATGGTTGTAATTGAACATAATTTTCATAGTGGATAGTTAGGTGGTCCGGTGGACCGGTGGTTTTCCTCTTAGGTCATTGTTGTGGCCTAGGTTGTTTCCACCTAAAAATATCGTGTGTCGTTTTATTATTTCGCATTTATCTTTACACGCGATTGCATGTCTGGCCGTTGTGATTAGATTATATATATTTAATATTTGTTGAAAATTAAAAATAACCTATTCACCCCCCTCTAGGCTTATTAGATCCGTAATTAAAAAACTTTTTCAATTGGTATCAGAGCGGGTCACTAGATATACTTAGTGTTTACCTAGGACCTTATTATGGATCATATGAGAGAGGATTTTTCTACAACCCGTGCACCTTATTTTGATGGGTCTAACTACCCATATTGGAAAGCTCGTATGAGAGCCTTTTTACGTTCCTTAGATGAAAATGTTTGGAACTCTGTGCTTTATGGTTGGGAACCACCTACGGTTACCAAGGATAATGTTGTCACACTTAAACCTAGGATTGATTGGACTCCCCAAGATAGAATTGGTAGTGGCTGGAACCAAAAGGGCATTAATGCTATTTTTAGTGCTGTGTCGCCGGATGAATTCCGACGAATCTCTAATGTTGAAACTGCTAAGGCTGCTTGGGACACTTTAGAGGGTGCCCACGTCCCAAGTTAAACGAACAAAACTTCGCATGTTAGCTACTAAGTTTGAAAATCTTAGAATGAAGGAGGATGAAACGTTTTCTGAGTTTTATGCTAATTTATGTGATATTGCTAACTCTTCTTCAAATCTTGGAGATAAAATTGATGAACGCAGGTTGGTTCGAAAAGTCTTATGCTCATTACCAGAACGCTTTGAAGCAAAGGTTACAGCGATAGAGGAAAGCAAAGACATTGACACCATGAAGATTGAAGAACTAGTTGGGTCAATTCAAACATTTGAGATGAACTTTCCAGCACCCAAAAAGAACATTGGAATTGCTCTCAAAACCATCAATGCTGACAATGGTGATAGTGATGATGAAGAGCTACTCACACTTGCTAGAAAACTCAAGAGAATGTTCAACAGAAAAGATCGTAAGGGAAGAGAATTCACCCCAATGAGTTCAAAAAGTAAGAAATCTAAACCCACTGGACCTAAATGTTTTGAATGCAATGGTTTTGGACACTATGCAGCAGATTGTGCCAACAAGAAGAAGAAAACAGGAAAAGCTTTCAATACTACCCTTAGTGACACAGAAAGTGATGAAGATCAAGCTAGTGGGTCAGAAAAAGCAAACACCAACTACGTAGCTTTTACGTCAACTGTTGGTGGATACTCCAGTGAGTCAGACTTTGACTCAGATGAAGAGGGAAGTAAACGTATCCTTGATAAATTTAATGCAAACAGTTTTGAGGAGTTATTTATTGATTTAATTAAATGCAAGAAAGAAAAAGATAAACTACTCATAACTGTAACAAAGCTGAATGAACAGATCAATTTGCAAGACCTTAATTTATCAGTTTTAGAAAAAGAAAAAGTTGAACTGTCTGAGCATTTTGACAAGTTAAGTTTAAGTCTTGCAGGTATTGAACAGGAAAATTCAAAGCTTGTGCAGGAATTGGAGCAATCAAAGGAAACTGTCAAAAGATTAACAATTGGAGCTGAACGACTAGACAAGATGTTGAGCATTGGTAAGCCTTTCGGTGATACAAGTAGACTTGGATTTTCAGAAGAAAACTGTACACCTTCCACTTCAAAAACTACATTTGTAAGGTCTTCTAACTTTATCTCTACTGCTACAAATTCTGCACAAACACCCACTAAAACTGTAGGAGCTAAAACTGTTAAGTTTGTGCCTGTTTGTCATCATTGTGGTAGAAAAGGCCATATTCGACCTAACTGTAGATTTTTGATGAATGCTTTTCGATTTAATGATCATCTTCATGCTTATAAGTATAGAACTCATAATTATCATCATACCATGCCTATGTTGAATTTGAAAAGGAAATATGAGCCTAAGAGTATGCCTTTAAAATCTAATGCAATTAAGTCTCAACCCAAAAACATAGAGAAATCAAAATTCATGAAAATTTGGGTTAGAAAAGATTGCATGTTTCCTATCAATTGATCACTATTGCTAGACCACCTAGGTACTTTTGTTTGAGTGCTTAAATGACCCTAGGTGAATATTTTCATATGTTTATTTCGTTTTTGTTGTTAGAATTTTTTTTTTGGATTTAAAAAAAAAAAAAAAAAAAAAAAAAAGGTCTACAAGGTATTGGATTCAAATGATGCTTATACTTATACAACCTTATCTTTTGTGGCTTATTTTGATTCTCATTGTATATTCTATGCTACAACTCAAAATTCTGCACATATTTGTATTTTTCTCATATGATGACACTATTGACTGAACTTATGCACACACCCACTGAACACTCATGTATGTCATCTATGAAGTTTATGATTAATTTTGAAAGACTTTAAGACTTAAGTTAATCTTGATTGCGAAATCATATTGAGCCCTATTTCTTATTTTTTAAATATTTCATCTTAGGGAGATAACTAGTATTGAGAGGGCTACCTACTATGATGTGTGAAGCTACCACAGTGAACGGAGAGGGCTACCTCATAACTAGTGTGAAAGTCATCATACTAGATTTATGGCTCGTGCATGCTTATAAAAAAAAAAAATAGATAAAATAAAAATTTTATTAAGAAATTCTATTTGGCATGTACAAAAAGAAAGAGCAAAAAGGTTTAAAAAATTAATAAGAATTCTCCTTGTACATAGACATATTTTATTATGTAAGAATGAAGACTTAATTATAATTTAGCATGATAGATGAATTTATTTTCTTCTGAGTCTCTTAAAATTGGTCATAAATGAAATTATTGAAATACAAGTGGAGTTCACAATTGTATACTACCTTAAGTGAATGTCAATATGCCATTATATGTGTTAGTGTGCTTATGTGACCTATTTATTTTGCTAATACAATGAATGATCAAAATTTAAGCAAAAATAATTTTTTCAATTGGTTGTATGCTTATTCGTGTTAAATGAGTTCATTACTTTGTGTGATAAAAAAAAAAAAAATTTCTTTTAAATTTGTTTTTCGTCTAGAGAGTCATAGAACTTAGGGGGAGTCATTGCATACATATTTCATTATTCTTCTTTTGACTTATGCAATTCCTCCTACATGCTTTGGACATATACATGTGTGCTCTTATGCATTTTTAGCCCACCTTGTTGAGAGTGACCCTTATCATCTTTAGTGTTTCATGATTTGTCAATTTCGTATGCCAAAAAGGGGGAGAAAGATTCATGTTGCTATGGAGATTGAATTTAGGGGGAGATGTTGCATTTATTAGTTGTGGGGGAGAAAGAAAGATTCTTGTCCACATACACTACATATCTTTCGCACTTTTATGTACACTGAACTAATAAGCAATGAGGCTTTCAAGCCACATTTGTGTGCTATTTGTTTGTCTAATTTCAGTGGACCGAGCGTATCAAGTATCAAGCGAAGATGGTCCACCAGATTATAGACAGTCCACTATGTAATTGATGTAATGATATTTTAACTATGAGCGTTATGTAGTGAGAAAGTGGTTTTGTCACACGAAAATGCCAAAGGGGGAGATTGTAAGGTTTATTTTGTATTGGCAATTTTCGTGGGCAAAATGTTTGATTGTAATCTAAAATAGGAATTCAACGATTAATCAGACGATACAAGATGATGGAGTCACCAAGCTTGCAACGCCCATATGACAGGTAAAATATTCCATCATGCATACATCTGCACACAATTGAGCACGACACTTAGTATGGATCGTAACGAAAAATGTATTGTACACATGTTGTTCGATCGATCGAGAGTATTGTTCGATCGATCGAGTGGTCGATCGATCGAGCCTGAGACAACTTCGATCTAGATTCTCTCTGTTTGGACTGGATCGATCGAGCAATTGGATAGATCGATCGAACCCTGTTCGATCGATCGAGTATAGAACAACTTCGATCCAGGTTCTCTCTGTTTGAGTTAGATCGATCGAGTTTTGTGTGTCGATCGATCGAGACCTTCTCGATCGATCGAGACGGCCTGTCGATCGATCGAGCCAGTATTATATTCCTACTCAAACTCCTTTTCTAAATTCGACCCTTATGTTATTTTTACATAATTGACCACATTTAATGTTAAGAACAGAATTCTTATTTGAGGATAATGGTGGTAATTGGTAAATCCTGATAGGAGAAGAGTTATAGTGAATTGCAAATCCTATTTGAGCTAGGATTGGACTCTATATAAGTGAAGGATTGTTTGTGCATAATGGAATTAAAAAAAATCAACCTGAATTAATATTCTCTATCATCTGAGTTGCACTTTAACTTCTTCTCTTCATCTATCTTACTTAGGCGTTTTCAAGTTATATTCATATGCCTAATTGATTTGCATGATACTTGAGCTTTATATAAATGTTCTAGGGTTTTGCTAGCTGATTTTGTTTCTACATCGCATGCTGATTGAATCTGCTAGTTAGGATTGTTTATTGTTTGAATCCGCTCTAGGACACACATTGCACTTGTGTTTTTTGTGCTAACGTTACAGGTGATAGGTTCAGTATTTCGTGTGACTCGAAATTACTGAAGGTGACGGGTTCGGTTGATCTTGTGTGACTCAAGTAGATCGGAACGTTGGTCCAGATCCAGACATCTAACTATTGGAGGCTGTGAAAGGAGCAAGCGGCTCGTAAGTAAATTACAGAAAGGGGATCTATCTGCGACGGGTAGTTCTGGACTCTATGGTTGTAATTGAACATAATTTTCATAGTGGATAGTTAGGTGGTCCGGTGGACCGGTGGTTTTCCTCTTAGGTCATTGTTGTGGCCTAGGTTGTTTCCACCTAAAAATATCGTGTGTCGTTTTATTATTCCGCATTTATCTTTACACGCGATTGCATGTCTGGCAGTTGTGATTAGATTATATATATTTAATATTTGTTGAAAATTGAAAATAACCTATTCACCCCCCTCTAGGCTTATTAGATCCGTAATTAAAAAACTTTTTCAGAAGGAAATATGCAAACAACGATTAGTGGTAAATATTTTAAGCTATTTAATAAATCATTATTGAGCTCTTTTACTATCTTTTTATTCTAACAAAAGAGGAAAAAAACTTATTTATTATAATATTGTCATTGGTAATGTGCAGGTTGGATTCGATATTGATATAGATGACCCACGCATATCTCTCAAGGTTGAAGGCTACTTGAAAAGTCGATTTAAGGAATACAAGTGTGAGTTACATACTCATTACAAAACCATGCTTGATAAGCCCATGGAATATCGAAAGGCTCATCGACTTGTCCCACGTGATCTTGAAGACATTGACTATCTGACACAAGGAGTTTGGGAAGAGATGTGTGATTACTTTGCTACTAATGAAGCATTTAAGGCAAGTAATTGATTTGTTTCATTGTTTATTATATTGTGTATTCATTAATGAACAGAATATCGTTTCTTAACTGTCTGTTTCCATAGTCAAATGAAAAATTCAAAGGGAGAAAAGGTCATTGGATCATCGTAATAGTTCCAATATTTGCTGCAATGTTTGTCTTGGGCACGAGTGTCTTCTGCACGAGTGTCTTCTGCATATTATGGAAAAGAAAAACGAAGATAAGAGGTAGCATGTAAACTGATTTATGTAAATCAGTTTACATAATATGTAAATAGATTTACATAGTATGTAAATCAGTTTACATACTATGTAAATTGGTTGATTTTCTTTTTCTTTAGGTGATATCACTGCACATAACAAACATTTTTCATATACTATTTGACATACCACTTCAAGGTTTACCGCTTCGAATAATTTTTCAGTTTAATGTTGTTTTCTTCTTGTACTACTTATACTAATACTAACAATTCTGTAATGCAAAATATACTAATTTCTTTCTTACTTCAAAAAACACTATCAATTTACATAGTATGTAAATCAGTTTACATAGTATGTAAACAAGTAGACAACTATATATTCCATATATATATATATAAGAGAGCTCATGGAAAATGAAGTCAGCAAGAGATAAATATATAATTAAGTAGACAACTATATATTCCATATATATATATATAACAGAATATCGTTTCTTAACTGTCTGTTTCCAGAGTCAAATGAAAAATCCAAAAGGAGAAAAAGACATTGGATCATCGTAATAGTTCCAATATTTGCTGCAATGTTTGTCTTGGGCACGAGTGTCTTCTGCATATTATGAAAAGAAAAACGAAGATAAGAGGTAGTATGTAAACTGATTTACATAGTGTAAATCAGTTTACATAGTATGTAAATAGATTTACATACTATGTAAACATGAAGTTAACATGTTTACATACTAGATAAAGTTAACATGAATATGCAGAGGGCTAAGTATGTAAATGGCATGTTTCTTCCTTATTTTACCCTTTTTTAATTTTAATTTTTTGGAGAATTTCCTCATTATTTCTTTATTGATTTATTTGTTTTGATTATATAATGCCATATATGCAAAATCTAAATTAAGAGAAAGGTGTTTTATAGTTTTCATTGTTATCTCTCACATTGGTCATTATTACTGCATCAATGTTGGTGAAGTACAATCCAATAAACTGATTTACATAGGTTTACATAGTATGTAAAATGGTTTACATACTATGTAAATTGGTTTACATACTATGTAAATCAATTTACATAGTATGTAAATAGATAGCCTGTTTACATAGTCTGTTTCTTAGGTAAGATTGAAAAACTAATCTGCAGAGAATTCCAATCATGTCATAGATTGTGTTTTTCGAGTATGTAAACTGGTTTACATACTATGTAAATGGGTTTACATACAATGTAAACTAGTTTACATACTTGTTTACATAGTATGTGTATGTATACTCTGTTTTGCCTAACAAAAATAGAGTACCTCAGTTTATCATCATATATAAACTAATTTAACCCAGTTGATTTTTCTGGTTAGATTTACATTTTCAAGCAGGATTAATATTTGTTATGGGTTCAACTAATAAGGGAGCTATACAGTATATGAATAGCATCAGTAACTATACAGTATGAATAGCATCAGTTTACATAGTATGTAAATCTATTTACATACTATGTAACTCAATGAATGCAATAAGACAAACAATTTTCCAAGCATTAAAGGGCTTTTACTGGTGTTAATGGCATGAATAGTCCGTAGATCCATGGCTACCTCTGAATAAATAAATTTTCCAGGCAAGAAGGGTGAGAAAATCTGTTAACGGATATGAAAAAGAAGAAAAGAGAGGCAGTTTACATAGTATGTAAATAGATTTACATAGTATGTATTTACATACTATGTAACTCAATGAATGCAATAAGAAAAAATGGTGATGTCTGACCTCCTACAAGCTTAAAACAACTATGCTAGTTGTCATGAGCAAAACAAAAAGATAAAACAACTATGCTAGTATCTTTAGCAACTGAATGTTGTTCTTTATTATTAAGACAAACAATTTTCCAAGCATTAAAGGGCTTCTACTGGTGTTAATGGCATGAATAGTCCATAGATTCATGGCTACCTCTGAATAAATAAATTTTCAGGCAAGAAGGGTGAGAAAATATGTTAACGGATATGAAAAAGAAGAAAAGAGAGGCAGTTTACATAGTATGTAAATAGATTTACATACTATGCAAATCTATTTACATACTATGTAAATCAGGTTACATAATATGTAAATAGATTTACATAGTATGTAAATAGATATCTACCTTTAACCATTGATAGATGATTTAAAAGAATTGTGGGAAGGAGTGCAAACTTTTGATGCATCTACAAAAAGATTATTCCAACTACATGCAAGTCTGAAGGCAATGGGGACCTTGTAACCGATTCCCACTACCCATTACATATTTAGTATTACCCCTTACATATTTTGGGTATGTTTTATTAGAAAACTAACCGTACTTCAGTTTCTCAAAACCCATGTTCTATCAAAGAAAAAACAAAACATACATCTCTTTCTACGTTGCAATGGTGGCTACTTGGCTTTCGAAAAAACCTTCAGCCTTAACCCATTTGGCCATTCCTAGGTAGGCAGGTAGGCACAGCCATCCTCAGTGATTCCCAGGCAGGCAGGCAGCTCCATGTTCAGCCATTCCTAGCTTGTGTCGTCGGCCTGCCGTCTTGCCGTTACTCAGTCACGAACAACTCATCTTGTTCTTCTTCAATATTGTTCTCCTGTTGATAAAGCTGATTTTTGAGGTCCTTCTCTTTTCATTTTTCTTATTTTTTATGTAGTAATTTATGCTTCAGGAAATTTATGTTTTCTTAAAGAAATTGCACACAAATCACATACATCCACTTGATTGCATCTTTAATCCCAAATACATATATAATACAAGAGCTAACCAATATGAATAGATGTGTAAAGTATATCCATTCTAATACATCGTCTCTGCAATAGTTCTGCAGTTCTTCTCAAACTACCATAAACTCATCTCAAACCTCAAACATTACACGCGAGAAAAGCTAGGTAAAGTTTATTCTTTTTTTTTTTTGGTTACTGCTATACAATCTATTGTGTTTTTTCTTTCAAAATAATCATTTATTGTTGTTTGTCTCTTTGTTATAAACTCAATCTATTACCAAGAAATGCAGTTCTTGTTCAAATTTTATGTTTATGCTTTATTTTATATTTTTAAATTATTTATTAATTATTTTATATGTTAAGTAAATGTAGTTTCGTAAATGGCTTAGTAGTTCAAATGATATAAAGAGCCTTCTAATAAGATGAAGGTAACATGTTCATGCCTTGTTTGTGAATGAAAAAATCCATTTAGCAAATACAAAAATGGTTTTTACCATATTGGAAAATATTTTGGGAAAATAATAAAATTATTATCCAAAAAATTTATAATAATAAAAATAAAGCTCTAGTTAATTTTTTGTTGATAATTATATTTCCTCAACAAAATTTTTGTCGGTAAATGTTTTAACAATTTTATGACAAATTTACTGGTTGGTGAAAGTTTTTTTAACTGTTGCGACAAATAAAATAGTCGGTAATAATTTGGCGCAAAATACCCGCCAAATATTTCCTCAACAATATTTTATTTTGTCGGAGTAAATAATTTTGCCGACAAAATTTTGTCGATAAATGTTGTTGGCAATAAAATGTAGGAGTCAAATTTTTGGTCAACTATATCCGCAACAACAGTTACAAGTTTGTCAGTAATAGTGTACTTTCAGCGACGAAAAAATATTTGTTGGCCCAATTTTCGTCGGTAAATGTAGTTTTTGTTGTAGTGAGATCAAAAATAATTAAATCATAGCATAAACTTAAATTGAATAATCGTGTAGGGCTCAGAAATTTCCATTTATCACATTAAGTAAATTAGTTGTCAAAAAAATAATAGAAACTAATAAACAATTCATAAAAAATAAACTAGAAAGGAATAAGAAGCTTAGGATAGTGATGAATTTCCAATGTTCAATCTAAGGGTGTCAATCGTGTCGTGTTGGTCGTGTTCGTATCGTGTTTGTTCGTATTCGTGTCGTGTTTGTTCGTATTATTCGTGTCGTGTTTTCGTGTTCGTTGGCACATTAAAAAATTTACTTGAATTTTTTTTGTGTTACTTATTTATAATAGTAAGAAATAATAAAACCTTTAAGAACATAAAAAAATTATTGATCAATTTTTACTAAAAAAAATTCACGTCGTATCGTATTCGGATCGTGCTATCGTATCGTGTTAAAAATTACCACCCCTTCAATTTCCATCTCCGTCTCCATCTTCAACTTATTTTCTCTCTTTTGACCTCCACTTTGTTTTATGTAGGGGCAAAAAGGTTATCAACTTTTAGGCGTCATTCCACACAAAAAAAAAAAAAAAAAAAAAGCTAATTAAATCATACCACAAAAGAATAAAAAAAAAAAAATTTATAAATGAAAAATAAAATAGACAATGATTAAAGATAACAATTTTAGTATAAAAAAAATTAGTATGTAAATAATTAAGCTTTAAGATTTACTTAATTATTTTGTTTTAATATTACTAACTTTTGTTTCTATTTACTACTCAATTGCGTGTTTCACATCCCAAACAAACAATTGAAAAATTTAGAATTAAAGATCTAAGATAAAATTTAAAGTTTTTTTATTTGAGAAAAATAATGTTGTCATGGAATAACAATTTAATTTATTGTTACAAGCTATCTAACATCGACAATATATCAAATTGACAATATCACATTAGAAGATCAACTCATAAAATAAATAAAATAATTATAAACAAAAAATTGCACATAAAAAAAGCATGATTGAATTTATATGAAATTGAAGTATATATAATTTATTGAAGTAACAAAAGATGAACAAAATAATTTCTCAAAATAAACTCATAAATTAGAAAGCACTTTTAGGAATAAAGAAGTGAATAAAAAAAATTATGTAATTAAACTCCTCTCTAGTCTTGTTCTAAATTTAGCCTAGCTTATAAATAATTCTCACAAATTCTAGAGAGAAAGAATGCGAATAAGAAGTAAGAACTGTTTGCAATTTTCTGATGCTCTAGGTATTAAATGTCCACCTATTTATAGTGTTAGAATAATAATATTTGCTGAATCATAATAATATCACACTATTTTCTTCTTGAAGATAATTGATTTGCAAAATATTTTTTGAATATTAATCGTAGATAAAATCTCTTATATTTTCACGGAATCAAAAATCATTTAATTTGCATATGTACACTGAAAGTTATATTAAATATACTAACAACTTTTCAATTGCAAGATATTTCAAATTTTATCTTATTTTTGGCCTTGAAATAATCATATTTTGATATTCTTCGTGAAATACAAAATTATGCATCATTGAATTATCTTTTCATATCAACTTGAATCATTTTATTTGAATATTTGTGTCAAAAGTTATTTCTAAAATTCAGCAGTAGATTCATGAGCTCTTGAGAATAAATATTGCATCAATTCAATTTTGATTTCTTTGTTTTTTTTTTACTGATTTATTGATTCTACAAGCATAAAATCATTATAATAAATATAAATCAACATTTATAAAATTAATATAGATAACAACTAATTTTAAATCGATTAAATCATAAATGTTAATTTATTTACATATTTATATATATATTTTTATGCTATTATCAAATATTTATATTTATTATTAAATAATATAAATGTTAATTAATATAGTTTATTTACCAAAATATCATTCATCTAAATCCTTCAAATATGGCCTCATAACATGGAAATGTATGCATAAGCTCATTCTCACAACCACCAAAACTCCTCTCTGATCTTGATTATTCTCTCAAAAACCTAGCTTAAGCATTAGAGATGATACAAAATTCCATGGTATTATTCCTTCTGACATGATTTCTTGTGACGTACAGGTCGTTTTTGTGGCAGAAAATGAAGATTTGATAGAAATATGATCCAACAACTGTAATAAAATTGATACACAAAAAGATATACAAAATATCATATATCATCTTGCAATATGTAAACAAATAATTTATTATTATGGCTCCCTAAGTAGCCAAACTATTTAGATTTCTTTTGGCTATCTTGGACGAACAGAGAATTTTTTTACTTATTAGAACACTAAGTCGGTTTCAAACTTGCTAAACTCGAAGGATCAAACCACTAAAAAAATTGCAAAATTGACCAAAACTTTTGGCTCATTTTACATAAATTGACTAAAATATTAAAGTAACCGGGACAACCTTCAACAAACTATTTCACTCATTTTTCAAAAATGGGATGACAACCGGCAAAAACCTTTTAGTTTTCTTAGGATAGTTTTGACGTTTTTAATGTCTTGCCGACTTTGCTTTCACTACAACAAAGAAAGCATTAGCAGTGCTAAAAACAAGCTACTTGAACACATTAAAATTATTAGGGATTTAATTTAAAGGTGTTTAACTTTAAATAGATTTAAAGGTTTAGTCATCTAATTAAATAGCATCTGTTATATCCGATTCATATATTTTTATTATTAAAGAGAATCCAACTTATAATTTTATATTTACAATTTAATTGGACCTTATTTAATATTATTTGATAATATTTTTGTTATAAGTTTTAAGCTTATTATTTTTTGTAACTTTCACCTTTTTTAATAGAAAAATATATAAGTTTAATATAAATGATATTGTTTGTTTTAATAAATTTTAAAATTTGAGATTTTTGTTATTTTCAACATATTATATGTGGTTCACCGAAATGGACGGGGCAGTTGGTGAAAAATGTGGTACCGACTACTCATCAAACTTTCTATGACGAGGTTGAACAAAAAGACATTTCTATGACTTTATCGCAAGTTTATTTTATTTTATTGGAACATAAAAAAAAAATCATAATTTTTCGAGGATAATATTTTTAAGAATAAAATTTTATGGCAAGTTATAAAGTAAAAGAATATTGTTATATGCATTAATATATTGTATGAATCAAATGATGCGTTAGTTAGTTATATATGTGAAATAATTAAGTGATTATGAAACCATTTATCAATAGATGATCAATTAATTTATGTCATGTAAATTGATGAATGAATTAAGTTGTAATAAAAAATAATTTTGAAATAAAGCTTAACTACTTTCTTAATATATATTCAACAAAAAAAACTACCTAGCTTTCTTCAAACTTTAAGTAACTTGAAATATAGATCCATAATTTTTAAAATATATAATTTAGTCATGAGTTAGCCATGAGTTAGTTTCTTCTAGTGACTTTTAAATTTTAAAGTTTAGTACTTTACATATAAGCCATAACCTAACTCCTAAAATATGATTCAAAATTTTAGAACTCTATATTTAAAGTTTTTTAAAATTTAAGGTTTAAATCATAAAATTTAAAAATTTAGAGCGATATTAATAGGAATTTTTTTTATTATTTATAAAATTTAAATACTGTTAAGAATTTTGTTTAGATATTTATCAATTAAGATTTAATGTTAAAATTTTAAATTAGGGTTTTTCAATTTTATATTAGAATTTATTTTGTTTTCAGAAAGTTGATGTGCAAGTATGCCCCTCACCACCATATTCAACTATAGCCTCACGATCCTTTCTATCATGGTTTCCCTATGGTTGACATTAATGCCCTCTCTTTTAAAATTGTAAACTGTGATTAATATAGGCCCTGTGAACTTGTTCATAATGCATGAGCATTGTCCTATTAATATAATCTCAAATTCATTTGTGCGGAATCTCTTGACATCAATATCCAACCTCATTGGTGTGCCTTGTCAATATACTCGTATTTGTAATGTGTCATCTTCTCATATTTGTAATGGTCTTACCCACAAGACTCAAAATATTATTTTGGATAAAGGGCAAGGATTGTCTAACTATGTTGAGGAGTTTGTGATATTGACAATCCTGAACAATTGTTTAAAGAAAGTTAACCCACCAAAGTTGGAGCCAAACCATACAAGTGAGATGCATATATGGTTTCTACTTCAAAAGGTATTTTAGGGGCGTCACTACAGAAAGCAGTTTGAGTGAAAAGCATTGTTGGGGCCAATTGCTCTACCCGGCCCCCACCTAGCCTAAGTATTTTTTGCCTTCTCCTAACTCAACCCATCAAGAAAGAGACTACGCACACACCGTCCAATCCAAACAATCATGTTTCTTACGTTTACCAAAACCACTAGATAGGCCTTTATCACAGTCAACAACCTTGTTAAAGGCTTATCCAAATATTCACCCAAACCACAAGCCAATGTATATTTGCTAAAATTTTCTACTTACATAATTATGCATTCACATTTCAAATGGTTCCTAACCAAGCATGCAAGTGCCTTCTGTATAGTTGCTAGAAATTTACAAAGATGAGTTCAGGCTATGTTGTTGTTGTTTCTAATGCTGCAAATTAACACGGAGACTAAAGTTATTCATGAAATTTCACTTTTTTGCTTTATGGTTTTACCACTAATAAGGAGTTGAGTTTTTTTTTTTTTTTTTTTTTTTTTCTACATGGTGACAAATTATGGGAATTTAGATATTAATAGGATTTGGTTTATCATTTATAAAATTTAAATATTATTTAAATTTTGTTTAGATGTTTGTCAATTAAAATTTTATGTTCATTTTTAAATTAGGGTTTTAATTTTATATTAAGATTTATTTTGTTATCATAAAACTTGCTTGTAAAGAAGTTATAGAGGGTTCACGAGTCACTATGGGAAACAAATATGAAAATATTAATATATTTGGGTTTGCAACAATTGAATTTGTACCCCACCCCTATTTACTAATTTTAGAATTTTTTTTATATATATTACTAATTTTATAATAATAATAATAATAATAATAAGAGTTAAGTTAACCTATTTTTTAATTTATTATTAGCATTTTTATTTAAAAATAGAAACAATAAAATGTAATTAATTATAAAAATAAAATAAAATATTTAAATATTTTTTTTGTGACAATAAAAAAGGTGTTATTAGAATAACTTTACCTTCATATATTATTGATACTGTTATAAAATAAATACTTATATGTTTTTTCAGCTTTTGAAAATATTAGCAATCAACAAATCCAAAAGGTATATAGCTCTGGCCTCAAGCTAATCTCGTAGTGCTAGCCGCTCAAGGGATAGAATTAAAATATATCTAATTTTTTGTCATCTAAAATAATATTATTTAAAATTCATAATAATAAAAAATATAACTCTTTTATTTAAAAAATATAAGTTAATATTAAATTAATATTAAAGTTATATTTTGATTATTATAAATTTTAAAAGTGTTATATTTATTATTTTTTTCAAAAAAAAAGAAGAAAAAAAAAAAAAAGAGAGAGATGTGCACGTAAAAAAATACATCATTAAATATACAATAAATATTTATGCATCTCATGCTTTAAACTTAGGGTGAGAGGTTGATTTATTATATTATTTTTAAAAATAAGCGATTTAATCTTGTTATTTTTAGATTGAGTTCAGTTGCTCTCAAAAATTTAAAAAAAATAATTAACTAGATTCCTAACTATTTTTCAATTAAATAGTACATAAAAATACATATTTGATATTATTGTGTCACACTAAGTAATTTCTTATGAGTGAAAATTTATTCTTTTTGCTGCATAAATAATGCAGTTATTTAATTGATTTCATTTTTAATTCTTTAATAAAAAAATATATATATTTATTTTCTTATAATACTAAAAAATATATTTTTATTTATATTGTAAGAAAAAAACATATGTTTTTTTTCTTGAATAAAATTAAAAATAAAAATTTATTTATAAAAGAAATTTATGCCTTATAATTCTTTTACATCAGGCTAGTTTTCAGCTCTCTTATCTTCCATAAGATAAGATGTCATAAGCTTCAAGCTAATGTTTTTTTCAGTTAAAAATAAAATAGTTAAATAATTAAATTATTTATATATCAGTCTTATAAATGCTACTCGTGAAATTGAGAAGCAAGTGAAGAAGCTCACTCTTCATTTACCATATATTGATGGAAAAATCACTAGGTAGTAGGTACGTATGATTCTAATTGATTGATTTTATCATCTTTAAAAGTTTATTTAAATACAATTATTAATATATAATTGGATAAATCTTTAAATTTAATTAAATGATATATATTAATGACTCAAATTCACAAGATTATTAATATATTAAATAATTTATATTATTTATTTAATATTTAAATTTTTATATTAATTTAAATATTATTTAATATACATAAATAATTTACAAAAATATCATTGTGTCTCGAGTATAAATAAACTCATTTTACCTTAAACGGTACGCATAATTAAATGCTCAAGAACTAATCCTCCCTTATGATACGAAAAACTAATCATTTTGTAAGAAGTTCAATTTAACTGATTCCATAGGCATTGCAGGTTTCATCTCCTTTGCTAATTCTCCATGGAGCTGCTGATGAAGTGACAGATCCGAATCATTTTGTAAGAAGTTCAATTTTAAAAAAAAATATTAAAAAGTTATTTTTTTCATTTTTTAAAATAAAAAAAAGTTAATAAATAAAAAAAAAAAACCAAAAATTGAAAACAAAATTAGTTACAAACACTGGCCTCACTAACCAGATTCTTATACGAAAAGGCCTCGAGCTTGGATAAAACTCTGAAACTCTATGACGAAGGTTATCATTGTATTCTTGAAGGAGAATCTGATGATAGAATTTTTACAGTATACTTAATGATATTAACTCCTGGCTTGACTCCCCAAGTTCGTTGGCTCGAAATTAACTAATTCTGATCATGCAGATGCAATTACTGACATTGTATATGCTCATTCTTTTCTTGAATGCTGTTTTGTACCTTGAAAATATTTTGTGTGCTGTAATTTTCCATTTGTAGAATTTTTCAATGACTAAAATAGTATGTTAGCAACTAATAACAAAAAAAAATTTAAGTTAATAAAATATTAGCAAGGGTATGAATTTATAAATAATAAGCCAACTCATATAATAAATTAATCTTTTAAGATAATAACTTATTAACTTGTGAAAATATATGAGAAGATCGGATGTAAATGGATACGTGTAATATGTACATAATTAAATTTGTTTTATTTATTAATTGTACATAATTTGTTCATATAATATATGTACCTATTGTATATAAGCTAAGCATATATATTCATTTATATACAAACTAACTTGTTATTTTAAAATTAATTTAATTATGTATAAATTAAGATGTTATTATGGACTCTAAATAGAGAAGTATTTGCCTATTATCAAATTATTGCAACTGAAACAAGTATCTTTCATACTGTTAGAAAATTTATGGGTTGAAGCTAATATATAATTAAAGTAAAGTTGAGAGAATGAAGATAAAATGAACAAAAGTATTTACATGATTCACCCAAAATGATTACGGGCTATTCTAAGGGTAAAGGTCGAAAAGAATTTATTATACCAAAATATTTTGGGAGAATAACAAAACTAACACCCCTCAAAACTTCTAATAACAAAACTAGCACTCCTTGTGTTTAAATTTATATTTTCACAATTAAAAAAATGACTAATATGTCATTTTTCTTTGAACACTAATCCAATTAGAATTCAACGACGATAATTTAGATTCGTTCAATATTGAACGTTCAATATTATTGAGGTGCTAGTTTGTTACTATAAATTTTAGGGGTGTTATTTTTAGTAATTTTCCAAAAATTTTCAACCTCTCTATATACAAGGAGAGAACAATATATCTCTCTATCTTAAAATAGAAAAATAAAATTAACTAATGAGAAAAAGAACTTTTCTAAGTGGTAAAATATTTCACAAGTTTATAGCTTTGCATTTGGAATGTTGGAATGCTTAGAATACTTGAGATTTTGGGATAAGGGACTTAGATGAGCAAATGAGTTCTCTATTTATAGAGTTTTTAATTCACTATTGCAACTATCACTACTATAATTTGGACAATATAGGACGGCTTATAATTTAGACTGAAAAACAAATAGGACGGTCCTAAGTATATGGCCATCGTATAAGAAATATAGGATGACTATTACGGAAAAAATTAGGCGAAACTTTAAGGACGGCTATTAGTCATCTTAAAAAAATTCTTTTAAGACGGCTAATTATGTCACTATATAATTAGCTGTCCTAAAAGAATGATTGTAATTTTTTTTTACATACCTTTTTACTCGCAAAAGAACCCAGCTCATTTTATGTCAAAATTTCAAGTCCTAGATTTCACTCTCCATTTTCAACCCTGCCGTCGTTCTGCCACCACCCAACGCCACCTCAAAACCCCACCACCCAACGCCACCTCCAAACCCCACCACCAAACGCCACCTGCAGCTTGCGCCGAACCCCAGCTGGTAACCCCCCGACACATGAAAACGCCGCAACACGCAAAAGTCCTCCGTGTCTTTACTGCCTCAAGCTATGTACGCCGTCGCCATCCTCCAAACCCAGCCCAGTCCGTCAAGCACAGCGTTGCTCCCCTCTTTCTCCGCCGCCCCACTGAAACCATCCAGTGTCCACTTCTTCTCTGACAGGTATGGTTTATTCCTCCCCTTCCCTTTTTTTATTTAGCTTTTTTATGTCATTTTTTTCTGAAATTTTTTATTTATGAACATATTATTATGTTTTTTCTGATATATAGTTGTTGTACATATTATATATGGAAATTATTTAAAATAAATGTATACTAACAGATTTAATTAAAACTAAAATGTGTGCAAGTTTTTACTTTTCTGTAAATATTACATATAGGCTTGTCATAGGCCATCTTACAAAATTTTATTACTAAAATGTTTAGGGGATTGCTATTGACTATCCTATAAGAATTTAATAGGACAGCTATTGACCGTCCTATAAAATCTTTTTAGGACGGCCTTTGACCGTTCTATAAAATTCTTTTAGGACACCTATTTACCTTTTTATAAAATATTTATAAAATGATACATATTATAAACTTTTTTTAGGAAATTTAGTAACCAATTTATTTTACAATATACTTTTATTTAATATTCGATAAGTGAATTATTTTTAAATTAGCTATTGACAAGAGATTGATTTATAATTATATATAGGATGGATAAGAATTGGATATATGTCTATAGATAGAAAAAATGTAAAATTTATTGAGGGTGTGGAAATTTTTTTTAAATTTGCTTCTAATAATTCAACCGAAAAAGATTGAATTCGTTGTCTATGTTTGAAGTGTGCAAATTTAAAATTTTTTAGTGTTGTTGAAGTTAGAAATAATATCTATCATAATGGAATTGATAGTGGATATACAAATTGGTATCGTCATAGAGAGACTAAAAGCAAAATTCAAAAGTTTATCTTTCTGAAGAATTCAGCGATTTCAATTCACGTGGAAATAATTTTACAAATAGTGCAAACAACTTTGAAAACGACAATTTTGAGGAATGTAATATGGGTGACATGCAAGAAATTATGGAAGATGCTATAAAGCCATTATACCAAGGATGCAATAAGTTCACAAAATTATCAGGGTCAGTCTCATTTTATAAATAGAAGGGTAAGCATGGTCATTCAAATATAAGCTTCAATAAGTTGCTAACTCTTTTGAGTGAGATGTTCCCAGAAGATAATGTTTTGCCATCATCAACAAATGAAGTTAAGAAGATCCTTCGTGAAATGGGCATGAATTATGAAAAATTCATGCTTGTCCTAATGATTGTATTCTTTATCGAAATGAATACAAGGAATCCATAGCATGTTCGCATTGTCAAAAGTCAAGATGAAAAGTTAATCCAATATCAGGGAAGGAAAAAGTTAATGTTCCTGCAAAGGTATTGTGGTACTTTTTACCTATTCCACCTTTTAAAAGAATGTTTGAAGATTCAACAACATCTCAAAATCTAACATGGCATGCGAAGGAAAAGGAAAATGATGGAATGTTGCGACATCCATCTGACTCATCCGAGTGGAAGCATGTCTACTATACTTGGCCTGAGTTTAGCACTGAATCTAGAAACCTTAGACTTGCACTTTCATCTGATGGGATCAATCCTCACCGGTCTTTAAGTAGTCAGTATAGTTGTTGGCCCGTTATACTTGTCATATATAGTCTTCCTCCTTGGTTATGTATGAAAAGAAAATACATGATGCTAACTTTGTTGATATCTGGACCCTAGCAACGTGAAAATGATATTGATATTTACTTAGAGCCATTGATTGAAGACTTGAAGTTGTTGTGGACGGATAGAATTGATGTGTATGATAGTTTCAAACTTGAGAAATTTAAGTTGAAAGTTATCTTATTGTGAACAATCAATGACTTTCCTGCTTATGAGAATCTTTCTGGTCATGCTGTTAAAGGTTATTATGCTTGCCCGGTATGTAGTGAGGGGTATTAGGGATCAAGGTTAAAACATTCAAGGAAGATGTCTTACATAAGTTATAGAAAATGGTTACCTAAGTATCATCCTTATAGAAAACAACACAAGTCTTTTAACGGACATGAAGAGGAGGGAACACAACCAACTCCCTTAACTGGAAGTGAAGTATTAGCAAGAGTTGATATGATGACTTTTGCACGTGGGAAAGTAAATTATAAGGTTGATACAAGCACTCCATGGAGAAAAAAAAATATTCTTTGACTTAGAATATTGGAAGTTGTTGAATGTTAGACATCTGTTAGATGTGATGCATATAAAAAAGAATGTGTGTGATAGCATTGTTGGTACATTGCTAAATATTCCTGGAAAAATCAAAGATGGTATTCGTCAACGTATGGATCTCATTAAAATGGGTGTAAAAACTGAGATTAGCACAAAGGTGGGCACGAATAAGACTTACTTATCCCTCACATGTTACACTTTATCGACGAAAGAGAAAAAATTATTTTGCAACACATTAGCAAATCTTAAAGTCACAGATGGATACTCATCCAACATAAGTAGTTTGGTTTCTTTGACTGACAAAAAGTTATATGGGATGAAGTCACATGATTGCCATGTCTTGATGCAACAATTGTTGCCTGTAGCATTGTGAGGGGTGTTGCCCAAAGAGGTGAGGAGTATAATTATTAAGTTTTGCTATTTCTTCAATGATACATGTAAGAAAACAATTGATGTTCAAAATTTGGATGCAATTCAATCAGAACTTGTTGTCACTCTATGTAAGTTAGAGAAATTCTTCCCTCCTTTATTTTTTGATGTGATGATACATCTCACAATTCATCTAGTAAGAGAAGTGATGTTATGTGGATCAGTCTTTTTGAGATGGATGTACCCATTTAAATGATTAATAAAGGAATTGAAAGGATATGTGAGAAATAAGAACCGACCTGAAAGATAGCTGAATGTTATATAGTTGAAGAAGTAATGAGTTCTATAAGTTTGCTTGTTACGAAAAACATAATTCCAAAAGAAAGAAAAGGTATTGGTCAATCCATAAGAGCTGGAAAACAAGCACTAGTAGATCGTAAATTATGGGAGCAAGCTCATCGTCATGTTCTATCAAACATAGATGAAGTTCAACCATATCTTGAGTAATTTTCTAAATTTTATTACTTAGTTTTATTTGTGATTAAATTAAAACTTTTAATTTAATCATAACTTTATAGGAAACACTTGGAACATATTAAGGATAAGTACAAACATTCAAGACGCACGGAGAAATGGTTAATTGACGAAAACAATCGTACTTTTATATACTGGCTACGTGATGAAGTGAGTATATTAAAACCTAACTATTATTTAAGGAATTTTTTTCTCTACATATGTTAATAATTAAGTATACTTTCTTAATCAGATTTCTCAAGAGCTTAGAGATCCAAATAATAACATTTCAGTCACACTTAGATGGATTTCAAAATGTCCTAAGTTTCATGTGATTAAATATAATGGTTATATCATCAATGAATATAGATTTCATACAAAGGAAATAGATGATAACCAAACCAATCAAAATAGTGGTATGTCCTTAGTAGCACAAGTCATCCAATTTGCTATTGCAAATGATAAAAGACTAATATCTGGTGAAATGACATATTATGAAATTATCCAAGAGATATGGGAGTTGGATTACTACAAGTTTAATAAGTGTGTATTCAAGTGCGATTAGGTTGAGAATGTGAATAAGGTTGGTATTCGCCATGACAAAGATAATGATTTTACTTTGGTAACCTTACAAAGAATTGGGTATAAAAAAGATAGTTACATTTTTGTAAGCCAAACCAAGCAAGTATTTTATGTAAGAGACCCTGAAGACCCACAATGGTCAATTGTTCTTACTCCTCCTAATAAATGTTATTATGATGAGAATGATGAGACAAATGAAGACATTGAGGAGTTTCAACGGGCTTTAATGGTTTGCGATGATAACGAGATACAAGATGGAGTTTATGATGATGACACAGAGGATGAAGAATCATTTTCTTATTTGCGTATTACTTGCGAAGGCATATGGATTAATAATAAATAAATATATGGTAATTTTCATATACTTTTTTGATTTTCTTTCATTGAGTATATTACCTACATCTTATTATGACTAATTACATAACTTTTACTTTTTATTAACTTGTTCATGCATTCTAACAAGTCATGCTTAGGTGTATACTCACATATTATTACTTTATTTTTATGCAGATTGATGGAACGTTCTTCTAACTCAAGAAATGAAGGTGGTACCCATGGAAAGAGTACAAAAAAGAAGAAAGAAGGTCGAGGAATGACAACTTTTTCAAACATACTAACAAAAGGAGAGAGGATAGTAGTTGAGGTTGACGAAGATGGGGTACCATATGGTGATACCAATTCAAAGTGGGCTAGTGCTATCGGAAGTATAACTCGATTAACCATTGATATCACTATAAATGATTAGCGATTAGTGCTCGAGTCTCGGAAAGAAGAAATTTGGGAATCCTTATTGATACGTACTACTACTGAACTTGAGAAAATACTATATGCTTTTCTACGTGTACAATTATTTCATACTTATGATACTTATGTTTTTTATTGTAGGAATCATTTGAGATTGATCCACGTATAACATATCATTTCTATATGGTTGATGCTGGTGACAAGTGGAGGAAATTCAAATCATATTTAGCCAGGTCATTCATCTTTCCTTATTTGGATGATCTTGAATAGCTGTATACTCCACCACATAAGTACAGCTTCATATCTAAAGATAAGTGGTAGATATTTTTCAATCAAAAACCTTATGTAAAAGCACTAAAACTTAGGAAAGAAATGCAAGAAGAAGTTAAGTTAAATAAACACACATATTTTGGGAGTAAGGCTGGCTATTGTGATTTAAAACAAAAATTGGTAAGGTTTTTATTAACAAGAGATTGATATATATTATTTGATTGTTGAAATAATATTCCAAATTATTTAACAGAAGAAGCAAAAGGGACTTTGAGCTATCATGGAGCGTCATGAGACGTGGCTTGACACACATGTACCAAGTGATCAACGACAAGTCGACAAGTACTCAAAGATGAAACAAAAGAAGTTTTGGAAAAAATTATAAGAATACTTTACAATGAAAGCAATTTTTAACTTTAAATCTTATATCTTATTCTAAGATTATTAATTATATTTTTTTTGTTGTGGGCTTTTTAGGAAACATTGATAAAGAAGATACAGACTGAAGAACTTGAAATAAAAAAGGTAGAAGGAATGATATACTTGAGATGGCATTAGATGAAGAACATTCAGATCGAGTTTGTGGATTAGGAAGGAGAGAGAATCTTACATCTTATTTTGGGAGAAGAAGTCGTATTAAGGATTCACAAAATAAGAAAGATTCTAATAATTTTGAAGCAATGGAAGAATAGATAATGAGAAATGTCATGGATAAATAACAACACATGAACGATAACTCAGGTAGAAGAAGCGGAGAAAGCGAAAATGTGGAAGTTCATATGGATGCGGACGTTCAGATGGATATGGACATTCAAATGGATGCGGATGCTTCTCCTCAATTTGTTGATATACTTAATGACAATGCAGGACATAACGATGGGTTAATGAAGGATGTTTTACGTACACAGTCAAATGCCAACTCCAACTCATCACATGGTAGTACACATACACCAAGTGGTATAAAAAATGTAAGCTTTTTATTGTAAATTTATTAATTAAAAAACTTATAATATATTCTTATTTATTTACATTTTTGTTTTCTACTAATTTTCTTTGACCATACATATAGGGAGTGTTATGTTTTTTGTCAATTGATGACCCATCAAATGTTTGTGCCAAAGACACTTATTTTCCTCGTTGCAGCCCAACTGATAGGGTTCATACAGTAGAGATAGAAGAAGAAAACTTCAAAGTTTTTGTATTCACTACATCACAACCAATGACACCTCTTCTATATCCAGTCCAAGATGAACTTTTTTATGTGGGTGATGCAATTAATCAACATGTGAGATGGCCAAAATATCTTGTTGTATTAAGATGACAGGTAATATATGATGCTAATTTTATAAAATTTAATAATATTTTATTGTATGTATGTTCTTTAAAATTAGTGTAATTGGTTATTATTAATTAACTAATAACTATGTTTTGTAGCCCTTACTTGAAAAACAAAGACAAATTAACAAAGATGTGCCAGAGAGATGTATAAATACATCCAAAGGAAAGGAGGTTGTTTCTCTGTCAAGTTTGAGTAGCAACATTGGAGATCATAATGGAATTAAAATTTTACAAAGATGGGCGTTGGATAATATGAAAATGGAAGGTGATAACTCCCATCGTATGATTCCACGCAATCCAACGATTTTTGGGTATGAAACAACCCAAATTTTATTAACTTTGGAAGATACAGTCCACATTTATGACCTTAGTTGGCTTGGCATTCCTCATATACAAATTTTCAGAAGGTATATTTAAAATTGTAAGTATATTTTATTTTGAGTATTTCATATCACTAACTAGCATATCATCATTCAATAATAGGTTATTATTTGATAAATGGAGAGGACAAAATGTCCAATTGGAGAGACATTTTGTTTTTGTAGATCCTGACTATCTATGCACGTATCATGATGAAGAATACAAAGTCAACATGCTTGTGAACAAGTTTAATGCAATGACGGGTTCAATGTGTCTTATGGCTCCATAATGGAGATCGTAAGTATTATATTCAAATGATTAATTTGATTTTGTGAAATTATAAGCTAGCTAATATAATATTATAACATGAATTATTAACATGTAGGAGTCATTGGACATTAACTGTTGTTAATCCGTTCACTTGTGAACTTCAATGGTTTAATTCTATAAAGGCTTACAATTCTTTTAAAAGTTCACCTCCTGATGAAGAATATACAAGAATTTGGTTGAGGTAACACGCATATATTTATATTATATATTAGATAATATTTTTTATATAATCGTGTTCATATTATTTGTTTATATTAACTTGAATCCTATAAATTTGGGTATTATGTCATGAAATAATTGTTGTAATTAATAGGGCTTTACAAACATGGTATGGTCAACGTGAAAATTTAAATATTAATTCTAATTGGATTCCTGTTAAGGTAATTATTTTAGTTATTTTTTAAAATTTTTAATTATTTTTATGTTTGTAATTAAATTAATTATATAATTATTAACTATAGCTGTCTTAATTATACTTAGTGTCCAAAACAACCCGAATCGTATGAATGTGGATACTATGTCATGAAATTCATGGATACATATGTTACCAAATTTATTAAAAATGCAGATACAAATGATGTACCAGTAAACTTAAACTTTATTATTTATGTATGCGCGCATATTCAAGTTAATACCTAATATTATTTATCTATTATTTAGTTTTAACATATTTTACATAATTTGTATTGTAGTTCTCAAGTAAGAATCGGTACATACCAATAGAGTTGCTCACGTTAAGGCAATAATGGTGTATGTACGTGTACAATTATCTTTCAAACAATTAGCTAATTTGTGAACAAGTTTTTAGATTATATGTTTCATTATCCTTAGATTGTTTGTATGTATGTTTCATTATCTTTAGATTGTAAGTTCTTAGATTGTATCTTTCAAACAAGAATGACATTATCCTTAGATTGTTTGTATGTATGTTTCATTATCTTTAGATTGTAAGTTCTTAGATTGTATCTTTCAAACAAGAATGACATTATCCTTAGATTGTATGTTTCATATATATGTATATATGTTCCTGTAATCTTTAAGTTAGGTTTTGAACCATATATATATATGTGATGTAAATTATGGATTTTTTGGAATGAAATGTATTCTGAATCATGTTTTTGGAATGAAATTAATTTGTACATGTTATATATAGATTTCAGTACTGGACAAATAAAAAAAAAAAAAAAAAAAAAAACTTATTGGCCGTCCTAAAATTTTACTAGCCGTCTTAAAAGAATTTTTTCCATAAAAAATAGGACAGTTAGTGGCCATCCTAAAAAATTCTTATACTCATCCTAAAAGAAAGAATTTTTTATAAGGCACTCCGTGAACGTCCTATTTTTTCGATTCTTTTAGGACGAGACTTTATAGGACGGCCTTAAAGGCAAATTTGCAGTAGTGTACCATCATTTATTTATTCTTTCTTCATTTTCTTTGATTGCGACTACCACTCATTTAATTTACTCAAACTATCATTCACTTCATTTATTTTAACTATATCCACTTTATTTGTTTTCTACATAAACCATTTATTGGTTGGCTCCTATCACTCATTTATATTTGACTATTATTTTTAGCCATATGAAAATAGCTTCAACTCTTATATTCTCCCTCTTGAAGTCATCTTTCACGGTTAGCTCTTCCAACTGCCATTACTCAAACCCTACTACTTATGCTTCTGTTAGGCCGTACGAGGATCGACACCATATAAACTTGTCAACGTTGATTGGTTTTGTCATTACATCTACTAGTTTCTCATTAGTGTGAATCTTTTGTATATCCACACTTTCGTCCTCCACTCACTACGCCAAAAAAAAGCTTTAAGTGGTACTGAACTCTTATGTGCTTTGTTTGTGAATGAAATGCTGAATTTCTTGCGATGTGTAAGGCATTTTGATTGTCACAAAATAGAACAATCTTCTTCTACTTGTGTCTGAACTCCTCCAATAACCTTTAAATCCAGACTGCTTTGTTACAATCTTGTGTAGAAGCCATGTATTATACTTTTGTTGCAAATAAAACCATAACAGTTTGCAATTTAGAAACCCAGCTTACAGTTCTTTTGCAAGTGTAAACACATAGCACATAGTGGATTTGCTTTTGTTGAGATTTCTTGCAAAATCTAAATCCACATAACTCCTGACAGTTAATTCTAATCCTCCAAAACATAATATAGCACTTGATGTTCCTTTGATGTATCTAAGGATCCTCTTCACAGTGTTCCAATGTTCTTTGATAAGTGCTCGAAAAGCACTAATATTTCTTGATTTATTGCGCTTAATTGTTTAAAAATAGATTTATTATTATTGTTTATTTGACTATTTTTCATAAATCTATCAATTTAGAATCACGGGTATGTTTTAGTATATTTTAGGTGTTTTTAGCTTCAAAATGAGTTGAATAATGCAAAGATGCAAAGATGGAACACTTACAGCGCTCGGATCATGAGTTACGGGCAAAACAAGACAAAATATGTAAGCCTTACATAACAAGCAAGCACATATGTAAGGGGGTAAATGTGAAGAAAGGAAAAGCGAAGCGCGCCGCGGAGAGGAAAATGTATGCCGCGGTAGGGAGCTCTCGGGTTTTTACCAATATTTCCAATTTTTGTGTTGCGCCGCGTCGAAAAAAATGTATGCCGCGGCGCGCCTTTTTCTATTGCAATCAAGAATTGTGTAAACCTTTACATCTATAAATACCCCCTCTAGACTCCAACTTACATACAACTTTGATACAACTTTTATACACAATAATTTTGTGAACAAACATAGAATTCAATCAGTTTTAGGAGCTTTGCCACACTCAACGAAGCAAGAGAAACCATTCTAAGGATCCAAGGAAGCCATTGACAATCGAAGAACACTATCCCATCCATTAGCGGTATTTAGATCTAGGATTTCCTTGTTGTTATAGAATTGTATTTTCTTCTTCTTTCGTTGAAGTGTATGATCATATTATATTTATCTATGAATTTTAATATGAACATGAGCGGCTAATTTCATTATGGATATTTAGTTTGTGTTGCCATGTTTGCTAGAATTGTTTATGGTGAATGTTTTATTGATTTAATATAAATGAATTATCTTTTGATTAAGAGCATGTTTAGATATTTAATTATGAATTTTCATGAGCCAATTTGATATCATAGTTAGGTTGAAAAATATGAGAATATAGTTTTAGGAATGTCACCTTGACTTTATTCCGAAACACTTAATCAAAGCTTCAAATTAGTGACTTAGTCATAGCATTAGTTTGATTGGTATAAATTTTCTTGCGCATAATTTGATTGTTATTTGATATACCCGATCATAGGATGTTAATTAGTTAATCAACAAAGAGATTTACCCTGACCGTAGGCAGTCTCGTAACTAAAAAGAAAGCTGGTAAAATTGTTTATTAGAACGTTAATGTTATTTCACCATTACTTTTTGATGCAAGCATGGTCAACCAAACTAAATGTCCATACATCCTCCATTGATTATCAAATCAATTTGAATTGATTGTTAATTTGCGATATTGTTTTCGTTAATTGTTCGTACCATTGATCTCGTTACAAAACAAAACACTTTTTATAGTTTTACTAGATTTAGGACTCTAGTTACTTAAAGTTTTAGTTTCACTAGAACTCTATTTAATTAGTGTTTTACTTTCGTTAGAACTCTATTTAGATTAAGAAAAAGATTATTTAGAACCACTGCAATTCCTTGAGAGACCGACCTTGGAGGTTTGCTTGTCACTTTTCTATGAGTGGTTCGTATACTTGCGAGTACTAAATTTATCACATCATTCTCCACTTGGATTTGCCATAAATCGACTAACTACTCTCACACCTTGTGCAATGTTTGGTCTTGTATACATCATAACGAACATCTAACTTTCCACTATTGATGTATATGTTACTTGAGACATCTCTCTCCTCTCTGCTTCATTTCTTGGAGACATACATGAGGATAACTTGAAATTAACAGAAAATGGGTTTGAGATTGGCTTACAATCATGCATGTTGAAGCTTTGTAAGATCTTGTTGAAGTAATTATTCTAAGAAAGCCAAATCTTCCTGTTATTTCTGTCTCAATGAATCTGCATCCTTAGAATCTTGTTTGTTGGTCCCAAGTCCTTTAAATAAAACTCCTTAGTCAACTAAGCCTTTAATTCTTGAATTCGATCTTTGTTTAGGCCTACTACCAACATGTCGTCCACATACAACAATATAATAAATCCATTATCACCATGAAACCTTTTGTAGTACATACAATGGTTTGAACTAAGTTTGTTGTATTCAAGGCTAATAATGAAGAAATCAGATCTCATATGCCAAAACCTTGGTGCCTATTTGAGACCATACAGAGATTTGTTGAACCTGTAAACCCACTCCTCCTTGCCTGTTTCAGCAAAATCTTCTGGTTGAAGGATATAGATTTCTTCTTCAAGTTCTCTATGAAGAAATTCATTTTTTTCATTCAAATGCTTTAGATGTAAGTTAAATGTAGCACTCATAGTTAGGACTATTCTGCTTATTATAAGTTGTAATATTGGAGAAAATGTTTCATGAAATTAATACCTTATTTTTGAGCGTATCCCTTCACCACCAATCTTGTACGATATCGTTCCACTTGATCATTGCTATCTCGCTTGATCTTGTAGACCTGTTTGTTACCAATGACTTTTCTTCCACGTGGTAATGGTACCAATTTTTAAGTCATGTTCTTATGTAGAGATTGAATTCTTCTTGCATTACTGTCATCTACAAAGATGAATTTGAGCTACTTGTAGCTTTATGTAGTTAACGGCTCTCCATCCTCCATTAAAAGACAGTATGCAATAATACTCTTAGTAACCTACTCCAAGTGCCAAGTTGGCAGTCTTCTTTCACGAGTTGACCAACGAACTTCAAAAGCCTTGGACTCAACTGGTTCTTGTACCTCATGTTATGGTACTGTTTCAATAGAATTTGAAATTTCTTGTATTGGATTATTTTTCACTTGAACTATTTTAATCTTTGAATTCTCATTTGGCATGCTATCGTCTTCATCTTTTGTTTGTAGTTGATCTTTTGCAAAGATCACATCCTTATTGATTATAAGCTTGCGGGTAGTGGGATCCTATAAGTCATACTCCTTGACACCATCAGCATATCCTAAGAACATACACCTTTTGAATTTCGAATCCAACTTTGATATTCTTTGGGCATTGTACATCACATACACAAGACATCCAAATGAATGTAAAGTAGAGTAATATGATGGCTTACCAATCTATATCTCCATCGGTGTATTTAACTCAATTGCCGTCGATGACGATCGATTTATCATATAACATGTAGTTTTGGCTGCTTCTTCCCAAAAGGAGTTGGATTGACCCGTAGTCCTCAACATAGCTTTTATCTTTTCTACAAGAGTTTTGTTCATCCGCTCTGCCACTCCATTTTGTTAAGGCGTATATGTGACTGTGAACTATCTATTGATATCTTTTTGTTTACAAAGTGCAAGAAACACGTAATTTATATACTCTCTTCCATTATCCATCCTCAAAATTACCTTAATCTTCATTTTTCACAACAAAAAATTACTTCCATTAAACTTCCCAATATCGAACTTTGTTGTTGTTGTTATTTTGATATGCTTCTCACTTAAACTGTCTCACACTATTACACGTGAGCAGTTATCGTATAAGTGAATAGTATCCTATAACTTGGCTCTAATACCACTGTTATAATATTTATGGGTTAAAGCTAATACACAATTAAAATGAAGGTGAGAGAATGAAGATAAAATGAACAAAAGTATTTATGTGGTTCACTATACCAAAAGATTTACAATCTCTCTAAATACAAGGAGAGAAAAAGATATATTTCTCTCTTATAATAAGAAAATACAATTAATCTATCTGTTACAGGGAGGAAAAAGCTCTTTCAAGATGAAAAATATTTTACAAGCTTATAACTTTCTGTTTAAAATGTTGGAGTGCTTAGAATACTTGAGATTTTGGGATAAGATACTTAGATGAGCAAATGAACTCTCTATTTATATAATTTTTAATTTACTATTACAACCACCATTATTTATTTATTTATTATTTTCTTTGATTATAACTACCACTCACCTCATTTATTTCAACTACCATCTATTTTACTTGTTTTTTATACAAACTATTTATTAGTCGGCTCCTACCACCTACTTTTATTTAACTATTATTTTTAGCAATTTGAAAATGACTTGAACTCTTACACAAGCCAACAGGAATTGAAATTATTTTGGTCAGATGACTTATCTCCAAACTCAATAAGTAACGGTTTAGCCCCACACACACACACACACACACAATCCTTCCTGCGTTAGGAATCTAATGATTTAATTGTTTTCCATACCTTCTCTATAATTTCTAGTTTGCTGCAAAATCGAGAAGAAAATTTGCATTTTTCATGGTGCAAAGATTATGCCTGTGTCTGTTTCTTTATCTGTCTCTCTCTTTGGGTAACAAAAATGTTCTTTTCTCTAAGCTGAAATGAATAAATGAAGAAACTGAAAATTTCATTTTTCCATTGTGGTTAACACAATTTCTTTTAATGTTAAAAGTTAGTCTTTGCAAATTCGAATGCCTACGTCGCTGTCGAACAGTGGCATCCAAATTTCTTTTATGAAATGCCCTAAAGAAGAGTTTAAGTTGTGCATGAATTGAGTAATGTTATTTAAAAATAAAAAGTTATCTCTGCAATGTAATTAAGTCGTTTGAGCATTTAAAGGCAGTGTTTCTGCAGTCATTAGTGTAAACTTGAAAGCTATACCATAAGTACAAGTGTACAAGTGAATCATTTTGACATCTTTTATGACCTTCAAATCAAAAGTAGTATACATTGTTTTTCAATGTGTTTTTTAAGCAATTAAAAAGTTCAAATAAAATCAAGTAAAACAAAAGTCTAATAATAACTATATAGTATAGGTTAGGGCCTTAGCAAACAAATTTAGGCTTAGAGAGAGTTTTAATTTATCATACAATAATTGAGTGAGGGTTCGGAACAATTAAGAAGATGCAAAATCTTGACCGTTCTATTAGAGAATTCATAGTTAAGTCTTTAACAACTTAAACTTTAGGGTACCTATCCTAAGGGAGAGAAAAAAAAACTTGGACTTTAGGGAAATTTAGAAAGAAAGAAAGAAAAGAAAAACTATTAATTTAGAGAAAGCATGTCAACCAAAATTTGGTGTTCTTAAAATTTAGAAACAACTTTACTAATTAACTTAGAGTAATATTAAGTTGTTTTTGTGCATACTGTTCCAACAAATGTTATTTCGGTGCCTACGAAAAGTCTATATCACTGTATTTTATATGTTTGAAAAAGGTTGGATTACATTGTTAGTTTTGAAATTTTATCAAATTTTACGCTACGGTTTCTTAATTTTTTGATAATTTATGTCTATTATCTTTATATATTTATTAATGTTAGTCTAAATTTAAAAATAATAAATTAAATATGTTAAATTTTAAACCCTTTGATTTTTTATAACTTTTTATTTAACTTATTTAAAAAATAACTCCCATTCTACGCCCTATTCGTTTTTAGTCGATAATACATATATTCTTTTTTAATAAATAACACATATATTTTTTTAAGTGAATAATATATATGTTCTTTTTGGACAAATGATACATATGTTTTTTTTTTTCTAAAATTGCACATATGATATCACATTTATTTCTATTATGTAACATATGATTTTTTCTTGATTTGATATATGTGTATTTTTTTTTGAACAATTTTTATTTTTTACTATATAAAAATTGTTAAATTATACAAAATATATATATATATATTAAAAAAAAAAAAAACGAAAAGGTGTGAATAAAAAAAACAGATATAAAAAAAAAAGCATGTTGTGCGTTGTCGGTTGGGGGGCATTTGTGAAACCTGGTCACTGAGACTGAGTTATCAAATCCACTTATTTCAATTTTGAAAGTTAAGAGGCGAGTAATGTAAAAGATAATAATTTCTTTAATGCATTAATTTTAATTGTTATAATATAATATAATTTATTTTTAAATTAAATTAAATATGTTAAATTTTAAAAATTAGTGAACATAATATTAAAAAAAAATTAAAGAATTAAAATGTATTTAAGCACAAAAATAAAGAGTTATTAAAATGTATATTAGAAGTGTTGTGCAATAGAGTAATTTAGTAAAAATTTATTATAAAATAGAGAAAAATATCACAAAAGTCTATTAAATTAGATCATTTGTATCGTTTAGTTCCTTAGATTATAAATGATATCATTTAATCTCTTAGTTTTGTAAAAAAAGATCAATTAAGAATAAATTATATTATTTTAATATTTCTAGTATAATATTATTATTTTTTTGTCAAGTGATTAAATACGATTAAAATACAAATCTTTAACAACGTTAAAATCACAATTAATATGAACAAAATTCATAAAATATTTGTAATTATTTTATTTTAATATTTTATTAATTTTTAATATTTATTAAAAATTAAAATAAATATTTAAATAACTTTCTATTTGAATATTATTATTGTTGACAATTTTTTATTAAATTTTATTTTTATTTTTGATAAAATTTCATATTTTAATTGTTTGATAAAAAATAATAATATTTTAATAAAAATTATTAAAATGGTATAATTTGTTTTTGTAAAAATAAATATTTAAAGTGATAAAAAATGATAATATTTTAATAAAAATTATTAAAATGGTATAATTTATTTTTGTAAAAATAAATATTTAAAGTGATAAAAAATAATAATATTTTAATTGGTCTTTGTAAAAAAGACCAATTAAGAATAAATTATATTATTTTAATAATTTTTATTAGAATATTATTATTTTTCAGCAAGTGATTAAATACGATTAAAATAAAAGTCTTTAACAATATTAAAATCACAATTAATATGAAAAAATTCATAAAATATTTGTTTTAAATATTTTTAATTTTTTAATTTTAATATTTTATTGATTTTTAATTTTTATTAAAAATTAAAATAAATATTTAAATAACTTTCTATTTGAATATTATTATTTTTGACAATTATATATTAAATTTTATTTTTATTATTGATAAAATTTCATATTTTAATCGTTTGATAAAAAATAATAATATTTAAATAAAAATTATTAATATGATATAATTTATATATTAAATAATATCATTTTTAATATAAAAAATTATATAATACAAATAACTCAACTTAAAAAATTTAATGCGACAACACAAACTATAAAATATTTAAAAATAGACTAAATTGGATCCCTTTTACTATTTTTAATCTATTATAACCCCCATTTGATGAATTTTTAAAATTTTCCTTCATACCCCTTTATATCTAAATAAGTATCAGTACTTAAATCTTTTCATCTCCTTTCATCCATCATCCTCCGTCACCCTCACCCTCATTTAAATTAAATCTATCAATAATCTCTCTCTAAACTAAAACTGAGATCATGGTTGTGTATCAATTGTTTACTGTGGCAGAGACGGCGTTAGAAGCTTCACGATCAATTCGATATTCTGTCTCTCTCTCTCTTATTCAAATATGAAAAAGTCTAACAATCTCCTCTGTTCTCACAATTTGGCAAACCAGAGAGCTTTTTATTGTTGATAAATTGGTACATTTTCAAGCTACTACTTGTTTGGGGTTAGTTGGTGATATTAACATTATGACTCATAATTTTACTTGTAGAATTGTAATCTCAGGAGCTATTTGATATTGAAATTAGGCAATATTACTTTAAGAATTTTTTAAATTTTGTCAATGATTTGATTATTCAAGTTCATAACAGGAGGGGAAAAAAATCTATAACAAAACATGATCACAGTTAAGTAAACTTATTTTTAATTGAGTTGGACGGCAATTAAATATGTGTCTAACTTTATTCTAACGAGTGGGGTTATTGATCGATCAAATTTGGTCAGTTGAACATGTGTTTAACTCAGTTCTAGCAAGTGGGGTTGCCGATCAGTTAAAATTTGATCAGTTGGACAACCATTGAATTTTGGTCAATTTAGTTGAATATGTGTCTAATTCAGCTATGAGGAGTGAGATCGCCGCCAGGTCAAAATCTAGTCAGTTGAACAACTATCTAATTTTAAGTAGTATAGTTGAATATGCGTTAAATTAAAATTTATTATAATTAATTAATAAAATTGAGAATATTTTTACGATAATATAAAAAAAAAAAATAATAAGTAGAGATGATCATATTTAAATTTTAATAAATATGTATAATCTTAAAATAAATGGGGTTGTTTGTAATATAAAATGTATTTTAGAACCAATGATATATGTAAAATAATAAAAACGGCTCGTCTTTTGAGAGGTTTATCCCCTCCCACCCTCCCCTCGTTCTTGTAACGTATATACAAGTCAAACCGATAGAGGAACAAACTTTATCCATGTTGGTAGGACCGAAGAGCTGTACAAGCACGACTTCCATGTCCATGGCAGTAGCAGCCATTGTCTCTCTTTCTTCAACTACGCCTCTAGACGGAGCAAAACCGCCTCTTCAGTGCGCTTCTTGGCTTTTCATGGTACTCTCTGTGCACATATATTTGTACTCGTTTTTATCTGTGTAGAAACGCTTAAATTAATATATCACCGACCTTTGTATGATTGTACAGGGAAATGTGAGAAATTTGAAGGCAAACACATGTCAAATTCCATCTCTTAGATTCCATTTGAGGAATTACGGGAGAGAGGAGACAAATGGTGGTTATCAATAAGGCGGCTTCGTCTTCTGCGGTGGCTGCTCCATTGTCAAACGTTCGGTTCCGGCTTGACAACTTGGGTCCCCAACCTCGGTCGAGAAAGAAGCAAAGAGAAAGGGAAGGGGTATATCGGCTGGTCAAGGAGGTAGTTGTGGTTTGGTCACGGTCTGGACCTGGAGTTTGTAGGGGTTTTGAAGGGGGCCAAATGCCGCTTTATCGTCGAATTCCCAAATTGAGAGTAATTGCTGGAGGTAAAATGTCTTTTCATTATACATTTCTTTGTTTTCATATTGCAAGATTTTCTTGTTGGGCCATTTTAATTTAGATTATGCATCGTATGTGTTCGAGGTTATGTTTCACAGACCGTGCAGTTAGTCATATATAATAAATGTATAAAAATATAGTTAATTTTTTAACAATTTCTAACATGTATCAGAGCTAAAGATCTGTGGTCAAGCTCCAGCAATCTCATATGTTGAATTATAAGTATTTAGCCTGTTTGGTGTGGGAAGTGATAAATGTATAACAGAATAGTTGAGGCTCTACTCAATAGCTTAAACTTTTGTAAGGATTAGTTTTCTAACAATTTATAATAGTACATGTACTAGGATTTTAGATATGGATACTTCTGGTTACACATTTTCTAGCTGTCAATCTCCTTTATTGGGGTCTCATTAAGAAAAATATTTAAAGCTTTCGGATATGTTTATTTTATGCACACTTACTCAATGGGGCTAGTTTCTTCGCCTTTGTGTTTATTAAGATATGTTTTATTCAATGAGCTGTTAATGATACATGGACCAGGAGGATGCATATTGTTGCTAGGCTGCTAGCAATCAAACTCCCTCTTATGATAGTGATTAGATTGGATGATTAGCAAATTAGGTTTTCTACTAATAATGATTGAACAAGGGAGACTGTTTGATTGTTGATATAAAGGGGTTATTTTTCAACCTCTTATATGAACGTGGTTATATTGCTTAGGTGATAGTTATGTTCATGACTGTCTTCTTTCTCCTAATGATTAACAAAGGACGATAGTTTTGATTGTTGAAGCAATCTTTTTCTTTTATCGTCCTTTGATGGTCTGAGCTAGTGAGCCTCATGTAATTGATACATGTAGCATGTGCTTTTTCTGTTGTTCGTATATTTGTGCAGTGAATGAGCTGGAGCTACAAATTGCCAAAGTTTATATTATGGAACCTTCTACTACAAATTGCAAAAGTTTTATGTTGAAGTGATTTATTTTTCATACCTTCCTCCTTAGTCTTTTATTCAAAGGCATGATTTATGCTCGTAACTATGTGCATGGTTCTGAGCTTGGGGGAACGGGAGCTAACAATGACAGATAGTTACAGAGTGCTACTATAATGAACAATATTGCATAAGTTATGGTGAGCATGACCAAACACACCCTTCTTGAGTTACTCATGGGATAGAGAGGGCTCTAATTGAGTTTTGGTCACTACGACATGAGCAATGTTGCTCACCATAACAGAACTTTTAAGTTGCACGGGCATTATAGTAAGGAATCTCACATTAAATCACGTTTCAGATATCTACAACTGAAATGGATAAGTAAGAAACTAGCATAACATCTAGTTCACACTAAGCCTGCTTCACTTAAAGACGACAGACAACCTTAGTGCTTATCTCTCCCATGATAATCTCCAATTTTTTTCCTTTAAATTTCTTTACTTTTTTTGTTATGAAACATTGAATGCTTTTGTGCATATGACACATATACAGATTGATGTAGACTTGAGATATAGAAAATAACAGAGAAAGAAGGGAAAGGAGATTAGAGAGGAGAGCTGGGGGAGGGATGAAAGAAATAAGAGATGAGACACAAAGATGGGAAAGAGCATGTGGTTGATTGAAAGATGTTGTACTGTGTATTTCATTGTGCTAGATATATTTAGGTTAACCATGTATATTACAAATAAGAAAAGCGAAGGCCAACATTTGTAATTTGTTTCTAAAAGGTGACGTATCCTTTTTCTATGAGAGTTTCAATTTGAACTTGGACATAAAATTCTGTATGCATGATCAATTTTTGTGCAGCTTCTAAAGATGTGTAACTGAAATATTCGTTTCATCCTCTCTTATCTGACAAGGTATGCATGGGGGCTTACCCAAATACGTTCCTGTGAACTTAAAGACATAGAGATTGCAGGATTTCAAGAAGGAGAAGAGGTTTCATTGGAAACTTTAAAAGACAAGGGCTTAATCAAACCATCGGGAAGAGAGAGAAAACTCCCTTTGAAGGTAAAATTTAAAGCTATTAAAGTCCTTTTATTACATTTGAAATGAAATTGTAGATCAAACAGTATCCGGTGTAAATCAAACCTGAATTTGAAAAAGAGTCTTATTTACCAGACTAGGTGAATTACAAGATGAGTTAGAGAATTAAGGCACAATAATATCCTTTATGTATCTTTGATAATTAAGAGACTATAATATCCTTAACGTGTCTTTTTCATTCCTTTCGATTCCACCCTGTAAGCATAACACAGTTATCAAATTTGCTAAACAATCACTAATGTATGATATGGAATTATCAACTAATACTAATCCTAACAATTATACATTCCGGCTCTTGTAACCTAGTAATCACCTGACTCGAAAAAGATAACCTAAGCTTTATCCTAATCTCATTGTCTCCTTTATGTTTTCTAATTTGTAACCAAAATTGATTCATAATCGTAGATAGGTGTAATAACAACTTCCTGCATCTATGGCTTCCAATTATGTTGATATGTTTGGTTTTCATTGGTTGAAGATACTTGGTGATGGGGAGCTAACTGTGAAGCTTTAACATAAAGGCCCGTTCATTCTCATCTGCAGCAAAGGAGAAGCTTCAGGCTGCTGGCTGCACTCTCACTGTATTACCTGGACGGAAGAAGTGGGTAAAACCATCAGTTGCTAAGAACCTTGCACGGGCTGAAGAATACTTTGCCAAGAAGAGAGCTGCTGCTGCCGGCACAACTGAAGATTCTTCTTGATCACTACTTGGAAACTCACTGAAAATGCATATATATATATATATATATATAATTTTTTCTTTCATTTGAATATGAATAGAATTGAATTAACTGATTTGCATTACTTATTAAATGTTTTTCCCAGTGTTATTTATGTACGGTGGATTCAATGTTTGATGTTTGATATTCAGAGTAATACAACGACCACCATTTTCTTTATTTGATTGTGAAGTAGCCAATTTGTCCCTATTGCAATTTAATTGATCAAATTAAGTATACTTTTTGTTGAAGTTGATTTATGTTCGACCGCATTTTTTGGTACACCGATCCTACAAGTTATTAGAAAATCACATTAAGAGAAATGATATTGTGAGATGTCTTATCACTTTCAATGTAGTTTAGAGAAAATGAGTGGTGAGTTTTGGATTTTTAAGCTTACATTTTCATATTATGAATGCTTATTTATAGATTTAAGCTTGTGAAATTTTCGTAAATAATTTATAATTTAATTAGTGTTTGTATTGTTATATAATTTAAATATAAGAAAATTAATTATAAATTATTTAATGAAGTTTTATTTGTGCGTTGACTGTGTCCATTAAATTTTTTAAAATCTCATTAGATCAATAAAATGAAGTTACGCGTACTTAATTATTTTACCGCACAAGATTTTTTTTTATATATAAAATTAAGGAATTTATCATGTACAACTTTTTTAAAAACACTTCAGGTAGAGTTTCAAATTAGGAAGTTATGGAAAAAAAATCATACATTTTACTAACTATACTCAAAAACGATATATATATATTGAAAATTATTAAAAATAATAACTTTAAATTTATAATAATAAAAATAACATACCAATAATATTGAATATTTTCTATCTAAACGATGTTTAATATTAAATAGGTTTAAATTTAGGCAGTTTAATTTGAATAACGTTAAAAAAAATGATATAACAATTATTTTTTTAATAATAAAAATATATGAATTGAATTGAGTCCTATTTTTATTGTTATAAATTTTAAGGGTTCTCATTTTTATTATTTTTTCCTTTTTTTAGTCAAATATACTAGAAGATAATTGATGAAATAAATAGAACGAATGGACGCTTAAGTTATTTACTTTTGACAAAAATACACTTTAAGTCAATACCTATTTGTAGGGGCAATATAAGTCTAGTACTTTTAAGAAAAAAATAAAAAAATTTACTTGTACGAGTTTAAATTACACTTTTATCAAAAGTAAATAACTTAAACTAATTTTTTTTTTTCAAATAAATATTTCTTGGCCACGCACACACATCAAAGTTTGTCGATTATAGGATTATCATATGCCATTTAAAAAGAAAATAAGCTTAAGTGTATATATATATATATATATCGATAAAAGTTAAGGATTGGCTTGTCAAATAATCGACCCAATTGTAACATGGTAGTATGGTACCATAAAGTTACTAAGCCCGAAATCCTCATTTCCTATTTGTATTTCATAAATTTTAAAATTTAATTTTGATTTTTGTTCAAATTTTAAAATTTTAAAAAATCAATTTTAAAATTAAATCTCTATTTTTTCTATTTTGTAACATTCAAAACTAATAAATCAAACATACTTAATTATATCAACATTATTCATTATTCAGAATGATTAATAGTGAGAGTAAAATAAAAATTCATCCAAAAAAATTTAAAATTAATATATACAACTAAGAACACGCATAATACTGCTCCTCTTTTTATAAATTTTATTTTCGATTCGCTTGTTCTCTCATCAAATTTGGTAGTGCATTACTATTCAGCCCCTCGATTGCTATCATCCTTCTTTCTATCTAAAAGCCCTATGCTTTGTGCATTTGTATAATATTTTATTTATTTTTTCATTCATATTTTCCGTTTCTTTTAGCTTTGGGAGAGAGAGAGCTTTGTTTACAAGAAATTTCAAGCTGTACGTTTAATCTAAAGGCATAATTACTTGTTTACAATCCTCCATCTCTATTTTGATTTTCAATTCTTTTGAGTTTAATTTTATAGATCAACGAGTTTTCTGTTCGTAGATTTAAATTGTTTTTACTTTCTTTCTTTTTTTTCCTTATTTTGTTTTTGTTTATATTTAGATCTTAAAGTAATCAAAAGTTTCTGATAACGTTCTACATCAAAGATTTAAGTTTCTTAAAAATTTAATTAATGTTAGTTTCAAGGCCAAAAATTAGAAGTTCCAGCTACAAAACATAATATATATATATATTTCTCTTCCTGGTATGGATATATGAGATCTGTTTGGCAGCCAGGGGCAAAGGAAGAAAAAAAATTTAAGGGGCTGAAATTTAATTTTTTTTATATAAAGTAGAAACTTATTAAAAATTATAGTAAATTATATTCAATTTAATACTAAATTTTTTATTTATATTATAATAAAAACATAAAATTAGTACTCAAAAAATATAGAATTAATACATTATAATTAACTTATAACAAAAATTAAATAAAAATATAAAAAGTTAATAAGTATTAGCATCATTCATGAATAAAATAAATTTATTAACTAAAAAACCTAAGCAAATAGAAAGCTCAATCAAAAGTATCAAAATTTATAATTCTTAAAACTAAAACTAAAACTAAAATAAACATATAAAAAAATAAAATAAAATATGATTTAGAATTTTAAACTTGAGACTATGTTTAAAAATATATGTTTATAAACAATATAAGAATAACTAATAATAATAAAAATAATAAAATTTTTATATAAAAAAATTCAAATAAAATGTAAAAGATTATTAAAATAAAATATCAAATAATATAATATTAAAAAAATTTAAAATTTGGATTAAAATAAAATATGATAAACATAAACTTAAAATTTTTAATATAAAGCTTATCATATACTTATTTTTTTAATTTTATTTTTATAATGTTGAATCTAAAGTTAAATATTTACATTTTTTTTTATTATCATATTTATGAAGAATTTTTACATAATATATGACTATAATTTTATTTATGTTTTTAATAGTTACCAAATATATGAAAAAAATTATATACTTAACTACTTTCTTTACAATTTATGTCATTTTTATTTACATATTTGTTAAATATTGCTAATATATATCAAAATATATATATAAAAATTAGACACAATATATTACTACAAATAAAATATTTATTTAATATTAAAAATATATATATAATTAATTTTTTGTAAAAATTTAGTTGGAGCCTGTTGACAGCCGTACATAGTTGTTTTGGTTTTTGGATGTTCACTAAATTAAAAAAATGAACTTCCGTTTGATTTCGTGGTTCCAAATGGAAGCTGATGATTACATAACTGAAAATTTCTTATTTTATATTTTATAATATTAGTTATTTTTTATTAGATATTTTTTTTAGAAGAACACGTTGCTCATTTGTTAGAAATTTAATCCATGGTTCGTAATTGGTACGCATCTGATCCATTTCTGTGTAATTAATTATATTTAAATTGGTTTGTGTTCTTTGATATCGAAGATAAAAATGATGAACCAGTGTGGGATCCAAAGAAATGCCTTCACTGTATGTGAAGAGCTAAGAAGCTCTCCCATGGACCGAAGGGATTCAGAAGTGTGTCCCAAACCTCGCCGTTTGGGCCTCTTGAAAGGCACCTTTCACGATCACCCTATCAGATCTCTCAGATGGCAAATTAAGTAATTATCTTTTTTTTGGTTAGCTATTTATCCGTTTTTTATGGAAAGGACAACCTTTAATATTGTTGTTAATTGAGTTAAATGCAGTCGTCAAGCAGAACTTTGTGATTCAATAGCACGGTCTGATCTCATTGACATTATCCTCACAAAGGTACGCTCAACGGTAGGAATTGGGTTTCATGTGCTCTATGAGCATAAAATGTTTCTAGACCTCAAGTGTTTGATCTGTAAAGGAAACTGATTAGTTTATTGTAAATTCTAAAGAAAGGAGTTTGTGGACCATTTGAAAAGTGAATACTTTTTGGTGGATTAGAAAATCTTGTCCGTTCTATTGTTGGATTGTGTTTGCTTTTGTCATGTGTTTTTGGTGTTTTGTTTATTCCATTCTGATATGTTTGTTTATTATTATTGCAGGGTGGTCATGGTGTGGAGCCATCATCGAGTTGCACTCAACTAGCAATGTCACCCCCATTTTTCAGCGGGTCACCACCGAGCAGAGTATAGCAAATCCGTTAATTCAGGATGCTCGATTTGGGGATGAGAAAATCATCTCATTATTACCACTATCACTGGTTTCTTCACTCTCAGGTCTGTCATCGTCGTATTCATCATCCGCAAGGAAAGGGGGCTGTGTCCGGGACAATTTTGGAAACAATCCGGCTGTGAGAATTGAGGGGTTCGAATGCTATGAAAAGGATCTACGTAACTGCAGCATCCCTGTTCTTGCATAGAGTCCAAAATCAAAGAGTAAATAGGAAAAACGAGTAAAATAAAATCATTGTTGTAAAAAAAATGTATCGGTAAGTATGTTTTCCACAAGTTCAAATCAGCAACTTGTACGAAGAATCTGTAAAAATGTAGTTGTTATAGATTGGGAATCTTAGTGGTCATCTGAATTTGCATAGATAAGATATCATTTGCGCTTTGTTTCCTTTATATCTGACAACAATCTATTGTACTGGATGTTAGAAATTTGTTTACCAAATTGAAAATCATGTTTTCTAGATCCCATGTTGAATCAAGAGAAGAAGAAGAGATTATAGCGGAAGCGTACCGGAATCCATAGCGTTCTTCTGTCGAATAGGTTCAGATCTTCCAATTGATGCGTAGTTGTCTAAAGAGTTTTTCTCTGTTGATGGGGATACAGAGAAAACTTATGTTCTACAAGCACTACGCTCAAATGGGGACCATGACCCCTTTATATAGATAACTGCCAAAGGCGGTTACCAATTATTGGTATTTTTAAGTTGGCCCCTCATCAACTTAAAAATACAAGTCCGGTCTCTACACATTAATTCCACGATAATTTAATACCCGATAGCCAAAATTAACCTTTATAGATCACCTTTTATTTGGCCAAACTATAAGATAGCATAGCACAAATAAAATTACATGTGTGGCCCCACAGATTAATAATATTTTTTCCAACAATCTCCCACTGGGCCACATATGTAACTTTGTAAATGTGCATAACCTTATGAGCTCATGAAACTGCCATCACAATTAGGGTACTTCCGAACAATCTCGTCCATTAATCATACTGATACAGGATCAAAGCGATCTTCGTCACATTTATCGTGACTAAATCTATCAATGGTCACATATACCAATACAACCAAATGACATAGATCAATCATGGATGTGTAGCATGAAAATTACATATAATGTGATCCAAACATGTCTATTTTCAACTAGTCCTACTTTATTCTTTATTGAGATCAGTATTACCACATTACTTAACAGAGTGTGTTAAACCAAAACTTTACTTCTGCAGAAAGTAAACTGAATAATATTTGTATATAACAAATCTGAAGTTTAACATAAAGCAACAAACCAAATTCAAACTCCCACTAAACTAAAGTATCCTCAAACAGAATAACACCCATATGAGCAGTATGCTCGTGAAAGACCTAGGGTGGTATTCCTTTTGTAAGCGGATCCGCTATCATGGAGTTTGTCCCAATGTGCTCTATAAAAATCTGACCACTCTGCACTCTTTCTTTCACAACCAGAAACTTGATGTCAATATGCTTTGACTTCGTTGAGCTTCTGTTGTTGTTAGAATATAGAACTGCTGATTTATTGTCACAAAATAATTTGAGTGGTCTTTCAACACCCTCTAAAATACGCAGCCCAGTGACAAAATTTCGCAGCCATATTCCATGATTTGATGCCTCATAACAAGCCACAAATTCTGCGGCCATGGTGGATGAAGCCACAAGCGTTTGCTTGGCAGACCGCCAAGAAACGGCCCCACCAGCCAACAGATAAACATAACCTGATGTGGATCTCCTACTATTTTGGCATCCAGCAAAATCAGAGTCGGAGTACCCAATGATCTCTAACCGATTTGATTTTCTATATGTGAGCATATACTCATTTATTCTCTATAATTATCTCATAACCTGTTTGGCTGCTTTCCAATGATCCATGCCTGGATTACTTGAATATCTGCCTAACATGCCAACTATGAACGCAATATCCGGACGCGTACATACTTGGGCATACATTAGACTCCCTACAGCCGAAGCATAAGGAATCTTCTGCATTTCTTTAATTTCAAGGCTATTCTTTGGGCATTGGTTGAGACAAAATTTGTCTCCCTTAGAGACTGGGGTTTCACCTGGTTTGCAATTTTGCATGCCAAACCTATTGAGAACTTTCTCAATATAATTCCTTTGTGACAGTCTCAATATACCCCGAGAGCGATCTCGGTGTATCTCAATTCCTAATACAAAGGAAGCTTCACCAAGATCTTTCATTTCAAAATTCTTTGATAGAAATCTCTTGGTGTCATGCAAGATGCCTATGTCATTTGTGGCAAGTAAAATGTCATCGACATACAAAACCAGAAAAATATGCTTACTCCCACTGAACTTGTGATACACACAATCATCAACGACATTCATCTCAAAACCATACGAAACAATGACTTGATGAAACTTGAAGTACCACTGACGAGAAGCCTGCTTGAGTCCATATATGGATTTCGTCAATTTACAAACCATATTCTTTGAATCTCCTAACACAAAGTTTTCTGGTTGTACCATATAAATTGTTTCTTCAATGTCACCATTGAGAAACGCTGTTTTGACATCCATTTGATGTAACTCAAGGTCAAAATATGCAACAAGCGCCATAATTGTCCTAAAAGAGTCTTTCGTGGAAACTGGAGAGAAAGTTTCTTTAAAGTCAATTCCTTCTTTTTGAGTAAAGCCTTTGGCTACAAGACGTGGTGCCTTATACCTCTCCACATTACCCTTTGAATCCCTTTTAGTTTTAAATATCCATTTACAACCAACAGGATTCACACCAGCCGGTAATGGGACAAGTTCCCAAACTTTATTGTCTTGCATAGACTTATACTCCTCATTCATGGCTTCAATCCATTTATGAGAATTGGAACTTTGCATGGCTTGGCGGAAGTTGATTGGATCATCTTCCGACATTCCACTTTCTACCTCATGTTCCTGGAGATATACAACATAATCATCTGAAATTGCAAATCTTCTTTCTCTCGTGGATCGCCTTAATGGCGCGGGTTCTTGAGGTTGTTGAGGTTGTTCCTCAGGAATTGGTTCCTCTGGAACAATTACCTCATTTTGAATGAGGGGTTGAATAACATTGTCTTGCCGAGGATCTGAATTCATTTCTTGATCAATGACAGGTATGGAAACCTGCACATCGTCAAGAAAAGTAGTAGCAGGAATTGGGATTACTCCCTCTTCCTCCTCAAAGACAATGTTCCTAACTTGATTTCCCCTCCCAAACTCAACATCCTCAAAAAATGTTGCAATTCCCGTCTCAAATATAGACTTACTAGTAGGATCATAAAATTTGTAACCCCTTGATCGTTCTGCATAGCCGATAAAGTAGCTGCTAATGGTTTTGGAGTCCAATTTTCTTGCATGAGGTTTATAAGGCCTCGCTTCAGCAGGACATCCCCAAATACGCAAGTGTTTTAGACTAGGCTTTCGCCCAACCCAAAGTTCATAAGGCGTTTTTGCAGCTGCTTTAGTTGGCACCCGATTCAGGATATAAGTTGCTGTCTTTAGAGCTTCACCCCAGAGTGACTCTGGTAAAGTAGATTGACTAATCATACTTCTTACCATGTCCTTAAGAGTCCTGTTTCGTCTCTCAGATACACCATTCATGCTAGGTGACCCTGGCATAGTGTATTGAGGGACGATTCCACATTCCTCTAGGTATTTAGCAAACGGTCCCGGACGTTGTTCACCTGATTTGTCGTATCTACCGTAGTATTCACCACCACGGTCAGATCTGACACTCTTTATCCGTTTGTTGAGTTGTAACTCAACTTCGGCCTTAAATATTTTGAACACGTCCAAAGACTGTGATTTCTCATGTATAAGAAATAGATACCCATATCTAGAATAGTCGTCAATGAATGTTATAAAATATTGTTGACCATTCCAAGATGCCGTAGGGAATGGACCACAAATATCCGTATGAATCAATTCTAAGATGCCGGTAGTCAGATTTGCATCTAATTTCTTCATTTTGGTCTGTTTTCCCTTGATACACTCAACACAGACATCAAAATCTGAAAAATCAAGGGATTCCAAAATCTCATCAGACACAAGTCGCTCAACTCTAGATTTAGAGATGTGACCTAAGCGTTTGTGCCATAATGAGGCTGAAGTTTGCTTATCTAATTTTCGCTTTGTACCTCGTGACTCTACATGCAAGGTTTCATTATAAGATGAAATAGTTTCCAGCAAATATAGATTATCAAAAGTATTAAGTAAACCAGTACCAATAACATTTGAATTTAAAGACAAAGTAAACTGAGTATTTCCAAATGAACAATAATAACCCAATTTGTCCAAAACAGAAATGGAAATTAAGTTCCGTCTAAAAGACGGTACAACAAAAGTGTCTTTCAAATCCAAATAACAACCAGTTTTTAATAACAATCTAAAATGCCCTATTGCCTTCACTTCCACCGACTTGCCGTCACCCACAAAGATACATCTTTCAGCATCAGTTGGCTCTCGGTAGTTTAGGCAACCCTGCATAGAAACACAAATGTGAGTAGTAGCACCAGAATCTACCCACCAAGTGTTTCTTGGTACAGAAGCTAAATTGATCTCAGAACAGACCAAAACAGGAATTATACCTTTCTTTTCACGCCATGCGCTATACTTGGCACATTCCTTCTTCTGATGTCCAGGCTTACCACAGAAGAAACAATCGTCATTACTTTTCTGTTTCTTTTGCACTGGACCCTTAGGAACAGCAACTTTCTTTCCTTTATCCTTCCTTTTACCCTTGCCCTTAAAAGTGCTTGACAGATGAGCACTTTCAGTCCTCTCTTGCTTCAATCTCTCTTCCTCTTGCACACAAAATGAAATGAGCTCATTGAGAGTCCATTTCTCCTTTTGGCAGTTATAACTGACCTTAAATTGACTGAATTGTGCAGGAAGAGAGATCAGAATTAAATGCACGAGCAAATCATCTGATAAGTCGAGCTTTTGTGCCTTAAGTTTTGAAGCAAGATGAGACATCTCCATGATGTACTCTCTGACATTACCTTTGCCCTTATATTTCATTGAAATCAAGCTTGCTAAGAGCGTGCTTGTTTTAGCCTTATCGTTTTTGACAAAACGATTCTGAATTTCCTCAATGAACTTACTGGCAATGATACTGTCATCTGTTATTGCACCTCGAAAGGCTTCTGGAATCCCGCGCTTCATGATCATAAGACTTAGCCTGTTTGAACGGTCCCACTTTTCAAAGTACGCAATTTCCTCAGGAGTACTTTGTGCAGTGAGATCATTCGGTTTTGGCATTCTTAATGCCAAGTCTATGTCCATGCAGCCAAGAACAATCAATATGTTCTCTTTCCAGTCCTTAAAGTTTGTTCCATTTAACATTGGAACATTATTCATGTTGGCAGATATTGTAGCAGTAGACATTAAAGCTGAATAGAGAACAAAATCAAATAAATAAACTATGCTCACATAAAATAACCAAAGTAAACAGTCATTAAATTGATTAATTACATGACAACATTTCAAGATACCAAGCACAACATTAATATCAAGTCTTTGGACAGTGATATTAATTGTAAGTAGTACTCTTGTTGCAATGATCAAACAATGACAATAAGTTATGTCAAATAATAAATCTATGTTTGCATTGATTCATCATTCACATGAGGTCACCTTGATAATTGTCATATGATTACCATCGCAGGTGCGTGTGTAATTCGGCCAAATATGAACCCCTCTTTGGATTGGTTAATATTCGCATGAATTACACATACACAAACATCATATCTAATTATTCTCCCAATATCAATATACACAAGAGTGGCCACTTTGGTGACATCTTGTATAAATTAATGTAATTAGAATATTAGATAAGTGTTAAAAAAAAGTTGTATATAATTAATCAAAATTTGAAAATGTTTTAATTCATGACCCAAACTTCAACATATGTAATTCTTATATTACAAATATATGTACATATCCGAAAGTTGTAATTATATATATATATAAAAGCCAAACTGTAAATTATATATATATTAACTAAAGTTACCTATATATATATATATATATATATAAAAGCCAAACCGTAAATTATATATATATCCGAAAGTATGTAATTATATGTATATATAAAAGCCAAACTGTAAATTATATATATATTAACTAAAGTTACCTATATATATATATATATATATATAAAAGCCAAACTGTAAATTATATATAAGTAATCCGAATGTTAGTTAGATATATATATATATATATATTCTTTATCTTATATAACCGAAACTGGGGTATTATATAATATACATATAAAACTAACACTTATCTGGTAAAAGGAAACCGAAAAGTAAACTGAAACCGAAAAGCAAATTTTTTTTTTTTTTTTTTTTTTTTCCATGTGCAGTTGCACAACAACAACAACGACCAAAAAAAAAGGAAACCGAAAAAAAAAAAAAGAAAAGTACAGTTTGAAAACTGTACGTTTCCTTAAATCATAATCCATAGAGTGCCAGAATCCATATATTAAAAAAAAATTGGAAAGCCGATCAGAAAACATATATACATATTAGAGTCGATGAGATTTTGTGAAGTATATATATAACCTTTATATACATAAAAATATCAGACCGAATTCACAAAACAAGATGCATATATATATATATAACGTCGTGTACCGAAAACCCAATTTTGTGCAGAATCAATTTTGCATATAAAACAAATTGGGGGTGCCGATCAAAATCCATATATAAACAATTCAATAAATTAATCTCTAATATTCATAGATTCTTTTGAATCAAACATGGGTAGGCTCTGATACCACTTGTTAGAAATTTGTTTACCAAATTGAAAATCATGTTTTCTAGATCCCATGTTGAATCAAGAGAAGAAGAAGAGATTATAGCGGAAGCGTACCGGAATCCATAGCGTTCTTCTGTCGAATAGGTTCAGATCTTCCAATTGATGCGTAGTTGTCTAAAGAGTTTTTCTCTGTTGATGGGGATACAGAGAAAACTTATGTTCTACAAGCACTACGCTCAAATGGGGACCATGACCCCTTTATATAGATAACTGCCAAAGGCGGTTACCAATTATTGGTATTTTTAAGTTGGCCCCTCATCAACTTAAAAATACAAGTCCGGTCTCTACACATTAATTCCACGATAATTTAATACCCGATAGCCAAAATTAACCTTTATAGATCACCTTTTATTTGGCCAAACTATAAGATAGCATAGCACAAATAAAATTACATGTGTGGCCCCACAGATTAATAATATTTTTTCCAACACTGGAGTGTAGATATATTTTGATTTTCTCTTTGTCGAACTAGAAAAATCATAATATTTTAATGGAAGTTGATGGTCCCATTTAAAAAAAAAAAAAAAAAGCATAAAAATTTAGTAATTATTAAATTAAGTACTAATAATCTTATTATTATAAAAAATGAGATTATTTAATCTTATAATTATTGAAAAGAAGTACTTAAAGTTTATAATTATTTAAATTTTGCACTATAGTTATATTTTTTATACTAAATTTTTTTAATTTTTATAAATAATGAAATTGAAAGTGACCTATCATAAATTATGAAATTAGAATGTCTATTATATATAATTACAGAATTTTTAGAAAAAAAAAAATTCATATATGAAAATATATTTTATTTTAATATGTATATTATGTGGATAAAGTTATACATGATATAAGTGACGAAGTCATTTAGAGCAAATATTACCAATTTATTTTGTTCTTAGAAATCAGAAGAATTCATTGCCTTAATACGCATGCCTTTCTACATTAAAACCTAAGGGAAGTCCTGTACCTACTCTTTTCAATCTTTATTCGACGGGCAGAGAATAATCTCTTAAGCGAATGAGAAAATTGTTTTAAGTTTCTAATTAAATAAGGATTTTAATTTTTGTAATATTTATTATATTTTTAAAAATAAATAATTTTATCTTAAATTATCTCCACAAATTCTAAAAATTAATTATTAAAATAAAATTTAAGAATATATTAATTTAAAAAAAATAATGTATTTAATACAATATTATTATGATAGATATTTTGACACACAATATTTTTTATTGTTACAAAATAATTCATGAACTATTTATTTTGTACTTATAAATAGTTTACACTTTATTAATATTATTATTAGTTAAATTTCTCATTAATGAATAAGAAAGATGAACAATTGTTCACTCTTAATTTTATTATGTAAAGAACAAAAAATCTTATATTTCTTAAATCACTATATGATTCAAGTTTCTTAATAATTTTTAATTTTTTCTCAATTAATTGAGACTATGCAAAACAATAATAAATAAGCATTCAAGTTTTTTTATACGTTTTTAATGGGCAAGTCTTCTTCTCTTTCTTACTTTCTTATGTATTTTTTCTTATTTTTAAAGTTCAAAACTTATATTATTTATATGTTTATTATTCATATTTCAAACATAAATATTTGATTTTATAGACAATTTTAAAATTTTATTTTATTACAAAGTGTCAAAAGTTTTAATTCTATTATATTAGAATCAAAATAAATTTAATTACTCGCCAAATGAATATACAAAAGATTAACTTTTACATATATATTTATTAATTTAATTTTATCATTTATTATTTATATTCAACACAAAAAATATTTTAACATCATTAATCAATTTCAATAAAAATTTAATTTATAAAAAATATTTAAGATTTTATATTTTATCTCAAGCTATAAATATTCTTGAGCTCTCCCGTCCCTGTCAACATGTTGAGCATCTCCGTGTCCACTTGTGATTTGTGTGGTTGAAGAAGCAGCATTTTGCTTTTGATTAAAAATCCGAAGGATGTATCGTTACTTCGTTATAAACACAAGTATTTTTATTGTAGGTAATGCTATTTACAAGTAATAATATAATTAATTATTTTAATAAATAATTTTATAATTAATTTAATATTTAATCCAATCCTTACTACGCATACAACAATATAAAAAGTACTCTCTTTAGGTAATGGGGTTACCAGAATATGCTGACACGTTTGGTTGAGCTGAGTATTATTCTTGTACAATTCAAATAGATTTTTTTTTTTTTTTGTTCGAAACAAGCAAACAAAAATGTTAATAACGAAAAAGTAAAAACCCTTTATTGCTTTTTCAATTTTTCACTTTGCTTTTTCCAATTCAATTTGTCTCTGAGTTAACCGGGTTGTTTTGATATTGGACCATGATCAGATCGATAAAATATGAGAATAAATAGTAAAAGCTATAAAAAAAAAAGGTTTTTTTATTTTTAATATATCTGGTTACTCTTCTTATCATTTGGTTAGCAAATCAGGTCCATAATCAATTAATAATTTCTCAACTACTTATTGCTTATTTTGGGTGCCTTATGATCAGGACAGAAAAATATGTATGCATATTTTGGACACCTCAATATTGTTATGTATTATCCTTATTATTTGACAAAAATGTCATATTAGTTGCAACATTGTCGAGTCAAAATTAGTCATGAATTTTTATTTTTTTTTTTGACAAAATATTGTGAATATTATTGATATTATCAATAAAATATCTCCAAATATCATTGTATTAAGTTTATTATGTATCTTTTTATTTTTAAATAATTAATTAAAAATAAATGTGTTTCACGTGAGTTATTTCATTTAAATTAATTTTTTTTTGCTAATTTTTATAATATATTTAAAATTATTTCAAAACTTTTTTTTTTTTTTTTATTATTATTGTTTGCATTCTTTAGTCACATTTGTTTTTAACTTGGTGAGTAAGGCTAGTACCTACTGGCTACTGCTACTGCAAAGTGAGAATTGATAAGTGTTAACTACAAGATCCAAAGAAAGATAATATTTGTACTTCCGTAAATGTAGTAAGTATTGTAGTAAATGCATGTTTTATATTCTATAAATTTTAATTATAATATGTTTGTAATATAGTATTAATATTTTAATTATATAATTTATATAAAATTATGCATTTGATTATAAAATTAAATTGTATCATAAAATATAAAAATAATATCTTAATGTAAAAAATTTATATGACAAGAGGCGTATATTTAAATCGTACTAGATAATTAAATTAATCTGTCTAAATTTTTAATTATAAAATTATATGTTTTAACTTTTTTCTTTTATTTTAAATTAAAAATAATATTTTTTAATTTTTAAAAATATACTAAAAATATAAAAATGAATTAAATATTAGATTTAAATAAATTTTATAATAAAAAATATTTTAAATATAAATTATTTCATTAAAATATATATAATCAATTTAATTCAAATATATTATAGAGTTTGTCACAAAAAATTGCACAAATTAATTATAATATAATTCAACTTAATACGACTATATTTAACCTATTTAATACGGTATACCAAACATACCATTAAAATAATAACATATGGATTGTATTGAAAGGTAAAATTTATATATAATGTACTTTTATTTATGTATATTTTTTATATAAAAAATTCAAAGAAATTTTATTACTACGAGTCTCTGAATAATTACTTCAAACATTTTAAATACTCATTCTATAGTTTTTTTTAATTAATTAAAATAAATACTCTATGTATATATATATATATATATATATATATATGTATGTATGTATTTAAATTACAAGTAATTAATTTTTTTAAAATATTTTTCACAATAATTTCAATAATTTTTACAATCTAATTCATATATAATATAATTATTTTAATAAGATGTCACTAGAGTTGGAGACATGGGAGGGAGACTATCCTCATTACCCATTTACATAATGCGGGAGATGGGGCAAGAAATAGCCATACGAGGTTCAAGTATCTTATGAAGATTGGGTTTCCCACTAAGGAATAAATTAACATAAAATGAATCTTAAAAGCCTAAGTACCCATAAAATTTAAAGTAGATTTGTTTGTTATGTTATTAAATATAATGTTTAAATTTAGCAAATAGTTAAATTTTTTATTTTGTTAGTTTAATAATTGTAGCAAATAATGTTGTCTCATGTATCATAGCATGTTACATATATATGTAATTTTACATTGGCCTACGCCCACATCTCAAATTATATTGACAAATTTATATATTTATTAATAATTTTGGCAAAATTTAGTTTTAATAGAATTAAGTTTGCGTGCGGGCTTGATCCGGCTCATTACCAGTTGTGTCATCTCGAATATTTATCGTAATGAGTTGAGTATTTAAGGGAAAGTTTCCTGCCTGCCCAACTTGTTTAACACCTTATTTAAAATGGCACCAATGGGGCACCAAATCACTTAGGTGGATGAACATTACATCATTCATTAATTTTATTAAAATTTAGGGACCATTAAATTTATGATGCATAAATAGTATTGAGTGATATAATGGTGCTATATAGAGTTTTCCTTAAATATGGAAGGATGACATTATGGTCATGTTTGGTTCGTAGAATAAAAACGTAATAAGAATGAAAATGATAATAGCAATGAAATTTCATGAAAACAATACTATTATTATTACTGTGTTTGATTGAGCATTAGAATCAAAATAATAATAAATATTGAAGTAATATTTATAAAATTATAAATGAAGCAAAATTAAAAAAATAATTTTTTTTATTCTTAAATAAAATAAAATGAGAGAAAATAATAAATGGTTATACAAATACGTAAAGAAAATAAAGTATCAAATATATTTCTGAGTGGTGTAGGAGAAATGATTATTTCTGATACTATTATAATACTTTACATTTTATTTCAAATTAACAATTAAATTAAATACAAAAATAACCTAAATTATTTTCATTATTATTTATATTGTTGTCAATCAAAAATGACTTACAAGTCCAAGCCAATATATATATATATATATATATATATGTTGTTATTTTTTTGGGATTTTAATTATTTGTTACGAGAAAATGACAAAGAAAAAATAACTAATTTTTCATTTTATTTTAATTTTTTCTTACATTTTTCAACTACTATTGAAATATCAAGTGCATATATTATTTTTGGTATAGACAATATTAATTATAAAATTGATAGAAAAATAAAAATTATTAAAAATATAATCATTTATTTTGGTGCTATCAATTTTTCATAACAAAAGGACTAAGGTTATGTTTGGTTCATATAGTGAAAACTTAAAAATATAAGAATGAAGTTGAATGAAAATAATACTATTATTAATATTATAATGTTTAAGCAATATAATTAAAATAAATGATACTAAAATAACATTGTTTATAAAATTATAAATGAAAAAAATTAAAATTAAAACATTAAAATAAGATTGAATGAGCAAAAATTATAAATGATTATATAAATGTGTGAGAAAAATAAAACATTACAACATATTCTTGAAGAATATGAAATGAATGATAATTACTGCTATTATTATGATAATTTATATTTTATTATAGATTAATAGTCAAATAAAAAAAATATTTTAAATAATTTTTTTATTATGGAAAAATGGTACCAAAGTACTCTAATTATAATTAAAGTGTACAAAAATTTACTAATTTTTGAGCGAGTACTAAAAGTTCAATAACTATTAAAAATGATACTATAAGTCAAAAATTTATAAAATTATTATAAATTTGTCTACGTGATATGCAATGAGTGACTCCACATAGACAAAATTTTAATAATTTTAAAAAATCTAAATTTTTTATAATTCTTTTAATAATTATTAAAATTTTAATACTTCATTAAAAATTAATAAATTTTTGTATTCTTCAATTATAATCGGCAGACGTTTAGTGTTTTTGACTCATCAATTAAATGTAGTATAAATTTTTATAAAAAAAACAATAAAATAATAATGTGAATAAATTACTATAAACAACCTAATTAAAGATCCTACATGCATTTATCCCTTAAATTTAATTCTCACAAATATCTGACCGACAAGTCGACAAGCCACATATATTGTTATATAACTGGTCTACAACTCTGTTCTCCACCTTCATTGACTTTCCATTTTAGCGATGTGATTCAAATATCACAAACTATAATGTTTTCTTATAGAAATTAGATAAATATTAAAATACATAAATTTATACATTTTTTTAGAACATACATTACTTATAGCGTGTCATGATAAATTTTTTTATTTATTTTAAATAATTTTAACCCATATCACACATTTTATAATGTTGAGGTAAATTTTATAATGAGCAATTCTTCGTAAACTATAAGAACTCAAATAGATGTGATAATGGATTAAAAAAAAAATGATGACATTTTCATCATCAGTTTTGTAAAGTAAATGTATAGATAAAAAAATTATATTCCCATGTATGGAAAAATGTTTTCAATATGTCATGGATATATATGTATATGTATATTTAGGATAAATTATATAAATGATTCTTATATTTTATATATTATACACTTTGGTCCACTTAATATTTTTCTTATGATTTGGTCCCTTTACATTTTAATTTTTACACTTTGGTTTTATACATTTTTCCTTACAATTTAGTCTTTTTATTTTTTTAATTTTTATATTGTGACCTCTTACTTTTTTTTATAATTTTGAAACTTAATTTCAAGTCGGTTTCAAATTTTGAACTTAAATATGTGAAAATTAAATTATAAAAAAAAAATAAAAGTAAAGGGACTAAAATATGAAAATTAAAGGACCAAACTAAAAGAAAAATTAATAAGAAGGATCCTATTGTGGAATATAGAAAATATAAAGACCATCTGCGTAGTTCAACCATTTTTTTTATTTATGAATTGTTAGAGTGTGTGCTATTGAGTGTTGTGCACGCTTCTTGTAGAGATGAGTTAGTTATAACCAACTCAGTGTTTTGTAAACTCTTGAAGCTACTAGAATTGTAATAGTCTATAAATACTTGTGAGTGCTCTTATTGTACTTGGCTAAGCTTTCTTGAATAAACAGTTTTCTTTTTCAACAAACTCTCTTTTATTCACATGGTATCATAACACTTTCTCAAGAAAAGCTTTGTCACAGCTCTCATGGCTACGCCAAGCAAAAATGTTACAATAGTTTGCTCACACTTGAAATGAAGGCCAATCTTCACAAGTTTCCTTAGTTGTGACTACACCTCTAGTTAATATGAGCTTCTCGATCAAATTGAATCGAAAGAATTTCTTGGTTTGGAAGGAGAAAATGCTTTCACTCATTATTGCCTATAGTCTTGAGAATTATGTTGATCATTGCATCAACCCCCCCCGGGCTAATTTCTTCTCGGTTCCACGCCTATCAGTCCTACCTTTGCTTCTTGGAATCGTATGAATGGATTAGTGAAAAGTTGGATATATACGTCTGTTATTCCTAGCATAAGTTCACATTTGGTAGGATCTGGTTCAGCAACTAAAATGTGGCATAAATTGGAACAAGTTTTCTCTGCCTCTTCTGGTGCAAGAGTGATGGATCTTCGTTTGCAGTTTTAGATCTTCAAGAAAAGTGATCTAAGCATTGAAGATTACATTCTCATAATCAAAATAATTGTTGATCATTTTACTGCAATAGGTTAGTCAATTTTTTTATCATGATTTAGTGTTATATGCCCTTGGAGGTTTAGATTCTAATTGGAACTCCTTTATTAATGTATAACACTTCGACCTGTACATATCACATTTGATGAGCATTACAGTCATTTGCTTGCTCATGAACGTAGTCTTGATCATTAGTTTTGAAAGTTTTTAGTTACGGATCAAATATACCTAGAGGGGGTTGAATAGATTATTTTCAATTTTAACAAATATTAATTATATAACCTAATCACAATGGCAAGACATGCAATCGCGTGTAAAAATAAAATGCGGAATTAAAGAACAACACAAGAGATTTTTAGGTGGAAACAACTTAGGTCACTCCAATGACCTAAGAGGAAAACCACCGATCCACCGGACCACCTAACTATCTACTATGAAAATCAATGTTCAATTACAACCACAGGTCCTATACTACCCTTCACAGATAGATTCCCCTCATGTAATTTACTTACGAGCCGTCGTTCCTTTCATAGCCTCCACAAGCTAGGTGTCTGGATCCGGACCAACGTTCCGATCTACTTGAGTCCCACAAGATCAATAGAACCCGTCAACTAATTTTGAGTCACACGAAATATCGAACACGTCACCTCAATACCTGAAACGTTAGCACAAATAACACAAATGCAAAGTGTGTCCTAGAGTAGATTCAACAATGAAAAATCTTAACTAGCAGATTCAATAGCATACGATGTAAAGAATAAATCAGCTAGCAAACTCTAGAACGATCATGCAAATCTAAATATCATGAAAAGCAATTGGGCACATGAATTATTCAAACATAATCACACAATATGTTTGAACAATTAAAACAAGAAAGTGCCTAAGATTAATAGATGAAGAGAATAAGATTTTTCTTTAAAAACTCAATCAGTTGTAGAAAATATTATTTTGGTGTAGTAAGTATTTTGCACAAACAAGCGTTGCTTATATAGAGTCCAATTTGACTTGAAAGACGATTAATAATAGAGTACAACCCTACTCATATTAGGAATTAGCTTTCATAACAATTCTACTCATGTTAGGATTTTGCTTTCACAACAATTCTACTCAAACAAGGACTCTACTTTCACAACAATTCTACTCATATAAGGATTCTACTTTCACAACAATTCTATTCATACTAGGATTTTGCTTTCACAACAATTCTACTCATACCAGGATTTTGCTTTCACAAGAATTCTACTCATACAAGCATTCTACTTTCACAACAATTCTACTCATATAAGGATTTTGCATTCAACATTAAATGAGTCAAATTGGTAAAAGTAACATATGGGCCGAATTAAAAACAGAGTTGTAGTAGAACTGAAAAACAGGCTCGATCGATCTAGCTAAAGCTCGATCTATCTAGCCAATGCTCGATCGATCGATCCAAACCTTGATCGATCTAACTATGTAATTTCAAACCGAGAGCAACTAGATTGAAGTCGGTCTATACTCGATCGATCGAACTGTCCTATCGATCGATCGACCAACATGTGCACAGTTTCTTTTCGTTGCAATTCATACTAAGTGTAGTGCTCAATTGTGTGAGGATATATGCATGAGAGAATATTTTACCTGTAATATGGGCATTGCAAGCTTGGTAACTCCATCATCATGTATCATCTGATTAAACGGTGGACGCTTATGCTAGATTACAATCAAACATTTTGTCCACAAAAATTACCAATACTTATAAACCTTACAAGTTTGGAAATAGTTTTGATCAGGCCAATATTGCTAAGACGAAAAATCTCAATATTATATCACAAAGTAATAATAAAAGTTATCATAGTGGTCACAATGAGAATAATACAAGCTCTAATTGGAACCTTCAAGATCTATTTGCCTCTCAGTCTTCAAGCTTACAATCTTAGTCTAATTCTTCTTCCTTTGATCCAAAAGGTAAGAAACCTATGTGCTCCAATTATAGTGGACCTTGTGACAAAGTTCAACGTTAAGTGTATGGAGTGAATGGCCACAAGGCCAACTTGATTCTTGGCCGTACAAACAATGCTCCTCATGCCTTAGTTGCTGAGTCTATTGGTTCATCTAGTGGCAAGAACTCTGGCAGTACATCTTCTTGGCTTCTTAATTTAGTGTCCTCTCACCACATGACTAGTGACAACTCAATTCTTTAGAATTCTGAACCTTACATAGGAAGTGACAATTTTACCATAGGTAATGGCTCTATTTTCCCAATTATTAATTCAGGTACTGCATGTGTTCGTGTTAATGATTGCACTTTGAAGTTAGGTAATGTGCTTCATACACCTACCATTTCACATAATTTGTTATCTGTTCAAAAGTTGTGTGATCATAATGATGCAATTTTTGAGTTCCATATAATGAGTTTTTTATTAAGGATGCTCAAACGAGGAAAGTTGTCACTCGGGGCAAGGCCAGTAATGGATTGTACACCCTAAATGAAGTGTTACCAACATCTATAGATGTTAATGCTTCTTGTTATGTTGTTGGATTGGAGCAAAGCAACTCATCTCTTTGGCATGCTAGACTTGCACATCCATTAGATGAAGTCTTAAGACATGTTTTTACCACTATGCAGTTAAAAAGTTATCTACTAGTTTAGTCGATAAGTGTAATTGTGAGATTTTTCCTCTTGTTAAGGTTCACAATTTACCTTTTACACATAAACATGAACGAGCTTCTCAACCCTTTCAATTGTTGTACATGGACTTATGGATGTCACCTATAGTAGCAATTACTAGTGCTCATTATTTCCTACTAATTGTAGATGATTACAACAAGTATCAATGGATTTTCTTCTTAAATGCAAAGTTTGATGTTGAATCGATCTTTACTTCCTTTATGAATATAGTGGAAAGGCATTTTACATCCAAGATTCTATTTGTACAAACTGATGGTGGAAAAGAGTTTTCATTTGTTACTACTCTTCTTTCTAAATTAGGAATCAAATCACAGAATGACATGTCCTCGCACTTCAGAACAAAATGGTAGTGTGGAATGTAGGCATATGAGAGTTATAGAAAATGGTTGAGCCTCGCTATTACAAGATGTCTTTCCAATGAGATATTGGGTTTATGCCTTCATAAGTTTTGTTTTTACAATCAATAGATTGCCCTCACCATCTCTTGTTCATAAGTTACCTTTTGAAATCTTGTATATTCAAGTTCCTAATTACTCTTTCCTAAAATTTTTTGGCACATTGTGCTTTCCTTGTTTGAGAGCCTACAACAAACATAAAATGCAACCTCATTCCTCACATTGTATGTTTCTTGGGTATGCCCCACAAGAACAGGGTACATTTTCCTTGATCTTTCTTCCAAAAGACAATATACTAGTGGACATGTCTTTTACCATGAGTGAACTTTTCCCTTAAAGCAAGTCTCACTTGATTATTTTCTTGACCTATCACACTCAAAATTTGCTATTCTAGTTGAGCCTTATTTTTGCTTCCCCCACCTATTTTTGTTTATGCTTATACAGAACAAGTTGTGTCAGCTTCACATCTTTCTTACCCTTCACCTTAGCATAGCTCTTTTGGTTCTATACCAACCTTCGCCTCTCCCATACCTTTCTCTAAATCTTCCTCTCTGGATGCTTCAAGTGAGCTATTTACGATAAATTTCAAGTGCATGGGTCAATATACAAGTAATAAGTATTTAAAGATCGAGATGTCGTACCCATTAGGATTGGATTAATAAGGAGTTGAGTACCAAACTATAATTGCACTAAACTATTTAGGCTAACGAAAATAAATAGATAAAATAATAAAAATAATATAAACCTAATATTTACACTACTGGATTCAACACAACCATACTAACTAATTAAACATAAAAAAGTCATAGGAATCTACCATCCCAAGCATTTGCCAAACACGTTATAAGATCAATTGACTCTAACCTATACATGCTTTCTTCTCTCAAGTAAACTACACACAATATAATAATTTAACTTAGTCACACTCTTATGTCAATTAGATTATACTACTATTCATTAAGAATGTTAATTATAGATTACATACATAAGAATCGTACCTCTCAGTCTAGAAACTATATATGTTATTTAATCAAGACAAACAATTAAATACTTATCTCAAAGCTATCTAATTACCTCTATAGTATAATTGTTAATTAGACAATTAATTGCAAATAATCCAGATTGAATAATATAATTGAAAAGGCGATCACAATGGAATAGAAGAAAAAACTAAATAAATATATAAAAATATTGAGTTCAAGAATATTCTAACAACAAGTTTAGCTTTATAAAATATTCAATTAAATCTCAAAACAATGAGTATAGACAAGAGATCAAATAAAAATACAAAGGAAAAGAGAAAGTTAAAACCAATCTTCCAACTATCACTAAAAAATCAATCTCCACTAACTGCCACTATAGTGAAATGCACAATACCAACTGGGTGGTATTTTTTTTATTTCATTAGTTTGTAGTATTGGTTCATATTCACCAGTTTGCTCATTCATGCATTCAACTTTCGCTGAGGAGTGCCTCCCAATTCAACTAAACAATAATGCTCCAGCAACAGGGCCGTCTCTTTACTCTGTCATTTCTTTTTTATTTTTGCCTTTTGGATTATTGTCTGCTCTGTTTATTGATGAGCACTGAGGATATTGCTTGTCTTGAGTTTGGGGGAGGGAAATTGTCTGCTTACTATGTCGAATTGCATGAACTGATGAAATTTATCTGATTACTATGCTGAAGTCTGATTTTATGATGCATGTGCTACTGTGTTTTTATGATGAATTACTTGTGAAAAAAAAAAAAAGATTAAGCTGCTCTTAATTTCATGTTGTTATCTTGGTCCTAAAAAGAAACTAACTTGTCAATTTGTTAGAAGAAGTAGCTTGCTTTATGGAAAAAATTGATTTGATTAAGTGTTAGTTGAAAAAAGTTGAGAACTTATTTTGAAATATACACCCACAACTCATGTGCACCATCCCTTAGTTTGCTTGTCTAATATGAACTTTGAATTAGGAGAATTTATGGGAGAACTTAAGCCTCTAGAATTGGTTTAGAGAGTTTCTCAAGGCGAAATCCTAGAAATTTCTAACTAATGAAATGATTGAGGCCTTCTTTGAGTCGATTGTACTTTTCAGGCTAACCTTAATTTAGAATTTAATTCCTTAGTACACCTGAATTGAGCTTTATATAATTATCTATTCATTTTAATTGCTACACATTGGCCTAGCCATGCTCTTATTGCATATCCTTCCATGTCCACCTCACAAGTGTTTTACTTTTTCTGTGAATTATTTTGGAGAATTTCATAAAAATAAATAAATAAATAAAAAAGAAGAAAGAGCTTTGCTGCAACATTGCCACAGCAAAACCCCCAATTGAATAGTTTCATACCACATCAGGAAGGCAAGGTTGATGCTCAAAATGCAGTTATCTCATACTTGAAAAAAAAAATTTGAAGGAAAGTTTAGAGGTGTCCATTTAAATGAATAAAGATTCTAAAGGGTTCCTAAATGGCATTTGCACTTGTGAATTATGAAGCCTAAATATGACCTTCATCTCACCCTAACCCAAGCCTCACATTTCAAGCTTTGTTAAGTCCTCTTGATCTTTGGTTAGTGAATACCTACATTAGTAAAGAGAGATTCAAAGGACCACTACTACAAATTTACCTTTATAAGACGGTCACTGGCCGTCATATAAGTCTTATAGGACGGCCAGTGGTCGTCCTATAAAGTCCCGTCCTAAAAGAATAAAAAAAATAGGACGTTCACGGAGCGTCTTATAAAAAATTTTTATAGGACGGCCACTGGCCGTCCTATAAAATTCTTTTAAGACGGCCACTGACCGTCTTATAAAATTCTTTTAGGACGGCCATAAAAATAAAAAAAAAATAAAAAAATCAATTTCTTTTAGGGCGGTCAGTAGCCGTCCTATAAAATTCTTTTAGGACGGCTACTGACCGCCCTAAAAGAAATTGGTTTTTTTTTTTTTTTTTTTTTTTTCTGTGTTCGTTCAGTACTGAAATTTATATATAACATGTATAAATTAATTTTATTCTAGAAACACGATTTCAGAATAAATTTCATTCCAAAAATATCCATAATTTACATCACATATACATATATATGGTTCAAAAAAAATTGGCGCGGCTTTCAATTTTTCTTTTCCCGCTTTAGTTTTTCAATTCCCTCTTTCTTTTTAGGACTCAACCTGATAATCAAAATTTAACCTATAGATTCACAATAAGAAACTAACAAGCCAAATATCATTAATACTCTCATAACAGAAATGCAAAGAAAATGGCCAAAGATGGGGGAAAAAATGGCAAACGAAAATCAAGAAAAGAGAATGATCAGAGTGAGCAAAAGGAAACAAAGAAATCAAATGTCTAACTATTTAAAGAAAAAAATAATTATTAAAGTCGAGCAAAATACAAATATCAACCCAAAGTGGAGAATAAAATAAATAATAAGTGCAGAATAAATAATCAAAGTCTTCACATGCTACCAGATCTGCTAGCAAAAATAAATTATTGTTAGTGGTGATATTTAAGGGGATGGGGATAAGGATGAGTATCCTGGTGAGAAAGAGGAGGAGAGGAAGGAGTGGTCAGAAAGAGGAGGAGAGGAAGGAGTGGTGAGAAAGAGGAGGAGAGGAAGGAGTGGTGAGAAAGAGGAGAATGAGGGATTGAAATTTTTTTAACTTAAAATGAGTTAGGTTCACTTGCGAGGAGAAAGATATATAAGTAAAAAAAATTACACTCGTTCTTATAAATTCTTTTAGGACGAACACAGAAAAAAAAAAAAAAAAAAAAAATTTCTTTTAGGACGGCTACTGGCCGCCCTAAAAGAATTTTTATTTTTTTTTATTTTATTTTTTATTTTTTTTTATCCAGTATTGAAACTATATAGGACGGCTAATAGCCGTCTTATATAGTAACATATAGGACGGCTAATAGCCGTCCTAAAAGAATTTTTTTTAAGACGGCTAATAGCCGTCCTATAAAGTTCCGCCTAATTTTTTCCGTAATAGCCGTCCTATATTTCTTATAGGACGGCCATATACTTGAGACCGTCCTATTTGTTTCTCACTCTAAATTATAAGCCGTCCTATATTGCCCAAATTGTAGTAGTGGACCAACATATGGAAGCATGAATTTAAGTTTAAAGAACATAGCTCACCTAAATTTGGGGGAAATATTAGATGACAAACTATGAGACATCACACACACATGGGGTATTTTGGAATGAGTTCGAAATTTTGGAGGCTAGTATTTGAGAAAAATCAATTTGGATCATGAATTTGAGATTACTTCTTTCTAATTTTAAAACAAGTTTAGTTTATTTATTAGTTTACAACTATGTTTTTATCATAGATTGAAACTTTTGTCTACCTTTATCACTTGTCAATTATTATAGAATTTATTGCTTGAGGACAAGCAAGATGTTAAGTTTGGGAGAGTTGATAACTCTAATTTATTGTAGTATTATTAGCTCTTATTCATAAATATTTGCTAGTTCATTTGAGAATGTTTGCACATTATAATCATTTATACAATATTTGTGAAATTTGTGGATTTAAGTAAACTCTTTGATAATAAATCCAAAATAATCATGAAATTCATTAGAAAGAGTTATATTTTGATGTCCACTCATTAGATTTTCATTGCCCTTTGCAGGAGATAAAGAAAACAACAAAAAGTGCATAATCCAGCTTTGCCACAGCATTGCTGTAGCAACATTACACCAGGAAAACAGCGTGAAAAACAAGAACTGATTTGGAAATAAATAACAGGAACTGATTTGGACTTTCAGCAAAATGATAATTTTGGACATCTAATAACTCACCTTTTTAAGGGCAATTTTGGGACTTAACACAAGGAGCTTAACCCAAATTAAACCTAGGGTTTAATATGCAAAATAGAGGTTGATTTTAACCTAGACAGAATATAGCACAGTACGGCAGCAGCAGAGGAGAAAAACTGGACAGATTCGGTAGCAGGAAATCATGCAGAATAGAGTATCAAGGGGGATCTGGAAAGAGACCAATTTAAGGCTTGATTTGCAAGGATAATCATTGAAGAAAGCAAGAGAAAATTAGAGATTTGGAACCCAATTTATTGAGATTTAATCAAAGGGGGTTTTGTTAATTTATTCCTTCTTATATTACTCTTTTATTGTTTTTCAAATTTCTATAACTCTATGGATCTGATGTTGAATATGAATGAATTGATATTTGATTTCATGAATATGATTGGCTAAATTTTTATTCAGTTAAGGTTATGGATGTGTAAGTGTATGTAGACTTTGTGCTTCAATTTTAAAACTTGTACTTTGTTTGACAAAGGGTGCTAATTATTCGATGCTTAATTTATTGATTTATTCTTATTGATTGCTTGATCAACAATTGATAGGATAGTAAACTGAAATTAATTCTAGAAAAGTTAATTTAAGTTGGATGAAGCTAGAATAGTGTGTATAAATTAATATATGAATACATAATTATCTCACATAACTCAAGAGAATTTGTGCATGAAACGTTGTTTTTATATTCAGTTGTGCATAGAAATATGTTTCATTGAGTCATAAAATATATAAACATTGCAGATTCGAAAGAATCTTTTGTAATTTTTGTAATTCTAGTTACTGGTGCACTTTGCCACAGTATTTCTACAGCAACGCAGTTTGACTACATCACTTGTCACATCTGCAATCCTAACTAATTTATCCACTTGCGATTCTTAATATCCTTCTCGTTGAACTTTGTTTCAGTATTTTTACTCTTTTCTTCTCGTGCTATTTATTTTATTTTGATACACAAAAATACCAAATATTGATTTTAATAGTTAATTTTTACAATACTTTTTAGTATTCAAATCTCCGTGGGAATGATCTTTCTTATCATTATATTACTTGTTTGCGACACGTGCACTTATGTAAAATCTTATACACCATTTTGAGCAACAAAATGTATTGAATCACTTTCTTGGTCATAAGCACTTGTGATCCAAGTAGAAAACATGGTGCAAGTAGGAAGCTGAGATTTCACGCATAAGAAAAATTAGGCGCATCTCAGCCCTGACTCCTTGAATTGGATTTTCAAGAACATGTGCCTCAACAGAAAATTGTGCTCGTCGTGGCACACAACTATCAGGAATTCTTTGTTGTCCAGGCGCACCGCAGTACAAATAGGTTCCTGTTGTGGCACATATGCTTTTTCGTTGTTTTGACTGAATTTGTTCTGTTTCCTATCGTTTCCCTTACATTGATACAACTAAGCATAATTTAAGCCATTTTAACATTTTAAGTAAAAAAAAAAAAGACAAATAGAAAACCTTTAAGTGGCTAAATAACTCTACTTTATTAGAGTTATCATTAGCCTTGCCTGTTGTCCCAAATGACACCTCTTTTGTCTCCAACTTGTCATTAGCCTTTGGATTTGCTACAAAATCCTTCCAATGATATTCATCTCATAGTTGAGCTTCCACCTATTGAACTTCCTCCTTTTACCTCTTCTATTAATACTCACCCTTTGGTTACACTAGTCAAGGTTGGTATTCACAAGCCACAATTTGTTGTTTTTCATGTCAAGCTCGCCTCTTCTTCTTCTGGTGAGTTTCATTTCACATATTTAGTTGCTCCCTCTTCAGTTTCTAATCCATTGAATACTCTATAATGGTATGATGCAATGAGATAGGATATTGAGGTTCTCCTTAGAAATGGCACTTACGAGTTGGTAGAGTGTCCACCACAAAGCAAACCTATTGGTTGCAAGTAGGCTTTCAAGGTGAAATTAAGGAGTGATGGTTTGTTGGATAAGTATAAAGTAGAAATTGTTTCTATGGGGTTTAATCAAATTGAAGACATTGATTATATAGAAACCTTTTCACCATCATTAAGCATCAAACAGTGCATGTTGTGTAGATTGGCCTGGGAAGTAATTAGATGTCAACAACGCATTTCTAAATTGTGACTTTAGTGAAATAATGTATTTGAGACAGCCACCTAGCTTTGAAGACACCTTTAAGCCTTATCTTGTGTGTAAACTTCAAAGGCACTTTATAGCCTCAAGCAGCCACCTCATTCTTAGTACCAGAAGCTTAGTGCAACTTTGCTTGATCTTGGTTTTCACAACTCTAAGGCTGATCCTAGTATGTTCTTCAAAAGAACTGGTGTTGAGCTTACAGTTATACTAGTGTATGTTGATGACATTCTTCTCACTAGAAGCAATGTTAAGTTCCTTGATCAATTAGTTACTAATCTCAATAGCAAGTTTTCTCTCAAGTTCTTAGGAGATGTTCATCACTTTTTGGGGTTGGAAGTGACTCGAACTCCAACCACTCTACAACTTAATCAACATAAATATGTTAAGGACCTGCTTTAGAAGTTTGGTCTTGAAGGTTCAAAAGTTGCCAAGACTCCTATGAAAGCTGGTGTTGTTTTGTCCAAGCTTGATGGTACACTCTTGCCTAATCCTTTTTCCTATAAAAGCTTAGAAGGTGCTCTCCAATCCTGTGTCCTCACTAGGCTTGACATTTCTTTATCAATCAATAAGCTTTATCAATTCCTTCATGCACCTACTAATGTACATTGGATGGCTACTAAAAGGATTTGTCAAATTTCTCGATGGCACCGTGAGACATGGATTGGCATTACATTAGTCACAGTTTATGGAGCTAATGGGATTTTGTGACTTAAACTAGGCTAGATGTCCTAATGACAGATGTAGCACTGGTGGATTTACTGTGTTTCTTAGTGATTCTCTTGTGTCTTGGATTTCTTAGAAGCAGAAGGTTGTTGCAAGGTCTAGTACAAAGGCAGAATACAAAGCTTTGGCCTTGGCTTCTGTAGAAATCATTTGGTTTAAAATTGTGTTGTTAGAACTTGGTGTTACTTTGACATAGGTTCTTGTTCTTCGTTGTGACAACGTGAGTGCTGACACAAAACTCCAAAAGTGCATGGGTCAATGTTCAAGTAATAAATATTTAAAAATAGAGTTATCATACCCACGATAATTGGATTATTAAGGATTTAAGTACCGAACTACTGCTATACTAAACTTGTTGAGATTCATTTTTTTTTTTGCTACATTCAAGCCTTGAACTCGAGAGCTCCACCTTATTATGGTGGTTACAATGCCGCCAAAACAGATCCCACAGACCACCGCAGACACAGACCAAAACAAATCCGTCAACCAAAACAGATCCGTCAACAGATCCATTGCACCACCAAATCAGCGTCGTGCCACGCACCAAATCCACCAGACCGCATACCAGATCCACCAGACCGCATCCCAGATCCACCAAATCAGCGTTGCGCCACGCACCAGATCCACCAGACCGCATCCCAGATCCACCAAATCAGCGTTGCGCCACGCACCAAATCCACCAGACCGCATCCCAGATCCACCAAATTAACGTCACGCCACAAACAGAGACCCATCTCCCATATTTTTTGCCGCCGCTGCTCATTCAAGTAGCCCATAGCCTCCAAAGTTCCATTCAAATACCAATCAGATTTTTTGATAAACAGATCCTTACCCATATCCGTGAAATCAAATCCATTCAGCTCAGCAACCCAACAGAATTCAAATAGAAACCCAACAAAAATCAAACAGAAATCAGACCAAAATCACACCCACAAATCGCGCCACCCCTGAAAACCCAAAACCCACTTTTGCAGTAGCAAGCAAATTCACAAAGTCTATGAAAGAATTTGGCTATCAACATAGCAATTCTCACCAAAGCATTTATCAAATCGAGTGTTCTTAAAGTTTTTAGACAAGTTGGGCATGTGGGACATGTATGCACCAACTTGAGGGGGAGTGTTGAGATTCATTTTGAAATAGGAAAGTAAATAAAATCATAATATGGTAAAGATCATTCATAATATGGTAGAAATCTTTGTATTTAATTACTATCCTTTTATGTCGTCTTATTTCTATTATAAATTCATGTAATCTGTACAAAGCAATATAAGTCAGTGAAATATTCAGAACGAAATATCACTTTCTTCTTTTCTACAAAACTATTTAAGCTAAGAAAAATTGATAGGTAAAAATAATAAAAATATAATATTTACAGTATTTGATCCAACACATCTATACTCAGGGACGTACCCAGAAATACTTTTCTAGGAGGGCTGATATATATTAAAAAAAATTCTAATTTTTTTTATTCATAATATCAAGATTTATAGCTAACATTGAAAAAATAATATAAACTTAAAAAATAAACAAAAATGTTTTTTATTTAAGTTGTGCCCGACGATGCTATAACATAAAATTCATCAATTATCAAATCAGATTCAATTTTTTCTATAAACTCTCTTTCAATATAGACAATCATACAATCTTGAAGAAATTCCTCTTCCATTTTATTTCGAAGTGATGTTTTAATGAGTTTCATAGCTAAAAATGCACGTTCCGTAGTTGATGTAGAGACTGGAAGGGTCAACACCAAACAAATTAATCTATCAATCAGATAGTATATCTGTGACTTTCCTGTTCTAACTAGCTCTTCACACAATTTAGATAGAGAATGTATGTTTCAAAAATCTAAGTGTTGTATAACAGTCGTCTCATAGAATTTCAACTGACGTTTTAAATAACATATTTAATGTAATAATGGTGAATTGTTATGAAAAAAATGAGTGCTAAATACATATAAACATATAATTAAATAAACACATAAATTAATAATTATATAATATTTATCGATCAAACGTTTAAAAGCTATAATTTTTATGAATATATAATACATAATTATTGATATGAGTATAAATTGAAATATAAATATTTTAAGTATTTAGTATTTTTAAAGAATAATATATAACTATAATAATTTTATTTTTTTTATAAAAAGAAGAAAAAGAAGATATCAAATGCACACCGTTGTAAAACCAGAAAATAAAGCAATAATCAATAAATAGCAGATAGCAGAGCAATGGAAGCGGCAGCAGTTAACAAAGCAATGAAAGGTAGCAGACCAATTGAAAGTAATAATTTGATTAGGGTTATAATTAATATAATATATTAATTATATTTATATTATAAATATTTATTAAAAAAATTTAAAAAAAAAAAAAAAAAAAAAGCTGTTCGGGCTGAAGCCCGGTACAGCCCATGCCATACGTCCGTCTCTGTCTATACTAACTAATTTGGTATAAAAGAGTCCTAAGAATTCACTTTCCCTCAATTTCCTATACATGAAAGAATATATCATCACAAGAAATTCATGATCAAATGCCCTACACTAGCATGCATTTATCTCTTAAGTAAGCTACATGTCATATAATAATCAACCTA